>OX327703.1:5007500-10007500 GCA_946807835.1 Ailanthus altissimus
TTGCCAATCTTTGCTTCATTTATAGGGGGGATTGATTACTACAAAACATAATGAGACATGTAAAGAAATAAATAGGAAGAAGAATTCTTGTGTATATTGATAATGAAGAAAATACAACATTATATAGGTAAAATTAGTATTCCTATTTAGAAGGTCAATTAATTCTAATTGTAAGGTTATCAATCTATTTCCTATTCTATGATATTAACTATAAATATACACAGAATACCATATACATTTCAACACTCCCCTTCAAGTTGGAGCATATAAATCATATGCGTCAAGCTTGTTACAAATAAAATTAATTCGAGGACCCCTGAGATATTTAGTAAGGATATTTGCTACCTGGTCATTTGAGCAAATATGACTTGTAAAAATACAACCAGACAAAATCTTCTTTCGAATAAAGTGACAATCAATCTCTATATGCTTAGTCTTTTCATGAAATACAAGGTTGAATGAAATGTAAATTGCATCTTAATTATCACAAAGTAACTTCATATGTGATATGTCTGTAAATTTTAATTCTTTGATTAACTGTTTCAACCATATAAGCTCACATATTACTAAGGCCATAGCATGATATTCTGCTTCTACGGTTAACCTGGCAACAACTTCTTGCTTCTTACTTTTTCATGATACAAGATTTCCTCCAACAAAAATACAATACTAGTAGTAGAACGTCTATCTTATGGAGAACCTACCCAATCAGCATCTAAGTATCCGACTACTTGTGTATGACATTACTCTCATTTAGCAAACCTTTTTCCTGGTGCTATCTTGATATACTGTCATATTCAAATAACTGCATCTCAATGACTATCATATGGAGACTGTAAAAACTGATTGACAAGACTAACCGAAAAGAAAATATTAGGCCTTGTGATGGTGAGATAACTAAGCTTACCAACTAGTCTCCAATATCTCTCAGTGCCTATAAGAGACTCTCCCTGTCCAGATAGGAGTTTAGTATTAGGATCCATGAGAGAGTCTACGGGTCTACAATCCAACATCCTTATTTCTTCCAGAATATCCAAAGCATACTTTCTCTGAGAGATAGCAATCCTAAAGCTTGATTTAGCAACCTCTATACCAAGAAAGTATCTGAGCAATCCCAAATCTTTAGTCTAAAAATGATTGAACAAATAATTTTTCAATTGCTTAATACCATTCTGATCACTTCCTGTAATGACAATATCGTCAACGTAGACTACCAGATATATGTTGTGTCCTTGTGTTGTATGCTTATAGAAAACAAAGTGATCTGACTCACTTTAAATCATGCCAAACTCTTGGATAATAGTACTAAAACGACCAAACCAAGCACGAGAAGACTGTTTTAAATCATATAAGGAGCGGAGAAATTTACATACCAAACCAGATTCCCCCTGAGCAACAAAGCCAGACGGTTGCTCCATATAGATTTCTTTCTGAAGTTCACCATGAAGAAATGCATTCTTGATGTCGAGCTGGTGCAAAGGCCATTGGCGAATAGCAACTATAGATAAAAACAACCGAATAGATGACATTTTGGCCACTGGTGAGAAAGTCTCATAATAGTCCAAATCATAAGTTTGAGTGTACCCCTTGACAACCAACCTTACTTTTAACTGATCAACCTGACCATTGAGTCCAACCTTGATAGTATAAACCCATTGACAACCAACGGTGGAGTGGTTGGGGGGCAATTTAACTAATTTCCATATACCATTATTATGCAAAGTAATTATTTCCTCAACCATTGCTTGACACTACCCAGGATGTGAAAGAGCATCACGGAGAGTGGCAGGAACAGAGACAAAATAAAGTAGACACAAAGGCATAGTATGATAAAGATAATCGATCATAACTAAAAAAGTTGTAAATATCATGATGGTTAAAAGTAGAGCGCATACCTTTATGAACAGCAATTAGAAATTGGTCGCCAGGTGGCAGGACCTCAGTAAGAGAGGAATCTAGAGCAGGAAGTAAATCAACAGAACCTCAAGAGCGGTATCACTGTTAGCACCTGCAGGATTAAAAGGAATAAGACTATCACGAGCCAGAGAAGGAGGATCATACTGTGGGACAGGGACAGGTTTAATGTTTGACTCAGAAGGAGAAATCTTATGAATAATATAAGGAACTAAAAAATCCTCTGTGATTAACGTATTTTCTGAAGTAGATAAAGAAAAGAAAGGGGAAGACTCAAAAAATGTGACATCAGCAGAAAGAAAATGATGTCGAGTGTTAGGAGAATAACATCTATATCCTTTTTGAAGATGTGAGTAGCAAAAAAAAATACATTTGATGGACCGAGCGGATAATTTATCTTGACTAAGAGAGAAGACATGAACAAAACACGTGCAACCAAAGTCACGTGGTGAAAAAGAAAACAATGGTTGATTAGGATACAGAACAGAATGAGGGACCTGATGTTGTAACACGGAGGAATGCATTCAATTTATCAAAAAGCAAGCAGTAAGAACAGCATCAGCCCAAAAACGGAGAGAAACATTATTATGTATAAGTAAAGTGCGGGCAGTTTCAATAAGATGTCTGTTTTTACGTTCGACAACTCTATTTTGTTATAGAGTATAGAGACAGGAAGACTGATATAAGATGCCCTGAGAAGACATAAATTTAGTAAAAGGAGTAGAAAAATATTCACATGCATTATCACTACGCAATATACGAATAGTAATAGAGAATTGTGTCTTAATTTCAGCACATAAAGATTCAAAAATGAAAAATAATTTAGAACGATCTTTCATTAAAAATAACCAAATGCAACGTGAATAATCATTAATAAACATAACAAAGTATTTAAAACCTAAAACAAACGAAACTTGACTAGGACCTCAGACATCAGAATGAACTAATTCAAAAGAGGATGCAGCTCGATTATTGACATGCTTTGAAAATGATCCACAAGAGTGTTTTCCAAGCTGACAAGACTCACAATTGAAAGATAATAAACTAGAGAGACCTGGAACTAGTTTTTGAAACTTTAGCAGATTTAGATGTCCCACACGATTATGAAGAAGGACTGGTGATTCAGTGACAGTGCATGCAACGGATGGTTGAGGAATACTCAGATGATAGAGCCTCTGTGACTCACGACCTGTGCCAATCATCTGTCCCGTACTGCGATCTTGTATAAGAACAAAGTCATTAACAAAAGTGATTGCACAGTTTAAAGAGCGAGTAAGTTTATTGACAGAGATAAGATTAAAAGGACAATGAGATATATAAAAAATAGATTCTAAAGGTAAGGAAGGAAGAGGATGTGCTCAACCAACTGCTTGAGCAGTAGTTGTAGACCCATTAGCTAAGGTGACGAATAGCAATGACTTAGATGTAGAAGTATGAGAAAGTAATTGAAGGTTACCAGAAATGTAGTCAGAGGGACTAGAATCAAGGACCCATGGTCCTAAAGAGGACTGAGTAAGACAGGCGACCGAATTACCAGTATGTACAACGAAGCCAATAGAAGAGGTAGACTACTTCGCCACTTGGTATTTAAGGTATTCCTCATAGTCGGCACCAATGAGAGTTACGGATAAAGGTTGTTTGTCTGTATTAGAGCTCTCAATAATCATATTGGCTTACAAATTGGAGGAGAAAAAAAAACTGACAACCAGGAGTAGCTTTCTGACGGCAGTGTCAGTTTTTTGACGGTGGTGGCAGCCGATGAGTGACAATGACTGCCAATTTTTCTCGCTAGCGTCGTCTAAAGACAATGGCACCGGGGGTGAGAACTCACGCGCGCCGGAGAAGTAAATCGACATCCAGTGGCCGAGAGTATAGAGGCTGCGCGTGGAGGCGCGTCTGATGGCTGATGAACGTTGAGCTGCCACAGAATAGCTCGCCGGCGTGGTCTAAGGTCATTAGTGGTGGCAGTGACAATTCATGGTCGCTGAAGAGAGAGATTAGTGACGGTGGCCGAAGAAAACAACCTCTCAGGTTTTCGGCACGTGCAGCGCATCTGACTATGATCTCTTAGGTTTAGCAAGTCACCGAGAATTATTACAACTGAGGGCATGATCACCGGAAAGAGGAGAGCACGGTGACTGAAAAATGGCAAGTGTCCTTGCCAAAAAAAAAAGAGACAAATCAAAAGTCAAGAGTTAGCTCTGATACCATATAAAAAAATAAAGAGGGAGAAGAATTATTGTGTATATTGATAATGAAAAAAATACAACATTATATAGGTAAAACTAGCATTCTTATTTAAAAAGTCAATTAGTTTTATTTGTAAGGTTATTAATCTATTTTCTATTTTATGATTTTAACTATAATTATACACAGAATATTATATACATTTCAACAAGATACACTATCCTGAAGTAAGTTATGAGATTCAATGAAATCCAACCTGCTCTCCAAGGAAAAAAATACAAAAACTAAAAATAATAACCTAGTTTCATCCTTTCCTGCATAGCAACCTTTCAAGGCTTGTGATAACCAAAATAGATTTGAAATTAATTTTATAAGTCAATCTATATCCACAATATTATCTACTTGTGCTGCAAGATATTAAACTATTTTCTTGTTAGTCTGGTTATGCTGTTTGGTATGTATGAATTAACTTTCAGATGAACTGAATGGTGTGACTTGAATTTCACTTCGTTAGGGACTAGTGTTACACTGCTAGAAGCCAGATTGGCTGGAATTATCGTTATCATTGGAAAGTGAGTTAGTTTGCAGATTACTTTGGTTTCTTGATTTAAACATGCGTAATGCATATCTATAATTCTCTTCAACGTCGGTTTCGTAGTCGATAGGCAGGGTGAGTCCTGTGATTCAGTCTGTAAGTCAAATAGGCAATCATGTGTGCTAAATAAGCTTATGGTGCTTAATCAAGGCGAATCGTGAGTTCTGCACTCTTTTTTTTTCTTCCCCTCTCATATTGAAACAGTTGTACTATTTTCTTTGGGTGGTTGATCTAAATGAACAATTGGAATGTATGATCTCTGATATCTAGATAGGGTCCTCTTGATTGATTTATCTTACATTGGCATTCTTTTTATTATATTCTCTTCTTGTCAACATTTTCTTTCAGCTAACATTTTATTTGTGGCACTTACAATATGATACATTCCATAAGGTTGAATTTCAAAGGGATTTAAGTAGTTGCCTGAGTTTGATGACATTAAGGATTTGAAGAATTACATATTTTAACCGTTTACCGACAATTTTGATGTCTTGACTTTTGTTTTTTTTTTTTTTGGCTTTGATTTCATATTTCTTCATCAAAGACTCAATGCCAGATAATAATTTTTTTGCATCAGATGCTAGCCACATCTGAATGATACTTTTTATAGTCTTTTGGTTGATAAAAGTTGGTTTTCTTCTGACAAAGAAATATGCTGCATGAGTCGGAAAAAATGCAATTGTGGCTTCATCAAAATTATGTAGATACTTCTTGCTTCTGTGTTTCTAATAATGTTGTAGTTTCACATTTGGATTTGACTCCTTTTTTCTTGATTCTTTTTCTTTTTCTTTTCTCAAACAGTATTCAGAAGTGTATGGGTTGTAAAGGTGGATGTTTGGCGAGCATGGGAGCTGATCATCCTGCTGAAGTTGTTGATGCTCCAAGCCATTTGGTATATTTCCTATTTTGCTTTAAGTTACTCGCATATCTTTAGTGTTTACAAGACGATAAACAAGAAGTATTTTTACTTGCATGAAAGATGTAAATGAAGGAGTTTTAGTCATTAGAGGACTACAATTACTACAGAGGCATTCTATGAGATGCTTTCTTATTGCTTATGCATTCAACACCCCATAACCTGATGAATAGCTAACATTTTCTAGTTGTAGAACTTGGACCTCTTATTACTATATTGGAAGAGATTATTTGCCTATAAGATTTTTAAACAATATTTTGGTCTTATGTAAGATACGAAAATGATTCTTTTACAAGTTTCATTATATGTTCCATTTTACTGTTCCCCAGCACCATTGATTTCTCAAGGCATCTTACTTCACTGTTCTAAAATATTTGAGAAACAACCCGTACAAATCTGTCCTGCACCTAGTATTCCATCTCCTGCTTACCTCCCTGCTCAAAAAACATTTCCAAATTACTCTTGAAACTTGTATCTTTGAAATTACAGCCAACTGAGCCTAGAATAGATAGATTGTTTGGAGATATTGTAGAGACTACATAAAATTGATGAGTCAAGTCAACTTATTATGGACTAGGAATCGTGTAATTTTAAAATCTCACATTCTTAGTGTAGAATGTGGAGTATTTAGGTTATGGTATGTTGTCAAGTGAAGGGAGGATTTTTACAGAAATTGATCTTTTTTGGGGGAAAAGAAAACTCTAAAACTTGACCTAGAAGGAAAAGGCTCAAGCTTGTGGATAATATTTAGGCTTTAACACCCCACTTCACGTACAAGGATCATGTATCTAAATACCAAACAAGGGCCTGTATGATATTTAGATAGAGACTTAAAGACAAAACTAAAGTCAGTATTATTTCAATAAATCAACAGAATAAGTGTTTGGGGGGATTTGAGCGCAAAAACATTAGGTTAAATCTGCTCTGGCACCATGTGAAGTTACCACTTGATCAAAAAGGAAAAAGCTTAAGCTTTAGATGAGGTCTCAATAATAGTATTTAAGCTCTGATAGGAATGGCATTGAATTTGATCATTAGCAAAACACCATCCAAGAATTGGTGATTTTTATGAGAATCGAATTTCTTTATTTTTGTGTCTAGAAATCCTGTTTTATTGCCAAAATCCCTAGCAAAAGAGTACTGTAGACTGCACAAGTTATTTTCTTTGATGTGGAATGTTCTCTGATATCAATTGAGTAGCATATACTCCATACTGTAGAACAGTGCATTCCTCTTTTTCAACCATGTATTTGAGATCTTTGATGATATATTTTATAGAAGCATATTTTTATCAAATAATGTACTCATTCCGCTGACAAACTTTTTTGTTACTGTTTTTGTTTTCATTGAACAACTACAATTAGGTACATGTAACAGTGCGAGTCCATAAAACTTGTGATAAGGAAATTAAGTTATGCATACAAGTGATATATTTGTTAATGCATCTTAGAAGAATTGGAATCATGAAGCCCTTTTGAGTGAACAATTTTCTCATAACTAAAACCTAGTGTTTAATTTATTCCCTTCTGTTTTTCAGAATCCCAGGGCATGCCTGTACACTAAGACACAATCAATATTTTCTTGTGATGGTTCAAATCAGCATACCAGGAGACTTTGCCCCTGTGCATAGTGTGTTATACTAGGTAAATTTTGGCTTCCTTAGTATATTCATCAGATCCATGTTTTGAGTAGTATAAAATAAAAACAAAAATGAAATTTTGAATTTTGCATTTGCAAGGTATTATTTGGAGTAAATACAATGAAAATGCATGTAGTACTATTATTTTAGAGAAGAAAAAAATTAATTTTTATTGATGTGTTGATCGTATATGTTCTTACTTATAATGTGAGTTATAATTTCCGCTGCGCATAGAATCTAAAAGGAGTATTAAGACTGTGACTTAATTGATGCAATAGGAGTGTTAAGCTGAAAAACATGACTTGATATCTACAACAAACTGGTTGTTAGCAGTAAATAAAATTTTTTTGTTTAATAAAATAAACATAGCGAAAGACAGATCATCTTGTTCATAATTGTTTGTATAGAGATAGAAGATTACCTCAATTTCTCGCAATGATAAATCTTGAATTGACTGTTTACAATCTTTTTTACTATTCTCAACTTTCAAACTCAACGTGTGTGGACACTGAATCTTTCTTTAATCTATAAAATCACTAATACCTAAATTTGAGAGAAGAGTAATAAGCAAATTCTTTTTTCACATAAAAATACATAAAAGAAATTTTTCTGATTATGGTTATTGTAATTGTTGTTTTTCATTACTACCTCATACCTCTCATATATATAAGAATCTCCCTTCGGTAATTAAAATTAGATTAGGATTAAGAGATTAGGGTTTAATTATGATTTGAGCTAGTAGAGAGACTGTAAGATTCATAGGCTTTCTAACTCCAACTTAAAAGACCCAATTCTATTCATCTCATGATACATTAGTTCTTCTAACTAATTTATTGAATAAATTACGGTCACATATTTAAATGATTAAGTACTACAAATAGTTTAGGTAAACATTATTTATTAGATTTTATCTTACAAATATATAATCCTACGACTCGTAAAATTATATCTCCAAGATATCAAGGTTTTAACCGTTTATATGAATCTCACTCCGTAATAACTCAAAAAATATAACGCATGAATATAAGTTCATTATTTGCTCAGTGTTAAGATCAATCAAGTTTTATCAAAGTTTTTGTGAATAAAGATCATGATATTTATTTAACCTGATCAAAACTCACAATAGTCATGTTCATGTAATATATACTAGTTTTCCTACTCAAAATCTATACTTTGATGATCAAGATAAATCATCCTTTATAAGAAGTAGAAAAACTATAATTTTACATAATGAAATACCATTTTTATTAATGATTATGAATTAAATTTAATTTATAAAGAATTTATGATTTATACCATCTGTATTAGTATCATATACCTAATACATAGATCACATACTTTATTAAATATAAACTTATCAATATATGCCCAGTCATATATATAAATAACTTTTTATTAATCAAATAAAATATTATTTTATATATTTTAAGAATATCAAATAACATTATATGTCTAACAATACTATTATTATAGATAAAAAGAAAGAAAAATTACTTATGTATTCAGCTTTGTTTTTAAAATTTGTATATTTTCTAAAGCTTTCCTATTTTAGTGCAATATCGAATGTGCTATCTATCTAATTTTTGGCCTGTAAGAAAAAAAAAAGTAGTTTATGAAAATTAATGTCATTTTGAAAACAAAAATGTAAATGTTTACCAAACACTTTAGTCATTATGCTTTTAAAGTTAAAAGTAAAAACTAGTTTCTACCGGAGCTACGTTAAAGGCTTCGGCATTAAATGAGTTTTATATAAATTCTTTGAAAGTACATTTTCAAGAATCTTGTGTTTTCCCTCTTTTTCCTTTTTTTTTTTTTTTGGGAAGTAGTACGTTAGGCATGCAAGTGAAATTCATTACCCTTAGATATATTTGCAGGAAAATTGTCTTGGTTGTAGGCACCAAAAAGGGTTGTGAATTTTGTACATTGTTGGTAATTTATTCAATAAAAAAAAAGTTACTTTACTTTAAAATTAATCAACGACTAACTATTTTGAAGTCACTACATTTTTGGGGGAAATATTTTTGCTATCTTTTCTTATAATATTACTGTATAAACATTTTGTTATGATGTGTAGAAGAGAAATGTTTACAATTTTACTTGTCCTACAATAAGTTGTTAGAGACGAGAAATGTATTTAATTATTTTTACTACTTATTTTTCATTTTTTTAAAAACTGTTACACTATTTTTTAAAATTATTTATTATACCGTATTATTATTTTAATAATTATTTAACACGTTAGTTATGGTAATACTGAAATGATTTGTTTATATATATATATATATATATATTTTTTGAATGAATAAAATGATTTTTCAAGTCAACAAACTTTGAATTTATTTGATTGTAAAAATCAATAACTTGAATTTTGTTTGTTAGGGCCGCAATCATAGGCTTGCTAGATTTTTTAGTTGTGAAGCTTTAAACACAATAAAAACTATCGTTAAGACTTTGTCGGAGATAGTTCTAGCAGAGACTCTTCAATACTTAAATTAGGTGTTTGTTTTGAATGAGAAAAGTCAAGAGAGAGGGTAAAAATTATAAAATCAAAGTAGTGAATTCAATATTTAAGATGGAACCTATTTAAGCCATTTTTCTCTCTTTAAATAGCATACCTTCTTGGGGGTTTTTGTGCTGTTGGATTTATGGTTATTTTGAGTAATCTTTTGATTTCACGGCATGATTTGAGGAATTTATTTTAAAATAACATATACTTCAAAATAACTTTGATTGCCTTTTTTAATGATTTGCTTTGTTTGGGTTGCTTTATATTTTCTTTTTAAGTTGCTGAGTGCTGCTCGGCCTTTACATTGTGTGGGCTTGTGTGATTTTTAAAAATTCTTATATAAAGGCGGGTCAGCATATTTGTCATGCCAGTCTCTTTATTTATACTGGTTGATTTAAAGCTTGTTTTGTCTGCTAGATAGATTGTTGTGTATTGAAATGCATGGTTATAAACAACTTGAATAGAACTTGAGTAGATCGATTTTACTCTTGTTAATTGATCCGAGCAGTCGAGCAAGTTTTGTACCTCTAATTTTTATTCGTTTGATGATACTTGGACAGCTCGCCTTATTATTTAGGCCCTTAGTCCTTTTAAGTTTTTGGGTTGGCCTATTGTTAAGTCTTTTTTGTGAACTGATATTTAGGTCTCTAGGCATTGAGCCTTTGAAAATTTTAATGGGGAACAATAAATATATATATATATATATATTAGAATTTTATTGAACTATTTAAAAGAGAAAATTTTAGGTAAAATTGTTCTAATGTGGATTATCGAATAAATGATTATAAAGATAGCAGATTTTCTGTTTTAATCCCATTATTAATTTATTACCGTCAGTTTAAAACAAATATATAATAGAAAATTTTTGTTGAATGGACGCATAAACATTAAAATACTTTTTCAGTTAGACATTGAGCTAATGTTGTATAAGTACTCTTAATTTGTGGATTCTTGGAAGATATTTTTTTTAACACTAGTATTATATCAAATATTTATCATATAATATATATATATATAAGAATTAAATTAAATATTTATTATACAATATATATATTTATTAAAATTATATATCATTTAATACTTAAATATATTTAAATCTATATTTCTATTATAAGAATATCAATTATACATTTATTAAAATTATACATCACTTAATATTTAAATACATTCAATCTTCCATCTCTACAATAAAATATTAACTTTACATCTATTAAAATTATGCATCACTTAATATTTAAATATATTAAAACTATACATCTATTAGGATCAATTATACATCTATTAAGTACATTTAAACTCACTTTTATAGTGGAAAGATTTACTCTCATAAATAAAGAAAAATATTTATAATATTTTTAACTGATATCAAGACTAGAACCTTCGAGATGCACGGACTTGCTATCCGACAGCGGGCACGGCTTCTTTGAAAATTAGTTTCAGTTTTATTGGTGAATGAATCTTTGACCCCACGAGGAGAATGACTGAAATTAACAGCCAAGCACAAAAACAAAAACATCGACCACGCTTTGTCACCATTCATTTCTAATGATGATATATATATATATATATATATTTGTTTATTCTCCATACTCCCCCATCGGACTAATACTTCCACATTCAATCTTGTCTTTTACATAATATTCCATTACAAGGTTGAAAAAGTTCAAACCATTCAAAAAAAAAAAAGTTACAGTCAATCAACTGATCACTTACATTTATAAACATTGCACCACAAATTTTTTTTTTAAGAAAAAGAAAACACACAGTTCCAATTTTTTTTTTAATGTGTGTTGTGGGTATGTGCCAAAATTCAGAAACTCAAAAGCTATAATCTGGTTTGAACACTGTTTTGCTCAGTGGCTTTGTCTTCAAAACTCCATTATTATCACTTGCTTCTTCTTCACCAACAACTTTATCTTCTTCTTTACTTTCTCTTTCTTCTTCATCCATGCCTTCAAAAGCTGGATGACTCAATATACTATTAAGCAACTGAATTCCCCTGAGGGCGTTTGTCAATGGCAAGTGACCCTGAGGGGTCTCCTTATCATTCTCCCAAATGAACTCGTTAGGAAACGCCCTGTAATTGTACTGCTCCATTTCAGTGTCCAGCTTCTTCATCCACCCGACTTTTAGAAAAAACCTGGTGAAATCTTTATCAACCTTTTGCCAAATCCTCTTCTGTACGCTGTAACCAAATTTGTTGTCACTGTACTGCCTCCAGAGCTCATCGATGGCTTTCAAGTCAGCCTCTGCAATGAACTGCACCTCGGAGAAGAACACGTACCCACGTTTCTGAGCCGCTTCGCCTGCCAAAACAATGAGCAGGCGGCGAGTCTCTTCGTCGGCTTGCCGGAAGTTTTGTGCAGATAAATGTTCTTGCAGAAGGTCAAATGAGATGGGTTGTTGAGAAGTTGATGAAGAAGAAGAAGAAGAAGAAGAGGTGGTTGACGGGGAAAGAGAGAAGGTGATCATAGAGTTTGTATTAGAGGAATAAAGAGAAGTTGTAGTCGCCGTTGTTAAGGGGTGGTTGGTGGGTTTGAGAGCGGCGGGGGGTGCGGCGTCGGAGTGGTGGCGCCGGAGAAACGAGTGGTGGTGTAGTGATTGAAGAGAATTGGTGGCCATGTGCTATTTTGGGGGTGTAAATGTAAAGATTTGAGAATATGGAGAGTGTTTCAAGTGAAGAAGAGAAGATGGAAGGTGAAGAGAGAGTGGGGCTGGGGTGTTGAATGCAAGGCAGAGGAAACAACTCAATGTAAGAAAATAGTTTTGTTTTGGTTTGGTTTGGTTTGGGGTAAGAGATCTGAATATGAGGTTATGAGAAGAATGTATTGTGGCTGTGGATACGAGTGAAGCGAGGAGAGAATCGAATAGCTCATCAGGAGAAATACAGGAAACGTTTTTGATTGGCCGGTTTTGGCTGAGGCTAAGATGCTCTATTTCTCTCTCTCTCTCTATCTTTGCCCCATTAATGAGTTTAAAAAAAAAAAAGAAATAAAGATTCATAATATATATTAAATGAAAAATTGACAAGCTTAGCTCCCAACTTAGGCCAAAATGGCAAGCACTTTTTATAAGTGCACCCTTTTGATTTGAGAGGTTTGAATTTTCCTTTTTTTTTTTTTACAGTTGTAAAATACTTTTAAAAAAATAATTTAAGGCTAACGTTAGAGGTTTTTTTTATGTATGAGTAGATTTTTTTAATTCAAATTTTTAAGCTGTTACAACGAATAATTTTATTGTATGATTTAATAAACAAATATTATTATTGTATATTTTAATAAAAAGTTATCATTATTATTTGTCTTAATAGACTTTGATTGTATATATCAGTAAATTATTATAATATTTAATAAAAAAGAATAATATTATATTTTTTAAATATTATTTTAATTTTTTTATTTGTGTTAAGTAATTATTGATTGATAAAATTATATAATGTATAATTTTAGAATTTACATTATTTATTATCTACCGATTATTTAATACATTAATTTGATATAAAATTTTGAAATATTATTTAAGAAATATAGTATTATTCTTTTAAATATTGTAATTTATGTTATATTATTTAAATTTGTGAATTTTTTATTTTGGAGAGTATTTTTTTATATAATACTATATAGTATAAAATATTACATGCAAAATTCATGTATCAACTTATGTGGCAGGGGATACTATACTTGTGGCATAGAGGTGTAAATCGTGTCATCATTGAAAAAATTAAGCTCATTTCTGTTATATTTAATATTTTTATGATATATATATATAACCATGACAATTGATATGGGGTATTAATACTGTCATTTCTGAGGTAGGCACAAATTATAATTTTACAACAGTTTTAATTTTAATTATATTGTTATTTTATTTACTTAATTGAAAAAAAAAATCACATTTTTATCATATAAATAATTTAAATATCCTAAAAATTTTAGGTATTTTTGTCTTTTTAATTAAATAAGAGGGTGATAATATAATTAAAATTAATAAATATATATAATTTTGACGGGCTGATGGCATCTTGTTTCAGCTTATTTTACACTTCTACACTTATTTAAAATTTATTAATAAATATAAAAAAATTATTAATTAGTATCTTAACTTTTTTAATTATTGAAATCAGAGTATTATCATTATTTCAAAAGCAGGATGACTGACTGGAACAACAGATGCCTATCTAGAGAATTCTATCGCAATCTCCATTCAAAGCCCTTATTGGATATGAAGGTTGGGGTTTGATAAATTCCCAAATGGGAATATTTATCAAAAGTCATTGTATATTACCCATTTGTTGGCTTTATATAAAATCTAAATTTTTAACAAACAAACAAAAATTCATATATTTATAAAGTTAAAGATCTGCCACCTCCAATCATTACAAACCAAAGACTTATAACTTTCAAATTAGTATATGAAATTAGAATTATACAAAATTTAACAGATGAAATATCAATAATTATGAAAACATAAATCCAAAATTTTCAAATAAAATAAAATAAGTACGAGGAGTGATGAAACATGTAATATCACAACTCAAATTTTCAACAAAAAAAAAAAAAGTAAATCGAGTGAAGCACGTAATACCACACCTTAAATGCAATGCATAACAAGTTTACGAGTATTATCGTTAATCTTAAAAAAAATTAAGATACAATACATAATTTTTTAAGATTATCACTACTCATAATTAATTAATAATTACTATTTATAAAAATAATTATTAATTTATAATTTTTATTCATCTATTAATTATACAATACCGACCTACAATAAATACATCAATACCACATGAATTGAAATATAACTATGTAAACGTAAGATTATTTTTACAAAATACTAAAACTTAAATAATTTTGCATTTATTTTGAATATATATATACATATATATATATAATATGTTTGGATTTAAGGAGGCTATTAAAAAAATAAAAATAAAAATAAAAACCCATACCCGACTTGGGTTTAGAGATAACAAGTCAGAAAACTTTTTTTTTTTTCTTTTTGGAAAATGAACTGTTTTCTAAATACATTTTGACAGCCAGTAAGTTGTTCAACAGGCAAATTACACAAGAAAATGATGACACCTAGTATTGCCATATCTGAGATTTGCTGGGGAAGGAATTTAAATGCTACTTCGTTAGCCAGACCAGCACAAGCATATAAAGTATTCAACTGATGCCGCCATGCTATACTTTCAGCCAAAAATGGCCCTGACAGGAACTGAGAAACAGAACTCCTAATTCAGATCCTAAATTATGTACAAATTGTTGCTTGTCAGTGAAACATACGAGAGAAGACTGGGAAAAACTATCAATCAGCTAAAATTCTCATGCCATAGTGACGTGCCAAACGATTTGCAGTTCCATCAGCCATGATACCATCCAGCTACTCATACTTCTTATAACCTTGTTTCAGTGCATCTCCCTGCTGTTTCACGAGCTGCTCTTCTTTTTCCAGTTGGTACTGCAAAAGTGAAATCACCAGTTAAAGCAATAAAACAGGTAATTTTGAATACAGGTTCAGTGAAGAAAAATGTATGATGGACAACCAGAAGAACATGCATTAGATATTGTGAAAACACGATACTTACCTTAAGCACAGTTGAAGTTTCAGCAGAATGTTTACGGCCAAGATGCTTCAACTTTCATGCTACTTACAAAATCAGGATCATCACGTTGCAACCAACGGATTTGTATTCTTCGACCAAGATTCATAGGGTGATCATCAAACATTTCTGCTTCAGGAGCACGTGCAGTCACAGGCCTCGGTATTCCCAACATCATAAACGGAAACTCGGCCACAGATGAAACAACAACTTTTGCTTGCTTTGAGTTTTCCATCTCCACCAGAGCACATTGTGGGATGTTCCTTGATTCCGTGTAGTTTGGAATAAATTGTAACATTTTCTACTGTTCTGCACGAATTAAGCGCAGTTCTGATGACAGAATCTGTGACTTGTGGTGAGAGGTTGTCAAGATAAACTGTTCACGTCATCTTCTCCAGAAATACAGCATACTCAGCCTCCATAGTAGACTCCATGTAGAATGAAGAATGCCTAACAATATCCAGAGACCAGGAGCCCATCAAATAATTCACTTTTACAAATTTAATCCACATAGATATTCGAATACATAGCACAATAACTATATTACCACACAAAAAAACCCTAAAAATAATTCAATTTAAATGATTTAACAAGTTTATAATAATAATAACAATAACAATAATAATAAGCTTCAGAATTAATGTTGATGTGAGTTATAAACATAGAGTCCATAAGATGCCACATGTTTTCGCTTTAAGTTCTATCTTCGTTTCGCTTTTTTTTTTTCCCTATAACCAATCAACATAGACCCATTCAGCACTAATCATAAACCTGCATAGCAGATTTCTCAAAGAAGTGAAATTCCACTAGCTAATAGATAATTCTCCATATTGTTTCCTATCAAAACAGGAAATATTAATAATAGATATTCTCTATATTGTTTGTTATAAACCACTTAAGGACCCCAATTATTAACTGCAATAAGCTACCAATAAGTGAACACTCACAAAAAAACAAGTTTTGTAGCCCTTTTAAGGAATCTCAATTTTGGCAACTCATGGTCTTTCTGTATAATAATCAGTAGATGATAATTTCTTGGTTTAATAAGTTGAGTCCACAGTTGAAAATCTAATTGGTATTTCATTCAGAATATTACTTTACTATTGCAAGTTCTACGCTGTAGGGGTGCTGTCATAATCTACTCATATCTTAATTGAGTTTTTAAGCTCATTAGTTTATTCACTTTCAGTTTTATTCTGCAAGATTCCTGATTCTTTTGGTTTTAAAAATCCTAGTCATATAAAGACAAGCAAGAGTTAAATCTATAAATATGCCCAAGGAAAAGAAACAAATGTGCCTATTTACTTTCTAAATATGAGAACATTCAGTTTTCGACTATATCCTCACTGCAGTACCATAACGCTGAGCCACTGCTCGCTTATTTCTGCTGTCTTGTAGCTTATGCTCATAGTTGTTTTCTATGTTATAATAAGATTAGCGATTATAGTTCTCAGGAATTCTAGCTTCCTTTTGGGACTCTTTGCGACTTGCCTTCTAGAGTACCCCCAAAAGCCATACTCAATTTAACAACTTTGATAGAAAAATTATTACCTCAAACTCCTAGTGTATTTGTCCTAGCACCTTCAAAATAATGTAAGGATTCTTACAAATGCCTCATATTGGCAGACATATATAAACTGGGATTCCAACGGCCAAAAATTCACAGAAAACAATGTCAGTAATGAGGGCAAACTTGGCACCCTTGAGATTAAGAGGCTGTCTGGCTAAGAAGGTGAGAATAGACTAGATATGAGTAAGTAAATTAGGGACCGAAAAGAAAGAATCAAACCTCTTATAGGAATTACATTAGAGCGTAATTTACCAGACAAGAATACTCAAGATTAAGCGAAAGGTTTAAAAGGGAGAACAAAGAAACTCGCAATTAACACGACTTTTTTCATTTTCATCATAGATTCTAAGATACCTTACGAGGTACATGATGCTACTAGCTCATACAACTTCAAATGAAATTTGAAAGAAAATGAATCGCAGTAACTAGACAGTAGAGCTTCTAATAGAACTTTTAAGAATATGATATTCTTAGTGAGCTAGCGAGCTAGCAGCATTAAAATAGACCCTTAAAAACCAATTGCACAATAAACCATCTATACAATGTAGTTGGCTTGGCTGTTCCAGTGAATGGGCTCAGTTCCTGGTGTCAAGTTCAGTTCAAGGCCAGCCAACTTCCAAGATTTCAATCCAAGAACAAAAAAATATTCTTTGTTCTTAATCCTCTTTGTCCTCAGTTATAAGGACATCATTATCTATAGCTACAACAAATAAAAACTAAAATAATAATTAGTAAAAACTATTCAATTTCAAGAAAAAGAAAAGAGATATATGTTTACAGTGGATGTGGATCTTTGTATAAGAAATGGGAAACCACTTAAAAAAAAGACTACCTTAAAGATTCAGTGAACTGTTTGGTCGGCGATGAAGGGGCGGGTTTTGGTCGGCGACTTGACGGTGCGTTTTTCCCGGCGAATAGGCGCTGCGACTTGGCGGCGATTGGGTGTTGCATGCGCGTGGTCGAGATTTAGGAGTAGAAATTGGAAATTAGGAATTAGGGTGCTTATTCTTTTTAACCTATCAATTGGTTCTTGTAACATTTTTTCTTTTTTCTTTTTTTATTTAATGAATTTTTTTAAAGCATTTTTTAATATTATTAATAGAAATAAAGATATTATAAAGGCTACTACACTAAAACAGAGAATTACTAGATAACACAAATATATATTAAGGAATGGATGTATTTTACTATCTTTATTAAGGGCAGGGAATACCTATTCTCTCATGAAAATTATTTCCTATTGAGAAAAAATTATTCTTGTGTAGGAGAAAAAATACAAAAGTCTCACGAATGAGATACAAAACATTCCCACTTCGAAAATTATTATAAGCATCACACAATTCAAATAAATAACATATTCAAAAAACTACCCCTAAGTACTAACCTACAACTAACAAAACATATGCCTCAAAACTAAATTCATGGCCGTAGATCAAAGTGGATTGTCATAGATGGCATTTATAGTGGTTTTGGGTACAAAGAGACTGTCGGTGAGCTTAGCTCGTTCGATTGACAAAGGCAACTCCCACACGGTGGTAAGCCTTGGCAATGGATGCTGGAATAGGTAGCAGGAAAGAGCTGAGATATGGTGTCGAATAATCTTCTAACAAAGTCCTATGCAAAGCCCCAACAGCTAACCATACTCGAAACCGTAAAATACCAGACTCAATTTTGCAACGTCGGTGAAAATTTTTCAATGACAGCCAAAAGTGTCGGAATGAAACGGCCAGGGCCAAGAACACTAGAAAGGACTGACGGCTCGACATGGGTCGAGGGAAGCTCCACAAGTGTTTAGGTGGCCAGAGGGAAGCGATGGAGGACAACAGCTAGATAGGTAAAAGAAGACTGAGGACAGTTGAATAAACTCCTGTGATGACCAAGGCTTGGCAGAGCCGAGGAGACTTAGCGATGGCTAAGAAGTCTTAGCAAGGTTAGGAGCTCATTGGACAAGCATAAAGAGGTCATCGTCCAAACAAAATCTAAGTCGACCTAATGTAAAAAAAAAGTAGCAAAACAAAAGAAAAATAACCCAACCAAAGTAGAAAAAATATATCTCACAAAAAAAGGAAAGAATGAGGAAAAGATTCTACCGAAGAGGGGCCAAAACCTCTTCAGTGGGGCTGTGGTGGTTAGGTAGCGGTCGTTGGAGTTTTGAGAGAAAAAGAGACTAGGATTTTTTTTTATGAAATTAGTTTCTAGAATTATTGATTAACTTATTTTATAATTTAGATTAGGTTACAAGTTTTTTAAAATATATAATTTAATATTTAGGTATAATAAAATAAATAAATAACCCGAATAATAAAAAACTAAAACCTTAATTTCAAACATTTGTAATTTTTTTATTGAATTCTTAAGCTACAAATTAAAACATTTTAGAAGTATTAAAAAAAGACAAAGAAATCCTAGTTTACTCTATTTTTACTGTCAAAGGATAAAAAGAGTATTTGATTTGATTACCACATGTCATATTTCATAAGATAAATTTTTATTTTAATTAAAAATTAGAAAAAAAGCTTCTAAAATCTTAAGGTTTTCGAAAAATGATATATAAATCTAATAGTTTTAAAAAGTTTATTTACACTTCTATCAAATTAAAGATTCCATTAACTTTATTGATAAAATGAATAAAAATGAAAAAATGCCATGTTTTGATTAAAAAATAGGTTATTTACTCTTAAGGTTTCAAAGAAAAGATATATTGACCTTAATAGTTTTAAAACTTTTATTTACACCTCAATCATGTAATGAATTTTGCAAACATTACAGTAAAATAGATAAAAAAGAAAATTTACCATATTTTGACTAAAAAAAGATAATATTCATAGATTTTGTTAACTTAACGGTAGAATGGGTAAAAATTGAAATTTACTTAGTTTTGACTTTAAAAAAAGTTAAATTTCAATTAAATGTTAGAAAGAGGGTTTGAACCTTTAATTTCATAATTAAAAACTATACACTTTAATTAACTACTAGTCTAACTTTATTTTTATGTATGGATCGATAAATTTTATTAATATATTGTCCTTAAGATCACGAGTTAATGATTTTGAAAAAGCCATTGATAAGGTTAGAAACCTAGTCATCCATATGACAAGTAAAAGTACTCACTACTAAGCTGCAATAAAGTTTTAGACATTATGTCGAAACAAAAAATTAAAAAGTTGAAACGATAGAATCTTAGTCATCATCCCTTGTCGATGGTCATTACCGTCGACCACTGCCTATTAGTGATTGATGCGATAGTAGTTAAGGGCAAGGGCACACTATTGTATCAAGTAATATAAAATTTTAAGTTCAAGTATCGATCCCACGGGGACTATGCGATCTAATTATATAAATCAAGTACTAAAATTATACTTACTTAACTTTTATTCAAAAAATCAAAATTTAAAATTTAATTAACTAATCTAACTCTATCAATTAAACTAAATAAAAGTAAATGGTAGAATTCACAAATAAAGATAATTTAGGGTTTTGACTTGTCCCCTAGTATTTTATTGGATTTATTAACCTCTTAGTTAATCTCTTAATACCAATTGTTGGCTTAAACTCTAATATCATCACAAGTCTCTATCGATGATCAAGTGACTATATTACACATTCTAACAACATATATATGTCTATGATAATCAAATCAAAATATAATTCATTAAGATCAAGTATAAATTATACCATATATGCTACCTAGGTATATGTCTATCCTAGATGAAACTCATAGAACTATCCTAGGCTAAACATATGAATCCTTCCGTTGAGTTCATCATAATTCCTCAATCATTCAAAATATTGATTAGGTATAATGAAAGTATTAAAATACAAGATAGAATGAATCAATTGAATGTATCAAGTTTAAAAACTAAAAATTAACACAATCTAAATCCATAGTAGGTTCACATAGTCTAACTCTAAAACAACAAGTTTAGCTCATTACAAAACCAAAAGTATCCAACCAATCCATGAAGAACAGTAAGAACATAATGATAAAGAAAGAGAAGAAAAACTAATTAAAGTGACTGCTTGATGTGCTTCTCGCTTAATCTTGACTTAAGCTTGAATCTTGAATCTTGGTTCTTCAATCTTTGGTTTTAATATTTGATTTTATGTTGTGAATTCTTTCTCTAAGTTTTTACCTCTTTCCTTTCTTCCTCTCCTCCCTTTAATTAGAGTTTTTGGCCTTCTATTTATAGATTTATGTCATCAAATTATGGTTAAACATCAAATACAAGTCAAAGTATGATTACTGTTCATAAGTACTGTAGCCAAATACTGTTTATGCAATATTATTCACCGCTACTGTTTTCGCACCACGACGCTCATTTATGAGTGCTGCGATGCTGGGTACTGTAGCGGATCATACTATGTAGTTACTGTAGCAATTCACTGTAGCTTTTTACTGTAGCAATTTGATATTTTTGGCTTATTTTCATTAGAGTTTCGACCCTATTTACTCCATTGACTCTAGACCTACAAAAATAATAATTAAATACATCAAAAGCCAAATAATGTTAATTTCTACAAACAAATATTAAGTATGGAAGATGAAAATATTAGACTTAATGAAACCTTATAGCGCCCACTGCTGCCATTATTTATTGTCGATCATCACCTATCACTAACCATCACTTGCCTCTATCGAACGATGACAGGTAGTAGCTAAGGTCATGTTATTTCACTTTTTTGTATTTTCTATTTTCATTTTATGTCATAAAATTTGTTGTAATTCAGTGATGTGTACTCTTACTTATCATATGCTTGACCAAGGTTTAAACTCTTTCATGGTTACACTGAGGATGTCTTGGAAGGATGAATATGCTAGTGCACCATTGGACAAGGAGGAGGCACTTAATCTATCTTTTTCAATTTAGGGTTGAGACTTTCACTTCAACCTTATTTTGTACACATGTTCGCTCACCTGGACCAAGCACCATATTAATTAAGTTTGAACTCGTTGATGATATTGGTCAGTCTATGCATGACGTGGTTAAAGACTAGCTACAATGAGCTTACCTTTCTTGAGTTGCAACATATATACTAGTGTAGGGTGAACGCTGACCAATAGAAGGGGTTTCATTACCTCTCTGCTTATGATGGAGAGAAAAAGTTTTCTTTTATATGAGATCTACCATAAAGCAATCATAAGTAAAAACACTTATGGTTTTTCGCTAGAGGGAAATGGGACTAAGAGCATGTGAGGGTACTCAAGCATTTGCGTTGTCCATAGGATTTTTCTAGATTGGTTTATGTTATTTCTCATATTGTATACTTGTAGAAATTTTTTGATGATTTGTAATTTGGCTGTCTTTTGTTATTTCACCAAAATTTTCAATTGCAAAACCTAAGATTAACTAGGAAAAGAAGGATCGGGTCGCCTAGTCTAAAAAACAAGGAGCCACTATTAAAGAAGTTCTCTCTTAACAAATTTAGAGAGCACAAGCCTGGTCACGCGAGCTCATTGAGCTGTTGAAAAAGAAAAGAGCAAGAAGAGGTAAACCTCAAACCTTAGTAGTGTTATGTCATCTTATAAATTGCATTTATTTTTATGATTCCTCTTTGGTCTTTTGTAGAAATTAACGAGGGAGACAACAATCCTTGTCCATCTAAAACCTCTGGGTCAGAGAGATTAGGCCGAAGTTCTGAGGGATGGGGGTTCTTGCATTTATTGGTTTGTAAAGAGAGAGAACGAGTAATAGAGCCATGAGAGGAACCAGCAATGAGCACTTTTGCTGACAACGGGAAGAAGTCGTTTGAGGTCTTAATAGATCCATCAGACAAACCATCTTTCAAGGTCTTAGCGAATCCACCAAGTCAACCACTTTATCCTCCCCTAACTATAAGTCTATCACCCATTTCATAGCAATCGAATAGGGGTAGTATAGAAATAGAGGTGTTGATCTCGAATTCTTTAGCTTTGAGCTTATCCACTTTCAGCCAAAATAAGCCACAGGCGAGGCATGGGCTTACTTCCTTCGAGTTTGCAAAAATCCTATACGCGAAGTAAGATCGATACAGACATATGGTGTCCTTAATGTGTCCTTAATGCGAGAGGCAGAGCATAAAGTTATAGGTACTTGTGCTGATGATATGTCAAAGTATGACACCTTTAAGTCATTAGCATATAGTATAGGTCTGATCATAAGCTTATTATGGCAAAGGGTTGGAAAATAATGATTTTAAACTAAAGGAAAAAAAAATGAAAGTCAATATTCCATTATGAGGAGTTTTAGTACTCTTATCAGAAGTGCAAAGAGATTGTTGTAAAAGAATGGACCAATCAAGGTGCAAGGGACTGAGAACCAATTAATAGCTTTACAGGAAAAAAATATATACAAGATAATAGCACCTTTGAAAGATTGGAGCAAAATAGAGCTAGGGCGAAGGCAGAAGGAAGTAAAACAACTTACAAATGAGCTGGAACAATACTTGAAATACAACTAGTAGTATGAGCAGCATAATAGAATAAAATAACTAGAAAACAAGATTGATAGGTTGTTACAGGAAGAAGAGATATGTTAGAGACAGAGAGCAATGATATCATGGCTTAAATAAGGGGATAGAATCACAAAATTCTTCCTTGCTAGGGCTAGCAGCAAAAGAAGGAAGAACGAGATAAAAGGTTTTCTTAATGAAGAGGGAAATTAGGTGGATAGTGAGCAAAAGATAGAGCTAATTTTGTGCAACTATTTTAGGAAGCTATTTAGATCAACAAACCCCTCCAAAGAGCACTGGGATGCTACACTGAATGGAATTTATGCTAAAGTTACACAAAAGATAAATGATGATCTTTCCAAGTATTTCACCATGGATGAAATTATCAAAATCACCGAGACTCGATAGTATGCCAACTAGTTTCTACCATAAGCATTGGGATCAAGTAGGAGATAGTACAATAACATACCTCAAAGTGTTAAACTATAATGGTAACTTGACTTTCTTAAGCCATACACTTATTGTGTTGATTCCAAAGATAAATAACCCCAATTACCAGTATAATTCAGGCTTATAAGTTTATGCAATGTAATTTATAAATTTATTAGGAAGGCAATTGCTAATAGACTTAAGAAAATCCTTGCATGCATCATGTCTTCAAATCAAAGTACATTCATCTCAGGAAGATTAATTTATCATAACATAATAGTGGGATATGAATACCTACACAAAATTAAAATAAGAAAAGCTTCAGGTCAAGCTTTCAACAGAACAAGAATGCATAAAGGCAATAGAGCAGGAATGTAAAATTCGTTTTTATTGAAACTATATTTTTTTTAATTCAAACTTTAGGAAAAATTATCTTTTTTTTTTTAGTTTGAAGGCAAGGAGATGAGATGAACTTTAAATTTTAAAAATGCGTGATTTTGGGAAGTATATTTGCTATTAAAAAAAGAAGAGAGAATAAGAGAATAATGTGAACCTCACAAAGAAAAGTGAAACCCAACGCTCAATGAGGTTCCTTTACCAAGGACCATTCTAATTCAGATTTTAAGATAAACAAAACAAGAATCTTGACCCGTTATCTATAAGAGATAAGATCAAAAGGCATTAAAAGATTTTAGACGCCACACTCTAGATAGAAAAGAAGTTGTGAGTGATAAGTTTGAAAGAACACCACACAATAAAATCTTGATAAGTTCTAATAAAAGTTCTTTGAAGAGTTTAAGAGACAATTCTCAACATTAATATCATCAATTCTATTTTCTTCCCCGTCATCTCTCATGTATTTATAGAGATCTCTTGGGATGTCTAGCATTTATTATAGTAATTATTGACAACTTACAACTACTACCAATAACTTAGGCACTTGGGATTTATTACTTATTATAATAATTAATAAAAACTTACAACTATTAACTTACAACTACTACCAATAAACTAGGCATTTGGAATACTAGCACTTATTACAAAAATTAATAAAAACCTATAACTACTAACTACCAACAACTACCAATATTGAGACTTCACATCACATGGGTTACTCATATGAGCTGTTGTGCTATTGTTCCCCATCACACGTGGATGCTCAATGGACCTTGTGATATTTTGGCAGCCTAGTTCGTATCAGAGAAGAGAGTCAACATGTGTGAGAAAATAAAGGAGATATGTCTGTGAGAAAAAAAAGAGAAGGAGATATGTGTATGAGAAAATAAAGGAGACGTGAGTTTAAAGTGGTTATTAGAGGAAGAAGTAATTATGAGATTAATGGAATTAAAACGTGGTTAATGGAGGTAGTGGAAGAGTTTATAGTTAAGAATATATAACATTAGTATGTTACAATATTTGTGTTACATTGGTGGTTTATCATTTTTCTTCTTTTTATCTTCACGTTATAAGAGAGGAAGCTAATTTTGAAAAAGTAAAAAAATTTGAAGCTAATTCTGGAAAAGTAAAAAAATTTAAGGCAAATCAAGATTGAGTCATATGAACTATGAGTGTATTATATATTTAATTAAATTTTTATATTTATAAATATATTTTTATTTTCAACTGAGTTATTAAATTAATCAGTTTATGTTTCAATAGAATTTTATTATAGATTTGCTATAGGTACGAGTTTAACTTAATAGCCTTCGCCATTTTTGTTTTTAATTTTGAAAAAATAAATGTTATGATTTCTTCTAGCATCAATTTAAAGATGGCATGTGTTAGTGCATTAAATGGTGCATGCATGTGATTGTGTATATGTTAAAAAATTTCAAATGCATGTCCAATATATATTGTGTAGCAGAATAAAATAATATAATCAATATATACACATTATAACTAAATCAAAAACAGTACAAGCATCGAATACATACCTTTGTAGACGATTCGGTGAAGATTATAGAACTTTGAAGTTTGTTGAGCTCACAATGAAGTCCTCTCTTGAACAAGTCTAGACTCCAACATTTGATGAGATTAAAGTAGCTAGAATAGTAGCCTTTGTTGTATATTTTGTTCAGGAATTAAACTTAGTTCAATATTTTAACTAGTTCATACATCAAATGCTTAAAGGTTGAGTTTAGGGACCAAAATATAATTTTTTTCAAAGTTTTCATTTTTTCTCAAATGCAATGCACGAATTTTTCATTCAAAAATGAATTTTACAATAAATAAAGTCTTTCATTTATTTTATTTAGCTTAACACTTCTACTTTGGACATATGTCCATCATAGATATAAACTTTGACCATGCAAGGCTATGTAAGCTTATACATGGGTGACAAATGTCACTTATGTTACCATGCAAACACTTTGTATGGATGACATTTGTTGCATGCATGTCCATACATGCTACTATTTATCATACAAATGGCCATGCATGGATGCCATATATACATTTGTACTTTTTCATGCAATAGAGACTTGTTTGTAATATTTACAAACAATGTTTCTCATTTTCTAGATTGGTCCTAAAATGTATTTTGCTTTTCGAAACCTTCCTCAATCGATTTGTACGATCCGTACCACTACTTCCGTGCTCAACGAGTATACTTTATATTGTAAGACTCTCTAGGTTCATACTCGTTTGTCTTACGAAACACTTTTTCAAGTTCGTGAATGATGCCCTACACACAAGTTACAGATATTACAGAACGATGTGTTGAACCATACAAGTTAAGGTCAACCATATCCATATAATTCATCTATCATATATATCCTTAGAAGAGCAAAGATACAGATCATTACCATTAAATATTTGTGTACTCAACCATAAACTTATCTCCAGATTTGTATTTTTGTAAACAATATCCGCAAACTCTTTTACTATATTATTTTTTGCGGATATTATTTGCGATATTTTTTTGCAGATATTGTTTAACCCTATGGAAAACTCTTTTTCAAGTTTTACGCTTGTGGCCACAAGAATTCCTAAAATATAATCTCGAAGTATCAGAATATATAACTCACCCATATGAGCTGATAGATCTTATATCTACGTACACTAGACTCTGACTATACCCAGTGACACCCAACAGTTAAACCATAAAATATCTCTAACATGCGTGGAACCAAAGTATGATGGATCACTCACAAATACTACTCGACTAGAAAAGACCCTCTATTGATAGCTTTATAGGATGTCTATTAGAGGTCTTTATGAGTATGTTCAGTATCTAGTCTTTATTGAATACTTGCATGCCTATACGAACTTCTGCTAAGTCCATGGTATACTAAGACTAACCATTTGAATAATTTATATACTGTGTCAGTAACCATAGATCAGGAAGGATGTTTTTTAGAACATAATGTGCAATGACATTTTTTAGCACCATTTGCAATTACGTCATTACTATATTATCCTTGGGTCTTTATCCTTATTTCAGATAAGGTTCTAACTATCTAGAATTGATAACTTTAGTGCTAACCTAAATTATTGTAGATCATATCTAAACTCCTTTAGATCTAAAATGTCTGAAAAAGTTACAAGTTTCTTACCATATAATTATGTATTAATGATTATTATTGAAATGCTTACTATATATCGGAATTGCACGTAATCACCATCTCTAACAGAATATACATGTATGATTCGTAATGTTTGATTTTTATTTTCTTAATTTTTTTTGTTAATGCACTTTTGCTCTATGGATGATTGTAATTTTTTATTGGGAAAAAACTTAAAACTAGTCATGATAATTATTTTCTTTGATATGTATTAGTAAAATAAATATACATTACTGCCATAGAGTTATATTTTAAATAGAATTATATTTTTGAAATATAATTGTTGAATTATTAAAATTGCATATTTAATATATATTTTGTTCAAAATATATATTAAGAAAAATATTTATTATTGTATAATAAACCATAATGTTCTATCTTACTATAATGTTCTCTATATTTTTTCCTTGTAGGTTGTTGCGACTTCGGTTAGACAATTTTAGATTTCATAAGGTGGGCTACAGAGAGTTGTAAGGACTGTATTTTTCTTTCATTTGTTAGATACTTATTTAGCAACATTTAGATTTATTTTATTAGAGATATTTTATGTTATTGGTTTTTCTTGGCACAAATATAATATTTTTCTTGTTATATTATGTTGAGGATCTTAAGGTTGAATAAAATTTTGGATAAGTTAGTTTTACACAAGTTAGCAATGGTAAGAATTATAATCCGTCCTAAATTTATTAAAGATTGAGTTGGGTCACTTCACCAATCACTAGCACAATTCAAGCTTATAAGCCTATGCAATGTAATCTATAGATTCATTGCAAAGGTAATTGCTAACAGGCTTAAGAAAATCCTTGCATGCATCATCTCTTCAAACCAAAATGCATTCACCCCAAGAAGATTGATTAGTGATAACATAATAGTAGGATATGAATATTTGCACAAAATTAGAATTAAGAAGAGCTTTTAGTCCGGCTTTCAACAAAACAAGAATGCATAAAAGCAACATAACAGGAATGCAAAGCATTTAAAGATGTTTTTTACTGTTATAGCAAAGCTTCTGGTTAGGCTTTCAACTTTGAAAAATCTTCAATCTTCTTCAGCCTACATATTAACAAAAACCAAGCCAATATTATTAAGGATATCGTTTTTCTCAAGGAAGCGTCTACGCACGAAAGATATCTAAGGCTTCTATCAATGGTAGGCAAGAATAAGAAGCAATACTTCAGTGAGATTAAACTTAGAGTTTCTAGTAAGGTAGGTGATTAGAGTGAGAAGTTATTCTCTAATTTAGGCAAAAAGGTGTTGATAAAGGCAGTAGGTCAAGCTATACCTACATATGCTATAAGTGTGTTTAAACTTCCAGAAGGGTTGTGTAAGGATCTCCATAAGATTTTAACAAGATTTTGGTATAGCTCATTAGAGGGTGCTAAAAGAAAATGCATTGGGCTAGATGGGGGAAATTTATTTTAGAGAAAATAGAATTGAGGGGGAGGGGGCTAGGTTTTAGATAGTTTAAATGTTTCGACCAGGCTCTCCTTGCAAATTATGGGGTAGAGAACATTGCAGACACTTGGATCCATAGTAACTAAAATTTTAAAAGTCAGATATTTCCCAAAAGATCACTTCTTAGAAGCAAAATTAGGATGCGATCTTTCATATATGTGGAGAAGTATTTTACGAAGAAGGATAACCTTGAAAAAGAAATTAAGATGGTTGATTGGCAATGGGACATAATAAAGATTTACAATAGCAATTGGCATCTAAGATGCTTAACACTTAGACCAATATCACCACAAGTACTCTTCATTTGATAGCAAGTTAGAGATTTTTATTGATGAAGAAAATAAGTGGTTTTAATGAGATTATATTGCAATTATTTAGAGAGAAAAATGCTAAGCGCATACATAAAATTCCATTACCACTAAAAAAAAATAAAAGATAAGATATGTTGGCTGTATGACAAGAAGGGAGAGTATAAAGTGAAGAGTGGCTTTTATATGGCATTGGGAAATAAATATTCCTTGGAACCAAGAACATCAGTAAACTAGAAAAATAATGAAAGTTGATTTAGACAATGGCAACACCCCAAAAAGCCAAGATTTTTATATGGAGATCTTTGTCTAATATGTTACCAACTAGTAGTTACACTGGTTAGAATGAAAATGATCACTAACTCAGTTTACCAAAGGTGTCTAAATGAAGAAGAAACTAGCTTTCATACTTTGATTAAAGGCAAAGTTAATAAAATAGTATATTGGTGTACTCAATTTATAAATATGGTAAAAGATATCATTAATATGGCTTGTGGAACTTTATATAGCACATCATTACAATTGCCATCATAAATGAATTTAAAATAGTAGCAATAGTGATGTGGGCAAATTGGCAAGCAAGAAACAACATTCTAATAAAAGGAAGGCAAGTGAATCCTTAACAATTAATTGCAAGAATTAAAGCTTATCTAGAATCGAACTATCAAGGAATAAGGAACCAATAAGCATTGGAAGCTTTTAAGAAAAGCAAGGAATATCATAACAATATTGAGGAAGACATCTTTGTTAAAGGATATAGGATTAATCTAGATGTTGCCACTGATAAAAGAAAGGATATGGATGGGATGAGAGTCCTCATAAGAGCTTGTAATGGTCAAGCAGTAGCAATGGCAACAAACATTAACACTTTTTAGGAAGATGTAGAAGCTATAAAGGCAAAAGCTATATTTTATTGTTTGCAAATGGCAGTAGAATTGCAATTAACATATGTGATGATTGCCTCGGATGCAAAGTATGTGGTAGAGTTGGTAAAGGGATCAATAAAGTCTCTAGCAGAGATTACATAGATGATAGAAAGCATTATAGACAAGTTAAAAACAAATGCAAAAATAGAATCAAGCATGTTTCTAAATCAAGTAATGGAATAGCTCATAAGTTAGCTAAATATGTTATCCAAACTTCATGTAAGAACTTTCTTGCATTCAAAAAAAAAATACTAGATTCAAATTTGAGGTCAAGAGTTTCATGTTTCAAGTATTCTACTCTTTTTTTTTTGCTATAAGTTTAATGTGTACCCTATTTACCCCTTATCCTTATGTTTTAGATCCATCATTCATATTCAGTAAGTGTATTTTTTTTTTGGCAGGGGATTTAAAGGATAATTAGAGCCCCAAGGTTTCTCGAAAGTGATAATTTACTCACCTTAACTTTGAAAATGCATAAATACACCCCCCACGTTAATAACTGACGTCTGATTTCATAGACTCGAGGGTAATGTCATCCATTCACATTGATTTAATGAAAAAAATAAAAGATATGACATGTTAGACTCGAAGTAAAAAGTAAATGTCAATTCGAAGACCAGTGGCATGCTTGGAGTTGTCGAAATTTTTTACGCTCGAAAGATAAAGAGATCGTCTTCATCTATCTCTCTCAAGTGCTTCAAGGTTAAAACAAAACACTTTTCTCTCCATTACATCCCCAATATTTTGAAAAAAACATTATAAAAAAATTGATTTCTGAAAATCAAAGAGAAAAAGATATGAAAGAAAAAAAAAATTAAAAGAGAAAAAAGTGTATTTATGTAATGATGATGGAAAATTGAAATAGTTTCATTCTTTTATTGTAATGTTTTTTGGCCATATGAATAATGTTGGAGCTGGTGCTTACGTGTCATTTAAATATTGTATAAATATTAATTGTTTAATATTTATACAATAAACATTTTGAATAAAAATTGTTAATATTATATTTATATGGTATAATGCTTGCAACATTACAAATATTGTATGATCTGAAAGAGTTCAAATCTAGTCTAAAATATTTTATACTAGGGTTAAGAGTTAGTAATGCTGAGAGTTATAAATGCTAAGAATTAGCATTGTTAAGAGTTAGCAAGTTATAAAAGTCAGCGAGATCTAAAGAGTTAGAACCTTATCTATATCTGACTGGTGCAGATGGTTGGTTTTAATTGATCATGAGCTTAGAGCTTGTATAGGCATGAGGGTATCCAGTCAGGACTGGATACTGAACAGACTCACGAGGACCCCAATAGATATCCTATAATGCCGTCAAAGGAAGGTCCTCTCGAGTTGAGTAATATTCGTGGTCCTTTAACTTGAGTGCCGCAGTGGACTTTTGAGTGATCCACCATACTTTGGTTCTATATATATCAGAGACCTTTCATGGTCTGATTGTTATGTGTCGCTGGGTATAGTCCAATGCTCATAAATTTTGGTGTGCGTAGATACGAGATCCATCAGCTTACATAAGTAAGTTGTATATCCAATGCTCCGGGATTGTATTTCATAAAATCTTGTGACCATAAGCATAAACTCGAAAAATGATTACTCCAGAGGGTTAAATAATATACGTAAATAAACAATATCGCAAAAGTGTTTGCGTATATTATTTATCAAGATACAAATCTGAAGATAAGTTCCAAGATGTGCTTATGGAGATTTGACGGTGTTAATCTATATCCCCGCACATCCAAGGTATAAATGATGGAAAGATTATACGTATGCTAGTGACCTCAACTTGTATGGTCTAATGCAATGATTTGTAATATCTGTAATGTGTGCGTGGGGTATCAATTACGAACTCATAAAATAGTTCCATTTTACAAATCGGGTGTAGACCTAAGAAGTCCCACAATATAAAATATACTCTTTGTGCACTTGGGCAGCGTACCATATTGAATAGTTTAATATAGTAAAATCCAGCAATTTACTATAGGTAAATTAACTAAGGTATATGGTTAAATGGTAAGACCCACTTTAGGTTAACTTGATAACCTAGTAAGGACATAAAAGTAATTTCACTTAAAGATTATTTAATTGTTAAATAATTAAAATAAATATTTATTTATTTAATAGTTAAATAAATAATTTAACTTAACTATGATTAAAATTTAACCATATGATTAAGTTAAGTTAACCTTACTTAATGGTTAAGTAAAGGTTAACTTAATCATGGTTAAATTAGTTAACTAGGGTTGGATTATTTAAATTTTATTTAACTTAAAGGTTAAGTTAAACTAACATAACTAAAGTTAAATGTTTACTATGGTTAAGTTAAGTTAAATGCAAATTCAAATTAAGTGAAATTAAAATCAAATGCATCTTAAATTAATTGTTAATTAAATGTATTTTGCTTATATTAGTAAAATGAATTAATTTTAGGAGGTTAAGTGTTTTAGATGGTCGGCTAATTTGAGAGAGAAATTGAGAATGAAAATTTGTGATGTTTTCAAAAGTTGAAAACATGTTCTATTCATCATTTTCTCTAATTAAAGTTAGCCATTAAAACATGAATTAAATTTATTTTTGTTCAAGAATTGAATAAATAAATAACAAATTTAACTAAGTTAAAGAGTTTAACTTTGAATTAAGTTTAAGAGTTAAACTGATTGGATTAACATATTACTATTCTAGATAATCAAACTCGCCATTTATTGATTGCTAGGATTGATCAAAGTTTACATTTCAGGTGAATTTCAAACAATTTAATCCAAAAGCTTCATGGGTTAAATTCTCAATCTTGTTAATTAATTTGATTAATATGTATTTATTATAAACTTTTACACTTCCGTTGTGCCCATATATGTATGAGATATGTATATTTTTAATAATGAATACATATACCACATGCAAGCACCGTAGAATAATCAACACTTAACAAATGATTGTTCGTATCTATTTGTATGATGTGAATTAAATGTTTATTTGCTAAGATGAAATTGTCTTGAATAAAATATGTTAACGGGATTTAGGGTTTTGAACCAGTGTATAAGTTAATGTATTTTTTATGAATGCATGGCATATGTGCTTGTGTTTACGAAATAACTATTACTTTTTTATGAATGCATGGCATATGTGTTATAGTTTATACAATTTTTTGGCTTATTTTTAGTGTGATTTCATAATGTATTTTTTGATTTAGGATTTTATGTAAACTGTTTATAAAAATTGTGTTATTCTATTTTATCGCATGATCATGATTTGTGCGTATATGAACTTAAATCAAATAGCACCTAAGAGAAAATGGAATAGGGTGGCAATTACTATAAGGGTAATGGGTTTTGATGAGCACACCATTATTTCGCCCCTGACTGTGCTAGTTTAATAGCCATAGAAAGTATCATTTGTAACAAAATATTCCTTAGGCCATTGCTACTAGGGTTGGACAATCTGTTTGGTTAAGTAAGAACAAACCAAATTCTTATTCGATTTGGTTTGATTTAGAGCTTGGTTTAGAATTCAGTTTAATTTATTTGGAATTGATTTGTTCAATTTCAATTCGGTTCGGTTCTGTTTGGTTCTGTTTAAACCGAAAATAAAAACACAAAATTTTTTGAAAAAAATAAAAACCGAACCGAACTAAACCAGCTCAATTTGGTTCGATTCTATATGCTTGAATTGATCTATTCCAATTTCTTAGAATTGATTGGTTCGGTTTAGGTTTGATTTTGACTTGAACTGAATCAAAACTGACAAATACCCATCCCTTACTGCTATCTAATGAGAAGTTTAAGGTTACTGCAATAATACCTTAAGAGAAAGGTATGAAACAAGTTCTTAAAAAAACATGGATTTTGTATCGCTGCTTGAAAAGTGCTACCAAAGAAAGTTTATGCTTTTAGTAGTTAATATAAGGGTACTACCATTATATATATTTACACTACCTAGTAGGGACCAGTGGCTCCAATTGTTCTTAGCATTAAAAGTAAGAGTACAAAGTCTAACAAGAAGTTGTTCCAACCAACAGATGATGAAAATGATGTAGCCTAGTCCAAAATTACCCTACTTAAGTGAAAGTGTGCTAATTCTCTATAGAGCATGCATATGGTGTGTGTTTGTTACAATAAAATTTATGCATCTCATACATAAATTAATGTAGCAAAAACAAAAATCTAATTTTCTAGTGTAACAAATACATTTAAAAAATAAGTTTCACTACTTTAATGAAAATAAAGATCGAAAATCACTTGTCAAGCCTTTAGAAATTTACTGAACTAGAGTCCACCACGAAGCGTACTGATTGATGCTATAGTAGTTAAGCGTAAGTGCACGTTATCGTATCAAATAATATAGGATTTTAAGTTCAGATATTGATCCTACAGGGACTATACGATCTAATTTTATATATCAAGTACTAAAATTATATCTACTTAACTTCTATTTAGAAAACTAAAATTTGAAATTTATTGAACTAATCTAATTCTATCAATTAAATTAAATAAAAAGAAAGGATAGAATTCACAAATAAAGAAAATTTAGGATTTTGACTCATCCCCTAATATTTAATTGGACTCATTAACTATTTAGTTAATCCCTTAATACCAATTGATTGGCTTAGACAGTAATCTCATCACAAGCCTCTGTCGATGGTCAAGTGACTATATTACGCATTCTAACAATCACCTATATGTATATGGTAATCAAAATCAAAATGTAATTTATTAAGATCAAGTCTAAATTATACCATACATGTCACCTAGGTATATGTCTATCCTCGATGGAACTCATAGTTGTTATCCTATAATCATACATCAAGCTATCCTAAGCTAAACACGTAAATCCCTCTGTTGAGTTCATCATGGTTCCTCAATCATTTAAAATATTGATCAGGTATAATGAAAGTATTAAAACATAAGATAGAATGTATCAAGTTTATCAACTAAAAATTAACACAATTCAAATCCATACTAGGTTCACATAGTCTAACCCTAAAATAACAAGTTTAGCTCATCACAAAGTATCCAACCAATCCATGAAGAACAGTAAGAACAAGAACATAATGATAAGAAAAGAGAAGAAAAACTAATCAAGAAGACGTCTTGGGTTATTTCTCTCTCAATCTTGACTTAAAGTTTAAATCTTGATCTTGAATCTTGAATTCTTGGCTTTGATGTTTGATTTTGTGTTGTGAGTTCTTTCTCTTCGTTTTTGCCTCTCCAAAGTCTCTGTACTTGACCTCAAAATAGTATTTTTATTGATATGAGAAACCCTAAAGACGAGGGGTTTTGAATCCAAGTTGAAATAGGAGAGTTGAAATGGGCTTTTATATGTCATACGAGCGTCGCGGTGCTCAGTCATGGGGGCTGCGGCGCCTAGCCCTGGCATCACTTTCATATTTTGAGCGTAACTTCTTCGTTTGATGTTCGATTCGCCTCCCGTTTATTCCTATGCATCACATTTGTCATTGTGCATCTATTTATGATCAGAAAACACAATTAAATAGCCAAATATTTATGATTTAAAGCAAAATACTAAAGTTGGATATAAATTATACTAGTGCTTTTATGCCCCTATCATGTACTCGCCAACAATTTTAGGATCCAACTAGGGTAGGCTTGGATCGCTAAAAAATATGTCCAATTTCTAGTAATGGTGTTTAACTCTTAAACATCAAATGATTAATTCTTTAACTATTGCTTAAACTTTTTAAGCTTAAATTATTAGTTAAACACGTTAACTAATATATTTGTTTCAATGGAAATAGAATTGATGTTCTATGCTTTGCAACTCTTACAATGAACACAACAATTAATTCATCTTTTCCACAGTTAATGGATAACCAAGAATTTAAGGAAGAAGAAGAAATAGTTTGCAAGCAACTCTTGCCTTCAAAGCTCTTCACCCTTCTATCTCATCAAAGTGCCGAATCAAAAAGCTCTTTAAATGAAGACAAAATTCTTCATTTGTATTGTTAGCAAATGAGAATATGGGAATTTCATGAGTTGAAAAAATGAAACAATTTCATTTTTAATTTATTTCCATCTCTTTATCAAACACATTACCCCCACCTTGTCTTAAATGCCACACTTCCTTTTATAACAATTGTTTGACATAATAACAATACATTAGTAACAATTATTAATAGATTTATTTTTTCAAAACATTTTTAAATACATAAATGACTTTGCTTGTCTTATAAATAGGGTCATTTTGGTCATTTTTGTTGGGTTATGGGGTGTACAAATAAATAAAACTTAGGGTGCTTGCATGTGGGTTGTGTTCATCATACAAACAATATACATATCTCATACATATATGTGCATAGCGGAAGATTAAATATAATGAACACAGAAAATAACATTTGATTAAACTGAAATTCGAAATTGAGAAATATCACCAATGAAGCCTTTGGATTAATTTTCTTTGAAGTCCACCATGAAATGAATCTTTGATCAATTCTAGCAATCAACAAGGGTGGGTTTGATTGTCTAGAATGGCAGCATCTTAATCCAGCATATATGTTTAACTCTTAAACATTTTTCAAAGTTAAACAATTTAACTTAATCAAATTTGTTTTTCCTTTTATTCAACTCTTGAATAAATAAAATAAATCTTGTTTTTAGTTATTACATTTAGTAACCATTTATCTAGTTTGTTTTGTTGTTCTAACACTTAAAACACAAAACAAAAAATTTCAATTTCTCAAATTGAATTGGTTCCCAAAATGCAAAACCTAAAATCTAAAACCAATTTCAAAAAAAATTAATGATTTTCAATTTCATTTCACTTTATATACTAATGCATAAATTCCAAATTAATTTGAATTTCATTTGCATTTCATTTGGCTTAACCTAACCTTAGTTAACATTTAACCATAGTTAGATTACTTTAACTTAACCTTTAAGTTAATAAATATTTAATTAATTTAACCATAGTTAACTAACTTAACCATGGTTAGGTTAACCTTTACTTAACCATTAAGTAAAGTTAACTAACTTAACCTTATGGTTAACCTTTAACCTTAGTTAAGTTAAATCATTTATTTAACAATTAAACAAATAAATATTTATTTTAATTATTTAACAATTAAATAATCATAAAGTGAAATTACTTTTATATCCTTACTAGGTTACCAAGTTAACCTAAAGTGGGTCTCACCATTTAACCATATACTTTAGTTAACGTAACCTTAGTAATTGCTGAATTATACTGTATTGAACAATTCAATACGGTACACTGCCCAAGTGCTCAAAGAGTACATTTCATATTGGGACTCTCTAGGTCTACACCCAATTTGTCAAATGGAACTATTCCATTAATCCGTAATCCATGCCCCACGCACACGTTGCGAATATTACAAATCAGTGTGTCAGACCATACAAGTTGAGGTCATAACGTATACGTATAATCCTTCCATCATTTATACCTTGGATGTGCGGGGATATAGATCAGCACCATCAAATCCTCATTTGCTCATCCATTCATCTTATCTCCAGATTCGTATCTCGATAAACAATATACGCAAACATTTTTGCTATATTGTTTAACCCTGTGGGAAACTCTTTTCCCGGGTTTATGCTTGTGGCCACAAGACTTTATGAAATACAATCTCGGAGCATCGGATATACAACTTACCTACGTAAGCTGATGGATCTTGTATCTACGCACATCGGACTCCATGAGCATCGGACCATACCCAGCGACACATAGCGGTCAGACCATGAAAGGTCTCTGACATATGTGGAACCAAAGCATGATGGATCACTCACAAGACCACCGTGGCGCTCAGGTCAAAGGACCACGATTACTACTCAACTCGAGAGGACCTTCCTTTGACGGTTTCATAGGATATCTATTGGGGTCCTCATAAGTCTGTTCAGTATCCAGTCCTGACTAGATACCCGCATGTCTATACAAGCTCTAAGCTCATGGTCAGCTAAGAACAACCATCTGAACTAGTCAGATATACACATACACTAATCTATATATTGTGAATTCACCGATAGACCCGCATTGGTGATCATAGATCAGGAACATTATATTTGAGACTTACTTACATAATGATATTTCTTAGCTCCTATTGCAACTCTTTGCAACTATATCATTATAAGTATACTCTCAGGTCTTTGTCTCATTATAGACAAAGTTCTAACTCTTTAGACATCGCTGACTCTTATAAACTGATAACTATTAACAGTGTTAACTATTAGCATTTATAACTCTCAGCTTTGATAACTATTAGTTCTGATCTAAACTCCTTTAGATCAGATCTGAACTCTTTCAGATCAAGCAATGTCTGTAATGTTACAAGCATTCTACCATATTAATATGATATTAACAATCTTTATTCGAAATGTTTATTGTATAAATATTAACAATTAATGTTCATACAATATTGGAATGGCACGTGAGCACCAGCTCCAACAATTTTTAAGTCAAACAATGAATGGCCTACAATGTGCCACGTGTCATCATCACATTGGTTAATAATTATTATTAGTTAATGTACTTAACTCTTAAGTCTTAACATGTGCACATCTTGAGGGAACCTGAAACAAATATCCTGGTTTGCTGGAATTTACTGGATTGAACTATTCAATCTGATATGTTGCCCCAGTGTACAACGAGTACACTTCAAATTATGGAACTCCTTAGGTTCTCGTCCAATTTGTCAAAAGAAACTCTTCTATGAGCCCCTGAACAATGCCCTACCATACATCACGGATATTACAAATCAACGCAATAGACCATATAAGCTGAGGTCATAACATATTTGTATAATCCTTCCGTCATAAATATCCTGGATGAACGGAGACATAGATCACCACCGTCAAATCTTCACATAAACCCGTGAACTTATCTCCAGATTTGTATTTCGATAAACAATATACACAAACGCTTTTACGATATTATTTAACCCTAGAAAAAACTTTTTTTGGGGTCTTATACTTGTGGCCACAAGATTTTCTGAAATACAATTCTCAGAGCATCAGGATATATGACTCATTTATGTAAGCTGATGGATCACATATCTAAGTATGTTGGACTCTATGAGCATTAGATCATACGCAGCGACATGTAGTGGTCATACCATAAAAGGTCTATGATATACGTAGAACTAAAGTATAATGAATCACTTATAAGCCTACCGTGGCGCTCAGGTCAAAGGACCACGAATACTACTCGACTTTAGAAGATCCTCCATTGACGACTTCATAAAATATCTATTGATGGTTCTTGTGATTTTGTTTAGTATCCAATCCTAACTGAATACCCGTATGCCTATATGAGCTTCCGGTAAGCTTATGGTAATCTAAGAATAACCATCTGTACCATACAGATATAACATATACTGATCTATATATAAAAGGGATTCACCGATAGACCCGCATCAGCAAAAATAGATCAGGAACATAGTATTTGATAACATACTTGCATAATGACATTTCTTAGCACCTATTACAACTCTTCGCAACTATGCCATTACTGTTATATTCTCAAGTCTGTCTAATTACAGACAAGATTTTAACTCTTTAGATTTTGCTAATTATTATAACCTGTTAAATCTTTAGCATTTATAATTCTTAGTGATGTTAACTCTTAGCATTGATCTAAACTTCTTTAAACCAGATCTGACCTCCTTCAGATCATATAATGTCTATGGCGTTACAAGCATGATACCATATATTATAGAATTAATGATTTAATATAAAATATTATATAAATATTAACAATTAATATTCATACAATATTTGAATGACACGTAAGTACCAGTTCCAACAAACTCTCATACTCATACACTCCATGTGTTTCTCAAGCACCATAAGAGTTTAGGCTTGAGTGGTTCCACTTTGTTATCTAGGGAATGTATCTTAAATCCTATTACATCTCCATTAGTCAAGAACTTTCTAATTATGTAGTATTCAAAATCCACATGATCATACTAGTGTGATATATGGCTTTTTGGCTTAAGTAATTAATATGTTCATTTGGATCATCATATGGATGTCCACTAAATTGAACTGAGTCTTTTAACATTCGAATTATTTCTGACTGAATTTTAAAGTAATTAGCATTTATTGTTGGTCGGCATATGCTGGGTTGAATGCTACTAATCGTAGGGATTGAATAATCTCTCAAAAATCTATGTTCTCCCACTTATTGCTGAAGTTGAAAACGATAGGCCATGATATAGCTCTGAAAGGTATCCTAAAAAGAACAAAAAGAATTAAAAAGCAATTGTATAAAAAATAAAAAAGGTCTGAAAAATAAAATAAAAAATTCTGAATTAAAAATAAAAAAATATTGGTATTAATATTGGTGAAAATAAAATATTATTCCCAACAATGACGCCAAAAACTTGATGCGATATTTCTATATCTTAAAATTAAGCGCAAATATACTCTATCGTAACAAGTAATTAATGGACTTATGAAGTCGGATGTCGAACCCACAGGGATGATTTTTATTTTCTACCAAGTACTAAAATTATATCTTTCTTATAATTATTCAAAAAAATCAAATCTTAAATTTATAATAAATTTAAGTAAAATAAAAATACAAAAAATAAATTATGCAACTTAAATAAAATAAGAAAATAGTAATATAAAGAAAGCCTAGGGTTAATTACTATCCTTCAATATATTTTCTAAAAATTAATCCTTTTAATATTTATATCCCTCAATTCTTATTATTGGTCAAGACACTAATGTATTCACAAGCCTCTCCCAAGGTCATGTAAGTAAATCATAATTTATCAAATACCTATATTCTTATGGTACGTGTAATAAATTAAGATTCATTAAGAATAAGTCTTATTGACTATACATGCCAATTAGGTATATTCCTATTCTAATTTGAAACTTGCATATGCAATATTGAATGTTACTCTACAATCATGCATTAAATTATCTAGGTAACATATAACTAAATGTAGATTTTCTATCATCCGGACCAGATTGGAATTCTGAGTTTGTGTATCCTTTGGCTTGTAAGAAACTTTCTCCATAACTCAAAAACTTATCCTCTTTACCGCTAAGGTATAATAGTATATGTCTTATGGCCATTAAATAGTCATTACCTAAATCAGACCAATACCGCTCGTAACACTTACAGCCATCCAGATCCAGGTCTCGTATATAATATGGTGTACATCAAACTACTTCTAGCTGATGTACTAGGTAAGTTAGACATTCTAACCCTTTTATCTTCTTCTTAAGAACACTTCCTCTTAGAAAGATGAATGCTATGTCTAATAGATACATTAACCGTCTCACAGTTAATAAAGTTGTACCTTTTAGGATTTAATCTATGCACGGAGATTGAAAGGGTCCTATCAGTTTCATAACTCTATTTTTATAAAGTTTTATACCTAGTATAGGAAGCTTCTTCTATATCTTTCATTGAGAAGTTCTTTTTTAGATAACTTTTATCTGATTGACTTTCAATATATCAACATCGTTTTCAACATTGAGTATGATTTTCACATAGAGAATTAGAAAGATAATCACGCTCCCACTGCCTTTTCTGAACACACGTTTTCTCTTCATTCTTGATGAAATCAGTCTTTATGATTTTCTAATCAAAGCAAAGATTCCAGGTTTGGAAAGACTAATGAAATTCAAATTGATCTTAGCATAGCTATTGATGACAAAGGTTTCCTCATATCGATATCAGATCTCTGAGTGTAACCTTTTATTATCAGTCGGGCCTTGAAGGTCTGTACCTTCATATTAGGCCAGTACTTCCGTTACGTAAACTCATTTACAATAAATAGTAATAAATTTCTATAAGAAGTACAACAAAGTCCTAAACTTGATTGTCATGCATAGAGTCAATTTTGGAATTCATGGCATCTTGCCAAGTTTCCAAATCAATGTCCAACATCGCCTCTCTATGAGTCAAATAATTATTTTCTTTAGCTAAGAAAACAACAAGGGCACCTTCAAGTATCAAACAAACCTAAATGGTGATCTTGATATCCCTTCTAACTTATGAGGAGAGTATGTTAAAGGTATTTCATTTATTTGAACTTAAAAATTCCACCATCAGTTCATATACATTCTAATTGACTTCATCAAGATCAATCCTTCTACAATCCCCATGATCCATGAGAAAGTATTTCTCCTGGCAAGTGGTATTACGAGCAATGAATTAGTTTCATTGCTATAGATCATAAAACTGGTATTCCATCAAATGCTTGGGATACACAACTAATACTTATACCCGTTAAGTGTAAATTTATCATGTCGCATAACTTTTATACAAACAGAACAACCCAAAGTCTTAACATATTTAAAACTCAATTCTCTTTAGTCTATATCTCATACAGTGTAAAAGATAATAAGATTTATGCTACGTGTCATCCTATTATGTATAAATATTTAATTATAGTATTTATACAATTATCATTTTTAATTAAATCATTAATATTATTAATTATTAAATGGTAAGATGCTTGTTATGTTTCAAACATTGTATGATCTGAAGGAGTTCAGATCTGGTTTAAAAGAGTTTAGATCAGTGTTAAGAGTTAGTAATGCTAATAGTTATAAGTACTATAAGTCAGTGGTGCTAAGAGTTAGAAGGTTGTAAGAGTTAGTGAAATCTAAGGAGTTAGAGCCTTGTCTGAAATGGGACAAATACCTGAGATTATATTAGTAATAATGTAGCTACAAAGAGTTACAGATGATGCTAGAAAATATCATTATGCAAGTATATTCTCAAACACTATGTTCCTGATCTAATTTTATCAATGCGGGTCTATCGGTGAAATCTATTAATATAAATTGGTGCATGTCTATATTTAGATGGTCTAAATGGTTAGTCTTAGTAAATCATGAGCTTAGTGGAAGCTTGTATAGAGATACAGGTATTCAATAAGGATCGGGTATTTGACAGACTCACGAGAACCTCCAATAGACATCTCATAAAGCCATCAATGGAATGTCTTCCGAATTTGAGTTGTATTTGTGGTCCTTTGACCTGAGTGTCACGATGGGCTTATGAGTGATCCATCATGCTTTGGTTCCACACGTGTCAAAAATCTTTTATGGTCTAACCGTTGTGTGTCGATGGGTATTATTTGATGCTCATAGAGTCAGGTGTGCGTAGATATGTGATCCGTCAAATTATATGAGTGAGTTGTATATCCTGATGCTCCGAGATTATATTTCAGAAAGTCTTGTAACATAAGCATAAACCTCAAAAATTATATTTCGAAGGTATAAACAATATCACAAAAGTATTTTGTGGATATTTTTTATGAAAATATAAATCTAGAGATAAATTCATGGTTGAGTAAATAGAGATTTGATGGTGATTATCTATATCTCTGCTCTTCCAGGATATAAATGATAAACTGATTATACTAATATGCTATAACCTTAACTTGCATGGTCTAATGCGCCGCTTTGTAATATCCATAACGTATATGTGAAAAATCATTCATGAACGTATGAAGGAGCTTTATATGACAAACCAGGCTTGGACCTAGAGAATTTTACAATATGAAGTGCACTTATTGCGCACCAGGGTAGCGGATTGGATTGAATAAGTCAATCCAATAAATTCCAGGAAAATTGAATAATTATTTCGGGATCTCTCAAAATGTGTATTTGTCAAGACTTAATTGTTAAGTACATCACTTAATTAGTTAACAAGAGTAGTTAATCAATAGGATATTAAAAAGTGGTACGATTTTCTCCATTGATTGTTTTTACCTTAAATTTACCATTTAACCTTGGTAATAAAAATATGTAAGGTATAAGTAATTATTCAAAATTGATTTGAATAATTATATTAAATATTCTTATATAATATTATAATAAGTGTTTTTATGGCAATAGACCATATATTGGCCATTCAAAATATTTAAACAATTTAAATGTTAGGTATTTAAATATTTGTTGGCCATTAAATGAAATAAACTGTTAATTTATTAAAATGATGTACCAACCATTAATTATAATGGAACACTTTGTTAATGGGCCATCAATTGTTTCCATTATACATGATAATGGTAGGTGCATTATGATGATGATGTTAGAAAAGCAAAATGTATGAATTTATTCATTCATTTTTTGCTATGATACATTCAGCAAGTGCATGAAAGAGAGAGAAGTGTGCTTTGTTTCTCAAGAAGTTGAGAAAATAAATAACTCTCTTATTCTTCTTTACTCATAAAGGTCAATTATGCATCAAAGAAAATAGAGAAAGACAAATTAGTTTTGCACAAGAGTTATTCAATATATTTTTTTATAAAATTTATTTCTAAGTTTTTATGTAAGAGTTGCATAAACATATTAATCATCTCTATTTCCTTGGAAACAATATTTGTATTCAAAGAGTTTGAATATATGTTACTGAAAATTCTAAATCAAAGCTACCATTCTAGCTCTATAATCCCACCAAACTGTTATGGACTAGAATTGTTTAAGAATACACTTCAAGGTGAGCTCTTCACTTGGATAGTTGAAGGACTTGAAGATTTTGTAAAACTACCTTTATTAGGTAAGTGTTTTTACATCTTATTTTAGCACAATTGTTCATCATATAAATTTTGTATAAAAGTTGTACATGAGCATATATGTGATATATGTATTTAATTTGTTAAATTTGGTGTATTTTGTTAACATGTTTTCGCTGCGTGCAGTAAAATTTTAAATTACATGTACACTCGTATATCACACACTCAACTCAATAAAAGAAACGGGTTTTGATGGAAGTTTGTTCAATAAGTGAATAGCAAATTCTTAAAGCACATTCCCATAGATATTCTAGAAGATCACTAAAGCTCAACATCAATCGGACCATATCTAATCAAGGCCGATTCCTCATTTTCTAAACACCTTTGTGTTATAGAATATCTGGAGAACTATATTGAGCGAGAATCGCATTCTCCTTCAAATAATTTGTGAATGTACTATTTACATATAATCTGCCTCGATCTAATCGAATGCATTCAATATATATAAAGGTTTGTTTCTCTACTTTCTAGTTGGAAGCTTTTAAACACTTAAATAGTTTCAACCAGTGTTTCCCAAAAACACTTGTTCGTATGGTGACAGATTACTATGCAAACAATAAAGTATTGAAATCCACCTATGACAGTATAATCATTGGACTAAATACATCATTATATACTAGTTTCAATAAATCAATGGCCCAACGTTCAACACCTAAACAAGAATTTGGTCATTTTTCATTGAATTCAGAATTCATAAACTGGCCAAGGTTTCTATAGCCAAATCAAGTATCTGACCATCCTTAACCAAACGGGACAGTCGTCTCACGATTACATGACCTAATCTTATGTGCCACTATTTATAATTATCCAAAGTTCTTGAACTACTATTTATTCTATTCACCTATACATTTCGTGTTGTATCTAAGATATAGTAGCCATTTATTAAATCACATTTAGTTAGCAAAACACTATCATTATCATATAAACATGAGGAACTATTCCTGATGTATTTATGATAACCCTCTCTGTCTACTATAAGGAGTAATATGATTTGCCTAATAATGATTGGCATATAATATCAATTATACAATATAATGCTTCTTCCAAAATTGAGAAGTGATTCAATTAGACACCATTCCTAAAGTGCGGCAACGTGTGTTGCAAGTCGTGCGCGCACACTTGTAACAAACATTTAATCGTTTTGCTCTTCGTTTTTTTGAAAAAGAGCTTTTACCTAAGCCAGGCATGTAGGAAATTAATGAGTCTGAAAATTCACCTGTCAATCTAACTTTGGCTTCAATTAACCAACGTAAATCAACAGGTATATTCATAATCATTAATAACCTTAATCTTTCACATCTTGCTTGGTAAATTTTCTTCAAGGAATTTTGAGGCAATGAGGGAAAACGCTTTTTCAAATTTTTTAGAATGTCATCCATTTTTTTTTTTAAGAAAAGGGGGAAGAAGAGAAGATATCAGTAATTATGGGAAACTGACAAAACCGATTTGAAATATCACGGAGTACCGTTATCCGCCGCTTAACCGGGGTGCAAAACAAAACTTTAACAAAACTACTAAATTAACCTGCAAGTAAAAAAAAATGTTAGAAGAAGAATAAATATATATAAATATGTAAATATATAAAACAAAGATTAATTGGTCTCGTAACAAGGATCCGACAGGAACGTAAATTCTTCATGAAAAGCTTGGTTTTCTAGAAACGGCTTGAGTCTTTGCCCATTTACCTTAAACACATTCCCATTTCTAGGATTTTCAATGTCAATTGTTCCATAAGGGTACACATGTTTCACAATAAAAGGGTCACTCCATCTTGATCTTAATTTTCCAGGGAATATGTGAAGTCGAGAATTATAAAGCAAAACCTTTTGACCAGTGTCAAATGTTTTTCTCTGAATTTTTTTATCATGAAAGGCTTTAATTTTAGCTTTATGAATTTTTGAATTCTCATATGCATCATCTCTCAATTCTTCAAGTTCATTTATTTGTAATTTACGTATGTGTCCAGCAGAATCAAGATTTTCATTGAAAGTTTTAATAGCCCAGTAGGCTTTATGCTCAAGTTCCACAGGTAAGTGACAAGGTTTTCCATAAACTATCCTATAGGGAGACATACCCAATGAAGTTTTAAAAGCAGTTCTATAAGCCCACAATGTATCATTTAGTCTTAAAGACCAATCTTTGCGATTTGGGTTTACAGTTTTTTCTAAAATTTGTTTTATCTCCCTATTTGTTAATTCAACTTGTCCACTTGTCTGAGAATGATAAGGGGTGGCAACTTTATGAGTAATACCATATTTTTTCACTAATGTTTCAAATGGTCTATTACAAAAATGCTTACCCCCATCACTTATAATGGCTCGAGGGATTCCAAATCGACTTAAGATATTTTCTTTCAAAAATTTCATGATTGTTTTATGGTCATTATGTCGACATGGAATAGCCTCAATCCATTTTGAGACATAATCTACTGCAACTAAGATATACGTAAATCCAAATGATAATGGAAATGGTCCCATGAAATCTATCCCCCAACAATCAAAGATTTCAATAACAAGAATGGGGTTCAAAGGCATCATGTTTCGTTTTGAAATTGATCCCAACTTTTGACAATTTTCACAAGTTATACAAAATGCATGTGTATCTTTAAATAAAGTGGGCCAATAAAATCCACACTGTAAGATTTTTGCAGCTGTTTTCTTTGATGAGAAATGTCCCCCACATGCTTCGGAATGACAAAATTCAATAACTTTATTTACCTCATTGTCGGGTATGCATCTTCGAAATATTTGATCACGACAATATTTAAAGAGATAAGGATCATCCCAATAAAACTTTCTTACCTCCGTTAAAAATTTTCTTTTGTCTTGAGCATTCCATTGAGGTGGCATTTCTCCTGTTACAAGAAAATTAACAATATTAGCATACCAGGGCATTGTAACAGTAGAAAATAAAAATTCATCGGGAAAAGAATCATTAATAGGTGTTATTTCTGTTGATGAATCTGGTGTGAGTCTTGATAAATGATCTGCAACAACATTTTCAGCTCCCTTCTTATCCTTGATAGTGATAATAAATTCTTGAAGTAATAGAATCCATCGAATCAGTCTTGGTTTTGCATCCTGTTTTGACATTAAGTACCTTACAGCAGCATGGTCAGTAAATACAATAGTTGAAGAACCAATTAAGTAAGAACGAAATTTGTCTAATGCAAATATTACAGTAAGTAGTTCTTTTTCAGTTGTTGTGTAATTCATTTGTGCACTGTTTAAAGTTCTACTCGCGTAATAAATTACATAGGATTTACCTTCATTTCTTTGTCCTAATACAGCACCAACAGCGTAGTCACTAGCATCACACATGAGCTCAAAAGGTAAAGACCAGTCAGGAGATTGTATGATAGGAGCAGATGTTAAGAGGCCAATTAATTTTTCAAATGAATTTTGACACTCTTGAGTCCACTTAAATGATACATCTTTTGCTAAGAGGTTACAAAGAGGTTTAGATATAGCACTAAAGTTTTTTATGAACCTCCTATAGAATCCAGCATGTCCTAAAAAGGATCGGACTTCTCTGACTGTTTTTGGTGGAGGCAAATGTGTAATGAGTTCGACTTTTGCCTTATCCACTTCAATTCCTTTAGAAGATACTATATGTCCCAAAACAATTCCAGAAGTAACCATGTAGTGACATTTTTCCCAGTTCAATACAAGACTCTTTTCTTCACATCTTTTTAAGACCTTTTCTAAGTTTTCAAGACAATTATCAAAAGAATTTCCAAACACAGTTAAATCATCCATGAAAACTTCTAAATAATGCTCAATCATGTCACTAAAAATGCTTAACATACATCTCTGAAATGTTGCTGGGGCATTACAAAGTCCAAAAGGCATTCTTCTAAAAGCAAAAGTTCCAAAAGGACATGTGAATGTAGTCTTTTCTTGGTCTTCTAGTGCTATAGGAATTTGATAATAGCCAGAGTAACCATCTAGAAAGCAATAGTAGGTATGTCCTGCTACTCTTTCTATAATCTGATCAAGGAATGGTAAAGGAAAATGGTCTTTTCTAGTGGCCAAGTTCAATTTTCTATAATCTATGCACATCCTCCAACTAGATGAGACTCGAGTTGGTATTAACTCACCTTTTTCATTTTCAATGACTGTGATTCCAGATTTTTTTGGTACTACCTGAGTAGGACTTACCCACTTACTATCTGAGATCGGATAGATAATTCCTACTTCAAGTAATTTGAGAACTTCAGCTCTCACTACCTCTTTCATATGTGGATTTAATCTTCTTTGAGGTTGTTGGAAAGTTTTGGCATTATCCTCTAGGTGTATTCTATGTGTGCAAATCAAAGGATTAATACCATTTATGTCTTTTAAAGTCCACCCAATTGCATTTTTATGCATTTTCAATAATTCAATCAACTTATCTTCTTGTTCACTTGTGAGTGTAGAAGCGATTACCACCGGGTAAGTTTGTTTCTCTCCAAGAAACGCATATTTCAGTCCTTCAGGCAGAGGTTTTAACTCCAACTTTGAAATTTCGTTCTTTTTATCCTCATTTTCTCCAAATTCTTCAAACTTTAGTTTCCATCTTTTATTTTCAATCACCTGTGCACAGTCAAGTAAAGAACATATGTCAGAGATTTCAGGATCTAATTGTATATTTGACTCAAATGAATTTATTAAACACATTTCTAAGGGATCGGTAGAACGCCCTTTTTGAATATGATCCTCCACAATCGTTTCAATCATGTCACCTTCTTCACTTTCATCCTCCTCTTCATATGGTTGCTTACACATATTAAAAACATTGAGTTTAAGTGTCATGTTTCCAAATGAAAGCTTCATTACTCCATTCCTGCAATTAATCAAAGCGTTAGAAGTTGCTAAAAATGGACGACCTAAAATAACAGGTATCGGATTACATCCTTTGACAGGTTCTGTGTCCAAGACAATAAAATCCACAGGATATATGAATTTATCAACTTGAACTAAGACATCCTCCACTGTCCCTCTTGGTACTTTTATTGATCTATCAGCAAGTAAAAGAGTTACAGATGTTGATTTTAACTCCCCGAGATTGAGCTGCTGATAAACTGAATACGGCAATAAATTCACACTAGCACCAAGATCAAGTAAGGCTTGTTCAATTTTATGACTTCCAATAATACATGAAATTGTAGGACAACCAGGGTCTTTATATTTCAAAGAATTATTGTTCTGAAGAATGGCACTTACTTGTTCAGCTAAAAATGCTTTCTTTTTCACATTCAGTTTTCTTTTTACTGTGCATAAGTCTTTCAAAAATTTTGCATAAGATGGAACCTGTTTAATAGCATCCAGTAAAGGAATATTAACTTTTACCTGTTTGAAGATTTCAAAAATTTCAGGATTGTGATTCATCTTCTTAGTATTACGTAATGCATGAGGAAATGGGGGTGGAGGTGAAGGTTTGGTGTTTTCTTCATTAAGTGTAGGTTCAACACTTTCCTTACCCTTAGAGATTGATTCATCGCTCTCATGAGGTTCAGGAATTTCTTTTTCAACAATTTTACCACTCCGAAGAGTGATAACTGCTTTAACTTGATCCATGTGTTGGCTTTCTGAACTACATGCATTTGAGTTATGTTGTCCTTTGGGGTTTGGCTGTGGTTGAGAAGGAAATTTTCCTTTCTCATGAATGTTTAGTGCAGATGCAAATTTAGCAAGAGTATCTTTCAAATCAGCAAATGTTTGAGCATTTTGAGAATTAACAGACTCTTGTTTTTCAATGAATGTAGGCAAGGTTTCTTCAAGATTTTTCCTAGGAGGTGGGACATATGGTGCATAACCTTGATGATTTTGAAAGTTTTGGTGTGGTTGGAAAGGTGGTTGCGAAGCCTGTGCTTGAGTGTCATTCCTCCAACTAAAATTCGGGTGATTTCGCCATCCAGGATTATAGTTTTGTGAATATGGGTTATTGTTTGACCGTTTGAACGTGTTTAAAACATTGGCTTGTTCATGGAGACATTCCCTAAATGCAGGCAAAGTTGGGCAATCATTGGTAGGGTGATCATGGGTTTCACAAATGTGACACACAATTTCTTGAACAGATTTTATTTGACCACTCTTTTTCATTTCTAAGGTTTCGACTTTTCTAGCAAGGGATGCTAATTTGGCTTGAAGGTCATGGTCTTCCTTAAGATGATAAATACCCCCACTAGATGTAGTGGTTTGATTTTTGCTAGGTGCCTCACAGGTACCAGCAGTGTCCCAATTTTGAGCATTTTCTACTAGTAAGTCAAGATAGTTCATTGCCTCTTCTGGGTCTTTTTCCTCAAATGTTCCATTACACATCATTTCTACCATTTGCCTAACTTGGGGTGTTAAGCCCTCATAGAAATTTGAGACTACTCTCCATGTTTCAAAACCATGATGGGGACAGGTATTAAGTAATTCTTTATACCTTTCCCAACATTGGTAAAGGGTCTCTCCTGGTTTTTGGGCAAAAGTGGTTATTTGTCTTTTGAAAGAATTTGTTCTATGGGAGGGAAAAAACTTTTTCAGGAATTGTTGTTGCATCTCGTCCCATAAAGAAATGGATCCTGGCCTAAGGTTTTGTAGCCATGTTTTAGCTTTATCTTTTAAAGAAAAAGGGAAAAGCTTAAGTCGAATTGTGTTCATGCTACAATTTTGATCATTATACGTGTTACACACTTCTTCAAATTCTCTTAAATGTAGATAAGGGTTCTCTGCATCTAAGCCATGAAAAGTGGGTAAAAGTTGGATAATGTCTGGCTTAAAATTAAAATGCGTTGCATCCGGTGGAAAAATTAAGCAAGATGGTGCACCGGTTCGTGTAGGGTTCATATAGTCTCTAAGTGTCCTAGGTCGGTTATGGTCATTATGTTGGGACTGATTGTCCCCTGGGTCTATGAGTCCCTCAATTTGATTTTCGCTCATGGTGTTACTTGGTGAAGAATGAGAAGATGAAGGAGAATTTAACAAATTATCAAAGGAAGTTTTGAAATTACCTTTTACTAAACGATGAGAATTAGGATCTCGAAACCAACCGCTCATAAAAAGAAACAAAACAAAATACAATAACAATAATACAAATAAAATATTAAACACAGGTAAATAAAATAAAATATTACACACAAGTAAATAAAATATGTAAAACTAAAAGCAAAATAAAGATAAATAATTAGAAGTTAGATTAGTGATGTTAGATTATATAATAAAAAGTTAATAAATAAATAGTAGGAGGCTTAGCCTTCCATTAAAATAAAAAGCGAAAATAAAAGGCGAATAATAAATAAAGTAAAGTACGTTAGGAGGCTTGGCCTTCCATGAAAATTAAAAAAAAAACTAAAATAAAAAGTAATAAATAATAAATAAACGAAATAAAGAGTAGGAGGCTCAGCCTTCCGCGAAAATAAAAACAGAATAATAATAAAGTACGTTAGGAGGCTCGGCCTTCCATGAAAATAAAAAAAAATAAAAACGAATAATAAATAACGAGTAGGAGGCTCAGCCTTCCATGAAAATAAAATAAACAAACAAATAATAACAAAACAAAATATTAACGTTACCTCCCCGGCAACGGCGCCAAAAACTTGACACGTCCAGAATATAGAAGTTATTCCCAAGTGCAGGATTGTCGAAGTAATAAATAACCCGATGAGAACGGGGTCGATCCACAGGGAAGTAAAATTAAAATTACAAATTATAAACACTTTAAAGATAATTAATGCAGTATAAGATGTTTGTAAATATTATTTCAATTAACCAATTCAAATAAAAAGCTAAGGTTACGGGGATTCACTCTTGGCATAAGAAGTAAAAATATATTTAACTTTTTATTTTTTTATAACTCAATTGGAATCCTCACACAAAGGAGGTTCCAACTGGAAAATATAGCAATTAAAGTTCATTATCATTTATATATTGATTAGTATTTATTTCTTTCAATTATTATACACCAAATCTTATAAATGGGTTCAAGTATTTATTATGCCAATCTTTATATTTGTCTACAATAAATTAAGACTCCCACTTTACAAGAAAGGTTATATAAACCAAGACTTGTAAATGGTTTCAATAATTTATTGTGCCAAGTATTAAGTTTGTCAATAATAAATCAAGAATCACCACTTTAGAAGAAATGGTATTAATTCTACAAACAAAATAAATACATCATATATAAATTTACATAACTTAAAAATGAAGCATTAAATTCATGAATAAATATTAAACATATCTTATTACCTTGCCAAGAGCTTCACCCTTTCACCTTAGCTTAAACAAAATTATTTGGACATAATAAAACTAAATGAAAAGAAAAGAAATGGAAGAAGAAATAACATGACTTAATAGTAAACAAGAGAAATAATAGTACAAGGAAATGGATACAAAGGAAAAGTATTTTGAACTAAATTCTAACTTTCTAATTACATTCTTTAGGCATAAACAAGCCACCTATTTATAGAAAAACATGGATAAATCGAGACAAATTTGGAGGGAACCACTTGGTTGATGAAAGTCAAGAATGGTGGCAAAATAATTTGCATTCATTATCACTTGGGCACCCACTTGATTATCCAATTTGGAATTGATGTGATTCGAATTAGCTGTCACTCAAAACATAAAAGTTGTAGATAAGTCTCTTATATTTCCAAATTGAGTGATCTCATACGTATTAGATACGTATTTCTATAGTTATGGGCCAAATACTGATAACTGTTCAAACTGGGCCTGTACTGCAGATCAATTCTGTTCTAAGCCAATTTTCACCCTCTAAACACTCGAATTTCCAATGCTTTGTGAAATACAATATGTTAGCCCATTGAGTCAGCTCTGTACAGGATTAAGAATTACCTCAATTGGATCTTTAGGTAGAAAGTTATGCCCATTTTACCAAACCTGCCATAAAACAGTTATAAGATAATTAAGTACAATATTGTAAACATACCTAAGTTAAGAAAATTAAATACACTAGTAATACAAAACAATCATGTAAAACTCTTATTAAATGTGTAATTTCAAGTGTTCATCAGTTGGTATATATAGATCAAGTGTACTAATGGATTGCTTATACTTATCTTACCTCCATAAGACAAGTATCTTATCTCTATGAGACTAATATCTTATCTCTACAAGACAAAATAAGAGATGTATAACGGAACATTTCTAATCGTTAATTATAACGCTTTAGATCATGGGTATAGCTATTATATATTTTTAATATAAAATTACCTTCCCACTGCTTTACATAATTCATTTAATCTCTTAAATGGGATAACGACAGCTTAAAACTCTTTAAGTTATTCAGCAGGAAATGGACTATATTGACATTTTACTTTAACCTCACATTGTAGCAATATTGGCCTTTATATACTCAATAGGTATATAACTCTTGTCAATTGTATCTCATGCAACTCTTACCACTGATCCTAAATACATCTTATCCTCATGCTGTAGCAATATTGGGTAAGTATATTCCAGATTAACTTGTTAATAATCAAATATATATTACTGATACTACCCTTACGCTGTAGCAATATTGAGCAATACATTCGCATTTAGTTACCTCATCACATGTTTAACCAGTATAGTCCAAGTCATACTGATCAAGTCCTTCATGCTGAAGCAATATTGAAAAATACCATAGTGACGCGTCTAACACTGTATTGACAAGACGGACCAACGTGTAACATTATCTCATAATAAAACATTTATCAATCTGATTAAGAGAGATTTGTTTTAGAAAAATTAAAATTTATATATTTCCATCTCATAAGGACTTGATTCTCAATCAGATATTTATTTTGTGCAAGTACAATTAACCCCTACTAGTAGGGCTCTCATTGTGATTAACAGTATAAACAAATAGTCACAATTTATAATGCAGTTTAATAACTCTTGTTACTGTATCTATTAAACCCCCACATGCATGAATAAATTTATTTTAAACAATTTTTAAAAAAATTTAGAATAAACAGTGTCTGGCACTGTGGGGCTTACCTACTAGTGCTATGGCGTGAAGGTTTGTGCCAAACCAAAAAGCTCTTTAAATGAAGACAAAATTCTTCATTTTATAAGTTACAATTTCCTTCTTTATAGGCTACTTAAAACTGTCCCCGCCAAGCATGGTTTAGCATGCCTTGGCCATTGCTTTATGTTTTATTTATTTGCCAATTTATTTATTATTACTTTAATAACAAACAATATATGCCATTGACTTACTAATAACATAAAAAAAAATTCACATTATTTATAAGCCCTTTGTTGGTCAGTCACTTTTGTTGAAAATGAAAAATAATTTTTCATTTTGCAACACAAAATTAACACTTGATTTGTCAAAGCAATTGGCCTACCAAGCATGGCATATGGTCTTAAGCAATCACAACATGTTTTATTTTAGTCTAATAGCATTTGTTGACTTTTCAATACAAAACAATTTTGTATTGTTAGCAAATGGGAATGGGCAAATTTCATGAGTTGGAAAAATAAAACAATTTTATTTTTAATTTATTTTCATCTCTTTATCAAACACATTGCCCCCACCTTGTCTCAAATGACATACTTCTTTTTATAATAATTGTTTGACTTAATAACAATACATTAATAATAATTATTAATAGATTTATTTATTCAAAATTTTTTTGAATAAATAAATGACTTTGTTTGTCTTATAAGTAAGGTCATTTTGGTTATTTTTAAGTCAAACAATAAATGGCTTATAATGTGCATCGTGTCATCATCCAATTGGTCAATAACAATTATTAATTAATTAATGTACTTAACTCTTAAGTCTTGACATATGCACATATTGAAGGAACCTGAAACAAATATCCCGGTTTGCTTGAATTTACTAGATTGAACTATTCAATCTGGTATGCTGTTTTAGTGCATAATGAGTACACTTCAACTTATGGGACTCCCTAGATCCTCTCTCGATTTCTCAAAAGGAACTCTTCCATGAGTCCGTGAACAATGTCTTACCACACGTCACAAGTATTACAAATCAACACATTAGACCATATAAGCTGATGTCATAATATATTCGTATAATCCTTCCGTCACATATATTCTGGATAAATAGAGACATAGATCACCACCGTTAAATCTTCATATACTCATCTATAAACGTATCTCCAGATTTGTATTTCGATAAACAATATACGTAAACACTTTCGCGATATTGTTTAATCCTTCGAGAAACTCTTTTCCCAAGTTTTATTACTTATGGCCATAAGATATTTTGAGATACAATCTTAAAGCATCCGATATATAACTTACCTATGTAAGCTGATGGATCCCGTATCTAAGCACACAGAAAAGCATCAGACTATACCTAACAACACATAGCGGTCAGACCATAAAAAGTCTCTGACATATGTGAAATTAAAGTATGATGGATCTGTCACGCCCCAGACTCAAAAGATCTGACACACAACATCACTTATATTCATTCAATAATATTTCTAAATACATCCATTTTAATTTCTTTCAGAATTATAGCAATTGAATTATGACTGAGACAATTAGTAAACCGGAGATACGCAGAGTTTTCTCAGAGATTAACACTCTACTACGTCACCAGTAGCAACTTTGTTACTAGAAGCCCAGAATATATTCATTGCAAATTCTTACTTAAAATCAATCCATTACCACAATTGGTGAAACTTAAACTAAATCCAACCACACACAATAAAATAATACATAAGTATTTATTCAATAGGGACAAATCAAATATCTTATCCCACGTGTCCCCAAATGAAACACTTAGCAACCTAACAACTTAGGGAACCCAAGGAACAGCAGAAGCCTTGCCAAATTCGCTAAGTATATATGTACCTTATTTACCTGAAATCACCATAAACTATAATGAGTATAAAACTCAGTAAGCATACTAGTTTTTCATATATCAAAGTACAAATACATATATGTACACAATGCATGTGTATGATATACTGTGATAAATCAAAATCATAAATTTATCAAATCACATGTCATGTAAGCGCTTACACATTCTTTCAAAACATATTACATGAATACCATCACTCAACTACTACTTAGTAAGACTTACACATCATATATCACATAATGAGCCAAATGTCACTCGTAGGTGACATACCGTATGAGAGAAATAGTACAAGTGAGGTTTAAAATACACATATATAATTCTCAAGCCCGAAGGTAAGAGCCAAACCCTTACCCTGATCATCGGTGAGTCCTCTCACATGTACCAATACGCCACCACACGAATGTGATGACTCAATCTTCCTTTAGGTACCAATAGGATCCTCCCTACATACGAAACACATAACATATACCAATCCCGAAGGAAAGGCCACACATAAAGGCTCCATAAATCACATAAGATGCATACTAAGTCAACAGTGAGTTCAAGCATCCTCAAAACACAAAATGTTTCTCATGGACATATTACACTTCAATGCTTTCTTTGTTAAACACATTTCATTTTGAAAGCTCACTTTCAAAAACACATGTATGTCCATGCTCAATATCAATGCTCACATTCATAAACGTATGTCTTTCACATTTCATATCAAATACACTTTGGCATAACATAAACATATTTCTAAGCACATTTACAAAATCATACATAGACAATTACTATAGTTATTGTGATTTCAGTTAAGTCTAGTATACTTACCTCTTAGCACTTTCAGGTACAAGGCTTAAATCTTCTTAACCTATCAATGGAGATTAATCATTTCATAAGCCTCACAATTCCCACAAAATACTTTAAATAGCTTACAAAATTATACACAATGCAGTTATCACATCAAATTGGTCTAAATACTTGCTTTCTCAAAACCTGTCATTCTGAACACTTACACTTAACAAACTTTTCTAATACATCAAATGATGTCCAATTACTCCAAAATCAGAATATATCATTCTTAACTCATATATTCTTCTTATATATGAATATTATATCAAAATTCCTACACAATCCATTCCATACACACCATCGAATCCAAACTACTAACCTGACAGGATCAAGATACTTACTGAATAATATTCAATCTCCTAATTTTATAAAATCATATACTAACTCAAAAACTATAAAAATACCACATAATTAGTCTTAACACATACCTAAATCCATGATAAATATTTTACTTCAAAATCACTGTCAAAAGTATTTTAAAACTATTGTATTCCATAACTTTAAAAATCTGTTAATCAAATACTGCAATAAGCTAACACTCTTTAGAAAATCATAACAATTTAACCACATTGATATAACTTCTCAATTTTGAGTATATCCTATTAGACATATAAAATTATCATATTACACAAATTCGTAATTTTTGAAGATCATTCAGTAGGCCAAAAATTGTTTGCCACTGTATCATACTGTTCACACAGGAAATTTCCAGAATTTCAGAGTCATTTTGGTAAATTCACTATAAATTCAATTTCTTGAATTTTCAATCGATTCAAAGTCTGAGATAATATTAACCATGTCTAATTTAATATACTCAAAATTCAATACCGAATCGAATCATAACAATTTATTAAATTTCTGGATCAAGAGACTATCAAATAGAAATTCTGCAATTCATTATGATTTATCAAGCTCTCTACATAGATCATCATCAATTCTCACAATATCTTACGAAATACACATCAAATACTCAATTATACATATTTTCAGAAATAAAAAATTAAAGGAATTAACTTAATTAACACCAATAAATTGAGAAATAGTTGTGATATACCTCTTAAAATCTAAAATTTCAATTTCTTCTTCTTTTTCTTTTTCTTTTTCTTTTTCTTCTTCTCTTTCTCTCCCCTTTCTTTCTCTCTTTTCTCACTCTAAAAGAGATAACTCGACCAAAATGAGAGAATTAGGGTTTCAAAAGTGTATTTTTATACTAAGAGGCTAATTTTTGATATTTATGAATTTGTCCATAAAACTTTTAAAGTATTACAATTTGGTCCCTAAAATAAATCTAAAGTCTTGCAAATAAACTCAATGCTAATAGTATGTCCTTAACCTATACAAACACTAATAATAACAATATATAAATCAAGTATCACCCACATATAAATAAAATACGTATATTTATATATATATATAAATACTTATTCTTACCGGTTGTGGATATTGGGTACTACAGGATCACTCATAAGTCCACCATGGCGCTCAGGTCAAAGGACCATGAATACTACTCAAACTCGAGAAGACCTTCTATTGACAGCTTCATAGGATGTCTATTGGAGGTCCTCATGAGTCCATTCAGTATTTAGTCTTTACTGAATACTCGTAAACCTATACAAACTTCCACTAAACTTATAGTCTGCTAAGATTAACCATCTGGACCATTTAGATATAGACATACACTAATCTATATAATAGAATTTTATCGATAAACCCCCATCGGTAAAATAAAATAGGAATATATTCTTTTAGAACATACTTGCATAATGATATTTCTTAGTTCAATTTGTAACTCTTTGCAACTATGTCATTACTAATATGTTCTAAGGTCTTTGTCCCATTTCAAACAAGGCTCAAACTCTTTAGATATTGCTAAATATTAACACTAATCTAAACTCTTTTAGATCATACAATATCTAAAACGTTTCAAGCATCTTACCATTTTAATAAATATAATTAGCGATTAAATAAAATATCAATTGCATAAATATTAAATTTAAATATTCTTACAAAATGGGATGGCACGTAAGTACAAATCTTAACACCCACTCCAAACCAATCCATTTAACAACCTACCTCATACAACTACTCAACCACACTCATCCTAACCAACAGCCCCAAATATTTCTGAATCTCAAGTGTTTCAAGCATCACCATCACCTCATTGCCAGTCTAGACCAATCCATCTGACTATTCTATCTCTGCCCCCAACCATACTCATAATAGCCTACCTAAGTCCATTACTCAGCCACCAAAAGCCCTAGATGAGGTTCCAAAAGCACAAGTATCTCAATTATCACTAGCACCTCATACTAGCCTACTTCATACAAGCCCGCCTCATACTAAATCATTGGATTCCTTGCAAGTATGTATGCCATGCATTATAATTAAAAAAAGAGGCCCCCATTGACTATATTGATCCCAAGCTTATAGTGGAAACCTATATGGCAACTTATGTAAAATGTACTCACCCTTTGCTAGGTGAATCTACATGGATAATTGTTGATGGGCCAACATTAGTGCCTTCTCGAAAAAGGGCCACAGAGGACAAATTAAAGGTTGTTAGGAGAAGAGAAATTGGTGAAGGAAGTAAAGAGAGTATTAAGTGTGGAAACTACAAAGAATTTAGGCACAATAAGAGGGCATTTAAGGTTGCACCAAGAGCAAATCAAGTATTTTATTGGTACTTTAGCTTTACTAATTACTACATCAATGGAGATTACCTATTCATTGTTCTAATTTTTCGTAGGGGGAGTAACAATTACACTTGGTGTATGAAGAGGAAGCATCAAGTTATGAGTTATATTGATGAATGCATATATTGGTAACTTTTTGTGTTGGGGTAATTAACTGAATTGTTATGGATTTTTTTTACTAAAATAGTTTTGTTTCGTTAGCTATATGAAACACACATTTGTGTTTTGTGTCTTGTGTTTTGTTTGCCATATAAGACATACATTGTTAAAACAGTTACGAGCTTTTTTTTTTCATTTCATTAGATGAACTAATTACATACATTGGCCTCTAATGGTAAACGCAATACAAAAACCTATAATGAGACTTACTGGTATAACAAAACATATATTGGCATGTTGTTGTTTTTAATCTGATTTCATTGTACCAATTGCACTGCCTTGCATTACTTCATCTTCACTTTTATACCTTATGATTTATTCATTATATTGTTGGTTGTGGCTATTTGATAATGTTGCATTGTGCTCATAATAGTTAGATTTCTAGAACCTATAATAGCCACACCTTCTCCTTATGCATTGAAAGTATAACTTGTTAATATTGGCAACAAATTATGACATGCCCACAAATGCAATCATATTGCATTCACATATCCTATTCTAGAATTTCACTAGCCCTCCATTAACTTCATTATATGAAATCCTGTATGCAATCCTTTCATGGAGTTCTTTAGGCTTGGGTTGTCAATATTTGTAGAAGTTACAATCACATGTTGAGCAGCAAAAAATATACTTGTTGTGAGTCTCTAAAATTTTTAAAGTTGTTCTAGCATTACAAAAGCAATTCTGATTCTTGAATCTTATTAACCCCTAGTAATAGTGCTTAAATTCTGATATGAAGTTGTGCTTGATTAATCTCTATGTCTCCTTACTATAATTGATTCTTAAACAAAAATTATAATTTTTTTTTATAAAATCAGCTTTGTGAATAACAACAGGTTTTTTTTGGCCTTTTGAAGACCCAACAATAGTCATAATATAACGGTCATATTGTTTTAACTTTAGTTCGGCTTTAAAATTTGTTTTAAGTGAAATTTCAAAATTATATATTCAGTTAAGGGTAAAATTGACATAAATAATATAAGTTCCCTCCATATTTCAATGTTAAAATCATTTTTAGTATTAGTTATTTAAACCATAATGTCATTGAGTGGACAACAGACCTCTGACTCACGCGCACTAACAAAAAGGGGTATAATAATAACAACTCTCTTAAAAGTGGAAAATTCGAGAAATCAAATGTCAGTTGCAAACTGTTAGGACTTGTGCTTACATGTCATCCATTTTGTGTATAAATATTTGCTTTATGTTTATACTATTATGATTTTAATATATCACTAATTATTTTATATACATATATGGTAAGATGCTTGTAATGTTTTAGACATTGTATGATATGAAAAAGTTCAGATCTGATCTAAAGGAGTTTAGATCAGAACTAAGAGTTAAAAATGTTAAAAGTTAAAAATGCTAAAAGTTAGCACTGATAAAAGTTATTAGGTTATAAGAGTTAGCGAAATCTAAAGAGTTAGCGAAATCTAAAGAGTTAGAGCCTTGTCTAAAATAGGACAAAGACCTAAGAATATATTAGTAATGACATAGTTACAAATAGTGCTAAGAAAATATCATTATGCAAATATGTTCTCAAATATTATGTTCCTAATCTATCTTCACTAATGCAGGTCTGTCAGTGAAGACCTTATTATATATAGATCGATGTATGTCTATATCTGGATAGTCCAGATAGTTAGTCTTAGCAGATCATGAGTTTAGTAAAAACTCGTTTAGAGATATAAGTATTCAGTAAGGACTGAATACTGAACAGACTCACAAAGATCTCCAATAGATATCCCATAAAGCCGTCAATTTCGAGTTGAGTAGTATTCGTGGTCCTTAGACCTAAGTGTCACGGTGGACTTGTGAGTGATCCACCATACTTTGGTTCCACACATGTCAGATACCTTTCATGGTCTGACCGCTGGGTGTCGCTGGGTATGGTCTGATGCTCATGGAGTTCGGTATGTATAGATATGGGATCCATCAACTCAATTAGGTGAGTAAAATATCCTGAAACTCTAAGATTGTATTTCAGAAAGTCTTATGGCCATAAGCAGAAATACCCGGGAAATTAGTTTTATCCTCGGGGTAAATAATATCATAAAAGTGTTTACAGATATTATTTATTGAGATACAAATCTAGAGATAAGTTTATGGTTGAGCATGTGGAGATTTGACGGTGTTGATCTATATCTCCGCTCTTCTAGGATATCTATAATGGAAGGATTATACGAATATGTTATAACCTCAACTTGTATGGACTAATGCGTCATTTTGTAATATCCGTAACAAGTGTGTGGGACATTATTAACGAACGTATGAAATAGTTTTATATGACAAATCAGGTATAAACCTAGAGAGTCTCACAATATGAAGTGTACTCGTTGTGCACTGTGGCAGTGTATTGGATTGAACAATTAATCCGAGAAATTTCAGCAAAATAAAAATATGTTTCAAGGTTCCTTATATTATACACTTGTTAATACTTGAATGTAAAATACATTATTGGTTTGCAAGAGTTGTTAACCAATAAGAAATTAACAATTGGCACAATCTTGCTCCATAAATGATTTGCCATGTATTTATATATTTACCTTGTTTGGTAAATACATATAAGGTAAATGTAATTATTCAAAATAGTTTTGAATTATTAATAATCTATTTATTAATAAAATTATTATTATTAATTAGAATAAGTGGCAAACACCATTTTGTAATGGAATAACACTTGTTATTAATAATAAGCATTGTTGGCCACTTAAAAATTCTTAAATTGAGCACTTGTGAAGTGGTGTAACCACTTAATATTGTTTAATGCACATTTGCTCTCTAATCAATTGAATCATACGGATGATACAATTGTAGATGGCCTATGCTAGTTTCATTATTATTTGTAATGGCAAACTAGCTAAGTGGTGATGGAGCACTAAGAGAAGTAATCCATTTTTGCACTAAATCAAAGATTTTTGGAGAGTTCAAATTTGGTGTAAAAGAGAGTGTAAGATTCGGCAATTGAGAAGAAATAATTAAGAGAATTGGCTAAGTGTTTCTCAAATGGTTGAGAGATTTGCAAAGGCTAACAAAGGTTCATAACAAAGAGTTGTGAGGAATTATAAAAAACACTTAATTCTTCTCATTTTTTGTTAGTAATAAATCATAAGGACCAAATTGTTTTAAGTGTTAAAACAACCCATTGTTGAAAATTCGTGACTGTCATTCTAGCTTCATAATCCCACCCGTTTCAGTTGTGAACTAGAATTGTACAACAGAATACTTCAAGGTGAGCTCAACAAATTTAAGCTTGGAGTTGTTGAATAATTGTAAAGTTACCTTCAAAATCAGATAGGTCATTTAGTTACAATTCATTTTATATCATGCATGTAAAAATATATATGAGATACTTATATATACTTGAATGATCATATATGAAAATATATGTTTGAGTACATTATATAGTGTATAACATATATGAATACTTCTGCTATATATTTAATTTTTAAAATTATACGTATCTCTATACATCACACACTACAATCAACACTAACATTAAAGTATATTTATATATTTTTAAAATTAAAGTAAATAAACTGTCACTTTTAAAGTCTAATTGTCTTTTACCTTTCTTTTTAAGTTTACCATTGCATATGACTTAATTTCATTTATTTAGTAATTAATTTCATTTGTTTTCTAACTTACGAGGAATGTTAAGTCAATTTTAGTTGAATTATAAAAGTGAAATTCTTTGACTTTTTGATTGAATGTAAAAAGTTTGAATTATTTAATTAATTTTTTCTTTAAAACTATCTATACTTATATGATATATTCACATCCTATTTATATAAAACTCTTTCTTTCTTTCATGTTTTTTTTAATTGTTCACTTTTATTATTTTGATGAATTTCATTTTAATATTTTTAATGTATTATTTAAAATAATATTTTTATTTTTTTATTACAAATTAGAACTATCAACGTTATTTTACAACTTAAAAAAATTATATGTTATAAAAATTTGTAGTGAAATATTTAAATTTAAACTATTTTAATATTAATTTGTATAGAAAAATATTATTTTATTCATATATTTTTAGTTTTTATTATTAATTCAATATTAAAAGTTTATAAGGGTACAAATATAAAAATATTAGTTTTTAATTATTTTTTAATTAAAAAAAGAAAACGATGTAATACTTTTATTTGGATAATAAGCAGAAAAACAACAGAAAAGTAAATAGGTTATTCAAATTTAGTGATCCAACTATATTTAGCTTTATTTATAATTCAACCCCCCAAAAAAATGCTACCTAAATATTGCATATTTAAGATAAATACTTCTATAAAAATTACAAGTTAATTTTTTTTGATAAATAATAATAATTTAGCCGATTGAACATATTATTTAATTAGTAAATGAATAAAGCAAAATTTTAAGAATATTTCTAATACTATAATCGCAATATTTTTTATGATTAAATTACAATATAACCTCGATAAATTAATACTCTTGAGATTAATAAAAATATATTAATTAAGTGAATATTAATTAATTAATAAATTATTTATGAAGTTATTCCTTAATTTGCTAAAATATTGTATCTAATATTCTTTTATTATAATTAAATGAGTTAATTAAAATCTATTTTTTAATTATATATAAAGTAGATTCATGAATTTTACTTATATAAGATTATAATTATAATATAGAGTCTGTTTCTTGCAAAGAAATAGTTAAGATGATAATAAGATTGAATAATATCTTATTGCAATACAAGAGTGCTACATTAAACATTCTTTTTGAATTACAAAAAATTAGATAAGAGATTCAAGTCAACATAAATTTTAAAAAAGATAACAATTACAATACTATATAAATATTTTACGAAGGCCTCCTAAATATAATATATAAATTTAATTGCATATTAATTTATATAATAAGTAGATCTTGTATGAAACTACATAAAAATTTTGTTTATACTGTATTATCTTATAAATTTATCCAATTATTAATTTAACATATTTTTTTTCAAATTAAGATCGAAAAAAATATTATTTAATTAAAATTATTAATTTATTGATTAAACTCGAGACATAACACTTAATATTTCTCATTGATTTTTATAATACGGTAATGCAATAGGAAGTTTTTACATTTCTCATAAGCAACTTCGACATATATATATATATATATATATATATATAGCAAGAAATTGTCCTTGTTATAGACAATATAGATTCTAAAGGCTTGTTTGTATGGATGATAATTTTAAAATTATACTATTTTTAATCTAATTTATATTTAAAAGTAATATTACACTTTTTAAACAGTATCTTAAATTTTTTTATTTCAAATAATGTGTCAATATTTTAAATTTTTTTATCTTAAATGATGTGTCAAATAATTATTATATAGTAAAATAGTATAATAAATAATTTTAAAAATTATATCATTTTATCACTTAATAATTATTTGACAAATTATTTAAAATAATTTTTTTTTTAAATAGCATTATTTGATATTTATAGTTATTAAAGAATTGGTATATTAATTGTCTCCCATGGGAATACCACTATTCTATCCCAATATTGTAAGGTAAGTGGATAACTTATTCCATGAGAGTCATGGAATAACTCACTCACTCCATGAATTTAGATATTTTTTTATTATTAATTAAATTATTTAATTACTAAAGAAAAAATTCAATATTATTTATTTCTAATAAAAATGCTCAATAGATTTGCATAAATAAATATATTCCTCAATAATTTGTATTATTATTTATATTTATTAATTTCTATTTACATGATAATAATTAATAATACTACATTTTTTTAACTGTAATACAACTTTTTTATTTAATAACAATATATTATTGTATAAATGTAAATTTAAATATTTATTTATATAAAAATTATTTGAATATTTAAAATTAATTTTAAGTTTTTATTTTTTGGTAAAGATTTGAATAGATATTATAAATTTCACCTACTAAACATCAACTCTTATCTCATATTTTTATTACTTGAATGGCCATGAGCATAAAACACATTCACAACCAATAAAGTTATACTTAAAACATAATAATTAAATTTAAAGTTATTATTTAGATATTTAATTATTGTTTGTTTGAAACTAATTTTATTACATTAATAATTAAATATTTATATTAAACTAATTGATCATCATTTAGTTTAAGATTTTAGTAGAATTTATATATAATCTAATCCAATCCTTTACTATAAACACGGAAATTTTTCAAAATAATTTTCTCTTATCCAATCCTATTCTGTTTTTTCATTTTCAATATTATCCATCTTTTTTGGGATGATTTCGATAAGGGGCTTTACCAAAACATATGAGAGTGTAAAGGAAAATTGAGTTATTGGATTTGTTGATACTAAGAGTTGGGTTTGTGATTTGATGGTGTTGAAATCGAGATTGAATGAGAATCAAGCAAAGAACTAGATGCGAGCTGTGTTGTTTGAGGGGATCTAAGAAACATAAGAAATACTAGATCAGTGGTAGGCGGCGATGGAGTGGCCAGTAACATTCCTTTAACTCTCAAGTCAGACGATGGCTCAGTAATAATTTATTTATAAAGTCTTTGTCTTTGAAAAAAATGAAGAATTTAGAGAGAAGATTGAGAGAATTTTCTCTTATTGGAATTATTATCCTACTTCGAATCCTTCTCTCACTTTCATTTAAAATTGAAGATAAGACTTGAATATGGAGAGAGTCAGCTTGGAGATTATCTTTAAAAGGCAACATATAACAACACACAATTGCAGAACTGCCTCTATCATAAGAGATATTTTAGAAAACTAACTCGATGAGAGTATGTGGACAATTGTGCCCCTGTAATAATTGGAGTAATAAGTATTTTCTTGATTGTGTGTTTGTGAAGTAGTCAATTCAATTAGGTAAACTTGGGAAACATTGAGTAATCAGCAGACTTTGTCCCTATAAGTTAAGTGGATTCAATGTTGCATCACTCCAATAACTCCAAATAGCCCTGATCTATGCATCAATAAAACACAAAGGCTTGTTATTTGTTGACATAGAAGTTTACTATTAGTTATTTAGAGATTTTTCTTATTAAACTTTATCTTTAGGCTTAATTATAAAATAATGTGGCTCTAGTCGAACCTCTGATGGGATCCAATAACAACGTGATAGAGTTTAAACTCTGCTAACATATTTTTTTATAATAGTACTAAATAATGACATGTGTCTCTGTATCGATACCACTCAATAATATTTCTAGACCAAGTTATGAGGACTTATAAGTTATTTAAATTTGACTGCTCATAAAAGAAATTAAGCTTTAAAGTTAAATTAAACTTTTGTGAATGTGCCACTATCACCTAATTTTCCCGAGCACCATCGTGTCATATCACTTGCAATTCAGCAAACCAATTGCCCTAAAATTAGTAGTGTAAAAATCCACTCAAATTATAACATCAAAACAAAATTTATTTTAAAATACTTTTAATAGAAAGGGACCAACTGATAGACATGTTTACAGCCGCCCAAAGACCAAAAAAATTGGCAACATACAATTAGTCCGAAGCTTGAGCCGCAAGTAATTCAGAGGGACATTCAACGAGGGTTCGGAGGAATTACCATTTTAATGAACTTCGCTTTATGAAAAAGTTTATCTATTTTATTTATTTATTTTTGTTTTCAAGATGCGTCTATTTATCGAACTTTTTTTATGAAAATAAATATAAAAATAATCAAGTAATAGAGATATTTTCCCATTGAGGGTTTAGCGCCAGTGAGCCACCAGCTTTCACTAAACCACTTTCTATTCCGGTCAGATTCTTCGATAATTAACACGCAAGCTTTGTTTCAATACGCTCATTCTCATTCTCTGATACTATTACTCTATTTCCGTTATTTGCTCATTCATCCAATCAAATAACGTTCTCATTCTTTCTTATCAAGATACTTCCATTTCCAATTTGTTTTTATATTTCTCGTTGTTTATTCCCTAGTCGATACAAAATTGGTTCTTAGGTTTATCAATTTTCATTAGTTTCTGCATTGTTGTTAATTGTTATACACAGTTTCCTTTGTGGGTTCAAGAGTTTTTGGAGAAACAGACAGAGGACTTGGTCGCGTTTATCGATCTTCATCTGTTTCTGGGTTGAAGTTTCAGTGGTGATGTTTTTAAAAATATTTGTCTGAAAATTGGGTTTTGTGAGTATTTAATGTAAATCCGGTTAAAAGGAGAACTGGGTTTGCATTTGTCTTGTAAATTTGGATGAAAAATGGGGCATGCATCAAAGAAGAAGAAGAAAGGAGGAGGAGGAGGAGGAGGGGGGAGTGGGAGGAGGAGTAAAGGAAGAGCTCATCAACTCAAAGATCATTCTTCTGACACTGTTGATGATAATGAGCTTCTCTCTGAGGAGATCACTGCCTTGTAAGTCTTTTCAAGTTGAATTGGGATCAACATTTTAACTCTTGAAATCAAATTTCAGTCACAAGTTATTTCCTTATAGGAAAGAGACCTATTAAGTAGTTTGTACTAATGGTTAAAGATTCAAAACAACTAGTTATAGCGGAGGCAGGGTTAATATCTATTGTCTATGCTGTGATGGACAACTTTTATGCTATGGCATTTATTTATTTTTATATGTAATTTATTATCTTATCTTTATAGGTGTGCAATATTTCAAGAAGACTGTGAAATTGTTCCAGCATCACCTCCTCAAATCCTTATTAAGCTCAGGTTCCGTCATTTTGATGTTAATTCAAATGCATTATTGATCAATCATTTCTCTTTGACTTACTTTTACTTTGTTTGAAATTCGAAACAGGCCTTACTCCAAGGATATGGGTTACGAAGATCTAGATGTTTCTGCACGTCTTTTAGTTAGGTCAGTGTGGTGGCAATTTCTGTTGTTTCCTTTTAATGTGAATGCACATCTGTTCTGATGATTCTTTATGATTGCTTGTTTACCAGGTGTTTACCAGGGTATCCTTACAAGTGCCCAAAATTACAGATAACTCCTGAGAAAGGTTTGACAAAAACCGATGCTGATAAACTTTTTCTTCTCCTTCAAGATCAGGTAGTGTACTACTTTAGGTTTCATGTGCTTTTATGATGAATTTAATTCCAGTCACAGTCGTCAGAGATGCTTATAATCTGTTTTGTTGAATGGAAACCTTTTCTTTGCTGTATTATTTTTGCAGTCAGATAAGTGCATATTAAAGTTTTTTTTAGACTGACGATTTATGCACTGGAAGTTCAAAATTTTCTCATAAATTAGCTGTTTTTATGTACTGACAGCTCTGTTTATACTATCAAATATTTACAGACTAATGCTATTTTTTTCTATTTTACCTTTTTTATTGGTTGTAGGCAAACTCTAATGCGAGAGAAGGACGGGTAATGATTTTCAATCTGGTGGAGGCTGCTCAAGAGTTCCTATCAGAAATTGTTCCAGTTGGCCAGTCCAACAAATCTGTAAGCTTTGTGGTTTCATTGTTGTTAGTGTTTCAAATATCTTTTGATTTGTTATTCTACATGTATGTAAATAATCAGATGCAATTGTTTGTTTCCACACTTTTGTTTGCTTAACTGTTCACTGATTCCTTTTTTGAAATTGATGATGCTTCTTGTGTCATGTTATTTAAGGGTTCATTGTCTACTTTGTTTCTGTTATTTGTTTCTCTCTTAAAGCAATTTTTTCCTCTCCCAGCTTTATGGCAGTTTCAACGAATTTATCCAACCATCATTCCAGAAAAAGTACGATGTATAGTGCTTTTTTATCTTCTTCTTCCTGCTGAAGCCTCCTATAATAACATCCATTTATCAATCAAGATGTCTAAAGGAAGATATACCATATTTCCTTAAAGATACTCATAGGGTTCCTAGCACTCACCAGGGTCCTTGACCCATTTCTCCTGAGAATCACAAATAACAGCCCTGCTTTTCTGCCTTTATGAATTTTTCCAACCACTAATTCCAGAAAAAGTACAATATACACTCTTGTTTTTCCTTCCCCTTCTTGCTAAGGCCTCCTATAGTATCTTGTGTTACGTTTATTCATCAAGAGGAACTTGAAAAGGAAAATATCATATTAATAACATGATACTTTTATGTCAAAGTCTAAGACTTCAAGCAAGAAGTATTTTAGCTTATATCTGTATGTCAACATTGTTCTGTTATTATATGTATATGATAATTTTCATTGTTGGGATGTTTATGGATTAAATAGAGATCATAGGTTACATTTCTTATTGTATAACTGAGTTGATAAGCAAATTGATAATGAATGAACCTCAAGCAGATCATGTTAGGATGATTTATTTGGATTAAACAATAGTCTGGTGGTCTTGCATGTTTTTTAATTTAAGAATGGGAGAGGGTGGGGGTTTTCCAAAGATTTGTTACCTACCCAACAGCTTCTTTTATGTGTTATACATTTTATGATGATCTAATCTTGGGCATATCTAAGGGGTTTCCTATTGTCTTTGGATTCCTTTTGAAATTTCAGTTTCGTTTTCCTTCTCTTTTTTCTTCCTGTCTTTTGATTGACCCTTTTTTTCGTGGAAGCTCTTACATTCAGTTACAGAGAGCAGCAGCCGGTTCTTTGAGGACATTGCTGTGTCAACTGACAAGAGTTGCTCTTCAAAAGGACCTTTTGTTTATGGCTTCATAGACCTTTTTAGTGGCTGTGGAGAGTCATGGCACTGGGGTCTTGGAATGGACGAAACAAGGGGACCGGCTTCTTCTGTACAATCCCTTTTGTCAGATGGTTCAAAACTTGGACATGAGGTTTTGGGCAAAAAGATTGATAAGAATGTAAAGCAATTGACAATGCCAGACGCAAAGCAAGGTCCATTACATATCCCTATTGCCAAACTGGACACAGTCGAAGAAGAGATTGAAGATGACAATAAGAGCATATCTACTACCATTTCAAGTAGTTTTGCATTAGAGGAATTGGTAGAAAATGGTATTAAAGGCGAGAATATGGTTAGTGATCATTGCGTTGTGATGTTTGTCTTTGACGTTTGGATTTATGAATTTATAACTAAGATTGTCATACTACATGTTATTTTCTATTTTTGCATATTAACCAACCATAGTTATTCTTCCCAATCATTTATCGCTTTTATAAATTAATGATGAATTTAGTTTATTTAAGATTATATTCGTAGGTGATCTTTTTCTTTATTTTGAATGACTAAATGCATGCACTATGTACTTTTTCTTTGGAATTCAATGTATGACATAATCTTAGGTCAGATCCTTGCCTGAAGGTTTTATAAAAGAAGATATCACAGACAAATTGATACAGAAAGTGTGAAATTCTGTCGAGTTCAAAGTAAATACAAAGTTAGTGCTTGATTAAATCATGAACTGGCACATATGAAACATATCATTCCAAAAACCAAGTTTTTTCTCAAAGTGACCAAGCTACCTTCAATATTTATAAGAATATTTGGCCACTGTTACCTCTTCTAAATTTTTATGATTTCACGGCTTGTAGTTGACTTGGAAATGCTTGTATTTGCGATAATTATGATTCCAACTGTGTAGATACCGTGTTCCTTCACATAACATTTTTCTTTAGGAGGATCGATCAGATGATGATGGTAGTGATCGTGAAAGTGAGACTTCAGAGTCATTTTCTTCTGTATCCTTGGGTCAAGATCAAGCATCTCAGAATGTTGAAAAAGATCTATTACTGGTAATTTTCATACGCTCTCTCACCACTTTGTTACATGCTGAATCTAATCCATGTTAAGCCTTCCCTTATATCGCATTAGGTTCATCTTCTTCGCCTTGCTTGTGCATCCAAAGGGCCACTGACTGATGCCTTGCCACAGATAGCGACTGAGCTGTACAATCTAGGGGTATGTAATTTATTTTTGTTTTTTCTTTTTTGTTAAAAAAAAATTATTTATTCTTAATTTTGATTAAATTGCCATTCTCTTTGCTAATTTGGTCAGGTATTTTCAGAATGGGTGCGGGATTTAGCTTCTAAACCCTCTCCACTCTTTAACAAAACCTTCGATCATGTTTTCCATCAACACATGGTTTGTCGCTCTTTTTTCTTTGTTTATAAGCCTTATCAATTTTTACTTCAAAAATTGGTTAACTTCTGTTATCTATTATCTTTCTAGGTAACATCCAAAGTATCTCAATTTTGGGAACCTACATTGAATACTGGAGGTCCTAGTACATCTCTACCAAGCTCTAGATATCTCAATGACTTTGAGGAGCTACAACCTCTTGGTATTCCGCTCTCAATTCTTTGTCTAATTTTTGAAACTTAATAAGTAAATAGACTCATATTAGATTCTTCCAGTTATTGATATGGCTTTGGTTGGGCAAGGATAGATTAAGTGGTCATATTTGAAGTTTCTCTTGGATTAAAAGAATTTCCTTAAAGTTTGGACTATCAGAAGGAAAGATGGAAATATTTTAATAATATGGCACTTAAAGAGTTTTTTAATCATAAAATTGTGTATTCTTTCGCCATAATCTTTTTGCTTGATTTTTAGTCTTTGGATTAAGGCTCTTGCTTGTTTAGACATTTAATTACTACTTGCTATCTACTTCTCTGACTAAACTATTCTTTCAAGTTCAGATGACTTGGTTTTCACCATAATCTTTTGCTTGGTTTTGGTATCTCATTCTTTTTTTTTTCTTTTTAGAGTAAATTAATTTGATGGTGTCTTGTATACTCACGACTTTTCTTTAAATTTGTTACAGGCCACGGTGGTTTTGGACATGTTGTATTATGCAAAAATAAACTAGATGGAAGGCAGTATGCGGTGAAAAAAATTCGCCTCAAGGACAAAATCTTGCCAGTAAATGACAGAATATTGAGGTGCTTTATTTCAATCTCAAAAGAGAATTGGAAGTCATATACCTCAACTTATACTACCATTGAGGTCTTATAATGTTTTCTTATCTATTTCTAACGCCTTTTGAGTCTTAGGCCTTAAAATACACCAATACATTTGTAGTTCTATTTTCTTAGACTTCTTGTTATCATTTGAATTACTATCTGTAAGTTGTACTCCGTGCAAATTACTTATATTATACTTGTTCTAGGACATGCCCAGTATTTTGTAAGCTAATGGTAGTTAATGTTTCCTTAGACGTGCCTTGGTGCTTTTTTAATAAGTTCACTTTGATTTATGCTAGATGGTTCTAATTAGAATTTGATGCAATTACATGTCTGGATGTTCATTTTCTCCAACCTAGGCATTTCATGCTAACATGGTTGAGGGCTCTGCATATGGTCTGGTATTGAATTTGAGATAGAATAAAACAGATATTTAATGACAAGCCCATAAGTTTTAGTTTTAAGTGGTAAAATAACTCAGTGGGATGGGGCAGTTAGGTTTAACATTCTTATATTATGAATTACAATAAACTAAGTCTTGCCATGGAAAGTTATCTTGTCAGATGATATTATATACTTCTTTTTTCCTCTTATCAAGAAAAGGACTGATTTTATTTGTATGCTAAGCGTTATGTCTAAATTTATTATGAGTTGTAAAAGCCTATCATCAACTCAATGTTTAGTACCACATTCTTTCTGAATGGTGTGTTTTGTGCCTATGAATTAGATACCATGCTTATGTTATTGATGAAGTGTCAGATTTAGATGGGTAAATTAATATAGGTATTCCACTCATTGTGAAGGGCTTATGTGAACTAGATTCACATCACTCTCTATTTTGGATCTTTTCTGTTTTCTGGTCAATTATTTTGCACTTTTTTCCCCTCCAGTCTCCTATATTCACTGTCCTGCTTTTTGGGATACTGTGCTGGTTCCCAGATTAAAATCTTTAAATAGTATTTCAACCATTCAACCATGGGAAATTTATTATGCAATGATATATTTTTTTTTTTTCCTTAAACAAGAAAAGACGCTAAATTGGCATAAGTTATCTAACTTGTTACACCATAGTTTTTAAGTGGAAAATTGTGTGAACCTAATTTATGTCTTGATCTATTTCTATTGCTGTACTTTTGCAACTCTTCTTTGGCATAACGTTGAATTTTTTTTTTTTCCATCAATGTGGTTGGATACTCAGGGAAGTAGCAACTCTTTCCCGTTTACAGCATCAACATGTTGTCCGTTACTATCAGGTCAGAGCTTTCCTTTTACTTGGTAGCTCTTTGCACGTTTTGTTTACTGTTTGCCTACCTTCGCTCTTTCCAGTGAACCATTATGCTGCTGATAAGTTTATTTATTTTTTTCCTTTTTATAAGAAATAATTGGAAGTAGATTCTTAACAAATTTCCTAGTGGGTTATATGTTCTTTCAATCCAGAGTTTGGAAATGCTGTCATGCATGCATAAGTACCTATATGTAGATGCATAAATACATTTTATCTACCATGGTTGTAATGTTTGTAAAAACTTCCAGGCATGGTATGAAACAGGAGTTACCGGTTCTGATGGTGACAGCATGTGGGGTTCTGGGACTGCAGCAAGCCCCTCGTTCAGCTACATAGCTGTAAGCTTGGGTGATGTTCCCGGGCAGGAGAATAAGCTTGAATCAACATATCTTTATATTCAAATGGAATATTGCCCTAGGTAAAACATTGAGTTCTTGTCCATTTTCTTCCCCACGCGTTTGTTATGGATAACTCCTTCACTTTCTTTCTAAAATCTTTATTTCATTGTTGGAACTAAATAACACCACTAGTTTGAGTCAATTTGTGTAGACTCATTGGAGAAAACCAATGGAATTTAAAAGTTCTTGGATCTGTGCTTTTGTCCTTGGTACCTAGTATTCCTACTTGTGAATGTTATTAGGAGCCACAGTGTTAGCCTTGATCATTGAATCGTCTTCTATTACATCTTTGTTCATATTAAAATTACTTGGTTCTTGAAAATCAGCTTCGCACAAAACATTATAGAGGAAACCTTTAGAAGTATCATTTGGAATATACCTTTTAATTTAATTGTTTTGAGGTGTGCAGTATATTTCTTGGTGGATGGTCTTCTATTTAATTCTTTGTCATCTTTTTAACTTTGCATTAGGAAATTATTTCTCTTCACATTATGGCCTGCTTTTTGAGTACTTGAAGACACACACATGAAACATACTTGTATTCCTTTTTTCTTTATAATTCCAAAATTATTTGTGATTCTAGTTACTCCGTTGCTCTTTCATTTCAACTCTGTAAATCTCTTTGAATGGTTGTACACTTCTGTTTATGTTTCCTTAATAATCGTCACATTGACCTTTTGTATTCCTCGGATTTGTAGGACTCTTCGCCAGGTTTTTGAATCATCCTACCAATTTGACAAAGAATTGGCATGGCATTTATTTCGCCAAATTGTAGAAGGCTTGGCACACATACACGGACAAGGAATCATCCATAGGGACTTGACCCCGAATAATATCTTTTTTGATGCTCGCAATGATATTAAGATAGGGGATTTCGGTCTTGGTAAGATCTTGAAATTTGTTCTTGTTTTCTCTGCTTTTATTTTTCATTCTTATGAGGATGAGATGTGTACTGTTGATTATTCAGTCAGTTGCAAAAGGCAATATTCCTGCAGAGATGATATTTTTTCCAGGAATGGTTACCAGTTCACTTTTGATGCACTTGTTTTCCTCTTTGTATTATAATACATGCAAGTATTGTTGCTAAAGGACATTAAATTTATCCACAAGTATGTGTTTTAATGTGCTTATTGTCCGATTAAAACTTGAAGTATGTAACAATTATATTAATAGTGTATTGCTATAGTAGCTAGATTTAGTATCCTCAACTTTAATACTTGATAGAATCTTCGCATTTGCTCAATAGTGGTCTTTACTTCTATTACCTTCATCCTAAATACGTTACTAACAAGTCTTTGAAATAAAAGAAGTGTAAAATAGAGTTATGGTTGGAGTTTTTAACACAAAAATAAGATGCTTATGCATCTAATAATTTGGCAATCTTTTTCCTAGTCCATCTTTAAAATATTGGAAGACAAATTGTTTTTGGGAAAATGCTAAATTTGACCACCTTTTTGAATCAATTTTATTTTGACCCGATAAAAAATGTTTAAATATATTAACCAAACACATGAACAGCGAACCATTTTGCCCCTCAACACAAAACACAAAACACATATCTCTTTCTCTCCTAATTCTCTCTCTCGGCCATTACTTGAAATTATCCCAAAATTCTCAAAAATTGTAGTTCAGCTGCAAATTGAGTACATTTTGAAATTTTGAAGTAAAACAATCAATTGTGTAGTAGAAAAAATTAAAAATGGGAAAAAATTGGTGAGTTTTTATTTTAAATTTGTTTTCATCGTGTTTTTGTATTGTAGTCGTTGAAATGTTTAGATTTAGTGTTAATAAGGTGTAAAAGAGGTTGAAAATGGGTGTAAGTGGCCGAAAATGGTTGGAACTGTTCCTCACGCGCCCGCACGTTCATTCACGTGCTGCGCACGTTTTGGCTTCAGCGCTGAAGTGCAGACTAAAGCGTGCGTGACCAACAGTACCGGCACATGCGTCACGCATTGGTATGCAAAAATAGTCGGAATCTGCCATTTCTGTCCATTTTTGGGCCATTTTCGGCGACTTACACCAATTTTCAACCTTTTTTACACTTTATTAATACTAAATCTAAACATTTCAACAACTATAATACAAAAACAACATAAAAACACAATAAAAACAAATTTAGAATAAAAACTCACTAATTTTTGCCCAATTTCAGTTTTTCCTACTCCATAATAGGTTGCTTTACTTCAAATATTCAAAATATTATATATTTAAAGTTGATCTAGACAATTTTGGGACAATATGTGACGGTTGGCCGAAAAGAGAGTGAGAATTTTAAAGTCTTTCGAAGAATTTTGGTACAAGGGGCAAAATGGGTATAACATGGTTAATATAGATTAAACATTTTTGATCGAGTCAAAAAAAATTTTGATTAAAAAAAGTGGTCAAATTTGGCTTTTTTCCAACTTTATTTTCATTGCCTTGACCAGGAGTTCAATAAATAAGGTATTTATGTGTCCAACAGAAAAAGAAACTATGAGATATCTTTATGTATTTTAATATGAATATACATATATATATGTGTGTGTGTGTATAATTTTGATTTAGTGGGCAAAGTTGCGCACTTTATGGTACATGACTCAAATAAGTCCCACATGTGGTATTTAGTTGAAAACCAATATGCAAAAGAATACTTCCAATGAAATTTATTTGAGTCACAAACTATAAAGTGAGCAACATAGCTGACTTGATCCTAACAATATATGAATTTTGATTTGGTGGGCGACGTTACGCATTTTATTGTGTACGACTCAAATGAATCCAGTGGGTGGTGTTTAGTTAAAACTAATCTGGAAGAAAAAGAAAAAAAATCCTCCATTGGAATTTATTTGAATCATTCACCTTAAGATGAGGAACATCACCCAACAACTATATATGAATTTTGATATGATGGGCAAAGTTGGTCATCTTATGGTGCGCGACAAATAAATTCCATTGGTGGTATTTAGTTGAAAACCAATCTGCAAAAGAAATACCACCAATGGAATTTATTTGAGTCTCACACTACAAGGTAAGTAACATCGCCAACCTGATATATACATAAATATGTGGGCAGTTTCTAATGGCACTATAGGTTTGACACAAATTCTTACACTATTTTCAGACCATCAGATCACAAATTTTCAATGGTTGAGATTTAATCAAACATGTGTAATTAATGCACTAGAATGAATGCACATGTGAGACTTAATCTCAACCATTGAAAGTGCATTGATCCAACGGTTTAAAAATTGTGTTGATGACATGGTGCCATGGAACTAACCCCATACATATATATACACACACACACACACACACTCAGTTACTTGAATTGAATAGTGTACATAAACATTTAAAAGATGTTTGGTGATTGAATTTGACAAATAGTTATTCAGAATCAGAGAATCCATTATTTGAGAAGTAACACTAAAATTAAAATTTGTTTAGTCTCTGTAAAACACAAACTCAAAAAATTTCAAAGCAGTACTCTTAAGCTCAGCTCTATGGAGGCCTGCCTTGTCTTCTTTTTCAGGTATTATCTACCTACTTGCAACTGGAGTGGTGAATCTCCATTGACTAGACCCTTTGATAAGTTATGACATCCTGGGGCAAATTGGGAAAAAATTTCCCTGCAACATGTTTCCACTAATTTTATTCTGAGGAAACTGTTTCCAATATATGCTTCTAAAATCATTGTTGGATCTTAAACTATTGAATTTAAATTATCATTTTCATTTTACAAATTCGTTTTTTCCATAACAACTTTATAAAATGAGACCATTGAACACTTAGAAACGTGGTTGTCCTTGGCTGGCACTAGCTTTTCCTTCTATTTATTATTTATCATCAATGATTTTGTATATTTCATGAACTTCCCATTTGTAAAATCTTGAGTTAAGTTCTTGCTTTTACAAGATTAGATGCTAAAATACTGAAAACATCATGGGATATAATACTCTACTTCTATTCTACCTGTATGTAGCCATTCTAACTTGGACTTATGGCTGCTAAATGCAGATTAAGCTATAAGGAAAAATAAATTATGACATATTAAATTCTTTCTTTTTTAATTTTCTTACTTTAGCCAAGTTCTTGAAGTTGGAGCAGCTGGATCAGGATGCAGCTTTCCCTACTGGCACAACCGGAATTTCAGTTGATGGTACCGGTCAAGTTGGTACCTATTTTTACACTGCTCCTGAAATTGAACAAGGATGGCCAAAGATTGATGAGAAGGTGAATCTTGGTTATGGTTGATTTTGCTTCTGCTACTACCCTTCAGAATAATATTTGTTGTGTTCAAGCATCAAAGTCGTATAATTCATTTGGTAAAAGATTATATGATTTAACAGTTGTGGACTTCTTTTATTCAGGCTGACATGTACAGTTTAGGAGTCGTATTTTTTGAGCTCTGGCACCCCTTTGGTACGGCAATGGAGAGACACATTGTTTTATCTGATTTGAAACAAAAAGGTGAGCTTCCTCCAGCATGGGTAGCTGAATTTCCAGAACAGGCACCCTTGTTGAGGCGCTTAATGTCTCCAAGTCCATCTGATCGTCCATCTGCTACAGAACTCTTACAGCATTCATTTCCTCCACGAATGGAATACGAGTTATTAGATAGTAAGTAATAAAGACCTTAGAGACACCTGGAAATATTCATGCCTGTGCATTTGTCTTCGTAGCATGACTGATAGTTATGTAACACATAACTGATATGTAAGACATTGAGTAATTGTATTTCAATTATTTTCATATTGCATATCCATGATCATGGAGATTCATTAGTCCTGGCTTGGCCTTTTTGTGGAGTAACTGGTTAGATGCCTGGATTAATAAATGTTAAGAAGTTAAAGATCTTCAAGGCTGCTCTCTCTCTCTCTCTTCACCCATTTTTTGCTCTTTATATCCCGACGATTGCATTGTACTCCCCAGTGTTCAATTTCCTTTAGTTGAGTTACTTACTACATGGTGCTTATGACAGAAGATTTGGGTGTATGAACTCATAATAGTCCTTCCTCTTTAATTTACTTAATTTAATCTCTTCTGTAACTAGTAAAATTTTCACATTCTCATGTCTATTGTTAGACCTACATTCTTATAGTTTACCATGGTAATGCCTAATCACATACAACATGCAGCAAAATGTATTCTTCTTTCTTCTTTTTTTTTTGGTCCCCCTTTTTCCTTCTCCTTTTCTTCATTCTTTCATGCTCTACTTCTATGGAAACTGAATAGTTATCTTCCTTAGAAGTTAGGCAAGTAATTGAGGTTATGCTGATTGCTCTAGATTCTACTGTAGACATCCAATTCTTTTCCTTCTTTTCGCAGTTGAAAGTTTCATATGCTTTCTCTTTGTTTGGCTGATACTTGGAGAATAGATTAGTAATTTTCCTTCATTATGGGCAGGCTATTGGTGGGCACCAAATTGGCCTAGATTGTGAATCATGGAACTAAATGATAAATATTGAGAATCAACTTGGTGGCTCAAGCCTTTAGGTAGAGATAGGCCCTCACTGTCTTATAATTGTGCAGTGACATGAACGCTGCAACTTTTGTCTTTTGTTTCTCTTTCTAATATTCAGATTTTTGTAGCCCCTAGGCTAGATACCAACATGATAGTTTGAATTAGTCTTGAAAATTTAATCTAAGGTAGGCTTTACAGACCTTTTTCTTTCTCCTTATTTAAAACCCGAACTAATTATTCTCTTCAAGAAGATTTGTTTTGATGTCTTGTATCTGAAATTCATTTTCTGAATAATCTCTTAATCTGCATGACCAAGTGCTTTTTTCCCATCTCTTCAGATACTCTGCAGATGATGCATACGTCCGAGGACAAAAGTATATATGATAAAGTTGTGAGTTCTGTATTTGATGAAGAGATGTTAGGCGTGAAGAACCATCAGCATCATGCAAGTACATTAAGGGTGGATAGAGACAATGTTTCCTCTATTCAATACTCAAGGTTAGACACAGAAATCCGTGATTACGTTGTTGAGGTCACAAGGGAAGTGTTCAGACAGCATTGTGCAAAGCATCTTGAGATAGTACCCATGTACCTGTTGGGTGAACGTCTGCAGTTTAATAGGTTTTCCTCTTAATCAAACTCTTTTGCTTCTCTAGTGCTAGAGCTCGTAATTAACTAGTAGCTTTTTGGATGAGAAGGAACACTGTCAAAGTTTTGACCCAGGGAGGGGATATGCTTGAACTTTGTCATGAGCTGCGCTCACCTTTCATTTCTTGGGCTATAGCAAACCAGGTACGTATAACTTAGGGAAACCAATGGCACTTGTGCTATGTTTATATGTTTCTTTTTTTTCTTCCTTTTTGGGGTAATTGCATGCGAGGTACTTGTTAAAAAACTTTTTCCTTGAATAGCTCAGCCACGCTTTGACTTTCTTTCAGAAATCTTCATTCAAACGATACGAGATATCATCTGTCTACAGGAGAGGAATTGGTCATTCTCCACCGAATTTCTATCTTCAGGTATGGATTTCAAAGAGTGCTTTCAACCAGGCGATTCTACTCTGATTTAAGTGATTATGAGGAACTTATTTGATGAAATCTACATGCTTCCTTGGTTTTCTTGCTTGCCAAGTTGATGTATGTCAAATTCCCTTTTCATGATAGTTTTCATTGTCAATAGGGTGATTTTGACATTATTGGTGGTGGTGCATCAGCCTTGACAGAAGCAGAGGTTATCAAGGTGCTGTTTTATTGTCTCATCTATATTGTTTTATTGGGGAAATATATTTCTTAAAGATGATGATTCCAATTTATTTTTGCGGTTTCATCCATGATCAACGTCAATTATATTGATGCGTAGAGCTTTCTTAATTGATTGTGATTGAGTTCAGAAAAGATTCAATAGTCTCCAAACATCTGACTTGTGATTAATTATAAATCTCTCTTTTTAAATATGATTTTTTCGAAACTTGTGTTGACTCCAAACATGAGTTCTGTTCACAGATCTACATGAATTACCGATTTGTAGCAATAGGTAGCAACTCATGTTTATTCATTGCACTTAATGTGGCAATATCACAACAAATAGAATAATGCTTTAACATTAATTCATTTACCCCATATGAGAATGAGCCATCGTCCAAATGTAAACTATAATTGTCTATAATTTTTAAACTAACTAGCATGGACTTGCATACTGTTGTCTAAGATCTATCATTGCATAATGCTCAGTCTCACAATTTGCTGGACCTTTAGTGTTTTAAAGTGACCTTTTTCATTTTCTTTTTTTCTTTTGACTTATTTTGCAGGTGACGATGGACATTGTTACTCGTTTCTTTCATTCAGAGTCATGTGATATTCATCTCAACCATGGGGACCTACTAGAGGCAATTTGGTCCTGGGCAGGAATCAAGGCTGAGCATAGACAGAAAGTAGCTGAGGTACATACATCAATGTACTTGTATAAGATGTATTAGTGAGTATGTGAAATATGTGCTGACACCTTTTTTTTTTCAATAAAATCGGAGTAAAGCTTCTTTCAATGATGGGTTCTTTACGTCCTCAATCATCTGAACGGAAGGCGAAGTGGGTTGTAATTAGGCGCCAGCTTTTGCAGGTTTGAGAAGTATATAACATCTTTAAATTTTGTAGCCTACAACATTTGCGTTAGTTTACTAACATCAGAAGACTGAAGTGTATTTCTTAGATGATATATGAAAGTCCACAGAAATTAAGATTCCCAGTTTGATTTTAAATCTGATGTGTCAATATTTGCACCTGCAAGTCACAAATAATGTAGATCATTCTTTTTTTGACAAATAACATTAGTCTATTGGAAAAAGAGGATCTTTTATACAAACTTGAGTCCCAGTAGATCGTCCCCTCCCCTGTTTGTTCTTTTCTTTGTGCACATCTAGTCCACATATGTATCTCTTTTGTATTTGACTTCATAAATATATTTATCTTTGTTTGTGTGGACTTGTAGACTCTTGAACAACCATGAAGCTAGCCACAGTGGCCATCTCATATAATGTCCTTAAACTAGATTGAGCTAGCATTGTTTTCCTTTTGAATGTACTTTGGGCAGGCTCCTTAAATGATAACTTTCCTATCATCTGAGTGTATATATTAACATGTTTTTCTCTTTATTTTTATTTTTTAAAAAAGGGAAAAAACTTCGCATATCTTTATATCTATTGTTCTTCCTATTTTGTTCATACTCTGCAAAAGGAACTTATCTCCTGCATCACTAACTCCACGCTAGCGTAAAATGTATCTCTGCAATTTTTTTGCAACTGGTTACCCTAATATTTCTTGGCGGTACAACGCAAGTGGTGAATTTGAAAATTGACAGGAAAATCATCTGTGTTGTTGCCTATAGTGGATGGTAATGAAGGTGATGACCACACTGATACTGGTGGAGGATCCAAATGAATGTTAATGTATGGATTTTCTTGCCAAATCAAACATACCAAGGAATCAAAATAGACTGGTATGTGGTCTGCTATCAAAATAAGAAGGCAAAATAGCAAGGAGTCAAGGATCCAAGGCCACGATAGCTTTACTCTTAAAGGAACTCAGTTTCTCTAGCTGATTGACCATATATTGGCCTTCAACTCTTTTTGAAACACTTCTTCATGATGGGAGGACTTAGGCACTGAATGAACAAAGGAAATAGAAAAATGAGGAGAAAGTGGGTTTTGCTCTGTGTTTTACTGTCTCGAGAAGACTTAATAAATGACCCAATTTTTTGGGTTTAGTAAGTGAGGAACTGAGCAAAATAAAGGTAAAGAGAGTAGAGAATTAAGTAATATTGTTCTGTTGAGTGATGTTACAAAGTTAAACGTGAAAATGGTCTATTGCCCAGAATTATATTTATTTTCCTTTTGTACTTAGTAGTTGATGATTATTAAGGACAAAAACATCAATTCACAAGTGATGGAGAAAAGTAAAGTGAATTGTGCTGTGTTGTTTTATCAGTCAAAAGGTGGATAGAAGAAATATCTCACTCCGACAGTAATTAATGTCAGGGGAGATTTATACATCTTTAAAACTTGAAGTATATTAGCTCAAGTTAAGGGGAGGCCTGTGAATTTTTTCCTTGTGCTCCTATTTAGTTATTGATTGTTCTTGGTACTCAAGACAACCTTTGCAAAACCTTTAAAGCCTTACAGATAGTGGAATAACTCATCCTTCCTGAAGCCTTGAGTAAGCCTTTTGAAACCTTGATAAGTTGTTTTAAGTACGAGTAAATAAACTATCAACACCCCTTATCCATTTAAGATGCCCCTAGGTGTCCTGGGCTGGGTCTTAATACCTGGGGTCATACAATTCACTGAAGCTTTCAAGCCTTAAAAAAATTGAGAAATAATTCATCATTTATCAAACCTCAAGAAAGCTATTTCAATCCTTGATAAGTTGTTTTAGAGCATGTGATAAATTGTTATTCCCTGTAAGACTGTTGGACATAGACTAGTTTAAGTGCAACAGCATGTGTTTTCTCTCAACAACTTCACGTGTTTGATGGTGGAAAACATCATTGCTTTCCATCTATGTATCTTAATGGCATTGTTGTTACTCATTTATGAGTACGCTCATATGACTGATTCACAAGCATGGGAACAATGTCTTTTTTGTATGGAAGTTGATGAAATGAAAATCATGTGTAGTTATACAATTTACTTTAAATTGATTTCATTGCTCTCATTAATTTAATCTATTCCAGGAACTCAATTTGGCAGAGGGTGTTGTAAATAGGTTGCAGACAGTTGGACTAAGGTTCTGTGGAGCTGCAGACCAAGCCCTTCCTCGGTTGAGGGGTGCTCTACCAGCAGGTAATGTTTAATTTTCTCTTCTCTTACCTTTCGGATTATTATGGTTTGGGGGCAGTTTTCTTCTCTGCTTTTTTTAAAAAAAATTTTTTACAATGCACAGAAACTTATAAATATGTTTCTAATGTTTTTTTGCATCTTAGGGTGATTTTGGCTGTTTAGTTGGCTGCACATTTATGCTTTCCCCATTATTTGTATATATTACAAATTCATATCAAAGCCAAATCTGAACTTCTCTGACTATTATGTGAAGAAATTTGTACTTGTCATTCACTTTCATACCCCCTGCAGATAAACCCACTCGCAAGGCACTGGATGAGCTGTTTGACCTCTTTAGCTACTTGAGAATTTGGAGGATTGAAAAGCATGTTTATATAGATGCATTAATGCCACCTACAGAGAGTTATCATCGAGATTTGTTCTTTCAGGTAAAAAAGTATTTGGATCTGTTACAATCTATTTCCCTCTTTTTCCTATATTTTTCTCTACAGAGGATTAGACCAGTCCCCTTCTACCCTCTGCACCAGATGGTTTGTAATAGTTATGCTTGTAGATCAAAAGTTCTCTGTATGTTTCATTCTCATAGATCTAATAATTGCATATAGAAAATAATACACTGTTGCTAGTTTATTTCCTAAAACAAGTCGCAATTTTTCCTTGTCCAGGTCTTTTTAGTGAAAGAGAACAATCCAGGTTCACTTGTTGAAGGTACACTACTGGCCATTGGTGGTCGCTATGACTATTTGCTTCATCAAATGTGGGATCAGGAATATGCAGGTTATGCACCTGTGAGTTCTCTCGTCTACTATTTATTTTTATCTTTTTACAATAGTAATTGTTAATAGAAATGCTAAAGAGAGAGAATTATGTAGGTCAAGAGAAACTGAAAAGACTAGGTTGTGATTTTGTTGTTCTATGAAGCATTACAAACCTTTATATAGACCAAAACATGGAGTAAATAGGAAAAATTAACACCATGGGGAAACACTAATAAAGAAAAACTAATACTACAAGGAAATACCAACATGACTAGGAACACAAATACAACCCTATAAGCACTAATTAATAACAACCCATATTTTCCCAATTTAGTTTCAACAATAATTAATGAATATCGATGTACCAAAGAAACACCTTGCAAGCATTTAACCTGCCCCAAGTGTGCTATAAAAGGATTCTGGTAGAGTATCCTGGACCACTGAGTTTCTTTAACTCAGTCGTATTGGAATCATATCCAGTGAAAGCTCTCCGTAGTTATCTTGTAATTCTCTGTGAACTTGTATGAATAGCATTTTGAATAAAAATTTCTCCACTTGTTAAAAGAATTTGATCGTCTCAAGTGTCACTTTTTGCAGTAAATACAATAATGGTGAATATGTTGTACAATGGTGATGGGTCTTGCAGACTGGAGAGGGAGATATCGACTTTATGTGATACAATAATGTCATCAAAGTATTTCTATGTTTCCGTTTGCAATTATTTGTGAAATGATTATGGAACAAAAGCATCATGGAGAATATACATCCAAATTGGTTGCAGCTAATTCGGGACATGTCAAAGACTACAATATTTTATCCCTTTTCTGATTGAGATGAACTGGATGACAATTGTTAATCTAACCATTTTGTTTATGATATTTTGTGGGGGTTTTGAAGTTTTATCTAGATATTATCTGATGTTTTTAATGTTTGTAGTTTCTTTTGTAGCTTATCTGTATTTCATGTAGTTTAGAGTTCAAAGTTAATTGAGTAGTCTACGTTATTTCTAAAGAGAGAATTTTTGGACCATTATGAATCAACATAATTGGCAAATTTAGAAGTTCAGATTCCCATGGAATCAGCCAACCAGTGTCTGAAAACAAAATTCTTGAATTTCACACGATAGGCTATGATATGTAAGTTTTATGCGTGACGATATATGAAGTCTTTATCAACTTTTTTGTCTCTCTTTTCCAGAGAACAAACGCTCCAGGTGCTGTTGGAGCCAGCTTTGCACTAGAGACAATAGTTCAGAATTCTCCAGTTGATTTGAAACCTTTCAGGTGCAGTTCGATTTAACTGCCTATTTATTTATTTTCTTCATTCTTTTTATTTTATTCCTTCTGTCTGGGTTCATGTTTTGTGTTTACTAATACAGAAATGAAGCCACAACCAGTGTTCTTGTTTGTTCAAGAGGAGGTGGTGGTTTATTGGTTGAGCGCATGGAAGTAGTTTCTGAACTATGGGAGGAGAATATTAAGGTCAGTAATTAACTGGTTTGGTAAAATAAGCCATACTAGCTTGGTCAAGAATGTCTAACTCATTTTTCGTACATCTAAATTGGGATGGAAGGGCGCCTTGGGAAAATTTTGCAGAATTTGGGTTCAGTTTTTATTTTTTCGAGATAATTTAGTTTATGTAGATTGCATAGATTTAAATTTTAAGAGTGGATGACTAAACAAATTGTGTAGATCATCTTTATGCCATTTCTAGATGTTCCTACTTTCTTGGACATCTTTTTTACTACTTTGTATATCTCATTCTTTTAATAGTTTCCTGACAGAAAAGAAGTTTCTTGTAGTTTACCTGTTAATTATGATTGGCAGGCTCAGCTTGTCCCAGCGCCTGATCCAAGCCTTACAGAGCAATATGAATATGCAAGCGAGCATGATATAAAATGCCTCGTCATTATTACGGATGCAGGTGCTCAGACTGGTGTTGTTAAGGTAATACAATTCAGCAGCCTACTTTTCCGAAGTTATTGTAGTTGTTTAGAAGTTTTTTGTAAGGACCATAAGAGGAAGTTTTTTGTAGACATGCATCATCTTTTAGGGTCTACATAATGGATAAAAACTGAAGAATAGATTAACAAATATATATACATTAAATTTGATAATGGAATATGGAAACTCCAAAGTTTGGCTGGCATCTCATATGTGACCTTGAAATATGTATGTCATATGGTCCTGTTTCCAGGTTCGTCATCTAGATGTTAAGAAAGAAAAGGAGGTTGAAAGGGAAAATCTCGTCAGGTTTCTATTGGATGCAATAGCAACACAATTTAGAAACCCCACTGTTTGGATTTAGGCCTCTGTCAAAGTTTGGTTGCTTGAGGAAGAATCATGTTGCTAGAGTTGCTCTTGCAAATACCCTGAAAAAATTTTCAAGTTCTGCATCATCATCACATCCTGAGGAAGTGAATACCAGAGCAAAATTTGTTAATAGGCATTTTGAATGGCAGAAGAAGTTCCAGGCATGAAGTTTTGCAGCTTTAGTTTTTTACAGTTGGAAGACCACCTCATTTATGTTCAGGTTTTGCAGAGTTTACAACATATACTGATGGAATAAATAGTGTGCATTTTGTAAATCTGTACATAGAATGCTTATTGTTTTTTTTTTTTTTGAAACTGTGTATTTGAACAAATTTTCACAGTTATCATATGCTTTCCTTGAACTGCAAGCTACTTAGACCTAATGCTGCATTAAGATTTCCATTTGACGGTAATAATTTTCTAGTTACTTTGCAAGTTCGAAGCACTAAGCCGGTTATTCTCTTTTCCTAGTCGTCCATCACTTATTATAATTGCAAGTTTGAAGCAGAGGAAGAAGTTTGTTTTAACAACCATTGATGATCCTAACACAAAAAATATGATGGGTAGTCATAGTAGTAATGGCAGTTGATGCACTAGTATTGCTGAAAGTTACATCTATTTTCTATTTAATTTTCCAACCACCAAGAAACTTAACCAAATCCACCAGGATGAATCAAAAAATCCAAAATGTTTCTGTTGTCATCCTAGAAATTGTGCTGCAAGAACAAGTTTTCTTGGGGAGATGCAGGTCCAATTTCTTCCTCCAAACTCCTCAATCCATCGCCAATGCTTCCCACATTTCCCATGTTTCTTGCTTCCAAGTTTTTCCCATCAATATCTGCATCTGAGACTGAGGACTTTCTCCTTTGGGAAGAAGTAACACTAGGGAAAGTTATCCACGACGGAGCCCTAAACTCGCACCTCTGGTCCTCAGCTTCAGCAACATCAGTTTCTGAGGCTGAACGATTTGATGATCTTTGCGAGGATTTCTTGTGCAATCTGTTGCTTCCCAGAACAACCTCAGTTGGCAAAATTGGTTGCTCACTGCAAGGGCTACCCATCAGCTGTGCAAGAGCGCGTTCAAGCGCTGTTGTCACTTTGTCCATCGATGGCCTCTCCTTACCTCTCATTCTGACACATTTGCATGCAACATTTGCGATCCTTTTTAAGGCGTCAAGATCAGATGGAAGCTTCAAGACTGGATCTAAAATTGCTGTTAAGTCTCCAGATTTGATTAAAGGAACTGCCCATTCAACTATATTGCCTTCTTCATATTGCATGTCAATGGCCTTTCGGCCACTAAGGATCTCCAAAAGTAACACACCAAAGCTATAGACATCGGATTTTGTTGTGAGGTAGTGAAGTCTGTAGTACTCGGGATCAAGATAGCCAAGAGTACCAGCAGGTAGCTCGGCTAATGGAGAGCTACTATCTGCAGGACCCAACAAAGAGAGACCGAAATCTGCCACACGAGCATTGTGTTCTTCATCGATAAGAATGTTTGATGACTTTATGTCCCGATGAATCACAGGCGGACAAGCATAACCATGCAAGTATTCAATTCCACGAGCTGCTTGGACTGCAATGGTGACTCTTCGAACCCATTCCAATTGCTCCTTAAGTGCTTTGTTCTTTCCATGAAGATGTTGATGCAAAGAGCCATGAGCCATAAACTCATAAACCAAAAGCCTTTCTCCCCCTTCTTCACAGTAGCCAAGCAGATTGAGCAAATGAGCATGGTTTAGTCTCGATAATAGATCCAACTCCGTATGGAATTCTTTTGAATTCTTTTGCCTATCTGAACACGTTATGGCTTTCTTAACTGCGACAACTGTCCCATCCTTCAGTATCCCTTTATAAACACAGGAGAAACTTCCCTTTCCTACTAGCGATTCTTCTTTGAATCCCCCCGTGGCTCTCTCAAGTTCCTCATAACTGAACATCTGGGCTCTTCTTATCTTAAGCTCATCTAAATCAGGACGAATTTTGCCATTGTCCTTCTGGTAAGGAGAACCAGTCCCGTTGCTTTTCTGGGACTTTGCTGCTTTAGCAGAGCATTGACAGTTCCTTAACCTGTAGCGTACGTATAAAATAGAAAATAAAGAGACAACAGTTACCAAGAACACAGCAAAGCCAATCTCCGCGATAATGACTGGCAATTGCATTGACCAAAATCTTTCATTCTTCTTGCCCGCCGCACCATTGGAGTACTGTGAAGAACAATATGAGTAGCATTCAGCTGAGAAACAACCGGAACAATTATATTCACATACTCGATCTGACTTCAAAGTGCATTCAGCTTTTTGGTACATTTGTGCAGGACAACCATTACTGCAAGGCAAGCAGACGTGGGCATTTGGGGACTTGCACGGTGCATTTTCTTGACTAACTTCATAGTAACCAGGGGCACAAGGAGTCGTTTTACAAAGTCCAGGAGCAACTGCTACAGGGAGAGAGGTAGGAAACCCGACACCCCAGCAAACTGGATGCATTGATTTCTCAGCCAGAACTCCACAAGTGAAGTAATTCCCAGCGGCGATCTCATAGACCTTAATGCCGCTTGGAACTGGGGTGCTTGGTTTGATGACAAAACCCCAACAAATAACCCCATGATCATAACTCTTAATTCCACAAGCATGAAACTTTCCTCCTACAACAGAAACCATTGGCTCACTTGGAGGCAAATCGACATTTCCTTGACGTGAATAAGTCACTGAGATCTCTTCTTCAAGGTCCAAGCTCTTTCCCCAACAAAGGGTTCTGGAATCCACTCCCTCTAAAATCCCACAAACATGATACCCACCAGCTGCAATCTTTTGAAACTTCACGTCTTTGGGAATTAAGCTAATGACTCGACTACTAGTCTCATCACCCCAACAAAAAACAGTCCTATTCTGGGAAAACAATCCACAATTGAACTCAGAACCAGCTGAAATTGATTGGATCTTCCCATCAAATACATAGTTCTTTGTCATGTTATATCCCCAGCAATCAACATATGAATAGTTTCTCCACCTACCAGTTAAAGGTTTCCTCAAACCACATAAATGGTAATCACCAGCACTTAACTCCACGTATTCTGCCCCTCTGATTATAGGCTGAGGAACTCCCATTTCGATATAACCACTGCTTCCCCAACAATAAGGTTGGTTAGAATCCATTAGTAGTCCACAAACAAACCCATCACCAGCAGTTAGACCAATGAATGGAAAATGAGCTGGAGTGCCATAGATGATTGCTGAATTTGATCCATAACAAGTGACAAGATGAGACCCATCAGATTTCAAACCACAAAACACAGGACCATTTTCCCCATAAGAAATGGAAATCGTAGACATTGAGCCTAGACCAGAAACAAAGCTCAATAAATTTGATAGCATCAAAACCTGTACAAGAAATCCAGCCTTCAAGATGTTCCTTCCCAAAACCCAGGTGGGAAAATCTCTCGAGGCAAAGATGAAATTTTCCATTACACAAAGCAATCCAATTATTCCAAGGTGACAGAATCTCCGGCCACGCTAGATTTCCATGTCTGCCCTCCAACCCTATGAACTGAGCAAGACAATACTGAACCAAAGTAGCATACTTTTCTCTTTAAACCCAGAAGAATATTTTACTAACCAAAAGTGCTGAAACAAAAACCAGCGGAGAAACAAGATTTCGAAGTAAGAACTTATCCACAAAGAAACTGCCAACAATGCTATAACTCCATTAAAATGCTCCCTTTTGCACCCATGGTTGAGAACAATAAGAAAGAATAAAAACAATTTCTTTTGTGTGCATAACGAGCAGTGGATGAGAAAATGTGACCAAAACCACACACAAGAAGCTACTTACTCAGCCAAACTTACCAACACCCAGATCAAAATACTCCTCTTTGCTCAGACAAGAAGCTCCACAGTCTCATAAGCTCAACATCTTAAAGAAAAAACCAAACAACGTTTGCTGGTTTTCTCCAAAACCCATGTGAGAAAACCTAGGCATCTTTCTCTTCCTCTGCAAGGAAAAACTCAACCATGAAACTGAGATAGGGAAACCTCCAAGCCACTGTCAACTTCGTTTGCAAAAACAGATTTTCTCAAAAGTCTGCAACTCATCATCCATCTCCCTTTGCATGCAGCAACTTCAGAAAAACACTTGTTCTGGGGATGAAGTGATGAAATGCTAAGGGAGAAATCTAGGTGAAAGATATTGAATCGTTGATGGTGGTTGTTGCAGCTAAGAAGTGTAAGGTTGTTGCAAGCATAAGAATAAAAAAAAAGAGAGAGAGAGAGAGAGAGAGAGAGAGGAGAGAAAGCATTAAATGTGGAGCTTCTCAAAATGAAATGGACAGGGTGTGGTTGAAGACATTAAATGAGAAAGTAAATGCAAAATTTGATCTTTTCATGCCTTGGATTACTGCAAAAACTTTGGCCAACCTCCATATTTCCCCTTCGAAATTCTATTAATTTCTTTTGTTGGCTTTTAGCCTTTATATGCATGAAATTTGTAAGTGTTGTGTAATCTTATTATGTTTGTGTGTCCCTTTCGCATTTCTCTCGCATGCATTTAAGCCATTTTGTCACCCTTATGTTTTTAGATATAACTATCTTGATTTTCTTGCATGTATTTATCGTTTTTAATTTTCCATTCTTTTTATTTTTTACATAAAATTAAACATTTTACTTTTAAACTTAAGTATATTTGAATCTCTTTAAAAAAAAGTATATTCGAATCTTAAAACTCATATATTATTTTAAAATTTTTTATTATTACATTTATTTAGTACATATATTTATTATTATTAAAAAAACTATGTTCATATGCAAAGAGAATCTCAAATATCAAGCTTTCTAAAGTTTTTTTTTTATAATTTTTAAAAAGCTAAAATGTTAAAAATAGTTGGGAAAATTTCAGAAATAACCCTTTTATTTTTTTATTATTCTTTTTTAACCAAATGCAATATGATTATATTTTATTAACCAAATAAATTACTTTTGGACAAGTATACCATTTTACTGTTTGTACAGTAACCGCTACAGTGTACAGTATTATTGCTACATTGTTTAATTAAATTAAAATTAAATATTTTTTGTTTATTAAAATTATATTTTTTATTAGTTATTTATTTATTTTAATCATATTACTATAAAAATTACATAAATAATAAAATTATTTAATATAGTTAAAGTAAATTAAATAAATACACTAACTAATATAATTTTATAAATAAATAAAAATTTAATTATATTTTTTTACTAAAATTATATTTATTAATATATAAATAATAAATATAATATATTATAGAAATATGATTAAAATAAATAAATAACTAATATAAAAAAATATAATTTTAATAAACAAAAATTATTTAATTTTGATTTAATTAATCACTGTAGCAAAAACACTGTACACTGTAGCAATGGCCACCATCGCATCTCGGGGCCATCTCGGGCCCTAGATGCGATGGCCACCATCGCATCTCGGGGCCATCTCGAGCCCGAGATGCGATGGCATGGTAGCCACCATCGCATCTCGAGGGCATCTCGGGGCCATCTCGGGCCCGAGATGCGATGGCTGAGATAGCCTTTGTGACACTTATATTTTTTTATTTTTTTATTATTCATAAATAAATAATTATATTTATTTAAAATTTATTATTGTATTTACTTATTAATAAATATAATTTTAATAAAAAATATAATTAATTTTTTTATTTATAAAATTATATTAGTTAGTGTATTTATTTAGTTTAATTTAACTACATTAAATAATTTTATTATTTATGTAATTTTATAGAAATATGATTAAAACAAATAAATAACTAATATAAAAAAATATAATTTTAATACACAAAAATTATTTAATTTTGATTTAATTAATCACTGTAGCAAAAACACTGTACACTGTAGCGGGTGGCCACCATCGCATCTCGGGGCCATCTCGAGCCCGAGATGCGATGGCTGAGATAGCCTTTGTGACACTTATATTTTTTTAATTTTTTATTATTCATAAATAAATAATTATATTTATTTAAAATTTATTATTGTATTTACTTATTAATAAATATAATTTTAATAAAAAATATAATTAATTTTTTTATTTATAAAATTATATTAGTTAGTGTATTTATTTAGTTTAATTTAACTACATTAAATAATTTTATTATTTATGTAATTTTATAGAAATATGATTAAAATAAATAAATAACTAATATAAAAAAAATATAATTTTAATACACAAAAATTATTTAATTTTGATTTAATTAATCACTGTAGCAAAATATACTGTACACTGTAGCGATGGCCACCATCGCATCTCGGGGCCATCTCGGGCCCTAGATGCGATGGCCACCATCGCATCTCGGGGCCATCTCGAGCCCGAGATGCGATGGCATGGTAGCCACCATCGCATCTCGAGGGCATCTCGGGGCCATCTCGGGCCCGAGATGCGATGGCTGAGATAGCCTTTGTGACACTTATATTTTTTTATTTTTTTTATTATTCATAAATAAATAATTATATTTATTTAAATTTTATTATTGTATTTACTTATTAATAAATATAATTTTAATAAAAAATATAATTAATTTTTTTATTTATAAAATTATATTAGTTAGTGTATTTATTTAATTTAATTTAACTACATTAAATTATTTTATTATTTATGTAATTTTTATAGTAATGTGATTAAAATAAATAAATAACTAATATAAAAAAATATAATTTTAATAGACAAAATATTTAATTTTAATTTAATTAATCACTGTAGCAATAATACTGTACACTTTAGCGGGTACTGTGCAAACAGTGAAAGGGTATACTTGTTCAAAAGTAATTTATTTGGTTAATAAAGTATAACCATATTACATTTGGTTAAAAAAAAATAATGAAAAAATAAAAGGGTTATTTCTAAAATTTTCCCAAAATAGTTTTTATTTTATTTTAGATACCTTACCTTATCCTCTCACATTATAATCCCAAAAGAATTATATTTAAGAAAATTACAAAAAAAATTTCTAAATATCATGATCAATAATTAAACAACTACTAACTTCTTATTTAATTTCTTTAAGCCTAAAAGACAAATGGGCCCTATAATTTGTCTAAATAAATAAATTAGTTACCTTGTATTTTTGAAATACTCAAAAATACTCTCCGTCGTTAAGAACTAATGTTGTTTGAACGGATTTTTTTAATTTAAAGAGCATAATTACTGTTTTATTCTTGTTTAAGCATACACGAATGGCAGGTATTATTTTATTCACTCACTAACATGTAAACATTAATAAATAATAATAAATTATCGGTATTTTATCTTTATCTTCATTGTCATCCTTTTTAAGGATGGAAAATTTCGAGTTTAAAAATGTTTGAATCATATTCGAACTTATTTGAAATGCTTGTCACACTTTTTAGGTCAAGATCATTCTCAACCCGACTTTGGGTTGGGATGGATTGGGATAGAAATTTTTTAATTTTTTATATTTAAATGGTGTAGTTTTGATTTGGAACAAGTCGAGAATTCTCAAATTAATTTTTAAAATTTTTTAATTTAATTTGAATTTAAATTTAAATTTAAATTACGTTAAATGTTATTATTCTAAATTTAATATAAATTTAGATTACGTGAAATATTATAATTTGATTAATTTTAAAATTGATTTGTTTCAAATCTAATTACATTAAATGTTGTAATTATAAATCAAATTTCGAATTGAAATACGTTAAATATTATAATCTAAAATCTTGTTTTGATTTCAATTATATTAAATATTATGAATTTGAATTTGAATTACGCTAAATGATATTATTTAAAATTCAATTACGTTAAATATTATAATTTAATTAATTTTGAAATCGATTTGTTCCAAATTCAATTACGTTAAATATTGTAATTTTAAATTTAATTTTTAAATATTATAATTTTAAATCATATTTCAATTTTAATTACGTTAAATGTTATTATCACAAATCTAATTTTGATGTTAATTATATTAAATATTATAATTCTAAATCTAATTTTGAGTTTAATTACGTTAAATATTATCGATTTGAATTACGTTAAATGTTATTATTTCAAATTCAATTATGTTAAATATTGTTATTTAATTAATTTTAAAATTGATTCATTTCAAATTTAATTACGTTAAAATTTGTAATTTCAAATCTAATTTTGAGTTGAAATACGTTAAATATTATAATTTCAAATCTAATTTCAAGTTTAATTATGTTAAATATTATCGATTTAAATTACACTAAATGTTATTATTTCAAATTTAATTACGTTAGATGTTATAATTTGATTCATTTTGAAATCGATTAATTCTAAATTCAATTACAGTAAATATTATAATTTCAAATCTATTTTTAAGTTGAAATATGTTAAATATTATAATTTTAAATTCTATTTCAATTTTAATTAGTTTAAATGTTATTATTTCAAATCTAATTTCAGTGTTAATTACATTAAATATTACAATTGTAAATCTAATTTTAAGTTCAATTACATTAAATATTATTGAAATACCCGGGTTTAGGAAATAAAAAAATAAAAAAAATAGCTCGTGCCTTTTTTTCCTCAATACAAAAATAATAATTTTGATTTTGTAAAAACATATAAAATTCTCATCACTATCAAATTTAAATAATATGCTTATAATTCTAAGCCGATATTATTCATATGTTGTACAAAAATAAAGGCGATTGAGATATAGATTTATGGTGTATCACTATATTTGATTCAATAAATTTTTTAACTTATCAATAATTATTTTTAAATTATTTGTATTCGGGACTCAAGATTATTGATTTGGATTATTAGTAATTTAAGAAAAATATATATGTATAACAATATACGTAGTTTAAATTTTTTTTAAAAAAAAAAAATAAAATGACAATCAATGTATTAGTATAAACATGCTCGTAACTAATGTAATTTGTGTTATTACAATATTATTCCGACACCCAATCTTATTCATTTATTTTAAGAAACAAAAAAATCATGTTTAATAAAAATAAAAATAAATACTTGGGTTCGGGATTAAATTTTTTGTGCTAATGAATACCGAATAGATACCCATTTTCTTCCCGACTTAAAAATTCAGAACGAGTCAAATCGAATCGAGACGAGAACGGGAATTCCGCCCACTCCTAACCCTCTCAAGCTTTTCTCCACCATCATCCCAAAATCAATAACAACAGTAGCCATAAAACATCTCATTCTTCTCCTTTTCAAACTCCACATGGTGTCCAAGCCAAAACAAAATGCTTCTATCTAACAACTCCACCTTCGCTGCTGGCTTCCAAACGAAACCTGATTCTCCAAATCTCTTACTACAACATCTCAGAAAACAATAAAAACATCATTATCTAGTCTGCTAATGACAAATTTTTCATCACCAGCAACCCAATAGACTCGCTCCTCTTTTAAATTGTAACCAATGGCAAAAATCCTGCAAAACCCACCTTGCCTTTTATCTTTACGCTGCTGCCAAAATCAATTTCTCCTATCTTCTTCCTTCTCCGTTCTATCTTAATTTCTTAAAAAAAATAAAACCTTAATCCGCTTTATTACCTGGGGTTTTCTCTTTAGTAGTTATTATATGATAGTGAGCCATCAAAGTGTTTAGGAGTGCTTTAAAATTTGAAGTTATTCCTTAGATTCCTATCATCGTCAATTGTCAATTTCAGAAAGGGAAACCAATTCTATTAATTTATATTATTGGAGACTAGCTTCGTGCCATTTATGTTCTGATTAGGTAAGATTGTATCTGTAGTTTGAGTAAAACTTTTTCAGTTTCCATATATACAAGATTTCCATCATCATTTAAAATAAGGTTAGTAGAATTTGGATTGGCAATTGCTAGTTCTAGATTTGGCCATCTCCGATATTTTCCTAATAAAAAAAAATTATCGTTTACATTTTAGTTTGATAAAGTTTTCTATAGGTTTTTCTGGTTTTATTGAAAATTTTACTTTTCATAATTGATGTCGAATGTATAAGTTTACCCTTTTGGCCGTTTAAACAGGCGTTAATTGTTAATGACGGTGGTATTTTTGGGTATTTTTAAAAATAAAGTGATTAACTTATCCATTTAGGTAAATTATGAGGGTCCGTTTGCTTTTTACCCAATTCTTAATTACAAAGGGTAGTGTAATGCGTATGAAGTTAAAATATTTCAATTAATGTGTTATTAATTAATAATTATTATATGTCAAGTAATTATTAATTATTAATTTTTATTCAATAAATATATTAAATGTTACACCAATTAGAATCTAAATTATGTAAGCTTGTTCTAAAAGAAACTATGTAGGCTTAATATTGTTAAACTACAAAATTACAAAACTACAAAAGCTTAAGAATTAGTACCCTATCCTAAGTTAAGTCTACTTAAGCTTTTATGGATCTTCTGACATATGTTAGTACTTAGGTATATAGTGGTCAAAATCTATTTATTTATTTTTTTATCCATCGCCAATTACGTATTCGTGTTTACTTAGATGGCGTTTAGGAGAATATCAATGATTCAAAGCTTAATTAACACAAATTCTATTACTGAAAATTTTACTAAAATAATTATAGGGATATTATTATTAATATCTTTAAGGTATAATTTAATTTTTTTAATATCTACAAATTTAAAAAATCAACAATAATATTTAATTTTTGTAAAATATGCATGAATACTCAATCGTTAGTAATCTACCGTTAAAATTACTAAATTCAAGAGTAATCAAGTTATTTCACACTTTAAATATTTAAATTTTTTTTAAAAAATAAATAATATAATAAAATAACAATAAAATTATAAAAAAGTGAAAAATAAACAACTAGGCATTTCGGCGTCCAAAATAATTGCTGGAGCAACGACCATTTTGGCCGTTGGAGCATTGGCCATTTTGGCTACCGACCTTTTTTTTTTAATTTTGAAAGTTTATTTATTTATATTTTTTAATTTTATTTATTATTAATTATTAATTTATATTTTTAATTTTTATTATTTTAAAGTATTTAAAAAATTTGTTTTATTTTTTAAAAGTTTATATTATTATTATTATTATTTTATTTTTTATTATTTTTTAAAGTTAAAATTTTGGAACCAGAGTAAATTATTATCATGTTAACTTCGTTTAATGTGTAAAAGGTAATTTAATTATTTAATACTATTGACATGAAATTTATTTAATTTAATAAAATATTCATAACAATTGGTATTGGTGCATATTTCATTAAAAAGTTGTGTATTAGTATTGATTTTTCACACTTATAAGTATTAGAGAAATTAAATCATATCTCAAAAGTATTAATAATAATATCTCAAAAATATATACCGAAAGAGAATTAAAAGCAAATACACATTCAATTTATGCATCCTTAAAGCGTTGCCCTTTTAACTATTTAGTTGTTTTGTGAGGTTAATGTATATTCTTAAAAAAAAAAATTAAACAAAGAAAATGTATTGAATGAAGAAACTTGAAACTATATCAGAAAAACAAAAAAAAAAAAAAAAAAAGTTCTATCCTAAAATCCGCAAAAATCTCTCAACCCGATTTATATGTTAAATTAATCAAATTTAGTAAGCAACAATCACATCAATGGATGTTATCTATATCTTCTTTTTTTTCTCATTCAATTGAAAAAAAAAAAAACAAAAGTATTAGATACTTGACCATAAGCATGACTGAATGGTAATTAAAACTCAACTAATATTGAAGTCATTAATTTATATCTACCCCTCTATTTCAGTCACCAAAAAAAAAGGCAATAGATATGATAGCAACTAATTTAGAAAATAAAACACCAGCTCTCTCTTCCTTTCTTTTAAAAGGGAAAATGTCACTTTTGTTTTTGTTTTTGTTTTTGATTTTGTTTTTGTTTTTTTTTTCTTTTATTTCTATCTTCTTGGTCTTTATCTTTCTCTTTTGTTGATAATAATTTATTTTTTTTACCTCGGTTGGTGGTTTTTTGCGATCCAGATCTTGATATGAATTAGTTGTTTATCTTCGGTTATCCAAATCTTGACATGGATTGAATCTTTGACTCTATGTTTTTTTTTTAATATTTAATAATCATGTTTCTTTTCATATCTGGAAACTTTATTTGTTTAAATCTGATAGTTTGGAGAAAAATTTACTGTAAATTTATTTTGAAGGATCGAAAGAGTATAGAGTTATCTCCGAAGGAGCTCAATTTGTTATTTGGTAATAAAAATTATGGATACTTTTGTAAAAAAATCTTTACACATATGATTATATTTAATTTTTCATTTACTTATTGTAAAAGTTTTTTTCTCTAATTTTTTTATATGGGCTTTAAAATTATATTATTTATTGAATGAAATTAATATTTATGCTTCAAACGAAAAATAGCAACTAATAATTATAATTTTAAAATAAAAAAGAAATAAAATTTGGCTTTTCTTAACAATTTGTTTTTGGAAGAGAGAATTGGATTACAAGACTTTGATATTAATTAAAAGGTATAGTTATCTTTAGATTATGACTGGTAATTTTTAGCAAAATATTTTTTGATGGGATTAATATTAAACTTTTATTTTTAATTAATTTTTCTATAAGTATATATGTAGTTACATACTAATCACATATATCCAATTTTTAGATAAGAGAAACCCTCATTAACTCTATTAACTCAAATAAATTATTTTCATAAAAATTAGTGAAATTGTTCTGAATTAGGGGAGAATTACATTTTATAACAAGAGCAAAATTTGGTGTATGTACCCTAAACAAAGAAGGACCACCCCATTTGTTACCAATAACTGATCTTTCACATTTATTAATACATATCATTGTTTTTAGTTATTTTATTTTTAATGTTTACATAGATTTGAGTGTGATCTATGATTCTTGGGATTTTATAATGATTTTGCTAATTTATTAACTAACTTACTCACTCAAAAGTAGTGTGAAAAGTTCATATTTTTTGTTCAAAGAGTAGATTTCAAGAAGTGTAGCTTTGACCCATGAACTAAGTTAAGAAAAGAAAATATTTTAAAAAAGTATAAATCACATGGGCATATCAAATGTTGTTTTTTTTTCTTTGTCCAATTACATTTACATTATCTTTGGTCTTCACTACAACACCCTTGAGTTATGCAATTAATGTTTCTGAAAATTGTCTAACCTACATGCTATTTGTTTTAGGGATTGCTTTTCTTGGTACATGATTTATTATTTGAGAACTCTTCTTATATCTAATTTTCTTATTTTGTTGGGTGATAATGTAATTAACATCATTTAAAAACATTTGTTATGTTTTTGCTAATTAATGTAAACAGAGGTTTCAAGAAGAGACAACCTAGAGGCTGCTCCAATTTCTCAAGATGTTGTGACCCATTTGAATTTTCCCCCCTTCTTTCAATGCCAAATTTGAGTGAGACCCGTTTATTAGATAATTTATATGTTTTTTTTAACACTAATATTACATCAGATAATTTTTTGATTGAGACCCATTTGTTAGATAATTTATATGGTTTTTTTACATTAATATTATATCAAATATCTATTATATAGTGTATACATCTATTGAGATTATACATCATTTAATATTTAAGTATACTTCAACTCACACTTTTATAACGAGAGTATAACTTATAACTTACTCTTACAAGAAGAAAAAAATATCTACAATACTTTAAGCTACTACTAAGGCTCGAGCCTCTACCTTAAGTCAAAAAATGCACCAACTTTATTTGATTATACATCATTGAACACTTAAACATACTTGAACTCATACTTCTATAATGCAAGAGAAGAAAAATATTTACAATACCTTAAGTTACTATTAAAACTCGAATTCTTAATCTTAAGTTAAGAAATGTACTAACCTACCATCTGAACAAAATAGTTGGGTGTAGATAATTTATTAGGAGAATAAATGATAAATTTTTCATTTGAAATGAAGTGTTCCTCTGTGTTGATATTTTTATGGTAAAAAATTGTCTCTCTAAACATATATAATTATATTTGATATTTTAATTATTTATTTTCAAAGTTTATTTATACAATTTTCGCTCTAAGTAACTATTATGTATTATTGTTTTATTTTAAATAAAATTAGTACTTATGCCTAAAAAGTTAAGACTCATTAAAAAAAAAACCCAGCATAATTCCTAAAAATCCATTTTTCTTTTTTACTTAATTTCAAAAAGTACTTTGATAAGACTTTCTTATAACTCATGTACACATTCATCTAAAAAACTTCTAAAAGTACTTTAATAAGATTTTCTTACACATTCATCTAAAAACCTGAAAACCTAGTTAGTCATAATACCCAAAAGTACTTTCTCTTCCAAAAGAGCTTATATTCTCCAAAGTCACTATTTATGCTATCAAAAATAATTTTAATAAGACTTTATCTTTAACGAGATTTCATATTTTTTTTCAAAAATATTTTTAACAAGGCACAAGCTTATTTAATTGAAGATTTTTTGCTTCAATAAAATCTTATATATTCATCTAAAGAAAAACCACTATAGTCTTTTTTTTAAAAAAAACCACTAGTCAAAAAGTATTTTTAATAAGACTTTGCCTTAAATGTGACCTTATATATCCATTTAAATTCATTAATCATAATAATGATTATGATAGAAGAAATAAAAAATTCAATTGAATGACATGATGTGCACACACTACTCACAATAAGATGGCAAGTGTTTTTTTTTTTTATAAGAGTGTTAGGATGACAAAATGCTATGTTGAAATGAGGTTTTTTTAGGGCCGAATAGAGTAGAAATAAAATAATTTTTATGACAATAAGGCAATGCATAAGAAAAAATTATTTCTCAAATTATCAATGGGACCGGGATAAGTTTAAGGCTTTCTGCTCTGTCTCCGCTTCATTACATATGAATATATAGAATATTTTTTTTTAAAAAAGTTTAATTATATTGTTAAACTAATTAAAAAATATTATCTCAATAAAATTAATAATAAACTAAAAGTGTGTTTATTTGTTATGTAGGAATAAATCCTCATTTTCATGGATTTTGATGAGAGAAGGTGAACAATTAACAAAAAAAAAAATAATGATGCTAAATGGCATTAGAATAGTATTTAAAATTTTTATTATTTATTTAACAATTTGTTTACTTTTAACATTATTGAAGGACATTATCATATTGTTCTAGTTTGTTTGATTCTTTTTTAAAAAAAAAACAATCATAATATAGTCAATGTATTGATTAATTTTGATATTGTTAAAATTTATAAATATAAATTAATAAAAGTAAGAAAATACGGTGAGAATAAAAAAGCTATTTTTTTGCATGGGAATTCTCTATCTTTGCGCTAAATTTAATGAAAAATAAGATTTAAAATATAAAAAAAATGAGGCAGAATATAAAAAGAGTTACTCCACTTTTGCTCCGCCCCATTACCATCCTTAATGAGAGTAGTAAAATGAAATGAATTTTGATATATATAAGTGATTTCAACTAATTTCGAAAGTCCTTTTGTTTAGTCTTAAAAAAAATGAAATAAAAGATTGGCATCATTTTCTTTTTTATTTTTATAAAAAAATAATGACATCAATTCATTCAATGAGTATAAAAAGTACCTATCATACCCATCCCTTTTTAAGTTTTATAGTTTTTTTTAGATGAAATTTTCCAATACTTATGCACTTTAAAGTTTATGCAAAATGAAATTACTCCACCTTCCAAAATAAACTTAACCAAATATATGAGACCAATATTTAAGATTTAAAATTCTCAAGACAACATAACATAATAAAAGCTATATCATGTATTGTTTGCCCCAGTCTTTTATTACAAGTAGTTTATTTCAAAATAAATGTGTGTAAAGTTAGATTTTAATGAATGAATGTATACATGACGTGATGGGAATACTCTCAGAAGAATAAACTCCCACAAATAGGAAACATCACCCTTATTTTGTTATGCAGGAGTGTTGTGTTTCCTCCATTTTTAAACAATATGGAAGCACGCACCCATTCACTTCTTATAAATACGACTGTTTTTTACTTAGAAATTTTAAAATAAAACAGCAGTATTGAATAGATAATTACAATTCATATCATAAACATATAGAATAAAATTGAATAATGCAACACTTGAGCGCTTACTTAAATAATAAGTTTTATATATTTTTTTTAGTTTAAGTTAGAAATTTGAATTTTAACGAATGTTAAAATAATTTAATTATTTTTTCTTTTTTGTAAAGATTTTATAGGTTGAGTAAAATGTGTCAATGATATAAAGTGATGTTTTTGATAATCTCAATTATATAATTTAATAAAATATTTAATAATATAATTTTATATGATATCAATGTTAATATATATGTAATATTTTTAATAATTTCGATTGTATAATTTAATAAAATATTTAATAATATAATTTGATTAATATCAATAACAATATATACATAAAAAAACTGAATAATTCTTATAACTTTTCGAACTGTTAACACCCCTCTAAATTACATATTGTGATTCAAATGTAAACTTTTTTTTGGGGTTAAAAAAGATGGTATTTAGATCATGTTGCATGGTAGTTTAACATATAATATTTGATACAATTTTATTTGTATGTCTTGAGATTCAAACTACTTTTTGAGTGTGAGAGGAAAACTCAATGTAAAATTTTTAATAGGTTGCCGACAAGTAGTAAAAAAAACACCACTATTGAGCCCCGCAAAGAATTAAGGCTTGTTATCATTTCGAGTGATCTTTTTGCGTGTAACTCCATGTTACAAGTTGCCATGATTTTAGGGTCGAAAGAGAAAATAAAAATTACCATGAATTTTTTCGAACAATAATTTAAAAAAATATATATATATCCTTCAAATTTTGAATAACATTTTGGTCTTAAAAAACTAAATTTCAAATATAAAAATACATTTATCTATTTTACTTTGTGCAATATAAATGAAATAAGTTTAATTAGATGAATTTCACTACCTACATAAAAACAATTTGTCTAAAATATAAGATGTGCTTACCAAGTTCATTGATCGGCCCTATGAAGTCCCAATGACATTAAAAGAAAAATATCAAATAGACTCTCTTATTAATAAGTTCGATTAGTTTGGATGGTTAATATTTTATGCCTTTTTTAGTGTTTAAATAACTTTTCTATTATTATAAAGCATAAATAATTAACTTTGGACTTTGACACAAAACATGTTTCAAAATTACATACATAATTATTATTATTATTTAAATATACGGCGAGTTTTGGTTGGAACAAACTATCACATGCATGGAATGGAAGTGAGGCAAAGCAGTATTTTAGCTTTGCTTAGTTGTGGTGTTTTGAAATTCACTTCTCTAAGAACTGCACAAAAAATATTGGATCTTATGCTTCGGTCCTCTCTCTCTCTCTCTCCCGCGATGCAGCTTTGTCTTTCTATGCATCTTTCAACAATTTTGATTATGGATCTTAGAAATGAGTTTTAGATTTTCCATAAAGAAAGAAAAACATCAATCAATCAAGAAAGATAGACGGCAGGATTTTTTTTATATTTTGGTTGAATCAATGAACCCTGATTTAAGGTGAACTAAATTCGAAGATTAAGAAACAAGAAATCAGAAAATGAAGAATTAAAGAAACTACAGACAAAGACGAAGTATTAACGAAGTTCAATAGTGCCTGGCCAAAAAACAAAGAATCATTTATGCTCTTATTTCAATCAGGATTTGAGGAATACATTCTTGATATTACAAGCTTTACAATGCTTTTCTAGAATCAAGAAAAATGATTAAGAATCTAGTTAATTATAGCTTCTGAAATACTGTTGTTGATCAGCTTGTACTACAACAAAGACCCAGAAAACTAATTAATTTAACAACCCAAAACAGTGTTAATAGACTTTAACTAACTCCCTACTAATTCTAACCTAAAACTATATTGCTGTCAGCAATTAATTCTGAATTGATTTTTAATCACCATTATTACGATCTCCATTTTGATTCTAAATGAATAAGTATCACATCAACCTGCTTGACAAATTGCTTCGGTTGGTTCACTTGCTATTAACACCAAACAAGTTTGAATAAAACTTGTTTTGAATTGATTTTTAATCACCATTATTACGATCTCCATTTTGATTCTAAATCAATGAGCATCAAATCAACCTGCTTGACAATTTGCATCGGTTGCTTCACTTGCTACTAACACCAAACAAGTTTAAATAAAATTTAAACTTGGTTAAGAGTAGAGCCTTGGTCATCATGTCAACTGGATTAATGGAAGTGAGAATTTTGATCAAATTTACATATCCTTTTATAATTTGACCTTGAATTGCATTTTGATGTCAATATGTTTTGATGCTTCATAGAACACTTAATTTTATTCAATTATATGACATTGTGACTATCACAAAATACATTTACTATTTGATCCTCCATTGCTAGTTTAATAATTAATCCCTTCATCCATATTGCTTCCTTAATTACCTCTGCACTTACCAAATAATCGGCTACAATTATTGATAAAGCAATAATAGGCTGCAACACAACCTTTTAGCTTATACAACACTATTTCAGAGTGAATAAAAAGCTAGTTAGTGATCTCCTTTTGTTCAAATCACCAACATAGTTAGCTTCTACACACCCCTTGGTACATTTAGCATCTAATTCATTATTTTTGAACAAAAAACATAGTTAGATGTGCCTTTTGGGTACACACTAGTGTTTATAGCCTGGATTAGCCATATATTTGATTACTAGACTTCCGGTATGGGCAATATCAGACCTTGAATATATTATTGCATACATGATACATCCAATAGCAATTGCATAGGGGTTTTCAACATCTTATGTTTCTCTTTTTCAGTGGATGGAGATTGTGTTGTTGAGAGTTTAAAGTGCATGGCTATAGGAGTGTTCACAGGCTTCGTATGTACCATTTTAAATCTATCCAGCACCTTTTCAATGTATCTTTATTTCAAACTCTCCGCACAAGATTTTCTTCAATTTGTTTGAGTTTAGTTATGTCATGACATACTATGAGTATATCATTACATACAGGAACATGTAAATGAGTCTTGCACTATTCAATTCTCTGAAGTAGACACAACTATCATAATAACTCTTTATGAGTTATTTTTTATCATAAAATTATCAAACCTTTTGTACTATAGTCTTGGTGATAGCTTAAGACTATACAATAATTTCTTAAGCAAGCATACATGACTTCTTTCCCATAAAGCATAAAATTAGGTGCCTAAGCCATGTAGATATTTTCTTTAAGATCTCTATGTAAAAATATAGCATTTACATCCATTTATTTTAGATGCAATCACAAATTTAAATAAAGCCTGTAAGGTTTTGATAGAATAGCGTTTCACCACCGGTGAGAGAATTTAATTGAAATCTTCATATTCTTATGTGAATATCCCTTTACTACCAACTTTGCTTTAAACTTGGTTGACTCTACTTCGTGGATTCCTTCTTTAACTTTGAAGATCCATTTGCAGCCAGCTATCTTCTTAGTTGGTGGTTTAAGGACCAATTCCTAAGTTTTATTCTTTATGAGAGAATTGATTTCTTCAATTATTGCTTGTTGCCATTTTTCTTTATTATTACTCTTTACTGCTTTAATATATATCTTAGGTTTTTCAATGTCTATTTCATTAGGAACATTGAATGTATATGCAATGAGATCAGCATAACCATATCTTTCAAAGGGATTTACTATTCTTTTTAGTCTCTCCCTTGCCAATTGATATTTGTCTAATTGCTCTCATGGTGACATCTGTTAATTGATAGGAGAATGACTATGAGCTATTGACAATCTAAACTATGATTTCGGTAAAGTGGATTGTGAGTTTGAATCTAAACTATAATCGTTAGAGCATGAGCAATTATTTCTTGAATGCTCTACCTCAAATTTAATCACTTCATTTCTTTACTTAATGTTACTTGCTTATATTTGATATGTGTTAATGACTTCTTTTAATAATAGAGCTTTATTAAATATTACATCCTTATTGATCACTACTCTTGGTGGATTCAAATTAGTACACCACACTTTGTAACCCTTAACTCCATCGAATAACCAACAAAAAATCTTTCAACATCTCTTGATTCTAATTTAGCTTGTTTAACATGGACAAAGGAAGGTGAACTAAAAATTCTCAAGTGTTCATACTTTAGAGTGTATTCAGACTACTTCTCTTCTTATTTCTTAAAGTCTATTACTGAATATGGACTTCTATGAATTAGGTAAGTCATTTTCATGACAACCTCAACCCAAAACATTTTTAATAGGCCTTCATTTAACAACATACATCTTACCTTCTTCAGAATGGTCCTATTCATTCTCTCAATAAGACCATTTTGTTGTGGGGTTGATTAACTGTCTTGTGCCTTTGTTGGACAAAATTCTAAGTTAAGAACTTTAAACCATTATCAGTTCTCAGCATTTTAATCCTTTTTTCCGGTCTGATTCTCCACCAATGCTTTCCATGGAATGGTGGTAAGTCTTCTTTGAGATGATTAATATAGATGAAAATCCAATAGATTTGAAAACTAAGATTTTGTTAGTAAATAAGTTCAGGTTATGCTTCAGACTGCTACATATCGATAAGAAGTGAGCAAAAAAAATCGAATCTGAGATAAAGAAGAAGATCAACACTATGAACAAAGACTAAAATACTTTTATAGCCAAATATGGATATGTAAAATTTATCAACTATTAAGCATTTTTGAAAAATTCAAGAAGGCTGGCTGAAATTATCAAGAGAAGAAAAGATAAAGATTAAAACACACCGTTTCATTAATGGAAACTCTTGCAAATTCCAGAACATGTTAAAATGACATCGTTTTAAGACCACATTTTGAAATTTCCCATGAGAACCCATCTTCCACCTTCGGCCAACTTTAAGTCACTCTTTTCTAAAATCAAATCAACCTTACACAATTCTAATTCCGTATGAAAAAAGAATTTTCAAGATAAAATAAAACTCATTCTCCTTCACCTTGCATGAAATAGAGTCCACTTCTCCTTCTTACTTGTGAAAATTGGAATTTAACATGAAGTAGGCCAAACCGAAATAAGACTTGAAACTAGCTCTATAAAAGGGAGCTCTAGACAACATCTATTATTATCAAATTCTCTCTACTTCTTCAAGCATCAATAGATAATGAAAAGAGAGAGTGAAGAGAGTGAATTAGAGAGAGAAAGAAATAGGTTTTAGAGAAAGAAGCTGTTTAGAGAGAGAAAATATGTTAATATGTTGAAAATTTCTATATAATTACTCTTTGTAATATTTTAAAATATAATGTAGTTTTGGACTTGATTGTTTTAGTTCAAAAAAGTGGGTGTAGATTTTTGAGAATTAAATCACTATAAAGTTTTGGCATTCTTTTTTGTTTTTATTTTTTTATTGATATTAAATTTTTAATTATTTGAATCTTGGGTTAGACTATGAATTTTCTTCTTAAAAAAATAAAACTGTATTGTTAAAATTCACTGTAGCTATATATATAATTTAATTTAAATATTATTTTTAGGTCCCTCCATTACTTTGTGTGACTTTCTCTATGAATTTTATTTTTGAATTAGAACATCAGAAATATAATTATTTTGCACATTTTCTATTTATGCAGAATTAAATGATTGGTCATGCTAAACATATAAGTTAATCCTAGTTTGACCCTTCATTTATTAAAGTTTTTATTCCGTAATTGATAATGTAGAATTTAAAAAAAATATATAAATGTCATTACAAAGTAAGATAAGAAAATTATAAATAAGAAAAATAAAAAAAAATATCAAAATCTTCTATCTTTTATAATTGAAAAACATATACTCATTAGACAGTTTTATTAAATCAGACATTGTGCTAGGACGTAGAAAATTAAAATAACAAATGAAGTAACAATGTTATATGGGAAATTGGTAAATAATTATCAGAATTATGAGAAAATATGAATATTTCATTATAATGAATGAATATGTACAAGATGTAGCTTTTATATAGGGTTAGTGCTATTTAAAAACAAAATCTGTTTTATTCAAAGAAAATATGTCTTATATAAGACATATATTCTATACAAATAATATGTCTTATATAAATAATAATATTTTATATAAAAATTACAATTTAAATAAAATAATACTTTTTAAATAAATAATTTCGTGCCAACAATAACATATTGAATATTATTATGAGATGAAATTGGAGTGTCAATAACAAACCAATATTATCATCTAATATAGGATACATGCATTACTATTTTGTGTCCAAAACAATTACTATGAAAAGAATAGGTAATTATAGCTTGACCACCAAATGAAAATTGGTGCCTCCATATTATTATAAGTTGTTAATGAATGATTTATAATTGTTGAACTCTCATTCCCTATTAGCTATGCAATTTGGACCACACGGTTTTGGTAATAATTTTCTTCTCTTAATCCGATGAATCTTCTTTTCTATTTTATAAAAAAATAATACAAATCACTCCTCTCCCTCTAACTTAATTATAAATCAAGTTATAATTTATATAAACACAAATTATTATAGCTCAATGATAAAGAATTGATGTGAACCTTTACCTCTAATGTTGGGGTCTTAAAGCCAAATTTTTTCTTCTTTATATTAAAATAAAATAATTTGTTAAAAGAGAGAGAGAGAGACTTGGGGTACTTTTTTAATTAAAACAAATATCTTCAGACATCTTAAATTAAATAAAATTTATATTTATTTTAGCCAAATATTTTGAAAGATTAAAGGGATTCTCTCTATCTTTAATATTGTACTTAGAATGAAAATTTTTAATTGAAGAAAACATGGATCCAAAAACCTAAGTTAGCTAGATGCTCTATGCAATTGTTGCCCCTAATAGATTATGCCTTAAGATCAAATTTTGGTCAACTCAATCATCCCAGTAAGATTTTCATTGAGCTTGTGGCTAATTTTGAAATATCATAATGAAATTAGAGAGATTTTGCAGTCAATGACTTTAAATGATTCATTGACAACTAAGAAACCCAGGAGCTCCAATGTCAGTAATACCAAAAGGCAACTCATATACCAAATGAGAGAGTGCCCTAAACTCAAAGAAGATTTAGTAAAACGAACGAGCAGTTGAATTAATTGTTCTATTAACCCAATGGTGCTTTAAAATTTGTCCTTGAAAGAGAAATTCTTGATATCTTCAACAATAAAGTTAATTTCAAATCTTATGGACAAATCTCCTGCTATTAGAATAATAATCCCAAGTGCATCGATTTCCAAAACAAGATTAACAAAACCTGATTCAATAGCAAAGTTAACACCAATTAGGCCGACTTGGACCTCCATTAACTCGGTTAAAGGATTGAAATACGTGAATTAAATTAAATTTATTTAGAAAACACTTAATAATTTATTTATGTTGTTGATTTAAGAAAATTTTAAAATAGTAATTTTTTTATAGGATTTATTTTATTAAAAATATAAGATAAAAAATTAGATATTACTTGTTAAATATATAAAGAAATTAAGATAATTAATTCTTACCATATATATATTTTATAATTAATAAGTTATATTTAGTTTACTTATATATATTTATGTTACTTATTTATATTAACCTAAAGCTTATATAAAGGATATTTATGTAGCATTTGTAATATACAGAATAACAATAACAATGTAGTCTTTAAAAAATTTTAGTTTCTCTTTATTATATCTGCTGTCTTTTTCTTTTCTTTTATATCTTTTCTCACATAGTATCAGAGTTAAGTTACGATTATTCTCAGAGCCTAATATAGAATTTTTAACGCATTTGCACTCGCAACGGTTGATTTTTTGTCTCCTTATCAACGCGTTTGCAATCGCAGTGGTTGATCTTCTTAATGCACTTGCACTCGCAAGGGTTGATTTCTTATTTTCTCTATCAATGCGTTTGCAATCGCAGTAGTTGATTTTCTCGACGTGCTTGTCACTCCAACAACATTGTTACTCTACGACAACTTTGCTTCTCTTCCACAAGGGTTGTCTCTCTCCAACAAGAATTATCATTCACCGACAGCGGTTGTATCTTAACAAGCACTATTACAATATGTTCCTTTTCAAGCTTCTACCATCTTAAATTTGAGGGGGGTGTTAAATATATAAAAAAAAATTAAGATAATTGATTGTTACCATATATATTTTATAATTAATAGGTTATATTTAGTTTTATTATATATATTTATGTTCCTTATTTATATTAACCTAACGCCTATATAAAAGCTATTTATGTAACATTTGTAATACACAGAATTATAGCAACAATATAATCCTTAAAAGTTTTTCAGTTTTTCATTATTATTTTTGCTGTCTTTTTATTTTATTTTTATCTTTTCTCAAATTACTCATTTTATAAAAAAACTAGAAGATTAATAAAAAAATTAGGAGAGAAAATTTATGTGCGACGTCATATAAAATATACTTAGAGTATTCTTATATTTTATATTATAAAATTATAATAATTATAGTGAATTATTATCTTATTTGCAAATATTATATTATACAATTACAATAAATTATTCTTTTATCTATAAATGTAACTTAAATTAAAATGAATTAGATTTAAATTAGGGTGAATCGCATTAAATTTTTTATATTTTTTATGTAATTTATTAATATTAATATTTGATATCTTTTTATTATAGTTTCTAAACAAATTATAAGAGTTAAAATATTAATAAAATCAGACTTCTCCTGCCATTGCCACCGGAATGTTCTCCATGTCAACCCGAACGACAAGACCAGCCCGTTTAGCATTCAAATGAATGACTGCATTAAATTTCGAACTTTAAATGATCCTGGCGGAGGAGGAGATACCAAACGAAGAGAAGGAACAAGATCTGTGTTCTTGCTCACTGAATTTGCTTCTTGAAATTCTTTAAATATACAGTCAGCCCAAGAAAATAAATCCTTCACGTTCTGTCATTTGAATCCATGCACAAGATTATTTCAATTACTCCATAGATCCCAACAACCAACAAGGAAAAACTCTAGTCGAGGTTTATGAAAATTGACGATTCAAATCAAAGGCAATGGTACCAAAATCATAGCAGCAAAAGGAACCTGTCATCCTAGCTAGCTAGAGATGATTCTTTCCAGAACTGTGTTGGCATGACTTGTTAATGGAGTTAATATGAATGATTAAGAAACAATAATCAGGATCATCAATAGCTACTAGTAGTTTTTCAGCCTCGAGTTTGAAGGGTTGATATCCAAGGCCCATTTGACCAGAATATTATTCCTGCTTGTAAAGTCAAGGTATTACTTGTAAACCCTAAGAAATGAGAGTGTTGTTAATAATTTGCTTCTCACTTTCCAAGTAATAATCTCATCAAAGATACTAAAATCATTATAAATTTGAGTGGTTGGCTACAATACAATACCCCTAAGAATACAGTTTTTCCATAACTTTATTAGTTAAACATAAGATTTCCAAATTCCCCATATATATATAATATTTAATATATTGAAATTAATATTTTATGTCATTTAATCTATTAATCTTAGCCGTTCATTTTCCCATAATCTAAGAAGATTTGAGAATATGTACACAAAATCTCAACCCTGAAACTATAACCATTTTAAGAGTTGTGAGATTAAACGTTGACATAACTTTTAATTTTAAACAAAGAATTAATAAATTTTGGACTTGCACTCAATATTAATTACTTCTCTATTTATGTTCTTTTTTCTCTCTTTAACATTTAATACATTTTATTTGATTCTATTTCATCTTTATTACCTATTTCTAACTCTATCATTATTATTATTATTATAAACACACCAAAAAAAAAAAAAAACTGTGATTCTTCCTCCTTGACATACTAGCAAGCATGTCAAATTAGATTACATTATGCATGATAGGCTTATGTATGATTTAGAAAGGGCAAAAAAGATAGATTTAACCATCCATATGTATGTATAATCCAAAAATCATTAAAAAAATAAGTTTGACAAAACTAATTAATGGAGCATAAAAGCCATGAATAAACCATTGTCGCAGAGCTATCTAATAATCTCCTGAATGTTGTAGTCTCGTGACTCTAGCTATTGGGCATAAAAACTTTATTAAAAAAAGAAAACAAATCAAGCAAATTTTCAAGAAGAAACTCATGTTATCATCAAGTTATACACTTTAATTTGATACCTTAATAGTATTAATTAAGCTATAATTTTGATATCTCTTATACTCTATACGCAACGAAAAAATTATAACTCACATCATAAGTAAGAACACATAAGATTAACACACTAATAAAGATAAAGAAAATAAACCAATCACAAGACACAAGATATACGTGATTCAGCCCAAATTGTCTACGTCCACGGAAGATTCATAATCCAGCTTCTTACTATTGAAATAGATCACTAAGTATCTTCTTACATCATCAATGATCCCACAAGACCCTTTAGTATCTCCTATAGAGACTTCTAAGTATCTACCCTTGATCACTATGACTTCCTAAGACCTCTTAGTATCTCCTCATAAGAGATTTTTACAAAAAACACAAGAATAACCCAAGCATCTAAGCCAAAAGGATCTATGGTGTTTCTTTTTTATTCACTCAAAGAACTTAAAGAAGAAAACACCCCCAAAGGTTACACCCTAGTGCACCACGCACTTAGTGCCTAATTAGCTCTTCTATTCTCTCTTATGGTTACATCTTGAAACCTTATATGCTTAATCTTAAATAAGGGTTTACAAGTGTTTATATAGGGTGTATTTCGTGCCTACTAACCCTATTCCTTATTGGAGTAAGAGTCCACTTGTTTTGGAAGTCCAATACTTCTCAAAACTTGAAATCCCAAACCAAAACGGATATCCTGACTTCTAAGTATCTACCCTTGATCACTATGACTTCCTAAGACCTCTTAGTATCTCCTCATAAGAGATTTTTACAAAAAACACAAGAATAGCCCAAGCATCTAAGCCAAAAGGATCTATGGTATTTCTTTTTTATTCACTCAAAGAACTTAAAGAAGAAAACACCCCTAAAGGTTACACCCTAGTGCACCACGCACTTAGTGCCTAATTAGCTCTTCTATTCTCTCTTATGGTTACATCTTGAAACCTTATATGCTTAATCTTAAATAAGGGTTTACAAGTGTTTATATAGGGTGTATTTCGTGCTTACTAACCCTATTCTTTATTGGAGTAAGAGTCCACTTGTTTTGGAAGTCCAATACTTCTCAAAACTTGAAATCCCGAACCAAAACGGATATCCTGACGCTTTTGGGGGCTGCGGAGCTCACCCCTGGGCGCTAGCCCTTCTCGCGCCCATCGCCGCGGCATTGGGGACCCAGTGCTGCGGCGCTGGTCTTCTGTTTTGAGCGCCGCGGTGCTCAACCTTGGGCGCCACCGCGCTGGTCAGCTCCCCGCGATTTCTTCGTTTCCTTCGCGTCTTCAAGTCCCGTTTTACTTCCCCCTTCGTGTCCCACACATCCTAGACTTCTCCATACGTGTCCCACACGTTCTAAACTTCTTGTGACTCTCCACTTTGATATTCATTTCAATTCTTATCCAACCAAAATTATTGAATCATCAATTTTTCAACATCTTTTATTTATTTATTTGTGTTATAATATTAGTGGAATTAAGCTTAAAATTTCGCATAAATAGAAGTAAATAAATATATTAAATGTTGAAATGAAAAATAATTAATATTAAGTGTGAATCTATAATCTTTTAACTCTTTTTTTAACATTCAAAGTCAAATAATACATACTTTTTAAATTATATCTTAAATTTTAGATCTCAATATGTAATAAAATTATTAAATAATAAATTAATATAAATTTTAAAATTATTTATTATATTATTTTAATATTTACTAATTACGTGACATATTATTTAAAATAAAAAATTTTAAAATATTATTTAAAATATTTAACATTAATTTTTGCCGGGCCTTGTTTCATTCCTTAAAATGATTATAGCGGAAGGGTTGAGGTTTTATATACAAATTTGTGTAAAAAACAATTGAATGGCCATTGGACCAACCTATAGACATACATAAGTATACATGGAAAAGGATTGAGGTCCTTAAATTTTAAACAAATTATGGTACAATTTTTCATCATTTCAATTAATGTTTTATTAACAATTAATTAAGATTAAATAGAGATGATGACATAAATCCTTAGTAATATGACATTAATGATTTTTCGCTCTCCATACTTAATCTCTCCCCAACATTAATTACTTTTTTTTTTCCCTTTGTAGGTAAACAACAAACTTATTTGTTTTCTTGTTTCTACAGAAGCAACAAACGTAATTTCTTCAATAGAAACGACTTCAATCTTATTACAAGCACGAGAAATATGACATGTTGGAGACAAAACAAATTACTTCGATAAATAAAATAACGTGTTTTTTCATATTTGTTTATTGAACAACCATGAGAACTTTAGATTGATGCAAGAAGCGTCTGAAAACAAATTAAAAAATATGCCCATAAAATCAGAAAGAAAAAAAAAACTTGATTATCTAATCCTTTGAAATCCTATCAAGTTCTACTTTTTTTTTATTAGTTCAACTTACCTTTGAAATCAAATCATGTTGCCTTTCCCTTTTTTTTTTTATTTATTTCTTATCGTTTTTTTTTATTCTTTTTCCTTTTTTTTTAATTGCAAACTAAATTGTTAGCGTGTCAATGGAAAAAAGAAAAGTGAATGATTTGTGTTAGGCAAGAGGAGTAAAGAGTCACGAGAAATCTAGAATGTGTGGGATATGTATGGAGAAGTTTAAGATGTGTGGGACACGAAAAGAGAAGCGAAACGGAACTTGAAGACGTGAAGGAAGCAAAGAAAACATGTAGGGAGGCCACCAGGGCTGAGCGCGCGGCGCCCATCACAGAAGCCCAACATCGCAGCAGTGGGCGAGACATGGCCAGCGCTGCGGCGCCCAGGGATGAGCGCCGCTACACCAGAAGCATCAAGAAGCTATTTTTGATCTAGATTTCGAGTTTTGAGAAATTTTAGACTTCCAAAACAAGTGGACTCTTACCCCAACAAAGAATAGGGTTAGTAGACACGAAATATTCACTATATAAACCCTTCTAAATATAAGAGAAAGACAAGCATATAATGTTTCAAGATGTAACCATAAGAGAGAATAGAAGAGTTAGGTAGGCACTAAGTGCGTGGTGCACTAGGGTGTAACCTTTGGGGGTGTTTTCTTCTTTAGGTTCTTTGAGTGAATAAAAGAGAAACACCATAGATTCTTTTGGCTTAGATACTCGGGCTATTCTTGTATTTTTTTTGTAAAAATCTCTTATGAGGAGATACTAAGAGGTCTTAGGAAGTCATAGTGATCAAGGGTAGATACTTAGAAGTCTCTATGGGAGATACTAAGGGGTCTTGTGAGATCATTGATGATGTAAGAAGATACTTAATAATTTATTTCAATAATAAAAAGCTGGATCATGGATCCTCCGTGAACATAGACAATTTTTGGTCGAACCACAAATATTTTTTGTTTTGTTGATTGGTTTGTTTTCTTTATCTTTATTGGTGTGTTGATCTTATATGTTCTTACTTATGGTGTGAGTTATGATTTTCTGCTACGCATAGAATAAAAAGGGTATCAAGGTTGTGGCTTAGTTGATGTCATAAGGGTGTCAAATTGAAGTGTATGGCTTAATATTCGCAACAATACTAATTTAAAAAAATTAAATGATTGTGTCAAAATTTTGTAAAATTAAATGATTGTGTCAAAATTTTGTAAAATTAAATGGGTATTGAAATGAAGTGTTTATTGTCACGTCTCACATTAAATAGAACTTGGGTAGATCTTAAGTATATATGAATAAGTAAGCAGCACTTTTAAAGTTTTACTTTAACAACAAGCATCCCACTTATGACAAGTGATATCAGAGTAGACCCAACTCTTATTCGCGTGTAGTTCTCAAAATCTCGTGTTTTTACATCAATAAAAATTGTTATATGAGTAGTAAATCCCTATGAATAATGGGTTAAGTAATGTGAGCCAAATTGGTACTATAAAGATTGTCATATTAGAAATTATTATATAGATAATAAATTCTTATGAGTAATGGGATGGAATATGCGAGCTATATCAGCCCTATAAAGATAGTCATATAGATACTGAAAGATTATTACATGGTAGTAAATCTTTCATGAGTAATGAGATAGGCAATACGAGTTAGATTAGACTTATAAAAATTGTCACATAAGTAGTGAAACTCTATTAGAATTGGCCTTATAAATATTATTATGTAGGTAATAAAATTTCATTAGTAATGAGGATGAGTAATACGAGTTAAGTTGACCTCTGAATATGGGTTAGACATGATAAGAATATCACATAGTGTCACATAATTATGTGAGAGAGAGTGTCCTGTTTCACATCAAATGAAGATATATAATACGAGTTAGTTATCTCTTAAGTATGAGCCAGATATGACAAGAATTTCACGTGGTTAGATGATGATATGCAATACGAACTAAATTATCCCCTAAGTATGGGCTAGATACGACAAAGACATTATATAATTAAATGAGAATAAATAATACGAGTCAAGTTATCTCTTAAATATAAATTAAATGTGATAAGGGTATTACATAATTAGATGAGGAGGAATACTACATTCCACATGTAACAATGACATTATATAATTAGATGAGAAAAAATATCTCATCTAATTATATAATGTCATTGTTACATGTGGAATGTAGTATTCCTCCTCATCTAATTATGTAATACCCCTATCACATTTAATTTATATTTAAGAGATAACTTGACTCGTATTCCTCTTCATCTTAGTTGGTTGAGCACCTCCGAGTCTCACATTCTCACCTGGGTTCGAATCCCCCCTCCTCCCCAGATGGTGCGAAAAAAAAAATATGTTATAATCTTCCCTTTCAAAAAAAAAAAATATCACATCTCACACTCAACAAAAATTAAATGTTGAACATAAATAAGTAGATAAACAGTATTATTTAACAAACTACTCCATTAAATCATAGACAAATGCTAACCCGTGCCAATACGAGACGGGGTCTACTTGTGGTAATTGATTACAAACAAAAGTTACCCCCGTTGTGCACTAAAAGTTATTCACCATCCAACGACAATAGGACCGATCTCGTCATATTTTCAAGTTACAGAATAAATATTCAGATTCAAGTAACTACGTACTCAAAACCCTAATTTAAAAGAGACTATGTCGGCGCATTTCGATCGAGTAATATCTCGACATAGATTCTGAAAGCAAATGGTGATACTCGGAAGAAGTTCTGTTTTATTAATGGTAGTATTTAAACATAGTCTAAGAATTTGCATGGTGCTAACAGTGTTTGATCTTACCAACACAAAAATCGTCTATATTTTTGTATTAAATACGATGAAAAAGCTAAAAAAGTTTCCATCACAAGTGCAAAGTCAAATTTCTAGTAAGACCCCGGCTTCCTGTTAGGTTTGCTTTTTGCTAACTAACGTACAATCAACGTAAATTTTGCATGTGGAATTTATTTCCTCCTTATACACAAGATTGAGAAACTACTAAAGTTTTTCCGATTAAAATAAGGACTAATCTCGTGAATTTTTTTTTTCAAAATCCTTTTTTTATTACGTAAAATATAAATTATATCACTTTGATGCTACCATAAAAATTGAACTCCAAATATTATACCAATTAAATTAACTAATACTCACGATATCCTGAATCTGTTAAAACTTGCAAGAGAACAGAGAGAACTATACTACTTCGTTATTCCAAAAGTTACATTTCAGATAATGTAATCAAATAATGAAATACTGGTAAAACAATAACACATTTTCACAATTTTAATGTAATTTTATTATATCGTTCCATCCATCTAGACATGACCCAAATAATAATCCCGGAAATAAATATTACATTACTTGAGACAAATTTTAAGGTATTCTTTGGTATGAATAAAATTTTAATAAATATTATGTCTCAATAACATTCAGGTGGAGATATTACTATAATGAAAATATAAATAAATAAATAAATACAAGACAATAAATAATTGTAATGCATTCAACTCCACTCATTTTTAGGTTAATCATTCTTAATTTTGGAAATTCCCGGACATATACTTAACATTAAATCCAATTAAAATCAACTAGAATTTCCTTGCAACAATGCATATAAGGAATTTGTTGCATTTGAATTTCTAGATTTCAGTTTTGCCATATATACGCAATACATGTATTTATAATCACGGTTTTTAAAAAAGATACAAGTAAATGCACTTGGACACTAGGAGTTCGATTTTTAACAAATGTCACGATTATAATTATTTTTTCATTTTCGTGGAAAGTGTTATAATCCGAGTGAAGTATGCATAAAAAATATAAAGTGATGTTCCTAATGATCTCGATTGTATAATTTAATAATATAATCTGATGTAATATTAATAATAATGTACATAAAAAAATATAGATAAATCAGTTGATTATAACTTCAAACGCTAAATAAATCAAAGTTCTCAAATGCAATTCAGGGCATAAAAAAAAGATACAAAAAAATAACACAAAATAATCTCATCAACTATACACTAGATAAAGAATTACAGTATAAATCTCAGTAAATATAGAAATACATGTGACCCAAAAAAAATTCCAATTGAAGACTATCAATTAATATTTATGTTGAGAAATTGCAAATTACCCTCTTGTACATTTTCACAATAGCCACTTATCCCTCTTGCCTTTTCTTCAAGTACCCCACACCCCCCGGTTAATTACCAGTTCCCTCTTCGAAAAATAATCCATTACCCCCTCACAAGGGCATAACAGGGTATTAAAAGAAAAGAGCAGGGCAGCAATTGGCTATTATGAAAATCAACAGGTGGTAACTAACAATTTTCCTTAAAATCATGATTAGCTCTAACACTGCAGCAGAAGAAAATAAAAATAGAGAGGAATTAAGCACCTCAAGAATACCGGTGAGTTTATTATCTCTGTGACTGTAATTTTTCTTCAAAGAATGAGGAAACCTGAAACATAGACACCATTAATATTAAAGAGGACTCAAATCAGAATATTAATAAACACGACTAAAATGTAGAGGATACCGCCTCCATATACATTACCAGGTGCAGTGATAGTTAGGCATCCAAGAGAGAGATATTACGTATTTAAATGAACTAACAATACTACATGTACAAACTTTTATACGGGTTTTTTTCCATGAACTTATGTTACATTATTAATTATATAATTACCACATGGCCACATTGTTCATTTTCGTTTATTTCTTTGATCTCAGTTTTCACTCCTCTATTACTTGAATGACACATCACTCCTGTATTACTTATAAACAGATGTCATAAATTGCAATAATCCTATCATACAATTTATAGAAGGTGTAATCTAATTCCTGTAATGGACCTACTTTAAATGAAATTGGTATCGAATGTGTAACCCAAAAGTAATAATGGTCTTCAATTAATATGATTGTGAACATGACCTTCTAAGAAGCAGACAACAAGTAGTAGAGAGAAGACTAAGAAATTGAAATTTTCTACATTCTACTCATAGACTGACGCCCATTGATTAAGATAGACAAATAAGCAGATTCATTTCATATGTTTATGCAGAAATAATTCCACCATATTAATTTTCATTCACATTCAATAATAAATCCCATGATTTTGAAAAGAGAGAGCTAAAAGCTTCACTTACTATATGCATCCCCCTTCGGAATAATTGAAGTATTATGTCACTCAATGTAGCCCGGTGCATGTGGATCATCGAATCACTGGAGAATGCACTAATTATCATTGAGAAAAATTGTAAAGGCAAGAGGTAGACACATAAATGAAGGAAAATATATGTAAATGGGACAAATGGGTATGTTGTAGGCCAATTAAAGTGTATAATTCAAAAATTCAAGGAAACAGGAACATGGCATGCATCCCAGAAACAAATCTACTTGAAGAGAAACATAAAGAAAATATTGAAAAAGAAAAAAATACCAATATTGAGTTGATATGATCATTAGAGAACTATAATACTGTTGAAACATAAACCATAATACAATCAGAGTTAAGACAATGTTTTTAGACAAGCCTGGATAGAACTTCAAAGGAAAAGGTTTAAGATGTATGCACTATATTTTAAGACAATGAAAAACTTAAATTATAGATCATTTATCTGCACTGATGCTACTGCAAGGCTTACTTCTCAACAATCAAATTGACAAAAAGATAGATGAATAGAGAGGAAGTAGCTTTCCAGAACCAACAATTATCTTTCTATGATGTAGTTAAAAGACTTCGAAAATCGAAGTCACAAGCTTGCAATTCCATGAAACTGGTCAAAACTAGAAAATCAGAGGGAAAAGAAGTTTCATTCTTGGTCTGATTTCAGACATAGCAGACCTATGGAATGTAAAGCTGGTCGTTTTGACCTTTCCATATATGTATCATGTTGTCACATAGTTTTTGTTGGCCAGTTTTGCTTTCCTCACAGTAGTGCATTATGTAGAAGCAAAAACAGTAGTTTTTTGGTTCCTCTCTTTCTTTCTTTTCTAAAATTTCTTTTTGTAATAATCTAGAATTCCTCCAGGCCTGCTTAGCAAACTTGAGTCACAAACTTGGCCCTGCCATCCTGTGCAACCATTTCATAGAAGTTCATTGGTATCTTCTTTCTATAAGGCACTACAATCTTTGGGAAGCAGGAAACTCATGGCATTTCATCAAGTAGCAGACCCTGAGAAATTGAACCTTAGACCAAGTGGAAGCCAAACCAGTAACCACAGGCCTGACCTACTTGACTAACCCCTTAGGGTAGCAAGCAAGTAGGTGTTAACAAAGGATCACATATCGCCAGGACCCCAGACTAGGTATCAGCAAGGCAAAGTGAGATCAGAATAGACTTGTGTTTAAATTGACAGTCATATTTTTGTAAGAAACCAGACGCGAATGTAGAAGAAAAGGGAAAAAAAAAAAGAAAGAGGTGAACTAGAAAAATTGCCCTGCCAAAAAAATTGAGCTTTGGCACTATGTAAAGGTAAAAAGACCACACTAAGATCCATTTTATTGACTTTGATTCAATGTGCTTAAAAATTTGATACAAAATCTTTTCAACTCCAAAACTAGTTGAAAAGCCAAAGACAACTTTAATGCAGCTTCAGATGAATCTGGGGTTGTCCTTGTATACAAGCATGACTTCAGTGCCACTTTAAGTTTTCATTTTATAGTTTTTAATGGAGTTTGTGCGATTCAATTTTATTCACATAAACCAACAGATGGAACATCTTGCTTTATCAGGAATCACAAAGCTATCCATGGAACAGTTAGTGATAACTGCAATTGCATGTAGTAGAAGCTAACACTAGATATGCAGCTTCTCAAACTGTATATCGCGTCTTTGCAGTCTTCATCTTAAATGTTGTGTAGACCAATATAATGATGTAATAAATGCAATTGCACAACTAAAGGGAAGTTCAAGAAAGAACCTTAGAGACCAGCCGTGTGGACCTTCTAGGAAGCACCTTCCCAGCATAATGCTTCAGGCTTCTTAAAATCTTTGCATCAGGTCTACCACGGTTATTTTGATCATCATTTTCTATACGAGGCCTCTTTTTGAGACGTTCTTCAGTAGGTTCCATATTATCAAGACTTGAACTAGTCTTCTCAAATGAATCATCAAATTGTGAGGATCTGAAAGATGCAAATATATGTATGTAAGCTCAGATCACTATAAAAAGAATTTAAATGCTATAGCATAAATTTTCATTGAAAAAGAAAAGTTACTCTGAACCCTCCACTCCATCAATAACTTTGCTCCTCTCCTGCAAATATCATGGGATAAATTTAGTGGTAACATGGAATATTTAAAATTGTTCCAAATATTTGGTCACCTGCTATATGTTTTTGCTACCTGTTTGTCAGATGGGGAAGGGTGGCAGGGGGTGTGACATCAGGAGCATGGGAAAAGAAATATATCAAAAGAAAAAGCACGAAGACATGAGAACAAGATTTTCCACACAATGAAACTATAAACATGAATCACCTGTACAAAACATAGTCCAACTGCCTAAGCGGCCTCCTGATGTACAACTCAGATCAATGTGGATCAGTAATTCTATACACTTATCACGCAAGTTAATCTCTTAATAAAATGAGCACCAGTAAGTTACATTTTGCAACAATCATAAACAAATCAAAGAGAAAATAAAAACAAAGGGGACTATAGAAGCAATTTTACCATATCAACAACTGATTTATTAGGAGCAAGTCAATCTATGATCACTACTTCAAAAATTACATCAGACCCGTAAGGAATTGATCTCTGACAAAACAATTATGGAATAGTAGATTGAATGGCCATGAGCCAACACAGACTATGAGAATCCTCACGGTCTATGTGTTAACACAGGATCTTACAACTTTGGAAATATGCATATGAATAAGCAAACAATTTGTTTAGTTTTTATATCATCTAGTGACATCTTTAATTTCAATCTCTATTGCTTGACTGCATGACAAATCTTAACCTCATCTTGAATATATGGAATATGACAACCGTGTCATAACACATCAAAATATGTGATATTCTGACTTGCAAGAAATTCCTAAAACCACTGCAATAAATGTGTGAAAAGAAACCACATTATAGGCATGCAAACATTTTGAAAAGTACAGGCTGCATAAATAAAATTACTAGTACATCAAATCCACTACAAAGTAAATATACTGCATTTAATTTACTTATCTCAGTAGCATTCCAGAAGTAGAGAAAATAGGGCTATACCAATTCTTCAACAGACGTTGGCAAATGATTCCAGCAAATGTCAAGATCAGGTTCGCTTGAATTGGCTAATCCACTTTGTTCTGTTTCATTATTGTTTGTAGGATATACCAAATCCAGGAATTCCTCATTTTGACAAGGCACACAAGATTCATTCTGTTGAATCTCAGCTTCTGACAGCAGTATTTCAGCTGAACTACCTGCCAGGCATTCAGCCATTACCAACTGAGAATTCACAAGACCACAACTGTTTGAGTACTCACAAATTTCATCGCCGGTTTTAGAATTCTGTTGCTCAAATGAGGTAAGACTTATTGGACAATCGGATATATCTACAAGAGAATTACCAGCCAACTCTTTATTTGGAGTATTCACAACATCTGAATCAAGAGTTGTAACACATCCATTTTCATCACTACAAGAATGAAAACCATCACGTGCATCAGAATTGGGTTCAGATAAAATAACTCCTTGATCTTCCCGTATATGCTCTGATGCATCCCCAGCATTGGCACTTGGTTTTATTGCACTAGAAGTTAAAGATTGATCAACTCCATCTGGATGACTGAGCACCACATTTTCATTTCCCTTTATTAATACACTTGGGGAACACTCGGATTGCACATTGCCATCATCCTTACTTTTATGGGCACCAATATTCCACAAAAAGGAACTTTTAATCTGTTTATTACTCTCTCCAAAGCGTCCAAGCTCCTGGTGAAAACTAGGAGACTTGTTATGGCATATATCTTCACCAATGTTAACCTCACTTTTCAACTTCTTAATCCAGTCTGATGGGTTAGAATTCAAATCGACACAAAGGTTGATCCCCTCTTCTGAATGGACATAAAACTCAAAGAAGCATGAAGAATCTGTTTTAAAAGTTCTTTTAGAGGAAGATGAAGCATTTTCTTTAGGGCAAGGACAAAAATTTACATCTATATGTTGAACTGGGCACATATCCTCCATCCTGCCATCTCTTGTAATTCCTGAACAATTCTTACACAGGATTGTTGATGGACACTCCTTCCCGTTGAAAGCATTCTTATCAAATTGAGAAGGAAAAAGAGATTTAGATGTTTCTTGGAAACAATACATTGAGCAACCAACACCTCCCTGTAATAACATATGCAGTTAAAATTTTTTATGAAGACTAGATTTTAACACTAAGACAACAATACTACTAGATAAGTTAATTTTCTTCTTCAAATATCAAGAAGACCAAGGCATGAAGTGTCCACATTATTTTCCTTGTTTCTTACAGCTAACAAAAGTTGACGTTTATGTAATTTTTTGTATCCTTTTCTATACTTAATGGAAATGTTGCAGAAGTATGCCCAACCATATGTGATTTGGAAAAATAAACAATTGTTCTCGCTTCTGAAGGGAGGGCCAAAAAGGATGCCCTCCCTTGCTAGCACCCAAAGCAAGAACCATGTGTGAATTAAAGTCAACAAAATGTGTGAATTAAAGTCAACAAAATGTATGAAGCTTTCTAGCAATCTTACCATTAGGTTAAAAAAGGAGATAAAGGAAGCACCATGAAAAGCCTTTCTTTAACTCTTATCTTTTAGTCAATGAACTTTTTGGTTATAAACTTTGATATACAAAATGAAATGTAGGAAGAGAATCAAACCTTATCATAAGCTTTATCCCTGATGCAATCATTACTTCTAACAGTTTGAGATTAGAGCAGGAGAAGAAATCTTTGTTATCTGCAGAAGTACCAAATATATGTTCAAGTAACTTCTACATCAGTCAGCATACAAGTCAGTAAAGACATCTTAAAATGATGTTAGAGTACTTCTACAAAATTTGAAGCACAGACTCACTAGTCAATGGCTAAATGATCCGCACCTTTTCCAGCTGACTTTGAAGAATGAAATGGAGCTCCAGGCAGCAGTCCTGATGTAGGGAGTGAAGCCTCTTGAGTCTCACCTAACCTTTTCTGAGAGGACTTTGAACTCTTATTCTGCAAATTTATCAGATAACAAGACAGTGTGTGCTGGGATCAAAAAGGGTGTTCCAAGTCATGAAATGGGGGGAAAAAAACAATATTGAGGGGAAAAAGAAAAGACACTGAATTAAAAAGAATGCCCACAAAAGGAAACTAGATTCAAAAAATTAATATTAAGTATACTGAACTAGAAAGCATGCCTACAAAAGAAAACTAGATTAAAAAAATGAATATTATCTATTATAGTGTGGACAAACAATTAAAGCCTCCTTGCTCAGATGTAAGTAACATATCCAGTGTAGTATACATTCAGGTTTAGCAACTTCAAGTAAACGTGTAGTATTGCAGAAACATATAATTATAGTTCCGGTAATTTATTATAGCACACAAACAAAGGTAAGGAGAAAACAGTGAATTTGGTCAGAAAGGAAGTCCCTTTAGGTCCACAATCTAAAAACTCCATGCAAATAATGTAGTCAAGAAACTTGACCCAATTATCCATGGGAAAAAATCTAAGGTAAGTTCTAATGTGCTACACTTTTGCATAGTATAATTACAGCTGCTACCACAGGCATTGAAGTTGAGAAATTTAAAGCAAAACTTGAGAAAGTTCAACAGAAATATTCTGTGTTGTAACCCAATATAATAACATAGGTTGAGCAAAGGAGTTGCTACTAAAGTGTATTTTTATCAATGGTCCAACATATTCATTCAAACTTGTGAATGTAAGAACTCTGAGATCAAAATCATACCTAGAGATTTTTGTTAAGCAAGTAATAAGATGTCAGGACCATGAAGTTTCAGTCAGTCATTGTAATGGGCACATACAGGGCTCACATTTTTGTGTCCCGTCACCAATTGCAGGTCAAAAAAAGGCATCTTGACTTTCTGGGGAAAGGACTGCAAAGATAGGCTTGCCAATTAGTGCTGAAACATCAAATGACATCTCTTCCTTCACTGATTTTCCTTCTGTGCATGAGTTCATTTTATGTTGAGAAAGCGTCCTAAAGAAACTCATCCTTAATTTTTTGGTGGAAATATCCTTTACATTGGATGAAATCATTAAAATTTGCTCACGATTCCCAAATCTCAAATAAACACCAACATCCTCATAATTAATTCATTAATATAAATGCGACCACATCAAATAGGGTTAAAAAAATAACTGCTCCAGTTAACTTCAAGTAAGGAAGGCTAAGAGTTAAACCATAGACCATTTTGCTCACCATCAAGTTATCAAAAATATTGGTATGGACTTGACATACAGAGCAAGGGTCTTAACCATCCAAAAATTGAAGTTGCTCCAATTTTGTTATAATAGCTAGTGTCTGAACTGTAAAACTCCTTCCTAAGACAAATCCTAAGACACTTGCTTGAATAACAATAAATCGACCAAAATCATAAAAAACCTCCCAAACACGGTACAGAATGTACATAAATAGAAACAAATATTACTACAAACAGATGGTTCACCTTAACTTGTTTTCATAAATTGCCAAAATCAACGGATCTCAGATAATTACCTGAAAGTAAGAGGCCAGCAATTTTGCCATTTCAGAACTTGACTTATTAGCTGGCAAACCATACTTCTTGCACAAGCACTGTAGATCCTTCCTTGAAAGCCTTTGATAGAATTGCTCATATCCTTTATTATTCCTCATCTCTCTACAGCCAGAGAATCAACATGTCTTACATTCAGCTCTTATTTTCAAAAATATTTCAATAAGCTTCCAGGAAGAAATTTTAGATAAATAAGTCAAATAAAAAAACGAAAAGAAAACAGAATCAATTAAATACATGAAGATGACAACGAACAGCAGTTAATAGCATCACAATAATGTTCTGTTGCTGAGAAAGAGAAGGAAACAACATTGGCTCAATTCACGAATCAAAAATTTTTCATCCATTTTCTCGTGGGAAAAAAAAGAAAAGAAGAAAAGCGGCAGAAAAATTGAAACGAAACTTGAAACTGCAGCTTAATGAAACGAAACACTTGCACGGAACTCACACGAAGCTATATTTTTGTTTTATTTTCCTACATTATAACATCAACAAACAGAGCAAGTTTCATACAAGAGCGAGAATACGACAAAGTAGAAGTGAAAGCGTTTACTTCGTACCTAATCGGGAAAATTTTCCAAGAAAATTGGCAAGAAACTGAAGGAAAATGTAGGAAAGTCGGCTACAGCGCGAATCAGGCCTCAAAATCAGATTTTGTTTTGATTGTTTTCGATTTTAGATTCTGTTTTGTTTTACTCCCGATAATCATGGAGCCAGAAAACTAGAGAGTAAGAACCAACCAACGAATGGCAGCACTTGCGTAAATGGCCCGCTGGGAAAGGGTGTACGGTGAATGCTGGTACTGAAGTTAAAATTTTATAAATAGTCGTCATAATATTTTTTATTTTTTTAATTAAATTTAAAATAATTTTTTTATTAGTTAAAATTTTTATTTATGAACAATTTTATCTTAAAATTAAAAACATAAATTTTTTCTATTGAATCAAAAATTATATTGATAGATAAATATTTTTTAAGTTATTATTGTGTAGATTGAGTGTTATTCAATGTATTTGTCACTTCAAATCAATTTTTATTTATGGACAATTTTATCTTAAAATTAAAAACATAAGTTTTTTCTCTTTTTTCTCTACCCAACCAAAATTTATATTGATATATGAACATTTTTTAAGTTTTTATTGTGTAAATCGAATGTTATTCAACGTATTTGTCACTTCAAATAAGAAAATAGCAAAATCTTGTAAGTTTTTTTAAACCTTTTTAAAAAATTTAATATTCATTAAAAATTAAATAAAAATTATATTTGAAGTTAGAAATATGTATTATTGATGAATTAAATATGAAAAATAAGTTAAAATGATATAAAAGACGTTAAAATCCTACCAAAAATATGATTTTTAGTGTATTTTGCTAAAATCAGACGGCAGTCCAGACGGCAGTCCAGACGGCAACCGATGCGACTGCCGTCTAGTTTCACGCATCTCGGGCTTGAGATGTGTCTAGAGATGCGCACAAGATAGTCATCTCGAGCTCGAGATGACCCCACATTGTGCACATCTCGTTGCGGCATCGCGGACTTTATCTGCGATGCTGCACTATTTTGCGCCACGTGGTAGCATATGCCACGTGGCGCTATAATAAATTATTATTTAAAAAAATATTTTAAAATTTTAAAAATATTTTCTATGTTTATTTTTATTTATATTTTTAATAATTTTTAATTTTTTTTAGGTCCTATAAAATATAATACAATTGTTATTTAATTTGGAGGAAAGTGTGAGAGTTCTAATGATGGAAAAAAGGGTTATGTTAATTATAGTAATTTTGGGATTTCAGTTTTGAAAGATATTAAATTTAAAGATCTTTTAAATACAGTATGTTATACCTTGGGAGTCGACAATGTGAACTATAAGGTGACTTTGAAAATCAAAATTGATGCAACGAAGTATAAATTAAAACTGTTAGGGTCGGTGATTACGTGTCATCCCTGAATGTACATATACTTATGTATTTATACAAGTCCTTGAATGTACATATCCCTGAATGTACATATACTTATGTCATCCCTGAATGTACATATACTGAATGTACATATACTTATGTATTTATACAAGTGTACATTCTCATTAAATCGTTAATACTCATTAATATGATATTTTGCATGTAACGTTACAGACATTGTAGATCTGAAGGAGTTCGAATCAGATCTAAAGGAGTTTAGATAATGGCTCATAGTCAGTCACGCTGAGAGATATAAATGTTAAATGTGTAGCACGGTTAAGTGTTAGCTGGTTATAATACTTAGCATATCCAAGAGTTGGAGCCTTATCTGTAATGGGACATAGACTTGGAAATATACTAGTAACTGCATAGTTGCAAGAGTTGCAATCGGGTGCCAGGAAATACATATTGCACAAGTATGTTCTCGAATAATTGTCTCTGTTCTATTTCTGCTGATGTGGGTCTCTCGGTGGATTTCTTTATATATAGATCAGCATATGTCGTACCTATAGGGTATAGATGATCGTTCCTAGCCGATTGTGAGCTTGGAGCTCGTATTAACATATGGGTATCCAGTTAGGACTTGATATGGAACAGACTCACAAAGACCTTCGATAGATACCCAATGTAAGCCGTCAACGAAAGGTCCTCTTGAGTTGAGTAGTATACGTAGTCCTTTGACCTGAGTGCCACAGTGGGCTTATAAGTGATCTACCATACTTTAGTTTCACGCATGCCACAGACCTTTCATGGTGTGACCGCTAAGTGTTGCTGGGTATGGTCCGATGCTTATGGAGTCCAATGCGTACAGATATATGATCCGTCAACTCCCATATGGAGTTAGATATCTAGATGCTTCGAGACTATATCTTAGAAAGTCTTGTGGCCACAAGCAATCATCCCAGTAAAGAGTTCCGCCAGGGTCGAACAATATGGCATAGGAGTTTGCGCATATTGTTCAGTGAGATACAAGTCTGGAGATAGGATATAGATGAGCACAAGGGGATTTGATGGTGATAATCTATATCCCCAGCACATCCAGGATATTATGACGGAAGGACTATATGTATGCATTGTAACATCAACTTGCATGGTTCAAGGCGCTGATTTATATATCCGTGACATGTGCGTGGGGCATTGCTCATGGACTCATGAAATAGTTCTATTTAACAAATTGGGCGTAGGACCTAGGGAGTCCCACGATATAGAATGTACTCGTTGTACACTGGGGCAGTATGCTGGATTAAAATGTTTAATCCAGCATTACCACGGGAATACGTACGTGTCTGTATTTAAGTGTTAAATACAAAAATTAGTTAATAATTGTTATTTACTAATTGTATAATGATACGTAGCGTATTATAGACTCTCAGTTGAGTTGACCCAAGTGTGAGATTTAGTGGAACTCACTAGAGAGTGAACTTGGTAACTATTTATAAAGGGTAAAATAGTTATGTCACGCCCCAGACCCAAAAGATCCGACACACGACATCACTTACATTCATTCACTGCATGTGCACTCATAAATAATATTACACAAAATTTTCAACTTTCATTCAACACAGAAATCCTTAGCAAGTTGCTAGTAAGTTCAACACTAAAATCAACCATAACCTAACATATAAATATAAACTTCTCTTGACAATATTTAAACATTCATTTCAATTTCTTTCAGAATTATAGCAATTGAATTATGACTGGGACAATTATTAAACCGGAGATACGCAGAGTTTTCTCAGAGATTAACACTCTACTACGTCACCAGTAGCAACTTTGTTACCGAGAGCCCAGAATATATCCATTGCAAATTCTTACTTAAAATCATCCAATAACCACACTTTATAAAACTTAAACCAAATCCAATCCATACACAATGAAATAATACATAAGTATTTATTCAATAGGGACAAATCAAATATCATATCCCACGTGTCCCCAAATGAAACACTCGGTAACCTAGCAACTTAGGGAACCCAAGGAACAGCAGAAGCCTTGCCAAATCCGCTAAGCACACATGCACCTTATTTACCTGAAATCACCATAAACTATAATGAGTATAAAACTCAGTAAGCATACTAGTTTTTCATATCTCAAATACAAATACATATATGTACACAATGCATATGTATGATATGTTGTGATCAATTCAAAATCATAATCTTATCAAATCACATATCATGTAAGCGCTTACACATTCTTTCAAAACACATAATAGGAATACCATCACTCAACTACTACTTAGTAGGACTTACATATCACATATTACATAATGAGCCAAATGTCACTCGTAGATGACATACCGTATGAGAGGAATAGTACAAGTGAGGTCTTGAATAACACATATATAATGCTTATGCCCGAAGGTAAAAGCCAAACCCTCACCCTGATCATTGATGAGTCCTCTCACATGCACCAATACGCCACCACACGAATGTGATGACTCACTCTTCCTTTAGGTACCAATAGGATCCTCCCTACATACGGAACACATAATATATACCAATCCCAAAGGAAATGCCACACATAAAGGCTCCACAAATCACATAAAATGCCTACTAAGTTAACAGTGAGTTCAAGTACCCTCAAAATACAAAATATTTCTCATGGACATATTACACTTCAAAAGCTTTCTTTATTAAACACATCTTATTTTGAAAGCTCACTTACAAAAACACATGTATGTCCATGCTCAATGTCAATGCTCACATTCAGAAACATATATTCACATTTCATATCAAAATATACTTTGACATAACATAAACATATTCTTAACCCCATTTGCAAAATCATACAAAACAATTACTATGTTTATTGTGATTTCAGTAAAAAGTCTAGTATACTTACCTCTTAACACTTTCAGCTACAAGGCTTAAATCTCCTTAACCTATCAATGGAGATTAATCCTTTCATAAGCCTCACAATTCACACAAAATACTTTAAATAGCTTACAAAATTATACACAATGCATTTATCACATCAAATTGGTCTAAATATTTAGTTTCTCAAAACCTGTCATTCTGACCACTTACACTTAACAAAAATTTCTAATACATCAAATGATGTTCAATTACTCCAAAATCATAATATACCATTCTTGACTCATATATCCTTCTTATATATGAATATTATATCAAATTTCCTACACAATCCATTCCATACACACCATCGAATCCAAACTACAAACCTGACAGGATCAAGATACTTACTGAACAGTATTCAATCTCCCAATTTTATAAAATCATATACTAACTCAAAAATTATAAAACTACCACATAATTACTCTTAACACATATCTCAGTCCATGATAAATATTTCACTTCCAAATCACTGCCAAAAGTATTTTAAAACTATTTTATTCTATAACTTTAAAAATCTGTTAATCAAATATTGCAATGAGCTGATACACTTTAGAAATTCATAACACTTCAACCACATTGATCTAAATTCTCAATTCTGAGTATATCATATTAGACATATAAACTTATCATATTCCACAAATTCATAATTTTTGAAGATCATTTAGTAGGACAAAAATTATTTTTCACTGTACTATACTGTTTACACAGGAAATTTCCAGAATTTCAGGGTCATTTTGGTAAATTTACTATAAATTTAATTTCCAGAATTTTCAATCAATTCAAAGTCTCAGATGATCCTTAACATGTCTAATTTCATATACTCAAAATTCAAAACCAGAATCGAATCACAACAATTTATAAAATTCCTAGATCAAGAGGTTATCCAGCAGAAAGTCCATAATTCATCATGATTTATCAAACTATCTTATAGATCATCATCAATTCTCATATGATCTTACGAAATACACAACAAATCCTCAATTATACATATTTTCAGAAATCAAAACTTAAAGGAATTAACTTAATTAATACCAATAAATTGAGAAATACGTATGATATACCTCTTGAAATTCAAAATTCCAATTTCTTCTTCTTTTTCTTCTTCTTCTCCTCTTTCTCTCTCCTCTATTTCTCTCTTCTCTCTCTTAAAATGGGTAGCTCGACCTAAAAATAGTAAATTAGGGTTCAAAAGTGTATTTTTATACTAAGAGGCTAATTTTTAGTATTTACGAATTTGCCCCCAAAACTTTCAAAGTATAACAATTTGGTCCCTAAAATAAATCTAAAGTCATACAAATAAACCCAATACTAATCGTATATCCTTAACCTATAAAAATATTACTAATAACAATATATAATTCAAGTATCACCAACATACAAATAAAATACGTATATTTATACATATATAAATACTTATTCTTACCAGTCGTGGATACTGGTTACTACAAGTTATTTCTCACTTTAATTATTTAATAGTTAAATAATTAAAGTATCTTTCTTTTTATATTATATAATATATTATATTATATTATATATTATTATTTTATTATATATATCTATATATAAAGAAAAAGAAAGAGAGAAAGAGAGTAAGTGTGTGAAATTGGCAATTGTTAATAGAAAGAAAAAGAGAAAGAAATAGAGAAGAAAAAAAAAGGAAAATGAGAGAAAATGAAATTGTTTCATTTTTTTTATACCTTAAATTGGAGCAATTGTGAATTATTTTAAATTCTCCGTTTCTTATTCTTTTGAAGAAAAAGATAAAAATACACACCCAGCCATTTTGAGGATTAAGAGTTAATCCCGGACTGAATATAAGGCTGTTGTTCTAACTCACCAAGCCCACCGTATTGGTGACTAGAACTGCACATGAGTTGGTCTCCATGCGGACTCTAGGAAAAACACATGTATAATGTTACACATTAAGGTGAGTTCTCTAACCTATAAATATATTAATGTGATTAATATATTGTATTTATTGGGTTTATTACAAATTTATACGCTTCCGCCGTGTTAGGCAATAAACACAATTGCATATGCATACACTCACACATGTCTTAGATCCGCCAACAAAAACTTATTGAGATTTGAAACGACAGTGATGTTTGATTCTTTTTTAGCACCAACAGAAAATCATACTATCTTTTATGTGTAACAGTGGATCTTAGAGCTCCTGTTTATGAAGATGATGTACAACCCCTCAATCAAAACCCACAGTCGATTTATAATCATTTTATGTTAGCTAATGGTAACAACCAAGTGAGCCATACATCCCCATCAATTCCAACAGTGGTTTCCTCAAATACAACGAATAAATATCATAATGTTTATCATATACCGTTCAATGAAGATTCAGCCTATACACACTACGCTTGTAAAGACATTAAAAATATTGGGGATGTAAAAGGGGACTGTGATGATGTTGAAAATGTTGATAATTTAGAAGGTGGTGATTTAGCAGAAAGCGGACGTTGTTATATTTTAATAAACTCCCTAAATATTGAAGTTAGAAGAATAGATTTTTGTGAAGTTGAAAATTCATTTGCGTTTATGCCTCCAGTACCATCATCAAACTTGGACATATCGAATAAGATATGGAGTAGTAGAATTGATGATGTGTTTGTAGAAAAGTTGTTTGATAGCAAAGACGAACTTCATCAATCTATTAGTGTGCTAGCACTTAAGGGTAATTGGAGTTTTAAAGTCTCAATGTCGACAAAAGATCATTTTGAGGTAAAATATGACGATAATAGATGCCGATGACGATTACATGCGATGTCGACAAATGCAAGGAAACATTTCATTGTGCATAGAATTGATTCAAATCATGTATGCCAATTAAATCATTGTGCGATGGTTATCGACAAATAAAGTTTCAAATTATTGACAAATTCATAAAAAAAATAAGTTTGCATTTATGAGTCGACTTTATAGATCGAAGGAAATCTAAGTAGACATACGTGAAAAGTTTAATATAGAGATAACTTACCCTACTATTATGACCGACACAAAATTTTTAATATTTAATTTTATTTTAATTCGTTAATTTTTATCATTAATTTTAACAGTTAAAGAGTAAAAAATAAAAAAAAATTTAATTATAAAAATAAATTACATTTTAAATATATGATACAATCTTATTTATTCATTATTTTTTTAAATATATAATACAATTTCATTCGTTAATTTAATATAATATAATTAAAAATAAACTTTAAAAAAAAAGGTATCGTAACATCATAAAAATAAATTCAGTAAGATCTTAAGTCAAATCCGATCCGTTCCATGTCAAAAAAAAAAATCCATAGACTAGTAGTTTTGTAAATAATGAGATTTGTTATGTCATTTTCTTGTAAAAATTCATGGAAAATTTTTATAGATAGCCAAAATTTTGGATTTTTTTTTTAAAATTTTAATCAAAAATAAAAATTTGTAAATTTTGTAGTCATAAACTTCAAAATTGAACACAAATACTCTTAATTGCATTTTTCCCACAACTCTACATATCTCTCAAAACCCTAATCACATTATCTCTAATCAATAGCGTGGACGGCAACGATTACACCGACTGAAGGAACCAAAATATAGTAAGTTTAAGTTTTTTCTTTTTTATTTTCTAATGAATTTTGAATTTAAATAGGATGATATTATTATAAAAATGTGTTGTGACTTGCCGGAATGTTGTTATCGCACCTCGAATCATCTTGGGATGATTTGGCACACGAGAGTCACATACCTCGCACGTGACTTTATTAATTGTTTAAAAAAATATTAAATGTGAATTGTTTTAATATTAGTTTCATATGTTAATTGATTATTATTTTAATTGTTTTCTATTAATATCATTTAAATATGTATCTCTATCAATTTCATATAATTATTATTAATAATTATGTTATAATAATTTAATAATTTTATTTATTATTATTTTTTAATTATAGATATTCAATTGTGTAATTTTATTTTATTTTTTTTATGAGATATTAGTTTTATTATTTTTTATTTACAAAGAAAAAAAATCAGTTTCAAAGAATTTGAAAATGTCTGTTGTAGGCCATTTTCTAGTAATAATATCATCTATTCAAAGTCGTGGGTTTTAAAAGTTATCGAAGTTGACCGAAATTTATCAAGAAAAGATATTCAGGGCCACTTGTATGATCACTTTCTCAATCTGCAGGAAATTAAATTTTTAGGGATTTTAATCCATTATTTGCTATTTAAGGAAGTGCAACTAATGACTTTGATGATGAATTTTGGCACATTGTCAACAATAAACATTCATTTTGCTTGACTTGAGTTTGTGTTGGTATCTATTTATGTCTACGCCTACCGAGCAACTAAAGGCTACATTTGAATATTTCGCATCTCATCCGAAATTAACTAAGCTAATGGATAGCTAATAAGATTGGCTGAATTAATATATGTAATTAATATGTAATTTTTAATTAAGTGCAAGTGTATTTTATCATAAACAAATAATAAAAAATAAGTATAGTATTGTTTTTATGAGATATTGTTGTTATTGTTTATACTAAATATTAAAATTATATTTTTTTACTTTTATTCGAACGAAAAAAAATTAAAAAATTAGTAATATAAACTAAATAACAAAAAATTAATAAGATAGAAAAGATAAAAGGTAAAAAGATAGAAGCACCAATAATAGATCAAATTTAAGATCACGACTATCTCTCGATATGTTATTTGGACCAATTAATTTTTTTTAAGTTAATCATTTAATATGAATTGTTGGCTACATTTTTAATATCTTCACAAGTTTTTATCGATGGTCGAATGACTATATCTTACTTTAACAATTACTTATATATTAATAATAATCAAAATAAAATAAGATTAATTAAAAACCAATCTATTACTACTATGTATGCTATATGGATATATTTCTATCTTATATGAAACTCATAATTGTTATCCTATGATTATATATCAAACTATTCAATGGCAACACAAAAATCCTTTCATCAAGTTTATTAGGATTCCCATAATAATTTAATTAGTAATCAAGTAATTAAAAAGTATTACACATATAATAATTGAACAATTCTATTTTTGATTTTATAAAAATAAGAGAAGAATTTGACTTCAATCACATATCAAGTTCAAAGTTATAATTCTAAAATTGAAACTTGGCTCATAGAGTAAAATAAAGAGTTCTAGAATTTATTAAGAATAACATTATGACAATCATAGAAAACTAGAAAGATAAAAAATTAAAGAGATAAAACTAATTTTGATGTAATCTTCAATCTTTTAGACTTCTGGAGATCCTTCAAAAATTGTTCTTTCTCTCTTTTCTTCTCTCTCTTTGATTCTTGAAATAAGCTTTTTAATATTCTATTTATAAGTTTATATTTTTAAATTAGAACAAAATACCAAATATAAATCAGCTTAGAATTTTTTTTTTACGCTAACATTGGTTATGTATTTACAGTTCACATAGTACTGTGATGCTAGTTTTAGGTGCTAGGGGACTAAGGACTCTGACTTGAGTACCGCAACGCTTATTTTTAGGCGATGCGACTGTTGTGTGATTTCTATAACACAAACTAACGCAAGTGCACGTTATTGCAACAAGTAATATATGATAAGTAGAGTGATGATTCCATGGAGAATGATTTGTCTTTTCTAGTTTAAGTACTGAAATTGTGTCTTTTCTAGTTTAAGTACTGAAATTGTGTCTTTCTACTCTTATCCAGAAAATGATTTAATGTATGAGATTAAACTACTCAAGTAAAAGAATAACTTCATTATGATAAGTAATAAACTAAACTACCACAAGTTAAATTCAATATGAGACATCCTAGGGTTACAAACTATCCCTTATTATGCAAATCAATTCAGCAGAATCTCTTTTAGGTTTATTGTACTCAACTTGATATATTGACCAAAACACTCAACACATCACAAGCCTCTTTCAATGGTCAAGTGAATATATTCTATCCAATCAAATATCTATAAATCTATGATAAATAAATTGAACAAAATTCATTAAGCATAAGTTTTATGAGTCATACATGCCATATGAATATATGTCTATCTCATATAAAACCCATGTGTACTACACTATAATCATGCATCGATATGCTTAAGACTTAATATGTAAATGTCTTTTTCAAGTTTATTTAAGTATTTCTAGATCAATTTAACTATTGGCCAAGTAATAAAATTGCATTAAACACAAACATAATGAATATATCGAAAGCTGAATTTAATACCATAAAATAGATAGCTATAGTCAATCACATAATGAGTTCAATGATGTAATTCTAGAAGAATGAAATTAGCTCATCATTAAACTACACATTCTTAAAGCTAATTCTATCAATACTGGCAAAATAAACATCTTACAACTAGTAAAAGACCAAAGGAAAGAAGAAATCCATACAAATGCCTTTGATGTTGAATCTTCATTTTTTCCTCTTTGATTTCTCCAAACTTGAAAGTTAGGTGTTTTTCTTTCTTATCCTCAGCTGCCTCTTCAAAATGTAAGTTTTTGGCAAATATATAGGTAAGAGCACGAAATTAGGGCGAACTTAGGGTTGCTTTTTAGACTTCTTGATTTTAAGTATCCTATCAACTTTTGCTACCTAGGTCTCAATGTTGCGGCATTGAGGTGTTTGGTAGCTTTTATTCATATTTAATAGGTTTTCTTTTCATACCACTATCCACTAATATAAGTTCACATATAACTAATTATCAAATAGGTCTTTATTAAGCTTGTATTGTATAGCTAAGGTAAATGCAGGATAAAATGAATAATTTTTGCTCAATTCATACTATAAACACACATTCTTGTTCTTAGATCATTCCTATCTTTTATCAATTTTACCAAAAATTCCCCCAAACTTAATTGACAACTTTCATTGTCTACTTTATTGCTCATCTTTTTTTTTTCTAAGCTAAAAGTATAGTCAACTTTATCCACTTTTTTTTTTGAATGAGTCACTATATCCTCAAACTTAAGTCTTTACAACCTCTTGTGAGCAATCAAACTCTATTACTATTCATTCCACTCATTCTTCCCATAAGTTTAATACTCTCATAACCCTTAACCAAGACCACTATGCTTATAGTGTGAAGGGTATTAAAAAGGAAAATTTATTTAAAATCTAAGGTATAGATGTGTTTAATAAATAAAAATAGTCATTAGGCTCAAAGTGGGTGATTAGAGATAAAATACAATATAATATTAGGCTGAAAAAACTCAAACGATCCAAAATTGGCTTAAAATAATTTTCTCAATCATGTACACTCTAAGATTCGCCTCGAGTGATAATTAAATAAGTTCTAGAATATGTAAGACCTCTAAGTTCCTTATCATATAATGTTCTCTAAGGAGCAAACAAATTAAATAATCATAATTATATGCTCAATATGTTCAAGGAAACACAAATAAGACAAAATCTTGATATAAAGATTAAACATAAGAACAATTGCGACATCTCTTATTTCTCAAAACTTATATCTATCATAATCAAGATCTTATCATTGACTAATAAATATCATATTGAACCAAAAACTAACAACTAAAGAAAGAAAAAAATTAACATGCAAAATAACAGACAAAATTAATGGAGCAGTAAATAAATACAGATAAGTGTTTTCTTCCTCTAAATTTAAATTTGACATTGTCCTCAATGTCAAAAAATAAACATACGAGTAAGAAATTTTACTAGTAAATGAAGGCTTAGCATTATGGCGTTTAAGTCTTGAAGCGACGATGTTAAATTTTTGGAAAGTTTTTCAAAATAGCCAAAATGGAAGGTGCCTTAACTTGTTTAGCCACCATTTCAATTTTAGAATTTTTTTAGTCAAATAAATCACTTTTGAACAAAAATATCCTTTTACTATGTGAATAGTACCCACCACAATAAACAATACCTGCTACAAATTTAATTTAATTTAATTTTACAACTAATTTATTTATAATTTTATTTTACTTAAAATTATATTTATTCAAATTTAAATTTGTATTTATTTATTAAAATTATATATATTTTATTTGATTATATTTTTTAATTATTTAATTTAATCACTTTATTACAAAAATGAAATAAATATGTAGTTAAACTAAACTAAATAAATAATATAATTAATTTAAATAATTAACAAATAATATAATTAAATAAAATAAATATAATTTTAATATACAAACTTTTTAATAAACTATATAAATTAATTATATAAAATATTAATAAAAAATAAAAAATACTTACTATAAAAATAATAAGTAAAAGTAAATTAAAATATTATAATAAATAATAAAATTAAAAAGAAAAAATCTATATTTTTTATTGCATCCAAATATGGGCGCAATATATTTTTATTGCACCCAAAATGGGTGCGATATTTTTTTTCCTAATACACAGTACTTGTTACAGTGTATATTAGTTTGCTACAATAATTTTTATTCAAAATTAAATATTTTTTGTTTATTAAAATTTTATTTATTTTATTTTATTTATTTATTTTAATTATATTAGTACAAAAATTACATAAATAATATAATTATTTAATGTAGTTAAACTAAACTAAATAAACACAATAAATAAAAAATAATTTTCATAAGCAAATACAATCTTAATTGTATTTTTCATTAAAATTATATTTTTTATATTTATTGATAATTAAATAAAATAAATAAAAATACAATATTTAATTATTTATGAATAATATAAATTAATTATGCCATATATAATAAAATAAAATTATAAAACAATTATCGGGCTTATATATAGGCGCGATAAAAGTATATTGCCCATATTTGGACACATTATAAAATATAGACTTTTTTATTTTTAATTTTATTATTTATTATGATATTTTTATTTTATTTTTACTTATTATTTTTTATAGTAAATATTTTATTTATTTTATATAATTAATTTATATTATTTATTAAAAATTTAGTATATTAAAATTATATTTATTTTATTTTATTATATTATTTGTTAATTATTTAAATTGATTATATTATTTATTTAGTTTAGTTTAACTACATATTTATTTAAATTTTGTAATAACGTGATTAAATTAAATTATTAACAAATAATATAATCAAATAAAGTAAATATAATTTTAATAAATAAATACAAATTTAAATTTGAATAAATATAATTTTAAGTAAAATAAAATTATAAATAAATTAGTTATAAAATTTAATTTAATTTAAAAAATCACTGGAGCAGGTACCGTTCACGGTAGAAGATACTACTTAAATAGTGAAATGTTATTTTTGTCCAAAAGTAATTTGTTTGACTAATAAAATTAGAAAATAAAAATGGTGACTAAAAAAGTTAAAACCCCCTCAATTTTGGCTATTTCAAAAAATTTTCCTAAATGTTTCTATCTCCTAATTCTAGAGCTTCTTTTTTTACTTCTTGAATGCTCACTTGCTATTCTAACACTACAAAAGAAAAAGATAAAACAAATTATATTAAAATTTAAAATTTACTTGGGTTATTTCTCAAGAAGCATTTAATTTAACGTCATCGACTTGACGTCTTTTAGATTCATGGTGAATCAAATTGCATGTCAAAACATCTTGCTTATAAAACTTCAGTCGATGTTTTCGAGCATTAACATTCATTTTCTTAGACTTTCATAACTCTATGAGAAAATCTCTTAAATGTGACCCCGACCACCTTGATTTAAGCTTTCTTAGAAAGAGTTTAATCTTAGACTGAAAGAATGATCCTTATTGGCCGGTGTGAATCCTCTTTTCCTTGATCTTGCAATGTCCCTTCTTTTTCTTTATCTTGTATAGTTTTGTATAAGCTTGTAGTTGCACGACTTCTATCACTTTCAATTTAGGAGGTGGTAGTGGATCCTCTAAAATTACCATGTCAACCTTGAAATATTGAGAGATATTTTTAGAAAATTACTAATTATCAAGGTTTTTCTCTAGAGTCTTTATTGGAATGGTGGAGAAATGTATGTGATATCTTTTGCTTTGAAGTGCCTCCAATTCATTTTCTTTTGTAGTTGACTCATCTTTTGTTATTTTTATTGCTTTATCATGGCTCTCACTAGATTGAGATATTTCAGCAGCTGTTGGCAGTTTTTGTTCACTCCTCAAAATGATTGCTTAGCATTGATCCTTATTTTCTCTTGGATTCACCTCTGTGTTGCTTGGAAATAGATCTTATGGCTCTATAATGATGTAACTAATTGGCTCACTTAAATCTCTAACATCTTTAAAGAGGATGCTTGGTTTTAGATGAGATTTGCTTGACTTTGTAAAAGGAAATCTGTCTGCTTCTATACTGTAAAAACATCTTCTCTAAGTTTAGTTTCTCTCTAATCTGCTATTGAGTTTAGGCATGTATACTATGAGGATATATCCAATCCAAATTATAGAAATTGGTGTGTTATTCTTAATAGTTCATAAAATGCGTAACCTCCATGCATTGGCCATTTAAATTGTGTCACCACAATAATCACAGATGACAAGTCTACTCTTTACAGTATTATTTTTAATGGCATTTAATATCTTGGAATTAGATTAATTTGTACAGCTAATAAGATGAGTGCCTCATCATCATGTCTACTAGTAATCTTTCTTGGGGTTATTCTTTATGTGGACCATTGATAGCTGTTGGATGTCATCTCCTCTAGTAGGTTATATGCTTTGTTAATTGATTTGCTTATTATTGCTCCACCCATAACTGCATCTATTATGATCCTTAATTGCCCCATCAAGCCATTATAAAAAATTTGTTTGAGCAACCACTTTAAAATCCTATGGCGTGGACATTTTTACAATATATCTTTATACCATTCACATACTTCATAAACTGTTTTCGAGTCATACTACATGAAAGAAGTAATGTCATTCCTTATCCTTGCTATCTTGGCTGGTGGAAAGAATGTTGATATAAATTTTAGGGCCAAGTCATCCCATGTTATAATAGATATTAATGGTAGTGACATCAACCAACTCTTCGCTTTATCTCGAAGTGAAAAAGAAAATAACTGCAACCGTACTACATCATCTGAGAGTTCATTGTATTTTAATAAATCATAAATCTCTAGAAAATTTATGATATATTCATCTAGATCATCATATAGATGTCCACTGAATTAATCTAAGTCTTTCAATATTAATTGTTTTCAGCTGAATTTCAAAGTAGTTGGCATTTATAGTTAGTCAGCATATGCTGGGTTAAATGCTACTAATCATTGGGAGTGAATAATCTTTCAAAGATTTATGTTCTTCTGCTTGCTGTTGAAACTAAAATTGATAGGCTATGATGTAGATTTGAAAGGTTTATCTAAAAAAATAATAATAAAAAGACTAGAAAAGCAATTGTACAAAACAAAAATAAATAAAAATTAACTATATAACAAAATAAAAAAATGAAGTAAAAATAAAATAGATTGGTTTTACTATATTAACACAAACAATAAACTAATTCATTGGCAATAGTGCCAAAAACTTGATGTGCAATCCTAGTTAAGCACAAGTGCATACTATCGTAAACAAGTAATAAAGAGTGAGTAGAGTATCGTTCCCACGAAAAAGTGTTGTTATTGTTTATACTAAGTACTAAAATTGTGTATCATTACTTCTTTTCAAATGAAAGAAAATTAAAAGATAGTAATTTAAACTAATAACAGAAAATTAACAAGATAAAAAAGACAAAAAATAATAAGATAAAAGCACCAATAATAGATAAAAGTCTAGGATTACAACTATCTTTTGATATATTCCGTGAACCAATTATTTTTTTATTAAGTTAATCCCACAATATGAATTATCAGTTAGATTCTTAATATCATCACAAGCTTCTATCAATAGTTGAGTGACTATATCTTACCCTAACAATTGCCTATATGTCTATGGTAATCAAAATAAAATGAGATTCATCAAGAACTGGTCTATTACTATCATATATGCATATAGGTATATTTCTATACTACATGAAACTCATAGTTGTTACCCTATGATCATATCTTAAATTATTCAAAGCTAACACAAAAAAATATTTCATCAAGTTTATTAGAGTTACCATAAAAATTTAATAGTGATAAAGTAATTAGAAAGTATTAAGTATATAATAATTGAACAATTCTATTATTGAGTTTATAAAAATAAGAGAAGAACTTAAATTCAATCACAGATCGAGTTTAAAGTTGTAAGCTTAGAATAAAAATTTAGCTCATAGTGAAATAAAGAGTTCCAGAGTTTATCAAGAATAACATAATAAAAATCATAGAAAACTAGACAGATAAAGAGTTGAAAAGATAAAACTAATTTTGTTATAGTCTTTTTAATCTTTCAAAAATTGTTCTCTTTATCTCTTTCTCTCTCTCTTCTTCTTCTCTCTCATTGATTATTGAAATAGGCTTCTTTTAGTCTTCTATTTATAGATTTATGTCTTTAAATTAAGGTAACACATCAAATATAAGTTTAGAATTTCTCATTTTTTCTGCACCGATACTATTCATGTGTTATTGGTTATATATACTATTTATGTGTTACTGTTCATGTAGTAGTGCGACGCTAGTTTTAGGCGCTAAGGACTCTAACTTGAGCGCCACAGTGCTGAGTGATAGGGCGTAATTGTATAAACTATTTTATCCTCCTAACTTGATATTTATTCAATTTATCCCAATAATTTGACTATTTATACATATTAATGTTATTTTATAGGTTTAAGCATTATCAAAGCAAAAATACCGAAAACTTGACGCAAATGGGCGCATTAGAGATAAAAATACAAATGGAGGCATTGTTTGCTACAGTGCAATGCCGGGGCATTCAGTTGAGCGTTGGGGCATTCAATGCCGCGGCATTGAGACCTGGACAGCAAAAGTTGACAAGATGCTAAAAATCAGGAAGTTCAAAAAGCAACCCCAAGTTCGCCCTAATTTCGTGCACTTACTTGTTTATTTGCACCAAACTTACATTTTGATAGGAGAGTCCAGCTGGGACAGCAGCTGAAAACACAAAAGAAACACCTAACTTCTAAGTTTAGAGAAATCAAAGATGAGGAAAGTAAGATTCAACATCAAAGACATTTGACAGGGATTTCTTCTTTGCTTGATCTTTTACTTGTTGTAAGAGGTTTAGTTTGCATGTATTGGTGGAATTAACTTCAAGATTGTGTAGTTTAATGATGAGCTAATTTCATTAATCTAGAATTACATCCTTGAACCCATTATGTGATTGATTTTAGCTCTCTCTTTTATGGTATTAATTCAGCTTTTGATATATTCATTGTGCTTGTGTTTAATGCTATTTGATTACTTGGCCAGTAGTTAAATTGATCTAGAAATACTTAAATAAACTTGACAAAGGCATTTAGGTATTCAGTCTTAAGCATATTGATGCATGATCATATTGTAGTACACTTGAGTTTCATATGAGATAGACATATACTCATAAGGCATGTATGGCTCATAAAATTTGTGCTTAATGAATTTTGTTCAATTTATTTATCATAGACATATAGATATTTGATTGGATAGAATATATTCGCTTGACTTGCAAAAGAGGCTTGTGATGTGTTGAGTGTTTTGGTCAATATATCAAGTTGAGAACCAATAGACCTGAAAGGGATTCTGCTGAATTTATTTGCATAATGGGGGATAGTTTGTAATCCTAGAATTTCTCATATTGAATTTAACTTGTGGTAATTTAGCTTATTACTTAGAATATTAAGTTGTTCTTTTACTTGAGTAGTTTAATCTCATACATTAAATCATTTTCTGGATAAGAGTAGAAAGACACCATTTCAGTACTTAAACTAGAAAAGACAAATCATTCTCTCTAGGATCGACACTTTTCTCATCATATATTACTTGTTGCGACAACGTGCACTTGCGTTAATTTGTGTTATAGAAAACACACAACAAGTTTTTGGCGCCGTTGCCGGGGAATGAAATTTTTTTTAGTTTAATACTGATATAAGTCTTTTCTCCTGTTAATTCAGATTTCTGTTTTTGTTTGTAGAAATTTTAGGTGTGTATGAGACGTTCCAAAAGCATTGATCTAGCATACTTTGATCCTGAAATTGAGAGGACACTAAGAAGACTACGCCGAGACCAGAACTAAGTAATTAACATGGAAGGGCAAAACCAGAATGTTTGTACAGAGCCAAGAGCCTTAAGAGATTATGCAGTTCCTTGGGTGAATGGCATACATTCAATCATTCGCAGGCTAAATATCAATGCTAATAATTTCGAAATCAAGCCTGGAACTATTCAAATGCTTAAAGAATCAGTGCAGTTCAGCGGCTTCTCGAATGATGATCCCAACGAGCATATCACAAATTTTTTAGAAATTTGTGACACATTCAAATACAATGGTGTGTCAGATGATGCTATAAGACTCAGGTTGTTTCCATTCTCCTTGAGGGACAAAGCAAAAAGTTGGTTAATATCATCACCATCTGGTTCGATAACAACATGGGATGATTTGGCATAAAAGTTCTTAGCCAAGTTTTTTTCGCCGGCCAAAACTGCAAAGATGCGTAATGATATTACCACTTTTGTACAGCATGTGTCAGAATCATTGTATGAATCATGGGAGAGATTTAAGGATATGCTAAGAAAGTGTCCACATTATAGAGTTCCTAAATGGTTGTTGGTGCAAACATTTTATAATGGATTGGTGGGACATTTAAGAACGATTGTAGATACAGCAGCTGAAGGGGCGTTAATGAGCAAGTCCACAGATGTGGCATATGACTTGTTAGAAGAAATGGCCTCCAATAGCTACCAATGGCCATTAGAAAGAGTGAATCTTAGAAAAGTTGCTGGTGTGCATGAAATTGATGCACTCACTTCTTTGACAGCACAAGTTAGTTTGTTGGCTAAAAAGATGGATACACTTGGAGTCAATGCAGTAAAAAGCCAACCACCAACTTGTGATTTTTGTGGAGATAATCACCAAAATGGTCTATGCATGGAGACAACACAATATGTGGGGAGTTACAATCGGCAGCAGCATAATTCCAACTCGAATTTTTACAATCCAGGGTAGAGAAATCATCCAAATTTTTCTTGGAATAATAATAACCAAGGGCAATCCTCAAAATCCATGAATCCACCCGGATTTCAAATGCAGCGGCAGCAACAACAATTTCAACAAGAAAAGAAACCTGGTGTTGAGGAATTGTTAATTCAATACATAAAGCAAACTGACTAACTTTTGTAAAGCCAATCAGCATCTCTTCGTACCTTAGAAAACCAAGTTGGACAATTAGCTTCTGCAATGAACAATTGTCCTCAAGGCTCGCTACCAAGTAACACGGAAGTTAATCCAAAAAGTGATAGAGAACAATGCAAAATAGTAACGTTGAGAAGCGGTAAAGAAATGCAAAACATTGTGGGAAGACCTAAACCATCAGCAAATGCAAAAAATTATGCAAATGCAGAAAATTATGCAAATGCAAAAAATTCTGTAATTGTAGAAAGTGCAGAAAATTCTGAAAAGGGGAATGAAAAACAAAAAGATAATGCAGCAAAAGAAAAAGTTATACAGAAGGAGAAGGTGCAGCCTTACAGACTACCACTATTTTCTCAACGACTACAAAAGCAAGAGAAGCAGTTTACAAAGTTTCTGGAAATTTTTAAGAAACTGTACATTAACATCCCATTTGCAGATGCATTAGAGCAAATGCCTAGCTATGTTAAATTTATGAAGAACATTCTTTCAAGGAAAAAGAAGCTGGATGAGTATGAAACTGTAGCGTTGACAGAAGAATGCAGTGTAATATTGCAGAAAAAATTGCCTCCAAAGCTCAAAGATCTAGGAAGTTTTACCATTCTATGCACAATCAAAAACTGGTATTTTGGTAAAGCTTTATGTGATCTAAGGGCCAACATAAATTTGATGTCTTTATCTATCTACAACCAGCTAGGATTGGGGGAAGCCAAGCCTACGAATGTTACTTTACAACTTGCAGATCGTTCACTCATATATCCTAAAGGTGTGATTGAAGATGTGTTAGTTAAGGTAGATAAATTTATATTCCCAACTGACTTCATTGTGTTGGACATGGAAGAGGATCTTGAAACTCCAATCATTCTAGGAAGACCTTTCTTAGCAACCGATAGAACTTTGATTGATGTCCAAAAGGGAGAACTTACTGTGAGAGTGCAAGATGAAGAGGTGACGTTTAATGTGTTCAAAGCTATGAAATTTCCCAAAGAAGCAGATGAATGTTACTGCATCAGCATTATTGACAGAGAGATTCAAAGGATATTCAACAACCACTATAGCCAAGACTCTTTAGAAAATGCAGTCAAGGGTTACCTTAATCTACAGATTTCCAAGGATTATTCCCATTGTTTCCAGATAAACATGGTAATTCCAGATGAAACACAATTACCTCAGAGGCTAAAAGTGATAGAAGTCATTCAACATCAAGGTCATAAAAAGGCATCATTGTACAGATTGATAACAAATAAGAGGCAAAGTACTTTCAAAAAGAAAACAGCCAAAATAAGCCATTAGAGTTCAATCTTCCAGTCTAAGATTAAAGTCTTTCTGGGAAGGCTCAAAGCAAAAAGGTCAGGTATGCCACGTCAAGATTTTCTTATGGAGTTGTGGAAGTCGAAGAAAAAGAATGTTTACACCCGAAGACATCGACTTAAGTTCCATAAGAGAGATGCCTCAGATATGCAGTTTGATCCTCATTGAGCCAAAAAGGATAACGTTTGGCCAGAGACGAAAAAGCAGGCGCTGTTTGGAAGGCAACCCAAAGTAAATATGTGTTGCATTAGTATTGACATTTATTATTTTCAGTTTTTCAAAACAAAAAACATTTTGCAAGGAACTAGCGCCGCGACACTCAAATTGAGCGCCACGGCGCCACTTCCAGAGACTCAGCACTGCAGCACTGGAATCCAGTGCTGCAGCGCTAGCACCTAGGAATTTCCCAGGCACCAACGTCACGGCGCTACAGCGGGGACAGCAACAAAAGGGGCATTTGCCCCAATTTTTTGTTCCCCTTTTCTCATGCTCTCTCTCTTGTGCTAACCCTAGACTCTCTCAACCCACCCCAATTCACAATCTCAAATCCCACCTTACCCATTAAATTTTTAGCTTAAAAATAACATCAAAACACACTCTAAACATCACTTCACACACTTTATCATCACAAATTCCATCAAATTGCATCTTCCACACAAATTGACAAAGTCACCCCAATCTCAAATTTCGGTGGATTAATCTCACAAGGTAAACAATCTTGTCTCTAATCTTTTATTTCACATTGATTCTTTCTTTATTCTACTTCCATTATGCAATTATTGGATCAATTTATGAATAGTAAAATGAAAGTTTGTGTTTAACCTTGAATTCTTGAATTGAATTGTGTTGGAATTGTGTTTGAATTGTGTTGGAAGTATATTGGAATTGTGTTGGCATTGTATTGGAATTGTGTTAGAATTGTGAAGACTTAATTCGTGATTCTATGAATGTAGAAATTTTTAGCCAATTTGATTGGAGTGTGGACTTGTGACAATTAAAGAGATTGGTGGAGGGGTTTTAGTTGGCAAATTGGTGTTCTTAGAAACATGGCTTTGTCAGCGATAATAAGGATGCAACAACAACAAATGACGACTAAAGCCTGGACTCTATTTCAGGGGAGTATTTCTATGCTTTTTGTTTTATGTTTCTTTTTTTTTTTTTGCCATGAGGACATGTCGGATAGTAAGTTTGGGGGAGGAAAACATTTATTTTTCATTTTGATCATGCTTACTTATTACGATTGTTGTTTTTAGTTGTTTGTTTTGCATAATTTTATTTTGTTTTGTTTGTTTTCTTTTATTTTAGTGTTTAGTTGTGGGTTGGTTGAATGATTAGTAGTCAATGATATGAAATAGAAACATAATTTCAAATGCTATATTCTTTTGAAAACAATAAATGTTGTGATTATTTGCTTGGTAATCTAGGATAAGTTTGGCTTCACTTTGTGACCACTTGATATTTCGAGCACATAGTTAGAATTATTTAGTTTTATGCTTACTTAGAAGACTTTTATGCACTACAAGAATAATTATGGTCTCAAGCATACACTAGAACTTGTTTGAGCATCACTCAAGGCAAAATCCTAAGGCATACATAATTAAGGATATGATTTTAGGCCATCTTTGGACTGATTGAGCATTTCAAGCCAACCTATGTATAATTTTACTCCTAGTTACCCCCGTTGAGCCTAAATACTCATTTTTTTTCCTTGCTAACTCATTACCTTAGCCTTTATTTTTGTTATCTTTCATAGTACCTATTAAGCCATTGGCATGACACTACTTTTATTAAGTTTTGTGAACTTTTGAAAATGAAAGGGTGAATTAAAGAAAGGTTATGGGTTTGGTTATAAATGTTGGTTGTTCAAACATTAAAAGCTTAAGTTTGGGGGTATAGTGACTTATTTGTTAAAAAAAAATCAAAGAAAAAATAAATCAATCAAAATAAAAAAAAAGTTTGCTATACCCTTAGCTTAAATGAAAAGAAATGAAGAGTACAAAATAGCTAAGGAATCAAAGCAATAAGTTTGGGGAAAATCGGGTGAAAAATAATGGTTGGGTTTGTATAACCTTAAGAGGAATGTGTGTTTATGGTGTAAGTTGAGCCAAAATTAATTCATTTTATCCTACTTTCACCCTAGCCATGCATTACAAGTTAACTAAAGTCCTATTTGATCCTTGATTATGTGTGTGCCTACATTAGTGGAGAGTGATGCGAAAAATAAGCATATGGAGTGTTAAATAAAAGCAAAAATCTCATAGAGACTATTTCATTGTCTTATGTGCATAAACTAATCTGAGTGCAGGCAACTAATAATTTTAGCTATTCACACACACACACCCAAAGTAGGTCACTTGTGAGTTTGAATAAGTGTTGGATTAACAAGTTGAACAGTTATAATGTTTAGAATTTCCTTGAGGATAGTAGTTATGAGAAATCTTTGAGATAAATTACTAATCATTTGCCGACCCTATGTTTTATATCTTTTTATAGGTTATTGTCATTTTTTAGTGTTGTCTATGTGATTTCTTACTTGAGGACGAGCAAGTATTTAAGTTTAGGGGTATTTGATAGGGCGTAATTGTATAAACTATTTTATCCTCTTAACTTGATATTTGTTCAATTTATCCCAATAATTTGGCCATTTATGCATATTAATATTGTTTTATAGGTTTAAGCATTATCAAAGCAAAAATACCGAAAACTGGACGCAAATGAGCGCATTAGAGATAAAAATACAAACGAAGGCACTGTTTGCTACAGTGTAATGCTGGGGCATTCAATGCCGAGGCGCCACTTCCAGAGAGTAAACGCCGTGGCATTGAGACTTGGACAGCAAAAGTTGACAGGATGCTGAAAATCAGGAAGTCCAAAAAGCAACCCCAAGTTCGCCCTAATTTCATGCTCTTACTTGTTTATTTGCACAAAACTTACATTTTGATAGGAGAGTTCAGCTGGGACAGCAGCTGAAAATACAAAAGAAACACCTAACTTCTAAGTTTGGAGAAATCAAAGATGAGGAAAGCAAGATTCAACATTAAAGACATTTGACAGGGATTTCTTCTTTACTTGATCTTTTACTTGTTGTAAGATGTTTAGTTTGCATGTATTGGTGGAATTAACTTCAAGATTGTGTAGTTTAATGATGAGCTAATTTCATTAATCTAGGATTACATCCTTGAACCCATTATGTGATTGATTTTAACTTTCTCTTTTATGGTATTAATTCAGCTTTTGATATATTCATTGTACTTGTGTTTAATGCTATTTGATTACTTGGCCAGTAGTTAAATTGATCTAGAAATACTTAAATAAACTTGACAAAGGCATTTAGGTATTCAGTCTTAAGCATATTAATGCATGATCATAGTATAGTACACTTGAGTTTCATATGAGATAGACATATACTCATAAGGCATGTATGGCTCATAAAACTTGTGCTTAATGAATTTTGTTCAATTTATTTATCATAGACATATAGATATTTAATTAGATAGAATATATTCACTTGACCTGCAAAAGAGGCTTGTGATGTATTGAGTGTTTTGGTCAATATATCAAGTTGAGAACCAATAGACCTGAAAGAGATTCTGCTGAATTTATTTGCATAATGGGGGATAGTTTGTAATCCTAGAATTTCTCATATTGAATTTAACTTGTGGTAATTTAGTTTATTACTTAGAATATTAAGTTGTTCTTTTACTTGAGTAGTTTAATCTTATACATTAAATCATTTTCTGGATAAGAGTAGAAAGACACAATTTCAGTACTTAAACTAGAAAAGACAAATCATTCTCTGTGGGATCGATACTTTTCTCATCATATATTATTTGTTGCGATAACGTGCACTTGCACTAATTTGTATTATAGAAAACACACAACACTGAGTATTATAGCAAAACTACTGTAGTAATTTACTATAGTAATTTTGATTTTTTACTTTATTTTCTTTGAATTTTCATTCATATTTGCTCTATTGACTTTAAACCTACAAAATAATAATAAAACACATAAATTATCAAATAATAGTAATTTAAATGAATAAATATTAAACTTGAAATATAAAAAATATTAAAGCTAATTAACTCCTATCAGCAACTATTTAGTTCTCCACCATGTAATAAAAAGAATAAAAATAGTAATACTATAACATAACATGTCTACACACGGCAATAGCATAGACACATAACAGTTGGCAAAATTTAAACTTCTTACAACTGAGTCTCTATGGCTATATCAACTATTACATTCTTACCTTCCATCATTCATAACAAACTCGAAGTTTCAATCGAATGAATTGACATTCTTATATATTGATTATTATGTTTTTCATACCTTATAATTTGCTCACGTGGTCAAGTGAGTTGTCATATTTTTTACAGCCTCTTTTCCGTTGTAAGGCCAAATTTAAGTTAACTCCCGTATCCATTCAACTAATATAGTTATGGGTAGCTTACACACCTCTTTTGTCATTGCTTTAATACTCTTTGCAATATTTATGGTCATGATATCATGCCTCTTAAATTCCCCAACTGATCTAGCCTACTTTTTGCAACCAACTTCCTCCTCTAAATACTTAGTTAAATCGAGGTTCATACCTCACATGTTATTATTTGGTTCTAAAAATCTAATAGCTACTCTACTTTTACAACAACAAAATATGCCGTTAAGAATCTATATATTTTATTTTTCTTTTTTCCTGTTGAAGGCTTGTATTTCGTGATAACATTCACCTTTAAATGATGGATACACATTTTATATTAAGCAATAAGAAACACTTTATAAATAGCCTTTTCAATGCTAGCATGTCGAATCGAGACAAAGATTATATCTTTGATATCATCAATAACACTCCGTAATTTCTCTATAAACCATTTCCAAGACGCATCATTTTTAGAACTAACAATGCTTTATGTTAATGGATAATTCTGTTTATTTTTATCTTTACAGACTGCGACAAACATATAGTTAAAAAATAAGCTTTTCAAAAAAGTACCATTAACGTAATCACTGGTCAAATGAAAAAGTAAAAACCACGAATATAAAGACCCGATACTAGAAAAAAGTACAAAAAAATATACATTGTCAACTGCCTTCAAATGAGTCACAGTGCCTGAGTTCTTGTTTTCATCCACATAGCAATATGTAATAAGTAGTTTAAGTAAATCTTTTGAAGTACCAACTATCAACCACAATGTATGCTCATTAGCCTGATAAGTCATCATGTATATTAATTTCACACCAAACTCTTTATGTACATCGGCTTAGATCTACTTTGGTTTATAAATGCTATTGATACTCCCAAACTTTTTTTTTTATCATTGTACCAATGATTCAACTCTTTGCTTGATGATAACCATCTTACAATCAATCTAATTGATATATGCGCTTTTTGTTGATTCTTCGCATAATAAAATATTTTGAGCATCTGTGGACACAACACGAAATCGCCATTTACACATTTCATCTTCACATTTTACTTCAAATTGATCTTTAGTTGATATATGAATTTTGAAGCTCTAATTGCCCTTTAATAAAAGTTGGCATGAAGCATTATATAATGTATTCTTGTTAGAAAATAACTTTTCGACAAATACTTCACCTATGCTTAAGCATGATACCCCATTTGATGAATTCAAGTTTAAAGGTTGTTTAAAAGGGAGAAAATAAAATTATTTTTGTTGTTTAATAATGTCTTCTAGCTCATCCAAAGGGGGTTGAACATAAATTACGAAATGTTTCATATACTATTGGATGCAAATCATACATATCACTAGTCCTAAACAAATACTTTTCACTACCCTCTTATATATCATTCAACACACCACTTTTATATCGTCGTCTGTATTAGAACTATCATGAACATTCTTATCTTTCTGACTATCATGATAAGAATGAGTTAGATTGTCATTGTATCTTAAAAATATTGATAGTCATTTGTAATTTTGGTTGAAAACACAATGTTTGATGTGATTGGGCTATACTACTAACTTAATTATTATCGCTTGCAAATATAAAATAATTGGACCAAATTTATCAATTTTCTATAAAAACTTATATAATCTCATTACTTTTAGGGTGTATAAAATCCTCTTACTCACACTACATTGATTAGAATTAATTTCAATTTCATAGCAAATAAGATACTACAGCTGTATATAAGTCACATTCTTCAAAATTGATACGTCGAGGTTTTAATACCTTACATATTTTTCTTGATCATTACTAAAATGTCTCATTCTCTATAATACTTAAAAAAAAAAAATTTAAATAAAAAAACCATAAATTGGGATTTGGACGGGATATGCTTACCGCGCCAAATTCCCCTGGCTTAAAACCATTTTTTTTCTTTCTTTTTTTTCGTAGTACATTTCTTCAAATTATCAGCCACCGTATACCTAAAAGAAACAGCTGTTAAATTTTCAAAGGACATTCGATCACCGGAGACTCAAGCCATCAACTAGCTCTAATGAATATTCACTGCCAACATTAATGTGTGATGTGAACTTATAAGCTACCAGTCAAATTGCCATATGTATCACCCCTAATTATAAAATTCTTAACAATAATTACCACATTACTATTACGTCAATGATTGAGTGGTCACGTCCTTGATTCATGGTCTCAACAAGCTTTCAAGTTTCAATTCACACGAATCACGCTCCAATTATTTGATTGGAGGGACTTTCATTAGTACTTTGTGTTTCATAAGGTTGAAAATTTCTGGGGGTTGCTTTGTTGATCTTAAGTTACATTATTGCAGTTTACAGAAGAAAAAAAATTCCCAGGTTTCGGATTCTTCAATTGAGCTAATACTTCTTCTGTTTTCAGATTTGGAGTGGTTTTAGATGGCGGAGTGTGAATTCTGATTCCTTAAAAATGATGAAAACTTTATTTGCTTCAATGAACAAAAGCATGGATTCTGGGGAAGAATATGTGCTAAGGGCAGCATTGCCATTAGTGAAACTACTCACAGTTGCAGTCATGGGTTTAATTCTATCCCACCCAAAAGTCCAAATGATCTCAGCAAGCTTGTATTTGTTCTGCTTTTACCTTGCATGATATTCGATTACCTTGCTCAATGCATTAGTCTTCAGAATGTTATACTTTGGTGGTTCATTCCTGTCAATGTTCTTGTTAGTACTGCCACTGGTTTAATATTGGTGCTCTTGGTTACATTCATTTGCAGGCCACCGCCTCAGTTTTTTCGATTTACTATCATTATGATAGCGTCTGGAAACACAGGTTACGTTCCTCTTGCTGTTGTTTCATCAATTTGTGAAAGTACAGATAATCCCTTTGGTACTGAATGTTATAATTCTGGAGTTACAAATGTTTCTTTTACTCGGTGGATACAAGTAATTCTTGTTTACACTCTTGTTTATCATATGATGGAGCCTCCTTTGGAGTATTATGAGATCGTTGAAGAAGAAGAAAACGAGGAAGAAGAAATCAATGAGATTCAGGAAGTAGAACATGTAACCAGTGGTTTCAGCAGGCCCCTTCTTGTTGAAGCAGATGACAAAGAAACTGAGCATTGCAAGAATCCTTTCATCGCCAGGCTTTTTAATAGCATCTCAAACATTTCTCAGAGAAACAATATTCCTGATTTTGATTCAATAGAGGTGGTAAATCCGCGTAGTCCCAAGTCTGACAAATGCTTGTCAGAGCCAAAGATGGTTAAGAAGATCACAACTGTTGTTCTACAAACTCCAGTTCGTCAGATTCTTCAGCCTCCCATGTTTGCTTCCGTGTTAGCTATTCTTGTTGGGATCATTCCTGGATTTAAATCTATTGCCTTGGGCAACAACGCTGCCCTTGAATTTATCAGACAGTTTAGATATTGTAGCAGAAGCAACAGTGCCTTCAATTATGCTTGATATTGGAGGAATGCTAACTGAGGGTCCAAATGAGTCTAGACTTGGGGTTAGAACCACTGTTGGTATTATCATTGCAAGGCTCCTGGTACTTCCTTTGATTGGTATCGGTGTCATTTATTTGGCTGATAAATGGAACTTGTTGATTCAAGATGATCAATTGTACCAGTTTGTGATATTTCTGCAATACACCACACCAACGGCCATCTTGCTTGCAGCAGTCGCAAGCTTGGGGGGTTATGCAGTCAGTGAGGCTTCAGGAATCCTCTTTTGGCAGCAAGTCTTCGCCATGTTCTCTCTTGCATTTTATTTAATCATCTACTTCAAACTGTTGTTTGTTGATGCCTAAAGTTTGTCCAAAGCTTGCTTCTTAATTTGGTTTCCTCTTCCCAGGTAACCTACAACATGTCAAATGCTCATCTTCTGATGGTTTTTACATACACGCATGCCATATCTATCAGCATATGCCATTTTCTATTAGATTTGTATATAAACAGAGAAAATCAGACAAGTTGGATCCTGAGACAAACTGTAAAACATTTCTTGATAGGCAACTATGACATGAATTCACCCATTATTCCATATGATAGAGAAGGAACAAATTACATATTGCCAGTTTTGAGAAACCTGCCAAGGGGGTTTATGATTAATTCAAAACTTATGGATTCTGCCTTTTTCCTCAGTCTTGAGCTGCTGCACTTTCAGACAGACATGCTTAAATTTCCTGTAACATATCCATCCATGCAGAATAGACCTAGTTGCCTCTGCCAGTTCATATGCACAAACAGAGTTATTTCCCCTGCATAGCCTCTGCTAGAATCTGCATTGCAGTTGTTTATCAATTACATAAGCTACAACAGCACTGAAACTTAACCCTTGAAATGCAACTTAAGTACACATTTATTTCAGCTTGAAGCTTGTTTCAAGTAACATATTTGCTTCTTAATCAAGGTCATTTAGATTAATTGCCAAAGCAATCAGAGCTTCGGTTTAAAATGGTTCCCATGAAAGATGACCAGTGAAAGCTAGAAAATGATGAGAAAGCATACTTGGCTACATTGAATTTCCTTAGACAGCCATTGAATAAGAATTTATAACAACATTCTTCTACTTATCTGTAGTTGAGAGTTGACAATATTTTTCAACACCTTTTGTCTTATTCAAGGGAGAAAACAGAAACTTTTCAAATTAGACATTGGCTTTTCAACTCTCTCAAAGGACATGTTTCCAACATCTAACATATATACCATGCTCCTGCCAAATACTTTGACAAGGTATAACTATCTTCAGACCAATTATCAGCACTAGGTCAAAGAAAAAAGTTTGTATTTGTTGTCATAAATCAGATATACCACATTCCTCAATAATTTTTTTAAAGAAAAAGCAAACAATTGCAATTAATGAAATAATGTTACATCATAATCACATCATTCCAATAATAATCCACAATTTGGGTTATATTAGATGGACCAGACATAATATTTTTGAACTAGATTCAATAAAAGAATGGACACTTTCTTTAGCTCAAGCTCATCAAAGAGAACAACTTTGTTTTTCCTCTGCCTAGTCTAAGAATCAACTAGGTTCCTTCAATCAACATTCTCATAATTGTTTTCTTTTTTAAACAAAATGAAATGCTAACAGAAATGCTAAATAATTAACAGCTATCAAGCACATTAGAAACTGAAAGCTAATAATTATAGCCCCCCACTGCGACTGCAAATCACAAAAACAATCACAAGACAGCATAAACCAATGAGAAAGAAGTTTTATCTTAAAAATACCAGGCAAAATAAATAGTATAAAGCCACTCTCCAAAAGCTGAAACATAATTCAGAACAAAAACAACTTACATTCACTCTCTCATGCTATTATCACCCTCTTCCTCGTCACTTAAATCCAGATCAGCAAGCAACTCTTCCAGAGGAACAGAAGGCAAATCCCCTCCATCAGTAACTGATGCCATCTCTGACGGCTGGTAATCTTTATTGCGGTAGAGTGATATATTAAACCTCAACTCAGGGTCCTCCTCTAAATCTCTCAAGAACTCTTCATACTCATTATTCATCTTCTCTTGGTCAGTCCTACCTTTAGAGTCATCCACCTCCATGTTGAGGGACTTGAGCTTCCAAGGACGAGCCTTCCCATGCTTCCTCCAACGCTTCTCTTCATAACTCTTTTTTATCAAAATTGTCTCTGGTAGTACAAGACCTTTATATTTGTCGAGTTCAATATCATTGTTGTTAGCCCCATAAAGGTCATAACCAAGAGTATAATCCCCTGGACTAAGAAGATGGCCTAGATGTGTTTTTATGGAGAAAATAGTATCATTCTTCCCAAAGTCAGATACACGAGCTACTTGGGCATCAGCCAAAACATACCTTGAGCCACCAATATTAAATTCAGGAGAAACAACCTCCACATCCAACACAATATATTCCACAAGCTGCCTACTAGTGAGCAAAGTTTTAAAGGATGACCGCCAATACTGATCAGCATCCAAGAAACAATGCCTGAGAGTGAATGGGTCCAGCAAAGCAATGCTATTTGTCACTTTTGTACAGATAACAAGCGGACCAAGATTCCCCAAACTAACTGCAACTTTTGGGGGCAGGCATATCAAATCTTCCTGACAAATTGGAACGATCTCCACTGAGAATGTATATTTATAATTGTAATTGTTGCTCTTAGTATCATGAGAAACAAGCTGTTTGTCATGGCGGCTTTTTACTGGAACTACTTTACCCACAAATTCAACAAACTTCACAGCATGGCTTCTGTTAGCAAAGAAAAAATCAATCCCTTGATCCATTTGTTTGATTTTAATAGCTCGAGCAGCAGCATCATGCTTTAGAATCAGTTGTTCCAAATAAAAGAAAGATCTCCTGTGAGAAACATGCTGCCGGAGCTGCACAGCTGCAACCCACTGGTCTGGGTTGGCCTGAATCCTTGAACAAGATTCACACATGTGATCATGCTGGACATACTCAACAACATAAGATTGTTCAAGAATTGCTCCATTAAGAACCTCCTTCTGGACTTTCAACTTGAACTTGATCCTTTTGGAGTGAGGTTCGGTCCAAATAAATTCTGCATGCACTAACCGGACTTTATTCAAATTCTTGAGTCTCTTTACACAAAAAGTTAATAGCTACTTTGATTCTAATTGAGCTTTAATCCAAGTTTTCGGAGGCTGCAAATAGTTATCACACTCAGGACAGTGCATAATAATCACATGCTTCTGTAAACCTTCTGTGATATCAACTTCAGAACGCAAACACGTGATGCACATATTGGCGGCATTTGGTTCCATCAGAACACCGCATTTGCAGCACAAGACACTGCCAATAGTTTGTGTAACCATAAACATACCCGTTTCTTGGGCCATGACTGGGGATCCTGCCATTAGGAGCAACATATAGAGCATCATAAATTTTCAGTTTTTCATCCCTAGAGCAAAAACAGAAAAACATAAAGAACGACCTACAAACAAATATTTCAGAGAAGCTAAACCAGTAATATGATGCATCTGTAACAACAGGAGTACTTGCCTAAACATGCAGTATAGAAATTTAAAAAAAAATCACCAATACAATATAAATTAGATATCAATGCTTGAGAAAAAGACAAATGAATTCTTAAAAAAAGGGCAATAAATAAAATCTAAATTGCAACTGATATATTAACAATGAATTCTAATACTACAGGATCAGATATCTAATACAATTATTCAGTTCCAATTCTGTGCAACCAACTACAACTTCTGCAATATTTCTTGGCCTTCATCTCTAACTAAAATTTCCTAAACAATAAAAAAATCCATATAATGGCAGACAAGCAAACATAAATATTAGAAACTTATATGATCCAATGAGCACATAATAAATTAAAAATAAATAGAACCCTAAACAAATAGAACCATATAACAGATTCTTAATTGCTCCCATGAATTTGAAAAATCAGGGAGTTACAAAGCATTTTGTGGCTAAAAGAAACCTTGGAATGGCAAAGACTAATTAGCCACGAAAATTTGTTTAAAATATATATTTTAGCCACAAATTATTTTCACAAAATAATATTTTTAAATGTTATAGATATATATTAAAATTTTATATTCATTTTATAATTTCAAGTTGATTTATTCTTTAATTCACTTTGAATAAAATAAAATATATATATATAACTGTTACAAGAAGATAATTTAATAAAAACACATATTACAACTATTTAGGAGTACATGTAAAAAAAAAAATCCAGTTATGGTAATCTCGTTAACAAAGAGTAATTTAAATACAAATAAAAATTTGAATGTACATATAGTCAATAATTTTGATAGCTTTCTCCTTGGCACTTTTGAACAATAACTAATTTAACCAACGAAATTGAAAGCAAAATAAATACATCTTAGTCATTAATAAATTATAAGGACAAAGTTTTGAGTTGGACAGTGAATATTAGACAAATTTTACACACTTCTAAAACCAAAACAAAAATAAAAACATGGAGAATCAATACAAGCCAATGATCTATTTAAAATTTATATTAACATGGAGAATCAATAACAAAATCATTATTGATTTCACATTTTTTTATGCTTGGGGCTATAACAGAATTGATGCCGGGCCAATGGTAGAGGAATAATATTCCAAGACAGCAACGCAAGAGCATACAGTTGCTAATTTCAACCATTGATTTAAAGTCTCAATACTTGGAATTGCATTCATATGAAACTGGTTTTCGCATTTATGAAACGCTAGAAGAAACACTCTGGTTATTTGCTATCCTAAAATAAAATGTATTCTAAACACTTATATTTTAAGAGAAGTTTTATACTACTAAATTACCTATAATGTCAATTTAATATAATTAAATGAAATATTATGCTTAATACCCTACCCATGTTTAGATAACTATATTCTTTTAATTCATATAGATGAGTATGGTGCTTTTAATTCGTACATAGATCCCAAATTTCAAGTAAAAATAGAACTCTATATGAATACCATCAGAATTTGATGTAAAAATAATAAAGAAAAAATACCCATCAAAATTTAAGAAAGGCAAGCCATAGTTGATAGTCCTGAAACTCAACTTCTTTATACCAAGTGGCGGTTTACGAAAGAAAAACAAGAGACAGTAAACAAAATTATGAGAATTGGTTTATGAAAGACAAACAAGAGGCAGTAAACAATGATCAATTTTCACTTACCGGCTGACCTTTCTCTGAATCGGCGACGGCAAATTGTTAGTCGGCTGGAAGGCTGCGTAGTCCGACGGCTGGGTGGCTGTGGCGAACGGAATCCAGACCGGGCGGAGCAACGTTCGGCAGTGCTGAGATGAGAGGTGTGTAGGGTTTTGATTTGAAGAGGAGATTCTGACAATCTATATTTGTGATTGGGTGTAGGTGTTTCTATTTTAAGGTAATGTGATAGAAAAAAGACAACGACACGTAGCATTTAGATTTTTATTTTTTTAATTAAAAAAAGTATCCAATATTCAAATTTTTTTTTTTAAAAGATCCTATATTCGAAAATTTTATTTTATTAATACTTATAATTAGACATGGCGAGTGGGCATTATTGGATTGGCACAATCCACAAAAAATAGGTTTAGGTAGGCCGGTACTTCATGAAAGTGTTGGGCGTATACTCAATCAAATACGAAAACTTGAGTCTCAATTCAGCACAATTCATTGACTCAGCATAAAATCGTGCAGTGCGCGCTAGCACGGTAGTCTTATTGAGCCATGCCCATGAACTATTTTTTATTTTTAAAAATGTTACTACAAGCGACAACTTTTTTATTATTAATTTTTTTACTTTTTAATTTATCGTTGATCAACAATAAAATAAAAAAGAGGAGGCTAGGTGCCTTATAAACACATCCTCCCTCCCATCCCCTCTCTCACTACTTAACTTACTCTTGTTTTTTATACTTTTCATTCTCTCAATCTTTTATCAGTTTAATTCTTTTTTTTTATTTTCTCTTAAATTATTTTAATTTTTTTAAAAAATTATATTCTTTTAAATTATTTATTTATTTATTAATTTTTATTTATCAAATTATATTTTTATTATCCATACATTAGTAAATTTTAATCTTAATACTTCAAATAAATTTGAAGATATTTTAATCTCATCAACATAAATTTTTAATAATCAATCTACTTATACAACTAAAAATATTAAAAAATAAAAAGAGGATGAATATTAAATAATTGAAATTTTGTCACATTAAAAAATCTTATAGATGTAGCTTTTGAAAGAATTGAAGAAAAAGCTCTCTATAAGTTTTGTAGTAAAACTTTAGATGTTATAGTAGCTCACGGTACCAGGCGTTTGAATCGACATACTAAATCATATTTTTAAAAATATTCAAAAAAGTCAACTCGAACTCAACTTGTCCAAAGTACTCTTAGAGGAAGTTCATTTGGATTCCTGTATAATCAATAGTATATGCGTACTGAATTGATTAGATACGTTGTAGCAGATAAACAACATCTCTTATTCGCTAAAGATGAAAGGTATGAAAAATACATTCAATTCAACTTCTATTGTATTCCTAAAAATATTATTAAAAATGATGTTTTCACCTTATTTATAGATAGTAAACAAAAACTAATAGATTAAATCATGCAATTTCAAGAAGTGTTTGTTGTTATTCTAATTGTTAGATGGATACTAATGATTTGGGGTATATTTATATTACACTGCATTATATTGGTAGTGAGTGATTTTTGTAAAGAAGAATTATTACTTTTCGTGAATTAAAACATTGACACATAATTAATATTATTTTTAATTTTTTAATGAATATTTTTAGAGAATTTTAAATTGTTAACAAACTTATTAGTATTAACTTTTGATAATGCAAGTGCAAATATTCGTGCTATAAATTTATTTTTAATTTAATTAATACATGCGCGTGGTTCAATATTTTTTCATTTAAGATATTTTTGTCATATTCTTAATTTAATTGTTTAAGATAGTTTGAATATAATTAATTCTAAGATTGATAAAATTAGAGAAGTAATAAAATATATTTCTTTATCATTTGCTAGACATAAAAAATTTAAAACTGTTTTTAGTATTTTTGAATTAAATAGTATAAAGTTTAAACTTAATGTGAAAATTCATTGGAATGCCATATATTTGATGATGAAATCTTGTGTGGGTTTTAGTGATTATATTACATATTATAATAATAATAATAAAATAAAAGACACTATACTAATTAATAATGATTTAAAATTTACATTTTGCTACATATATTTTTTAGAAGTATTTAATAATGCCATATTAGTATTTTATGTGTTTATCAGCTTTCATCTTCTATTGCTTTGACTCATATATGTAATATTAATGATATTTTTATTAAATACATAGATAATCATATATATATATTATATTTACATTGTTATAAAGAATAAATTCCAAAAATATTAGAAGAAAATTTTTATATTATTTCTTTGTGCAGCCATAATAGATTCCAAAATCAATTTATCTGGTATAAAAGTCTTAATTTTTAAAATCTCATAAAATTTAAACTTTGAACTTTATTATGATTTTGACAAAATTTATAATTTCATCACACAATTATTTATTTTTTATGAGAGTAAATTTGGATCAACTGCAGCTACAGAAGAAATACATGAGCAGTTTGTTTATGACTAGCCTACTTAGACTATTTTGTTAAAAGGTAAAAGAAAGGTAGGTTCTAATTTTAGTATTTTGTTGCTTATGAATTGAAAACATATATTGATATTGATTGCTCTTCTATATTGAGTATACTACAACAAAGAAAATTTGATATTTTGTCAAGGTAAAAATTAAATAAAATAGTTTACCATATATTATCGATCATGACTCAAGATCTACTAACACCTCCGATGTCCACTGTAGCATCGGAATTTGCTTTAATACATGGGGTAAGATATTAGACAAGAAGCGATTAATATTGATATCAAAAAACTTTAAAGGCTTTACTGTGCATAAAAGATTGGGGAGGTGCAAAGAATTGAAATCAAAATTAGTAAAAAGAGATGATAAAAAATTTTCAAAACTTTTATCTTTGAGATTTGATTATTAAAATTTAGAAATAAAAATTCATATTGTAACTATAGTGATGTAATAAGGGTTGAATTTGTAAATAATAGATAGTTAAATAAGTGTCAACTTAGTTTGGATGTATTGTAATTATGGTGATGTAAATTTAATCATTTATTTTTGTATTTGTATCTAATAATTTCAAAGTTCGAACAATATTAATAAATTTTTATCTTTAATGGAATTTTAATTTCAAATTTTTAATTATGAATTATGATTATAACACAATTTCAAATTTTCAATCCAATATAAATTATAATATTAACTATTATTACAATTAAAATAACTGCAATTAAAATTTTTTAATTTATATTTCTCTTTCTATTCCTATTTTATTTTTAATTCACCTTTCAAATTCAATTAATTTACAATCTTGTTTTGGGTAACCACTCAATTGTAATTACAATATTAATTTTAACCACAATATTAATTGCAATTACCGGTCCAATCGTATATAATGACAGCTATAATTTTAATTCTAATTATTTTTACAATTCTAATTTCAATGTTGTTACCAATTTAAATTAAATTTTTAATGTCAATTCTAATTTTAATTTCAACTTCAATAAACTTAATACTTTCAATTCCAAATTCATTTACAACAATAACTTTAATTCCAATTACATTTATAATTATTATATTTTCAATTCAAATTTTAATTCTAATTATTACATTTTTAAATACAATTACAATTTAAATTGTAATTACAATTACATCAATTTTAATTCTAATTATATTTGTTGACCCTAAATTTTGGATTGTCTTAGGTTAACGAGTTAGATTTGTATTTCTCCGAGATAGTAATTGGACCCGTTTGTGGGCTAGGCCAAAATAACTATTTACTAGTGCTTATTAGGCGTGTATGTGTGCGTGTGTGTGTTAGGCTTTTAGAGCCTTAGATTCGATCAAAAGTAAGAAGAAACTAATCATAAATAAACATAAGATAGGATTATAGTGGTTAAACTCCTTGCGAGCCTATATCCACTTTATTGAGCCTTAACACACTTAGATGCACTATTAAAAATAGTTCTTACAAAAGTACAAGGAGATAGGGCCTTTATTAAATAACATAATTACAAATATGCGGTCTTGGGGCCTTGAAGGCTATAAGAGAGCATTTAGATGTTGAGAGTCTTTGGAGGCTGTAGTTTGCTTAAAGGGCATCTTGAAGAAGAAGAAGAAAGCTAAGGCTCGGATTGGAGAAAGGAAGAATAGTCCCTTTTCTTTTTCAATCTTTGAACCCTTATTTATATGTCTTACTATACTTGGTAATATAATTCTTATATTATTAGGATAAGTTGTTACTTCCTTTATTAGGATACGTCTTGAGATTATTGGAGCATGATTTATGCTAAAAATCTAGGAATTTTGAGATCTTCAGGAAAAATAGTAGTTTTTGGATCTTGAAGTCATTTTTTCTAAGTCCTTATTCTCAATAAGTAGTAGATAAGCCCTTTCTCGCCTGCTTAAGGAGAAGAGGTAGTCGACCTCCTGAAAGATAGAAGTGATTGGCTTGGGAATGCTAGTTGCGAATAAGTGCTTGTTGGCACCGAGAAGTGTTTGCTAGTATTAAGGCATTTAAGACCGAGGGCCGTGAGTATGTTTCGAGGATATTTCTTTGTATAATATTTGAGCTTCCAGTGGTCGTGGGTCGGGGCTCGATATGTCAATATAATAGGTTTCATCATGATTAGGCATGGGCTTCAAATGAAGAGTTCTTGAAAAGTTTAAATTTAAGGCTCATAGGTTGTGTTAAGCCTTCTGAGGGGATTGGGCTGAAATTTTTAAAGAAAAAATATATATAAACCCCTAACATCCTAGAAAAGGGACATACATGTTGGGTGTTGATTTTATTTATGGTGGTTGCATATGGTATAAGTGTTTAACAACAAAATATATATATCTCATACATATATATTTACAGCGGAAGCACAAAAATTTGCAATAAACACAATTGTTTCATATTAATCAAATTAGCATAAATGAAATTGAGAAATAACCCTTGAAGCCTTTAGATCAAAATTGTTAAAGTCCGTCGAAATACAAACTTTGATCAATTCTAATAATTAATAAATAGTGGATTTGATTATCTAGAATGACAGTATTTGATCCAGCAAAAGTTTAACAAATTAAACTTATGTTTTTAATTTTTCTTTGATTAACACTTAATCAATTAATCAAAAATCTATTTTTGCTTAATTAGTTTTTAAGCCTAATAAAAGAAAATTATGAATTCAACAATTGAATCCAAAATTAAGAAAATAATTTTTCTTTTCTTTCTTTGTTATGGCTGGCCAATCACTTAGTAAAAAATGAAATTCACCTTATTAATTTTAATTACAATTTGCTAATATATACAAATGAATTTCATTTCATTTCATTTCACTTAATTTCAATTTATATTTAAGGGTCGGTGCTTATGTGCTATCCCTAAATGTACATAAATTTGTGTATTTATATAAGTGTACATTCCCATTAAATCGTTAATACCTATTAATATGGTATTATGAAATGTAACATTACAGACATTGTATGATCTGAAGAAGTTCAGATCAAATCTAAAAGAGTTTAGATAACGGTTCATAGTTAGTCACGCTGAGAGATATAAATGCTCAATGTTAGTACAGTTAAGTGTTAGCTAGTTATAATACTCAGCGAAGATCTAAGAGTTGGAGCCTTATTTATAATGGGACACAGACTGGGAATATACTAGTAACTGCATCGTTGCAAAAGTTATGATTGGGTGTCAGGTAATGCTAGTTGCGCAAGTATGTTCTCAAATAATTGTCCTTGATCTATTTCTATCGATGCGGGTTTGTCGGTAGATACTTATATATAGATCGGCATATGTCGTACCTAGCCGACCGTGAGCTTAGAGCTCGTATTGACATATGAGTATCCAGTTAGGATTGAATATAGGACAGACTCACGAGGGCCTCTGATAGACACCCTATGTAAGCCATCAATGGAAGGTCCTCTCGAGTTGAGTAGTATACGTGGTCCTTTGAACTGAGTGCCACGGTGAGCTTTTAAGTGATCCACTATACTTTAATTTCACGTATGTCACAGACCTTTTATGGTATGACCGCTGGGTATGGTCTGATGCTTATAGAGTCTAGTGTGTACATATATGAGATTTGTCAGCTCGCATAGAGAGTTAGATATCCAGATGCTTTGAGACTGTATCTCAGAAAGTCTTGTGGCCACAAGCATTAATTTCGAGAAAGAGTTCCACTAGGGTGGAACAATATTGCAAAGGAGTTTGCACATATTGTTCAGTGAGATACAAGTATTGAAATAGGACATGATGAGTATATGGGGATTTGACGGTAATAATCTACATCCTCAGTATATCTAGGATATCATAACGGAAGGACTATATGTATGCGTTGTAACGTCAGCTTACATTGTTTAACACACTGATTTGTATATCCGTGATGTGTATGTGTGGCAATAGTCACGGACTTATGAAATCGTTCTATTTGACGAATCAGGCGTGGACCTAGGGAGTCCCGCAATATAGAGTGTACTCGTTGTGCACTGGTGCAGCGTGTCAGATTAAATTGTTTAATCCAGCAATATTCAGCACTTATTGGGATTTGTGCTTACGTACCATCCCATTTTGTAAAAATATATAGTGATAGTATTTATACAATTATTATTTCTAATAAAATCGTTAATATTATTTATTATTAAATGGTAAGATGCATGTAACGTTTCAGACATTGTATGATCTGAATGAGTTCAAATCTGGTCTAAAAGAGTTTAGACCAGGGCTAAGAGTTAGCAACACTAATAGTTATAAACACTAAGAATTAGTGGTACTAAGAGTTAGTAAGTTTATAAGAATTAGCGAAATCTAAAGAGTTAGAGCCTTGTCTGAAATGGGACAATGACCTGAGAATATATTAGTAATAACATAGCTGCAATGAGTTGCAGATGGTGCTAGGAAATGTCATTATACAAGTATGTTCTCAAACGTAATGTTCCTGATCTAATTTCATTGATGCGGGTCTATCGGTGGAACCCATTAATATAGATTAGTGTATGTCTATATCTGGATGGTCTAGATGGTTAGTCTTAGCAAACCATGAGCTTAGTAGAAAGCTCGTATGGAGATGCAGGTATTCAGTAAGGACTGGATATTGAACTGACTCACAAAGACATCCAATAGACATCTCATAAAGCCGTTAATGAAAGGTCTTCCGAGTTGAGTAGTATTTGTGGTCCTTTGACCTGAGTGCCACGGTGGACTTATGAGTGATCCACCTTGCTTTGGTTCTACACATATCAGAAACCTTTCATAGTCTGACCGTTGGGTGTCGCTGGGTATGGTCCGATGCTCATGGAGTCCGGTGTGCGTAGATATGGGATCCGTCAACTCATATGAGTGGGTTGTATATCCTAATGCTCCGAGATTGTATTTCAGAAAGACTTGTGGCCGCAAACATAAACCTCGAAAAAGATATTCCAGAGGAATAAACAATATCACAAAAGTGTTTGTGGATATTGTTTTATGAAATATAAATCTTGAGATAAGTTCATGGTTGAGCAAATAGAGATTTGACGGTAATGATCTATATCTCTGCTCTTCAAGGATATAAATGATGGAAGGATTATACAAATATGTAATAACCTTAACTTGCATGGTCTAACACGCTAATTTGTAATATCCGTAATGTGTGTGTGGGATATTATTCACGGATGTATGGAGGAGCTCTATATGACAAATTAGGTGTGGACTTAGAGAGTCTCACAATATGAAGTGTACTCGTTGCGCACTGGAGTAGCGGATTGGATTGAATAGTTCAATCCAATAAATTTCAGCAAAAGAGAACGATTGTTTAAGAATCCCTCGGATTGTACATTTGTCAAGACTTAATTGTTAAGTACATCACTTAATTAATTAACAAGGGTTGTTAATTAATAGAATATTGACAAATGACAAAATTTGTTCCATGATTTGATTTTACCTTTTTATCATTTAACCATGGTAGTAAAAATTAGTGAGGTAAAAAGTAATTATTCAAAATTGTTTTGAATAATTAAATTATATATTATTATTAGATAATATTATAATATATATATAGATCATGACATTGTATTTTAATACAATGAGGGGTCTAGATGTTGGTCATTTAATTACCTATTATAATTAAAGTAATTATAATTGTTAGGTAAAGATTAATTTAGGTGGCCATTATTCTAGTGCTTGGTTTAATTAATTCTAAGTGGGAGACCAACAATAAAATTGGTGGAGCACTTCATTTTGTTTAATTTTGTTTAATCAAAGTGTTGAATAAACAAAATGAATTTTTGGCAAAATAAATAAATTGAATTCATTCTTGCAAGAAGAAGAATTTGACCAAGCAAGATGGAGAAAGAGAGAGAGACATTTTTAATCTCAATTTTCCTTTCAAGGAGTTGAAAGAATACAAGGTGAAGTTATTTTGTAATTTTTTTAAATTTCTACATGCTTAGAAAAAATTGTAAATTACAATAGAGAAAAATGATTCTTGTTATGTTAGTAAGGAGTTATTAACAAGAACAAGAGAAAACTTCATCTTCCTCTCCTCTTCCATGGATGGCTAAATAATGTTCATGTTTATGAAACAAAAATTGTATTCAAAAGAGTTTGAATATAAGTGCTGAAAATTCTAAACACTAAGCTACCATTCTAACTCCTTAATCCCACCAAAAGTTATGGACTAGAATTGTTCAACATATACTTCAAGGTGAGCTCTTCACATGGATTATTAAAGGACTTGAAGAATTTGTAAAGCTACCTTTATTAGGTGAGTATTTTACATTATATTTTTAGTACAATATTGTTCATCATATATATTTTGTATAATTGTTATACTTGTTCATATATATGATACAATTGTTCATCAAGTTTATAAATTGTATAATTGTTATACTTATACATATATGTGATATATGTTGAAGTTGTTAAAAATGGTGTATTTTGTAACATGCTTTCGCTGCGCATATAGTAATTTTTAAAATTACGTATACACTCGGATTATCACACACTTGATAATACAATACCCAATAAATGGTATCAGAGCATGTTAAATTGAGTATGTGATTATTCTTGTTGTTGAATATGTTAACATGATGATGTTGTATATTTAAACAACTTGATGATGTTTAAATTTGAACATGGTGATATTTGATATTTAAGCATGATGATGAACATATTGTTGTATTCTTGTTGTTGAATATGTTAACATGATGATGTTGTATATTTAAACAATTTGATGATGTTTAAATTTGAACATGGTGATGTTTGATATTTAAGCATGATGATGAACATAGTGTTGTATTCTTGAACATGTTAATGTTTAAAATTGAAGTATGATGATGTTTGGAATTGATGCTCATGAGAAAATAGTAAAAATTAGGAGCAAAAAATAGTTTTCGAAGGGTCGGAACACTGTTACAGCGTCCAGCGCCGCGGCGCCCAAATCTGGGCGCTGCAGCGCGGAGGTTCTGACTTGGTGAGACCAGATGTATGACGACAAGTAGATGAGGTAGATACCCAAGATAAATCCTCAGAGGCAACATTGATCAACAAGAGAGCAATGTAGATGAAAAGTGTTTCATCTACAGTAAGGTTGGATATTAAAAATCTCACTATCCTAAAAGCCTTATAATTTTCAGGAAGACTCTCATATGTTTGTGTTTGACAAACATAAACATTTCTATAGTATATGATGCTAGTATACACTTGGTATGAGATACCGCATGTCCCTCTCATATTTGCAATATGTTGTAGGGATTGAGAAAGACTATAGCGTAGCATCTTATAGAAGTAATATTAAGAGTAGGAAATGGTGATTTCCTGCAAGTCTAAAATGTTGGGCAGATTGAATTACTTCTCACATGCAATACAATAGTTGTATTGCATAATTAGTATAATATCCAAAACATCATCTGACAAATTGTGTCCCTTCCTGTATATAACAGTGAAGGATATCATATGAATATTAGGAATTATTCCTTATGTTCATGTTATGTGAATGATGTTTTATTAGCTGAATGTCAGTTAATAAATGGACATTATATACAATTAGAAATATATGTAGATCGAAATCCTTAAATGATACGGAGCTGTGGTATATAAGTTTAGGTTATATAAGCGTAATACACTTATCCATCTAGTTAAAGATAATTGGATTTCTAATTTGACTATAAAGACTTAACCAATTTATGAATAATGTATTCACGGAGATGACCAAACATATCAAAATGTACATTATATCCCTTCTATTAGATCGCGGTAGTGAGTACATTAACAACAAATTTTTCATTTTTTTAAAGGAGAATGAGATTCACACTCACTATAGTCCTCCAAGTACTCCACAACATAATAATTTTTCAGAGATGAGGAATCGAATTTTATTAGATATAGTCCGATTGATAATGAGTATTACCGATCTATATCTGTGAGTATTTGCTCCAAAGACAGCTTTTTTTAAGTAGAGTTCCATCAGAAGCTGTTCCTTTCATTCCGTATGTGATACAGAAAGGAAGGAAGTCGTATCTTAAATAAGTTAAGACTTAGAGTTATCCTACTTACATAAGAGTTACGCAGTAGGGTATCTTGTTTTGTAAAAGTTACTCAGTAGGATAAACCAACACCCAAGAGGAACAAGAATAGGTTTATTGTGTATTCTGTGAATTTAATAGGATACTAGTTCTATGATTCAGAGAAGTGAAGTGTGTTCCTTTCTCAAAATACCACGATCTTAAAGGAAGAGTTGTTAGGGTCAGTGCTTACGTGTCATTCCTGAATATACATATACTTATGTATTTATACAAGTGTACATTCTCATTAAATTGCTAATACCCATATATATGGTATTATGCATGTAACGTTACAGATATTGTAGATCTGAAGGAGTTCGAAACAGATCTAAAAGAGTTTAGATAAGGGCTCATAGTTAGCCACGTTGAGACATATAATTACTAAATGTTAGCACAGCTAAGTGTTAGTTGGTTATAATACTCAGCAGATCCAAGAGTTGGAGTCTTGTCTGTAATGGGACACAGACCTAGGAATATACTAGTAACTGCATAGTTACAAGAGTTGCAATCGGGTTCCAGAAAATGCTAGTTGCGCAGGTATATTCTCGAATAATTATCCTTGATCTATTTCTGCCGATGCAAGTCTGTTGGTGGATACCTTTATATAGATTAGCATATGTCGTACCTATAGGGTATAGATGGTCGTTCCTAGCTGACTGTGAGCTTGGAGCTCGTATTAACAGATGGGTATCCAGTTAGGACTGGATATGGGACAGACTCACGAAGGGCCTCTGATAGACACCCAATGTAAGCCGTCAACGGATGGTGCTCTCGAGTTAAATAGTATACGTGGTCCTTTGACCTGAGTTTCACAGTGGGTTTGTAAGTAATCCACCATACTTTGATTTCACGCATGTCACAGACCTTTCATGGTGTGATCGTTGGGTGTCGCTGGGTATGGTTTGATGCTTATAGAGTCTGGTGTGTACAAATATGGGATCCGTAAGCTCCCATATGGAGTTAAATATTCAGATGCTTCGAGACGGTATCTCGAAAAGTCTTATGGCCACAAGCAATCATCTCGGGAAAGAGTTCCGCTAGGGTAAAATAATATGGCAAAAGAGTTTGCATATATTATTCAGTGAGATACAAGTCTAGAGATAAGACATGGATGAACACAAAAGGATTCGACGGTAATAATCTATATCCCCGCACATCCATGATATCATGATGGAAGGACTATACGTATGCGTTGTAACCTCAACTTGCATGGTTTAACGCGCTGATTTGTATATCCGTGACGTGTGCGTAGGGCATTGCTCACACACTCATAGAATAGTTCTATTTGACAAATCGGGCGTAAGACCTAGGGAGTCCCGCGATATAGAGTGTACTCGTTGTGCACTGGAACAACGTGCTGGATTAAATTGTTTAATTCAGCAATATTCAGTACTACCACGGGAATGCCTGTGTGTCTGTATTTAAGTGTTAAATACAACAATTAGTCAATAATTATTATTTACTAATTGTATAATGACACGTGGCGCATTGTGGATCCTAGGTTAAGTTTATCCAAGTGCAAATTTGGCGAGACTCACTAGGGGGTAAACTTGGTAACTATTCATGAGGGACAAAATTATCATTTCACACTTTGATTATTTAATAGTTAAATAATTAAAATATCTCTCATTATAATATATTATTATATTATATTATATCTTATTTTATTATATGATATTATATTATATATTAATATTTTATTTAATAGTGTCATATAGTTAGCATCTATTAATATATAATATAATATTATTTATTTTTTTATTATTAATTATATTATATATTATTTTATTTTTTATTTTTTATATATATAATGAGAAATGTGTGTGATTTTGATGTGTGTTTTGTATCGGCAAAGGAGAAAGAAATCGAAATTGTTTTCAATTTCCTTGTGTGAAAAAGATGAGTGAAATGGAAAAAAAAGGAAGAAATGAAAATGTTTCATTTCTTCCATTTGTGCCGAGAAGGAAAATAAAGGAAGAAAATGAAAAATGTTTCATTTCTTCTATGTGTGCCGAGAAGAAAAGAAAGGAAGAAAATGAAAATGTTTCATTTCTTCCATGTGTACCAAAAAACAAATTATTATATATATGCATATATATATATATATATATATATATATAAATTGAAATTGTTTCATTTTCTCTATGGGTGCCAATGCAAGCAATTGAGAATTGCTTTAATTTTTATTTCCTTTTCTTTTAGAGAAAATGAAGAATACACACTACCGGTCATTTTAGGAATTAAGAGTTAATCTCGTACTGGCTATAGGGCTGTTATTCTAGCTCACCAAGCCTACCGTGTTGGTGACTATAACTGTCCACGAGTTGATCTTCATGCGAATTTCAAAAATTTATGTGTATAACGTTACATGTTGAGGTAAATTCTCTACCCTATAAATATATTAATGCAATTAATATATTTTATTTATTGTGTTTATTGCAAATTTCACGCTTTCATCAAACTTAAATATGTATTTGATATATATTTAGGCAATAGACACAATTGCATATGCATACACCCACGTGTCTTATATCCTCTACCAACAATAACAAGAGTTTCTCGTGGATCATGGGAATCATAAAGGATTGAATTTGGTGAAGTCAATCTAGAAACAATGAACCAATAATGGGAACTCAAGCTCAACTAAGCAGTGGCATTTTAGCACACTCTCTAAATAGGTCAGAAAGGATGTCTATGTCACCTATTAGTTATGTTTGATGTCTGAATGTGAACATGGAGTTTTCTTGGTACAAGACAATTATTCTTTAACCTATAGGGAGACGATGTTAAACATCGGTTTGGGAAACTACAAGAAGCAATAAATAACAAAATTGACTCTATGCATTAGAATCAAGTCCGGGACTTGGTAAAGCTACCCGTAGGAATTGTTCTCATTAGTTGTAAAAGGTTTACAAAGAGGTAATGGGAGCCAGAAGGAAGGTAGAAACTTCTAAGCCCTATATTAGTTATAGAAAGGTAATCCTTAGTGATCTGAGATCAACTAAGAGGAAACTTTTGGACCAATATTGATGTTAAAATCAATTAGATTGTTATTGGCTCTTGCAGTATATTATGACTTTGAGGTTTGGCAGATAGATGTAAGGACAACATTCCTGAATGGATACCTCGAGTAAGAGATATTCATGGAACAACCTAAAGGTTTTACGTCCAGCCAAACTTTTGGTTTAATGTGCAAGCTCAAGAAGTCCATTTATAGGCTTAAATAAGCTTCCTAAAGCTGGACTCATTATTTTGATGAGATAATCAGATTGTCTGGTTTCATAAAAAATGATGAGGAACCTTGTGTATATGAAAGGTCAGTGAGAGCATGATAGTCTTTTTGATGCTATTTGTTATTGACATATCGGTTATTGGTAAAAATGTCAGGTATATTATAACCAGTCAGAAGTAACTCGTAAGAATTTCTCCATGAAGGATTTGGGAGAGACTTCATTTATACTAGGTATAAAACTTTATATAGATAGAGTTAGGAAGCTTATAGAACTCTCCTAAATTAGTTCACATCAATAGCATTTAGAAAAGGTACGGTTTATTAATTGTGAGTTAGTTAACGTACCTTTTGAACCTGGTGTTCATCTTTTGAGGAGAGTGTCTCTTTAGATGAAATATAAGAAAGTTAGAGTGTCTGACGCATCAGATACATCAGCTCTTGAGAGCTTGATGTAAACTATGATGTATTTAAGACCTAATATCAATTTGGCTGTAAGAGTTACGAGTGAGTTTCAGTCTGATTTAGGTGACCACCATTTGAGGTACCTTTAAGGTATAGATGGTCGTTCCTAGCCGATCGTGAGTTTAGAGCTCGTATTGATATATAGGTATCTAGTTAGGACTGGATATAGGACAGACTCACGAGGGCCTCTGATAGACACCCTATGTAAGCAGTCAACGGAGGATCCTCTCGAATTTAGTAGTATACGTGGTCCTTTGACCTGAGTGCCACAGTAGGCTTGTAAGTGATCCACCATACTTTAGTTCCACGCATGTCATAGACCTTTTATGGTGTGACCGCTGGGTATGGTTCAATGCTTATGAAGTCCAATGTGTACATATATGGGTCCGTCAGCTCGCATAAGGAGTTAGATATCCAGATGCTTCAAAATTATATCTAAGAAAGTCTTGTGACCACAAGCATTAATCCCAAGAAATAGGTCCACCAGGGTGGAACAATATTGTAAATGAGTTTGCACATATTGTTCAGTGAGATACAAGTCTGGAGATAGGAGATGGATGAGCATATGTGATTGACGGTGATAATATACATCCTCAGCATATCTAGGATATCATAACGAAAGGACTATACGTATGCGTTGTAACCTCAACTTGTATAGTTCAATATGTTGATTTGTATATCCGTGACATGTGCGTAAGGTAATGTTCACGTACTTATGGAATCGCTCCATTTGACGAATAGGGCATGGACTTAGAGAGTCCCACAATATAGAGTGTACTCGTTGTGTACTGGAAAAATGTGTCGGATTAAATTATTTAATCCAGTAATATCCAACAATACCACAAAAATACGTGTGTCTATATTTAAGTGTTAAATACAATAATTAGTCAATAATTATTATTTACTAATTGTATAAGGACACGTGACGCATTGTGAATCCTCGGTTGAGTTTACCCAAGTGTGAAATTCAGTAGGACCCATTAGGGGTATTGATGAGAACATGAAAATGCATATTTATTAAGAGATTCAGTCACCATTTAATTTCACTAATTTTAGCATTTCTTGTATTTTAGCTTGAAATAAAGTGTTCTCCTTAAATTGTGGTTAATGAATGTTATTTGCACAGGTTTGGATAAAATAGACATAACTTTCAATGTAGAAATCGAAATAAAGAAATTCTTGAACCTAATGTAACATGACTCAATCTTACACAAACTTGAAGAATAGTGGAAAAGCCAAATCTAACATCATAAGCCAAAAATTGAGATACAATAGAATCAGGCTACAACTTCTGCCTAGCTTAACCCAACTCACATATTTAGACCATATCTCACAAAATACATACTTAATTGGTATAATTATTAAAGCTATGAAATGCTGACTTAACTATCAACAACTCGTATGTTGATGGTAAAGTCCAAATCAGTCGTTATCATGGACCAAATTGCATTGCAAGTGGATAAAATGGTTATTGGCCGAAATCTGATGTATTTTTAGAACTTTGCTCATATCTCATTGGATACTCATCCAATTTGTATGAACTTGGTGCCTATGAAAAGAAGAGACAAAATGATACAACTTTTATGTCGACCATAGAGGCTAAATCGGTCATTTACATTATAAAAAACGTGCTGCAAATGGATGAATAAATTATTGACCTAAAATTATTGAAGATTGATGTCATCCATGACATATTTCCATTCATTGCCTATATAAAGAGACTCTTAGGACGTTTTCAACATTAGATACTTCTCTCTTCTTTTCTTCTCATTAACATATATTGTAATTTAGGCTAGAGTTCTTAGCAAGGCTAAGAGATGAACTTTTATGTGTAATAAATCTACTTCTATGCTTTGATTTGTTGTCAAGAGCTACAAATGTTTGTAAGTTTGATTTTGATTAAACTCTTATCTATTTTATTTTCTATAATCCAGAGGTTATAATTCTCATATCTCATATATGTTCAGTCATGCTTTTCTTATGTGTTTCTTGTTGAATTATAATTGTTACTGGTTACATTATTTTATATGTTAATCTTTTACTGCAGTATTGTCAAATTGATATATTGTCGATCTTGGATAACATGTAAGGGCAATAAATGTTTGATATTCAAGTTGATCTTTTACTGTAATATTGTCAAAATGATATATTATCGATCTTGGATAACTTGTATAAATGAACATGATGTGTGTTAATGCTTGCAAAGAGTTTAATTACATCAAATACATGTGCTATCAAATGTGCTATATTTTACATATCTTCCGATTGATTGTTTGGGATGTGAAACTTTCAATTGAGTTATAAGCATTGAATCAAAGTGTAGAGTAGATTTATAAAGCATAATTGTGATTCTCAAAGCCTTATTTAAATCATCATAAGATATTTTCTTCAATTCATAGACAATTTCATCTCATCAATTAATTTTATCCTTTGCTACCTCTTTAATATTTTACTTCACCAACCTATTTTGCCAAGAGCTTCCTCGTGGGATCTACACCTCAATATATACTGCAACAGTTGCGTTATATTTTGAGCGTAAATAAAATTTGACGTCGTTGCCGGGGAGGCACACTAAGCGAAAGTCAGTTGCGATTATAAATACTAAAATGGTAACTTTGTACATTTTTTTTATTTGTAAAATATTAGTTTTATTTTCTTGTAATTCATCTTATTGTTCATGGTTGGTTCTACTATCTAATTTATTTATTTATTTTAGTTAATTTATTATAATTTATATTGTTTTAATGGCTAGTTTTACCACCTAACTTCGTTCACTTTCTTTTATTTATTTATTGTACTTTTTTATTGTACTTTATTTTTATTTTCTTTTATTTATTTATTGCACTTTATTTTCTTTAGTTATGTTGTATTTTTTTTTTTATTTTAATGGCCGGTTCTACCGCCTAACTTTTTATTTATTTACTTGTTGTACTTTTTTTATTGCACTTTATTTTCTTTTATTTATTTATTTTTTCTTCTTTTATTTATTTGTTGTACTTTGTATTTTATTTTTCTTTATTTATTGCACTTTCTTTTCTTTTATTTACTTATTGTATTTTTTTTATTATTTATTTATTGTACTTTTTTATCGTACTTTACAGTTTATTATCTTTTGTTCATTTATTGTATTTATATTTCATGGTTGGTCTTACTACCTAACTCATTTCTATTTCTTGTTGTGTTTTATTCCACTTCTTAATTTTCTTTAAGCATTTCCTTCTCTAAAAAAAAAAAAAATTATTGTTAGGATGTATGCATCGACTTAGAGACAAACGAGGAAGATTTGTGAGAGGACTAGAACTACCCCCACAATTTGTAAGGGAAAAGAATTCACCTTCTAGTTCATCTTGCAATTCTAACACAATGAGCCAACACGAAGAAAACCCCGTTAAAACTCTAAAAGATTACTTGCATCTTACTCGCACAGCCACACCATCGTGCATTATATTTCCACCTAAGACACCACATTCGAATTTTAAACCTGGAATGATACAACTTCTGCCCACTTTTCATGATGTAGATAGTGAAAATCCTTATGTACATATTAGGGAATTTGAAGAGGTAATTGCCACCTTCCATAGCCAACCTGAAGCCATAGACACTGTTAGGCTTAAATATTTCCCTTTTTCTTTGAAAGACAAAGCAAAGAGTTGGCTATACTCTTTGAGGCCGAGGTCTATAGGAACTTGGACAGAAATAACCCAAGCATTTTTCATTAAATACTTTCCACAATATAAAACTAATGGCCTGAAAAGACAAATTTCTTCATTCTCCCAAAAAGACAGTGAAACCTTATATCAAGCATGGGAAAGGTTTAAAGAGTTGCTAAATCTGTGCCCTCACCATGGGTATGAAAATTGGTGCTTGGTTAGTTATTTCTATGAGGGGCTCACAATTAGAGAGCGCCAATTTGTTGAGATGATGTGTAATGGGGAGTTCCTTCACAAAGATCCTGAGGAAGCCATAGAATTCCTTAATGACTTAGCCGAAAAAGCCCATACATGAACTGGACCTAGCATTACTGAAAGCACAAATAGGTCACGACCCAAGAGAGTTTTTCATCTTAGGAAAGAGGATAACCTCAAAGCCCAATTAGAGGTGTTAACTAGGGAGTTAGAGGCCTTGAAAACCAAAGATAGAAGGGATACCCATACGGTTGCTAGAGTTGAGTCGCATGATGTCTGTTTTATCTATGGAGGAGCAGAACACTTAGCTCAGGATTACCCCATTTATAGTGAGATGAGTGGGATATATGAAGAACAATGTAATGTTCTAGGGATGTACAAGAAGCCTTATTCACCATACTTTGAAACATATAATCCTAGCTGGAGAAACTACCCAAATTCAGTTGGAAATCTGACCAACAAGCAAACAGCCATTGGAAACAAGAACAACAAGCACCCAAGTCTTATGTTGCACCTCAATATAATGCACGACCAACTAGGAGTTCTTTAGATGATACATTACAAGCATTTATGGAGGCACAAAATAAGACTAATAAAAAATTTGAAACAATTCTTGCACAGGTGGTAAACAAAAACAAAGAAATCAAGAGTCAAATCACAAAGTTGACCAGTGCCTTAACTGTACAAGAACGAGGTAAGTTTCCATCTCAACCTCAATCCAATCTGAAAAGACAATTCATGGCACAAGCTTCTACTTCTAATGTTCAAAATCTCAAAGAAGTCAATGCCATTACTACTCGAAGTGGTAAGATTGTAAGTGATCATACTTCTGAAATTAACACATCTACGAGTAGTAAAGACGCCCCCATTGAAAAAGAGGCCACAATGGAAAAAGAGCCCAAAAATAAGTTTTCAATCCCAGTGCCTTTTCCTCAAACTCTTCGACCGGTTGGGAAAAATTCAAAAATTCAATGTGAGATTTTGGAACATTTGAAACAAGTTAAGATTAATCTTCCCTTGTTGCATTTGATTAAGCAAATTCCAACTTATACCAAAGTTATCAAGGATCTATGCACTATTAAAAAAAATACCATGTCAAGAAAACTGTATTTGTGGCAGAACAGGTAAGTGCAGTGATTGAACAAAAGACACCACCCAAGTATAAAGACCCAGGATGTCCCACAATCTCTTGCTAAATTGGGACACATGAGTTTGGTCAAACTTTATTGGACTTAGGAGCAAGTGTAAATTTAATGCCTTATTCTATTTACTTGCAATTGGGACTTGGTGAGATTAAACCAACATCTGTAGTCCTACAATTAGCTGACCGATCAATCAAGAAACCACGGGGAATAGTAGAAGATGTTTTGTTACAAATTGATAAATTTTACTACCTTATTGATTTCCTTATTTTAGATACTCATTCTGTTGTTAACATGGAGTCAAAAATACCTCTTATTTTGGGGAGACCTTTTCTAGCCACTGCTAACGCTCTTATTAATTGTAGAAATGGTCTAATGAAATTATCTTTTGGGAATATAACTCTTGAGGTGAACATTTTTAATATTGGCAAACAACCACGAGAAGAATACGAGTGCTATCAAGTATACTTGGTAACTATTCATGAGGGGCAAAATGATTATTTCACACATTAATTATTTAATTGTTAAATAATCAAAATATCTCTTTATAATATATTATTATATTATATTATTTAATATTATTTTATTAATGGTGCCAAATAGTTGGCATCCATTATTATTATATTATTATTATTAATATTATATAATATATATTTTTTTTATTTATATTATATATATTTTGAGATTTTGTGTGAGAGAGATTGATGGAGTGTGTGTTTTGTGACGGGAATAGAGAAAAAGAAAATTGAAAGTTTCAATTTCCTTTGGTGCCAAGAAGAAGAAGAAGAAAAAATTATGAATACACACAACCGGCCATTTTAGGAGTTTAAAAGTTAAATCTAGTACTGGCTATAGGGCTGTTATTCTAACTCGGCAAGTCCACCAAGTTGATAACTAGAACTAGCGACGAGTTGGTCTCCATGTGGACTCTGAGGATATACATGTATAACTTTACACGTTCAGGTGATTTCTCAATCCTTTAAATATATTAATGTGATTAATATATAATTTATTGTGTTTATTATATAATTTTAATACTTTCGCGACGTTAAATATATATGTGATACGTATTTTAGGCAATAAACACAATTGCACATGCATACACCCACGTATATTAAATCCTCAACAAACCTAAGCATAACTTTTAACCTTAGTTAGGTTAAATAAACATTTAAATATTCTAATCATAGTTAACTAACTTTACTATGGTTAGGTTAATCTTTACTTAATCATTAAGTAAAGTTAACTTAACTTAACCATATGGTTAGTTTTTAACTATAGTTAAATTAAATTATTTATTTAACTATTAAATAAATAAATATTTATTAAAATTATTTAGCAATTAAATAATCATTAAATAAAATTATATTCATGTCCTTACTAGGTTATCAAGTTAACCTAAAGTGGGTCCTATTATTTAACCATATACTTTAGTTAACTTAACCATAGTAAATTACTGAATTTTATTGGATTGAATTATTCAATACGGTACGCTGCCCAAGTGCTCAAATAGTACATTTCATATTAGGACTCTCTGGTCCACGCCCGATTCATCAAATGAAACCATTTCATAAGTTCGTGATCGATGTCCCACGCAAATGTCACGGATATTATAAATCAGCGCGTTAAACTATACATGTTAAGGTTACTACATATTCGTATAATTATTCTATCATTATATACTAGTTATGCGGGATATAGATCATCACCGTCAAATCCCGATAATCTCATTTGTGAACTTATCTTTAGATTTTTATCTTAATGAACAATATACGCAAACACTTTTATTATATTGTTCAACCCTGTAGGAAACTCTTTTCTCAGATTTATTGCTTATGGCCATAAGACTTCATAAGATACAATCTTGAAGCATCGGATATACAACCCACCTATGTGAGCTGACATCCCATATCTACACATAGCAAACTCCATGAGCATCGGACTATACCTAGCGACACGTAGCGGTTAGACCATGAAAGATTTCTAACATACATAGAGTCAAAGTATGGTGAATCACTCACAAGCTCACCGTGGCACTTAGATCGAAATACCACAAATACTACTCAACTCGAGAGGACCTTCATTTGATGGATTAATAGGATATCTATTGGAGTCCTCGTGGGTCTGTTCAGTATCCAGTCCTGACTGAGTACTTGCATGTCTATAAAAGCTTCCACTAAGCTCATGGTCAACTAAGAATAATCATTTGTACAATACAGATATAAACATATACTAATTTATATAATAGTGATTCACCGATAGACCCGCATTGGTGAACATAGATCAGAAACACTATATTTGAGAACATACTTATATAATGACGTTTCTTAATTTCTCTTGCAACTCTTTACAAGTATGTCATTACAAGTAGACTCTCAGGTCTTTGTCCCATTATAGATAAGGTTCTAACTCTTTAGATCTCGCTGACTCTTATAACCTACTAACTCTTTATAGTGCTTAGCATTTATAACTCTTAGTGTTGCTAACTCTTAGCCCTAATTTTAACTTTTTAAAATTAGATCTGAACTCCTTTAAATCATACAATGTCTATAGTGTTACAAGCTTTATTATCATTTAATAAAGGTTATTACCGATTTAATAAAATATTCATTATATAAATATTATAAAATAAATATTCATACAAACAGGGATGGCACATAAGCACAAACTCTAATAATATAAACTCTAATAGTTTTAAAAATTTCGTTAATATCCTTATTAGGTAATGACTTTTGTCTATTTTAAAAAAAATGACATCTAAACTATTAGGATTTTAAGAAAAAGGATATACATACCCATTTTGTAGTTAAAATAAGTGAAAATTGTTACTTGACAAAGGTATCGATGAAATTTTTGAAACCATTGGGATCTGCATATCCCTTTTCTAAAATGTTAGAGATGTAAATATTATTTTCCCTATTTTTAATTATTATATTTTCAATTCATTCAATTCTAATTATTATATTTCAATTACAATTATGATTTCAATTCAAATTGTTATTATATAAAATTTCAATAATAATAATATTTATAATTATTATATTTTCAATTCAACTTTCAATTCTAATTATTACATAAATTTTTAAATATAATACAATTTCAATTTCATTTGCAATTATACACTTACAATTTTGATTCCAAATATATTTGTAATTATTATATTTTCAATTCAACTTTTAATTCAAATTAATATATTTTTAAATATAATTATAATTTAAATTCTAATTGCAAATAAAAATTGAATATACTTATTAAAAATCAATTTAAATCAGTTACTAACTATTATTTTAAAAAGAAGTTTATGTTATTATGCTAATAAAAAAAAATATAATAACATAAACTTGCTCTTATTTTTAACTAAAGATGCCCACAAATGGGCTTTAGTTTAGGAGTCCACCTACTTTAGATATCTCACATTGTTATATGTACATTGGTATATATATGAGTTTAAATTTAGACATTTGTGAATTTTTATATAACAACAATTTTTTATCAAGTTCTTGTATAAATAACATATCAAATATTGTCTTATTAAATACATGATATTAAACCCTAGCTCTCTCTTTTTTCTCTACACAAAAAAACAATTCCAATTTTCTTCCTTTTTTCATTGGAAGATGTTTTTTTTTTACTATATTCTCGATGGAAACTATTATTTTTCTCAACTTCATTTATCTCTTTTTAACTTTTATCTTTTTCTCTCATTGATAATAAAATTTTCACTGATTAGTGGTTCTTTGCGAACCAGTTCTAGCATTGAATTAGTTGTTTATTTTTTATGGTTTAGATCTTGATTTGGATTGAATCTCTAACTTTATATGGTATTGTTCTTTATTTAATAATCATTTTTTTATATTTAAATATTTTTGGTTCTAATTTGACAGTACAAAATTATTTAGAAGAGTCAGACATTGACGGTGGAGAACGACTTGAATGAATAATAGAATTATCTCCGGTGAAGTTTCATTGGTTATTTGATTATAAAGATTGTTGAAACTTTAGTAAAAATTCTCTATTTTCCGGTACGCATTTGGTTATTTATTTTTTGTCAAATTTTTTTCTTTAATTTTCTATCTGACTATATTATATTATTTTTTTTTGAATGAAATTATTATTTACGCTTGAAAATATTTTCTTATTAAATATATTCGATTTTATTTAAGTATTCCTAATGGTTTATTTATCAAACAAAATTTCAAAATATTATAATCAAATATTCAAAAATATTATAAAATAGACAAATTAAATTAAAAGGTAATCAATCTATGTTGTTACTTTTTTTTTTTACTCTATTTATATTGTTACTTTTAGTGTAATTAGTTATTCTTTAACTTGGGACCAAACTGGACATTTTATGGTGAAAAATTGTCAAGATATATCAAAATCTATTGTTAATGATATGATCCCTTGTAGAGTTGTTCTAAGTATATTTTAATAATATTTTAAAAATAGTTAAAAATATAAAATTTGAATAAATATATCAATCTGACAAAAAAAAAACAAAATAGTTGAAAGCTGGAGGGTGTGTGTGATAATATCCCAACTTGAATTAGCAGTTTTAACACAAATCTACCTTCCAACTCTTTTCAAATCCAAAATGTCTTCTAATCTCATAAACAGCCAAAACCATCGTTATCTCCTCCAATTGGTCCTCTCATGCCGCAAAATCACGGCCCAAGTGTCAAACACCGCCACGTCATCAATCGTGGCCATGGCCTCTTCGTCCCGTGAAGACTTCTTTTCCCACTACCACTCCAAGCTCAATCCCTTCCCCGGACGCCGCCGTTTCTGGGACTCCAACACCGCCTCTCTTGTCGGCCAGAAACTCGGGTCTCAGCTCAGAGAAATTGGTGTCGATAACGTTATGATCGATCTCGCCGGAGAGCTGTCCAGGCCGGCGAATCAGAGAGTCTTGGTGATGCCGCTGTTTGATTCTGTGCGGCGCGCTGGTGTTGTCGTTGATGGATTTGAGAAGTTGGCGGATATCAGGCCGGGTTCGGGTTAGGTTAGATGGAAATAGACGGTTAGGATCCTGGCGGGTTGTTTGGGTTGGTTTTTTTATCGGGGGTGAAAATGTAAGAAATGAGAAATAATTTGAGAAGTAAAAATCATGCAGGGTTGTTTCTGTATAACTTTGTAAAATCAAATAGAATTACAGAGTGTTTTCAAACGAGATTAATCAAAAAGTCAGATAATGATTTTATATAGAAAAGCTTTAAAATGATCTTTCTTGTCTGCATTGAATCTATGTTCACCAACTGTTTGTTAAAATGCTGGTAAGCTAAATAACGAAATATTAAAAGATAAAATAAACATCTGAAAATACCTTATTTTGGGGATTTTTTTGTTTGAAAATAGTTCATATTTTTAAACAATTTTTTTTTCTGTCACAAAATAATAATCTAATCTTTATTAGTTAAAACCAATAAAAATGAACACAATTACCTTTATTAATAAAATATTTAAAAATAAATGCTTAGAAATCAGTTAACTTTCTAAAAAATAATCTCAAAAAATACATTTTAAAAATTTACATAAATAAAATGAATGAGAGAGAAAAAATTATAAAACTAAAAATTTTAAAAAATTTAGATTTTTTGGATAAAAAATGTAATGTGCCACTTGGTGTGCAACACGCAATAAGAAAAATAAATATATGTTGTTAAAAATTTTTCAATTTAATCATATATAAATAATTTAATTTTGAAATATTATTTAAATAAATGAGATTATTATTTAATTGAATAAATTATGTCATATTAATATTTTTTTATTAAATTGTTCAAATAATTTATTAAATTAAAAATTATTAATTAAATATTTTGCTGATTAGGATGTTTGATCATGAATTGTTTGATCTCAACTTGATTAGTTTAATTGTAAACTTTTTGTTTTATTTTTGTGAATTTTATTTAATTACAAAATAGAAGCAATTCTAGTGCAAAAAAAAAAAAAAGAAGAAGTAATTTTGGGTAAAAAAAAAGTAATTCTCAATAAATAAATAAAAAAAGCAATTCTCAATAATTAAAAAAAGCAATGTTTCACCCGCGATGCATTTTTTACATAGAAAATTTAAAATTTTTAGATTTAAATTTTTTTTTTATCTCTCATTGACTCTATTTATATAAAATTTACTTATTTTTAATGTTAAAGTGTGTTTTTAAAAATTGAATTTCAAAATTTTTTTGTATGTTTATTTTTAAATATTTTATTTATTATTGTATTTTATCAATAAGGACAATTATGTGGCTCAGAAAGAAAATTGTCTAAAAATATAAATTATTTTCAAATTTTTTTTTTCTTTTTTTGGAAAGAAAATACCTTATATTAAGCAACTAGGTTTTCACTTTCTTCTATCTACATTTGAAAAAAAAAAAATTATACATGAGTTTGTTTTAATAGGATAAATAACAAGTGTATTTTCCTCGTTTGGGAGATAAATTTTGATTTTCACTCCTGTATAAAATCAGAAAGTTTTAATGTATATTTTTTTTTCACATGTACATTTACTAGTCTTATCTTATAAAGTAGATTACGTTGATTTTCATTGACCAATATGACATAACTTTTCCAGAGTCATTCTCTTCAGTTTTCTCGCACTTTACCTAATTTTTTCTACAACCAAACACAGATCAAAGTCAATAAAATATTTGTGATTTCCCTAAGTGTGCATTTGATTTTTTGGTTTCTCTAAGTTATATATTGAGTTTGTGACAGATCATTCTTTAAAAGAAAATCGATCTTAATCGTCCATTATTATTAATATTAATCATGTATATTATATGGTATATATTTCAGAAATTATGTAAATCAGATTGTTGAATAAAATCGAATAGGAAGTCAAAAGCATCAACTTGATTAACAATATGATTTAAGTGGATTTGGTTCAGTTGCACTATTTTGCGGAATCGGTAGGTATTGCATCTGATCGAACTCAAATTTTGGTGTATTTGAGATAATACGGCAACTGACTGTTGACACACGATCTTGGAAATATGATTTCTAAAATGTTGAAAGCATATTGTACGCTTTTTTTTCAGTGTCAATTCCCACAACAAATGTAAATTGGATATATATATATATATATTTATATATCAGATATACGTGGTTAGGCGACATTAGATCTATGATAAGTGTTTGATGGTGATAAATAGTATTAAAATAAGTTTAAATTTTTATTTATACGTGAGTCGTTAAAATTATTTTAATAAAAATTATTATATGAAATATAAATTTTTTATGTCTTTAAGAAAATGATTATTATAAATTAAATAAGTTTTTAAAATATTGTATTCTAAATTTTAATAGTGATTGTTACGTAAATAGTAAATTTTTTAATTTAAAAAATAGACAATTCAAATCAAGTTGACATTTAAATTTAAATTATATAGTTTTACATAATTAAGTGAAAAAAAATATTATATTTTATATTAAATAAAAATTAAATAAATTTTAAATATATATAAATAGATAAAAAAATATTAACTAATTGACTAATTTTTTTAATAGGACTATCCATAACACCAGATTCACACCAACACGAATTATTAAATTAATCGTACAAAATGCAGAACATTTGGCTATAAAAACCAAAGACATGGCTTGGTTTCCATATACCAAAATCAAAGATCAGTTCCTAAAAACAAGTTTTGAATTTCTATCGTCATGGCCTCTGCCAGTAATCGCTTCATACCAACTGTTCTCATACTAACTGCTTTTTTGCTTGCAAACATGCAAACAACTGCGGCAATTCGCCATCTTTTGCAAACAAGCAGTAGGTCCCCAACATCTTTCTTTAAAGGTCCATTGCCTCCGCTTTCAAGCATAATATCCTCCATTTCACCAAATGCACCATCAAATCTACCATCTGTATCTCAGGGCTCGTTGCCCCCTCTTTCGAGCATAATATCTGCCTTGTCGCCGCAGGCCTCCAATCTCCCGTCCTTCTCTCAGGGCTCATTGCCTCCACTTTCAAGCATAATATCCGCCATTTCGCCAATGGCTTCCAAGCTACCGTCTTTGTCTCAAGGCTCACTGCCTCGAGGTTTGGGCATACCCGCCACGCCAGCTGCTATTCGTAAAGTTGCACGGCCACCACCGGCTGCAACTCCATCCCCGACCAGACCCTCATCTATCCCTGCAGTTCCAACGGCACGTCCCACTTTGCCTCCCCTTTCTCCACCTCCTGCTCGCAAAAGACCTTGATTACGCTTATTCTGTATTCGAAAAAGTTTATCAGTATATCATGTCAGTTTAAACAATAATTCAATAAAATTCTGATATGTATATTATATTTAAAATTTTTTCATTTACGTGAGCAGTTGTAATAAATTCTTTGTAGATGTAACTTGTTAAACAGAAAATTTTAAAATTGGCAGTGTTAATTTTAAAATTACTCTCTCGTTAACATTTTCAGAACCCTAATTTTAAAAATGGTGCTCATCCCTAGAATTATGAAATTTAATGAGGGGCTAATATCCCAAAAAATTGAAAATTCAACGGGGGAATTAGTATTCTTAAATCAAGGAATTAAACATTTTCATAAGAAAATTTTATTGTTAATAAGCCCTATAACACTTATTAAAAGGGATTCGAACAATAAAGAAAGAAAAGGAAACGTATTGGTCTTTCTACTACAATTTTTTTTTTTTGTAATAATCATAATTCCTTGTAATCGTAATGTAAAGTTATTATTTTATAGCATATATTGAGCAGGTAAAATTTATTTTTTATGTAATAAATTTCTTGTAATTATAATGTAAAGTTATTATTTTATAGTGTATATGAGTGAGTAGGTAAAATTCGATAAAAGTTAATGTAAATTTGAATTGAGCTGAATTATTATATATTTATTGTTTTGTATTTTTTTTGTATATTTTTAAGCTAATTTCAATGAAATCATTTTAAATAAAAAATAAATTTAACTCATTTACTTAAAAATCACTGAAATTTTTAAGTTCACAATTTTAAAATAAGATCGTATGTGTCGAAATTTTGTTGAATGTTCGTACTGTTGCATCAAGAAGCATTCAAATAACAATTAACACTATTATTAATTGTTATGTAGACAATCAATAATGCTAGTAATACTACAACGAGGAAACCAATCATCCAATACAATATGCAAAAAAAAAAAATATCAAATTTAACGAGGTTTGGTAATGTTACCTACGTTCTCGGGCACCGTTGGAACAAATCCACTATCTTCAAGAGAAATTACAAAAATTTTGGGTCACAATATAAAATTTTAAACTATTTGGTCAAATTATAAATACCCAAATAGTATGGCCAATATTATAATTACCCAAACAATAGGTATTACTACAAATGTCGAAAAAATAAAGGAAAATTTTGAATTCTTACAAACTTTAAGGGCTTAAATAAAAAAACTCTTGAACTATGAGGTCCTCGTAAAGAGATCCTACAAATAAAGAGGGGAAAAGAGAATTATTCAAAAATTATCTTTAGTAACAAAGAGGGCATTGTCTTATATAGGCCAAACCAAATCACTCTCATATCATCTCCCACTAATGTAAGATTGGCTCAATTAACATATAAGTCAAATTTTAACAAATCTCCACCTTGATGAATATGTCAATCCTCCACAAAGCTTCATTTTTTCTTAAAAAAATTCTCTATCCAAATACAATGCCTCCAAATTTACGCCCAATGGCACTATCAAACTCGAACTATATTAATCATGTCCAAATAATGACTGCACTTGATCACTGTCACCACCTTAATCAACATATCTGCGGAATTCTTGGTATTCCTAATCTTCTAAAGTAAGATTCTTTCTTCACTAATGATCTCCCGTACAAAATGATACCGAACATAAATATGCTTCATTCGAATATGGTATACTGGATTCTTCGCTAAATGAATAATACATTAACTATCAGAATAAATAGGAATATTCTTTTGACCAATTCCCAACTCATCCAGCAATCCCTGTAACCAAATAGTTTCCTTCACAGCCTCTGTAACTAGCATGTACTTTGCCTCTATAGTAGACAAAGCAACTGTAGATTGTAAGTAGACTTTCAACTCATAGGTGCTCTCGCAAGAGTAAACACATAATCAGTTGTTCACCGACGTTTATCCAAATTACCAGTATAAGCAAAATCAACATAACCGATAACACATTGATCACATGTATCATCTCTCTCAAAGACTAAGCCAACTACGGTCTTCAGTAAATACTGTAGAATCCATTTCACAGCCTGTCAATGCCCTTTACCAGGATCGTGCATATATCTGCTCATTACTCAAACTGCATGTGAAATGTCAGGTCTCATACACAGTATAACATACATCAGGCTACTAATTGCATTAGTATATGGAACTCAAGACATATATTCTCGTTTCTCATCTGAACTAGGAGATAAAGATACACTGATCTTCATATGAAGAGCAAGTGGGGTACTTAAAAGTTTTGACTCATTTGAAATGCCAAAACATTGTAATACCTTCTTCAAATATTGCTTCTGAGTCAAAAAAAAATTTCACCTTCTCTATCCCTACTAATTTTCATGCCTAGTATCTTTTTAACTTTACCCAAATTTTTTATCTCAAACTCTCGATTCAACTGAGTTTTCAATTTTCCAATTTCTTTGATATTCGTTGAGTCTATCAACATGTTATCGACTTACAAGAGTAAATAAATAAAAGAACAATCATGTAGTCTCTGAAAATACTCACAATGATCAAATTTGCTTCTTGTGTACCTATGACCTATCATAAACCGATCAAATCGCTTATACAACTATCTCGGTGATTATTTTAAACCATAAAGCGATCTTTTCAGTTTACAAACTAATGTTTTCTTACCAGCAACTATGAATCCTTCTAACAGAGTCATATAAATTTTCTCTTCCAAGTCATCATATAAAAATGCAATTTTTACATCAAGTTGAACTAGTTCCATATTTAACTGAGCTACAAAAGCCAATAAAATTCTAATGGAAGAATGCTTCATAACTGGAGAAAATACCTCATTATAGTCAATTTTTTCCTTCTGTGCATAGTCTTTAGCCACCAACATTGCCTTGTAGTAGATATATTTCTTGTTAGAAAATTCATCTTTTTTTGCATATACCCATTTGCACCCAATTGCCTTCTTACCTTTCAGTAGTTAAGCTAGCTCCCAAGTTTTATTCTTCTAAAGAGACAACATCTCTTCTTCTATAACTGTCTTCCACTGATTGACTTTAGAATAGTTGACTGCCTCTCTATAAGTGGAAGATGCATCATCATCTACAACTGAAAGTGCATAGGCTACCATATCAACAAATCGAATAGGTCTCCGAATCTCACGTCTTGGCCTATTTATTACAATAGTTTCTTATTATTGTTGAGGTTCCTGAGTGAAACTTTCTCTATCATCTTTCAAAACCACCTCTGTCATAGGAGTACCATTATTTGTCTCTACAAATCCAACAGGGTTCAATGTAGTTATGTTCAACTCCACCTACTGCTGAGTACACTCCACCTATTGCGGAGTACTATTCACTATTGTCTGATTTTCTGATTTCTTCAACATAAAAGACTCATCAAATGTTATATCTTTACTAGATACAATCTTCCTCGAACTCGAACACTAAAGACGATGTTCTTTCACTCTTGAAAAAAAACTTAAGAAAATTGCTTCCTTAGCTCTAGAATCTAGCTTTGATTATGTCATATAATAATATACAGTGGAACAAAATACATGTAAAGAATCATAATCTGAAATAGGTTGTCCAGACCAAACCTTTAATAAAGTTCTATCACCAATAGTAGCGGACGGTAGATGATTAATGAGAAGACATGCATAAATCACAACCTCGGCTTAAAACTCTTTACACAATCCTGCATTGGACAACATACACCGAACTTTCTCCAACAATGTTTGGTTCATGTATTCTGCTATCCCATTTTGCTGTGGTGTACCTCTCACAGTAAAATAACACATAATATCCTCATCTTGACACAATTTTAAGAACTGGCCACTATAATACTTACCACAATTGTTTGTTCTGAGATGTCTGATTTTTCTGTCTATTTGTGTATCAATCATCTTTTTTCATTTAAGGAAAGCACTAAGTACATCATCTTTAGATTTCAAAATGTATACCCAAGTTCTTTTAGAAAATTTATTAATAAAAATAACATAGTAGTGCATACCTCTCATAAATGTAGTCTGAGAAGGTCCTCATACATCTGAGTGAACATAATCAAGAATACCTTATGTATTATGAATAGCGGTAATAAATTTCACTCTCTTCTGCTTTTTCAAAATACAATGCTCAGAAAAGTCTAACTTGCAAGTCTTTGCACATTTCAATAAGCTTTTTTTACTAAACTGAATAAAATTTTCTCACCTGCATGCCCTAATCGCATATGCCATAATTTAGTGATCTCTAAATCTGCATCATTATCAGAAACCATGGCCATTGATCCAATCACTGTACTACTATTATAGTAATACAAGTTATTCATCATAATGCCTTTTAAAGTTACAAGAGCACCTGAAGTGATCCTTAGAATTCTATCTCGTATGGATACAGTACAGCCTTTAGATTCCAAAGCTCCCAAATAGATGAGATTCTTCCTTAACTTCAGTATATACCGAACTTCTGTCAAAATTCTAGTTGATCCATCATCAGTTCTTAACCGGATTGAACCTATCCCAACAGTATGACAACTATCATTATTGCCCATATACATAACTTCACCATTGGAACCATTCCCAATGTGGACACATATAATAAGTACAACTCGAATCTATAATGCATTCGTCAGTTTGAGACGTGAATGAATGACCACTTAAATAAAAATCTGACACACTATCATCACTTATGCTCTCAACAACATATGCATCAGAAATAAACATGTCTTTTTCTTTGTTTTTCAACTTCGAAAAATCTTTCTTCCAATGCCTTTTCTCCTGACAAAAAGCACACCCATCTTTTCATACTCTAACCCTCGACTTGGATTTTTTCCTTTTTCCTAGTTTTCCACTCTAGCTATGCCCTCTCACTGTCAATGCTTCTACTGACTTATTTCTATGTTTTCTCTGATTCTTTCTACTAATTTCATAATTTGTTAAAGAGGAACAAACTTCTCCAAACAACAATTTATCATTCCCATGGATGAGAGTAATACATAAATGATCTAATTCATCCGGAAGAGAACCAATAAATAGCATAACCTTTATTTCATCTTTGAAGGCTTCCTCTAAATTTAATAAATCAACAATTAACTTATTAAATTCATCAATATGATAACTGATACTCGTACCTAGTCTCAACTGAAGACGAAACAATCTCTTGAATAGATACAGCTGGTTTTCATTGCTTTCTTCATATATTTGTTCTCCAGGGCCTTCCACAAAGCATTGGCATACTTTTCTTTGATGAACGGATACTTCCGCTCTCTACACAGACAAAAACGAATCAACCTATAAACTTTTCTATTAAGCCTACTCCAATATGTCTTCTTGATATCTTCTGGTTTTATTTCTTCCAGAACTATATTCAAGTCTTGCTGACATAATCCGTCCAACACCTCACTCTGCCATAAGGTGAAATTATTATGGCCATCAAAATTTTTCACATCTATTTTTACACTAGACACTGTCACTGTCCTCATCGATGTAGATGATGATGATGCCATAGCTATCTTACACAAATGAGCCTGATACACAATATCACAAATAACCAAGCTCCACCAAACAATTATATCCAACAACTAGCAATCTAAATTCAACAACCTAGAATAATAGTAAGTGTTCAACAGAAAATAGCCACTTACCGTCCTAAACCTGAGCCTTTAATACCACTTGTTACGCCAAGAAGCGTTCAAACAATAATTAGCACTATTACCATTTATTATGTATAATACAATTTTGAGATAATTGAAACACAACCAATAATGCTAGCAATACCACAACGTGCCAACCAACCATCTAACACATTATGCAAAAAAAAAAAAACTAAATTTAACAAGGTTTGGTAATGTTACCTACGTCCTCGGACACTGTTGAAACAAATTCACTATCTTCAAGAGAAATTACAAAGTTTTTGAGTCACAATACAAATTATCAAACTATTGGATCAAATTACAAATACCTAAATAATAGGGTCAATATTTTAATTACTCAAACAGTAGGGTATTATTACAAATATCCAAAAATTAAAGGAAAAAAATTAAATTCTTAAAACTTCAAGGACTTAAATAAAAAACTTTTGAACTATGAGGTTCTCATAAAGAGATCCTATAAATAGAGGGGGGGAGAAGAGAATTATCCAAAAATTATCTTTCATAATTGTTGCGGATATCATGCTATGGACTTCAATTTGACACCCTTATGGCATTAACTAAGTCACAGCCTTAATACGCTTTTATTCTGTGCGTAGCGAAAACTCATAACTCACACCATAAGAAAGAACACATAAGATTAACATACCAATAAAGATAAAGAAAACAAACTAATCAACAAGACACAAGATATACGTGATTCGGCCCAAAATTACTTATGTCTATAGAGGATTTATGATCCAGTTTCTTATTATTGAAATAGATTACTAAGTATCTTCTTACATTATCAATGATCCTACAAGACCCCTTAGTATCTCCCATAGAGACCTCTAAGTATCTACCATTGATCACCATGACTCCCTAGACCTCTTAGTATCTCCTCATAAGAGATTTTTACAATGAATACAAGAATAGCCCGAGCATCTAAGCCAAAAGGATCTATGGTGTTTCTTTTATTCACTTAAGAACCTAAAGAAAACACTCCCCAAAAGTTACACCCTAGTGTACCACGCACTTAGTGCTTATCTAGCTCATCTATTCTCTCTTATGGTTACATATTGAAACCTTAAATACTTGATCTGAACCTTGTGTTTAGAAGGTTTATATAGTAAATAAAACACTTTTAAAAATCCTAAACCTAGTTGGAATAAAAATCCTTACTTGTAGAAGTCTCAATCCCACTTAAAGAAGTCAATTGAGCCAAAATAGGAAATGTCCAAAAGTTGCCGCATAAATAGTAACTGTGTGAATAGTATCTATATAAACAGTAACTATCGTGAATAGTACCCTCGCGCAACAGTGCTCGCTGTAACAGTATCGCCTCATGAACAGTACTCATTCTTTTTTCTTCCTTTTGCTCCTCTCTTGTATATCGAATGCGTACTTGACTTCATAATGACTCTGCTCTTAGTATTCATTTCAATTCTTACTTATACAAAATTGTCAAATCACTAATTTTTAACAATAACAAAAAGGACCTTTTATTATATAAGACCAACCAAACCACTTTTATACCATTTTCCACTAATATAAAATTAGTTCAATTGGCATATAAGTCAATTTTTAACACATATTAATAATATGACACAACAAATGTGATTTAGACTCTCTTAACAAAATTAGAATCATTAGATATAGATTTTTTTAAAAAAATTAATAACATGAGATGGTACAAAATCCTTGACAATAAAGTTCGAATATTTATGCTATCAATAAGCTTTTCTCTTTTAAAGTGTTCTTTAAACATCTTTTTCACTCTATATGTATTATATTGTTTATATGAGAACCATTTCATATTATAGTGTGTCATGTCCGATTTCATAACTAAAAGAATTCATTTAAAAATTCGATTTCATAATTAAAAGAGTTCATTTAAAAGAAAATTGTATCTGACATGAAGTTGTGGATGTGAGAAGTTTTAATCACCAAACTACTTTAACCTTTATCTTGGTAATATTCTATTTGATCATAAACAAAAACTTTGATTATTATTAGATTCTTTTCAACTTAATCTTTAAACCAGTTATATATATATATATATATATATATATATATATATATATATAGACACACATAAACCTAACTAGGGAGGGTAGAGGTGAGAGGAGAAAAGGTAAAAAAAAATTAGTATATTAATGAAATAGAAATGCTATGTTTATATAATAGGGATGCTCGAATCTTAATTGATGTGATATTTAATATATTTATTATTAATTAATATTATATAATTATATATTAATGAGAATTAATAATTATCGATTGATGACACATTAATCGAAATATAAATAATATATTCTAACTACGTAAGTCTGGTACTACTATTTATAAAATTCAAATTAAATCTTATCTAATCTTGACCATTCATTTTGTTTTTATTTAAGAGTTAAAAATTAGTATAAACATTATGTAAAATATTGCATTGCTAATCTTACCCATAATAATAAATTTTTTAATCCAAAATTTTATATTTCTTTAAAATGTTCATATTTTTAAATATGTGATAAGTGGGCGCAAATTAAAAATAATATTTAAATTTGTTGTGCATTGTAGATTAGTTACCCACTTAAGTACATACCAATTTTTGGTAAGGAATGATGATATTTGTTGCAAATAAATTATTATTATTTCATTTTATAAATTGAGGAATGAGATAACTTTTTACTGGTTAATTGTTACTTGTCATTTTATAAATGACTATTGATATAATAGTCATAAGAGAAAAAAAATTGTTTAATAATATTTTGTATTATAAGATTCTTAATAATCATTTTATAAAATTAGTGTTATCCCGTCCTATTTATTTCCAAGCGGTGAGATAAGGCAGTAGATTTCACCCTCTTGTGGCCTTCGTATAATATATATATATCTTCTAATATTTTTTAGACGTGCTCTAATATTTTTAAAAGTATTATAATATACTTGAGTTGTTTTTAATTTTTATTTTTTTAAAATTTATTTGTAACACATTATCAACACAATATACTGGTAAGTTAAGTTTTTAACTTATTTTATTTTATGTATTTCATTTATAATTAGTTATTGTTCATGTTGTATTTATATTATTGTATGTTGTAATCTTTATAAGTGTCTTCTGTGGTTGCCATTTATTTGAATCTTTCATATTAAAAAATAATGATAAATATTCTGCATCAGTTATATTTTTGTTATCTTGTGTTTATATTTATAATATTCAATATTATATCTATTATTTATTTTTTAATTTAAATATTATATCTACAATGTGAAACAAATAAATAAATAATAATCTAAAGTTTTAATAATTGATCTCATTAATTCAGAACTTGAAGTTCTATATTAAGCTTCTTTGTTTTTGCTTTAATTACTTATTTATATAAAAAATTATGCTTCATTATTATTATCAAAATATTGAAGGTTATGCCTCCTCATTACTATTAAAATATAAAAGGTCAAATCTCTTTAATATTATTAATATATGCACAGTTATGCCTTTTAATTATTATTATAACACCTCTAACTCTTCTTCTACACTCCTCCCTTGCTGCTTTACTTGGGTAAGAGAGTTCTTCTTAAACTTCATGATTGTTAGTATTTTTCTACTACTCTATAAATAGGTGTATAAGATTAAAACTATGTCTGATGGGTCTATTGAGAGATATAAAGATCATCTTGTTGTAAAGGACTTTACTTAAGAGTATGAAATTGATTATTAAATTTTCCTGGCTCCAGTTGCAAGACTTATTTATGTTAAGAGTTTGTTAGTTATTGCTGCAGTTTGTGGTTGGACGTTATTTCAAATTGATGTAAAGAATGCATTTCTTAATGGATATCTTACAGAAGAAGTATATATGAAAACTCATCCTAATTATCCACATCCCCCAAGCAAGGTATGTAAACTTTATTGTGCTCTGTACCAATTTAAATAAGCTCCTCATGACTGGTTTACAAAGTTTAGTGGCATTATTCTATAACATGAATTTCAATTCAACCCTATGACTCAGCTCTCTTTGTTTACAAGATAGATTGTATTGTGTTCTATTACTTAATCTATATGGATAATATGATTATAATGGGTAATGATATTTTTTGTATTTCTACTCTCAATGATTTTCTTCAGCAACATCTTAAAATGAAAGGCATTGGCGCTCTCAACTATTTTTTTAGTCTTTAAATACTTTTTGATTCTACTGAGCATTATCTTTCATAAGCCGAATATGCATCGAATCTATTTGATAGAGCTGGCTTAACAAATAGTAAACTGTATCTGCTCATTTGGAACCTAATGTTAAAATTAAATATTCTAATAGAACTCTACTGAATGATGCCTCTTTTATCATCAATTAGGTAACAATTTAGTATATCTTACAATCACTTGTCTGGATACTGCCTATGTTGTTCATGTTGTCAATCAGTTTATGATTGCTACTCATACCTTTCACAATGTCGTAGTCTTTTATATTCTATAATATCTTAAGGGTACTTTTTTTTTCATGGTATCTATTTTTGGCTTATTCTTCTCTTGTGTTATAAGACTCTGCTAATGCTAATTAAGGTAGTGATCTCATGGATTGACTTTTAACTATTAAATTTTATCTTTTTTGAGAGATTCTTTTATTTTTTGGAAGAGGAAGAAGTAAACAACTAAAATACATTGTAGTATTGAGGTTGAGTGCCATGCTCTTATAAATATAATCCACTAGATTGTTTAGTTTCGATGATTTTTTAGAATATGTGTGTTTCTTATTATTGAGCAATACCTCTTTATTGTAACAATTAAAATACTATTTAGATAGCTTACAATAATGTCTTTTATAAGCAGACTAAGCACATTAAAATAAATTGTTAATTTGTTCGATAATACATTTTTTTTTAAAAAAATAGTTACCCTCCACTTTATCTCTTCTAATAATCAACTTATTAATATTTTCAACAAGTCTTTGATCCCTAACAATTTTAAAATTTTAGTATCAAACTCAAATTTTTTACTGCACTATCTTAAGTTAGATGGATGATATTTCAGACAATTCATCTTTTACCATATATATTATAATTAATTCGAGTATATTTTATTTTATTTATTTGTATTAACTTAAAATTTATATAAAAACTTATTTTATATTATATCAAATATACTAAATAATATAGTCAAATATTAATAATGTCCCTGAAATATTTAACAAGGATGATAGAAAGTACTCGTAGAAACTTCTTATTATTTGCTTTATTTTGTTTGTTTCCTGTTAACTATTTTTCTTTGTCTTTTTTGGGAACATAAAATTTATTTTTCTTACGATTATTTAATTATATGATAATTTATGATCATATAATATTTATAGATACTATAAATAAGTTTAAAATATTAAAGGGAACTGGTAAAAGATTCTACTCATTGTCAAGTGGTCTCGGTGTCCCAAAATAGTTTGTTCTTTTATTATATTTTGTTATTCATATATCCTTCAATGATATCTTAATCATAATACCTATCTCCACAACAACTGTACGAGTAATTAATGCAAACTAAACTCTATATTAAGCGATATTAGAAATCTAAAAGAAGAACAATTTTTCTCATTTTTAATAAGAAATTAAAATTCCCAAAATACAATATTACTCCCAAAAATTAAATTTAAAGAAATACAAGTAATAGATCACTTGAATATTTGGATGTCAAATTTAAATTAAGTTTTTAATTGAAAATTCTACTAACCACCACCCATTTAAGTTCACTTTTCAAACTTTTAAACCCCTTAAATTTATTTTGTTCAAATTATTCTCGATTTAAGAATTTTATAATTCTATTTTTTTTGACAACTTTTAATCATTTTAATGTTAATATTTATTTTTTAGTTCTCATCTTGCTTTCATTCTTATAGAAGAGAAACCTTATGTATTTTCGCACCATCTCATAGCCCTTGATCAATATGGCTATTAAATATATTAATTGTTGTAATTTAAAGAATTATTAAATAGTTAATTTGTCTAAAAATATCAAGTGTAATAATATATGTTCTTTATGATTTAAAAAAATATACTTATATATATATTCTCAATTGAGGTCTATATTATATACTAGTGTGATAGAATATTAAATAGGAAATACAGTCATTTAAGGGATTTCAATGATAGTTATTCTAAATATATAAATTTTTTGCATTATTAAATATTTTTTAGGACTTAAATGAAATTAATAATGCCATTCAGTAGCCTACCGTTACATTTAGCATTATTGCTAAGGAAGAAAAAGAATTCGAGATTTCAAACTTTACACTCGGTATCATAATAGATTACCAATTGATGTATTTGGAGAGGTATGTGACAAAACTCCTTATGAAGATTTATTTAGTGCCTTTATTGAATTGCTTAATGATTACAAGGCAATTGGTTATAAAATTTCTCTCTTAATAATAATAAAACATTGCTTTTAAAAGATGAAGTTGAAGAACTTTTAAAGGAGAATAATATTTTAAAAAATTCTTAAAAGGGAAGGTGGGTATTTTGAAAAGGAAAAAAGAAATTCTTAAAATAGAGCTTGAAATTTATAAAACTTGTACATCTTATAGCTCTCACCGGAATCTTGTGGGCAAAATCGTACAAGATGAGAGCAACAAAATGAGTTTATATTTTTCCTCTCAACACCTCTTTAAAAGACTTAATTTTTTTTGTGAATATTATTTAGAGTTCTTAATTTTGACAAGTATTTAATCATTAATAACCAAGTTTTTATTATTCTATCTTTTCCTCTTTCTTTTCTTAAGAAAATTTTTCATTATTCTTTTTAAGTATACAAGAAAGGTGAATGGTCTTCATAGAGCTATCAATAGTATTTTATAAAAATTTGTTAATCCTTGCTAAATTTAAACAAACATTAATATATTATTATATAAATTTTTATATTCATGAGTATAACTTACTAGTGACACTTCTTAATTACTATTAGAGCAATCCTAATGCTACTCCCTCCTTATAAATTAATCACGCCTTTTTTTTTTTATTTTGCTAATTGAATTACAGTAAATATAAAATATAAAAAAAATGGTACGACTGACGCTAACTCTCATCTTAAATTAAAGTTTTAAGTTTAAAATTCTTCTCTCTTAAATCTAATTTTGTATATTCATTCATGATTTTACAAAAAGTTAGCATTTAATTTTAATTAAAAATCAATTTTTAATTAAAGCCAAATGTTGTTTTTGATATTGGTGAACAACTTCACCTATTTGGCCAAAATTATATATATATATATATATGCATAATTTATTAAGCATCATTATCATGTTATATTATTTAATTAATTTATAATTTTTATATAATTTATAATATATTATAAAATATTATCATATACTTATTATATAGTGAGTTATCTAATTTAATAAAACAAAAAATTGTATATATGATGCACCTATAACCGAATATGACAATAATAATTATAATTTTATGATTGATGATGAATAATAAAATGAATTATTATGAATATAATTTTTTAAATTGCTTGTTGAGTTTCTTAATAGCATAAGAACAAAGAAAGAGAACAAGGTCCCGTAAATCCTGGCATCAAGAGTATTTTGCGTGGATGTGCCTTTAATGCCTTTTAGCGGACAGAGTAATAATTTCCTTGGCACATTTGGCATTGATTGGACCAACATTTACTTTCTAATTTTGTTTGGTAATTGTAGGCCACATCCCACAACGTGCGTTTCTTTCAAGGCAGGAGCATGACAATCATCATCATGTTCATTATAAAATAAAGTTCAAATTTTTAAAAACATTAAAAAAAGAAAGAGAAAATCATAAGCAAATCAAAGCATATGCTTATGTATGTTAATTTTCCATTATAAAGATTATAACAAGACAATGCCCCCGTATTAATTAATTCATTAATCAGTCAAACGAGAGAAAGAAATGGTAATTGGAGACTCGTGGTTATGTGTATCTTTCAACAATCAAGTACATGATCTCTAGTTCCAGTAATCGGCCACCTCTGCAACCCCATTCTGCCGCCCTCTTCTTCTCTGGCCTGTTCCAATAATAACTCACCACCTCTGCAATCACCTTTTGGCCAAACGTCTCTGTTTTCAAGCATTTCACTCACGGTAATAGTCATATGGCCTCTTTTTGGTGACCAATAAATTTGGGTGGTTCTCTCGTCTGTCATTTCACCGTTCGGATAAAAATTTCTATAAATTTTTTAAGATGTAATTTTTTTAATTGTTTGTAATTTGATATTTGTGATTTTGGTAATGTAGAAGAGTTTATTTGTAATTGATAGAAGTAAAACTATTATAACTTTGAAAAAATATTTTGTATTATTCCTCCTAGACAGTTTGTTTTTCTTTAAAGATAATTTGTTCTTTTTTTTGTAAAATTTTATATTTTTTTTATATAAAAATTAATTTCTCTATCTAAAATAAAGATAGCGATCTCAATTATTAGAATACCTCCATGATGGAGTTATATTGTTCTTTTATATGAAAATTGTTAAATTCAAATGCATCATATTATAATTATCTTATTTAGAGTCTTGATAATTTGTTTGATTCTTATATTAACAATTTTAAAATATAATATTGACGAATTCATTTAATAATATTATATTTATTAATAATTTCAAAAAAGCAAAAAGTACATGATCTTTGTTTTCAATTCTTTTAAAGTATTAAGTTAATTATAATTAATTTATCATCTTTTGGTCGAGTGATGGTTAATTTTAATTTTTAATTTAAATATTAAGATTTGAGTCTTTTTTTCATGTATGAATAAGAGTATATTTTTTTAATTTTTAATAAAATAAATTTAATCTTTTTTGTATTTAAATTTGTGGGTTGCACTACAACAACACATAGTTATTGTAATTCTAATAGATTTATATATTAATAAATTGTTGTAATATTAAAAAAATAATTGTAAACGACTAAAATGTTAAATATATGTGTATGCGTGTGTAAAATTAGAGGTGTGCACGTTGAAAGTTGATAAATGGGATAATGCCATATAAGGATTAAATTTAAGTCACTTTACATGGTATCTTATAATTAATATTAACATATTTTGCATCAAGTTTGCTAATGCAACATTTCGTTTTTGGTTACAAGCTTGACACTATAAACTATATAAGTTGGGCATGAATTAATAAAATTTCAACATTTTTCAGATTTTCCTTTTATTTCTTTGAGTTACTAATTAATTTAAAAATATAATAATTCAAAGTTTAAAGAAAATTGATCTATTTTCCATTTGTTCTTCCACCAACTCTCAAAATACTAATACAAACTTATTACTTATTGATAACCTAATCTGCTAAACCTATATTAGTTTAGTAGATTTCAGATTTTGGTCAGACCCAAATGCCTTAAACTCATTTTAAATCTTATAACATCTTCTAAGCAATTGAAACTTTGCTATAACTTTAATTGCAAATAATAATAATAATAATAATAATAATAATAATAATAAAAGATATTATGTGTATGTTCATTACTTTGCCACATAAAAATTAATGTAAATATATTGTAACCTATGTATGGTTATTAAGCACGTTTTTTTTAAGATAAAATATCCAATTTTCATATTAATATTTACAAGAAAAGATATTAAAAATAATCAAAATAAATTCCGTTGTGATGTAGTTTCAAAATTTAAATCCAGTAAAAAAAAATTCAGTTTATAACCAAGGGCTGAGCTCCATTGAATCCTAGGGGGCTATGCCCCTCCCCCCTTCTAGGTCAATTTTTTAAAATTTAATAATATATTTTTTAAAATAAGTATTTTTATAATTTAACTTCTCAAAATTTTAAATTTAACTTCTCAAAATTTTAAATTTAATATTAAAATTTCTATAAAATTAAACTTAATTTAATAAAAATTTTAATTTTAATATCTAATCTCCCTTTCACCTTAAATTTTAATTCCGTCCTATATATGATCCACTAAAACCTTCAATTTATTATCTATTATAATAATAAAAGAAAATTTACCTCATTTCGATAACAATAGGGCTTGAACTTACTGATGGTCTAGTAACGCGAACTTAAATTTTTTTTTTTTAAAAAACAAATTGTTGAAAAAAAATGATGAGAATATGGATATAAAGGTGAAAAAGCAGAAATAGCAAAGGGGTCACTTTTAATTAATAAGACAATCAGGAAAGTAGAAGACTCCCTTGAATCTCGGCCATTGTTGGTGCCATCGGCCATCAGTCTTTCATTAATTTTTTATGTAATTTATGTCAACCTCAGGGGGTAGCAGTGTTAATATCCCTCATTTCTACTTCATAATTTTCTAAACTTACGGTCACAGTCAGCATCGTACAATTGGTTTTTTATTTTTATTTTTAAAATGTTTATAGTAGTTATAACACAATTATTAAAAACAATTATGTTTCTGATAATTTGGATTGAATTAGTAGTAATGACACAATTGTTGTAATGTATTTATAGTAATTATATGTTTGTGATAGCTTAGATTGAATTAGTAATTATGACACAATTGTTGTAGTTGTAGTATATATATAGTCTCAATTATTCAAATTAGATTTGCTTCCTTATCTAATGATTAAATTTTGTCTAAAACAAGAATAAGAATAAGGATTTATTTTAAATTAAATTTTTAGCATAATTTTTTTTTAATTGAAATGCACACCACTCAACAAAAATATAAATAGAAAAATTGGGCAATTTACCTTTTTTTTTTTTACATAATGTAACTTATTCAAAAATAATTTTATTATAACTAAATTTATCAATCTTGTTTCTATTGTTTTTTTAATCAGTTGTTTTATAAAAAGCTCATTCATTCAAACTGGTATAACATGGTATAATTGTATGAGTGAAATAATAATGTTATTATATATTTTATTCTTATTTATTGTCTTAACTTGTTTAATTTACTTGTCTAATTATATTTTGTTATATCTAATTATAAGAATGAATTTGTATAAGTACTCTTACGGGTTTACTAATTTTATTTTAAAAAATATTTCAAAGGCCAACTATCTCTTTACTTTAATGGTTTAATACCAACACTTTTAGTATTAATATATTATGTTCGAGTCGAATCAACTTCTTTCTATCAATACTGTAATAAGTATGTTGATATTATGAATATGAACTTGATAAATATTATTTTGAGTGTAAATATTATCAATACGAGTACTTTTTTTTTAAGTATATAAATTTTATTATAATTATCTCATTACAAATATAATTATCAAATTATAACTATCTTTAAATTTAAAAAAATACATCCTATCCCCAATAATGTAAAAAGTATGTTGATATTATGAATATGAACTTAATAAATATTGTTTTGAGTATAAATATTATCAATATGAGTATTATTTTTTTTAAGTGTATAAATTTTATTATAATTGTCTCATTATAAATAAAATTGTCAAATTATAACTATAACTGCACAATTATCAAATTATAACTGTTTTCAAATTTTAGAAAATACAACTTTTTGTCTCTCTAAGAATTGAATGAACCCTTGATTTACTGTATAACTATTAAATTATAATCGCCTTTAAATTTTAAATTATAACTGTATGCAATTGTATGCAAAGATACGAGTATATCAGTACCAGTAATTATATATAAAAAAGTAAAACAAATTCGAAATATAATAATAATAATAATAATAATAATAATAAACAATAACAAGCGCCTGATATTAAGGGGAAATGTCGTTGTTGAACCCACATTATTACATTGAGCGCCATCAATCATCATCACCGACTGTTGTCACCATCTTGTGACACTAGCACGGGATTATTTTTTATAATTTTTAGTTTCATTTGGAAAATTATAAATTGTTTGAGAGAGAAAAAAAAAATAAAAACAGAAACACGACTGGTGGGAGAGAAACATAGCCAAAATTCCCCCCTTACTCTTTTCGGTAAAACTGAAAATGCATTTTTTTTTAAAATTCAATTGATTCTGATTTTAATTACTTTTGACCTTTTCGATAACGTCATTTTGATTACTAGATTTTTTTTTTATATATTTTACAAAAAAAAAATCATCTAAAATACTTCTCAGACAATTATAGAACCCGCGTTTTCTAAATTTCGAATCTCATTGTGTTCCAGATCGCGTTCTTTTTGTGCTTCATTTTATTCTAGCGAGAGAATTCCCTTTTTTTTTTTTTGGTGATTTGAATTGGTGAGTTTTCTTTAATTTCTTAAAAATTTGGCTATCATTTATGCAATCAATTTCTTGAAATTTAGTTTTCATTTATGCAATCAATCTGTTTATTGTTATTACTTTTAATTATTAAACATTGAATTCTATATTGATTTTATGCATTTTCTCGATTTTAATCCATTAACGATTCAAATTACATAAGGTTGATGCACAACATCTTAAAATGTGCTTAATTCAAACGGGTTCTTATTTATTTCTCTGTTTGTTTGGTTTGTAAGTTTACATATTCAGTATTGTGATTGTTAATTGATTTGAGTTTGTGGTCAATGAGTAAATGGCAAACTGTTTATGTACCCAATTCTTATTTGATTCAATGAGTGGGGATGGAAGAATTGATGATGGAATTTTGAATTGATTTGATGTTAATCTGGAATTTTCATGTGAATTTGTAGAGGAGGGTTTGAAAATCCATAGACAATGGGGGTAATGTCGAGACGGGTGTTACCCGTCTGCGGCAACCTCTGTATCTTCTGTCCTGCAATGCGAGCGAGGTCAAGACAGCCCGTGAAGCGGTACAAGAAGTTGATGGCAGATTTGTTCCCACGTAATCAGGTGAATTAACAGCATATATAATGTCACTTTATTTGAGGTGATGGCTATGCAAGTAGTTTTGGTTTATTGATATTTGTCTATTGGGATCAAAATTGGGTTGCTTAGTAGATCTTACTAATGTACATATGAGGCAATTCTTAACTTGTTTGCTGTTTGATGTAAGATATGGACAATGCATTGTTGGTTAATTCTGAGTGCAGATTTTTTGCAAGTGAGTATTACTGTGAGAATAAAAAAATTGATGTTATCTTATTGCAAATTAGTATCATCTGTACTATCAATTTGAAGTTTGGCTTGCTTTGATATTTTGTTCTAGTGGTGCTTTAAAACATATAACCTTTTTATTCAGTTCACAAAAGGGTTTAGACCAACTGGAAACTTCTTGCCTATGGTATCCAATTTATGTAATCTCTTTATTTTATTTTTTTTCTTGTTAAATATGCCTTTACTGTTACTGGCCAGCTTTTATAGAGATTCTTGAAGGCTTTTGTTTTGCACCAATCCTTTGGATCTTATACCTTTGCCCATCCTCTCAAAAACTGAAACAATCTGGAAAAAGAAAATTGAGGCATTGAAGTGGATATTGGCTTTTGATCATGCAGGATGCAAAACCAAATGATAGAAAAATCGGAAAGCTTTGTGAATATGCTTCAAAGAACCCATTACGGATTCCCAAGGTAAGTTTTATCTTCTGGTTTTGCTTTGCAGATTGATCTTTATATAAAACTTACATATTTTAAAATGAGGCATTATATTTGCGAATCAGGATCAAAATTTATTACTAAAAAACAAGAGGATGAAGAACTTCAAAGTTCATGGATAAGCTACTGTGTTCTCCAAGCCACTTTCACTTTTACCAAACCATTAGTTACATATGCATTATGATCATGAAATATTTTTGTGGTTGGTATTCAATTTTATTTTGTAACTAGTGGATGATAATTAAAACTAGAATATAAATCTCATTCTTATAATCATTGAGTTACAGTTTTAATGAAGAATAGTATTTTGCAATTCTGGCTCCGGTTGTATCAGTGAGTTACGATGTTCTAGTCAAACGTTGTTAGTTTTGCTAAGAACATTAATGAGCTTCAAATACCGAGAAGTAAAAAGAAAACGACTTGTGAATCCAAAATCTTGTCAGACTATATGTTTCTGTTTCAATTATTATTGGTTTTATTCTTAATTTTTCAGTTTGTTGTCTTGACAGATTACTGATCTCCTGGAGCAAAGATGTTACAAGGATTTGCGGAATGAGAACTTTGGATCAGTAAAAGTTGTGGTGTGCATTTATAAGAAGTTGCTATCATCGTGTAAGGAGCAGATGTAAGTTTGATGTATTTTGATTTTGACTTTGTCTTTTAGGATATTCCTCTCTTCGCAAATTGTTTATATGGATACAAATGGGTACATTTGTGTCTGTCCATGTCTAGTATTCATATGCATAATCATTAAGGTGTTTATTGTTATTTTCCTAAGAAAATTTGCATGTATCACTAATTGTATAGTTGTTTAACAGGTTAAGGTATTCCTCTTGGAAATAAGCAAGCAATTATAGTCAATGATACATGTTCAATTTTATGTTGACAAATGTACTGTTATAATCTTGTTCATTGTGATGTAGATTCTGCAGCTCATGTCATTTGACACGTTTTGTTAATGCAAAACTTGTCTATTTCTGTGGCTACAAATCATTGATTTTGATTTTGTAATTTTACTCGTGATATAATTTTCATCCACCTTCCTTTGCGGGGTGGGGGGAAAGGGAGAATCTCAAAGAATAAATATCCAGAAAAGAACAACTTAATGCTGGGCAGATCACAATGTTAGGTGTATTAATGGCCTTTTCATTTATCCAAGAATGAGTTCTTGAGGATAAAATCTTATGCCTCAGATGAGTACTTAGTTCTAGTTGATGACATCTAATAGGAATGATCCATTATTTCTTTTTTATGTGGGTAATTTTATATAAATTTCTATGTGGATATGTCGCAGCTTCCACTAAGTTAGTACTGGTTAATGTCTTAATTAATATATTCAAAATGTGTCGTAATATTTTATTAATTTAATCTTGATATACAAGATCGGTACTGGGTATATTGGGAGAATATTGTTATATAATTTGTTGATGTGCTTTGTTTTCGTGTATTAAAACTTTCTAATGGTTCAGGAAATAATAATCTTACTCTTAAAATTTTCAATTGGTTCATGCAATTGAGATTTGCCAGCCATCAATTAGTTGACGTCTGGCATGCAAATTTCTATATAAAGAGCTTCTTGCTTTAAAAATCACTGCATTTCAGTGGTCCTTTTGCTTTTGTTTTCATTTTTCTTTCTTAATGTGAGTGATCTGTTTTCTCCTAAGGCACAAATGAAAGACATAATATCAGTGTAGAAGTGTAAAAGAAGATAGGTTGCAATTTTAAGTTGGAAGTTGAGATAAATATACTCATTGAAGTTGTATTCTGTTCTCACATGACGAATGTTACAGGGAGATTACCATCGTCTCTTTTTGAAGTGGTGAATTTCCTAGATGTACTAAATTTGTTGCATCAACTGTAAAATAGGATTAAGCAGCACAAATTCTTGAATATGGTGTTAAAATCTTTAGATTTTGTCTTTTAGCAATTGAGGTTTTCATTATAATACTTCTTGTATGTAAATGAGTTGTCTATGATTTTATGAATGACTTCTTGTCCCTTCACCACCCATTCTGCTTCCAACTTGTTGTCTATTCTCCTTTCTTTTATCTTATTCCTATCATGTCTGACTTTCTCGGACTTATACTCTTCTTTGTTTATGGTTCTTATTTTGAAGACTCTTGTTGTTAGTACATGATATTTTCCTCTCCACACGAGTGGAGTGTTGGTTAATAAGTGTAACTTGGGGATTGGGTCTAGGAACAAAGGAAAGCATCATTATGGGAACTGACTAAACTATTTTACTATAGAGTGCAATAATTGTTTTCATCCTCAATGATGAGGAATGAAGCTCTCTCACTTTTATAATATCTCATGCTGAAGTTTCATTGTTTACTCTTGTATTGCTTGATTATTACCATTATAATATTCCATTGTTTTATTTCTGAAATGTCTTTTCCATCTGGATGTGCATACTATATTTTTTTTAATTTGTAATTACATTTGATGGAGCATTTTATGCTTGCAGGCCACTATTTGCTAGCAGTTTATTAGGGATTGTCCGAGCTCTTTTGGAGCAAACTCGACAGGATGAAATGCGGATTCTGGGTTGTGGTACTCTTGTTGACTTTATAATTAGCCAGGTTAGTAATGGATATGAAAGGAAACTTGTTAGTTGTGATAGTAATTTTGGCATAATTCTGTTAAGAGCATAACTACACAAGTAGAACATGTATATACATAGATTGGGAGCAACATTTACAAGACCCCCAAAAATGATTCACTGACCTGTTAATGAACCATTTAGTTACTTCACAAGGAATGGAGTGCTTATCAGACAGAGAGAGAGTGATGGAGTGGAGTGGTGGCATTGGCTGCTGATAAGATGAAAGGGATACCATAGATCCGCCAATTGTAGATAATTCGTTTGTGGGCATTTTAAGTTTCCTTAAGCCAAATAATAAACTATTTGCCACATAAAATACTTATTGATGTTTATGAAGTGATACTAATGTATTGCATAAAAAATAGACGGATGGCACATACATGTTCAACTTAGAAGGCCTCATCCCTAAACTGTGCCAATTGGCTCAAGAAGTAGGCAGTGATGAAAGAGCTCTACGCCTACGTTCAGCAGGGCTGCAGCCTTTGGCATACATGGTACAGTTTATTCTCCTAGGTTATTACTAAGTATATGCTCATGCAAATTAATTTCCAGGCATATCCTTTTTCCATTTTTTTTTTCTCTTCACTACTAATTTCTTCTTCTCTAAGATGCTTAGAGATCTATTGTAGTCACAACACTATGTTACTGAATTAATTGATTTTTGGTGCTTACGTCTAATGCTAAATGCCTTCTGTAAATTTTTCTTGTACTCTTTTTCCTTCTTCTAATTCTCTTTAACACAATTGTGTTTTTGATCCTTACATGATGACTTATATATGGAATTTGTGAATGTTTGTCACATCACTTTTGGTTGGAAAATATTTTCATATATCGCTTTTTTCTTGTTCAAACTTCCAAGTGTTAAGTTGTCTCTAAAAAATGCTATCGAGTCTGGTCTCATTGTTTTCAGTAATGAAAATGGTGGGGCTAGTATCAAATCCAGCTCACTCTAGCCACCATATCTGCCACCCTGCAACTGCTACCATCTGTAGCACCAGATCTGGCACAGCTGGTGAAACAAATTTTGTTTCCACTCTTTTTGATAGGTGGTTCAGCTTTTACTTGAAATAACAAGAACGGTTTTTACCTTTTTCTAACACTCATTCCAATAATTCTTATTTGATTCCAGTCCCACTCCCTTGTAGCAATTTAATATTCATGTCCCTGAACTTGCACTCCTTGTGTGAATAAGAACGCAGGGTTGGTATCACCTTTGCTTGCTTGTTTGGAACACTGAGCTTGAAGAGAATGTGAATAAGAACTCAGGGAAAGAAACACCCCTTTATTGTTTGAAGTGATGGGATGATAGAGCTATAAGACATTGTTCAATTGATCTTGAACAAAAAATCTACTTCTAGAAGCATGCTGATTCTCTTTATTGCCTTCTCTCAACCACCTCTGCCACTTCAACTTGTGGACAGCCCCATCATCAGGACTCGCAAAATGTTTAATTCATTCATATTTCTGCCTTTCTGATTCGTGTAGATAATTAAATTCTTGAATTCTTGTCCATCCAGAAACTCTTCTATTTTTCTTTTTTTTTTGGGTTCAGATTAGATATTTTGTCAATCAATATATGGATTCATTTTGCATCATCCTCATCCTATTTAAAGTTCTTTATGCTGTATTATTTTTTTAATGTTACTCTTTCTTCTTTTTATTTTTTAAATTTGTGAATACTGTTTACTTTCTTATGTATACTCCTTTTCACTTTTTGTTGATGATTTCCTTTTCTTTTGTTGTTTGTTTAGGTGAGGTTCATGGGTGAGCAATCACATATCTCAATGGACTTCGACAATGTGAGTTGCCTTTTATCTTGTAGTTTTCTTATTAACGTGTTTTACATAAGCAAAATGTATAATCTAGTTCATCATCTCAATGGTGAAAATTTGGAAACCTGATGCTTGAGTTGCATTTTGAAATACACTGCAAGTGTTCACCATTTATTGCTTTTTCATATTAATTTGAAATAATTTTCCTCTCTGAAATAGATTATTTCAGTGATTTTGGAGAACTACATGGACCCTCAAAAGAAACCAGAGAACGGTAACGTTTTGTTTATTGCTTTTCCAAATTAATTTTGAAGTAATGTTCCTATGACTGCATAGTGAAGAAGATAATGGCTCATCTTTTTCAGATATGAGTGAGAAGGTTCCTTCACTCAGAAACTCCATGACCAATCCTGGTTTTGATCTGACAATGTATGGGATCATTTATAATTCTCCGGTATATATTCATTATATTAGGAGATTGTTTACATACATTTAACATACTATACTACATTTATGAATGTTATAGGGATACTTCCAAGAGCCCCACTTACTGGTCCAAAGTTTGTCTAGATAACATGGCCAGATTGGCAAAGGAAGCTACAACAGTTAGGCGTGTGCTGGAACCTCTCTTCCATAATTTTGATGCTGAAAATCATTGGTCAACAGATGAAGGAGTTGGCGGTTCTGTATTAATGTATTTGCAGTCACTTTTGGAGGATTCAGGTTCCATATGGAATTTTATTGTGCTGCTTTAATTAGTTCTCTAATGATATCTTCTGTGGAGATAACTGATGTAACTTTTTTGTTTCTTCAAATGCCAGGAGAAAACTCCCATTTCTTGTTATCAATCTTGGTCAAGCACTTAGATCATAAGAATGTTGCCAAACAACCTCTTGTACAGAGACATATTGTTGATGTTGCCACACAACTTACTTGTAATGTAAAGCAGCAGGTGTCTGTCGCAATCATTGGTGCAATAAGTGACTTGATTAAACATTTACGAAAGGGCCTGCAAAATTCTGCCAAATTATCTGGTTCTGGGGATGGTGCGGCTAAATGGAATGCTGATCTCCAATACTCCTTGGAAAACTGCATCTCACAGCTTGCAAAGAAGGTTTGTCAATGTTGATGAAGGCATGATATATGTTTAATTTGGTCATTTCTAAAATTTATGGTACATTATACCATGATTATATGAAGCATACACATTCTCATGCACAGACATTTATTGCCACTTATCCCCCCAAGAGTACCTTTCGGCTGCAATTTTGAGATAGTTTTCATAGAGAACAAAAAGGAGAGAAAATAGAGGAAGAAATGGGAGAAATTCAGAAGAAGTTACAGGGAAAATATTTCATAATCTCAACAATTATCAAGTCAAGTCTATTTAAGGCCCTAAACAAAAGGACCTATTTATAGAGGCCAAAATCCTAATTAAACTAGTTAAAATCTACCCTATCACCAACTGACAAATAACAAAAATACATCTCCAACAAGAAAAGAAACCCTACTCCAACCAAAAATATAAATAACATCAAAATAGCCTATCTTGTCATACATCAAGTTTTCTTTAGGGCATTTTATATACGAGAGAGAATGGTCAGCTTTTAGTTGTCTAATAAAATTTTCTTTTAGGTTGATCATTGCATTCACACAACTCTTTGAAAGCAAACCACAACAAAAACTTTACCTTTGGACATATCCTGGCTGCTATACTACTGTGTTTCTTGTTTTCTTCTCTATTCTGTTTATAGGCCCTTATATTTCCAGTATAACAATTTTCTGTCACCTCAAATCCATCTGAGCTTCATATAGCTATTGACTAGCACCCAATTCCTTCCTTGTGCTACTATTAACCTTTATTTCTCTTTCTGGAAACTTCTCAATCGAACCTTCCTATCAAAAGTGCACTTGCATTTTCTCTGGTGTATGTATATCAATAAAATAAATTGTATTTTTGTTGCATTCAATTAACTGTAGAAAAACATCTTGTAATTGACAGGTTGGGGATGTGGGACCTATTCTTGATATGATGTCTGGAGTTCTAGAGAATATGTCAAATAATACTGTTGTGGCTAGAGCGACAATCTCTGCCGTTCATCGGACAGCTCAAATAATCTCTTCTGTCCCAAACATATCATATCACAACAAGGTAAGTGGAGTTATTTAAAATTTGAGATACTGCTGAACTGTTATAACTTGTAGAACCATCTAAATCTGGAGTTTCCTCTTTCAGACTTTTCCCGATGCTCTATTTCATCAGTTGCTCCTAGCAATGGCCCATCCAGACCGCAAAACTCGAGTTGGGGCGCATAGTGTTTTTTCTGTTGTGCTGATGCCATCCCTGTTTTGTCCATGGATGGACCAGAATAAAGAAAATCCCAATGCTATTTCTGGTCTTTTACCTGTCAGTGCGTCACAGAAAGTAAGGAGTACAAGTTTCTCCTTTCAGGATGGAAGTAAAGAAAAAGCAGAATTCCTAAATGGAGGACTGGGGGAGGAGGAAAGCCAGACATCCAATTTGTATGTGAAACAATGTAGTTGTCAGTCGTATAGCTTCAATCGTGCTTTAACTGATGGAAAAGCAGTATGAACTCCAAACTTATATAATTAGTTTCAAAGGGATTGTCTTTTAAATTCTATATAATTATCTTACCTGTCTGAACTTATTTTCTGCAGCTAACTTCCTTCAGATTGAGTAGTCACCAAGTGAGTCTTTTGCTTTCATCAATCTGGGTCCAGGCGACATTTGCAGAGAATATCCCTGCAAATTTTGAGTCTATGGCCCACACATACAATATTTCTTTACTATTTACCCGATCTAAGGTCAGCCATGTTTATGTTGTGAGCTATGACTTATTGTCTTATCTCCTATGTGTTATTCTCGAATAATTTCTACTCAAGAACATAAGAATTCCCACTTGATTCCTGCCTACCCAACATATTTAACATTTTTGAAAAAAATCAAGTTGTTAGGAAATAATTTGACTTTTTGAAACAAATTGAATGTGTAGTATCTGCTTGGCACCCACCATATGGTATCTGCAAGATGAGGCAGTTAGACTTGGAAACTGTTTCAACTGATGGCTGGTGGATATTGTTCTCCAAAAGTTGAAGCTTATATGAGGATGGTTCTTAGACCTCACCTTGTAGATCTCTTGCACTTGCACTTAATCCAACTAAATTATGCTTCTTTCCATTCATTGATTTGTTCTAGTGTATCAACTGTCCGCCACAAGAACCATTAAATCTGGTGGTGAGGGTTGAGCAGATGGTATCAAGCATCTTAACTAGGTTAAGTTTTTGTTTGTGAAGTTGGGTTTATTTTGGTTAGTAGTGAGCTATGGTACAAGTAGATTGGTCGCTGATATAAAGCACCGGATATTGTTATGGAATTTTGTAACAAAAGCTTTATTCAGAAATGATTTTACTTGGCTCACCATCTTGTCTGACATTTTCTGCACTTGATCTATTCTAAATGTTTGCTATTGTTTAATTGTGCTGGTGCCAGACTTCCAGTCATGTGGCCTTAGTTCGGTGTTTCCAGTTGGCTTTCTCACTCAGGAGCCTTTCTTTGGACCAAGAAGGCAAGTTGTATCTACTATTAAGTGTTCTCCCTGTTCGACATTCAAATAATACTAGTTAGATATTATCAATGTTTATTTTACTATCTGTATTGCATGATTATCATAAGTGTTTATCTTTACCATCGATGTTGCCTAGTGAGTGAAATGTATTGATGGTACAAATGGCAATGTAAAAATAGGCAGGCCAGCTTTAATCTGGACTAGTTTATGCCATGTTTTTTTTTTATCTTTGTGAATGCTTTCTGAAAACATTGTTCAGAATATGATTTGATCTGGGGAAGTGAGAAGTCTGCACCGACATTGTTGAGATTCCCTTTTGTAATCGCCAAATCTAATTTTGATTTAATTCAAGCTTTGTTTCTTGTCAATAAAAAAGGAAAAAGGGACAGTTTCTGAGATGCATTACTGATATTTTATTCCCGTCTCCTTTTATGCATATTGAAGGAGGCCTGCAACCATCTCGCAGAAGGTCTCTTTTTACCTTGGCTTCATACATGCTTATATTTTCAGCCAGGGCGGGCAATCTCCCGGAGCTAATTCCTACTGTTAAAGCATCTCTAACAGAAAAAACTGTTAGTTTCTGCTCCTTATCCTTTTAATAATGTCATTCCTCTAATTTTCTTTTTCTCGGGATTCCATTGTATTCTCCTTTTTTTTTCCCTTCGTTTCTCTTATTCATGCCACCATTAACATCATCATATCTGCTTATGATCCTTTGAACAGGTTGATCCTTATCTTGAGTTCGTTGAAGATATCAGACTAGAGGCTGTAGGTGCAGAATCTAGTAAGGTGAAGATAGTATATGGTTCCCAGGAAGATGAAGTTGCTGCAATGAAGTCTCTGGCAGCAATAGAATTAGATGACCATCATTTGAAGGAAACATTGATATCTCACTTCATGACGAAATTTGGGAATTTGTCGGAGGTGATCACCAATTTATACTTTTGCAATCTCATGTTTAGGGCTAATGGTGTATAATACCTCTACGATGAGTAGATAGCAAAGCAAATGAGTTATTACAGACAGGGTCATGGGCCACGGTGATCAACACCCAATTCGATGGCAATTAGTTGATCAGTTACGCATTTGGTTGGACATAGAACCTAGTTCATTGAAGTGAAATATTAATCTTAGAATAATTTTGGATGGTTGATAGGGCTTTGATATGTGGAATTCTTTTGTGGTATGATAACAACAGCGTGTTTTAATTGTGTCACTTTCTGAAACCTATTTTTGAAGAGTACGAGTGCTGGAAGGCTCAATCTTTCGTGTGCTTGAAATTTCCAGCCAGATAAAATGAAGAAAATGTGTCAGCAATAAAGGGAAACAAAAAATGTCAGTATCATTACTGGTGTGTCAAAACACTTGCATTAGGAGATCAGGGAAAGTGGGGCACTATGTACCATATTTTACTACCTATTGTACTTAAAACATTTTGGGAAAGGTGGAAAATAGGGGCTGATGCCTGATTGGCTTTGATATAGATGTCAAGATTTTGAGAGAGATCAGGGAAAGTGGGGCACTATGTACCATATTTTACTACCTATTGTACTTATAAAACATTTTGGGAAAGGTGGAATATAGGGGCTGATGCCTGATTGGCTTTGATATAGATGTCAAGATTTTGAGATGAGATTTGACTAAAGTACTATTCTTTACTCAGGATTCTTGAAGCTAATTTGGTTTTTTTTTTTAACCCTCCCAGAGAGGGAGGTGTCATCACCTCTTTGATAGGATTTTGCCACATTTAAGGGTTTTTCTTCTTTTTTTTAAAAACTTTTTGCAGTATTTATATTAACTCTTTTGTTTTATTCTCCAGGATGAGTTGTCAAGCATAAAGAAACAACTTTCACATGGATTTTCACCTGATGATGGATATCCTTTAGGAGCTCCATTGTTTATGGAGACACCACGGCAATGTTCTCCTCTGGCCCAAATGGAGTTTCAGGCCTTTGACGAGGTAATTTGACCAGGACAATATCTCCATTATGACTGTAGAGAAAATCATGACTGAGTTCCATTAATGATGGTTTTCTTACAGGTAATGCAGGTAGCAGCCTTGACAGATGATGAGGCCTTCCCCGAGCCTAATGGAAGTCAGTCAGATAGAAAGACATCACTGTCAATCAATACAGTTGATGTTCTAAGTGTTAATGAACTTTTGGAATCAGTAAGACTAGCATTTTCCTTTTTGAATTTTTAAATGTCTGTTTTTCTTGGAAATTTTCAATTACTTTGAATCAGTCCATAGCGATGGATTTTATATTCTCTAACTGCATTGTTACTACTTTCTTGACGTCATGTTTACTACTTTAATAAGCCAAAACGATGACTGAATTGTTTTGGACATCCAGGTAATTATTTTTAATGTATTGTTTTTCTCAGAAAAGTGGGGTGGGGATGTGGGAAAGGAAACCATGAAGATAGAAAAGACAACTAGAAAAATCTTTGATGCATGTATTATTTGTTTTCAAAAAGAACATGTTCCTAAGATCTCAATCCAGCATATAGATAAGTCCGATAGATCAACTACGGCAGTTGTCTCAGACAAGTTCCCTTTTTCCTTGGGTTAAATTGTTGAATCTTAATGACCAGCCTTCGCAGAGCCAGCCTTAGTTGTTTGTTTAATTCGTGCTTTTTTTGGTTAAAAAGTCGCAGGATGTTATATTCTTACAAATTATGTGGGTTTCTGTTAATAATAGGTTTTGGAAACAGCACGGCAAGTTGCAAGTTACCCCATATCTTCTACTCCCCTGCCTTACGACCAAATGAAAAGTCAGTGTGAGGCCCTCATAACAGGTAAACAGCAGAAGATGTCAGTTCTTCAAAGTTTCAAGCATCAAAAGGAAGTCAAAGCAATAGCAGTCTTTAGAGAAAATGAGCAGAATGGCTCTCCTTTACAAAGCAAGGTTAGTTGATTTGTTTAACTTTATAAGCAATTAATATCTTCCTGAATTTGATGTAGAAATTGCTTTAAATCTCTTAACAATATGAAGTTGTGGCTGAATCGTTGATATATCATCCATTTTGAGAGTGCTTCTACTGGCCTCTCTAGGGCTCTGATATTGTCAGCATAAAAAATGGCTCCAGAAAAGTCCTTTCTACTTCTTGAGATGTTAATTGAAATAGCTATTTTTGTGATGGAAGAGTATTTGATTTCATATTTGATTCAAAGGTCAGCCTGACAAGTGAGGTCATTGAAAATTCACTCACACAGGGATTTTTGATATAGAAGCTGCTCTAAAGTTGTATCAGTGTCAACATTTCATAATGTGTGATTCTCATTCATTGGTGTTCCAGAACAACACTTAATTGAGATTTGGCCACAGTTTAAGCTTTCTTGTCTTCCTTCTATTTTCTCGAAAAGACTATCATTAAAGAATTATATAGTTGCAAAACAATATTGGCAGATAGATTAGTAAACAGAAATTTCAGTTAAATGTAAAATAATCTGGCTTGTTTTAGGAATTGGTGGTTTCTGAAGGAAATTTGAAGTTACCTAGTCACAAGAGAGTTCTAACAAGGGATCGGCTAGCGCTCTGTTCACGTGAGCATGGACATTATACTTTTAGATTACCGCCTTCTAGCCCCTACGACAAATTCTTGAAAGCAGCTGGATGCTGATGTGATAAAACTGTATTTTATGCATACATGTAACTGTGTTCACTAGCTTCTTTCGCTGGCTAATATGTCCATTCTTTTTTTTTTGTGTGGTTATTTTCGATTCTTTCTGTAGTGGAAATTTATATTTTGGCTTTATTTCATTTAGTTTTGGTTGTAAACAAAATTTCAGTTTGATTAGACGCATCTGTCTTCCAATCTCTGAATACAAAGAATGAGCAGGAGGGAGAGTGTAGGAGTGTAGGTGGAGAAAAGGGTCATTGCTTGTAAAAAAATATGGTTATTTTTTTTCGATCACTTTTGGCAAGATTTGTTGATATCAAGAACAATATGTAGATGGTAATACAAATATATGTAAATTGTTTGTATAACTTTGTTACTTATTTATTGTGAAAATATAATGTTTTCTTTCCTCTATTGAAGATATAATATTTTAGATTACTGGTGCGAAAATTTTAGATTACAACCCCCTCATTTGTCTTGCATTTACATAAAAAGAGTCTTCGTGTAGGACTCTAGTTAGAACAATTTTTACAAAAAAAGTCAATTACTACACTTTCGTTAAAAAACAAATATTCACACTAAAGAATCAAAGTGAATAACTTCAACCGAAAAACCTTCGCCTTTTTCCTCTCAACTCCGAACGGGAAAACCAGCAGCAGCTGCCGCCCTATGATCAATCTCTACGGTGGATTCACCCACCTCCCATGACTCTTCCCCCTATTTACCCAGCTACTTTTCCATTTTCTTTCCATTCCTTCTGCTTTTTTCTTTTTTTTTTTTGGTCATCTTCTTGGCTTTTCTTCATTTTCTCCAATGGTCTTGTTGGATCTAGTGCCTGGTTCGAGTAAACAGTAGCAAAGAGTAGTGTTTCGCCAGCCCTCGCAGATCTACCGTTTTTGGCAGTGTTCACTGCCCTTTTGTTGATCCGTCACCCGGCGCCTCTGCAACTACCATTTGTCAAGCGCTTGTGTTTTTTTTGAGCATTTCACTCATCCTAGTCGTCGCCGCCTTCTTCCAGTGATCAGCAACTTCGGGTAGCTCTCTCATCTGTCATTTCACTATTCGGGCAAAAAAACTCCATGACCTTTTTGAGTTGTAATTATCTTGAGTTGTTCTGTATCTTGATGGTCTGAGGGATGCAGAAGAATTTATTATTATAATTGGTAGAAGTAAAGGCGTCGTAAATTGTGGCAATGTTTTGTGTATTCATTTTGTGAGATGATAGTTTGTACCTCTTTTATGAGGATTTTATCTTTAGATTTTTCATCCCATATAGAGATAGAGATTTCAGTTATGGTTCTCCTTTAGAGAGTTAATTAGGTTCGAGTATATCATATTATAATTATCTTGTGTAGAGTCTTAATAATTTGTCGGATTCTTATACGAGTAGTTTTAAAATGTAGTATTAGCAAAGTTATTTAATAATATTACATTATTTATTGATGATTTAAAAAGAAAATCAAAGTGAATAATTGCATAAATTTTAGATATTGTCTCACTGCTTGAGGCTAACACTCTTATATGGACTTGACCATATAATTGCAAAATCCTCTTATTGTCTCAGTAATTGCAAAGTGAATAATGATAAGCATTCATTAGCTTAACATTTAACATGATACAATATTTTTAGGTATTTATGCCTCAAAAACCTCATAATTACAAGTCGGCGCTAGTTTTCAAAAGTTACACACTTATACTTTTTTTAATGGTGAGTAAAAATTGAAATGGCTCTTCTTCAACCTCCAAATTTGAACCAAAGCTGCCTTAGCTTTTTATTTTATTTTTTAATTTTTCTCACCATATAGTTCATATTTGAAAGAAATTAAGGATGTTCAAAGCTCGTGTTGACCTATATTGTTCGTTTAACTTACTAAAAAGGTATGTGTAAATTACACTTTGGTATTTTGATTATAAAACTGTATATTTAATGTATTTTCAAATTTTGGAGTATTGCAAGCATAATTTATGATGTCTTCCAAGGATGAACTTCAAAAATTCTTTAAGGCCTCTATGAGATGGGGATGGGGGTTCGATTTTTTGGGAGTGTAGGTAACCTGAGAGTTGTGTGTGGTGTGCTAGTAGGCGCTGAGGTATCAGCCATTGATTGGATCAAGGTGTTGGTGGGCTCCACTATAGTCTAACAGCTTCTATATACAGAAGCATCTATTTTTCTTCTTCATCATCTTTCTTGACTTATTCATTCATAACCAAAGGTGTGGCTATTGATTTTGCATTGAACATCTAAAAATTTTCTAGTATTTCACAAGCTTATATTTTTCGAGAAATAAATATGCCAGCATCATCCTGATAAATCTCTATTCCTAAAAAATAGCTCATTGTTCCTAAATCAGATAGTTCAAACTCCCATTCCATCTTTTTCTTGAATTATACCACAACATTAGAAATTCTTCATAACACCAATAAATAATCAACATAAAGTGAAACAATCAGGTCCACTTTAGTTTCTTACTTAATGACATATAATGTGGCTTTATTTTTGCTCATTTGAAACCCTTTCATAAGTAAGTAAATATCAATTTTGCTATACGGGACCCTAGGAGCCTGCTTGAGTTCATATAGAGCTTTGTAAAGCTTATATACCATATTTTCATTTTTTGGTACTTTGAACCCCTTTGGTTGATCAATATAGATATCCTCCTCAAGTAAGCCATTTAAGAAGGTTGATTTAACATCTAAATGATAGATTTTCCAGCCTAGCTTTGCTACAAGTGTTATAAGTAACCTGATTGTGTCATGCCTTACAACTGGAGCAAAGGTGTTTGTGTAATCTATGCCAAATTATTGAGAGTACCCTTTCACTACTAATTTGGCCTTAAGTTTATTTATTAAGCCATTATGATATAGTTTAATCCTATAAACCCACTTAACACTTATCACCTTCTGATTTAATGGCTTGTTTACCAACTTCCAAGTCCTAATTTATCAATTATTCTCATTTCTTCCAACACAGTGTTTCTCCATTCTTCTAATTTTGCAGCTTCAGTGTAGTCAGTAGGCTCCAAGGTAGCAAGATTACACCTCTCATAAATTTCATTTAGTGACCTTGTTCCTTTTATTGGATTATGAAAGTCAAAATTATCTCTATATGCCTCTCGTTCTTATGGTAAGTCAACAGCTTGACTTCTATTAAACACTAATACCTTGCACTCATCCCAATTACATTGTGCATTTTCATCAACCTTTATATTTTTGCTAATAAAAACCTTTTCAGTTTTCAGATTTAAAATCCTATAACCCTTTGTCACAATGCTGTACCTCAGATGAATGCCAATTTCAGATTTTTGATCAAGCCTGCACCTTTTCTCTTTTGGTATGTGAGAGTAACAAATACTTCCAAAGACTTTAATATGCTGAACTAATGGCTTTACTCCATGCCAAGCTTCATGAGGAGTCTTACCATTCAAGGCTTTTGTGGGCAACAAATTCAGTAAGTAGACGGAAGTGTTGACAGCTTCTGCTTAAAATCTTTTTGGCATTCCTTTTTCAAACATAAAATATATGGCCATTTTCATCATTGTCCTGTTCTTTCTTTCACTCATTCCATTTTGTTAAAGAGTGTAAGGAACAGTTAACTAATGTTGTATGCCATCCCTGATATATAGAGCCTTAAATTCTAATGAGGTATATTCACCTCCATTATCAGTTCTGAAGATTTTGATTGAGCATCCCGATTTTTTTTAAACCAATGCCTTAAACTTCTAAAATTCAATAAAAACATCTTTTTCAAAAAATACACCTAGCAGAACCTAGTTAGATCATCAATGAAGAGTAAAAAGTATTTACTCCCATTTAAAGAGGATATACTTATAGGTCCACAAATGTCAGAATGTATAAGTAGTAATTTGTCTGAAGCTCTCTAGGTTACTGATTGTGTTCTTTATTAGCTAAGCGCAAGTGCACGCTATCATATTAAGTAATATAGGATTTTAAGTCAAGATATCGATCCCACAGGGACTGTGCGATCTAATTCTATAAATCAAGTATTAAAACTGTACATACTTAACTTTTATTCAGAAAATCAAAACCAAAAATTTATTTAACTAATCTACTCTATCAATTAAATTGAACAAAAGTAAAGGATAAAATTCACAAATAAAGATAATTTAGGGCTTTGACTTGTCCCTTGGTATTTTATAGGATTTATTAACCTCTTAGTTAATCTCTTAATACCAATTATTGGATTAGACATTAATCTCATCATAAGCCTTTGTCGATGGTCAAGTGACTATATTACTGATGCGATATTTCTATATCATAAATTAAGTGCAAGTATACACTATCGTATGCAAGTAATAAAGAGACTAAATAAGTCGGATGTCGAACCCACAGGGATAATTCTTTCTTTTTAACCAATTACTAAAATTATATCTTCCTAATAATTATTCAGAAAAATAAAAATCTAAGAATGAATGTAAGAAATATAAAAGTAAAAACACAATGCAATGAGATTTAAAGATATAGCAACGTAGAGAAAACCTAGGATTAATATTATCCCTCAATATGCTTCTAATGATTAATCCTCTAATATTTAACTCACTTAGTCTTTATTATTGATCAAAACACTAATGTATTCACAAGCCTCTTCCAAGGTCATGCAAGTATATCTTAGTTTACCAAATACCTATATTCCTATGGTACTTGTAATAAATTAAGATTCATTAAGATTAGGTCTTATTGATCATACATGCCAATTAGGTATATTCCTATCCTAAGTTGAAACTTGCATATGCAACATTGAATGTTACTCTACAATCATGCATCAAATTACCTAGGTCTAAATATTATGATTCCTCTTCCGAGTTTATCAATAATATTACCAATTCATTCACCATATATTGGCCAGATATATTGAAGCATTAAACACAAGTAATTTAAATAATAAAAGACTAAGTTTATTAAATACTAAAAGATATGGCAATTAAGCACACATATTGAGTTCAAATATTAACCCTAGAAAACAAGTTAGCTCATGGCTACAAGAGAACAGCAGTAAAAATAATTATAAAACATGATACAATTATTAGCAAACCGATATAGACGTCGAATTGCTCTTAATTGCGCTGCCTAGGAACTCTTGATGCCGAAGAACGTCTTGTATCTCTCTCTAAAGATGCTTCAATTAAGCTCCTATTGCTCTCCAAGACTTGTGCTCTGTATTCTTGGTGCTCTTGGGTCGTCTTGGATTCCTCCTTGAAGGCTGGGAACGAGTGGCTTTATATAGGGATTGATATGAGCTTGAAAATCTCAATTCTCGTCGGACTAGGACTCGCACTACCGCTGGCGCGCTATCCAACTGTCGCTGGGGCGACGGGTGAAAAAGCTATCACCGCTGGAGCGGTGGGATCTTGGCGCTGGGGCGCTGCATGAAAACGGCTTCACCGCTGGCGCGGTGACTATTCGGCGCTGGGGCGCTAGACGCGACTTAAGCTGGTCGTTTTTCTTATTTCGATCACTATTCCAGCGCTGGGGCGAAAATACTTGTGGCGCGGGGGCGCTGGACTCATAATTTGAAAACTTTGCATTTTAGTCCCTGTTTTCGCTCCTTTTGCGTTCTTTCTTTAAATTTCGTTCAAGTCCCTATAAATAACAATAATGCACATAAATAGCCATCTATTCTCATAAAATCATAAAATATCAATAATAAAAACATGAGAAAATATATGACAAATTTGCCCTTATCAATTACACATTCTAACAATCACTTATATATCTATGGTAATCAAATCAGAATATAATTCATTAAGATCAAGTTTAAATTAGACCATACATGCCACCTAGGTATATGTTTATCCTAGATGGAACTCATAGTTGCTACCCTATGATCATAAATGAAACTACCCTAGGCTAAACACATGAATCCCTTTGTGAGTTCATCATGGTTCCTCAATCATTCATAATATTGATCAGGTATAATGAAAGCATTAAACACAAGATAAAATGAATCAATTATAAAAATTAAGTTCATAAACTAAGAATCAATGAAATTCAACTACATACTAGGTTCACATAGTCTAACCCTAGAATAACAAGTTTAGCTCATCATAAAACCAAAAGTGTCCAACCAATTCATGAAGAATAATAAGAACAAGAATATAATGATAAGAAAAGAGAAGAAAAACTAATCAAGAAGACGTTTTGGATTGCTTCTCTCTTAATCTTGACTTGAAGCTTGAATCTTGATTTCTTGGCTTTGATCTTTGATTTTGTGTTGTGAATTATTTTTCTCCGTTTTTGCCTCTCCAAAGTCTGTGTATTTGACCTCAAAAGAGTGTTTTTATTGGTATGAGAAACCCTAAGGGCAAGGGGCTTCGAATCCAAGTTGAAATAGAAGAGTTGAGAGAGCTTTTACCAGGCTTGTTTAGTAGATTCACAAGTTATGATTCTTATGAAAATGGTGTCTGACACAAAGCATGAATTGTAGATAAGGCCTTGAAGTTTTTTTAGCTCTCTTCACTATGTTGTTTAATCTGTGCTAGAGTAGAGTTTTGTGGCAAAGGTGGAGGTTCTCTCCATATATCCACAGTCTCCCACAGATCAAAAGCCCCTAGGTATGTTTTCATTTTAACTGCCCATATTAGATAGTTCTCACCTATGAAAGTAAGGGGTGAAGGTGTTGTAAAACTACTAGAGGCCATTGAGCTTTTGAAATTGAAGAGGATTTGGCTTAACCGAGAATGAAGGTTTGGTTAATTCTGGTGTAAATTTCTCACTCTTTGAACACTTCCCTTAAGATCATATAGGCTCTAATACCATGTTAACAGTTGTACATACTTGTTGTATATATCTAAAACTGAGTTTAAAGAAATGTATTTGAGGAAGAATGTTCTCACACACTTTTATTGAATAAGAACCACTGAATATGTACAAGATGATATCCGAGATATCATATTCCAAACAAACTTTAACTTGACTTTGAATTCAAAAATAAATCTTAGGATCATGGAGTTTGAGTTGTACTCAAACTGAAACTATGACCAAATAAAAACAAAGTTTAACAAACCAAATCTAACTATACTTTATTCACAGAAAAAATATTAGAAGTCTAACAATATCACTACATGAAAGTATTGACGGTGTTTGCTATCAGAGAAAAATAACTTTATAAGGTGTGTGTTAAGAATGATAGAGTGATGAATATGCATCATTAAATTGTGATTGGTGCATTTATGCATGTAACTATTGGGATAACGTTCGAAATTTTTGATAACCCATTATATGATGTTCATACCTGTACTAGAGGCAATGACTACTAAAGAGGAACTTTGACTTGGATTACAACTACTTACCTTTATATATTTAAAGCCAGTCCTATTGTGGATACAACATTTATTGCCAATAAATTGAAAAGTACATACAAAATCAATTATAGCGAGGCCAAATTGCATATAGCAAAAAAGAAAAGTATAGACTTGTTAGGGACAGATTACAATGACTTATATACGAAGCTTTATGGGTTTGGGCTTACGGTTGTGCATTTGAACCCTGGTTCAATAATTGATAAGAAAGATTATTGGACTAGTTGGTCACTTGAACCCTTTTTCAAGTGGTATTTTTGTTGGTTACAGTGCTTTAAGACATCAGTTTAATGAAGGCTGCATGGAGTTTATTGGAATTGATGGAATCAAATTGACTGGCCCATATAAAGGTGTCATGTTGATTGTCTTGACCATTGATGCCAACTTTGGTGTGTATCCATTGGCTATGTGTGTTGTTATGAATGAAAATGTTGATTCTTGGATAAACTTTCTTCAAAAAATTAAAAGGTCCAATGATGGTTAAGGGTTATCATTCATGAGTGATATGCAAAATGGGGTGGTTGCAGCCTTTAATGAGTGCTTTACAAAATGCTATGATAAGATTTTGTTTTAAACGTTTTTACACTGACTCAAAGTCCAACTTCCCAAGTACACTTATAAAAAGGTATTTTTGAAAAGCTTGTAGGCGTAGTGGTGAAGCACACTTCAAGAAGAACGTGGAGAAACTTAAGAAAACAAGTAGGATTCCCACAAATGGATCGTGGAGATATCGTTGGTAAATTAGCCAATATATTGGAGGAATTGTGATCATGTAACTAATAGGTAGCCTTTATCATTTATTTAAAAAGTGGATTGACCCATTTAGAAGCTTATCAATTATTAGGGTCTTTCAAGAAATAGCCAAAATCAATAATAATAATAATAAATAGTCTTCTCCGACAAAGGCTTGATGATGCTTTAAGGTGGAAAGATGAAGTCCTTCCTATTGTTATGAAGAAATTATTTGAAGCCAAAGCTTTTTCACAATACCTAAACGTAGAAATTTTAGGCCATTCATCATAGAGGTGGTAGGGCCTGGAAATAAGTCTCATGTAGTTGACCTACATGCAATGTGTTGCATTAATATCACGACTTCTCGTGTAAAAATGTTTGTTCATCCTGCATCAGTTAAGTTTATTATGTGGATATGTATAAGGATCAATTAATTCCACTTCATTCTGAATCTTGCTTTCCAATCGACATCTGCACTGAGTTGTAGCCATCACTCTGCCATTAACGTGGACTAAACACTTAAGTATAACACAAATACTTTTAGTTTATGAGTGGTCGATAAAAAAACATTTGGTTACAACTATTAGGGTTTGTGCTTATGCGTCATCCCTGTTTGTATGAATATTCAATTTTGTAATATTTACACAATGAATATTTTATTAAATCATTAATAACTTTTATTAAATGGTAATTAAGTTTGTAACATTATAGACAATATATATGATCTGAATAAGTTAATATCTGGTTTAAAGAAGTTTAGACCAGGGCTAAGAGTTAGCAATGCTGATAGTTATAAATGTTAAGAGTTAGCACTACTAAGAGTTAATAAGTTATAATAGCTAGCGAGATCTAAATAGTTAGAACCTTATCTATAATGTGACAAAGACTTGAGAATCTACTAGTAATGACATAGTTGTAAAGAGTTACATTAGATACTAAGAAATGTCATTATGTAAGTATCTTCTCAAATAAAGAGTTCCTGATCTACGTTCACCAATGAGGGTCTATCGGTGAAACACAATAATATAGATTAGTATATGTCTATATCTGTATTGTACAAATGATTATTCTTAGTTAACCATAAGCTTGGTTGAAGCTCATATAGATATACAGATATTCAATTAGGATTGGATACTAAACAAACTCACGAGGACCCCAATAGATATCCTATGACACTGTCAAATGAAGGTCCTCTCGAGTTGAGTAGTATTTATGGTCCTTCGACCTGAGTGCCATAGTGGGCTTGTGGGAGATCCACCATACTTTGGTTCTACGTATGTCAGAGACATTTTATGGTCTGACCGTTACGTGTAGCTGGGTATGGTCCGATGCTCATGGAGTTTAGTGTACATAGATATGGGATCCGCCAACTCACATAGATGGGTCGTATATTCGATACTTCGAGATTGTATCTTATAAAGTCTTATGGCCGTAAGCAATCAACCTGAAAAAAGAATTTCCTACAGGTTTGAACATTATGGCAAAAGTGTTTGCGTATATTGTTCATTAAGATACGAATCTGGAGATAAAGTAACGGATGAAATTATCAGAATTTGAAGGTAATGATTTGTATCCCGTTCATCTAGAATATAATGACGGAAGAATTATACGAATATGTAGTAACCTCAACATGTATGGTCTAACGCACTAATTTGTAATATCCATAATGTGTGCGTAGGGCATCGATCACAGACTTATGGAATAGTTTCATTTGATGAATCAGGCGTGGACCTAGGGAGTCCTAATATGAAATGTACTCTTTGAGTACTTGGGCAGCGTACCGTATTGAATAGTTCAATACAGTAAAATTCAGCAATTTATTAAGGTTAAGTTAACTAAAGTATATGGTTAAATGGTGGGACTTACTTTAGGTTAACTTGATAACCTAGTAAGGACATAAATTAAATAATTCAAATAAATATTTATTTATTTAATTGTTAAATAAATAATTTAGTTTAACTATGGTTAAGAGTTAACCATTAGGTTAAGTTAGGTTAACCTTACTCAATGGTTAAGTAAAAGTTAATCTAATCATGGTTAAGTTAGTTAACTATAGTTATAATATTTAAATGTTCTATTAACCTAACTAGAGTTAAGAGTTAACTATGGTTAGAATATTTAAATGTTCTTTTAACCTAACTAGAGTTAAGAGTTAACTATGATTAGGTTAGGTTAAATGCAAATTGAAATTAAGTGAAATTAAGTGTAATAAATTGAAATTAAATTCATTTGTATAAATAAGACAAATGTAATTAAATTCATAAGTGTTGTTAAATTTTTTTTTTGCTAAAAACTTGGCTAGCTGTTACAAAGAGAGAAAAGAGAAATTGTTTTTTGATTATTGGATTCAAGTTGTTGAATTCATAATTTTCTTTTATAAGGAATTAAAACCAATTTAACAAAATAGGTTTTGATTAATTGATTAAGTATTAATCAAAAGAAAAAAATCAAGGACATAAGTTTAAGTTGTTAAACTTCTGTTGGATCAAAGGCTGTCATTCTAGATAATCAAACCCACCATTGTTGATTGCTAGAATTGATCAAAGATTAAATTTCAGTAGACTTCAACAATTTTCATCAAAAGGCTTCAAGGGTTATTTCTCAATTTTGTTTCTGTTAATTCCTTTAATATGTAATGATTGTGTTTATTGCAAAGTTTTAAGCTTCCGCTGCGTGATTATATATATAAGATATGTATATTTTGTTATTAAACACAAAACTCACATGCAAACACCCATGAATAATCAACTCCCAACAATAACTAGTTTAGACATTTGGTTTAGATAATAAACAAACATATAATCACTTTGTAGATGTATTAATCAAATTATGAAATAGCAAAAAATTCTATTTTGTAGATAGATGGGTCCGAAAATATCCCTTTAGATCTTGTTTAAAAATGATGAAAATTTTAAATCAATCTTAGAAAGGAGTGGTCTAACTACAAATTTGACTTATGAGCAAGTAGTACAAATATTCTCATTAATTAAACAATAGAATCTTTAGGTTCTTTAATAGATGGTCATGAAATTTTCAACGATCCTATGCATCATTATTGATCTTGAATGACTAAGGTGATCATGTCATGGCATAAACATTTTTTTATCAGTAAATTGTTCATTCATTACTGTGTCGCCTTTCAATTAAATTTATAATTATAAAATATAAACCATATGATAAACTAAGAAGCTTTTTCAAGTTTGTATTTCTTATATAAGACATTGAAAATAATATAGAGATATTTTACATTATTCTCATTTAAATTTTAAGGTGATATTTATTTTGGCGGATATCTCTAAAAGGCATAAAAGGTCGTAAGCCAAGACAGATTAGATGACCATCCAGATCATAATCGCCTGCGATAAAAAGTAAAGCTAATGATTAACTGTGAATCCGATCACAACCCATATGGTTATCTATGACTAAGTACCCAAACACATAAAGATTGAGGAAAAAAAAGTAAGAAGACAACGATAATAAATGCTCGAAAAAGTCCCCAACCCAATTAAAGATATTACAAAGTGTTCGAGAGAGTTAAATTACAGACATATGAGCCCAAGCATGTAAGATAAATAGTTGAAAACCTATAAATATCAAGTCTAAAAAATACCATCCCGAGACCCTTATTCTTATTATCTCACTTTGTCTACATTTATTGTCATAATAAGTACTTACGAGTGTTGAAATTTTCTTATACAGTGCATATGCTAATTAATTTTTTTTTTTTCCTAAAAATTTCAGTACCATAAGATGAATAATCACTGAAAACATGTCTATTAAAAGACTGAGAAGGTAGAGACTATAGCCAATATATGACTCTCTCAGTCAAGTACCCAAGCAAATATCAAACGAATATTGAAGAACTAAGTGGATAGAGACTATACTGACTATATAACCATCTCGACAAGTACCCGAACAAGTCTCGGACAAATATCAAAGAACCAAGAGGGTAAAAGCTATGGGCACCATGTGACCCTCTCGATTAAGTCTCGAAAGAACATTAAAGAACTAAGAGGATAGAGGACATAACCACCATGTGATCCTTGCGACCAAATTCCTGAGTAGCTCTCAGAAGAATACCAAAAAACAAGTGGGTTAAGGCAACAACCCCTCTCCCCCAAGAGCCTATCGCATGATGTAAGATCCCGTGAAGATCATTCAAGGATCCTAAAGACAAGTGCTCTCCAACATAATCCGATATCCCTACTAGGATTTTTCGAGGATTTTAAAGCCAAGTACTCTCCATAATGATCTGAGACACCTACGAGGATTATTCAAGGATCCCAAAGCCATGTACTCTCTATAATGATACAAGATCCTGATGAAGATCCCAAATCTAAGTGCTCTCCATAATGATTTGAGATCCATATAAAGATTAAAAGACTATCAAACTGAGAAGGTAAAAGCTATGGCCACCAAGTGACTCTTTCAACCAAGTTCTCGAGTCGCACCTTTGATGAATACCAAAGAATAGAATTGAGGCAACAACCCCATAAAACCTTATAAGATGATCCAAAATTCCCATGAGGATCACAAGAATATAGAATTTAGATGGTAAAGGTTATGGCACCAAGTGACCCTTCTGGTTAAATTCTTGAGCACTTCTTAGAAAAAATCCTCAAGGTAACGATGATAGACCCCAAGTGCCCCTTCAAACTAAATTTCTGAGCACTTCTCGAACTAAATCTTGAGGCTAGCAACGATAGACCCCTATGTAACCCTCTCACTTAGTTCCAAGTAGGTCTTAAATGAATGTTAAAGAAAATCAAGAAGTCAAGAACTTGGTTATTCATTCCAATATGTCAAAAGAGCTCAAAGAAGAAAACCCAAGCTAAACAAATTAAAGTTATCATGACAATTACTTATTAAAAGATTCTGTTAAACTAGCAAGTGATCGTATATTTACATGCTCGAGCATATTAAGCACTTAATCTTTTATTCTTAGTTTTAAAATGTTGGGCCATAGTCAGACTAGATCTCATAGTATAGATAATCCCACAGTTGTAGATATTAGGCTTGATCTAAGTGACATAGAGGAAAATGAATTTTCTCTATTATAAAGAAGTAACAGGTTTAGTCGATCTCAAAGAGACAACTTCTCAGGGTATGACATTAAGATCTATTCGAGAAGTAAAACCTGAGGTCACCATAACCGAGGTTAAGGATGATTAGATAGTGAATCTCCTGTTAAGATAGTTGAGTCTAAGAACTCAAATGCCACTAAGAGTAAGAAGGAAAAGACTAAAAGGCTTACTTCTAGCAATGATGGGGTAGATTTTAAGTTAGTCTGGCATTATCGAGGCTCTAAGGCGACTCTCAAAGATTTATAGTGTCTGAGGGCATGGTACAATATTCCCTCTTCTGTAACTTTGAGAGTCCTCATTATTAATAACTTCCGCAATTGACTTAAACACGAGGAGGTTCCTTTCATTGTGTTTTTTTTTTCAATTTAAAACTAAGGTTACCCATACAACTGTATTTTGTTAGGATGCTTGCCCGAATGGGTCATGCCCCTCCTAATTGGGTCTAAATTCTTGGAGAGTTTTATGTTGGGGCTTTTTTTTCTTGTGGGTAAGGGCTGGTTAAACTGAGCCTACCTTTCAAGAGTTACAATACCAGTACCATTTGAATGCAAACTCCATCGAGAATAACTTTTTCTATTACTTGACCAATCAATGGGATGTGGTCCTTGTTATACAAGTGCCCTACAGTAATAAAGGTTAGAAGTCGTAACAGTTCTATACAGAAAGGGAATGCAGCTGAGAGATGCCTGGGCCTATACTGGTAACTTAGTTTATTTCTACCAAGTTCTCGTCCAACACATATTTTTATTATTTATTTTTAATCATTCCTCCTTATTTTCCCGAGGATTTCCAGTTAATTTTGTTATTTTGCAACTACCCAGTCTACTAAGCTAAGTATTTCTGACGTGGTTAAGGTAAGGGTGGAAGCTGCGTCTTTCCACTCTGTTGATTGGTAATCCTTTTGTCATAAGAAAGTCTAAGGGTTGCATCTCTTATCACAGAGTTGTCAAGTGTTACTTGCTCATGATTCTAACTTTTGACAATTGTTTTCAAGCTGCTTATTCCTTTTCTCGATGTCTTACCGACATCATTTGTAGTCTACAAAAAGGTTTGAATGCCAATGGCCTTAAGGAGGAATTAGCCGAGGTGAGGAGGTAGGCCAAATCATTTGCCAAAAATTCTAAGGCTTTATAGGCAAAAATTAAGGAGGTTGAGATAAAATGGTCGAAGCTGACAACAAACTCTTAGAGCTTGAAAGATAAAGCAAACTTCAGGAGAATAAGGCACCTAAGGCAATAATAGTGGCTGAGAATTTAGTTACTGACTTACAAGGAAAAATAAGATTCTAGAGGCTAAGGTTGTTGAGGTCAAGGGCATGGTAACTTGTGGAGAGACCGAGCTGAAATGGTGCAGATGAATGACAACTAACAAGGACTTAAAGGCTGCTTATGTGGCATATCAATATCACTAGACCACATGTAGTCCATGAGAGTCGCAGATGGGTTTAAAGTATGTTGTTACTTTTAAGGCGTACTATCCAAACTTCAACCTTTAATGGCTTGAGAATGCGCTTACTAGTCAAGTTGGGGAATAAGGTATTGATAACTTGGCCCTGGGTGTTGATGAGGATGTTGTCATCACCGACCTTGCTCTTTTAGGCACTTTTGCTTTTGCCTCCAGTGTTTAAGCTGCTACCATTGTCGAAGAGGTTTTTGTTGAAGTTGCTCCCCTCTTGTTACTACTACTGCCCTCTTGCTACTACTGCTACTACTCTGACAAATGATGTGATTACCTTGGTTGCTCTTAAAGAGGTTCCGTATTATACCCCATGTTGCTTAAATGAAATCTTTTGTATTGTTCTTTTTGTTTCTTTGGCTTTGTAAACTAAGAACTTATGATGTAAATATTTTTGTCTAAGTAATGAAATTTTTTATTTTTCAATTTTAAGGCCTTGTCATTATATTTATTTATGTTTGAGCATGTTCTTATACTTAGATTTATTTATCTTTTGTTTTCAAGTAATGCCATGCTCTATTCTGACTTTGTGCTTAGGCTTAATGCATATTGTATGGCCTTTTGATATCATTCACAATGTGACTTAATTTTTTATTTTTGGTTCATTTATTAATTATCTTTTCCAACCTTCATCTTATTGGATGAGTCATCTGGAAGGGTACTCTAGACCTCTATCCCTTGGGATGAGTCATCTCGAAAGGTACTCTAGACCTCTATCCCTTGGGATGAGTCATTATAGTGGCTATCACCTCAACTCTTTTGGCTTTTCGGTCCTCAAGTGACTATTATGGTTATTGCCTTGAATCATCTGAGAGGGTACTCTAAGCCTTCATTCATTTAGGATGAGTCATCTAAGGTGGCTATCATCTCGACTTTCTTGGCTTCTCGATCCTTAGATAGCTTTCTGCTACCTCTTTAAGTCATTCGAGAGGCTATTTTAGACCTTTATCCCTCTGAGATGAGTTATCTGAGGTAGCTATCATTTTAACCCTCTTGACTTCTAGATCCTCTAGTGACCCTCATGGGATTTTAGATCGGGATAAATTTCTCTAGTTGTTAATCTTAGATGAGCTTGAACTATAGTGTCTTGGTTAAGATGAAGAGTTTTCGAGCTATCACTTTTTTAGACGAGCTCGAACTTGCGCTCATTGCTTTATAATGAAATGTAGAAAATAAAGTTATTTCAATAATTCCAGAACATTCTTTATAATCTTAGGAAGCTTTACATCCAACAGTAAAGATAGATACTCATGGATAGTATCGTTTCAAGAGCTCAATATTCTATGGCTTCTTAATAACTCTGTCATTTGTGTATATATAAGCTCATAAGTGTTAGGGTTGGTGCTTACGTGTCATCCCTGAATGTACATATACTTATGTATTTATACAAGTGTATATTTCTATTATATCACCAATACATATTTATATGGTATCATGTAATGTAACATTATAGACATTATATGATTTGAAGGAGTTCAAATCTGATCTAAAGAAGTTTAGATAAGGGCCCTCAGTTGGCTATGCTGAGAGATATAAATGTTAAATGTTAGCACAACTAATTGTTAGCTGGTTATAATACTCAACGAAGATCCAAGAGTTGGAGCCTTGTCTGTAATGGGACATAAACTTGGGAATATACTAAAACTGTATAGTTGCAAAAGTTGCAATCAGGTGTCAGAAAATGTCAGTTGCACAAGTATATTCTCGAATATTATCCTTGATCTATTTCTACTAATATGGGTCTGTCAATGGATACATTTATATAGATCAACATATGTTGTACCTATAGGGTAAAAATGGTCGTTCCTATCCAACTATGAGCTTGGAGCTCGTATTGACATATGGGTATCCAATTAGGACTAGATATGGGACCAACTCATAAAGGCCTTCGTTAGACACCCTCTATAAGTCATCAACGAAGGGTCCTCTTGAGTTGAGTAATATACATGGTCCTTTGACCTGAGTACCACGGTGGACTTGTAAGTGATTCACCATACTTTGGTTCCACGCATGTCACAGACCTTTCATGGTGTGACCACTGGGTGTCGCTGGATATGGTCTGATGCTTATGGAGTTCGGTGTGTACATATATGGGATCCGTCAACTCGCATAGGAAGTTAGATATCCAAATGCCTTGAGACTTTATCTCAGAAAGCCTTGTGGCCACAAGCATTAATCATTGGAAAGAGTATCCGCTAGGATGTAACAATATGACAAATGAGTTTGTATATATTGTTCAGTGATATACAAGTCTTGGGATATGATATGGATGAGCACATGGAGATTTGACGGTGATAATCTATATCTCTGCACATCTAGGATATCATGACAAAAGGACTATACGTATGCGTTGTGACCTCAACTTGGATGGTCGACGCACTGATTTGTATTTTCGTGACGTGTGCGTGAGGCAATATTGACGAACTCATGGAATAGTTCAATTTGATAAATCGGGCATGGACCTAGGGAGTCCCGTGATATGGAGTGTACTTGTTGAGTACTGGGGCAGCATACTGAATTAAATTGTTTAATTCAATAATATCCAGCATTACCACGAAAATGTGTGTGTGCCTGTATTTAAGCGTTAAATATAACAATTAATCAATAATTGTTGTTTGCTAATTATATGATAACATGTGGCGCATTGTAGACCCTCAATTGAGTTTACCCAAGTATGAGTATGGTGGGACCCAATAGGGTGGACTTAGTAACTATTTATGAGGGGCAAAATAGTTATTTCACATAATTATTTAATTATTAAATAATCATAGATATCTCATTATTATATTATATATTGTGATATAGTTGTCATCCATTTTATTTTATTATATTATTATTTATTTTAAAAGGTGGCCATGTTTCATATTATAATATATAATATTATTAGATATGAGAAATATACATACGTGTGTGAAATGTGTGTGTGTGTGTGGTGAGTGAAAAGAAAATGAAATTGTTTCATTTTCTTCTTGTGAGCGAGAGAAGCAATTGAGAATTGTTTCAATTTTTATTTTGTGTTGAAACAAAATAAAAGAGTGGCCAGCCATGAGAGAGCAAAAGTGATGAAGAAATTATTATTTTTCTTTAAATTTTAAGTGTTGAAATTATGATTCATAATCTTCTCTTAATAGCCTAGCCATTATATAGCAACAAGCTATTGTTTTATTAATTAAGAGTTGATTAGTGGTAAACACATAGCTTAGGGTTTAAGTGTTAAACTTAGTGCTAAATTTGGAGCTACTGTTCTAGCTTACTAAGCCCACCGAGTTGGTGACTCGAACTGCCAACGAGTTAGTCTCCAGGCAGACTCCCAGGATACACGTTTCAGTGATTTCTTAACCTTTCAAATATATTAATATGATTAATATATTATTTATTATATGATTTAATTATTCCGCAACGACAAATATGTATGAGATACATATTTTATGCAATAAACATTATTGTATATGTATACACCCACGTATATTAGATCCCTGACAATAAATTTAGTGTTGGATTCTCAACTTGGGTCGAGGACTCCTTATGCTTTTCTTTTAGAAAAAAATACCAATTTCCTCCCTAATTCAATTGATATACATCAACTTAATCCCTACATTTTTTTTTATATATACTCAATTACTCCATATAATGACAAAAATGGTCATAATTCACGGATAAAACACTAGCTAAAAATAGCCAAAAATATTGAGTATTTATAAAAAAAAGTATAGATTAAGTTAGTATATATTAATTAAATCAAGGACAAAATTGATATTTTTCCTTTTTTTGTATTCAACAATACTTTCCTTAATACCAGGTTTCTCTTTACGAAGTCTCATTCTAATATCAAGAATTCCCAATGTTGGTAGGAAAAGACTCTCTCTTTCTCTCCTGCCCTTTATTCCCTCCAAATATCAAATATCAATAATTAAAATTGAAGACATCATTTAAAGTACAAGTAACATATATTACATATGATAAAACACCCCTTTTATTACTTGGGTTGGGTGATCAACCACTTCTCTTTATTTTTATAACAAATAGAGTTTCGAGCTCTTAATAGAACTAAGGGTAGGTTTGGATAACTCCACGAAATTCATTACAATAAATTCAACTAATTTTTGCTTGTTCTTAAGAGAAAACTGTTAAAGACCTATTCAAAAAGAGGTAGCTCTTCTAATTTTTTATTACTTATTCCCAAATTTTTATTATATACTTCAAGTTTTAATCATATAATTAAATTTGTGCCTTGTATTTTAAAAACTTTATACCATTTGTGACAAACTTGTTAAGAATAATTATTTTAGTAAAAATTTATATGACACCTTAGAATATATTGTTAAAATTTGTGCTTAATGCCATCCCTTTATGTATGAATATTTGTTTAATATTTAAACTAGTATTATCATTTCATTTAATCGTTAATTATATTTTATATATTGTAAAATGCTTGTAACGTTTCAAACATTATATGATCTGAAAGTGTTCAGATCTGGTTTAAAGAAGTTCAAATCAATGCTAAAAATTAGCAACGCTAAGATTTATAAATGCTAAGAGTTGGCACTGATAAGAGTTATCAGGTTATAAGAGTCAGTGATATCTAAAGAGTTAGAGTCTTGTCTGAAATGGGACAAATACCTGAGAATATATTAGTAATGACGTAGTTGCAAAGAGTTACAAATAGTGCTAGAAAAAGTCATATGTTCTCAAGTATTATGTTCTTGATCTATCTTCACTGATGCTAGTCTATCAGTGAATACCTTAATAAATATATATAGATCGGTATATGTCTATATTTAGATGGTCCAGATAGTTAGTTTTAGCAAACCACAAGTTTAGTGGAAGTTTGTATAAATATACAGGTATTAAGTAAGGATTGAATACTAAACAGACTCATAAATACCTCTAATAGACATTTCATAAAGTCGTCAATAGAGGGTCTTTCGAGTCGAGTAGTATTCCTGATCCTTTGACCTGAGTGCCACGGTGGGCATGTGTGTGATCCACCATACTTTGGTTCCACACATGTCAGAAACCTTTCATGGCCTAATTGATGCGATATTTCTATATCATAAAATTAAGTGCAAGTATACACTATCGTATGCAAGTAATAAAGAGACTAAATAAGTCGGATGTCGAACCCACATGGATAATTTTTTCTTTTAAACCAAGTACTAAAATTATATCTTTCTAATAATTATTTAGAAAAATAAAAATCTAAGAATGAATGGAATAAATATAAAGCAAAAACACAATGTAAAGAAAATTAGGTGATAGCAATGTAAAGAAAACCTAGGATTAATATTATCCCTCAATATGCTTTCTAATGATTAATCCTCTAATATTTAACTCGCTTAGTCTTTATTATTGATCAAGACGCTAATGTATTCACAAGCCTCTTCCAAGGTCATGCAAGTATACCCTAATTTATCAAATACCTATATTCCTATGGTACTTGTAATAAACTAAGGTTCATTAAGATTAGGTCTTATTGATCATACATGCCAATTAAGTATATTCCTATCCTAAATTGAAACTTGCATATGCAACATTGAATGTTACTCTACAATCATGCATCAAATTACCTAGGTCTAAATATTATGATTCCTCTTCCGAGTTTATCAATAATATTACCAACTCGTTCACTATATATTGGCCAGATATATTGAAGCATTAAATACAAGTAATTTAAATAATAAAGGATTAAGTTTATTAAATACTAAAAGATATGGCAATTTAAGCGCATATATTGAGTTCAAATATTAACCCTAGAAAATAAGTTTAGTTCATAGATACAAGAGAATTACAGCAATAAAAATAAAAATAAAACATGATACAATCAATCGCAAACCGATGTAGACGTCGAATTGCTCTTAATTGCGCTGCCTAAGAACTCTTGATGACGAAGAAAGTCTTGTATCTCTCTCTAAAGTTGCTTCAATTAAGCTCCTATTGCTCTCCAAGACTCGTGCTCTATATTCTTGGTGCTCTTGGGTCGTCTTGAATTTATTCTTGAAGGCTGGGAACGAGTGGTTTTTTATAGGGATTGATATGAGCTTGAAAATCTCAATTCTCGTCGGATTAGGACTTGCACTACTGCTGGCGCGCTATACAGTTGTCGCTGGGGCGACGCGCGAAAAAGCTATCACCGCTGGAGTGGTGTGATCTTGGCACTGGACTTAAATTTTGAAAACTTTACATTTTAGTCCCTGGTTTTGCTCCTTTTGCATTTGTTCTTTAAATTTCGTTCAATTCCCTATAAATAAAAATAATGCACATAAATAGCCATCTATTCTAATAAAATAATAAAATATCTATAATAAAAACATGAAAAAATATATGACAAATTTGCTCTTATCACTAATCGCTAAGTGTCGCTAGTTATAGTCTGATGCTCACGGAGTTCGGTGTGTATAGATATGAGATTCGTTAGCTTATTTAGGTGAGTAATATATCATAATGCTCTACGATTGTATTTCAGAAAGTCTTATGGCTATAATAATTAATTCGTGGGAAAAGAGTTTAACTTTAGGGATAAATAATATCACAAAAGTGTTTGGAAATATTATTTATAGAAATACAATTGTAGAGATAAGCTTTTGGTCAGACATATAGAGATTTGACAGTGTTGATCTATATCTTTGCTCTACCCAGATATAAATGATGGAGGGATTAAACAGATATGTTATAACCTCAACTTATATGGTTTAACATGCCACTTTGTAATATTCATAACGTGTGTGTGGAGCATTGTTTACGGATGTATGGAGGAGTTTCATATGACAATTCAGGTATGGACTTAGAGAGTCTCATAATATAAAGTGCACTTATTGTGTATTGGGGCAACATTATGGATTGAACAGTTCTATCCTAAAAATTCCAGCAAACTGAAAATTTATTTTATAGTTCCTCAAGTTGTACACTTGTCTAGACTTAAATGTTAAGTACATCATTTAATTAGTTGGTAAGAGTTGTTAGCTAATTAAATATTGACATGTGGCACAATTTTGTTCTATGAATTGTTTCATCATAAATTCACTCATTAACCATGTTAGTAAAATCAAATAATGTAAAAATTAATTATTCAAATAGTTTTTGAATAATTGAATAAATATTATTTAAATAAATAATAATATTTATTTAGTTGTTTATTATTTTGATTTAGGTGGGAGACATATACCTAATTAGGTCTAATAGCCACCAAATCCTTTTGTTTTGCCACTTAACCAACTTTTGGAGCATTTGTGAAGTGCTTAACACACCTAAAAATTGAATTAAATAATTGATTAACAAATATTGAAGCAAAAACGTGCAAGAAGACAGTATTGGAGAGAGTTTTTGGTCTTGGAGAGTTTTTCTTTGAACAAAGGGTTGTGAGAAAAATTAAAGAGAAAGAAAAAAAATTCTTCCTATTTTTCTTCAAGAAACAAAACCTTGTTACTGGAAATTCAGTTGCTGCTATTCTAGTTTCACAATCCCACCGAATTGTTGTGAACTAGAATTGAACAATAGTGCACTTCAACGTGAGCTCAAGGTTGGAGTTAGGAAGAATTCGAAATTAAAATCTTCACTGAAGTTTTTCAAAGTTATATTTTCTGTAATCTTATTTGTTGATGATATAAGTTACATGTGTATATGTTGATTACATGCTTAATTCCGCTGCGAAAATGTGTATACAATTACATGTATACACCATAAAATACATTAACATGTGTAACAAAAAAATTTAAAATTGTTGACTCTAAAATTTAGGAACTTGAGAGTTAACGAGTTAAATTCATTTCTCTAGGAAAGCTTGACTTAGACAGCAATGACGTGATAAAAAAATTGGACCAATAAATTGCTCCTTTCCTCCTCTAATATAACACTAATGAGAATCTTACTTCATTTCTCTAGGGAAGCTTGACTTAAACAGCAAGGACGTGATAAAAAAATTGGACCAATAAATTGCTTCTTTCCTCCTCTAATATAATACTAATGAGAATCTTACAACTAGAAAAGATGTGAGGCCATACCAAAACTTTTTTTGGTGTAAGTATTTTGATGCTTAAGTTAGTAACAGTCTTAAAAAAAGAAAAAGAAAAAGTAAGGTATAAAAGGAGTAGGATGGCTCTTTTTCTATGAGCTCTTAATATGCTTATATATATATTATATATATATATATATACTCTCAATATATTTTCTTGTATTAATTTTCTCTTTTATTTATAGGGTAAAAATATATGATTCACTTGTAGTTTTTAGAATCCTTTTTAATATGGAAGTCTTATGAAAATTTCTTTTTAAGACTTTTTTATCAGAATATTTTTAAAATTGCATTGAATTTTGCTTGCATTAGTATGACTTATATCGTACTTTTAGGAATGTCCATTGAATTTAGAGATTTTTGCTTGATAAACTTGATTTTATCCACAACTCTGTACGTCTCTCATAAGTTTAGTCTTTTTTAAGAATTTCTTTGATATTTCGAGGTGATCGTATTTTGACCTTCCCTTGCTCAATTCAAGCAAAGATCATTTCTCCTCGTTCATATCCTAGTCGAACAAGGTAGCTAGTGCTCAACCATTGTTTCGATCAGCTCTAAAGGTAGTAAATTTGATTGAACAAGGTAGTCAAGCTTTGACCAACATTTTGACTATCTTAAAGAATGTATAGCTATCATTTTAGAGCCTGACCGAATAAGGTAGGTAGATTTTGATAATTGTTCTGATCAGTTCATAGGATATTAATTTATCTTTTCTCTTTTAAAGTCTAACCAAATAAGATAATTAAACTTTAACTATTGTTTTAATTAATTCAAGAGAATGCTCTTGATTTTAAAATTTTTTAACGAGCCACTACTTTTTTTTTTATTCAATCCTCTTTTAGGCTTTGGTAGCGTGAGGTCTTCGCGCTTTTATGAGTTGAAAACTTTAGGCATTGTAAGTCAAACTTTAAAGAAAAACACTGCCTAAGTCCTATTCCGTACATACAAGTTTTATGATTACAATACTAGTTAAACTCTCGCCTATACCCTTAACAATTTAACTCTTCACTTGCAAATCCTAGAAATCAAGAGTGAAATTAAAGACAATCGTCATTGCAATAATTTGAAGATCTCATTTAAACTGATTGTTTTTTTTTCCCTGATAAACTGTGGTGATCAAGAATTTGAACGGAATAATCTCAGTCAATGCACCAAAATTCTCAGGCTGATGGTGTGTTTAATTAGTAAATTTAAAAGAAAAACGGAGTTTATTTTTTCTTGAAAAAATTTATAACGTTTGGTTAAAAAAATTTACCGAGTGACAAAAAGATAAGGTAAATTGACCAATTCTTTGTCTCATATACAATTTTGACCGCAATCAAATTTCATAATCTTTTTTAATCAAAGACATAACAATTGGACTATTTTACCTTTATTTAAAATTTATTTGTGTAATTTGTAAAAAAAAATATTTTTTTAATTTGTTTTAATTAACTTAATAAAAAAAGTAATCAAAAAATTTAGTTTTATGAATTTTCAATAAAAATTAATTTGTTAAATATTGAAATTATATAAAAAACCTTATTATAAAATAATAAAAAAATACAACATGCAAAGCGCAAGCAAAGCGTACACTTTATATATATATATATTTTAAATTATAATTATAATAATATTTAAATAATTTACAATATTTAAAATAATAATAATAAAAATATTTATTAATAATAATTGAAAATATTATTTAAATATCTACATAAATATTATTTAAAATATTTAAATATTTTTATTTTTTGTCATTAATTTGTTAAGTTTTATTTTATTTATTATTTTTTGTATTGTATATATTATTCAATATTTTGTATTATTTTTAATTTTATATAATTATACTAAACTAATAATTATTTAGGTGTTATTTTATTCAGGTGCTATTGATATTATCATGGTTAATTTTTATTTTGTTAAACAAATTTATTTATTTAAGCAAACTATAAAATACTATTTAAACAAGTATAATTTAAGCAACCGTGTTATATATTATGCATTATTGTGCAGTACACAAGCTACGTCATGTGATAATTTTTAATTTTATTATTTAATTTAATTTATTTATTTTTTAAAACAACATTATATCATTTTAGATTATGACTATTTATTTATTTTTTAAAGTTATAAAACGAGAAGAAAATTTACAAAAGACGAATCTCTTATATAGCTTATAGTGCATTTCACTATTAAAGAAGAAATTGAGGAAATTGAGTTTGAATCTCTGGTCAAAATGTAAAAGCTTTAAATTTAATATATTATTAAATTAATTAATTTAACCAAGTCAAAATAAATTAATTGTTTAAAAAATTAAATTTGAATAAAAAATAAAAAATTTAATTAGCTTTAAATAAATAATTAATTTAATTTATAATTTAAAATTAAATAATTATAGTTTATGGTTTATGGTGTAGGATTTACGGTTCAAAGGTTTAGGGTTAAGAGTTTAAGATTCAAGGTTTAGAGTTTAGTGTTCAGGGTTCAAGATTCAAGGTTTATAATTTCAGAGTTCAAAGTTTAGGGTTTAGGGGGTCATTGTTTAGAGTTTAGAGTTTACGATTCAAGGTTTAAGATTTAGAGTTTAAAATTTACGATTCAGGATTTAGGAATTTAGAGTTCAGAATTTATGATTAAGGGTGTAGGGTTTAGGGTTCTAGATTCAAGGTTTATGGTTTAAGGTTCAGGATTCGGAGTTAAGGGATATTTGAATCCAAGGGCCGATCCATGTACCCTAAACTCCTGAACCTTAAACCGTAAACTCTAAATTCTAAATGATCATAAACTTTGAATTCTAAACCTTAAATCTTAAACCATAAAACTTAAATGACTATCCTAATTCAAAACTATGAACCTTAAACAAAGTAAAAAAGTTAATATAAATATAAATTAATGATAAATTTTTTTTTATTAATTTATAAAAATAAAAGAAAATTTAAATGTCACGTAACATCACTTGAAACCAAAGAGTGTGCTTTGATGCACACTGCCAAGCTGAAGCGCACTCTTTGGTGCACGTTTCAGCTTGGCACATGCAACCATGCACCAACACTTTAATAATTTTAATATTTAAATAATTTATTTTTATGAATTCTTATAAAACTACATTTTTGATTAAATTTTTTTTATTAAATTAATAGTAAGAAATTAATATATATTTCTATATTTTTGTAAATTTGTTTTAAAAAATTCAAATTATTTTTTAAAATTATTTTATATAAATAATTAATTTTTATTAGTTCTCATAAAACTAAATTTTTTTATTAACTTTATTGATTAAATTAATTAAAAGAAATTTACAAATATATATATTTTTATAAGTTTTATAATTTATATAATTTAAAAACAAAATATTATAAAATTTAAAAAAATAATATATATATATATTAAAAGGTGGCAAAGCGCATGCAAAACCGTGCATTTTACTAGTTTCTTTGGCCAAAGCGCTAGCAAAGAGCACATTTTTTTAAATTAATTTTTTTATGTAAATAATTAAATTTTATTATTTTTTATAAAAATAAATTTTTTAATTAAATTTACTGAATAAATTAATTAAAATTTTGAAATATATATTTTTGTAAATTATATAAATAAAAGTAAAAGAAAAAATATTATATTTTTTATCATTAAAATATAAAATTTTCAACTGTAATTAATAAAAAAATTTATCTAAAAAAGATGTTAAACTTTGCAATTTCCAAAAGATAATGGTCCTTCCTCTTTAACAGGTGTTCTCTGCAAAAGGAATGCTTTCACTTTTTTTTTAATGGATCAACGTTAAATCAGACATGAGTTGAGGTTTCTGATCCAATAATTTTGGGGCCTCCTATCTTCTCTTGACATGTGTACTTTTTCTTGCTTCTCTTTGTTAGATTTATGCACCACGTCCTTGTTTCATCAGTAAAGCTGCGTACCTCGACTTTGATTAAAAATTTGAGTTCTGACAAAATTTAGGATAGTGTGAGTATGTTCTTTCGACCTATGAGAGCTTTTGTCACTTTAAACAGTCTTTTTTTTCTAATTGATGGATTGATTGATATTAGGTGTAATATTAATATTTATAAGAAAGGGGACAAATTATGGTCTAATCGATTGTGTCATACAGTTAATGATTTGGATTGTTAATTTGTGGGCTTAAAAATTTAATGATCGGGTGTGATTTAGTTAGAATATCGACAACAGATAAGTTCAGTTATATGTAAAAGTGGATGAAAAGCTCGCATGAATCTTGTAATTTGTAAAAATAGCTATTTGTATTTTAAAGAGGACGGTTTCATTTAGATGAGTGTTTTGTACAAAAATAAAATCTTAAAAGAGAAAACACAAATTTGAAGAGGAGTTTCATTTAGAGGTTTAAGAAGAAAGATTTGAAATTGCAAAGTGGAGTGAGAGAAGGAACAACAAAAGAATCGAGACTGTGCTTTGTTTGTGTTCTTCGTGAGGTTGCAAGTGAGCTGTTAAGACTTTACATTGAATTCCATTTGTAGGAAATAATGAGGGCTTTAGCCACCAAGATTAGAGGTTATGGGTGGTAAGAAAAAGCAAATTGTTAGGTCATTGTTTAAAATTCAACACACCATCATTGACTAAGCAAGGTAAGAATCGAAACTAAATGTGTAATTGAGATATGTTACATGCATGGCTAAATTCCAAAAGTTTTGTAATGAAAAAGGAAAAAGCATAAAAAATGAGTGAATTTGTTTTTGGACCATAATAAAAGGTTAATATTACGATACACTTTCAATGAAGAATGGATGTAAATTTATTTGTGGGTTTTATTTTTTATTTTTGTAAAATACATAGAGAATTTCATATTGTTTTTTTTTTTTGTTAAAGTAAATGTGTTAGAATTGGACAATTGTGTTGTAAAAAATGAGGTTGTTTATTAGAAATGGTTGGAGTAACAATTTGAAAGTCTGCAGTAGGCAAATTGAACTTCAAGATTATTATGCAATAGGTTGTGGTTTGTGCTAAAGTAAATGATGGGAAGTATCGTTGAGCTGTAACTGGTACTTTCAATTTCTCAGTATTAGGTGAAGGTTAAATATACTTGGTCTTAGAAGTTATAATGATATAGTTTAGTGAAATATACAAATGGTTATAAATATGTGATAGCTGTAATTGTTTGTATTTGAGATACTTTCACATATAAGCTTAAAAATTATTAAGACTGTATCAAGAAATATGACAATTAAATAATGGTTGGGGAGCTACAAATATGTTTTTTTAGTAAAGAAAGAATGCAGACAGAGAAATTAGGGATACTATAGTGATAAAATTTTATTGTGTTTTGAATGTAATTTATTTGTGTATAAGAAGTATATATCGTTGTAGGTGAAACGATGTTTCAACAACAGCATAAAAAGAGAGGACGAGGGATTGCAGAAGCATTACATAAAATAAAGGAGGTCACACATTTTCAAAGGGAGGATGTGAATGTATGGTTAGTAGAAAATTTTAGGCTTGAAAGTAGTTCGCTATCAGTTCATGGTCAGATGGTTCAAGTGAGTAGCCATACATTCACAGAGATAATGAGGATATGTGATGGAGGTACGAGCATGTGTTTGCATGGTACAGATGATGTGAGTGTTGAGGTTAGACAAAGATTAGATATGAATGGTCGTGAAGTGAGTATAGGTAAACTGGAGAAAATGTTAGAATAATATGAATGAGCCGATGATTTTTTCAAGGTATGTACTGCATAATGACAACAGTCAATTACTTATGAATAAGATTACTTTGTAATATTTTAAGTGACGTAGTTATGAAAAGAATAGGCAGTAGATTATATTGTAGAGGAAAATATGGTTAGAACTGAAGTGTGTTTCAAAAATGTATACTTTGGTTAAGTCTAATATATAAGACTTACGTCATATAGTGCACCAAATTTTGCATATTTTGATTAAGAATATATCTGATTTTTGTTATTTATAGATTAGGTAGCGTTTAGTTTGCATGCAATGACGATGATACTATGTCCACCACATGGATCATTCATATCATGCAAGTTCTTGAATTCTTTGGTGATAGTTCAGAACTTGAAATCTCTTAATTGGCCATCCTTTTGTGTTGGACAACTAGCGAATAGAATATCAACGTATAAATTTATGAAGTCTCGATCGTTGGGTGGTTGTTTGCTATTTCTTCAGGTGTGTGATACTTTTAAATATGGTAGCGATGATGTATTTATGAAATTATAGTAAATATACATAAAATAAAAACTTAGCATAATGTATATAACAGGTGTGTGATACTTGTAAATTTGGTAAAGAATGATGTATTTATGAATTTGCAGTGAATGTAGATAAAATAAACTCACCATAATATATGTAGTGCATGTAGAAAATTGAAGTATGTTAATGTATATTGGTTATATTTGTGTTGTAGATGTTGTACTTCAATAAGATTGGGTGCTTTAACATTGAGGTGGACAGAACTTTAGTCCCCTTGGTCGCATGGAACGAAGGAAAAGTGAGGCTAATAATACGATGGATAAAATTGTGTGGCGGCATTGGTAGCAACAAGGTAAAGTTTAATTAGCAGTAGTTGTCATAAAATTTAAGGATGATGTATGATCGATGAATGTGATATATATAATTGGAGCATTCATCTAAAAGTGTTTACATTTGACATTGACAGATATGAATTTTTCACGGCGAGAGAGTAATAGTTGTGCCACATGTAGCTTGCAAAACAACCCACCGAGCAGTAATGTTGATAAAGAGAAAAAATGGCTTAAATAGTCAGTGATAATGAAGCTGGAAGGCTTAACGGAAGCGGTCACGAAGCTAATGACGCAATGGCATCAATATAGGAATTCAAATCACGGTTATGAGTTTGGTGAAAGAAGTGAACTGAAGACGGTTACAAGTTTGGTGAGACAGTTACCAATGAGGGAAGTAAAGAGATGAATGTTTTTTTATGGTGACATGGCCTTAAATGAGGGAAGTAAAGAGATAGTGAATCTGCAGGGAGGAGAGGCGATAGAAGGTAGTTTTCTATGCATTTTAGGTTGAAATCACCATTGACACTTGAACGTTAATTATATTAATAATACTCGTGATGCAGGTAAAGGAAAACATGATGGGTTGGAACGTGTGCTACTAATGTTGAGGGAAATGCAGCTGTTACTCTTGTTCACAACAGTTTGCACGTGTTAAATAGTGATTTGAGGACTGAAAGGAAAGGCAAGCCAGCAATGACCATAAGCACTCTTGTCGAAAATACACCTTTCCTTTGTCTGCCAAAATTCTCTATAGATGTGGGTGAATTCAAACCGGTTATTATGGTAATGATATAGTTTTTGGCAATATAACAAACATGTAAAAGTTGAAATGCGTTAAATTTAGTTTTGAGTACATAAATGAATACGTGTTTTCTTGAAATTTGTCAGCACCAGAGTACAGTAAAGCAAAGAATGAATATATAGGCTTGTCATTTAAGCGTAGCCCATATAAAATACAATCAAATACTAAGGCTAGATGTTTTCATCACTCACCCTATGAAATGATTAATTGTAAAGATGTAATATCACATTATTGAGCAGGTCCTTTCAAAGTATCGAGTCCTGTTAAGGAGGATGAGTTACAGGTACTTCTTTACATCTTTGATGAAAGCTTGATAGAAGGTAATTACACTTTATGTAGTTTCCTTACATGTTCATAATTAGAAACATGTGTGATGATTATGTTAGCATACATAATTGGCATATTAAAAAAATATTGCATGCTAGACTGTAATGTGATATGATGTTTGATTACACGTGTTTTCCATTGCGAGCATGGAGGTGTTGGTGCACACAAAATTCTATGTTATAGAAAAGGGTAGTATGTTGTTGCTGAAGCCTGAGCAGTGGATCCACAACGACATAATCACTGATATTAGAGATTTTTGTTATAGATAAATTGAATAATTAATTTACATTTTGTTGAATTGTGTTCTGGGTTTGATAGTTAATATTTACAATGTCTATTTCTAGTAGATAATTGGGACATTTGCAGACTTTAAAACAAGAAAAGAGAACATAAAACATGGTATTAAGAGACAGAAGTGGTTTCTAACAGTGCAATACAGCGTAAGTTGAAGTTTCAACAATTGTTGAAGCCTAATGTAGTAATTGTAAACACATGTAACAAATTAATTTGTTGACCATGAAATGTACAGAAAAACATCTGTTCACAATGCATAACCAAAGGACTACCTTATGATAGTTCTTCAATGTTCTGCAATCCCTTTTGTATTTAATATTGGGACGTGTGAAAAAGTTTATATGTACACCGCTACCAACATTTTTTTAGCAATCCCTTTTGTATGCTTGGTATTAGTGACATCAACATGTAGTACTTAAGTCGTATAATATGTGCAAATTTTTGTGCTCTTTAATTTTGACAATGATCATTGGTATTTACTCATCGTGAATGTGCATGATTGCACAACCCACATATGGGACTCCTTACACTCAAGGAGCTGGAAACGTGCGATGCTTGAACAATGTGGCAAAGTGGTTTGTGCCCTTAATGTGAGTTATTTATTTTCAAATGCATATGTAATGAGTGTTGTTTTTTCTTATTACCAATCACATATATGAATTTAAATTGTCGTAGTGTGTCCTATTAAGTTTGTTTGACATTATTAACAATTTGTACATTAAGTGGACATATGTTAGCAAATAAAACTATAATTTGCATTAAGCTTCTTAAATATCGAATTGGCATGATGATTGATAACTGTGTGTAGATAGTTTGTGCAGTATTATTAATGGCTAACACTTATGGCCAACTAGGTTCTGTGTTATAAACTATCTTAGTTCTTTTTTTTTTTTTTTCTGTTGAAAGCATAATAGTATCAATTAACAAGTAAGCTGGAAGTGATTAAAAAATCGGTTGGTTAGTTGCATAACATCATTATAATTCTAAAGTTAGTATGTAGTTATTAATGTATGTTGTAGTTATTGTGCTTACAGCTCCGCTCACTAGATAGTATTGTAGGTGGCATGGCGAAGGACTGTTATGCGGAAGATTTCAAGTTTGTGAAGTTCACAATTGGCTGTAAAAAAAGATTACCTACACAGGCCAATGCAACAGATTGTGGTTACTACATTATGCAATATATGGACGAGGCCGCAAATATAGTCACTTCTTCATATAAGGTATATGTATTTGGTGACATTGTTGAAGGGCATTTTAAATTATGTATATTATTCTAAACTGACACTTCTTTATTATTTATAAATCTATTATGGACGACCATAATTGTAGTTGTTATAGAACAAACATTTATGTTGATTCAGTTAACTTGTGTTAATGTGTGGCAGCATGACTTAGAAGGGGTACGCTGCAAAATAAACTTGATTTAATGTTGTCACAATTTAATCCCTTTAGGGAGTTAATGTTAGATACGGCAAGAAGACGGTTCAAGTAGCAAGTTCGTGGAAATGTGTCTGCAAAAATAAGTTTGTCAAAAACTGTGTCCTTACAGTTGAAGATGTAGGTGAGCCGTTAAACGCATACGTATAAGTCAAGGCATAATGCGAAGGGGCACAAGAAAAATAGGTAACTTTGATTTGTAATAACTATGTGTTGATGGCGTAGGTAATCGTGAGATGCTTTTGGAGCATAGTTCTCATGATTTGAGATTGTGAGATGTAAATTGTTGGAAAATGTATTGACGCATAAGATTAGGATTTGGCATTCTTTGTTTTGTTAATGATTTAGTGGATCTGCCTTGTGCCTCCTTTTGAGAAGTTGTTCAATTTTTTTAGTTACTTCTATATACTTAAGTGTTGTCACTTTTTTGTGTAGGCGAATGAACTCATGGTACTCCCAATTAATATTCTTTAAAATTTTAATAACATTTGACATAATATTTTTATTTCATAAATTATTCTTTATAAATTGGGGACTTATTCATTTAGTATTAAAATGTTAAGAGAGGAAGATGGTTTCACCTATTTGTGGGTGTGAACACGCTATTATATTTGTAGGTGAGAGGCGCAAATTTTAAGAGGGATACAATGTATATAAAGTTATGGAACCTTTTGTTTATTGTTTTAGGTATTTTATTTAATCATAGGTTTTTAGCATGACTATAAAATATCATCGCCAAGTATTATATTACATTTTTGTGATGCCAAATGCGAACTTGGTATTTTTTTGTATCAATGGGAACATGCTATTATAGTTATAGGTGAAAGGCACAAAAAGTAAAAACACACCCTATGTTAAATGGGATACAATATACATAACGTTGTGGATCTATTTATTTTTTATATTTTAAGTAGTTTATGTAAACCATGGTTATTTACCACGACCATAAAATATAATCGCTATATATTATATTACTTTTTTAGTGCCGCTAAATGCAAACTCAAAATATTTTGTATAAGTGAGAACATGCTAGTATATTTGTGGCAAAGAGGCGCAAAAAGTGGAAAAACGCCCTATATTAAGATAGATACAACGTATATAAAATTGTGGATCTATTTATTTTTTATTTTTAGGTACTTTATATTAACCATTGTTATTTACTACAGCCATAAAATATCAATGTCATGTATTATATTACTTTTTTAGTGACGCCAAATGCGAACATAATATTTTTTGTATAAGGGGGAACACGTTATTATAGTTGTGGGTGAGAGGCGCAAAAAGGTGGGAACACGCCCTATGTTAAGTGGGATACAACGTACATAAAATTGTGAAACTATTTATTTTTTATTTTAAAGAACTTTATGTTAACCATGGTTATTTACCACACCCATAAAATATTATCGCCATGTATTATATTACTTTTTTATGCCACCAAATACGAACAAAATATTTTTTGTATAAGTAGGAACACGTTATTATAGTCGTGAGTGAAAGGAACAAAAGGGTAAGAACACGCCCTATGTTAAGTGGGATACAACGTACATAAAATTGTTAATCTATTTATGTTTTATTTTTAGATACTTTATGTTAATCATGGTTATTTACCACACCTATAAAATATTATCGCCATGTATTATATTACTTTTTTAACCACCAATAAAATATAGACCCCTAAATTATTGTAGACATCTTGAATGATAGTTGTTAACTCGTAATTTATTTATAAGTGGAGATATCGTAGCACATATTTTGGTTATAGGGATAAAAATTGGTAATACGCCCTTTATTAAATGGAATATAACATACATCATGTTTTACATGTAAGTTTTTTTTTATGGTGCCTAAATACTACAATTTGTTATAACCAATTATTGCCACCTCTTTTGATGATATAAAAAATATAGCGAGGTCTATGAAAGATTCTACCACTATTGACATTGTAACTCTTGTTATTAACTTTATGACCATTTTGGAATGTAATTATTTGTTGAAGCATTAATGATATATCAACCAATATAAGAAGTGCAATAGGTATGATATTAATTATAATCTTCTTCTGAACCTATAAATTATGCCTAAATATTTTACAACATGTTGATAATGGTTGACTTAATTTTATGCTTATACTCTGAAATGCTCATTGTAAATAAATCATCATCTGAATCATTTTTTATCCTAAGTATATAAGTTATTCTACTTTCTAAGTATATGATGGTGTGGACTTCTCTTACAGTACATTACAGTGTACAAAGTAGGCAGAGTCACTTGTACAAGAAATTCACAACCTGAAAAAGCAAAGTAAAAAGTGAGAGACATTAATAACATATACCCGGGTTAACTAGTATACCACTAAGCGGTCCACTGGCTAATGCTGTCTGAGCCGATATTAATCCCTTGTCCTATATGTCTTGGTACTGTAATTGGTTCTTGCCTTTTATTGATGCTATTGAGGTTTATTATTGGCGGGTAAGTTTGAAAATTGTTGTCAAATATGTTCTGGTTTATGAAGGAAAAGTTGGCAAAATGTTGAGTTCCATTGACTCTTTGGTTTATCAGTTGTACAGTCAGCACTTGATTTTCTGAAATGTAGTCTGAGCATTCACTTTCTATGTCGGACACACTTGGATGAGCCATTTTTTTCCCAAGCCGACAAGTTCATTTTGTGTGCCCAATGTTGTTACAAACACGACACCATCATTGCTTTATCTGTTGTCTCTTTTTTTTCTTCCATGTACCCTTTGTTTTAACAATTAATGGGTCTCTTATTTTATCCATTTCGTGGCTTGCCAAACTGGCTCCAGGACAATGGCCCATACTTGCACTCTTTTGCGCCTTTTGGTTATCATATGCATAGCTTCCAGAGCTTTATTATATGATTCAACTAATTTTGATGCATAGTGTATTAAGTTTCGGCAGGCAATTGAAAGTGCACCAATATGAGCCACCTTACCTATTGTGGGTTCTCCCATAGATGGGTTTTTTTTGTGAACTTGCTTTCTTTGCATGCACTGTCCACCTTTGTAATATCATTCACGTTGGTATTTCAATCAAGTTTTCAGCCTTTATGACTGTGAAGAAATGACTGCAAGGGATTTCTTCGCTTTTCATTGTTTTGCATTGACGCTCAATCCTATTATTTGATTCATGAAATATTACTTTCCAACTTTTATCCCATTCTCTATATTTTCTAATGTCATAGACTCGACAAGAAGCATAAGGAACACAATTAAATATGTACATGTTGCCTTCTTACTTTAATGTCACAAAGATACGATTGAACACATTTCATGTGAAAACTGTCGCAGTATGGTGCTCAAAATATTTCTGTAAATGAGTTACTCCCACAGGCCTTGTATGATTGGTTACGAAGTCATCCTCTGCCTCTAAATTTTGAGTTCGTGTAACCAAGCATTCCATTTGTGTTACCAGCTCATGCAGCTTCAATCTACTTGAAGAATATCCATTCAAATAGGCATTCATGCTCTCACTCCATTGTGTGCTTCTCCTTCCCCTAAAATATTTACCTCTCAAATATATCTCGGCCCATATACGTCGATCTTTATATAATTTCTTAACCTACTCATTGTCATACAAAGCAAACCTTGTTACTATTTCTGTTAATTTCAAATTAAATTGGGTCTCGTCCATGTCAGAAAGCATTATCTCCTTGAAAGCCATTGTGAAAGACGGCTCCCCAATATTGACCTGTGTGTTTCGCTCAAGATGCCAACAATATAAATGTTGGCATGAATCTAGAAATACCTTAGCGATCACCATCTGTGACAATGGTTTTTGGTTTTTTCCCTTCCATTGCAGTAAAAAATATCTACAATAACCACATGTAAACCTTATCTATCTCATTTGAGAGTAAAGCAACACCAAACACTATACTCATTTTATAGTGATTGAGACCAAAAAAAAAAATTACAAGGGGTTTATTGTAAGCATTGGTTCTATAAGTTGAATCAAAAGAAAGGACATTGCCGAAGGATTGGTAAGCTGCTCGTATCCTGGAATCAAACCAAAATATATCTGCCATCCTGTTATCGGGGTCAATTGTGTAGCAATAAAAACATGCTGGGTCCACTGCTTGTCTATCATGTAGCATAGACAAATATATTTGTGAGTCTAAGTCATGTGTTCACGCGCATTGGTCGCCTGCCAAATTATTCTGCAAATATCTGGCTGTAAACCCAATGCGTGAATAACCCCCCAACTATAAAGCCAGAAAGTCGTATATTTGTTTGGGTCTAACCCCAATCCAATACAATGCTACAGAACTGTAGAGGTCAACATCAGTTACACAATGATTAGACCGCAAAAAATTGCACTTAGGATGGCGATGTTAATGCATACGTGTGGGTATCGCAAAATTGTTTAACTACCCACTCTCTTGTGTCTTGTTTCAAAATGGCTAGCATTGCTGCCTGGCATTTCATTCTTGTCAATGGCCTGGCCTTCCTCACACGGTCTGTTCGTTCTAGGTGAAATTGTTGCTCGTTCTCTATCTAGTGCATGTTGGGAATCAAGTGTGTGATATACGAGTGTATACGTAATTTTAAAAATTATTACACGCAGCGAAAGCATGTTAACAAATACACCAAATTTAACAAATTTAACCACATATATCACATATATGCTCAAAATAATTATTATACAATAACTTATACATGATGAACAATTGTGTACATAAAACTAAAATGTAAAGAACACTTACCTAATGAAGGTAGGTTTGCAAAATCTTCAAGTCCTCTAACAATCCAATTAAAGAGCTCACCTTGAAGTGTATTATTGAACAATTCTAGTCCATAATGGTTTGGTGGGATTATGGAGCTAGAATGGTAGCTTAGTTTTAGAATTTCCAGCAACTTGTATTCAAACTTTTTGAATACAATTATTTGATTCTTAAAATGGAGATGGTAAACATTTACATACAACTCTTGTTTAAATAACGGAAACAATTTCCATAGGATAATTAATTTTACACAACTTTTGTCTAAAAATTATATATCTCTTTTTCAATTTTCTTTTATTCATTTTGCATCATCTATGAAAGAAGAAGATGAAGAGAAGTTCTACATATTTTCAACAATTGAAAAGAACAAAACTAAAATTCTCTCTTACCTCTCTCAACCAAATATTTTGCTCTTCCAAAAAAGGAATGAATCAAAAATCAAGTGTAAGCCAAAATTTATTTTTGTTATTCAACATTTTGATTAAACAAAAACAAGTGCTCCACTAATTTTATTGTTAGCCTCCCACTTAGTATTAATTTATCAAGCACTATAATAATGGCCACCTAAATTAATCTTTATCTAACAAATATAATTACTTTAATTATAATGGGTAAATAAATAGTCTACATCTAGGCCCCTCATTGTATTAAAAATACAATGGCCATGATTAATATATTATCACATTATCTAATAATATAATAATGATATCTAATTTAATTATTCAAAAAAATTTTGAATAATTACTTTTTACTTTACTAATTTTTACTACCAAGGTTAAATGATAAAACTAAGGTAAAATTAAATTAAGGACCAAATTGTGCCACTTGTCAGCATCCTATTAATTAACAACTCTTGTTAATTAATTCAATGATGTACTTAACAATTAAGTCTTGACAAATACACTTCTCGAGGAATCCTGAAATAATTATTTTATTTTGCTAAAATTTATTAGATCTAATTATTCAATCCAATCTGCTACTCTAGTGCGCAACGAGTACACTTCATATTGTAAGACTCTCTAGGTCCACGCTTGCTTGTCATATGGGGCTCATCCATACGTCCATGAATGATGTCCCACACACACGTTATGAGATTACAAATCAGCGCGTTAGACCATGCAAGTTAACGTTATTGTATATTTGTATAATCCTTCAATCATATATATCTTGGAAGAACAGAGATATAGATCATCACCATCACATCTCTATTTGCTCAACCATCAACTTATCTCCAGATTTATATTTCCTTAAAAAATATCTACAAATACTTTTGTAATATTGTTTATTCCTTCGAAATATATTTTTTGACGTTTTTATACTTGTGGCCACAAGACTTTCTGAAATACAATCTTGGAGCATTATGATATACAACCCACTCATATGAGCTGATGGATCCCATATCTACGCATACCAGACTCCATGAGCATCGGACCATAGCCAGCGACACACAGTGATCAGACCATGAAAGGTCTCTGACATGTGTAGAACCAAAGTATGGTGGATCACTCACAAGCCCACCGTGGCACTCAGGTCAAAGGACCATAAATACTACTCAACTCAAAAGACCTTTCATTGACGGCTTTATGAGATGTCTATTGGAGGTCTTTGTAAGTCTCCAGTCCTCACTGAATACCTGTATGTCTATACGGGCTTCCATTAAGCTCATAGTTTGCTAAGGTTAACCATCTGGATCATCCAGATATAGACATACACTAATCTATATTAATGGATTCCACCGATAGACGCGCATCGATGAAATTAGATTAGGAATATCATGTTTGAGAACATACTTGCATAATGACATTTCTTAACACCATCTGCAATTCTTTGCAGCTATGTCATTATTAATATATTCTCAGGTCATTTTTCCATTTCAGACAAGACTCTAACTGTTTAGATTTCGCTAACTCTATTAATCTCCTAACTCTTAGTACCATTAACTCTTTAGTACTTTTAACTATTAGCGTTGCTAACTCTTAGCACTGATCTAAACTCTTTTAGACCATATCTGAACTCCTTCAGATCATACAATGTCTAAAATGTTACAAGCATCTTACATTTTATTATAAATAATAATAACGATTTTATTAGAAATGATAATTATATAAATACAATAATTAAATATTTATACATAATGGGATGACACGTAAGCACAAATTCTAACAGTGCAACCTATCTATGTCTCGATACCTCCCCATACTTCGTTGCTTTTTATATATCCTTTATGACACTTAAGCCAACCACATGGGCATACTCCATATAGAATCTCTTAGCACTATCTACACTATCAAAAACTCGACCCACAACCTGAGACGGCTTTAATGTAGCATTCTGGGTGTTATTCATTTGTAGTCCGCTATCCATTTATGGGACACAGAGTTGTGGATGTGGTGTACTCTATTCCTTTGGCTGCGAGTCTGGCAACTCATCAGAGGTTAATGGACCCTAGTTGTCACAACAATCATGGGCATCAGGCCTACCACAATAGCCGTTTGTTGAATGTTCTATTTCAACATCCTACGAAGGCAAAGTTTGTGAGGGGTTATGTTCATCTGTCATCCTGAGTATAAAAAATTCAGCCGTTGTATATATGGATTTAACATAGCAAAAAATACTATGCGTCAGTGACAATGGATTGAGTTTACCATCAATGATGCAATTAGTAGTCATATATCATAAGTTTAAGTTTGTCAGGACTAAAATGAAAATTATAAGTTGTAGCTTTGTAGTAAGCTCACTTGATTTGCTGGTGGATGGTAGTAATGAAGCAAGCTCCATGCTCATTGTACAAAACTTCACGTGATTTTGAAGTTGGAAATGGGAAAACTAAATTTTTAGAATAGGGTTTAACAACAAAAATAGCTTGCAAGGGTTATGATTTCTAACTAAATTTGAAGAGTGGTGATCCTGTAAAAGGTTTTCTTTGGGTATTGAAAAATGCGGGCCAGTTAGCGGGTTAATGGGAACTGGGTGGGCACCCAAGCATAAGTTAACTGCTGTCTACCTCTAAATTGACTGGGCCAACATATATTGACATGGACGGACTTTTTATTTAGTTGACAAAGTGGTGGTGCCAAAATTTGGTGGTGTAATTGTAACCGTTAACCATTAAACTTTGAGGGTAACTTAAAATTCAAATTAATAAATGAAGTTTGGACAAAATTTGGAATATAAACTTATGGTAATTTTACCAAAATTTACAAGTTTAATTGAAATTGTAAACATGCCACAATCCATGAACGATTAAAATTAACACAATAGTCCTGAACTTAGACACAATTTTTGGGTTCTTACAACCACCTAAATTAACATCTTCGCATGCTCTGTACAATAAGTGTTAAATTCAAAATGATTTAACCACTTACCATGTACAGTAAACATGAAATCTAACTCTTAGTTATTGTTATCACTATAAAGTTTGACATTATGTGCAGCGTTTAAACTATATTAACATAGACTCGTAATGTTCTGTTGTTGATTGGTTAGTATTGACACATAAGGTTGTGTCACCCTTAAATAATATAAATTTTTTAAATTCCATGGTTAAAAGTTTGAACAACTCAACTTTGCGAACTTTGTTGTTGCAAGATTGCTTTATACATAACGAAAACGCGTTAATTGCATAAATAAAGGGCAGTATCGAGTTCATTGGACAAATAATCATATTATCGCCAATGTACTTACCTGGAACGGAATCATTTACAACTATTCCATAACAAGGCATAAATCTTGCATTGCTATTTGTTACATTGATTATTACAACATTTCTTCGTCATCAATTATATAACATTCCAATGTTGGGCACAGTTAATTACCTATATAAAGGCAGCAGACTCCATTCATTATACTTATGTAATATACTCCATTCATTGTACAAACATTTGAAGGCAGAAGTTAAACATATAAAGAAATACGAAATTCATATTATACAAGAGCATACAATTAAAAAGTCAATATTTTGATAAATCTCGGGACACATAAAAGTACATATTAAAATTTGAACATGACAAACATTGGCACTACAAATTCATCATTTAAGATGGGTGTTATTTTATTGGCATTTGCATAAGTTCTCTTTAATTTAACTAATAGGTGTTAAGGAGGTCATGAAAGGCGAAGAATTTATAAGTCATGTTTTTAGATGCCAACATAAATTTATAAATGTTAAATAACATTAAACCTTAACCATTATGTTAATACTACATCACCAACCAGTTTGATTGCACATGTACAAGGGTGATTCTACAAACAAAATTAGACAAACATATCTATTTAGGTTGTATATTTTTTACCTTTATGCATATGAAAAATATCATGTGACAATTTATAAATTACTGTTATCCCACGAATAAAGTTGTGTTCCCACTTAATATTTTTAAATTGATTTGAAAGATAAACCTCACCATAATCGATAATCTTGAAAAACATTATATAAGGGGATCCGTAACAATAAAAAAGTTGCCCATAATGTGAACATAGGCCATTGACAAAATAGCCAAGTAACATGCGACCGTGGTTACATTGGGTCAAACAACTTTCAGTGCATACTCAGTTGACCTACAAAGTTTCGGTCAACATAAATTATTTTACGAGTGTAAAAGCTATTTGTGTTTGGTCTTAATCGTAGGTGCCACACAAGCAACTTACTCCTTCAATGCTTTGAAACCCGAAAAAATTCTCCTATCATGTAAGCATGACATATGCATGTAAGATATTTTCTTTCCAAATAGGAACCCAAGGTTGTAGATGTAGGGATATTGGATTGTCTTAGTAACCCATTGTTTAATTTTGCAACCATGTATAAATGACACCTCACCTTCAGTGAGTTAAGGAAATGGGAACATTTGTGTACTAGTGAGGATATTTGGTTTCTTCTGACTCATGGTTAAGCTATATTCACAATCAATCAATATCATTAGAAGGTAGAGGGACAACACTAAATCAAGTGCAGTTTTGCAGCGTGTCCCTTCTGAATCATATTGCCACACATGTACACAAGTTAAGCGAATCAACATAAATGCTTGTTTTATAACAACTATAATTATTGTCGTCTATAACATATTAATAAATACTAAAGATGTGTGAGTTTAGCCTAATCCCCTTGATTTACAATGACGTTCAACAAATTCAGCAAGTGCATATACCTTATATGAACAACTAACTATGTTTGCGGTCTCTTCCATGTAGTGCATAATGTAGTAACCATAATCAGTTGCATTGACTTGTATAGGTAATCCTTTTTTTCGACCAATTATAAACTTCTCGAACTGAAAATCTTCTCCATAATGTTCATTCGCCAAGCACCCACAATACTATCTAATGAATAAAGCTGTCAACACAACCAAAGCAACATAAATTAATAACCACCGCCTTACCAAAGGAATATTACTACAACCACATTCAACTAGCACATGTATTATATGCCGCAAGCAGCTTACGTGTTCAGTGGCCAAGTGTGTGTACAACACAAAGAAAGTTCTAAATTTTTTTTTTAACTCTATGATATATGATTATAAGACAATCTTGTCATTGGACACAAATGGCAACCAGGCATTTTTTCGCGTAAATTGTCTACGCATAGTTATCATTCATCATTAAATATTTATATTTTATGACCAGCCACTGGATATACAACATTTGTGATTTATAGTTTATCATGTATGTGAAAAATGTGTATAATTGTCAATCATTTATAACAAACTAACTACGATACACATTGACCATCTCATTCACATATGTGATGCAAAATATGAAAAGGCCAAAATAAGAATTCGACAATTATCGTGTTCATCCAAACACGCATCAAGGATTTTTATATATAGGCTGTCTGATCATGCACATTCATAATGAGTAAATACCAATGATCACTGTCCAAATTAAGGGGCACAAAAATCTGCACATATTATATAACTTCATTAAGTGCTACATGTTGATCTCACTATTACCGAGTATACAAATTATCATGAAAAAAAAAATTATGGTAGCGATGGAGTACATACAAACCTTTTCGCATGTCCCAATGCCAGTCATGAAATGGTTGCAAAACATTGAAGAGCTGTCATAAGTTGGTCCATTGGTCGCGCGCTGTGAACATACTGTTTGTTGTACATTTCATGATTAACAAATGTGTTTATAGTTTTATGCTTCAAGAATAGTTAAAATTTCAACTTACAACGTATTGCACTGGCAAGAACCACTTTTGCCTATCATTACCATATTTCAGCTTCTCTTTTCTTGTCTTAAAGTTTGCAATTGTCCCAATAGTCTACAAGAAACAGACATCGCAAATATTACCTATCAAACCCAGAACATAGTCCAAGAAAATGTAAATTAATTAATTCATAACAAAAATCTCTAATATCAATGATTACGTCGCTATGAATCCATTGCTCAAGTGTCAGCAACAACATACTACCCCTTTCTATCACAGAATTCTGTGCGCACCAACACCTCCCTTCTCGCAATGGAAAACATGTGTAATCAAACACCATATATTGTTAAAATCAACCATGGAATATTTGTAAATATATCAATTATGAAATGCTAACATAATCATTAAACACGGTTGTCATTGTCAATATGTAATGCAATTAACTCAAGTGTAATTACTTTTTGTCAAGCTTCTTGTCAAAGCTATAAAGAAGTACCTCCAACTCATCCTCAAGAACAGGCTTTGGTACTTTGAAAAAACCCACCCAATAACGCGGTATTGTAGCTCTAGAGTTCACCATTTTATATGGTGAGAGATGGAAACGATTGGGCTTAATATTAGACCGCATTTTATATGGGCTATGCTTAGATGGGGAGCTTGCAGCTTCAGTATTTGCTTTGTTGTGCCCATGTCCCTACAAAATGAAAGAAAACACATATTCAATTATGTATGAAAACTAAATTAACACATTTCAAACTTACCATATTTTGTTATCGCAAACCAAAATCAATACCATGATAACCACTTCGGATTCCGCCGCATCTACATAAACATTCAGTGAACAAATGGAAGTCTTGTATTTGATAGCAACACCTACGATTTGCGTTTGCCCCTTGCCCTCACTCTTCACATCACTACTTAGCTCATGCACAATGTCATGTGCAGGATTAACATGTGAGTTTCCATCAACATTAGTATTACGCGCCATAAATCCCTCGCCTTCTCCTTCACCTGCATTGGGAGTTTTATTACAATCATTAACATTTAGGTGTACGTGGTTTTCAAAGTATTTGTACACACATTATCTTCTACCGCAACACTTATTCCTTGTATCTTCAATGTTCCTTTACTTCCTTCATTTAAAGGGACGTAGCAACAGCCATCACTTTTCTCTTCGTCTTTTGGTAACTGATGCTCCTCACTAAATATATGTAACTGAACATCATAAACTTTAGCATACATTGCATTGTTGTCCCCCTTTGCATAACTCATTTCGCCAAACTTATAACTGGCCTTTGAGTTCCTAAACTGCTGCCACTTCGTCGTCAGCTTCGTCACAGCTTCCGTCAGGGCTTCCAGCTTCCCAATCACCAACTCATTAAACCTTCTTTGCTCTTTATTAACATTACTGCCTGTTAGGTTTTTTATACTCCACACGCGCCACAAGTAGTACTACTCTTGCCATGCATAATTCTTATTTATTAACAAAATAAGGTTATCATCATTAAATTAATTCATTATCTTAATCACAGTCATTAATCTTGCATCATGGAATAGTAATACACTTAATAACAGCGCAAATTTACCTTGTTGCTACCAATGCCACCACGTGCTGTAATCCACTGCATTATCATCCTAACTTTTCCTTCATTCCATACGCCAATGGGGACTAAAGTTCTATCCACCTCAATGTCAAAGCAACCAATCTTGCTGATGTATAGTGTCTATAGGACATACAAACTGATTATACATTAAAATGTTTATAATTTGTTGATGCCTTCCTCACATTAAGATCAGTTTTCATGTTCTGTATATTTGAGTTAAAATTCATTTATCCGTTATTATTACCCCGGTCACAAGTAACACACCTGAAGAAATATTAAATAGTCATCCAACGATACCGACTTCATAAAGTTATACGTCGATATTTCCTTTGCCAATTGCTAAACACAAAAGGATGCCCAGTTGAGAGATTTTAAGCTCTGCACTTTCATCAAAGGATTGAGGAACTGACATGATATTTATGATCCACGTGGTGGGCAAAGCATTATCGCCACTGCATATAAACTAAAAGAAACCTAAACCATGTACAACGAAACCAAGAAATAATCTTAGTCAAAATATACAAACATTGGTGCACTATATGATGTTCACCTTCTAATTATACATAAACAAACTATGCCTTCTGTAAACAAATTTAAGCTCGAATCATCTTTTCCTCCATAATATTATTCGTTATCCATTTTGTTCATAACAAGTTCACTTATAATATTATATATTACTCTCATTCATTTGTAAATCACTTTAGTGCAACTGTAGTACATACCTTGAAGAAATCATCGATAGCTTTATATCGTTCTAACATTTTCTCTAATTTACCTATGCTCACACCATGAATATTTGCATATAATCTTTGTCTCACCTCAGCGGTCACCTCATCTGACCCATGTAAACTCACGATCGTACTTCCATTGCATATCTTCATTATCTCAGTGAACGTATTACTACTCACGTTAATCGTTTACCCATGCACTGATTGCGAATTGGTTTCTAGACAAATTTTTCACTAACCACCCGCACAACATTCTACTCATTCTCCCACAATTCATACTCAACAAGCTTCTTAAACCAACATCTTCCACTACTTGCTTTTGTTCATCTATCATTGCCCCAACTAATTGATGAAAGCGTTCAGGGGCACATCTCGTATCTGTGGTCTGACATTTTGCTTTATCTTTCTCCCACTTGTTTTCCATAGCACTAACTTTTGCACATCTACTTCTGTCCCACTGAACCTTTTTCTTTCTCCGAATACTCTCAAGTTCTGGAGTCGCTTGTTTCCCGACCTGACATTGCATTAATTCTATCATTCATCCTACGTGTTATTTTCTCATAAATTTAGGAATTGTAATTTGTAGTTTCCAAATATATGTACCTAGTATTATGTAACTCACCTTCTCATGACTTATTCCTTTCTCATCTGCCCTTGCATTACGCTTAGCTTTCTTCTTACTGCACATGCCATTAATAAGTTGCCTCATTCGTTTACTGACAATAATAACTATTATTTTTCCACAACACACTATTGCAATGCAACAAAGAAAAAAAATAACAAATGCATTTCCACATCTAAGTACATGTAATGGTATAAGACATTATATGAAATGCAATGGTATATGTATATGGCCTTACTACATACATATGTTTTATGGTGCAATATAAAATTTTCATCTTTTACTTTTTTATACTGTTGAAACCATTCCAATTAATATTCTTCTTACCCTTGTATCACAAGCTTTTTATGCTTCTCACATATCTCTTACGGAGCAAACATTCTATGTGTTCTCATGCTTCCTACTGCCAAGCATCCATGTTTTAACAGTATTATTGATATTTATTTTTCAACTATTACACCATTGTAGCTAAGTTATATTATTAAGTCAATTTAAGCCACAACAACATAACAATATTCACAACAAATAAATTCCATTACACAAATTATCACAACACAAACAAATAAATTTACAACTTTCCTACTTACAAAGGTTACCCAAAAAAAAATGATTTATATTCAATCAAACCAAATATATGTAGTTATCTCTTTGTCTCAATTTCTTAATAATGGCATTATACAGAAAAATGATTTCTTTGTTTCTTATAATTTACAATGATTGCTCAATATCCATGGAAATTTACAATGATATATATAAAAAACAAAAAAACAATATAGATATATTATTCTTATAAAGCACCAAAAATTGAAACACAAACTGAATTATTCCTTTTCATACGCCTTAAATTCAAAATCCAACAAATTCACAGCTATCATTACAATTTCCAAACAACACAATCATCTTCCACCAACGACCAACCCAAACAAAAACATAAATATAAGCTTTTTCACCAGAAATTTCACCCCTTTATATCACCTAATCATATTACTTAAGTAAATAAATTTGATCTTTCCACAAACAGAGACTACGTTTCAACTTAACTTCAACTAAAAAAATTACTCACGGTCATAAATAGATGGCACTGGCGTTGCTCGATGATTGGCTGACGATGGCAACTGCCGCGTGCTTCGACTGATGAAGATGAAGCTATTGTTGATGATGAACAATTGAAGATGCAGATGGATTTAGCAGTTAGAGAGATGATGGAATCAATTTACAGAGTAGAACAATAGAAAATGGGTGGGAGACGATTAGGAATTAGGTTTTGGCTTTACACTTTCTCTTTAGTTTTTCACCTTTTAGTTTTACGATTTTAAAAGAAAAAATTAACTGTTATGAAAAAGATTAGTTTCTGGGCCGGGTTTTCCATCTCTCGAAAAAATATGGCTCCAGCCCGATCTCTATTTTTTTCGCAAAATTGTTATTTAGATTAAAAATTTAATGCTTTTGTGCTGAGTTTTAGATTTGTATGGGTTGGATATCAAATTTTTTTAAATTCGACTTCTAGTCCGAGTCAATTTAATATAATTCAAATTTAAATTTTTATCAAAATTATAATTTATAAGGTTATTGTAATTAATAATTAAATTATAATTATAATATTTAATGTAATTAATATTAAAATTATTTTTTTAACTTTTACATTTAACGTAAATGAAATCTAATTTGACTTTACAATTATAACATGTAACATAATTTAAATTAAAATTAGAATTATCATTATAACATTTTATGTAATTAAAATTTAATTTGCAACTAAAATTATAATATTTAAAGTAATTTTAATTGAAATTGAATTTCAAATTAAAATTTTAATTGAAATTATAACTTTTTAAATGATGTTCATTTTGGATTTCGAACTAAATATATAACATAATTGAAATTGAAATTGCTATTGACATTATAACACTTAACATTATTGAAATTATAATTTTAATTAAAATTTAAATTTAAATTCAATTCTAAATAATAACATTCAACATTTTAAAATTTTATGTTGGGTTTCCAATTATAGCATTTAAGGAATTTCAAATTTAAATTTGATTTCGCATGCTAACATTTAACGTTATTTAAATTGATATTAAAATTTAATTTTCAATTAAAACAATTAACAAAATTCAATTTCAAATTGGATTTCAAATTATACCATTATTTGCAATATGACTGAGCTTATTGCAGATTCTACATTAAACTCCAGGCCTGTGCCAATAGTAATTTTTAGTGTGGTTTTTCCTCTTGCAATGAAGACATAAGGGGTATTTCCCTTTCTTGCCACTGCCTTTTCAATCTTGACTCATCTTCTTCTTAGCCTTATCCCCTGTCTGCTTGCCTGTACCAGCATTGTTGCTTACTAGTCTGAGCTTGTGTGATGCTTGAAAACTTGTTCTATCAAGTCCTCTCTCTTTATAGCTCTCATTTTCTCTATGGCTTTGAGTGAATTCACCAGGACTGATACACTTATGCTTGTAAGATCTTTTGAATCTTCCAATGAGGAGATTTTTTCTTTAAACCTCTCATGTATACTTACCAATAATTTTTGAATAATTCTTTTATTTGGTAAATCCTCTCCAAGTATCATGAGATGGTTAACTATCTTTATGAGTTTGTTTGCATACTCTTCGATAGTTTCATTCTCTTGTATTCTTAAAAATTCATATGTTTTCTATAAATTTAACACCTCAATCTGCTTTGTGGTGTCACTGCCTTGAAACTCTTCATTTATCTTGTCCCATGCCTTTTTAGCAGATTGACAAGTCATGATTCTTGTGAAAATGGTGTCTAACACAGAAGCAAGAATTGCAGATAAGGCCTTGAAGTTGTTTTAGCTCTCCCAACTATGTTATTTAATCTATGCTAGAGTAGAGTTTTATGGCAAAGGTGGAGGTTTTCTCCTTGTATCCACAGTATCCTATAGATCAAAAGCCCTTAGGTATGCTTTCATTTTAACTGCCCATATTGGGTAGTTCTCACCTGTGAAAGTAAGGGGTGAAGATGCTGTAAAACTACTAGAGGCTATTGAGTTTTTTAAATTGAAAAGGATTTGACTTAACTGAGAATATATGTTTGGTTAATTCTGGTGTAAATTTCTCACTCTTTGAACACTGTCCTTAAGATCATATAGGCTCTAAAACCATGTTAACAATTATACATACTTGTTGTATATATCTAAAACTGAGTTTAAAGAAGTGTATTTGATGAAGAATGTTCTCACACACTTTTATTGATTAAGAACTAGTGAATATATACATGATGATATCCGAAATATTATATTCCAAACAAACTTTAACTTGACTTTGAATTCAAAAATAAATCGTAGAATCATGGAGTTTTGAGTTATACTTAAACTGAAACTATGACCAAATAAAAACAAAGTTTAACAAACCAAATCTAACTAGACTTTATTCATAAGAAAAATATCAAAAATCTAACAGTATTAGTACATGAAAGTATTGACGGTGTTTGTTATCAGAGAAAAATAGCTTTGTAAGGTGCATGTTAAGAATGATAGAGTGATGAATATGCATCATTAAATTATGATTGGCATATTCATGCATGTAACTATTGGGATAACGTTCAAAATTTCTGATAACCTATTATATAATGTTCATACCTGCATTGAAGGCAATGACCACCAAAGAGGAACTTCGACTTGGATTGCAACTACTTACCTTTATATATTTAAAGCCAGTCCTGTTGTGGATACAACAGTTATTGCTAATAAATTGAAAAGTATATACAGAATCAATTGCAGTGAGGCCAAATTGCATATAGCAAAAATGAAAGCTATAGACTTATTAGGGATAGATTACAATGACTCATATACGAAGCTTTATAGGTTTGGGCTTATGGTTATGCACTTGAACCTTGGTTCAATAATTGATAAGAAAGATTATTGGATTAGTTGGTCACTTGAACCCTTTTTCAAGTGGTCTTTTTATCGGTTACTATACTTTAAGACGCGGGTTTAACGAAGGCTGCATGGAGTTTATTGGAATTGATGGAATCAAATTGACTGGCCCATATAAAGGTGTCATGTTAACTGCATTGACCATTGATGCCAACTTTGGTGTGTATCCAATGGCTGTGTGTGTTGTTGTGAATGAAAATGTTGATTCTTGGATAGCTTTTCTTTGAAAATTTATATAATATGATTGGCACCAATGGTGGTGAAGGGTTATCATTCACGAGTGATATACAAAATGGGATGGTTGCAGCCTTCAATGAGTACTTTCCAAAATGCTATGATAAGATTTTGTTTTAAATGTATTTACACTGACTCAAAGTCCAACTTCCCATGTACACTTATAAAAAGGTATTTTTCGAAAGCTTGTAGGAGTAGTAGTGAAGCACACTTCAAGAAGAACGTGGAGAAATTTAAGAAAACAAGTTGGATTCCCACAAATGGATCGTGGAGATACCGTTGGTAAATTAGGCAATGTATGGTAGGAATTGTGCTCATGTAACTATTAGGTAGCCTTGATAAGGGCAAATTTGTCATATATTTTCTTATGTTTTTATTTTGATATTTTATTGTTTTATGAGAATAGATGGCTATTTATGTTCATTATTGTTATTTATAGGGACTTGAGCAAAAACAGAGACTAAAATGGAAAATTTCAAAGTATGTGTCCATCGCTCCAGCACTATAAGGATTACTACCCCAGCGCTGGAACAGTGATCGAAATTAGAAAAATAACCTGGTTAAGTCACATCTGGCCCCCCAGCGCCAAACCTTCATCATGCCAACGACGGGCAGCGCCCCAGCGCCATCAACCCACCACTCCAGCGATGAAGCCTGTTTCACGTGTCGCCCCAGCGATAACTGCATAGCACCCAGCGGTAGCGCAAGTCCTAGTCTGATGAGAATTAGGATTTTAAAGCTCATATCAATCCCTATAAAAAGTCACTCATTCCCAGCATCCAAGAGCAACCTAGAGCAATTCAAGAGCAACAAAAATACAGAGCACGAGTCTCAGAGAGCAATAAGAGTTGAATTGAAGCAACCTTAGAGAGAGATTCAAGGCATTCTTCGGCATCAAGAGTATATTAGACAGCATAATTAAGAGCAATTCGACGTCTATATCGGTTTGCTATTGATTATATCATGATTTATTATTATTTTTACTGCTGTTCTTTTGTAGCCATGAGCTAAACTTATTTTCTAGGGTTAATACTTGAACTCAATATGTGTGCTTAATTGCCATATCTTTTGAATATTTAATAAACTTAGTTCTTTGATATTCAAATTACTTGATTTTAATGCTTCAATATATCTGGCCAATATATGGTGAATGAGTTAGTAATATTGTTGATAAACTCGGAAAAGGAATCATAATATTTAGACCTAGGTAATTTGATGCATGATTGTAGAGTAACATTCAATGTTGTATATGCAAGTTTCAATTTAGGATAGGAATATACCTAATTGGCATGTATGATCAATAAGACCCAATCTTAATGAATCTTAATTTATTACAAGTACCATAGGAATATAGGTATTTGGTAAATTAAGGTATACTTGCATGACTTTAGAAGAGGTTTGTGAATACATTAGTGTCTTGATCAATAACAAAGACTAAGGGAGTTATTATTAGAGATTAATCATTAGAAAGCATATTGAGGGATAGTATTAATCCTAAGTTTTCTCTATATTGCTATCACCTAATTCTCTTTACATTGTATTTTGCTTTTATATTTTCTACATTCATTCTTAGATTTTTATTTTTCTGAATAATTATTAGAAGACATAATTTTAGTAATTGGTTAAAAAGAAGAAATTATCCATGTGGGTTTGACATCTGACTTATTTAGTCCTTTTATTACTTGTATTTAATTTTAATTTTAAGATATAGAATTATCGCATCAAGCCTTTATCATTTGTTTAAGAAGTGGATTGACCTATTTAGAAGCTTATCAATTATTAGGGTCTTTCAAGAAATAACCAATAATAATAATAATAATAATAATAAATAATCTTATCTGACAAAAGCTTGATGATGCTTCAATGTGAGAAGATGAAGTCCTTCCCGTTGTTATGAGGAAATTGTTTGAAGCCAAAGCCCTTCACAATACCTAAACGTAGAAATTTTAGGCCATTCATCATAGAGGTGGTAGGGCCTGGAAATAAGTCTCATGTAGTTGACCTATATGCAATGTGTTACATTAATATCACGACTTCTCGTGTACAAATGTTTGTTCATCCTGTATCAGTCAAGTTTATTATATGGATATGTATAAGGAGTAATTAATTCCACTTCATTTTGAATCTTGCTTGCCAATCGACATCTGCAATGAGTTGTAGCCATCATTCTGCTATTAACGTAGACTAAGCACTTAAGTATAACACAAATACTTTTAGTTTATGAGTGGTCGATAAATATTTTTTGTTTATATTGTAGTTGTGTGATAAGTAATCGTTATTTTGTGCATATGCTAATCTTCTGATGTAATGGTTCTGGAATGTGACCATGATAACTTGACTTTCTCATAGAATGCCTTTTGAAGTCCATATAGTTTTGCTACCTCACAAAAGTGTGATAAATCATTCACTTTCTACATTAATGGTTAAACTAACCTTTGATACACCTTTCCATACGATTGCATGTAACATCTTCTCACTATTGGCATAAAGGATGCAAACATCATCCATCTCTCAAGTAGAACTTTGGTTGACCAAGTATGTATTATGAGTATATTTAAATTTTGACTGCTAAGTTGTAAATGTTAATGTCATCACAATCAAACTTGAAAGCTGAAATTTCTAAAATATATCTTATCAAACCCTTTACAATGAAAAGTGTGTCCATAATTGCACATGGTTCTAATAGAGTGTGTGGCTCCTCATGCAAACTTTCTAGGGTCCAACAAAATAGATCAACATCCTAGCCATTATACGTATTACAAAGTTAGATTCTACAAGGTAAGAGCCTTAATGTAGTAAAACATTTCATGATCTTGTAACTGACATCACTATTTCACCAGGGTTTGAATGGTATAGATAGCGAAAAAATCGTCTGTTACAAACTTCCCTATTTACTATATCAAACTCTGTCCTGTATATAAAAATAGTGAAAAAGTTTATAATCTAGTGAATGTAACATTTGGTTTAGACAATAAACAAACATATAATCACTTTGTAGATGTATCAATTAAAATTATAAAATAACAAAAAAGTCTATTTGGTGCATAGATGAGTCTGCAAATATCCCTTTAGATCTTTTGTAAAAATGATGAAGATTCTAAATCAATCTTAGAAGCGGATGGTCTAACTTGTAAGCAAGCAGTACAAATATTCTCATTAAATAATAGAATCTTTAGGTTTTTTAATAGATGTCCATGAAATTTTCAACGATCCTATGCATCATTATTGATCTTGAATGATTAAGGTGATCATGTCATAGCATAAATATTTTTTTATCACTAAACTTTTAATTCATTACTGTATAGCTTTTCAATTAAATTTATAATTATAAAATACAAACCATATGATAAAGTAGGAAGCTTTTTCAAGTTTGTATTTCTTATATAGGATATTGAGAATAATGTAGAGATATTCTACATTATTCTCATTTAAAGTTTCAATATGATATCTATTTCGACTGATATCTCTAAAAGCCATGAAAGGTCGTAAGCCAAGGCAGATTAGATGGCCATCCGAACCATGATCGCCTGCGATAATAAGTAAAGCTAATGATTAACCGTGAATCCAATTATAACCCATATGGTTATCTATAACTAAGTACCCAAACACGTAAAGATCGATGAAGAAAAAGTAAGAAGATGATGGTAATAAATGCCCGAAAAAGTCCCCAACCCGACTAAGGATATTACAAGGTGTTTAAGGGAGTTAGATTACAGATATACAAGCCCAAGCATGTAAAGACAAATAGTTAAAAACCTACAAATATCAAGTCTATAAAATACTATCCCGAGACTCCTATTCTTACAATCTCACTTTGTCCACATTTATTGTCATAATAAGCACTTAAGAGTGTTGGAATTTTCTTACACAGTGTATATGCTAATTATTATTTCTTCCTAAAACTTTCAATACCACAAGATCAATAATCACTGAAAATGTATCTATAAAAAAATCGAGAAGGTAGAGGCTATAGCCACTATGTGACTCTTTTGGTCAAGTACCTAAGCAAGTCTCAAACGAATATTGAAGAACTGAGAGGATAGAGGTTATAGCGACCATATAACCATCTCAACAAGTACTCGAACAAGTCTTGAACGAATATCAAAGAACCAAAAGGGTAGAAGCTATGGGCACCTTGTGACCCTCTCGACTAAGTACCCGAGCTAAGTCTCAAAAGAACATCAAAGAACTAAGAGGATAGAGGATATAGCCACTATGTGATCCTTGCGACCAAATTTCTAAGTAGCTTTCAAAAGAATACCAAAAGACAAGTGGATTAAGGCAACAACCCCCCTCCCTACAAGACCTTATCCCTTGATCTGAGATCCCACAAAGATTATTCAATGATCCTAAAGCCAAGTGCTCTCTAACATAATCTGATATTCCCACTAGGATCTTTCGAGGATCTTGAAACCAAGTACTCTCCACAATGATTTGAAACACCTACGAGGATCATTCAAGGATCCCAAAGCTATGTACTATCTATAATGATACAAGATCCCGATGAGGATAGTTTGAGGATCCTAAATCTAAGTGCTCTCCATAATGATTTGAGATCCCTATAAACATCAAAAGACTATCAAATCGAGAAGGTAAAAGCTATCGCCACCAAGTGACTCTCTCAACCAAGTTCTCAAGTCACACATTTGATGAATACCAAAGAAAAGAATTGAGGCAACAATCCCATAAAACCTTAAAAGATGATCCAAAATTCCCATGAGGATCACAAGAATTTAGAATTGAGATGGTAAAGGTTATGGCATTAATTGACCCTTTCAGTTAAATTCTTGAGCACGTCTCAGACAAAATCCTGAAGGTAACAATGATAAACCCCAAGTGCCCCTCCCAACTAAATTCTTAAGCACTTCTCAAACTAAATCCTAAGGCTAGCAGTGATAGACCCCTATGTAACCCTTTCACTTAGTTCTTAGTAGGTCTTAAACGAATGTTAAAGAAAATCAAGAAGTTAAGAACTTGATTATTCATTTCAACATGTCAAAAAAGCTCAAAGAAGAAAACCAAAGTTGAAAAAATTAAAGTTATCATGACAATTACTTATTAAAAGATCCTGCTCAACTACCAAGTGATCGTATATTTACATGCTCGAGCATATTAAGCACTTATTCTTTCATTCTTAGTTTTGAAATATTGGGCCATAGTCAGACTAGATCTTATAGTATAGAAAATCACACAATTGTAGATATTGGACCTGATCTAAGTGACATAAAAGAAAAGGAAGTTCCCCTATTATAGAGGAGTAACATGTTTAGTCGATCTCAAAGAGATGACTTCTTAGGGTATGACATTAGGATCTATTCAAGAAGTGAAACTTGAGGCCACCATGGCTGAGGTTAAGAATGATTAGGTAGCGAATCCCTCATTAAGATAGTTGAGTTTAAAGACTCAAATGCCACTAAAATTAAGAAAGAAGAGACTAAAAGGCCTATTTGTAGCGATGAAGGGGTAGATTTTAAGTTAGTTTGGCATTATCGAGTCTTTAAGGCGACTATCAAGGATCTATAGTGTCTGAGGGCATAGTACAATATTCCCTCTTCTGTAACTTTGAGAGTCCTCATTATTGATAACTTCCCCAATCGACCTGAGCACTAGGAGTTTTCTTTCATCATTTTTTTTTTTCAATTTAGAACTAAGGCTACCCACACAATTGTAGTTTGTTAAGATGCTTACCCAAATGGGTCCTGCCCCTTCTAATTTGGTCTAAATTCTTGGAGAGTTTTGTGTTGGGCTTTTTTTCTTGTGGATAAGGGCGGGTCAAATTAAGCCTACCTTTCAAGAGTTACAATACCTGTACTAGTTGAATACAAACCCCATCGAGAATAACTTTTTCTATTACTTGATCGATCATTAGGATGTGATCGTTGTTATACAGTTACCCTACAGTAATAAAGGTTAGAAGTCGTAATGGTTCTATGCTGAAAAGGAATGGGGCTGAAAAATCCTTGGCCCTATACTGGGAACTTAGTTTGTTCCTGCCAAGTTCTCATCCAACACGTCTTTTTATCATTTATTTTTAATCATTCCTCCTGATTTTTTTGAGGATTTCCAGTTAATCTTGTCATTTTGCAACTATTCGGTCTACTAAGCTAAGCATTTCTAACATAGATAAGGTGAGGGTGGAAGCTGCATTATGCCACTCTACTGATCAATAGTCCTTTTGGCATAAGAAAGTCTAAGGGTCGCATATCTTATTACAGAGTTGTCAAGTGTTACTTGCTCATGATTTTAACTTTTGATAATCATTTTCAAGCCTCATATTCCTTTTTTTGATGTCTCACCAATATCATTTATAGCCTATAAAAAGGTTTGAATGCCAATAGCCTTAATGAGGAATTAGCTGAGGCGAAAAGGTAGGCCAAATCATTCGCAAAAACTTATAAGGCCTTATAGGCAAAAATTAAGGAGGTTGAGATAAAATGGTTGAATCTGACAGCAAACTCTTGGAGTTTGAAAGATAAAGTAAACTTTAAGAGAATAAGACACCTAAGGCAGTAGTAGTGGCTAAGAATTTGGCCACTGACTTACAAGGAAAAATAAGCTTCTAAAGGCTAAGGTTACCGAGGTCAAGGCTATGGCGAAGACCTTGCAGAGAAATCAAGCTGAAATGGTGGAGAGGAATGACAACTAAACAATGACATAAAGGTTACTTGTAGACATATCAATATCACAGGACTACATGTAGTCTATGAGAATCGCGGATGGGTTTTAAAGTATGTTGTTGCTTTTAAGGTATACTATCCAAACCTCAACATCTAATGGCTTGAGAATGCGCCTACTAGTCAAGTTGGGGAATAAGTTATTGATGACTTAGCCCTGGGTGTTGATGAGGATGTTATCATCACCGACCTTGCTCCCTTAGGCACTTATGCTTTTGCCTCGGGTGTATAAGCTGCTACCATTGTCAAGGAGGTTCTTATTGAGGTTGCTCCCCCTTTGTTACTACTCTGACCGAAGATGTGATTACCTTGATAGCTCTTAAAGAGGCCCTTCATTATGCCCCATGCTGCTTAAATAAAATCTTTTGTATTGTTCTTTTTGTTTCTTTGGCTTTGTAATATAAGAACTTATGTAAATATTTTTATATTTATTTATGTTTAAGCATGTTCTTATACTTAGATTTTATTTCTATTTTGTTTTCAAGTAATGTCATGCTCTTTCTCAGTTATTCTAACTTTATGCTCAGGCTTAATGCATATTGTATGGCCTTTTGATATCGTTTATAAATGTGACTTAATTTTTTTTTATTTTTGGTTTATTTATTAATTCTTCTCAAAACAATCTTAAGCTTAAACATTTGAGTTTGAGGTGTCGACTTAACGATAGTAATAATTTTGGATGAATAATTCAAGTTCTTTGCTACTTGGTATTCCTTTAAGGGGTCTCGGGAACTTAGCTTTTCCAACCTTCATCTTATTGAATGAGTCATCTGGAAGGGTCTTCCAGACCTCTATCCCTTGGGATGAGTCATTATGGTGGCTATCACCTCAACCCTTTTGGATTTTCGATCCTCAAGTGACTATCATGGCTAAGGGTGGGCAAAAAAAATTAGGAACCGAAAAACCAAACCGAACCGGCCAGTTCGGTCTAGCTTTTTTTTAACAAAAAACTAGTTCAATTTTTTTGGGGGAAAAAATGACCGGTCCGGTTCGGTTTTCCCAAAAACATTGAAAAAAAAAAACCTAACCGATAATTAAAAAAACTCATAATTTAAAATAAAAAACCAAAAAAAAAGAAAAAACCAAACCGAAAAAAATCGGTTAGGTCCGGTTCGGTTTTTCCTATTAAAAAATTGAACCAAATCGGACCATGCCCTCCCCTAATCGTGGTTATTGCCTTGAGTCATCTGGAAGGGTACTCCAGACCTTCATCCATTTAGGGTGAGTCATCTAGGGTGGCTATCAGCTCGACCTTCTTGGCTTCTCAATCCTTAGATAACTTTCATGCTACCTCTTTAAATCATCTTATAGACTACTTCATACCTTCATCCTTCTCAGATGAGTCATCTGAGGTAGCTATCGTCTCAACCCTCTTGACTTCTAAATCTTGTAGTGACCCTTGTGGGATCTTAGATCGAGATAAATTTCTCTAGTTGTTAATCTTAGATGAGCTTGAACTATAGTGTCTTGGTTAAGATGAAGAGTTTTTGAGATATCATTCTTTTAGACGAGATTGAACTCGTGTTCATTACCTTATAATGAAATGTAGAAAATAAAGTTATTTTAATAATTCCTGAACATTCTTTATAATCTTAGGAAGCTTTAAATCCAACAATAAAGATAGATACTCATGGATAGTATCGTTTCAAGAGCTCAATATTCTATGGATTCTTAACAACTCTGCCATTTATATATACAAGCTCATAAGTTCCGAGCTGAATTCTCAATTTGGGCCGAAGACTCTTTATGCTTTTCTTTTAAAAATATCAATTTCATCCCTGATTTAATTGATATACACCAACTTAATCCCTACATTTGTTTTTATAAATACTCAATTAGTCCCTTTAATCACAAAAATGGTCATGATTGAAGGATAAAACACTAGCAAAAAATAGCCAAAAACATCCTTAAAGGGACTAACTAAGTATTTATAAATTAAAAAAAAATTATAAATTAAGTTAGTATATATCAATAAAATCAAGGACAAAACTGATATTTTTTCTTTTTTTTGTATTCAACAATACTTTCCTTAATACTAGGCCTTTCTCTACGAAGTCTCATTTTAATATCAAGTATTCTCAATGGTGGTGGGAAAAGACTCTCTCTTTCTTTCCTGCCCTTTGTTCCCTCCAAATATCAAACATCAATAATTAAAATTGAAGACATCATTTAAAGTACAAGTAACATATATCACATGTGATAAAACACCTCTCCTATTACTTGGGTTGGGTGATCAACCACTTCCCTTTATTTTTATAACAAGCAGAGTTTCGATCTCTTAATAGAACTAAGGGTAGGTTTGGATAACTCCTCGAAATTCATTACAATAGATTCAACTAATTTTCGCTTGTTCTTAAGAGAAAACTGTTAAAGACCTATTCAAAAAGATGTAGTTCTTCTAATTTTATTTATTACTTATTCCCAAATTTTTATTATATACTTTAAGTTTCAATTATATAATTAAATTTGTGCCTTGTATTTTAAAAACTTTATACTATTTGCCACAAACATGTTAAGAAAAATTATTTTAGTTAAAAACTATATGACACCTTAGAATATGTTGTTGGAATTTGTGCTTACTTACCATCCTTTTATGTATGAATATTTGTTTAATATTTATACTAGTATTATTATTTCATTAAATTGCTAATTATATTGTATACATGGTAAGATACTTGTAACATTTCAAACATTGTATGATCTAAAAGAGTTCAAATTTAGTCTAAACAAGTTTAAATTGGTGCTAAGAATTAGCAACGTTAATAGTTACAAATACTAAGAGTTGGCACTGATAAGAGTTATCGGGTTATAAGAGTCAGCGATATCTAAATAGTTAGAGCCTTGTTTGAAATAGGACAAAGACCTGAGAATATATTAGTAATGACGTAATTGTAAATAGTGCTAAAAAATTTCATTATTCAAATATGTTCTCAAATATTATATTCTTGATCTATCTTCACTGATGCTGATCTATCAGTGAATACCTTAATAAATATATATAGATCGTTGTATGTCTATATCTAGATGGTCTAGATAGTCAGTCTTAGTAAACCATGAGTTTAGTGGAAGCTTGTATAGAGATTCAGGTATTCAGTAAGGACTGAATACTAAACAGACTCATATAAACCTCCAATAGACATCCCATAAAGCCATCAATAGAGGATCTTTTGAGTTGAGTAGTATTCGTGGTCCTTTGACCTGAGTGCCACGGTAGGCTTATGAGTGATCCACCATACTTTGGTTCCACACATGTCAGAAACCTTTTATGGTTTGACCGTTGGGTGTCACTGGGTATGGTCTGATGCTCATGGAGTTTGGTGTGCATAGATATAAGATCCATTAGCTTATTTAGGTGAGTAATATATCCTAATGCTCTAAGATTGTATTTCAAAAAGTTTTATGGCCATAAGCATTAATTCTCAGGAAATAAGTTCAACTCTAGGGATAAATAATATCACAAAAGTGTTTGAAAATATTTTTTTATTGAAATACAATTCTAGAGATAAGTTTTCGGTCGAGCATATTGAGATTTGACAGTGTTGATCTATATCTCCGCTCTACCCAGATATAAATGATGGAGGGATTAAACAGATATGTTACAACCTCAACTTGTATGGTCTAACACGCTACTTTGTAATATCCATAACGTGTGTATGGAGTATCATTCACGAACGTATGAAGGAGTTTCATATGACAATTCGAGTGTGAACTTAGAGAGTCTCACAATATAAAGTATACTCGTTGTGCACTGGGGCAGAACTATGGATTGAATAGTTCCATCCTAGAAATATTAGCAAACTGAAAATTTATTTTATAGTTCCTCAGGTTATGCACTTGTCTAGACTTAAATATTAAGTACATCATTTAATTAGTTGGCAAGAGTTGTTAACTAATTAAATGTTGACAAGTGGCATAATGTTGTTCCATGAATAGTTTTACCATGAATTCATATATTAACAATGCTAGTAAAATCAAATAAGGTAAAAATTAATTATTCAAATAGTTTTTGAATAATTGAATAAATATTATTTAAATAAATAATAATATTTTATTTAGTTGTTTATTATTTTGGTTTAGGTGGGAGATATATACTTAATTAGGTCTAATAGCCACCAAATCGTTTTCTTTTTCACTTAATCAATTTTGAGAGCACTTGTAAAGTGCTTAGCACACTTAAAAATTGAATTGAATAATTGATTAATAAAGGGTGAAGCAAAAACGTGTAAAGAGACAACATTGGAGAGAGTTTTTTTATTTTGGAGAGTTTTTCTTTGAACAAAGGGTTGTGAGAAAAACTAGAGAGAAAGAAAAATAAATTCTTCTTATTTTTCTTTCAAGAAATAAAACCTTATTGCTGAAAATTCAGTTGCAGCTATTCTACATTCACCATCCCACTAGATTGTTGTGAAGTAGAATTGTATAATAGTGCATTTCAAGGTGAGCTCAATGTTAGAGCTAGGAAGAATTCGAAATTGAAATCTTCATCGAAGTTCTTCAAATGTATGTTTTCTATAATCTTATATTGTTGATGATATAAGTTATATGTGTATATGTTGAATACGTGCTTAATTCCATTACGCAAAAGTGTATATGATACATATATTTACTTTTTTTCAACATGTACACAATCACATGCATACACCTTAAAATATATTAACAAGAGGTATTAGAGCATGTTTATTGTGTTTCTGGGTTGTTAGAGTGTTATAAGAAGTGTTTAGAATGCCTGAAAATTGTGAAAAATGCATTTTTAATTGTTCAAAGTGTAGAAAAATAGTTTCTGTCGAAAAAATGCCGCAGTGGTAGGAACTGAATACTGGGGCGTTCATGTATTAACATGAACGCCGCAGTATTCAGTAGTGAATGCAGGAGCCTTCTGTGGTGAACATTAGGATGTTCGTTATATAACACTAGGGCGTTAAGGTTCTTAACATAGAGGGATTAAAAAGAGTCATTCAAGTGTTGAACGTCGGAGCGTTCAAGTGTTAAACACCAAGGCGTTCATAAGTCAGAAACCCAGATCGCTTAAGGTTGAAGACCAAAAAAAGAGTAAAAAACTTTTTTGAAGTATTATATTGTATAATGCTATTATGTTCAACTTTTAACGCTGATCATTTTAAATAATACACTTCAATTTGAAATTTTTGCATGTGAGGTTTATTTAATACAATTATAATTGTTATATCATTGCATTAAATGTTGGATATATATTTGTTTATGCTTATTAATTACAATATGAACCTTATTGGTAGGGGTTAGTTGTACTTTCATAAATAAATATTCTAATTATAAATTAGATTCGTATGAAATGCAAAAATTTGTTATAATTATTAATGGTAATAATAATTATAATTAATTGTTATCTTAAAAAAAATTCTCTAAACGATCTGTCTTGTCAATACGGTATTAGACGGTTCACTTCAGTCTTTTTTAATATTACTACAGTGTGAAGGATTGATTGGGTTGATTCGGGCTATGCCAGTTAAATATAAGATGAGGCAAATATATGTGAACGTATTGTCTAATATTGCTACAGCATGAGTATTATACTAGTAGCATATATTTGATGATTGGCAAGTTAATCTGGAATACACTTATCCAATATTGCTACAGTGTGAGGATAATGTGTATTTAGGATCAGTGGTAAGAGTTGCATGAGATGCAATCGATAAAAGTTGTCTACCTTTTGGGTTTACAAAGGCCAATATTGCTACAGTATGAGGCTATAGTAAAATACCAATGGGATCCACTTCTCACTGTATAGTTTAAAGAATATAAAACTATCATTTTCCAATTTGAGATATTAAAGGGATTATGTAAAATAGTTGGAGGGTTTTTAAAATAAAAAAAATGTATAATTGTTATACCCATAATCTAAAAAGTTATTTATTAGCGGTTGAAATATTCCGCTAACATATTTTATTTTATCTTGATGTGCACTAACTCAAAGTTGTAGAAAATTATGCTGACTAGCTTATGAAACTCAGAATAGTTCTGGATTCTAATAAGCATGTAATTGATCAACACCTGCCCTGAGCAATTTTTGATGATGCTTCTTTGGAAGAAAATAAGATATATCAAAAATGGTTGGATGATGATTTGAAAGTTAAATTGTACATCATCGGCTCAATTTTTACAGAGCTCTAAAGGGAGCATGTCCACATGGACAGTGCTGTGAGTATAATGCTCCACCTAAAAGAGTTATTTGGTGACCGATCTCAAGTCAAAATATACAGGGTTGCCAAATCTCTCTTTCAAGCTAGACTATCCGAGGGCAGTCCAGTGAGTCCCCATGTCTTCAAGATCATATCTCGTATTGAGAGGTTATCTCACTTAGCAATACATTTGGGAACATTTTGATTCTCCAATCACTTCCAGGGTCATTTGCACAGTTCATTATGAACTTCAACATGTAAGGATTGACCCCTACTTATGCTGATCTACATAACATGCTAAAAATAGGCCAAGAGGACATAAACAAAAAGGGCAGGCTCTCTATATTCAAGGTGCTTCATTTTCTGCCCCAAAAAATTCTAAGAAGTTCAAAAGGAAGAATAAACAGAAAGCAAAGTTTGCACCCAAAATGGATCCTCAAAAGCAACACATGTCCAAGCCCTAACATAAGAATAAAGTAAAAGAAAAATATTTCTATTGCAGCGAGGATGGGCATTAGAAGCGGAACTGCCTAAAATACTTTGTCACAATTAAGCAGAACCCCTCAAGTATGGATTTTCTTATCATTGATATTTGTTTTAGCATTTTATGCTAGTATTGGCTGGGTATTAGATATTGCTTGTCTTTCTCATATCTGTAATATATTACAGGGTCTAAAGGTAGTTAGACTATTACAACTTGGAGAAGTACAACTTCGTTTTGGAAATTGAGATTTCCTTCAGGTCAAGGCTATTGGACGTTTTAATTTACTTCTTCCATGTAATAAAATTGTTGTATTGAATAAGTATTATTATGTGCCAAACATTATTTGGTAAATTATTTCCATTCCTGTATTGGACAGTAAGGGATATCATATGTATGTACGCAATCATTCCTTATGTTTGTATGATTTAGATAATATTTTATTAGCTGAATGTTAGTTGATTAATGGCTATTATATATTAGATACAACAAGAAATGTCGTGAATGCTAATAATAACTCGAAAACTTTAAATGATACAAAATTATAGCATATGAAATTTGGTCATATAGATGTGAGACGCTTAACCCGTCTGGTTAAGGATGGTCAGACACCTGATCTGACCATAGGGCCTTATCCAATTTGCGAATCTTGTATTCAAGGAAAAATGACCAAAGCTCCATTTATTGGTGTTGAACACCATACCACTGATTTATTGGAACTTGTACATAGTCATGTATATGGTCCAATGAATCATACTACAATTGGTGGCTTTCAATACTTCGTTATCTTTATCATTGATCTATCATGATTTGGATACGCGTTTCTTATAAAACACAAGCCAGAAACTTTTGAAAAGTTCAAAGAGTTTCAAATCGAAGTAGAGAAATAAATTGAAATGTATGTCAAATATCTTCAATTAGATCGAGGCGATGAATATATGAGTAATGAATTTTTGGATTATTTAAAGGAGAATAGGATTCTCACTTAGTATAATCCTCTAGGTACTCCACAACACAATGGTGTTTCGAAGATGATGAATCGGACTTTATTAGATATGGTCCGATCAATGATGAGCTTCACCGATCTCCTTAAATATCTATGAGGCTATGCTATACAAAGTGCTACTCATATATTGAACAAAGTTCCATCAAAAGTTGTTCATTCTACTTCTTATTAGATATGGAATAGAAGGAAATTGAGTCTTAAATATGTTAAAATTTGAGGTTGTCTTATTTATGTAAAAGTTATGTAACATAATAAACTTGCACCTAAAGGATACAAGTATCGATTCATTGGATATTCTAAGAATTCAATGGGTAGTAGTTCTATGATTTTGAGAAACGAAATGTGTTCATTGCTCGAAATGCCTATTTTCTAGAGAAACAGTTTCTCATAGATTGTCAAGATTGTAGAAAAATTGAATTAGATGAACTCAATCAAGATGTAAATGAATCGACGATGGAACATCAGGCTCAATAGAGCAGAATACCTTTGACACATCTTCTACGTAGGTCAGAAATGATATCAAGACCACATGATAGGTTTGGTTAAATACCTAAAGGTGCTCTTGGTATTTTTTTGATTGAAGAAAATGATCCTTTGACTTATAGAAAGACAATGTTGGACATCAATTTGAGAAAATGACAAGAGGCCATGAAATCTGAGATTGACTCAATGCATCAAAATCAAGTCTGGGACTTGTTGAGGTTCCTAAAGGAATTATTCCAATCGATTGTAAATAGATTTACAAGTAGAAGTGTGGGCCCGATGGAAAAGTAGAAACCTTCAAGGCACGTCTTGTTGTGAAAGGTTATACTCAAAGATCTGGGATTGATTATAAGAAAACTTTCTCACCAGTAGCGATGTTTAAGTCAATTCAAATTTTACTAGCAATTGTTGTATATTATGACTCTGAAGTTTGGCAAATAGATGTAAAAACAGCGTTCTTAAATGAATATCCTGAAGAAGAGATCTATATGAAACAACCAGAAAGATTTACATCCAGTCAAACTTCTGGTATAGTATACAAACTAAAGAAGTCTATTTATAGACTTAAACAGGCTTCTTGAAGTTAGAATCTTTATTTTCATTAAGTAATCAGAGGGTCTGGTTTCATCAAGTACGAAGAAGAATTATGTGTGTATAAAAATAGCAGTAAGAGCACGGTTGTCCTCTTGGTTCTTTATGTGGATGACATACTCATTATCAAAAATGATATTGGTATGTTAAAGTCAATTAAAAGCTATTTTAGTAAGAATTTCTTCATGAAGGATTTAAGAGAGGCTTCCTATATACTGGGTATAAAGTTTTAAAGAGATAGAGCTATGAGGCTTATAGGACTCTCTCAATCATTGTAAATAGATAATGTCTTGGAAAGGTATAATTTCAGTAACTGTAAGACAATTAATATACCTTTTAGGTATGACGTTCATCTTTCAAGGAATATGTGTCCTCAGAGTAAAGATGAAAAGGTTAGAATGTCTAACATACCATATGCATCAGCTGTATGAAGCTTGATATATGTCATAATGTGTATAAGACCTAACATCAGTATAGCTATAAGTGTTACAAGCCGATATCAGTTTGATCCAGGCGAAGGCTATTGGATGGCTGTGAAACAGTCCTCAAATATCTTAAGGGTACTAAGGACAAGTTTTTGATATATGGAGAAAATGAGTTATAAGTGAGGGGATACACAGATTCAGACTTCAGTCTGATCTAGATAATAGAAAGTCTACATCTGAGTATGTATTCATTCTCAATGGTGCTGTAGTTAGTTGGAAAATCAATAAGCAATCATTCACAGCTGATTTTACAATAGAGGCAAAATATATTACAGCCTCAAAAGCAGTAAAAGAAATGGTGTGGATACGCAAATTTGTCACTAAACTTGGAATAGTTCCAAGTGTAATGGATCATATACCATTGGTTTGCTACAACAACGGAGCCATTGCACACGCTAAAGAGCTGAAAGCACATCAAAAGTCTAACCATGTGAAAAGAAAATACCATATTATTAGAAAAATCTTAGCTAGAGGAGATGTAATAATTTGCAGAGTAGACTCTATAAATAATGTAGCAGACCCACTTACTAAAACCTTAACTCCAAAAGTATTTGAAAGACATGTAGAGTCAATAGGCATTCGATACCATCATCAATAGCACTAAACAAATGGGCGTTGTTAGAATTTGTGCTTACGAGACATCCTTATATATATAAAAATTTATTTAATATTTATACAAGTATTATCATTTCATTAAATCTTTAATTATATTTTATATGTTGTAAGATTATTGTAACGTTTCAGACATTGTATGATCTAAAAGAGTTCAAATCTGGTCTAAAAAAGTTTAGATCAATGTTATGAATTAGTAACGCTAAGAGTTATAAATGCTAAGAATTGGTACTGATAAGAGTTATCAGGTTATAAGAGTCGGTGATATCTAAAGAGTTAGAGTCTTGTTTGAAATAGGACAAAGACCTAAGAATATATTAGTAATTACATAGTTGCAAAGAGTTAATAAATAATGCTAGAAAATGTCATTATGCAAATATGTTCTCAAATATTATGTTCCTAATCTAACTTCACTGATACTGGTCTGTCAGTGAATACCTTAAAATATATATAGATCGGTGTATGTCTATATCTGGATAGTCCATATAGTTAGTCTTAGTAAACCATGAGTTTAATGGAAGCTTGTATAGAGATACAGGTATTCAGTAAGGACTGAATACTGAACAGACTCACAAAGACTTCCAATAAACATCTCATAAAGCCGTCAATAGAGGGTCTTTTGAGTTGAGTAGCATTTGTGGTCCTTTGACCTGAGTTCCATGGTAGACTTATGAGTGATCCACCATACTTTGGTTCTACACATATCAGAAACCTTTCATGGTTTGACCGCTGGGTGTCGCTGGGTATGGTCTAATGCTCATGGAGTCCGATGTGCATAGATATAGGATCTATCAGCTTATTTGGGTGAGTAATAAATCATAATGCTCTAAGATTGTATTTCAAAAAGTCTTATGGCCGTAAGTATTAATTTCTGGGAAAAGAGTTCAACCCTAGGGATAAATAATATCACGAAAGTGTTTGAGAATATTATTTATTGAAATACAATTCTAGATATAAGCTTTCGATCGAGCATATTAAAATTTGACGGTGTTGATATATATCTCCGCTCTACTCGAATATAAATAATAGAGGGATTAAATAGATATGTTATAGCCTCAACTTGTATAGTCTAACACGTCACTTTGTAATATCCGTAACGTGTGTGTAGGGTATCGTTCACAGACATATGGAGGAGTTCCATATGAAAATTTGAGCGTAGACTTAGAGAGTCTCATAATATGAAGTATACTAGTTATGTACTGAGGCAGTATTATGAATTGAACAGTTCCATCCTAGAAATTTTAGCAAAGTAAAAATTTATTTCATGGTTCCTCAGGTTGTGCACTTGTCTAGACTTAAATGTTAAGTACATCATTTAATTAGTTGGCAAGAGTTATTAACTAATTAAATGTTGACAAGTGGCATAATTTTGTTTTATGAATTATTTTATCATGAATTCATCCATTAACCATGTTAATAAAATCAAATAAGATAAAAATTAATTATTCAAATCGTTTTTGAATAATTGAATAAATATTATTTAAATAAATAATAATATTTATTTAGTTGTTTATTATTTTGGTTTAGGTGGGAGACATATACCTAATTAGGTCTAATAGCCACCAAATTTGTTTTTTTTTTTTGTTTTTTTTCACTTAATCAATTTTAAAAGCACTTGTGAAATGCTTAACACACCTAAAAATTGAATTGAATAATTGATTAACAAAGGGTGAAGAAAAAACGTGTAAAGAGACCACATTGGAGAGAGTTTTTTATTTTGGAGAGTTTTTCTTTGAATAAAGGGTTGTGAGAAAAACTAGAGAGAAAGAAAAATAAATTCTTCTTATTTTTCTTTTAAGAAACAAAATCTTGTTGTTGGAAATTCAATTGTTATTATTCTATCTTCATAATCCCACCGAATTGTTGTGAACTAAAATTGAACAATAGTGCACTTCAAGGTGAGTTCAAAGTTGGAGTTAGAAAGAATCCAGAATTAAAATCTTCACCGAAATTCTTCAAATGTATATTTTATGTAATCTTATATTGTTGATGATATAAGTTACATGTGTATATGTTAATTACATGCTTAATTTCACTGTGAAAATGTGTATATGATACATGTATTTAATTTTTTTTAACATGTACACAACTACATGCATACACCCTAATACATATTAACTTATGTAACAAAATTTTAAAATTGTTGACTTCGAAATTTAGTAACTCGAGAGTTAACGAGTTAAATTTGTTTCTCTAAAAAAGCTTGACTTAGATAACAAGGATGTGATAAAAACAAATTGGGCTGATAAATTGCTCATTTCCTCCCCTAATATAACATTAAGAGCATCTTGTAACCAATAAAGATGTGAGACTATACCAAAAAAATTTCTAGTGTAAGCATTCTTATGCTTAAGTTAGTAAAAGTCTTTTAAAAAAAAGTAAGGTAAGATATATAAAAAGAGTAGGATGGCTCTTTTTCTATGAGCTCTTAATATGCTTATATATATATATATATGTATACTCTCAATATATTTTCTTGTGCTAATTTCTTCCTTTATTTATAGGGTGAAGATGTAGGTTTCACCCGTAATTTTTAGAATTTGTTTTAATATAAAAGTCTTATAGAAATTGTCTTTTAAGATTTTTTTATTAGAGTTTTTTTAAAATTGCACTGAATTTTATTTGTCTTGGTATGATTTATATCGTGCTTTTAGAAATGTCCATTGAATTTAGAGATTTTTGTTTGATAAGCTTGATTTTATCTACAACACTTTACGTCTCTTATAAGTTTAGTCTTTTTTAAGAACTTCTTTTGATCTTTTGAGGTAGTCGTATTTTGACATTCTCTTACTCAATACAAGTAGAGATCATTTCTCCTCGTTCATACCCTAGTCAAATAAGGTATTTAGTGCTCAACCATTATTTCGACCAGCTCTAAAGGTAGTAAATTTGACTGAATAAGGTAGTCAAATTTTAACTAACACTCTGACTAGTTTAAAAAGAGTATAGTTATCATTTTGGAGTCTAACAGAACAGGGTAGCTGAAATTTGACAATTGTTTTAACCAGTTCATAGGGTGTTAATTTGTCTTTGTTCTTTTAGAGTCTGATCGAATAAGATAGTCGAACTTTAACCATTATTTTGACTAGTTCAAAGAGATTGTTCTTAATTTTAGAATTTTTTTGTGAATCATTATTTTTTTTTTATTTACTGGATCGAAATCTTCTTTTAATTTTCGTAGCTTGAGGGCTACGTGTCTTACGAGTTAAAGACCTTAGGTATTGAAAGTCAAAATTTAAGGGGAATAAGAATAAATGATTTATTTATTTTTTTTTAAAAAAAGTCAGACTGATTAGAAGAAGAATCTTACAGAAAAACACTGCCGAAGTCCTATTCCGTGCATACAAGTTTTATGATTACAATACCAGTTAAACTCTCGCCTATACCCTTGACAATTTAACTCTTCACTTGCAAATCCTTGAAATCAAGAGTGAAATTAAAGACAATCGTCATTGCAATAACTTGAAAATCCCATTTAAACCAATTGTTTTTTTTTTCCCTGTTAAACTGTGGTGATCAAGAATTTAAACGGAATAATCTCAATCAATGCACCGAAATTCTCAAGCTGATGGTGTGTTTAATTAGTAAATCTAAAAGAAAAACGGAGTTTATTTTTTCTTGAAAATTTTTATTACGTTTGGTTAATTTTTCAGAAAAACAATTATCGAGTGACAAAAAGATAAGGGAAATTGACCAATTAATTTAGTAAAAATAAATAAATAAATAATAATAAATTAAACAAAATAATTTAAATAATATTATTATGTCTAGAATCATTAATTTTTTTATTAGTTATTTTATATTTTCATTAAAATCAATGGCGGCGAACTCAAAAATAAAAGTTTTTTTGTTGTTTATAAAAAATAATTAAAGGTTTTTTTATAATATATTTTTATCTTTATTAGTAAAAATATATTATTAAAGTTGTCATAGATAAATATAAAAATTAAAAATTAATAACTTATTTAATGTGTAAATATATACTAAAAATTACATTTAATATATTCATAGAAGGTGAGGTGAGGAAGCTTAATCTCATCCCTATCTTATTAATAATTCAAAAAATAATTTTTCTTTATATCTCACCTCATTTTTACAAAATTTACTTCATTCTCATCTCTATTCGTGGCAACCCAATAGAGTATTTTGTCATCCCTATATTAAGTTATACACATCTTAACAAAATTACTAATTTACATATGAATAATATTAGGCATCTTAAACTGTACCGTATCAATCAAATATTATAAAGTAATAAATAATTTTATAATTTATACTATTTCACCGTCCAACACTTAATTGACACCTTATTTTTTAAAATATAAATTTAAAATATCTAATATTTCTCTTTATATATTATTTACTAAATTAATTAACTTTTGTCTTATATACAATTTTGACCACAATCAAATTTCTTAATGCTTTTTAACTAAAGACATAACAATTGGACTATTTTAAAATTTATTTGTGTAATTTGTAAAAAAAATATTTTTTAAATTTATTTTAATTAATTTAATAAAAAAATGTAATCAATAAATTTAGTTTTATGATTTTCCAATAAAAATTAATTTGTTAAATAATGGAATTATATAAAAAAGAAACTTTATTATAAAATTAAAAAAAAATACAACATGCAAAGCGCACGCTTTGCTAAATATATATTTTAAATTTAAATTATAATTATAATAATATTTAAATAATTGAAAATATTTAAAATAATAATAATAATATTTATTAATAATAATTAAAAATATATTTAAATAAATATTATTTAAAATATTTAAATATTTTAAAGAATTATATATTTTTATTTTTTGTCATTAATTTGTTAAGTTTTATTTTATTTATTATTTTTTTGTATTGTATATATTATTCAATATTTTGTATTATTTTTAATTTTATATAATTATACTAAAATAATAATTATTTTGGTGTTTTCTTTTCAAGTGCTATTGATATTATCATAGTTATTTTTTATTTTTTTAAATAAATTTATTTATTTAAGCAAACTATAAAATACTATTTAAACAAGTATAATTTAAACAACCGTGCTATGTGTTGCACATTATTATGCAGCACACGAGTTGCATCACATGGTAATTTTTAATTTTATTATTTTATTTAATTTTTTAATTTTTAAAACAACGTTATATTATTTTAGATTATGACTACTTATTTATTTTTTAAAATTATAAAACGAGAAGAAAATTTACAAAAAAATGAATCTCTTAAATAGCTTATAATGCATTCCACTATTAAAGAAGAAATTGAGTTTGAATCCTTGTCAAAATATAAAAATATTTAAATTTAAATACCTTATTAAATTAATTAAAAATAAATTTTTAACCAAGTCAAAATAAATTAATTATTTAAAAAATTAAATTTGAATAAAAATTAAAATTTTAATTAGTTTTAAATAATTATTTAATTTAATTTAAAAATAAAAATTAAATAAATACAGTTTAGGGTTTAGGGTCAGCATTTAGGAGGGTTCAGAGTTCAGGGTTCAAGGTTCAATGGTTTATGGTGTAGAGTTTAGGATTCAAGGTTTAGAGTTTATGGTTCAGGATTATAGGGTTTAAGATTCAGGGTTTAAAGTTTATAATTTTAGAGTTCAGAGTTTCGGGATTAATGTTTTGGGTTTATGATTTAGAGTTTAGAGTTCATGGTGCAGAATTTAGGATTCAAGATTTAGGATTTAAGAGTCGAGATTTAGGGTATAAAGTTTAGAGTTCACGATTCAAAGTTCAGGGATTCAAGGTTCAGAGTTTAGAGTTCATAGTCTAGAGTTCTAAATTCTAGGTTCTAGATTCAAGATTCACGGTTTTAGGTTCAAAGTTTAGGGTTAATGGATATTTGAATTCAGGGATCAATCTATATACCCTAAACCTCTTGCCTGAATCTTGAACCGTAAACTCTAAACTCTAAATGATCATAAACCCTAAACCTTAAACCATAAAACCTAAATGTCTACCTTAAACCCTAATCCTAAACCATGAACATTAAACAAAGTAAAAGTTAATATAAATATAAATTATTGATAAAAAAAAAAATTATTAATTCATAAAAATTTTAAAAAATACCATGAGGCATCACTTGGAGCCAAGCTAATGCGTGCATCAAAGAGTGTGCTTTGCTGCACACTGCTAAGTGGAAGCGTACACCAAAGCGCGCTCTTTAGCACGCGCTTTAGCTTGGCGCATGCAACCATGCACCGACACTTTAATAATTTTAATATTTAAATAATTTATTTTTATGAATTCTTATAAAACTATATTTTTGATTAAATTTATTTATTAAATTAATAATAAGAAATTAAAAAATATATTTTTCCTACATTTTTGTAAATTTGTTTTAAAAAATTATAATTATTTTTTAAAATATTTTTTATATATTTAATTAATTTTTATTAGTTCTCATAAAACTAATTTTTTTTAACTTTATTGATTAAATTAATTAAAAGAAATTTAAAAATATATATTTTTATAAGTTTTATAATTTATAAAATTTAAATTAAGTAATTTAAAAACAAAATATTATAAAAGTTTAAAAAAATAATATATATATATATATATACATATTAAAAGGTGGCAAAGCGCATGCAAAACCGTGCACTTTGCTAGTTTGTTGGCCAAAGTGCTGAAAAAGAGTACATTTTTTAAAAAATATTAAAATTATTTTTTAGGTAAATAATTAAATTTTATTATTTTTTATAAAAATAAATTTTTTAATTGAATTTATTGAATATATTAATTAAAATTTTAAAATATATGTTTTTATAAATTATTTAAATAAAAGCAAAAGAAAAAATATTATATTTTTTATAATTAAAATATAAAATTTTAACTGTATTTAAATAAAAAAAATTATCTAAAAAAGAGGTCAAACTTTGGAATTTCCAAAAGATAAGTGTCCTCTACAAAAGGAATGCTTTCACTTTTTTTTAATGGATCAACGTTAAATCATTTTGGGGCTTCCTGTCTTCTCTTGACATGTGTACTTTTTAATTTATATGTCCTTTAAGTTGCTTACTTAACGGCCTTACACCCAGGTAATATTCAGTGCATTTTCTTGCTTAACTTTGTTAGATTTATGCACCACGTCCTTGTTTCACCGGTAAAGCTGTGGACCCTTAGACTTTAATTAAAAATTCGAGTTCCGACAAAATTTAGGAGAGTGTATGTTCTTTCGTCTTATGAGAGCTTTTGTCTCTTTAAGCAGAGTATCTTTTCTTTTATTGATGGATAATTGATATCCGGTGTAATATTAATATTTAAAATAAGAGATAAGTTACGGTGCAGTTGATTATGTTATATAACTGATGATCTGAATCTTTAATTTGTGGACTTAAAAATTAACGGTTGGGTTTGATTTGGTAAATATACCAACAACTGATAGGTTCAGTTACATGTAAAAATAAGTGAAAAGTTCGCATGAATCTTTGAAGATTTTATAATTCGTAAAAAATATTCAATTGTATTTTAAAGAGGACGGTTTCATTTAGATAAGTGTTTTATGCAAAAAAAAAAAAAATTAGAAAGAGAAAACACAAAGGAAGGCTTCATTTAGAAATTTAAAAAGAAAGATTTGAAATTATAATGTGGAGTGGGAGAAGGAATAATAAAAGTATTGAGACTATGCTTTGTTTGTATTCTTTATGAGGTTGCAAGTGAGTTGTTAAGACTTTACATTGAACTCCATTTGCATGAAATAGTGATGGCTTCAACCACCAAGATTGAAGGTTATGGATGGTAAGAAAAAGCAAATTGTGAGGTCATTGTTTGAAATCCAACACGCCACCTTCGATTGAGCGAGGTAAGAATCGAAACTAAATGTATAATTGAGATATATTACGTGCATGGCCAAATTCTAAAAGTTTTGTAATGAAAAAGTAAAAAGCATAAAAAAATAAGTGAATTGTTTTTTGGACCATAATAAAAAGTTAATATTATGGTATATTTTTAATGAAGAATAGATGTAAATTTATTTGTGGGTTTTATTTTTGACTTTTTTGTGTAAAATACATAGAGAAGTTCATATTGTTTTTATTTTGTTTAAAGTAAATGTGTTAGAATTAGACAATTGTGTTGTAAGAAATGAGGTTGTTTATTAGTTGTTGGTGTTACTAATTTAAGCAAGTTAATATAACAACAAAGGAAAAATGTTGTAATACGTGAAAGAAAAATTGGTGATGGTTTAGAAATGGTTGGAGTAACAATTTGAAAGTCTAAAGTAGGCAAATTGAACTTGAAGATTATTATGCAATAGGTTGTGGTTTGTGCTAAAGTAAATGATGGGTAGTATCGTTGAACTGTAGGTGGTACTTTCAATTTTTTAGTATTAGGTGAAGGTTAAATATAGTTAGTCTTAGAAGTTATAATGATATGGTTTAATGAAATATACAAATAGTTATAAATATGCAGAAGCTGTAATTATTTGTATTTGAGATACTTTCATGTATAAGCTTAAAAATTATTGAGATTGTATCAAAAAATATGACAATCAAATAATGGTTGAGGAGCTGCAAACAGTTCATTTTAGTAAGAAAAGAATGTAGACAGAGAAATGAGAGATACTGTAGTGGTAAATTTGTATCGTGTTTTGAATGTAATTTATCTGTGTATAAGAAGTATATATCATTTTCGATGAAATGATGTTTCAACAACAGTATAAAAAGAGAGGACGAGGGATTGTGGAAGCATTACACGAAATATAGGAGGTCACACATTTTCAAATGGAGGATGTGCGAGTTGAAAAAACTCGAAAGTAATAGCACGGCGTAAAAGTCAGTATGTGTCATTGGTATATGTAACATGTACATATAGTTAGAAGTAAAAATGCATTTTATTTTGTTATTATTTTTTGCATTGCAGTAGTATGTAATGAAATAAATAATAGAAATGATTTTCATTAAACAAATTTGGCAACGTATTAATGGCATATGTAGAGAGAAGAAAGCAAAGGGTAATGTAGAAGAGGATGACATGGCGATTAGTTGTGGCAAGGTAAGTTACATATCATCAGCTAATGTCATATTGAAAATAAAAATGTCTATGCATGAATTAAGGAGAACATGAAACGAAGGATTAATGATGATTAATAATGCAATGTTAGGTAAGAGAACAAGTAAATGCAAAACCTACATATAATCGGGGAAAGGGACAGGTGAAGGGTGACAAATGTAGGACTTCAAATAATTATGCTATAAAAACAAAGGCGGCGAAGAAACATGTAAACATCTGAACTTATACATAAGATGTGCCTTGGAATGATTTCATTATTTGGTAGGGTCAATTACAAATGAGCAAATGCAAGTTGTGTGCAACGTTGGTTTAAGGAGTTTGCTGACACTGAATTGTGGAAGGCTAAAGAGATTGTTATGCGAATGGTTAGTAGAAAAATTCAATCTTGAAAGTAGTTCGTTATTAGTTCATGGTCAGATGGTTCAAGTGAGTAGCCATACATTCACAGAGATAATAAGGATGTGTGATGGAGGTATGAGTATGAGTTTGCATAGTACAGATGATGTGAGTGTTGAGGTTAGACAAAGATTAGATGTAAATGGTCGTGGAGTGAGCATAGGTAAACTGGCGAAAATGTTAGAACAATATAAAGGAGTCGATGATTTATTCAAGGTATGTACTGCATAACGACAGTAGTCAATAACTTGTGAATAACATTAATTTGTAATATTTTGGGTGACGTAGTTATGAAAAGAATGGGCAATGGATCATATTGTCGGAGAAATGTGGTTAGAACTGAAGTGTGTTTCAAAAATGTATACTTTATTTAAGTCTAATATATGACTCACGTCATATAGTGCACCAATTTTGTATATTTTGATTAAGAATATATCTTATTTTTGTTGTTTATGGATTAGGTAGAGTTTAGTTTGTACGCAATAGCGATGATACTATGTCCACCACATGGATCATTCATATCATGCTAGTTCCTGAATCCTTTGGTGATAGTCTAGAACTTGAAATCTCTTAATTGGGCATCCTTTTGTGTTGGGCAACTGGCGAAGGGAATATCAACGTCTAAATTTATGAAGTCTCGATCGTTGGGTGGTTGTTTGCTATTTCTTCAGGTGTGTGATACTTTTAAATATGGTAACGATGATGTATTTATGAAATTGTAGTAAATATACACAAAATAAAAACTTAGCATAATGTATATAACAAGTGTGTGATACTTGTAAATTTGGTAAAGAATGATGTATTTATGAATTTGTGATGAATATAGATAAAATAAAAACTCACCATAATGTATTTAGTGCATGTAGAAAATTAAAGTGTGTTAATGTATATTGGTTATATTTATGTTGTAGATGTTGTACTTCAATAAGATTGGGTGCTTTGACATTAAGGTGGACAGAACTTTAGTCTCCTTGGTCGTATGAAACGAAGAAAAAGTGAGGCAAATAATGCGATGGATAAAATTATGTGGCGGTATTGGTAGCAACAATGTAAAGTTTAATTAGCAGTAGTTGTCATAAGATTTAAGGATGATGTATGATCGATGAATGTGATATACATAATTGGAGCATTCATCTAAAAGTGTTTATATTTGACATTGACAGATAGGAATTTTTCACGACGAGAGTAGTAATAGTTGTGCCACGTGCAACTTGCAAAATAACCCACCGAACAGTATTGTTGATGAAGAGCAGAAAAGGTTTAACCAGTCAGTGATAACGAAGCTGGAAGGCCTAACGGAAGCGGTCACAAAGCTGACTATATAGTGGCAGCAATATAGGAATTCAAATCATGGTTATGAGTTTGGCGAGAGAAGTGAACTAAAGACAGTTACGAGTTTAGCGAGATGATTACCAATGAACGATGGCCACTTACATATATACAGTGATGAGCATTGTGAACAGGAAGATGAAAAGATGAATGTTGTTTATAGTGACATGGCCTTAAATGAAGCAAGTAAAGAGATAGTGAAGCTGTAGGGAGAAGAGGAGGTTGAAGGTAGTTTTCTATGCATTGTAGGTTGAAACTACCATTGACACTTGAACGTTAATTATATTAATAATAGTCGCAATGCAAGTAAAGGAAAAGATGATGGGTTTGGAACGTGTGCTACTAATGTTGAGGGAAATGCAGCTATTACTCCTGCACACGACAGTTTGCACGAGCTAAGTAGTGATTTGAGGACTGAGAGGGAAGGCAAGCCAGCAACGACCATAAGCACTCCTATTGAAAACACAACTTTCATTTGTCCATCGAAATTCCCTGTAGATGTGGGTGAATCTGAATCGGTTATTATGGTAACGATATGGTTTTTGGTAATATAACAAACATGTGAAAGTTGAAATGCGTTAAATTTAGTTTTGAGTACATAAATGAATACGTGTTTTCTTAAAATTTGTAGACACCAGAGCATAGCAAAGCAATGAATGAATATATAGGCTTGCCATCTAAGCATAATCCATATAAAATACGGTCCAATACTATGACTAGATATTTCCATCACTCACCCTATAAAATGATTTATTATAAAGATGCAATACCACATTATTAGGCGGGTCATTTCAAAGTATCGAATCCTGTTAAGGAGGACGAGTTACAGGTGCTTCTTTACATCTTTGATGAAGAGCTTGACAGAAGGTAATTACACTTTATGTAGTTGCCTTACATGCTCATAATTAGAAATATGTTCAATGATTATGTTAGCATACATAATTGGCATATTAAAAGAATATTGCATGCTAGACTGTAATGTGATATGGTGTTTGATTATACATGTTTTTCATTGTAATTAGGGAGGTGTTGTGCACACAGAATTCTGTGTTATAGAAAGGGGTAGTATGTTATCGTTGAAGCCTAAGCAGTGGATCCACAACGATGTAATCACTGATATTAGAGATTTTTGTTATGGATAAATTGAACCATTAATTTACATTTTGTTGAACTGTGTTTTAGGTTTGATAGTTAATATTTACAGTGCCTGTTTCTTGTAGATAATTGGGACATTTGCAGACTTTAAGACAAGAGAAGAGAACATAAAACATGGTATTGAGAGACAGACATGGTTTTTAACAGTGCAATATAGTGTAAGTTAAAGTTTCAACAATTGTTGAAGCCTAATGTAGTAATTGTAAACACATGTAACCAATTAATTTATTGACCATGAAATGTACAGCAAAAATTTTGTTCACAGCACGTAACTAAAGAATCACCTTATAAAAGTTCTTCAATGTTCCACAATCATTTCATGCCTGGTATTGGAACATGCGAAAATGTTTGTATGTACACCATTACCAACATTTCTTTAGCAATCCTTTTTGTATGATTGGTATTAGTGACATCAACATGTAGCACTTAAGTCGTATAATATGTGCAAATTTTTGTGCCCTTTAATTTTGACAATGATCATTGATATTTTCTCGTCGTGAACCTGTGTAATCGCACAGCCCACATATGAGACTCTCTAAACTCGAGGAACCAGAAATGTGTGATGCTTGAATAATGCAACAAAGCGATTTGTGTCCTTAATGCGAGTCATTCATTTTCAAATGCATATGTTAGTGAGTGTTGTGTTTTCTTATTGCCAATCACATATGTGAATTTAGATTGTCATAGTGTGTTCTATTAATATTGTTTGACATTATTAACAATTTATACATTAAGTGGACATATGTTAACAAAACAAACTGTAATTTGCATTAAGCTTCTTAAATATCGAATTGGCATGATGATTGATAACTGTGTGTAGACAATTTGTGCAGTATTATCAATAGCTAATACTTGTGGCCAACTTGGTTCCATTTTATAAGCATATATGATAGAGTTAAACTATCTTAGTTCCTTTTTTCTATTGAAAGCATAATGGCGTCAATTAACAAGTAAGCTGAAAGTGATAAAAAAAATGCGGTTGATTAGTTGAATAGCGTCATTAAAATTGCTCAAGTCCGTATGTGGTTAATGTATGATGCGGTTATTGTGTTCACAGCTCCACTCACTAGATAGTATTGTGGGTGGCATGGCGAAGAACTATTATGGGGAAGATTTCAAGTTTGCGAAGTTCACAGTTAGCCGTAAAAAAGAACTCCATGCATAGGCCAATGCAACAAATTATGGTTACTACATTATGCAATATATGGACGAGGCTGTAAACATAGTCACTTCTTCATATAAGGTACATGTACTTGGTGACATTGTTGAAGGGCATTGTAAATGATGTGTATTAGTATAAACTGACACTTCTTTACTATTTGATAGTCTATTATAAACGACTATAATTATAGTTGTTATAGGACAAACATTTATGTTGATTCGGTTAACTTATGTAAATGTGTGGCAACATGATTCAGAAGGGGTACATTGCAAAACTGTACTTGATTTAGTATTGTCACCGTTTAATCCCCTTAGAGAGTTAATGTTACATATGGCAAAAAGACAATTCAAGCAGCAAGTTAATGGAAATGTGGCTACAAAAATAAGTTTGTTAGAAACTGTGTCCTTACAGTTGAAGATGCGGGTGAGCAGCCAAACGCGTAAGTATATGTCAAGACATAATGCAAGGGGGCATAAGAAAATGAGGTAACTTTTATTTTTAATAACTATATGTTAATGGCATAAGTAATCGTAATATGCTTTTAGCGCATAGTTCTTATAATTTGAGATTGTGAGATATAAATTGTTGAAAAATGTACTGACGCATAAGATTAGGATTTGGCATTCTTTGTTTTGTTAATGATTTAGTAGATCTGCCTTATGCCTCCTTCTGAGAAGTTGTTCAATTTTTTTAGTTACTTCTATATACTTAAGTGTTGTCACTTTTGTGGAGGCAAATGAACTCATGGTACTCCCAATTAATATTCTTTGAAATTTTAATAACATTTGACATATTTTTATTTCGTAAATTATTCTTTACAAATTGAGGACTTATTCATTTAGTATTAAAATGTTAAGCGAGGAAGATGGTTTCATCTATTTGTGGGTGGGAACACGCTATTATATTTGTGAGTGAGAGGCGCAACTTTTAATAGGGATACAATGTATATAAAGTTGTGGATTTATTTATTTATTATTTTTAAGTATTTTATTTAATCATGGTTTTTTAGCATGACTATAAAATATCATCGCCATGTATTATATTATATTATATTTTTGTGAAGCCAAATGCGAACTTGGCATTTTTTTTCTATCAATGGAAACACATTATTATAGTTATGGGTGAGAGGCACAAAAAGTGAGAACATGCCCTATGTTAAGTGGGGTACAACATATATAACGTTGTAGATCTATTTATTTTTTATTTTTTAAGTAGTTTATATAAACCATGGTTATTTATCACGACCATAAAATATAATCTCTGTGTATTATATTACTTTTTTAGTGCCGCTAAATGCAAACTAGAAATGTTTTGTATAAGTGAGAACACGCTAGTATGTTTGTGGCTAAGAGACGCAAAAAATGTAAACATGTCCCATGTTAAGATGGATACAACGTATATAAAGATGTTGATCTATTTATTTTTTGTTTTTAGGTATTTTATATTAACCGTAGTTATTTACCACAACCATAAAATATCAATGTCATGTATTATATTATTTTTTTAGTGTTGCCAAATGCAAACATAATATTTTTTGTATAAGCGGGAACACACTATTATAGTTGTGGGTGAAAGGAGCAAAAATATGGGAACATGCCCTATGTTAAGTAGGATACAACGTATATAAAATTGTGGAACTATTTATTTTTTATTTTTAAGTACTTTATGTTAATCATGGTTATTTACCACACCCATAAAATATCATCGCCATGTATTATATTACTTTTTTGTGCCACCAAATATGAACACAATATTTTTTGTATAAGTAGGAACACGCTATTAAAATTGTGGGTGAAAGGCATAAAAAGGTAGGAACACGCTCTATGTTAAGTGGGATACAACGTACATAAAATTGTGGATCTATTTATTTTTTATTTTTAGATACTTTATGTTAATCATGGTTATTTACCACACCTATAAGCTATTATTGCGATGTATTATATTACTTTTTTAAGCACCAGTAAAATATAAACCCCTAAATTATTGTACACATCTTGAATGATAGTTGTTAACTCCTAATTTATTTATAAGTGGAGATATCGTAGCACATATTTTAGTTATAGGAGTAAAAATTGGTAATACACCCTTTGTTAAGTGGAATATAACATACATCATGTTTTACATGTAATTCTTTTTTTTATGGTGCCTCATTGCTACAATTTGTTGTAACCAATTGTTGCCACCTCTTTTGATGATATAAAAAATATAGTGACGTCTATGAACGATTCTACAACTATTGTCATTGTAACTCTTGTTATTAATTTTATGACCATTTTGGAATGTAATTATTTATTGAAGTATTAATGATATATCAACTAATGTAAGAAGTGCAATAGGTATGATATTAATTATAATCTTCTTTGGAACCTATAAATCATGCCTAAATATTTTACATGTTGATAATGGTTAACTTAATTTTATGCTTATACTCTAAAACGCTCATTATAAATGAACCATCATCTGAATCATTTTTTGTCCCAAGTATATAAGTTATTCTACTTTTTAAGCATATGACGGTGTGGACTCCTCTCACTATACATTACAGTGTACAAAGTAGGCAAAGTCACTTGTACAAGAAATTCACAACCTGAAAAAGCAAAGTAAAAAGCGAGAGACATTAATAACATATACTCGAGTTAACTAGCATGCCACCAAGCGGTCCACTGGCTAATGCTATCTGAGCCGATATTAATCCCTTGTCCTATATGTCTTGGTACACCAAACACTATATTCCTTCTATGGTGATTGAGACCAAGAAAAGTTAATGGGGGTTTATTGTAGGCATTAGTTCTGTAGGTTGAATCAAAAGAGATGACATCGCCGAAGGATTGATAAGCTGCTCGTATCCCGGAATCAAACCAAAATATATTTGCCATCCTGTTGTCAAGGTCAACCATGTAGTAGTAAAAACAATTATGGGTCCACTACTTGTCTATCATGTAGCATAGACAAACATGTTTGTAAGTCTGAGTCATGTATTTACGCGCATCGGTCAACTTCCAAATTGTTCTGTAAATCTCTGGCTGCAAACCCAATGCATAAATAGCCCCCCAACTGTAAAGCCAGAAAGTCGTATATTTGTTTGGGTCTAACCCCAATCCGATACAATACTACAGAATTGCATAGGTCAACATCAGTTACATAATGACTAGACCGTAAAACTTTGCACTTGGGATAACAGTGTCAATGCATGCGTGTGGGTATTGCAAAATTGTTTTACTACCCATCATCTCGTGTCTTGTTTCAAAATGATTAGCATTGCTGCCTGACATTTCACTCTTGTCAATGGCCTGGCCTTCCTCACACGGTCTGTTCATTCAAGGTGAAATTTTTGTCTCGTTCCCTGTCTAGTGCACACTCATCTGTGTCTCGATACATCCCCTGACTTCGTTACCTTTTGTATATCCTTTCTGACACTGAAGCCAACAGCGTGGGCATAATCCATGTGGAATCTCTCAGCACTATCTACAATGTCAAAAACTTAACCCACAACCTGAGACGGCTTTAGTGTAGCATTATGGGTGTTATTTGTTTGCAATCTTCTATCAATATTTTAGACACGAAGTTGTGGATGTGGTATACTCTGTTCCTTTAGCTGTGAGTTCGACAACTCATCAAAGGGTAATGGACCCCAGTTGTCACAACAGTCATGGGCATCAGGCCTACCACAATTGCCATTTATTGAATGTCCTGTTTCAACATCCCACGAAGGCAAAGTTTGTGAGGGATTATGTTCATTTATCATCTTGAGTATAAAAAATTCAACCATTGTATATATGGATTTAACATAGCAAAACATACCATATGTCAGTGACAATGGATTGGGTTTATCGTCAATGATAAAATTAGTAGTCATATATCATAAGTTTAAGTTTGTCAGAACTGAAATGAAAATGATAAGTTATAGCTTTGTAGTAAGCTCACCTGATTTGTTGGTGGATGGCGATAATGAAGCAAGCTCTATGCTCATTGTACATAACTTTGCGTGATTTTGAAGTTGGAAGTGGGAAAACTAAATTTTTGGAATGGGCTTCGACAGCAAAAATAGCTTGCAAGGGTTATGATTTCTAACCAAGTTTAAAGAGTGGTGATCTTGTAAATGGTTTCTTTTAGGTATTTAGCAAACGCATGTCAGTTAGCGAGTTAATGGGAACCAAGTGGGCACTAAAGCATAAGCTAACCGCTGTCTACCTCTAAGTGTACTGGGTCAACATATGTTGACATGGACGAACTTTTTTATTTAGTTGACAAGATGGCGACGCCAAATTTTGGTGGTGTAATTGTAACAGTTAACAATTAAACTTTGGGGGTAGCTTAAAATTCAAATCAATAAATAAAGGTTGGACAAAATTTGGATCATAAACTTGGGGTAATTTTATCAAAATTTACAAGTTTAATTGAAATTGTAAACATGCCATAATCTATGAACGGCTAAAATTAACACAATAGTCCTAAACTTAGACATAATTTTTGAGTTCTTACAACCACCTAAATTAACATCTCCGCATGCTCAATACAATAAGTATTAAATTCAGAATGATCTAACCACCTACCATGTACTGTAAATATGAAATCTAACTCTTAGTTATTGTTATCACTATAAAATTGAACATTATATGCAGTGTTTAAATTATATTAATATAGACCCGTAATGTTCTACTATTGATTGATTGGTATTGACACATGAGGTTGTGTCACCCCTAAATAATGTAAATTTTTTAAATTCCATGGTTAGAAGTTTGAACAACTCAACTTTGCGAACTCCGTTATTGTAAGATTGTTTCATACATAGCGAACATATGTTAATTGTCATAGATAGAGGGTACTATCGGGTTCATTAGACAAACAAAAACACTATCGCTAATGTACTTGCCTGGAACGGAATCATTTGCAACCATTCCACAACAAGGCATAAATCTTACATTATTGTTTGTTACATTGATTATTACAACATTTTTTCATCATCAATTATATAACATGCCATTGTTTGGCACGGTTAATTATCTATATGAAGGCAGCATACTCCATTCATTATACATATGTAATAGACTCCATTCATTGTACATATGTTTGAAGGCAATGAGTTAAACATATAAAGAAATACGAAATTCATATTATATAAGAACATGCAGTTAAGAAGTCAACATTTTGATAGATCTTAGGACATGTAAAAGTACATATTAAAATTCGAATATAACAAACATTGGCACTGCAAATTCATCATTTAGGACGAGTGTTATTTTATTGGCCCTTGCATAAGTTCCCTTTAAATTAACGAATATGTGCTAAGGAGGTCATGGAAGGCGAAGAATTTGCAAGCCATGTTTTTAGACGCCAAAATAAACTTATAAATGTTAAATAACATCAAACCGTAGCCGTTATGTTAATATTACATCACCAAATGGTTTGATTACACATGTACAATGGTAATTCTATAAACAAAATTAGACAAACATATCTATTTAGGTTATATCTTTTTTTTATCTTAATGCATATGAAAAGTATCATGTAACAATTTGTAAATTACTGTTATCCCACAAATAAAGTTGTGTTCCCACTTAATCTTTTTAAATTGATTTGAAAGATAAACCTCACTATGGTCGATAATCTTGAAAAATAATTATATAAGGGGATCCGTAACAATAAAAGTAGCCACCCATAATGTGAACATAGGCCATTGACAAAATAGCCAAGTAACATGCAACATTGGTTACATTAGGTCAAACAACTTTCAATGCATACTCAACTAACATCAAAGTTTCAGTCAACATAAATTATTTTACGAGTGCAAAGGCTATTTGTGTTTGGTCTTAACCGTAGGTGCCACACAAGCAACTTGCTCATTCATTGCTTTGAAACCCGAAAAAAACTCTCCTATCATGTAAGCATGACACATGCATGTAAGATATTTTCTTTCCAAATAGGAACCCAAGGCTATAGATATAGAGATATTGGGTTGTCTTAGTAAACCATTGTTTAATTTTGCAACCATGTATGAATGACATCTCACCTTCAGTGAGTTAAGGAAATGGGAACATTCATGTACTAGTGACGATATTTGGTTTCTTTTTACTCATGGTTAAGTTATATTCACAATTAATCAACATCGTTAGAAGGTGGAGGGACAACACTAAATCAAGTGCAGTTTTGCAGTGTATCCCTTCTGAATCATGCTGCCACACATGTACACAAGTTAAGTGAATCAACATAAATGTTTGTCTTATAACAATTATAATTATTGTCGTCTATAACATATTAACAAATGCTAAAGACGTGTGAGTTTAGCCTAATCCACTTGATTTACAATGACCTTCAACAAAGTGCATATACCTTATATAAAGAACTAACTATGTTTGCGGCCTTTTCCATGTACTGTATAATGTAATAACCACAATCAGTTGCATTGGCTTGTAAAGGTAATCCTTTTTTTCGACCAATTATGAACTTCTCGAACTAAAATTTTCTCCATAATGTTCATTCACCACGGCACCCACAACACTATCCAATGAATAAAGTTGTCAACACAACCAATGCAGCATAAATTAATAACCACAGCCCTACCAAAGGAATATTGCTCCAACCACATACAACTAGCACCTGCATTGCATGCCGCAAACAGCTTACATGTTCAGTGGCCAAATATATGTACAACTATCATTTAATTATAAAAAAATTTTACTCTATGATATATAATTATAAGACACAATCTTGTCATTTAATACAAATAGCAGCCACACATTTTTTCACGTAAATTGTCAACTGTCTACACACAGTTATCATTCATCATTAAATTTTTATATTTTATGACTGGCCAATGGGGATACAACATTTGTGGTTTATAGTTTATCATGTATGTAAAAAATATGTACAATTGTTAATCATTTATAACTAACTAACTACGATACACATTGACCATCTCATTCGCATATGTGATGCAAAATATGGAAATGCTAAAATAAGAATTCGACAATTATCATGTTCATCCAATCACACATCAAGGATTTTTATATATGGGTTGTCTGATCATGCACATTCATAACAAGTAGATACCAATGATCACTATCTAAATTAAAGGGTACAAAAATTTGCACATATTATATAACTTCATTAAATGCTACATGTTGATCTTACTAATACCGAGCATACAAATTATCATGACGAAAAAATTGTGGTAATGATAGAGTACATACAAACCTTTTCGCACATCCCAATGCCAATCATGAAATGGTTGCAGAACATTGAAGAACTATCATAAGGTGGTCTTTTGGCCGCGTGCTGTGAACAGGCTTTTTGCTGTACATTTTATGGTCAATAAATATGTTTACAGTTACTACATTATGCTTCAAGAATAGCTGAAACTTCAACTTACATCGTATTGCACTAGCAAAAACCACTTCTGCCTATTATTACCATATTTCAGCTTCTCTTCTCTTATCTTAAAGTCTGCAAATGTCCCAATAGTCTATAAGAAATAGAGACCATAAATATTACCTATCAAACCCATGACACAATCCGACAAAATGTAAATTAATTAATTCGTAACAAAAATCTCTAATATCAGTGATTACGTCACTGTGAATCCCTTGCTTAGGCTTCAACGACAATATACTGCCCTTTTCTATAACACAGAATTCTGTACGCACCAACACCTCCCTACTGGCAATGGAAAATATGTGTAATCAAACACCATATATTTGTAAATATATCAATTATGAAATGCTAACATAATCATTAAACAAGGTTGTCATTGTCAACATATAATGTAACTAACTCTAGTGTAATTACCTTTTGTCAAGCTTCTCGTCAAAGCTGTAAAGAAGTACCTTCTACTCCTCCTCAAGAACAAGCTTTGGTACTTTGAAAGAACCCGCCCAATAACGCGGTATTGTAGCTCTAGAGTTCACCATTTCATATGGTGAAAGATGGAAATTGCTGGGCTTAATATTAAACCACATTTCATATGGGCTACGCTTAGATGGGGAACCTGTAGCTTTAGTAATTGCTTTGTTGTGGCCCTGTCTCTACAAAATGGAAGAAAACACATATTCAATTATGTAATGAAACCTAAATTAACGTATTTCAAGCTTGACATATTTTGTTATCGCAAACCAAAATCAATACCATGATAACTGCTTCGAATTTCGCCGCATCTATACAAACATTCGGTGAACAAATAGAAGTCTTGTATTTGATAGCAACACCTCCAACGGTTGACGCCTGCCCTTTACTCTCACTCCTCACATCACTGCTTAGCTCATGCACAATGTCGTGTGCAGGATCAACATGTAGGTTTTCATCAACATTAGTATTACGCGCCACAAATCCCTCGCCTTCTCCTTCACCTGCATTGGGAGTTTTATTACAATCATTAACATTTAGGTGTACCTGATTTTCAAAGTATTTGTACACACATTACCTTCTGCTGCAACACCTATGCCCTGCATCTTCAATGTCCTTTTACTTTCTTCAATTAAAGGGATGTCGCGACAACCATCACTTTTCCCTTCGTCTTTTGGTAGCTAATGCTCCTCACTAAATATATGTAACTGAACATCATACACTTTAGCATACATTGCATTGTTGTCCCCATTCGCATAACTTGTCTTGCCAAACTTATAACCGGCCTTTGAGTTTCTAAACAGCTGCCACTCCACCGTCAGCTTCGTCACGACTTTTGTCAGGGTTTTCAACTGTTGTAGGGGATCTAGTACATATAGGTGTATGCATGTGTAATTGTATCTATTGCCTAAAATATATATCAAATACGAATTTAATGCGGCAGAAGCGTAAATTATACAATAAACACAATAAATAAATATATTAATCACATTAATATATTAGTAAGGGTTGAGAACTAACCTTAACGTGTAATATTATACACGTATTTTCTCGGAGTCCGCATGGAGACCAACTCGTGAGCAGTTCTAGTCATTAACACGGTGGGCTTGGTAAGCTAGAACAGAAGCCCCATATCTAGCACGGGATTAACTCTTAATCCCCAAAATGGTCAAGTGTATGTTGTCATCCTTTTCTCCAAAAAGATTAAAAAAAATGGAGAATTTGAAGCAATACACAATTGTTCAAATGGAACCATAGGAAAAAATGAAACAATTCCATTTTTCTCTTTTTTTTTCTTCTTCTTCTCTTCTCAGTTTCATTTCTTTCTCTCATTTTCTCTTCTCCATTTCTTCTTCTTTTCCTCCATTTCATTTTTTCTTTCTCGGCAGCACCAAAACACACACTTGCATACAACTTCTCTCACATACATCTCTTATATATAATAAAATAATAATATGATATATTATATAATATAAAATAAATAATATTATATTAATGGATGCCAACTATATGGCATCATTAAATAAAATATTAATATATAATATTTTATTATATTATATAATAATATATAATAAAGAGATATTTTAATTATTTAACAATTAAATAATTAAAGTGTAAAATGATCATTTTGCCCCTCATTAATAGGTACCAAGTCTACCCCCAGTGGGTTCCATCGAATCCCATACTTTGGTAAACTCAACCAAGGCCCACAATGCACCACGTGTCATTATACAATTAGTAAATAATAATTATTAGCTAATTGTTGTATTTAACACTTAAATATAGACACACACGTATTCTCGTGATAGTGCTGAATATTGCTGTATTAAACATTTTAATCTAGTACGCTGCTCTAGCGCATAATGAGTACACTCCATATCGCGGGACTCCCTATGTCCACGCCCGATTCGTCATACGGAACTATTCCATAAGTCTGTGACCAATGCCCCACACACACGTCACGGATATTACAAATCAGCGTGTTTAACCATACAAGTTGAGGTTACAACGCATACGTATAGTCCTTCCGTCATGATATCCTGGATGTGCAAGGATATAGATCATCACCATCAAATCCCCTAATGCTCATCTATGTCTTATCTCCAGACTAGTATCTCAATGAACAATATGTACAAACTCTTTTGCCATATTGTTCCACCCTAACGGAACTCTTTCCCGGGATTTATGCTTATGGCCACAAGACTTTTCAAGATATCGTCTCGAAGCATCTGGATATCAAACTTCCTATGCGAGCTGACGGATCCCTTATATGTACACATCAGACTCCATCAGCATCGAACCATACCCAGCGATCACACCATGAAAGGTTTGTAACATGCATAGAACCAAAATATGGTGGATCACTTACAAGCCCATTGTGGCACTCAAGTCAAAGGACCACGTATACTACTCAACTTGAGAGGACCCTCCGTTGACGGCTTACATAAGGTGTCTATCGGAGGCTTTTGTAAGTTTGTCCCATATCCATCTTAACTGGATACTATATACCAATACAAGCTCTAAGTTCATATTCGACTAGGAACGACCATCTATACCATATATGTACAACATATACTGATTTATATAAAAAGGTATCCACTGACTGACCCATATCAGCAGAAATAGATCAGGGACAATAATTCGAGAACATACTTGCGTAACTAGCATTTCCTGGCACCCAATTGCAACTCTTACAACTATGCAGTTACTTGTATATTCCCAGGTCTATATTCCATTACAGACAAAGTTTCAACTTTTAGATCTTCGCTGAATATTATAACCAGCTAACACTTAGTTGTGCTAACATTTAGCATTTATATCTCTCAGCATAGCTAACTGTAGGCCCTTATCTAAACTTTTTTAGATCTGACATGAACTCCTTCATATCTATAATGTCTATAACGTTACATTGCCTGTAAATAGGTATTAGCAATTTAATAGGAATGTACACTTGTATAAATACACAAGTATATGTACATTCAGGGATGGCAAGTAAACACCGACCCCAACAATTTCCCATTTGCTTTAGTGTCATTCCTGATGGTATCTCATACACATCGACTTTATGTGTTCCATAAACACTTTAAGAGTTATGGCCTTTAGATAGTAGGTCCACTATATTATAGATAGTAGGTCTGCTATAAATAATTACATCTCATTTAGTCAAGGTCTCTCTAATCATGTAAGACTCCTCTCAACACGATTAGAGTACTAGTGTCCTCTTGGTACCTTAGTCTGTACAATGGCCTAGTTTTATCGCAAACTATAAAATATGATCCATCTGTCTTGGAATTCTTCCAAGGCCAATGATAAATCTATAAATCCTCATTGTCAGTTCCGCTACGCTTTAAATAAATCAGCAGTGAATCCAAGTCTAGTGCAATTCCAACTCGCTTAGTACTATTGAGAATGAGCACATTCCCATATGTAAACTCTCTATCATCTAGGTCAAACTAGAAGTTTGACTTCGTGTATCTTCTCATTCGTAAGCCGTTTTCTCTGTATTTGAGAAACTTATCCTTTGTACCCTCGAGGTACCTCAGGATATGCTTGACTACCATCAAATGGTGGTCACCTGAAGCAGATTGAAATTGGCTCGTAACTCTTACAGCCAAACTGATATTAAATCTCAAACACATCATAATATATATCAATCTCTGAAGAGCTGATGTATCTGGTGTGTTAAACACTCTAACGCTCTTATCTTCCATCTGAAGAGACACTCTCATCGAAAGATGAACATCAGGTCTATTGATGTGAAATGATTTGAGAGAGTCTTATCAGCTTCCTAGCTCTATCTCTATAAAGCTTTATACCTAGTGTAAAGAAAATCTCTCCTAAATCCATGATGGAGAAATACTTACGAGTTACTTCTGACTGATTATAACATACTGACATCATTCTCGATGACCACTATGTCATCAACAAATAGCATCAAGAAGACTATTGTGCTCCTATTGACCCTTTAAGCACACAAGACTAGAAGTCTGGCTGGACATAAAACCTTCAGGTTTTTTCATCAATATCTCTAACTACTTAAGGTATCCATTCTAGAATGTCGTCCTTACATCCATCTGCCAAACTTCAAAGTTATAATATACTATAAGAGCCAATAAAATACTAATCAACTTTAGCATTAATATTGGTCCAAAGGTTTCCTCTTAGTTGATGCCAGATCACTGAGGATTACCCTTTTAAAACCAATATAGGGCTTAGAAGGTCTCTACCTTTTATCTGGCTCCCACTACCCCTTTGAAAACTCTTTACAACCAATGAGAACAATTCTCACGGGTAGCTTAATCAAATCCTAGACTTGATTCTAATGCACAGAGTCAATTTTTTATTTACTTGGCATCTTGCCATTTTTCGAATCGATGTCTGACATTGTCTCCCTATAGGTCAAAGGATTATTTTCTTCTACCAAGAAAACTTCAAGTTTACCTTCAAGCATCAACCATACTTAAAAGGTGACCTAGACATTCTTTCCGACCCATTTAAAGATGTGCTAAAAAATCACTGCTTAATTGAGCTTAACTTCACCAAGTTCATTCCCATCCTTGGTTCATTGATTTCTAGATTGACTTTACTAAGTTTAATATTTCTATGATTCCCACGATCTATGAAAAACTCTTCCTCAAGGATAGTGGTAAACTGAGAAACAAACACACTTCGCTTTTCTGAATCATAGAACTAGTATTCTATTGAATTCATAGGACACATAATGAACCTATACTAGTACTTATTGGGTGTTGTCTATCCTGCTAAGTAACTCTTACAAAACAAGATACCCTACTGCATAACTCTTACATAAGCAGGACAATCCCAAGTCTTAACTCATTTAAGATACGGCTTTCTTCCTTTCTGTATCTCATACGGAATGAAAGCAACAACTTCTGATGGAACTCTACTTAATAAGTAGCTGTATTTGGAGCAAATACTTATAGATATAGATCGGTAACACTCATTATTAATTGGACCAAATCTAATAAAGCCCGATTCCTTCTTTCTAAAATATCATTATGTTATGGATTACTCGGAGGACTATAATGAGTGAGAATCTCATTCTTCCTTAAACAAATGAAAAACTTACAGTTAATGGACTAACTACATCGATCTAACCAAAGAGATATGATGTACATACTAGTATGTTTGGTCATCTCTGTGAATACATTATTCATAAACTACTTAAGTTTTTATGGTTAGATTAAGAATTCAACCATCCTTAATTAAACAGATAGGCATCTGACGCCTATATGACCTAAACTTATATACTACAGCTCCGCATCATTTAAGGATTCCAATCTACAGACATTTCTAATTGTATTTAATGTCTATTTATTAACTTACATTCAGTTAATAAAATATCATACTTATTATGCAACACAACTGCTGTATTGCATATAAGAAGTCAAGTTGCCCAACAACTTGGACCTGCAAGAAATCACCATTTCTTACTCTCAACTTTACTTCTACAAGTTGTTGCATTCTAGTCTCTCTCAATCCCTGCAATATACTACAGATATAAAAAGGACGTACGGTATCTCATACCTAGCTTAAACTGGCATCTTATGCCCTAAAAATGTCTATGTTTGCCAAGCACAAACTTGTGGGAGTCTTCCTGAGAATTATAAGGCTTCTAGGGTAGATGGATTTCCAATACCTAACCTTACTATAGTTGAAACACTTTCTATCTACACGCTTTCTTATTGATTTTTGGATAAATGTTGCATTTGAGAATTTATCCTGGGTATCTGCCTCATCTTCTTCTCCTTACACATTTGGTCTCACCAGATATACCTTGAGTAAAAAATAAATCACCATATATAAAGATAGTCACACCCCCTCTATTCAAATCCTCTTGAAAGGTGTTATTAGAATTTTCTTACGGCAAACTCTGATTAATAATGACTCCAAAACTTTTTGAATCCAGAACATTTCTGAAATTCATCCACCGGTCAGAGTAATTTCTAGTACCCTAGAGTTGGACTGCATCAACTATACACACCAATTGGTTCGTAGTGGCCATTAAAGTTGACAGGCCAAAATAACGGGAGATGTAAGCGGAATGGTCATTAAATTGCTAATAAATATTTTAAATCATGGGTATACTAATTATACATTTTTGATTTAAAACGCCATCCCACTACTTTACATAATCCCAATAATCTCTCGAACGGGAGGACGATAGTTTAAACTCTTTTAAACTATACAACGAGAATTAAATCCCATTGAAATTTACTTAGGCCTCGCGTTGTAGCAATATTGGCCTTTGTAAACCCAACAGGTAGACAACATTTGTCAATTGCATCTCATGCAACTCTTACCACTTGATCCTGAATACACCTTATCCTAACGGTGTAGCAATATTGGGTAAGTGTATTCTATATTAACTTGTTAATGATCAAATATATGCTACCGATACTACCCTCACGCAGTAGCAATATTGGGCAATATTTCGCATATATTTGCCTCATCTCATGTTTAACCGGTATAATCCAAGCCCAACCGAACAAGTCCCTTACGCTGTAACAATATTGAAAAAAGGCCGACGTGACTCATCTAACACCGTATTGATAAGACGGATCAGAATAAAATATCATCTCATAATATAATATTCTTCAATATGATTAAGAGAGATTTTTGTATCCTTTGTCTCCATTTTCCTATGAAGGGTGATTCTCAATTAATTAATTTTTTTATGCAAGCACAACTAACCCCCACCAGTAAGGCTCCCATTGTAGTTATCAGCACAAAAAAATTAATTCTGATTTATAATACAGACTGATAACTCTTTATCACTACATCTCATAAACCCCAATTTATAATGTAAACTGATAACTTTTATTACTACATCTAATAAACCTACACATGTAAAATTAATTTTGAAATACTATTCAAAACAATGTTCAAAATCACTATAGCTATAAACAGCAAAAATATTGTTCATGTGCTATTGTTCAAGTGAACAGTACGCTGCCGCGATGCCGAATTGCATCGCTGCAACAGTGGGAGGTCAAACCCTCAGCACTGCGACCCTAGCCTACTGGTGCTATAGTGCTCTGTGCTTCCCCTTTGGCATACTCGTTTCAACACTTGAAATGCGTCATTTATAGCATAGGATTAACTCTTAATCCCTAAAATAGTCGGGTGTGTATTTTCATCTTTTTCTCTAAAAAGATAAAAAAAAATAGAGAATTTAAAGCAATACACAATTGTTTCTAATGGAACCATATGAAAAAATGAAACAATTCCTTTTTTCTCTTTTTTTTTTTCCTTCTTCTTCACTTCTCGATTCCATTTCTTTCTCTCTTTTTCTCTTCTCCATTTCTTCTTCTTTTCCTCAATTTCTCTCCATTTCATTTTTGCTTTCTCGACAACACAAAACATACACTTGCACACAACTTCTCTCACACACATCTCTTATATATATATATATATAATAAAATAATAATATTATATTATATTATATTAATGGATGCCAACTATATGGCACCATTAAATAAAATATTAATATATAATATAATATTATATAATATAATAATATATAATAAAGAGATATTTTGATTATTTAACAATTAAAAATCAAAGTGTGAAATAATCATTTTACCCCTCATGAATAGTTACCAAGTCTACTTCTAGTAGGTCCCACCAAATTCCATATTTAGGTGAACTCAACCGAGGTCCACAATGTAGCACGTGTCATTATACAACTAGTAAATAATAATTATTAACTAATTGTTGTATTTAACACTTAAATATAGACACGCACGCATTCTTGCGGTAGTGCTGAATATTGCTAGATTAAACATTTTAATCTAGCACACTACCCTAGTGCACAACGAGTACACTCCATATCGCGGGACTCCCTAGGTCTACACCCGATTCGTCAAATGAAACTATTCCATGAGTACGTGACCAATGCCCCACGCACACATCACAGATATTACAAATCAGTGCGTTGAATAATACAAGTTGAGGCTACAATGCATACGTATAGTCCTTCCGTCATGATATCCTGGATGTGCGGGGATATAGATCATCACCGTCAAATCTCCAAGTGCTCATCCATGTCTTATCTCCAGACTAGTATCTCAATGAATAATATATGCAAACTCTTTTTCCATATTGTTCTACCCTAACGGAACTCTTTCCCAGGATTAATGCTTGTGGCCACAAAACGTTTCGAGATACAGTTTCAAAGCAACTGAATATCAAACTCCCTATGCGAGCTGACAGATCTCATATATGTACACACCAGACTCCATAAGCATCGGACCATACCCAGTGGTCACACCATGAAAGGTCTATAACATGCGTGGAAACAAAGTATGGTGGATCACTTACAAGTCCACTGTAGCAGTCAAGTCAAAGGACCACATATACTACTCAACTCGAGAGGACCCTCCGTTGATGACTTACATAGGGTGTCTATTGAAGGTCCTCATGAGTGTCTTATATCCAATCCTAATTGGATACCCATATACCAATACGAACTCCAAGCTCATAGTTGGCTAAGAACGACCATCTATACCCTATAGGTATGACATATGTTGATCTATATAAAAAGGTATCCACCGACAGACTCGCATTGGTAGAAATAGATCAAGAAAAATAATTCAACAACATACTTGCGTAACTAGCATTTTTTGGCACCCGATTGCAACTTTACAACTATGCAATTACTGGTATATTCCTATGTCCATATCCCATTACAGACAAGGTGTCAACTCTTGAATCTTCGCTGAGAATTATAACTAACTAACACTTAGTTGTGCTAACATTTAGCATTTATATCTCTCAGTATAGCTAACTATAGGCCATTATGTAAACTTCTTTAGATCTGGCTTGAACTCCTTCAGATCTACAATGTCTGTAACGTTACATTGCATAATACCATATGAATGGGTATTAGCGATTTAATGGGAATTTACACTTGTATAAATACACAAGTATATATACATTCAGAGATGGCACGTAAGCACCAACCCTAACACCAACTTCCCAATCACCAACTCATTAAACCTTCTCTGCTCTTTATTAACATTACTGCCTATTGGGTTTTTTTGTACTCCACACACACCACAAGCAGTACTACTCTCACCACACATAATTCCTATTTATTAACAAAATAAGGTTATCATCATTAAATTAATTCACTATCTCAATCAGTCATTAATCTTGCATCATGGAATAGTAATACACTTAATGAAAGCGCAAATTTACCTTGTTGCTACTAATGCCACCACATGTTGTAATCCACTACATTATCATCCTAACTTTTCCTTCATTCCATCCGCCAATGGGGATAAAATGTCTATCCACCTCGATGTCAAAGTAACCAATCTTGCTGAAGTATAGTGCCTAAATGACATACAAACCGATTATACATTAAAATATTTACAATTTGTTAATGCCTTCCTCACATTAAGATTAGTTTTCATCCTCTGTACATTGAGTTAAAATTCATTTATCCGTTATTATTTACCCCGGTCATAAGTAACACACCTGAAGAAATATCAAACAACCCCCCAACGATGATAACTTCATATATTTATAAGCCAATATTTCCTTCACCAATTGCTAAACACAAAAGGATACCCAGTTGAGAGATTTTAAGCTCTACACTTTCATCAAAGGATTGAGGAACTAGCATGATATATATGATCCATGTGGTGGGCAAAGCACTGTCGCCACTGCATGTAAACTAAAAGCAACCTAAACCAAGTATAGCGAAACCAAGAAATAATCTTAGTCAAAATATACAAATATTGGTGTACTATATGATGTTCATCTTCTAATTATACATAAACAAACTATGCATTCTATAAACAAATTTAAGCTCGAATCATCTTTTCCACCATAATATTATTCGTTCTCCATTTTGTTCATAACAAGTTCACCTAAAATATTATATATTACTCTCATTCACTTGAAAATTACTTTAGTGTAACTACAATACATACCTTGAAGAAATCATCGACAGCTTCATATCGTTCTAACATTTTTTCCAATTTACCTATGCTCACACCATGATTATTTGCATATAATCTTTGTCTCACCTCAGCGGTCACCTCATCTGACCCATGCAAACTCATGATCGTACCTCCATTGCGAATCCCCATTATCTCAGTGAACGTATTGCTACTCATATTAATCATTTACGCATGCACTGATAGTGAATTGGTTTTCGGACAGAAATATTTCACTAACCACCCACACAACACTCTACTCAGCCTCCCACAATTCATACTCAACAAGCTCCCTAAACCAACACCTTCCACCACTTGCTTTTGTTCATTTGTCATTGCCTCAACTAATCGATGAAGGCGTTTAGGGGCACATCTTGTATCTATGGTCTGACATTTTGCTTTATCCTTCTCCCACTTATTTTTTGTAGCACCAACTTTTACACGTCTACTTCTGTCCCACTGAACCTTTTCCTTTTCCTAAATACTTGCAAGTTCTAGAGTCTCTTGTTTCCCGACCTAACATTGCATTAATTCTTATCATTCATCCTATGTGTAAATTTTCTCATAAATTTAGGAATTGTAATTTGTTGTTTCCAAATGTACGTGTCTGATATTGTATAACTCACCTTCTCATGACTTATGCCTTTCTCGTCTGCCCTTGCATTACGTTTAGCTTTCTTCTTACTGCACATGCAATTAATAAGTTGCCTTATTCATTTCTTGACAATAATAACTATTATTTACCCATAACATATTATTGCAATGCAACAAAGAAAAATATAACAAATGCATTTCCATATCTAAGTACATGTACGCGTTACATCATCCTTGTGTATGAGACATACCCTCTTGTATGCTTTCTTTTTTCTTCCATTGTATCTTATACCCGCACATGCTCTCTGTCATAATTGTCGTGCTCTTTTATTATGTTTATTGCTTCTCCCGGTGCTCGTCCTCTCTTCTTATACCGTTGTTTAAACATATTCTCACCGACAACAATAAATATTTCTTATAAACATATCAAAAATATTCGAAACACCATATAACTTTAACAATACAGTATCCCTCCTAACTCTATCTGTATTCTATCCTTATTCAAAGTATAGGTTTGAAGTACAGTAGCCGTTATTTCATTGTCAAATTTCTTGATACATTCAAAATCATATTTATGCTTGTAAGTAAGTGATAGGGGCGTAAAAACACTAGTATGATTTATACTTAACTTTTGTATTTTACTCCAAATCATATATATTTGGCTATTTAATTGTGGTTTTTTATTATAAATAGATGCACGACGGAAAATGTGACGTATAGGAATAAACGAGAGGCGAATCGGACATCAAACGAAAAAGTTACACGCAAAATACGAAAATGGCATTAGGACAGCGACTGAGCGTCACGGCGCCCACAGTAATTCGTAAACAGTATTTTGAAAACAAAAACCTATAAATAGAAAGCCAAAAACCCTAAAAGAAATAGAGAAGAGAAAAAGAGAGAAAAGAGGCAAAAACTTAGAGAGAGAATTCACAACACAAATTAAAGATCAAAGCCAAAGATTGAAGAACCAATATCAAGATTCAAGCTTCAAGTCAAGATTGAGGGAGAAGCACATCAAGGAGTCGCTTGATTAGTTTTTATTCTCTTTCTTTATCATTATGTTCTTGTTCTTGTTGATCTTTATGAATTTGTTTGATACTTTTAGTTTTGTGATGGATTAATTTGTTCATCTAGGGTTAGACTATGTGAACCTAGTATGAATTTGGATTGTGTTAAATTTTAGTTTATAAACTTGATAAATTCAATTGATTTATTCTATCTTTTGTTTAATGCTTTTATTATACATGATCAATATTTTGAATAATTGAGGAACCATGATGAACTTGATAGAGGGATTCATGTGTTTAGCCTATGATAGTTTGATGCATTATCATAGGGTAACAACTATGAATTCCATCTAGGATAGACATATACCTAGGTGGCATGTATGGTATAATTTAGACTTGATCTTAATGAATTACATTCTGATTTGATTACCATAGACATATAGGTGATTGTTAGAATGCATAATATAGTCACTTGACCATCGACAGAGGCTTATGATGAGATTAGTATTTAAGTCAATCAATTGGTATTAAGGGATTAACTAAGTAGTTAATAAATCCAATGAAATACTAGAGGACGAGTCAAAACCCTAGATTATCTTTATTTGTGAATTCTACTCTTTGTTTTTGTTTAGTTAATTGATAGCATTAGATTAGTTAAAGAAATTTCATATTGTGATTTTCTGAATAAAAGTTAAATAGGTATAATTTTAGTACTTGATTTATAGAATTAGATTGCATAGTCCCTATGGAATAGATATCTAGACTTAAAATCCTATATTACTTGATACGATAGCGTGCACTTGCACTTAGCTACTATAGCATCACAATCAATAGGCGAATCTAAAATAGAATCAATTATAACTATAACATATAATTTTTAGCCATCTCTGTGTATTAGTAAATTATATCAATATAACTAAATCGAGCAACCATATTTATCCTTCACCTATTAATGCAAAAAAAAAAAAAGATTATTTAGTTTGCCATAAACCACTACATGTTATCGGTAATACAAAATATTATATTCATAAATGTTGCATGATAATCTTCAGCGCTACAAATTTTTGTCGTACAAGCTTTCAACTACATACTCCACGTATTTGTATATCATCATCATAACTTATTTATTTTACCATCTGCAACACAACAAATCTCCTTCATCTTTTTCTATTTTTTGGCTAAATTATGTCGAATATTGTCAACTATGACATTTGTTTTAAGTTCTCAAATTAGTACCGTTAGCATCCACTAATATAAGACATTATATGAAACGCAATGGTATATGTATATGGCCTTATTACATACATATATTTTATGGTGCAATATAAAATTTTTATCTTTTACATTTTTATACTGCTAAAACCATTCCAATTAATATTCTTCTTACCCCTATATCACAAGCTTTTTATGCTTCTCACATCTCTTAAAGAGCAAATATTCTATGTGTTCTCATGCTTCCTACTGCCAAGCATCCATGTTTTAACAATATTATTGATATTTATTTTTTCAACTATTACACCATTGTAGCTAAGTTATATTATTAAGTCAATTTAAGCCACAACAACATAACAATATTCACAACAAATAAATTCCTTTGCACAACTTATCACAACACAAACAAATAAATTTACAACTTTTCTACTTACAAAGGTTACCCAAAAAAATAATTTATATTCAATCAAACCGAATATATGTAGTTATCTCTTTGTCTCAATTTATTAATAATGGCATTATACAGAAAAATAATTTCTTTGTTTCTTATAATTTACAATGATTGCTCAGTATCTATGGAAATTTACAATGATATGTATAAAAAAACAAAACAACAATATAGATATATTATTCTTATAAAGCACCAAAAATTGAAATACAAATTATTCCTTTCCATAAGCCTTAAATTCAAAATCCAACAAATTCACAGCCATCGTTACAATTTCCAAACAACACAATCATCTTCCACCAACGACCAACCCAAACAAAAACATAAATATAAGCTTTTTCACAAGAAATTTCACCCCTTTATATCACCTAATAATATTACTTAATTAAATAAATATGATCTTTCCATAAACAGAGATTACGTTTCAACTTAACTTCAGCTAAAAAAATAACTCACAGTCACAAACAGATGGCGCTGGCGTTGCTCGATGCTTGGCCAACAATGGCAACTGCCGCGTGCTCCGACCTATGAAGATGAAGCTATTGTTGATGATGAACAATTGAAGATGCAAATGGATTTAACAGTTAGAGAGATGATGGAATCAATTTACAGAGCAAAACAGTAGAAAATAGGTGGGATGTGATTTTTTTTTTTTTGAAAATGATTTCATATCATATCATTAAGATATTACAACAGATGTCTTTGATACACAGATCAAAGGAATAGCATAATAAGATAATTAAATTTTGAGATCATCTGAGCCAAAACTCTTAAAAAGAAGAGTGGCAGTTATACACATCTTGGGTAATAACACATACGAACTCTTTCAAAAGAAAGAGATATAAGACTTTTCTGTAGAAAGGAAAGACAGACTTTTCTGTAGAAAGATAAGATAGACCTTTCTGCAGAAAGAAAAAATAGACCTTTTCGTAGAAAGGGATACCAAACCTCACATAGGAGAGAAATACAGATCCTTTAAGAAAAGGAGAGATTATTGTTGCGTAAAATTAAAGCTAAGTCAAACAAATACTCTATTTTGCATAAAACCAACAAACAATGACTAAGCAACCGGCACATATATCGAAACCACAATGAACGTAGAACCGTCGAACCAGAGCACAGTTACTGAAAGCGGTGATTGCTCAGGTACAGAGGCTAAATGATGGTTGTAGTCAGTAAGGCAGCGAGTTCATGGAGATGCCGAGGGGTTGCAAACATCTGGGGGTAAGCCTAAATGACAGAAACCCCAGAAAATGAGGAAAGCCGCGGCATAAGTACCTGTAGTGTTGTGTGTTAAAGGCCGTGCAAACTGGATCCATCTGGAGCACGCCCGGAGAACGGCTAGTGAAATAATCGGTGACTACTCGAGAAGCTCGATGATGTCGAGGAGACTCTGCGACAGTTGGATGATCACGAACATTACACTAGAGCTCGTTGACCGGAATGTTTGGCTCCACTTGAAATAGAAACGGGAAAACAAACAAAAACCACAAAGCCATAGAGACAATTCATCGCAAAGGCATGGAGGCCAAAACTACACCAAAGCGAGTGCCACATCAAGCACCGAAGAAACAGAAACGTCTAAGCAAGTCGTTGTGTTGGAATTGCCAACAAAGGTCGGCAGCCCCATAAGCCGACGAAAAAGAAGATATACTATGGTGTCCTGTTCGATGGCAACGATGAGGCATACCACAACAGTAAGAATGCTTAGAGGAAACACCGAAGACACCGACGGTACCCCAAAGACAGCGCCGTATGAAGAAACGCCGTGGTGCCAAATCCCAGAAATGTTGTGGTGCAGGAGTCCAGAAACGCAGTACAATGAGTTTTAAGCTCGCCGAGATCTAGCCGGAAGCAACCACCACTAAAGACACAGACAGTACGATGCAACCAAGGACCCCAACAACGGCGTGGTGGTCGGAGAGAGATGCCGGACTAATAGAACAGCCTGAAAAGCCAAACAGCAAAACAAAAAAAAACGAATCAAAACAGGGGAAACATAGATAAAACGAAGAAGTTGAGCGGTTGTAGTCTTAGTCTCAGATCCACCGAAGAAGAGGAAACCCCTTCTCCAGTGGATAGTGGGAGTGGTGGCGGCGGGCTTTGCTTAGATTTTCTAAGTTGAGAGGTTTTGGTCCTTAGAAACCCACACAAAAAAATGGGTGGGAGACGATTAGGAATTAGGTTTGGAAAATTTCCCAAGTTGGTCAACTCTTTCAATTCAACATTTATTTTTACCGAGTCAAAATAACTTAAACTATAATAACTAAATTTATTTTTTTTACCATTTTACCTTTATTTTTAAAAGAAACAAAAAAAAATTAGTTTTAAAAATTAAAAAAAAAAACCTCCCTCTCTCCCTCTCTCACAGTTAACAAATTTTCTTTAAATAATTTGTTAGATTTACTCTAAAATTTAAAGATTGAATTTAAATTATTTAGTGTGAAGTGAAAAATTTGAAAATAAGAACAAATTGGTAAGTTTTTTTTAAATTTAGTTTTTTATGATTTTGAATGGTTTTTATACTTAATTGTTAGAAATGTATAGATGTAATATGAAAAATGTGTTGAAAATGTGTGTGAAATCAAAAATGGCCAAAACAATGACCGAAAATAGAGGTTTCCGGCCATTGTTTTACCTTATACGTGTCGGTGTGTGTTTATACGCGCTTTACGCGACAAGCGCGTAAAAGCACATGCCACCGACGTTAGGCGCACGTCATTGGGCGCGCCCGCGTGGCGCATGCGCCTCAAGACTTTGCTTTTTATTTTTATGTTTATTTTAACTTATTTTTAAATTAATTTATGAAAAATAAAATGTTATTTAATTAAATTATTTAATTACAGTATAAATTTTTTATTAATTTAATAAAAACAGATAAAATTATTTTTAATTTATTTTTTATATTTATTTAATTTAATTTTAAATAAAAATTTATTTTTTAAATTTATTAAAAAGAAAAAAAACAAAAACTTGCTATGCCCGCATGCCTAGGCGCGAATGCCTTTTGCTTGTTGGGCGCTCAGCCAGCAAGCTTTTTTTTCTTTTTATTTTTTTTTTTAATTTTTAAATTTTACTTTTTAATTTATTTATAAATTAATTTATAAAAAATTAAAAGTTAATTAATTAAATATTTATATTATTTAATTACAATATTATTTTGTTAGAACTGTTATTGTTATTATAAATAATTTTTTTCATAATTAATTAAAAAATTAATTATTTACAAATTTATGTTTTTAATTAATTTATAACAAAGAAAAAAAAAGATAAAATAAGAAAAAAAAATTAAAATTACAATAGGGATAAAATGGTTAACGTCACATATATTTGATTAACAAAACTTAAAAAATTTGACTTCGGTCAAAAAAATATTTTATCTTAAAGAAAAATTAACTATCATGGAAAAGCCTAGTTTCAAGGCTGGGTTTTCCATCTCTCGAAAAAACATGCCTTCTGCCTGATCTCTATTTTTTTCGCAAAATTGTTATTAAAATTAAAGTTTTAATGCTTTTGTATTGAGTTTCATATTCATAGGGGTTGGATACCGAGGTTTTTTAAAATCCGACTTCCAATCTGAGTTAATTTAACATAATTCAAATTCAAACTTTTATCAAAATTATAACTTATAAGGTCATTGCAATTGACAATTAAATTATAATTATAATATTTAATGTAATTAATATCAAATTTATTTTTTTACTTTTTACATTTAACGTAAATAAAATCTAATTTGACTTTACAATTATAACATATAATTCAAATTGAAACTATAATTATCATTATAACATTTTACGTAATTGAAATTCAGTTTACAACTAAAATTATAATATTTAACGTAATTTTAATTGAAATTGAATTTTAAATTAAAATTTTATTTGGAATTATAACTTTTGAAATGAAGTTCATTTTGGGTTTCAAACTAAATATATAACATAATTAAAATTGAAATTGCTATTGACATTATAACATTTAATATTATTAAAATTATAATTTCAATTAAAATTTAAATTTAAATTCAATTCTAACTTATAACATTCAACATTTTTAAAATTTACGTTGGTTTTCAATTATAGCGTTTAAAGAATTTCAAATTTAAATTTGATTTCACATGTTAACATTTAACGTAATTAAAATTGATATTAAAATTTAATTTTCAATTATAACAATTAACAAAATTCAATTTCAATTTGGATTTCAATTTATACCATTTACGAAATTGACAATGATATTGAAATAAAATTTAAAATTATAATATTTAACGTATTTTAAATTCGAATTATATTAAGAATTATAACATTAAATGTACCTCAATTTCAAATTGAACATGAAATTACAATTGGAATTATGTCAATTAACACACTTCAAATTGAAATTGAACTACAATTTGGAGTATCACATTTAACTTTTTTTAATTGTATTTAGATTTCCAATTATAACATATAATGCAATTTTAATCGAATTTGAAATTTGATTTATAACATTTAACGTAATTACAATTAAATTTTTACATCAATTGCAACATTTAACGTAGTTACATTTAAAATTGAATTTTAAATTTTAACATTTAACGTAATTGCTATTGAAATTGAAATTATATCATTTAACATAATTTAAATTTAAATTTAAATTCAAATTATAATTATAATATTTAACGTAAGTGAAATTTTAAATGGAATTTCAATTAAATCCTATTAACGTAATTAAATTTTATATTGAATTAAAATTACAACATTTAACGTTATTGATATCCAAATTCAAATCAAAATTTTAACATTCACTAACTACAACTCTTTATCTATACAATTAATTTTACAAATTCAAATTTACTTAACATTAATATATATAATATCACAGATGATGATCATATATTGGCTGTAAATATATGTACTCTTATTGTATATTTATCATACATACAGTTTTTTATTATAAGGATAATTATTTCATTTTAATAGGATTAATTTGTAATTTTTTAAATATCATCTTTTAATTTCAAAATCACATTTCAAAAACATTTAAGAAATAAAAAAATGGTCAATTTACTATTTTTCAACAAACTTGAAATTGGGTCAATGTACTATATTTCAACAAATTTATTGTACTTTATAATTAAAATAAATTTTAGGGGACTTCTTTGTTGTTTTCAATTATTACCAGTTGGGCATCGATAATAATAAGTTTAGCCCCTCCATTGGCTGCCATTTTTTAGTCAATGAAGGGACAGCGCTGACATCATCCAGCTGTTGGTATAGTTCGAAGGTGCTGCCTTAAAAAAAGTTAGACACGTTTATAGTATATGCTTCTCTAGACTTTATAGTATATGCTTCTCTAGACTTTACTGCTTGCTATTTGCTCCTTTTTCTTCTTGTGTTTAAAGGTGGCAACTGGTCTATTGATACGACATGTGATTTAACATTACAATCTAAATAGTTGTGCTATGTTGGATTGTAGATTGTGGCCCAACATGTTGTGTCAATACGAATTTATGATGGGTCATATGTCAAGCAGAGGTGGGAAAATTTTGGTTTCAGTTTGGTTTGGGATTGAACCGAATTGATTAGTTCAAGCATAAGAAATTGAACCAGTTTGATTTTTTAGTTTTTTTTTTAAAATCTATTTTAAGTGTATTTTTTGTTTGAATCGAATTAAACTAAACCGAAACTAAATTTAAACAGAATTGATCAATTTCAAATAAATAGAACCAACCAAGAACCAAATTTTAAACCGAACCAAACTAAATCAAATTGAAAATTTTTGATTTGGTATAATTTTTGGTTTAACCGAACCGATACCCACTCCTATGCCAGGCACGGCCTGTCACAGGCTCGGCACAAAAATAACCCGTTTCATTTTTGTAATTATTTAACTTTTTTAGATATTTTAAATATTTTTAATTTATAATTATTTTTCTTATAATATTTTAATTACAATTATACATATTGTAGTAATATTACAATTATTAATTATAATTTGTTAAAAAAAATTATTAATTTTGGATTAAAAAAATTGTGTTATAATTACAATTTGTTATAAATATAATAGTGAATAGTACCGTACATGTGAATAATGTCATATAAATAAATAATATCGTATAGATGAACAATAACGTATAAGTGAACCGTACCATGAGCAGTATTCTCCACTAAAATTTTACATTAGAAAGATTTCATTTCTTTTTCGTTCCCTCACTCTATAAATATAGGTGAGTGCTTTCATTTATATACAAGTGAGAAATAAGTACAAATATTAATATATTTGTAAAAGTGTTTATTTATATTTACACTTTGCATTTTAGTTCAAAAATTTTGCTTCTTCGTCCTATTATTCACAACACAATTGTAATTGTAGTTATAATTTGTTGATACAAATTTATTAATATTATTCCAAATATGAAATTATTAGATACAAATATAAAACAAAATAGTCAAATTTACATTACTATATTTATAATACATTCAAATTAGATTGATACCTATTAAACTATTTATTATTTACAAATTCAACCATTTTCTAATAAATTACAATTTTTTATTGTAAATGAACAAATCTCAAAGTTCTAAAAATCTCTAATCATTTATTCTTACCAATTTTATTTTTGGTCCTCGCATCTTCCCATTTTTTTACACACACTAAAGCCTCTACAATTTTTTATGTCAATTTTGATTACTTTTCATCTAATATCTTACCCATGTGCTAAAAGTAAATTCCAATAATACAATGGATACTGAAGGTGTTAATAATAGATATTGATCTATAATGGATAATATAGAGTAAACCCTTTCATTAGATTTTCACCATAACAAAATATTAAATTCTCCTTGTTGTTGCATACTCAGCATACTAAAGTAGTTAATATCAATAAATTTTTTCAATGCAAAAGTAGTGAAAATAGCAAAACTAAAACCAACTTTTCTTTTACCTTTTAACCAAATACTCTAGGTAACTTGATCATAAATAGGCTCTTTATTCGGTTCTTCTACAAATACAGTTGATCTAAATTTATTTTCATAAAAAACAAACAATTGTGTGATAAAATAGTAAATTTGGTCAAAATTATAAAAAAAATTCATAGTTGAAATTTTTTAAAATTTCAACAACTAAAACTTTTATACCAAAACAACTAGAATTCATTATAGCTGCACAAATAAATAACATATAAAATTTTCTTTAATATTTTTGGTATTTAATCTCTATAACAATATATATATATATATATTTATATCTTGGGTTGTCTCTATATTTAACAAAAATATCATTAATTATATATATATATATATATATAAATCAAAACAATAGAAGATAAATGCTAATACATACATGAACATGCTAACGTAGCATCATTAAATACTTTCAAAAAATATATTTAATAAAATACAATTTTTCAATCATTATTAGTTTGTATAGTGTCATTCATTTTGTTATTATAGTAATATGTTATATAATCACCAAAATCCACAAAAATATTTGACCGTCATATATATACCATTTATATAAGTTTTCTCGTAAAGTTTAAATATTTTACTATTCATTCCATAATTATTCAACACAACTTTAAAATTTTCTCGCTCAGAAGATGATGAAGCAATAAATTTATTACTTCTCTAATATTTTTTAATAAGAGAATTATTATATACAAACCATCTTAAACAATTAAACTAAGAATATGATAAAAATACCTTAAATAAAAAATTTTGAACCACGCATAAGCGTTAATTAACAAAAAAAATAAATCTATGACAATAGTATTGGCACTTGCATTATCAAAAGTAATACTATAAATTTTTCAACAATTTGAAATACTCTACAAATATTTATTCAATTACTAAAAATAATATTATTTGTGTGTGGATGTTCTAATTCATGAAAAATAATCATTCTTTTTTGCAAAAATCATTCATCATTAATTAATGCAACATAACACAAATATGCCCTATATCATTGACACTCATCCAACAATCAAAAATAACAACAAATATTCTTTTAAATTATGAGATTTCATCAATTAGTTTTTGTTTAGTTTGATGATATGCAGTAAAAATATTATTTTTAACAGTATTTCTTAAAACATGAGAAAAATTGGGTTGAATGTATCTTTTTATAAACTTCTCATACTTTTTATCTTCAGTGAATGAAAGAGATTGTTCACTAGCTAAACGTATCTAGCCAATTAAGTACGTATGTGCTGTTGATTATAGTGAAATCCAAAAACAAATTCTCTAAAAGCACTTTGGGTAAGTTTAGTTTGAGTTGACTCCTTTAAACCATATTTCTGTGAACATGCCTTGGCATGTCGATTAAAATGCCTAGTGCCACTTATACTTTTGCCTTCTAAAGTTTCACCAAAACGTAGAGATAGCATTTTCTCAATTTTTCTAGAAACTATGAGTCTCCATCATTAAATAATTTCAAACGTCTGATATTCGACTTCTTTTTTTTATTTTCTAATTCTTTCAACATTTTCAGTTTTGGAAAGATGTTGACTACTAGAAATTTGTAATTGCATTAAAATATTTCTTCAAATTCATTATAAATATTGAAATTCATCATTGTATAGATAATAAATAATTGTGTTGAGAATTTGTAGTTGAAAGAATGAAAATTAAAAAATATTAATTTTTAAAGAAAGTAAAAACAATTTATGAAAGATTTAGGAGAGTTGAAAGAGATTTTGTAGAGATTTGAGTTGAGTTGAGAGATAAAAAAGCTAAGACTTAAGAGAGTTAGAGAGTTGAAAGAGGAGAAGATTGTGGGTGCCATTTTATAGGCACCCATAGTCCTTTAGACAAAAAAATAAATTAAAAAAAGGTGTAGTTGCCCTACAGACAACTCTTAATTTATTTTTATTTATTTAATTTTTAAAAAATTATATGACACGACCCACGGACATGATACAATACAACACGAAAAAATTATGCCTATAAATTGTGTTAGGCCGCAGCCTAATATCTCAAACTTTTCTTAAACCTGCGCGGTCTTAGATACTTTTCAAATGCTAAGCAGTTTACAAGACCAATTACTCAAAGAAAGAGATGAAGAAGAAGTACACCAAGTGTTTGAGAGAATGCTCTCTTATATTAATACTAAAGAGAAATTATAAAGCTATGAGAAAACTACAAGTATTAGAGATTACAACTCTTGAATGATGGTTTGCTGAAATGAGAACTCCATCTATTTATGACTAAAGTTATGTACAATGGATGGCTATGATTCACTTAATTTAATGATCCATATTGAAAGTCAAAAATGTAAAAAATAATACTCCAAAGATTCCACGTACCACAAGAATATCCAATGGAATATGTTATTTCTAAAATACTTTCCCACCTACTATATAAAAGTAGGCTTAACCCAACTCAATTGGGCCTTCTAAAAAATTCAGCCCATGTAACTCTCCATGGACCAAATACCCTCTTGGTGGTCTTATTGTGCGCCAAGTGTTCGAGTAATTACTTAAAAAAATTTAGAGCATAACATGCTCTCCTACCAAATTCATGTAACGCATTCATTGCGTCTTCGCTGGAACTTGCACACTCCAGTTTTTGAACTCTTATTATGCGTTTTCATGCTCTGAATGTGTTCTCCCAATAGGCAACCCTTTCCATTCAAAAAAGTACTCAATGCTCGTCTTGAGTTCCTCCTCTTTGTCATGACGTGTGAAAATCCCCAAAGGTTCCAAGTTGTATGGCTCATACTCCACGCCTTTCATACCTCTATAGTAATGCTTTCAATAGCTTGCGAAAAGCACCAGATATAGCCACTTTGTCGAAGGTATCTCGACATTGTACGATAAATTGCTAACCCTCTTGGCTACTAAAATTGGCCCCTCATCCCCATGATCAAGGCTTTTATGAAGTGGGCGTACTGAATTACACTGTGGTGAAAGTATTATCTCTATCACCAAATACCCGCACCATGCTCGATGTGCCGCGGCTTGTCTTCAACCCACTTCTTGTGCTACAAATGCACATTATGTGATACTTTGGATTGTTGGATGACACCCGTATCTGTCAACTCCTTGAGTTGCCCCCGCAACTCAACTAACTCTAGTTGAGGCATATGTACTATAGTTAAAAGCGTAAACTCAAGCTCTAACCTACCCTCAATTTCCTCTATTAATGGTGGTTCTTTCTGAAAGGCAATAGGCATAACCCCTTTATGCTCCTCGAGCACTTTCGCAACATCTTTCGATATTTCATCCTTGCCCCATTTTGCCTCATCATCCGTCCTCCTTATTATGGCTAGATGTATTTCTCTTTTGCGTTCAGCATCTTCCCTTAGTTGCATTATGGAAAGAACTTTGACATTTGGCTTGGATCACCTACCCTTGGGTTTGTCTACCATCAGTATCATTCAAGGTCCTCCCTTTAAAATATACATGTAGTTGTTTAAGGGAGTAACACCACATTGTACTACCGCAAGAACTGCATACCTAGTACCACATCAAAATCATCAAAGGGTGCTACCGAGAAATTTACCTCCCTGTTCTAAGTTACTAGATGGATTCCAAGCGCTTTACTTTCGCACGCTTGATGAAGTTATGCATAACCCTATATCAATCAACACTTGAGTCTTTATGCAGTTAATGTAGGCTTCAATGTATATGAGCGTTGTTCCTGTTGGAGCGTTGGCACCCTGCTTTGCTTTAATGGAATTGAACAGCTGTATACAACCCATTCGACTTTGTTCACTATCCTCTTGTGCCTCGTACATTACATTGAAAGCCTTTTTCTTTAAACAATCCTTAATCTAATAATCCTCATCGCAAAGAAAGCAAATTATTTTCAGACCATTATCTCTATAGCCATCACATTTTTGCTTATTCCACTTAGAAGGTTTGTCTTTCTCCTCTTTACTCTCCGGAGGGTGAAACTTTTTTACTTCCCCACCTTTGCTTTGATTAGGTTTAGAATGCTTGGACCTACCTATTTCTCCCTTGCGGTAATCTATGAGCGTCTCTACCATTGTGAGAGCATCGGATATATTCTATAATCTATGCCTCTTCAACTTATTGGCTGTCTATGATTGTAATTTGTCCAAAAAATTGAACAAGAAGTCCTACTTACTCATATTGCAAATTTGCAATATCAACAAAAAGTACCCCTCTACGGAGTCCCTAATATACTTAGTTTGTTTCAACTCGTTCAATCGATTGCGAGCGTCATACGCCATGTTCTTTGGATAGAATTGATGCTTTAATTCTCGTTGCAATTATTCCCATATGTTAATGGTATAGGTACCCTTGCAAAACTCCTCTCTTTTCTTACTCTACCACAGAATTACATGATCGAAAAGGTACAAAGTTGTTGTACTTACCTTATGTTCGTCCCATACGCTCATAACGTCGAAGCAACTCTCCATTTTCTAAAATAAGTTGTCAAGCTCCTTAGCATCTCGCTTGCAGCTAAACTCCTTCGATTAAGGAGCTTCAACCATTGGTGCAGCCACAATGGCTTGAGTGATAACCCTATTAGCGACCACTCACTTGCACAGCACCACATTTTTCTTGACAGCTTCAAAGCCTTTACGCGACTCTTTCACTTGGGCTTGAACTTTTTTCATGGTGTAATATATTTTATCTTGAAAATCCTTGATCTAATCACGTTACTTGTTAGTATACTCATTAATGGAGCTATTGACGAGGGAGCACAGCTCATCCCCTTGAGTGTTGAGGCCTACCTCAAGCTTCTCAACTTACTCTTCCAACTCCCCAAGGCGATCCGTCGCATTGCTCACAGCACCACTAAGCTTTATAACTATGTCTCTTAATTTATGGTTTAGATCAACAGTTTTTTCTGGTGGAACGCTTTCATGTCTCCTAGCTTAGGGGTTTCTATCTTTCTCTTCAGTCACTCTAGATAATGTAGCAACATTCTTTATCTTCATCTTCTTCTTTGAACCCGCTTTGATACCATTTGTCATAGACTTTTTTCGAACTCGCATGGCCTTAGAAACTTTTTAAGTGCTAAGCGGCCTACAAAACCAATTACTCAAAGAAAGAGATGAAGAAGAAATACACCAAGTGTTTGAGATAATGCTCTCTTATATTAATATTAAATAGAAATTACAAAATTATAAAAGAATTACAAATATTAGAGATTACAACTCTTGAAGAAAGATTTACTCAAATAAGAGCTCTATCTATTTTTAGCTAAAACTATGTACAATGAATGATTAGAATTCACTTAATCTAATGATTCATATCGTAAATTAAAAATATATAAAAGAATGTTTTAAAAATATTTATACAAATATCTAATAAAATATATTATTTTTAAAATACTCTTTCACCTAATATATAAAAATAGGCATAATTCAATTTAATTAGACTTTTTAAAAAATATAACTCGTGTAATTTGATAATCATTAATGTTAAATATTCAAATAATTATTTGAAAATATTTGAAGCATAACAGTACGCTAACGTATTTGATTGTCACGACATGACAACCCATTCGGCTGATTTTTCGTGCGTGGTGCTCGCACTTTCTATATCTACTTGTGCCTTGCTTCCGTACTTCTTTGTCACTTTTCTGCTCCTTTTTCTCCTTGATGCTTGTTCCTTCATCACGTGCTTCTCATATGCTTTACTTCTGCACTGCACATGTGATTCTCACGTGATTTAATTCTTTATACATTTGAATTTTTTTTCTTTTGAAGTATTTGTTTGCTTCCTTTTTTCGCGCCTTTCTTGATGGAATCGCTCCTTGTTTTGTCATATTATGATATTACCCGTGTAAGACTTGTTTAATCGCTCCTTATATAAACTTAAATTGGTTGTTTAAGTCTCCTCTTCTTATCAATCTTTAGAGGATCCTAAATCATATTAGGGAAATGTTATTTAATCTAATATAGAATATTTAATTAAATAAACTTTAAGGCTTAAAATTAACATTAAAAAAATTAGTTTATTTATAGACATAGAAAAATTAATAAAGATCATAAGTTAAGTTTATTTAACCTGTTAAGGATTTTTTGATATGTTTGTTGTATAAATTATATATGATGAACATTTATTTTTTTATTCTTTTTTTTATCAACAACGCTTAATGTGCTTATCTCGTTGGGAAGCACCTTCCTATAAAGTGCACCTTTTAATTTTGATAAATGTTAAGATAATTAATTTTTTTTTTAATTTTTTTATAAAAAATTTTAGTTCAAGTGAAATATGTTTAAAGTTGTACGTGTTGCTCTTGATAATTTTACTAGTATAATTCAAGTGGGATATGCCTTAAAACTACTTCAGTTGGGATATATTCAAAGTTGTATGTTACTTCCAATAATTACGATAGTACAGTTCAGTGGGATATACCTCAAAATTATTTCGAATGAGATGTGTTTAAAATTGAACGTGTTACTCCTGGTGATCTCGATAATGCAATTTCTAATAAAATGTGCCTCAAATCTAATTCAAATGAGATGTGCTTAAAATTATACATGTTATTTCTAATAATCTTAATAATACAATTTAAAGGATGTGTTTTAAGCTGTATGTATTATTTTAAAAATATTTCAATAGTCTAGCCTAATTATGTAATATCAATATTGTAATTTCATGTAATTAAAAAAATGACACTAAAAATGGGCATGACAACAACACATATCTCATTTGAATTAGGCAAATTTGGTGAGTCCACGACTTTTGAGTAGATTGTGTTCGCAAGTAAGGAATCTGCATGTTTCAAGAAAGTGTGGAAACAAATGTAATTTGACAGAAATAGTACTTCCAAAAAAAAAAAAAACCAACATCTATATTTGTATTTGCTAAAATAAAATTTTAAATAAAGAAAGGATTTTTGTTAATGAAAAATTTTCATTTAACTTCTCTTTACTACAACTTGAAATTGAGAGGGCGGCAGACTTGTAACACTACTTGATCCAGGTTTAAGGTGAATCCATGAGAGAGAAATTTTATCATTATTAAGAAAAAGATTAAATTTTATTAACATTTTTTTTAGTGCGATCATGTTAAAGTTTTGAATTCAAATATTTTTTTTAAATTAAAAATTAAAAATAATATATTTTTAAGGTAGTGTATTTGTATGTGTACATAGGTGGACATTTTTAGAGGTCTACGAGGATATGTGTCACGGATTGAGCATTTGTTATTTAATAAAAAGACTAATTTATTATGTAATGTTATATATTCGTTTATATATATGTTTCAGATTTTTTTAATTTTTATTTGATGTGTGATATGATATTTTCTACAACTTAATCATATGACGCCTTGATCACAATTTAACCCAAACTCAGAGGCCAATATAGCCCGTATTGCCTATCCTGCCAGCACTAAAGGATCTACTACCTACATAGTAATCTCTATTAGGACTCAAGACACAGAATTTTTAAGGCCATTTCCCACATAACAATTTTTATTGGGGCGATTTAGAAGGTCTACATACGAATAAAAATTTGGGTATACTCAGATATCATTTGTCACACTTTAAGCGCTTGCCATTTACCCAAATGACTAACTTATAGGATAATGCAGTCTACTCGTCCATATATATCCAAAATTCACTTAATTTCTATTCGATGTGGAATGTGACATATAACCCCCCAAGCCCTAATTTTTTCTAAATTTAACAATGAATTTTTATAATTTTTACTTTCTAAAATAGATATTTTTGTGATTTACGAATGTACATGACTTCTTATCTCCATCCTCTCTATGCCCACTCTGATCGTTGATCAGCCTACTTAAGATTAAGATCTATGACCACCCTTTTCTTTATCCTATTTACCTTCACGACAAAAATGGCTTGGTCCAAACCGTGCTCTGATACCACCCGGGGTTATACACCTTCATTGCTTGAACCACCGTGCCCTGCTGATAGGAAGTTGCTACAGAGTCAGCCTTTCCATTACACTTAGCCACTTGCAAGAGCACACAGACAAGGCAATCAAAAAAATAACTAAATGAGAAAGAGAAACCAAGCCTTGAAAGACAAGAAAGAATATGGGACATAAAAAGTCGTTCAAAAGTGGGTGCCCAATGAAGTAGAGGAGTTGATGGTGACCGTGAATATGGTATAAAAAGGAAAATCGAAAAAGGGTGTACAAGTAACTAAACTCCTTCAATATTAAAGCTCTAATATAATTTAAACTCTAATTTAATATGATTTTTAATTTTAATATTTGGCCTTCTCACATTAAATTCTAGCTCTATCCCTCAGTGTGTATGTAAATGTGTTTGTGATTTTTTATAAAGTCTGAATAGATTTTTTTTTTATAAACTTAAAATTTTTAAAATTAGTAATTTGATATCAATGTCCTTATTGGTAATTTATCTGTTTTGATTAACTAAACAATCTAAAATCTAGTATTTTTGGCATCTATGTCTGTTGAAGTGGAAGCACACAAACAAGCTAAACAATTCACCCAAGTAATATAATAATGCAGAACAAGTTATTAAGGAATAAAAGATAGAAAGGGGTAGAAGAAGAACACACAAAGAATTACGTGATTCGGCAACTTGCCTACGTCCATAGCGGATCAAGATCACACTCTTCTCTTATTATGAATCACAAGGCAACCACAAAGTATGCCTATTACAAGAAATATCACAAAGAAAACTCTCTCTTACTCTTTAGGGATTTTCTCTCACAAAGAACCACTAAATATTATCACTAAGATTATTGTTGATCACCAAGATCTCACTAAAATCACAAAGATCACTCTTGATCACAAAGATGTGTTTACAAGCCAATTGATAGCCTTTATATAGGCCTTGGGACGTCCTAAGTTTTCCCTATACGTGTGGGAGTCGTATTAGGGAGTCCTGAAACAAGTGGGAGACGAAATTAGAAAGTTTCCTAATTTTGGGATACTGTTCCCGCATCTAGCGCTGCAGCGCTGGGATCTCGTCGCTCCAGCGCTGGCGCGCTTCTGCTGAGGGCTGCGGCGCCGGGTTCCTGGCGCCGTGACGCTGAGGTTCTGTTCTGGGCGCCGCGACGCCCACGCCTGGTCGTCGCAGCGTTGGTTGCCTGGTGCGCCCTTCTTCGTTTTTCGCCTCCTTTCGCGTCTGTCTTCGATCCATACGCACCCTACGTACTTGGCTTGATCCCCAAATCATATTCCAATGATTTTTAATCAATATTCTCATAAAACCCCTCCTTGATTCAAAATCATTCACAAAGTAACTCGATCTCTCATTTTCGCATTTTCGGTCACCCTCACAAAGTAGTGACTCCAGTTAAGTCCTTGCATAGGACGAACTTAACCGAGGGCAGTGGCTTAGTCAACATATCAGCAGGGTTTTTAGATGACGCTATTTTTGTCAGACTAACTTCACCACTTTGGACAATCTCACGAATGTAATAGAGCCTCACATCAATGTGTTTCGACCTCTCATGGAACACTTGATGCTTACTTAGGTGTATGGCACTCTGGCTGTCATAGTATACACCGGTGTTTACATCTTTACGAGCCAATATCTCCGCGCATATGCCTTTTAACCACACGGCCTCCTTTATAGCTTCACCAACAGCTATGTACTCTGCCTCTGTGGTAGAAAGTGCAACTACATGTTGTAGAACTGATCTCCAACACACACTACACCCAAACAATGTGAATACGTAGCCTGTCAACGATCTTCTCTTGTCAAGATCACCTACATAATCTGAGTCTACATACCTTCTTACCATTTCATTGTTGTCCTCGTCCCTCTTATACACCAACCCGTGATTTGACGTTCCTTTGAGATATCTTAGAATCCACTTTACTGCAAGCCAGTGATCTTTACCCGGATTCGCCATGTATCTACTCACCACACTCACAGCCTATGCTATATCTGATCTTGTGCAAACCATTACATACATGATGCTCCCCACAGCGCTTGCATACGGTACTTTACTCATTTGCAGTTTCTCATCCTCGGATGTCGGTGACTGTGCTGCTGACAGTCTAAAATGCATGGCCAAATGAGTAGAGACAGCCTTCACGTTTGACATACCAAACTTCTCCAGAATTTTGACTATATATTGCTGTTGGGACAAGAGGATAACATCTTTTCTTTCCCTCACAATGTTCATACCTAAAATTCTCTTCGCTGCTCCCAAATCCTTTATTTCAAACTCCTCACTTAACTGCTTCTTGAGCTTCTGTATTTCTTCCATATTCTTGCATGCGATCAACATATCATCGACGTATAAAAGCAAATACATTATCCCACAACTCATGTTCTTGAAGTATATGCATCCATCATACTTGCTCCTACTAAAGCCACAAGCCATCATAAACTCATCAAATCTCCTATACCACTGTCTAGGTGATTGCAATCCCGTGCTTGGCACAAAACCCATCAAACTCTCTGTTGTAAAATTTGAGGTCGTTATCAGTTCTCAACCTCTTCACTCTTTTGCCAGTCTGATTCTCAACAAGAGCCTTCCAAGTCTTAAACACATCAAATACTTGATCCTTACTCTTCAACACATAGACCCACAATTTCTTTGAATAGTCATCAATCAAGCTGAGAAAATACCTAGCACTACCACGAGTAGCTGTTTGAGCTGGTCCCCAAAGGTCCGAGTGTATGTAGTCAAGAGTCCCCTTAGTCTTGTACTCGCCGGTACTAAACCTCACTCTATGTGCTTTCCCTAGCACACAATGCTCACAAAACTCCAAGGGCTGGAACTTATCCTCTCCAAAGGCCTTTTGGCTATATAACTCCTTTAGGTTTCTCTCACCTAGGTGTGCTAGTCTAAGATGCCATAACTTGGTTTGCATACTCTCATCATTTATAGAGAATAGTGCAGAACCACTCACGACTTCACCCTTAAGCACATAAACACCTTTGTGCTTCTCTCCTCTCATCACTATCATGGAACCTCTCAAAACTCTTAAAATCCCTCCGTCGATCCTGATGGAACACCCATTCTAGTCTAAAGTCCCTAGTGAGATCAAGTTTTTCTTCAAGTCAGGAACATACCTAACATCTGTCAACTCTCCCACTCACCCATCATGTAGCCTAAGTTTAACACTACCAATTCCCATCATCTAACATGCAACGTCATTACCTATTAATACCTTACCATCACTAATGGGCTGGAAATTTGTAAATCAGGACTTGTGCGGGCACATGTGAAAAGTACAACCAGAATCAAGAACCCATTGGTCAGAGTTCTTACCATCAGTAGCGACGAGTGTCTCTGCGCTGTCATAGCTATCATCATAGGCAAGCGCAACATCCGCTTTCTTCTTATCCTGTGCTTTCTTCTCAGGACAGTCCTTTATGAAGTGCCCCTCTTTCTTGCAGCAATAACATTTCCTATGAGTCCTAGACTTCGACCTTGAGCCTTTTTTCTTCCCATCTCTATATGAGGGCCTTCCTCTTACAGATAAACTTTTTGCATTGCCTACAGCCTGCTTTCCTAATAACTTTGAGTTTAATGATGATTTCACATCACTCATTGTTAAACTCTCTCTGCCGTAAAGTAGCGTATCAACAAAACTCTCATAGCTCTTGGAGAGTGAACTCAGCAGGATAATTGCTCTATCTTCATTTTCTATCTTGATATTGATAGACTCAAGATCAAGGATGATCTTATTGAAGGTGTCTATATGATCTTTCATCGGTGTCCCCTCTGACATGGACAGTTGATACAGCTTTTTCTTTATATGTAGTCTGTTGGCCAATGATTTCCTCATATAAAGAGAGTCAAGCTTCTTCCAAAGATCTATTGCCGTCGTCTTACCTGCTACTTCCCTTAGTACTTCATCGCTCAATGATAGAACGATTGTGCTATAAGCTCTTTCTTGAATGTCCATTCTTTCTGCTTCTGGTTTAGATGACTCTAGCGTCTTCTCTTCATCACTAGATGGAGCTGCAGTTTCCTCTAATGTCGAACCAAGTCTTTGGCTCACCAACAATGCCTTAACCTTCATCTTCCACAGATTGAAGTCATTCATACCGTTGAATTTCTCTACCTCATACTTGGGTGTGGCCATGTCTGCTTAGAACCAAGGCTCTGATACTAGTTTGTTGAAACGGAAGCACACAAACAAACTAAATAATTCACCCAAGTAATATAATAATGCAGAACAAGTTATTAAGAAATAAAAGAGAGAAATGGGTAGAAGAAGAACACACAAAGAATTACGTGGTTCGGCAACTTGCCTACGTCCACGGCGGATCAAGATCATACTCTTCTCTTATTATGAATCACAAGGCAACCACAAAGTATGCCTATTACAAGAAAGATCACAAAGAAAACTCTCTTGCTCTCTAGGGATTTTCTCTCACAAAGAACCATTAACAATTATCATTAAGATTATTGTTGATCACCAAGATCTCACTAAGATCACAAAGATGTGTTTACAAGCCAATTGATAGCCTTTATATAGGCCTTGAGACGTCCTAGGTTTTTCCTATATGTGTGGGAGTCGTATTAGGGAGTCCTGAAACAAGTGAGAGACGAAATTAGAAAGTTTCATAATTTTGGGATATTGTTCCCGCATCCAGCGTTGCAGCGCTAGGATCTCATCGCTTCAGCGTTGGCGCGCTTCTGCTGAGCGCTGCGGTGCTGGCTTCTTAGCGCCGCAGTGTTGAGGTTCTGTTCTGGGCGCTGCGGCGTCCACGCCTGGTCGCCGTGGCGCTGGTTGCCTGGTGTGCTTTTCTTCGTTTTTCACCTCCTTTCACGTCCGTCTTCGATCCGTGCACACCCTATGCACTTAACTTAATCCCTAAATCATATTTCAATAATTTTTAATTAATATTCTCACAATGTACTTATTAGTGTTAATGTATCTATAATTATAAGTTAGACATATTTATAAATTAAAAAAATTGATAATATGATATCAAAGTTGTTTAAATATTATAAAATTGATAAATTTAATTATGATAACTTAATAATTTATGAAAAATAAGTGTATATTTTGTGTTTCTGAAATAATCCTATAAAGTTGTTTGTTATTGTATATAAATTATTATTAATTTTTTGTTTAACATTGTAAACCGATGGATAAACAGTCATTTGAATAATGTATAAAAAATATCAATTATTTAAATAAAAAAATTAAATTATAGTACTATGTTATTTTAAATATATAAATTATAAAGTTTGTGACGGAAATTGAGCAGCTTAGTGATAGCCTCTCACACCTACACCTTTAATTATAGATTCAAGTCACCCAACTCCTATACCCTTAGTTGTAATATATATATATATAAATGAATGAATTTAGTTAGATAATTTTGAAATAAAAAAAATTAAGAAACTTTATTTGGATTTTCTGCCATTAAGATAAAAATTAGCAAAAAAATTGTTTTATTCAGATCTAAAGTTTGAAAATAAGCTAAATTTAGGGTCAAGACATGGGGAAAAAATTAAGAAAAACCCAAAACGTGCTTATGTCTAAAAGTGAGCTAAATTCAGACCTAAGGCAAAGAAAAAAAAATCTTATAAGTGTTCTCAACATTGGAATATAAACAAAATATGTAATGTTGGATTCGTGTATATTAGATGGGTGTTATAAATAACACTATTGTACTTTATTTATATATTTTATTGATAATTTTATTTATGGGCATTTAAGTAATGAATAATATTATACTTTTTAATTCATGTTCTTCTTTCTCTTTTTTTTTAGAGGGGAGGAATGATTTAAATACAAGATCTCTATTTCAAATTACTTAATTAATGTTCTAACTTCTTCCTCATTTATTTTTTTGATATAAACGAGGGAAAATTTGAACACATAATCTTCACTTCATTAAAATTATGCACTGCAAACTCTTTATCATTGAATTATTTAAGTAAATGCACTTCTTTCTCATCTTTGACATTATACAGAAAAATGATATGTTAAATAGCACTAAGATTTCTGTTTAAGTACATGGGCACTGCCCTTCTAAGTTGAGCTGGCCCGGGAAAGGAATCTTAAGTTATGTTTTATGTATCAGTTCGATGATAATTTTTTAAATCTTTTAAAAATAAATTATTACACTTTTTCACATTTAATTGATACATACCACATCACTTAGAATGAGAAGAAATTGGGATATGAGTTAAAAAAAAAATGAAGTAACACTTTTATATAATGTAAATTTTAACAAAACAATCGGTGTGAAAGCATGTAAATCAATTTTTAAATGAGAGTGAATGACTTTATGCATAGAAACTCTCTAATTTTTATAATCATAATAATTGACTGAAAAATTTTAAATAGAAAAAATGGATAAGTGGAATTATAAGAATGCAATAATTGTTCATTTTTTGTGAGGATAGTTTTGTTTCCACTTAAAGATAGGTGTTTTTCATTTAAATGAGGTAGGCGTTTCTCGTCTTAAATAAGGTAAGTTTTTTCTTTTCTAAAAAAAGGTAGAGATCTTAGTTAGAATAATCCCACATAAAAAGGATTTGTTTGTTTCTTTTCGTGGAGAGTTGTTAGTCTAGATGAATTGTAATAGATATATCTAATCCCTGTATAGCGTTTTAGTAATTTTTTAATTTTATATCAAGAATTTTATAATATAATATTATATCAAGAGTCTTACAATATAATATTATTGATTTGTTCAATAATATTACATTTAACGATATTTAAAAAAAAAGTAATAATTAAATTTAAAATAAAATTCGATGGCAAATAGAAGAAATATCAAAAGTTAAGATAGTAAAATTACAATAAAGGAAAATTTTATTAATAATTTATTTTAATTATATGACTTTTATACAAGAATAAATAAAATTAGAAGAATGCAATAGTTAAATTTAAAATAACTTTGATGTTAAATAGAATATACGTCAAAAAATATTACAGGTGTAAGAAAAAATTTAATTAATAATTTATTTAAATTACACGGCCTTTTTCAAGTAATTTTATGCAAAAATATTTTAATAATAAAATTATTTATAAAAAAAGTTAGTGAAAAAATTAATTTTGTGGTTAACACTTTAAATTTTAATTGATTTATAATTGTTGAAGATTTTATGCACCCTAACATTACTTTGTTGGTAGTTTAGCACCTTATAATTTTAGCATTTTGTGAAAATCTTTAATTACAAGTAAAATAAGAATAAAAACTATCAAATACATAATAAAGATAGACAATTACACACAAAAAATTTATAAAGATTCGACAATAAAAACTTATGTCTACAAAGGATCATGGAATCATATCTTTTTTTATTACTCAAATCATAAAGATTTCAAAATCACTAAAATTTCTCGTAAGAAATTATTAAAAAATATCCAATAGTTAAAGCTCTCCAAGAATTTATACAACACTTTCGCACACTTCGCACTTAAGCACTCTTTATATGATACTCTCACGTGCTTAGCGCTCAAGCGTCTCTACGAGCTCTTTATTTTCTCTCTTGTTAATGTATAATAATCCAATGAGTTTATAAGAATTTATATACACTTTTAAATGTTTATAAAAATCCTATTTTAAATTAGAATAAGAGTTTATGTGTTTAGAAAACTCAAAGTTGACTCGAACTAATAAAATCAAACTTAAAATTCTAATTTTTTAAAAATGGGTGCTACGACGTCGGGCTAGCATCGCAGCCTCACCAAGTTGATGTTGCAACGCTAAAGCTTGAAAAAAGATATTCTCTGTATTTTCACGTCTCTTTTTACCTTTGACTTTTTATTTTTGTCTCTTTCAAGAATGTACACCGCATACTCGATCTTGTATTAATTTCTCATTGGTCTTCAATTTAAAATATTTTTCAAACTCGATTTTAAATTATCAAATTTCAATAATAATAAATTATCACTTTGCCTTTATTTCCATGAATTTTTTTTTAATATTTATATTTAATTTTGTTTTCAGTATTCCATTAAATTGGCACCACATCAATTGTAAATAAGAGTATATACATTCATATTAATAATATTTTTTAATTAAAATAAAAATATGAAGTACAATATCTTTTTTTCTCCGTAAAGAAAAAAGTATAATATCTTTTTTTCTAAAAATTAACTTGCCATTATTATTTTTAAACAATTGATTACATTGAAACACTGAATAAAAGATAAATGGCGTTCGCTATATCCATGTTTATTGGAGCAGATGGGTAGATCAACTACGGAAGCAATTAACTTACGATATTTATATCACAAATAAAAAAATGCCACGTAGTAATTTTAATGACGTGGCAACTGTTGACTGGCCCTCGTCGTCAAGCGCTGGGATTTCCAAACATTTTAAGAGACGTGGCAGAAACCGACAAAGCTGTCTCTCCGGGTCCACTTTCAAGAAAAAAATTAAATAAGGTCCGTGACTCGCGCGGACTCAGTGATTCGCGAACTCAGCAGGAAACTCGTTCTCCCTTTGCTCTTAGGTTTTTATTTTGTACTTTAAGCTCTCTGAAACCAAAAGAACACCTTGAGGTTTAAGGCCTCTCTCTCTCTCTTCCTCTCCCTTCAAATTTCACTTCATTCGCTTCCTTTAGATCTCTCATCCGGTAAATCTCCGCCGTTCGTTTTCCTTCTCTTTCGAAATTATTTTAAAATTTAACGGTGATTGTTGTTTTAGTTTCATTTCATTTCATTTTATTTTTTTAAAAATTCAAAATGATGTGAATTTGTTTTGATTTTCTGGGTAAGTTTTTGAAGGCTGTATATATCTAGAGCTATTGTTTTATTTAGTCAGGTATTGTTAGATTGTATTAAATTATTTGGAGATTTTGCATTGTCGTTTCAATAAAGCAGTTTGAGTTTGCTTTTGCATGCATTGTCTTTGCACGTTGATGATTAATTTTCTTGTTTATGAGTGTTGCTTTTGATTGTGTGTATGAAGGAGATGAAAATAATTTGAAATATAAATAAATAGCTCATTATATTTGATTTATTATGAAATATTGTGAAATTTTAATTTAGCTTGCTTGCTAGTTTCAGGTCTGTAGTAGATGCGTTCGGTGTAAGGAGACTAGTTTAGCTAGAACACGATGATAGATTCAGTTTAGTCCAAGAGCATATTCAGTTTTAATTAGATTTAAGTATCTTTAAATTGCTTTTTTATATATGCTAGCACGGATTCTTACACTGAAACTTTGAATGCCACTTTGATGTGGGGGAAAATTAATGGAAAAATTAAACAAGTTGAAAGGTCTAGGCAGCTTTGATGAATGGATTTTAGGGAATTGTAGATTGTTATGTAACTACCTAATTGGAGGCCTATATAAACACTTTTCCTGTTATAGTTGTATACCTAGCAGTTCCAGAATCTAATTCAGTAATTCAACTTATTGTGACTGAATGTAGAATAGTTTTTCGAGTAAATTCTCTCTCCTCTTGCAGTTCCAAACATTGAAATGCCCTTACAACTTACAAACTTTGTTGATCCTTTCCACGGAGATTTTAAGGTATGATTAAACTGGTGTGATATAGCTAGTGGGGTTTCTGTTAGGTTCTAAAAGGTTCTCTTAATAAGCCAAAACTACCAAGACTTAAAATAATATTCATAAACTAATTAACGTATGTTATCAATTTAGAATGGATGAGGTGAGAGAGAGAGAGAGAGAGGAGAGAGAGAGTGATCTTTTATATATAGGGAGTTTAATAGTTTTTGGCTTCTTTAATAGCTTTTTGGTTGCTGAATTGGGATAAGTGTGGAAAATTTGTGGGGAAACTTCTTTTACTTGCTTAGCCAGTCTAGAATCTATATTCTTGTTAATTTTTGTGTTCTTTAACTATAAACCTCTGATGCCGACCACAGAGTCTGCCTTAATCTATAAGTTTTGTGTCAATTTGTGCCCCAATAAGTTTATCCACAATTTAATTTATAATTTTATCTTGACTATTTTGTTGCTTATATTTGTTAATTTTGAGACAGAAATTGATCTTTTTGATATTTTTATGTGTATATATTTAGGTTGTTTATGGAAGAATATAATTATAACCGAAGCTAGTGTTTGCCTATGTATTCTAAACGATCTGGTCAAGGAGATGGGGCTGTCGCCGGGCCGGTACGCACAAGTGATAGACTTAGGAGAAGGCCTAAGATATTTGGTCGCACATACTTGTACTATAATCCAATGCACACCAGGAAAAGTAAGACTAAGGCCAGGACAGCTGCTTCCCAGATTGCCAGGATGTTTGGTCCAGGGAAACGATCAGTGCGGACCTCAAAAACAAATGTAAGTATGAGTAATGTTTGTTTTCTACAAAGTATGAATTTTTAAATTTCCTGCATGTCAAATATAGTCATGTGAAGGAATTAAGAGGTGTTCAAGCACAGTTCTTTAGGCTTAAATACTAGTCTATCATAGGTCTTTATAGGACCTTGTGATGGAGACAGCAGGCATTTTCTGATAGGTGTATAGGATATGCTGTGGATGCTCTTTCCTAATGCTTTCAAAATTTTGAACTCATTTAGGACCCTCAAATTAAGATGTAGATACATTAATTTGTTGGTTTTTAACACTGGGCTCAATCATGTTGCATAGCTGCACACATTTTACGATAGTGCCTTCCTTTAAAAGATCAAAATCAATTCCTTTTTCTGAGGATGTCATGTGTAATTGTGGCATAAGTTAATAACAATTTTTTTTTTGCAGTCAGTCCCACTCAACCTTCGGCGTTCTACCAGAAAAAGGAGGATTTCTGTAAATCTTGAAGATTACACTGACAGTTCTGGATCAGAGGATGAAGATCTAATGGTGAGGTTTTATAATTTCCTAAAATATCGATGTTTTATCAGTTATAAGCTTGGTTTGATGGTCTTTGAGAGCTTCTGAATTGTTATGGTACAAACTAAAATGATTTGATATTTTTAAAATATTGATTTAGGACTGAAAGCTTTTAGTGCTATATTTTCAGAGGCCCACATATCGGCATTTAAGAAAGCAGATACAAAATAATGTGAGTCAAGATGAGTTATCATTTCCCAAGAAGAAGATTGTGGAGCCTAAACCAACACCACGGCGTGAAGGATTGCGGCCTCGTCGTTCTATAGTAGTCAATAGAAAACAGTTGAATTTAGAATCTGGTGATGAGCAAGGTACTTCTGAAGAGAAGGTTGGCCAAGATGAAACGGAGAATGGGAACGAATCTGATGATAATGATGCAGATGATGGTCAGAATGAGGTTGAGGGTGATGGCGAGGCTGAGGATGAGGGTGAGGGTGAAGATGAAGGAGAGGAAGATGGCGATGACGAAGAGGGTGAAGAAGAACAGGAAGGAAGGAGGCGATATGATCTGCGAAATCGTGCAGAGGTCCGCAGGCTCTCTGTGGAAGAAGGTAAGCAAAGACCAAGATCTCCTCGAAGGGTATTACATCAGGGAATAGGAACTAAGGTTGGCAGAGATGTAAGAAAAGGTGGATCACGTGTGCATAAGCATCATCGTCTAGCAAGAGCTGAAGATTCTGATGACTCCCTTCTTGTCGATGAGCTGGACCAAGGCCCTGCTATCCCCTGGGGGAGAAGTGGGAGCAGATCTGGACCACCATGGCTCTTTGGAGGACTAGATATGCATGGGACAACAGCATTGGGATTAAATGTTGCAGCATCTGGTTGGGGACATCAGGGTGATGCTTTATCTACTTTGACTTCTGGTATTCAAACTGCTGGGCCAAGCTCTAAGGGTGGGGCAGATATTCAACCGTTACAGGTTGATGAGAGTGTAAGTTTTGATGAAATAGGCGGGCTTTCAAAATATATTGATGCTCTGAAAGAAATGGTCTTCTTTCCCTTACTGTATCCAGATTTCTTTGCGAGTTATCACATCACTCCTCCTAGGGGGGTCTTGTTATGTGGCCCTCCTGGCACTGGGAAAACATTGATTGCCAGAGCTTTAGCATGTGCTGCATCAAAGGCTGGTCAGAAGGTCAGCTTTTATATGCGTAAAGGTGCTGATGTGCTTAGCAAATGGGTCGGTGAGGCTGAAAGACAATTGAAACTACTTTTTGAGGAGGCACAAAGGAATCAGCCCTCCATTATCTTCTTTGATGAAATAGATGGACTTGCACCTGTGAGGTCTAGCAAGCAAGAGCAGATTCACAATTCCATTGTCTCCACTTTACTTGCCTTGATGGATGGTCTTGATTCTCGTGGACAAGTTGTTTTAATTGGAGCAACCAACAGGGTTGATGCAATTGATGGAGCTTTGCGACGCCCTGGTCGGTTTGATCGTGAATTTAACTTTCCTTTGCCTGGTTGTGAGGCACGTGCTGAGATATTAGACATTCACACTCGAAAATGGAAACATCCTCCTTCAAGGGAACTAAAATCTGAACTTGCAGCTAGTTGTGTTGGATATTGTGGTGCTGATTTAAAAGCTTTGTGCACTGAAGCTGCCATTCGTGCTTTTCGTGAAAAATATCCCCAAGTTTACACCAGTGATGATAAACTTTTGATTGATGTTGATTCTGTGAAGGTCGAAAAGTATCACTTTGTAGAAGCCATGTCAACAATTACCCCTGCTGCTCACAGAGGCGCCCTTGTCCACTCTAGGCCATTGTCTTTAGTTGTTGCACCATGTCTGCAAAGACATCTCCAGAAAGCCATGAATTATATATCTGATATTTTTCCTCCCCTTTCTCCATCTTCAGAGTTAACCAAGCTTTCTATGCTTTCTTATGGGTCTGCCATTCCTCTTGTATATAGACCGCGGCTTCTATTGTCTGGTAGTGAAGGCGCTGGTGTGGTAATAATCTTGGAACCTTTTATTTTTGGTAAATTATCTACTTCTGGACCCTCAAACTAAATATACTTACTGATTTAGTTTAGCAGGATCATCTCGGGCCTGCCATTTTACATGAACTGGAGAAATTTCCTGTTCATTCTCTTGGTCTTGCATCTCTTCTTTCAGATCCTAGCGCCAAGACACCAGACGAGGCACTAGTACATATATTTGGTGAAGCAAGAAGAACAACACCATCAATACTCTATATACCACAATTCAACCTTTGGTGGGAGAATGTGAGTGAAGTTTATTTTTGTAAAATTATCATATGTTACCTAATAGGTGATGTGCACGCTTAGAGTTTATAATTTTGTTATAGTTTGGTGTTTTTCCAAGATCAGTTCATTAGAGTTATAGCCTTCTGTTATGCTTTTATGAGCAAAGTTTAATAGTCTTTGTATTTGCAGGCACACGAACAGCTTAGGGCTGTTCTGTTGACTCTGTTAGAAGAATTGCCGTCAGACTTGCCTATATTATTGCTTGGATCATCCTCAGTTCCATTTGCTGAAGTTGAAGGAGATACTTCTTCAGTCTTTCCTCTTCGTTCTGTGTATGTCTTCCTAAAAGCAACAATTAATTGCAACTATAGTACTGTACCATTGCTAGGGCATTTATTGACAGTTGGATAATTAATTTCTAAAGTCTCAGTTTGTTGATTATGCTGTAGAAAACCTAAACCTTGTATTAGTGAAATAAAGTCTCCGTGTTCTTAAAATCATATAAATATTTGCTTTCACTAACTTCCTATCCAAACTAGGTTTGAACTTGCCATTACATAGGGATTCATTTTGTCCTGTTAAACAAAAAACCATTTATTACTTCTAGTATATGGAAACTATCAATCTGATAGGACTTCTTTGCTTTTGAGTACTTTCTTGATGGTGATACTCGCATCTCTGAACAATAGAAAACAGACTTGCACACCCAAAATCCAACGAAAGACCAAATAAAACGTAGATTTTTCAGAAAGTTATTAACTGTGGTATAAGGAAAAAGTTTTACAGCAGTGTAACTTAACCCTGACCTTTTTTTCTACTCTCCCCACCTAAATGCTTGGTTTGGTCACTTATTTTAACATGAATGATTGTTTAATTTACCTGCACTTACCTTTGTGCAACTTAAATGACTATCCACTTTAAAATGTCCATTCATGGGACTTCTTTAAAACATGCCTTAAATATCTGTTAACAAAGATGAAGTGCTTTATGGTATCTACATGGAATTCTAGCCTAGTGTAGCACCTTTTTTTCTTAAAGGAAACTGACTATGCTGATGTGCTTCATAACATCTTAGATGTGTCTTGTGTTTTGAATTCAATTTGTAAATAAATCTCCAATTCTGTGTTACCATCTTTTAGACCATGTCGAAATTCATTATAGTAACTTAATATTTTCACTGAACTTTACATCTGAAAAGTTATATTTATAAATTTTGGAGTCATTAATAACCAAAAACCTATTCTTATAATATTTTAATTTATTTCTATTTCTAGTTATCAAGTGGGGAAGCCATCATCTGAAGACAGATCTCTGTTTTTGGACCGTTTATTTGAAGCTGCTTCATCAGTGTTGTTGGAGGGCAGGACCAAACAACCCCAGAAACCGGTGTCCCTTCCTGAACTTCCCAAAGTACCAAAAGTAGCAACTAGCCCAAAGGCATCAGAGTTAAAAGCAAAGGTAGAGGCTGAGCAGCATGCCCTTCGTCGATTACGGATGTGTCTTAGAGATGTTTGTAACCGGTAAAAACAATGCCTGTTGTCATCTTTTCCTTAGAAATTCAAGTAAGGTTGATATATGTAGTTGGTGCAGACTTACACTTCTATATTGGTTATTATGTGCTTAACATCAGTTGCATAATGCTTGTGTAAGTTTTGGTGAGTCCTGCTACTGCTGATGCTCCATATGTCTAGCAATTTTATTTGAGCAAGGTTAAGCTTGGCTTTGTTTAGTGTGTGGGCTTGATGAGCCAATTAAAAATGCTCTGCTTAATACTTTGATGAAATGGCTTGTTTGTCAGCCCTGTGTTGACTATTTAATATGCAAGAAAACACATGCATATATTTACTTGTATGCTGCGTTAATTGGACTAGAATCCATGTTGAGACAACATTATTCAGGTGTTTTGTGATAAGCATGGTGCCAATGTTGGTAGATTGAGTTGAAGACTGCAGATCTGACCCCAGTGAAGTTCTGTCATTCTGCAGATATGACACAGTGAAGTTCTGTCATTCCCATTAGGGGGGATGTTGTGGTGCAGAGAGGAAGAGAGATCTAGTTCAGGAGAGGGGTAGGTTGAGAGAGATAGAGAACAGTTCAAGACGGCTGCTTAGAACTCGTGTGACTTGATGCATTTTCTTTTGTATTGTTGATTTCTTCAGATGAATTTATCATGCTATTTATTATTTAAATGGATTAGCTTGAAAATGTGTAACTGTTTGAACCCTAGAAGAAAATTATGAGGCCCTTATCACTAAGACTGCTGCGCAAAGGCATGGGAGTGAGCCCTGAAAACCTTTTTAAGAGTCATCACAGTTCACCAAATTTACTAATTTTATGAAGAGGATGGCAGATATAAACATATGAGTTCAGTTTTGAGCTTGATTTTTCTATTTAGTTAGCAATTGAGGTTTCTGTTTTTCATCAAGCATTTCTTCTTTGATAAGATCTCTTTACTCATTTAGACACCAACTCCTGCTAAGTGTGGCACACCAGAAAAATGAAGCTTACACTTGCTTGGAAATGATATAAGTTGGCTTGAAGATGATGTCAACTTTACACCACAAGTTTAAAGTTTATAAATGATTTTGTGTAACTTATTTATTGCAATTTGGTGATATGAAAATTCATGATTTTGTGCAACTTATTTGTTGCAATTTGGTGATGTGAAAATTCATCAGAAGCTGTGATCTCTCACTACATTTATGTTTTATTTTCATGTTGCAGAATATTATATGATAAACGATTTAGTGCCTTTCATTATCCGGTCATGGATGAGGATGCTCCAAACTATCGTTCAATTATCCAGAACCCTATGGATATGGCTACCTTGCTGCAGCGTGTTGATTCTGGGCAGTATATTACTTGTTCATCATTCCTGCAAGATTTGGATCTCATCGCGACAAATGCAAAGGTGTGCATTTCTGACTGGAGTTTTTCAATGAAACTGAAGTTTCTTCTTGTTTCCAAAAACCTTAAAAGATATGTTTATTTGTTCATCCAGCATTTTTCCAGTCATATTTTGGTTTATTGATGACCATGGAAGCATGTGGAGCATATATTATTGTAGGATACGCGCTCACACGTACACATCGTGTATGCACTGTATTTTTGTAATTGGGAACTGGCAGATAATTGAAAGCAGTGACAGAGAACTAGATGCTTATACTAGGAACATGAATGATTGTGTGATATCAAAGGAGGACCTCTTTGTTAAATTATTTTTCTTTCAAAGTAATCTTTATAAATTATTGTCTTTATGTAGTTTTAATTTCAAACTCAATATGCATTTGATGACTATTTTACTTGAACTTCAGTAATGTCTACCTTTCGCAGACTGACATAACAATTTCTCTTGAATGTCTTTCAGGAAAGTTATCTAAAATGAAAAGCCAAAGATGTTTAAATATTTTGCAATAGTGAAAACCATTCAAAGCTATTCAAGTTTTAAATTCATGCTGTTTTCTGGCAGTTTTGGAAGTCAACTTAAGATGACAATGATATTTTTTTCCTTTTTTTTAAATATATTTACTGGCAACCCCCTAATCCAAACCTCTACAAGGCCCAAACCCAGAGTGGTCTACGACTACGACCTCTGGTGCAACAACAAGAAACTCTACTGACTAAAAACGCTATCACCCAGAAACGAATATAGCTATTTTACTTATAGGTTTTGAATTTATTGTTTTGTCTTTCTCTTCATGATATCGTAATAAGTTGTACTTCTCTTCATGATAGTGAAAACCATTCAAAGCTATTGAAGATGCTGTTTTCTAGCAGTTTTGGAAGTCAACTAAAGATGACAATGATATTTTTTTCCTTTTTTTTAATATATTTACTGGCAACCCCCTAATCCAAACCTCTACAAGGCCCAAACCCAGAGTGGTCTACTACCTCTGGTGCAACAACAAGAAACTCTACTGACTAAAAAAGCTATCACCCATAAACGAATTTAGCTATTTTACTTATAGGTTTTGAATTTAGTGTTTTGTCTTTCTCTTCATGATATTGTAATAAGTTATACTTGTCTTTTTCTCACGTCCTGCTGTAATTAAGGGTGTGTCAATCAATGAATAACTATTTGAATAAGTAGGAATTGAAATACTGAAAACATTTATTTTTATTTATTGTGGCAATAGCCTTGGTGATCTCTGTTTGTTGGACCACCAAATTGTGTTAAGTATTACAAGACACATTGTCATTATACAAGTTGTGTGAACGTATATGGGGCTTATTTGCTTGACTCGAGTTCTACATGGGAAAGGTGGTGGGCCATTGTTTGGATGATGATGGTCTCAAGAAGATAAGTCCAAGAGAGTGCAGAGTGCATTAGATTCCTGATAGTAGCCACTTTATGCTGAAATACTTAAGGATAACTAAAACCCCTACCAAGACCCCCTCCTTCTGTAAGACTGATACTGAACCCTGCTGTAGATGAGCTGAATATTTGCTGTTCCACTGTTCATTCTAGGAAGTTGGAGAAAGTTCTGCTTGTGGGTGCCATATTGTGAAAGAAGTAGTTTTTACATTTGATGTTAAATTACAAAAAATTAATTCCTTTAAATTTATGTAGGTGTTTGGCGAATGTCATGGCCTGAGCATCTAATAGACTATTAAGGATTATATTAAGGTGTTTATGTAAATATTATTGATCTGCAGATGCTCTGGTTTTATGTAAATTTTATTGCTCCCTGAAAATTGCCGTCTTAGATTATATCTATATCATGACAAAAGTACATGAAACTTTCCCAGTTAGGTGTTAAACAGTCATTGACGACATGATTACTTTCTTTATAAAGTTTCACATTGTCCAGGAATATATTGAACAAGTTTAACTCAGAAATGGGGTTTTGCTGGGTGGCAAACTAATTGTAATTTCTGTCTTTATTCTAGGCATATAATGGAGATGATTACAATGGCGCCAGGATTGTGAGTAGAGCTTATGAGCTACGGGATGCGGTATGTTCATTTGTTCTTTGGTTTTCTGAAAATTTCCTTTCATGGTTTTGGTTTCTTGCATTTCATGTTTTTCAGGTCAGAAATAATATCCTTTACCCATGAACGTCATTGTTTCTCAGGTGCATGGAATGCTATCACAGATGGATCCTGCACTTGTCACCTTCTGTGACAAGATTGCTGAGCAAGGGGGTCCGACTCATCTGCCAGATGATTTGGGGGGGTCTATGTTCCCTTCTAACCCTGTTGTGCAGCTGGGAACTGTTACCAGAGCCAGTGCACGGCTTCGTAATGTTCAGCCAGAGGTTAATCTGGATCAAAGCTACGAGGCTCTGAAAAGGCCAAAAAAGAATTCTGATCCTCATGCAGGTATGGTAACACTCTTTTATTCAAAATTATTTTAACCAAAAAGGACCATTTGAATTAATACACTGACTCCACTTGATGTTATGCATTATCCAAAAACAGCTTCCATGGCAGAAGACAGATCATGGCATCAAGATTCGGTACAACTAACAAAATCATCCAACGAAGTAGGGGAAAATGATGCAGACACTGAGATGCCGGAATCCTCGTATGCTGATGGTAATCGGCATGAAGCTTCTGGAGAAGCCTCTGGTCTAACAGAGGGGAATGGATCCCAAGATGTACCAATGTCCTACGGTGAGGTTGCACATGAGATAGAGTCCATCAAGCAGATTTTTATCAAGCTTACTGAAAATTTCGGTATTCCACAGCTTGAAAGGCTCTACACACGTGTAATGAAGGGCATTTTTGAAATCAAAGACACAGACGACCCCAAGACTTCAATTTTGAGGTTTTTGTTGAAGTTTGCCGAGGATGAGGCAAATTTCTAAACCAACGTCTTTTTCTCCAAGAGTAAAAAAGTGACAAAAAAGGGAAAAAAAAAAAGAGATCTTTTAGTTAGTTGATGTAAAGTCGGGATTTTCTTTTCAAATGCAAAATTAGTGAGTAAAAGCAAACTCCTCCCTCATTTTCTCTCATTTGTATGTTTGTGAATTGTGAATGTCAGAGGTGAAAATTAGGTTGGATGAATTTGAGTACGGAAATTCTGTCATTAGGTTCAAAATTTTAGACTTTTGTTATTGGACTCGATATGGCTTGGATTAGTTTGGGGCTCATGTCAAGTTTTAGTTAGTTCGACCAGTCAGAGGGGAAACAAAAGTTATTTATCAGGCATAATGTTAAATATTTTAAAATATATTTTAAAAAGTGATGTGATAAATAAATATGAGATAAGAAAATATTAAATAATAAATAGTATAAATTTTAAAATTATTTATTATTTTTAATATTTATTTAATATATTGTTTTTAAGAATATAATTTAAAATATATTATAAGATTATTCGTATATCAAACCGTCACTGTCATTAAAAGTTTTAATAGTCTGCACAAGCAAAAAGGATTGGTAAATAAACTGGTTAGGTCATTTTTTTTAATCATCTGTTGTTATTGTCTAGTGCCAAGTAATCTGTAGCTAAGCACGTGTTTATTGAGGAAGTGTCGATGTTTGCAGAGAGATTTGAGCACTGAGGGACAAATTACCATTGACCATTGAGGAAAAATTACCAAACCGAGTGAGTTTTAAGTAACACCAGTATCTTGATATAATAAATTTGGTTCGATACAATTTGTTGGTACTATTGGCAGCAACATTGTGTGACTTTTTATTGGAAGTGATAATGATGATTGTTAGGTCTATCGAGAGCTGAAATGGGTTTTGAAAATTGTCTGACTCTGCTTCTATTGAAGTGATGATGATGATTAATAGGTCTATCAAGAGCAGAAATGGGTTTTATCAAGATCAAATCACGTTGATTTTCTTTCATTTGTGTACTAATTATTGTGTTCCAATGTGGTTAAGATTGAGACAATTGGAGACCATATCACAACGAGGACTTGCTTGCTTATGAATATTTGATGCTGATAGGTATTATTTGCAGGAATGAAGGTGGTATCTATTTATAATGATATGTATAAGAGACAATCATTATTGAAGAGAGACAATTATTATCGAAGAGTGATAATATTATTGGAGCAAATACATAAATGCAAAAATCATGGTCAGGTGCTGAAAATGTAGGTGAACTATGAAAAAACTAGAGACCATATGCGAATTGTGAAGAATCATAAGCGGACTTCTATCAGATAAATGAAACAACTAAATAAAAGAAACAATGTAACTCTTAATGGGTTACAATACCAAATTTTTATTAGGCGGATTCACACAATAAACCAAAAAACTTTAGTATTTCTCTTAAACTAGAATAATAAATTCGTCAACCCATAAATCTATAAGATAATTCAGTGACGCATGAAGAATATGAACTCAGTATAGCACGAAAAATAATAGAAAAGTGTTCATAATTTTTAAAATTTTTAATTTACCCAAAGTCTATTAAATTGCTTATCTGCCCCCATCTTACAATTGCAAATATGCCCAAATTTATTTATAATTTTAGAAGGGCTCTAAATCTTTTCCAAAATATTAATCTAACCTTAAAGGTTTAGTAAGTTGGTAATTTATCTCAAAAATAACTCTGAATTGTTTGTAAAAGGCCCTTCGAAAAATTTGTTGAGTAGATTGGATGAGAGACTGGTGTAGTTGAATAAATTAGAGCATAAGAAGTGTTTTAATGTTGGCAGTGAGACTTGACACATCAGTGAACAGTAAACATTGACAGCAGCGAAAATCGGGTAAAAAAGACTTCGAGCAGCACTTGCAATGAATCTCTTTGTATTATTGGAATCATGGGAAAGGTTGAGTTGTTTGGGTAGGGCAATGAGTAGTAAATCAGTGGGAACCGGCAATGACAAGAGAGAGAGAGAGAGTCGAATCGGAGATGTGAGCTTTTTATGGTGATCGGTGAGTTTTGGCGACATCGGAGTTTTTTATAATCCAAATGGGATGTGTTTAAGGTGATTGGGCTAACTTTTTATATAATTGCTGATAAAATGGATGAAATATATGTCATTACCAAATTATATAAATCATGTTATTGACATGAAAAGGAACCTGTTTATCCTAACGTTTTGGAATAGGTTTACATCAAACTAAGATCTTAGTCCCTTGTACAAAAAAATTTATTTTTGCCTCTATGAGGATAATCTCATTTACTTTTTTGTAATTAGAAAAAAAGTTATATATACATGAGTCTAATTTACAGTCTCATATAAGCAATGATTTTTTTTTTGGTTGTATTTTAAGGTAATATGCATAAATCTTTTGTTTTTAATGTAGTTTAAACATTATTGCCTTTATATCATATCACTATATTCACTCGTGATATTTATTCTTCAAATTACATAATTATAAGAAAAAGAAGAATTGTAAGTTCAGTTTTTAAAATTTAGTTAAATTATCGAGTCAATTCTTATATGTATATTTTTAATATATTTTTTAGTCTCTGTTATTAAAAAAATAATGTTTGAAGTATACTTATAAAGATAATAAGATAAATTAGTATGTGTAACCTTGATAAAAAATCTCACATTCGATTGTATTTGTTTTATTGCCCTAAAAAATATATTTAGATGTTATTTTTCCAAACACATGAACTAACTGAGATATTAAAAAAAACATAAACTTTCAACTAAATTTTAGGAACTAAATGATAATTTCTCTAAGGAAAATTACTAGTTACTCTAGTCAGATTTTCATAACAGCTATTTATCTTTTTACTAAATTTAATTTTTTTTTTTTTATATTAGGAGGGAGTTGGATTTGAACTCAAACTTCCACTAAGGTGGTGGTAGATATACTGTTAACTATTTCGCATTGAGCTATTAATACAAATATAAAATTTATTTTTTTAAAATATTATAACAATATACTAATATATAAAATCAAAAATTTATTAAGATATACAAAAATAATATTCGTTGTGATGCAATTTATAAATTTAAACTTAAAAGAAGTTAAATCTACTTTATTAAAAATAAAAAAAAAATTTACTTGACTCAAATCTTGACCCTTAAAAGGGTGATCGGCAATTGTATTTTATTTTTGATAGCTATTAATTATCACTTTCTGCTTAAAAAAAGTGATCCATTACTTTTTTTTTAAAGAGAAGTAATAAAATATTAGAAGGGAAGAAAAAATGGCAGGATGATAAATGGTTATTACGAAAGTCAAAAAGGGTAATCAACAATTTTTAGAATTATAATATATATAGTGTTTTAGAAGGAGAAAACCTTCTATCACTAGCATTGTTTATATGACAAAACAGAAATTATGAAATTCATCCGTTCAGATCTATCTGGCCAGATAAGTCAAGGTGCTAGATTTTATTTAGAAATTCTTGGATTTAAAATCGATTGGATTTGGACTATGAAAATAAACCAAAAGGGAATGGTCAAAGACATTTATTTTTGTAGCTAAATTCAATAAGGTTGTGTCATTGAAACCACTTACATTCCACTCTTCCATGCCACCTAAGTAATGATTTATGAATTAGATTCTGTGGCAATCTCAGTTCTCATATGTCAAGTTACACATCCCATGCACTTTTTATTTATTTGGGAAATTAATTATCTGTCTTCCTAATTCTTTTTATATTATTATTATTATTATTATTTAGTTTTTCTTTTTAAATTACTCATTATTTCTATGTCACACAAGCAATGATATATGTTATCTTTACAGATTGATTTTATAAGATACGGCTAGTTCTTCTTGGTTACTAGTGTCGACAGAAGTGATAACTAAATCCAAAGGGATGTAAACTCTTGATGTGAATACGATTTTACATATCCCTGGTTAAATCTTATAGAAAGTCTCATAATTCAAATTAATGAGAATTTGTCACTTCAATCCCAATATTTTTATTGATGATATTTTTGATATTTTAAAAAGTACTAATTGAGTTCTTTAAAGATGGAAATAATCATGTTTTAGGGATGAAAATGATAGCAAAAATAATTTAAAGAATTTAATTTATAAATTTTAAAATATTAGAAATTAAATAAGTAATTCAATAAAAATATAGGGATCAAATGGTTAATTTATCAATTCTAATACATAAACCTCATAGAATGTTATTTAAAATTTTTTATTATTGTTGTTGTTGTTGCTGCTGTTAAAAGAATAAAAATCTCTTTTGATAAAGATTACTCATACTTAACAAGTTCGTTAGCTTTTAATTCTTTAAAAGAAATAATAAAAAAAATTTACTTTCTCTAAAAAAAAGTCCATTTTCCATTATCAATTAGGATGAAATGATATTTGTAAGGAAAAGAGAAATTTATAAAAAATTTATAGTACGATCTCTTGTTATTCTGCCTTTTCATTTTTGAATATTTGTTATTCTGCAAAATAAATAAAATTAGGTCTTAAGGGTTTGATTTATAATAGCAAAGTCAATTTTTTTTAAGTATAGCATTTATATTAGAGGACTATTTTTACGATAATTAAAGGATTATTAAGATAATAATATATTAGAGGATCCTTTTTATATATTTTATTTTGAGAAAATAAACTCTATAAAATAGGAACACAAACTCATAAAAAGAGAAGAATAAATTATTTATAAAAAAAAAAAACACAGATCCTATAAATAAGAGAAGAAAAAACTTTAAAAAAAAAATTATTATACCATCTTATTATCACTTAGACTCGAACCCCAATCTCATGATCGGAGAATTGTATACTTAATTACTCAACCAAATATAATAAAATTATTTATGTAACAGTTTGGTCTTCTTTTATTTTCTCATTAGAATATAATTAAACATCTCATATAAATAAATGACGATGATTGACAGGTGATATGTCAGTTAAGAAGTAAAATATATAGACTTACTACTATTATTAAAATAAATACTGTGACTTTATGAAAAATCTTAGACACTGTCAATGAAGTTTTATTTTGTTTTGTATTTTAGTTTTTATAGGATATCCAATGGAAAACGATGGGGGTCCTCAAAGATTCGAAGTTATCCAGAGTTTGCTACTTAAATAGCAAGATTAAAGATCTTCTAAAAGAAAAAAAAAGAAAGAAAACAAAAAACAGAAAACAGAGCAAGATTGAAGACATTAATAAAGAGATTTTACAGTTGTCTCGATGAAAATTTTGGATTTGGAATCTTGATTGGTCCCATTTAAAATTGATGGTTGAAAATTTTGGATCTTCTCAAGTCAATAGGTCAACGAAAGTGTCGAGAAAAAGAGCATTCAAAATCAATTCGGAAAGATTTGGTGTATCAAAAAAACACGTTCCTTTGAAAGATTTTCTTAGCTCCTGTCTCAGGTCGATGCAACATTTCATGGAAATACCATGACAAGAAGTTCAACCCTCTTTCCTGGAAAAATGTTCGCCTTTTCTTTTCTGTTTTGTTTTTATTTAGATTAAATATTCGCCTACATGATATCAGAACACGTTTGACTTTTGTTAGAATAATTAAAAAAACAAACTAAACATACGCATTGCAAAAAAAAAAACACATTCTTTTATTATTATTGTTATCATTATTTTTTTTAAGAGCGAGTATCAACTAATACAATAACTGAGATCAAATCACATTACACATATATTTTTTTCGAATCAAATAAAATCTAATAACTATCCCTCAAGAGAAAGAAAATAAAATATACTGGCATGACGTTCGCAGGGACTCAAACCCAAAATTATATCACATTAATAAATATCTAAATCAAATAATTTTTCATATGTAAAAAATAACTGCCCTATAAGAAAAAGAAAATAAAATACACTATTATAATATTCGTCAAAATTCAAACTCTTGATTAATGCTAAGTACACACAGGGTTTGCTAACGAGGTACGTGCTCAAGTGCTTTTATTATTATTATTATTATTATTATTATTATTATTATTATCTACCTTCTTTCAAAAGCAAACTCCTTACTGTCATTGTCTCAAGAAGAAAGAATTTTAAGGATCAGGAACGTTCTTACTCTGAACACGTTTTTAGCAAAATATAAAGACTCTTAACGTTTTGTGCAAAATATAAAACTTATAATGTGTGATTATTTTTTTTTTTTAAACAGGGAATTATAATATTTTTATTAATATTTTTACACCGTCCAAAGGAGGGAGGGTCGAACCCATGTGAAGATATGAGACATTGGGGGCTCAACCAACTCTTATAATGTGTGATTATTAAATAAAAGTTAAAAGGAATTAAACCCTAATTTTATTATTACTAATAGATATACGAAATAAGAATTTTTAAAGTTAAGGAGAATTTATATTGAGAGAGGATATTAATTCATAATTCATAATTTATTTAATAATTTTTTAAATAATTAAATTAAAATATACTTATTAATTTATATATTTATATATAATTAATTTAGTGGACAAGAAATTCACCACTTAACAAACTTTAAAATAATACATTAATACTATTTTAACAATGATAAACAATACCAAAAAGTTTACTGAGTAGTGTCCATCACCCATTAAATCAATTTTTTCTTTCTCCGAAGAAACTAACAAACTCAAAAAATACATTCATCCACCAAAATAGGTGTTGCGTAGCTAAGATGACACCATCTTCATTGACATAGTCCACCGGCAGCAAGGACACCAAGAAGCTGATCGGCTTAGGATTCCACTACCAGTCGGGTCCAGAGATTACCTTGCTCCACCACCGTAGAGTAACCATACGCTCCAGCACCGCCAACAAGTGGGTGTCCATACAGCAGGTATAATGCACTGCCACAGCCCTAGCCGTATGATCAGCCATGTTGTGGGGTGGCTGATGGACGATGAGGAGAAGAAGAAGAAGAAGAGTGAATGTTGTGCGATGCAAACACGCTGGAAGACAATATTGCTGGTGGCGTGGCAGATAAAGTCAAAGACGATCTTGGTTACGATGGTGATTCTAGTCTTTTTTTTTTGTCTTTTGCTATATTATGTAGGGCCTTCTTATTTGGGGTTTTGTTTTCCTGGAAATGTAAGAAGAAAAAAGTCAGGGCTATGTGAACATTTTGAAAAATGGCAAAAGCATTTTTAGTGTTAAGCTGTGCGATCATCTAGAAAATAGCAAAAGCATTTTTTCTTTCCTATGTTTTTATCTATCTAAAGTATGTATCCCCAATTCCCCATTATGTGCATTTGGTGTTGAGCTCTATGAATATTTGAAATATGGTTCGAATGGCAAAAGCATTTTTCTCGGTTTTTGAACTTAGAAATTTTCTGTGGAATACATCTGCATCACTAGCTTGTTGTAAATCACTAAATCTAACATAATTTTCATGGCAGTGTTGATTTAATATAGTTTTTAATATTTTTTTTAGGTTATAATGTTCTTTCTATTTTTTTTATTTGAATGGTTAAATTTTTATTGTTTTAAATTTGAAGAAAAAAAAGAAAAAAGAAAACAAGAAATGAACCGAGACATAAACAAGAAATTTCTCCATTTTTTTCTTTATTTCCTGTATAAATAATTTTTATTGTATATATTAAATATATTTTAATATTTAAAGAATAATAATTATAATTTTTATTATTAAATATTATTTTTTTCATAAATTGTTAAAGGCATATTTATCATATCACCGTCTTTCAAAATTAATAAAGTAATTTCATCTTTTCACATATTTGACATAAAATTTGTTATTTTTCATAAAAAAATTTTTAACGATTATATATTACTGTTTATTTTTTTAAAGTAATGAATATTATTAAAATTAAATCTTCTTTAAAAGGTATTATGATAATACTTTTTTTTAATGCCCCTTTTTAAAAGGTCATTTTAAGACTAAATTTCCAACACACGCAAACATCATATAAAAATATGATTCACATCCGACCGAAAGGACCCACCATTTTCTTGATACGCTGAAAAATTATGGAAGTTCTAGGATTCTTCATTGGCATTAAAAGTTAAGTCACTTTAGAATTTTTTGTTTTTTTGATACCCATCATCATTAGAATCAATTTTAGATACCCATTTGAGTTTGATTTTCGGAAACAACCAAACAAAGGCGATCAATGTGCCGTGTTTTTGTCATTTTATTGTTTATGCAAGTTTTTGTATATATATATATATATACATATTATAAATAAGTGATATAAAAATTATGTAGCTTATTAGTGGATAAAATTAGTTACCAATTTTAATCATTTATTCTGAAACTCCTTATACAAAAGAGCTAACAAGTTTTTTTTTTAAAAAATAAATTCTTTATAAAATTTCTCGATTAATTTTTTTTAAAATGATGGATATTTTCTCTAAATAAGTTGATATCATGTTATATATACAATTACTTATCATATTATAAGTAACATTGCTCATTATTTTTCTCTCTTCTATATATAAAAAATAATAGTGTGAGTCTAAATTATGTTAATCGTTGTTTTTAAAAGCAATTAATATTTTTATTTAAATATTTTATATCTCTTATATTTTTATTAACAAAATATAAAATTTAAAAATATCCAGTTAATTTAAAAATAGAGACCACATCGACCCATGTTAGTACTCATCGTGTATTTACTGTCTTTGACTGAAGAATTTTTTTTTAAAATAGCTCTTATTTTAATAGAAGAATTTTTTATTATCCCCTATTTTAATAGTTAAAATTGGTATAATTGGGCACTTCATTGTTCAAATATATTGGACAGATTCTCTTTAGAAAAGTAAATATTTGGTATGCTTTTACACCATATAACAACTTTTATACACATACACACACACGCACAAGCTTATGTTAATAGATAATAATTCAATAATTTGGTATTAGTTTTAGAAACACACAAGAAGTTAGTGTCAAGACAATATGAGAAGAATGAGAAATTTCGCATGGCAATAAAGTTGCAAACATTTAATTCACTAATCTCAGGGATGATATAGCTGCTCAGCATGGTTACCCATTTGAAGCCCCAAAAATATTTAAAACAATAGTATAATTTTAATACTTTTTGTTGGGTGTTGATTAACTATGGGTATATGCATGTGGTGTGTATGTTTATTATCCAAATATACGTATCATATACATATACACGCAACAGAAAAAATTTGAATAATAGACACAATTATATACATATTAATCAAATTAATAAAAATTGAGAATATATCACTTTTGAAGTTTTTGGATTAAATTTTATTTGGAGTCCGCATAAAATAAACTTATTGTGAATTCTAGCAATCAACGGAATTAGGTTTAATTGTCTAAAATAATAGCCTATAATTCAACACCAGTTTAATACTTAAACCTTAATTTTAAAACAAACTCTTTGTCTTGAATTTGTTAGTTCAATTTTTGTTCAACACTTGAACAATGAACAAAAGCTTGTATTATTTTAATAGCCTAAGCTAATTAAAGAAGAAGACGAATACTTGAATTCAAATTAAAAAAAAAACAACTCTCTCTCTCTTTATGGCCGGCTATCTCTTAAGCAAAAACTAAAAGCTTGTATTATTTTAATAGCCTAAGCTAATTAAAGAAGAAGACGAATAATGAATTCAATACTTGAATTCAAATTAAAAAAAAACAACTCTCTCTCTCTTTATGGCCGGCTATCTCTTAAGCAAAAACTAAACTTTTGTTTCATTTTTACGAACTTAAACAAATGCGTTTATAATTAATTTCACCTTAATTTATATATTTAACTTAACCAAAGTTAACTTTTAACTTTAGTTGAGTTAAAATTAACTTAATCCTTAAGTTAATAAATATCTAATTAACTTAACCCCTAGTTAACTATTAACCATGATTAGATTAACATTAACTTAACCCTTAAGTAAAGTTAAAATATCTTTTGACCTAACTACTTAGTTAACTTTTAACCATAATTAAGTTAAATATTTATTTAACTATGAAATTAATAAATATTTTAATTATTGAACAATTAAATAATCAAATACCTTAACTTTAACTTAACCATAAGGTTAACTCTTAACCAATATTAAGTTAAACAATAAAATAGTATAATATCTTAATTTTAACCTAACCATAAGGTTAACAATTAACCTAGGTTAAGTTAAATAAAATATCTTAATTATTTAATAATTAAATAAAATTACCTTTATGTCTTTACTAGGTTACCAAGTTAACCCAAAGTGAGTTACACCTTAACCATATACTTTAGTTAACTTAACCATAGTAAATTTACTGAATTTTACTAGATTGAACTATTCAATCCGGTACGCTGCGCTAGTGCACAATAAATACATTTCATATTGCGAGATTCTCTAGGTCCATGTCCGATTCATCAAATAGAATAATTTCATGAGTCCATGATCGATACCCTCCACACACTTCATGGATATTATAACTCAGTGTGTTAAACCATATAAGTTGAGATTACAACGCATACGTATAATTATTTGTCAATTATACCCTAGATGTGCGGGAATATAGATTAATACTGTCAAATTCCCATAAGCTCATCCATGAATTTATCTCTAAATTTGCATCTTAATAAACAATATATGTAAACACTTTTACGATATTGTTTAACCCTGTAGGAAAACCCTTTCCTGAGTTTATGCTTGTGGCTATAAGACTTTATTAAATACAATATTAGAGCATCAGATATACAACTTACCTATATAAGCTAATGGATCTCGTATCTACACACACCAGCCTTTACAAGCATCGGACTATACCCAGCGTACATAGCAGTTAGACCATGAAAGGTCTCTGACATATGTGAAACCAAAGTATGATAGATCACTCATAAGCACCTGTGGCGATCAGGTTAAAAGACCACGAATACTACTCAACTAGAGAGGACTTTCCTTTGACAGTTTCATAGGATATTTATTAGGGGCCTCGCGAGTCTGTTCAATATCCAGTCCTGATAGATTACCCGCATACCTATATAATCTCTAAGCTCATGGTCGGCTAAGAAAAATCATCTGTACCATGTAGATATAAACATACACTGATCTATATAATAGTGATTCTCCGATAGACCCGCATTGGTGAACATAGACTAGGAATATAATGTTTGAGAACATACTTGCATAATGACATTTTCTAACACTTATTGCAACTCTTTACAACTATATCATTACTAGTGTATTCCCAGGTCATTGTCCCATTTCAGACAAGACTTTTAACTCTTAGAATTATGCTAACTCTTATAACCTGCTAGTGTTAACTATTAACATTTATAACTCTTAGCATTGCTAACTCTTAGCCCTGGTCTAAACTCATTTAAATCAAATTCGAACTCTTTTAGATCATACAATGTCTGTAACATTACAAGCATTATACTATACAATAATAAAAAATAATAATTTTTATTTGAAATATTTATTATAAAAATATTAGACAATTAATATTCATAAAATATTAGAATAACACGTAAGCATTAGCTCTAACATTTTTTTTTTCTTTTATTCACTGTTTAATCTTAATCAATATTACATTGTGAAGATTGATCATAATTAGTTATGTACAATTTGCATTGGGCACGTCATCACACTGTAATGTTCTTGAGAGGAAGATTGATGATTTGCTAGACTAGATAATAGTTAAGAAAATAGTTGATCACCAAAATGGACGAGGACAAAGCAGAGCTCTCGCATCAGATGAAACTCAAGATGTAGTACTTTTAGTTATCTAGCATATTTGAGGTCACAAATCAGATAACAGTACGTTTGTATGTAAATAGAATTTTGTACATTCCTTAAAAAACTTAGTATATTTATTAGTGCTATTTTATTTCAGTTTAAAGAAGACATAACTGATGATATTTAGTGGCAACCAAAATGCAATATGATCTTGTGAGCTCTACAAGTGTGCAAATTATTCATGATGTTGTTGCACAAGGGATGAGCATGTTTATGCATTAGTACAAGAATGTATAGGTTAAACACATACCTTATACCAATTGCATTCAAAAGAAGTTTATAAAAAGAAAGGTAGAATTACTAGTGAAGGTTCTGTGCGATGATTCTCAGGTTGACATAGATCTACAACGACCGATGAACTTGGCTGTATGTGAGAGCTTTAGGCTTGGATTTAAGATGGTCAAGGGTGTGTTAGCTTACGTAGGATCGATGTTGATCACAAATGGTTTAATGGCTTCTAAATGATTGGCTTGATGATTTTGTAAAGATATTATTGTATTTTTTATTTTTTAAATATAAATTAGCGGTATCAATACTTATACACATATATGGAATTTTTCATGCATATTAATGAGTATCTAAAGTTAGTATGTCAATGTCAGTGTAAGTATGTGCAATCGTACTCTCAAGAGTGAACGATTGCAGACACATATGTTTTTGTAAGTTTTTTCCTATTTGTTGTTTTCATATCATATTATTAATTTATCTATCCATGTGACTGAAAGCCTTCACAACCTAGGCACAATGATGCAATTATTAAGGGCACGCTTTACCACTGAGCTAATAGCCTATCGCACGGGCCTCTTGCAGAGGACCATTATGATAAAAGTGAGAGAAACCCCCTCCCTCTCTTTTTTGTTACACCCTAACAGGTCAAGGCATGCCTTTGATGTTGAAATCCTAAGGCAAAGTGTCTATCTTTCTAGAAATAGTTAGAGCTCTAAAAGATATAACCCTTGGCAATTCCTAGTTTTTAGCTCCTAAGGATGAGGTTTACAATGGGTTGGTCTATCTCTCAAGCGAAAGAGTCTATGAGGTATCTCTCAAGAATAAATGGGTGCATGAGTACAGTGTATCCATTATATTTTATTTTAGGAGTTCATTCAATGTGTTTATCTAGAGAATATCAATGCTCTAGATGGTATTACATAGGACTCGTCGTTATAGTCCTATAGACTAGGGCAAAAGGGAGATTTACTTGGTGGTAGATTGTAGGTTGAGATAGATAAAGTAATAGACATAAAATAATAATATATATTTTTTATTATACAATTAGTTCATATAAAATTACAATTTTCTATATAGGTATATATTTTAATGAACTACAAAATAAAGCATTGGATTGTGATAGAGGTTGATTTAATTTAAAGAAAGATTACTATCTATGATTCCAGCATTAATGGATATGATAACGAAGTAATGAAAGTTTTTATCACTCCTCTATGTATTCTTATGCCAAAATATCTCCAGGCATGCAGATTTTATTCCTTTAAGAGAAAAGCAGCGAAAGATTTGTCACCATTCGATGTTGTATATTTAAGGGAAAGTGAGCCTTAACAGAGGGTTTAAAGTAGAGATTGTGGTGTATTTACTTGTATATTTATTGAGTACTTACTGTTGGATTACAATTAGATTTTGGCATCGAGACTTGTACTTATTTAGAGAAAAGATAGCTATAGATTTATGGACCTATGCCCGAAAAAAAATAAGAATTAGTTTATGTTATATAAATGTGTAAAATGTTATATAGATGTGCAATTATGTTATATAGTTGTCCGTTGTCCTTGTGCTTGGTGGATGTATACAAAGATGATGTATAGATGTGAAAAATGTATAGAAGTGACACTTTTTAAATTGTAAGTTTTGAAATGTCCATAAAATAGAGAAAATTCTGCTCGAATATTAGTATATGATGGTTAACTATATTTAACTGATAGTAAAGTAAATAAACCAACAAATATTATAATAAAAAAATGACAGGCGAACAAAGTAAGCTAAATGAAAGGCAAACAAAGTATAAACCAACATCCTATGATTAAATATCAATTTAAGTTTTACTATAAAAAATACAATTCTATTGTTACAATCAAACATTAATTACTATCATCATCCCATCTATATGACTATCACAGTGCATGTAAGTTAGGTATTTATTGAACATTGGAGAGAAATAATAATAATTATTTATAGTGTTTCTTAGAAATACAATTATTGATATTATTAAGGCTATACTACTTAGTTGCCACCTCATACAAATATGAAGTGATTAGAGCAGACTTGTTCATTCTCAATGGGCGTCTTTGTATTATTTTTACATATGGGAGCTTGAACATCCACTGTTACACATAGAGTTGTCAAATTTTTTTTATAAAGACCCAATCAAAACTGCTTATCATCATTATTTTTAATTGTAATTGGTCTCAACTTCACCATTTTTTTGCATTAATATAAACTCTCATATACACTTTATACTACACCTGATCAACTTTGATTACACAAAATAAACTTTCTCAGCAATATTTTATATTTTGCATTCTTCGGAACTAAAATTTCAGCATTTTTAAATATAATATATCTCTCATTACTATTATTGGAACTCTCTTTCTCATTCTCTTAAGCATACAATAGTTGAAACACGCTCTATGATACTTATAACAAAAGACAAATTGACAAAAAATGAGATTAGAATAGAAAGAACTAAATTTGGGAAAATTGCTTGTAGTGCACGAAAATCCTATATGCGCAACGTGTTGTGCAGGTGCTACATGTAGGTGTGGTGTGAGCACACGTGCAGCGCTCGCACCTGTGCAAATTGTATTCACACTATAGAAAGATAGGCGAGTGCACCACGTCGGGCGTGTGCCATCCACTGACGATGCGCCGACCACCTTTCTAGTTTTTGCATCAATTCAAATTTTTACTCATTTTGCCTAAAGTTCGTACCATTTTGCACAATTTTTATTCATTTTTAATTAATATACTCATTTTAAATATATATCTCACAAAAATATTTTATTTTTTAAAATTATTGCATAATATACTTTTAATTCAAAAAATTTATTAAGTATTTAACATTGATTTTTAAAAAAATTGTTATCCACTTGATTAGATTTTTGAAAAAAAATATGAGTGCAAAAGGTTTTGAATACTTTTTTTTTTATTTGTTGCTATGAATTGTTTTAACTTAAAAAAAATATCATTAATAAATAAAAACGTCATAAAGTATGTCTTTTAATTACAACAGATTAAAAACAGATTAAAAATGTGAGAGGGCTAAAAAAGAATCATTTATTAAAATAGGAGCTATATTAAAAAATTTCTCTTGACAAAACACACAAAATGTCTCGTCAAACTTTTGTTGTGTATCCTACGCGCGGGAAGTGCATAAAGTGATCTCTTAATTTCTTTTCATCTTAATTTTTTTTTTTTCTAAATTTTTTGTTACATTGTGTGGTTCTTCTCTTTTGTCTATATATAACCTATGGAAGCAAAAGCACCATCCAAAGATTCTAAACTCCCCAAAATGATGCCAACAGGTTTCAGGTTCAATCCCACCGATGAAGAGCTCATCCAAATACTTGAACACAAAGCATCTGGGCAAGACATGCCTCTCCATTTCAATTTCATTGTTGAAAGAAATGTTTATGATAATGAACCACAAGATCTTCAATGTGAGTCAACTGGGCAAGCTTTCTTCTTCTTTTCTCTTCCTTTCACTATTCGGTGCTTCTACTTCCATTTTCCCTTAATTTTACATGAAGTGTATTAAGAGATCATTTTTGCTAAATATAACTCATGTTTGTGTTAATTTTTACATCCAGACTTGGCTACTATGCAGTAATGATGTTGATACAGGATTACAAGTTTAACATTTATGTCAGACTGAGTTATGATGTTTCAGGATTTTAAGTGTAACATTTCATATATTTTGAAAACATATATGTATGACAAATGCCCCTATCTGATTCATAATCATCTCATTTCTATAGTTTGCAATCTTCTTATATATGTTTATCTATGTCGATATAGGGGATCACACCTTGGCTTTAGCTGAAAACGAGAGATACTGCTACTGCACAAAGGAGGATGATTCAAGAGAAGTTGCCGGCCGAGGATGGTGGAAAGCTACAAGTCATGTTAAAAAAATTTATGCTAAAAACGGTTGTGTGGTTGGCTATAAAAGACCTCTAACATTTCACAGGTTCAAAGATAATGAAAGAAAGAGAAGCAATGCTATCAAGACTAATTGGATTATGCACGAATATATCCTTGAGTCCCACACTACGGTTTGTTTGTGCCCTTATTTCGTATGGTTATCTATTTTGTTCTATATGCTTAGTTTCAGGCCTCAATGTGGTTAATTTTCATAGTTTATGCATATGTATTAGTATTGCTTTCATTGTTTATGAGTACGAAAATATATATTCTCTGGAAAGTGGGGGTTTTTGGATGAATTTGTTGTGTAATGTCATCCGCAAAATTATCAAATTATACACTTTAGGAGCTTCTTAATGTAGATCTTAGGATATATTTGAGATTTGAGTTGTTGTGACTTATTAATCTAAAATTATTGCATAATAGATTCACTAGCTATGAACTATAAATAAGTGCGCGGTTTGTAGATATTAGTTGTCAAGTTAAAGTAAGTATTTACTGAACAATTAAATTAATGTACTCTTAATATTAGGAAAAATGCAGTAGCTACGAACATACCTTAAAATATTTCAAATAGTAAGTAGATCGATTAATAAAGTTCCAACGCACCATAATGAATGCTTATCGATTAATAAAGTTCCAACGCACCATAATGAATGCTTGAGGGCTACAAGCATACTCTTAGTAAGTTTGTTTTTTATTTATAGTTTCTGATATTTTTTACAGGACTGGAGACTCTGTAAGATCAAATATAAGGGAAAACCAAGTGTGCATGAAGAGCTAGAGAATATAAGAAATGGCTACAAAATGAGGAACGACTTTGGAGCCGGCAGCTCAACCATAACTAGCACGCAGCAGCCAACTGGATTTTCTTCTGAACAGCTACAGCAGCAGCAACTACAGCCTTTACAACTTAATCAACAGCAGCAGCAACAAGCTAATTCAAACGATTCATTTCTTACGCAAATTATGAACACAAATAATTACATCGGCGAGGATCAGATCGATCAAGTAGATTCATCAGGGCAAATGATATACCCTAGCCTTTGGTCCTGGCAGAACTAAAATCTACCCAGGTTTTTTCTGACATATCTTTCAGAAATTACCTCTCTCGATCTACATGGAAATGGAATAATTTTCTTGGACCGGTTCAAGTTATGATCGTCGACTAAGTTGATTTCATACCTCAATGTCGTTGACTTCTCTATGCAACTTTGCCCAATGAAGTAGTAATCTATTCCAGTTGTTTGAAAAAACTTTGAAGCACTAGGTTTCTTCCATGAGTACTAAAGTGTTTTACTACAATTAGCTGTGAGTACTAGTTTTAAGTAAAAACTATGTAGATGATTTCTTTGGTGCAGACGTAAAATGAAAAATTATACAACATTGTATAACTTCTCTGGTTATTAAGTTCTATGTGAGTTGTGGGTTTATTTAGCATTGCAAGCTGAATAATAGGCTCTTAGGTCTTATCTTTTTCATAACAAAATTATAAGAAACTTCCCTGGTTAGGTCGTTAACAATCATTGACGATGTCATTACTTACTCTGCAGGAATTTGTTGAACAAATCGAACTCAGAAATGGTCTACACTCAATTATTTGTCTTCGATGTTTTGCTAGGAGGCAAACTAATATAATATCTGTCCATAATCCGAGCAAATTTCTAAACTCATGTCTTTTTTTTTTCTTTCTGAAAATAGGGGTGCAACTAAGATTTTATTTTTTCCTTGATTAATTTTTTTTCAAATTTTAATTAGTATGAAAACAAAATTTTAAAGGAAAATTGAAAATACACCAGGAAAATATAACGAGTCTAATCCATAAAAAAGTATGTAAATAAAAAATAAAAAGAATAACAACAATAAAATAAAAATTGAATTGCAAGTAGTACACTATAGAAGTTGTGTTTGTCGATGTTTGAATGACTATAACTATAAACTAGAGAAAAAAGAAATACTTATTTTAGATGAGTAAACGGTTAAATACTTATAAAAACGTACACAACAAAATAGTTTTAAAGAGAGCACATAAAAAAGAATTACTTATTTTAGATGAGTAAGAGGTTAAATATTTAAAAAAACGTACACAACAAAATAGTTTTAAAGAGAGCACATTTAAATTATTATTAAGAATTTATAAAAATTTATGACTGATAAACCTATTTATAGCATTTAAATTCTAAGTAGGAGGAAAACTATATATACACGCACAAGTCAATCCCTCTCTTATTAATATAAGAAATATAAATAATTTCTTATTTGATTACAATAAGAAACACAAATTTATTTATGAGAAATTAATATACAAAATAGGAAGAGAGAAAAATATTAAGTTAGAGTGGCTGAACAAATAAGCAATTAATAAATTTTTTTGTTCAAAAGGAAAAGATAAAAATAAAAAAAAATCTTTTAATTTTTTTTTGACAATTAATCAGACTTCTATCATAACTCTAATTTATTATAACAATTATTGTAAGATATTGGGCCCAAATCCGAACGGCCTAATCGACCCAATACCACCTATCTAAACCTAGTAAAAGGAAAAAGTCTAAATGGGCATGTCCATGAAAGATCTATTCTTTTGACAAAGCCCCTTTATAGAATCGATTGCATATCATCATTCCTTGTATAACAACTTTTTTTTTTTTTAATATTTTTGAAGGAAGACGCTTTGATCCAACAGCAAGAAAGCAAGCACATCCATTCAACGGCAAAGGAGATTTAAAAAAAAGCTCTTATTTTTTTTCCCCTTTAACTTCTACCCTACAAAATAAAATTTTTCTATCTTTCTCCACTCGAAATTACATATATCTTCTTCACCATAGAATATTCTTTGAAATTGAAATTTTTCTGTTTCATGGACTATTTTTAGATTAACTAAAAACTTGAATTCTCCTTTCCATTTTGTTTCATTTTATTTATTTATTTATTTTACTTCTAACTTAAATGTCAAAGTGTTTTTTTTTAAGTATTTGAAGGTGTTCAAAGCTTGGAGAAGTAAAGGGACAAAGTTTTAAAGATTTTGGGTTGAAGAAGTACCTATCCCAATTAACTTCATAAGACAATTTGAAATTCACTATTTAAATTTTGGATGATTTTTAACTCCCATATAGGAAAAGTTTTTCTTCCTACATTAAAACCATTTTTAACTAAAAAATATATTGTACATAATTGATTTAAAGTTGAGATTTACTTTTTCAATGCAAATTAATAAGGATAACAATAAAGTGGGTAGGGTATGGATCTCTTTTGTTACCCCAACCTTAGGATTGGGGGAAGGAATATTCAAATCCACCCCTATTCCTCTTACTGTATAATTAGTATACTTGATAGAGATCCCTAAATAGGCAAGGGGATACCCTGTGGGTATCAGGTATTTAGGATCAAAATATGTAAATTGAGAATTTATCAGGCCAAAGTTCAAATAGTTAAGAATTAAATGTTAAAGTTTTAAACTATTTTAGGGCATAATACAAATTCTTATACTAAAGGGTTACAATAGAAAACATCCATCCCTACTATTTGCCAATCCAGATATTAATTCAATAGTCAAATGAAAGAAAAAATAGATAGAACTTTTGAAATTTAAAATGGAGAAATGGGGCCGGAACACTATACCCGTCCCTTCCCCGAAAAGAAAACGGGGAAGGGAGCTTTCTCCATCCCGACCCGGCCCCATATATATGCAAAAATATATTTTGCTTGTAAAGATCAAAAAGTTTTTTTATCTACTTGATTTATAAACTCAAAAATATAATTCAATGTGTTTTTAAGGATGGTGATATTTCTCTCTAATTTTTTATTTTAGTGTAAAGACACCCCATTTTATAAATAGACCATTAAATTTTTTGAAAATATATTATTTTGTAACTACAACTCATTTAGTATAAAAAAATACCCCTATATCAATTACTCATTTCATTCACTGCATTTCTTCCACAAATATGAAGCATGGTCAGGAGGGTTTTTTTTATTATAAATTTTTATTACTTTATTTTATTTATATTGAAATATGATTACATAAATTTCTCTTTCTTTTTTCCTCTCAATTTCGCTTTTGTTTCCCCTTAATTCTCCTATCTTTCTCTTTCCTCTTGATTTTTCTTTTCATTATTATAGTGCTTTCTCTTGTTTTTGTATTGTCTGCAAACGTCCCATGTCTTTTAAAGCTATTGGTTGATTTATTTATTTGCTTATCTCTTTATTTTTTGCTTTATGCCATCAAGGCTACTTAGTGGCATAATAATAATAATAAAAAGCCATCGATCACAGTTAATTGCATTTGGAAGATTTGAGCGTTATGATATAAATAGTAATAAGCATGGTTTTGTTATTGTATAAGATTTATTCATGTGTAAATTTTTTCAAACAAAAATTTACAATGGATTGTTATTACACATTTAACGGGTAAAAATTATTAAGAAATAATATATATAAGAGAATAAGTTATGCAACAAAATAATGTATAAAATGGATTGGATGTGAAGCGGATGGAAAGAAGATTAGTGAAGGACAGTGAGCTGAGCTCATTCAAATATTGCCACTCGTATATATATATAGTAGAATGATGGTGAAGTTCTCAAAATTGGCCCAATCATAATATACCTAGGTGAGAACCAATAAGAGCACCCTCATATTTAGCCAATGGCAATATTACCACCAAACCAACCAATGAAAAGTTGCCACTAATTGCAAAGTTAGAGAGAATAACATGTGTGGAGATCCATTGACTTATAACATTCTATTTTAAATATTCACCATTTTAGTTGTAATTTACATTATTAAAAAAAAATTAAATAGAACAAAAAAAAAGTTAAATGTGTTTAATATCATTTCACTAAAAACCTTGCCAATAAAATTCAGTGGAATCAAACTTAGTTAAAAAAAAAAAAAATGGAGTCTATATTTATAACTGATGCAGTTCTTCTATTTTAAGAATATGCCTCTTTAATTAAATGCTCCTATGAAAAAAAACTATCATTTTAACAAATTTTTAGGTTGATATATACGTGAACAAAATTTTCAAAACTTGATGTTAGTAAAGATTTAGTGAACATATGTGCAAAATTATCAGTAGAGCGTATCTGTCTAACATAATCTTCTTATTCTACTGTAACTAATAAGTGTAGAAGATTTTTGCAAAAATATGTTTAATTTTATCTCATTTAATATATCCACTTTTAATTTGAATAATATAAACAACATTGTCTACATATATTATCTTTAAAATATCTTTTATAAAAAGTAGGCTACATGTGTTCTAGATGTGATGAATGACAAATTACAACCATATAATTCATTACTTGCTTCATGTAGTACAAGAATCGTAAAATGACTAGAGGAGGTGGCATTAAAAATTTACTTTGTGGATCATTATAAGATCATTGTATTATTATAAGTAAACACATATATAGGTTGCTTTGAATGGGCTTTGTGGGGATCAGATAAGTATCTAATATTTGCATAACCAACTAGACCTAAATTTTTATTAGCTCATTGAAAAAAATAATCGTAAATTAGCGGCACTATGAAGGTAACAAAATTTATATTTGATACTATTTCAATGTCATTAAGTTGGTGCAAAATTAAATCTTGTAATAAACTTACTACAAAAGCTATGTTTGGACTAGTGCATTAGACTAGATATAGTAAATCACTAATTGTATTTTGAGATATGATACTTTTGAACTAATTAAGTATTTTTGTATTGTTATAGATTTTAGAACGCAAACGTACGTTATCACAACAAGTAATATAATGATAAATAAAGTATCATTTTCATGAAAAATTATTATTAATTCGTTAAATATTAAAATTATGTCTTCTTATTTTTATTCAAATAATCAATAATTTAAGCAAATAAAATCTAAACCATATAAATAAAGGAAATAAAAGCAAAATAAAATAAAGAAACAACTATTAATAACAAATATAAAAAAGTCTAGGTTTACAATTATCCATCAATATTTCACTTAAATCTAATTAACTCCTCTTAATTTAATTCATCAATACGAATTGTTAACCAAGAAACCTAATGAATTCACAAGTTTCTTTCAATGGTCAAGTGAAAATATCTCACTTAATCAATTATCTATATTTCTATGATAATTAGATTAAAGTAAGATTTATTAATAACATGTTCTCTAAAAGGTTATACATGCCATATAAGTATACTCTTATCTCACATGAAACACAAAGCTTTACACATTGATTATACGTCAATCTATTTAAGGCTAAACACAAAAATCTCTTCCAAGCTCATTAAGGTTTTTCTAATCAATCTATTTAGTGGTTAAGTAATTGGAAGCATTAAGCACATAATAGAATGAACAATTCAATATTGATTTCATAAATTAAAAGAAAATAAGTCAATTCAAACTACATATTAAGTTCAAATTATAATTCTAAATATATAAATTAGCTTATGATGAATAAAATTTTTTAGAGCACATTAGGTTCAACATCATAGAGAGATAATATAAAACTAAGAAAGACAAAGAAAAAAGAAGTAAAGCTTATAATGCTCTAAAATTTTCAATCTTCAATATTTTTTTTCTCTTGATTCTCCTTTATTTGATTCTCCAAAAGTCTACTCTAAACTCTTTAAAAGTTGTTCTTTCTGATCCTATAATTGCTCTCTCAAAATTATTATTTTTTTCTCTCCTAAATATAGGTTTTTATCTTTAAGTTAGGAAAATTTTTTGAGTTTAAGTTAGATTAGGATTCAAATCCTAGCAACTAGCGCTGCAACCTTGCTTCCCAAAGCTGTGATGCTGGCTAGATGATGCTCTACTACTGAGACGTTAAGTTTCTTCCACACTTGGCACTGCCGTGCTGAATCTTGGTGTTATAGCCTTGAGTTTTTTTCTTAATTGCTTATTCTCTCTCCTTTCCAATGCTACAGCTTTAATTTTGGGGCTACGATGCTAAGCTTTGAATTCGTCTCTGACATTTTTGCCTTAATTTATCTCAGATACTACCCCTAATATCTTTATTAATGTTAAACATACAAAATAAAAATAAAACATATAAAAAGCCTAATAATCATGTTTAAAATGAATAAATTGTTGGAGTTGGTGCTCAAGCACCATTCTATTTTTGTTAGAATTTTGCTAATATTTATACAATGTACATTTCATAAATTATTATTTATTTTAATATGGTATTAATATTTTTTTTCATACATTGTAGATTTAAAGAAGTTTAGGTTAGAACTAAATGTTAGTATTTTTAAAGGGTTAGAACCTTGTATGAATTAGGACAAAGACCGGAGAACATTTATTGTAATGACATAGTTGTAAGAAGTTATAAATAGTGATAAAAAATGTTACTATGTAGTATGTGTTCAGTGTGCTATTTTATGGGTTTATGCATGTGCTATATGTTCATTACAATGAAATTTATGCATATTATATATATATTATATATATATATATATATATATATATATTGCATAGTAGAACCAGAAATCTAATTTTCTAGTGCAACAAATACATACTGAAATATATGTTTTCATTACACTAATGAGATTGAAAATCACCTTGGAACCCTTTGAAAAAGGTTTCCAAATTTGAGCTCACATAAAGTGCTTTCTTTGGCAATTCTAAATTCTAACTTGGTGGGCTTGGAATGCTAGAATAGTGGATTTTATTTTTTCAGAATTTTTCAAAACAACTCTTGCTTTGGCTTCTCTTTTGAATGAGATAATGGGACTGGGAAGAAAAGAACAACACTTGCTTTTTCTTCTCTTCTCTTTTTCATCAAGAGTGGTCGTTCCTATCTCTTTACAATGATGAAGAACAAAACTCTTTTGTCCACCTTTTATGTAACATGGTCTAACCATTTACATGAAGGATAAAAGTCAAAAACTATTTTTATGCATTCTTAAAATAATCAAGTACATGACAAGTGTCCAACACTTATATAAGTACTATTTAAAAGTTTATTTTTTAAGGCTTAGTGATGTATCAAATTCTAACAATTAGAATTTGATACATGTTTAATTCGAGAGGTCTTAATAACAATCCTACTCACCCATAATCGTTTTTGATCAAACTCTTCAATCGAGGACGCTACATTTCAAGAAGTTTCAATAATGAACTCTTTTCTTAGATTGAACTCTTTGATCGAGAGCTGTCCATTTTGAGAAGTCCCAAAATTAAACTAAATGGAAATTTCCTCGGATCAAACTCTTTGAATGTGGATGCTACCACAGTGCTCAATGAGTACACTTCATATTGTGAGACTTTTTAGGTCCATGCCTGGTTTGTTACGTGAAACTCCTCCATACATCCGTGAATGATGTCCCACATACACATGTTATGAATATTACAAAGCAGTGCGTTGAACTATATAAGTTGAGGTTTAAACATATATGTATAATCCTTATGTCACCTATATCTTGAAAGTACAGAGACATAAATCTCCACCGTCAAATCTCTATTTGCTCGACCGTGAACTTATCTCTGTAAACAATATTCACAAACACTTTTGCAATATTATTTATTCCACATAAAACTCTTTTTCGGGTTTAATGCTATGGCCATAAGACTTTTTGAAATAAAATCTTGAGCATCAAGATATACAACTCACCCATATGAGTTGATAGATCCCATATCTATGCATATCAGACTCTATAAGCATTGGACCATACCCAGCAACACCTAGTGGTCATACTATGAATGTCTTTGACATCTGTGAAATCAAAGTATGATGCATCACTCATAAGCTCACCACGTCGCTCAGGTTAAAGGACCATGAATACTACTTAATTCGAAAAGACCTTCTATTGATGGCTTTATAGGATGTCTATTAGAGGTCTTCGTGAGTCTGTTCAGTACCTAGTCCAAAAGAAATACTAACATGCATATACGAGCTTTCATTAAGCTCATGATTTGTTACGACTAACCATCTAAACTATCTAGATATAGACATACACTGATCTAGATAAAAGGTTTCACAGATCGATCTACATAGGCAAAATAAATCGGGAATGAGGTGTTTGAGAATATACTACATAATGACATTTCGTAGTATCATTTGTAACTCATTGCAATTATGTCATTACTAATATATTCCCAAGCCATTATCCATTTCAAACAAGGTTTCTAACTCTTAGAATTTGCTAACTCTGTAATATCTAATCCCTATTAGTAGTATTGGCGCATCGATTTCGGTATAGAGCAATAAAGACACCGTAGGGTTACCCGATTTTAAGCCTATTAGAAATATTTCTTTTATGGTGCGTGTGAGAGATATTAGACCTAATTTGGTAATTTCACACTCGATTGGAGTGTTGGACGACCCTAGAATATTTTTGAAAATTTTCTCTATTAGCTTGGAAAAAGCAATTTTAATTTACTACATGAATCTCCATTTAAGTGTTATGTATGGAACAAACCTTTATTGAGAAACATAATCCATATATTAGAGAATGGACCAATTAGAAACAATCTCATGGATTGCCAAGTTGGGAATTCTAGTTAGTTCCTTGGACTATTCTAACTAGATAGTTACAAAGGAACTAATTACATACTTAGTTTCCAACTAATGGCAAATTAGTAATTTAGAGTAAGTTGAGGGGAAAAATGGTCAATTGATGGATGACTATATATATATATATATATAGAAGTGTATAGATTTTTCAAGAGTGATCAAAAGTAAATATTTAGAGCAAAAGAGATCAATATTCGTGCAAGTATTTGAGGGGCTGCTTTAGTGAAATTTCAATTTTTTTTCATGATTTTTCATGTGTAATCAAGCAACAATAAGGTCACATATCAATTCCTAAGCTCAATTGAAGCCTCCATTAGTGAAAATTCAAGAAAAAGAGGTAAGAAAAGCATTGTTTTGTGATATTTGTAAGTGAACTTTTAAGATTACTTCAATTGATGTTCTTGTGTGAATTCTTGGTTTAGATTGAGTTGAATTCTAGTGTGGAACTTGAAGGAGTCATCAATTAAATGAAATTGACAAGGTGAGAATTAGGATTTTGGGTGATTTGAATGTAGAGGCTTCAATTGGTTGTAATTAAGGCATTAAAATGAAATTGGCTTGATTTTAGTGTAATTGGAACAAGAAATTGAGAAAAGAAATGTGTTGGAACCTAAGGTGAAATTCTGCCACCTTAGGGAAGTTAGGAATGGAGTTATGTTTTGATTGAGTTGTTGTGTGTAAATGGTGCCTTATGTATATTGAATGTATATGGTTGATGAAAAAAATCAAAAACGAAGAAAATGGGACATAATTGTTCATTTTGGGAAGATGAAGGGCAATTATGTCCAACTAAGTTATAAGGCGTTTAATAATTTTCAGTGCGCCAGATAGTGCGTTAGATTACATTAAATGACTCAGTAAATGAAAATCGAAAAGTAGTATGCATCCGGACTTTGTATACCGATTAGGGCGTTTAGTAGTTAAATGAGATTCTAGTATTTGATTTGGTTCTAAATGTCATTCATGGCGCATAGGGTAAAGAAAACCGAGAGCGGTAACGGGAGCAAAAATCCGGAGCAAAATTAAGTGCGGAGCGGTTGTGAGTGAAAATATGCTATTTCTTTTATCTTTTGTTTATTATGTTTCTGCATAATGAAAATGTATGTTTTATGAGCTTTCAATGCATAAACATAATTTATGATCTTGATATATATTCATAGTTATGCTTTTACATGTTCGGTTTAAGAAATAGTTTTAAATTATTGCATCCATTTTAAAGGCCATTGGTACCATTAAATTATAGTGGTGGGGATTGTATTAGACCCGACTGGTATATCCCGTGCACATGGGCAGGTCATGGGGGGTGTGTCACTAACTCTGGGAAGTCGGGATGTTGAGTTATGTGAGTCGCTCTATGTGTACGGGGTATTGTCTCGCTATATGTATGCGATGTAGGATTCCACTGCATAGCTAGTGAGATGTCTTAAGATGTCACTGTGGGTGCTGCTAGTTAAAGTGCCCCGTGACCTACTTACATGTGCGGTGCTAGTTGAGTCGCTGTGTGAGTATAGAGTTTTGGGGTTCCCTTGGTACAGTTTAGAAAGAAAATAGCCGAGCGAGGACTTTACTAGTTTTCAATCTACCGATAGCATTTATGCATTTATATACACATGGCAGTTATTGTGTTATATAAATTTGATATTGTTTTCCAAAGATGTAGATAAAACCTACTCGGCAAGATTTCATCAGCATATGATGTTAGAAACCGTTTTACAACTTTATATCAGTTTTAGAAGTATAATTTATGCATGTACTTAGAATTTACTATCTATGGATAATGTTATTTTATTTAAAATCTTAATTGCACTTACTGAGCTCATTTAGCTCACTCGTTTTGTGTTTTATGTCTTCAAACCCCCTTTCCAGGTACAGGTCTCGGTATGCAAGCTGCTGATTCTCCTATTGCTGAGTAGTGGGCAAAATCTAAAGATCATTTTTGTATATGTAAATGTGCTAAATAGCACCCTTTGCTTTCTGCATAGTAGTTGTAGGCATGTATATTTATATGTATGTTTTGAACTAACAAAAAGAGATTTCAATATTATGATGATTATTTTAACTTTTTATGAGTATGTTCATTTTGTGATTTAAATGAAACTATTGAGTTATGTTGGATTTGGTTTGGAAAGGATCAGAGGTCCTATTTGGTAATATTGAGAAGTGTTTGAAATCGAAGTGCAATTTCTTTACAAGTTTTGTATGGATTCTGAAGAAAAAACAGGAAAAATCTCCCCTTTTTTTTTTAAACTTAAGAAGTAATTTTTGTGTATATTCCAAGATTTTCTCAGTAATAGTAAGAACTAAAAAGGGGTTCGCCTTGTGGAATTTCTCAACTTACCCAATTATATTCTAAGAAACTTCCGTCGGGGTGCCCGACAGGGCCACTGGGATCTACTATAAAGAGTCTTGGGTCGGGTCTTGTCAAACTCTTATAACCCACTAACTTTTAACATCACTAGTTCTTAGTGTTGACCTAAACTCATTTAGAACAGATCTAAACTCCTTTAGATAATACAATGTCTTAAATGTTACAAGCATCTTACTATTTAATAAATATAATTAGTAATTTAATGGAATATCGATTTTATAAATATTACAAATTAAATATGGGATAAGGACATTTTTGTCCCATGAGTTTGACCTAATTCTCAATTTTATCCCATGAGTTCCATAAAATCCAATTTTGTCCTAGTCCGTTAGTAAGATTCTGTTAATTTTAACATTAGAGGGGTAAAACAGTTACTAACTTGTCAATAATAAGATGGCCTGACACAAAATATTCACGTGTCAATCACTGATTTATCACTTAAATAATAATAAAAAATAAAATAAATATATAAATAAGAAGGGAGCAGCCGTCGCCGCCATTGTCATTATTAGCCGACCGGCCGTTGGTGATCGATTGCGATTTGACTCAAAATTGACATCATAAGACTCAAAATTTTGTGATCTACGCAATGGTAAGATTTGTTTGGTCAACGAAGTACTGTAGATATGCTAAAAGTGGAAACAAAATACTGTAGGAGGTGGCAGCCACCGCTGTTTGCTGTCGAAGGGCAGGGCGGTGGCATGCACCGCCCTCACCGTTAGATAGATCGGCCGCCCCAACCACCACGGACCGGCGGTCATGCATCAAACAATGGGGAGGTAGAGTGCACCGCCCTACCGTTGGACAGATCGGCCTTTGATCTATCGAACAGTGGGGGCGGTTATGCGTTGTTCGATGCGGGACCAACTGTGGGGTTTGTTGCTGGCGGCCACCATCATTCTCTGTTGAACGATACCATTGCCCTCACCGTCCGTTGGATAGATCGGCCGTCGATCTGTCCAACAGTGGGGACGGCGCACGCCACCACCCTATTGTTCCATGGTGGCGCGTGGTGGCCGCCACCTTCTCCCTATTTTTGATATATTTTTTTGGCCACCTTCTTATTTTCTTTTGATAAAAATGATTCCACCATTGTGTAGATATAAAAAAATAAAATCCAATGACATAAATTTTGCCTATTTTTATTATTGGAATCCGGTGACAGATGGTGGCTGGCGACGGTAGTCGCAGGTTTTGGTAGTTCAGTTTTTTTTATTTTAATTATTTTTTAATATAAAATAAAATTTGAATGAATATTAAATTTTAAACCGATTAACACATACCATGTATCTTTTTATTTTTTTATAGCCTATTAATAACCGACACGTGTAAATTGTATAATGTACACACATTACTATTTTTAATTAACATAATAATTGAGGGTAAATTTATCATTGTACAATCAAAAGAGATTTTCAGTTAAAATTAATGGAATCTTACTAATGAATTAGGATAAAATTGGATTTTTTGAAACTCGTGGGATAAAATTAAGAATTAGGTCAAACTTATAGGATAAAAATGTCCTTATCCCAATAAATATTCATACAAAATGGAATGACACGTATAGACAAATTTCAACAAATCCCCACTTGCTCTAGTACCATTCGTACTGGTATCTAATACCCATCAACTTTTTGTGTTTCTCAAACATTTTAAAGGTTAAAGCATTAGTTAGTGGGTCCACTATATTATCTATACAGTCTACTTTACAAATTATTACATTTCTTATAGCCAAGATCTTTCTAATTATGTGGTATTTTCTCTCCACATGTTTAGATCTCTGGTGTGGTTTGGCTCTTTGGCTTGTGCAATGGCTCTGTTATTATTGCAAAATAATGGGATAGGATCCATCAAACTTGGAATTATTCTAAGCTTAACGATAAACTTGCATATCTAAACTGCTTCTTTTACTACTTCTGAGGCAGCAATGTATTCTCTCTCTGTTGTAGAATCAATTGTATATTCTTGTTTGGTGATTTTTCAACTCACTGCAACACCATTGAAAATGAATACATACCAAGATGTAGAATTTTTATCATCCAGATCAGACTGGAAGTCTAAATCTGTGTATTCTCTCACTTGCAAGTCACTATCTCTATATATTAGAAACTTGTCCTTTGTACCCTTAAGGTATTTAAAGACATGTTTCACTATCATCTAATGGTTATCACCTAGATCAATATGGTTGTAAGTGTTACGAGCCGATATTAGTCTGATCTAAGTGATACATCAATCTTTTAATAGTCGATGCATATGAGATGTTAAGACATTCTAACTCTTTCATTTATTCTATGAGGACACATCTTTCTTGAAAGATGAATACCATGTTTAAAAGATACATTAACTATCTTACAGTTAGTAAAACTATACTTTTATAAGATACTGTCTGTGTACGATGATTGAGAGAGTCCTGTTACTTTCTTAGCTCTATCTTTATAAAAATTTATACCCAATATATAAGAAGTCTCTCCCAAATCTTTTATGGAGAAGTTTTTACTCAGATAACATTTCATTGACTGCAACATACCTGTTTAATTCCTAATGATCAATCAGTATGTCATCTATATAGAGAACCCAGAATACTATCATGCTTTTACTAACCTTTTTATATACACATACTTCTTAGCTCTATCTTTATAAAAATTTATACCCAATATATAAGAAGCCTCTCCCAAATCTTTTATGGAGAAGTTTTTACTCAGATAACATTTCATTGACTGCAACATACCTGTATCATTCCTAATGATCAATCAGTATGTCATCTATATAGAGAACCCAGAATACTATCATACTTCTACTAACCTTTTTATATACACATGCTTTCTCTTCATTTTTTATAAAACCAAACTCTCTAATTACCTTATCAAAATGAAGACTTTAGCTTCGAGAGGTCTGCTTAAGTCCATAAATGAACCTTTTCAATTTGTACATTAGACTAGAGGTTAGACTGGATGCAAAATCTTTAGGCAGTTTCATGTATATATCTTCCTTGAGATATCCATTCAGGAACACCGTCTTTATATCCATCTGCCATATCTTAAAGTCATAATATACAATAATTGCCAATAAAATTTGAATTGACTTAAGCATCACTACAGGTGCAAAAGTTTTCTTATAATCAATCCCAAATCACTGAGTATAACCTTTTACAATTAGTCAAACTTTAAAGGTCTCTATCTTTTCATCGGGCTTACGTTTGCACTTGTAAATTCATTTACAACTGATAAAAACTATTCTTGTGGGAAGCTTAACCAAGTCCCAAACTTAATTATGATGCATTGAGTCAATTTCGAATTTCATTTCATCTTGTCATTTTTCCGAATCGATGTCCAACATCACCTCTCTTTAAATCAAAGGATCATTTTCTTCAACTAAGAAAACACCAAGGGCACATTCAGGCATTAAACCATATCTTGCAGGTGGTCTCAACATTCTTTTCGACCTACGTGGAGGGTGTGTCAAAGGTATTCTATTAGATTAAGCTTGTGGTTCCGTTGCTGGTTTAAATATTTCTTGATTGACTTCATCAAGTTCAATTTATCTACAATCTCCATGATATATAAGAAACTCTTTCTTTAGGAAAGTGGCATAACGAGAAACAAACACATTTCTTTTATCTGGATCATAGAACTGGTATCCCATTAAATTCTTGGGATACCAAATGAATCGGTACTTGTACCCCTTGGTAACAAGTTTTTTCTGTTGCGTAACTTTTTAATAAATAAGATAGCCTCGAATATTAAAATACTTAAGACTTGGTTTTCTTTTAGTCTACATATTATACAGAGTGGATGGAATAGCTTTCGATGAAACTTTGTTCAATATATAAGCAGCAATTTATAGATCATATCCCCAAAGATATTCAGGAAGATTAGTGAAGCTCATCATCGATCGAACCATATTTAATAAAATTTGACTTTTTTTCTCCAAAACACAATTGTGTTGCAGAGTACCTCGAGGACTATATTGAGCAAGAATTCCATTCTCTTTCAAATAATTTGAGAATCACTGTTTATGTAGTTACCGCTTCAATTTGATCGAAGGCATTTAATATACATGTCGATTTATTTCTTTACCTCAAGTCAAAATTCTTTACACTTTCCAATGGTTTTTGACTTGTGTTTCATAAGAAACATGTATTTGTATTGTGATAGATCATCGATAAAGATTACAAAGTATCAAATCCATCCATCGCAGTATGATTCATTGGACCACATACATCATTATATACTAGTTCTAATAAATCAGTGGCACGGTGTCTAAATCCAATAAAGAGAGATTTGGTAATCTTCTCTTGAATACACGATTCATAAACTGGATAAGGTTATGTAGTCAGATCAGGTATTCGACCATCTTTAACTAGATGGTATAGGCGTCTCACTGTTGGGTGTTGTATTATAGAGTATGTGATAATTCGAGTGTATACGTAATTTTAAAAATTACCATATGCGCAGCGGAAGCATGTTACAAAATACACCCATTTTAACAAATTCAACATATATCATATATATGTATAAGCATAACAATTATACAATTATAAAAACATGATGAACAACATATATCACATATATGAACAAGTATAACAATTATACAAAATATATATGATGAACAATATTGTACTAAAAACATAATGTAAAATACTCACCTAATGAAGCTAGCTTTACAAATTCTTCAAGTTCTTCAATAATCCATGTGAAGAGCTCACCTTGAAGTATATGTTGAACAATTCTAGTCCATAACTTTTGGTGGGATTAAGGAGCTAGAATGGTAGCTTAGTGTTTAGAATTTTTCAACAACTTATATTCAACTTCTTTGAATACAATTTTTGTTTCCTAAATGAAGATGGTAAATATTTTTTATACAACTCTTGTATTAATTAAAAATCTTTAACTTACAACTCTTGTATATTAATTTTAGAAACAATTTCTACATGATAATTATTTTGAACAACTCTTTGCAAAATAATTATCTTTTTTTCCATTTACATATCATTCATTTTGACCATCCATTAAAGAAGGAGATGAAGAGAAGTTTGTTTATTTTTCCAACACTTGAAAGAATAAAACTCAAAGAACTCTCTCTTACCTCTCTTCCTCCCATTGCCGAATTCTTCTCCCAAAATTGAATGAATGAATTCAATTGTTTTGCCAAAATTCATTTTGTTTATTCAACACTTTGATTAAACAAAAATAAACAAAATGAAGTGCTCCACCAATTTTATTGTTAGTCTCCCACTTAGCATTAATTAAACCAAGCATTAGAATAATGGCCATCTAAATTAATCTTTACCTAACAATTATAATTACTTTAATTATAATGGGTAATTAAATGGCCAACATCTAGGCCCCTCATTGTATTAAAATACAATGCCATGATCTATATATATTATAATATTATCTAATAATATAATAATAATATATAATTTAATTATTCAAAATAATTTTGAATAATTACTTTTTACCTTACTAATTTTTACTACCATGGTTAAATGGTAAAAAGGTAAAATCAAATCATGGAACAAATTTTGTCATTTGTCAATATTCTATTAATTAACAACCCTTGTTAATTAATTAAGTGATGTAGTTAACAATTAAGTCTTGATAAATGTACAATCTGAGGGATCCCTAAACAATCGTTCTCTTTTACTGAAATTTATTGGATTGAACTATTCAATCCAATCCGCTACCCCAGTGCACAACGAGTATACTTCATATTGTGAGACTCTCTAGGTCCACACCTAATATGTCATATAGAGCTCCTCCATACGTCCGTGAACAATATCCCACACACACATTATGGATATTACAAATTAGCATGTTAGACCATACAAGTTGAGGTTATTACATATTCGTATAATCCTTCCATCATTTATATTTTTGAAGAGCAGAGATATAGATCATCACCGTCAAATCACTATTTACTCAACCACGAACTTATCTCCAGATTTATATTTCATAAAACAATATCCACAAATACTTTTGTGATATTGTTTATTCCTCCAGAATATCTTTTTTGAGGTTTATGCTTGCGGCCACAAGACTTTCTAAAATACAATCTGAAAGTAATAGGATATACAACCCACTCATATGAGCTGATGGATCCCATATCTACGCGCACCGAACTCCATAAGCATCGGACCATACCCAGCGACACCCAGCGGTCAGACCATGAAAGGTTTCTGATATGTGTGGAACCAAAGCATGGTGGATCACTCACAAGCCCACCGTGGCGCTCAGGTCAAAGGACCACAAATACTACTCAACTCGGAAGACCTTCCATTGACGGCTTTATGAGATGTCTATTGGATGTCTTCGTGAGTCTGTTCAATATCCAGTCCTTACTGAATACCTGTATCTCTATACGAGCTTCCTACTAAGCTCATGGTTTGCTAAGACTAACCATCTAGACCATCCAGATACAGACATACACTAATCTATATTAATGGGTTTCACCGATAGACCCGCATCGATGAAATTAGATCAGAAACATTATGTTTGAGAACATACTTGCATAATGACATTTCTTAGCACCATCTGCAACTCATTGCAGCTATATCATTACTAATATATTCTCAGGTCATTGTCCCATTTCAGACAAGGCTCTAATTCATTAGATTTTGCTAACTCTTAATACCACTAACTCTTAGTATTTATAACTATTAGCGTTGCTAACTCTTAGTCGTCTAAACTCTTTTAGACCAAATCTGAACTCTTTCAGATCATACAATGTCTAAAACGTTACAAGCATCTTACCATTTAATAAAAATAATATTAATGATTTTATTAGAAATAATAATTGTATAAATACAATCACTATATATTTATATATTATGGGATGGCACGTAAGCACAAATCCTAACACTTACACCTATATGACCTAATCTCATATGCCACAATTTTATCTCATTTAAAGTTTCCAAGCTACTACTAGCATTAACTTGTACATTCATGACATTTTCAGTTGTATTCAATATATAATAGCCATTAATTAATTAACACTCAGCTAATAAGACATCATCCATATTATACAAACATAAGGAACAGTTCTGAATATACATATGATATCTTTAACTGTCTACCATAGGAAGGGATATAATCTGCCGGATAATGTTTGGCACCAAATAACAGTTATATTTTACAACAGTTCTATTACAAAGGTTACGTAAAATCCTATAGCTTTGACCTGTAGAAAATCCCTATTTCCAATATAAAGATGTATTTCTTCAGACTATAACAATCTAATGTCCCTCAAAATCTTTAACATATTGCAGATGTGAGAAGGACAAGTGATAGCCAATACTCAACCAGAGCTAGCATCAAATGCTAAAGAAATGTCTATGATAAGAGGGGATCTTTTTGACCATAGCAAGGTGCTTCGGGTAGTTGCATTTCTAATGTCCATCCTCACCGCAATGAAAATACTTTCCTTTGCTTTTGCTTTTCTTTTGTGACTTAGATATGGGTTACTTTTAAGAACCTATCTTGTATGTCTACTTTACATTTCTTTTTCTTTTTCTCTTTGGCTTCCCAAAAGCTCTTGAGGTAGAAGATGAAGCATCCTGAATATAGAGGGCAATGCTTCTCTTGTTCATGTCCTTTTAAGCTTTTTTCAACAAGTTATGCAACTCAGCATAAATCGAGATCAATTTTTGCATGTTAAAGTTAATGATGAACTGTGCGAAAGATCTCAGAAGTGACTGAAGAATTAAATTATTCCCCAATAAATTGTTTAACGCTATATCTATAGTCTCTAACCTCTCATTGTATCCAATAATCTTGATAACATGGGGACTAACAAGATTGCCCTCAGGTAGTCTAGCCTGAAAGAGTGATTTGGTAACCCAGTATATCTTAACTTTAGGTTTGTCACTAAATAGCTTCTTCAATGGAGCATAATACTACTAGAACTGTCTATATAGACATGTTCTCTCTACAGCTCCATAGACATAGAGGCGAGGATGTAAGATTTGACTTTTAAATTGTCATCCAATTATTTTTGATATCTCTCTCTCCTTTGGAGTGGCAATATCAGAAACACCTCAGGGCAAATTCTGATCAATTACATACCCAAGCTTTTTAGAATCCAGAACTATTATAAGATTTATGAGCCATCCAGTATAGTTATTAGCACCCTTGAGTTGGTGTGCATCAAGTATGTGCACTTAGGGGTTGGTCGTAGCCATTGTGTCTTCATAAGATAAAATAAAGAGATGTTAGCGAAATATTTCAATTGCTAATAAATAATGCTTTAGATCATGGGTATAACGCTTATACAATTTTTAATTTAAATGCGCCTTCCAATTGCTTTACATAATCCCTTTAATATCTTAAATGGGATAATGGCAATTTAAACTTTTTAAGCTTTACAGCAAGAAGTGGACTCTATTGGTATTTTACTTCAGATGTATACTTTAGTGATCTTGGCATTTGTAAACTCAAAAGGTAGACAACTCTTGTTAATTACATCTCATGCAACGCTTACTACTGATCTTAAACTTTACCCACACACTTTAGTGATTTAGGATAAGTGTATTTCATATTAACTTGTCAATAATTAAATATTTGTTATCGATACTACCTGTACACTTTAGCGATCTAGGGAAATATTTTCACATATATTTGTCTCATCTTATATTTAATTGACATAGTCCAAATCATGGCAGCCAATCCCCATTAGTAGGACTTCTATTGTGGTTAATAGCAGCACAAATAAATGATCATAATTTATAATGCAATCATATAACACTTATTGTTGCATAAATAAACATCACATGCAAAATAATGTAAAATAGAGTATATGCCTTAAACACCACAACGTTATACACCCACCTTTTGATGCATTTTTGACGCATTTTAGAGTGTATGCATGTGATTGTGTACATATTGAAAAACTAAAAAATATGTATTATATACTCGAATTTGGCAGCGAAATTTATCAAGTAATCAATATATACACATGTAGTTCAATTCTTAACAATTTAAGAATATAGAAAACATGCCTTTGAAGACCTTCGATGAATATTTCGAATTTCAGATATCTTTACTCCAACTTTGAGCTCACCTTGAAGTGCATTTTTGTTAAATTCTAGTTCACAACAATTCGATGGGATTGTGAAACTAGAATAGCAGTAGTATAATCTCCAGCAACAAGGTTTTGTTACTTGAAAGAAAAATATGAAGGATTTATTTTTCTTTCTCCTTTGGTTTTTCTCACAAGTATTTTTTCAAAGAAAAACTCTCTCAAAACCAACTCTTCTTTTTCCTCTCAATACTTGCACGAATTTTCATTCACTCTCTTGTTAACACAAATAAAACTCAACTATTTTTAGTGCTATCAACACTTCACAAGTGCTCCACCAAAATTAGATTAAATGGCCAACTACCAAAATAATTTTTGGTGATCATTTTAACGGTCTAATAAAATTAACCATTAATCACAAAATGGTGCTCCACTTAATTTAGTTTATGTTTCTCAAATTAGGCATGTCTTCCATTCAGGAATAAAATAACAAACAAATAAAATTATATTTTATTTATTTAAATAACATTTATTTAATTATTCAAAAACTATTTGAATAATTAATATTTATCTTATTTGATTTTACTAACATGGTAAATGGTTGAATTCATAGTAAAATAATTCATGGAATAAAATTATGCCACTTGTTAATTTTTAATTAGTTAATAACTCTTGTAAGCTAATTAAATAATATACTTAACATTTAAGTTTAAACAAGTGCACAACCCGAGGAACCCCGAAACATATTTTTGGTTTGTTTGAATTTCTAGGATGGAACTGTTCAATCCATTATGCTGCCCTAGTGCACAATGAGTACACTTCATATTGTGAGACTCTCTAGGTCCACACCTGAATTATCGTATGGAGCTCCTCCATACGTCCGTGAACGATGCCCTACACACACGTTACGGATATTGCAAAGTGACGCGTTAGACCATATAAGTTGAGGTTATAACATATTCATATAATTCCTCCATCATTTATATCTGAGTAGAGCAGAGATATAGATCAACACCTTCAAATCTCTATATGCCCGACTGAAAGCTTATCTCTAGAATTGTATTTCAATAAATAATATTCTCAAACACTTTTATAATATTATTTATCCTTAGGGTTAAACTCTTTTCTTGTGAATTATTGCTTATGGCCATAAGACTTTCTGAAATACAATCTATAGAGTATTAGGATATAATACTCACCCAAATGAGCTGATGGATCCCATATCTATGCACACCGGACTCCATGAGCATCGGACCATACCCAGCAACACCTAGCGGTCAGACCATGAAAGGTTTCTGACATGTGTAGAACCAAAGCATGGTGGATCACTTACAAGCCCACCGTGGCACTCAGGTCAAAGGATCAAGAATACTACTCAACTTGAAAGACCTTCCATTGACGGCTTTATGGGATGTCTATTGGAGATTTTTATGAGTCTGTTCAGTATTCAGTCCTTACTGAATACCTGTATCTCTATACGAGCTTCCATTAAACTCATGGTTTGCTAAGACTAACCATCTGGACCATCTAGATATAGACATACACTGATCTATATATTTATTAAGGTATTCACAGACAGACCAGCATCAGTGAAGATAGATCAGAAACATAATATTTGAGAATATATTTGCATAATGACATTTCCTAGCATATTTACAACTCTTTGTAACTACGTCATTATTAATATATTCTTAGGTCTTTGTCCTATTTCAGACAAGGCTCTAACTCTTTAGATACCGCTGACTCTTATAACCTGATAACTTTTATCAGTGCCAACTCTTAGCATTTATAACTCTCAGCATTGCTAATTCTTAACATTGATCTAAACTCATTTAGACTAGATCTGAACTTTTTCAAATCGTACAATGTTTGAAACGTTACAAGCATCTTATCATATATAAATATAATTAGGAATTTAATGAAATAATAATACTAGTATAAATATTAAATAAATATTCATACAAAAAGGGATGGCACGTAAACACAAATTCCAATACCACCACCCTGGTGTTCATCTAAATTCATCAACATTCTTACGTTAAGCATGAAATGCTCTAGGCTTTCCTAAAAAAAAGACTTGGTTCTACACTTTCAACACTTGAAAATGCACTACCAATTGTTCCTTGGAATCCCGAATAGATCAAATACACTCCATTTTTCTAGAAAAGCACACAAACATGCTCTGATACGAATTATTAAGTGAGCTATTCTATGGGTTCATGCATATGCTACATGTTTATTATAATACAATTTATGCATCTCATACATATATACTACGCAGCGGAATTATAAATCTATTTTTCTACTGCAACAAACACATACTAAAATTTAAGTTTTCATTACACTAATGAGATTGAGAATCAATTTGGAAGCCTTTGAAAAAGGTTCTAAAATTTGAGCTGACATGAAGTGCCCTCCTTGGTATTTTTAGATTCTAACTTGGTGGGTTAGAAATGTTAGAATATTAGCTTTTATTTTGCAGAATTTTTCAAAACAACTCTTGTTTTGGCATTTCTTAGTTTTGAATGAGATAATGGGACTTGGAAGAAGAGAACAACGCTTGGAAGAAGAGAACAACACTTGCTTTTTTTTCTCTTCTCTTCTCTACCAAGAGTGGTCATTCCTCTCTCTTTGCAAAGATGACGAACAAAACTCTTTTGTCTATTTTTTACATAACATAGTCTAACCCTTTTACATGAAGGATAAAAGCCAAAAACAACTTTTTATCTCATTTCCTTTTAAATTGGATGGATACTTTCCAAGCCTTGAACAAAATATCTCTTAAGCTTTTTATTATTTTAAGTCATTAAAGGTACATTTGTCACCATCTTAAATAATACGTCCTTTTTCATAAACAAAGCTTATCTAATAAGCTTCATTAAGATAATAAGACCATTGTAAAAGAAACATGTGTCCAAGGACTTATTCAAAGTTGATTCAATAAACTTTAATAAAATAATTAAGTCTATAAATAGTGTCCACTACTTGTCACCATCCTACAACAATGCTTAACCATTAAGCATTCTTAAAATAATCAAGTACATGACAAGTGTCCAACACTTGTACAAATATTATTCAAAACCTTATTCTTTAAGGCTTAATGATGTGTCAAATTCTAACAATTAGTATTCTACATATGTCTAATTCAAAAGGTCCCAACAATAAATCCTGCTCACCTATAATCTTTTGATTGAACTCTTTGATCGAGGATGGCGAATTTTGAGAAGTCCTAATAATGAGCTATTTCATTAGATCAACCTCTTTGAATGAGAATTGTTAATCTCGAGAAGTCTCAAAATTAAACTCATCTATAATTCTTTTGGGTTGAACTCTTCGAACGAGGATGCTATTCCAGTATTCAATGAGTACACTTTATATTGTGAGACTTTCTAGGTCCACGCCCAGTTTATCATATGGAACTCCACCATACATTTAAACGATGCCCCCCATACACTTTACAAATATTATAAAGCAACGTGTTGAACCATACAAGTTGAGGTTAAAATATATACGTATAATCCTTCCGTAACCTATATCCTTGAAAGAGCAGAGACATGAATCTCCATAGTCAAATCTTCATTTGATCAACCATGAACTTATCTCCAGATTTGTATTTCTGTAAATGATATCTATATACACTTTTGCGATATTGTTTATTCCATGAAAAACTCTTTTTTGGGTTTAGTGCTTATGGCTATAAGACTTTCTAAAATACAATCTCAAAGCATCAAGATATACAACTCACCCATAAGAGATGACGGATCCCATATCTATGCACACCAAACTCCATGCCTATCGGACTATATCCAGTGACACACAACGGTCAGACCATGAAAGGTCTCTGACATGTGTGAAACCAAAGTATGGTGGATCACTCGTAAGCCTACCATAGCGCTCAGGTCAAAGGATCACATATACTACTCAACTCGAGAAGACCTTCTATTGATGGCTTAATGGGATATCTATTAGAGGTCTTATGAGTTTGTTCAGTACCCAGTCCTAACAGAATACTCACATGCCTATACAAGCTTTTACTAAGCTTATGGTCTCTTAAGACTAATCATTTGAACCATCCAGATATAAACATACACTAATCTAGATAAAAGGTTTCACCGATTGATTCGCATCAGCAAAATAGATATGGAATGAGGTATTCGAGAACATACTGCGTAATGATGTTTCTTAGCACCATTTATAACTCTTTACAACTATGTCATTACTAATATATGTCCAGGTTGTTGTCCAAATTTAGACACGGTTTCTAACTCTTAGAATTTGCTAACACTTATAACCTGCTAACTTTTAGCACTTATAACTCTTAGCATCACTACTCTTAGCGTTGACCTAAACTCTTTTAGATCATATAATGTCTGAAATGTTACAAGCATCTTACCATTTAATAAATATAATTAGCGATTTAATGAAATATCGATTGTATAAATATTATAAATAAATATGATGGCATATAAGCACAATTCCAACAGTATATTCTCAAAAATGGTTCTTACTCGTAGGTTTACCGATATAGGTCTATTGGTAAGTCAGTAAGACTATTATATATCCGTATTTGGATTGTCTAGACAGTTATAAACATGCAAGTGTTAAGTAAGGATTGGATACTGAACAGACTCGCGAAGACATCCAATAAATATTTCATATAGCTATCAATGGATAGTATTCTTAAGTTGAATAGTATTTGTGGTCATTAGACTTGACCACCACGGTGGTCTTGTAAGTGATCCACCATACTTAGATTTTGTACATGTCAGGGACCTTTCATGGTTTGACCTTTGGGTATTGTTGGATATAGTATTATGCTAATGGACATTGGTGTGCATATATCATTAGTAATATTGTTAAAACATATATCCTAATACTTCAAGATTATATTTCAAAAAGTCTTTTGTTCAAAAGCATAAGCCTTGAAAAGAGTTTTTGTAAGGTGAAATAATATCACAAAAAAGTTTTCATATATTGTTTATCGAAATATATATCTAGAGATAAGTCTATGGTCAAACAAATAGAGATTTGACGGTATAGATCTATGTCTCTACTTTATCCAGATAAAAGTAATAGATGGATTATACAAATATGCATAACCTCAACTTATATGGTTTAATGCAATATATGTTTTTCTTTCTTGGAGAATGTCAAACATGATCTATTTTGTTAATATGGTGTTAGACAGATCACCTTGGTCATTCCTAATATTGCTAAAACGTAAAAGATTGGTTAGAGTGATTGGACTATACCATTTAAATATGCGTTGAGATAAATATAAGCGAATGTATTGCCCAATATTACTAAAGTATGAGGGTAGTATTAGTAAGTTATATTTGATGATTGACAAGATGATCAGAAATATGACTTAGCCAATATTATTAAAGTGTAAGGATAAGAAATGGATTAGGACTAAAGTTAAGAGTTGCATGAGATGCAATTGACAAGTGTTGTTTACCTTTTGGATTTACAATGACCAATATTGCTAAAGCGTAAGGTCAGAGTAAATTTGATTGGGTCTACTTTCCTCTATAAAGTTTAAAGAGTTCAACTTTCATATTCTCGTTCGAGAGATTAAAGGGACTACGTAAAGTAGTGAGATAGCGCTTTTAGATTGAATATATATCCATAATCTAAATAGAATTTTAATGATTTAAAAATGTTCCATTAACATCTCTTCAATTTTCTTTTAAAGATAAAATGAGTTTGAGTGACTTGTTGGCACACATATTTGATGTGTACTTGACTAAGAAATGTCAAAATTTACTCATATTGGTTGATGAATCTTAGAATTGTTCTAGATTCAAAGAAATTTGGATACATGATTGATCAGAAGATGCCTAGAGGTGTTTCTGATGATGTCTATTTAGAAGAGGTTGTTACTTATCAGAAATGGATAGATGATGATTTGAAAGTCAAGTCATATATCCTGACCTCGATGTTTACTAAACTTCAGAGAAAGTATATACATATGGATAATGCAAGTAGTATAATACTTCATCTAAAGAAGCTATTTAGTGATCGATTATAAGTAAAAATGTATTGAATTGCTAAAATATTATTTCAAACAAGACTTCTCGAGGGCAATTCAATTATTTGTCTTTCGATGTTTTGTTGGGAGGCAAACTAAAATAACATTTGTCTATAATCAGAGCAAATTTCTAAACCCATTTTTTCCTGAAAATATGGTGCAACTAAAAATTTATTTTTTTCTTAATTAATTTAGTTTTTCAATATAAATTTATAAATTTTAATAGTATGAATACATATAGCTATAAATAAAGAAAATAAAAAGAATAACAACAATAAAATAAAAATTGAATTGCATATAGTACATTATAGAAGTTGGGTTTGTCGAAGTTTCAATATATATAACTATAAAATAGAGAAAACATAATTACTTACTTTAGATGAGTAAAAGGTTAAATATACTTAATAAACATACACAACAAAATAATTTTAAAGAGAGCACTTTTAAATTATTATTAAGAATTTATTCAAAATTTATGATTGACAAACCTATTTGTACCAATTAAATTCTAAAGTAGGAGGAAACTATATTTACACAAACAAGTTAATCCCTCTCTTGTTAAGATAAGAAATATAAATAAATTCTTATTTGATTACAATAAGAAACACAAATTTATTTATGAAAAATTAATATAGAAAATAGGAAGAGCTTTGGGAAAAATATTAAGTTTGAGGTAACTGAACAAATAAACGACTAATAATATTTTTTTCCAATTGTATTAATTTTTTTTTAGAATTCCACCTAGTTGTAGTTCCACCTTTGTTCGAAAAAGAAAATGGAAAATTTGTAAATTGATTTTTTTTAATTATTAATTTTTAACTACTATCAACATTTTCAATTTTTTTATGGCCAAAATCATTAGAAACAGACACTTTTTTCCTTAACTATATTTTTTCAATATTATCACAATCGATTCCAAATGAAAGAATACAAAAACCTCTACCAACAAACACATACACTTCTTATTAAAGATTCGATCAAGTGGACTAAAAAGTCTTGGCAAATTAAAGATACAAATTTAGTAAGTTGTTCTAAGTTGTTCAATTAAATATATATTATGCAATATATGTTTGAAAATGAACATATTTGCAATATGTTTGTTTAAAATGAGTATGTTGCTTAAAAAAGAGTGAAAATAGTTAAAAATAATAGAAAATGGGTGAAAAAAATTCAAATGTGATGCAAAAATAAGAAAACTGGGGACGATGTGCCACGGCAACTTTAGCTCATGCCAAGCTCCTATGTGAGCACGGTGGGCACTAAGCGCCTTTTACTATTTTTCTTCTATTTATTTTCTTATTCTAATCAAAATTCTTATATTGTTTTTTCTTTTGTTATAGATATCATGGGACTTGTTTCAACTATTATATGCTTCGAAGGAAGGTGAGAGAGTTTCAGTGATAGTGTTGAGAGATACATTAGATTTGAAAATATTGGCATATCAGTTCTGAAAAATATAAAATATGAAGCATTGTTGAAATTTTTTTATCATATAATTAGAGTTGACTTAGTGCAATATAAAGTGACTTTTAGAATTGAGGTTTATTAAAATATTATGAAGTTGAGACCAAGTGCATTTGAAAATGATGATGATGTTGTCTTTTGGTTGGGTCAACATAAAGAAAATTTAACACCTTTATGTGTAACACTGGATGTTCGAGCTCCCGTATATGAAAATATTACAGCAGTGCCTATCAAGCAGAAACAAGTCTGCCCCAATCAATTCATGTCTGTAAGTGGTAGTAACCAAGTGAGTAGTATTACCCTAACAATTCCAACATTTGTGTTTCCACCAAACCCTCCAAAAGATTATCGTTATTCTCTTCTAATGTTCAAAGAAGAGCCAACTTACGTATATTATGCTAGTCAGTTTTATGGAAAAGATGATATTGATGTTGGTAATGATGTTGGTAATGATGTTAGTAATGATGATGAAAATAATGATAGTTATAAGAATGATGGTTATAAAACAGAAGTTGATAGATTGAATAAAATACTGAAGGGCGGACCATGTTATGTTTATGATATTTCTCTTCATGGGCTACATGATGAGTATGATTTGTATGCAAGAGAAGTTAGGGTACAAGTAAAAAACACATTTCAATTCATGCCTCTGATACCGTCGTCAGACTTGAACGTATCAGATAAGGTATTATGTACTGAAATTGGAGATATGTTTATGGAAAAGTTATATAACAAAGATAAAATTCATAAGGCTATTAGCATACTAGCACTTAAGGATAATTAGAGTGTCAAAGTTCATAAGTCCACCAGTGATCATTTTAAGGTGAAATGCAATGATAAAAGATGCAAATAGAGATTATGTATAGTGTCGATGGAATGGTGACAATTGTTCACTGTAAGGAGAGTAGATACAAAACACACTTGTGTTTTCAATCAATTATGGGATGATCACCAGTAAGCTAAGAGTCGTATTGTTGATAAAGTAATTAAAAATAAGTTTGCATTAGTTTTGGAACAGTAAAATCCAGGTACAGTTATCTACTTCAAAACTGACGATGATTATCACTTTAAGTAGTTCTTTATGGCGCTAGGACCTTGTATCAGAGGTTTCTAGTCCATTTATACGATAAGTGATTTCAGTGGATGAAACATTTATGAAAAGTGTCCATCTTGGTACAATGTTTATAATGGTATGTAAAGATGAAAATAATGAGATATTTCTATTAGCATGGGGAATTGTAGGCTTAGAAGATGATACTTTTCGAACATGGTTTATGGTCAAATTACAATGAGTAATAGGTGATCATCATGATTTAGCCTTTACATCCAACAACATGCTAGTATTGAGAGGGCTATTCAGGGTGTGTTTTCTAATGCGTATCATGGGTTTTTGCTTCTTGCACTTGAAGAAATATATAGAGACAAAATACAAGTTACCAAACAGAAAAGAATAAAAAAGGGAGATACTTAGGTGCCTATTTTCTTGCTGTCAAGGTATATCACCTTTTAGGCTTTCAACACCAAATGAACAAGATGTGGGAAATGAGACCTAATGCAACTAAGTATTTGGAAGAGGATGTTGGTACAAAAAAATAGGCTTGATCAGTTGATGCATTTAGAAGATACGATATTATGACTATTAATATCGAAGAGAGCATTAATACAGTTGCAAAAGATGCCAGAGAGCTTCTTGTGATAAAATTAGTTAAGTGGATATAAGAGCTAACACTACTATGGCTTCATAATAAATGGGAGGTAGAAAGACGTATAATGTCCGTTTTGATGACTTAGGCAAATCGCAAGGTGATAAAGTACAATGATAATACTAGTTGAATAATAGTTCACCCAGTGGATAATTCACTATTTCTAGTGAAGGACGGAGGTAGAGATGGAATAGTGGACATTACCACGAAGACATGCAGCTATCAGAAATTTGACTTTTGACAATTAGCTTATCTTTATGCACTTATCGTATGCAAACATATGAGATTAGCGCATGAGAGTCTTTATTCGAGTTATTACACATCTGAGTCTTTATTTCATGCTTATAGTGAGTCAATAATTTTAGCCATCCGTTAGATTAAATAGTCCTAGACGAGTTGAGAGATATTCTAGCCTTCGATAGCACATCATTAGGCAGGCAGGCGTAGGATGAAGCAGATTCCATCTCAAAGGGAGGAACCATTGAACAATGTTTGTAGTCATTGTAAGCAACACTGACATAACTGACAGACATGTTGAACCATATTACTTTACATAGTAATTGATATATGTTTGTTTACATAACTAAAATTTATATTAAATCTTGTTTTGTTTGGTTTATTGTGACATTTGTTGTTCAATTGTTAAATATATCTCATGTCTATGATGTACTACATCATTTGTTGTTTGATTGTTATATATGATTAATTATTGTTGAGCATATTTTATACTGAATATTTTGACATCCGTAGACTAGACATTTGTTTTTTTTTTCTGCAACATATATTTTATATATTAAATCACAAATACTTATAGTCATTTATTAAAATTCTGACAAATTTTTCCTATTTTATAAACATTCCCAAACCTCTTAGTCATAAAAAAAATACTGCTATACAATTATACATCATCTTTATAATCCACCAATACAATTATAATAAATAATTATATAACACAAATGCACACACATAGGTACCGCCCCATATGCACGTGTGCACATACTTACACATACACATATATATATATATATATATAATCTTTTGAATATCTATACATCTTGTCGAGCATCGATTTATAAAACTATGGCTATTTTGTGTCTAAAAAAGTTAGCAATCTTAGGGCTAAAATCAAATGGTCGAGCCAATATGACAGGACCCGACCCGAGACCCTCTACTATAGATCCCAGCGGCCCTGCCGGGCACCCCGATGGAAGTTCCTCCGAACCTAACTGGGTAAGTTAAGAAATTCCGTGAGGCGAACCCCTTTTTATTTCTTGTTACTACTAAGAAGATCTAGTAATATACATGAAAACGACATCTTAGTTTTAAAAACAAACGGACAGAGTTTCCCCTGTTTTTCGAAAAATCCATATAAACCTGCAAAGAAATTTCACTTCTAATTCCAACACATCTCAATTCTACCCATTCGGACCTCCGGTCCTTTTCAAATCAAATCCAACACAACTCAATTATTTCGTGTAAATCACAAAATAAGTATAATCATAAAAAGTAAAAACGATCATCATAAACTGGAACTCTCTTCTTCTTGATTCAACACATACTTACAAATATACATGCCTACAACTATTATGCATAAAGTAAAGAGTGCTATTAGCACATTTACATGTACAAAAATTATCTTTGGATTCGGCCCACTACTCGGTGATAGGAGAATTAGCAGCTTGCGTTCCGAGACCTGCACCTGGGAAAGGGGTTTAAAACATAAAACATAAAACGAGTGAGCTAAAGGAGCTCAGTGAGTGTAAATGAGAATTCAATTACAAGAATATTATACAAAGATAACAATTTCTAAAGTACATGCAGAAATTATGCTTCTAAAACGGATGTAATATTGTAAAACGGTTTCTAATATCATCTGCTAATGAAATCTTGCCGAGCGGGTTTTATCTACATCTTTGAAAAACTATATTCAGAATCTGTGTAACATAATAACTGCTGTGTGCATATAAATGCATAAATGCTATCGGTAAATCGAAAACTAGTAAAATCCTCGCTCGGCCATTTTTTTCTAAACTGTACCAATGGTAACCCTAAAGCTCTATACCCACGCAGCGACTCAACTAGCACCGTATACGTGAGTAGGTCACGGGGCACCTCAACTAGCAGCACCCACAGTGACATCTCAAGACATCTCACTGGCTACGCAGCAGAATCCTACATCGCATGCATATAGCGAGACAATATCCCGTACACATAGAGCGATTCACATGACTCGACATCCCGACTTCCCGGAGTTAGTGACATACCCCCAAGACCTGCCCATGTGCACGGAATATACCGGCCGGGTCTAATACAATCATCACCACTATAATCTGAGGGTACCAATGGCCTTAAAACAAATGTAGTAATTTCCAAACTGTTTCACAAATCGATCATGTAAAAGCATGTCTATGAATATATCAAGATCAGAAATCATGCTTATGCATCGAAAGTTCATAAAACATACATAGTCATTGTGCGAAAATATAATAACCGAAAAGTAAAAGAAATGGCAGATTTTCACTCACAACCGCTCCGCGCTCAATTTCGCTCCCGATTCCTGCTCCTGTTAACGCTCTCGGTTATCCTCACCTACGCGCCATAAATGACATTTAGAACCAAATCGAACACTAGAATCTCATTTAACTACTAAATGCCCTAATCGGCATACAAAGCCCGGAGGTAAACTACTTCCCGATTTTAGTTACGGAGCCATAATAGAAACTAACTCACCATCCGGCGCCCTGAAAATTATTGAACACCTTATCATTTGATTGGACATACTTGCCATTCACCTTTCCAACATGGACAATTATGTCCCATTTTCTTTATTTTTGGGTTTTTCATCAACCATATACATTCAATTCACAAAATGCATCATTTACACACAACAATTCAATCAAAACACCACTCAATTCCTCACTTCCCTAGTGTGGCAGAATTTCACCCTAGGTTCCAACACATTCCTTTTCTAAATTTCTTGTTCCAATTACAACAAAATCATGCCAATTTCATTCTAAAGCCCTAATTATAATCAATTGAAATCTCTACAACAAAATTACCAAAAACCCTAATTCTCACCTTGCCAATTTTTTCAAATTGATAACTCCTTCAAGCTCCAAACTAGAATTTAACTCAATCTAAGCCAAGAATACACATAAGAACATCAATTAACACATTCTTGAATTCTCACTTATCAAACTCATAAAAGATGCTTTTCTTACCTCTTTTTCTTGAATTTCCACTAATAGAGACTTCAATTGAGCTTAGGGATGGGTTTGTAACCTTAATTTGGCTTGATTACACATGAAAAATCATGAAAAAAAACTTGAATAGTCACTGTAGCAGCACCCCCCTTTGAAGCTCGAATTTCTCTCTTTTTTTGGCTAAGTGTTAGTTTTGATTTCTCTTCAAATTTCTACACACTTCTAACATATATATAGTACTCCCTCAATTTACCATTTTGCCCTTCAACTTACTTAAAACTTCTAATTTGCCATTAGTTAAAAACTAATTATGTAATTAGTTCATTTGTAACTATCTAGGTAGAATAGTTCAAAGAATTAACTAGAACTTCCAACTTGGCAATCCATGAGATTTCTTCTAATTGGTCCATTCTCTAATATATGGATTATGTTTCTCAACAAAGGCTTGTTCCATTCATAACCCTTAAATGGAAATTCATGTAGTAAATTAGAATTTTCTTTTCCAAGCCAATAGAGAGAAATTCTAAAAATATTCTAGGGTCATTCGGCGTACCGATCAAGTGTGAAATTACCAAATTAGGTCTGATATCGCTCACGTGCACTATAAAGAAAATATTTATAATAGGGTTAAAATCGAGTAACCTTACGGTGTCTTATTTGTTCTATGCCAAAATCTAGGCGCCAATACTACTGATAGGGATTGGATATTACACAATATGAGGTAGTCAATGAACATATAAGTAAAGACACTATAATGCCTATTCCCAAACCTTTGTTGAGGTACACCATTCTTTAACCGAATAACTGGGAAGGTGATGTATTTATAGTCACTTCTATCCTCAACTCATAAAATCTACATTTATGGAGATAAAAAAAATGGCATGACAATACTTAGAGATGCGATAAAATATTCAATCACTTGGTCAGAGTATGCATTCATGCTAGAATCATATAATGTAATTCTCCTTTGAATAAAATTGACCTCTGCCACAAACCAATGTTATTGTTTGTAATTAAAAGGAATATATACCTACACAAACCATTGTTATTTCATTATGAACTTATTATAGACTAAACAAAATAATTTTTTTTTACTTCCATTACTTTATTGACCTCAGCTCATATTTTATCATCAACTAAATCTTCCTTCATTTCTTATGCATATGAAAACAATGTTGCGTCCTATTTAATATCATCATTATTTTGGGCTTGCGCTTGGAACATATGTTTAATATGCTCCTAAGAACAAACAAATATATGACATTAAGCTCATTCAAGTTAACCAATAGATTTATAACGTAATGTGAATAACAATCGGAGAAAAAAACTTAAAAAAAATATAGACCTGCAACTGTACAATACTGTGAGTACACTCGCTAAAAGTGTTCATGTTATAGAAGAACCAACTTTAAATACTCATTTATATGCTGCAAAATCCCATATAATGTATATAAGTGTTGATACTGTTCATAAATATTTTAAAAAACAAATAAAATATCCTTACTGAATCATCAAGCTAGTAATTTATGATCCTCTTAAACAATCCTTATCAGCATCAAGCCTGTGTAAAAGAAAAAAACATGCTGTGATTCCTTATTCTTTATCCAGGCCAAAAGATCTGTATGTTTTGCTTCATTTATAGGCTTCAATTGCCTATATACATAAATTGAAACTTGTACTTACAATTTAACATCTTTTCTTTTGACATTCTTTCAGACAAGATTGGTATAAAGAGTGTGTTTAATCCACGTAGACTTGTACTAGCGCCCATACCTCCTCATCTCTTGTTCAGCAACATCGTGTATAATTTGAACACTTACGGGACTCTTAGTTGCATGCTGCATGTTAAGCTACACCTTAGGCTGATTCTTAGTTGCTAGAGTTTGTGTCTAAAGTCATCGACCATGCATCCTCTCTCTTGAAACATAACAATACAATACTATAATGTGTTCTTATGAATGTACCAAATCAACTTCATATACCAAATGTACCATCGTTTAATCTGGATCCTTGAACATCTTGGATGCATTAAAGTACTCCATCATGAGCCTTATGTGATGCAAGATATTTTGGATGTCTTTATCCATCTTCGTACTTATGCCTACCAGGACGTGCAAGATCTTTGCTTTGTCTTTAACCATTTGGTCCCTAAGATCATCAATATTCTTCTCAAGATGATTATATTCTAATGACGTATCTAATTAAAACTCTACGTAAGTAATTATAATCAATCTTCATAATATAATACTCATCAACATTATATAGTGAATCAAAGAAAAAAGATTAAATTATTGTACCATTGTTCCAGACACTATCAGAACCTTGAATGGGTAGCCATGTAAAATATCCATATCATCCCTAGGATCGAAGAATTAGATGTTTGACTTCGATATGCCCAAGTTTGAGAACCCTTTCCCATTCTCCCAATGGAATGCACAATTTTATCATTGTGTGTCAGGTCTCATTCTTCTCATGTTTATGGGGCACTAATTTCTTATATGCATCCAAAACCTGTATAAAATTTCAAATTTATTAAGCATTAACAAAAAAAAAAAATATTTCCCATAATATATATATATTTTTCATTCTATGTAAAAACATACCAAATGTTCATCTTTTCTAGCCTTTATTAGTTTTTTTTATTGGTGTTGTACTTATGCTATTGTAGAACACACTCCATGTAATCGCGTCCTATGGGTAAAATAAAATAAAATTCTAAATGAGAGAATCTAATGCTTCTTTGGCATACGAAAATCATAATTCTTCATATAAATTGTTAGTATGCACTTGTCTTAATAAAATCTCATGTACTAATATATATGAGAATAGAATATTGTGTACATCAAGAAAATTACCAATACATGTGGTCTAAAATAATTTCGTCTGCCTAGCTGTCAATTTTTCTTGATAGAGTCTGTAGTCCACAACTTAGAGTAAGTATTGATTGATGATCAGTATAAATCATTTTGTGGAATTACATATGATTTGGAGATGTTTTGCTTTTTTAAAAAAATAATTATTAGTACATGAGTAGATAGTTAAATAAATTTTAACCAATAATAAATAAATTTAGTACCAAAATTAAACTAAATAAATTTAAAAATTAAAATTAAAATGAAAAAATAAAATGAAATAAAAATACTAAAATTTAAATAATTAATTAAATCAATTGTAATAAACAAAATTTATAATGATTAATTAATTAAATAAAATTTAAAAATATTTAATCGTCACATGGCGCCATAGGGTGCACTGTTAGACATATAATATTATTTATGCCCTTAAAGCATGTAAAATAATATTTTATTTGATTAATAAAAGTTTATTCATATATATAATTAAGCATACATTGATGAGTTTATATTTATAAAGTATGTGATCTATGTATTAGGCATATGATGCTAATACAGAGGGTATAGATCGTAAGTTTTTTATAAATTAAATCTAGTTCACAACCATTAATAAAAAGGGCATTTCATTATGTAAGGTTGTAATTTTTCTACTTCTTATAGTGGATGATTTACCTTGATCATCGAAGTAGAGACTTAGAGTTGAAAAACTAGTGTATATATTACATTGAACAGGATTATTTTGAATTTTGATCAGATTAACTAAATGTCATTGATCTTCATTCATAAAAGTTTTGATAAGCTTGATTAATCTTAATCCTGAGCAAACACGGAACCTATATTTATGTGTTATATCTTTTGAGTTATCACAGAGTGAGATCTATATAAATAGTCAAAACGTCGATTTCTTGAAGATATAATTTCATGGGTCGTAGGTACATATATTTGCAAGATTACATCTAATAAATAATGTCCACCTAAGTTATTTGCAGTAGTCGATCATTTGAGTCTATAGCCACAGTTTATTTAATAAATTATTTGTTGAATAATAATATTTATTTACAAATATAGATATATTAAAAGTGATCATTAGAGCATTCAATAACTTAGGAGAAAATAAGTAATTAAAGAGGTAAGACATTTTTTCTATGACCTAGCTTTAATTATGGACATTAATTAAAGGGTTAATTAAGTGGTTATTATTGGTCTAAAGACCAAGCCCAATTTAATTACATGGAGTTTTAATTAAATGGGCTTTTACTTAATAACATAGATTATTAGAGTACAACTCTTGATTTTTAGTGGAATAGTCTAGGGTTAACTTAGAAGAATTGGTGTATCATAAGATGATTAGGACTTGACCTTTTAAGTTGGAGCTAGAATACCCACGGGTCTTGCAGTCCCTCTACTAGCTCAAATCCTAATCAAACTCTAATTTTCTAATTCTAATCTAATTCTAAAAACACAAGGGAGATTACTATATATATGAGAGGTATGGAGTAGTAAACAATTACAACAACTATAATTAGAAAAATTATTTTTACGTAGTTTTATGTGGAAAAATAATTTGGTTATTACCATTCTCTCATATTTAGGCATTAGTGATTTTAGAGATTAAGGAAAGATTCACGTGCCCATACGCGTTGAGTTTGAAGGTTGAGATAATATCCTTATACATCTAATTATGAACAAGATGACCTGCCTTTTATTATGTTTATTTTTATAAACATAACTTTTTTTTTATTTACTACTAATAGGCACCATATGCCCATATGCCCTCGCACTATTTACACTAATTACTAACATTGTTTCACTTTGTTTTCGAACTTTTTTGGCCATTTCAAGCCATTCTGTTCATTTTTCATCATTTTTTACTAATACAATCATTTTCAACCATTGTTTCCACCCTTTAAACTCTAAATATAATCATTTACACTAATTACTAACAAAAATACAACAAAATAACACTAAATTGTACTCGCCAATTTTTGTTATTTTTAATTTTTTTTTGACTCTACAATTGGTTCTTTTACTTCTAATCTTTAAAATGTGATGGTTTTGAAGCTGATCTATGAGTTACCGGATGCTTTGGATGGATTTGAGAGAGTGGCAATGTGTGTGTTAGTTTTAAGAGAGTGAAGTATCGATTTTGAATGAGAGGAGTAAAAATGTGAAACAATTTCTATATTACCCATAAAAAATTGAAAATATTAACCATGGTTAAAAAAATAAATATACAAAATGGGGTTATTTATGAAAATTTCCCAAAAGAAAAAAGAATCTTTTAAATTTTTTCATTGAAAATTAATCAGACTTTTATCATAACTCTAGTTTATTGTAATAATCTATCTCACAAGATGTTGGGCCCAAATTCGAATGGCCAATTAGCTCAATGCCATATATTCAAGTCCAGTAGAAGGAGAAAGCCTAAAAGAGTCTAAATAGATACATTCGCGGAGGATCCATTCTCTTGTTAAAGCCCTTAATTAGAATGGATTATATATTATTCCTCCTCACAGAATAGCTTTAACAATCTTTTGAAGGACACTGTTGATCCAACAATAAGAAAGCAAGCGCCTTCATCTAACGGTAGAGGAAATTTGAAAGAAAAAATCCCTAATTTTCCCTTTAACTCATCTCTTACAAAAATAAAAAATCCTCTCTCTTTCTTCACACGAAATTACATACAACTTTTTCACATTGGAATATTTTTGAAATTTAAATTACTATTTTATGTAGTATTTTTAGATTAACTTAACACTTTAATTTTACTTCCCAATTTTTCTTACTTTAATCCTTCTTTTTGTATTGACTTGAGCGTCGAAGTATCTTTCTCAGGTATCTAGAGGTGCTCAAGACTTAAAGGAATAAAGAGATGGAAATCTAAAGTTTTCGGGTTGAAGGAGTACTAATCTCGAACAACTTTATTAGACAACTTAAATTTCTTCATTTAAGTTTTGGATAATTTTTAAATTTAATATCAAGGAAAAGTTGTCGATTGAAATCATTTTTAACTAAAAACAATATTGTACATAATTTATAAAGTTGAGATTTACTTTTCCAATTCAAATTAATAAGGCTAACAATAAAGTGAGAAAGGATATGGATCTCTCTTGGTAACTCAACCCTTAGGTTGGAGAAGGAGTATTCAAATCTATTCCTATTTGGGGATGGCAAAAAAATTCTGTTCTAAAACAATCGGGATCCAAAACCAATTCAAAAAATCTAGGTTGAGAGTTCATTTTTTTATAAAAAAAATATGGATTCAAGTTTTTATAGAAACCCAAAAATCTGGCCTCGATCTGGATTTTATTTATTTTTTATTTTTTAAAGTCCTAAATTAATTTTTAATATATATGAATCTAACAATTGTTTACAAAATAAATATCCCAAAAGTTCAAATTTGACCTAAACATTTGAAAAAAATATGAAAACAAATTAGTAATAAATTAAAAAATAAAAAAATTCGGGCTTAAATCTGGATTTGGATCCAGATTCGTTAAAAAATTCAAATTTAAAATTGAGTTGAGCAAAACCAGAATTCGAATCCTAATTTTACAATTCTTGCCCCTATCCCTTTTACTGTATATTTAGTATACTTGATAGAGATCCCTGAATAAGGAATGAGATACCTTGTGGGTATTAAGTGCCTAGGGTCAAAATATCTAAATTGAGAATTTACTAGGTCAAAATCCAAATAATTAAGAATAAAATGTCATAATTTTAAAACTATTTTAGGCCATAATATAAATTCTTTTATTAAAAGGGTTACAAAATTAAACTTCCATCTCAACTATTTGCGAATCCAGATATCAATTCAGTAATCAATTGAATGAACAAATAAATAAAACTTTTGGAATTTAAAATGGAGAAATAGGGCCGGGAATATACCCATCCCTGCCCAAAAAATAAAACTCAGAAGGGAGCTTTCTCCATCACAACCTGAACCCAAAAAATATATTTTGCTTGTACAGATCAAAGAGCTTATTTATCTACTTGGTTTATAAACTCAAAAATAATAATCAATGTGTTTTTGAAGGATGGTGATATTTCTCTCCATTTTTCTTAATGTAAAAACACTCTAATTTTATAAATAGACCATTAAATATTTTGAGAATATAGTATGTTGTAACTACAACCTATTTAATATAAAAGGATACCCCTATATCAGTTACTCATTTCATTCACAACACTTATTCCACGAATATGAAGCATGGTCAGGAGGTTTTCTTCCTCTTTAGTTTTTAATATTGGAATATGATTGTATAAATTTCTCTTTTTTTGCCTTTTATTGGTCTCATTTTTGAAATGGCTTAACCATCTCGCATAACTCAAGTTCAAAAAGATATAAAAGGTTGAATTGGTAAAAATGGCAAGAACACTACTTGGACTATGAGTTTTACAGTTGTTAATGTTATCGTTTGTGCTTATGTGCCATCCCTGTTTGTATGAATATTTATTTAATAATACTTATATAATGTATTTTGTTAAATTTCTAATACTCTTTATTAAATAGTATTGATGCTTGTCACATTACAGACACTGTATGATTTGAAAGGGTTCAGATTTAGTCTAAAGGTGTTTAGACCGATGCTAAGAGTTAGTAAAGTTAAGGGTTATAAATGCTAGCAATTAACAATGTTAAAAGTTAGTAGGTTATAAGAGTTAGCGGGATTTAAAGGAGTTAGAATCTTGTCTATAATAGGACAAAGACTTGAGAGTATACTAGCAATGACATAGTTGCAAAGAGTTTCAATAGATGCTAGAAAATATCATTATGCAAGTATGTTCTCAAACATTGTATTCCTGATCTAATTTTACCAATAAAGGTTTATCGGTGAATCCCTTTTATATAGATCAGTGTATATCTATAACTATAGCATACAAATGATTATTCTTAGCTGACCATAAGCTTCAAGCTTGTATAGGTATACATGTATTCAGTTAGGATTGAATATTGACCAGACTCATGAGGACCCCAATAGATATCTTATGAAACCATCAATTATAGGTCCTCTCGAGTTGAGTAGTATATGTGGTCCTTTGACCTAAGTGCCATGGTGGACTTATGAGTGATGTACCACATTTTGGTTCCACAGATATCAGAGACCTTTCATGGTTTGACCACTGCGTGTTGCTGGGTGTGGTCCAATGCTTATGAAGTTTGGTGTGCGTAGATACGAGATCCATTAGCTCACATAAGTAGGTTATATATTCGATACTTCAAAATTATATCTCAGAAAGTCTTACGGTCATGAGCAATAAACTTGGAAAATGAGTTTTCTATAGGGTAAAATAATATAACAAAAGCGTTTGTTTATATTTTTTATTGAATATGAATTTGGAGACAAGATTGGATGAGCACATAAGGATTTCACTATTTTGATCTATATCCCCACTCATCTAGGGTATAAGTGATGGAAGAATTATATGTATATGTTCTAACCTTAGCTTGTATGGTTTAATGCGCTAATTTATAATAATCACAATGTGTGTGTGGGGCATCGATCATGGACTCATGAAATAGTTCTATTTAACGAATTGGGAGCGGAACTAAGGAGTCTTGCAATATAAAGTGTAATCATTGTGCACTGAGACAGCTACCAGATTGAGTAGTTCAATCTAGTAAAATTCAACAAAATCGAATATTTGTTTCAAAAAATCTTGGGGTGTGTGCGTGTCAATATTTAAGTGTTAAGTACAATTAATTGGATAATAATTGTTGTTGATCAATTAAATAATGACATGTGGCGGGTAGTGAGTCCTCGTTTAAGTTAACTCAAGTGTGGGTTTAGTGAGACCCACATTAGGTTAAATGAGGGCATTTTAATAATTTCACATATATGATTATTTAAGAGTTAAATAATCAAAATATTTAATATTATAATATATTAAATAATATGAATAACTCAACCATGGTTAAAAGTTAATCAAAGTAGAGTTAATGATTATTTAATTATTATATTATATTAAATTATAAATATATTAGATATTTAACCAAGCTTGTTGGAGAAGCTTGGTTAACCCAACCATGGTTAAATGTTAACCACAGTTAGGTTAATAATACATTATTTATATTAAAGATATTTTATTAGGAAAATATCCAACCTTACCATGGTTAAACGTTAACCATGGTTAGGTTAAGTAAATAGTGTATATATATGTGAATTGAAACAAAACACAAATGTTAATTGCTTTTGTAGTGGCTGGATAAGCTTAAGGAGAGAAAGAGAAGCTTTGTTTTTGTTTTTTGCTTCAAAGTGTTAGAATCAAAGGGAAACAAAAACCATTTTCATCCTTTCCATTTCTTTCAAAAAGGGCTAAAGCCATTAAAGCATTTATACTTTTTGTTTTTGATCAAAAGTTGATCAAGGAGAGGTTAAAGAGCTTAGGGTTCAAAGAGTTGAACTCATTGTTGGATTGGGCTGCTGTATTAATTGATCAAACCCACTGTTGTTGATAACTAAAATTGCCAACAGGTTGCATTTCAGATGAATTCCCGGTTATTTAGTCCAAAGGCCTACAAAGGTGAGATTTCTCAATTTTGTTTTAAGTCGATTAAAATGCTTAAATGTCTTCATAATATTGTTTAAATGCTTCCACAGCGTATGTTGATGCATATATTCATATATTTGATGCGTATGTATGTTTGTATAAATATAATTCCACATATATACATCCTATTATAATCGGCACCAATAGTTAATGGGTTAGAATTCTATCATAATGTAATAAGTCTATCACATTATCTGATAACCCTCACATTATCACATTATATTAGGCCTATAATATTAAGATTAAGTTTCGTCTTATATGTATTTGAATATGAATAAAATTGTGTATCAGATTGCACTATATAAAGCATGCATTAAACGTATTTTATTCAATCAAAAAATAATGAATGCAATACACATACATAGAGCATTCAAACCCTCTTACTTGAAACACTCCTACACATTATTATGATTGATCAAACATTGACTTGAGTTTCAAAATGTCTTTTTTTTTAGGAGAATGGTTCTCTTCATCAGCAATACTCTACGCATTCAAAGGACTAAGAGGTAATTTCTAAAAGATTCCAGATTCAGAACTTTTACGTCTCGATTTTGCTTTTTTATCCCCTTAATTCTCATATCTTTCTCTTTCTTCCTAATTTTTCTTTTCATTATATTGCTTTCTCTCTTTTTTTTTTAATATTGTCTCCAAATGTCCCATGTCTTTCTAAAGCTATGTTTGATTTATAATAATAATAATAAATAAATAAATAAAAAGCCATCGATCACAGTTCATTGCATTTGGAAGATTTGAGCGTTATAATAGAAATAGTAATAAGGATAGTTTTGATATTGTATAAGATTTATTCATATGTGTAAAATTTTCGATGAAAAAATTTATAATGGATTGTTTAATGAAAAAATTTTACAATGGATTATTATTACACATTTTTATTGGGTTAAAAATTATTAAGAAATAGTATATATATATATATATATATATATATATATATGAGAATAAGGTATGCAATAAAATAATGTATAAAATGGATTGAATATGAAGTGGATTGAGAGAAGATTGTTGAAGGAAAGTGAGCTGAGCTCATTCAAATATTATTGCCACTCGTATACATAGTACAATGATGGTGAAGTTCTCAAAATGGTCCCATTCTTAATATGCCTAGGTGAGAACCAATAAGAGCACCCTCATATTTAGCCAATGATATAATTGCCACCAAACCAACCAATGAAAAATTGCCACTATTACAAAGTAAATGAGAGAATGACATGTGTGGAGATCCATGAACTTATAACACTATTTTGAATATTCACTACTTTAATTGTATTTTATATTATTAAGAAAAAATTAAGTAAGACAAAAATAAAAAAATATGTTAAATGTGCTCAATATTGCCTCACTAAAAAACCTTGCTAGTTAAACTCAGTAAGATAAAATTTGATTAAAAGAAAAAAGAATGGAGTGTATATTTGTAATTGAGGCAATTCCTCTATTCTAGGAATATGCCCCCCCTAATTAAATGCTCCCCTAAAAAGATTTCATCAGTTTAATAATTTATTGAGTTGACATATACCAATTTAATGGACAAAAGTTTTAAAATGTTAGCAAAGATTTGGTGAATGTATGTGTAAAATTGTTAGTAGAGCGTATATGTTTAACTTAATTTTGTTAGTCTGCTGTAGCTTTACACATTGATTATACATCGATCTATTCAAGGCCAAACACAAATCCTTCTTCCAAGTTCATTAGGATTTTCTTAATCAATCTAATTATGGATTAAGTAATTGACAGCATTAAGCACTTATAGAATGAACAATTCAATATTGATTTCATAAATTAAAGAAAAATAGGTCAATTCAAGTTACATATTGAGTTCAAATTATAATGTTAGAAAAATAAATTAGGTTATGATGAAATAAAGAGTTTTAGAGTACATTATGTTCAACATCATAGAGAGATAATATAAAACTAAGAAAAATAAAGAGAAAAGAAGTAAAATTTATGATGCTCTGAATTCTTTAATCTTTAATCTCTTCTCTTGATTCTCTAAAATTTTACTCTAAACTCTTTAAAATTTATTCTCTCAAATCCTATAATTCCTCTCCCAAAATTAATTTCTATCTTTTATATATATGTTTCTATCTTTAAGTCAGGGCAAAACTTTGGGTGCAAGTTAGATTGTGATTCAAATTCTGCACTCAGCACTGCGGCATTGCTTCCTAGAGTTGTGATGCTGGCTAATGATGCTGCCCACCATGGTGCTGCTACAGGGCACCGCGATGTTAACTTTCTGCTGCACTTGGCACTACCACACAGAATTTCGATGCTATAGCCTTGAGGTTTTGCCCAATTGCTCATTCCTCTCTTTTCTAGTGCTAGATCTTCAATTCTAGGGCCGTGGTGTTGAGTTTTGATCTCGTAACTAACATTTTCCCTTTAATTTCCCTCAGATTCTCACCTTAATATCTTTATTAATGTTAAACCTACAAAATTACAATAAAACACATAAAAAGCCTAGTAATCATGTTTAAAATAAATAAATTATTAGAGTTGGTGCTCGAGCTCTATTTTATTTTTGTATGTCTATTGTTAATATTTATATAATGCGCATTTTCACATTTTTATTTATCATATGGTATTAATATTTATTTTTTCATACATTATAGATCATTATAACTAAGAGCTAATATTTTTAAAAGGTTAGAATCTTGTATGAATTAGGACAAAGAGCCGAGAATATTTATTGTAGTGATATAGTTGTAAGAAGTAATAAAAGATGCTAAGAAATGTCACAATGTAGCATGTTCTCAAAAATGATTCCTAGTCGTAGGTTTATCGATGCGAGTTGATTGGTAAACCAGTAAGACCTATATATGTCTATATCTGTATTGTCTAGACGGTTAGTCTCAACAAACCGTGAGCTTAGTAGAAGCTCATATAGGCATACAAGCATTAAGTAAGAACTTAACATTGAATGGACTCACAAAGACATCCAATAGACATGCCATAAAGCTATTAATAGATGGTCTTATCGAGTTAAGTAGTATTTGTGGTCCTCAGACCTGAACGCCATTGTGGTCCTATGAGTAATCTATCATACTTAAATTTCACATATATCAAAGACCTTTCATGGTCTAGCCTCTAGGTGTCGTTGGGTATGGTCTGATACTCTTAGAGGCCGATGTACATAGATATAGAATCTATTAACTCATATGGTTAGACTGTATATCATAATGCTTTAAGATTGTATTTCAAAAAGTCTTTTGGTCAAAAGCATAAGCCCCGAAAAGAGTTTACATAAGGTAAAACAATATCGTAAAAGAGTTTGCGTATATTTTGTTAAAATATATATCTAGAGATAAGTTCAAGGTCGAGCGGATAAAGACTTGACGGTATAAATCTATATATGTACTTTTTTTGGGATATAAGTGAAAGAGAGATTATGCAAATATGCATGACCTCAACTTATATTGTTTAATACTCCATTTTGTATTGGTTGTGATATGTAGGTGGGCAAAGTTTATACATTTATAGAATTTTTCATATAACAAATGAGTAGTCTCACAATATGAAGTATACTTATTAAGCACTCGAGTAGCAATTAGTCATTTAAGAACTTGATAGATTTGTGCAAATAATAATTATAAGATAATTGTTATTTTGATTAAAAGGTTTAGGGTTGAAGAGTTCAATTTGAGATATTTCTATATAAATTAGATTTGATTTTACAATATGATGGTTATTGGAGTTGGCGCTTGAGTGTCATTCCATTTTTGTATGAATTTTATTAATATTTATACAATACACATTTTTATAAATCGTTATTTATTTTAATATGATATTAATTTTGTTCTTTTTCATACATTGTAGATCTAAAGGTATTTAGGTCAGAACTAAGAGTTAATATTTTTAAAGGGTTAGAACTGTTGGGATTTGTGCTCATGTGCCATCCCATTATTGTATGAATATTTTATTTTATAATATTTATACTGTTCATCATTTGTTAAATCGATAATTACTAATATTAAATGGTTCAATGCTTGTAATGCTACAGACATTATATGATTTGAAAGGGTTCAGATTTGGTTTAAAGAAGTTTAGATCAATGTTAAGAGTTAACATCACTGAAAATTATAAATTCCAAAGAGTTAGCATGTTATATTAATCAATGAAGTCTAAGAGTTAGAATCTTGTCTGTGACGGTACAAAGACCTGGGAATACATTAGTAATAATATAGTTGCAAGAGTTATAATAAATGTTAAGAAATGTTATTAAGCAAGTCTATTATCAAATTATATATTCTTGGTCTTAATTCATTGATGCAGGTCTGTCGGTGAAATCTTTTTACATAGACCAATGTATACTATACCTAAATGGTCTAAATGGTTGTTCTTAACTAACCATGGGCTTATTGAAAGTTCGTATAGCATATAGGTGTTCAGTAAAGACTAAATACTGAACAGACTCAATGAGGACCCCAATAGAAATCCCATGAAGCTGTCAATGGAAGGTCCTCTTGAGTTGAGTAGTATACGTGGTCGTTTGACCTGAGTACTACGGTGAGCTTGTAAGTGATCTATCATACTTTGGTTCCACGCATGTCACAGACCTTTTACGGTGTCACTACTGTTAGGGTTATGCCTACGTGCTATCCCAGTTTTGTATGAATGTTTGATATCTATACAAAATATATTTTTTTATATCGCTAATTACCTTTTAATTATATGGTTTAATGCTTGTTACGTTACAAACTCTGTATTATCTGAAAGAGTTTGGATAGGGTCTAAAGGAGTTTAGACTCTTGCTAAGAAATAGTAAATATTCCAAGAGTTGGAACATTGTCTGTAACGGGACAAAGACCTCAAAATATGCTAATAATGATATAGTTGCAAGAGTTGCAATAGGTTCCTAGGATGTGTCATTATGCAAGCATGTTCTCAAATACATAGTTCCTATTCTATTTCTACTAACGCAGGTCTGTTAGTAAATCTTATTAATTTATATAGGTCAATGTATGTCTATATCTGCAGGGTGCAGTTGTTGTTCCTAGCTGACCAGGAACTTGGAGATTGTATAGGAATACAGGTATTCAGTTAGGACTGAGTACTGAACAGACTCATAAAGACCCCAATAGACATCCTATGTTACTGTCAATAGAAGGTCCTCTCGAGTTGAGTAGTATATGTAGTCCTTTGACCTGAGCACCACAGTGGGCTTGTGAGTGATCCACCATGCTTTGGTTCCACGCATGCTATAGACCTTTCATGGTCTGACCGCTGGGTGTCATTGGGTATGGTCCGATGCTCATGGAGTCCGGTGCGTGCAGATATGGGATTCATCAGCTCTCATAGGGAATGATATATCTAAATGCTCTAAGATAGTATCTCAAGAAAGTCTTATGGCCGTAAGCAATTAACCTAGAAAGGTGTTTCCATTCGGTTAAACAATATGGCAAAGAGTTTGCTCTTATTGTATAATTGAGATACCATTCTGGAGATAGGTTTATGGATGAGCATATGGGGATTTGACGGTGTGAATTTATGTCCCTGCACATCCAAGATATATATAATGAAAGGACTATATATATACGTTGTAACCTCAACTTGTATGGTTTAATGCACTGATTTGTAATATTTGTAACATATACGTGGGGCATGGCTCACGGACTTATGGAATAGTTTCATTTGACGAATCGGACATAGATCTAAGGAGTCCCGCGATATAGAGTATACACGTTATGCACTAGGGTAGAGTACTAGATTAAATTGTTTAAACCAGTAATATCCAACGTTACCACAGAAATGCGTGCATGTTGGTATTTAAGTATTAAATACAACAATTAGTAAATAATTATTATTCACTAATTAGAAAATGACATGTGACGCATTGTGGACCCTCGGTTGAGTTTATCCAAGTGTGAAATTTGATGGGACCCTCTAAGGGGTATACTTAGTAACTATTTACGAGGGGTAAAATAGTCATTTCGTACTTTGATTATTTAAATGTAAAATAATCAAATATCTCTAATTAAATATATTATTTTATATTATTTTATTAATAATAATATAATATATATAATGCATGATAGTTGTCATGCATTATATATATAATATTATTCTTTTCTTTTTATATTATTTTATTTTGCCAACAAGGCTTCCTTTATTAATATTATATTGTAATATTATTTTTTTTATTGTAAAGAGATATATATGTGTGATTACAAACGAAAATGGGTAAGAAGAAATTAAAAAAGAAAAAGGAAAAGTTAAAAGGGTTAATTTCCTTAGCATTTCCCGTTTTGCTCTTGGGAAAAACAGAAGCAAGTGTTGCTTCTATTTCATTTTCTTAATTCGTGGGAAACAAGAAGCAATTGTTGCTTCTATTTTCTTCTCTTCATCACTGTGAGAAAGAAGGAGCAAAAGGTTGAACCGGCTATTTGGGATTAAGTGTTAATCCTACGTTGGATTCAGGAACTATTGTTCTAGATTATCAATTCCACCAAGTTGATAACTAGAACTGACAATGTGTGTAACTCCAGGCGGACTTTGAAAGATTGAGTGTAAAACGTTACATGTACTGGTAATTTCTCAATTTTATCATTTATATATTAATTTGATTAATATATGATTTGTGTGTTAATTGTATATTTTATAATTCCACTGCGTTAAAATATGTATTAGATGCGTATTTTGCAATTATCACATTAGCACATGCATACACCCGTACACAATTGGTCCCCCTACAACTACTAGGTATCACTGGTATGGTCCAATGCTTATAGTGTCTAGTGTGTATAGATATGGGGTCTATACGCTCTCATGGATGAGTTATATATCTAGATGCTCAGAGATTATATATTAGAAAATCTTATGGCCATAAGCAACAAACCCAAGAAAAGGGTTTCCTACAGGGTTAAACAATATTGTAAAAGTGTTTGCATATATTGTTTATAAAGATATGTGTCTGGAGATAAGTTCATGGATGAACACATGGGAATTTGACGGCAGTGATCTATATCCCTACTCTTCCAGTATATAATTGGCAGAATGATTATACGTATACATTATAATCTTAACTTGTATGGTTTACTGTGCTAATTTGTAATATCCGTGACGTGTGCATGTGGTATCAATTTCAGACTCACAGAATAGTTCTGTTTGACAAATCGGGAGTGGACCTAGAGAATCCCACAATATGAAGTGTACTCATTGTGCACCGGGCAACGTACTGGATTAAATAGTTCGATCCAGAAAATTTTAGCAAACTGAAAATTTACTTCGGTCTCCCTCTGGTCGTGCACGTGTCAAGACTTAAGAGTTAAGTATGTCAATTAATTAACAATTAGTTATTGACCAATGGGATGTTGACAAATGGCACATTGTGGGCCAATTATTATTTGACTTAAAAATTATCAAATGACCTTATTTGTTAGACAAATAATATTATTATTTTATTTATTAAATATTTATTGAATAAAATAATAATATATGATATTAAAGTTAAACAATTATATTTTATTCATTTATAATATATTTTAACTTGATTAAAATATTAAACAAAACAAATGAATGCCCAACAAATTTAATGAATTAAAATTAATATATTTGATTATTTAAATTATTTAAATAATTGCAAATAATATTAAAATATAGGAATGATGAATGGTGGGGGGCCTATTGTATGAATGAAAAATAATAGTTCTTCAATTCATTTGGCCTTCATTAAAGGTAAGTTCATTCCTACACAAATGCATAAATGTTTTATTCAATTTGTTTAAAGGTAAACAAATATATAAAAAAAAAAAACAAAAGAAAATGGGATAAGTATTGTCCATTAAGAGGGAAAAACAAATACTAATGATCAAGAGCAATTTGTTGCTCATTTTGGAGTGGTAATATTCGGCCAAGGTAAGGTGGGAGATAGAAGTTTCAATTTTGGCTAAGTATTGAGAAATACTCTTAAGTGTTAAGAGCTTGAACAACACTACTTCCATTCTTTCTTCTTTTGGCTATATATATTGCAAAGCTTAAACAAGGATTCAAGAGTTGAATCCTTTGCTAGAAAAGCTACTATTTTATCTTCTTCAAGTCTACGGTGTTGATGAACTAGAATTGTGAACGAGTTGGTTCAAGGCGGGTACTCCGGTTCAACCAAATACCAAAGGCTTGACAATGTACTATTTCTCAATCTTGATGTATTTTTATATTTATGAGATAACATGTAAAATTTTATTAGTGTTTATCATTAAGAATTTTGTATTCTGCTCATCCATTACGCTTATATATGTGATATATATGCTATTTTGAATGATAGACACAAATCCATATGCATGCACCCTAGGTTTAAAACCATTCACAATGTTCACTATGTAGTATGTTCTTAAAAATGGTTCTTGGTCGTAGATTTACCAACATGGGTCGATTGATAAACTAGTAACATTAGTATAAGTCTATATCTAGATTATTTAGATGGTTAGTCTTAGCAAATTATGAGCTTAGTGGAAGCTCAGATAGGTATGTAAGTGTTAAGTAAAGATTGGACATTGAATAGACTTGTCAAGACATCTAATAGATATTTTTGTTGGAAATTATGCTTATGTGCCATCCTATTTTGTATAATATTTTTATTTATGTGATTAATATTTCACTAAATCGCTAAGTATATTTATTATATGGTAAGGTGCTTGTAATACTTCAGACACTATATGATCTAAAGGCGTTCAGATCTGGTTCAAAGGAGTTTAGATTAGTGCTAAAAGTTAGCTACGTTGAGAGTTATAATTGCTAAAAGTTAACACTGCTAAGAGTTAGTAATTTATAAGAGTCAATGAAATCTAAAGAATTAGAGTCTTATCTGAAATAGAACAAAGGCTCGAAGGTATACTAGTAATGACATAGTTCAAAGGGTTGCAAATATTGGTAAGAAATGTCATTGTGCAATTATGTTTTCAAATGTTATGTTCCTAATCTATTTTTATTGATGCGGGTCTATTGGTGGAAGTTTTATTTAATATAGATTGGTGTATATTTATATATGGATGGTTCAGGTAGTTAGTCGTAGTAAACCATGAGTTTAATGAAAGCTCGTATATACATGCAATTATTTAGTAAGTACTGGGTATGATAAGGGTTCATTAAGTCTAATATTTCCATATTCCAAACTTAATATATGTTTGTAAAAATTAAGATTATTTGGCTTTTGAGGTATTTTATTATTATTTTTGTAGGTTTGGAGTCAATGGAGTAAATAGGACCGAAACTCTAATGAGAATAAGCCAAAAACATCAAATTACTAGAGTACCTACTACAATGAATTGCTATAGTAATAAAGCTACAATGATTTTACAGTGATATGCTACAGCGTCCAATAAGGCGTGAATAGTTTGCTACAGTACTCATGAATACTAATCCTACTTTGTCTTGTATTTGATGTTTAAACCTAATTTAAAGACATAAACCTATAAAATAGAAGGCTAAAAACCATAATTAAAAAAGAGGAGAGGAAAAAAAAGAAAAGAGGAAAAAACTTAGAGAAAGAGTTCACAACACAAAATCAAAGATCAAAGTCAAAGATTAAAGAACTAAGATCAAGATTCAAGCTTTAAGTCAAGATTGAGCGATAAGCAAATCAAGGAGTCCCTTTGATTTGTCTTTCTTCTCTTTCATTATCATTATGCTCTTATTCTTGTTGATCTTTATGAATTGGTTTGATACTTTTAGTTTTGCGATGGGCTAAATTATTCATCTAGGCTTTAACTATGTGAACCTAGTATGGATTTGGATTGTGTTAATTTTTTGTTTATGAACTTGATACATTTAATTGATTCATTCTATCTTGTGTTTTAATACTTTCATTATACCTCATGAATATTTTGAATGATTGTGGAACCATAATGAACTCGACAGAGGGATTCATGTGTTTAGCTTAGGATAGTTTGATGCATGATCATAGGGTAACAACTATGACTTCCATCTAAGATAGACATATACTTAGGTGGCATGTATGGTATAATTTAAACTTGATCTTAATGAATTATATTCTGATTTGACTACCATAGATATATAGATGATTGCTAGAATGTGTAATATAGTCACTCGACCATCGACAGAGGCTCGTGATGAGATGAGTGTCTAAGCCAATCAATTGGTATTAAGGGATTAACTAAGAGGTTAATAAATCTAATTAAATACTAAGAGACAAGTTAAAACGTAATATCCAATCTCTATTAGTAGTATTGGCGCCTAGATTTTGATATAGAGCAAATAAGACACCGTAGGGTTACTCGATTTTAACCTTATGAGAAATACTTTCTTTATAGTGTACGTGAGAGATATTAGACCTAATTTGATAATTTCACACTCGATCGGAGCGCCAGACAACCCTAGAATATTTTTGAAAATTTTCTGGCTTGAAAAAGAAAATTCTAATTTACTACATGAATTTTCATTTAAGGGTGATGTATGGAACAAGCCTTTGTTGAGAAATATAATTCATATATTAGAGAATGGACCAATTAGAAGAAATCTCATGGATTGCCAAGTTGGTAATTCTAGTTAGATCTTTGGACTATTCTAACTAGATAGTTACAAATGAACTAATTACATAATTAGTTTTCAACTAATGGCAAATTAGTAATTTAGAGTAAGTTGAAGGGGAAAATAGTCAATTGATGGATAACTATATATATGGTAGAAGTGTGTAGAAATTTGAAGAGAACAAAAAGCAATCATTTAGAGCAAAAGAGAGCAAAATTCGTGCAAGGTGAAGGAGGTGCTGCTATAGTGAAATTTCAATTTTCTTTTCATTCTTAATCAAGCCAAAATAAGGTTACATACCAATCCCTAAGCTCAATTGAAGCCTCAATTAGTGGAAATTCAAGAAAAAGATGTAAGAAAAGCATTATTTTGTGAAATTTATAAATGAGATTTTAAGATTGCTTTAATTGATGTTCTTGTGTGTATTCTTGGTTTAGATTGAGTTGAATTCTAGTGTGGAGCTTGAAGGAGTTATCAATTTGAAGAAATTGGTAAGATAAGAATTAGGGTTTTGGTGATTTGAATGTAAAGACTTCAATTAGTTGTAATTAGGGCATTAGAATGAAATTAGCTTGATTTTGATGTAATTAGAACAAGAAATTGACAAAAGAAATGTGTTGGAACATAGGGTGAAATTCTGCCACTTTAGGGTTGTTAGGGATTGAGTGGTGTTTTGGTTGAGTTGTTGTGTGTAAATGGTGCCTTGTGTATGCTGAATGTATATGGTTGATGGAAAAATCAAAAATGAGGAAAATGGGACGTAATTGTCTATTTTAGAAAGGTGAAGGGCAATTATGTCCAACTAAGTTATAAGACGTTTAATAATTTTCAGGGTGCCGGGTGATGAGTTAGATTAGATTAAATGACTCTGTAAATAAAAATTGGGAAGTAGTATGCATCCGGGCTTTGTATGCCGATTAGGGCGTTTAATAGTTAAATGAGATTCTAGCATTCGATTTGATTCTAAATGTCATTTATGGCGCGTAGGTGAAGAAAACCAAGAGCGGTAACAGGAGCAGAAGTCCGGAACGAAATTGAGCGCGGAGCGGTTGTGAGTGAAAATCTGCCTTTTTCTGTTATCTTTCGTTTATTATGTTTCCGCATAATAAAAATGTATGTTTTATCAATTTTCAATGCATAAACCTAATTATGATCTTAATATGTATCTATAGATATGCATTTACACGTTCAGTTTAAGAAACTGTTTTAAAATTTCTGCATTTGTTTTAAAGGCCATTGGTACCCTCAGATTATAGTGATGGTGATTGTATTAGATCCGGCCGATATATCCCATGCACATGGGCAGGTCTTGGGGGTGTGTCACTAACTCTGAAAAGTCGGGATGTCGAGTTATATGAGTCGCTCTATGTGTACGGGGTATTGTCTCGCTATATGTATGCGATGTAGGATTCCGCTGTATAGCCAGTGAGATGTCTTGAGATGTCACTGTGGGTGTTGCTAGTTGAGGTGCTCTGTGACCTATTCATGTGTGCGGTGCTAGTTGAGTTGCTGCATGGGTATAGACCTTTAGGGTTACCATTGGTACAATTTAGAAAGAAAATGGCCGAGCGAAGACTTGACTAGTTTTTGATTTACCGATAGCATTTATGCATTTATATGCGCATGGCAGTTATTGTGTTATATAGATTTTGGATATTGTTTTCTAAAAATGTAGATAAAACCCGCTCGGCAAGATTTCATCAGCATATGATATTAGAAACCATTTTACAGCTTTACATCAGTTTTAGAAGCACGATTTATGCATGTACTTTAGAATTTTGCTATCTTTACATAATGTTATTTTATTTGAAATCTTAATTGCATTCACTGAGCTCCTTTAGCTCACCCGTTTTGTGTTTTATGTTTTCTAAACCCTTTTCCTAGGTGCAGGTCTCGGTACGCAAGTTGCTGATTCTCCTATTACCGAGTAGTGGGCCAAATCTGAAGATCATTTTTTGTACATGTAAATGTGCTAAATAACACCTTTTACTTTATGCGTATTAGTCGTAGGCATGTGTATTTGTATGTATCTTTTGAACCAACAAGAAGAGATTTTGATATTATGATGATCGTTTTTGCTTTTATGAGTATGCTCATTTTGTGATTTAAATGAAATTATTAAGTTGTGTTGGATTTGGTTTGGAAAGGACTGGAGGTTCTATTTGGTAGTATTGAGAAGTGTTTGAAATAGAAGTGCAATTTCTTTGCAGGTTTTGTATGAATTTAAAAAAAAAACAGGAAAACATTGCCTTTTTTTTTTGAACTTAAGAAGTGATTTTCGTGTATATTTCAAGATTTTCTTAGTAAGAACAAGAACTAAAAAGGGGTTCGTCTCGCGAACTTTCTCAACTTACCCAGTTATATTTTGAAAAACTTTCATCGTGGTGTCTTGCAGGTGATAGGGACTTGAACAAAAGTTAAAGAAAGAATGCAAAAGGAGCGAAAACAGGGACTAAAACGCAAGGTTTTCAAAATAATGTGTCCACCGCCCCAGCGCCATTAGGATTACCGCCCCCGCGCTGAAATAGTGATCGAAATAAGAAATATGACATGTTGAAGTTGCATCTGGCGCCCCAGCGCCAGACATTTACCGTGCCAGCAATATTTCAACGCCCCAGCGCTATCAGCATACCGCCCCAGCGGTGAAGCCTTTTTCACGCGTCGCCCCAGCGACAACTGCATAGCGCCCTAGCAGTAGCACGAGTCCTAGTTCGACATGAATTGCGATTTTTAAGCTCTTATCAATCCTTATAAAAAGTCACTCGTTCCCATAAGCCAAGAGAAGCCAAGAGCAACCTAGAGCAATTCAAGAACACCAAAAATACAGAGCACGAGTCTGGGAAAGCAATAGCAGTTTAATTGAAGCAAACTTAGAGAGAGATTCAAGGCGTTCTTCGGCATCAAGAGTATCTTAAGCAGCATAATCAAGAGGAATTCGACGTCTATATCGGTTTGCTATTGATTGTATCATGATTTATTATTATTTTTACTGTTGTTCTCTTGTAGTTATGAGCTAATTTTATTTTCTAGGGTTAATACTTGAACTTAATATGTGTGCTTAATTGCCATATCTTTAGAATATTTAATAAACTTAGTTATTTGATATTCACATTATTTGATCTTAATGCTTCAATATATCTGGTCAATATATGGTGAATGAGTTGGTAATATTGTTGATAAACTCGGAAGAGGAATCATAATATTTAGACCTAGGTAATTTGATGCATGATTGTAGAGTAACATTCAATGTTGCATATGCAAGTTTCAATTTAGGATAGGAATATACCTAACTGGCATGTATGATCAATAAAACCTAATCTTAATAAATCTTAATTTATTACAAGTACCATAGGAATATAGGTATTTGGTAAATTAAGGTATACTTGCATGACCTTAGAAGAGGCTTGTGAATACATTAGTGTCTTGATCAATAACAAAGACTAAGGGAGTTAAATATTAGAAGATTAATCATTAGAAAGCATATTGAGGGATAGTATTAATCCTAAGTTTTCTCTATATTGCTATCACTTAAATCTCTTTGCATTGCGTTTTTGCCTTTATATTTTATACACTCATTCTTAGATTTTTATTTATCTGAATAATTGTTAGGAAGATATCATTTTAGTAATTAGTCAAAAAGAAGAAATTATCCCCGTGGGTTCGACATCCGACTTATTTAGTCCCTTTATTACTTGCATACGATAGTGTATACTAGCACTTAATTTAAGATATAGAAATATCGCATCAAGTTTTTGGCACCGTTGCCGGGGATAATTATCTACTTCTGTTTGCCAATATTAATACCAATCTTTCTAGTTTTTACTTCAGATTTTTTAAAAAATTATTTTTCTTAATTTAGTTTTACTTATTTTCTTTCGAGGTAAATGTGAAGATCGAAAAGTGAAGACTTGAATTCTTTTGATCCAGAAATTGAAAGAACTTTGCGAAGAATTAGAAGAAAGCAAAATCATGTCAACACCATGGAAGATTAAGTACCAATTACACCCAACAATGAAGCAAGACCATTAAAGGAGTATGCTGTTCCCCTAGTCAATGGAATCCATTCAAGCATTCAAAGACCAATTGTTCAAGCTAACAACTTTGAGATCAAGCCAAGCACGATTCAAATGCTCAAGGATTTGGTACAATTTAGTGGAATGCCCAATGACGATCCAAACATGCACATCATCAACTTCTTGGAGATATGTGACACTTTCAAGTACAATGGGGTGTCCGATGATGCAATCCGACTAAGATTGTTTCCCTTTTCCTTGAGAGACAAAGCAAAAAGCTGGCTACTATCACTTCCATTTGGATCCATAGCTACATGGGATGATCTTGCACAAAAGTTCCTCGCCAAATTCTTTCCACCTGCTAAATTTGCTAAGATGAGGAACGACATCACATTATTCCTACAACTAGATGGAGAATCTCTTTATGAGGCATGGGAGAGATACAAAGATATACAAAGAAAATGTCCTCATTATAGAGTTCCGAAGTGGTTGCTTGTACAAACATTCTACAATTGATTAGCCAGTCAATTTCGAACGATAGTAGATACTGCAGCTGGAGGAGCACTCATGAACAAATCCATCGATGAAGCTTATGATCTACTAGATGAGATGACGTCTAATGCCTATTAATGGTCCACTGAAAGGTCAACCACAAGAAAGATCGCTGGACTACACGAAGTAGACACTTTGACCACATTATCCGCCCAAGTCAATCTCTTAACCAAACAATTAAGTAACTTAGGGGTTAATGCCATCAAAAGTCAACCCATCACTTGCGATTTCTGTGGAGGAAATCATGCTAATGGACAATGCATGGAGACTGCTCAATATATAGGAGACTTCAACTGCAACAATCCCAATTCAAAATTTTATAATCATGGATGGAGAAATCACCCTAACTTCTCATAGAGCAATAATAATTAGGGACAGCATTCCAAAGCTTCTCCTAGCTTTCAACAGCAAATTCAGCAAGAGAAAAAACTAGACATTGAAGACATACTCTTACAATTTATGAAGAAAACAAATGCACTCTTTAAAAGTCAAGCAGCTTCATTTAGAGCATTGAAGAATCAAGTAGGATAACTTGTTGCAGCAATGAACAATCGCCCTCAAGAAACCTTGCCAAGCAACACCGAAGTCAATCCAAAAAGAAATGTCGAGCAGTGTCAAGCCATCCTTACTAAGAAGTGGTAAAGTCTTATATGACAACGCACCTCAACCATAACTTTCAGAGATGAAGGAGAAGGAAAAAGAAAGAGTGGTCTGGCAAGATAATGTACAACCATATAGACCACCCATACCATTTCCCCAGAGATTACAACAGTTAAGAAATCAAGAGAAAAATGCTGAGACACAAAAAAACGGAGAAACTAGTATTCAAGTACAAGAACAGAAAAGTGAAAATACAGCAAAAGATACCAATAACAACCCGTAGAAGCAACCCACGCAGTCATTCACTCCACCACCTCCATTTTCTCAGAGGCTGCAAACGAAGAAACTAGATAAGTAGTTTTCTAAATTTCTTGATATTTTTAAGAAATTATATATTAATCTTCTTTTTACAGATGCACTGGAGCAAATGCCAAGCTATGTGAGATTCATGAAGGATATCGTATCAAAGAAGAGAAAAATAGATGACTTTGAAACTGTGGCCCTAACGGAAGAGTGTAGCGCCATCCTTCTAAAGAAGCTACCTCCAAAGCTCAAAGATCCTGGGAGTTTCACCATACCATGCTCAATTGGAAATTATGATTTTGGGAAAGCACTTTGTGATTTGGGAGCTAGCATTAATCTTATGCCATTGTCTGTGTATAAAAAATTAGGACTGAAAGAAGCCAAACCAATAAATATCACACTTCAGCTGGTAGATCATTCTCTCATCTATCCCAAGGGATTAATTGAAGATGTGTTGGTTAAAGTTGATAAATTCATTTTCCCTGCGGATTTCATTGTTCTGGACATGGAAGAAGACAAGGAGATTCCTATTATCCTTGGAAGACCCTTCCTAGCCACTGGAAGAACAATCATTGATGTGCAAAAATGGGAGTTTACCATGAGAGTACAAGAGGACACAGTCACTTTTAAGGTCTTTAAGGAGATCAAATTACCAGCTAAAAATGAAGACTATTTTTACATTAATGTAGTGCACCCAAGCATTAAGAAAATCAAAGATATGGAGACATTAGATCCTCACATCCAAAAAAGAGCATTGAAGTATAGGAAGGCAAGAGAGAAAAAGAAAATGTAGCATCACGATGAAGCAAGCAAAGAGAAAGAAAAGGAAGAACCATCTCCCCGGTCTAAGATTAAAGTCTTCCAGAGAGACATTAGGAGAATGCAACAAAAGATACTGTCCAAGGTTTAATTGCAAAAATATGGAAGCCGAAAAAGAAGAAAACCAGCAAGATCACTTACACAAATGCTTCCATCAGCATCTTCGACCCACTATAAGAGAATAGAAAGTCACGTCAAGCCGATGACGTTAAATCAAGCGCTACTTGGGAGGCAACCCAAGATAAAATTTATTATTATTATTATTATCATTTTTTTTATTTTTTATTTTTTTCAGCATCTTCAAAAAAACAAACCCAAGAAATGCAGCGCTATAGCGACAGGTCTCAGCTTGGCCGCGATAGAAAATTTGAGTCATTACTGCCCTCGCGGTATACACTCTATCGAGCCAGTAGGAATTCTAGTAAGCACCTAAAAACCATCCTTCAGCGCTGCAGCGACGGACGATTATTGCGTCAGTGCCAGAACGTCGCCCCAGCTACGAAGAATCAGTGCGCTAGTGAAATTTGAACAGGGAAGTCTTTTACTTTTACTTCTTTATTTTTCGACATTGGGGATAATGTCTAAATTAAGTTTTGGGGTAGGAAACACTTTCTTGTGTTCATTTTGCTGCATGATTTGAGTGGTCGTTCTTGTGGGTTAATTTTGTTTTTTTCAGTGACTTAGTTTTTATTAGGTTGTTAAGATGATCATTAGTCTATGATAAGAAAAAAAATACATGGCTGAATTTATTTTTTTTACAAATTCATAGGGAATGATAGATACTTGAGACAATTTTGATTATCCAAGTTTAGGAACAAGTTCAACTTTATTTATAATCACCATTCTTTTTTAGCACTTTATAAGCAATGAATAGTTATAACTATTACTTAGAGATACTTATGCTTTAGGGAGTACACCACAGTCTCGAAGACCGATACTCTAGAACTTATCTTTAATTACCACTTGAGGCAAAATCCTAGGAAACACATGAATAGGGAAATGACATTAGGTCATTTTTGGACCGATTGAGCTTTTTTAGCCTACCTTTTATTGTATATTTATCCCTAGTACCTTATTTTGAGCCTAAGTACCCATTGTTTGGTTTAACCACATTACAAGCCCAAGACTTAAAGTTTATTTATCCAGAATTTTACCCGTAACACCATAAACCTTGCATTTGCTTAGAAATACTCTTGAAAAGGAAAAGAAAAATAAGTTTGGGTGGTATTTGTCAATCTAAGTTTGGGGGTATTCAAAAGAAAAAAAAAAAAAAAGAAAGAGAAAAAAATACCCCCGGCTTAAGAAAAAAAAAAAAATTCTTTAAAAATTAAAGGTTGAAAAGAAAGATGGGAAACACAATAAGTTTAGGGGAAGAGATAATACAAGGAAAAGAAAAATCAAGAGGTTTCTAGGTAAAGTTTAAGTGTTTATGGTGTGAATTGAATTTCATATATTTATCCTTTTATCCCACCTTGACCTTAGCCTTACGTTACAAGCTAAGTAAAGTCCTAAATAGATCCCTAGACATGTGATTTTCTACATTAGTGGAGAGTGGTAGTAAAGACAAACTTATGGAAGTGTTATTATACAAATTAAATGCCGAGACATCATCTTTTCTGTACGAACTAAAGTATAAAGTAAATCAAAGTATGGTTTTAGCTATTGCTTGCTGCTTTTACACACACACACATGGTGATTGTTTATGAGGAAGAATGAGGGACTAAATAAAGATAATGTAGAATTGTTAATAGCTATTTATCTACCTTAAGGATTTGTATTATTTCGTCAGCCTTTGAGACAATGATTTTGATCATCTTACTAGTATTATTATATTTTGTTTTGTTAAATGAGTCAAGTATAACTTTTTGTTTCTCTCTTAATTTTATTTTATTACTTGAGGACAAGCAAGTGTTTAAGTTTGGGGGAATTTGATAAGGTCAATTTATCTTATATTTTCTCATGTTTTTATTATTGATATTTTATGTTTTTATGAGAATAGATGGCTATTTATGTGCATTATTGTTATTTATAGGGACTTGAACAAAATTTAAAGAAAGAATGCAAAAGGAGCAAAAACGGGGACTAAAACGCTAGGTTTTCAAAATAATGTGTCCACCGCCCCAGTGCCACTAGGATTACCGCCCCCGCGCTGGAATAGTGATTGAAATAAGAAATATGACATGTTGAAGTCGCATCTGGCACCCTAGCACCAGACATTTACAGCGCCAGCGATATTCCAATGCCCCAGCGCTATCAGCATACCGCCCCAGCGGTGAAACCTTTTTCACGCGTCACCCCAGCGACAACTGTATAGTGCCTCAGCGGTAGTGCGAGTCCTAGTTCGACGAGAATTGAGATTTTCAAGCTCATATCAATCCCTATAAAAAGTCACTCGTTCCCATAAGCCAAGAGCAACCTAGAGCAATTCAAGAACACCAAAAATACAGAGCACGAGTCTTGGAGAGCAATAGCAGTTTAATTGAAGCAACCTTAGAGAGAGATTCAAGGCGTTCTTTAGCATCAAGAGTATCTTAGGTAGCATAATCAAGAGCAATTCGACGTCTATATTGGTTTGCTATTGATTGTATCATGATTTATTATTATTTTTATTGCTGTTCTCTTGTAGCCATGAGCTAATTTTATTTTCTAGGGTTAATACTTGAACTCAATATGTGTGCTTAAATTCCATATCTTTAGAATATTTAATAAACTTAGTTCTTTGATATTCACATTATTTGATCTTAATGCTTCAATATATCTGGTCAATATATGGTGAATGAGTTGGTAATATTGTTGATAAACTCGGAAGAGGAATCATAATATTTAGACCTAGGTAATTTGATGCATGATTGTAGAGTAACATTCAATGTTGCATATGCAAGTTTCAATTTAGGATAGGAATATACCTAATTGGCATGTATGATCAATAAAACCTAATGTTAATGAATCTTAATTTATTACAAGTACCATAGGAATATAGGTATTTGGTAAATTAAGGTATACTTGCATGACCTTGAAAGAGGCTTGTGAATACATTAGTGTCTTGATCAATAACAAAGACTAAGAGAGTTAAATATTAGAAGATTAATCATTAGAAAGCATATTGAGGGATAGTATTAATCCTAAGTTTTCTCTATATTGCTATCACTTAAATCTCTTTGCATTGTGTTTTTGCCTTTATATTTTATACACTCATTCTTAGATCTTTATTTATCTGAATAATTGTTAGGAAGATATCATTTTAGTAATTGGTTAAAAAGAAGAAATTATCCTTGTGGGTTTAACATCTGACTTATTTAGTCTCTTTATTACTTGCATACGATAGTGTAAACTTGCACTTAATTTAAGATATAGAAATATCGCATCAGCAGGGCCACTGGGATCTACTATAGAGGGTCTTGGGTTAGGTTCTGTCACATTGTTAGGCATAAATTTTTTCCTTTTTTGTTGAAAGACAAAACAAAGAGTTGGCTATACGCTTTGAGGCCGAGGTCTATAGGAACTTGGGCAGAAATGACCTAAGCATTTTTCAATAAATACTTTTCACAACACAAAACTAATGGCTTGAAAAGACAAATTTCTTCATTTTCCCAAAAAAATAATAAAACCTTATATCAAGCATGGGAAAGGTTCAAAGAGTTTCTAAATCTGTGCACTTTCTATGGGTATGAAAAATGGCGCTTGGTTAGCTATTTTTATGAGGTACTCACAATTAGAGAGTGCCATTTTGTTGAGATGATATGTAATGGGGAGTTTCTTCACAAAGATCCTAAGGAAGCCATAGAATTTCTTAATGACTTAGTCGAAAAAGCCCATACATGGATTGGACCTAGCGCTACTAAAAGCACAAATAGGTCACAACCTAGTGGAGTTTTTCATCTTACGGAAGAGGATAGCCTTAAAGCCCAATTAAAGGTTTTAACTAGGGAATTAGAGGCCTTGAAAACCAAAGATTGAAGGATCACTCATACGGTTTCTAGGGTTGAGTCACATGATGTTTGTTTTGTTTGTGGAGGAGCAGAACACTTAGCTCTAGATTGCCCTATTTATAGTGAGATAAGAACGATACATGAGGAATAATGTAATACCCTAGGGATATACAAGAAGCCTTATTCATCTTACTCTGAAACTTATAATCCTAGCTGGAGAAACCACCTAAACTTTAGTTGGAAATCTGACCAACAAGCCAACAACTGTTGGAAGTAAGAACAACAAGAACCTAAGTCTTATGGTACACCTCAATATAATGCACGACTAGCCATGAGTCCTTTAGAGGATACATTATAAGCATTTATAGAGGTACAAAGTAAGACTAATAAAAAATTTAAAACAATTCTTGCACAGGTGGTAGACAAAACAAAGAAATCAAGAGCCAAATCACTAAGCTGACCAGTGCCTTAACTATACAAGAGCGAGGTAAGTTTCCATCTTAACCTCAATCTAATCTAAAAGGACAATTCATGGCATAAGCTTCTACTTTTGATGTACAAAATCTCAAAGAAGTCAATGCCATTACTACTAGAAGTGGTAAGATTGTAAGTGAGTCTACTTCCGCAACTAACACATCTACGAGTAGTAAAGACGCTCTCATGAAAAAGAGGCCACAGTGGAAAAAGAGCTCGAAAATAAGTTTTCAATCCCAGTGCCTTTTCTTCAAGCTCTTCGACCTGTTGGGAAAAATTCAAAAAATTCAAGGTGAGATTTTAGAACATTTGAAACAAGTTAAGATTAATCTTCCTTTGTTGTATTTGATTAAGCAGATTCTAACTTATGCCAAAGTCTTCAAGGATCTATGCGTATCAAAAGAAAATACTATGTAAATAAAACTGCATTTTTGGCAGAACAGGTAAGTGCAATGATTGAATAAAAGACACCACCCAAGTATAAAGACCTAGGATGTCCCACAATCTCCTGCCAAATTGGGATACATGAGTTTGGTCAAGCTTTGTTGGACTTAGGAGCAAGTGCAAATTTAATGCCTTATTCTATTTACTTACAATTGAGATTTGGAAAGATTAAACTTACATCTATAGTCGTACATGTTGGGTGTTGTATTATAGAGTGTGTGATAATCCGAGTGTATACGTAATTTAAAAAATTACCATATGCGCAGCGGAAGCATGTTACAAAATACACCCATTTTAACAATTTCAATATATATCACATATATGCATAAGTATAACAATTATATAATAATAAATGATGAACAATATTGTATTATAACATAATGTAAAATACTTACCTAATGAAGGTAGCTTTACAAATTCTTCAAATATTTCACCAATCCATGTGAAGAGCTCACCTTGAAGTATATGTTGAACAATTCTAGTCCATAACTTTTGATAGGATTAAGGAGCTAGAATGGTAGCTTAGTGTTTAGAATTTTCAGCACTTGTATTCAAACTCTTTTGAATACAATTTTATTTCTTAAATAGAGATGGTAAATATTTTCTATACAACTATTGTATAAATTAAAAATCTTTAACATACAACTCTTGTATATTAATCTTAGAAACAATTTTTACATGATAATTATTTTGAACAACTCTTTGCAAAATAATTATCTTTTTCTCCATTTACATATCATTCATTTTTGGCCATCCATTAAAGAAGGAGATGAAGAGAAGTTTGTTTATTTTCAACACTTGAAAGAATAAAACTCAAAACTCTCTCTTACCTCTCTTCCTTGCCATTGCCAAATTCTTTTCCCAAAATTGAATGAATGAATTCAATTGTTTTGCCAAAATTCATTTTGTTTATTCAACACTTTGATTAAACAAAAATAAACAAAATGAAGTGCTCCACCAATTTTATTGTTGGTCTCCCATTTAGAATTAATTAAACCAAGCACTAGAATAATGGCCACCAAAATTAATCTTTACCTAACAATTATAATTACTTTAATTATAATGGGTAATTAAATGGCCAACATCTAGGCCCCTCATTGTATTAAAATACAATGCCATGATCTATATATATTATAATATTATATAATAATATATGATTTAATTATTCAAAATAATTTTGAATAATTACATTTTACCTTACTAATTTTTACTACCATGGTTAAATGGTAAAAAGGTAAAATCAAATCATGGAATAACTTTTGTCATTTGTCAATATTCTATTAATTAACAACCCTTGTTAATTAATTAAGTGATGTACTTAACAATTAAGTCTTGACAAATGTACAATCCGAGGAATCCCTAAACAATCGTTCTCTTTTGCTGAAATTTATTGGATCGAACTATTCAATCCAATCCGCTATCCCAGTGCACAACGAGTATACTTCATATTATGAGACTCTCTAGGTCCACACCTAATTTGTCATATAGAGCTCCTCCATACGTCCGTGAACAATGTCCCACACACACGTTACGAATATTACAAATTAGCATGTTAGACCATACAAGTTGAGGTTATTACATATTCGTATAATCCTTCCATCATTTATATCCTTGAAGAGCAAAGATATAGATCATCACCGTCAAATCTATATTTGCTCAACCACGAACTTATCTCCAGATTTATATTTCATAAAATAATATCCACAAACACTTTTGTGATATTGTTTATTCCTCCGGAATATCTTTTCCGAGGTTTATGCTTGCGGCCACAAGACTTTCTGAAATACAATCTCAGAGCATTAGGATATATAACCCACTTATATGAGCTGATGGATCCCATATCTACGCACACCGAACTCAATGAGCATCGGACCATACCCAGCGACACCTAGCGGTCAGACCATGAAAGGTTTCTGGCATGTGTGGAACCAAAGCATGGTGGATCACTCACAAGCCCACTGTGGCGCTCAGGTCAAAGGACCACAAATACTACTCAACTCGGAAGACCTTCCATTGACGGCTTTATGAGATGTCTATTGGATGTCTTCGTGAGTCTGTTCAATATCCAGTCCTTACTGAATACCTGCATCTCTATATGAGCTTCCTACTAAGCTCATGGTTTGCTAAGACTAACCATCTGAACCATCCAGATATAGACATACACTAATCTATATTAATGGATTTTATCGATAGACCCGCATCGATGAAATTAGATCAGGAACATTATATCTGAGAACATACTTGCATAATGACATTTCTTAGCACCATTTGCAACTAATTGCAGCTATATCATTACTAATATATTCTCAGGTCATTGTTCGATTTCAGACAAGGCTCTAACTCATTAGATTTTGCTAACTCTTAGTACCATTAACTCTTAGTGTTTATAACTATTAGCGTTGCTAACTCTTAGCCCTGGTCTAAACTCTTTTAGACGAAATCTGAACTCCTTCAGATTATACAATGTTTAAAACATTACAAGCATCTTACCATTTAATAAAAATAATATTAACGAATTTATTAGAAATAATAATTTTATAAATACAATCACTATGTATTTATACATTATGGGATGGCACGTAAGCACAAAACCCAACAACTCCCACTTGCTCTAGTGCCATTCAGGATGGTATTTCATATCCATTGAGTCTATGTGTTTCTCAAACACTTTTAAGAGTTAAGGCTTTAGAAAGCGGGTCCGTTATAATCTGTAAGGATGTTTTCCTAGATTATATTATACATCTCCATTAGCCAAGATATATTTAATTATATGGTATTTTGTCTTGAGCAATTACCCTATTGACGTTGCATTATAATGTGATAGGATTCATTAAGCTTAGAACATATTCTGAGCTCTGCAACTAACTTCAATATCCACAGAAATTCCTTTGCAGGCTTCTCAAGCCGCAACAAATTCTATCTTTACAGTAGAATCATAATGTGGACATCTAAAAAATTGCACTTATGCTACAAGGTTTTTGTATCGTTGAGAAGAAGTACGTAATTAGGTGTAGACTCTCTATCATCTGGATCAGATTAGAAGTCTGATTATACGTATCCTCTCATTTGTAAGCAACTTTCTCTATAAATAAGAAACTTATCCTTTATACCTCTCAGATATAACTTGGATATATTTCACGACTATCCAATAGTCGTTACCTAGATTAAACTGATGCCGGCTCATAACACTTACAGCCATCATAATATAGGTCTCGTTAATAACATGGTATACATCAAGCTATCTCTGGTTGATGTATATTAAATGTTAGACACTCTAACCTTTTCATTTTCTACTTGAGGACACTTCCTTTTAGAAAAATCAACTCCATGTCTGAAAGATACATGAACTATTTTATAGTTATTAAAATTGTACATTTTCAGGACTTAGTTTATGTACGGAGATTTGGAGAGTCCTATCTATTTCCTAACTTTATCTGTATAACGCCTTATACCCAGTATAGGAAGCATCTACCAAATCTTTTATGAAGATGTTCTTACTCAGTTAACTCTTAACTGACTGACTCGTAACATACCATTGTCTTTATCTGTGACAATGAGAATGTTTTTATATATAGAGAATTAGAAAGATAATTCATGCTCCCACTACCTTTTCTAAACACACATGCTTTCTCTTCATTCTTAATCAAATTAGATTATTTGATTATCTCATCAAAATGAAGAGTTTAGCATACTACAATATCCAATATAAATTTGAATTAACTTTAGCATGTTTATTGGCGAAAGGTTTCCTCATAATCGATCCCAGACCATTGAGTGTAACCTTTTACGTCAATAGGGCTTTTAAATATTCTTACCTACTTTTGGGCCCATACTTTCATGCGTAAACTCTTTTACAACCAATAAGAACAATTCTTATATAAATCATAACCAAGTTCTAAACTTTATTTTTCATGCTCAAAGTTAATTTTGAATTTTTTGACATATTGTCAATTTTCTTAAACAATATCTAATATCGTTTAACCATAAGTCATAAGATCATTTTTCTTCAACTAAGAAAAACATTAAAAACATCTTTTAGGTATCTAATATACCTAACAAGTGGTCTTTATATCCTTGTATGACCTATGGAAAAGTGTGTTAAAGGTATTTAACTCAATTGATCTTTAGGTTCCATTTTTAATTCATAGAACTGATATCTCATGGAACATTTAGGATATCCTTTGAACCGATACTTATACCTCTTTTGGGTCTAAGTATATACTATTGCACAACCCTTATGCAAGTAGAATAACTCCAAATCTTAACATACTTAAGATTCTCTTTCCTTCTAGTCTATATCTTATATGTAGTAGAAGGAACAATTTACAATGGAACTTTATTCAATAGATGAGTAACGGTTTCTAGAGCATAACCCTTTAGATATTTTAGAAGATCGGTAAAGCTTAATATCGATTGAACAATATCTAATAAAGTTTGATTTCTCTATAATTCAAAACATATTTATGTTAAGGAGTATCTAGAGAACTATATTGAGCTAGAATCTCATTCTTTTTTAAATAATTTGTGAATTTACTGCTTATGTATAAACAACCTCGATCTAATTAAAGATGTTTAACATACTTCTTCTAGTCGATATTCTTTGAACACTTCAAAATTATCGACTTATGTTTTTCTAGAAACACATGTCTGTATCGTGACAAATCATAATAAAGATATCAAAGAATTGAAACTTCCTAATAGCAGTATGATTCATTAGATCATATACATCGCTATGTATTAGTTCTAATAAACCAGTGGCTTGATGTCTAACACCAATAAAATTATTTAGTCAACTTCCCTTGAATACGAGATTCATAAACTGGTCAAGGTTCTATGGTCAGATCTTCAGATCAAACATTTGACCATCCTTAACCAGACGGGGTAATCATCTTATGGCTACTTGACCTAATCACTTATGCCACAATTCGTCATTATTCAAAGTTTCCAAACTATTATTAATTCTATTCACCTAGACATTTTTATGCATTACTTGTTGTATGTCATATATAAAGGCCATTTAATTCACTGACATTCAGTTAACAAAATATTATTATTATCATATAATCATAAAGAACTATTCTTAATGTATGTATGATAACCTTCTCTGTCTAACAGAGAGCGACATATTTTGCCTTATTATTTATGGCACAAAATAACAACAATACAACATAAGACTTTTACTAGAATTGAGAAGTGACTTAAAAGTCCTAACAGCTACCACGTACAGGTAATCTCTATTACCTACGTGCAGCTGTACTTCTCATTTTATCTTTTTCTAGTATTGCTTAAATTATGCAACATCTTACATATGTGAGAATGATAGGCGATATCTCATATCCCTATGCCTCTACACATTATTTGCATATGAAATGTCATTTATCGGTAAACAGGTATCTAAGAGTTTTATCTTTTCTAAGTTAAGGTACTTTGAATAATAACTCTTATTATTAAAACCTTACTAATAATGGAAACACTTTCCATTGCATAATAATTCTCTATATTTGTTATAGATATATAAAATAAATTTCAGATGAAGCATTATAGTACTTGTACATCTCATATGCATATGCTCTTACTAAAGATCATTAGATAGGTTAGGATATATAATTTGACTTTTAAATTATTCTTAATCCTTTTCTGATAATTTACGGTCTCTTCTCAAGAGACATAATCAGAAACACCTCTTCTAATATCTATTGATATGTTATATATTTATATATTTCTATTAATCTAGAACAATTCTTAGATTATAAGCAAGTCTTAATAATTTTCGGTACCTTATAGATTATGTGCTTAATCAAGTATATTAACGGGTTGCTCATAGTCTTCTTATCTCTATAAGTTACTTATCTTATCACTATAAGATAAAATTTTGGAGATGTTTAGCGGAATATTTCTAATCGTTAATAAATAATGCTTTAGATCATGGATATAACTTTTATACAATTTTTAATCTAAAGACGCCCTCCCACTGCTTTACATAATTCCTTAAATCTCTCAAAAGGAAAAACGACAGTTTAATCTTTTAAACTGTACAACGGGAAGTAGACCCCATTGGCATTTTACTCCAGCCGCACACTTTAGCGATCTTGGCCTTTGTAAACCCAAAAGGTAGACAACTCTTGCCAATTGTATCACATACAACTCTTATTACTGATCCTAAATACACATTATCCGCACACTTTAGCGATCTAAGATAATTGTATTTCAAATTAACTTGTCAATCATCAAATATATGTTACCGATACTATCCGCACACTTTAGCAATCTAAGATAGTATTTTCGCATATATTTGCCTCATCTCATGTTTTAACCGGCATAGCCTAAATCACCCCGACCAATCCCTCACACTTTAGCGATCTTAGGAGTGACCGAAATGACCCGTCTAATACCATATTGACAAGGCAGATCGTTGTATAATATTATCTCATAATATAATACTTATTCAATCTGATTAAGAGAGATTTAATTTTTAATTATTATTTTATTAATAAATTAATAATAATAATAATAACTTTTCGCATCTCATACGAATCTAATTCATAATTAGAAAATTTATTTACGTAAGCACAAATAACCCCCATCAATAGGGCTCCCATTGTGTTTAACAACGTAAACAATTATTTGTAATTTTAATACAATAATATAACACTTATAATTGTATTAAATATTCTATTTGCAAAAATTGCAAATACAAGTATTATGTTTGGAATGATTAGCGTTAAAAACTGAAGGTTCTAACATTATACAATATTCTGCAAAAAAAAAATAATAATTTTTTTTTTAATTTTTTTTTTTGGTTGAGAGCCGCGGCGCTCAAGTCAGAAGCTCAGTGTTGCAGTGCCCAGATTTAGGCACTGTGGCGCTGGACGCGGTAACAGTGTTTCGACAGTTCAGACACTGTTTTCCACCCCCAATTTTTACTATTTTCTCATGGGCATCATTTCCAAACACATCATACTTCAATTTTAAACACTAACATGTTCAAGAATACAACAATATGTTCATCATCATGCTTAAATATCAAACATCACTATGTTCAAATTTAAACATCATCAAGTTGTTTAAATATACAACATCACCATGTTAACATATTCAACAACAAGAATAATCACATACTCAATTTAACATGCTCTGATACCATTTGTTGGGTGTTGTATTATAGAGTGTGTGATAATCCGAGTGTATATGTAATTTCAAAAATTACCATATGTGCAGCGGAAGCATGTTACAAAATACATCCATTTTAACAATTTCAATATATATCACATATATGCATAAGTATAACAATTATATAATAATAAATGATGAACAATATTGTATTATAACATAATGTAAAATACTTACCTAATGAAGGTAGCTTTACAAATTCTTCAAGTATTTCACCAATCCATGTGAAGAGCTCACCTTGAAGTATATGTTGAACAATTCTAGTCCATAACTTTTGGTGGGATTAAGGAGCTAGAATGGTAGCTTTGTAATCAAACTCTTTTGAATACAATTTTGTTTCTTAAATGGAGATGGTAAATATTTTCTATACAACTCTTGTATAAATTAAAAATCTTTAACATAGAACTCTTGTATATTAATCTTAGAAACAAATTTTACATGATAATTATTTTGAACAACTCTTTGCAAAATAATTATTTTTTTCTCCATTTACATATCATTCATTTTTGGCCATCCATTAAAGAAGGAGATGAAGAGAAGTTTGTTTATTTTTCAACACTTGAAAGAATAAAACTCAAAACTCTCTCTTACCTCTCTTCCTTGCCATTGCCAAATTCTTCTCCCAAAATTGAATGAATGAAATCAATTGTTTTGCCAAAATTTATTTTGTTTATTAAACACTTTGATTAAACAAAAATAAACAAAATGAAGTGCTCCACCAATTTTATTGTTGGTCTCCCATTTAGAATTAATTAAACCAAGCACTAGAATAATGGCCACCAAAATTAATCTTTACCTAACAATTATAATTACTTTAATTATAATGGGTAATTAAATGGCCAACATCTAGGCTCCTCATTGTATTAAAATACAATGCCATGATCTATATATATTATAATATTATATAATAATATATGATTTAATTATTCAAAATAATTTTGAATAATTACATTTTACCTTACTAATTTTTACTACCATGGTTAAATGGTAAAAAGGTAAAATCAAATCATGGAATAACTTTTGTCATTTGTAAATATTTTATTAATTAACAACCCTTGTTAATTAATTAAGTGATGTACTTAACAATTAAGTCTTGACAAATGTACAATCCGAGGGATCCCTAAACAATCGTTCTCTTTTGCTGAAATTTATTGGATCGAACTATTCAATCCAATCCGCTACCCCAGTGTACAACGAGTATACTTCATATTGTGAGACTCTTTAGGTCCACACCTAATTTGTCATATAGAGCTCCTCCATACGTTCGTGAACAATGTCCTACACACACGTTACGGATATTACAAATTAGCATGTTAGACCATACAAGTTGAGGTTATTACATATTCGTATAATCCTTCCATCATTTATATCGTTGAAGAGCAGAGATATAGATCATCACCGTCAAATCTCTATTTGCTCAACCACGAACTTATCTCTAGATTTATATTTCATAAAACAATATCCACAAACACTTTTTTGATATTGTTTATTCCTCCGGAATATCTTTTTCAAGGTTTATGCTTGCGGCCACAAGACTTTCTGAAATACAATCTCAGAGCATTAGGATATATAACCCACTCATATGAGCTGATGGATCCCATATCTACGCATATCAAACTCCATGAGCATCGGACCATACCCAGCGACACCCAGCAGTCAGACCATGAAAGGTTTCTAGCATGTGTGGAACCAAAGCATGGTGGATCACTCACAAGCCCACCGTGGCGCTCAGGTTAAAGGACCACAAATACTACTCAACTCGGAAGACCTTCCATTGACGGCTTTATGAGATGTCTATTGGATGTCTTCGTGAGTCTGTTCAATATCCAGTCCTTACTTAATACCTGCATCTCTTTATGAGCTTCCTACTAAGCTCATGGTTTGCTAAGACTAACCATCTGGACCATCCAGATATAGACATACACTAATCTATATTAATGGGTTTCACCGATAGACCCGCATCGATGAAATTAGATCAGGAATATTATATCTGAGAACATACTTGCATAATGACATTTCTTAGCACCATTTGCAACTAATTGCAGCTATATCATTACTAATATATTCTCAGGTCATTGTCCCATTTTAGACAAGGCTCTAACTCATTAGATTTTGCTAACTCTTAGTACCACTAACTCTTAGTGTTTATAACTATTAGCGTTGCTAACTCTTAGCCCTGGTCTAAACTCTTTTAGACCAAATCTGAACTCCTTCAGATCATATAATGTCTAAAATGTTACAAGCATCTTACCATTTAATAAAAATAATATTAACGATTTTATTAGAAATAATAATTGTATAAATACAATCACTATGTATTTATACATTATGGGATGGCACGTAAGCAAAAATCCCAACAGTACAATTAGCTGATCAATCGATCAAGAAATCACAAGGAATAGTAGAAGATGTTTTGTTATACATTGATAAATTTTTCTACCCTGTTAATTTTTTTGTTTTAGATACTCATTCTGCAGTTAACATGGAGTCTAAAATCCTTCTTATTTTGGGGAGACCTTTTCTTTCCACTGCTAATACTCTTATTAATTATAGAAATGGTCTAATGAAATTATCTTTTAGGAATATGACTCTTGAGGTGAACATTTTTCATATTGGCAAGCAACCACGAGAAGAAGACGAATGCTATCATTTATATATAGTAGACACATTTGTAGTAGAGAAAGCTTATAAAAAGCACAGCTCTGATTCTTTAGAAAACCTTATTGATTTTGATTTTGAAGAATTACATTATCTTGTTGAAACAACTAATGTGTTTAGTATTTTTGACTCACAGGATAAACGGACTCGATTTTGGAAGCCAGGTATTAAAGAGTTGCCACGAGAGAGGGAGAAACCAAAGCCATCAAACCTTCAGATACCACGTGTCATCATTAGTAACCAAGGAACACATTTCTGTAACCGTTCTTTTAGAGCTTTGATGTGTTGGTATGGTGTTCTTCATAAATTTTATACTGCATATCATTCATAGACAAATGGACAAGCTAAGCTAGCAAATAAATAGGTTAAACAGATTTTGGAAAAGACGGTTAACTTGAATCATAAAGATTAGTCTCTACTCCTTTCTGATGCATTACGTGTTGACGTATTTTTGGGCGTATGCATGTGATTGTGTATATATTAAAAACCAAAACACATGTATCATATACACGAATTTAGAAACGGAATTTATTATGTAATCAACATATACACATGTACTTCAATTCTTAACAACTTAAGAATACAGAAAACATACATTTGAAGACCTCCAATGAAGATTTTAAATTCCGGATTTCTTTGCTCCAACTTTGAGCTCACCTTGAAGTGCACTTTGGTTCAATTCTAGTTCACAACAATTCGATGGAATTGTGAAGCTAGAATAGCAGCAGTATAATCTCCAGCAACAAGGTTTTGTATTGCTTGAAAGAAAAATAAGAAGGATTTATTTTCCTTTCTCCTTTGGTTTTTCTCACAAGTCTTCTTTCAAAAAAAAAAAAACTATCTCAGAACCAACTCTTCTTTTTCCTCTCAATGCTTGCATAAATTTTCATTCACTCTCTTGTTACACACACATGAAACTCATCCATTTTTAGTGCTCTCAACACTTCACAAGTGCTCCACCAAAATTAAATTAAGTGGCCAACTACTAAAATAATTTTTGGTGGCTATTTTAATGGTCTAATAAAATTAACCATTAATCACAAAATGATGCTCCACTTAATTTAGTTTATGTTTCTCAAATTAGGTATGTCTTTCACTTAGGAATAAAATAACAAATAAATAAAATCATATTTTATTTATTTAAATAACATTTATTTAATTATTAAAAAATTATTTGAATAATTAATATTTACCTTATTTAATTTTACTAACATGGTAAATTGTTGAATTCATGGAATAAAATCATGCCACTTATTAATATATACTTAGTTAATAATTCTTGTCAACTAATTAAATAATATACTTAACATTTAAGTCTAAACAAGTGCACAACCCGAGGAACCCAGAAACATATTTTTGGTTTGCTGGAATTTTTAGGATGAAACTGTTCAATCTATTATGCTGCCCCAGTGCACAATGAGTACACTTTATATTGTGAAACTCTTTAGGCTCATGCCCAAATTTTCATATGGAACTCATCTATACGTCCGTGAACGATGCCCCACACACACGTTACGGATATTATAAAGCGGCGCGTTAGACCATACAAGTTGAGGTTATAACATATTCATATAATCCCTCCATCATTTATATCCGAGTAGAGTAGAGATATAGATCAACACCATCAAATCTCCATATGCCCGACCGAAAGCTTATCTCTAGAATTGTATTTCAATAAATAATATTTCCAAACACATTCGTAATATTATTTATCCCTAAGGTTAAATTATTTTCCCGGGAATTATTGGTTATGGCTATAAGACTTTTTGAAATATAATCTATAGAGTATTAGGATATAATACTCACCCAAATAAACTGATGGATCCCATATCTATGCACACCAGACTCCATGAGCATTGGACCATACCCAGCAACACCCAGCGGTCAGACCATGAAAGGTTTCTGACATGTGTAGAACCAAAGTATGGTGCATCACTTACAAGCCCACCGTGGCACTCAGGTCAAAGGATCACGAATACTACTCAACTTGAAAGACCCTCCATTGATGGCTTTATGGGATGTGTATTGGAGATCTTTGTGAGTCTGTTCAGTATTCAGTCTTTACTGAATACCTGTATCTCTATACGAGCTTCCACTAAACTCATGGTTTGCTAAGACTAACCATCTGGACCATCCAGATATAGACATACATCAATCTATATATTTATTAAGGTATTCACTGACAGATCAGCATCAGTGAAGATAGATCAGGAACATAATATTTGAGAACATATTTGCATAATGACATTTTTTAGCACTATTTGCAACTCTTTGCAACTACGTCATTACTAATATATTCTTAAGTCTTTGTCCTATTTCAGACAAGGCTCTAACACTTTAGATATCACTGACTCTTATAACTTGATAACTTTTATCAGTGCCAACTCTTAACATTTATAACTCTCAACGTTGCTAATTCTTAGCACTAATCTAAACTCATTTAGACCAGATCTGAACTCTTTCAGATTGTACAATGTTTGAAATGTTACAAGCTTCTTACTATATATAAATATAATTAGCAATTTAATGAAATAATAATACTAGTATAAATATTAAACAAATATTCATACAAAAAGGGATGACACTTTAGCACAAATTCCAACATTATGGGCATATCTCACTGCATATTAAACCATCTTAGAAACGTCTCTATACTGGCTTGTCTATGGAAAAGTTTGCCATTTTCCTGTTGAGCAAGAGCATAAAGGTCATTGGGCTATCAAAGCCTTTAACTTTGATTTAAGTGGTGCAGGTCTTTAAAGAAAGTTAAAATTGTCAGAAGTAGAACAGCTACGAAATGATGCATATGACAACTCCAGAATTTACAAATCTAAAATGAAAGCAGCTCATGATAAATAGATCTCAAGGAAACACTTCGAGCCAAATAAAAGAATCCATCTTTATGATTCTCGATTGCATTTACACCCTGAAATGTTAAGATCTCCATGGACTGACCTATTTATGGTAAGGCATGTTTTTTCTAATGATGCTGTCGAAATTGAGGATCGCACTGATGGGAAAACTTTTAAAGTGAATGGACAGCAGCTAAAAAGCTATATGGAAAAGGTAGACTGCTATATATACCTAGACTAGATCTCTCTTGTGGATCTTGTCTATCATGCTTGATCAGGTTTAATCTATCTGTAACATATTTTATATTTTGTCTATATTTTATCTTTTGACTTTTTAGTTTTGCTTTTATGTTCTTTCATATTTTATTTTACTTTAATTTCTTTTTTTTCTTCAGTGTAATTTTATTTCCCGACAAGTGGCGGATACAGTACTCCATGACTAGTAAAGTCAATTTCTCAGTTCCCTAAACACTGTCCCTTAAACAGTGTATTCATCTCTTTTCTTTCTTTCAAAATGGATCGCATTCTTGCCAACCTCAAAAAACACTTTCCTTCATTGCCTCAAAATGCTCTACTTAAGATTTATAAAGCACGATGTGAAAGACTAAGGCTATTGATGTTGAGTAATATCCCTGTGGATATTCGTTGGTTAATCGAAGCCAAGGTTTGATTATCTGGTAAGTCTACAAATGATTTTGTTTCTTTTATGCCTGTTCTAGAAGAAGCTCTTATGCCAAAAGGCGACGAGTAATGAGGTTACAAGTCTGTCATAAATGTGCTTGATGAAATTGTAACTTAAGTTGTTGTTTTTTAGGATTTGTATCTAGAAATCAAGAAGAAAAAATTCAGTTCATTAAGGATGGATTGAGTAAAGAGTCTTTAGATGATATCCTATTGACTCTTGAGATAAATCTCTGTGGGCTCGTGCAACGTGAACTTATCGATTTCTAGAATAAATTCAAAAATGAACATCAACAGTATAGTCTCGGGAATCTGACTTTAAAAGACCCTATTTGCCAATTTATAAGAAAATTATATGGAAAGCCTATCCCCAACCCATAGAGAGCGTTTAAACCATTACTAGACGTAAAACTAGAGGAAGATGTGAGCCATAATCATAACTACCTGTAAATACATGTGTTTTAAATTCAAACTTTTTTTTATTTTATTTTATAAACAGCAGGGCTACTCATGTAAATGTTGGGTTATATGGTTGGGCGAATTTACTAGGGTTCTTGCATGTGGGTTGTGTTCATCATACAAACAATATACATATCTCATACATACATGTGCACAGCGGAAGATTACATATAATGAACACAGAAAATAACATTTGATTAATCTGAAATTCGAGATTGAGAAATATCACCAATGAAGCCTTTGGATTAATTTTCTTTGAAGTCCACCATGAAATGAATCTTTGATCAATTCTAGCAATCAACAAGGGTGGGTTTGATTGTCTAGAATGGCAGCATCTTAATCCAGCATATGTGTTTAACTCTTAAACATTTTTCAAAGTTAAACCATTTAACTTAATTAAATTTGTTTTTCCTTTTATTCAACTCTTGAATAAATAAAACAAATCTTGTTTTTAGTTATTACATTTAGTAACCATTAATTCAATTTGTTTTGTTGTTCTAACACTTAAAACACAAAACAAACAATTTCAATTTCTCAAATTGAATTGGCTCCCAAAATGCAAAACCTAAAAAACTAAATCAATCTTGAATTTCAATTTCATTTCACTTTATATACAAATGAATTAATTCCAAACTAATTTGAATTTCATTTGCATTTCATTTGGCTTAACCTAACCTTAGTTAACATTTAACCTTAGTTAGATTATTTTAACTTAACCTTTAAGTTAATAAATATTTAATTAATTTAACCATAGTTAACTAACTTAACCATGGTTAGGTTAACCTTTACTTAACCTTTAAGTAAGGTTAACTTAACTTAACCACTTGGTTAACTTTTAACCTTAGTTATGTTAAATTAATTTATTTAACAATTAAATAAATAAATATTTATTTTAATTATTTAACAATTAAATAATCATAAAGTGAAATTACTATTATATCCTTACTCGGTTACCAAGTTAACCTAAAGTGGGTCCCACCAATTTAACCACATACTTTAGTTAACGTAACCTTAGTAATTGCTGAATTATACTGTATTGAACAATTCAATACGGTACACTGCCCAAGTGCTCAAAGAGTACATTTCATATTGGGACTCTCTAGGTCTACACCCGATTTGTCAAATGGAACTGTTCCATTAATCCGTAATCGATGCCCCACGCACACGTTACGAATATTACAAATCAGCGTGTCAGACCATACAAGTTGAGGTCATAACGTATACGTATAATCCTTCCATCATTTATATCCTGGATGTGCAGGGATATAGATCAGCACCGTCAAATCCCTATTTGCTCATCCATAATCTTATCTCCAGATTCGTATCTCGATAAACAATATACGCAAACACTTTTGCTATATTGTTTAACCCTATGGGAAACTCTTTTCCCGGGTTTATGCTTGTGGCCACAAGACTTTATGAAATACAATCTCGGAGCATCGGATATACAACTTACCTACGTAAGCTGACGGATCCCGTATCTACGCACACCGGACTCCATGAGCATCGGACCATACCCAGCGACACATAGCGGTCAGACCATGAAAGGTCTCTGACATATGTGGAACCAAAGCATGATGGATCACTCACAAGACCACCGTGGCGCTCAGGTCAAAGGACCACGAATACTACTCAACTCGAGAGGACCTTCCTTTGACGGTGTCATAGGATATCTATTGGGGTCCTCATAAGTCTGTTCAGTATCCAGTCCTGACTGGATACCCGCATGCCTATACAAGCTCTAAGCTCATGGTCAGCTAAGAACAACCATCTGAACCAGTCAGATATAGACATACACTAATCTATATATAGTGAATCACCGATAGACCCGCATTAGTGATTATAGATCAGGAACATTATCTTTGAGACATACTTACATAATGATATTTCTTAACACCTATTGCAACTCTTTGCAACTATATCATTACAAGTATACTCTCAGGTCTTTGTCCCATTATAGACAAGGTTCTAACTCTTTAGACCTCGCTGACTCTTATAACCTGCTAACTCTTAACAGTGCTAACTTTTAGCATTTATAACTCTCAGCTTTGCTAACTATTAGTTCTGATCTAAACTCCTTTAGACCAGATCTGAACTCTTTCAGATCAAACAATGTCTGTAATGTTACAAGCATTATACCATATTAATATGATATTAACAATCTTTATTCGAAATGTTTATTGTATAAATATTAACAATTAATATTCATACAATATTGGAATGGCACGTGAGCACCAGCTCCAACAGTAAATGTCTTAAATTCAAATCTTTTGGTTAAATATGCATATGGTTCATTATGTTTAAATTTTTGTGTTTTATGTTTAAATATATTCTAACAAACTGTCGGGTTACCAAAATTGTTGTTATCATTTGGTACTCTATAAATATAGCACCTCATTTTTTTTATTTTTATATATTTAGATAAAGGTGAGTGTAGATATGTAGAAAACATCAGTTCAACAATTCTGAAATATATGTGTATTTTGTGGATCTAGTCTTGGGAAAAATAAAGTATTTGTAGAAGTAGCAAACAATCTAGGAAAAGCATTGGCTGCAACCAAAATCCATTTGATTTATAGAGGGGGTAGCCTTGGGTTAATAAGGTGTGTGTCAACAGCTACACATTTAGGAGGAAGGCAAGTTTTAGGTATTATTCCTACAACTTTAGCTGTGAAAAACCTAATTGGAAAAACAATAGGGGAAGAATTATGAGTTTCATCCATGTATGAATGTATAGCTAGAATGCTCTACAATGCAATTTTTTTTATTGCTTTACCAAGTAGTTTTGGTACCTTGGAAGAAAATTTTCAAATTTTCTCTTAAACCCAGCTGAATATCCACCGAAAACCCATAGATTTGTTGAATGTTAATAAATATTTTGACTGCTTACTTTGTCTTCTTGATCAAGTTGTGGAACATGATTTTATTTCACATTCGGCGCGATAGATTCTCATTTCTGCCACCAATGCAGATGAAATGATTGACAAACTATAGGCAGTTACCTACGAACCTGACCCAACAATAACTCAGATCGATTGGTCAGTGGGCCTTAATAAGCAAAAATTAGATCTGACACTTTGTTTGTAAATTTTTCTTTGTTTTATTTATTTATCAACATCATCATTTTAGTTTATATTTGTTTAAGTGTCTATCAGGTTTATTTCTTTCGAATAAATGACGTTTCTGGTACTGTCTCCTATACTTTATCTCTTTTTATTTAAACATTGAGGATAATATTTCATTTGGTTTGGGGAGGATAGTAGACATAAGTTGTATTTTGTATTCCAAAAAATAATTCAAAAAACAAATAGATAATAAGGTCTGACATTTATTAAAATAGCAGAGTAAAGAGTTCATTCTTAAACTCTTGAGACATATTCTAGGTTAAATTAGAATGGCAGAGTAAGGATTTTTATTTCTAACTTTTGAAACACATGTTCACTAACTTGTTGTTATTTTGTTTTATATTTCATGCATTGTTGTTTATTGCTTATAGTCTTGATGATTCTTGTATAAAGGAATTTACTTTTCTACCTAACTATGATTTCAAAATTGTTTAGGTTGAGTCATTGCTTCTATTTAGGCTACTAAAGAATGACTTCCAAAATATTTTTAGGCACAATGCTAAGCCTTATGGTAAGATGGATGATTCAATTTATATAGCCAAGAGAATTCTCATATTTAAGTATATATTTTTTTAATCTCACATATCTTTTGTGAGTAAGTGGAAAGATTGCGAAAACAGCTTATGAACCTTCATTGATCATTTGAATCGGTTAATTTTTGTTTACATTGATATTATTTGAATTAAGGAATAAGTTGGTTATATTTGTGTATAATATATTTTGGTGAGAAACTTTTGTAATGCTTCCTTGTATTCTTAAAAAAAATAAAAAAAAGAAACCAAAATACCAAAAGGAAAAAGAAAAAAATAGAAAAAAAAGGAGAATCAATTCAAGTTAATAAAGTTTTCATTTAATTTTAGAAGACAAATATTTTGTAAGACATTTTTCTCACCAAGTTATATTTGTATTATTCTCATGTGCCAATTGAAGTTCTAAAGCTGGCGTACGTCAAGAATGATTGATTTTTAAATGACTGATTTTTTTATCTTTGGATCAATGTTAGTTTGTATGTCTGTCTTTAAAATTGACTTTTTCTTGAGTGCTTAACTATTTTCCAACTCCATAAGAGAAATCCTAATATTTTAAATAGTCATACACTTGTGAGCATATGGAGTTGAGGCTTTTACTTGGAGAAATTCTCAAGGCTATATCTGTTGTAGTTTGTGATAATATGGTTACGGCTTAGTTCACACAAAAACAATTTTTGGAAGTAATAATTGAAAAAAACCATAATAGCAATAGTGATCGTGAACTAACTTTTTGTTTGAAATACTTAGGTAGTTTTGCATATTTTATTTACTCTTAAATTGCTAGAGATAGTAATAAGCTGGTTGAAGGCTGTGATGAGCACATGAAAATGCATATTTATTAAGAGATTCAATCATCATTTAATGTTACTAATTTTAGCATTTTTGTATTGTTAACTTGACGATCATAACATGCATATAATAAATTTCTTAAAAAATTGTGATACCTTTAAATACAACAGAGTCTCTGACAATGCCATCAGATTGAGATTATTCCTTTCTCTGTAAGAGATAGAGTTGAGAGTTGATCGATGTCATTGCTGTCAGGATCCATATCGACGTGGGAAGATTTAGTACAAAAGTGCTTAGCCAAGTTCTTTCCACCATCATAGACAACAAAGATGAGGAATAACATCACCTTATTCAGTTAGATTGGTAGAGAGTCATTGTATGAGGGATGAGAGTGCTTAAAGGACATGTTAAGAAAGTGTCCTTATCATGGAGTCTCTAAATGGCTATTGTCCAAACATTCTATAATGGATTAGTAGGTTATTTGAGGACCATTATAGATGCTGCTGCTGGAGGAGCTTTAATGAATAAGTTTACAGATGAGGTTTATGATCTATTAGCAGAGATGGCGTTAAATAGTTATCAATGGCTAGTAGAGAGAGGTATACCCAAGAGAGTTGCCAGTATAAATAAAATTAATTCATTCAATGCATTGATAGGTTAAATTAATACTTTATATAAAAAGTTTGATGCATTGAATAACGTCAAAACCTGACAAGTGACATGTGACTTTTGTGGTGACAACCATATGAATGAGCGGTGCATGAAAGCAGTGAATTATATGGGCAATTTCAATCATTAACAACCTAACCCATAATCAAATTCCTACAATCTAGGGTGTGGAAACCATCCTAACTTCTCTTAGCGTTACAACTAAGAAGAGCCATTAAGACTAATGAATCCTCTAGGATTTTTGCGACCACAAGAGAAGAAGCTGAAATTGAAAGACATATTTATGCAATATATAAAGTCCAATGATGCCATCCTACAGAATCATTCAACATCTTTAAAGAATTTAGAGGTTCAAATAGGACAACTTGTTGTTGCAATTAATAGGAGACCTCAAGGCATTTTACCAATCGATACTGAGATAAATCCAAAAGAGAATGTAGAGAAATGCCATACCATTAACTTGAGGAGTGGTGAGATCTTATAAGAAAACAAATCCATTCCACCAGCATCAAGTATAAAGAAGAAGGAAGTGCAAAAAAATAAAGTGCAACCATATAGACCGTCTATTCCTTTTCTTCAAAGGCTACAGAGGTGTCAAACAAATGTTGAAACAGAAAATCAGTAGCATACCAGTCTAGAAAATAGTGCAGAATCTCAGAAAAGTGCAAAATTGTTAATAATGGAAAATGCAGAATTCGGTATAAAAGTGCAACAATATTCTAAGGTGCAGAAAAGTGACAACACAATAGAAAAATACCAGTAACAAAGAGCAGAATCAACCTATGCGCACTACATTACTTGACTGTTGTAGCATTAATGTGGTGCCATCAAACACTAAAGAGTTCAAAGATATAGAGATGTTGAATTCTCACATAAAAAAAAGGCGTTAAGGCATAGAAAGATAAATGAGAAGAAGAAGAAGAAGCAGTACGATGACAAGATCGAAAAGAAGGGTGCAACAGAGACACTTTAGCATTATAAGATTTAAGTCTTTTCGGAGAAACATAAGGAGAAAGAGGAATAAGTTGCTGCCCAAGATCTAATAAAGAAGATATGAAAGCCAAAAGAAAGGAAGCCTAATAAACTCACATATAAAGATAATTCCATCATTGACTTTAATCCTCCATAAGAGTATAAAGAGCCCCGTCAAGCCAATGATGCTAAATCAAGCGCTTCTTGGGAGACAATGCAAGTAATTTTTTTCTTATTAGATTATTTTCAGTATCAATTATGTTACTTTCCTTTCATTGTAGGAATAAATCAGCAATTCAAGCATTCACTGAAGGAGCATGAGCAATTATATGCGTTGGATGTAAAGAAAACCACAGTTACATTCATCAGAACACAACGCAGCACTACTTCTACTTCAGTTACTAAAGAAGTTTTTTTTACTTTTAAATTTATTTTTAGACATTGAGGACAATGTCTAATTTAAGTTTGGGGGTGGAAAACACACTTTCTTGTGTTTATTTTGCTACTTATATTGGTTGGTTGTCATATGGGTTAAATTTGTTTTTGTCTAGTTTTGGTTCAGATGATGGTCATTAGTTCATGATATGAAATAAAATATTGGTTGAATTTGTTTTCATAAATCTCTAGGAAATAATAGATGCTTGAGATAATTCTTATATCATGAATCTTGGACGAAGTTCAAGTTTATTTTTGATCACTTCTTCTTGAGCACAATGAAATAAGCATGTATTAGTTGAATTTTTTTTCTTAGAGATATTTTTTACTTAAGTAGTACATCATAGTCTTGAAGACCAATACTCTAGAACTTGCTTGATTACTACTTGAGGTGAAATCCTAGAATTCACATGCTTAGAAAAATGACATTAGGCCATCTTTGGACCGTTTGAGCCTTTTCGACCCTTCCTTGTATGTATATTTATCCCTAGTCACCTCGTTTGAGCCTAATTATCCATTTTTCTATTTAACCACATTACAAGCCTAAAAACTTTGAGTTTACTTATCTTAAAATCTACTGATAGCACTATAACCTTGAGTTTATTTAGAAATATTCTTAAAATAAAAAAGGTTGTGGATATATGAAAGAAGGGTAATGCAATGAAAAGTCATAAGTGTTGAAGGTGCATATCAATCTAAGTTTGAGGGCACATAAAAAAAATTAATTTAAATGCATAATACCCCTAGCTTGAAAAAAAAAAGAAATTCTTTATAAAAGAGATTAAAAGAAAAAGGGGAATAGCATAAGTTTGAGGGAAGAGATGAATAATCAAAGAGGAGAAGGAATCAAGAGGTTTCTAAGTAAAGTCTAAGTGTTAATGGTGTGATTTATGCTTTATATATATCTTTATATCCCACCTTTACCTTAGCCTTACATTACAAGCTAATTTAAGCCCCAAATAGATCCCTAGAATTATGTATTTCTATTTTAGTGTAGAGTAGTACGAAAAGCAAGCTTATGGTAGTGTTATAATTGAAAATATGCCGAGATATCATCTTTATGTATTTCTTAAGTATTGAGTAAATCTATGTTTTGTTTAGCTAATTACTTTCTTATTACACATACACACAAGTGATCATTGGTAAGGGAGAATGAAGTATTCGATCAATGGTATGAGGATTGTTGAAAGTTGTTGAATATTTTCTAAAGAGCCTTATTCTTTTTTTTTGTAGCCTCTAAGACAACGATATTGATCATCTAATCAATTGAAGCTTGGTTTTACTTTTTAGTTTCTATTTAAATCCATGAATAAATTGTGAATGCTCCTTTCTGTTTTGCTCGAGGACGAGCAAACTCTTAGGTTTAGAGGTATTTGATAAGGGTTCATTAAATCTAATATTTATATCTTCCAAACTTAATATTATTTCGTAAAAATTAAGATTATTTGACTTTTGATGTATTTTATTATTATTTTTATAGGTTTGGAGTCAATTGAGTAAATAGCGTCAAAACTCTCATAAAAATAAGACAAAAACATCAAATTACTACAGTGAATTGCTACAGTAACAAAGTTACAATGACATATGTTACAATACCTATTAAGTGATTCATAACAGTATAAAAAAGCTACAGTACCCAGTGCCACAACGCCAAAAATAGTATCTCAGCGTTACAGCGCCTAGGATTCAGTGCAGCGTGCAAACATTATCTTAAACAGTAATCCTATTTTGACTTATATTTGATGTTTAAACTTGATTTGAAGACATAAGCTTAAAAATGGAAGGCCAAAAACCCTAATTAAAGGGGAGGGGAGAAAAAAAAAAAAGAGTAAAAAACCTAAAGAAAGAGTTTACAACACAAAATCAAAGATTAAAGCCAAAGATTGAAGAACCCAGATCAAGATTCAAACTCCAAGTCAAGATTGAGCGAGAAGAACATTAACAAGTCACTTTGATTAGTTTTTCTTCTCTTTCTTTATCATTATGCTCTTATTCTTGTTGATCTTTAAGAATTAATTTGATACTTTTGATTTTGTGATAGGCTAAATTGTTCATCTAGGGTTTAACTATGTAAACTTAGTATGAATTTGAATTGTGTTAATTTTTATTTTATGAACTTGATACATTCAATTGATTCATTCTATCTTGTGTTTTAATGCTTTTATTATACCTGATCAATATTTTGAATGATTATGGAACCACGATGAACTCGATAGAGGGATTAATGTGTTTAGCCTATGATAGTTTGATGCATGATCATAGGGTAACAACTATAAGTTCCATATAGGATAGACATATACTTAGGTGACATCTATGGTATAATTTAGACTTGATCTTAATGAATTACATTCTGATTTAATTATCACAGACATATAGATAATTGTTAGAATGTGTAATATAGTCACTTGACCATCGACAGAGGCTCGTGATGAAATGAGTGTCTAAGCCAATCAATTGGTATTAAGGAATTAACTAAGAGGTTAATAAATCCAATGAAATACTAAGGGACGAGTCAAAACCCTAGATTATTTTTATTTGTGAATTCTACACTTTACTTTTGTTTAGTTTCATTGATAGAGTTAGATTGGTTAATTAAATTTTAAATTTTGATTTTCTGAATAAAAGTTAAACAGGTATAATTTTAGTACTTGATTTATAGAATTAGATCGCATAGTCCCTGTGGGATCGATACTTGGACTTAAAATCCTATGTTACTTGATATGATAGTGTACGCTTGCGCTTAACTACTATAGCATCAATTAGGGTACTAAACATGCTTATTTAGAATCTCCAATCAATATTCCATAAACCTGTCTATGGATGATCCTTTTGAGGTATTTGTAGTCCCTTGACTTGAGCACTATAGTGGACTTGTGAATGATCTACTATACTTAGGTTTCACACATCTCTGAGACCTTTTATGGTCTGATTACTGGGTGTCACTGGGTATGGTTCGATGCTTATGGAGTCTAGTGTGTGTAGATATGAAATTTGTCAACTCATATGGGTGAGTAGTATATCTAGATGCTCCAAGATTGTGTTTCAGAAAATCTTATTGCCATAAGTGATAAAACCGGGAAAAGTGTTTTCCGTGTGAGAAATAATATTGTAAAAGTGTTTACGGATAATTTTTAATGGTAATTCAAATATGGAGATAAGTTCTAGAGGTGAGCATATATAGATTTAACAATGATGATGTATGTTTCTTCTCTTCCAGGATATAAATGATAGAGCGATTATATAAATTTGTATTAACCTTAACTTGTATGGTTCAATATGCTGTTTTATTGTTTCTATAATGTGTGTGTGGGGGGCATCATTTATGGACTCATGAAAAAGTTCAGTAAAACAAAAATGGTATGAACTAAGGGAGTCTCACTATATAGGATTTGAATAGTTCAATCTCGAAAGTTCTCAAAATATAGAAAATATTTCAGGGTCACTCAGGGAGATGATAGAGTTTAAGTGTTAAGCCCAGGATCTCGACAAGTGGGACTTGCCACTTTATCCTTTCTATTGAATGTCATATGTCGTGCCATTAATTGGTAATGGCATGACACATGCCATTATTTTATTGGCTCATTTAATTTTTAAATCTTAATGATTATTTTTAGCTAATTAAAATTAATTCAATTTAAGGTTTTAGAAGCCAAATAAAATTCAACCAATTTGTATCAAAGCATGAGCTGTCAATTTTTGAATTAGAAAGATAGGCCACCAAATTCCTTTTGATTCAACCATTTTATTAGCAAATCAAAACATGATCTGTCATGTATTCCTTTAACATAAGTTGGCCTTAAACAAATCATTTGTGGACACTGATAATCTTGAATTCAACCATTTTTTCATTTACTACTATTTTAATATTTTACTTTACCAATCTATTTTTTTAAACACTTCATTATGGGATCGACACCTCAATCTATATTGCAATAGCCACATTACATTTGAAGTGTAAACAAAATTTGGTGCCGTTGCCGGGGAGGCACACTAAGCGAAAGTCGGTTGCATTTATCAATACTAAAGGGGTAACTTTGGATATTTTCTTCTTTGTAAAATTTTAGTTTTTAAATTTATTTCTCTTGTTGTAATTTATTTTATTGTTCATGGTTAGTTCTACCACCTAACTTAGTTTATTTTTTTTAATTATTTTATTGTATTTTATTTTAATAGCTGGTTCTACCGCCTAACTTATTTTATTTTGTTTTATTTACTGTACTTTGCAATATATTTTCTTTTATTTATTTATTGCACTTTATTTTCTCTTATTTATTTATTTTACTTTGTATTTTATTTATTTATTTATTATTTATTGTACTTTACATTTTATTTTATTTTATTTATTTATTATTTATTGTACTTTATTTTATTTATTTATTGTACCTTACTTTTTTTTTTCTTTTATTTATTTATTGCACTTTTTATATTTATTGTACTTTTTATTTATTTATTATATTTTACAGTTTATTATCTTTTTTTCATTTATTGTATTCTACATTTATATTTCATGGTTGGTCTTACCACCTAACTTATTTCTATTTCTTGTTGTATTTTATTTCACTTCTTAATTTCTTCTTAGAATTTCCTTTATAAAAAAATAGTAAAAGAAAATTTATTAGAATGTATGCATCGACTTAGAGACAAATGAGGAAGATTCTTGAGAGAAGTAGAACTAGAACCATCACCACAATTTATAAGGGAAGATAATTCACCATTTAGTTCATATTGTAATTCCAACACAATGATGCATTATATTTCCACCTAATATACCACATTCGGATTTTAAACCTGGAATGATACAACTTCTGCCCACTTTTCATGGTCTAGATAATGAAAATCCTTATGTACATGTTAGGGAATTTGAAGAGATAATTGTCACCTTCCATAGCCAACCTGAAGTCATAAACACTGTTAGGCTTAAAGTTTTCCCTTTTTCATTGAAAGATAAAGCAAAGAGTTGGCTATACTCTTTGAGGTCGAGGTCTATAGGAACTTGAGCAGAAATGACCTAAGAATTTTTCAATAAATACTTTTAACAACACAAAACTAATGGCCTGAAAAGATAAATTTCTTCCTTTTCGCAAAATGACAGTGAAACCTTATATCAAGCATGGAAAGAGTTTAAAAAGATGCTAAATATGTGCCCTCACCATGGGTATGAAAATTGGCGCTTGGTTAGCTATTTTTATGAAGGAATCACAATTAGAGAGTGTCAATTTATTGAGATGATGTGTAATGGGGAATTTCTTTACAAAGATCCTAAGGAAGCCATAGAATTTCTTAATGACTTAGCCGAAAAAGCCCATATATGGATTGGACCTAGCGCTATTGAAAGCACAAATAGGTCATAACCTAGTGGCATTTCTCATCTTAGGGAAGAGGATAGCCTTAAAGCCTAATTAGAGGTTTTAACTAGGGAATTAAAGGCTTGAAAACCAAAGATAGAACGGTCACCCATACGATTGCTAAGGTTGAGTCACATGATGTTTGTTTTGTTTGTAGAGGAGTGGAACACTTAGCTCAGGATTGCCTTACTTATAATAAGATGAGAGGGATATATGAGGAACAATGTAATGCTTTAGGGATGTACAAGAAGCTTTATTCACCCTACTCTGAAACCTATAATCCTAGCTGGAGAAACCGAACTGCCCAAACTTTGGTTAGAAATCTTACCAATAAGACAACAACCATTCGAAGCATGAACAACAAGCACCTAAGTATTATGGTACACCTTAATATAATGCACGACTAGCCAAAAGTCCTTTACAGAAAACATTACAAGAATTTATGGAGCCATAAAGTAAGACTAATAAAAAATTTGAAACAATGCTTGCACAGGTGGTAGAAGAAAACAAAGAAATTAAAAGTTAAGTCACTACGCTAACCAGTGCCTTAACTGTACAAGAGCGAGGTAAGTTTCCATCTCAATCTCAATCTAATCCAAAAGGACAATTCATGGCACAAGCTTCTACTTTTAATGCACAAAATCTCAAATAAGTCAATGCCATTACTACTCGAAGTGGTAAGATTATGAGTGAGCCTACTTTTGAAACTAACACATCTATGAGTAGTAAAAATGTGCTTCATTCTTGAATGAAAAGCTGGATTTCTTGCAATGTGCAAGGCATTCTGACTGTCACAAAATAATTGAACTTTCTCTTGCTTGTACCCGAGCTCCTCCAGTAATCTTTGTATCCAAATTGCTTCCTTGCAAGATTGTGTAGTTGCCATGTATTCTGCTTCTGTAGTAGATAATGCCACAATAGTTTACAGTTTCGAAACCCAACCTACAACTCCTCCTGCAAGTTTAAATACATAGCCAATAATGGATTTTCTTTTATCAAGGTCTCCTGTAAAATCTGAATCCACATAGCCCTTAACAATAAAATCTAATCCTTCGTAACATAAAGCAACATCTGAGGTACCCTTAATGTATCTAAGGATCCTCCTAACACAACCCCAATGCTCTTTACCAGGATTCGCTATGTATCTACTAACTGCTCCCCTACCGGGTACCCCGATGGAAGTTCCTTAGAATATAACTGGGTAAATTGAAAAATTTTGCGAGGTGAGCCTTTTTTTTTAGTTCTTGCTATTACTGAGAAAATGTTGGAATATACATAAAGATGAAATATTAATTCTTAAAAAAATGGCAGAGTTTTCCCTATTTTTCTAAAAATTCAGTACAAAACCTGTAAAGAATTACACTTCTATTTCCAAACCACTTCTTAATACTGCCAAATAGGAACTCTGGTCCTTTCCAAAAAAATTTCAATTCAACTCAATAATTTCATTATGATCATAAAATTGGAATACTGATAAAAAGTAAACTAATGATCAAAATATTGAAATCTTTTATTGGTTATCCAAAACATATGTACAATGCACAAATCTACAACTACTATGCTAAAAGCAAAAAGAGTGCTATTTAGAACATTTACATGTACAAAATGATTTTTAGATTTGGCCCATTAATCAGCAATAAGAAAATCAGCAGCTGATGTACCAAGACCTGTGCCTGGGAAGGGGTTTAGAAAACATAAAATACAAAACGAGTGAGCTAAAGGAGCTCAGTGAGTACATTTAAAATTTCAAATAAATTAACAATCTGTATAGATATTAAATTCTAAAAGACATGTATAAATCATGCTTCTAAAACTAGCATAAAGCTGTAAAACAGTTTCTAACATCATATACCGATAAAATCTTGTAGAGTGGATTTTATTTACATCTTCAAAAAATAATATCCAAAATCTATACAACATAATAACTACCATGTGCATATAAACGCATAATATGCAATCGGTAGATCGAAAACTATTAAAGCCCTTGCTTGGCCATTTTTTTTCTAAACTGTACCAATGATAACCCTAAAGTTCTATACTTACACAACGACTCAACTAGCATCGCACACGTGAGTAGGTCACAGGGTGCCTCAACTAGCAGCACCCACAATGACATCTCACTGGCTATGCAGCGAAATTCTACATCGCATACATATAGCCAGACAATACCCCGTACACATAGAACGACTCACATGACTCGACATCCCGACTTCTAAGAGTTAGTGACATACCCCTTATAACCTGCCTATGTGTACGGGATATACCGACCGGGTCTAATACAATTACCACCACTATAATTTGAGGGAACAAATGGCCTTTGAAATGGATATGGTAATTTTAAAGCTGCATATATGAAAAAGAATATATATGGATTTATATCAAGATCCTAACTCATGTTTATGCATTAAAATTACATAAAACATACATTTTCATTATGCGGAAACATAATAAATGACAGATTTTCACTCACAATTGCTCCGAGCTCGATTTCGCTCTGAATTTCTGTTGTTGTTACCGGTCTCAGTTTTCTTGACCTACATGCCATAAATGACATTAGAACTAATTCAAACACTGAAATTTTATTTAACTACTAAACGCCTAATCAACATACAAAGCCCGGATGGATACTACTTTTCAAATGTAATTTACGGAGTCATTTAATCTAATCTAACTCACCATCTAGTGCCCTAAAAATTATTATACGTGTTATAACTTTGGTTGGACATAATTGCCCTTCACCTTACCAAAATGGACAATTATGTCCCATTTTCTTCATTCTTGATTTTTTTCCATTAACTATATACATTCAATTTACATAAGGCATAATTTATACATCACAATTCAACCAAAACACAACTTAATCCCTAACTTCCAATTGTATCAAAATCAAACCAATTTCATTCTAATGCCATAATTATAACCAATTGAAGTCTCTACATCCAAATCAACTAAAACCTTAATTCTTACCTTACCAATTTCTTTAATTTGATGACTCCTTCAAGCTCTACACTAGAATTCAACTCAATCTAAACCAAGAATATACACAAGAACATCAATTGAAGCAATCTTGAAAGTTCACATATCAATCTCATAAAACAATACTTTTCTTATCTCTTTTTCTTGAATTTTCACTAATGAAGGCTTCAATTAATCTTCGGAATTGGTATGTGACCTTATTGTAGCTTGATTAAGCATGAAAAATCATGGAAATTTTTTTGAAATTTTACTGTAGCAGCCCCCTCTTCTTTTGCACGAATTTTACTCTCTTTTGCTCGAAGTGTTGTGCTTTTGATCACTTGAAATTTCTACACACTTCTACCATATATATAGTGCTCCCTCAAAAAACCAATTTACCCGTCAACTTACTTTAAATTTCTAATTTGCCATTGGTTGAAAACTAAGTATGTAATTGCTTCCTTTGTAACTATCTAGTTAGAATAGTCTAAGGTACTAACTAGAATTCCCAACTTGACAATCTATAAGATTGTTTCTAATTGGTTCATTCTATAATATATGGATTGTGTTTCTCAACAAAGGCTTGTTCCATACATAACCCTTAAATGGAAATTCATGTAGTAAATTAAAATTTCCTTTTCCAAGCCAATAGAGAAAATTTTCAAAAATATTCTAGGGTTATCTGACGCTCCAACTGAGTGTGAAATTATCAAATTAGGTCTAATATCTCTCTCACGCATCATAAGAAAATATTTCTAATAGAGTTAAAATTAGGTTACCCCACGGTGTCTATATTACTATATACCAAAATTTAGGCGCCAATACTACTAATGGGGATTGAATATTACACAGTGCCTTTTCCTCAAGCTCTTTGACCTATTGGAAAAAATTCAGAAATTCAAGGTGAGATTTTAGAACATTTGAAACAAGTTAAGATTAATCTTCCCTTATTGCATTTGATTAAGCAGGTTTTAACTTATGCCAAAGTCATCAAGGATCTATACATTATCAAAAGAAAACACCATGTAAAGAAAATTGCATTTTTGGCAGAATAGGTAAGTGCAGTAATTAAACAAAAGACACCACCCAAGTATGAAGACCCAGGATATTCAACGTTCTCCTGCCAAATTAGGACACATGAGTTTGGTCAAACTTTGTTGGACTTAGGAGTAAGTTAAAATTTAATGCCTTATTCTATTTACTTACAATTAGGACTTGGTGAGATTAAACGTACATCTGTAGTCTTACTATTAGCTGACCGTTCAATCAAGAAACCACAGGAAATAATAGAAGATGTTTTGTTGCAAATTGATAAATTTTACTACCCTGTTAACTTTCTTGTTTTAGATACTTATTCTGTGGTTAACATGAAGTCTAAAATCCCTCTTATTTTAGGGAGACCTTTTCTTGCCACTGCTAACACACTTAGTAATTGCAGAAATGGTCTAATAAAATTATCTTTTGGGAATATGACTCTTGAGGTGAATATTTTCCATATTGGCAAGCAACCACGAGAAAAAGACGAATGCTATTATTCATATATGATAGACACACTTATAACAGAGGAAGCCTATAAAAATTATGGTTCTGATTCTTTAGAAAACCTCTTTGATTTTGATTTTGAAGAATTGTATTATCCTGATGAAATAACTGATGTGTTTAGTATTTTTGACTCATAGGATAAAGGGACTCAATTTTGGCAGCCACGCTTTGAAGAGTTACCATAAGAGAGGGAGAAATTAAAACCATCAAACCTCGAGACACCACAAGTTGAGATTTCTCCACTGCCCAAAGGTTTGAAGCACGTATTCTTGGGACCAGGTGATTCCTTTCCTATCATAATTTTTTCTGAACTTAGTGTTGAACAAGAGAAAAAATTGATAAAATTGTTAAAAGAACATAAGTCGGCACTAGGTTGGACCATAGCTGATATTCAAGGTATTTCTCCATTGATATGCTCCCATAGAATTTATTTAGAAGAAGGTGCCCAACCCCATAAGGACCCACAAAGAAGACTTAACCCAACAGTGAAAGAACTAGTGAAGAAAAAGGTCTTGAAACTATTAGATAAGGGTATAATCTACCCAATTTCTGATAGTCAATGGTTAAGTCCAACTCAAGTAGTTTCTAATAAATCTGGGGTTACTGTTATGAAAAATACGAATGGGATACCTGTTCCAACTAGGGTAGTAAGTGGTTGACGAATGTGCATTGGTTATAGAAAATTAAACATAGCCATTAGGAAAGACTATTTTTCATTACCTTTTATCGACTAAATTTTAGAACGTGTAGCTAGACATCTTTTTTATTGCTTTCTTGATGGGTATTCAGAATATTACCAGATTGAAATAGCTATAAAAGACCAAGAAAAAACCACTTTTACATGCCCTTTTGGTACTTATGCCTTTCGTAGAATGCCCTTTAGATTATGTAATGCACCAGTTACTTTTCAACGTTGTATGCTGAGTATTTTCTCTGATATAGTTGAAAAATTCATGCAAGTTTTTATGGATGATTTGACTATTTTTTGTAATTTTTTTGATTTATGTCTATTTAACTTGAAAGTTATTTTGAGTAAGTGTGAAGAAAAAGGACTTGTGCTAAATTGGGAGAAATATCATTTCATGGTATCTTTAGGAATCGTTTTGGGTACATTGTATCTGAAAGAGGGATAGAGGTTGACAAGGCCAAAATTGAATTAATATCTAAATTATCTACACTCAAAACCGTAAAAGATGTTCGATCTTTTCTTAAACACTTTGGCTTTTATAAGAGGTTTAAACAAAAACTTTCTGCCATAACTAGACCATTGTGTAACCTTTTGCTAAAAGATGTAGAATTTACTTGGACACAAGAGTGTGAGGAGGCATTCCAAACACTTATTGCCAAACTCACCACCGTTCATATCATGTAATCACCGGATTGGAACCTCTCATTTGAAATTATGTGTGATGCAAGTAATTATACTGTAGGAGTAGTTCTTGGCAATGAATAGAAGGAAAACCCTTTGTTGTTTATTATGCTAGTAGGACTTTGAATGATAATCAGATGAATTACACTACTACTAAAAAAAAACTACTAGCTATTATTTTTGCCTTCGATAAATTCCGTTCTTATTTGATTGGTTTACCTATTATTATTTTTACTGACCACGCGACCCTTAAATACCTTTTTTCTAAGAAGGATGCTAAAACCTGTTTAATTAGGTGGATTCTTCTTTTGCAGAAATTTGATCTAGCCATCAAAGATAAGAAGGGCGTTGAAAATATTATTGCTGACTGTTTATCCCGTCTTGCGTTCATTGACTTCACTGACTTGCCACCCATTCGAGATGATTTTCCCGATGAACATTATTTCACTATAAGCCAAATATCTTGATATGCACATATCGTAAATTATTAGGTTTGTGGTGAACTTTCATCTAACTGGAGTGCACAAGATAAACGTAAGTTCTTAGTTGAAGTACATAATTTTTTTTTAAGATGATCCATATCTTTTCAAATACTGCCCTGACTAAATTATGAGATGTTGCATTCTTGAAAGTAAAATTTCTAGTGTCTTCAATTTTTGCCATAATACTACTTGTGGTGGCCATTTTTTTTATAAAGAAGATGACTGTTAAAATTTTACAGTGTGGCCTTTACTCGCCCACTTTGTCCAAAGACACTAATAATTTTTGTTGTTCCTATGAAAGATGTCAAAAGTTAGGTAATTTATCTCGAAGACATATGATGCCTCTTAACCTTATGCTTGTTATTGAGATATTTGATTGTTGGGGTCTCGATTTTATAGGTCTTTTTCCCTCATCTTTTGGCTACCTTTACATTTTTCTAGCTGTTGACTACGTATCAAAATGGGTAGAGGCTGTAGCTTGTCGTACTAATGATAATACAACTGTGGTAAAATTCTTAAAAGAAAATGCGTTATCTAGATACGGTACACCACGTGTCATCATTAGTGACCAAGGAAGACATTTCTATAACCGTTCTTTTAAAGCTTTGATGCGCAGGTATAGTATCATTTACAAAGTTTCTACTACATACCATCCACAAACAAATGGATAAGCTGAGTTAGTAAATAAAGAGGTTAAACAGATTTTAGAAAAGACGGTTAACTCAAATCGCAAAGATTGGTCTCTATGCCTTTCTGATGCATTATGGGCATATCGTACTACATACAAAACTATTTTAGGAATGTCTCTATACCAGCTTGTTTATGGGAAAACTTTCCATTTACATGTTGAGCTATAGCATAAAGCTTAATTGGCTATCAAAGCCCTTAACTTTGATTTGAGTGCTACAGGTATTCAGAGAAATTTACAATTGTCAAAAATAGAAGAGTTATGAAATAATACATATGACAACTTTAGAATTTACAAAGCTAAAATGAAAGCAGCTTATGACAAACAGATCTCAAGGAAATATTTCGAGCTAAATCAACAGGTGTACCTTTATGATTCTTGATTGTATTTACACCTTAGAAAGTTGAGATCTCGATAGACTGGTCCATTTATCGAGGACCCTACTGATGGGCGAACTTTTAAAGTAAATGGACAGTGGCTGAAAAGCTATGTAAAAAAGGTAGACCACTCTATGTACCTAGACAAGATCCCTCTTGTGGATTCTATCTATCATAATTGATCAGATTCAATCTATCTGTACCATATTTTATATTTTGATTCTTTATTTTTGCTTTTATTTTTTTCAAATTTTATTTTACTTTATTTTCTTCTTTTTATTTTTTTTACTTTAGTGTGATTATATTTTCCAGTCAAGTGGCGGATATGGTACTCTGTGACTATTAAAGTTGGTTTCACAGTTCCCTAAAAACTGTCCCTCAAATCATGCATTCATCTCTTTTCTTTCTTTCAAAATGAATTGCATTCTTGCTAACCTTAAAAAACATTTTCCTTCATTGCCTCAAAATGCTCTACTTAAGATTTACAAAGCACATTGTGAATGACTAAGGCTATTGATGTTGAGTAATATCCCTGTGGATATTCGTTAGTTAATCGAAGCCAAAGTTCGATTATCTAGTGAGTCTGCAAATAATTGTGTTTCTTTTATGCCTGGTCTTGAAAGAAGCTCTTATGCCAAAATGCAACGAGCAAAAAAGTTACAAGTCTGTCATAAATGTGCTCGATGGAATTGTAACCGGAGTTGTCATTCTTTTTTATTTGCATCTAGAAATCGAGAAGACAAAATTCAGTTCATTAAGGATGGACTGAGTAAGAAGTCTTTGGATGATATCCTATTGACTCGTGAGGCGCATCCCTGTGAGCTTGTGCAACATGAACTTTACGATTTATGGAATAAATTCAAAAATGAACATCAATGGTATAGTCTTAGGAATTTGACTTTAAAAGACCCTGTTTGCCAATTTATAAGAAAATTGGATGGGAAGCCTATCTCTGACCCATAGAGGGCGTTTAACTCGTTACTGGACGTAAAACTAGAGGAAGATGTGAGCTACAATCATAACTACCTCTAAATATATGTGTTTTAATTTCAAACTTTATTTTATTTTATTTAATGAATAGTAGGGCTACTCATATAGATGTCTTAAATTCAAATCTTTTGGTTAAATAATGCATGTGGGTCCTTATGTTTAAATTTTTGTGTTTTATTTTTAAATCTCTTCTAACAAACTATTGGGTTACCAAAATCGTTGTTATCATTTGGTACTTTATAAATACAACACTTCATTTTCTTTATTTTCATATATTGAGATAAATGTGAGTATAGATTTGAAAGAAACCTCAATTCAACAATTTTGAAATATATGTGTATTTTGTGGATCTAGTCCTGGGAAAAATAAAGTATTTATAGAAGCAACAATCTAGGAAAAGCATTGGCTGCAAGAAAAATTTATTTGATTTATAGAGGGGGTAGCCTTGGATTAATGAGGTGCGTGTCAACAACTGCACATTTAGGAGGAAGTCAAATTTTAGGTATTATTCCTACAGTTTTAACTGTGGAAAACCTGACTGGAAAAATAATAAGGGAAGAATTACGAGTCTCATCCACGCATGAACGTATAACTAGAATACTTTACTATACAGATGCTTTTATTGATTTACCAGGTGGTTTTGGTACATTGGAAGAAATTTTTTAAATTGTCTCTTAGACCCAGCTGAATATCCACCGAAAACCCATAGGTTTGTTGAATGTTAATAACTATTTTGATTGCTTACTTTGTTTTCTTGATCAAGCTGTGGAACAAAATTTTATTTCACATTCGGTGCAACAGATCCTTGTTTCTGCCACTAATACAGATGAATTGATTACAAATTACAGGCAGTTACCTATGCACCTGACCCAGCAATAACTCAGATCGATTGGTCAGTAGGCCTTAACAAGCAAAAATTAGATCTGACACTTCATTTGTAAATTTTTCTTTATTTTATTTATTTATCAGCATCATTATTTTAGTTTATATTTGCTTAAGTGTCTCTCGGGTTTGTTTTTTTTCGAATAACTAGCGTTTCAAGTAATGTCTTTTATACATTATCTCTTTTTATTTACACATTCAATGTTTCATTTGGTTTGGGGGGAGGATAGTAGACATAAGTTGTATTTTGCATTCCAAAAAAAATAAATAATAATAATAAATTTTTTTAAAAAAAATAGATAATGGGGTCCGACATTTGATTAAAATAGTAGAGTAAAGAGTATATTTTTAAACTTTTGAGACACATTCTGACAGAGTAAGGAGTTTTATTTCTAACTTTTGAAACGCATTTTTAATTAACTTCTTGTTATTTTGTTTTATATTTCATGTATTGTTGTTTTGCTTGTAGTCTTGGTAATTCTTGTATAAAGGAATTTGTTTTTCTACCTAGGTATGATTTCAAAATTGTTTAGGTTGAGTCACTATTTCTATTTAGCTTACTAAAGAATGACTTTCAAAATATTTTTGAACACTACTAAGCCTTGTGGTAAGATGGATGATTCAATTTATATAGCCAAGAGAATTCTCATGTTTAATTATATATTTTTTTAATCTCACATATCTTTTGTGAGTAAGTGAATAGGTTGAGAAAATAGCTTATGAACCTTCATTGATCATTTGAATTGGTTAATTTTTGTTTAGATTGATATTATTTGAATTAAGGGATAAGTTGGTTGCATTTGTGTATAAAATATTTTGGTGAGAAACTTTTGTAATGCTTCCATGTATTTTTCTTCTTCAAAAAAAAAAAAAAAGAAAGCGAAATACCAAAAAACAAAATAGAGAAAAAAAGAAAAAATCAATTCAGTTTAATAAAGTCTTCCTTTAATTTTAGAAAACAAATATTTTGTAAAGTAGTTTTCTTACCAAGTTATATTTATATTATTCTTACAAGCCAATTAAGGTTCTAAAGCTGGCGTATGTTAAGAATGATTAATTTAAACGACTACTTTTTCTATCTTTGGATCAATGTTAGTTTGTATGACTGTCTTTAAATTTGACTTTTTCTTGAGTGCTTAACTGTTTTTCAACTCCATGAGAGAAATCATAACCTTTTAAACAGTCATACACTTGTGAGAATATGGAGTTGAGGCTTTTACTTGGAAAAATTCTCAATGCTATATCTGTTGGTTTGTGGTAAGATGGTTATGGCTTAATTCACACATACACACAAAATATTTGGAAGTATAATTGAAAAAACCATAATAGCAATAGTGATCTTGAACTGACTTTTTGTTTGAAATGCTTAGGTAGTTTTGTATATTCTATTTACGCTTGAATTGTTAGAGACTAGCAATAAGCTGGTTGGGGGCTATGATGAACACATAAAAATGCATTTTATTAAGAGATTCAGTCACTATTTAATGTCACTAATTTTAGCATTTTTGTATTTTAGCTTGGAATAAAGCGTTCTCCTTAAATTGTGATTAATGAATATTATTTGCACAAGTTTAGGTAAAATGGACGTAACTTTCAATGTAAAAATTGAATTAAAGAAATTCTTGAACCTAGAGTAACATGACTCAATCTTACACAAACTTGAAGAACAATTAAAAAGCCAAATCCAACATGTTATGGGCTAAAAATTGAGATACAATAGAATTGGGTTATAACTTTCGTTTAGCTTGACCCAACTCAAGTATTTGAATTGTATTTCACAAAATATGTATCTAATTGGTATAAATCTTGAAGGTGTGAAATACTGACTTAATTATTAACAACTATTATGTTGATGATAAAGTCTAAATAAGTCGTTATCATGGACCAAATTGTATTGCAAGTGAGTAAAAGGGTTGTTGGCCGAAATCTGACACATCTTTGGTATTTTGCCTATTTTTTATTGGATACTCATCCAATTTACATGAACCTGGTGGCTATAGAAAGAAGAGACAAAATGATACAAGTTTTATGTCGGCCACAAAGGTTACATCGGTCATTTACATTATCAAAAATGTGCTGAAAATAAGTGAACGAGTGGTTAGCGTAAATTATTGAAGATTGAAGTCACACTTAACATATTTCATTCATTGCCTATATAAGGAAACTCTTAGGATGTTTTCAAGATTAGATAATTCTCTATTATTTTCTTCTCATTAACATGCATTGTAATCTAGATTAGAGTTCTTGACAAGGTTAAGAGATGAACTTTTATTTGTAATAAATCTACTTTAGTACTTTGATTCTTTGTCAAGAGCTACGAGTATTTGTATGTTTTTTTGTGCCTAAACTCTTATTTATTTTATCTTCCATAATCCAAAGGTTATAATTCTTATGTTTCATATATTTTCAATCATGCTTTCTTTATGCGATTCTTGTTGAATTATAATTGTTATTGGTTACATTGTTTTACATGTTAATCTTTTACTGCAATATTGTCAATCGATATATTTTCGATCTTGGATAACATGTAATGATAATACTTGTTTGATATTCAAGTTGATCTTTTGCTGTAATATTGTCAAAATGATATATTTTCAATCTTAGATAACTTGTATAAATGAACATGATTTGTGTTAATGTTTGCAAAAAGTTTAGTTATATCAAGTACATGTGTTATCAAATATGCTATATTTTACATATCTTCCGACTGATTATTTGGGATGTGAAACTTTTAATTGAGTTATAAACATTGAATCAAAGTGTAGAGTAGATTTAGAAAGTATAATTGTGATTCTCAAAACCTTTCTTACATCATCATAAGATATTTTTCTCAATTCATAGACAATTCTATCTCATACACTTAAACCAATTAATAAATTTTCTCATTTGCTACTGCTTTAATATTTTACTTCACCAACCTATTTTACCAAAAGCATCCATGTGGGATCAATACCTCAATCTATACTGCGATAGCCGCATTACATTTTGAGCATAAACATTGAGAAATCTAAACTTATTGGAAATCAAGTTTATGCTACTATTCTAACTCCTACAATCCCACCAGCTTTGTTTGTGAGATCGCTTTAATATGAGTTTTAAAATCTCAATTCTTTATTGAATCATCTTTAAGGGTGAGTTTCTGAAACTCTTAGTATATTTGACTTAAGTTCAATATATGTTTGTTGAATATGAAATTATATTTCTATTTCGCTGCATATTGTATGGATAACGTGCAGTATTTGATTCAATGAAAATATTATCACATGCATGCACTTAGTAAGCATATAAACACAATGGTATCAATGCATGTTTGTGTGCTTTTTGGGTTAATGGAGTATGTTTAAGTTGTTTGGGATGCTCAGGAATAATGGGTATTGCAGTTTTAAATGTTGAAAGTGCAAACCCAGGTCATTGTTCGAAGGAATGTAGGGGTGTTGAATACTTAGCTTAGGGGCATTCATAGAGGTTGGATGAATGCCAGGAATTCATAGAGGTTAGATGAATGCCAGGAAGTTAGGTGTGTGATGCTCGGGTATTCGTAGCATTAGAATGAATACAGGAGGTGATATGTTTTTAATAAAGGGGCATTGATGAAACTAACTTAATGTCGGGTCACTCACTTTTGGGGCTAGGGCGTTCAAAGCACTAGATTAGATACGGGGGCTTTGATTTTTGTCATAATGGAGTGTTATGTGATAACGCTAAATTGGTGGCTAGTTGTCATGCTAGGGCAATCAAACAGTTGAATGCTAGGGCATTCTAATTTTTTAATGCCATAGTGTTCACAACAGTTCACTCTATTTTGCATTCTTTTGCATGTGATGTTTATTTATGCAAATTATAATTATTATAACATTGCAATATATACCGTGGCCATTTTTTTGTGCTGTTAAATATATTGGGAGCTTTATTGGTAGGGAGTTAGTTATGCTTACGTAAAATAAATATTTGATTATGATCATATCCTCATAAGTTGCGGATAAGTTTTTCAAAATCTCTCTTAATCAGATTGAAATGCATTTTATTTTGAGAAAGTGCTATGCATGGTTTGTCTTATCAATACAATGTTAGACTGGTCACCTCGGTATTTTTAATATTTTTAAAGCCTAAGAGATTGGTCATTACGATTTGAACTATGTTGGTTAAACATGAGATAAGGCAAATATAAGCAAACATATTGCCAGTATTACTAAAACATGAGTGTAGTATCAGTAACTTATATTTGATTATTGACAAGTTAATCTGAAACACATTTACCTAATATTGCTAGAGCGTGAGGATAAGTTGTGTTTAGAATTAGTGGTAGGAGCTGTATGAGATACAATTAACAAAAGTTGTCTATCCTTTGGGATTTATAAAGGCCAATATTGCTAAAGTATAATGCTGATTAGGTTTAGTTCTCACTGTAAAGTTTAAATTGAACTCTCATTTTCCTGTTTGAGAGATTAAAAAGAATATGTACAGCAGTGGGAAGGCATATTTAGATTGAAAACCTATACTAGTTATATCCACGATCTAAAGCATTATTTTAACTATTTAAAATGTTCTGCTAAATATCTTCTCTCTTGTCTTATGGAGATAAGATAAGATGTGTACGAGAATTCGTAGGTACACATATTAGATACACACCAAAAATAGGGTATTGAAAAATAATTTAGATTGACTTATAAATTTAAGAATTGTTCTAAATTCATAATAGCTTGGATATATTATTGATTAGAAAAATAAGAGATATTTCTGATTACAAAAATAAGAGATATTTCTGATAATGCCTTTTAGAAGAGGTTGAATGTTAATAGAAATAGGTTCATAATGATTTGAGAGTTAAATCATGCATCATATCCTCAATGTCTACTGATCTTCATAAAGAGCATATGCTCATAGATAGTGCAAGTTGCAATATGCTCCATCTGAAAAAGTTGTTTAATATATCCAAACTACAAAAGAGTATAGAGGCTATGGAAAGTATTTTCATTATAGTAAGATTGGACAATATAAGCGTTATTTTCCAAAGTACCTTATCATAGAAAAGATAAACTGCTTAGGTGTCTATTTACCAATCATTGACATCTCATTAACATTTGACGTTAGTACAGGTTACGTATTAGATATCATTTGTCCTTCTTATATTTATAATGTATTGCATGATTTGAGAAATGCTAGGATGTTTAAGAGAGAATAAGTACAGCTTCGGGTAAGAAATGAAGATTTCTTAATTGTTGAAGCAGTTGGGACTTTTAAGTTATTTCTCCCTTCTGGCAATAACATTATATTGTATAATTACTATTTTATGCCAACATTATCAGGCAAATCATATCACTCCCTGTGTCAGATAGAGAAGGTTATCAAGTATACATTAAGAATAGTTTCTTATATTTATATGATAATGATAATGTTTTACCAGCTGAGTGTTAGCTGACGAATAGCCATTATATTTAAGATACAACAAGAAATGTCTTAAATGTAGAGGTAAATATAATAAGTAATAGTTCAAAAACTTTGAATAATACAGAATCGTGGCATAAGATATTAGGTCATATTGACGTGATACGCCTAGCCCGTCTAGTTAGGGATGGTCAGATACCTGATCTTTTTATAAAACCTTATCCAGTTCATAAATCATGTATTCAAAAGAAGATTGCCGAATCTCCTTTTGTTGATGTTGGACACCATGCCATTGATTTATTAAAACTATTACATAGTAATGTATGTGGTTTAATGAATCACACTGCTATAGGTGTGTTTCGATACTTCGTCGTCTTTATCGATGATTTGTCACGATATAAACATGTGTTTCTAATGAGACACAAGTCAAAAACTTTTGAAATGTTATAAGAATTTTGACATGAGGTAGAGAAATAAACTGGTATGTATATTAAATGTCTTCGATTCGATTGAGACGGTGAATATATGAGCATTGAATTCATAAATTATTTAAAGGAGAAAGGAATTTACGCTTAGTATAGTTCTCTAAGTACTCCTCAATACAATGTTGTTTTAGGAAAGAGGAATCAAACTTTATTAGATATAGTCCGATCGATGATGAGCTTTATCGATCTTCTAGAATATCTACAAGGTTATGTTCTAGAAACTACTACTTATTTGTTGAACAGAGTTCTATCAAAGGTCATTTCTACTTCTTCGTATGAGTTATGGACTATGAGGAAATTAAGTCTTAAGTATGTTAAGATTTAAGGCTGTCTTACTTATATAAGAGTTACAGAACATGATAAACTTGCACCCAAGAGGTACAAGTATCAGTTCATTGGATATCCCAAACATTTTATAGGATATCAATCCTATAATCCAAAGGATTGAAACGTGTTCATTGCTTATAGTGCCATTTTTCTAGAGAAATAATTTCTTATGAATCTTGGAAATTGTAGAATCATTGAGCTTGATGAAGTCAATTCAGAAGTTTATGAACTGATGATGGAACCTTAGGCTCAATCGAGTGAGATACTTTTGACACACCTTTTACATAGGTCAAAAAAGATCTCAAGGCCACCTATTAAGTATAATATGATGCCTGAAGATGCCTTTAAGGTTTTTTTAGTTGAAGAAAATGATTCTTTAACTTATAGAGATGCAATGTTGGACATTGATATGGGAAAATGGCAAGAAGCCATAAAATCTAAGATTGAATATATCAATGACAATCAAGTCTAGGACTTGGTTGAGCTTTCTAAAGCAATTGTTCCTATTAGTTATGAATGAATTTACAAGCGAAAGTGTAGGCCTGATGGGAAGGTAGATACCTTCAAAGCTCGATTGGTAGCAAAAGATTATACTTAGCAATCTAGAATTAACTATAAGGAAACCTTTTCACTAGTAGCCTTGCTAAAGTTGATTCAAATTCTGTTGGCTATTATAGTATATTATGATTTTGAGATTTGGCAAGTGGATGTAAAGACGACTTTTCTGAATGGATATCTCGAGAAAGAGACATTCATGGAGGATTCTGAAGGATTTACATCTAGCCTAACTTCTAATCTAATGTGTAAACTGAAGAAGTCCATTTATGAACTTAAGTAGGCTTCCTGAAGCTAAAATCTTCGTTTTGATCAAAGTAATTAGAGGGTATGGTTTTATCAAAAACATAGAGGAAGCATGTGTGTACAGAAAGGTTAGTGAGAGCATGATTATCTTTCTTATTTTTACGTGGATGACATACTCATTATCAGAAATGATATTGGTTTGTTATAGTTAGTCAAGAGTTATCTGAGTAAGAACTTTTCTATGAAGGATTTGAGAGAGGCTTTCTGTATACTGGATATAAACCTTTATAGAGATAGAGTTAGGAGGCTGATAGGATTCTCCTAATCCTTGTACATAGAAAATGTTCTTGAAATATGTAACTTTAGTAAGACGGTTGATGTATCTTTCAAACATGATATTCATCTTAATAGGAGGATGTATGCCATGTTATGTACGAGACCTCTATCAGTATAATTGTAAGTGTTGTGAGCTGATATCAGTCTGATCTAGATAACAACCATCTGAAGGCTGTGTAACATATCCCGAAATACCTTAAGGGTACAAGGGATTAGTTTCTAATGTATGGAAAGAGTGACTCACATATGAGAGGATACATTGATTCAAATATCCAGTCTGATCCGGATTATAGAAAGTCTATATTTGGTTATGTTTCTTCTTAATGGTGACATAGTCAGTTGGAAGAGTGCAAAATAAGCCTCCACAACTAATTCTACCTTAAAGGTATAATACATTATAGCTTCAAAAGTTGCAAAGGAAGTGGTATGGATACACAAGTCTGTCGTATAGCTCAAAATAGTATCAAGTTCAGTGAATCCTATCCTACTATATTGTAATATCAACAGAACAATTTATTAAGCCAAAGAGCCAAGGACACATTAGAAGTTTAAGCATGTAGAGAGGAAATACGATGTAATTAAAGAAATATTTGTTAGAAGAGATGTAATAGTATTCTTAGTTGATTTTATAGATAATATAGCATATGACTGGACCCGCCCCGAGACCCTCTACTGTAGATCCCAACGGCCTTGTCAAGCACCCCGACGAAAGTTTCTCAAAATTTAACTGCATAAGTTGAGAAATTTCGCGAGGCGAACCCCTTTTTAGTTTTTACTATTATTAAGAAAATCTTGGAATATATATGAAAATGACTTCTTAAATTTTTTTTAAAAAGGGCAGAATTTTCCCTTTTTTTTTCTGAAAATCTAATACAAAACCTGTAAAGAAATTGTACTTCAATTTCAAACCTCTTCTTAATACTATCAAATAGAACCTTCTGTCCTTTTCAAAACCAAATCCAACTCAACTCAATGATTTCATTTTGAACATAAAATTGGCATACTAACAAAAAGTGAAACGATCATCATAATATCGAGACTTCTTCTTGTTTATAAAAAAAATATGTACAATACAAGCCTATAACTACTATGCAAGAAAAAAAAAATTGCTACTTAGCATATTTACATTTACAAAAATGATCTTCAGATTTGGCCTACTAATCCGTAGTAAGAGAATCAGTAACTTGTGTACCGAGACTTACACCTAGAAAAGGGGTTTAAAAAATATAAAACACAAAACGAGTGAGCTAAAGGAGTTCAGTGAGTGCATTTAATATTTTAAATAAAATAAAATTTTACATAGATATTAAATTCTAAAAGACATGCATAAATCATGCTTTTAAAACTTGTATAAAGCTGTAAAATAGTTTTTAACTTCATATGCCAATGAAATCTTACCGAGCGGGTTTTATTTACATCTTCGAAAAATAATATCCAAAATCTGTAAGACATAATAATTAGCATGTACATATAAATGTCTAATATGCGATCGATAAATAAAAAACTATTAAAGCCCTCGCTTGGCTATTTTCTTGCTAAACTGTACCAATGGTAACCCTAAAACTCTATACTCACACAGTGACTCAACTAGCACCACACACGTGAGTAGGTCACGGGGCATCTCAACTAGCAACACCCAATGTGACATCTCACTGGCTATGCAACGGAATCCTACATCACATACATATAGCAAGACAATACCCTGTATACATAGAGCGACTCACATGACTCAGCAACCCGACTACTCGGAGTTAGTGACACGCAACCAATGCTTGCCCATGTCTAATATACCAGTTGGGTCTTAAACCATCACTACCACTATAATCCGAGGGTACCAGTGGCATTTGAAACTAATGTAGTAGTTTTAAAATTGTTTCTTAAACCGAACATGTAAATGCATATCTATCGATATATATCAAAATTGTAAATCATGTTTATGCATTAAAAGCACATAAAATATACAATTTCAATATGCGGAAACATATTAAACAAAAGATAAATAATTACAGATTTTTCACTTCCAACTACTCCGAGCTCAATTTGGCTCCGAATTTTTACTCCCGTTACCAGTCTTGATTTTCTTCACCTACAGTCATAAATGACATTTAGAACCAATTCAAACGCTAGAATCTCATTTAAATACTAAACGCCCGAATCGGCATAAAAAGCTTAGATGGATACTACTTTTCAATTTTCATTTACAAAGCCATTCAATCTTATCTAATTCACCATCCAACGCCTAGAAAATTGCTTAACACCCTTTAACTTTGGTTGGACATAATTGCCCTTCACCTTACCAAACGGACAATTATGTCATATTTTCTTCATTTTTTATTTTCCATCAACTATATACATTCAATTTACATAAGGCACCATTTATACACAACAATTTAACCAAAATACAACTGAAGCCCTATAATCCCTTAAGTGGCCGAATTTTGCCCTACTCACCCAACGTATTTATTTTCTTAATTTATTATTCCAATAGCATCAAAATCAAGCCAATTTCATTATAATACCCTAATTACAACCAATTGATGTTTCTACATTAAAGTCACCTAAAACCCTAATTCTTACCTTACTAGTTTCTTCAATTTGATGACTCCTTTAAGCTCCACACTTGAATTCAACTCAATTTAAATCAAGAATACACATAAGAAAATCCATTGAAGCAATCTTGAAAATTCACACATACATCACTACGAAACAATGCTTTTTTTTACGTCTTTTCCTTGGATTTTCAGTAATTCAAGCTTCAATTGATCTTAAGAACTTGTGTTTGCCTTTATTTTGGCTTGATCAAGCATGAAAACCCATGAAATCACTTTGGGTTTTACTGTAGTAGCACCCCTTTAACCTTGGCTGAATTGTCTCTTTTTGTACCCAAAATGTCTTTGTTTTTAACTTAGCCACAATTCTACACACTTCCTCCTTATATAGTGCTCCTCAACTAAGTCCAATTTGCCCCTCAACTAAGTCAAAATTTCTAAATTATCATTAGTTCAAAATGGAAGGATTTAATTGGTTCCTTTCTAACTATTTAGTTAGAATAGTCAAAGGAACTAACTAGACTTCCAACTTGACAATCCATGAAATTATCTCTAATTAGTCCATTCTCTAACATATAGATTGTGTTTTTCAACAAAGGCTTGTTCCATGCATAACCCTTAAATGAAAATTCATGTAGTAAATTAAAATTTCCTTTTCCAAGCCAATAGAGAAAAATTCCAAAAATATTCTAGGGTTGTCCAACACTCCGACTGAGTGTGAAATTACCAAATTAAGTCGAATATCTCTCACATGCACCATAAAAAAATATTTTTAATAGGGTTAGAATCGGGTAACCATACGGTGTCTTTATTACTCTATGTCTAAATCTAGGTACCAATACTACAAATAGAGATTGGATATTACAGCATACTCGCTCATTAAGGCCTTAACTCCTAGGGTGTTTGAGAAATACATGGAGTTAATGGGTAATATATAATTGAGAATGACATTAAAGCAAGTGAGAGTTGTTAGAAATGATGCTTATGTACCATTCTAATTTTGTATGATTAATAATTTTTAAATATTTATACAAAGAGAATTTTAATAAATCATTAATTATTAATAATTTGGTACTTAGCTTGTTACTTTTTAGTCATTGTAGTTTAGATTTGATCTAATAGAGTTAGGCCAGAGCTAAGAATTATCATTCTAAGGGTTAAAACCTTGTTTGAAATAGGACAAAGACTTGGGAATATATTAGTAATGACATAATTTTAAAGAGTTGCAAACGGTGCTAAGAAATATCATTATGCGATATGTTTTCAAAAATATCATTCATGATATATAGTTATTGACACTGATTAATTGGTATACCTCCTAGATCAATGCATACATATATCTAGATTATCCAGACAGTTAGTCTTAGCAGATTGTAGGTTTAGTGGAAGCTTGTATAGGCATGCCGGTATCTAGTGAGTACTAGGTACTGAACAGACTCACAAGGACCTTTAATAGACATCCTATAGAGTCATCAATAGAGGGTCTTCTCGAGTTAAGTAATATTTGTAGTCCTTTGGATAGAGCAATACGGTGGGCTTATGAGTGATCCAATATGTGTTGATTTAATATATATGACCTCAAGGTATCGTTGGGTATAGTTCGATGCTCATAGAATCCAGAGTGTGTAGATATGGGGTCTGTCAACTTATATTGGTGAGTTGTATATCTTGATGCTCTAAGATTGTATTTGAGAAAGTCTTGTGGCCATAAGCAGAAACCCTTAAAGAGAGTTTTTCGTAGGGTTAAACAATATTACAAAGGAGTTTGTAGATATTATTTACAAAAATATAAATCTGGAGATAAGTTCACGGTCGAGCATATAGAGATTTGACAGTGATAATCTATATCTCCACTCTTCTAGGATATAGGTGACGAAGGAATTATACGTATATGGTTGACCAGAACTTGTATGGTTCAACGTTTTATTTTATAATATCTATAACGTGTGTGTAATGCATCATTCATGGACTTGCAAATTTGTTCCATATGACAAACGAGTGTGAAACTAGGGAGTCTCATAATAAGAAGTGTACATATTAAATATTAGGGTAGTGGAATGGACCAAACAGTTTAATCCATAAAACTTTTGGAAAATGGATTTTGTTTTAGGATCTCTGGAGAAGGACAAGTTTTAAGGTTTTAATGTTAGGCCTATTATTTAATTGGTTAACAATTTTTGTTAACCAATTGAGGTTTAACAAATGGCATAATGCATGGCCATTTGTTTGACAAGTGGCATTTGCATGCAAATGAATGCTTAGCAAATGGCAAGGTATATGGATAGATGGCCTTTATGCATGGATCAATTGATGACACTTGGCTTGTGCATGCTTTGAATGGCTAACAAGTGTCAAGTTGTAAATAAATAAAAATAAATGAAATGGTTTTATTTATTGTAAGTGTTATGCATGAATCGGTCAAGAGGGAAAGACTTTGAAAATGTTATACGTTAGTCCCTAAACTTATATTTGGCCAAAATTGAGAGAAAGCTCAAGTGTTAAGCAATCTGAACCTATTGGAAATCATGTTTATGCTACCATTCTAGCTCATACGTTCTTACTAACATTGAGGACTAGAATCTTTGTGAGATAGCTTTGGTGCGAGCTCCAAAATCTTAATTCTTCACCAAATCATCTTCAAGGGTGAGTTTCTAAAACTCTTAGTATAATTAACTTAAGTTCAATATGTGTTTGTTTAATCGGAAATTAGATTTTGATTCTGTACATTGTATGTATGACATGCATTATTTGATTCAACAAACACTTTATCACATGCATGCACTTAGTAAGCACACCAACAACAGTGAGAATTGTACAAAGGTTGTACTTGATAAAGTTAATGGACATATTAATAAACTGGTGATGGAACCTAAGGTTTAACCGAGTGAGATACCTTTGACACACCCTCTCCGTAGGTCGAAAAGGATCTTGAGGCCACTTATAAGATATGGCTTGATGCCTAAAGGTGTCGTCGATGTTTTCTTAGTTAAAGAAAATGATCCTTTGACTTATAGAGAAGCAATGTTGGGCATCGATTTGAGCAAGTAGCAAGACGCCACAAAATCTGAGATTAATTCTATTAATGATAATCAAGTTTGAGACTTGATGCTGTATAAATTCTTACACGAATATACGTAAGTGTACGTATCGTATCAAGTAGTATAATGATATAAAACAAATATCATTCCCATAGAGACTTCTATAATCTAATCTTTTTATCATTATTAAAATTAATCCTACTTAACTTTTCTTCAAACAAAACTTAGAATTAAGTAACATAATTTATCTAACCATTCTGAAATTACTCTAAGTTCAAGCAATACACAAGTAAAATATGAATTCACCAAGTTTAAGGAAACCTATGGTTACAACTTATCCTCTAATGCTTTATTGAACCTATTATTCTCTCATTTAATCCCTCAATAATGAACAATTGGCTAGAACTCTCATATCGTTATAATTGTTTGTCGATGGTCAAATAACTATATTTCATCCTAACAATTACCTATATGTCTATGGTAATCAAAATATAATTAAACTCATTAAAAATATGTTTATCAATGCCATATATAGCAAATAAATATATTTTTATCCTATATAAAACTAATAGTTGTTATCCTATAATCATATATCAAACTATCTTGGGCTAAACATATAAATCCCTCTGTCGAGATCATTATGGTTCCTCAAACTATCAATATACTGACCAGATATAAAAGAAGCATTAAGCATAAGATAGAATGAACAATTCTTCTTTTTTGAGTCTATAAAACAAGACATAATAAAGTTCAACTATATATTGGGTTCAAAAGTTATACCCTTGATAAATAAAGTTAGTTTATGTTGATTTGAGAGTACTAAAAAAAATATTAAAAGACATATTTAACAAGGCCACAAAAATAAGAGAAATAAAAGAAATTAAACAATGTGGATGCCTTGAACTGCTTCTTTCTCTCTTTTTCTTTGCTACATAATTCTAGTTCTTCAATATTCAGTTTGCTTTGATCTTTCTTGTTCTTTGCTTTTGTGTTCACTCTTTCTTGTGTGTTGTTTTAGCTTCTAAAGAAGTCTTTTATAGGCTTTCATAACCTCAGAGGTCGACTGCTTCAAATCCGAGATGAATTTGGTGTCCAGAAATTATCTTTTTTTATTTAGTTATATGGGCATTGGGCTTTGGTTTTTACGTGTCATAATAATAGTCAACTCTCTGCTTTAGACTTTATGATGCTAATGCTCGGGCATCGCGACTTTAAGACCTTTGAATTGGCCTAAGAATTGCTACTTGAGCACTGTGGTGGTGAGTGTGGAGTACCACAGCGCTGCAATATTTGTTTTGGGCGCTGTAGTGCTAGTTGAGGAGCACTACGGTGCCAGGTCTTTTTCTTTATTTTGTTCTATTTTTTGTCCAATTCCCTAAATATTCATGTTATGGGATAGAAAACCTATATTTCAACAATAAGCTCAATAAATAGCTAAATATTCAATTATTTAAAGCAAAATCTATGTTTGAGTTTCTTGAAGGAAATGTGCTTATCAATTTTACATAAGTTTATAGTGGAAAGCATAGGCCCAATGGAAAGGTGAAAATCTTCAAAGCTCAACTAGTAGCTAAAAGATATACTCAGAAATCTGGACTAGATTATGAGGAAACCTTTTCGCTAATAGCCATGTTAAAATCAATTCGAATTTTATTGGCCATTGTCGCACAATATGATTATGAAATCCAACAGATGGATGTAAAGATCACTTTTCATAATGGAAATCTCAAAGAGGAGATATACATGGAATAGCCCGAAGGTTTTACATCTAATGAGAGTTCCTAATTTGGATTGCAGACTAAAAAAGTCCATTTATAGGCTTAAATAGGCTTCCCAAAGCTAGAATCTTCGTTTTGACGATGTAATTAGTGTGCTTGATTTTATAAAAAAATGAAGAAGAAGTATGTGTGTGTGTGTGTATAAAAAGAGAAGTAAGAGCATGATTATTTTTTTGGTGCTTTACGTGGATTACATACTCATTATCAGAAACAATATTGGTATGCTGCAATTAGTCAATATTTATTTGAGTAAGAATTTCTCTATAAAGGATATGGGAGAGGCATCCTTTATACTGAGCATAACATTTTATAGAAATAGAGCTAATAAGCTAATTAAACTTTCTCAATCCTCGTACATAAATAGTATTTTAGAAAGTTATAACTTCAATAACTATAAAATAATTAATGTACCTTTTAGATATGGGCATTCATCTTTCTAAGATGATATGTCTATAAAAGAAAGATGAAAGAGTTAGAATGTTTAATATACCTTATGCATTAATTGTTGGTAGCACAATGTATGCCATATTATGTACAAGACATGACATCAGTATGCCTATAAGTATTATAAGACGTTATCAGTTTGATCTAGGTAATGACTTGATAAGTGTAAAATAGATATAAGCTATTGCCTAATTTTAGCCTTAATTATTGCCTTTTTTGGGTAGTTGTAGTCTATTTATGCATACTTGTGTTAAAATTGCAGGACAAGTATTTGAGAAAGCTAAATGTAGAGAAAAGCAGTAAAATGAGACTAAAGAGCAAATAATAAGAGATTAATTGCAAAAAAAGAGCAAACACAACTACACCAGTGAAGAAAATATGCTAGCATTCATCTATACAGTTCTATTAGAGCTGGTGTTTATGTGTCATTCCAACATTGTATAAATATTAATTGTTTAATATTTATACAATAAATATTTTGAATGAAATTGTTAATATTAAACATATAGGGTACAATGCTTGTACCCTATATGTTTGGTCTAAAAGGAGTTCAAATTTGGTCTAAAAGAGTTTAGATTAGTGTCAAGAGTTAGCAATGTTGAGGGTTATAAATGGTAAGAGTTAGTATGTTATGAGAATCAGCGATATCTAAGGAGTTAGTGCTTTGTTTAAAATAGGACAAAGACCTGAGAGTATACTGGTAATGACATAGTTACAAAGAGTTGCAGTAGGTGCTAGGAAATGTCATTATGCAAGTATGTTCTCAAACGCTATGTTTCTGGTCTATTTTCATCGATGCTGGTCTATTGGTGAATCCCTTTATATAGTTTAGTCTATGTCTATATCGGTATGGTACAAATAATTATTCTTAACTGACCATAAGCTTAGCGGAAGCTTGTATAGGCACTTGAGTATTCAGTCAGGAATAAATACTAAACAGACTCATGAGGACCCCAATAGACATCCAATGAATCTGTCAATAGCAAGTTCTCTTGAGTTGAGTAGTATTCATGGTCCTTTTACCTGAGCACCATAATGGGCTTATGAGTGATCCACCATACTTTGGTTCCACGGATGTTAGAGACTTTCATGGTCTGATCGCTACATCTCATTGTGTATGGTTCGATGCTCTTGGAGTCCGATGTGCGTAGATGTGATATTCATCAGCTTACATACGTAAGTTGTATATCCTGATGCTCTAAAAACTGTATTTTAGGAAGTCTTTTAGAAAAAGCATAAACCTCAAAAAAGCATTTTTGATAGGGTTAACAATATCCTAAAGGAGTTTGCAGATATAGTTTTACGAAAATACAAATCTAGAGATAAGTTCACAGTTAAGCGCATAGAGATTTAATGATTATAATCTATATCTCTACTCTTTCGGGATATAGGTGATGGAAGAATTATACGTATACGTTCTGACCTCAACTTGTATTGTCTAATGCACTAATTTGTAATATTTGTGATGTGTGCGTGGGGCATCAATCATGGACTCAAGGAATAGTTTCATTTGACGAATTGGCGTAGACCTAAGGAGTCCCACAATATAAAGTGTACTCATTGTATATTGGGGTAGTGATTAGCACCACAACATTGTAGGCTTTGCCTACATCATTCAAGGGTTAGTGCTGTGGCGCTGATGGCTCTACCTGCAGTGCTGGTAGCCCAGTTCTACGGCATTGACATTGTTTACTCAGAAATTATTTTTTAAATTGTTTAAAAACTAATTTATGCATGTGAGGGTTTATGAGATGCAATAATAACAGTCATTAGTCTGCATTAAAAATGGAGAACTTTTTTTTCCTGTACTGGTAACCACAATTGGAGCCTTACTAGTAAGGGTTAGTTGTGTTTACATATAAATGAATGGTTAATTGAGAATCATCTCTTTATGAAATGAGACACAATATTTATCTCTTAATTAGATTGAATTGTATTACATTATGAGATAGTATTGTACAATAGTCCATCTTGTCAATACGGTGTTAGATGGGTCACATCAATCTTTTTTTAATATTGCTACAACGTGAGGGATTTGGTCGGTGTGACTCAAACTATGTCAATTAAACATAATATGTGATAAATATTTGCGAACGTATTGCTTAATATTGCTATAGCGTAAGGATAATGCAATTAATAAGTATTGTCTACTTATTGGGCTTACAAAGGCTAATATTGTTATAATGTAAGGTTGGAGTAAAATGCCAATAGGGTCAATTTCTCACTGTATAGTTCAAATAGTTTAAACTATCATTATCTTATTTGAGAGATTAAAAGAATTAAGTAAAGCAATGGGATGACATTTTGATTAAAAGATGTATAATAGTTATACCCATGATCTAAAGCGTTTTAATTAATGATTAGAAATGTTTTGCTACACATATCCTTATTTGTCTTATAGAGATAAGATACTTATCTTATAGAGACCAGATAAGTATGAGCAATCCGTTAGTACACTTGATCTAGGCACCTCAACTATAGGGTACTAAGAAATATTTAACTTGCTTATGAATCTGTGAATTATTCTAGATTCCAAAAAAGTTTAAATATATCGATGATTAAGAGATAATAAGAGAAGTTTATGATAACATCTCTTTAAAAAAGGTAGAAATTGATCCAAAATGGATTAAGAATAATTTGAGAGTCAAATCATATATCCTGGCCTTAATGTCTAATGATCTTCAGTGAAAACATGTACATGAGATGTGCAAGTAGTATAGTCCCCGTCTAAAAATTATTAGATATTTCAAACCACAGATAGAGAATAGTCATAATGAAAAATGTTTCCACTGTGATAACATTTGAAATATTAAGCATTACTGTTCAAGGTACCTTGACTAAGAATAGGTAGACCCCTTAGATATCTGTTTACCAAACATTAACATTTTATTAGCATATTATGCTAGAAGTGTAGAGGTATGAGATACTGCCTGTCCTTCTCACATCTGTTAGCTATTGCATGATTTGAGAAATGCTATAAAGCTTTGGAATAAGAAGTACAACTTCGGATAGGAAATAGAGATTTCCTAAACATAGTAGTTGTTAGGACTTTTATGTCACTTCTTCATTCTAGCAGAAGCATTATATTGTATAATTGTAATTTTGTGCTAAATATTATTAGGCGAATCATATCACTCCCTATAATAGATAAAGAAGGTTATCATAAGTACATTAGAAATAGTTCCTCATGTTTATGTGACAATGATAATGTTTTGCTAACTGAGTGTCAGTTAATAAATAGTTGTTATATCTTAAATACAACAAAAAAATGTTTTAAATGTCTTGGTAAATAGAATAAATAGTAGTTTGAGAACTTTAAAAAACAAATGATAGTGGCATATAAGATTAGGTCATATAATCGTGAAACGACTATCCCGTCTGGTTAAAGATTGTCAAATACGTGATCTAACTATAGAACCTTGACCAATTTATGAATTCTGAATTTAAAGGAAAATTACCAAATCCTTGTGCAGGTGTTGGACACCGAGCTACTGATTTATTGGAACTGGTACATAGTGATGTATTTAGTTTAATGAATCATACTGCCATAGGTGGATTTCAATACTTCATTGTCTTTAGAGTGATTTATCACGATACAGATATGTATTTTTGAGAAACACAGGTCGGAAATGTTTAAAGTGTTCTAAAGGTTTTGACTAGAAAGTATAGAAACAAACCCTTATGTATATTTAATGCCTTTAATTAGATCGAGGCAGTTTATACATAAGCAGTAAATTCACAGATTATTTAAAGGAGAATGTGATTCTCGTTTAATATAGTCCTCTAGATACTCCTCAGCACAAAGGTATTTTCGAAATAATGAATTATACTTTATTAGATACGGTCCGATTGATGTTGAGCTTCATTAATCTTCTAGAATATCTATAGGATTATGCTTTAGAATCTGCTGCTCACTTATTAAACACAGGTCCATAAAAAACTGATCCTTTTACTTTATATGAGATATATAATAAAAGGGAACTGAGTATTAAGTACGTTGAGGCTTGGGGTTTTTTTTATTTGCATAAGAGTTATGCAATAATATAAACTTGCACCCAATGGGTACAAGTATCAATTTATTGGGTATCCCAAGCATTCTATAAGATGCATATTCTATGTTTAAGGGAACAAAATGTGTTCATTGCTCGTAATGCCACCTCATAGGAGAAATTATTTCTTATGGATTGCAAGGATTGTAGTAGGATTTAACTTGATAAAGTTAATCAGAATCTATACGAATCGATGATGGAATTTTAAGTTCAATTGAGTGAAATTATCTTTAACACACTCTCCTTATAAGTTAGAAAGGATATCAAGGCCACAATTTAGGTATGTCTAATACCTGAAGGTGCCCTTGGTGGTTTTTTAGTTAAAGAGAAAGATCCTTTTACTTATAGAGAGGTGATGTTTGACATCGATTTAGGAAAATGGTATGATGCTAAAAAATTTGAAATTGACTTTTTGCATAATAATCAAGTCTGAGACTTGGTTGTGCTTCCTGTAGGAATATTCCTATTAGTCATAAATCAGTTTACATGGTGGAAGCATGGGCCTTATATGAAGGTAGAGACCTTCAAGACTCGACTAATGATCAAAGGTTACATTTAGAGATCTAGGATCGCTAATGAGGAAATCTTTTTTACAGTAACTATGCTGAAGACAATTCAAATTTTGTTGGCTATTGTCGTTTATTAAGATTTTGAGGCCTGACCAATGGATGTTAAGATGATGTGTTCAGAATGTATATCTCGAGCAAGAGATATGTATGGAATATCCTAAAATTTTTGTATCCATCTTAACTTCTAATCTAGTGTGCAAATTGAAGAAGTCCATTTGTGGATTTAAGCAGTTTTTTCGAAGCTGGAATCTTCATTTTGATAAGAAACTTAGCAAGTCTAGTTTCATCTGGAATGTAGAGAAAGCATGTGTATTCAAAAAAGGCAGTAGAAGCATGATTATCTTTCTAGTTCTTAATTAGCTAAGAGTTATCTAAGTAAGAACTTCTCCATAAAAAATTTGAGAGAGGCTTCCTGTATACTAGGTATAAAACTTTATAGAGTAGAGCTAGAAGGCTGATGGAAATCTCTTAATCTTTGAACATAGAGTAAGTCTTAGAAAGGTATAACTTTATTGACTGTGAGATAATTGATGAGCCTTTCAAACATGGCATTCAACTTTCTAAGAGAAGGTGTCCTCGATAAAAAGATGAAAGGGTTAGAGTATATAACTTATTATATACATCGGCTAGAGAAAGCTTGATGCATGTCGTGTTATGTACGAGACCTAAATTTGGATGACTGTAAGTATTACGAGCTGGTATCAGTCTGATCTAGGTCACAACCATTAAATGGTTATGAAATATATCTAAAATACCTAAGAGACATAGAGGATAAGTTTTTGAAATAATAGAGAAAGTTTCTTACAGGTGAAGGGATGTATATATTCAAAATTTTCGTCTAATCTAGATACTAGAAAGTCTACATCTGGTTATGTGTTTCTCTTCATCAGAGTTGAAAATGTGCAATTTTGATGTCCATAGCTAATTCTTCCTTGGAGGTAGAATATATTGTAGTTTAAAAAGCCTACAAAGGAAGCACTATACATATTCAAGCTAGTTGTAGAGCGTAAATAGTTCCAAGCTTAGTAGATCATATCCCAGTATAATGTAACAACAATGAAAATACTGCTTAAGCCAAGAAGCCATAAGGCACACCAAAATTCTGATCATGTGGACTTTGAATATCGCATAATTAGAAAGATTTTGGCTACTGAAGATGCAATAATATCTAAGATACATTCCATGGATAATATAGTAGACCTACTCCTAGGGTGTATGAGAAACACATGGAGTGTTTGGATATTAGATACCAATACGAATAGCACTAGAGCAAGTAGGAGTTTTTTAGGGGTGGTGCTTATGTGTCATTCCAACATTCTATGAATATTAGTTGTTTAATATTTATATAATAAACAATTAAAATAAAATTATTAATATTAAACATATATGGTACAATACTTGTAATGTTATAGACATTGTATGATCTAAAGGAGTTCAGATTTGCTCTAAAGGAGTTTAGCTCAGTGCTAAAAGTTAGCAACGCTGAGAGTTATAAATGCTAAGAGATAGCACTGCTAAGAGTTAGCAAGTTATAAGAGTCAACGATATCTAAGAAGTTAGATTATTGTCTAAAATGGGACAAACATGAGAGTGTACTAGTAATGACATAAATATAAAGAGTTACAATAGGTGCTAGAAAATGTTATTATACAAGTATGTTCTAAAAAACTATGTTCCTAATCTATTTTCATCGATGCAAGTTTGTCAGTGAATATTGTTTATATAGATTAATGTATGTGTATATCTGTATGGTACAGATGGTTGTTCTTTTGACCATGAGTTTAGTAGAAGATCGTATAGGCGTGCGGGGTATTTAGGCAAGACTAGATACTCTGAATAGACTCATGAACTCCAATAGACATCTTAGCCATCAATGGCAAAGTCCTCTTGAGTAGAGTAGTATTTATGGTCATTTGACCTGACTGCCACAGTAGGCTTGTGAGTGATCCTCTATACTGTAGTTCCACGAATGTCAGAGACCTCTCATGCCTTAACCACTACGTGTCACTGGGTATAGTCCGATGCTCATAGAGTTTGATGTGCGCAGATATAGGATCCGTTAGCTTACATATATAAGTTGTATATTCTAATACTTCAAGAATTGTATTTCAGGAAATCTTTTGGCCAAAAGCAAAAACACCAAAAAAGAGTTTTTCGCAGGGTTAAACAATATTTTAAAAAATTTTGTGGATGTTATTTTACAAAAATATAAATCTAAAGATAAGTTCATAGTTGACGGAAGGATTATACATATAGAGATTTGAAGGTTATAATCTATATCTCAACTCTTCTAGGATATAGGTGACAGAAGGATTATACGTATACATTTTGACCTCGACTTCTATGGTCTAACGTGCTGATTTGTAATATCCGTGATATGTGCTTAGGGCATCAATCATGGAGTCATAGAATAGTTCTATTTGATGAATCAGACGTGTACTTAGAGAGTCTTACAATATGAAGTGCACTCATTGTGCACTGAGGTAATGATTGGTGCTATAATAGCTTAGCTTAGCGCACGCTATCATATCAAGTAATATAAGATTTTAAGTGATAGGACCCACCCCGAGACCCTCTACTATAGGTCCCAGCGACCCTGCCAGCACCTTGACGAAAGTTCCTCATAATTTAACTAGATAAGTTGAGAAAATCAGCAAGGTGAACCCCTTTTTAGTTCTTGCTATTACTAAGAAAAGTTTGTAATATACATGAAAATCACTTCTTAAATTAAGAAAAAACAGGCAAAGTTTCCCCTAGTTTTTTGAAAATCTAATACAAAACCTGACAGGACCCGACTCGAGACCCTTTACTATAGATCCCAGCGGCTCTGCCGGGCACCCCGACGGAAGTTCCTCAGAACCTAATTGGGTAAGTTGAGAAATTCTGTGAGGCAAACCCTTTTTTAGTTCTTGCTACTACTAAGAAAGTCTTGTAATATACATGAAAATGACATCTTATTTTTTAAAAAAAAGGGACAGCGTTTCCCCTATTTTTCGAAAAATCCATATAAAACCTGCAAAAAAGTTTCACTTCTATTTCAAACACTTCTCAATACTACCAATTCGGACCTCCTATCCTTTCCAAATCAAATCCAAAACAACTCAGTAGTTTTATTTAAATCATAAAATGAGCATACTCATAAAAAGATAAAAACGATCATCATAATATCAAAATCTCTTTTGGTTGGTTCAAAGCATACACACAAATATACATGCCTATAATTACTATGCAGAAAGCAAAGGGTGCTATTTAGCACATTTACATATACAAAAATGATCTTCAGATTTGGCCCACTACTCGGCGATAGGAGAATCAGCAGCTTGCATACCAAGACTTGCACCTGGGAAGGGGTTTAGAAAACATAAAACACAAAACGAGTGAGCTAAAAGAGTTCAGTGAGTGCAATTATGATTTCAAATAAAATAACATTATGCATAGATAGTAAATTCTAAGTATATGCATAAATGGTGCTTCTAAAACCGATGTAAAGCTGTAAAACAGTTTCTAACACCATGTGTTGATGAAATCTTGCCGAGCGGGTTTTATCTACATCTTTGGAAAACAATATCCAAAATCTATGTAACACAATAACTACCATGTGTATATAAATGCATAAAATGCTATCGATAAATAAAAAACTAGTAAAGTCTTCGCTCGGGCATTTTCTTTCTAAACTATACAAATGGTAACCCTAAAGTTCTATACTCACGCGGCGACTCAACTAACACCGCACACGTGAGTAGGTCACGAGGCACCTCAACTAGCAGCACCCACAGTGACATCTCAAGACATCTCACTGGCTATACAACGGAATCCTACATCGCATACATATAGCGAGACAATACCCCGTACATATAGAGTGACTCACATGACTCGACACCTTGACTTCTCGGAGTTAGTGACACGCCCCCCATGACCTATCTATGTGTACGAGATATACCGGCTGGGTCTAATACAATTACCATCACTATAATCTGAGGGTACCAATGGCCTTTAAAACGGATGCAAAAATTTTAAAACTGTTTTTCAACCCGAACATGTAAAGGCATGTCTATGGATATATATCAAGCTCATAAATCATGTTTATGTATTGAAAGCTCATAAAACATACATATTCATTATGCGAAAACATAATAAACGAAAAGTAAAAGAAATGGCTGACTTTCACTCACAACTGCTCCGTGCTCAATTCTCGGTTATCTTCACCTACGCGCCATAAATGACATTTAGAACCAAATTGAATGCTAAAATCTCATTTAACTACTAAACGCCCTAATCGGCACATAAAGCCCGGATGGATACTACTTTCTGATTTTTATTTACGGAGCCATTTAATCTAATCTAACTCACCATCCGGCACCCTGAAAATTATGGAACGTCTTATAACTTGGTTGGACATAATTTCCCTTCACCTTTCCAAAATGGACAATTATGTCCCATTTTCTTCATTTTTGGTCTTTTCATCAACCATATGCATTCAATTTATAATATGCACCATTTACACATAACAACTCAATCAAAACACCACTCAATCCCTAACTTCCCTAAAGTGGCAGAATTTCACCCTAGGTTCCAACACATTCCTCTTCTCAATTTCTTGTTCCAATTACAATAAAATCAAGCCAATTTCATTCTAAAGCCTAAATACAACCAATTGAAATCTTTACATCAAAATCACTAAAAATCCTAATTCTTACCTTGCCAATTTCTTCAAATTGATGACTCCTTCAAGCTCCACACTAGAATTTAACTCAATCTAAGCCAAGAATACATACAAGAATATCAATTGAAGCATTCTTGAAAGCTCACTTATCAAACTCATAAAATAATACTTTTCTTACCTTTTTTTGTTGAATTTTCACTAATGGAGGATTCAATTGAGCTTAGGGATTCATATGTAACCTTATTTTATCTTGATTACACATGAAAACAAAAACTAAAATTTCACTGTAGCAGCACCTTCAACCTTTGCACGAATTTGCTCTCTTTTTACTCTAAGTGTTGGCTTTTGATCTCTTGAAAACTCTACACACTTCCAACATATATATAGTGCTCCCTTAATTAACCATTTTGCCCTTCAACTTACTCAAAACATCTAATTTGCCATTAGTTCAAATGGAAGGATTTAATTGGTTCCTTTTGTAACTATCTAGTTAGAATAGTCAAAGGAACTTACTAGAATTCCCAACTTGGCAATCCATGAGATTGCTTCTAATTTGTCAATTCCTTTATATATGGATTGTATTTCTCAACAAAGGCTTGTTCCATACATAACCCTTAAATGGAAATTCATGTAGTAAATTAGAATTTCCTTTTCCAAGCCAATAGAGAAAAATTCTAAAAATATTCTAGGGTCGTCCGACGCTCCGACCGCGTATAAAATTACCAAATTGGGTTTAATATCTCTCACGTGCACTATAACAAAAATATGTCTAATAGGGTTAAAATCGGGTAACCCTACGGTGCCTTCATTACTCTATACCGAAATCTAGGCGCCAATACTACTAATAGGGATTGGATATTACAATTTCACCCCTTCTTAAAAAAATTTCATCATCGAAATTTAAATCATACCTGTCTCGAAGAGGTAGGGATGTTATACTCGCATCTGATCTTCACATTCACATTCCCAATACTACTACTCTATGGTTCATCCATAACATAAATGAAATAGTTAATTAAGTGCATATGGCTTTCAAGTGTTGATTTCCATCTTTTTCTTTATTAAAGCTACTCATTGTAATAACAAAGGTATTGTTTAATTGTTCAAGTGTTGAAAAAGGGTTAAACAAACAAAATCTATGATAAAAAGTTTATCTTAAACTTAAGGTTTAAGTGTTAAACTAGTGTTGGATTTAAAGTTGCCATTCTAACCAATCAAGCCCACCTCTGTTGATTGCTAGAATTGACAAGGGGTTCATTTCAAGTGGAATGCCAATTTAATCTATTTCAAAGGCTTCAAGGGAGAATTCTTAATCAATTTGATTTTATTATTGTAATGAGGTAAAAATTTATTGTGTTTATTGTTTTAGGAAATTAGATTTTCAGCTTTCATTGCATATATTATATATGATATGCATGTATATGAAATGATAAACATGCACCACATGCATGCGCCCTGGTTTTAATCAGAACATAACATTTTTTACATTATATAAAGCAAATCTTTTGGATTTTTATGGAGAAGACATTTCAACTTTAACTCAGCATTGAGTGAATACATTTTGGGTTTAAAAATCTCTCTTTTTAGACTGCATGAAATCACATTTCAACACTTGGAACACATTTAAAAAAGGATCAACACAATCAAGAGGTTATTACTTGCAAGAGAAACATTGGAGCCAGGGCTTGGATAGATCATCTAAACTTTATTTTTGTATTTGTGTGACCTAAACTAGGTATCATTATGTTTTATCTTATAATCTATTTTCCTGAACTTTATTGTGTTGAACTAAATCCACTTGTCAAGGATTGTAAACTTGAACCTAACTATATATTTGTAAATATTTCAAATTTGAATACATGAACTTGGTTTTTATTCATTTTGTTAGTTCTTAATGCTTGCATTTGATCTGGTCAATCTTATATATGAACCTTGGATTCATTAAGATAAACTTGGAAAAGATATCTCATTGAATAGCATAGGACACATTGATGTATAATTGTGGAGTAGCATTTACAAATTCTAATTAGGATATAAATATACCTAGTTGGCATGCATGGTTAAGATAACTCGAACTTGATGAATTTTATTTAATCTCAGTATCATAGATATTAGGTTGATTGGGGTATAATCGCTTAACCATTGGAAAATACTTGCAATGAGCCTAGTGTTATGACCAATAATTAACCAAGGAATTGTCATTCAAACCATATCTATAACAAGCACGAGTTAAGGGATAGTTATACATCATAGACTTATTTATCATTAAGAATGTTTGAATTTGTATCATGCTTAGTTACTTGTTAATTTAGCACTTAATTTTATTATTAATTGAATCCATTTGCTCAGATAAAAATAGAGAATCAAATTTAGTACTTGATTAGAGTGAAGTACTAGTTCTCATGGTATCGACACCCCTCACCCTTTATTACTTGTTAGTGAGATCGTACACTTATGCTTAGGATAGCATATATACCAACATGACCATTAGGTGGCCGTGAAACATATCCTCAAATACTTTAAGGGTAAAAAGGATAAGTTTTTGATATATGAAGAAAGTGACTTACAAATGAGAGGATTCACTAATTCAGACTTTTAGTCTGATTCGAATGATAGAAAGTCTATCACTTATGCTTAGGACAGCATAATTCAATGGCGTCGTTGTTAATTTGAAGAGTACCAAATAGGGATCCACAACTGATTCTACCAATGAGGCAAAATACATTACAGATTCAAAAGCTACAAATGAAGCAATTTGGATAAATAGGATAAATAGGTTCATTACAGAGCTGAAAATTGTTCCAAGTATAGTAGATCCTATTCTATTATACTGTGATAACAATGGTGTAATAGCTCAAGCAAAGGAATTTATGGCATATTATAATTCTAAGTATATGGAGCAAAAGTGCCATATTATTATAGAGATTTTGTCTAAATGAGATGTAATAGTTTATAGAGTGCAGACTAATGAAAATATAGCAGATCCACTTACTAATGCCTTAACTCCTAAGGTGTTTGTACAACACATAGAGTCTATAGGTATTAGATATCATTGTAAATGGCACTAAAGTAAGTGAAGGTCAATATTCGAGCATCATTCCATTTCTGTATGAATTTTGTTAATATTTATACAATGCATATTTTCATGAATCGTTATTTATTTTAATATGGTATTAATCTTGTTTTTTTTTCATACATTGTAGGTTTAAAGGTATTTAGATCATAACTAAAAGTTAGTAATTCTAAATGATTAGAACTTTGTATGAATTAGGACAAAGATTCAAGAATATTTATTATAGTAACATAGTTGCGAGAAGTTAAGATGTCATTATGTAGTATCTTCTCAAAAATAGTTCTTGGTCATAGGTTTAGTGACAAAGGTTGACTGGTAATCCAATAGGACTGTTTGTATATCTGTATCTAGATTGCCTAAATGGTTAGTCTTAACAAATCGTGAGCTTAGTGAAAACTCGTATAGATATACAGGTGTTAAATAAAGACTGAACATTGAACAGACTTATGAAGACATTTAATAGATATTCCATATAGCTATTAATGGATAATCTTCTCTACTTGAGTAGTATTTGTGGTCTTTAGACCTGAGTGCCAAGGTGCTCTTTGTGAGTGATCCATCATACTTAAATTTTATATATATTAGAGACCTTTCATAGTCTGGCATATAGGTGTAGCTGGGTATAGTCTGATGCTCAAGGAGGCTAATGTGCATAGATATGTGATCTATTAGCTCATATAGTGGCCATATATCCTGGTACTTTAAAATTTTATTTCATAAAGTTTTTTGGACAAAAACATAAGCCCTAAAAATAATTTCATAAGGTGAAACAATATCACAATATTAGCTTAAGATATGTGTAATACTTAGAATTTGACACGTGTCCTTCCAATTAAAGCCTTTGAGAAGTGGCTTAAGGCATGTGTAACACTTTTCACTCATGCATGCTTAACTATTTGGCAACATGATAACACTTGTCACACATGCATGCTTAATTGTTCGGCAACATGATAACACTCGTCACTCATGCATGCTTAAATGTTAGGCAACACGCAATACTTGTCACATGCTTTATGATTAGCAAAAGGTAATAGAATGAGAAATATGGGTGATGAGAAAAAGTGTGTTATGATATTCTTTATGCCTTGACCAAAAGTGATAGAATAAGTGTGGTGAGAATTGTGCTTAAAAGTTAAGCAAAGAACAAAATAAAAAATTTAGTAGCTACTATTTTTCTAAAGGTAAAAATCCCACGTCTATTTTTGGCCTAAAATCATTCATGACTTATTTATGATCTCCATACTTGAGGATTAAATTGATTCAATCAGAACACTTACTGAGGTATAATTTCTATACATTAATTCTATATTTAATTTTGCATTACATTTGATGCAATGTATATTAGAGGGAAATGTATAGAAGCATTTTGATTGAGTTATATCATACAAAACTTTTGAACACATTAAGCTTTTATTGCGCATTCCAGTTTCAAATATTTACATTTTTTATCCCACCCTTTTACAAATATCAAGCCTAAGAAAGTGAAAATAATGTATGAATTACTCCTATTCAACTCTCCCAAACTTAACAATCTGCTTGTTCTCGAGCAAAGAAAGACAACTAAAACCTAAAAAAATAATAATGGGATGGTTAATGTTAACAACTTGTCTCAAAGATTGCATATAAGTTATAGCTCAAGAAAAACTCTACACACTACAAAAGTTTAGAATGTCAATCCAAGTACTAACTTTACCATACATTTGATTCACTTGGTGTGTATGAGTACAGTTATTCATAATCAGATTAGTTTATGCGCATAAGTATTTAAAAGTTTGTCTCTAATAGATTTTTATTCATATTTTATATGTTCACTTTTCATACTATTCTCCACTAATATAGATCCACATATAATTAAGGATCAAATAGATCTTTATTCAGCTCGTAATGTTTGGCTAGGATGAAGATAAAATAAAACATATAATTTTCGGATAAATTTATACCATAAACACACATTATTTTTTCTAGGGTCAACCAAACCTTTCAGTTATCTCTTCTAAAGAACCCTTTAAACTTATTACAAAACTTTCTTTGTTTGCTTTGCTGCTAATTCTTATCTTTTCTTTTTATTCTAGGGGAATCATAAGCAGTAGAGGAATAGTAAACTTCATCAACATTATTGTTCTCTATTTTTTTTAATAAGTTACTATACCCCAAACTTAAGTTTTTACAATCCCTTTAGAATAAACAAAGCCCACAACTAACTCTTCATTCCACTCCTTTCCCCTACAAGTGCAATAACGATATAACTCTCTAATAAGACCACTATGGTTATTGTGAGAAGGGTCTAAATTATAGTTGTAGTTAACAAAGAAAATTAGGCTTAAAAAGGGTAACTAGGGATAAAAATATAAACAAGTAGGCTCAAAAGGCTTAACTAATTCAAGAATGGCCTAAACTCATTTCTTTAATCATATTTGACCTAGGATTTTGCCTCAAGTGGTAATCAAACAAATTCTAGAATGTGTGATGCTTCTAAATATACTTATGCATAAATTTGCTCTAAGTAGCAAATAGACAAATTGATCATAACTATGTACTCAATGAATTCAAGGAATTAAACATAAGGCAAAAACTTAATTCAAAGATCAAATATACAAAAATTATAACATTTATCATATCCAAAAAAAATCAATCACAATCAAAATCTTATTATTGACTTTTTAAAATCACACTTATGAGTTTGTTGTAATGCCATTTGGGCTAACGAATGCACCTGCAGCCTTTATAGATTTGATGAGCCGCATTTTTTGTCCGTACCTCGATCAGTTCGTAGTGGTGTTTATTGATGGTATTCTAATTTACTCTAAGACCCAGAAGAGCATAATAACCATCTCCGGATTATATTGCAGACTCTAAGAGAGTAGAAGCTATATGCTAAGTTAAGTATGTGTGAAATTTGTCTGAATGAGATTTCTTTTCTGGGGTATATTGTGTCTGCGGAAGGCATTAGAACTGATCCTAAGAAGATAGAAGCAATCTTGGAGTAGAAATCACCAAGAAACGTTAAGGGAGTCAGGAGCTTTCTCGGCTTAGTTGGTTATTATAGACGATTTATGAAGGGGGTTCTCCTCAATAGCAGCTCCATTGACTAAGTTACTCTAGAATAATGTTAAGTTTGAGTGGAGTAAGGAGTGCCAAGCAAGTTTTGAGAAGCTTAAGGCATTGTTGGTTGAAACTCTAGTTCTGACTTAGTTAGTGTTTGGAAAGGATTTTGTAATCTACAGTGATGCCTTACATAATGGTATTGGCCGTGTCCTGATGCAAGAAGGAAATGTGATTGCTTATGCTTCCAGACAGCTCAAGACCCATGAGAAGAATTATCCAACATATGATCTGGAACTAGCATCCATAGTATTTGCTTTGAAGATATGAAGGCATTACTTGTATGGGGAAAGATGTTACATTTATACTGATCACAAGAGTCTTAAGTATTTACCCACTCAGAAAGAGCTTAATTTACGACAGAGAAGGTGGATGGAATTGCTTAAGGACTATGATTATGTTATTAACTATCATCTGGGAAAAGTAAATGTAGTAGCTGATGCTTTGAGTAGGAAATCCTTGGTTGCATTAAGGGCTTTGAATGCTTATCTGAATATGGCAGCTGATGGTGCAATAATAGCAGAATTGAAAGTCCAGCCTAATTTGATCCACCAGATACGAGAAAAGCAGAAACAAGATAAAAAGTTGATAATCATCCATAGGTAAGTCCAAGAGGGGAAGGAAATCGATTTTGTAATAAAAAAAGGATGACTGTTTATACTTTAGAGAAAGACTATGTGTGCCTCAAGATGATGAATTGAAGAAGACTATTTTGAAGGAAGCACATAATAGTTTTTATACTATGCACCCAGGTAGCACGAAAATGTACCAAGATGTGAAGACTCATTACTGGTGGCCTGGTATGAAGAGAGATGTAGTAGATTATGTAACTAAGTGTATAATGTGTCAACAAGTGAAGGCTGAGCATCAAGTTCCATCAGGTTTACTACAGCCCATCTTAGTACTGGAATGAAAGTGGGATCATATTACTATAGATTTGTTACTGGTTTACCTCTTACTCGGAGGAGACATGATGCCATTTAGGAGATTATAGACAGGTTGACTAAGTCAGCACATTTCCTACCAGTCAAGACTGACTACTTCTTAGATAAACTGGCAGAATTATATATTAAGGAGATAGTCAAGTTACATGGTGTGCCTGCATCCATTATATCAGATAGAGATCCGAGGTTTACATCCAGATTTTAGAAGAAATTATAGGAAGCCTTGGGTACTCGATTGAATTTCAGTACGTCCTTCTATCCACAGACAGATGGACAATCAGAAAGGGTAATTCAAGTGCTTAAAGATATGCTCAGAAGCTGTGTTAATGATTTTGAAGGAAGTAGGATTGACCATCTTCCATTAATAGAATTTACTTTAATAGTAGCTATCAGTCAAGCATCGGCATGGCACCTTATGAAGCACTGTATGGAAGGAGATGCAGGACACCTTTATGCTAGACAGAACTTAGTGAGAATAAGCTAATAGGTCTAGATTTGATAAGACAAACTGAAGAGAAGGTGGAGATGATCAAGAAAAGACTGGAGGCCGCAACTTCATACAAAAAGCTTATACAGACCTGAAAAAGAAAGATATTGAGTATGACGTTGGGGATAAGGTCTTTCTGAAGGTATCTCCATGGAAGAAAGTATTGAGATTCGGGAAGAAAGGTAAGTTAAGTCCTAGGTTTATCGGTCCATATGAGATTATTGAGCGTGTGGGTCTGGTAGCTTGCAGACTAGCTTTACCACCTGGATTAGAGAAGATGCATAATGTGTTTCATGTATCTATGCTGAGGAGATATCGATTAGATCCTTCTCACGTTATAGTAGCTGAAAGCATTGATGTGCAATCTGATTTAACTTATGAAGAGGAACCGGTAAAGATATTGGATCGAGAAATCAAGGAGTTGCAAAATAAAAATGTTCCACTCGTTAAGGTATTATGGAGAAATCATAAGATTGAAGAAGCTACATGGGAAAGCGAGGAAATAATGCGACAACAATACTCGTATTTGTTTGGATCAGGTGAATTTCGAGGATGAAATTTCTTAAGAGGGGAAGAATTATAATACCCCAAAATTTTATTTATTTTGATTGAATTTATTAGTCAAAAGAAATGGAAGAATTTGATTGGTTGAAAAAGTGTAGAATGGTATAAGTGTTTGCATGGAATTAAAACCTATGCTATTAAAACGTTTCCAACATTTGGACCAATAGAATTTGGCCAACATTGTTAAATGAAATTTGCTAGAATTAGTTAGATTTAAACTAGATTTTTTGTTTAGTTTAGTTATGAATAGTTTTTTAAATTTTTGGACCAATCAAATGCCACCATTTCTAACCAATGGCATTTTTGTAATTTTGGGTTTAGTTGGGGTATTTTTGGAAAGAAAAATGAAGGCTATAAAAGGGGGAATAGTATTGAAAAATTAGAGAATTCAAAACCCTTTGGCCGTCCCCCCTGGCATTTTCTCTCCATTTATCTTTTATCCCCTTTTAAATTCAACAATTCTCAATACTTCCATTAGTAAATTAAGCATCCAAACCCTTAATTAAACCCCTCTTCATCAAGGTTCAAGGATCAATTTCAAGGTATAAGGTGTTATTCAAGGTGAGTTGATGCTAACAATTCTATTAAATATGGGATTGGAGTTTTAAGGGTTAATAGATGAAGTAGCTATGTAGAATTAGTGAATTATACTTTTTATTTGGTAAATTAGAATTTTATTCATTATTTGTCTATTTTGGAAAATGAAGGTGAAAGCTTTGCCAAGGATAGCCAAGGGAAGGAGAAGGAGAAGATGTGAGTCAAGTGGAGGAATTAAGCTTATAAGGTTGGTGTACACTTTAGTTTGAAACTTAAATTCTTACTTTAGGAAATTTAGTGTATATTTATGTGTTTTAATAATATGATGGATGAGTATGTTGAACTATGGCATTGAATTGATAATTATAATGTTTCTAAATGTATTAAATATGTTTTGAGTATTGGATATTAATTGGTGGTGAAAATTGAAAAGAAAAGAACATTTTGGCATAAATATGAATTTTGAGGAAATAGGACTTATACAGAAAATTCTGAAAACTTCTTGACTAATTTGTAAACATCTGAAAATTTTATGTATTTATGTGACTTATTATGGAATTAGAACTTATATATGACTTGTTGAAGAAATTGGGGCCTAATGGCAAATTTTTGGAACAAATGGGCCTATAAGTGAAAAATTGAAAAAAGTTGGGTTAAATTGTTAATTCTGAAAAATCTGGAACTTATTTGGGTATTTTTGAATATTCTGGACCTATATGAAAAAATTTGAAACATTTGGGCTTATGTATAAAATTTTAAAAATTTTAGGCATAAAGGTGAATAGTAGAAAATTTTGGACCTATTTATAATAATAAAAAATATTTGTGTCTAAATATGAATAATCAGAACAATTGAGTAAATGTGAATTGGTATAATAACTTAGTTTAATAATAATAAATTTGTGTTGAAAAGTTTTTAAAGGAAAATAATGTATTAATAATACTATTGAGACGCCCTAAGTAAAGCTGAACATTGGTAAGAAGGATTGGTAATTGGTATGCCAATAGGGTATAAAGCAGTACTGCGCCATTTGCTTGTTCAATGACACTACTCTGTGTATCCGATCTGTTATCTATTCTGATCTGTTTTAGATCATGTGGGTAGTCACCGAGTGGCCGATGCCGGATTATTATCTGATATTTGTTAGCCCATTAGCCAATCCATGGTATCATGTCAGTGTTTATTTTGGGCGCTTACTTGGATTAATTATAAATATGATATTTGTATATATATATATATTTTGATTAATTGAAAAGAGAAATTGAATAATATTTTGGTTTAATGAATTGATTAATTGATAAATTTTGATTTATTATGATATATGGCAAAAATTAGTTTTTATTAAAAATTTCATTGTTTATATATATGGTTTATTTGCAAAAATGTAATAAAATTTTATTATACTTTTTCAACTTTTGTGTACACCCACTAAGCTGTTGTGCTTAATGCGTTGGATTTACCATGCGCTGTTAGTAGAGTTGCCATTACTAAAGACTAAAGAGTAAATCTTTCTGCAGCAGCTCAGAGTCGCTCACATCCTCTATATATATAATTATATTTGGTAGATATTTTATTTGTCTATAAACTGTTGTATATTATAGTATGGACATTAAGTATATGTGTATGTATATATGTATTTCTTCAGAACTGTCTCCTTTAAAATCATGATGATATATGATATCTATTTTGATAATATGCTGGATGTGAAATAGTTTAGTGAAGGTTTGATGCATTTAAATTGCAATATGAGTTGTGAATATTTGCTAGGAAAAAAATGGAAGTTAGTTGAGAATGGATATTGAAACTTATGAGTGTTTTCTATTGTTACAGGTAGTGTAAAAATCCAATTTTTAGGGGAGATTCTGTCAATTTTTCTCCGTAAATGTTTATAAAAAAAAAGAGTATTTTTGAAGTTTAAATAATTATTATTATTGTTTATGTTCGATGCTATTGTAGCACCCCCTGATCTTGTGTCTCAATGAGAGACGAGTGAGGAGCGTGTTATAATAATGGCCACTACGAATCAATTGGTATGCATAATTGATGCAGTTCAACTCTAGGGTACAAGGAATTACTCCGACCGATGGATGAATCTCAGAAGTGTTCTGGATTAAAAAAATATTGGATTTATTGTTAATCAGAGTTTGCCATAAGATATTTCTGATAACACATCTCTAGAGGATATTCAATAGAGGGAGTGTGACCCTCTTTGCTCAAGGTGCTTCACCTTTTACTCCAAGTATATCTGGAGAGACCAGATGTATAAAGAGAAGAAGATGAGGCAGATACCCATGATAAATCGTCAGAGGCAATATTTATCTAAAGAGCAACAAGATAGCATGTAGGTAGAAAGTGTTTCCAATACAGTAAGGTTATATATTGGAAATCCCTCTACCCTAGAAGGCTTATAATTATCAGGGAGACTCCTATAGGTTTGTGTTTAACACAAATAGACATTTCTAGGGTATATGATGCCAGTTCAACCTGGGTATAAGATACTGCATGTCCCTCTCATATCTCTAATATGTTGCAGGGATTGAGAGAGACTAGAATGCAATAACTTGTAGAAGTAAAGTTAAGAGTAAGAAATGGTGATGTCTTGCAGGTCCAAGTTGTTGGGTAGCTTGACTTACTTCTTGTATGCAATATAATAGTTGTGTTGCATAATTAATATGATATTTTTTAACTGAATGTCAGTTAATGAATAAACATTATATACAATTAGAAATGTCTGTAGATCGAAATCTTTTAATTATACGGAGCTGTGGTATATGTAAGTTAGGTCATATAGGCATGGGACTCTTATCTGTCTAGTTAAAGATAGTTGGATTCCTAATCTAACCATAAAGATTTAACTAGTTTATGAATAATGTATCATGAAGATGACTAAACATACCAGTGTGTACGTTACATCCTTTCAATTAGATCAAGGTAGTGAGTACATTAACAACAAATTACCGTTTGTTTAATGGAGAATGAGATTCTCATTCACTCTAGTCCTCCGGGTAATCTATAACATAATTATGTTTTGGAAATGAGGAATCAGACTTTATTAGATGTGGTTTGATTGATATTGAGTGTTACTAATCTATATCTGTGAGTATCTGCTCCAAATATAACTATTTATTAAGTAGAGTTTCATCAAAAGCTGTTCTTTCAATTCGTATGAGATACTGAGAGGAAGGAAGCCGTATCTTAAGTGACTTAAGATTTGGGATTGTCCTGCTTACGTAAGAGTTACGCAGTAGGGTATCTTGTTTTGTAAAAGTTACTTAGCAGGATAAACATTACTCAAAAGGTACAAGTATAGGTTCATTGAGTGTCCTGTGAATTCCGATAGGATACTAGTTCTATGATTAAGAGAAATAAAGTATGTTTGTTTTTCGGTATACCACTATTCTAAAGAAAGAGTTTTTCATGAATCGTGGGAATTATAGAAAGATTGAACTTAGTGAAGTCAATCTAAAAATCAATGAACCAAGGATGGAAACTCGAGCTCTGTTAAGTAGTGACCTTTTAGGACACCTCTAAATGGGTCGAAAAGGATATCTAGGTCACCTTTTAGGTATGGTTAATGCCTAAAGGTGAACTTAGAGTTCTCTTGGTAGAAGAAAATCATATTTGACATATACAGAGACGATGTCTGCCATTGATTTGAGAATCAGCAAGAAGCCATAAAATTAAAAATTGACTCTCAGCATCAGAATCAAGTTTAAGACTTAGTTAAACTACCCTTAGGAATTGTTCTCATTGGTTGTAAGGGTTTACAAAAGGGTAGTAAGAGCCAGATAGAAGGTAGAGACCTTCTAGGCTTTTGTATTGGTTCTAGAAAGGTAATCCTCAATGATTTGAGATCAACTAGAGGAAATCTTTGGACCAATATTGATACAAAGTCAATTAGAATTTTATTGGCTCTTGAAACATATTATGACTTGAAAGTTTGACAGATGGATGTAAGGAAGGCATTCCGAAATGGATACTTCGAGTAAGAGATATTCATGGAACAGTCTGATAGTTTTACGTCCAGCCAGACTTTTGCTCTAATATGCATGAAAGGTCAGTAGGAGTATGATAGTCTTCTTAATACTATTTATTGATGACATACTGGTTATTAGGAATGATGTCAGTATGTTATAATCAGTCAAAAGTAACTCGTAAATATTTCTCTATAAAGGATTTATGAGTGGCTTCTTTTATAGTAGGTATAAAGCTTTATAGAGATAGAGCTAGGAAGCTAATAGGACTCTTCCAAATCATTTCACATCAATGGACCTGGTGTTCATCTTTCAAGGAGAGTGTCACTTTAGATGGAGGATGAGAAAGTTAGAATGTCTAACACACCAAATATATTAGCTCTTCAGAACTTGATGTATGCTATAATGTGTTTGAGACCTTATATTAGTTTGGCTGTAAAAGTTATGATCCCACTTCAATCTGATTCAGGTGACTACCATTAGATAGTAGTCAAATATATCATAAGGTACTTTGAGGGTACGAAAGATAAGTTTCTCAAAAATGGAGAAAGTAACTTACAAATAAGAAGACGCACAAAGTTAGACTTCTAGTTTGACCTAGATGATAGAGAGTCTACATCTGAGAATGTGCTTATTCTTAATAGTAAAAGTAAGTTAGAATTGTACCGAACTGGGATTCACTGCTAATTTATAAGTACACAGCAAAAACGGTAGTGAAGATTTGTAGGTTTATCGTTGGCCTTGGAAGAATTCCAAAACAGATGGATCCTATACCATAGTTTACGACAAAATAAGGCCATTGTACAAGCCAAGATGCCAAGAGGACCAGTGCTCTAATCATCTTGAGAGCAATCTCATATGACTAGAGGGATCTTGACTTAGGGAGATGTAATTATTTGTAGAAGTACTCTATAAATAATTTAGCGGACAAACTTTCTAAAGCCATGACTCAAAAAGTGTTTATGAAACACATAGAGTCGATGTGTATGAGATGCCATCAAGAATGGCACTAGAGCAAGTGGGAGATTGTTAGGGTTAGTGTTTACGTGCCATCCCTGACTGTATATATACTTGTGTATTTATACAAGTTTACATTCTCATTAAATCACTAATACCAATTTATATGGTACTATGCATGTAATGTTACAAACATTGTACAATATGAAAAAGTTCGGATCAGATCTAAAGGAGTTTAGATAAAGGCTTATAGTTAGTCATGCTGAGACATATAATTGCTAAATGTTAGCACAGCTAAGTGTTAGCTGGTTACAATACTCAGCAAATCCAAGAGTTGGAACCTTGTCTGTAACAGGACATAGACCTGGGAATATACTAGTAACTGCATAGTTGCAAGAGTCGCAGTTGAGTGCCAGAAAATGCTAGTTGTGCAAGTATGTTCTCGAATAATTGTCCCTAATCTATTTTTGCCGATGCGGGTCTATCTGTGGATACCTTTTATATAGATCAGCATATGTCGTACCTATAGGGTATAGTTGGTCGTTCCTAGCCAACCGTAAGTTTGGAGCTCATATTGATATATGAGTATGCAGTTAGGATTGGTTATTGATAAGGGCAAAATTGTCATATATTTTCTCATGTTTTTATTATTGATATTTTATGATTTTATGAGAATAGATGGCTATTTATGTGCATTATTGTTATTTATAGGGACTTGAACGAAATTTAAAGAATTGTAGCGAAAATAGGGATTAAAATACAAAGTTTTCAAATTATGAGTCCAGCGCCCCCGCGCCACAAGTATTGTCGCCCCAGCGCTGTAATAGCAATCGAAATAAGAAATAAGACCTGTTGAAGTCGCATCTGGCGCCCCAGCGCCATAAAGTCACCGCGTCAGCGACACTCCAGCGCCCCAGCGCTATCATCACACCGCTCTAGCGATGAAGGCTTTTTCACGCGTCGCCCCAGCGACAACTTCATAGCGCGCCAGCGGTAGTGCGAGTCCTAGTATGACGAGAATTAAGATTTTCAAGCTCATATCAATCCCTATATAAAGCCACTCGTTCCCAGCCTTCAAGAATGAATCCAATATGACCCAAGAGCACCAAGAATACAGAGCACAAGTCTTGGAGAGCAATAGGAGCTTAATTGAAGCAACTTTAGAGAGAGAGATACAAGACATTCTTCGGCATCAAGAGTTCCTAGGCAGCGCAATTAAGAGCGATTCGACGTCTATATTGGTTTGCTAATAATTGTATCATAATTTATAATTATTTTTACTACTGTTCTCTTATAGCCATGAGCTAACTTATTTTCTAGGGTTAATATGTGCGCTTAAATTGCTATATCTTTTAGTATTTAATAAACTTAGTCCTTTATTATTTAAATTACTTGTAATTAATGCTTCAATATATCTGGCCAATATATGGTGAATGAATTGGTAATATTTTGATAAACTTGAAAGAGGAATCAATATATTTAGACCTAGATAATTTGATGCATGATTGTAGAGTAACATTCAATGTCACATATGCAAGTTTCAATTTAGGATAGGAATATACCTAGTTGGCATGTATGATCAATAAGACCTAATCTTAATGAATCTTAGTTTATTACAAGTACCATAGGAATATAGGTATTTGGTAAATTAGGTTATACTTGCATGTCCTTGGAAGAGGCTTGTGAATACATTAGCGTCTTGATCAATAATAAAGACTAAGTGAGTTAAATATTAGAAGAGTAATCATTAAAAAATATTTTGAGGGATAATATTAATCCTAGGCTTTCTCTACATTGCTACCACCTAAGTTTCTTTGCATTGTGTTTTTACTTTTATATTTTCTACATTCATTCTTAGGTTTTTATTTATCTGAATAATTATTAAGAAGACATAATTTTAGTAATTGGTTTAAAAAGAAAAAATTATCCCTATGGGTTCGACATCCGACTTATTTAGTCTCTTTATTACTTGCATACAATAGTGTATACTTGCACTTAATTTATGATATAGAAATATCACATCAGTTATGAAACAGACTCACGAGGGCCTCTGATAGACACCCAATGTAAGCCGTCAACAGAGGGTCCTCTCGAGTTGAGTAGTATACATAGTCCTTTAACCTGAGTGCCACGGTGAACTTGTGAGTGATCCACTATACTTTAGTTCCACGCATGTCACAGAATTTTCATGGCGTGACCGTTGGGTGCCCTAGGTATGGTCTGATACTTATGGAGTCTGGTGTGTACAGATATGGGATTTGTCAACTCACATATGGAGTTAGATATCCAGATGCTTCGAGACTATATCTCGAAAAGTCTTGTAGCCACAAGCAATCATCCTCGAAAAAAGTTCCACCTGGGTAGAACAATATGGAAAACGAGTTTGTGCATATTATTGAGTGAGATATAAGTCTAGAAATAAGACATGGATGAGTATTAGGGGATTTGATGATGATAATCTATATCCCCTTATATTCAGGATATCATGACAGAATGACTATACGTATGCATTGTAACCTTAACTTGCATGGTTCAACGCACTGATTTGTATATCTGTGACGTATACGTAGGGCACTGCTCACGGATTCATAGAATAGTTATATTTGACAAATCGGGCGTAGGACCTAGGGAGTCCCGCGATATATAGTGTACTCGTTGTACATTAGGGCAGCGTGCTGGATTAAAGTGTTTAATCTAGCAATATTCAACATTACCACAGGAATGTGTGCGTGTCTGTATTTAAGTATTAAATATAACAATTAGTCAATAATTGTTATTTACTAATTTTATAATGACATGTGACACATTGTGGACCCTCGGTTAAGTTTATCTAAGTGTGAATTTAGTGGAACCCACTAGAGGGTAAACTTGGTAACTATTTATGAGGGGCAAAATGATTATTTCATATTTTAATTATTTAATTATTAAATAATTAAAATATCTCTCTTATTATATTGTATAATATATTTTTATATTATATATATAATATTATATTTTGGGTGCCAAATAGTTGGCACCCATTAGTATTACTTTATTATTAATATTATATAATATATATAGATTATATTTTATATATATATATATATATATATATAAAGAAAGAAAAAGAGAGAGTTGATTTTGTGTGTATGGGCATTTTGCCCGTAAGAAAGAAATGGCAAAGGAAGAGGAGGAGAAGAAGAAGAAAATGAAGGAAAAAATGAAATTGTTTTATTTTTTTTTATGCTTCCAATTGAAGTAATGTTAGATTGCTTTAAATTCTCCATTTTTTTATCCTTTTGGAGAAAATGATGAAAAACACACACCGACTATTTTGAGGGTTTAAGAGTTAAACCTAGTGCTATGTAGAAGGCTGTTGTTTTAGCTTACCAAGCCCACCGTGTTGGTGACTAGAACTGCCCGCGAGTTGATCTCTATGCAGACTCCGAAACAATACATGTATAACGTTACACATTAAGGTGAGTTCTCTATCCTATAAATATATTAATGTAATTAGTATATTATATTTATTGTGTTTATTACAAGTTTCACGCTTCCACTAGACTTAATGTATTTGATATGTATTTAGGCAATAGACATAATAACACATGCATACACCCACATGCCTTAGATCCGTAGCGCCAACAACAAGAACTCCGTAGGGAGGATATCTGTAACACCCTCCTCACTCGCCTCTCATCAAGACACGAGATCAGGGGGTGCTACGATAGCATCGAATAGAAACAACGATAATGATTATTCAAACTTCAAAAATATATATATATTTTTTTCTATAAACATTTACGGGGAAAAACTGACAGAGTCTCCCTTAAAAATTTGATTTTTTACATTACTTGTAACAAAAGAAACACTCCCAAATTTTCCATATCCATTCTTAACCAACTTCTACATTTGTCTTTCAGCAAATATTCACAACTCATATTACAATATAAATGTATCAAACATTTACAAAACTATTTCACATCCAGTATATTATCAAAATATATATCATATATCATGGTTTTAAAAGAGACAGTTCTGAATAAATACATATATACATGCACATACACTTAATGTCCATAATATAATACACAACAGTCTATAGAGAAGCAAAATATCTACCAAAAATAATTATATATAGAGAGAGGATGTGAGCGACTCCGAGCAGCTGCAGAAAGATTTACTCTTCAATCTTTAGTGATGGCAACTCTATTACCTGCGCATGGTAAATCCAACGCGCTAAGCACAACAGCTTAGTGGGTGTACACAAAAGATGAAACAGTATAATAAAATTTTATTACATTTTTGTAATCAACTATATATATAAACAATGAAATTTTGAGTAATACCAATTTTTCTCCATATATCGTAATAAATCAAAATTTATCAATTAATCAATTCATTAAACCAAAATGTTATTTTGATTTCTCATTTCAATTAATCAAATATATATATATACACAAATATCATATTTATACTTAATCCAAGTAGGCGCCCAAAATAAACGCTGATACGATACCATGGATTGGCTAATGGGCTAACAAATATCAGATAATGATCCGGCATCGGCCACTCGGTGACTATCCACCGGATCCAAAACAGATCAGAATAGATAATAGATCAAATACACAGAGTAGTATCATCGAACAAGCAAACGGCATAGTATTGCTATAATACCCTATTGGCATGCCAACTACCAATCCTCCCCTACCAATGTTCAGGTTTACTTAGGGCGTCACAATAGTATTATTATAATACATTATTTTTCTTTAAAAAAAAATATTTTAACGCAAATTTATTATTATTAAACCAAATTATTATACAAATTCACATTTATTCAATTTTTCTGATTATTCATATTTAGATACAAATATTTTTTTATTATTACAAATAGGCCCAAATTGTTTCACTATTCACCTTTATGCCTAAAATTTTCAAAATTTTTATACATAAGCCCAAATGTTCCAAAAATTTTCATATGGGTCCAGAATATTCAAAAATACCCAAATAAGTTTCAGATTTTCTAGATTTAACAATTCAGCCCAAAATTTTCTAATTTTTCACTTATAGGCCTATTTGTTCCAAAATTTGCCATTAGGCCCCAATTTCTTCAACAAGTCATATATAAGTTCTAATTACATACTAATACACATAAAGACATAAAAATTTTAAATATTTACAATTTAGTCCAAAATTTTTCAAAAATTTTCATATAAGTCCTATTTTCTCAAAATTCATATTTATGCCCATTTTTTTTTCTTTTCAATTTTGACCACCAATTAATATCCAATACTCAAAACATATTTAATACATTTAGAAACAATATAATTATCAATTTAATGCCATAGTTCAACATACTCATCCATCATATTAATAAAATACATCAATATACACTAAATTTCCTAAGGTAAGAATTTAAGTTTCAAACTAATGTGTACACCAACCTTATAAGCTTAATTCCTCCACTTGATTCACATCTTGTCCTTCTCCTTCCCTTGGCTATCCTTGGCCAAGCTTTCACCTTCATTTGCCAAAATACACAAATAATGAATAAATTTCTAATTTACCAAATTAAAAGCATAATTCACTAATTCTACATAGTTACTTAATCTATTAACCCTTGAAACCCCAAATTCATATTCAATAGAATTTTTAGCATCAACTCACCTTGAATAACACCTTATACCTTAAAATTGATCCTTGAAACTTGATGAAGAAGGCTTTAATTAAGGATTTGGAGGCTTAATTTACTAATGGAAGTATTGAGAATTGTTGAATTTAAATGGGGATAAAAGAAAAATGGAGAGAAAATGCAAAAGGGAGGGGATGGCCAAATGTATTGCTTTCTCTAAAATTTTCAATACTATTCCCCCCTTTATAGCCTTTATTTTCTTTCCAAAAATACCCCCAACTAAACTCAAAATTACAAAAATACCATTGGTTAGAAATGGTGGCATTTGATTGGTCCAAAAATTTCAAATACTATTCATAACTAAACTAAATAAAAATCTAGTTAAAATCTAACTAATTCTAGTAAATTCCATTTAACAATGTTGGCAAAATTCTATTGGTCCAAATGTTGAAAAAGTTTTAATAGCATAGGTTTTAATTCCATACAAACACTTATACCATACTACACTTATTCAACCAATCAAATTCTTAAATTTCTTTTGACTAATAAATTCAATCAAAATAAAAAAAAAATTTGGGGTATTACAATATCATTCACCTAAGTTGAGTACATAATTATTATTGCAATCCTTTATATTTCCCAAGTAAAAAAGCCACCATAGGGTAGTCAGTTTCGCATGAGTCCTATATTTAATCTTATTCTCTAGGGAAGTTCTATCTAATAACCAATTCTGAATAATACCCTTTGTAGGGAGCTCACAAGATTTGAGGTAAGGCATTAATCTACTTTACTATATGACCAATAATAAAGGCCATGGGTTTTACACTTAAAGCCCTGTCTCACTCAATATTTTAATTCATAGAGTTTTTAATATACCAATTAATTTATAAAATGACGTTCCACTAATTAATATCTAATTTTATCTTCATAAAATAATTAATAAGCTCGCGTCAAATAATAAATTAATATAATATTAAAAATATAATAATAATCTTATCCTAATCTCATTAGAATATTAATGTTATACAAAATGATATATTTTATATATGGACATATGAATGTGGCACACTTAATCTATATGACATATTATTCATCTAATCAATTAACTAGATAAATAAATAATCCATAATTCATGACTTTTCCTAGGAAGAAAAATATTTCAAACTAAGCTTAAATTCTTCGAAGTCTTCCTTAAAATTAACTTGAGCTCTTCCATAATGTTATCTCCTCTTACTTATCTCCTTTTATGGTCTTGGATTTTGGGCTTTTTAATTTTCTTTGATTCATTTATTTTTAAAAATATATTGGGCATATTTTAGGCTTAAAATTTCTTTCAGCCTTCTAAAAAAATTAAATAAAAATATTTTTAGACCCAATAATTTTAATAAAATAGCTCAAATAAAATTTTATAAAATTTAGACCAAAATTAAAGGGAGTTTGGATCAAGTTTGAATTTGCAAATATCTAAAAATTAGTCCAAAATCAATTTGGATCAAACTTAGGACCTATTTGTAAATCTCTCAAATAAAAATTTTTTCTTTTAAAATAAAATAAATGCAATAGAAGTCAAATAGTCTTATTTATAATTACATATATAGGGATAAAGATTACCTCAATTTGTTTCTCTGACAAATCTTGAATTGACCGCTGTAATCTTCTCTACTATCCTCAATTTTCAAACTCAATGCGTGTGGGCATGTGGATCTTTCTTAATCTTTAAGAACACTAATACATAAATCTGAGAGAATGATAATAATTAAATTCTTTTTCCACGTAATAATATGTAAAAGGAATGTTTTTTTTGTTATGGTTATTGTTGTTATTTTTTTACTACCCCATACCTCTCATATATATAAGAATTTTCCTTGGGTATTTTGAATTAGATTAGGATTAGGAAATTAGACTTTAGCATACCAATTCTTTTAAATTAACCCTAGACTATTCCACTAAAACCCAATGGCTGTACTTTAGTAACCCATATTATTAAGTAAAAGCCCATTTAATTAAAACTCTTTTTAATTAAATTGGGCGTAATCTTTAGACCAATAATAACTACTTAATTAACCATCTAATTGATGTCCATAATTAAAGTTAGGCCATAAAAAAATGTCTTACCTCTTTAATTAATTATTTTCTCTTAAGTCACTGAATGCTCTAATGATCACTTTTAATATGTCTATATTTGTAAATAAATTTATAAATAAATATTATTATTCAATAAATAATTTATTGAATAAACTGTGGCCACAAATTCTAATGATCAAGTACTACAAACAGCTCAGATGAATATTATTTATTAGATTCTATCTTGCAAATAAATGTTCCTACGACCCATGAAATTATATTTCCAAGCTTTTTGAGGTTTTGACTGTTTATATGGATCTCACTCTGTGATAACTCAAAAGATACAATACATGAATGTAAATTCATTATCTGCTTAGGATTAAGATCAATCAAGCTTATCAAATCTTTTGTGAATAAAGATCAATGACATTTATTTAACCTGGTCGAAACTCACAATAGTCATGTTCATGTAACATATACACTAGTTTTTCTACTCAAAGTCTCTACTTCGATGATCAAGGTAAATCATCCACTATAAGAAGAAAAAAAACTACAACCTTATATAATGAAATGCCATTTTTATTAATGGTTGTGAACTAGATTTAATTTATAAAGAGCTTGTAATCTATACCCTCTATATTAGCATCATATGCTTAATATATAGATCACATACTTTATAAATATGAGCTCATCAATGTATGCTCAATTATATATATAAATAAACTTTATTAATTTAATAAAATATTATTTTACATATTTTAAGAGCATAAATAACATTCTATGTTTAACAAAGACATCAATAAATTACCAGTAAAGGAGCTTATTGGGTCACTCATGTTAGAGAATGAGAATGAAAACAATGATGAAGAAGAAGAAGAAGAAGAAGAAAGCATTCCTAAGAAGAAAATGAATGTGAAATTCGAAACAAGTGCTCCATAGGACTTGCAAACAATCAGGTATTATCTCACAAATTTGATCACGATTATGATGTATTACATGTTGATTCTGAAGCTAGATTCCTTAATGAGTTTGAAAAACTTAGCTCTGAGTTCATCTCTCTCAGAAAGAAAAACTTTGCAACTACTATGAAAATCAAGTCATTAAAGAATGAAATTAATGATATAAAAATTATTTGAATTTGCTGAAAAATAAAAAAGAAAATCTTGGCAAAGTGATATTTAATAAGATTAAATATATAAAAAAATTATTTCAAAAAATGAAAGATTAACAGAGAGCTCTGACTACACTGTGGGTCAAAGAGGGAGATGTTTGTCGGGAGTACTCTTTCAGTGGAATGTACTTTTTTCTATTGTAAGATAACTATCCAAAGGCGTTTTTTCCTCTGTAATCATTCTTGATTGTGGCAGGTGTCAAAATTTAGTATATCTAATTTTTATGCTCATCATAGCTACATATATGTACTTTCGACATTGTTATGCATTTCAATTTGTGGAAAGTTAAAATACACGGGGAAAGAGAGAAATAATATATCATGTCATGCGAGTTTATAAAAGACGATTTGTTCTTTGAAAACTTTTCTGAAGGTGGCAAGGAGGATTTCCTTTTCCTGAACTTCGATAAAGTTCCATTTCTCTTGGATTACCACTTGTTCTTTTTTCATTTCTATTAACTAATCTGCCCTTACTGTTTTCAATAATCCCTTACTGCTGTTATATTTGAACCATTGGGTCCTGGATCCTGGAATGTCTAATTCTCTTTTCCATTCAGGATATGTCATATCTGCCACTGGTTTTGAGGCAATCCTCCCAGTGTTTATGTGCTTTAAAGGCACCTAGTAGAAGGTACCTTGGTTTGTTTATTGGGAAATTATTGTGACACTATCAATAAAATGTCTAGATATACTTTTGTAATTCAAGTAGTTCTAGAGTTTGTTAATGGGATCAGAAGGGAAATTTATACATCTAGAGTTAGTTTTGAGCTATCTGAGAAAATGAAAATTCTTCTTGTCCTGTAACATGCAGTTCTAACATATACAATGCTTTTGGTACTCTGGTTGTCATGTGTGTTAGATGTCTTTGCTTTTATTTATTGATACTTGTATTTTGTTTCCTTAATTTTTTTTTTTTTTTTTATGGTGAGGTTGATTGTTGGCAATAACTGTTTAGTTGCATATACCTTTTCTTTTCTTATTCTGTTTTTATTTTTTAAAAAAAAAACTTGTAGTTAAATGCATGTCCTAATGAATCTGCCTTACGTTTGATTCATGATTTGCCATTTTGGAGGAGCTTGCACGGGAGGTTTTTGGATGTTTGCCTTGAAGTGAAACTATGTAAACTTCACTTTGTTCCTCTTAATTTCACTTGTAGTTATTGATGTTAATTTTCATGCATTTATACTATTTTGCAGCTTGTTTTATCGTTGGTATTTTTGAGTTACAGATGATATATGATTGTATCGCCTACTATGATACATGATTGAAGTCTCATTATGTTTTGAAATGTTTTATTAAACGTCAGCAGTGATGTCCAAGCCATAGATATGCACATTCATAAAAAAAACAAATCTAATGTCTGATTTCAAAGTGATTCTATGGAAATTGTATGTGTTCTCATCTTTTGAAAAGCTTATAATTAAATCATAAATATAGCTTTCATGTTTGGGTGTAATTTTTGAAAAGCTTAAATTTAACTGTTTGGTGACATTATAATTAGACCGTATTTGTAGTAAATTATTGAAAATTTTATATTTTTTAAATGTTTTTGGTAGGGTAAGAATGGCAATCCACCTGAAATTCTCCAAAGCAAAATGACAATCCATCTGACATTCTCCAACTGAAACAGTTTTCTTTTGAATTTCAGCATTGTGCCATTTTTATTCTTACTTGTAATTGAATGAGCAGATGAGTCCTCGTATGCTTTTATTATTATTATTATATACATGTTTTAATTTTGTTGACAGTTTATTTTGCTTCCGTAAATATATTTAATTCTTTGATATGTTATTATATAAATAAAAATATAATTATAATTATATATAAATATTAATATTAACATATAAATAAAAATATAATATATAAAGTATTATAATATATATTGAAGGTTCCAGTTTTTAGGAACCTTGAGAATTTACTTCCGCACCCTTAGATCTTTGAGGTAATTTCGAGAATAGTTTTATGTTAATGTTTAATTGGTTTTAGAAATGGTTTTTTAGAGGCAAGGTCGTCCTCCTGCAAAGAAAAAATACTCCGATGCTCAAGTCATTAAGACCAAGAGAAATCAAGTGCTGTGTGTGAGAGTGTTTATCAATCAAATAAGAGGTTGTTATTTTCTGGGTATGGATGCTCTCGGAGATTATTCAAATGATCTAAAGAGTGCTTGGATTCTTAGTTGTACTTTTTCAAGTACTTTCTGAATGAATATAATCATCATAATGCATGCTCTTAGTGGTGAATCTAACTCGTATGAATCTTGCTCTAAATGGCCCATGCTGCCTCATGATTTGTGGTAGTTGATTAGCAATCACAATTATTGGTACGTTTCTTTTCTTCTTGAATACTTTTGAATATTTGGAATCGAGTCTGCACTCTTGCCCATCAAGTACCTTTAATAAGTTGTTAACAAAGGCTATTCCCTCTGCGGTGGATCTCGTCATGCTTCCCCCGTAAAGATCTTGCTCTGTATGCTCTCCAACTCAACCTCTGATAGGGCGAGGGACAGTTCACAAGCTTGGTATACTCAAAACACAATCAATAAAATTTATACCAAAAAAAACATTGGCTTTTTAGGAAGAAAAAAGTCGCGGAGATTCAAAACGGGAGAAACGGAACTAACTAAAGGAGCTTTCTTGAAATAACATAGAATAACAAAGAAGAAAGCATTCTATTTAGATTTCACTTGAACCTACGCTTCACTCCGGAACATTCCAATTATTAGATGGCAGCATATACAAAGAAGAATATTTAACAGAAAAAAAGACGATGCTCCGAAAGAGAAGATGATGCTCCGACGAAAAATAGTCTTACTGATACTTCCTAAACAAATAAAGTCTACAAAAGGAGAAGACCATTATCCGCAAAACTCCTCTACACTAGAGCTAGAGAGGAGTTTTTTGAAAATCACTAACTTTTCTTTGATCCGTTTTCATTTCAGTCATAAGATGCTTCGAATACCTGGTAGTTCCAATACCAGCTCTCTCCTTACCGACAACAACCAGTACTATGATAATCTGAGAAGATGCACGCTAGCTTATTTAAGCTCCAATCACTGGGTTTACTATGAACAATAAGACTACCATACCTATCAAAGTCAAAGTCAGGGCCATAAAGTAGTAAGTTTAGAGCCAAAAAAGTCAAGGCCAGAACGGATAAAGACAAGTTTAGTAGAGTCTCTAATGGATAAAGTCACAGCGGGAACCTTATAGTAGTGGGTAACGGATAAATTAACCTGTGGAGTATATCTTGTTCTTTATCATTTCTATTGGGAATTTAAAGTGAGACAAACCCTCCTTCCTTCATCCTTCCTTTAGTACCCGGGCTCGAGGATATACGTAAACGGAAAACTTTTATTGCAGTTTCTCCCTACTCTTTCTTTAAGAATACTTTTATTTCCAGTGGCCACATTACATAATCGTCCCCTTTCTCCTGCCCACTCCTTTGTACCCTAATAGCGTTCCATATTTCCTGGTTCTCTAGCTGCTTCTAACAAAGATAGTTCTCCGCTCCATTAGAGTAGTAACATTGATTCCTATCTCCGGCTAACGAAAACACCTGACGACAGAGTTTAATTCATATACTATTTGACTCATGATAAGATTAGGTTTTTGTTAGGGTGCCGCTTTATCCCGATTCACAACCTAAACCTATTAGGTGTATGCATGTGATATATGTGTCCATTTTAAAATTCATATACATATGCATCTAATACATACATAAACAAATCATAAACACAACAGAAGCTAGAAATCAAATTTCCTAAAATGAATACAATAAATTTTATTCATTACACTAATGAACAAAATATAAAACATATTAATCAAATTAATACTAATGATTGAGAATATCACCTGTCAAGCCTTTGAAAATGATTTGTAGCTAGAATACCGCATGAAGTCGACCCATTGGCAGTTTTAGGACTTAACATGATGGGCTTGAATCGCTAGAACAATAGCTTATATATTTTCAGTATCGGTTTATCATCTAAACCGTTGGATTAACTCTTAATCCCATTGCCCAACACTTAGACTATATTCATTTTTTTTCTTGACGTATTCAACACTTATATCCATCAAAACAAATAACTCAAATGGCCTTTTGTTTAGAAGAAAAAGGTGAATAGCAAAATAATTTTTGCTATCAAGATTTTGTTATTTTTAATACTTAAAACAAAAATAATTTTTCTTACCTTTAAAATTTGGCGGCCATCTTGTTTTGCTTCAAAGAAGAAAAATGAAAACCATTTTCACCTTATTTCTTTTCCATGGCCGTGAACCATCTTAGCTCTCTTCTTCTCCTTTTTTTTCTAAAAGACCGAAAGATGAATTCTTAGCAGAAATCATGGCTAGCCACATTCTATTTGGCCTTAATCATATTGTTTGTTGCAAAAACAAAGATAATTGAATGCCAACTATCCACACTTATTATTGTTTGCCACTTCCTTTATTATATTTATCAAATCTTTTGTTTTTCAAAGACCAAAAAAGGATTCAATGTAAACCACCACACAACATGGTCAGCTATCTCTTGTCTTTAACAAGAATAATTTACACTTATGTCCTCAAGTTTGATTTAATTTCCCTTTAACAATATTTGATTTAACTTAATTATTTTCTTAGTAAAATCTCATTTTATTTAGCAATTAAGTTCTCAAAAAATATTTACTTTATTAATTTAACCATGAATTGACAATTAACTCTAGTCAAATTAACTAATCACTTAACTCTTAAGTGAGAGCAAATATTTATATTATTTAACACTTAAATAATCAATTAAGGGAAATAACCCTTAAGCCTTTAATTAACCTAACGTGGGCCCTACCTTACCCAATGCTTGAGTCAATTTAACCAAAGGCTTTATAATATGCTACGTGTCATTATTTAATTAGTTAACAATAATTATTAACTAATTATTATATTTAACACTTTAGTACTGACACGTGGGCATTCTGAGGGTTGCTGAAACAAATATTCGGTTCTACTGAAAATTACTAGATTGAACAATTCAATCTTGTATGTTACCTCAGTGCACAACGAGTACACTTCATATTGAGGGACTCTTTAGGTCCATGTCTGATTCGTCAAATGAAACTATTCCATAAGATATGGAATACGTATAATCATTCATCATATATATCCTGAATGTGCGGGGATATAGCTCAATATCATCAAATCTCCGTATGCCCATCCATGAGCTTTTCTACAGATTTGTATTTTCAAGAACAATATACACAAACAACTTTACTATATTGTTCAACCCTTTGGGAAACACCTTTCCCAGGTTAGTACTCATAGCCACGAGATTGACTTAAATACAATCTCGGAGTGTTTAGATATACTACTCCCCTATCAGAGCTGATAGATCCCATATCTATATATACCGGACTCTATAAGCATCGGACCATACCTAGTGACACCCAGCAGTCACACCATGAAAGGTTTGTGACATGCGTTGAACAAAAGTATGGTGGATCACTTATAAGTCCATCATAGCATTAAGGTCAAAGGACCACGTATACTATTCAACTCAAGAGGACTCACCATTGATGGTTTCATAAGATGTTTATTGGCATCCTCATGAGTCTGTTCAGCATTCAGCCCTGACTGAATACCCGTATGCATATACGAGCTTCTAGTAAGTCCATGGTTGGCTAAGAACAACCATCTATATCATATAGATATAGCATACACTGATCTATATAAAATGGATTCACCGATAGACCCGCAACAGTGAAATAGATAAGGAATATAGTGTTTAAGGACATACTTGCATGATGACATCTCCTAGCACCTATTATAACTCCTTGCAATCATGTCATTACTAGTATACCCTCAAATCTTTGTCCCATTACAGACAAGGATCTAATCTTTTAGATATGGCTGACTGTTATAACCTGTCAACTTTTAACAATGCTAACTATTAGCATAAATATAATATTCAGCTCTGTTAATTCTTAGCACTGGTCTAAACTACTTTAGACCAGATCTGAACTCCTTCAGATCATACATTTTGTTTGTAATGTAACAAGTATTGTACCATGTATTTATATTATATTAATAATTATATGAAATGTTTGCTTTATAAATATTAAATAATTTAATATTCACAAGTATTGAAATGGTATGTAAGCACCAACTCCAACAGTTTTATCATAGAGTGATAATGTGATAGAGTTATCATGTTATGTAATAAAGTTTTAAGCGATATGCAGCAATCATAATCTTAATCGAATGAAACTAGTTTGATAAAAGACATCTATAAAGAAGAATTACTCAAACCTGACTCAAGTTCCCTATTTGTTTCCTACTGAAAAACGAGAGGAAAGCTTGAGTTTGAATTAGACTTTTCTTCTAGAATTAGGTTTGAACTCTTCCTCTCTTGAAGGAAATTATTGGTAATTGTAATCTTAGTGGGCCTCTAACTTGGTTTGACAATCCATCGGCCTAGTGTTAGTTCTTTTGTCAAATCTGTTGTCAATTTAGGGCCTTTGGTCTCGGGCTTTTTACTTAAGCCCATTTTTTCTTTTTTTTAAGTGACTCGTTAATTGGGCTTAAGTCATGTTGGGCTGTCCAGTTATAAGCCTAACAATGCCTTCCATAAGTGAATGAGTACTATTTTTTTCAGAGAAAAATACCCATTTGATGTACTTCTTTGATTAAGCTATTTTTAGACCAATTAATGAAAAGTCACGTTCCTTGATTTAAAAATCCCGCTTGTCACTTTATCACACTGTTTTACAGAGACCTTTTAGCTTTAGAAAATGTTTCCCTTCTCCCGGAAGAAATTGTTTTCTTTAAGTGTGTATAAATAAGAATGCTGCTTGCCCTATCCTTTCATTATTCATTATTCTTTGTATTCAAGCAAAACTTCATTTTTCTCTATGTTCATTTGATTCCCTATTTTCTACTAAAAGTATTGGAAAGGATATAAGCCTTCTTTCTATTATCGAGCTTAAGAAAGAGTGTGATATCCCCAATGGCATGGATATGCAAGTACTACCAAAAGGCAATCCTTATAGGGAACCTTAGATTGTGCTAAGAGGGGAACTCCCTTTATTTTGAGAGCATCTTAAATGGTTTAAGTTCCCTGTTCCTCTATTAATTTTAGAATTTCTGCTTTAAGTTCATCCGAATGTATTTCATCTACTTCAGGATATCTCAATAATGAATCACATGATGAATCCATTGTACTGTTTTACTATGTACAATGTCTTCTAAACTTACAACCTCATCTACCCCAAACAGAATTATTTCTAGAAACTAAAGTTTTAGAGGAAGCTTTTTAAGGATTTTGAAGGGAAGTGTGTTGGTTTAAAGAAAGCACAGCTGTTGATGAACACATAAAAATCCATGTTGTTAAGAGATTCAATCACCATTTAATGTCACTAAGTTTAGTATTTTCTGTATTTTTAGCTTGAAATAAAGTGTTCTCCTTAAATTGTGATTAATGAATATTATTTGGACAGGTTTAGATAAAATGGACATAACTCTCAATGTAGAAATCAAAATGAAGAAATTCTTGAACCTGGTGCAACATGACTCAATCTTACACAAATTGGAAGAATAGTGGAAAAGTCAAATTCAACATGTTATGGGCCAAAAATGGAGATACAATAGAATCGGACTACAACTCCTGCCCAGCTTGACCCAACTCATGTATTTGGACTGTATCTCACAAAATACGTACTTAATTGGTATAATTCTTAAAGTTATGAATTGCTGACTTAACTATCAACAACTTATATGTTTATGGTCAAGTCCAAATCAGCCGTTATCATGGACCAAATCGCATTGTAAGTGGGTAAAATGGTTGTTGGCCGAATTCTAATGTATCTTTGGAATTTTGCTCATATCTCATTGGACACTCATCCAATTTGCATGAAATCAGTGCCTATGGAAAAAAGAGTAAAAATTCTACAACTTTCATGTCGGCTATAGAAGTTAAATCGGTCATTTACATTATTAAAAATATGCTGCAAGTGGATAAATGAGTTATTGGCTTAAAATTATTGAAGATTGATGTCATCCATGACATATGTCCATTCATTGCCTATATAAGGAGACACGTAGGACGTTTTTAAAATTAGATAATTCTCTCTTATTTTCTTCTCATTAACATGTATTGTAATTTAGGCTAGAGTTCTTGGCAAGGCTAAGAGATGAACTTTTATGTGTAATAAATCTACTTCCATGCTTTGATTCGGTGTCAAGAGCTACAAATGTTGTAAGTTTGGTTTTGATTAAACTCTTATCTATTCTATTTTCTAAAATCCAGAGATTATAATTCTCATATCTCATATAAGTTCAGTCATGCTTTTCTTATGTGATTCTTGGTGAACTATAATTGTTACTGGTGACATTGTTTTATATGTTAATCTTTTACTGCAGTATTGTCAAATTGATATATTGTCGATCTTGGATAACATATAAGGGCAATAAATGTTTAATATTCAAGTTGATCTTTTACTGCAATATTGTCAAAGTGATATATTGTCGATCTTAGATAACTTGTATAAATGAACATGATGTATGTTAATGCTTGTAAAGAGTTTAATTACGTCAAATACATGTGTTATCAAATGTGCTATATTTTTCTATCTTCCGATTGATTGTTTGGGATGTGAAACTTTCAATTGAGTTATAAGCATGGAATCAAAGTGTAGAGTAGATTTATAAAGCATAATTGTGATTCTCGAAGCCTTGTTTGAATTATCATAAGACATTTCCTTCAAATCATAGACAATCTTATCTCATCCACTTAAATCAATTAATTTTATCCTTTGCTACTGCTTTAATATTTTACTTCATCAACCTATTTTGTCAAGAGCTTCCTCGTGGGATCGACACCTCAATCTATACTGTGATAGCCGCGTTATATTTTGAGCGTAAACAGCTGTCATCAGCAGGAAGTAGAAGAATCCATCACTTCCCTTCTAAGTTAACAATTCCTTCAGGGTGTATGACTGAAGGACTATGTTTTCTCTTCCTTTATTCTTAAAGAGGGAATGTATTTTCAAAATTTTTTTCTAGAACCACTCTATCAACAACAAACATCTCTATACGTCTGAGGTGTTGCAGAAGTTCTAGAACCTGTCAAGGGTTCTTTTTTTTTTACCAAGTGCTCTTACTTTAAATGAAGGTGTATGGACACTCACTCCTCCTTACCTTAGCATTAGGGTTGGGATGCCACCATTTGATCTTGTGGGATTTTGCCATATGATAACATGGTTAGATTTCCTTCTCAATGAAGAACTCTTCGTTGATGAAATGCTAAGGGATGAAGATATCTACACCTTATAATCCTGTCAAAAGTTCTTCCCTGACATAAATAAGTAGTTTATCCAGTAATTTGGATCCTTGTGTATTTTTCTTTGTATATATGTTGACATATTTTTTTTTTTGGTAGTGGCTCATATAAAATCTATTTGAGTGTCACACGAAGGGGAAATTTTGAACTTTTTAGTATCAAATTGCTTTAAAGAGGCTGATCAAAGTTCATGTGCTGATACAATAGCAGAGGTGGCTTTTTATGTCGAACCATTTTCTTCAATCTATATAGATCCTTTTTTTCTCATATAATGTAGAAGCAGAGCCTTTTATCCCTTCTCAAAATGTTCCTAAAGTTCCAAAGTCAACAACATTTGAGGAGTTAGGCAAAACATCTCTAGTATCATTTACTTTTTAGGTTTTCTTCGATTGTAGTCTTATAATCCCTTTATCTTTTTGTTTCAACTCTGTAATCATTTATAAAGGAATTACCTCATGTGTTATTGGGTTAATTTCCTTAACAAAATCCCTAGACCAAGAAAAAGGTCACCTTGAGTGGTGTTGAGGTTCCCAAGAAGTGCATTAAGGTTGAAGAAGTGTTTGTAGGCTTTGGTGTTCAGGCGATTGTTCTGGAGGTACCAAAGATGGGTGAATAAGTCATTCTAGAGATTCCCTAAGCTTTTATCGCTACTGCTTCTGCACGAGTGCCACCGACTGAAAATATTACTAGCGTTTCTTTAAAATTTCCACCCAATGATGGAAGCACTGAAGAGGTTCCTATTTAAGATGAGATTCTATCTAAGGATGGCTTGGAACCTTATGGTGGAATTGATGCTGATACTCTTATAGGGAGGTCAGTTCCAAGTTCTTTTGCTATCAGGTCTTCTATTCCTAGTAACTGTCTCCCTATTATTTTTGAATTTATCGATTGTTTTTCAATTATCGATATTGTTATGATACTTACTCTTGTAGTTCCACTTTTACAAAGAGTTCGCCAGTTTTTGATGTTCTAGATTTAGACTCTTTAATGGATACTACCCCTCTGCTAGTGTGGAAACTGAAAAAGTGGGATCTAAAAGGCAAGGAAGTGTAAGTTCTATCTTTATTTGGAAACTGGAGAGTTTGAACCTTGTTTTTGCAAGAGCAATGGTGAATACATCCAAGATGATACTGTCCTACATTTGGACAGTGAGAGTACAACATTGATTGTGCATGGCTTATTCTCCAGAGCGAATTGAGGAAATATTCTTACTGGTGTAAGTGTTGAAGTATAGGCTATGTTGGTGCAACATTATCTTTTAGGCTAAGGAGCTGCTCGTTGCTTCATTTAGTACTCTGTCTTTTTTCTCATTTATCTATTATGTCTCAGCCAATTTATGATAGCTTCCTGGCGGTGAAAGCATTTAGGAGTGAGACAACAACAAAGAATAAAGAGATCAAGCGTCCTCGTCGAGCTAGTAGAGAAGAAGGATGATGAAGAGGAGTTCTTTAAAAGGAGGAAATTGATCCTTAGCTCATATATTATATGGTTGGAGAGTGAAAATAAGAGGATTCAAGCTAAATTGGAATAGCATCAAAAATGTTCCAAAGCGTAGTAGGAATTAGAGCAGTTATCTAGAGAGTTAGAGGGAGTGAGGAAACTGTCTGCGGAGGCACTGTCGGATTATGCACGTATGCAAGGTGCCCTTGAAAATAGTGATAAGATGGTGTCTTTCATGGATAATGAATGGAAAAGTTTTTCAAATGGAAGATTACCCTGAAGGCAGAACTCGACCACTTGCATCACGAGGAAGCTTCTTAGATCAAGATGAAGAGTCGCTTCCAAGAATAGTTAGAGGTCCTAAACTTGGAGGTAATGCAGAAACATCGTCAGCTGTAGGAAGAGGCTAATCGAGTGACAACAGGGATGATTCTACTGAAGCTCACTGAAGATTAGGCTTCTTAACTGGAGAGGGCAATAAATGGCCTTTGTATGACAATAGAGGTAATGCAAAGGGAATATGCTTCCCTCTATTCAGAGAAGATAACTTTCAAGGTGATTTGGCAGTGTAAATTGGCCGATGCCAAGGAAGTGTTCGATCAGGAAGTCAGAGTTGCCACTGTTTGCGGCTTCCGTCATGGTTTTTGGTTTTAAAGGGATCCTATCTCTAATGAAATAATTCCAAAAGATGTGGATGCCTAATATGGATTTTATAAGGGTCGGTTTGCTGGGCATTTAAAAGATGACCACAAGCAGATCAATTATGACTCTAGTGGGGACGGAGTAGAGGACCAAGATCCATATATGGTTGAGCTTCCTCTGAAATCCCTATAGTATAGTTTTCCTTCTCACATTTTGATTTATGTAACTAAAACCTATAAGATTTAAAACACATATTTATTTATTTGTGAATGAGTAATACTTACCTTTCTCTCTTATTGTGAATGCTTTACCGATAGAAAGTTTTCATTCCAGTTTGCATTTATTTACAAAAGTTAGAACTCTATTTTTAAGTAAGGGTTTTTCAATGTAGATAGCACTGGAGAGGTCGTTTTATTTTACTAACCCTTTTCCCAAGTGGACTTTATCTTAATCTTGCATCTCTGTTTAGAAACTTCCCTTGCTTCTGTAAAGATGTTTTCTTATTCTTGGATTGAGTTATTTTAAGAATTCTCCTAAAATATGATATATCTATATATGTTCTATTAGGGGTTTGTCTTTTCTAATAATTGATTTCTACCTTTTTATAAGGATATTAGGTTTATTAAGATGGTATGTTTAATTAGGAAGAATGTATGATTCTTTATACTAGGTCAGCCTTGTTTAGAAAAAGTATGGTCTTTCTAAGGGTGTGATATTTTTGTTTCTTGTTGGAAAGATAAGTTTTCTTCTACTTTGTGGATACTTCCATGGCAAGGGTGTTTAGAGCCTATGCAAATAAGTTCAATTGTTTTCATGTGATGGGTGTTGGAATCTGTGTAAGGAAGTCTTGAATACTTCCATAGTGAAGACATTTTTAAGCCTCTGCAAGTAAGTTTGATTGCTTTCATGTTAGGTATTGGAACCCGTGTAAGGAATTCTTAAATATTTTTATGGTGAGAGCATTTTTGAGCCTGTGTAAGGAAGTTTTCCTTCTTTCGTGTTGGGTATTGGAACTTGTGTAAGAAAGTTTTACTTGTTTCCTAATTGAGGCTTCTAGGAGCCAAATAAGGAAGGCTTTTGTTTGTAGGGACTATGTTTGTCTGCTTTTCTATAACATCAATAGAGGGTTGTGTTTGGCTATGTTCTCTTCTAGTAACTGCTCCAAACCATGTAAGGATTCAATATAACCTTACATATAGACATGAGGAGATCAGTTTTGGCAATCTCCTTGGGATGGCAGTGGAAGATTGTTCATTACCATTTCTGGTAATCAATTCTAGGTTGTGTAAGAGAGTAATAGGATCTTACATATGGATCTAAGGGGATTATTTTTAGCCATCTTTCTGGAATGGTTGTTAGAGGATTACTTTTAGCTGTATTCTCTCCTAATAATGGCTTCAAATCATGTAAGGGATCAATAAAACCTTACATATGGACTTAGAGGATTATTTGTAACCATCTCCTTGGGATAATAGTGGAGGATTGCTTTTAGCCGTCTTGTAATATCCAATCCTTATTAGTAGTATTGGCGCATAGATTTTGGTATAGAGCAAATAAGACACCGTAGGGTTACTCGATTTTAATCCTATTAGAAATATTCCTTTTATAGTGCACGTGAGAGATATTAGACCTAATTTAGTAATTTCACACTCGATCGGTGCACCGGACAACCCTAGAATATTTTTGAAATTTTTCTCTATTGGCTTAGAAAAGGAAATCCTAATTTACTACATGAATTTCCATTTAAGGGTTATGAATGGAACAAGCCTTTGTTGAGAAACATAATCCATATATTAGAGAATGGACCAATTAGAAGAAATCTCTTGGATTGCCAAGTTGGAAGTTCTAGTTAGTTCTTTGAACTATTCTAACTAGATAGTTACAAATGAACTAATTACATAATTAGTTTTTAACTAATGGCAAATTAGTTTTTAACTAATGGCAAATTAGTAATTTTGAGTAAGTTGAAGGGCAAAATGGTCAATTGAGGGAGCACTATATATATGTTAGAAGTGTGTAGAAATTTGAAGAGAGATCAAAACCAACACTTAGCCAAAAAAAGAGAGAAATTCGAGCTTCAAAGGGGGGTGCTGCTACAGTGACTATTCAAGTTTTTTTTCATGCTTTTTCATGTGTAATCAAGCTAAAATAAGGTTACATATGAATCCTTAAGCTCAATTGAAGCCTCAATTAGTGAAAATTCAAGAAAAAGAGGTAAGAAAAGCATTATTTTATGAGTTTGATAAGTGAAATTTCAAGAATGCTCCAATTGACATTCTTATGTGTATTTTTGGCTTAGATTGAGTTAAATTCTAATTTGGAGCTTGAAGGAGTCATCAATTTGAAGAAATTGGCAAGGTGAGAATTAGGGTTTTTGGTGATTTTGTTGTAGAGATTTCAATTGGTTGTAATTAGGGCTTTAGAATGAAATTGGCATGATTTTGTTGTAATTGGAACAAGAAATTGAGAAAAGGAATGTGTTGGAACCTAGGGTGAAATTCTGCCACTTTAGGGAAGTTAGGAATTGAGTGGTGTTTTGATTGAATTGTTGTGTGTAAATGGTGCATATTGTAAATTAAATGTATATGGTTGATGGAAAAATCAAAAATGAAGAAAATGGGACATAATTGTCCATGTTGGAAAGGTGAAGGGCAATTATGTCCAACCAAGTTATAAGGTGTTCAATAATTTTCAGGGCGCCGGATGGTGAATTAGTTTCGATTATGGCTCCGTAACTAAAATCGGGAAGTAGTATGCATCCGGGCTTTGTATGCCGATTAGGGCGTTTAGTAGTTAAATGAGATTCTAGCATTCGATTTAGTTCTAAATGTCATTTGTGGCGCGTAAGTGAAGATAACCAAGAGCGTTAACGGGAGCAGAAATCGGAAGCGAAATTGAGCCGTAGCGGTTGTGAGTGGAAATCTGCCATTGCTTTTACTTTGCGTTTATTATGTTTTCGCATAATGAATATGCATGTTTTATGAGCTTTTGATGCATAACCATGATTTATAATCTTAATACATATTCATAGACATGCCTTTACATGTTCGAATTGAGAAACAGTTTTAAAATTTCTGCATTCATTTTTAAGGCCATTGGTACCCTCAGATTATAGTGGTGGTGATTGTATTAAACCCGGCCGGTATATCCCGTGCACATGGGCAGGTCTTGGGGGTGTGTCACTAACTCCGGGAAGTTGGGATGTCGAGTCATGTGAGTCGCTCTATGTGTACGGGGTATTGTCTCGCTATATGCATGCGATGTAGGATTCCGCGGCATAGCCAATGAGATGTCACTGTGGGTGCTGCTAGTTGAGGTGCCCTGTGACCTACTCACTTATGCGGTGCTAGTTGAGTCGCTGTGTGGGTATAGAGCTTTAGGGTTACCATTGGTACAGTTTAGAAAAAAAATGGCCGAGCGAGGATTTTACTAGTTTTCGATTTACCGATAGCATTTATGCATTTATATGCACACAGCAGTTATTATGTTACACAGATTCTAAATATAGTTTTTCAAAGATGTAGATAAACTTCACTCGGCAAGATTTCAATAGCATATGATGTTAGAAACCGTTTTACAGTTTTACGTCAATTTTAGAAGCATGATTTCTGCGTGAACTTTAGAATTTGCTATCTATATATGATGTTATTTTATTGAAATTTTAATTGCACTCACTGAGCTCCTTTAGCTCACCCGTTTTGTGTTTTATGTTTTCTGAACCCCTTTCCCAGGTGCATGTCTCGGTACGCAAGCTGCTGATTCTCCTATTGCCGAGTAGTGGGCCGAATCCGAAGATCGTTTTTGTACATGTAAATGTGCTAAATAGCACCCTTTACTTTATGCATAATAGTTGTAGGCATGTATATTTGGATGTATGTTTTGAACTGAGAAAAAGAGATTTCAATTTTATGATGATCGTTCTTTTTACTTCTATGATTACGCTTATTTGTGATTCAAATGAATAATTGAGTTGTATTTGATTTGATTTGGAAAGGACTGGGGGTCCGAATTGGTAGAATTGAGATGTATTGGAAATAGAAGTGAAATTTCTTTGCAGGTTTTATATGGATTTTTCGAAAAACAGGGGAAACTCTGTCCGTTTGTTTTTAAAATTAAGATGTCATTTTCGTGTATGTTACTAGACCTTCTTAGTAGTAACAAGAAATAAAAAGGGGTTCGCCTCGCAGAATTTCTCAACATACCCAGTTAGGTTCGGAGGAACTTCCGTCGGGGTGCCCGGCAGGGCTGCTGGGATCTATAGTAGAGGGTCTCGGGTCGGGTCCTATCGCGTCTCCTCTCCTAATAATGGCGTTATACCATTTTATCATGTAAGAGATCAATAAGACCTTACATGTATGTCTGGGGAGATCATTTTTTTGCCATCTCCCCAGAACACAAGCACTTCCCATGTTTATAGTTTTATTAGTATGCAAAAAGATTGATTTTGGGATTATAATCAGTGATGACAGCAAGATGTCATATAGAATCATCTAAGAAAATGTGTTCAAGATACGGTAACAAATAAAAAAAAGGGAGAAATTATACATAGAACTTCTTCAACTTAGATATGGTTAAGGGGTCAAAATAGGGTTTCTATCTACGTCTTGTAGTCGAAATGCTCATTTATCTAGCTTTTATGTGACTTTGTAGGGTCTTTCCCACATCTCAACCTTCTTTCTAGCAATGCGTTCCTTGTTAGTGTTAAGTTCCTCCCTTAAGATGAGATCATATTCATTAATTTTATACTTTTTATCTTGCTTTCGTAGTGTCATTTCATTTTGCCTTATAATCTGCTACATGGATCGTTACAATTTTTCAATCCTCATCTGTCAAATCCTTTACCATGGCAAAGGCATCGTCATTAAGTTCCAGTTGTACCATCCTCATCCTTAGGGTTAGGATGGAGGCTTTTATAGGAAATGTTGCTTCTGTCCCACATACTAAGGAATATAGTGAGGTTCACATTGTTCTATTCTTAAATGTTCTGTAGGCCTAGAGCACTCTTAGATGCTCTTTAAGCCATCTATTATTCTTCTGTTCTAGTCTCTTCTGTAACATGGCAAGGATCATCTAATTAAAAATTTAGGCCTAAACATTTCCCTATAGATAACTACGAGAAGAGAAATGCTATTGTATTTTAAATATATTATAGAAGAAAGTCATAACGGCCCTCATAAATTCTTTCTTGTTGTCAGACACAATAATTTGCAACATGTCAAATCTAGTTATAAGATTCTTCCAGATGAAGTTGTTTACTTTGGTTCCAGTAAGCATATAAGCCTCTTCTTTGACCCACTTACTGAAGTAATCAATAGCCAATAGTACGAACTGCTTTCCTCTTGTAGCAGTTGGAAGTGATTTTATAATATCCATCCCCCAATAAATGAATAACCAAGGGTTGAAAACTGTGTTGAGGTTGCTAGTAGCCTGGTGGGTGAGCGTGGCATGCTTTTGGCATCTTTTACATTTCTTGACATACTCTATTGCATCCTATTTTATTGAGGGCAAGAAATATCCTTGCCGCATAAATTAATGGGCTAGGATTCTTATGCTTATATGGTTACCGTATGATCCTTCATGTACCTTTTCCATGATTTGGTGCCCCTCTTCAATCGGCACATATCTCATATAAATAATAGAGAAGGATCTTCTATACAGATGCTTGTTAATGATGCTAAATCTCCTTACTTTAGCTTGGAGACTTCTTGCCTCTTTTTTATCTTTAAGAAGTTTTGCTTCCTTAAGATATTCAAAATATAGAGTCACACAATTTGTCCTAGTTATGATTTCAAGCATGATTTCTACTGATGGTCCCTTTCATCTTCATTTTCTATTTCAATCTTTTTTGTTTCCATCAGGGGAATTTTTCTAACTAATGGAAAGCTTGCGAAAGAAGTTTCCTTCACTAATTTGTCTACTTTCATATTCTTCTCTCTTGGAACCTACTAGAGATGTTTATGAAGTAGGAAGTAGTCTGCTTTACTACGCTTAAGGGCTTTCACATCCTCTCTTTCTTGGTTTTATATTCGTCATTCCACTAGAAAATAACGAGTGTGGAACTGGTATTTATTATCAAGTTCTTAATTGAGAGGGCTCAAGCTACTTTCAATCCCTCGATCTAGGCTTCATACTCAGCCTCATAATTGGACGTGGAGGTTTGGAGCTTGACTGCATGCTTTTAGCACCAGGCTATTAGGGCTATGCAAGTGTACTTTAATTCTTGCCCCTTTATTATTGGATGCTCCATTGATGTGCATGATCAAAATCTATTTGGTTTGTCCAAAGTATAGAAGTACTAAATCATCTAAGGCTTCAGGCTCGTATTCTAGTTGGAAGTCAATGATCACTTGTCCCTTGATGGCCGTGCGAGATTAGACGCTTATATATAAGTAAATCAGCCTCATGGCTATCTTTATTACCCTTCCTACAACATCTAGTCTAGATAGCATTTTCTTGATTAGGTAGGAAGTGTACACCATAATTGAATGCTCCTCAAAGTAGTGTCAGAACTTATTATTTACATATGTAAATGCTAGGATAAGTTTTTCCGCTATTGAGTAACGGGTTTCTAGATCCGTAACATCTTTCCTGGTGTAGAATATAGGTTTCTGTTGTCTTCCTTTATTCTTTACTAGAGCTACATTGATAGTCTCAATAGAAACAACTAAGTAGAGGCTTAAACCCTTTTTAGAAAGCGGTGTTGAGAGCACGGGAGAACTTTTCAGGTATTCTTTTAATTTTTGCAAGACCCCAGGTATCTATATTTTTGGCTTTCAATGCTCAGAAGAATGGTCTGTATTTGTCTAACATATTCAAGATAAATTAGTTTAGAGTTATGATTCTCCCAGTTAATGCTTGGATCTCTTTAGGAGTTCATGGAATCGTTAAGTTTTACAGTGCTCGAATTTGAGAAGGATCTACCTTAATTCCTCGTGCACTGATAATATACCTTAGAAAGGATTCAGATAAGATTCCAAAGATGTATTTTACAGGATTCAATCATACCTTGTACTTCTGTAGGGCATCGAAGACTTCCTGTAGAGCTATAATATGATTTTATGCTCTTTTGCCTTTTATCGTAGCATTATCAATGTATGCTTCTATTGTACGCCCTATTAGGTTCCCAAAGACTTTGTGTACAAGCCTTTAGATGGTAGCAGTAGGTTTTGCACTCCATAATGAAGCTGGTTTTTTCATCATCTTGACTTGCAGTCTTGATTTGGTTGTAACCACTGTAGGCAACTAAAAATGATAGTCATTCATACTAGTAGTGACATCAACTATTTGATCTATCTTCAACAAACGGAGGGAGTTTTTTAGTATCGCTTTATTAAAATTTGTATAATCTATGCAGATTCTCCACTTCTCATTCTTTTTTCCAATTACCACTATGTTAGAGAGCCGTTCAAGGTATTTCACTTCCTTAATAAACTCAATTTTGAGTAGTTGATCTATTTCATAGCTAATTATATGGTTTTTTTTAGGTGCTAATTACATTTGCCTCTATCTAATTGGTTTAAATTATTTCTGGATGTTCAGTCTATGATACATGACTTTTGGGTTGATACCAATCATGTCTTTGTGGCTCTAGACAAAGATATTGATAAGGGAAAAATTTTCATATATTTTCTCATGATTTAATTTTGATATTTTATAAGAATAGATAGCTACTTATGTGCTTTATTGTTATTTATAGGGACTTGAATGAAATTTAAAGAACAGGGACAAATAGTCATCGTGCCAGTGACGCTCCAGCGCCCCAGCGCTATCAGTTCACCGCTCCAGCGATAAAGTCGATTTCACGCAGCGCCCCAGCGACAACTGCATAGCACGCCAGCGGTAGCGCGAATCGTAGTGCGACCAGAATTGAGTTTTTCAAGTTCAAATCAAACCCTATAAAAGTCCACTCGACCCCAGACGTAAATAGAAGACCAGAGAAGAACATAGGGCAAGAAAAAGAGAACTTAGAGCAGTTCAAGAGCACCAAGAATCCAAAGCAACATCAATCAAAAGCAATTCGACGTCTACATCGGTTTACGATTGATTGTATCATGTTTTATTTTTATTTTTATTGCTGTGATTCTCTTGTAGCTATGAACTAAACTTATTTTCTAAGGTTAATATTTGAACTCAATATGTGCACTTAAATTGCCATATCTTTTAGTATTTAATAAACTTAGTCATTTATTATTTAAATTACTTGTGTTTAATGCTTCAATTATCTGGCCAATATATGGTGAATGAGTTGGTAATATTTTGATAAACTCGGAAGAGGAATCATAATATTTAGACCTAGGTAATTTGATGCATGATTGTAGAGTAACATTCAATGTTGCATATGCAAGTTTCAATTTAGGATAGAAATATACCTAGTTGGCATGTATGATCAATTAGACCTAATCTTAATGAATCTTAATTTATTACAAGTACTATAGGAATATAGGTATTTGGTAAATTAAGGTATACTTGCATGACCTTGGAAGAGGCTTGTGAATACATTAGTGTCTTGATCAATAATAAAGACTAAGTGAATTAAATATTAGAAGATTAATCATTAAAAGGCATATTGAGAGATAATATTAATCCTAGGTTTTCTCTATATTGCTATCACTTAAATCTCGTTGCATTGTGTTTTTATTTTTATATTTTCTGCACTCATTCTTAGATTTTTATTTTTCTGAATAATTATTAGGAAGATATAAGTTTAGTAATTGGTTTAAAAGAAGAAATTATCCCTGTGGGTTCGACATCCGACTAATTAGTCCCTTTATTACTTGTATACGATAGTGTATACTTGCACTTAGTTATAAGATATAAAAATATCGCATCAGATATCCCTATTTTTAGTCAGGAGTTTTACTAACTACTGATGCTTTCCTTCGGTCAAAAATGTTCTGAGAAGGAACTTTTGATTAGGGCTAAGGGGTCTAGGGTTACTTTTTCTGTTCTTTCTGTGCGTGGTGGCACATATTCTTTTTCAGACGAAACCCTTTTTGGCCACCGATCACTTAATTGCTATTTTGAATTAGCTCTTTCCTCAAAAGGAAGGATACTTGTGACTTTATTCCCAGCACTCTCCTTAGTTTCTTCTTGGTTACTAGTGAATGCCTTTAGGGAATTGGCATAATACTATTCAGCTTATAGTTATTCACCATTGATGTCCAGAGTTTCTTTCCCTGTCATCGAGATGCAATGGACAACTTGATGTAAAGTTGAAAGTATTGCTTTTATGTAATAGATCTAAAAGCGTTCATCTATAGCGTTAAAGGTTGTTGGTTCTTGGACCACTAAGTAATCAATTTCTTGTTTCTTACCAGCCATGATAACTATTAGGGTTATAACTCCTTTCACTTGAACTTTCACACCTCCAAATGCTATCAACTGAGTGCTATACTACTTTAGTTCTTGGACCTTTAGTTTGAGTCCTTGGAAGGCTTCCTAGTACAAGACATCTGCACTACTTCCGCTGTCGACAAAGACTCTTTTACTAGGGTCTCATTAATGTTAAGGCTAACCATAAGTGGATCCAGAAGGGGCATGGACAGGTTAGACAGATCTTCTATGAATTTGATCTCCACGAGCTTTTGATTACTGGCCTGTGTAGTCGAGATTTCGGTGATCCCACAGGGTTAAATTTTTAAGGCTTTCTTGAATTAGGGCATCCAATCCTCTTCGATATTTTCCTTTCTAACAGTCCTCCATGCATGACCTAGATATGAAAGTGGTTGACTAGCCCTCTAGATACTGTTGCTTCTAGTGATTTTTCTGCTTGTGGTCCCTCAAGAATCGAGATAAAGGTTTCATCTATCTCTTCCTCTAATAGTTACGCCACTTTATGCGCCTTGCCACAACCAATAGCGAAACGATGGATGGCGTTAAGGATAAGTGTAACGTCTACACAATCTTCAGTTGCAGGAACCTTTGTTAGTTTTGAAGTGGCAACAATGTTTACTCTGTACTCTTGCAATTGACTTTTGCTCATTAGTTGATGGATATAAAACTTTAAGGCTCTATTATTCTAAATGGTATGGCCCTGCTGATGCGATATTTCTATAACACACAATTAAGCGCAAGTATACGCTATCGTAATAAGTAATAAAGTAACTTATAAAGTCAGATGTCTAATCTATAGGGATAATATTTATTTTTTACCAACTACTAAAATTATATCTTCCAAGTAATTATTCAAAAAATTAAATCTTTAAATTGCCAATAATAAAAGTACAGAAAATAAATGACACAGCTTAAATAAATCAAGAAGATAATAATCTAGAAAAAGCTTAGGGTTAATTATTATCTTTCAATATGTTTTCTAAATAAATCAATCTTTACTGTTCATCATATTGTTCAGGGGGTACTATTCATTGATACTATTCATGAGTATTGTTCACACTTATTGTTCACTGCTGGAGCGGAAAAGCTTTGTGCACTGAAATTTCGCTGGGTGAAGGTACTGTAGCTAAAATACTATTTATAGCACTATAGTAAATCACTGAAGTATGTACTGTAGCAATTTGATATTTTGTTTTGTTTTCCTTAGATTTTCATCCCCAATTGCTCCATTAGCTCCAAATTTATAAAATTGCAATAAAACATATAAAAAAAACCTAATATTCGTATTAAATTAGCAATTAATCAAGTTAAGGGAGTGAAATTAATTAATATAATTTATACTTATCAAACTCCCTCAAACTTGACCATGTGCTTGTCTTCAAGCATTGGAAAAAAAAATCAAAGAGAGAATTTAAAAAAATTACACTTGACTCAAAATGAAATGAAATTTTTTTAAAAACAATAACATGCCAGGTTAGTAAGATGATCAAAATGATTTTGTCAAAAGCTATTTAAATGGTACAAATCATTAAGATAGATAGATAACTATTAACAATCTTAATTATATTTATTTAGGCCCTTGTTCTTCATTATAAATAATCACCATGTGTGTTTGTGTCTATCATTCAAATTTGCATATGTATCACATACATATAACCGTATCGGAAAAGTGAAATACTAATTTTCTAATGATAAAACACAATAAGTTTTACATATATCTCATATATAAAAATTACATGGGGATTGAGAATTTATTACGTTGGTAAGCCATTGGATTTTGTTAAACCAGAGCACCATGTGAAGTGTTCTCGTTATAATTATAGTTCCTTAACTCGGTGAGCATGGGAAAGCTAGAATAGCAACTTAATTTCAGCAAGGGTTTGACTCCTAAATCCTATGTTTAATTCTTAAAATAATGTGCTTAACTCTTAAGCACTTGGGCTAGTTAGAAAGAAGAGAATGAGAAGTTCAACACACTAAAACGTTTTTCCAACACTTGAAAAACTTAAAGTTTATAGCTTTCACTCTCTTTTGGCTGTGTCATCGATCACAAGCAAAATGAGTAATATTGCCCTTATATTTGCTTCACTTCATTTTTTCTCAATGGACAACATTTGTCTCACAAGGGACGGCGCATAGCTTGCCATTTAGCTACCATTTGTTTAAAATAAATAATGGAGAAGAAGAACAAAAATGGGGTAAGTGTTTGTGGACGAACTTGGCCAAATGCTAGGGCCTAGAGGCCTTAGTGCTACGGTCTCTAACAGTTATAGTCGCAGCACTCTGGTGCTCCCCAACTTTGGTATACCTATTTCAACAACTTGAAATGCACTATTTGATTACCGAAACATCACCAACAACAAATTCACACTCAAATTAACACTAAAATCAACTCAAAACACCCTGATATCATTTTGTGAGTGATTTTAAAGCTATTGTGCATGCATGTGAGTTTGTGTCTATCATTCAAATTTGCATACATATCACATATAATTAAGCATATCAAAAAAGTGAAATATTAATTTTCTAATGATAAACACAATACGTTTTACATATATCTCATAAATGTAAATTACATGAGGATTGAGAATTTATTGCCTTGGTAAGCTTTGGATTTTGTTGAACCGAAGCACCATGTGAAGTGTACTCTTTCACAATTATAGTTCTCCAACTCGGTGGCTTAGAAAAGCTAGAATAGTAACTTGATTCCAACAAGGATTTGACTCTTAAATTCTATGCTTAACTCTTAAAATAATGTGCTTAACTCTTAAGCACTTGGGTTAGTTCGAAAGAAGAGAATGAGAAGTTCTACACACTAAAACCTTTTCCCGATACTTGAAAAACCTAAAGTTTATAGCTTTCACTCTCTTTTGGCTATGTCATCCATCATAAGCAAAATGAACAACATTGCCCTTATATTCTTTACTTTATTTTCCTTTAATGGACAACACTTGTCCCACAATGGATGGCACATTGCTTGCCCATTTAGCTACCATTTGTTTAAAATAAATAATGGAGAAGAAGAACAAAAATGAGGTAAGTGTTTGTGTTTGAACTTGGCCAAATGAGAAATATTATTTCATTTACAAGAAACACATTTAGCCCCACCAATTGAGAAGGCCATCCTATTATGTTTGTTTCATTTGTTTACATTATACAATTAAAAGGCATGCGTAATATATAAAGTGTGTGTGTTGCTGTGAGAGGCAAAGCAAAATGAAGGAAACAATTTCTTTATTTGCTTCATTTACACAATTTGGTCCCACCATATCTTATATGTCCATGTATTAGTGTTTCACCAATTTATTTAGTCAATATTAAATTATTAAACACATGTTCCATTGTAATATCATTGTTTGACTTACTTATAATATCAAATATTATAATTGTTATTTTATTCAATTAATAATTTCATGAATAAAATAATGATCTTACTTGTGCAACAAGCAATGTTATTTTAGTAATTTTTAAGTAAAACAATAATAGGCCTGTAATGCATTGTGTGTCAACATTCTATTGGTAAATAACTATTATTAACTAATTTGTGTACTTAACACCTAAGTCATGACATGTCTACGGCCCGAAGGAAAACGAAGCAAATATCTGGTCTATTGGAATTTACTGGATTAAACTATTTAATCCAGCATACTGCTCTAATGCACGAGTATACTTTATATTATGGGACTCCCTAGGTCCACTGTCGATTCATCAAATAGAACTATTCTGTGAGTCCGAGATTAATGCCCCATGCACATATCACAGATATTACAAATCAGCGCAATAGACCATACAAGTTGAGGTCATCGCGCATACGTATAATCCTTTAGCCATTTATATCCTGAAGGAGCGGGGATATAGATCATCACTGTCAAATCCCCACGCTCTCATCCATGAACTTATCTTCAAACACGTATCTCTATAAACAATATACGCAAACATCTTTACGATATTGTTTAACCCTGTTAGAAACTCCTTTTCTTAGGTTTATTGCTTATGGCCATAAGTTTTTCTGAGATACAGTCTTGGAGCATTCAAATATACAACCCATCAATGTGAGCTGACGAATTTTATATCTATACACACTGGACTCCATAAGTATCGAACCATACCCATCAACATATAGCGGTTAGACCATGAAGGTCTCTAACATATATGGAAGTAAAGTATGGTGGATCACTTACAAGTCTATCGTGATACTCAAGTCAAAGGACCACGTACACTACTCAACTCGAGAGGATCTACCATTGACAGCTTTCATGGGATGTCTATTGGGGTCCTCATTGAGCCTATTCAGTATGCAGTCCTTACTGAATACCTGTATGCTATCCTTACTGAATACCTATATGCTATACAAACTTCTGGTAAGCCCATAGTCAACTAAGAACAACCATTTAGACTATCTAGGTATAGTATAAACTGGTCTATGAGGGTTCCACCGATAGCCTGGCATTGGTATTAAGACCAGGAACATTAAATTTGATAATAGACTTGCATAATAATATTTCTTAACACCTATTGCAACTCTTTTCAACTATGTTCTTACTGATATACTCTCGAGTCTATGTCCCATTCCAGACAAGGTTTTAACTCTTAAATATTGCTGAATTTTATAACCTAATATTCTTAGTAGTGCTAACTATTAACAATTATAATTTTCAGTGTTACTAACCCTTAGCGCTGGTCTAAGCTCTTTTAGGCCGAATCTAAACTCCTTTAGATCATACAATGTCTATAGTGTAATAAGTACTGTACCATTTAATTAATGAAATTAGCGATTTAACTAAAACATATTTTATAAACACTATAAAAAAAAATATTCTTAGAACAATGGAATGACACGTAAGCATAAATTTTCGTATACTCTTACTTACTCTAATGTCATTCATAGTGGTATCTAATACCCAGAGACTCTACGTGTTTCGCAAATACATTTGGTGTTAAGGCTTTAGTTAGTAGGTCCGCTACATTATTTACAGAGTTTACTTTACAAATTATTACACCTCCTCTAGCCAAGATCTCTCTAATTATATGATATTTCCTCTCCATATGTTTAGATCTCTAGTGTAATCTTGACTCTTTGTCTTGTACTATAGCCCCGTTATTATCGTAAAATAATGCGATAGGATCTATTGAGGTAGGGACAATTCCTAGCTCAGCAAAAAACTTACATATCCACACTGCTTCCTTTGCTGCCTCAAAGGCTGCAATATATTCTGCTTCTATAATTGAATCAGTTGTGGATCCCTATTTAGTGCTCTTCCAACTCACTGCAACACTATTGAGGATAAACACATATCCAGACGTAGACTTTCTATCATCCTGATCAGAATGAAAGTCTAAATTTGTGTATCCATTTACTTACAGGTCACCATCTCCATAAATTAGAAACTTGTCCTTTGTACCCTTAAGGTATTTAAAGACATATTTGACTATCATTCAATGGCTGTCACATGGATTAGATTGATGTCGACTAGTAACACTTATATCCATACTGATGTCAGATCTAGTACACATCATAGCATACATCAAGCTACCTACAGCTGATGCATATGACATCTTAAACACTTTAACTCTTTCATTTTCCATCTGAGGAGACATTCTTCTTGAAAGATGAATGCCATGTCTAAAAGATACATTAGCTATCTTACAGTTAGTAAAATTGTACCTTTTTAAGACACTATCAATGTATGATTATTAGAAGAGTCCTACACCTTTCTAGCTCTATCTCTATAAAGTTTTATATCCAGTATATAGGAAGCCTCTCCTAAATTCTTCATGGAGAAGTTCTTGTTTAGATAACTCTTCACTAATTGTAACATACCTATAACATTCCTAATGATTAGTATACTATCCATATAAACAACTAGGAAGACTATCATATTCCTATTGACCTTTCTGTACATACAAGGTTCCTCTTCATTTTTTATGAAATTAGACCCTCTGATTACCTTATCAAAACAAAGGTTACAACTTCGAGAACCCTGCTTCAGTCCATAAATAGAGTTCTTTAGCTTGTATACTAGACCCATAATTAGGCTGGGTGCAAAACTTTCAGGTTGTTCCATGTATATCTATTCCTCGAGATATCCATTCAGGAAATTCATCTTTACATTTACCTCTTATATCTCAAAGTCATAATACATAGCTATTGCCAATAAAATTTGTATTGACTTTAACATCGCCATTGGTGCAAAGTTTTCCTCATAAACGATCCCAGATTATTGAGTATAACCTTTTGCAACCAGTTAGGCATTAAAGGTCTTTACCTTTCCGTCAAGCCCATGCTTCTGCTTGTAAATCCATTTATAACCAATAGAAACTATTCCTTTGGAAAGCTTGACCAAGTTCCAGACTTGCTTTTGATGTATTGAGTCAATTTTAGATTTCATCGCCTCTTGCCACTTTTTCGGATCGATGTCTAACATCGCCTCTCTATAGGTTAAAAGATTATTTTCTTCAATTAAGAAAACTCCAAATGCATCTTTAGGCATCTGACTTTAACTGGTAGATAGTCTGAATATCCTCTTTAACTTACATAGAGGGTGTGTTAAAGGTATTCTGCTGGATTGAACTTGAGGTTCTATCTCTGGTTCATTCTGGTTTTGATTGGCTTCATCAAGCTCAATCTTTTTATAATCCCTACGATCCATGAGAAACTCTTTCTCTAGGAAAGTGGCATATCGATAAATGGACACGTTTCATTCCTCAAGATTATAGAATTGGTATCCCATTGAATTCTTAGGATACCCGATGAACCAGTACTTGTACCTCTGGGTGAAAGTTTATCTTGTTGCGTAACTTTCATGTAAGCAGAAAAGCCCCAAATCTTAAGGTATTTATGACTTGGTTTACTTCCATTTAACATCTCATGTGGAGTGGTTAGAATAAATTTAGATGAAACCCTGTTGAATATATGAGCAGTAGTATCAAGAGTATATCCCCACAAATATTCTGGTAGATCGTTGAAGCTCATTATCGATCGAACTATATCCAATAAAATCTAATTCCTCCTTTTCAAAACTCTATTGTGTTATGAAGTACCCGGAGGACTATAGTAAGCAAAACTCTCATTCTCTTTTAAATAAGCAAAAATTTACTACTCATGTACTCACTGCCTCGATCTGATAAAAAACATTTAATGTATATACTGGTTTGTTTCTCTACTTTAAGTCTGAAACTCTTTAAACTTTTTAATGGTTTTTGACTTTTGTTTCATAAGAAACACATATCTATATCGTGACAAATCATCGATAAATGATACAAAGTATCAAAAATCACCCATTGTAACGTGGCTCATTGGACCGCATACATCACTATGTACTAGTTCCAATACATTAGTAGTACGGTGTCTAACACTAGTAAATAGAGATTTAGTCATTTTTTCTTGAGTGTAAGATTCACAAACTAGGTAAGGCTTTATAGTTAGATTCACAAACTTGAGTGACCATTTTTAACCAGATGGGTTAAATGTCTCACACCTATATAACCTAATCTCATATGCCAAAGTTCTATATCATTTAAAGTTTCTAAACCACTATTAGTACTACCCTATACATTTATGACATTTCTAGTTGCATCCAAAACATAATGCTTATTAATTAACTAGCATTCCGCTAATAAAATATCAAACATATCACATAAATATAAGGAACGGTTTCTAATATACACATAATACCCTTAACTATTAAGTACAAGAAGAGCGATAATTTATCTGATACAAGTGGGAATAAAATAGCAGTTATGCAACACAATAGTTTTATTACAAGAGAGAATCAAGTCAAAATGTCCAACAGCCTCGATCCACAAGAGATCATTATTTCCTACTTGAAGTTGTGCCTCTTCCGACTGCAATCATCTAACTTCCTTCAAATCTTGAAACACATTATAAATGTGAGAAGGAGATGCGATATCTAATACCCAGCCTGTACTAGCATTAAATGCTAAAAAAATATCAATAATGGGTAAGCATATACTTGTAGGAGTCTTCTTCACAGTGGCAAAGTATTTGGGGTAGTTTATTTTTCAATGCCCATCCTCACTGCAGTGGAAACATTTTCCTTTTACTTTTAGCTTTTCTTGTGGCTTAGATATCTGTTGCCGCTGAGGAACCATCTTGGGTGTCTACTTCACATTCTTTTTCTTCTTGCTTTTGAAGTTCCCAAAAGCCCTCAGGGTGGAAGATGGAGCACCTTGGACATAGAAGGTCGTGCCTCTTTTACTTATGTCCTCTTACACTATCTTTAGTATATTATATAGATTAGTGTAAGTAAGAGTCAGACCTTGTATGTTGAAGTTCATGATGAATTGTGCAAATGACCCAAGTAATGACTGGAGAATTAAGTTGTTCCCCAAATTATTGTTTAGAGAAATGTCAATGCTCTCAAGCTTCTCAATTAATCTTATCATCTTGAGGATATAAGGACTTACTAGGTTTTTTTCAGACAGTCTGGCTTAAATGAGACCTTTGGTGACCCTAAAACTCTTAACTTGGGTCGGTCACCAAAGAGTTCCTTCAGGTGGAGATGATGCTACTAGCACTATCCATGGAGACATGCTCCTACTACAGCTCAATGGACATAGAGGCAATGATGTAGGATTTAACATTTAAATCATCATCCTTCCGTTTCTAATATATCATATTTTCTTCCTCGGTGGCATCCTCATAAACACCTTTGGGCATTTTTTGGTCAATAATATGTCCTAATTTTTCTAAATCTAGAATTATTTGGAGATTTATGTATCAATTAGAAAAGTTATCAGCACCTTTGAGCTGATGCATATCTAATATGCGTGCTAAGGGATTACTTGAGGCCAATGTTGCTTCACAAGACAAAACAAAGAAATATAAAATGTCAACGAATATTTAATAATATTAAATTATAGGTATAATATATATATACATTTTTTAATTTAAAACGGCCTCCCACTACTTTACATATTCCTTTTAATCTCTCTAAGTGGGATAACGACAGTTTAAGCTTAATTAAACTATACAGTGGGAAGTAAGCCTCATTGGTATTTTACTTGGGTTACACACTGTAGTGATCTAGGCCTTTGTAAACCCAACGGGTAGACAAATCTTGTTAATTGTATCTCATACAACTCTTACTCATGATCCTAAATACGCCTTATCTGCATACTGTAGTGATTTAGGGTAAGTGTATTTCAAATTAACTTGTCAATAATTAAATATATGCTACCGATACTACCTGTACACTATAGCCATCTAAGGCAATACTTTCACATATATTTGCCTCATCTCATGTTTAACCAGTATAGTCCAAATCATACCGACCAAATCCCTCACATTATAGCGATCTTAGAAAAGACCAATATGACCCAGCTAACACCGTATTGACAAGACGGATCATTATATAATATTATCTCATAATGTGATATATTTAATTTGATTAAGAGAGATTTTTAACTTAAAGACTTAATCCACATCTCATGAGGAGATAATTCTCAATCAAATATTAATTTTTTATGTAAGCACAACTAATCCCTACCAGTAGGGCTCCCATTGTGGTTACCAATATAGAAAAATAATCCCGGTTTATAATACAATCTAATAACTCTTATCATTGTGTCTTATAAACCCCATATGTTCAATATTAATTTTTTAAAAATTTTAAAATATAATTAGAGTGAGTGTTGTCGGTGCTGTAGTGATGGGTTCCTTGTACAGGAGTACCGAGGGCATAACCCTCAACGTCATAACGCCTAGCAGCTAGTGCTGCTATGCCTATAACTTGGCATTATGGCACTAGGGCCTTGAAACACCCACACTTCTGGCACTGTGACACCCTAGGCAAAGCCTGGATGCTATGGCACCCAACACCTAGCGTTGCGATGCTAGGGCCTAAAGGCCCCAATGCTGCGGTCTCTGGCACTTAGGGCCACGGGGCTCTAGTGCTCCCTACCTTTGGTATATTAATTTCAACAACTTGAAATGCACTATTTGATTACTGAAACATCACCAACAACAAATTCACACTCAAATTAATACCCAAATCAACTCAAAACACCCTGATATCATTTTGTGAGTGATTTTTAAGCTATTGTGCATGCATATGATTTTGTATCTATTATTTAAATTTGCATATGTATCACATAAAATTAAGCATAGAGAAAGAGTGGAATATTAAATTTCTCATAAATATAAATTACATAGGGATTGAGAATTTATTACCTTAGTAAGCAATTGGATTTTCTTGAACTGGCTCACCACGTGAAGTGTTCTCGTTCACAATTATAGTTTCTCAACTCGGTGCGCTTGGAAAAGCTAGAATAGCAACTTGATTCCAGCAAGGATTTGACTTTTAAATCCTATGTTTAACTCTTAAAATAATGTGCTTAACTCTTAAGCACTTGGACTAGTTAGAAGAAAAGAAAGAGAAGTTCAACATACAAAATTTTTTCCCAACACTTGAAAAACTTAAAGTTTATAGCTTTCACTCTCTTTTGGCTATGTCATCCATCACAAGCAAAATGAGCAACATTGTCATTATATTTGCTTCACTTTATTTCCCCTTAATGGACAACACATGTCCTACAATGGATTGCACGTAGTTTGTCCATTTAGCTACCATTTATTTAAAATAAATAATAAAGAAGAAAAAAAAAATAGGGCAAGTGTTTGTGGATGAACTTGTCCAAATGAGAAACATTTTCTCATTTACAAGAAACACATCTGGCCCCACCAATTGACAAGGGCATCCTTTTATGTTTGTTTTATTTGTTTACATTATACAATTAAAAGGCATGTGTAATATATAAAGTGTGTATGTGTTACCATGAGAGGCAAAGCAAAATGAAGGAAACAATTTCTTCATTTGCTTCATTTACACACTTTGGTCCCACCATATCGTACATGCCAATGTATTAGTGTTTCACCAATTTATTTAATCAACATTAAATTATCAAACACATGTGCCATATGCATTATAATATTATTATTTGACTTAATTATAATATCAAATATTATAATTGATATTTTATTCAATAAATAATTTAATGAATAAAGTAACAAACCTGCTTGTCTAATAAGTAAGGTCATTTTGATAATTTTAAAGTCAAATAATAATAGGCCTGTAATGCACCACGTGTCAACATCTCATTTATCAACAACTATTGTTAACTAATTGATGTATCTAACATTTAAGTGTTGACATATGTACAGCCCAAGGGAAAACGAAGTAAATATCCGGTCTACTAGAATTTACTATATTAAACTATTCAATTTGGTACGCTGCTCTAGTGCACAATGAGTACACTTCATATTATATGGTTCCCTAGGTCCACGCCTGATTCGTCAAACAGAACTGTTCTGTGAGTCCGAGATTAATGCCCCACGCACACGTCATGGATATTACAAATTAGCGTAATAGACTAAACAAGTTGAGGTCATCACGCGTACGTATAATCCTTCCATCATTTATATCCTGAAGGAGCGGGGATATAGATCATCCCTGTTAAATCCCTACGCGCTCATCCATGAACTTATCTTCAGACATGTATCTCGGTAAAAACATATACGCAAACATCTTTACGATATTGTTTAACCCTGTTGGAAAAGCCTTTTCTCGAGTTTGTTGCGTATGGCCATAAGTCTTTCTGAGATACAGTCTCAGAGCATCTAAATATACAACTCACCTATGTGAGCTGATGAATTTCATATCTGTGTACACCGAACTCCATAAGCATCAGACCATACCCAGCGGTATATAGCAGTTAGACTATGAAAGGTCTTTGACATATGTGAAATCAAAGCATGATAGATCACTTACAAGTTCACCATAGTGCTTAGGTCGAAGGACCATGTACACTACTCAACTCGAGAGAATCTACCATTGACAGTTTCATAGGATATCTATTGGGGTCTTCGTTGAGCCTATTCAGTTTTCAGTCCTTACTATATACCTGTATACTATACTAACTTTCGGTAAGCCTATGGTCAATTAAAAACAACCATCTAGACCATCTAGGTATAGTATACACTAGTCTATAAAGGTTTCACCGATAGACCTGTATTGGTAATAAGACTAGGAACATTAAATTTGAGAATAGGCTTGCATAATAACATTTCTTAAGACATATTACAACTCATTGCAATTTTACTATTACTGATGTACTCTCGGGTCTATATCTCATTCCAGACAAGGTCCTACCTTTTAGATATTGCTGACTTTTATAACCTACTAACTCTTAGTAGTGCTAACTATTAACAATTATAATTCTCAGCGTTGCTAACCCTTAGCGTTAGTCTAAACTCCTTTAGGCTAGATCTGAACTCTTTCAAATCATACAATGTTTGTAGTGTAATAAGTACTCTACCATTTAATTCATAAAATTAGTGGTTTAATAAAAACATACTGTATAAATGTTTTCAAATAAAATATTCATACAACAATAAGATGGCACGTAAGCACAAATTCCAACATAAATATATAACTAAGGTAGGCTAAAAATATTCAATCGGTCCAAAGATGGCCTAATATCATTTTTCTATTCATGTGTTTCCTAGGATTTTACCTCAAGTAGTCACTAAAGACAAGTTCAAGAGTGTCAGTCTTTGAGACTTGAGTTATACTACCTAAAGCATAAGTATCTATAAGTAATAGTTATCACTCTTTATACTTATAAATTACTCAAACATAGTGATTATACATAAGGTCAAACATGTTCTAAAGCTTAGATAACAAAAATTGCCTCAAGTATCTATCATTTCTTAAGAATTTGTTAAAAAAAAAAAAATTCAGCCATGTTTTTTCTTTCTTATCATAGACTAAAAATTGCCTCTCCATTATCATGCCCCTTTTTCTTCTTTGACTTGCACAATTTTATATGAGTTTATAGTTAAAGGGATTTAATTAGTTTTACTCTAGGAGGTGGTGGTGGATTTTCAGGAATTACCATGTCAACCTTGAAACATTGAGAGATATTGTTGAAAAATTGTTGATGTTCAAGGTTCTTCTCTTGGATTTTTGGTGGGAAAAATGGTGATGGAATGTATGGATTATCTTTGCTTTGAAGTGCCACTAATTCATTTTCTTCTATAGTTGACTCCTCATTTTTTTGTCTTTGTTGCTCTATTATGGCTCTCCTTAGGTTGAGATCTTTCAGCAGCTGTTGTCAGTTCTTGTTCAGCCCTTAAAGTGATTGCTTGGCATTGCTCATTGTTTTCTCTTAAATTCACCTCTGTGTTGTTGGTCAATGGACCTTACGAATGATTGTTTAATGATATGGCTAATTGACCCACTTACATCTCTAACGTCCTTAAAAAGAATGTTCAACCTTGAAACATTGAGAGATATTGTTGAAAAATTATTGATGTTCAAGGTTCTTCTCTTGGATTCTTTGTGGAAAAAGTGGCGGTGGAATGTATGGATTATCTTTGCTTTGAAGTACCACTAATTCATTTTCTTCTATAGTTAGACTCCTCTTTTTTTTGTCTTTGTTGCTCTATTATGGCTCTCTTTAGGTTGAGATGTTTCAGTAGTTGTTGCTAGTTCTTTTTTAGCCCTTAAAGTAATTTTTTGGCATTACTCATTGTTTCCTTTTAGATTCACCTCTGTGTTGTTGGTCAATGGGCCTTACGGATGATTGTTTAATGATGTGGCTAATTGACCCACTTACGTCTCTAACATCTTTAAAAAGAATGTCCAACCTTGAAACATTGAAAGATATTGTTGAAAAATTGTTGATGTTCAAGGTTCTTCTCTTGGATTCTTTATGGGAAAAGTGGCGGTGGAATGTATAGATTATCTTTGCTTTGAAGTGCCATTAATTCATTTTCTTCTATAGTTGACTCCTCCTTTTTTTGTCTTTGTTGCTCTATTATGGCTCTCTTTAGGTTGAGATCTTTCAGCAGTTGTTGCCAGTTCTTTTTCAACCCTTAAAGTGATTGCTTGGCATTGCTCATTGTTTCCTTTTAGATTCACCTTTGTGTTGTTGGTCAATAGGCCTTACGGATGATTGTTTAATGATGTGGCCAATTGACCCACTTACATCTCTAACATCCTTAAAAAGGCTGCTTGGCTTTGAATAAGGGCAACTGTCTGCTTCATGTACTGCATAAACATCTCTTCTAGGCCTAGTTTCTCTTCAATCTACAATTGAGGTTATGTTGACATGCTGTTGGTGTCAGGATTGTGCTACTATACTTGATAGTTCTCCATAGAGTGCATAGGCTCTATGCATTGGCCATTTAGATGGTTGTTACAATAGAAATCATAAATAACAGGTTCTTTCTTCATAGAATTATTTTTAATGGCAATGATTTTCTTGGTCAATAGGTTGATTTGTGTAGCTAGTGAGATGAGTTTCCTTTCATTATGTGTACCTGTAATCTTTCTTGGGGTTGTTCTCTTTGTTGGCCATTGATAACTGTTAGATGCCATCTCCTCTAGTAAGTCGTAAGCTTCGTCAGTTGACTTATTTATTAGTGCTCCACCCACTGTTGCATCTATTATAATCCTCAACTGCCTTATTAAGCCATTATAAAATTTCTGCACAAATAACCACTTTGGAATCCCATGATGTGGACATCTTCTTAATATACCTTTATATCGCTCTCATGCTTCATAAAAGTATTTATGAGTCATACTGCATGAAAGAAGTGATATTATTCTTTATCCTTACTATCTTTGTTAGTGGAAAGAAATTAGATAGGAATTTCTTGGCCAAGTCATCCCATGTTGAAATTGATTCTGATAGTAGTGACATTAACCAACTCTTTGCCTTGTCTCGAAGTGAAAAAGGAAATAGCCACAACCTTATTGCATTATCTGAGATTGTATCGTATTTGAAGAAATCACAAATTTAAAAGAAATCATAATATGTTTATTTGGATCATCACATAGATGTCTACTAAATTGAACCAAGTATTTCAACATTTGGATCATTTCCAGTTGAATTTCAAAGTAGTTGGTATTTATTGTTAGTCGGCATATGCTAGATTGAATGTTGTTAATCATTAAAAATGAATAATCTCTCAAAGATATATATTCTACTGCTTGATGCAGAAATTGAAATTGATAGGCCATGATATAGTTCTGAAGGATATCTTTAAAAAAGAAAAATAAAAGAATTGAAAACCAATTGTACAAAAATAAAAATAAAAAATAAAAGAAAATAAACTATATGTAAAATAAAATATAATAAAATCTGAAGTAAAAATAAGAAAGATTGGTATTAATGTTGGTGAAAATAAAATATTTTTCTTGGTAACGGCACCAAAATATTGATGTGATATTTCTATAATACACAATTAAGCTTAAATATACGCTATCGTAACAAGTAATAAACGGACTTATAAAGTTTGATGTCGAACCCACATAAATAATCTTTATTTTCTACCAAATACTAAATTTGTGTCTTTCAAGTAATTATCCAAAAAATCAAATCTTCAAATTGCAAATAATAAAAGTGTAGAAAATAAATGACAACTTAAATAAATCAAGAAGATAGCAATATAGAAAAAATTTAGGGTTAATTACTATCATTCAATATGTTTTCTAAAGATTTAATATTTTAATATTTATATCCCTCAATTCTTATTAGTGGTTAAGACATTAATGTATTCACAAGCCTTTCACATGGTCATGCAAGTATATCTTAATTTACCAAATGCTTATATTCCTATGGTACTTGTAATAAATTAAAATTCATTAAGAACAAGTCTTATTGACCATACATGCCAATTAGGTATATTCCTATCCTAATTCGAAATTTGTGTATACAACATTGAATGTTACTCTACAATCATGCATTAAATTATATAGGTCTAAATACAATGAGATCTCTTTCGAGTTTATCAAAGTATTATCAATTCAATCACAATATTGATCAAATATTTTGAAGCACTAAGAACAAATAATTTGAATAATAAAGAATTGAATTCAAATAAATATAAAAAGAAATAACAATTAAGCTCACATATTTAGTTGAAATAATAACCCTAGAAAATAATTTTAGCTTATGGTAACAAGAGAATTATGACTGAAAAATAAAATAAACATGATACAACCAAAAGCAAATCAATATAGACATCAATTCATAATTGGTTGATACGCCAAAGATTTCCCAATAATTTCTTACTTCCTTGAATTCTCTTTACTTCTCTTTCTAAAATTGCTCTTATTTAATGTCTTGCAGCTCTAAGAGCCCTGAGTTGTGTCTCTCCTCTGAGTTTAAAATAAAAGGCTTTTATATAGAGATTGATCGAAGTATTGAGTTGTATTTCTTTTTTACTGTAGCAAGATTACTGTTTACTGACTGGTCATGATACTGTTCACATATACTGTTCTTCGCTGGAGTGAAAAAGCTTAAGGCGCTGAAATTTCGCTGAGGTGAAGTACTATTCATTAATGGGTGAAGGTACTGTAGCTAAAATACTGTTCAAATCACTATAATGAATCACTGTAGCATGTACTGTAGTAATTTGATATTTTGCCTTAATTTCCTTAGATTTTCATCCACAATTGCTCCATTAACTCCAAACCTATAAAATAATAATAAAACATATAAAAGTCTAATATTCTTATTTAAATGAGCAATTAATTAAGTTAAGATAATGAAAATAATAGATCTAATTTATGTTTATCACCTGCTCATTAGTTGATGGATCTAAAACTTCAAGGCTCTGCTATTTTGAATGGATTTAAAACTTACAATTGGTTTTCGCTCATCAGTTGATTAAACGAGCAATATTTTGACTGGTCCATTTTCTCTATGGGACTTCGTATCAATGTTGGTGTCTATAATATCCCAATACCCTTCAAATTCACTTATATCTGCTTTGCAGGGGTGTTTATAGGGATAAGAGTTTCCATTGACTAGCGAGGCCACTTATCAGCTCCCCTATTCCTCTGGGGTAAAGGAAGTTTCCCTTGCCGTTGTTTTACCTTCTGTCTTACCTTTGGAGGCACATTCTTGGCCTTTTTTACTGTGATAACTGAGGTCTCCTTAAATGCAATCTCAATTTCTTTCTCTTTGATCTATTGCATGGACTTTTGGTTGATTAATTCGAAAAAGGTAAAAAAATTTTGAATCAAGTACTTATGATAGGGAGTGAAAGGTTTGACAACTTTCTTATAAGCTTGCGCCGCTATCTGTAAGTCGTAGCTTCCTATCTCACTTAGTTCTCTACTAAAGCCATGAAGGAAGCTCTAAATGGACTTGGTTGCTCCTTGTTTCATCGAAAACAAATATGATATGGTCTTTTTGCCCTTTGCGGTTTCATAGATATTGTTTGATGAACCGTTTGGTTAACTCCTCAAATGAAGAGATGGAATTAAATGGTAGGCTTTGGAACCAAATTTAAGCAGGACCTTTCAAACTTGAGGGGAACATTATACACTTCAATGCTCCGTCATAAGCGTGTATCATCATCCTAGAGTTAAAGTAGAAAATATGTTCTTCTTGATCACCAGTTCCATCAAACGAGGGAAAATTAGGGATGTTAAACTTCTCTAGCTTTAGAGCGAGCTTAATAGCATCCATAAGGGAATCTTGGTTTACTCTTTTCGCTATCAAGAAAACATCATCCGTGTGTTCTACTTGATTTTTCCTGGCATACATGATCTCTACTTATTTTAGGATAGAAGCCTTCATGTTTTCTTTTCTTTGGAGGTTGTGAGCTTTGAACTAGGTTTTAGGTCAGCAATAGAGTTCAATATCGCTTTCTCATGAACATTTTTTAGGCTTGGGTCATAGTGAGAGGAGTACGTAGATTCGTCAAGAGTTAAACCAAGTCTTTTTCTTGGTTCCCACCGTCTCCTTCCTATTGCAGTTTTATTATTTTATCCTGTAGCTCTAGGCTTTTGTTCCAGTAATTCTTGAATTTTTAGATCAGTTTAGTAAAGAGGGCAGTTGCTCCAAGAGTGAGTTCATTGCCAAGGGTGGCGATTTCTTTGGTAAGGGACCCTTTGTATAGATTCTCAAAGTTGGTAAGGCTGTTCAGTTGTGGAGTCATAAGTTCTAGTTAAAGATTTTTGGTAGTTGGTGTTTGAATGAGAAAAGCTTCATAATAGTCTTTCCCATAGACGACGACACTAAAGTTTTTAATTTTTGGGAACCTCTAGAATTTACTTTTGTACCTTTAAATCTTCGAGGTATTTCCAAGAACTTCCTTCTATCAATGTTTAATTAGTTCTAGAAGTGTCTTTTTAGAGGCAAGGATGTCCTCTTGCAAAGAAAAAAATACTCTGATACTCAAGTCAGTAAGAGTAAGAGAAATCAAGTACTATGTGTAGGAATATTTATCAAACAAGTAAAGGGTTGTTGTTTTCTGGGTATGGGTGCTCTTGGGGATTACTTAAAATCTCAAGAGTGCTTGTATTCTTATCTGTGCTTTCTCATTTATTTTCTGAATGAATATAATCATTATAATGCATGCTTTATATAGTACTAAGTGGCAAAGTTTAATTCATATACCAATTAACTCATGATAAGATGAGGTTTTATCATAATGTGATAATATGATAGAGTTTACCATATTATGCAATGAAGTTTTAATCAATATACAACAATTATAATCTTAATTTGATAAAGTTACTCTGATAAAAGACATCTATAAAAAAGAAATACTCAAACTTGACTCAAATTCCCTGTTCATTTCCTGTTGCAAAATGTGAGGGAAGCTTAAGTTAGAACGGACTTCTTTTTTAGAATCGGATTCGAACTCTTCTTCTCTCAATGGCCTTTTAAGTTGGTCTAATAGCCCATTAAGTAGGCCCGGTATTAGTTCCTTTGTCAAATCTGCTGTCAATTTGGAGCCTTTTTTTTTTCTTTTTTCAAGTGACTCTTTAACTAGGCTTAAGTCATGTTGGGCTATCTTTAGTTAGGAGCCCAACATATATATAAATTTGATTTATATATTAAAAAGTAAAATAATTTTGTAAAATAATGATAGATGTCTATTTTGCGGCAAACATCTATTATAAAATAGTGATACAAGATGACATAATACATTTTTAAGGTGATTTTATCACGACATCATCATGCTTACCTCACCATTTTATCATCTATCAAATCTTTTATCACGTCAACTACCACATAATCCTCCACGTGTCAACAATATGCCACATATTGTTTATCACAAATTTGTGATAAAAAAAATCTATTATAGATTTATAAGGTGACTTATGGTGATAGAATAAATCTATCATCATATATCTTTTTTTACTAGTGAATTAATGAATTATTATTCTACACAAAAAATAATTTTCTACAAATTGAGGAATTCCACTTGAATTCTTCTTCTTTAATTGATGACTTTAAAATAGATTAAAATTTTTAACTAATTTAGGTTTAATTAAACACATGATTTGATGATGATTTAAATTTATTTATTCATATTTTGATACAAATTAAAATTTGTACACTATAAATAAGTATGCAACCTTTTTAATAATCTATTCTACTCTATTTCAGTTTGTTCGATTCATTCAGAAGTGATTCATATTGATCATATTCATCACCCATTTATTCACTTATTAGAGAATACGAAGGATAATTCTCTGCTTATCATTGAAGCAGTCAACATACAAAGTACTCATTTTTTGAAATAAATTATGACTTGAGTATTAGAATGCTTTTTTTTTAGGGGGACAGTGTTCTATGAATAAATTAATAAAAACAAAGAGGACAATTCATAAAGTTCAAACCTTTGCAGCTTTTCACCCACCGTTGATAAACTAGCCTTTACAAAAATTCCCAACATCCATAAAGTTGCTACGTACATCATATTCTTATATAGAATTCAATGTTTTCAAGAGATGAGGTTTGAATTCGCTTTATAATTTGTCCATTAAAATATTGCACTCATTTGAAAATGGATTTTAAAGTTGCTCGCCAAGGAAATGGAATAGTTCTATTTTTTCTAATTTAATACCAAATCTTCCTTCATCCCAATTTGGTATCAAATCTTTCCTTCTAAGAAAGCTTCCTTTAAGTTAATCAATTATATGAGCTTCCTTACAGTAAAACTTATTTAAAATCAGTTTCTTTTGTTTATTTTACCTTTTCTTTTTCAACCTTTTTCATCAAACTTCATTTTTATGGCCGCCCACTTACGTTGCATCACGAATAGAATTTCATATTTTATTTTATACATTATTGTCAAAGGGCGAACTGCCGCAAGTAAAAGATGGAAACATGCATATTAAGTAAACAAGATCAGTGCGAAAATTATCAAAATTCAAAGTTTTAATTAAGGAGAAAGCTTTCTTCTATTTTCCCCCTAGTGGAGCATTTTTTAGAAAACAATTTCCTTTTATTTGCTATTTAACTTAGTTAGAGTGTATTACTAATAGCACCTGTCTTATTTACCGACATTCACTCGTTTATTCAACAAAGATGACGCACATTCACAGGTTTGGTATAATTTTATAAAGCAATTGGAAGAATTAAATTTGTGAAAGAAAATAATGAAAATCAAAATTGATAATAAAATCTGTTTTGTACTTTTTTTTTTCTTTTTTCCATTGATATTTGATGGTAATAACATATTCTGAACAAAACCTCGCTGGAATTAATAATTTCCTGAGACCCAAAAGAACAAGGAAACAGCATGGCCCATAGGAAAAAAGAAAGCAGAGCAAAATTATTTACTGTATTTTGATTGAAAAATGATATGGATTCGAGCAATATGACCGGATAAAGTTGACGGATTCAATAATTTTCCAAAAACACAAAGAAAAAGAAAAGTTCATGGATACAATACACTTATCTCATAGAGACTTTGTTAATTCCCAAAATGTAAGGTAACATCTACAATTTAGATTGGATAAATTGATGTGTTGATTTAATTTCATTATTTAGAACATTCATATGTTCTAAAAAAACACTAAAATATAACAAAACATTTACAATTTAAATTGGATAGATCGGTGTATTAATTTAATTTCATTATTTAGAACATCCATATGTTCTAAAAAAACACCAAAATTTAACGTAACATTTACAATTTAGATTGGATAAATCAGCATGTTGATTTAAATTTAAATTTTGAATGCTTAGTATAGATTGGTTAAAGGTTTTCTAATTAACCAATTAACACATACATATTACTTTTTTTACATTGACGATTTATTTCCTTCTCAATTTGAAATTAATTATTTGTTTGCGCTCTAATATCATTTTTACAGTATTTATTTAATAATATAATAATAATAAATTTCTGGTAAATTATTTCTTTACTAAAATAAAATTTTCTAATTCGAAAAATCCTCTTTTATTAAAAAAACATTATTTTTACCATTTTCTTATTAAAAGGAATTAAAAAATGTTAGTAATGCCGTAAAAAAGAGTTAAAGAAATAGAACTGTAGAATTTTTTATTCCGCTCGTACAAGAACATGTAATTGAGCATCCCTTTTCTTCAAGCTAAAGCAAACAACATTAGCACGACTTGACTAGAAGAATATTATTTTAATTTATTTTTCTAAAGTGAAAATATATTTTATTGCAAAGAGCCATCATTCAATACAACTTTAAAAAAAAAGCTCGATTAAAAAAAAAGCCCAAACAATCAAGCTATTATTCAGAAAAGCATGCTTGACAAATAGATGAGCTACAATTGTTCATTGTACATCTCATCGTTTCACATATGTAGATGTTTATAAACATGTAACTTACTAAATTAGACATCATAGATTCCTCTCCATGATTTGATTTAGTTGATGGGATTAAACATCATAAGATATAATGATATGATTAATTAAGCATCATTTATATTTTATACATCCATATAAGCTCATCTCTTTTTATATTTAATATTTATATTTAAAAATCATTTTCAAAGTATAACTATCCGGGCGAAGAAAGGAATGTAAATAGCATTAGTTTGATTAAAATTTTTATTTTGAAATGTTGAGGGAAGAAACGTTCTTCTCTTTTTCGATGTTATATTGAAGTGAAGAACCTTAAGTTCAACCTAAAACTCTAATTTCTTTGCGCAGCGGAATAACCTGTTAATCAAGCAAAATAGCAAGAATCCAAAACAGAAAACAAAATAGCATAACACAATCTTACGTGGTTCGGTTAATTGCCTACATCTACGATGGATCCAAGGATCCTAACCTCTCTTATTATAACTCCTTAGAGATTTTATAAGGAAAACTCAATCTGAAGAACCCTTAAAAGGAACTAAACGTTTAGTGAAACCTTACTCTACCACGAACAATGATCACCCAAACGACGGCTCAACCCTAGCGCACACAAGCACTTAGTGTCTACCCAGTTCTTCCCCTCTCTTATAGTCTCTCTTAATGCTTAATCCCAACTAAAGGGTTTACAAGTGTTTATATAGGGTGTATTTCATGCCTAATAACCCTATTCCTTGTTGGAGTAAGAGTCCACTTATTTTAGAAGTTTAAAATTTCTCAAAACTTGAAATCCCGAGCCAAAACGGACTTCTGATGTGTCTGGCGCCACGGTGCTGGGTTGCTGTTTTAGACGCCGCGGTGCTTAGCCCTGGCAGCACCTATCCCGCATTTTTTTGCTTCCTTCACATCTTTGAGTCCCGTTTCGCTTCCCCCTTCGTGTTCCACATGTCCTAAACTTCTCTATATGCGTCCCACACGTTCTAGACTTCTTGTGACTCTCTACTTTAGTATTCATCTCAAATCTTGTCTAACCAAGATTGTTGAATCACTAATTTTCTAATATAAAATAATAATATTAAGGTGTAACTCTGAATTTTTAAAGTAGGAAAAAAAATATTTTAACGGACACTTAAGTAAATTTAGGTCTTTTAGATGACAGCGAATTAAAAAGCATACACATTTTTAGATATAAAATAACTAATAATATTTTTCTTCTTACAAAAATATATTGAGAATTATTTTATAGATTCATTTATGTTAGGTGGGGTCTTAAGCAATTGATCTATGGGTAGAGGAGGACATGACATTAAATATATTAAGAATTTGAGTTAGGTTGATTAGGCATGGCACATCATCTTTGTGCTTATTAGATAAATTTTTTTATTTAAAATAAAAAATTAATTAACTTTATAATGGTCTAATGTTATTAAAAATACTAAAATATAGGTCAAATATTTACTTAATGATCTCATTATAACAATTCCATCTAAATTTTTTCTCCAAATTTAATGGTGTGAATTGATGATGAAAACCTTTAAATTTTTATTTAATTGTATAATTTTTTAGAAATAATTATTTTTATCGTTGTCAAACTAAGCCAAATAAAATCAAACGAGTAAATCATTCAATTGTTGTATATATATATATATATATTATTGGGATTTGTATTTACGTGTCATCCCTTTTGTGTATAAATATTTGCTTTATGTTTATACAATTATGATTTCAATATATCACTAATTATTTTATATACAAATATAGTAAGATGCTTGTAACGTTTTAGACATTGTATGATCTGAAAGAGTTCAGATCTGATCTAAATGAGTTTAGATCAGAACTAAGAGTTAGTAACGCTAAAAGATATAAATGCTAAAAGTTAGCACTGATAAGAGTTATTAGGTTATAAGAGTTAGCGAAATCTAAAGAGTTAGAGCCTTATCTGAAATGGGACAAAGACCTAAGAATATATTAGTAATGACATAGTTGCAAAAAGTTGCAAATGGTGCTAGGAAATATTGTTATACAAATATATTCTTAAACTTAATGTTCCTAATCTATCTTCACTAATGCGGGTCATTAGTGAAGACTTTAATATATATAGATCAGTGTATGTCTATATCTGGATAGTCCAGATGGTTAGTCTTAGTAGATCATGAGTTTAGTGGAAACCCGTATAGAGATACAAGTATTCAGTAAGGACTGAATATTGAACAGACTCACATATATCTCCAATAGACATCCCATAAAGCCGTCAATGGAAGATCTTTCGAGTTGAGTAGTATTCGTGGTCCTTAGACCTGAGTGCCACGGTGGACTTGTGAGTGATCCATCATACTTTGGTTCCACACATGTCATATACCTTTTATGGTCTAGCCACTGGGTATGGTCTAATGCTCATGGAGTCCGGTGTGTACAGATATGGGATCCATCAACTCAATTGGGTAAGTAAAATATCCTGAAACTCTAAGATTGTATTTCAGAAAGTCTTATGGCCATAAGCAGACGTATCCGAGAATTAGTTTTATCCTCGGGAAAATAATATCATAAAACTGTTTACGGATATTATTTATTGAAATACAAATCTAGAGATAAGTTTATGGTTGAGCATATGGAGACTTAACGGTATTGATCTATATCTCCGCTCTTCTAGGATATTTATGATGAAAGGATTATACGAATATGTTATAACCTCAACTTGTATGGTCTAATGCGCCGTTTTGTAATATCCGTAACATGTGTATGGGACATTGTTCATGGACATGTGAGATAGTTGCATGTGACAAATCGGGCATGGACTTAAAGAGTCTCACAATATGAAGTGTACTCGTTGTGCACTAGGGCAGCGAATTAGATTGAACAATTAATCCAACAATGTTTAGCAAAGTGAAAAATGTTACAAGGTTCCTTTTATTATTCACTTGTCAATAATTAAATGTAAAATACATTATTGATTTACAAGAGTTGTTAACCAATAAGAAATTGACAAGTGGCACAATCTTGCTCCATAAATGATTTACTATATATTTACTTATTTACCTTGCTTGGTAAATACATATATGGTAAATGTAAATATTCAAAATAGTTTTGAATTATTAATATTTTATATATTAATCAAATTATTATTATTAATTAGAATAAGTGGCAAACATAATTTAGTAATGGAGTAAGCACTTGTTATTAATAATAAGCAATGTTGGCCACTTAGAATTTGTTTAATGGTGCATTTGTGAAGTGGTGTGACCACTCAACATTGATTAATAGCCATTTGTGCACTAACAGTTGATTCATATGGATGAATTAATTTGTTGATTGAAAAATATAATTGATTAATATTTGTAATGGCAAACATGGCTAAGTGGTGGTGGAGCACTAAGAGAAGTAATCATTTTGTACATTAAACTAAAATTGAAAGAGTTCAATTTTTTCTGAATGAGAATGCAAGATTCGTCAAATGTGAGTAGAGAAAATTGAGAGCATTTTCCTGAGTGTTTTCAAAGGTTGAAAGAGTTGGCTAAGGTTAACAATTGTTCATGACAAAGGGTTGTAAGGAACAATACACAAAACACTTAATTCTTCTCATCTCTTGCTAGTAATAATTAATAAGGACAAATTGTTTTAAGTGTTAAAACAATCCTTTGCTGGAAATTCAAGGCTACCATTCTAGCTTCACAATCCCACCGGATTTAGTTGTGAACTAGAATTGTGCAAGGGAACACTTCAAGGTGAGCTCAACAAATTGAAGATTGAAGATCTTGAAGAATTGTAAAGTTACCTTCAAAACCGAGTAGGTTATTTATTTACAATTCATTTTATATCATGCATAAAAATATATATATAAGATATATATGTGCTTGAATGATCATACATGTGATTATATGCTTGAGTTTGTTAGATAGTGTATAACATGTATGAATACTTCCGTTGCGTATTTAATTTTTGAAATTATACGTATCTATACACATCACACACCATATCACAACATATATATGTACGTGGTTTAAATTAAAATAAATATATTTATCCATGTCCGTTAGTTTAATAGGTAGAATTTTTTATGGTGTTACAAGAGATTTAAATTTTAAATTCTCACTCATATTAGGATATTGAGATTATAAAGTAATTTGGATTTTTGTATTGAAAATTTAAAAAAAAAATTTACTTTCTAAAGGCCAGTTTGGGATGCTTTAGCTTTTAAAATAATTATTGTTGTGCCGGAGAAATAATCAAGTGTGAAGAGAAATAGTTAGGTATTTAACAAAGGCCGGAGCTAATATCCAGCGGTTGCTTCGGTATTGTATAAAACATCGCTGTCAATAAAAAAAGGGATTCAGAGAGTGGCACATCAGTAAAAGCAACAGGTATAACTAGTTAACAATCATTTGCTTGATTTATCGTCCTAATTGACAATAATAGTTAGTTTTTCGGTCACAACTTAATGGTTAAAAAAATAGAGTAATGTGATTATAGTAGTCAACCAGAGTAGGTTATACAGAAACGCAATTTTCTTGATAGTATAACCAAAAATTATATCAGAAAAAAGTAAATCAGTGCATAAATGCAGTGGTGTGGATAGAGTAAACAAGAAAGTTGGTGTAAGAGGAAACAAAGAAGTTGATGTCCATAGATTCAAGGGAAGCGCGACACGTGACAAGCTTAATGACTACAATAATTTATTTTTGGGTCATAACTTAATTGTTAAAAAAATTGAGTAATGTGGTTACAGTAGTCAACTAGAGTAGGTTATATAGAAACACAATTATCTTGATGTATAACTAAAAAGTATATCAAAAAGTAAATCGGTGCATGTAGGTAGTGGTGTGGATAGAGTAAATGAGAAAGTTAGTGAAAGAGGAAACAAAAAAGTTAGTGTCAATAGATTCAAGGGAAGCGCAACATATGGCAAGCGTAATGAGAGTTCTTAAAAGTATGCATCATGTAGATTCTATTAATATTTACCGGTAATAAAAATAACTAGTTAAAGATTGCATGAAGTTCATAAATTAGACGCTTAACAGTAAATATTTTTCCTAAATCATCTAAAATAAAATAAGTAGCTTTAGTTCTTGAATGAATTGATTAAGTTAAAAACTGTAAGACAAAATGTCCTCGACTGCAAGAAATGGTGGTGTAGATCGCACTAGTTATATTCTAGACATATCAACATTATGCACTGACAGGTTGTATGTTAACTATTCACTGCAACAGATCATCAACTTTGGCGTTGACGGTGTTGCAATTTTGATGTTGGAATCGAAGTTTGCTACTTAGGATATTTTATCACTTCCCTTACATTTTCGTTCACCCTTATTGTCGATTGCCCTATCGATCATACTAGTGCCTCTAATTTGACCTCCGCAGGCTCTACTCTACCACAAACAAAGGCCATACGAGGTATGGGTGTTGCTGCGAGAGGCAAGGGTCCGACAATTGAATATCCACTACTAAGATTTGTAGCCTCCTGATGACTCGAGGAGTGAAAAGGAATTTGCTCCAATGACATGGATGAGGTACCTACTGTCAATGACTTGCTCGTGGGAGAATAAGACCGGCTCCCAAAAGCTTGGGATATGAAACCGTTGAAGCAGTTAAGTTGAGGGCTGCATAGAAAAGATGTATGAATTTTTAAAATTCACTTAATTAGACGCAATAAGCTTTTGCCAACAAATTTGTGGAATTTGAACTCTAAAACAGTCTATAAGTTCTAATTCCTCAAGTTTAATGCTACGGGTAAAGTAATATGAAGAATATGAATTGGATTTTCTACAATGGCTCTTTGCTTAAGTTTTCAATATTTTATACTTTGTGAACGCCATGTTGGGGTGTTTGCAGCTAGGCTATACAATTTGGGAAGAGTCCGATCAAGTATCGAGAATTGCCAAAGTATAATAGTGGTATCCTTGGTTGGTATGGTGGGTAGTCAGCAAAACATTTTAAAGATAATAATCATGATATGGACAATAAATCAGCTAGAGAATACGCCTCCAAAGTAAATTCAGATGTAGTGGACCTTTTTAACGACTCTTCTGTTGCCCGATAGCTATTGATGTTTTTATTTACACATATTTGCATTGTTTTGTGTAAAATTTGTAATGGAGTTTCTTAATAGATGAACATAAGGACTTTGCTTTATATAATTATATTTTGCTATTGTTAAACTATGCTCAACAATGCTCCATGAAATACAATGCCCATGTATAATCAAGCAATGTCAGATGTATGTAATTATCATCAATGCCATCGAAATGCAATCAGGTTTTATGCAGCAAAGTGTATAACATACCTAATGTACCTTTTAAAATTTGCATATTTAAAGTAACACTAATTTGTTGTCCATCTACTAATATATTGAAGAATGGTGTGAATTACATTTTTTTATGGGTAATCAAGCTATGTTGGAATAGAGTAATACTCATTTGTGCCATCGATATGCAATTGAGTTTTAACCGAAAAAAAGAGGCACAATAATATCTTACTACCCCTCCACGTTTTAACACTTCAAATACAACTTCGTAGTCCAACTATAGAGTATAACCTAAAGTACATTTTTGCAAATTCAATTTCTAACATCACACACTATTTTCTAGCCACTATGGCCATGATTACAAATAGGGAATACGTTGTAAAACCACATAGCAATATCTCTAATTTTATTTTAATGGGTATAAATTATTTCCACTTCTTGTGGTCATAAGGTTCAAACTTCTTATTGCAATGTCTCTTTTATCTCCTCCTTTCATTGGCCACATCTTTATTATTCTAGTTATGGCCTTAGTGCGTACTTTGCACCAAATAAGGCTTTAGCATATTTATGTTTGACAATGCCAGGTGTAAAGCCATCCAACATATAGCATCCTTCAAGTCATATTGTCAAACTCACAAACAAAACAAGTTATGCACTACTAAATAAGACATACTTAAACTCTTTGAATTGTCTGTTATTTCTATATGTAAATAATTACTTACCTTGTATGCTTTATCAAAAATGTTTTTATCATTCTTCATGACCATTATCATATACACTATACAGTCAAAGTCATTTTTCTGCCTCGCCATTTTATTGTTCACCACAATTGTAAACTTGTGAAACTTAAATTTTTATCTAAACAAACCACGTATTTGCTTCACCAAAATAAAGTCTAATGATGCTAGTTGCAAATATACGCGACACACCATTTTAAAAACACAACTAGTACAATTCTTCTCTCTACAACAACTTAATTCATATTATATGCCCCTTCAGCTTTTTAACTTACTAGTATCAGACAACCTCATAAATAGAATTCAATGTCTGCTTGTTCAGTAAGGGATCATAGATTTCAATGCATTCCTCTACCACAATGACAACAAATAAGTAAAAGTGATATCCACTAAGGTTGATTAGAATAAAAAATTATACATTAATACATATTATATGACATCACTTTTAGTATCATTGTGTTTACCATTATATATAAAAGGTACATATTAGTGCAGTATTTACCTTCTCACACCGCTACAGATCATTCATGTAATTTACACAAAATTTACTTCCTTCCCTTAAATGGTTTAACATTTGTGCTCCAAAAAATATACCTTGCTGTAATGTTATTAAAGTAGTTCTTCCATTAACAAAAAGTTACATAAAAAATGGACATGTATTATATGTGTTCCCCCACGATGTTATTGAAATAAAACTGACCGAGTAATATGTATGTAGGAACCAAGTGCACCTTAAAGAACCATCTTTACTTTTTTTCTCCATCGTTAACATATCAAAAAACAATGTAATTATCTGTGCATAAGTATTACACAAAACTTAGTTTAAAAAATTTTGTATTACACACAAATTATGACCTCAACAATGTTACCACCCGGACATTAAAAAAATGTTAAAAATATCAACCTCACTGTTAACCCATCTATTAGGCCTAAGTGACAACATGCTGCTTTAGTTTACAATATTGAACTCTATTTCAACAACTAGGTCGCCGCATAGATCAAATAACTTATCAGTCATACGTTATAAAAATATAACCTTTATCAGTTATATACGTACCCCATGGATTGACTAGCATCAAATAAGTATTTGATGATCATGCTTCCTCATCTGTCACAGCGTACAAAACTACAAATGGACTAATCTTGTAACGTTTCTTAGGATTGTTATCCACTATTGTGTCACTTTATAGATAATCTAACCTTAGTGTATTGACATTGCAATTATGGAATGCATTTGTTGCCCCAACTGAAGCAGTCATTCGTGTATAATCATAACCAAGTTTGCCCTCCTACCAAACAAAAAATAATCTACCTATTTGTCATGTGCACCCACTTTGTACTATCTCTAAATTATGTAATCACATTGTCCACCATGTCATTAACAATTTTATATAAACACTATATGACATTTTATCTTTATCTGATGTGTCACCTCACGAATTTGAGATTCAACATCTTTCTCTTACATAATCCTTTCCAACATCTACATCATCTATACTCCACGCTCCATGATATTACCGTCTGCATTATTCTTCTTCCTGTCAACCTTCATACTTCCATTACCAAGCCTTGTATCTTTATCGTGCTCGTCTGAACTCACCTCAATGATTGAAGGTATTGAAGTAACTTGCATTCCACCTTTCATTTCGTGTTTTGAATCTTTGCCAATCAGATCAACAACTTCTCCAACCGTTTCTATTTGACTCAGTATTTGCCTTGTCATTTTTTTAACTATTTCTAAATTACAAGACAACACATCAAATTTTGATGACATCCTTAAGATATCATTGGATAGATTGAATATTCATTAACTTCTCAATGTCAAGCCAAGATGAGCCTTCTTCAATACCTCCAACCACATTATAACATGATAGTTGTATACATACATGCATACAAGCATAACAATGCACATCATAAATCAGTTGATCATGAAATCTACCAACTACATACTTAAACATAGCATAATCCAATTAACATTATTTTTACGCACGCCTATACCTCTGAGCTATCAAAGCCCCCATGTTTGTCCCACCACTTCATAAATCGCCCTATTTTCTTGCTATCCAATTCCACAACTGGTGGCATAGTAAACCGAGCCTTTAACAAATTATATTTCAAAAGTGTTGTGAGATTCAAAAGCAGTTTATATGTGTTTGCTGAATTCTACCGTTATAATATCATACAAATTAATATGATTGAAATTGAAATTAAATTATTATTACCGATATATATATAATTATGATGAGAGTAGTAATAATAGTGAAATCTGCAAACTCAGTAATAATAAAAATTATTTTTATTATTATTATAGAAGAAACAAGATGAGATATAATTATTGAATTTATGTTAAACATTAATGATTAATTTTCTTAAGTAGAATTAGAGTTAATTAATTTATAATGAGATAATTTTGTATTATTTTATTTGTGTAAGGATACAATTAGAATTACATTTACATCTCAAATTAAAATTTGAAAAGCAATGCTCTCTTTATTTTTTACAATCTACTGTGGGAGAGTATAATTTTGTCAAAAACGATTTTGATATTATTTTATCAAGTATATAAATTAAATTTTAACTTTTCATAATCACTTTAACCTCTCCAACAGCAAGTTTAAACAGGCCCTAAAGATAACTATCTAAGTTATATAAGGATAGCTTTTACTCCTTAAAGAAGAGATCAAATAAACTTGAGGATTTTATCGAGTAATTCAAAGAGATATACAACAGCTTGAATTCAATCGGGAAACCAATCAATGAAGAGGACCAAATGTTTCAAACTCCCCAAAGCCTTGCAACCAAAATATTTAGATTTCAAAACAGCCAAGCTAGCAAAATCACCTCACCTAACCCTGAATCAGTTTCTGTATACACTCAAAAATCATGAAAAGGCTATAATAATGCCCGCAGAAGAAGAAGAAATAAGTAAACATGAATCAGGCTTTTTTAGTTAGAGAGGCCACGGAAGAAACCAACGAAGAGGATGACAAGGCAATTGTGGGAGAGGTGCGCCTTCAAACAACAGTGGCGAACAACCCTTGTACCAAAATTCACAAAACTACCAAGGCTATGGGCAAGGCTACCAGGAATCACTTTATAGCGACATCATATTAAGATATTGAGATCAGAAAGCAATTTGGTTACCATTCAATGTAATAAATGAATTTTTTTTTAAGAATAATGGAAGGGAAAATAATAATGGTACGTCAAGTAAAAATGTATTTTTGTATAGAAAACAAAGAAGAAAAAAAAATCACTTTTTAAGGGCAAATTTGAGATGTTTTAACTTTTAAAATAATTATTTTTAGTTGTGCTAGAAAAATAATTAACTGTAAAAAGAAGCAGTTAGGTATATAAGAAATTATATTTCAAAAGTATGTGAGATTCAAAAACAGTTTATATGTGTTTACTAAATTTTACTTTTGTAATACCATATGAATTGATATGATTGAAATGGACATTGAATTATTATGACCAAAATATATATGTATATGTATATATATATATATTTAATTATGATGATGAGAGTACTAGTAATAGTAATGTATGCGAAATTTAATAATAATAAAAAATATTATTATTATTATTATTATAATTACAGAAGAAAGAAGATGAGATATAAATATTTAATTTATGTTAAATTTTAATGATTACATTTTCTTAAATAGATTTGGAATTATTTAATTTGTAATGGGATAATTTTGTATTTTTATTTGTATGAAGATACAATTAGAATTATATTTACATCTCAAAATTAAAATTTTAAAGAAACACTTTTTATTTTTTAAAATCTGCTGTAAGAGGGAGTAATTTTGCCAAAAATAATTATGATATTATTTTACAAATATATAAATTAATATTTAACTTTGCATACCCACTTTAGCCTCTCCAACAACAATTTCAAACAGGCACTAAAGATAACTATTAAAGTTTCTAAAAAAAACTATTAAGATCAAAAGAAAAAAAAATGTAAATAGCATTAAGTGAACTAAAAATTTATTTTGGAAGGGTAACCATTAAGGTAAAAGTTAGAATATTTAATGTAAGAAGCAATTATTAATTATTTCAATGCATACTTGGTAATTATAATATAGGGAGTTATAGATGTAAATGAGCAAGAATGCATATCTTTTAGAAGTTTCTTCTTTTAATTCTGTAGGTAATTATTTTGTAGGAATTTTACGTGAGGTAGTGCCCTATGCAACTACCGGCCATACTAAATATATTATACTTTAACATCATACTAATTAAAAATCTTTGATAAATTTAATTTTCACTCTATAATTAAGTTTTTATTACACAACAACTACAGTTTCAACATGTCTTATACGAAAGGGACCTTATATTTGCTATATGAGATTAAAGCTGTTAGATCTCTCTATCAAAACAAAATGATTCTAATTTTTTTATTGAAGAAAATTGTATTCATATCAATCACTTTGTTTACTTTTAAATATGAAATCCCCCAATCACTTGTTTTTTTTTTTTTTCATAAGCTTATAAGATAGAAAAGAAGGACCGATGTGTCAAATGTTGTCCATGCGTGCACGTGAATCATTGATCCGGAAAATATTAAAAACCTTTAGGTATTTATCAATAATAAAATTGTGCAAAAAAGTATAGCCACATTGCACATGATGTTTTGGTCGTGGGTAAATATGCACCTCCTCAGTCATTACATTAGGGATGGATGTGAGATGATAAATATATTTTTTATTTTAGGAGTTTTTTGCCTTTTCTCTATTTTTAGGTTTGTATTTTCTTTCTATAAAAGAATCTCCTCTTCCTTTCTTTTTAGGATCCATGTTCTTTTCCGTTTTGTGGAAATTGTATTTCCTTTTCATAAAAGGGTCTTTTCTCTCTCTTTTTTGGGTTTTACGTGTACTCTTTTCATAGAGCCTTCTTTCTTAATATAGAATATATATTTGTTTTTTCCTTTGTATAGGATATGTGTTATTCCATTATACCATCTTTTGTAGGTTTTATATTCTTCTTTTATAGTGTCTACTTTTTTAATGTAGGCTATGTGTTCTTTCATTATTTGTGGGATTTGTATTTTTCTTTTATAAAAGCATCTCTTCTTACTTTTTTAATGGGTTATATATTTCTCTTTCATAAAATGTATTTTTCTATTATGAGATATGTATTCTTTCTTTTTTCTCTCTTTTTGTAGGGTTTATATTCCTATTTCAGTGTTTACTTCCCTAATATAAACTACGTGTTCTTCACTCTTTTATTGGGTTGTTTCCGCATTAATATGTAAATTTAATATATTATCCCAATAATTTTCTCATTGTAGTATAATAATATTCCTCTAATATAATAATAATATTAACAAAAAAAAGTATCGCCATGTTATAAACATGGGTTGGCTATATCTCATGCAATTATGCAAATTTAGACTGTAGCCAACCACCCCCAACGTTATTTCAATATATTATATTATATTATATTTGTTAGTGCTATTAGTTGTCATTATTGACAATGATACCTATATATTTACATATGGGCGACACTAGAATTTAAAATTTTGGAAGATAAAATCATAAGGATTGATAAACATTAGTATAATTTTAAAAATGGGTAATGATGTATAAATTTTTAAAATTTGATATTTTTAAAAAAATTGATTAATTGTAAATGACTTTTTCACCAAAAAAGGAAAATAAAAATATTAAACAATAAACATGTATTTGGTTATTGGAAAAAATAAATTAATATTTTAACATTAATAAATTTAAAATTAAAAGTAAAACAAATAAAATCCATAAAAATACATATAAAATTATAATAATAAGATAACTAAAACATTAACGAATATATAAACAAAATTATTACAACATATAAAAAATTCTAATTTGTTTCTTAGAAAATTGTTTTTCTTAATCTTTGAGCTATAAAAAGTAGTTTGATGTAAATTGACATAATCCCATACTTATTAGTATTATTAACTAATCTCATACTTGCATTACCTCAAATTAAAACTCATATCAAATAGAATCTAGTCAATATTGTTTTTTGTTTGTTTTGAAGGGATAGAGTAAAGTTGTGGAATTGAATAAGACATTTTAATTTATTCGCTTGTGGATGTTAGTATTTGACATCTAATAATTTATTTAAAAAATATATTAAAAGTACACCACACATTAAATTAATAAATAATATAAAATAATTTTTAATGTGGTTCACCTTAATTTGAAATAGATTTGAAAAAATAATTTATTATAATCTTATAATATAAAATACAATAGTATTCTAACAATTTTATATATAACTCCTTATAAAAGTTTTCTTGCATAATTTTTTCATTAATCCTTTAATCTTTTTATATAGTGAATGATATCTAATTATTTATTGAATTTTTATTTTTAATCTTGGTACAACTTGAACACTACTTTTAATAAGATAAATTGTACGAAAAATCTATTAATTTCGAAATCTCCTAAATTAACTCAAATAAAATAATTTAAGTCTTTCTTCTCATTGGTTAGCTCTAGAATGTCTTTGACTGCTGACTGTTAATAAAGCTGTAACCTGTAGCTTTTGGTTTCTCCTTAAAAGGGCTAATAATTGTCTCTCTGTGTGAATATATGAAACATCAAAAGTTTAGAGAAATTAATTATGTAGATGATGATGATGATGATGATGATGCCATTGCCAACTGGGTTTAGGTTCAATCCCACCGATGAAGAGCTCATTGAATTGCTACAAAGGAAAATATCTGGCCACCAAATGCCTTTTCATAGCCATTTCATTCTCGAAACAGATGTTTACGAGCTCGATCCACAAGATCTTCAATGTTTGTTAGCTTTCTTCTGCTTTTTATTATTTTTGTCTTTCTCTTTCTTTGAGCTTTATATCAGCGATTCATTTCATTTAGGGTTTTTGATTTTTTTTTCCAAATTATTCGTCGAATTCTAAATATGTATAGCATGATGGAATGTGAAAAATAATTAACTCATTTTATATTTAGACCTGTTTCATTCAATTTCTGGGGATTTAAATGGGTATGCAATGCACAAGTTGGCAGTTATGAAGCTCACTAGTCCAATAAAATTGTTTCTATAATCCACTGTTTGCTCTCTCCCTTTACAGCTCTGAGCCAAATTGTTTATATAATCATTTTCAAATTTATTCGTTCTATGCCTATCATTTTGGTAAATTTAGGGCTGTCTTAGGTCTAAATTAACCTTTTCTGCATTGGTGTTTTCAAATCTCTATCAAGTTCCTAATTGCATGACAGTTGAAAAAATAAATAAATAAAAGGAATTAATAACAAAGGTTTTTTTCTTTTCTATTCCCCCTCTACCTTTTTCGTTGATTTGATGAGTAATTTTAGAGGGACACAGTATGACGTTGAATTAGATTATAAAATAGTATTTAATATCAGTTCCATAAAATATATTAATGTAGTTTATAGAAATTTCACGTATATCTCGTTGTTAGGCACAGAAACTTTATATAAATTATTAATTAATTTATTTCTTAGTTGTGTAATTCATTTGTGATAAATATGACTATATTCCATGTTTAGCCAAATTATTTTGTTATATTTACAATCTAATGCCCTTTATATAGGGGATCACAATGTGGCACTATCCAACAACGAGAGGTTTTATTACTGTTTGAAGGACAATATTTCCAGAGAAGTTTCAGGTCATGGATGGTGGAGAGCTACAGGTCACGTTAAGAAAATTAACGCTAATTATAATAATAAACTTCTTGTTGGTTCCAAAAGACCTCTAACATTTCATAGATTTAGAGATCTTGATAATAATCAAAGAAGACGAAACAAAGCCATCAAGACTAACTGGATTATGCATGAATATAGCCTTGAGTCCCACACAACGGTTTGTACTTTTCTATCTTATGTTTATCAATCTTAATTCCTAATCTATTATTTTAAAAGGGTAAAACAACCTTTACCTCTTTTTATAATATCTATCAATTTCTATTTACCTTTATAATGGCTTTAAAAAGAAACAAAACCTCGTGTCGTTAGAAATATTTCATATCTTTTAATTTTTTTTATGATTTTAACAATTTTATCTTTAATAATACAAGACTTAATAGTTTTACTCTTAAAGGATTTAAAGTAGAAGAAAATAAAAAATGTGTCATATGATTTTAATTTTTTGTATTATTTAAAAATATTATCCTTAATAATATATAGCTTAATAATTTTATCCTTGAAAATTCTCAAACAAAAGAAATAAAAAATAGGTCCAAAGGATTTGTAGCCCTTGATCTCAAAAATAAAAGGTGTTAACCAAACTACTCAATAAACTTAAGTTTTGTCTTGTTTTGGTTTTGTTTTTATCTTTTCAGCAAGGTGTTAGTGTTAATTATTATGTTTGTTATATTATAGGAATGGAGACTTTGTAAGATTAAATTTAAGGGAAAGCCAAGTGCACAAGAAGAGCTTGAGAATATAAGAAAAGCTGGCAGCTCCATGCTTGCTGAACAACAACAGTTGTCAGCACAGAACTTGCAGCAATATCAACAATATTCTGAAGCCAATTTCACTGATTTCTGGGGTGGTGAAAACCAGCAAAATCAACAATATTCCTTTCAAATAGAAGCAACCGATGTTGAGCAGCAACAGCAGTCGGAATCAGCCTCATAAGATCCTTATCATTATAGTTATTTTGATATTGATCAGCACAAGCAACCTGCAGATCCATCACAGAAAGCATTTCCTAACCTTTTGTGCTGGCAGAACTAGCTGTTACGTTTTCTTGAAAATTTTCCTTCAGAGTCGAATTCCACTTTAAATATTTTAGTGTTCCCAATTATTCGCATTTTGATTTTTTTTTCAAACTATAGCTTTTTCAAAGCAAGTATTTCTAGCCTTTGTAAGAGAAATTTTATGTTTTGAGTGACTGACATTTTGATTTTTTGTTTCCTTAAGTTTTTCTTTTATTTTGATATCTTGCACTTGTATTAGGTGTTTATGGGGAGAGCAATATTATACTTTTTAAATAATATTACAAATTTTATATTTTAAATTAAAATGTTAAATAATTATTAAGTAATAAAATAGTATAAATTCTTAAATCACCTAATAAATTATTTTACTATTTAATAATTATTTGACATATTATTTAAAAAAATATATATAATTTAAAAAGTATAAGATTATTCTTACGAAAAACTACCTCGTTCATCTTAACTAGATGATACTGTTTAATCTCTTTTGTTTATTTCATCTGCTCTCATTTTTATAAATTAGCACCGATAAATGTTCATTATTAAAGAACATATCAATAAACTCGTAACTATGTTAAGTTAGAATAATATTATATTTCATAAATAATATTTTAATATTTTATTTTAAATAATATGTCAAATAATTATTAAATAATAAAAATATAATGGATAATTATAAAAATTATACTATTTAACTATTTAATAATTACGTAAAATATTAATTAAGAATGAAAATTTTGATATTTTATTTAAAAAGTTTGATAAATTATATATTGATTCTTCATAACCACTAGTTAATTATCTCAACTAATTGTATTTTAAATAACGATATATTTTATTAAGTTTTAAAAAATTATTTTAAAAGTAACAAACTTAAAAAAACCTGTCTGGATCATAACCAAACAAGTTGTAGAGGAATCAAGAAACCCAGAAATGCAAAATACAATATGTTAATGTGGTTCGACTTTATCTGCTTCCAGATGGATTAAGATCACAAACTTCCTTAAAAGACGCAAAGATTTATAAGGATTTACACTGAAAATTATAGGCAATTATTAGAAAAAGAATTACAACAAATGAACAAGAATTGAGAAAGTTCTCAACTTCCAAAATAGCTCTGTCAATCAGCTTCTATTCCAGGCCAGACAACAGAGTAACAAAATGAATTAAACAAATTAAGGATTTAATTGGTTAATTAAGATAAAAATGGAGATGGAAGTGATAATTTTCTTATATATTTATACATATATAATGATGATGATGATGTATGAAGGAAGGTGGCAAGAACTAGAGCTAAAACGATGTGAGCTACTGCTAAGCTAGCTTTCACAATTCTTATATAAAATTCAAAATTTCAGAGATGAGGTTTGAACTTGGATTATGACGTAGCCATTGATATGCTTTATTGATCAGGTTCTTCGAGGAAACGGAACGTTACTTTTCTTTCTTCTTTCTAATTGGACACATCAACCAGAACTAAAAGATTTCGTATAAAATCTTTCCTTCAGATATTAAAGCTTCTTTCCTCCAAGTCAACAATTCATACGAGCTTCGGTCGAATAATGTTATTTTTGCATATTAAATTTATATCGTGTCTATTTCCTCTCTCTTAGTAATACATGTCTATTTGTACCTAAAAGAATTAACGTTTATCTATAAATAAAACGTGTCGCAATTATGGACGTTAATTTTTTTACTCAACAAAGAGGAAGAAATGGAATAGTCCTACTGTTTCTAATTTAATACCAAATCTTCCTTCAACCCAATTTGGTATTAAATCTTTCCTTTTAAGAAAGTTTCCGTTAAGTTAACCAATAATATGAGTTTCCTTACATCAAAACTTATTTAAAATCAGTTTCTTTAATTTATTTACAATTTCTTTTTAAACCTTTTTCATCCAACTTCATTTTTATGGCCGCCCACTTACGTTGCATCACGAATCGAATTTCATTTTTTTTAATTCATTATTGGCAAAGGGCGAACTACCGCAAGTAAAATATGGAAACATGCATATTACATAAACAAGATCAGTGTGAAAAGTATCAAAATTCAAAATTTTAATTAATGAGAAAGCTTTTTTTTTATTTTCCCCCTAGTAGAGCATTTTTTTATTTTTTGTTTCCTTTTTATTTGCCATTTAACTTAGTTGGAGTTTATCTAAATAATAGCACCTGTCTTATTTACCGACATTCACTCGTTTATTCAACAAAGATGATGCACATTCGATAGTTTTGGCATAATTTTACAAAGATGTTGCGGTGGAAACGATACACACAAGTAATAATAATGCAGCAAATAATTATAAATAATTTAAAAAGAGAAAGGATATGAGAAATTACATAAATAATTTATGTAGTTCGGTAACTTATCCAAATTAACAGTAGATTAAGATTTTTTGTTCTTATTATTAAATTACAAAAACACTTACAAAATATACTTTTTATAAGAGTCACCAAGTTCACAAAGAACTTGCAACAATTACTCTCTCAAATATTCCTCTTGTTTAATCTAGGAATTCCGCATCACCATCACCCACAGATAGTAGTGACTTTGATTAAGTTCTTGTATAAAACGAACTTAACCGAGGGCAATGGCTTAGTTAACATGTCACCAAGATTTTCATACAACGAAATTTTTGTTAGACTAATCTCGCCACTTTGAACTATCTCTCTAATGAAATGAAGCTATACATTAATGTGTTTAGACCTTTTATAAAATACTTAATGCTTGCTTAGGTGTATGACACTTTGGCTATCACAATACACTCCGATATTGATGTCAACAATAGCTAATATCTCAGTATATATACATTTTAACTACACGGCCTCCTTTATAGCTTCACCCATAACTATATACTCTACCTTAATGGTTGATAATGCCACCATATGTTGTAAAATAGACCTCCAACATATACAACACCTAAACATCATGAATGCTTACCTAATCAAAGACCTTTTTTTGTCGAAATCACCTACATAATCCGAGTCAACATATCCTCTTTCCATTTCACCTTCATTCTCTGCCCTTTTATACAATAAACCATGGTCTAACATTCTTTTTAGATATCTTAATATCTATTTCACTGCATGCCAGTGATTTTTCTCAAAATTTTCATGTATCTACTCACAAAACTCACCGCTTTTGTTATGTTTGGTCTTATGCAAGTCATAATGCTCCCACCATTGTTAGCATATAGTATTTTATTCAACTGTACTTTATCATGTTCGATATCGGCGACTAGTTACTAAAAGTTAAAAATGCATGGCCAAAAGAATGAAGACAGCCTTTGCATTGAACATACTAAACCTCTCTAGTATCTTAAGTATATACCTCTATTGTAATAAAAAGATAACATCTCTTCTTTCTCTCATAATAACCATACCTAAAATTCTCTTTGTTACTCTCAAATTCTTCATCTCGAACTCATAACTCAAGTATTTTTTTCAATTTATATATTTCTTCCATATTTATATTCAATCAGCATATCATCCACATAAAGAATTAAATACATACTCATCTCACTATTTAGACTCTTAAAGTACATACAACCGTTATACATGCTTTTATTGAACCTATAAGTTATTATGAAATTATCAAATCTCCTATACCACTATCTAAGATAGTGCTTCAACCCGTATAATAACCTCTTCAATAAATAAGCATACTCCTCTATGTTAGGTTCTACAAACCCTTGTTGCTGCTACATGTATATCTTCTCTTCAAGCTCTCCATGTAGAAAAGTTGTCTTTACATTTATCTGCTCTATATGTAAGTCAAGGTTTACATACATAGCTTACAAAATCCTAATAGATGATTTGACATATTAATCATGCTCGGATTGTGTCTAAAAACTGGTGAAAATATCTTATAAAAGTCTACCCTTCACGCTGAGTGAAACTTTGTGCAATTAGCCTAACTTTAAACCTCATAGGCCTTACTCCCGATATTCCCTTATTAACTTTGTACACCCACTTACACTCAACTAGTTTTATATTGTGAGGTCTTTCAACCAAAACCCAAGTACTATTTTTTTTAGAAGAGAACTAATCTCATCTTCCGTGGTCTACTGTTATTTCTCACTATTCTTACTCTTTATAGCCTCTTTATATATTTTAGACTCATCATGCTCAAGAGTGTATAAAAAATTATAAGCATGGGCTATTAAATTTGCTTAAGCATACATTATTAGTTAATTTATCGTTCTCTTTAGCCTATCTTTGGCTAGTTGGTACTCTTTAAGTTCCATCTAAGGACTTCTAATCTGACTATGTATGGATTTAGAGGAATTGACCGATGTCTCTTGTTCAACTTCAAGGGTTGCCTTGCTGAAATGTTAATCTGGGGGCATCTCGGATTTACTCTTTTCATCTACTTTAACCTCAACTTTTTTGAGTGACTAAACTTTCTTGGGTATACGTTCTTCTTTCTTTTCTTCTCGGGGATCTTTCAACATTGTTGTCACATTGAACATCACATCTCCACTTATGTTACTTCTTGGTGGCTTCAAATCTTTACATCACACCTTGTATCCTTTCCTACCTTCTGGATACCCTATAAATATTCCCTTCATTGCTCTAGGTTCCAATTTGTCGTGCTTCACATGCACAAAAGTTAGGCAACCAAATATCTGGAGGTGAGTATATTTGAGAGGGCTATCAGACTATTTTTATTCTAGGGTCTAATATCTATTGCCGAGTATTGTGTGTTTTGTATATATATACTTTTTAATGCAAGTGAACATTATTGCAACAAGTAATATACGATGAGTAAAGTATCGTTCCCATAAGAAATTGTTATTATTACTTGTTAAGAACTAAAATCTTGTCCTCTTACTCTTATTCAAACCAGTGTTATTTCAATGTGTTTGATATATAAATTAAATAAATAATGAACTAATTACAGAGATTGAGCAAAGAGAACAAATGTGACAACATCAATACTTAAATTTCTAGGATTATAATAATCTTTCAATACTTCACTTGAATCCAATTACTCCCTTTAAAATTATCAATATGAATTATTAACCAAGAATTTTAATATCCTCACAAGCTTCTTCCAATGGTAAAGTGAGTATATCTCATTCAATCAATTACCAATATGCCTATGATAATCAAATTGAAATAAGATTCATTAAGTTCAAGTTCTCTAAATGGTCATATTTACTATATGAGTATACCTCTATCTCATGTGAAACTCAAAACTACTTGCAATGAATCAATTCATCCATGGCCAAAACAAAATTTCTTTTTTTCAAGTTCATTATGGTGCCCAAATCATTCTAATTCATTGTCATATAATTAAAAGCATTAAGTATATAACAAATTAAACATTCAATACCAACATGATGAATAAGGAAAAATAATCAATCTAAACTACATATTAAGTTCACATTGTAATCCTAGCAATAAAAAATAATTCATGAATGCAAACATAAGTTTAAAGCATATAACAACACCATTTTGCATATTAGAATCAATAACAAGTATGAAATTAAAGAGAAGAGAAAATTTTCCCTTATTCAACAGTGATGTTCTCCTCTAATATGAAGAATTCTTTCTTCTTATTATTGATTCTTGCTTTCAAGTCTAAATGATGTATTTAATTTTATGTTCTTTGCTGCTTAACACCTTTTTTTGCTCAATAATGGCTGTTTATATAGGTTTAGGATTACAAAAATAAGACAATATGGCCCTTAAAAGAATGTTAAGCATCCAGTATCATGGCATTAAGATTCAATGCCACAGTGCTGGAGCTACTGATTTCAATGCTACAGCCAATGCCTTAGGGCTATACTGTATTGTATGAACAGTAACTTTTTATATACTGTTCATGTCATTGTACAATATCACTGTTTATATGCTCTGTTCATGGGTACTGTTTATTATACTGTTCACATATTGAGCATTTTAGTCCCCTCTTAAAATTTTATCTCAAATAACTTTGTTTGTATCCGGTTTTCGATATGTTTACACCAATAGTCCTTAAATCTACAAAACAACATTAATATGTATAAATAGACAAATTATTGGGATAAATTGAACAAACGGTAAGTTTAAGAGGATAAAATATTTTATTAATTATACCATATCACTAAGAATGGATTTTTGTTGATTAAGTAGGATACTGTTATTACAGCCTACCCCAAAATACCTTAGACACCCTTGCATTAGTCAATATGCATCTAACCCTTTCAAGTAAGGTCATGTTCATCCTCTTTGCCAGACCATTCTGCTGCAGTGTTAATCTCACAGTTTTGTGCCTTTCAATCTCATACTTAGTATAAAAACCATCAAACTCTTTGTTGCAATACTCGAGGTCATTGTCAGTCTTTAACCTCTTACTCTTCTTTCCAATTTGATTTTCAATAAGGGTCTTTCATGTTTTTAACGTTTCAAATACTTGCTCCTTGCTCTTCTACACATACTAACAACTTCCTTGAATAATCATCAATGAAAGTGAAGAAATACCTTGCCTCATAAAAGTGACTACCTATGTTGGTCTCCAAAGATCCAAGTGTATATAATTAAGAGTGCCTTTTATTTGTTTTCTCCGATATTAAACCTTATTTTATGTATTTTTCTAGCATACAATGCTTACATAAAGAATAGTTAATAGCACAATAACATAATTTTCAGCCTACTATGTATAAAAAGGAAAAAAAAATATAATTTTCAGCCTTTTTTTATCCAAAAAAATAAATAATAAAAAAGGTTAGTGACGACATAAAGAATAGTTATCATCACAAGAACATATAATTTAGCATCATTTTTCTATAAGCTAAAGTAAACATCGTTAGCTTTTTTTTAAGGCAAACTCAACAAAGCGAGAAATTTATTAATGAAATAATAATGAAAGAGTTACAAAGAATGGGGGGGCTGAAAGCACCTTATCATTAGGAAAAAGAAAAGCCAAAGAAAGAAGCTAATAATAGGATGAGGGTTACCTAAAAATTTAATACTGATGGAATCTATAACTAGGCATTCCATTTGTATTCTTAAAGAGCATAGAACTAATATCCATAGAAAGGCATAACCACAAGGTAAAATTATTAAATTGTAGCTCGAGATTCGCCAATTTATCTGCCACTACAATATTCTCTCTAAAAGTATGATTAAATCTAAATTACAAGCAATCAATATAATCCTTATAACGTTGCTACCTATTGTGAAGTTTTCAACGATGACATAATGTAGGTTTAGAAAGAAGATAGAAGACTAAACTAAAGTCAAACTCCAAAATTACCTTATGCCATGCACAAGCAATAGCAATCTCCAAAACTAAGATGACCCCATTATTTCTACAAAGGAACCTATCTTAATTTCAAGAGATAAAAGAAGTCTCCTAAAAACGAACCCACATTATCCCGGAAGACTCCTCCATAAGCAACCATACCTGGGTTACCTTTTGAAAGACCATCTGTGTTGATCTTGATTCACCCGTGATGAGGAAAGTTCTAAAAGAGAGCAGTAACTTTTGGAGCATGTCTCAAATTAGTGTCAATGCCCAAATGGTCTAAGATAGAACTATCATTACCATTAGTCAATCCAGAGCAGAATGTAGCAAAGTAAAGAATATGAGCAAAATAATCTGCCTTAATGCCAAAGGAATTGAAACTCCGATTATCAAATCTAAGACAATTTTGACTTCTCCAAATCAAATAGATCAGATAAGCAGCTAACAACCTTCATAAGTTTAAAAGTTGAGGGCTGAATGATTTAGATAAAATCACTTTCCATAAATCCATAACAGTTGAAACCGAATGAAGGTTTTATTTAAGCATGGGTGAATCATGACCAAAGCTCCATAACATGAAGGCAATAAAAAAATATGCTATCCACCATTTCTATATCATGTATACAAAAAGAGTATATTGCAACAAGAAAAATATCATGGGACCATAATAATTCATCAGTGAAAAACTAAACACATGTATCATATACATGAATTTGGCAGGGAAATTTCTTTCTCCTTTGGTTTTTCTCACAAGTCTTTATTCAATGAAAAACTCTCTCAAAACCAACTCTTATTTTTTCTCTCAATCCCTTGCACGAAAATTCATTCACACATTTGTTAACACAAATGAATCTTAACCATTTTTAGTGCTCTCAATACTTCACAAGTGCTCCACAAAAATTAGATTAAGTGGCCAACTACTAAAATAATTTTTGGTGGCCATTTTAATGGTTTAATAAAATGAACCATTAATCACAAAATGGTACTCCACTTAATTTAGTTTATGTTTCTCAAATTAGGTATGTCTTTTATTTAGGAATAAAATATTAAATAAATAAAATCATATTTTATTTATTTAAATAACATATATGTAATTATTCAAAAACTATTTAAATAATTACTATTTACCTTATTTGATTTTACTAACATAGTTAATTGGTGAATTCATGGTAAAACAATTCATGGAATAAATTGTGCCACTTGTTAATATCTAATTAGTTAATAACCCTTGTCAACTAATTAAATTATATACTTAATATTTATGTCTAAATAAGTGCATAACCCGAGGAACCCCGAAACATATTTTCGGTTTGTTAAAATTTCTAGGAAGGAGCTGTTCAATTTATTATGCTACCTCAGTGCGCAATGAGTACACTTTATATTGTGAGATTCTCTAGGTCAAAGCCCGAAATGTCATATGGAACTCCTTCATACATCCGTGAACGATGCCCCACATACACGTTATGGATATTACAAAGTAACGCATTAGACCATACAAGTTGAGGTTATAACATATTCATATAATCCCTCAATCATTTATATTCGGGTAGAGCAGAGATATAGATCAACACCATCAAATCTCCATATGCCCAACCGAAAGCTTATCTCTAGAATTGTATTTCAATAAATAATATTCTCAAATACTTTTGTAATATTATTTATCCCTACAGTTAGACTCTTTTCCTAGGAATTACTGCTCATGACCATAAGACTTTCTAAAATACAATCTATAGAGCATTAAGATATAATACTCACCTAAATGAGCCGATGAATCTCATATCTATGCACACTGGACTCCATGTGTGGAACCAAAGTATGGTGGATCACTTACAAGCCCACTATGGCACTCAGGTCAAAGGACCACGAATACTACTCAACTCGAAAGACCCTCCATTGACAACTTTATGGGATGTCTATTGGAGATCTTTGTGAGTCTATTTAGTATTCAGTCTTTACTGAATACCTGAATCTCTATACGAGCCACTAAACTCATAGTTTGCTAAGACTAACCATCTAGACCATCCAGATATAGACATACGCCAATCTATATATTTATAAATGTATTCACTGACAGACCAGCATCAGTGAAGATAGATCAGGAACATAATATTTGAGAACATATTTGCATAATGACATTTCCTAGCACTATTTGTAACTCTTTGCAACTACGTCATTATTAATATATTCTTAGGTCTTTGTCTCATTTTAGACAAGGCTCTAACGCTTTAGATATTGCTGACTCTTATAACCTAATAACTCTTATCAGTGCCAACTATTAGCATTTATAACTCTCAGTATTGCTAATTCTTCGCACTGATCTAAACTCATTTAGACCAGATCTAAACTCTTTCTGATCGTACAATGTCTAAAACGTTACAAGCATCTTACCATATATAAATATAATTAACGATTTATTAAAATAATAATACTAGTATAAATATTAAACAAATATTCATACATAATGGGATGGCACGTAAGCACAAATCCCAACATAGAGATATCAAAATTCCTTGGCAAGATGGCTTCCCTAAAAAAAGTGTTTAATTCACTCCTGTAGTATAGTGAAACTATTGCTGACAATCTTGCTGGAATGAAAAATTTCTTTAAGGTTCTAACCCTAGCATCACTTAACTTTGAGTTCTCATCAGTCCATGATCAGATTCTTACTAGTGGCAATTGTGAGGAAAAACTTAAATATCAAGTGGTTAAGCAGTCTACCTCTTTTATAACCTTCATTGCATATACTGGTAATTCGGTCGCTTGTCTTACTCAGTCCTCTTCTTTAAGACCTTGGGTTCTTGATTTTGGTGCCTCTGAATAATTTCTAGTAACTTTTAATTACGTTTTTATACTTCTACATTTAAGTCATTACCATCTATCACTTTAGCTAATGGTTCCACAACTACTGCTCAAGCAATTTGTTGAGCATATCCTATTTCTTCCTTACTTTTAAAATCTGTTATTTATATACCTAATTGTCATTTTAATCTTATTTATGTCAATCAACTCATTCGTTCTTTAAATTGTGCTATCGCAAGTATTGATGACTTTGTTGTTATATAAGATCACAATACGAGGTAAATGATTAGCACAGAAAGTAAGTCACAGGGGCTCTATCATCTTGGTCTTCCACAACCACCTATAGAATGCACTGTCACTAAATCTAAAGCACTCATTCATAATTATTTGAGACATTCCAGTCTGTCAAAACTGCAAATAATGATTTCAAATTTGTCTAGATTTTCGTCTATAAATTGTGAGTCATATTAACTTTGAAAACACTCTCGTGGGTTGTTTCCCAAGTGTGTTAATAAAAGGGTTGCATCCCTATTTGAATTAGTTCACTCTGATATTTAGGGCCCTAGTTGACTTCTTTCTATTTTAGAGTTTAAGTATTTTGTTATATCTTTGAATCCTCTTGTACAGAAATTAAGACACAGTTCTCTACTGCTCTTCATATATTGCGTAGTGATAATGCACGTGAATATTTTTTCGCCTCCTTTACTAAATTTATATCTTCACAGAAAATTTTACATTAGTCTTCATGTGTTTACACTCTGCAATAAAATGGGGTTACCAAGCATAAAAGATTAGTCATATTATTGAAACTGCTTGTACCTTACTTATCTATAATCACATTCCTCTCTATTTTTGGACCAACAGCATTCTTACTGTATATTTTTTTATCAATCGTATATCTTCTTTCGTCTTAAAAAATAAAGTCCCCTATTCTCTTCTACATCCTGATACGCCATTATATCCTATCTCACCTCAAAGTTTCAGCTGCACATGCTTTTTTTCATGTCTTTTCTCTTGGACAAGATAAGTTACCTGCTTAATCTATAAATTGTGTCTTTCTCGAGTACTCCCATTTTCAGAAAGGATATAAGTGTTATTCTTCTGACACATGTCAGTATTTTATATTTACTTGTCATAATTTTTTAATCTTCCCCTTTCTTCTCTTCCTCTTGTTCCAAAATATCAATCATCACAATCTTTCAATTCTTTATATTGCTCATCCTTCTATGTCATCCTCAGAGCTAGTATCTAAGCTGAAATCTGTCATTCCATCTTCAACCTGTTATAATCTTATCCTTGTTCTTTTTACAAATGATTTTATTAATATTGTTCCTGATGTAGATTCTATAGGTGCTACTGTTGATAGAGGTGATGCTATTGATACTGTTCCTGTTGACTCACTGCCTATCCCTGATTCCTCTCCGACTGCAGTCTTGCCTTCTGATGCATAGTTTTTCATTGCTATTCATAAAGGTATACAATCCACTCACAATGCTTATCCTATATACAATATTTTAATTATCGTCGCTTATCTTTCCTATATTATGCCTTTGTGTCTACTTTATCTACTGTTTCTGTCCCAAAAACACTTCTTGAGGCTCTTTCACACTTTGGGTGGTGTTAAGTAATGGTTGAAAAAATGGCTGCTTTGTATGCTAATGGTACATAAAAATTAGTTTAGTTGCCACTAGGGCACTCCACAGTTGGTTGTCAATGGGTATACACTATCAAAGTTAGATCTAATGGATAGATAGATAAATTGAAAGCTCAGTTTGTTGTAAAAGAATACACTCAAATTTATGAATAGGATTATTATGAGACTTTATCTCTTGTGGCTAAAATGTCATCTGTTTAGTTATTCTTATCAATGACTGTTATTTGTCAATAACCTTTACACCAACTTGATATCAAAAAATGTATTTCTTCATGGTAAGCTTAAGAAAGAAATCTATATGGAATAACCACCTGGATTTGTTGCTCAAGGGGAGTTTGGTTTGGTATGTAAGCTTCGTTTCTCTTTGTATGGTTTGAAACAGACTCCTCGTGCCTAGTTTGGCCACTTTAGTGTTGTTATCCATGAGTTTGGCATGAATGATCCAAAGTGAGTCAGATCACTCTATTTTCTATAAACATACACCACAAAGGGAGTGCATATATCTACTAGTCTATATTAATGTTATTGTCATTACAAGAGATGATCAATGAGGTATTAAAAAATTAAAGAATTACTTGTTTTATCATTTTTAGACTAAAGATTTGGGATTGTTCAAATATTTTCTTTGTATAGAAGCTGCATAATCTAAGTCTAGAATTGTTATCTCTAAAAAACAATATGCATCGGATATTCTAAAGGAAACAAGAATGTTAGACTACAGACCTATAGTTTAACCCATGAGTTTTAATGCTAAACTTCTACCTCGACAAAGGAAGCCGCTTTCAAACCGTGGGAGATATCGAATACTGGTTGGTGAACTTAATTATCTTACTATTGTTAGGAGTATGTGGGGTCCACCAACTCTTTGGTCCACTAGCTGGGTGACACCTCAGAGCCACTAGCACACCCACATATCCTCCGCAGGTTACCTGCACCCCCAAGGAATCGAACCCCCGCCCCCATCTCCATGGAGGCCTTATAGGCCTTTAGAGGTTCGTCCTTGTACCCACTGAGCTGGCCAGCCCAATGGGTACAAGGACGAACCTCTAAAGGCCTATAAGGCCTCCATGGAGATGGGGGCGGGGGTTCGATTCCTTGGGGGCGCAGGTTACCTGCGGATTGTGTGCTGGGGCGCCAGTAGGTGCTGAGGTGTCAGCCACTGGTTGGGTACCAAAGCGTTGGTGGGCCCCACACACTCTAACAAAAAGGCCGGCCTTTTTGTTAGGAGTATGTGGGGTCCACCAACTCTTTGGTCCACTAGCTGGGTGACACCTCAGAGCCACTAGCACACCCACATATCCTCCGCAGGTTACCTGCACCCCCAAGGAATCGAACCCCCGCCCCCATCTCCATGGAGGCCTTATAGGCCTTTAGAGGTTCGTCCTTGTACCCACTGAGCTGGCCAGCCCAATGGGTACAAGGACGAACCTCTAAAGGCCTATAAGGCCTCCATGGAGATGGGGGCGGGGGTTCGATTCCTTGGGGGCGCAGGTTACCTGCGGATTGTGTGCTGGGGCGCCAGTAGGTGCTGAGGTGTCAGCCACTGGTTGGGTACCAAAGCGTTGGTGGGCCCCACACACTCTAACAACTATCATATGGCTTAATATTTTATTTTCAGTCAGTATTGTCAGTTAATTTTTACAGTCCCCATATGATAGTCATTGGAATGCAGTTATCTAAATTTTACAATATATCAAGGGCGCACCAGGCAAAAGATTGTTGTAAGAAAATAAAGGTCACACATAAGTGTTGGAGCTGGTGCTCACGTGCCATTCCAATATTGTATGAATATTAATTGTTAATATTTATACAATAAACATTTCGAATAAAGATTGTTAATATCATATTAATATGGTATAATGCTTGTAACATTACAGACATTGTTTGATCTGAAAGAGTTCAGATCTGGTCTAAAGGAGTTTAGATCAAAACTAATAGTTAGCAAAGCTGAGAGTTATAAATGCTAAAAGTTAGCACTGTTAAGAGTTAGCAGGTTATAAGAGTCAGCGAGGTCTAAAGAGTTAGAACCTTGTCTATAATGGGACAAAGACCTGAGAGTATACTTGTAATGATATAGTTGCAAAGAGTTGCAATAGGTGTTAAGAAATATCATTATGTAAGTATGTCTCAAAGATAATGTTCCTGATCTATAATCACTAATGCGGGTCTATCGGTGATTCACTATATATAGATTAGTGTATGTCTATATCTGACTGGTTCAGATGGTTGTTCTTAGCTGACCATGAGCTTAGAGCTTGTATAGGCATGCGGGTATCCAGTCAGGACTGGATACTGAACAGACTTATGAGGACCCCAATAGATATCCTATGACACCGTCAAAGGAAGGTCCTCTCGAGTTGAGTAGTATTCGTGGTCCTTTGACCTGAGCGCCACGGTGGTCTTGTGAGTGATCCATCATGCTTTGGTTCCACATATGTCAGAGACCTTTCATGGTCTGACCGCTATGTGTCGCTGGGTATGGTCCGATGCTCATGGAGTCCGGTGTGCGTAGATACGGGATCCGTCAGCTTACGTAGGTAAGTTGTATATCCGATGCTCCGAGATTGTATTTCATAAAGTCTTGTGGCCACAAGCATAAACCCGGGAAAAGAGTTTCCCATAGGGTTAAACAATATAGCAAAAGTGTTTGCGTATATTGTTTATAGAGATACGAATCTGGAGATAAGTTTATGGATGAGCAAATGGGGATTTGACGGTGCTGATCTATATCCCCGCACATCTAGGATATAAATGATGGAAGGATTATACGTGTACGTTATGACCTCAACTTGTATGGTCTGACACGCTGATTTGTAATATTCGTAACGTGTGCGTGGGGCATCGATTACGGATTAATGGAACAGTTCCATTTGACAGATCGGGTGTAGACCTAGTGAGTCCCAATATGAAATGTACTCTTTGAGCACTTGGGCAGTGTACCGTATTGAATTGTTCAATACAGTATAATTCAGCAATTACTAAGGTTACGTTAACTAAAGTATGTGGTTAAATTGGTGGGACCCACTTTAGGTTAACTTGGTAACCGAGTAAGGATATAATAGTAATTTCACTTTATGATTATTTAATTGTTAAATAATTAAAATAAATATTTATTTATTTAATTGTTAAATAAATTAATTTAACATAACTAAGGTTAAAAGTTAACCAAGTGGTTAAGTTAAGTTAACCTTACTTAAAGGTTAAGTAAAGGTTAACCTAACCATGGTTAAGTTAGTTAACTATGGTTAAATTAATTAAATATTTATTAACTTAAAGGTTAAGTTAAAATAATCTAACTAAGGTTAAATGTTAACTAAGGTTAGGTTAAGCCAAATGAAATGCAAATGAAATTCAAATTAGTTTGGAATTAATTCATTTGTATATAAAGTGAAATGAAATTGAAAATGAAAATTGATTTAGTTTTTTAGGTTTTGCATTTTGGGAGCCAATTCAATTTGAGAAATTGAAATTGTTTGTTTTGTGTTTTAAATGTTAGAACAACAAAACAAATTGAATTAATGGTTACTAAATGTAATAACTAAAAACAAGATTTGTTTTATTTATTCAAGAGTTGAATAAAAGGAAAAACAAATTTAATTAAGTTAAATGGTTTAACTTTGTAAAATGTTTAAGAGTTAAACACATATGCTGGATTAAGATGCTGCCATTCTAGACAATCAAACCCACCCTTGTTGATTGCTAGAATTGATCAAAGATTCATTTCATGGTGGACTTCAAAGAAAATTAATCCAAAGGCTTCATTGGTGATTTTCTCAATCTCGAATTTCAGATTAAATAAAATGTTATTTTATGTGTTCATTATATGTAATCTTCCGCTGTGCACATGTATGTATGAGATATGTATATTGTTTGTATGATGAACACAACCCACATGCAAGAACCCTAAGTTAAATTCGCCCAACCATATAACCCAACAAATGGTATCAGAGCAATTTGTGTTGTTATGGGTGGTTTTTTAGTGTTAGCTAAGTGTTGGCTAAGTTGTATGACAAGTTCCGGAGCTGTTGGGATGCATTTTAAGTGTTAAAAATGCAAACCAGTGAAAAACAGCACCTGGAACGCTGCAGCGCTAAGGTCCAGCGCGGCAGCGTTCATATGAACGCTGGAGCGCGGGGTGTATGACGCCCCAGCGCTGGATTAGCGCAGGGGCGCTGGGTGTCTGGCGCCCTAGCGCGGGAAGCACTGCTTCCAGCGCCCCAGCGCTGGTAAGATAGCGCCGCAGCGCTGAGGCTTGTGAAGCCCTAGCGCGGCAGCGCTATAAGACAGCGCCGCAGCGCTGAGGCTTGTGAAGCCCTAGCGCGGCAGCGCTACAAGACCAGCGCCGCAGCGTTCTTACACTAAAAAAAAAAAAAAAGAGTAAAATCTTTTTATTTTAAGCATGTGGGGGTTTATGAGATGTAATAATAATGGTTATTAGTTTACATGATAAACCAAGAAAATAATATTTTATTTATTTATTTATTTTTGTAATCACAATGGGGGCCCCACTGGTGGGGGTTAGTTGTGCTTGTACAGAAATGAATAATTGATTGAGAATAACCTCTCATGTGATGAGCGCATATAATATGAAAGCCTGTAATTAAAATCTCTCTTAATTAGATTGAAATTTATTATATTATGTGATAATATTTTAAATGGTCCGTCTTGTCAATACGGTGTGAGATGGGTCACTATGGTCTTTCCCAATATTGCTTTAGCGTGAGGGATTTGGTCGGTGTGACTTGGTCTAATGCCGGTAAAACATAAGATGAATCAAATATATGCGAACATATTATCCAATATTGCTTTAGCGTGAGGATAGTGTTAGTAACATATATTTGAGCATTGATGAGTTAATCTGAAATACAGTTACCCAATATTGCTTTAGCGTGAGGGTAATGTGTATTTAGGATCAGCAGTAAGAGTTGTATGAGATACAATTGACAAGAGTTGTCTACCTGTTGGATTTATAAAGGCCAATATTGCTTTAGCGTGAGGCTGGAGTAAAACCCCAATGGGATCCACTTCCCGCTGTGTAGTTTAGAATATTATACTATCTTATCCCGTTTGAGAGATTAAAGGGATTAAGTAAAGCAGTGGGAGGGCGTTTTTAGATTAAAAAATGTATAACAGTTATACCCATGATCTAAAGCGTAATTTATTAACAATAAGAAATGTACTGCTACGCATCTCCTAATTTGTCTTATAGAGATAAGATATTTGTCTTATAGAGATAAAATGTTTATCTTATAGAGATAAGATACTTGTCTTATAGAGATAAGATGAGTATGAGCAATCCGTTAGTAATTTTGATTAAAATACCAATAACTATAGGGTACTGAATAAAATTTTTAAGACTTGCTTAAGGATCTAAGAATAGTTCTAGATTTAGTAATATATGATATTACTAAACCACAGAAAGAGAAAAGTCATAATGGAAAGTGTTTCCACTGTTATAAGGTTTGAAATAGTAAATGTTACTATTCATCACATCTTGACTTAAGAATGATTGACCTATAAGATATCTGTTTTACCAAACATTAACATTTCATTAACATTTGATGTTAACTTAGCAAAGGTATGAGATACCGCTTGTTATTCTCATATCTGTAAGATGTTACATGATTTGAGAAATGCTTGATTACTAAGAAATGAGAAGTTCAGCTTCACGTAGGTAATAGAGATTTCCTAAACGTGGTAGCCGTTAAAACTTCACAGTTACTTCTTGTTTCTAGTAACAGCATTAATGTTGTATAATTGCTATTTTGAGCTAAACATTATTAGGTGAATCATATCACTCCCTGTAGCTGACAGAGAGGGTTATCATAAAAATAAGGAAATAGTTCCTTGTGATAAAGATACTGATTTATTAATTGAATGTCAGTTAATGAATGGCCGTTATATCTTATATACAACAGGAAATGTTATAAGTCTAGAGGTGAACAGAATATATAGTATTTCAGCAACTTAAATAATAATGAATAGTGGTATATATAAGATTAGGTCATCTAGTCGTGAGACGACTATCCCGTCTGGTTAAGGATGGTCAGATATTTGATCTGACTATAGAACATTGACTAGTTTATGAATTATGAATTCAAGAGAATATGGCCGAATCTTTATGTAGGTGTAAGACGCCAAACCACTGGTTTATTGGATCTGGTACATATAGATGTATTTAGTCCAATAAATCTTACTGTAATAAATGATTTCGATACTTCATTGTCTTTGTAGTGATTGTCGCTATATAGACATGTGTTTCTCGGAAACGCAAGTCAAAATAATTTCGAAGTGTTCAAAATGTTCTGACAATGAAAGTAAAGAAACAAACCCTTATGTATATTGAGTGCTTTCGATAAGATCGAAGTAATTTATACATAATCAGTAAATTCACAAATTATTTAACTAGAATATGATTCTCTCTCAGCATAGTCCTCCAGATACTCCTCAACATAAAGATGTTTAGGAAATGAGGAATCAGACTATATTAGATACAATCTGATTGATATTGAGAATCGCTGATCTTCTAAAATATCTATGAGGTTATACTTTAGCATCTGCTACTCACTTATTAAATAATTCCATAATCATTCCTACTACTTTATATGAGATATAGACTAAAAGGGAAACGAGTCTTAAGTATGTTAAGACTTGGTGTTATTCTGCTTTCATAAGAGTTATGCAACAGAATAAACTTGTAACCAACGGTACAAGTATTGGTTCATTTAGTATCCCAAGTGTATAATGGGATACCAAATTCTATAATTCAAATGAACGAAATATGTTCGTTTCTCATAATGTCACATTCCTAGAGAAAGAGTTTCTCATGGATTGTGGAGATTATAGAAAGATTGAACTTGATGAAGTCAATCTAAATATAGATGAACCAATAATGGAATTTTAATTTTAAATGAGTGAAATACCTTTAACACACTAAGTTCATAGGTACAAAAGGATATCAAGGCCATCATTTAGGTATGTTTGATACTTGAAGGTGCCCTTGATGTTTTCTTAGTTGAAGAAAAGGATCCTTTTACTTATGAAGAGACGATGTTTGACATTCATTCGGGAAAAATAAAAAGATATCATAAAATTTGAAATTGACTCAACGCATGACAATTAAGTCTAAGACTTAGTTGAGCTTCCTGTAGAAATTGTTTCTATCAGCAGTAAATCAGTTTACGCAGCGGAAGCAGTGTGGGCCCTATCTGAAGGAATGGTCCTTCATGGCCTGACTAATGTTGAAAGGTTACACTCACAGATCTAGGATCTATAATGAGGAAACCTTTTTCATCAGTAACCATGCTAAAGTCAATTTAGATTTTGTTGATGACAAGATACCATAAAATTCGAATTTGACTCTAAGTATGACAATTAAGTCTAGGACTTAGTTGTGCTTCCTGTAGAAACTGTTTCTATCAGCAGTAAATCAGTTTATGCAGAGGAAGCAATGTGGGCCCTATTTGAAGGAATGGTCCTTCATGGCCTGACTAATGTTGAAAGGTTACACTCAGAGATCTAGGATCAATAATGAGGAAACCTTTTTCATCAGTAACCATACTAAAGTCAATTTGGATTATGTTGGCTATTGCTGCATATTATGATAATGAGGACTGGCTTATAAATGTAAATAAGGTGTTCTGGGAAGTATATCTCCAACAAGAGATATGCAGAGAACAACTTGATGTTTTTGCATCCAAGCCTAACTTCTAGTATAATGTGCAAACTGAGGAAGTCCATTTATGGACTTAAGTAGATTTTTCCCGAAGCTGGAATCTTTGTTTATATGATGAAATTAGAAAGTCTGGTTTTATCAAGAATAAAGAGGAAGCGTGTGTTCAGAAAGGGCAGTGGGAGTATAATTATCTTTTTAGTTCTCTAAAGTGGAAAGTATATACTCGATATTGGAAACGATGATTGGAGTATAGCAAGTAAATCAGATAAGTGTTATCTGAGTAAAGAACTTCTTCATAAAAGATTTGAGAGAGACTTCCTGTATACTAGGTATAAAGCTTTATGGAGGTATAGCTAGGAAGCTAATAAGACTCTCTCAAACTTCGTATATAGAATAAGTCCATGAAAAGGTACAACTACATTGACTGTGAGACAGTTAAAGTCCCTTTTAGAAGTGGCATTCATCTTTGTTAGAGGAAGTGTCCTCGGGAAGAAGATGAGAGAGTTAGAGTGTCTAACATCTCAGATGCATTAGCTAGAAATAGATTAATGCATACCGTCTAATGTACGAAATCTGAATTTAGATGGTTGTAAGTGTTACAAGCTGGTATCTAATTAATCCAGATCACGATCATTAAATGGTTGTGAAACATATCTGAAAATACTTGAGAAGTATAGAGGATAAGTTTATATAATATGGAGAAACGTTTCTTACAAAAGAAGGGATACACATATTCAGACTTACGTCTGATCTGAATGGTAGAAAGTCTACATCTAGTTATGTGTTTCTCTTTATCAGTACCGGAGCTAGTTAAATGTGTGTTAGTAAATGTCCACAGGTAATTCTGCCTTAGAGGTAGAATATGTTGCGGCTTGAGAAGTCAGCAAAGAAAGTACAATGGATATTCAAAATTAATTGCAGAGCTTTGAATAGTTCCAAGCTCAGTGGATCCTATCCCACTATATTGCAAAATAACGGTAATTGCTCGAGCCGAGAAGCCATAAGGCACACCAGTATTCTAATCATGTGAACTCTGAAAATCACATAATTAGAAAGTTCTTGGCAACAAGAGTTGTAATAAAAATCTAGGGAATAATCCTTGGATGTAGCGAACCCCCCTAAGCCTAAACTCCTATAGTGTTTGAGAAACACGTGGAGTGTATTGATATGAGATACCAGTACGAATGGCACTGAAGCAAGTGGGAGTTTGTTGGAGCTGGTGCTCACGTGCCATTCCAATATTGTATGAATATTAATTGTTAATATTTATACAATAAACATTTCGAATAAAGATTGTTAATATCATATTAATATGGTATAATGCTTGTAACATTACAGACATTGTTTGATCTGAAAGAGTTCAGATCTGGTCTAAAGGAGTTTAGATCAAAACTAATAGTTAGCAAAGCTGAGAGTTATAAATGCTAAAAGTTAGCACTGTTAAGAGTTAGCAGGTTATAAGAGTCAGCGAGGTCTAAAGAGTTAGAACCTTGTCTATAATGGGACAAAGACCTGAGAGTATACTTGTAATGATATAGTTGCAAAGAGTTGCAATAGGTGTTAAGAAATATCATTATGTAAGTATGTCTCAAAGATAATGTTCTTGATCTATAATCACTAATGCGGGTCTATCGGTGATTCACTATATATAGATTAGTGTATGTCTATATCTGACTGGTTCAGATGGTTGTTCTTAGCTGACCATGAGCTTAGAGCTTGTATAGGCATGCGGGTATCCAGTCAGGACTGGATACTGAACAGACTTATGAGGACCCCAATAGATATCCTATGACACCGTCAAAGGAAGGTCCTCTCGAGTTGAGTAGTATTCGTGGTCCTTTGACCTGAGCGCCACGGTGGTCTTGTGAGTGATCCATCATGCTTTGGTTCCACATATGTCAGAGACCTTTCATGGTCTGACCGCTATGTGTCGCTGGGTATGGTCCGATGCTCATGGAGTCCGGTGTGCGTAGATACGGGATCCGTCAGCTTACGTAGGTAAGTTGTATATCCGATGCTCCGAGATTGTATTTCATAAAGTCTTGTGGCCACAAGCATAAACCCGGGAAAAGAGTTTCCCATAGGGTTAAACAATATAGCAAAAGTGTTTGCGTATATTGTTTATAGAGATACGAATCTGGAGATAAGTTTATGGATGAGCAAATGGGGATTTGACGGTGCTGATCTATATCCCCGCACATCTAGGATATAAATGATGGAAGGATTATACGTGTACGTTATGACCTCAACTTGTATGGTCTGACACGCTGATTTGTAATATTCGTAACGTGTGCGTGGGGCATCGATTACGGATTAATGGAACAGTTCCATTTGACAGATCGGGTGTAGACCTAGTGAGTCCCAATATGAAATGTACTCTTTGAGCACTTGGGCAGTGTACCGTATTGAATTGTTCAATACAGTATAATTCAGCAATTACTAAGGTTACGTTAACTAAAGTATGTGGTTAAATTGGTGGGACCCACTTTAGGTTAACTTGGTAACCGAGTAAGGATATAATAGTAATTTCACTTTATGATTATTTAATTGTTAAATAATTAAAATAAATATTTATTTATTTAATTGTTAAATAAATTAATTTAACATAACTAAGGTTAAAAGTTAACCAAGTGGTTAAGTTAAGTTAACCTTACTTAAAGGTTAAGTAAAGGTTAACCTAACCATGGTTAAGTTAGTTAACTATGGTTAAATTAATTAAATATTTATTAACTTAAAGGTTAAGTTAAAATAATCTAACTAAGGTTAAATGTTAACTAAGGTTAGGTTAAGCCAAATGAAATGCAAATGAAATTCAAATTAGTTTGGAATTAATTCATTTGTATATAAAGTGAAATGAAATTGAAAATGAAAATTGATTTAGTTTTTTAGGTTTTGCATTTTGGGAGCCAATTCAATTTGAGAAATTGAAATTGTTTGTTTTGTGTTTTAAATGTTAGAACAACAAAACAAATTGAATTAATGGTTACTAAATGTAATAACTAAAAACAAGATTTGTTTTATTTATTCAAGAGTTGAATAAAAGGAAAAACAAATTTAATTAAGTTAAATGGTTTAACTTTGTAAAATGTTTAAGAGTTAAACACATATGCTGGATTAAGATGCTGCCATTCTAGACAATCAAACCCACCCTTGTTGATTGCTAGAATTGATCAAAGATTCATTTCATGGTGGACTTCAAAGAAAATTAATCCAAAGGCTTCATTGGTGATTTTCTCAATCTCGAATTTCAGATTAAATAAAATGTTATTTTCTGTGTTCATTGTATTCAATCTTCCGCTGTGCACATGTATGTATGAGATATGTATATTGTTTGTATGATGAACACAAACCCACATGCAAGAACCCTAGTTAATGCCCCCCATAACCCAACAATAAGTTATGAAATACTCAAATGCAAATTGGACAAGGTTTTCATCGGGTAGATGGTTTACTATCGGGTATTATGTTCTTGTTAGGTGTAATCTTGTATCATGAAAAAGTAAAAAATAAGATGTTTTTGCTAGGTCAAGTACAGAAGCAGAATATTATGCCATGGCCTTAGCTACATATGAGCTTATATGGTTGAAATAATTAATCCAATAATTAAAGCTTACAGACACTTCATAAATAAAGTTATTTTGTGATAATCAAGCTGCACTTCATATTTCATCTAACTTGGTGCTTCATGAAAGGACTAAGCATATAGAAGTTGATTATCACTTTATTCGAGAGAAGATCTTGTTTGGCTGTATCTCTGTTAATCATGTTAGTTCAAATAACTAATTAGCGAATATTCTTATTAAATCTCTCAGAGGTCCTTGAATTGATTTTATTTGTAATAAGTTTGACGCATATAACTTATATGCTCTAGGTTGAGGGGGAGTGTTTAAATGTATATAGTATGTATATATATGGTAGGGGCAAAATAAAGAAGTACTAATGATGTTCTTTTTCTATATAGAAGACTTCTTTTCTAAGGCTGATTCTTTTTCTATATATTATACTCTTTCTTTACAATGAATAAGAAAATAGAATCATATTCTCCTCTTTTACAATTATGATAGAATTCTAACCTATCAATAATTGTAAAATTATAATCCAAGTAGAATTTTTGCCATTTTTACCAATTTGGCGTTTTACCTGATTTTAGGCTTTGACTAGGTGAGCTAGTTAGGATGTTTCAACAATGGGACCAACAATGAGATTTCATCCAGATTAATTTGATCAAACTTCTATAGTATATGTTATTTTTATGGCATAATAATTATATAATAATTGTTTTTCTTTATTTTATTAGTCTATTGACATAGCGGATATCTTACTATGTTATATCTTATAATAATTTTAATATAATAGTCAAAGCTTATGCCTGTTCATTCTCTTTGCTTTAAGAATATGATATATGAAATGACTTTAATGAAATCCTGACTCATGTAAAAGATAAAATTATCCAAACTGTTTTTATATAATAGTTACATTTTAGTTATAGATAAATTATGGAGTAAAAGTTTATGTAGGCTTTTCCATATATTTGTGCTTAATGGGTTGAGATGCTATTAACTTTTATTTAGACGTTGTTTAGATAAGTCTTAATGCATTGTATTTATTTCATTAGTTGATGTGAATGGTAGGAGAAGCTTTAAGTTGATCATTTTCTTGTAGATGCCTCTTTTGGTTTGTAGTCATTGATTTACGCAACAATTCTTATTCTTATTCTTTTATCTTGTTTATCATACTAAACATTAAATTGGTTAGGTAAGTCTTATGTCCGCTTCAATCAAAAGCATTTAAGATCAAGAGATATAATTTTTTTATTTTTGTTTTGTTGTTATGTATATTTATATAAGGAGTTATTTATACTTTGTGTTTAGATTTGATCTTATTGCCCCAAAAAATCACCTTCGGGCTTAAAAGCCTCCAAGTCCAAAAGAAGTTAGCCCCCGAAGGCCCAGCCTGATATTCTTTTATGGGACACTCCCTCTCCAAACCCACTACTCCTTACAAAATAGCCTAATCTAAGATAAGCCCATAGTAAGCAATTGGGCCAAGTCCTAGTAGGGTTACATAAGAGAGGGCTTGCTCGAATTCAAATAACCTGATTAAGAATTTGAAGTACCTGCTCGGTAGAACAAGCCAGGACATGACCAAGACTACCATTTACACGCTAACTAAATCAGTTCATCTTAACACTTGCAGCTCAACGAAGAAACTAGATCAAAGCAAACACCAGATCAGCTCTATTAGGAACAGGTTGGGCAAGTATAGCCAGTGAAGTTACCAATAGACTAGGTCTTTGAGGCAGCCCCAGACCATGACTAAGCCAAACAAGGTGATTACCAGAAAACCTCCCCAAGCAGATCAAGAAATCTCACACTTAACCAAATCCACTAGCGAAGGTAGGCATAAAGGAATATGCCAAGAATATACTTAAGTGGATGTTAAAAAGATGCTTGGCGTGCAGAAAAAGCATCTCAAAAAATATTTACAGAAGGATATTTAGCATGTGATAGAAGTATAGAAGAAGCAGAGTCAAAAGCATGTGAGAAAAGATTTGCAGAATGATATTTAGTGTGCAATAGAATCACTGTAGAGGCAGAATACCCAAAAAATCCTATAAACATCGGGATTATAAAAAAGATAGAAAGATACAAAGCAAGAGATAATGCCCAAATAGTGGAAGAACCAACAGAGAAAAAAAGGTTTCTTTTATTTTTTTCATCTTTGACACATGTTTTTTACTTCTATTCTTACTAGTCTCCTACACAAAGACCCTTTTTGACTTAAGCATTGGAGAGTCTTTGTTGGAATCTACCCCGACGAGACTATTACGATAAGCATTACTTGTGATTTGCAAGTTCTGTTGTAGCCAATGAGGAAGAGAAAGCTCAGGCTCCCACGAGTACACTTGACTAGGATATGGCCCAAGTACTAATTCTCGCTAACAAACAAATTCAAAATTTGTTGGCCCGAAGAACCATTTTTTTGGATCAAAAATTTTTGGCACCATCTGTGGGGATTAGAATAAAAAGCTTTGTATAAGAAGATGACATATAACTATAGCAGAAAAATCTTCTACCAACAAGAATCTCACCACTTGATGGCAAGGCCTAAACCTAAACAAGAATGGAAGCCACAGAAATAAGCCTCTCCATCAAATAGAAAGCTCGCTGCCACTCAAGATCCAAACAGAGCTAAGAACCCAGAGAGAAGAAATGGAAGAATTAAGATAGCTCATGGCCGAGTTAATTAAAAGTAGAAGGAGAAAAGTGGGGAACAATGCTAGGAGGAAATCTCAAGTAGAGATTTAGGAGTAGACATACCGAGGGAACAGGTCAAGAACCTTACATGACTTAACAAGAGCAACCAAGCCAAGTCAAGTACCCTTCAAGAGAGAGGTGACGCAAATGAGAGATTTTGAGCATATGGTAAAGATAGAGTTGTCTAATGAACAACGACAGCATCAATAAGGTGAGTCGAGCCTAGAGAGTAAGGTTCATAATTTGAAAGGAAAGTTAGAGAGCCTTTTGCAGAAAATGAGAAGAAAGATCATCCTTTTATGAAAAAGACAAAGGGAGAGAAGATCGCTGCTAACAGATGAGTTGAGAGACGCAGAGCTCTCAAGCAAGTTGCGACTCTCAAACTTGCCCACTTACAAGGGGGTTATTGACCCCAACCACTATGTTGATTAGATTACCAACCTGCTGCCAATTACGGGGCTAAGGTAGGATCAGTTGTGCAGACTCTTCCATATAAAATTTAATAGGCCTACTCTACTCTAGTATAGGGGCTTAAAGCAGTGCAGTATCATCTCTAATCACGAGCTGATTGAGAAGTTTGTATAACACTTTCGAGGATCGTATGCGGCAACTAAAGACCCAGAGCAACTAAAATGGGTTAGATAAGGCAAAGGTGAGAACCTCAGAAATTTCATTTAAAGATTTCACAATAAGGTAATAGCCTTGAGAGCTTTCAACTAGCCCATCGCTTTGGACGTCCTCAAGTCAAGGCTGTGGCTGAATAAATTCTAGTATTACTTGACGGAGAGCAATGTTGCTAATTATGTGATGGCGTATAAGAAAGCGCTGAAGTATATATTGATAGAGGAAGAGGAGGAGGCTAAGAGATCCTTTTTCGAACTACCTAGAGGGTATGTTATGCACAAAGAAGATATAAGATATGGAAGAAGAGAAGGATCCCCACCCCATCCCCAAAAATATCGGGGCCAACTAATGAATACTAGCCTTCGCAGAGTGCAAATTTCACAAATTTGCACAATGCACCAAACAACTAGAAGAATAATAAGCCTGAAAATCAAAGAAATCATGGGCCAAACAGGTCTCGTCTAAATAACCCTCCTAGGCTACCTCGAAGCTCGAGGGGCCATGATGATAACCTGATCGGAGAGAGGAAGGTAGCTCACGTGGATAACCTCGACGCTCAATGAGTACTTCATCTTAATTGGTTTGCGCTTACAGAGCATTTCACCATCACTGATTTGACACTCATAGAGCACTTCACTGTGATTGGTTGATGCTCACTGAGCATTTCACTATCACTGGTTCGACGCACACGAGGTATTTCACCATATGTGGTTTAACACTTGTAAGGCATATCACCAGTACTGGTTCGACACAATGATGATCAAGATAACTCGGCGAGGCAAGGACTGTGGCATCTCCACAATATCACCGTGGCCTTTCCATGGTACCACTGTGGAATTTTTACAAAACCCATGGCACGCTATTCAGTGTTATTATGCCGAGCTCATCTCCTAAAATAGCTGCAAGCCACTCGGTCGGTATTGTTACTCCGAGCCAGCCATCATTTTTTCAATAATTCCCTAAGTGGCTGGAAGTTGCCTTTTCAGTGTCATTACGCTGGGCCAGCTATTATATTATATCACCTTATTAATTAATTGCTGCTCAGTTGTGCCTCTGCCCAACAAGGCATTATTTTTTTATACAACTCCCAAGTCTTTGCAAGATAATTTTTATCACAAAGACAGGCCAGCTATTATCTTGATTTTCGTTACTGTCATATTTACACAATGAGCCAATTGTCATTTGACAATTTCTCAAAGACTTGGATATAAATTTTTTCCCTACGCAGATTTAGTTATTATGTGGCACACTAAGAAGGTTCTTATTTCAATATATTATAAGGGAATCAAGTTCGTACGATTATAATTAACAATTAAACGACCAGCCTTAATGTCTTATGGCTGTGGTGGAATTCCTCATTTTACAATGAAAGCTCACCAAGTTATGAATCACTGACATTACTTGATCATTGCAAACGATTTAATAGTACGGTTAGCTTTTCTTGTAATAAATTTTATTATTATCGTAGATAGCTTGACTAAGCTAAAATGCCTTTGTTATAAATTTTATGGACAGTTTGATTATACTAACATATTATAAATTCTATATTATAAGTTGTCTAGTTATGTTATATTGCTTTTATTTATATGAGAGAACGGGTTCACAAGAAATAGTTATGAAATGAATAGCTCTACACAAGAACGGGAAGAACAAAATATACTTGCATTCATTAACAAAGAGTGTTACAAGAAGTTCTATTACAAAAATTTTCAAACATTACAAATATTTTAAACTTTACAAAAATAAATAAAGAAGAGAAGGTTGAAGAGGAGCTCATTAGCTTATACTGCTAGAGTCGCATCGAATACCTCTAGATCCACAACGAGTAACACCTCAAGATTGGCATCGCCCGGAAGATTGGTTGGGGTAAGAGGATTGGCTGCAGCTTCAGCTCACCTAAGAGGCTGAGTGGCAACAACGATAGTAGCTTAGCCTTAGTTGGTAAGAGGAGTGACCCCGCTGATGCCTACAACATCAGCACCACCACCAAAAGGCACTGATGCTTCTTTAGCATCTCAGGCTTCAAAGGTTTCCCCTTTATTGTGTGAGCTCCCAATGGCCAGTTCCACAAACACTGGAGGCCAATATTTTAGTAGTACTCATCTAAAAGATTGATCAACCTCAGAAACACTACCTACTCCTCAGCAGAAACATTCATCATGACTAACAGACTAATGATTCCTCTACTGCTCAAGTTGAGTTATCAAGGAAGTCTTGCTCTACTCGATCAAATTCATCTCTCGCAAAGCCACTGTGAGTTATGTTTTAAGCTCTTCGTTATGGCATTTCAACTCAGTGATACAACTCCCTGCCATAGCAAAAGAATTTGTCATCTTCTACTCGATAATTATCTTTTGGTGCTCAAGCTTTGATAGTTTCCATTCAGCCTCAGCACAGGCAGTCATGATCTTCTCCAACTTGGCACCCACCTCATCCATCATCTTCCTCTCCTGCTTGGCAATCCTCTTTACTTGCTGAGTCTCAGCTCTAACTGAGCAAGATTATCCTCTTTCTTTTATGCTTAGGCTACCATGTGGAGTATCGCAGCTCAAAATCGAGGAAAAAGAAATATGGACTACATGAAATAAAGAAGAGTCAGAATAGATGATAAATAAATGAATAGAGCAGAACATAACAAGGAGTGGAATACTTATATCTAATGCAAACCCTAATGCAACATTGACTCTGTAACAGGGTTCAGAGAAGATACTTGACCCACCCAGGCTGGGGTCAAATACCTCTTTATCTCTTGCATAATGGAAGTAGGAAGCCTAGGCTCTCATTTGCTTCTAAGACCAATATAAAAGGGGACACTCAAATAGAAGGACCTTCACTGAATAAGGGCCTCTCCTACCTTCTAGAGCCAGGCACCCTCACGGCTAAGCCAGCTGAGGTTGTTTGTGTTGAGGGCTGGGCCAATGAACCCTGCCTCTTGCACTTGGTTTGGGGAGCAAGAGGGTCTTACTCGAGGGGGAGTCTAGGTAGAAGCTCGCCATCTTCCTAAAGAGCCACTCTGAACCTGTCCTCTCTCCCAAATAGGTTGGGTCATTATAGTTCTTTCTTTAGAGACTCACCCATCAGAAACTTGGCTGAACAACTCCCTCTTATAAGCTGACACCTTTACTCTACTTTCTTCAGAGCCGAAGCCGAATAGCATCCCCATTACATTATCAGGATTCAAAGAACCTTTACCACTAGAAGCAGTGAAGCCTACTGTTTGGCTTCATTTTCTCCTCTGCCAATGCCCATCATAACATACATACCAATTAAGACTCTCCAAGAATTGGGTCCTAGGTGGGGTAGCATATTGGCAAAGTAACGCTGCATAGGAAGCTTGAGGCCCAGCCTCAAGAACTCAACATGGATTACCACCTCATCATTGATTGAGCTACTCAAATAATCCTCTTTGGTGGGTAGCCTAATGGTGACTGACTCAGGAATATTATAAGAATACATAATATAACCTAGATCGGCCTCATTCAAGTAAGATGTGCGGTATTTAGTGTCCAGTTTAAACCCTACCACCTCCATATCACTAGCCCTCTCAAGATCTTCTAAATCATTACCTTTCCTTTCCTTAATGCTAGAAATTGGCTCAGCCTTGGTAAAGATCGCTCCTAGAAAAGAAGGATGTCACCTGTCAAGGTGGGCGCCCCTCCATTACTTCTGGCCCTACTACCCCTCCTGACCAATGGGACATATGGGGTCATTTCCTCCTTCTCCTCAGCCAGGCTTCCGGCTGAGAAACCTAAGTTTTCTCTAGACGCCATCACAACACTGAGGTATTACCTCAAGGTTACAAACACTACAAGGTAAGAATAGAAACAACCAACCACACCTAAGAAATGGCAAACAAAGAGAAATAGGTAGTAACGTCAAAACAAATACAAAAGAAACTAGAACAAGAAGGCAGTAATAAGAACTTAAAATAAACTACAGAAAACTACCAAAAGATAGAAGCAAAATCAAGTAGCAAAAGCCCATAGACGCCAACACATCAAAGAAAATGAAGACTATAGAGAAAGAAAAGCAGAAAGAAGAACTTACCAAGAAGAAATATAAAAATCAAAAACTATAATGGCAATAAAGCCACCAAAATAGAGAAGAAGTCTTCGCGCTAAAGAAGCAGTATGATAGCAACGGAGATGAAATGCAGAATAAAGAGGCAAGAGAAGAAGTAATGAACTATTTATAGACAATAATGGAACAATCAAGACCATCCAGATCAAATGGATGGACAGGATCAGCAGAGGATCGAAGAGACACATATTAGGAAAGTGAGTGATGCTTCAAGCTTTCAGGTGCATTAAATGCATCTCATCAAAAAATAATGAACTAGACTGTCAGATCCAACAGATTAATAGCTGGCAGTGAATTTCTTATTTGAAAAGCTTTTCACACAAATCAAGAATGTAACTTGAGAAGACTCGTCATTAGTATTTGAAAAGAATTATGGGATAAGCTGCCATTACGTAGCAATAACCCTTCGAGCAGTCATGACATCATCACACCGAACCGACTAGCTCTTGCATCCCTGAACTTCACCAATCACTTGAGATAGTATGGCACTACTCAGAAACAAATTTAAACCAGCTCAGACAAAGGAGGAACCAATAGAAGGATAAAATAAAGAAAATAAAGATCAGTAAGACGATCTAAATCAGCCAAAATAGAATAGAGTTTTCAGATTTGAATAAATCAAAGCTAAAAATTGGTGAACCCCTGTTCCCTCAAAAAATCACCTTTAGGTCTAAAAGCCTCCAAGCCCAAAAGGATTCGGCCCCCAAGGGTTCAGTTGGATGTTCTCTTGTGGGACAGCACGTCTTCGAATCCACCATTCCTTGCAAGATAGTCCACTCTCAAGACAAGCCCATGGTGAGCCATCTAGCCAAATCCTAGCAAGGTTAAATTGTAAAGGACTTGCTCGGACTTAGAGAACCTGATCAGTAATTCGAAGTACCTGCTCGGAAAAACGAGCCAAAATGCGACCAAGACCACCAAATAGGTTTATCTTGGCATCTGCAGCTAAATGAAGAAACTGGGTTAGAACAGACACCAGTCGGCTATATGACGAACAAATCGAGCAGGTGCAATGAATGAAGTCACCAGAAGACTAGCTCTTTGAGGTAACCTTAGACCACGATTGGCCAAATAAAGAGACTACTAAGAAACTGAACTGAGCAGATCAAGAAACCTTACACTTGACCAAATCCATCGGTGAAGGTAAGCATAAAAGAATATGAAAAGAATATGCTTAAGCAGATGTTAAGAAGATGCTTGGCGTGTAGCAAAAGCATGTCAAAAAAAATTTGCAAAAGGATTTTTGGCATGTGACAAAAGTACAACAAAAGCAGAGTCATAAAAGATTTGTAGAATGATATTTGTCATGTGATAGAAGCACAGCATAGACAAGATACCCAAAAAATTCCCCGAACATCGGGACTATAAAAAAGAAAGAAATATACAAAGTAAAGAGATGATGCCCAAACAATAGAAGAATCAACAAAGAAAAGAAAGATTTTCTTTCCTTCATCTTTGACATATTTTTTTTACTTCCTTTCTTACCAATCTCCCCTATAAAGACCCTTTCTAACTTAAGTATCAGAGAGTCTTCACTTGAACCTACCCCGGCAAGACCATCACGATAAGTCTTACTTGCGATTTACAAGTTCTATCGTATCTTACAAGGAAGAAAAGACCCAAGATCTCACTAGCAAGCCTAACCAAGACGAGGCCTAAATGCTGATTCTCCCTAATAAATAAATTTAAAACTTATTGACCCGAAAAATTAATTTTTCCAATCAACAAATATATATAAACTTATGACTTAAACACTACAAGAAATGTGGTCTTTTGCGACCCCTTCCGTAACAGCTACTTTGTCCGTCGCAAATGACATAATAATAAGTTTGACCCTTGTAGAGCCCGTAAGTGAGAGATATACCTACGGCCCGGATCACTTCTAAAATCACACAAATTTTGTTTCCCTAGATTTTTTTTTTCTCTGGTTGGTTGGTGATTATATTTATCGCAATTAATATAGGCCCTCACGTTATCACAACCATCATTATCATCATTGAATCTATTTGGTTTCAATTGGGTTTTTGCAAAAGCAAAAATACCAAATCATTCAATTACTTTGGTCACCAAACACCTTCAGAATAGAATCGTTTAATTAGAAAATAGAGATAGACAGTGAGAGAAGAAGATTAGTTAGGGTTATAGAACTAATTAATTAATTAAAGAGAGCGAGAAACAATATTAGATGATGGCGAATTTGTACGTGAATGAGACGCCACCGGCGGATCTGAACAGAAACATGGAGTTGAATATGTATCTAGGTGTACGAATGATGTATATACTCATAATATTCATCTCATGGCTTATCATGCTCTCTGTTTTTGGCTGCTCTCGTGGCATGGCCGGGGCTATTGTCAATCTAGCCCATTTTCTAGTATGTTTTATTTTCTCTTCTCTATGTCTTACTCTTCTATGGCTTTAATTGATTAATTGTTCTTCATAATATTTTCTTTGATTTGCCTTTAAATTTGAAGACTTGACAATTAATATAGAATCATTGAAGTCCTGTTTGTCGGATAGATGATCATAGAACAGAGCTGAGAGTATGCACTGATACTCTCATTGTATTTAACCATTCAATGTATTTCCAAAATTAGAGACTACTTTTTCATTTTTGCATAATTATTTCAACTTGTTTCTTAGATCTAGAAAAGCTTTGGTGATCCTAGTTCATTGTATCGCCACAAATTTCAGCAAAGTTGGCCTTTATAAAATCATTCATGAAACATAATCCAAACCACCGAAGGAAAGAAATTGAAGAATTTATTGCCAAGGGAACCAGCTTTATCGAGAGCATCCAATAACTCGATGGCTCATGGTATAATATGGAATTGATAGCCTCCCCATTGGACTTTGAAGTTTCAAAAAGAAAATATTAATTAGCATTGTATTTAAATGATTTTCTTTTTCCTTTTTAGGTTATAATGATAATAATAAATAGGTATGGGTCATGGGGAATGTGCTTCACATAAGGAACAAGGTTTGGAATAAAGGGGCTGGTTACGGGTCGGACATATGAGAACAACAATTGCATCAGAAAGGCTTGTGATTTTTTGCTGTCTAAACAATTACAATCTGGTGGTTGGGGTAAAAGCTATCATTTTTCTTTGTTTTTCTTTTTTGTATTGTCTGTGATTGATTGATGTCTCATTGAAATTTATTTCCTGATTTTGATTCTAAAGTTATAATTTTAGTGGAAATACATTTGTCAATTAAATCTCTTAACAAGTTTCCATTTTTTTTTCTTCTCTTGGATTTTTGCTTGGCAAGGTGTAGGTGACTTATTTAAAGTGAGCAACGGCATTCTTAAAAAGCGTAACTGCCACTTTCTCGCCTGCGCTCTTGCGTCGAAAGTTCAATCAATTGTGAACTTGTCTCTATTTATTTATTTTCAGATGGCGAATATTCTTCTTTTATTTTTATGCTTGGCAATTTTACTAGCATTATAGTTTGATAAGACTTAATTACTTTCAGAATGAATCAGTGACATTAATTTCCGTTCTTTGTTTCTAATCATGCCTTATTGTCAATTTACATTTGCTGATACACGGAGTTCATTGTTCATTGTTCATTGTTCTTTTACTCATTTTTTAATGAACTTTATTACAAAAATCTTACTTAAGTGAAATCTTTTATTTATCTATTTATGTTTGTAGGGCATTCATTCTCAGCTCAAGGAAATGATTCTAGAACAACAGGTTTGTTTACTAGTTTTGATGAGGTTTCTTTGATAACTTTGATAACTGTTTTATCATTTCTGTCTTTTAATTGCATGTGGTAAGTTTTTGTGGTTTGATGCATTTTGACAGAAGTACTTTTAAACTGAGCTATTGAGAGTGTTTAGTTATCAAGTTTCAATGCTTTAGTAGCTCAGTTCTACCATGTTATTAGTTATACATGCAGCTATTCAATTTCCCAAAGACGTAGCTTTGATGTTCTGGTCATGGCACTTGTGATTTTATTGGAATTCATCTTCTTTGTTTACGAGTAACTATAATCCAGAAATTAAAGGAGCAATGGTGTTTCATGATCAAGGTCCTCACTTGTACTCTTACAGCAAATAAGAAAGGAAATTAATATAACCCCACCGGACAATAATGTCAATCTCAATACTTCAGATATGCATAAGAACAAATATTATTTATTATTTAAGTTTCTTTCTGTTTGGTTCTCTAATTGTAACGTATTTGACTCTCACGTCATCTGCTCCCTTAGTGGTATGAAACAAGATGTAAGTCTCTTATACATGATATTAAACTAGCTTAATTTCATATACAAAATCATAAAAGCAAATTTAAAAAAGATATTGTATCTGGGCTCTGATTTTTTATATTGTACTTTATCAGGTGCAACAGAATTATTTTGCTAAATTTTCGTTTAATATGCAAACAGAGTGTACCTATTGTGCATTTTGAAGGTGGCTAATATAAACTATTATTACTGCTATTTTTTCTTTCTGTTAAAAGGAATTAGATTCAGATTATCGTTTTCAGGGTTCAAGAACATGAGAGTAAACCAATTATTCCTTTTAGTTATGTGTTAGAGAGAAATCTTGTTGATATATATGTCGCCAGATGGAGTGTCAAAGTATTGTGAGAACAAGGTGCAAAGGTTAGTGCATTTAAACTTTGCTTATCTCTTTGTAGTGAGGGGCTGATGGTTATTGAATTAATAAGAAAATATTGTTGTTTTAAGAAGGAATTTTCTGTTAAAATACGTATGCTTGACATTTAAAAGAAAAGAATTTTATAGTCTATACTTAGAGATTTCAAATATTAGGATTTAAAAGAATAAAAAAAAAAACACCTGAATGTAATTACGTAGCTATTACTTGTGCTTCTATAAATTAATTGTTGTACAATGATGCAACTATTTTTTTATGGTTATGGGTTTCAGCTGTCTACTAATGATTAGGTATAAATATTTAATTTAATATTAATTTTTTACTTATAAAATCATCTTGAAATACGAATATTTTATTTGTAGATTCAAGACGCTTCTGATGTGCACCATCATCATACAAAAAATGAATAGAAGTTAAAAAGTTTAAAATTGTTATTAACATATTTTGAATGTTATTAATATATTTTAGATGTTGTCATATTTGGATGTTATTAATACATTTTGGATGGTCATATTTAGATGTTATTAATAGATTTTAGACGGTCGTATTTGAATGTTATTAATATATTTTAAATGTTATTAATATGTTTTAGATGGTATGGTAATATATTTATTTAAAAGTATTAAATTAAAAAAAATATGATAAGATTTTTTGTTATTGTATTATATTTGTTTAAAAATTAAAAATTTTAAAAAAAAATTTAAAAGGAAATAGACTTTTTTACAACAGCTAATTAGTCGTCGCAAAAGACATTTTTGCAACGGCTAATTAGCAGTCGCAAAATTTTACAATAGTCGCGTATGCGATAATTTTTTGCTGTCGCAAAATCCTTTTGCGACAACTTTTAGCCGTTGTAAAAAGCCTTTTCTATTGTAGTGTAAAGGACAAGACTTAGAGGAGCTAATTTACTTGAAGAGGTAGCTCTTTGCTGCTTGAACTTTGGTTTAGTGACCCGCCATCTGTAGGAAGGAAAACCCAATCAAACTAGTTAATCTATTTTGTGTTGATGTTGTTAGTTTCTGTTAAAAGTTTACATGTTATGCTTGTTCTCTTTGGCTTGTCAAAACCTTGATCTCACCGACTGACGTTTTGGACCATGATGCTTGTATTTTGTCTAAGTTATTGTATGCTTAATTGCTAAATACAAGTTTCTTGTTGTAGGAACTATAGATAAATATTGACTGGCCCTTGTATCAAAAATATGGCAATGCTTTTAAGGTAAAATACTAACATTTTGAGGCATGTTTTCCAAGTTTGCAGTTAGAGATATGATATTCTATTCTACTTCGCATGCAGGAATTCAAAATCATAGTTACTGGTCCTGATTCTGTTTTGAACTCCTGCAAAGTCAAAATTTGGCCCCGATGACAAGAGGTAAACTTTGTTTGGCAGGGTCTTAGGCCCTGTCTTTTTCATTCATGACCAAGTTCTTTTCCCCTTGATTTCAGGTGACTAAGTTGGTCCCAGCTGTCAAGGGTGGGATATGATCCGGTGTTAGCCGAAACCAAATTAAATTGATAATATTTTAAATTTTTTATAATTGAAAATTAAATTAACTGTTTATAATTAAAAAAAATCGAATCGGATCAAACCCATTTTTTCCTGTTTAAGTTTTCAGTTAAAGAGTCAAATATTGTACTTTTTTTCCGGATTTATTTTTTTTATTTGTCAACTTTCTACTACACGTCTTTTGTTTTATTATTCAGCTTTCTACTATAAACATAAGTAATGTCTTGAATATTGATGAATTTTGTAGTTGTTGGACAATGAAATTAAATATTAATATAGATACTTATGGCAGATGTTGAATTTGGATGAATTGATATATTGCTATAGTCTATATGTTGGATTTTGTGAATTAATGATAGATTTATTTTATTTGGATATTCATTTACCTTTGTTTGAATTTATGGGTTGGAAGATTGAGTTGTTGATGATTTAACAATAAATAAATATGTTGAGAAATATAATATAATATAATTTATATGAATTTAATGTATATATAAAATAATAAAATTATTTTTAAAAAATAAAAAATAAAATCTATCACAAAATTGTGATAGATATGTATCACAAATTCATAATAGATTATTTATTATAATAAAATCTGTTTGACGTCACACTTACAATATTTATTGTATTATGTGCCAAATTAGCATCCACGTCATAATTTATATGGGCAATATGTGCCATATAAGTTTTGTAAACATAGAACAAAAATCGTAATTTAGTGATAGATATTTATTATCACAAAAGAATGACACATGTTAGTGATAGAAAAATTTTATCACAAAATTTATTTATCACATATTTGTAATTAAATTTTTCTATCATAGATTTCTAAGATGACTTTTAGTAATAAAAAATTTCTATCACAAAATATGATTTATGATATTAAAATTCTAACACTAAAAGCCTTTTTTTAAATAGTGATGACTTCCAATTTTTTCTTCTAAGGAAAATACGTATTCTAAGAAAGTATGTTTTGTGTATGTTATGCATTAATTTGTTTCCTACCTAATTGTTCTCCTTTTATAATGTCTTTAAAATAATAAATTATTATTATTTTAATTAAATAATTTAATTAATAATATTTATTAATTAAATTTTTTTCTCTTAAAAGGAGATTTAATACATTATAGAGTCCAACTCTTTATACTTAACATATAATGCCTAACAATTGGTTATTATAAAACTTCAAAAATAAATACATAATAATTTTTTAATAAAAGAAAAACACCAAAAATAAAATAAAATCTTTTTGATAATTTTAAAAATTATCCTTAAGATTTTATCCATTTAATTTCTTAAATTAAATTTTTAATTTAGATTTGGATAAGATGTTATCTTTAAAACAAATTAATTTTATACAAATTTAAAACATAGGTTCTTTGTAAATTATTTTCTAGACACAAATACTTTATATAATAACACAATCACTTTTTAATTGTTTACTGTAATAACTAAAGAGGTGATATTAGAAACCTAAGAACCTATAATTTTAAGCTCCAATAAATTTTAGATAATTAATTAAATTCTTTAATTAATTAGTCCAATTTGTTAATTCTAGTGTTATTTCACTAAAAACTTAAAATTACACTATTGAAATTGCAGATATAATTTACTCAAAAAACTTATAGCAGTCAATTTATTTAATCACTTCATGCAATCTAACCTTCCATAGATGGTTCATAATTAGAGTTAGGTCAACTATCGTTTTGTGTCTCTAATTACTTTTTTTATGCTTAAGTACCAATAATTCACTAATGAACAATTATTTTATAACCTTGTTACTAATTAAGCACTTTAACTATTCAATTTCAGAATTAATATTTAAGAGAACTTCTTTCTAACTTTTGTTAGGAAGGAATTACCTCCATATATGTAAATCACATTTTCAACCGCTTATCTCACTATGCCACTAAAATATAAATTTTTAACTTGTTCTTCAGACAAATCATAACAAGTACTTTAAATGACACAATGATACAAATATGAGTTTATGATCAATCATAATTAAGGTTGATCTGCATATAATTATCAATTAATATTATTTGAATTCTTAATTAACAAAAATATTTTATATAAGAATTCAAATTATGTCTAATCCAGTTCTATATTATAATATTATATAAAATATCTTCGACATGATGTCACTTAGTGATCCATAAAAAATATCACATTCCTAATACCTGCAGACCTCACTAGTAATAATTCTTTAAAGATCCTAAACTTTAATTAATTTATTATGAATTTTTTCTATTTATTATTCATAACTTTAATCCTCATATATATAATAATTATATACTAAGATTATTGTTATATAAATAAACAAGAAATTTTTTGACATTTACATCACAACATTATAAACACTTTTCAAATATAAAATTGTAGTTTTATTTATTTCATAAAAATAGTACAGGCATGCAGTCATAGCACTACACTATAGGCTCTTGATCTTTTCTTTTATTCCTCTGTCTTTTATACTTGTGAGTTTCTATGGTTGAACAACTTATGCTCAGTCATTGACCTCAATCATTGCTCTAATTGTTAGGGTCGGTGCTTACGTACCATCTCTGAATTTACATATACTTGTGTATTTATATAAGTGTACATTCTCATTAAATTACCTATATATATATGGTATTATGCATATAACGTTACAGACATTGTAGATCTGAAAGAGTTCGGATCAGATCTAAAAGAGTTTATATAAGGGCTCATAGTTAGCCATACTGAGAGACATAAATGCTAAATGTTAACACAGCTAAGTGTTAGCTGGTTATAATATTCAGCATATCTAAGAATTGGAGCCTTGTCTATAATGGGACATAGACCTGGGAATATACTAGTAACTGCATAGTTACGAGAGTTGCAATCCGGTGCTAGGAAATGCATGTTGCGCAAGTATGTTTTCAAATAATTATCTCTGATCTATTTTTACTGATACTGGTCTATCGGTGGATACCCTTTTATATAGATCAGCATATGTTATACCTATAGGGTATAGATGGTCGTTCCTAGTCGACCGTGAGCTTGGAGCTCGTATTGACATATGGGTATCCAATTAGGACTGGATATATGACAGACTCGTGAAGGCCTCCGATAGACATTCAATGTAAGCCGTCAATAGAGGGTCCTCTCGAGTTGAGTAGTATACGTGGTCCTTTGACCTGAGTGCTACAGTGGGCTTGTAAATGATCCACTATACTTTAGTTTTACACATGTCACAGACCCTTTATGGTGTGACCGCTGGGTATGGTTCGATACTTATGGAGTCCGATGTGTACAGATTTGGGATCCGTCAGCTCCCATATGGAGTTAGATATCCAGATGCCTCGAGACTATATCTCAAAAAGTCTTGTGGCCACAAGCAATCATCCCGGGAAAGAGTTTCACCAAGGTGGAACAATATGGCAAAGGAGTTTACGCATATTGTTCAATGAGATATGAGTCTGGAGATAGGACATGGATAAGCACATGGGAATTTGATGGTGATAATCTATATCCCCAGCACATCTAGGATATCATAACGAAAGGACTTTATGTATACGTTGTAACCTCAGCTTGCATGGTTCAACGCGCTGATTTGTTTATTTGTGACACGTGCGTAGGGCATTACTCATAGACTTTTGAAATAGTTCTATTTGACGAATCGGGTGTAAGACCTAGGAAGTCCCGCGATATAGAATGTACTCACTATGCACTAGGGCAGCGTGCCAGATTAAAATGTTTAATCTAGTTATATTCAGCAATATCACAGGAATACGTGCGTGTCTATATTTAAGTGTTAAATATAATAATTAGTTAATAATTATTATTTACTAATTGTATAATGACACGTGACGCATTGTGGATGCTCGGTTGAGTTTACCAAAATGCGAGTTTGGTGGGACCCATTAGGGGATAGACTTGATAACTATTTATGAATGGCAAAATAGTCATATCATACTTTGATTATTTAATTATTAAATAATCAAAATATATCTCTTATTTTGTTATATAATATATTTTTATATTTTATTATATAATATATTTTTAAATTATATTATTATATTTTATTTTATTTTATTATAAGATATTATATATATAATAATATTATATTTTGGGTGCCAAATAGTTGGTACCCATTAGCATTATTATATTATTATTATTATATAATATACCATATTAATATTTTATTTTATATATATAAAGAGAGAAAGAAGTGAAAAAAAGAAGATTTGTGTGTTTCTTGGCACTTGGCCGAGAGAAAGAAAAGAGAAATGGAGAAGAAGAAAGAAAAGAAGAAGAAAGAAGAAGAAGAAGAAGAGAAGCAAAAGAAAAAAAAAAAGGAGAAAAAATGAAATTGTTTTATTTTTTTTATATTTTTAATTGCAGTAATTGTGAATTGTTTCAAATTTTTTATTTTTTTTATCTTTTTGAAGAAAATGATGAAAAATCCACACCAGTCATGAAGGCTGCTGTTCTAACTCACCAAGCCCACCGTGTTAGTGACTAGAACAGCCCATGAGTTGATCTCTATGCAGACTCTGAAAAAAATACGTGTATAACGTTACACGTTGAGGTGAGTTCTCAACCTTTACTAATATATTAATATGATTAGTATAATTATTTATTGTGTTTATTGCATGCTTTACACGCTTCCGTCGGACTTAAATTTGTATATGATACGTATTTAGGCAATAGACACAATAGCACATGCATACACCCACGTGTACTAGATCCCCGACACTAATAAGGACCTTAACTTGGCTCTGATATTAGTTTGTTGAAAATTCTTACAAGTTCTAATACCTATTGACCTGGTATTTAGCACTCTAGAACAGTTTGTAGAAGCTTTCCCTTATAAGTAAAACAAGAATAGGAATAACAAAATACCTACAAACTCGTAAACCCACCCACATTAGAAAGAATTTGGTAAGTCTTGAAACGAGTTTAGTATACAAAATAAAATTCTATAGCGAATTTGGTACGAGTATGAGTTTGGTTTAAAATTCGCAGATACTCGTTGTGTGTATCAGCATACCCGTAAATATTACAATTTTTTTAAAGAAAAATAATTTTTTTAATAGCTTTATTTTAAAACTTAAAAACGTAGTCCTAATTCCATTTATTATTTATTTTATTTTTTAAGGTTAAACACTTTAAACTTCTTCTGTTCTGTAGCCGTCTTATTCATTATAGAAAATTTTATATTTCTTCACTCTTGTCTTCTTTTCAGTTATCCGATTCATTTTGTTTATGTTAAAAGTTTAATTAATGAATAATTTTATTATAAATTTTTTTAAAGACATTTTTAGTATTTTTTTTACAAAATCTGTTTTATTTTATCTTATTGGTATCTATTACATTTTCATCTAATAATTTTTTCATATTATGTAAAATGATTTGATTATTTTTATAATGTTATCATTAATTTTTAATGCTTTTTTAATGAACAGAAAGTGGTTGGTAACAATTTATTATTTTTAACAAGTGATTAAAACTCTATGCTAGTGATACAAATAAAATTTCAACAATAAATTTTGAGATGGATTCAAACCAAACACCAACGACAATTCAAAAAATTACAAGTAATACGAACAAAATTATTATATTTTGACTGATAATATTTTTAAATTTGTTGATATAATTATAAATTTATGATTGCTATATTTTATATTCTTATTTAAATTAAGGTTATTATTTTATTTTTATTATACAAAATTTCAAACATGTTTAAAATTTGTGGATAACCTGTTGTGGGTTTAGTAATAAATATAAATCGGCTAGAGCGAATTTGGTAATAAAACTTCAAACCCAAAACGGATTTGTGAAGGATTTGATATTTCATTTTTTAAGGGTATCTATTCCAAACTCGGTCCACTGCCATCCTTAAACAAGAATAAACAAAGATGAACCAAGATATAAAGTAAACAATCACACACACAAGACATAAGAATATACGTAGTTCGGCAAAACCGCCTACGTCCACGACCCAACTTCTTTTATTCAATTCTTTTAAACTCAAAGAGCCCCTTACAAGAGAAATTCAAAGAATACGATAATAGAGCAACTTCTAAAAAATGTGTCTAGTATGTTCTTGTACTCAGGCCCAACGCTCAAGTACTCCATAATACTCTTTCACGCTATACCCACAACATCCTAAAGCTACCCCAATCCTTTATTCTCTTTCTTATTGATACAATGTCAATTCTAATGAATTATAAAGGATTATATAATATTTATAAAGTCTTTATAAACCTTATTCCTTGTTGAAAAAAGAGACCATATAAAAGAAAATTTTAAAATTGACTGAAATACGTAATTGGAACCAAATCATGACTTTCTCAAAAAAGGCACAACGATGTAAACAGTGCCCACAAACTATAACTCCGCATAACCAATACCTACAGAATAATAACTACGTGAATAGTCCCCACACGTAAACAGTATCTTCATAAATAATACTTTCTTTTTGACTTCTCATTTTACCCTTCTTTTATTCTTTAATTGCGTTCTTTATTATGCATCCGCCTCCTCTTTAGTTTTTAATTTAAAATTAAATTATTTTTTATTTTAAATCACAAAAAATCCAAAAAAAAAAAGCAGCATGACCCATAAGAAAAAAAAAGAAAGAAGAGCCAAATTATTTACTGTATTTTGGTTGAAAAATGACATGGTTTCGAGCAATAACATCGGATAAAGTTTATGGGATACAATAAACTTTGTCTCACAGAAGACTTTGTTAATTCCCTCAAATTAAAGTTCATCATTTAGAGCATCTATGTGTTCTAGAAAACACCAAAATATATGGTAACATTTACAACTTAGATTGGATAAATCAGCATCTTGATTTAAATTTAAATTTTGAATGCCGTAATATAGATTGGTTAAAGGTTTTCCGATTAACACCTACATGTTACTTTTTTTTTTCACAAAAACGATTTATTTTCTTCTCAATTTGAAATTAATTATTTGTTTGTACTCTAACAATGTTTTACTGTACTTGCTTGAACGATCTAATGATAAAAGATTTATAATATATTATTTTTCTACTAAAGTGAAAATTCTAAATTTAAAACCTCCCAATTTTATATAAAAAAAAAAAATTTATTTTTACACTTTTTCTTATCCACCATAAATTAAAAATTGTTAGTAATTGCATAAAGAAGAGTTATCAGCAAAGTAGTAGAACTGTAGAACTTTTTATTCCGCTCGTACAGGAACATATAACTGAGCATCACTTTCCTTTAAACTAAAGCAAACAACGTTAGCATGACTTGACTAGAGGAATATTATTTTAATTTATTTTTTCAAAGTGAAAATGTATTTTATTTCAAAGAGCCATCACTAAATACACTGTACAAAAAAAAAGCTTGGTTAAAAAAATTAGCCTAAATAGATGAGCTGCATTTGTTTCTTACACGTCTCATCGTTTCACATATGTAGATGTTTATAAACATATAACTTACTAAATTAAACATAATAGGTTCCTCTCCATGATTTGATTTAGTTGATATGATTATACATAACGATTAAAATATGATGACATGATTAATTTATTTTTCTCAAATATACCCTTATCTATTTAATATTTATATTTATACATCCATATAAAATTTATATCTTTTTATTTCTTATCAAATATCCATCATATAGAAGATATACTTATTATATTGATGAATTTTGTAATATTAAACATTAAAAATTCATCAGATGGCAAATATAAAAATATTAATTTTTATTTTTATTTAAAATAAAATATAACTTTAACACTTATATTTAAATATTAAAAAAAAGAGTAAGCAAATTAATAGTTCATTCAAATTTATTTATTTAGCTCTATTTAACATTTAGCTCAATTCAGTTATTCAGAATTTAGTAAAAACAAATTAAACACTACTTTATATATTCATTAAATGAACCATTTTAGTGAATTTTTCAATATTTTTGTACCTAGAAAATAGATGAAATACGTAAAATGATAGGACGTAAGAACTCAGTTTTGTTTTTGGTCTCTTTAATACTTAATCGACTAATAAAGTAATGGCGTTAAGTAAATCAAAAAAATCAATTTTATCGTAAGAAAAAAAATCATTTTGAAAGTATAACTATCAAGGTGAAGAAAAGAATGTAAATAGCATTATTTCAATTAAAATTTTATTTTGAAATAATAATATTAAGGTGTAAGTCTGAATTTATATATATATATAAATAAAAGTATATGATTTAAATTAAAATAAATATATTTATGTATCTGGGTAGTTTAATTGTTAGATTTTTTATGGTGTTCAAAGAGATTTAAATTACGAATTTTACTCATATAAAGACATTGAGATTAGAGAGGAATTTAGTTTACATTCAATATAATAAATGAATTTTAAAAAATTAATAGAGGAAAAATAATAGCCGTATATCAAGTAAAAATATTTTTTGTATAGAAAACAAATCACTTCTTAAGGATCAGTTTGTGATATTTTAGCTTTTAAAATAATTATTGTTAACTGTGTTGGAGAAATAATCAACTTTGAAAAGAAGTAGTTAAGTATTTTAACAAATTATGTGTGTTTACTAATTTCATATATATATAAACAATATTTCACTGGAGGTGAATTGAAGCAGAGAGAGGCACAATTATGTCTAATTTAGTAAGCAATGGATTATTATTTCCTTATACTTACTTTTTATAAAATTATTCTCGTAGGATTTAAGACCTGTTGAGAAAGTCTCAAATAGAGTCTTACTTGGGCTCTACCAAAAGTGGGTTTATATATATATATATATATAAAATGATAAGATTAGTAGTAGTAATAGCAGTAGTATTAATATATGCAAATTTAGTAATAATAAATTATTATTATTATTATAGAAGAAACGAGATGAAATATAATATGAATATTTAATTTATGTTAAACTTTATTATTTTGTTTTTAATTAGAATTAGAATTAATTAATTTGTAACGGGATAATTTTATATGTTTTTATTTGTATGAGGATACAACTGGAATTATTTTTAAAAATAAAATTGATTTTCAAAATTAAATTTTGAAATGCAACACTCTCTTTACTTTTTAAAATCTACTGTAAGAGGAAGTAATTTTGTCAAAAATAATTTTGATATGATTTTACTGAGCATATAAATTAATATTTAATTTTTTAAAATCACTTTTAATCTTTCCAACAACAATTCCAAAGGGCCCTAAACTATCAAAGTTATAAATAAAAAATAAAAAAAGAAAGAGAGATAATTATTAAGATAAAAAAATGTAAATAGCATTAAGTTAATTAAAAGTTTATCTTGTACGGATAACATTAAGGCGAAAGTTAGAATTTTTAATGTAAGAAGCAATTGTTAATTATTTCGATAAATACTTGGTGTCCCTAGTAGATGTAAATGAGAAAGAATGCATATCGTTTAGAATTTTATTCTTTTAAATCTGTAGGTAATTACTTTTTTACGTGAGGTGGTGCCCTATGCAACTACCTGCGAAAATAAATATATTATACTTTAAAATCGTACTAATTATATGTATGATAAATTTAATTTTTACTCTATAATTAAGTTTTTATTATGTATTTAGTTTTTAAATTAATATTTTTATTAATGAAGAAATCTTAATGTAGATCATGTGTTCTTTTATTATTTGTGAGCTTTGTATTTTCTTTTTATAAAAGAGGGTGTTCTTGCCTTTTCAATGGAGTTTGTGCTTTCCTAATAAAGGAGATGTATTTTTTTTTATCATTTGTGAGATCTGTGTTCTTTTAACAAAAAGATATATATTTTAATTTCACAATTAATGTTTTTATTACACAACAGCTACAGTTTCAACATTTCTTATATGAAAGGGACCCTATATTTTAGTCACGAAATCAAACCTGTTAGACCTGTCTACCAGAACAAAATGACTTTAATTTTTTTCTTTAAGAAAATTGCATTCATATCAATCACTTTGTTTTACTTTTAAATAATAAATCCCCCAATCACTTGTTTTTAGCGTACAATAGAAAAGGACCGATGTCTTAAATGTTATGCATGCATGCACGTGATTCATTGACGCAGATAATATTATAAAATTTTAGCCGAGAAAGGACATTTACACTGAAAGGTATTATTTAATATTAAATTATATCTTTATAATTTTAATAATATCTATTTATAATTTTAATTATTACAATAATTAATATAATATCAATTATAAATATTATCATGTCATTGTTTATCGACCGAAATTGATTATCCATAAATATTATTTTATTTATCAAAAAATTATTATTTATATAAATAGTACTGTTTGTAAATAATAAAAAATTATTTACAATAATTATTTATTATAAACAGTATTTACTATAAAAAATAATTAAAAATTTGATACTTGAATAAGTGATTTCACTTAATAGTACATGAATAATCTCATCTACTATTAAGTGAAATCACTTATTCAAACATCAAAAATTTAATTAAATTTTATAATTTCATTGGTCAAATTTGTATTTTTTACAATTCGAAGCATTCAAATCAGTCCACAATGAGTGTAGAAAATGTCACGTATAAAGGTGAAAAATAAACTTCGAACGACTTTCATGGGCTATAGTTATGTAAACTCTCTACTACAATGTAATCGTGACATGTTGCTAAAAGGCCTTATAAGCAAAAATTGCAGCTATGCTGTGAAATTTTATTGAATAGTGCATGCATGACACTGTTTATGTAAACAGTATTTACCGTCGTAAATACTGTTCACAATAACTAATCATTGCAAACTATGCCCTATACTATTTACGTTGGTACTGTTTATGTGAACAGGACTTCCCATCAACGAAACAATATTTACTGGTGATCAATTCTAGTCGACAATTGATAGTAAGATATTATTTATGGTGGCCATTATATTAATTTATCATAATACTATTGTGTTAGAGAAGTAGATGGGTATTATTAAAATCATGAGAGTATAGTTAGGTATTTAATAATAGTTTTGAGTTGTAGACATCCTTTGCCCATTTATCATTAATAAAAAATATATGCTAAAAAGTATCGCTATGTTGTACATGATGTTGTGGTCGTGGTTAAATGTACACCTCCCCAATGTATTTTTTATTTTTAATGGATGTTGAGATGATAAGTAATTCTTTTAATTTTTAGAGATTTTTTTATTTTCTTCTTTGTGGGGGGTTTGTATACTCGTTTTATTAAAAAAAATAATTTGTGGGGTTTATATTTTTTTACTCTTTTTTTATGAGGTTTGTATTCTCCTTTTATAAAAGGATTTTTTCTTTCCTTTTTTGTGGGGTTTGTGTTCTCTTTTTGTAGAGTTTTCTTCTTTATTATAGGATATGTGTTCTTTTATTATACTCTCTTTTATAAGGTTTACTTTCTTAATATAGACTATCTAATCTTCCATTATATGTGGGGTTTGTATTCTTTTTTTATAAAAGAGTGTTTTCTTGTCTTTTTAGTGGGGTTTATATTTTTTTTTCGTATGATTTACTTTTCTAATGTGAGATATGTATTCTTCCCTCATTTATAGGATCTATTTTCTCGATATAAAGTATTTGTTATTCTCTCCTTTGCATGGTTGTTCAAATATGCATTAAGATATAAATATAACATATTGTCCTAATAATTCTGTATAATAGTCTTTTAATATAATAATAATAATACTTTAAAAAAAAGTTTTGCCATGTTTTAAACAAGGATTAATAATTTCTAGCAGGAGAGTGATGTTATTTATCATCTCTCATGCAATTATTCAAATTTAGACTGTAGCCAACCACACTAGCAATGTTTTTTTTAATATATTATATTATATTTGTTATTGATATTAGTTGTCATTATTGACAACGGATACCAATATATTCACACTAATGATTAGGAGCGAAATCAAAATTTAAATTTTGAGAAGGTTAAATTATGAGGATTTGTGAACTTCAACATAATCTTAAAATTTGGTGATATTGTATGAATTTTTAAATTTTAATATATATATTTAAATTTTTTGATTAATTATAAATGACTTTCACATAAAAAATAATAAAAATATAAAACAATAAACATGTATTGCACTATTAGTAAAATTAAATTCATATTTAAAATTAATAAATTTATAGCTAAAAGCATAATGAACAGGATTTATAAAAAAATACATATAAAATTATAATAATAAGATATTAAAAAGTTAACTAATATATAAATAAAATTATCATAATATATAAATGATTCTAATTTATTTTTTTTCTTAACCTTTGAATTAGGAAGATAAGTTTAACATAAATTGACATAAATATTATTATTATTATTAGTATTAATAACTAATCTCATACTTGCATTACCTCAAATTAAAACTCATATAAAATAGAATCTAGTCAGTTTTTTTGGTTTGTTTTGATGGCGTGGAGAAAAGCTGTGGAATGGAATAAGATATTTTATGGTGATACAACTTAAACAGTACTTTTTATAAGATAAATTGTACAAAGAAATTATTAATTTTAGAATCTCCTAAATTAACTATAATAAAATAATTTAGAGTCATAATTAACTCTAAATAAATTTGGTTTACTTGAACATTAAGCATCATATTTTATTTTCTTTCTTTCGTCTCATTGGTTAGCTCTAGAATGTCTTTGACTGTTGACTGTGAATAAAGCTATAACTTGTAGCATTTAGTTTCTCCATAAAAGGGCTAATAATTGTCTCTCTGCGTGAATAAATGAGTTCCCCAATTTTAGAGAAATTAATGATATTGATGATGTTGTCGTTGCCAACTGGGTTTAGATTCAATCCCACCGATGAAGAACTCATAGAATTGCTACAAAGGAAAATATCCGGCCACCAAATGCCTCTTCATGGCCATTTCATTCTTGAAACAGATGTTTACGAGCTTGATCCACAATATCTTCAATGTCTGTTAGCTTTCTTCTGCTTTTCATTATTTTAGTCATTCTTTTTCTTTGAGCTTTATATCAGCGTTTCACTTCATTTAGGGGTTTCGATCTTTTTCCTTTCTTTTTCTGGATTAATCGCCAAATTATAAATATATATAGCATTATGGAATGTGAAAAATAATTAATTCATTTTATATTCAGACCTATTTCATACACTTTTTAGGGATTTAAATGGGTATGCAATGCATAAGTTGGCAGTTATGAAGCTCATTAGTCCAACAAAATTGTTTCTATAATCCACTGTTTGCTATCTCCCTGTACAGCTCTGAGCCAAATTGTTTATATAAATCATTTTAAAACGTATTCGTTCTATGCCTTTCATTTGGTAAATTTAGGGTTGTCTTAGGTCTAAATTAGCCTTTTTTCAGCATTGGTGTTTTCAAATCTCTATCAAGTTCTCTTTGTTGCATGACAATTAAAAAAATAATAATAAAAGGAATTAATATCAAAGGTTTTTTTCTTTTTTGTTCCCCCCTCTTGCTTTTTGTTGATTTGATGAGTAATTTTAGAGGGACACAGTATGAAGTTGAATTAGATTATAAAATAGTATTTAATATCTGTTCCTTAAGATATATTTATGTATTTAATAGAAATTTCATGTGTATCTCATAATTCATTTGTGATAAACAAGACTATATTCCATGTTTAGCCAAATTATTTTGTTATATTTACAATCTAATGCCCTTTATGTAGGGGATCATAATGTGGCACTATCAAACAACGAGAGGTTTTATTACTGTTTGAAGGACAATATTTCCAGAGAAGTTTCAGGTCAAGGATGGTGGAGAGCTACAGGTCACGTTAAGAAAATTAATGCTAATTATAATAATAAACTTCTTGTTGGTTCAAAAAGACCTCTAACATTTCATAGATTTAGAGATCTTGATAATAATCAAAGAAGACGAAACAAAGCCGTCAAGACTAACTGGATTATGCATGAATATAGCCTTGAGTCCCACACAACGGTTTGTACTTTTCTATCTTGTGCTTATTTTCTTTGATGTAGTTATCTAATAGTTCTATCACTCTTAATTCCTAATCTGCTATTTTAAAAGGGTACCAAACTTTACCTCTTTTATAATATCTGTCAATCTCTATTTATCTCTATTATGACTTTAAAAAGAACAAAACCTCGTGTTATTGGAAATATTTCGTTATTTTTTAATTGTTTTTATAATTTTAATAATTTTATTTTTAATAATATATGGCTAATAATTTTACACTTTAAATGTTTTAAACAAAAGAAACAAAAAATGTATGATTTTAACTTTTTGTGTGATTTAAAATATTTTGCCTTAATAATACATAACTTGATAATTTTATCTCAAAAACTTTTTAAGTAACAAAAAAAAAAAGAAAGTCTAAAGGGATTTGAAGCCCTTAACTTCAAAAATAAAAAGTGTTAACCAAACTACTCAATAAACTTAATTTCAACTATCAATTAGTAAGGTCTAACATATAAATCCTATAAATAAATTAAATGGATTATTACATATAAACTAAATAAATATTGGTACTAGTCATAAACAATAATAAGTTTATTTTATTTAAATTAATATTAAATTCAAATAAACTTAAGTTTTTTTGGAAGCTCGTTATTTATATCTTCATATTTTCTAATTAACCATAAATTTATTTGAAACGAAACAAAAAATAATTTTTGAACAGTAGCAATAATATTTTATATCAGCGGTCATTAATTATTAATTAAAATTAATTTTTCTACAAAAAAGTAATTTTTTCTTTGTTAACCGTAGCAATAATTATTAACTAAAATTCATTTGAGAGCATAAAAAAATTATTTGTGATAATTATTTTTCTTTATTTAACAAGTGATGAAAACTAATTTCTTTTTGTTGAATATAAATGTCTACAAATAAATTTTTCTTCATGAGTTCTCATAAATTATATTTAAATTTTAGTTTTTTAATGAAAATTTATTCTATTATTTGATATTAAATGGTAAAATTCACTTGTGAGTTGAAACTTATATTATATTTTTCTAGCCTTTGGTCCCCCTTGTATGGAAAAAAAAACTTAAGTCATTTTCTATCTTTCATTCGCTTTTTTCTTATAATATATATTCTTAAGTTTTGTTTTTTTTGTTAAAAAAATAAAATTCCAGCAAGGTGTTAGTGTTAATTATTATGTTTGCATTATTCCAGGAATGGAGACTTTGTAAGATCAAATTTAAGGGAAAGCCAAGTGCACAAGAAGAGCTTGAGAATATAAGAAAAGCCGGCAATTCCATGCTTGCTGAACAACAGCAACTGCCACCACAGAACTTGCAGCGATATCAACAATATTCTGAAGTCAATTTCACTGATTTCTGGGGTGGTGAAAACCAGCAAAATCAACAATACTCCTTTCAAATAGAAGCAACCGATGTTGGGCAGCAACAACAGTCGGAATCAGCCTCACATGATCCTTATCATTATAGTTATTTTGATATTGATCAGCTCGAGCAACCTGCAAATCAATCACAGCATGCGTTTCCTAGTCTTTGGTCCTGGCAGAACTAGAAGCTAGGTTTTATTGAAAATTTTCCTTTGAAGTCGAATTCCACTTTACGAAAAATTTTCATGTTCCGGCTGTACAAGAAATAATATCCATTAAGAGTACTTCTCTCTACGAGAAATTTTATGTTTTGAATGACTGACATTTCGATTTTTTTTATTCTTTAGTTTTTCTTTATTCTTTTTTTCTTTTAAAAAAAAATCTTGCACTTGGATTAGGTGTTAACGGGAATCTATCTCGATCAACCTGAGCAGAGTGGTACTGTTTAATTCGCGGTCGGAATCAGGATTTAAGTTTTGAGGGTTAAATGATAATAAAATTTTTTAAGTATAATAAAATAAATAAATTAATATTTGTTAGAGGAATCACTATTTTCTCCGTAAAATAAATTTAAAGTAAAAAATTTTAGTTAAGTTAAATATTTAATCCTAATCTCTTTATGTAACGGAATAATTTGTATATAAAGTAAAATAGTAAGAATTCAAAGTAAAAAATAAAGAATATAATACAATCATTTACGTGATTCGGGCATTTGTCTATGTCTATGGAGGATTCAAGGATCCTAACCTCTTTTATTAACTCCCTAGAAATTTTACAAAGAAAACCCAATAAAGAACCCTAAAAAGGACCTAATGTTTAGTGTACCTTTACTTTACCATGAACAATGAATACCTAAACTACAGTTCCACCCTAACGTATACAAGCACTTAGTGTCTACCCAGTTCTTCTATTCTCTTAGAGTCTCTTTTAATGCTTAATTTCAACCTAAAGTATTTACAAGTGTTTATATATGGATTATTTCGTATCTACTAACCATATTTCTTATTGGAGTAAGAGTTCACTTATTTTGGAAGTCTAAAACTTCTCAAAACTCAGAAATCCAGAACAAAAACGAACTCTGCCCACTCTGGCGTTGTGGCACTGAGGTCCTGGCACCGCGATGCTGAGGTTCTAATTTGGGCACCGCGGTGCTAGCCCCTGTTACTAGCTCCGCACTTTTTCTTCGATTTCGTCACATTTTCGAGTCCCGTTTCACTTTCCTCTTCATGTCCCACACGTTCTAGACTTCTTGTGACTATGTTTTTTTATATTCATCTCAATTCTTCTCCAAATAAGATTATTGAATCACCAAATCTCTAATAAACCATTCCTTAATTCAAAAATTTCCAAATAAGAAGGCTTTTGGATTCGATCCATACCAATACTCTATGACAGGACCCATCCCGAGATCTTTTATTGTAGATCCCAACGGCCCTGTCAGGCACCCTAACAAAACTTCTTTAGCATCTAACTGTTTAAGTTGAGAAATTTTACGAGACACACAATTTCTTAATTCTTACTATTACTGAGAATATTTTGGAATATACGTAAAAATAACTTATTAAATTTAAAAAAAAAACGAATAGAGTCTTTCTTATTTTTTTTGAAAATTTAATATAAAGCCTGCAAAAAAAATTACACTTCTATTTAAAACAGCTTCTCAACTTCCAAATAAGACCTTCAATCCTTTTCAAAACCAAATCCTAGCTCAACTCAACAATTTCATTTCAATCACAAAATTGGCATACTAATAAAAAGTTAAACGATCATTATAATATCGAAAAATTTTCTAATTTGTTCAAAACATATTTACAAAATACATAAGTCTATAACTACTATGCAGAAAGTAAAAGGTGCTACTTAGCACATTTACATTTACAACATGATCGTCAGACTAGATCCACTAATCGGTTGTAAGAGAATTAGTAACTTGCACACCAATGCTTGCACCTAGAGGAGGTTTAAAAAATATAAAACACAAAACGAGTGAGCTAAAGGAGCTCAGTGAGTGCATTTAAGATTTTTAGTAAATAATAAAATTTTGCATAGTATTAAATTCTAAAAGATATACATAAAACATGCTTTTAAATTTTTTATAAAACTGTAAAATAGTTTCTAACATCATATACTGATGAAATCTCGCCGAACAGCTTTATTTACATCTTCGAAAAATAATATCCAAAATCTGTAAGACATAATAATTAATATGTACATATATAAATACTTAATGTGCATTTGGTAGCTCTAAAACTATTAAAGCCCTTGTTCGTCTATTTTCTTTCTAAATTGTATCAATGGTAATCCTAAAACTCTATACTCATGCAACGACTCAACTAACACCGCACAACGTGAGTAGGTCATATGGTGTCTATACTAGCAACACCCACTGTGACATCTCAAGACATCTTACTCGCTATGCAGCGGAATCTTACATCGCCTACATATAGCGAGACAATACCCCGTACACATAGAGCGACTCACATGACTCAATAACCTAACTTCCCGAAGTTAGTGACTTACCTCTTAATACCTGCCCATACGTACGGGATATATCGGCCGGGTCTTAAACCATCACCACAACTATAAATCTGAGGGTACTAATGACTTTTGAAATTAATTTAGTAATTTTAAAACTGTTTCTTAAACCGAACATATAAATGCATATTTATAACTGTATATCAAGATCGTAAATCATGTTTATGCATTAAAAGTACATAAAACATACAATTTCAATATGCGAAAATATATTAAACGAAAAATAAACCATGGTAGATTTTCACTCACTAACCGCTTCGAGCTTAATTCTTCTCTGGACTTTTACTCCCTTTACCGCTCTTGACTTTCTTCACCTATATGCCATAAATGACAGTTAAAACCTTTATAATCGCTAAAATTTTATTTAACTAATAAGCACCCTAATCGGCTTACAAAGTTCGGATGGATACCATTTTCCAATTTTCATTTACAAAGTTATTCCATCTTGTTTAATTTACCATCCGATGCTGTAAAAATTGCTTAACACCCTATAAATTTAGTTTGACATAATTGCCCTTCACCTTACCAAAATGGGCAACTATGTCATATTTACTTTAATTTTGATTTTTCACTAACCATATACATCCCATTAATACAAGAAAATATTCATATACAACAATGAAACCAAAACACAACTCAACCCTAAAAATTCCTAATTAGCCAAAATTACCATCTTCACCCAATACATTTCCTTTTTCCAATTTCTTGTTCTAATGATATTCAATCAAGCTAATTCAATTATAATGCCCTAATAACATCCAATTAAAGTTTCTACAATAAAATCACACCAAACCCTAATTCTGACCTTACTAATTCCTTTACTTTGATGACTCCTTTAAGCTTCACACTTGAATTCAACTTAATCTAAATCAATAATTCCCACAAAAATATTAATTGAAGCAATCTTAAAAATTCATACATCATCACTACAAAATAATGCTTTTCTTACCTTTTTTTTTTGGATTTTTACTAATAGAAGCTTCAATTGATCTTAAGAACTTGTGTTTGGCTTTATTTTAGCTTAATCAAGCATGAAAACTCATAAAGAAGCTTTGAGTTTTACTGTAGCAATATCCATTTCACCTTGGCTGAATTTCCTCTCTATAGTTCTCAATGTTATACTTTTAATTTAGCCAAAATTTCTACACACTTTCTCCTTATATAGTGTTCTACTAAAAGTCCAATTTACCCTTCAACTAACTCAAAATTTCTAAATTGCCATTGGTTCAAAATGGAAGGATTTAATTGGTTCATTTCTAACTATTTAGTTAGAATAATCAAAGGAACTAACTAGACCTCCAACTTGGCAATCCACGAACTTGTCTCTAATTAGTCTATTTTCTAACATATGAATTGTATTTCTTAACAAAGGCTTGTTCCACGCATAACCCTTAAATAAAAATTCGTGTATTAAATTAAAATTTTCTTTCTCAAGCCAATAAAGAAAAATTCTAAAAATATTCCATGACTGTCCAATGCTCCGACCAAGTATAAAATTACCAATTTAGGTTTAATACCTCTCACGCACAACATAAAAACATATTACTAATAGGGTTGAAATTAGGTAACCCTACGGTGTCTTTATCACTTTATACCGAATCTAGACGCCTATACTACTAATAGAGATCAGATATTACACTCTATCACCTAGAGTTGAGTCCAGTTAAGTCTTCACCAAGACTTAACTTTCCTCGGGCTAATAACTTCGATCTCCAAATGCATTCATGCACGTTGCATAGGGTATGGATGCGTTGCACTCCTTTCCAACCCTCATCACTTTGGTGAACACGGTTTGGATGTCGCTTAGTGGTCTGCATTACCCCAACACTCCGCGTTGGGCCACTCATGGCCATCCCCTTAAGTATATAGAGCCCCCTATTATGCTTTCACCCTCAAATCTTATAGATTTTTTCTTTACCCTTAGTTTTTCTTTTTTCGCTCTAACTAAATACCCCTCCTCATCGAGCTTGTCTAGGGATATCAAGTTCCTCCTCAGATTAGTAACATGCCTTACATCATGTAAGTCTCTAGTTTCTCCACCTTGCATCCTTATCCTTATGTCACCAACTCCTATGATCTCATAAGTCGTGTCATTCCCCATTAGAGCTTTACATCTTTTGGCTTTATAGCTGGTAAACATCAATCTATCGAGACACATATAGATACTACACCCTGAATCTAGTATCCATTTGCCAGTGTACGTTTTCCTTAAGGCTATCAACATGTCTACAACTTTGGTATCTTCCCCAAGAGTACAAATTGCAGCATACCCTCCTTGACCTTTTAATCTCGGACAATCCTTCATAAAGTGCCATTCCTTATTGAAAGAAAACACTTCTTGGATCTCCTCCTCGATTGGTTGCTCTTCTTTCCTTGTACAAATAATGTTGTTTCACTCTCGAACTCCGATCTTTTTGTCAATTTTTTTAAGTTCAATGATGCCTTGACGTCATTCAGTGTTAAAGAATCCTTACCATACAGCAATGTATCCATAAAGCTCTTATAATTCTTTGGCAAAGAACTTAACAAGATTATGGTCTTGTCTTCATCCTCAGTCTTGATACCCAATTGCTCAAGACTTATGATGATCTTGTTGAACTCGTCAATGTGAGCTCTCTATGAAGATCTCTCGTGCATTGTTAACTGATGCAGTTTCTTCTTCATAAGAAGTCTATTTTGAAGTGAGTTCTTCATGTATAACACCTCGAGTCTCTTTCATAGCCCCAAAGTGATTTTTTCATCATCAACTTCCCTTAATGCTTTGTCGCTCAACGCTAAGATTATAGTGTTGTGCGTTTTTTTCTGAATCGTGTCCCAATCTTTCTGCTAAAACTTTGAGGTTGTCGTTTCTTCGTTAGTTGAGGAACTGGCTTCCTCCAAGGCTGAGTTTAGCCTTTCCTTCATTAGTAAAGCCCTAACTTTCTTCCTCCAAATATTGAAGTCATTCATCCTATTGAACTTCTCTATTTTTTGCTTGATTGCAGCAATGGTTTAAATACCTCAAATGTGTATTATCAAACCTTAACTCTAATACTAGTTTATTGGAGGAATCACCCTTCTCCCCATGAGATTAGGTTAAAGCAAAGAACTCTAGTTAAGTTCAACCTTAAACCTTAACCTCTTTACATAGCAGAATAACCTGTATAGTAAGCAAACTAGCAAAAATTCAAAGCAAAAAATAAAAAATACAACACAATCACTTACGTGGTTCAGCTAATTGCCTACGACTACGTGGATCCAAGGATCCTAACCTTTCTTATTAACTCTTTAGAGATTTTATAAGGAAAATCCAATGAAGAACCCTCAAAAGGACCTAATGTTTTGTGTATCCTTACTCTACCACGAGCAATGAACACCTAAACGACGGGTTAATTTTAACCTAAAGGGTTTACAAGTGTTTCGATAGGGGTTATTTCGTACCTACTAACCCTATTCCTTATTGGATAAGATTCCACTTGTTTTGTAAGTCCAAAACTCAGAAATCCATAACAAAAATGAACTCTGCCCCTCTAGCGCTGCAGCGCTGAGGTCCTAGAGCCGCGTTGTTGAGTATGTCGTGCCCAGAGCCACAGCACTGGGGTTCTGATCTGGGCGCTACGGCTCTCAGCTTTCGGTGTTTCAACGTTGGCCTTTGTTACCAGGTCCGCGCTTTTTCTTCGCTTCTTTCATGTCTTCGAGTCCTATTTCGCTTTCCCTTTTGTGCCCCTACATCTCCCAGACTTCCCATATGTATGCTACATGCTCTAAACTTCTTGTGACTCTTCTATTTGATATTCATTTTAATTTTTGTCTAAACAAGATTGTTGAATCACCAAATCTCCAATAATATTTAAACTAAATTATAAAAAATATTTTTATTCTTTTTTTTAATAACAAAAAAAATTATGTTGTTAGAAAATTTAGCATAATTCTATATCAAAAAGTAGTTTGATATTCTTTTGTTTCTTGAAAATCATCTATAATTGATTTTATACTAAATTTTTCTACAGTTCTCTTTTTAATATATGTAATCAACGAGTCTGACAAAAAATCATTTTTCATTTTGTTGCAAAATCTTATTGTGATAAAATACACTGTCAAAAATAATATTCACTGGTTATAGTAGTAGACACCAAAAGAGTAGAATCTATAAAAAATACATATAAAGTTATAATGGTAAAATATTAAAAAACTAACTAATATATAAATAAAAATATAAAATATTTAAAAGATTCTTAATTATTTTATGGATATTTTTTTTTCGACTTTTGAGATAGAAAGAAGAGTTTGACGCAAATTAAAGAGAAGAAAAAATTATTAATATATAGTGTTTCATAGTTGTGAGTTTATTTATATACGTTAAATTGAAAAAAAAAATTTATATAGAAAAAAAATTTCAAATATAAAAATTACTTGTATTAAAAAAAAAGACATATTTCACATAAAAAAATAATTTTCTTTGCATTAGAACAAAGAAATTTGAGGGGGCCAATTGCATATATAATATAAATTTAAGAGATTTAAAATAAAAATTAAAGGAGCAATTAATGTAATAATATTGATTTGAGGGCTGATGCAGGGATTGGGGGCCATGGCCCCCTAGGCCCTGCAGGTCCACCCCTAGTTTAATCCCTTTTGTTGGCACCCTAGGCCTTGCCGCCCCTGGTTTAATCCCTTCTGTTTATTTAATCAGCTCTCATTTTTACAAACTAGCACCAGCAAATGTTCGTTATTAAATATCATGTCAATAAACTCATAACCATGATAAATTATCTATTGATTATTCAGAACTACTAATTAACCATCTCAATTAATTGTATTTTGTGTAACGATATCTTTAATTAAGTTTATAAAAACTATTGTTTGGATCAGAAACAAACAAAACATGATAAATATCATGCCAATAGTGTGTTTTACATTTCTGGTTTTCTTGATTCTCCTACAGTTTGTTTGTTTCTGATCCAAACAAGTTTTTTTAGGGTTCGACTTTGTCTGCTTCCAGATGGATCAGGATCAAAATCTTCATTAAAGGACTCAAAGATTTACAAGGATTTACACTCAAAGTTATAGGGAATTATTAGCAAAAAGAATTACAACAAATGAACAAGAATTGAAAAAGTTCTTTCAAAATAGCTCTGTCAATCAGCTTGTATTCCCAGCCACAACAGATAACAAAAAGAATTTAAAAAAAAAGTAAGGATTTAATTGGTAAACTAAGATAAAAATAGCGATGAAAGTGATAATTTTCTTATATATTTATACGTATATAAGGATGATGACGACGACGCATGAAGGAAGGGGGTAAGAACTAGAGCTAAAGTTCTTTATTGATTATGACGTGTCCATTGATATGCTTTATTGATTTAGAACTGGTGCTAAAGTTCTTCGAGGAAATCTAATTGGACACATTAAACAGAGCTAAAAGATTTCCTATAAAATCTTTACTTCTGGTCTTTCAGATATCAAAGCTTTTTTCCTTCGAGTCAACCATTCAAACGAGCTTCCGTCAAATAATGTTATTTTTACATATTAAATTAAGAACTTTGAACTTTCCCGATCTCCTCTCTCTCTTATATTAAATAACATTTATCTATAAATAACACGTGTCACAATTACGGACGTAAACTTTTTTTATTCAACAATGAGAAGATTCGTTTAATAAAGATTAATAAATTTGACCAAAAAAACCAATTTCACTAATAAAATAAATTGATGTATTTCTAACTAAAACTACTCCTTTTATCATAATTGAATCTATTGAATTAATTTGATTGATGCACAATTAGAATTTTTGAGCATGAGAATTCACACAAAAAATATTACCTATATATATATACATACTTCAAACATTTTATCTTTAACTCTTTTTAATCTTTTGTCTTCACATTCGATTTTTTTAATCAAAATTACATAAGGTAAATTATAGAGAACTATAACACAAATAATTAATAATTATAATAGAACAAACTTTAGATGGACTTAATCTGTCTTACCATAAAACAGACACGTTTGAAAATAAAACTAACAGCTCTAAAGATAAACTATTAAAGCACACATTTTATATTTAGATCTAAAAAGCACAATATAAAAAATTTAAAATTTAAAATAAATATTAAATTAAAATATCTAACAAACATTGAAACATATTTATTGAAGTAAAATATAGCTAAGTAAATAGTAAAATCATCGAAGAAAATGGATGTCGTTGTTACTAAGTCTGATGAAGGAGTCTACTTTCTAACTAGGAAGAATGACCTTTCGACTCGCGAGGTTTCAACTAATATTCACTTACCAACTATGGTTTTAAAAAGTACAAAATTCTTTATACCATTATTACTGTTCACTGTTCCGTTATCATTATTTTGTTAATTTTAACTTTTTTGATAAATTGATAAATTTATCCTGGATAACATATAGTTTAGAGTTTTATCCTTAACTAAATTGACAATTTTACCCCTAAGTAAATTAGAGGACAAAAAAAAAAAAATTGAAACTTGAAGGGAATTGAAACTTTACCTCAAATATAAAATCACTCGTTTTCACCGCGAGACTAAACTAAAGTTTACATGATATTTTATGAAGATTAATATATATACCCTATAAATTAATAAGACAAATTGTTAATTCTAAATTAAATAAATTTTGGTACTCAAAAATCATAAAAAAATAATAAGTATAAAATATTTTAAATATCATTTAATTAAAATAAGCTTACAAAAAAATTTTTTTTTTGGAAATCCATTATAAACATCTTCTCATTTTCTAATTATTTTTAAATTAATTGAAAATAAATAAAAAAGTATTGATAAATATGTTGATTATAAAAAAATAGTTTTCAATATAATTATCAATACCTTTTCATTTAAATTTTTTTTTCTAATATAGCATAAGGTTTTCTCTATTAATAGCTCATTTGAGAGCATAGAAGAATTTGACATTATTTGTAATAGTTTCTTTTAATTTAAAAATTTATGAAAATTAATTTTTATGAGTTGAATATAATTCTCAATATTTACTGTTTACAATTTTTTTTTTTGTGAATTCTTATTAATTATAATTTAGATTTCAAATTTTTTACAATATAATTCTCATTATTTATTGTTTACAATTTGTTTTTGGTTAATTCAAGTTATAATTTCAATTTCAAATTCTTTATGAAAGTTTATTTTATCCTTTAATATTAAATAATAAAAATTCACTTATAAGCTAGAAAATAAATTTATGTTTAGTATGTATTATATTTAGTGTGTTTTTATTTTAAAATAATTCATTTTTATAATAAATTTCTAAAACTTAATATTTAAGTCTTTTGTTGTAAACGTATACATAAGTAATTAAATTTATTTTTTATTAAAATATTTTAGGCTTATTATTGTTTATGATTTTTGAGTACCAAAATTTATTTAATTTAGAATTAACAATCTTTTAATTAATTCTAGGGTATATATATTATTAGTCTTTATAAAATATTATGTAAACTTTAGTTTTGCCTAGTGGTGAAATTGAGTGATTTTATCTTTAAGGTCAATGGTTCAATTCTATTCTAGCTTTTTTATTTTTTCTCTTATTATTTAGTGGCAAAACAATCAAATAATGGAAGAGTGATAATACATTATCAAACAATCAAACAATCAAATAATACATTATCAAAGATAATATTGTCAATTTCATAAAAAATTTCAAAATAATGGAATAGTGATAATAGAAAGTGAACAATGGTAACCGTAGGGGGATTATGGTACTTTTTGAAAGGAAAACTTTCATAAATAACCCTTAAATTTTGTTATTATTCTTTTTTAACCAACTTTTACTTCATAATTTTTTATTAGCCAAACATCTCACAATAGAACATTTATACCCTAAATAAAAATTTTAAGACTTCTCGTTTGTCTCTTCACCAAACCAATAATTATATTGTTAGACTGACATTTTTGAAGTTGCCATTGCCTAGATCGAGTGTTACTGAACATATTTGTTACTTCCAATCAAGAAAATAGTCGATTCTGGCAAGTTTTTCTAAACTTTTTAGAAATTTTAATATTCGTTAGAAATTAGCAAAAAATTACTTTTAAAATTAGAAATAGATGTTATTGATGAATTAAAGATGAAAAATGAGCTAGAATTATATAAAAAATGTTGAAATCCAACCAAAAATATAGTTTTTTGTGTGTTTGGCTGAAACTAGACGGTGGCCAGTGTGGTGCCTCACCTCCTTTTGGTTTCGAAAATCTCGTGGCCATCTTGGGCCCGAAATGGTCCCAAGATGTTCTCATTAAGTGCATCTCGTTACAGCATCGCAGACTCAATGTCTGTGATGCTGCACTATTTTGTGCCATGTGGCACCACATAACATTTTTATTATTTTAAAAATTATTTTAATTGTGTCTTTTTTTATTTAATGTTTTTTTATATTTATTTTACTTTTTTGGTATTGCAATATCACAAGGTTTTCTTAATTTATTTTGAATTATATTGGGGTTTATTTTTAATAATTGTTTTTTCTTTTTAAGTCCTATAGAGTATGATGCAATTGTTATTTATTTTGGAGGCAAGTGAGAGAGTTCTAGTGATGAAAAAAAGAGCTATATTGATTATAGTAACTTTAGAATTTTGATTCCAAAAGATATTAAATTTAAAGATATTTTAAATACAGTGTGCTATATCTTGGGAGTCGACAATGTTAACTATAAGATGACTTTAAAAATCAAAATTGATGCAATGAGGTATAAGTTAAAACTTATTGAGATTAGAAATGACAGTGATGTTCGATTATTTTTTAGCGCCAACAAAAGATCGTATTGTCCTTTATGTGTAATAGTGAATCTTAGAGCTCCTATTTATAAAGATGATGTACAGCTCCCCAATCAAAACCTACCATCGATTCATACTCATTTTATGTATCCCATAATCGAGTGCCTAATTTACTCTTCAGCTACTGGGAGGGAGGCTAATTCTGCATTTTTAGTTCAATGATAAGTACAAACTTCTGCTGACTAAATCTGATGAGTTTTTTCCCTATGTAAAATCACATCTCATCGTGTAAATTGAAGGTATGTACCTCACGTAATAATAACTCATGCATCAAAATACCAAAGGAAGTCAAATCTAACATATCTAAGAAATACTCCATACACGTCTACCTAAATAATGCTTTTGATTATTTGTTATTTTTTCTTTTATAGAGTTTAGACCTCATATCTTTGAATAAGCCGTCACTGATGCATGAAAAATATATGCTCTAGAAGTCTATATTTTTTTGATACGTTATTTTTCTTGTAACAATTAAGAAAATAAATAAAATTAATAAATTAATATTATTAACAAATAACAAGCATACATATTAACTAACATACAATATTATTTAAAAAATTCACAAATAATATATTAATTCAATCAACAAACATAAAAGAGAAAGAGAAATTAAACAATAACATATTAATCAAAAGGTACTCATTAAATAAATAATGTTACAAAAAATTAAAATTATTATTACTTAATAACACATATACAAAATTATATTATAATGGGTAAATTAATCATTTAACAAATATTTATAAAATTAATTAACTTATTAATTAATTGCTTAATAGAATTATATTTAATTTAGGAAAAAATTAAAATAAAATTAGACTCAATTTTAAAAAAAATTATAATTGTGCCACCTGACACCTTATGAAGGTATCACATGGCACAACAGTGCAGCATTGTGGACTGCGCGGACTCAAAGTTTGCGATACTTGATAAGGGTTAATTAAGTTTAATATTTTCATCTTTCAAACTTAATATTTATTCATAAAAATTAAGATTATTTGGCTTTTGATGTATTTTATTATTATTTTTTTGTAGGTTTGGAGTTAATGGAGTAAATAGGGTTGAAATTCTAATGAAAATAAGCCAAAAACATCAAAATGCTACAGTGAATTATTACAATACCCAATGCTGCAGCGCCCACAAATGAGTGCCGTAGTACCCAAACAGTATCTTAGCACCGCGGAGCTAGAACAGTAATGGGGGAACAGTGCAGTGAACCATAATTCATGAACAGTTTGCTACAATAACTTATGAACAATAATATTAACCTAACTTGTATTTGATGTTTAACCATAGTTTAAAGATAAAAATCCTATAAATAGAAGGCTAAAAACCCTAATTAAGGAGAGAGGAGAGGAAAAAAAGAAACGAGAGGCAAAAAGTTAAAGAAAGAATTCATAACACAAAATAAAAGATTAAAGCCAAAGATTGAAGAATCAAGATTAAGATTCAAGCTTCAAGTCAAGATTGAGCGAGAAGCACATCAAGGGGTCACTTTGATTAGTTTTTCTACTCTTTTTTTTTTTTATCATTATGTTCTTGTTCTTGTTGATTTTTATGAATTGGTTAGATACTTTTGATTTTGTAATGGGCTAAATTGTTCATCTAGGGTTAGACTATGTGAACTTAGTATGGATTTGGATTGTGTTAATTTTTAGTTTATGAACTTGATACATTTAATTGATTCATTCTATCTTATGTTTAACGCTTTCATTATACCTGATCAATATTTTGAATGATTAAGAAACCATGATAAACTTGACAGATGGATTCATGTATTTAGCCTAGGATAGTTTGATGCATGATCATAGGGTAACAACTATGAGTTCTATCTAGGATAAATATATACATAAGTGGCGTGTATGATATAATTTAGACTTGATCTTAATGAATTACTATCTAATTTGATTACCATAGACATTTAGGTAATTGTTAGAATGCGCAATATAGTCACTCGACCATCGACAGAGGCTTGTGATGAGATTAATGTCTAAATCGACAATTGGTATTAAGAGATTAACTAAGAGATTAATAAATCTAATGAAATACTAGGGCACGAGTCAAAACTCTAGATTATCTTTATTTGTGAATTCTATCTTTTGATTTTGTGTAGGTTAATTGATAGAGTTAGATTAGTTAATTAAATTTTAGATTGTAATTTTTTGAATAAGAGTTAAGTAGTTATAATTTTAGTACTTAATTTATAGAATTAGATTACATAGTCCCTGTGGGATCGATACTTGGACTTTAAGTCATATATTACTTGATACGATAGCGAGCGCTTGCGACTACTATAACATTAATTAATGCTACTACAAGATGAACATAGGCGCATCTCGAGGGCCATCTTGGGCCCGTAGTGTATACCCGAGCTGCCCTATTGGGTGTATCTTGGGGGCTCATCTTAGGCCTGAGATGGCCCCAAGATTATAGAGAAACCAGGCGGCTGCTGCATCAACTGTCGTCTGGTTTCGGCAAAATACACTCCAAACTTCTATTTTTTTTGTCTATTTTCAACATTTCTTACACCATTCTAACCTATTTTTTATATATATAATTTATTAATTTCACTTATTTCTAGTCTCAAATACAAATTCTAACTAATTTCTAACAACATTAAAAATTCTCAAATATTTCTAAAAACTTACCAATAATAGCCCATTTTCTTAATTTGAAATGACAAATATGGCAACTTCAAGATTTTTTATCCAACAAAAGTTTTACATGTTCAAAATTTGGTTCGATGGGGAGAGCAGGAAAATAGTGTCATTTTTGTTTTAGGATAAAAGTGTCATATTTTGAAATATTTGGTTTATAAATTAGTTAAAAAAGAATAACAATAAAATTTAAGGGTTATTTATGAAAATTTTCCTTTATAAAACCACATGAGGTAAGTAGATATTAGCTAAAACCTCAAAGGGCAAAGGGTCATTTTTCCTTTCTAACTGCCAAAACACCATCACAAGAGGACAAGTTTGAAGGCAAAAAAATAAAAGGGACATAAATCTATATATCTGAAGGTATTATAGTTTGGTAAACCTATGGAATTGCAATCTTATGCTACATTATATATGCTTTTATCATGTTGTTAATTAAGACTTATTGTCGAAACCTAGCCAAGATGCATACATGCGTAGGCAATGCTTTAGCTAATACTAATTTCTCCATTTTACTTTTGTAAAATTGAGAAAGAGGAAGAGAAAAAATTAAAGCCGGTCATCAATGAATAGAATTTTAAATGGTTAGTTAAAATAGAAAATTTAAGTTAGTATACATTGAATTATATTAATTATCAAATTAATATATGATTAGAATTCAATCTTTTAACCTAGCCAATGACATATACGTTTTTCTTATAAAATAAAGAATTGTTCAATTAGGTTACACTCTATTAATAGTTTTAAAAATGAATGCTCACTAGTTCTAATTTTTTCTCTCTTAGTTTTGAAAATGAAAAATGAAGAAATTAGCACAAATTAGAGCCTTGCCCACACGTGCATGCTTGTTGGTTAAATTGTGACAACGGATCTTTACTAACGATATAATGGAAACGTTTAGAATATGACACGAGATTTCAATCCTACGAGTTTACCAAATTGAAATAATTTTAGATTTGTATATTTTATGCCCCTCTTATTTTTTGTTTTCACACTTAACCTCTTGCGGTGATTGGTAGTCGTAATATCTAATCCCTATTAGTAGTGTAGGTACCTAAATTCTGATATAAAGTGATAAAGAAACCATAGGGTTACTTAATTTTAACCCTATTAGAAATATTTTTTTTATGGTACGCATGAGAGGTATTAGACATAAATTGGTAATTTCACAGTCAATTGAGAAGTCGGACGGCCATGAAATATTTTTGGAAATTTTTTTAATTGGCTTAGAAAAGGAAATTTTAATTTAACACATAGATTTTCATATAAGTGTTAAGAAACACAGTCCATGTGTTATAAAATAGACCAATTAGAGACAAGTTGATGGATTGCCAAATAGTTAGAAAGGAACCAATTAAATACTCTTATTTTTAACCAATGACATTTTTGAATTTAGAGTTAGTTGAGGGGTAAATTGAACTTTTGGAAGAGCACTATAAAAAAAAGAAGTGTTTAGAAATTTTGCATAAAATATAAAGAAAAATATTTGAGAGTTAAGGTGGAGAAATTTAGTCAAGAGAGGGGAAGCTTCAATTGACAGGACTCGACCCGAGACCTTCTATAGTAAATCCTAGCGGCACTGCCAGGCACCTCGACAGAAATTCCTCAAAATATAACTATATAAGTTGAGAAATTCTGCGAGGCGAACCCCTTTTTAGTTCTTGCCATTACTGAGAAAATGTTCGAATATACGTGAAAATAACTTATTAATATTATAAAAAAAGGGCAGAGTTTCCCCTATTTTTCGAAAAATCCAATATAAAACCTACAAAAAAATTGTACTTCTATTTCAAACACTTCTCAATACTACCAAATAGGACCATCGGTCCTTTTCAAACCAAATCTAACACAACTCAATAATTTTATTATAATCATAAAACTGGAATACTAATAAAGAAGTTAAACGATCATCAAAATCTCAAAACCTCTTCGTGTTTGTTCAAAACATATGTACAAATACATATGCCTATAACTATTATGCAGAAAGCAAAAAGAGTGCTATTTAGCACATTTACATTTACAAAATATTTGTCCGACTGGGCTACTAATAAGTCGTAGGAGAATCAACGACTTGCGCACCAAGGCCTGCACTTGAAAGGAGATAGAAAACATAAAACACAAACGAGTGAGCTAAAGGAGCTTAGTGAGTGCATTTAAGATTTCGAATAAAATAAAATTCCACATAAATATTAAATTATAAAAGACATACATAATTCATGTTTCTAAAACTTGTATAAAGCTGTAAAACGGTTGTAACATCATATATCGATGAAATCTTGCTGAGCGGATTTTATTTACATCTATGAAAAATAATATCCAAAATCTGTACAACATAATAACTAGCATGTGCATATAAACAGATAATATGCAATCGGTAAATCGAAAACTCTTAAAGCCCTCGCTCGGCCATTTTCTTTCTAAATTGTGCAAATGGTAACCCTAAAGCTCTATACTCACGCTGCGACTCAACTAGTATTGCACACGTGAGTAGGTCACGAGGCGCCTCTACTAGCAGCACCCACAGTGACATCATCAAGACATCTTACTGGCTATACAGTGGAATCCTACATCGCATACATATAGTGAGACAATACCCCGTACACATAGAGTGACTCATATGAATCGACAATCCTGACTTCCCAGAGTTAGTAACACACCCCCATAACCTGCCCATGTGTATAGGATATGTCGGCCGGGTCTAATATAATCACCACCACTATAATCTGAGGGTACCAATGGCCTTTGAAACGGATGCAGTAACTTTAAAGCTGTTTCTTAAACCGAACATGTAAAAGCATAAATATAGATATACATCAAGATCATAACTCATGTTTATGCATTAAAAGCATATAAAACATACATTTTTATTATGCAAAAACATAATAAATGAAAGATAAAAGAAATGATAAATTTTCACTCACAACCGGTTCGCGTTCAATTTCGCTTCGGATTTTTGCTCCCGTTATCGGTCTCGATTTTCTTCCCTCACAACGCCATAAATGACATTTAGAAATTCGAACACTAGAATCTCATTTAACTACTAAAAACCTAATCGGCATACAAAGCCCGGATGGATACTACTTTTCGATTTTTATTTATGGAGTCATTTAATCTAATCTAACTCACCATCTGGCACCTTGAAAATTATTAAACACCTTATAACTTGGTTGGACATAATTGCCCTTCACCTTTCTAAAATGGACAATTATGTCCCATTTCTTCAATTTTGATTTTTTCATCAACCATATACATTCAATTTACATAAGACACTATTTATACATCACACTTCAACCAAAACACAACTTAATCCCTAACTTCCCTAAAGTGGCAAAATTTCACCCTATGTTCTAACACATTTCTTCTCATCAATTTCTTGTTCCAATTGCATCAAAATCAAGCCAATTTCATTCTAATACCCTAATTATAACCAATTAAAGTTTTTACATTCAAATTACCTAAAACTCTAATTCTTACCTTGCCAATTTCTTTAATTTGATGACTCCTTCAAGCTCCACACTAGAATTCAACTCAATCTAAACAAAGAATACACACAAGAACATCAATTGAAGCAATCTTGAAAGTTCACATATCAATCTCACAAAACAATGCTTTTCTTACCTCTTTTTTTTGGATTTTTACTAATGGAGGCTTCAATTGAGCTTAGGAACTTATACTTGACCTTCTTGTAGCTTGATTAAATATGAAAAATAATGAAAATAAAACTTAAAATGTCACTGTAGTAGCACAACTTTTCTTGCACGAATTTTGCTCTAAGTGTTATACTTTTGATAACTTGAAATTTCTATACACTTCCACTATATATATAGTGCTCTCCCAAAAGACCAATTTTCCCCTCAACTAACTCAAAAATTCTAAATTGTCATTAGTTGGAAACTAAGTATGAAATTGGTTTCTTTGTAACTATCTAGTTAGAATAGTCCTATGAACAAACTAGAATTTCCAACTTGGCAATCCATGAAATTGTTTCTAATTGATCCATTTTCTAATATATGGATTGTGTTTCTTAACAAAGGCTTGTTCCATACATAACCCTTAAATAAAAATTCATGTAGTAAATTAAAACTTTCTTTTCCAAGCCAATGTAGAAAAATTTCAAAAATATTCTAGGGTCATCCGATGCTCCGACTGAGTGTGAAATTACCAAATTAGGTCTAATACCTCTCATGTACCCTATAACAAAATTATTTCTAATAAGGTTAAAATTGGGTAATCCTACAGTGTCTTTATTGCTCTATACCGAAATCGAGGTAGCAATACTACTAGTAGGGATTGGATATTATATCAATAGTAGAATTTAACGCTTTTTCATGATTTTCCATGCATGATTATGATAAATCAAGTTAAGCTCAAGTTCCTAAGGTTAAATAGATCATGCAGTAGTGAAATATTCAAGGAAAAGAGATAAGAAAACATCATTTAGTGATGGTGGTATATGATTTTTCAAGATGATTTCAATTAATGTCATTGTTTAAATTATTGACTTAGTTTTGAGTTGAATTCAAGTGTGGAGCTAAAAAAAGACTCAAAACTAAAGGAATTAGTAAGGTATAAATTAGGGTTTGCTGTGATTTTGATATAGAGACTTCAATTGAATTTTATTAGGGCATTAGAATTAAATTGACACAATGTGAATGTTATTGGAATAAGAAATTGAGAAAATGTGTGTGTTGGGTGGAAGATGGTGAATATGGCCACTTTAGGGATTTTAAGGTTTGAGTGGTGTTTTGGTTCAATTGTTGTGTATGAATGATTCTTGTATTAATTGGATGTATATAGATGATGAAAAATCAAGAAAGTGTAAAGGGGACATAACTGTCCATTCTTGGCAAGTTGAAGGGCAATTATATCCCACCGAATTTATAGAGTATTAAGCAATTTTATGGCTTCGGATGGTAAAGTAAACAGAATGAAAGGACCATGTAAATGAAAAATGGAAAGTGGAGCGTTTCGTGAGTGAAAATATGTAATTGTTCATCTTTCGTTTAATATGTTTCAGCAAATTTAAATTTTATGTTTTTATGTGATTTTAAATGCATAAGTATGATTTACAATTTTTGTATACTGTTATAATTGTGAATTTCTATGTTTAGTTTTAAGAAATAGTTTTAAAGTTATTAAGTTAGTTTTCAAAGGCTATTGGTACCCTCAGATTTACAGTGTGGTGATAGTTTAAGACCCAGCCAGTATGCCTTGTATGCATGAGCAAGTATTGGGGTGTGTGTCACTAACTCTGAGAAGTTGGGTTGTCAAGTCATGTGAGTCGCTTTATGTGTATGGGTATTGTCTCGCTATAAATAGGTGATATAGAATTTCGCTGTATAGCTAGTAAGATGTTTTTAGATGTCACAGTGAGTGTTGTTAGTTTAGATACCCTGTCACCTACTCACGTTGTACGGTGCTAGTTTAGTCACTGCGTGATTATAGAGTTTTAGGGTTACCATTTGGTACAGTTTAGAAAGAAAAGGGTCGAGCGAGAGTTTTAACAGTTTTTGAGTTACCGAACACATATCAGTCTATTTATATATATACATATTAGTTATTATATTTTACAGATTCTGACAATTGTTTAAAAAGATTATTAATAAAAAATTGCTCGATAGTATTTTATCAGCATATAATGTTTAGAAATCGTTTTACAGTTTTGTAATAACTTGAGAAGCATGTTTTAGGCAGTTATTCAGAATTTAATATTTATACAAAATCTTATTTTTACTGAAAATTTTAAAAGCATTCACTAAGCTACTTTAGTTCACCCGTTTTGTGTTTTATGTTTTCTAAAATATTTTTTAGGTACAGGCCTCGGTACGCAGATTGTTGGTTCTGCTATAGCAGATTAGTAAGCTAAGTTAAACGATCATTTTGTAAATGTAAATGTACTAAATAGCATTTTTTTGATTTTCTGTATAGTAGTTATAGATTTTGTACATCTTGTAAATATGTTTTGAACAAACAATAAATAATTTCTGTAATATAGTGACAGTTTTTACTTTTCATTAGTATGTTAATTTTGTTATAAATTAATTTTTGTGGATTAGAATGAAATTGTTGTGTTAAGTTTGAATTTGATTCTGGAAGGACTGAAAGTCTTATTTCGAGGTTGAGAAAACTGTTTGAAATAAAAGTGTGGTTCATTTGCAGGTTTTGTATTTTTGAGTTTTTAGAAAAACAAAAGAAACTCTGTTCGTTTCTTTTTAAAAAAATTGGTAAAGTATCTTTATTTATATTCTAAAATTTAGTTAGTAATAGCAAGAATTAAAAAGGGTTTGCCTAGCGAAAATTTTCAATTTGATAGTTAGACTTTGAGAAACTTTCATTGGGGTGCTCGATGGGGCCCTCCAAAATTTACAGTAGAAGGTTTCGGGGCAGATCCTGTCAATAATAGTTAAAAAGTTGACTACTTCATTAGATCTAGTAAAAGTTGTATTCATTTCATACAATGATTTTACTATTTGTGTATTCATGTTTTATTTAAATAAATTTATTTCAAATTTTGCTAGTTGTTTTAATTTAATATTTACTTTATATCTCATATTTATTTTATATTGTGTCATTTAGATTTAAATTTAAAATGGGTATTTTACTAATTTTAGTCTTTTATACAATTGTTCTTAAAATAGTTATTTTTAGGATACAAGTCATCGAGTATGACAAGTAGAATATATTTACCTAAAGTTTGATTTATTAAGCTAGTTAATTTTTTGTGTCGTAATTTTTTATAATTTATCTAATATAATTTTGATAAAAAAAATATATCTGTTAAGATAGAGAATTAAAAAGAGTTAAATGTAGAGTACTTAAAATATATATATATATAAATGATATTCTTCATGTGAATCCTAAAGTTTTAAAAAATGAGAGAAATTTTTAGTTTGAGCATCATGAGGACACAGCCATCACAATGGCGCTAATGGTGGATCTTCTCTATCTTATTCTTCTCTCTCTCTTTGTTGCTCGACAAAAACAATTTAATAAAAAGAGGGTTCGGGTTTCAACAGTTCCTTTTTAGACTTAGAGGAGAGAGAAGAGTTTAAACTTAAATTTATTCAAAATCCAATAAAAAATTAAAAACAATTCCAGAAACAAGGCCGTTTTGTACCGTACAAACTTACACATCATTTTTTTAAATAATCTTATAAATTAACTATCACTAATTTTTATAATTTATTTTCAGATATTTTTATCATAAATTTGTAATAAAATTAATTTTTTTTATTGTGTTATAATCTATTAGAAATTTTTAATAGCAGTATATCTCCATCATAATTTTTTTTTAAAGTAGTGTCTACTCAAATACAATAAATAATCTCAAACTTGAATCAATTTAAAATGATAAAATAAAATTAAAATATGAAAAATTAATAAAATAATTTCAATTAAAATAAAAAATATAAATTAGAACTAAATAAAAATAAAAAGTCTTAATTGTCCTAATCGAGTGATACCTTGAAGATTCTATCTCCAGTTATAATTAATTTTCCATCATATGTCTAGTTAACGTCATTGCATTCGACATTTAGCTATTATTATACTAATTAAATAAATTGATAAAAGTAGTATTATTTTTAACTGACCTTATTAACAAAATAGCGAAGTCTTTTACTATGGGAACTCTTTTAATTTCTATATGCAGAATTTCTAGAAACACTACAGTTCCTTTTTCTTCAATTAATCAGACGAAATGTTGTCAATTTGTTGATTAAATTGGATAATCATTCAGTCCCATTTTTTCTTCAAGGGGAAAAACAAAACGATGTCTTCAAATATAAGCCGTGCATGCGTGCGCCTGGTCATTATCCCATATTCTTAATTTCCACGATTGAGCTTCTAGATTCATTCATCGAGAAGATTTTTCGACACATGAGTGGCATGTCTATATTTACTGTGATGGAATATTGATAATTTAATCCTTGAATTTCTGAAAGATTATTTATAAAATTTCTAAATTTTTTAAAATATTCAATTAAATCTTTTTTAAAAGATAATTAAATAGTTTTTTTGAATAAAATTGATAATAAAAAAGATATATTACATATTTTAAAAATTTTAAGAACATAGTGGATAATTGTTTTTAAAAAACAAATGCAGGACTAAACTGTTAAATTCTTTTATTGTGTCCATGTAATATAATCATCTTTATCAATAAATAACATGTGAAACTAGCCATGTTTTAGTCCTGTTAATCTTATTTACATTAATACCCATGTTTTATTTTTTTATATTTTTATTTTATTTTATTTTTTTTAAAAAAACCAGCATTGAACTAAACAGAAGCTAAAGGAGGAGAATCCTCCATTACAAAGGAAGCAGGTCCTTGAAATATCATACCTTTAAGTGACTAAATAATCAAAATTCAAAGCTAGTTTAACTAAGTTATGAGAAACCTTTTTAAACTCTTAAGGAACAAAAAGAACTTCAGAAGAGCCAAGAGTCTAAACATTGCAAGATATCTTGGATAGTCAACTTAAGTTCGAAAGCTATATTGGCTCTAGCCAATATCTCATTAATAACAACTAAAGCACCTAATTCAACTTTTATGTGAGAAATATAAAGAGAGTATATTTTATTGTGTTGACTAATATATAAGATTTGTCTTTTTATAGGCCTAACATAAATACAAAATACAAAATAGAAAATAATATTTTATATTAATAACATATATATATAGTAAGAGAGTATAAAGGAATTATTTCGAAATAATTCCAAAATAATTCTTTAATACCTCTCTCAAACTCAAGATGGCGCAATAGAAGTAAGCTTGAGTTTGGAGACTAAAACATGAAAACGGCACAAAAGTAGAGATTTGGTAAAGATATCAGCAGGTTGTTCTTCATATGAGATGGAGTGGAGCATGATAGTGCCTTGAGAAATATGTCGCCGAATAAAATGACAATCTGTTTGAATATGTTTAGTTCGCTCATGAAAAATATTATTGTGGGCAATTTGGATATCACTTTATTGTCACAATAACGAGGTGTAGCTCCAGTGTGAGAAATACCCATATCTTTAAGAAGTCAGAGGCGCCAAACAATTTCTTGGATAGTATCTATAAGAGCACAATATTCAGCTTCAGTACTTGAGCGAGCAGTAGCTGTCTATTTCTTACTTTTCCATGAAAGAAGAGAATCATCCAAGAAAAGACAAAATTCAGTAGTTGATCGTCGATTCGTAGGATCACTAGCCTAATTCGCATTAGCATAAACTCATAACACGAGAAGAGAATGAGTAGAAAAATAAAGACCGTGAAAAAGTGTACCTTTGAGATAATGTAGGATATGAAGAACTGCTGCATAATGAGAGGTATGAGGGGTAGTCATAAACTAACTGACAACATGAACAGCATGAATAATGTTTGGATGAGTAATTGTAAGGCAGACCTAACTACCAACCAACTGATGATAAAGGGTAGCATCACTAAGAAGAGTACCATCAGAGGATCAAAGTTTGGTATTAGGCTCTATAGGAGTGGAGGCAATCTTATTGTCTGTCAACCCAACTTTAGCAAGTAGATCGAATGCATATTTAGCTTAAGAAAGATAATACCCAGTAGAGTCGAATAGCACTTCAAGGCCAAAGAAATAGCTGAGGTGGTCAAGATCTTTCATTTCAAAGTGTTGCTGAAGAAAGTTCTTGAGAGAGAAAATATCAAGAAGATCATCACCCGTGATAATTATATTATCAATATAGGTAAGAAAGAGAACACATCAATGTGCTGTCTTATGAACAAAAAGAGTTGAGTCATATGGACTAGACTGAAAACTATGCTAAAGAATAGTCCCACTAAACTTTGCAAATCATGTACGAAGAGCTTGTTTAATACCATATATAGCATGACGAAGTTTATAAACTTTACTTGGAGGATGTGAATAACCAGGAGGAGGTTTCATATACACTTCTTTAGTGAGATAACCATTAAGGAAAGCATTTTTGATATCCATATGAAATAATGTCCAACCATCAACTGCAGCAACAGCTAATAAACTTTGAATAGAAGTAAGTCTAGTAACTAAGGTAAAAGTTTCGTCATAATCAATACCATATTCTTAAGTAAAGCATTTGGAAACAAGGCGAGCTTTATATTGCTCAACAGATCTATCAGATTTAGTCTTGATCTTGTACACCCATTTGTATGCAATGACAGTTTTATTTGATGGAAGAGTAACAAAATCTTAAGTATGCGACTTCAGGCCTGCAATTCTTCTGTTATTGTTTGTTGCCAAACAGGATTAGAACTAGCCTTGGAATATGATTGAAGCTCATTTAAAGAAAGGATAGTAGAGAAACAGTGATAATCACGAAGCCCATCAGATTTGGTCTTGAGCTTGTACACCCATTTGCATCCAATGACAGTTTTGTTTTATGAAAGAGTAACAAAATCTCAAGTATGTAACTTCTCAAGGGCCTACAATTCTTCTATCATTGCTTGCTGCCAAACAGGATTAGAACTAGCCTCGAAATATGATTGAGGCTCATATAAAGAAAGGGTAGTGGGAAAACAGTGAGAATTACGAAGTTTAATAGTAAGTTCTCTTATCCGAGATGAACGATGAAGAAAGGTGTGAGAAAAGATAAAAAAAATAAATGAAAAAGACAGTAAAAATAATAAAGAGAAACTAAAAAACTTTAAGGACTATATTGTTGCTGTAATTCTATATACTACAATGCTATAGAGATAGCCTTTATACAGGCTTTAGGTTAACATAAATAAAAAAACATAAATACATAAAAGGAAACCAAATATAACCTATTAATTATAGAATATATATATGGCAGGAGATTAATATATTGATTTCTTATATCTTTAACATCCCCTTTCAAACTCAAGTAAAGGCTTGAGTTTGAAAAAGAATATTTTTAATTATAATGGTAGGCATTGAGAAAATAAATCACTTGTGGATACAAACATGTTGAATGAAACTTGAAATCAATCGTTGTAAGTGCAAGTACGTTGTCAACCATTACGAGTGCAAACGCATTGATAGAGAAACAGAAAATCAATCGTTGCGAGTGCAAGTGCATTGTTAACCACTGCAAATGCAAATGCGTTGATAGAGAAAACTCAACTGCTACAAGTACAAGTGTGTTGAGAGATTCTCTCACCAATTTAGTTGAAAATTGCAAGAAAAAAAAAAGAAAAAGAAAAAACCCCATAAAAATAAAAAATCACAAAATAGCCTAAAACTTAGGTAAACTGTAAATTGTTCATATCACTTTGAAAAGTTTGCAAAAAGACCCTTATTGCAAATTGGATTACCAAAATTTCAAACAGAGACCTATGACTGAGAGATTCAGCGGAGAGGAGTTGAATGGAGCTGGCGGTGAGAAATCACTCGCCGAAAAATGGTGAAGATCTAAGGTGGACGGTGGCAGATGACAGGTCTGTTCAGAGGCGCGTAAGGGCGCGCTCGGCTTCAAATCGATAAGATTCAGGTGCCGTTGGAATTCCTGGTTGATTTTGAGTGGAGTCGTCTGGGCGGTACACCTTAACGCGCTGGAAACTAGTTTGAATACAAGGTGAATAGTAACAGCGGCAGAAAGTTTAGTCGGTGCATAGAGGAGCGTGCGGCAGAGGAGAAGCTTGATTCCAGCGGGGTTCAATCGGCTAGCAGCATCTGAAATTTTAGGGTTGGGTGGTATTGATTACAGTGAACTCTGGTGAACTTCTGGTGGCTTTCCGGTGAAGCTCCAGTAAGCTTCCACAGAGTTTTTGAAAAAATTCTAATAAGTTTCACTAAGCAACAAGACAGTGAAAGAATTGAAGCTCAGGCTTTGATACCATATGAGAAAAGATAAAAAAATAAAAAAAATAAATAACAATAGAAATAATAAAGAAAAACTGAAAAACTTTAAAGACTACATTGTTGCTGTAATTCTATATATTACAATACTATAAAGATAGTCCTTATATAAAATTTAGGTTAACATAAATAAAAAAAAATAAATACATAAAAGAAAACCAATCATAATCTATTAATTATAGAATATATATGTCAAGAGATTAATATATTGATTTCCTATATCTTTAACACTTTATAACAAAGGGGTTTAAATGTGAGCAGCTAGTAACCCTTTCAAGATACCCAACGCCTCTGCAATGGTGACTGAAAGGAAAGTCTCAACTTTCTTAGAACCAGCCAGAATAACAGCCCCCACATGTTTCCTGATGACAAAACCTAACCCCGTTCGTTTCTGTTTCAAGTAATACTCAGCATCACAATTATTCTTGACAGCAGCCACAACTAGTGGCTGGCATTTATATCGACTTCTCACCTCAGAATTCTGACGGGTAAAGCAACCTGCTTGGAACTCGGCCAAGTAGCTACGAGACTGCTCCATAACTGAACTTGAGTCAACTACTAAGAGACTGCATGTACCGAATGAAAAAAATCTTTCATAACTACATGATGATTCAAGAAAATTAAATCCATGAACTTACAAGACTCTTAGATTTGCGTCAATGCATTGCACAACCAAAAGGCGTGCAACGTTTTTTGCCCCTTTCCCACACCTGTTGCAGATCAAATCAATAGGCATATGGTGGCGACAAAGATTGGAGTTCGTTGGAAGCCACTCATTAGAAGCTTGTCATAGAAACAGTTTCACTTTCGGAGGTAGTTAAAGCCGCCAAAGTCGCCGCCACCACTCCTGAACAGAAGAATTTTCTGAACAAATTTCACTATCCTGAAGATAAATGGCCAACCAATAACCACTGCAGACAAAATAATTACTGAATTTATCATAGTGCCACATAATCCTTTCTGGGTGTGCCCTTGTTGACGAGGCAAAGTAAGGCTCAGAATCACATCCGCTTATTTCTTTGAGAACGAGCTTCAAAGAAGATTGTTGTCCAATTGTCCTGAAGCAGTGATAAGGTTCGCTACTTGACTCTGCTCAGGCATATTATGTCTTGAAGAGGGGTCGAAATGTGTATGGTCTCAGAACCCACGGATCATGGTAAATTAAGGCCGAGGGTCTTTCACCAATACGCCATCTAATTCCTTGTTGGAGGAGCCCCCAACCCCATAAGCTACTTGTCCAAACACGAGAAAGCCGTCTTGGATGATTTAGCCAGCAAGAAAGAAACATGTGAGAAATAAAAACCCTTGAGAACTCTGGCCATCAAGGAATTCGGATAGTGTAATATGCGCCATCCGTGCTTAGTAAGTATTGCCTTGTTAAACAGGACCAAATTCAAAACCCTAGCCCTCTGTCTTTCTTCATCGTACACAACTTCTTAACTTTTTAACTCCCAAACTAGAAACTAAGTCTGCAGCAAAAAAAGCCATGAGTTAAGTGACTAAAGCACACAGTTGATTTAGTGGAATTGACCAGCAGCCCCAAGGCTTTTTCATAGAGGCCTAAATTTTTTTTGATCTCTCGGCCATGAGACAAATTCGCTTTGGCAAAAATGAAACTATCATTTGCAAAGAATAAATGTGAGATTGAGGGTCTAGACTTAGCACGCTGAACCCTACATAATCTATCGTTCCTTTCAACTTGTCTAAACGAGATAATCCTTCAATTCAAATAATAAACAAATAAAGGGAGAGCGGATCACCTTAACGTAAGCCTTCGGAAGGTTTAACATGACCACATTGATCTCTATTGATGAGCACTAAGTAAGAAACTGAGGAAGCATAGCAAAGGATTTTTTGCTCCCATCCCTCTGAAAACCCAACTTCCTTAGCATAGCCACCAAAAAACCGCATTTGCTCCTGTCATACGCCTTTGGCATATCAAGCTTCAAGGCTATATAACCTTCATCCAGCTTCTTATAGAGCTTAATAGAGTTAATACACTCAAAATCAATTACAACATTATCCATAATTAAACGGCCCGAGATAAAGGCACTTTGAGATTCCAAATAACCTCCTTAAGAACCCCCTCAAACGACTCACAAGAGCCTTAGAAATGATCTTATAAGGAACATTACACAATATGGGGCTGATGTCCACAGCATATTTAGGCTCTTCACATTTCGGGATTAAGGCTATCAATGTCTTATTGAGAGATGACAACTCTCCCCCAAGATTTAGAAAATTCAAGCAGCTAGCTGTTACTCCCTCCCCTACAATTTTCCAATACTTCAGAAAAAACAATGCACGCATCCCGTCCTTACCAGGTACTTTAGTAGGGTACAAACAAAGCATTGTGAACTTCCTCTTTGGTAAACAGAGGATCAAGATATATTTTGCTAACCTCAGATAACTGATGCTCCATACAATCAACCACACTTTGAATATGTTGATCCTTTGGGTTTGAAGAACCAAAGATTCATTGGAAATAGTCAACAAAAACCGATTTAATATGCAGCCTATCCTATCCTTAAAATCCATTATCATTAAACACGCCACTGATCCTATTTCACCATCTTCCTTTAGAAGCCTTGAAATGAAAGAATTTGTGTTATAGTCCCTATATTGGAGCCAGCTCACTCGTGATCGTTGCCTCCAGTAGAGGTCATTTTTGTACATCAATATATGGAATATTTTTTCCATACCTTGCTTTTCTTTCCAAGGCGAAGCATTGATACCATGATCTAAAGATTTTAGCTTCATCCGTTCTGTCTTAATATCCTGAGCTGGCTTTCAAAATTTGACTAGTTTTAGTGATGCAATCTGGGCCCAATTTTAACCATCTGTCGTTGAACAATGCCTAAGTTCTCTACCAAACTACTCAATTCCATGATAATAATTTCCCTACATTCTACTTCACTAGCCCATGCTTCCTCAAAACGATACCTGTTGCCCAACTATTCAACCAGATCTCTACCATGAACACTTGAGTCCCCATATAAATCAATCATCCAATGCCTGTGATCAGACTCCTAAAACTCCAAGTGTTTAACCATAATCGTAGGGAAAAGATTATTCCAATCGAAGGAGCAAACTACTAAGTCTCGCCATTCTCTAATAAAATCCTCCCCCACATGACTATTACACCACGTAAATCCTCAAATGGAACCTCTAACAATTACCACTCATTTAACGCCCTTCGAAAGTTTTCTATCAAATATTTTAGCTTAAGGGCACCTCCCATCTTCTAATTCTGACTACCCATTACATTGGAATCTCCCCCTTATAGCCATGGAAGAAAGGAGAAAAACTGAAGGTGTTTTAGTAAAGTCCAAGAATGTATTCTTTTAGCTGCTTCCGATGCCCATAAAACCCGTAAACCTCCAACATTTGACTCATTGGGAGCGTATTTGGACATCATTATGAAAACGAGTTTAAGACAATAAAGTTACCGCAATTCCTTCATACCATAATAGTACCAAACTCCCATTCCTCCCAACTCTCTTAAATACCAATTTCTCCATGAACTCCAATTTCACACAAACTTTAAACTTGGTCCTTGTAAGCAATTGTCTTATAATGAAAAACCAAGTCAGGACAATGATCTCACATCTGTTGGCACGAGATTTTAGAATGTCCAAGGGTTACCCAGCCCTCAAATAATTCCAACAAAAGGTTTTCATGGTGAACGGCAACCCTGCCCATCCGCAAGCGTCGATGATAAAGTTTCATTTTGAGAATCAATAACAGTAGGTACTATTTCAACACTTCCTAAAAGATCATTCAAATTCCCATCTTATTAAACTCGCCTTCCCTTCTCCTCACCTTTAGCACGCATTTTTATAAGTTCATAAATTAGGGGATTCTCATGTTTTCATTTTGACAGCTTCCGGTTGGTAATTGTCATAGCAGCTCGAAGCGGCGATGCAAACTATTTTTACTTGATCCTTCTTCAGACTTCCTTTAGATTTTGCACTTTTCTTCACAACTTTCACATTACCTTGCATGGCCCCGGGGGACGAAGTCTGGAATGTAAAGGATTGCTAGATTTGAACATCTATCAAAGGGATAGGGGTGTCTCCCATGTTGAATATATTAAAGAATGGATACTACTTTTCTTTTTATTAGTTGTCAAGGCATGCAAATGCATTGTCCTTCAAAGTGTTTCTACCCCCTCAAGATTAATAATCAATATACAAAGAGTTTATATGGTAGTATAGTTTTTATTATTTAATAATAAGTGAAATTGCAAGAGTGCACATTTTATGCAATTTTCCTAGACAACAAGAAAAGAATTTTGAAATGGAGTTGAATTAATTTGTAGAAAATTTGTGAATCAAGGAAAATAATCTTTCAAAAGTAAGTGTAAATTGAAATTCACTTGCAATAAATAGAGAGGGAATGTCTTCCTAGAGAGACACTAAACCTCTTTATAAAGCCACAATATCTAAGAAGGTTGGTCGCTTTTCTATAGGGTCACATCTTTAGCACTGAGTCGTGGCATTGCTTCCTAGTTCTGCGATGCTCTAACCTTCAGCACTGGGCGCCATGGCACTAATTCCTAGAATTGTGGTGCTCTAATTTCTAACTTGAGTGCTATTGAAGCTTCTCTTGAGTGTCATAGCGCCCAAACCTTTTTTTAAAGACTTAGCTTGAGCACTGCAGCACCCAAGCTATCTTCTAACGACTTGGATTTTTCGTTTTATTTTCTTTTTGATTATTTTTCTCTTATTTTGTGCACATTGAAATACATTTATTTATTTTAAATATACTTGTTTATTCTAACAATCCTACATATATTTCAAATAAACCAAATGTGCAAATATACTCCAAATCGAAGAAAAATTTAACTTATATGAATTGGTTCTCTTTTAAGTTATGAACCAACAATTAAATGAAAATAGTATTTTTTAGAAACGAGGTGAAACTAAGTTTCTATCAATCATCATTATTTGTTGTAAAATAAAGGATTAAATATTTCTGTTAAACTCTCTAGTAACTTGTTTATGTCAAGCGGTGTGGCACTTTATGGCCTTGTGTCATCTTAATTTCATAAGTTCTCTAAAGTTGCTTGCCTCACTCTCATTGCAATTGCATGATAACATACCATCATACAATAATGGGCTATGGAGTTCATTAAAAGTATAACATTCAACTTTTTCTATTGTTGATGTACTAACTAGCTCTAGGGGAAAACTTACAACCTATTATCAATAGTACAATAAGACAAAAAGTTCCTTGTTCTTGCCCTTATCAACCCAATTCATGAGATCTTCAATCACATAAGTAGGGTTACCATCACTCTTGCCTTATGCTATAGAAAAAAGTCTCATCCCTTTTCGACGTATATTCCATTAATCTTCTATTTAGTGGTTTAGTCAGAAGATCAGCTAAATTCATCTCTAACCTCACAAAATCTAGGCTTACCACCCTAGATTCTAGTAGCTGCTTAATTAGACATTGTCTTTGACGTATACGTTTATTTTTTTCATTAAAAATATTACTCTTAGCTCTAGCCATTACTATTAGATAATTATAATGGATTGAAATTTATGTAAGAGGGTAAGAGTAAATAGGAATATCACTTATAAGGGTTCTTAATCACTCAGCTTCCAAACAAGCATTTTCCAAAGCTATTAATTCAGAATCCATAGTTCTTCTTGCTATGCATGTCTGGTTAGTGGATTTTCAACATATAACACCTCTACCTAAGGTAAACATGTATCTATTAGTAGACTTGATTTCATTTGATTCTGAAATCTAATTTGAGTCATAATAATTCATATCATAGGTTGAGATCTACTATATGTGAGGTCATATTTTTTAGTGTCTATTAAGTACTTTGCAAATACAAGGCACAACAATGCTCTTACCTAGATTTTGAGTGTATATACTCAATTTCCCTACCAAATATACTATATCAAGCCTACTATTATTCATCAACTACATGAGACAACCAATTATTTATGTATAATGGATCTTATTGCTACTATGATTAATATTCTTAGAAAGTTTAGTACTTGTGTCATAAGGAGTTACTATCGGCTTGCATATCAAGTATCCAAACCTCTTTAGGGATTTATGCATATAGTGTTATTAGGATAAGATGAGACCATTACATGTTCTCATTATTCTAATCCCAAGAATTATATCTGCTTCTCCTATATCTTTTATATCAAACTTAGTTGATAGAAATCTCATAGTCTCATTTATCACATCTATACTAGTACTAAATAAAAGCATGTTATCTATATAGAGATACATGATGACATATTTGTTGTGTCAAAGGTTTTAAAGTAGGCACATTTGTCTGAATCATTAATCATAAAGCCATTTCATACGAGAGCATTGTCAAATTTCTCATGCCAATATTTTGATGCTTGTTTCAAGCTATATAATGATTTTACAAGTTTGCATACTTTATACTCTGTACTAGTACTCACACAACCTTCAGGTTGTTCCATATAAAATTTTTCTTTTAAATTAAAATTTAGAAAGGTAGTTTTAACATTTATTTGATATATATACAAATTATGAATTACAGCCAATGCAATCAAAATTTTTATAAATGTAATTTGGGTTATAGGAGAATAAAAATCAAAATAACTAAGTTTTTGTTTTTTGAATTATTTGGCAACTAACCTTACCATATATGTCTTAATGGAGCCATTAACCCTTAACTTCTTTTTAAAGACCTATTTACAACTAATACGTTTGATTCAATGAGGAAAATCAATTATTTTTCATACACTATTACTCATGATGAAATTAATATTATTGTTTATTAACTTTTTCCATAGATGAGAAGCATGAGAGGTTATTGCCTCTCTATAAGTTTGTAGATCTTCTTCTATAGGAAAGACATAAAAATCATTACCAAATTTTGTGACTTTCCCCATTCTTTTACTTCTTCTATATTCATTACCAGACTATTCTGGAGGATCATTATTTAAATGAATTAATCTTATTTTTGGTTTGGTTTCTTAGGAATAATAGTCTTAAAGAATTCTACATTTTAGATTCTAGTATTTTGTTTGCACCAAACAAATCTATATGATTTTCTAATACCAAGAATCTATATGTAATACCATTTTGGGCATATCTTATAAACATATAATCAATGGTCATAGGTCTTATCCATTTTCTTTTAGGATCCAGAATGAAGACTATAGCAAGACACCTTACACTTTGAGGTATGATAGGTTAGGCTTATAGCCTTTTCATAACTCATAAGGTGTAATTTCTCTTTTCTTGTATGAAATTCCATTTGTATGTAGCAAGTAGTTAGAATTGCTTTGTCCCACAAGTTTACAAGAGCCAAAAAATTTATTAATATGCAATTCATAATATCTTTTAAAGTTTTATTTTTATTTTCAACCACTTCAGTTGATTATGGAGATATGGAAGGGTAACTTCATGGACAATTCTATTGACCTCATAATATGAATTAAATAAATTAAACATATATTCTCATTTTCGATTAGTTCTTAACCTTTTGATTTTTTTTACCAACTTGATTTTTAACTTTTTGTTTGTAAATTAAAAACTTATCATATGACTCATTTTTATTTCTCAATAGATATATTTTGGTATATTTTGAGCAATCATCTATAAAAGTTATATAAATTTTTTTTCGTCCTCTAGTCATATTATTTTTTAGATCGCCAAGGTTACTATAAATTAAACTTAGAAAATTAGTCTCTTTAAGAGTGTGTAGGATTTTGACAGTGATGATCTATATCCCCACTTCTCTAGGATATAGATAGCGAAAGGATTATATGCATGTGCGATGACTGATAAGGGCATATTTGTCATATTTTCTCACGTTTTTATTTTGATATTTTAATGATTTATGAGAATAAATGGCTAAAATAAAAAATTTCAAAATATACACTTGTCACCCAGCGCCACAAGGATTTTCGCTTCAGCATTAAAACAGTAATCAAAATAAAAAAATTAAAAAAACTTTCACCCAAGCACTGGCGACTCACCACTCCAACAACAACCATTGAAGAGTTAGTAAGAAGTCTAGTATGTGAAGGTCGTGCTTGAAAGGAGTAGGTCGTGCTTGAAAGGAGCAAAACAAAAGCTGGAAGTAAAGAACTATTCACATAGTGAGTACCATTCATGTCAGTATTATTCACGCAGTAATTTACGAGTATTTTGTATTTTATCTAAATTGACTTGTTTAAGTAGAATTTGGACTCGTACAAGTAAGGACTCTTATTCTAACTAGGTTTAGATTTTTTAGAGTTAGTATTAACACTATATAATGTTGAGTGAGTGTGTGAATTATAATAAATAGCAAGTAATTAAAACTTACTCGAATTGAAGATAGCTTTCAATTCTTCAACAGTTTCAATCTCCAAGTCTTGAGGTCACCTAAAAATATACTGTTGCACAATTTTAGTTCACAACCAAAAAAAGGTGGGATTATGAATCTAGAATTGTAGCCACAAAAATGTTCCAACAATAAGTATTAACCTCTCAAACACTTTAATTCTATTTATCTTTGTTTCTTATAAGAGATGAGATGAATAAAATGTATTTGGTCTTTGTTCTCACATTACCCCTTTGCATAGAACACTTAGGAAAAACTTAACTTATTCTTTCACAACTCTCTCAAACGTAGATGGCTTAAATGGGATGAATCAAAGAGAGCTCCAAACTGTTTTGTCAAAATAATGACTAATAAAAGTGTTCTCTCCACCATTCAACATTGTTAGCCATTCCATTCCATTATCTTATCAAAAACACTTAATTAATGGCCCCAAAAATATTCCTATACCAAGATATGGAATATCTTTAATTATTTTAAGTAATCAAATGGCCAACATCATGGCCCCACGTTAGATAAATTATACCATTGACATAATTGATGTTTATCCTTTTGCAATAATGATAATAAATGAATTTTGCATTAAATATCCAAAAAATATTTTTAAATAATTTCTTTTACCTCACTTATTTTTACCAACAAGGTAAATTAGTAATTTCTAGATAAAAATAATTTATGGATAATATTGTGCCACTTATAAACATCTTATTGGTTAATAATTCTTGTTAACCAATTATGTGATACACTTAACATTTAGTCTTGACAAATAGACATTCTGAGGAACCTCTGAAACATATTTTCGGTTTGCTAGAATTTCTTGAACTGAACTGTTCAATCCAGTACACTACCCCGGTGCACAATGCGTACACTTTATATTGTGAGACTTTCTAAGTCTATGCTCAATTTTTCATATAAAATTTGTCCATATGTCTATGAACTATGTTATACACTCATGTTACGGATATCACAAATAAGAGCATTAAACTATGCAAGTTGAGGTTGTAACATATCCGTAAATTCTTCCATCATTGATATCATGGACAAGCAAAGATATAGATGAACACTGTTAAATCTCCATATGCTCGACCGTAAACTTATTTGCAGATTTGTATTTGAATAAATAATATCCACAAAGACGTTTGCGATACTATTTATTCATAGGAAAAACTTTTTTCCTAGTTTTTTACTACTTGTGGTCATAAGACTTTTTGAAATACAATCTTCAAGCATTAGAATATATTACTTACCCAAATGAACTGATGGGTTCTATGTCTACATACATCAGACTCCAAGAGCATTGGACTATACTCAGTGACACCTAGCGATCAAACCATGAAAGTTTTGGACATATGTAAAAGAAAAGTATGGTGGATCACTCACAAGCCCACCATGGCACTCAGGTCAAAAGAACACGAATATTACTTAACTCAAGATAAACTTAATTGATAGTTTTATAGAAGGTCCATTGGAGGTCCTCATGATATAAAAGAAAAGTATGATGGATCACTCACAAGCCCACCATGGCACTCAGGTCAAAAGAACACGAATATTACTTAACTCAAGATAACCTTTAATTGATAGTTTTATAGAATGTCCATTGGAGGTCCTCATGAGTTTGTTTAGTATGTAGTATTTACGAAATACATGTAGCTCTTTACGAGCTTCTACTAAATTCGTGGTCTGCTAAGACTAACCATCTGGACCATTCAGATATAAATATACACTGTTCTATATTTATATTAAGGTTTTTATTGATAGACCTGCATCAGTGAAGATAGATTAGGAACATAGTATTTGAGAACATATTTTCATAATAACATTTTCTAGCACAATTTTCAACTCTTTACAACTACGTCATTGCTAATATATTCTCAAGTCTTTGTCCTACATCAGACAAGACTCTAACTCCATAGATTTCATAGACTCTTATTACCTACTAACTTTTAGCATTTATAACTCTTAGCGTTGCTATTTCTTAACACTGATCTAAACTCATTTAGACCAGGTCTGAACTCTTTTAGATCATACAATATCTAAAATGTTATAAGCATCTTACCATATATTAAATATAATTAGCAATTTAATGAAATAATAATAATATAAATATAAAATAAATATTCATACATAAAATGGATGGCATGTAAGCACAAATTCTAATAACGCCGACTTGTTATAGTGCCATTCACAGTGGTATCTAATTGCTATTAATTCTATATGTCTTTTAAATATTTTTAGAGTTAAGGCTTTAGTAAGTAGGTCTACTACATTATTAATAAAGTCTACTCTACAAACTATTACATCTTCTCTAGCCAAGATTTATCTAATAATATGACATTTTCTTTCTATATGCTTAGACTTTTGGTGTGCTCTCAGCTCTTTGGCTTGTGTAATGGCTCCATTGTTGTCGTAAAATAATGGTATAACATCTACTTAACTTGAAATTATTCTAAGTTCAGTGACAAATTTACGTATCCATATGAATTTGTATATTGCTTTTTAGGCTGCAATATATTCCGTCTCTATTATAGAATTAGTTATGGACAGTTGCTTGTTGCTTTTCTAACTCATTGCAGCACCATTGATAATGAATACATACCCAGATGTAGAGTTTCTATCATCTGAATCGGACTGAAAGTCTGAATTTGTGTATCCTCTCACTTATAAATCACTTTCTTCATATATCAAAAACTTGTCCTTGGTACCTTAAAGATATTTAAGGACATGTTTTAAAACTATCCAATTGGCCTTTACCTGGATCAGACTAATACCATCTCGTAACACTAATAGCTATACTGATTTCATATCTCGTATACATCATCGCATACATCAAGCTTCCTATAATTGATGCATATGGTGTGTTAGACATTCTAACTATTTTATCTTCACTCTAAGGACATGTCTACCTTGAAATATGAATGCCATGTCTAAAAGGTGTATTGTCTCACTATTACTGAAATTATATTTGTTTTAGGCATTATTTATGTATGATGATTGAGAGAGTCTAATAAGCCTCCTAGCTCTATCTCTGTAATCCTTTATACTCAATATATATGAAGTCTTTCCCAAATCTTTCATGGAGAAATTCTTACTAAGGTAGCTTTTGACTAACTATAACATACCAATATTCTTTTCGATAATGAGCATGTCATATATATAAAGAACCAAGAAGACTACCATGCTCAAATACTTTTTTTATACACACATGATTCCTCTTTGTTCTTGATGAAATAAAACCCTATGATTACCTCATCAAACTAAGATTTTAACTTTAGGAAGCTTACTTAAGTCCATAAATAGACTTCTTCAGTTTGCATACTAGACTAAAAGTTTGGTTAGATGTAAAACCTTCAAGTTATTCCATATAGATTTATTCTTCAAGATATCCATTTAAGGACGATGTTTTTACATCCATTTGCAAAACTTCATAGCTGTACTTTGCAGCAATTGCCAATTAAATTTGAATTGACTTAAGGCATTGTTATTGGTGAGAAGGTTTTCTCATAATCGATCTTAAATCACTGAATATAACCTTTCACCACCAGATGGGCTTTAAAAGTCTCTACTTTCTCATCGGACCCATGTTTCTTCTTGTAAAACATTTACAACTGATAGGAATAATTCCTTTAGGAAGTTTAATTAAGTCCTATACTTGATTTTGATACATTGAGTCAATTTTGAATTTTATGGCTTTTTACCATTTACTCAAATTGATGTTCAACATTACCTCTCTATAAGTTAAATGATCTTTTTATTTAACCAAGAAAACACTAAAGGCACCTTCAAGAATTAATCCATACCTTTAGGTGGCCTTGATATTTTTTCTGACCTACATTAAGGGTGTGTTAAAGGTATTTCGCTCAATTGAGCCCAAGGTTCGATCGTGGTTCATTTACATCCAGATTAATCCATCTAATTATATCTTTCTATAATCTCTATGATCCAGTTAAAACTCTTTCTCTAGAAAAGTGGCATAATTAGAAATGAACACATTTCGTCCATTTGGACTATAAAATTGGTATCCCATTGAATTCTTGGGATATCTAATGAATCAATATTTGTATTATCTGGGAGCAAGTTTATCTTATTGTATAACTCTTATGTAAGCAGGATAACCTAAATCTTAATATACTTAAGGTTTGGTTTCTTTCCAATTAATATCTCATATGGAGTGGATGGAACAACTTTTGACGGAACTCTATTCTATATAAAAACAACAGCTTTTAGAGCAAACTTTATAGATATTTAGGAAGATTATTGAAGCTCATCATCGATCGGACCATATCTAATAAAGTCAAATTCCTCTTCTTCGAACACCATTATGTTGTGGAGTGCCTGGAGGACTATTGATAAGGGCAAATTTGTCATATATTTTCTCATGTTTTTATTTTGATATTTTATGGTTTTATGAGAATAGATGACCATTTATGTGCTTTATTGTTATTTATAGGGACTTGAATGAAATTTAAAGAATATAAAGTTTTCAAAGTATGTGTCCATCGCCCCAGCGCCATGAGGATTATCGTCCCAGCACTAGAATAGTAATCGAGATAAGTAAAACAACCTGTTTAAGTCGCATCTAGCGCCTCAGTGCCAGACCTTCATCGCGCTAGCGATAGGCCAGCGCCCCAGCACCATCAACCCATCGCTGCAGTGGTGAAGCATTTTTCATGCAGCGCCCCAACGATAACTGTATAGCGCTCCAGTGGTGGTGCGAGTCCTAGTTCGATGGAAATTGAGATTTTCAAACTCATATCAATCCCTATAAAAAGCCACTCATTCCTAGACTTCAAGGAGGAGCCAAGATCACCCAAGACACATTCAAGAACACCAAAAATACAGAGCACGAGTCTTTGAGAGCAATAAAAGTTTAATTAAAGCAACTTAGAGAGAGATTCAAGGCGTTCTTCGGCATCAAGAGTATCCTAGGTAGCGTAATTAAGAGTAATTCGACGTCTATATCAGTTTGCTATTGATTATATCATGATTTATTATTGTTTTCACTACTGTTCTCTTGTAGCCATGAACTAAATTTATTTTCTAAGGTTAATACTTGAACTCAATATGTGTGCTTAATTGCCATATCTTTTGAATATTTAATAAACTTAGTTCTTTGATATTTAAATTACTTGATCTTAATGCTTCAATATATTTGGCAAATTTATGGTGAATGAGTTGGTAATATTATTGATAAACTCAGAAGAGGAATCATAATATTTATACCTAGGTAATTTGATGCATGATTGTAGAGTAATGTTTACGCTCAAAATATAACGCGACTATCGCAGTAGAGATTGAGGTGTCGATCCCACGAGGAAGCTCTTGGCAAAATAGGTTGATGAGGTAAAATATTAAAGCAGTAGCAAAGGGTAAAATTAATTGATTTAAGTGGATGAGATAAGATTGTCTATGATTTGAAGGAAATATCTTATGATAATTCAAACAAGGCTTCGAGAATCACAATTATGCTTTATAAATCTACTATACATTTTGATTCAATGCTTATAACTCAATTGAAAGTTTCACATCCCAAACAATCAATCGGAAGATAGGAAAATATAGCACATTTGATAACACATGTATTTGACGTAATTAAACTCTTTGCAAGCATTAACATACATCATGTTCATTTATACAAGTTATCTAAGATCGACAATATATCATTTTGACAATATTACAGTAAAAGATCAACTTGAATATTAAACATTTATTGCCCTTATATGTTATCCAAGATTGACAATATATCAATTTGACAATACTGCAGTAACAGATTAACATATAAAACAATGTCACCAGTAACAATTATAGTTCACCAAGAATCACATAAGAAAAGCATGACTGAACTTATATGAGATATGAGAATTATAATCTCTAGATTATAGAAAATAGAATAGATAAGAGTTTAATCAAAACCAAACTTACAACATTTGTAGCTCTTGACACCGAATCAAAGCATAGAAGTAGATTTATAACACCTAAAAGTTCATCTCTTAGCCTTACCAAGAACTCTAGCCTAAATTACAATACATGTTAATGAGAAGAAAATAAGAGAGAATTATCTATTTTTAAAAACGTCCTAAGTGTCTCCTTATATAGGCAATGAATGGACATATGTCATGGATGACATCAATCTTCAATAATTTTAAGCCAATAACTCGTTTATCCACTTGCAGCACATTTTTTATAATGTAAATGACTGATTTAGCTTCTATAGCTGACATGAAAGTTGTAGAATTTTGACTCTTCTTTCCATAGGCACCAATGTCATACAAATTGGATGAGTATCCAATGAGATATGAGCAAAATTCTAAAGATACATCAGAATTTGTCCAATAACCATTTTACCCACTTGCAATGCAATTTGGTCCATGATAATGGCTGATTTGGACTTTACCATCAACATACGAGTTGTTGATAGTTAAGTCAAAAATTCATAGCTTCAAGAATTATACCAATTGAGTATGTATTTGGTGAGATACGGTCCAAATACGTGAGTTGGGTCAAGCTGGGCAGGAGTTGTAGTCCGATTCTGTTGTATCTCAATTTTTGGCCCATAACATGTTGGATTTGGCTTTTCCACTATTCTTAAAATTTGTGTAAGATTGAGTTATGTTGCACCAGGTTCAAGAATGTCTTCATTTCGATTTCTACATTGAGAGTTATGTCCATTTTACCTAAACCTGTCCAAATAACATTCATTAATCACAATTTAAGGAGAACACTTTATTTCAAGCTAAAAATACAGAAAATACTAAAATTAGTGACATTAAATGGTGATTGAATCTCTTAACAACATGCATTTTCACGTGTTCATCACAGCCCCCAACTAGCTTATTGCTAGTCTCTAGCAATTCAAGCGTAAATAGAATATGCAAAACTACCTAAGCATTTCAATCAAAACGTCAGTTCGAGATCACTGTTGCTATCATGGTTTTTTCAATTACAACTTCCATAATTTGTGTGTGTGAACTAAGCCATAACCATCTAACCACAAACCACAATAGATATAGCCTTGAGAATTTCTCCAAGTAAAAGCCTCAACTCCATATCCTCACAGGTGTATGACTGTTTAAAAGGTTGGGACTTCTCTTATGGAGTTGGAAAACAGTTAAGCACTCAAGAAAAAGTCAATTTTAAGGACAGACATATAAACTAACATTGATCCAAAGATAGGAAAATTATTTGTTTAAAAATCAATTATTCATATCATACGCCAGCTTTAGAACTTTAATTGGCTTGTGAGAATAATACAATTATAACTTGGTGAGAAAACTGTTTTACAAAATATTTGTCTTCTAAAATTGAATGAAGACTTTATTAAACTGAATTGCTTTTTTTTTTTTGGTATTTTTTCTCTTTTTTTTTTTTTTAGTATTTTGCTTTTTTTTTTTTTGTATTTTTGAAGAATACAAGGAAGCATTACAAAGGTTTCTCACCAAATTATATTATACACAAATGCAACCAACTTATCCCTTAATTCAAATAATATCATTTTAAACAAAAATTAACCAATTCAAAGGATCAATGAAGGTTCATAAGCTGTTTTCTCAACCTTTCCACTTACTCACAAAATATATGTGAGATTTAGAAAAATATATACTTAAACATAGGAATTCTCTTGGCTATATAAATTGAATCATCCATCTTACCACAAAACTTAGCATTGTGCTCAAAAATATTTTGAAAGTCATTCTTTAGTAACCTAGATAGAAATAGTGACTCAACCTAAACAATTCTGAAATCATACTTAGGCAGAAAAGCAAATTCCTTTATACAAAAATTACCAAAACTACAAGCAGTAAACGACAATGCATGAAATATAAAACAAAACAACAAAAAGTTAGTACTAAAACTCCTTACTCTGCCATTCTAATTTGACCTAGAATGCGTCTCAAGAGTTCAAGAATGAACTCTTTACTCTATCATTTTAATCAAATGTCGGACCATAATTGTTTTTTTTTTTTGCAAAATGCAGCGTATGTCTACTATCCTCCCCCCAAACCAGATGAAACATTGTCCTCAATGTTTAAATAGAAAGAGATAAAGTATAGGAGACATTACCTGAAACGCCAGTTATTTGAAAGAAACAAACCTGAGAGACACTTAAGCAAATATAAACTAAAATGATGATATTGATAAATAAATAAATAAATAAAAAGAAAAATTTACAAACAAAGTGTCAGATCCAATTTTCGCTTGTTAAGGTCCACTGACCAATCGATCTGAGTTATTGTTGGGTCAGGTTCGTAGGTAACTGCCTGTAATTTATTAATCAATTCATCTGCCTCAATAGCAGAAACCAGGATCTGTTGCGCCGAATGTGAAATACAATTATGTTCCACAGCTTGATCAAGAAAACAAAGTAAGCAATCAAAATAGTTATTAACATTCAACAAATCTATGAGTTTTCAGTGGATATTCAGTTGGGCCCAAGAGACAATTTGAAAAATTTCTTCCAAGGTACCAAAACCACCTGGTAAAGCAATAAAAGCGTCTGCATTGCAAAGCATTCTAGCTATACGTTCATGCATGGATGAGACTCGTAATTCTTCCCCTATTGTTTTCCTGGTCAGGTTTCCCACGGCCAAAGCTGTAGGAATAATACCTAAAACTTGACTTCCTCTTAAATGTGCAGCTGTTGACACACACCCATTAGCCCAAGGCTACCTCCTCCATAAATCAAATGAATTTTTCTTGCAGCTAATGCTTTTCCTAGATTGTTTGCTGCTTCTATGAACACTTTACTCTCCCTAGGACTAGATCCACAAAATACACATATATTTCGAAATTGTCGAACTTGGGTTTCCTCTATATCTACACTCACCTTTATCTCAATATATGAAAATGAAGAAAATGAGGTGCTGTATTTATAGAGTACCAAATGATAACAATGATTATGGTAACCCAACAGTTTGTCAAAAGAGAGTTAAAAATAAAACACAAAAATTTAAACATAATGACCCACATGCATTATTAAACAAAAAGATTTGAATTTAAGACATCTACATGAGTAGCCCTACTATTCATAAAATAAAGTTTGAAATTAAAACACATGTATTTACAAGTAGTTGTGATTGTGGCTCACATCTTCCTTTGGTTTTACGTCCAGTAACGGCTTAAACGCCCTCTATGGGTCGGGGATAGGCTTCCCATCCAATTTTCTTATAAATTGGCAAACAGGGTCTTTTAGAGTCAGATTCCCGAGACTATACCATTGATGTTCATTTTTGAATTTGTTCCACAAATCAAGAAGTTCACGTTGCACGAGCCTACAGGGATGCGTCTCAAGAGTCAATAGGATATCATCCAAAGACTCTTTACTCAGTCCATCCTTAATGAACTGAATTTTGTCTTCTCGATTTCTAGATACGAATCCTAAAGAACGACAACTCCGATTACAATTCCATCGAGCACATTTATGACAGACTTGTAACCTTTTTGTTCGTCGCCTTTTGGCATAAGAGCTTCTTCCAAGACTAGGCATATGAGAAACAAAATCATTTTCAAACTCACTAGACAACCGAACCTTGGCTTCAATTAACCAACGAAGGTCCACAGGGATATTACCCAACATCAATAACTTTAGTCTTTCACACCGTGCTTTGTGAATCTTAAGTATAGCATTTTGAGGCAATGAAGGAAAACATTTTTTAAGGTTAGCAAGAATGCGATCCATTTTGAAAGAAAGAAAAGAGATGAATGCACAGTTTAAGGGACAGTTTTTAGGGTACTGAGAAACCGACTTTAATAGTCACGGAGTACCGTATCCGCCACTTGACCAGGAAATAAAATCACACTGAAGAAAAAATAAAAAGAAGAAAATAAAGTAAAATAAAATGTGCAAGAAAATAAAAGCAAAAATAAAAAGTCAAAAGATAAAATATAGACAAAATATAAAATATGGTACAGATAGATTGAACCTGATCAATCACGATAGACAGGATCCACAAGAGGGATCTCGCCTAGGTACATAGAGTCGTCTACCTTTTCCACGTAGTTTTTTAGCCGCTGTCCATTCACTTTGAAAGTCCGTCCATCAGTGGGGTCTTCTATTTCAACAGCATCATTAGGAAAAACATGTCTTACCATAAATTGACCAGTCCATTGAGATCTCAACTTTCCAGGGTGTAAATGCAATCGAGAATCATAAAGATAGACCCGTTGATTTGGCTCAAAGTGTTTCCTTGAGATCTGTTTATCATGAGCTACTTTCATTTTAGCTTTGTAAATTCTGGAGTTGTCATATGCATCATTTCGTAGCTCTTCTATTTCTGCCAATTGTAACTTTTTCTGGAGACCTGCAGCATTCAAATCAAAGTCAAGGGCTTTGACAGCCCAATAAGCTTTATGTTCTAGCTCAATAGGTAAATGGAAAGCTTTCCCATAAACAAGCCAGTATGGAGACATTCCTAAGATGGTTTTGTATGCAGTACAATATGCCCATAATGCATCAGAAAGGCGTAGAGACCAATTTTTGCGATTCGGGTTAACCGTCTTTTCCAAAATCTATTTAACCTCTCTATTTGCTAGCTCGGCTTGTCCATTTTTCTGTGGATGGTATGCAGTGGAGACTTTGTGAAAAACACCATACCTATGCATCAAAGCTTCAAAAGAACGATTACAAAAATGTGTTCCTTGGTCACTAATGATGACACGTGGCGTACCGTACCTAGATAACACATTTTCTTTTAAGAATTTTACCACAGTTGTATTATCATTAATATGACAAGCTACAGCCTCCACCCATTTTGATACATAGTCAACAGCTAAAAGGATGTAAAGATAGCCAAAAGATAAAGGAAAAGGACCCATAAAATCGATACCCCAATAGTCAAATATCTCGATAACAAGAATAGAGTTAAGAGGCATCATATTTCTTTGAGATAAAGCACCTAACTTTTGACATCTTTCACAGGAACGACAAAAATTATTAGTGTCTTTGAACAAAGTGGGCCAATAAAGACCACACTGTAAAATTTTCACAGCTGTCTTCTTCATAGAAAAATGGCCACCGCAAGCAGCATTATGGCAAAAATTTAAGACACTAGAAACTTCACTTTCAGGAATGCAACGTCTCATGATTTGGTCAGGACAGTATTTGAAAAGATATGGATCATCCCAATAAAAATTACGTACCTCAACCAAGAACTTACGCTTATTTTGTGCACTCCAGTCAGATGGAAGTTCACCACAAACCAAATAATTTACGATATGTGCATACCAAGGTATTTGGCTTATAGCAAAAAGATGTTCATCTGAAAAATCGTCTCAAATGGGTGGCAAATCAGTGGAGTCAGTGAACTCAAGGCGGGATAGATGATCAACAACAATATTTTCAACGCCTTTGTTATCTTTGATGGTTATATCAAATTCCTGCAAAAGAAAAATCCACCTAATTAAATGGGCTTTAGCATCCTTCTTAAAAAGAAGATACTTAAGGGCTGCGTGGTCAGTAAAAATAACAATAGGTGAACCAATCAAATAAGAACAAAATTTATCTAAAGCAAAAACAACAGCTAATAGTTCTTTTTCAGTAGTAGTGTAATTCATTTGAGCATCATTCAAAGTCCTACTAGCATAATAAACAACAAAGGGTTTTCCCTCCCTCCGTTGCCCAAGAACTGCTCCTACAGCATAATTACTTTCATCACACATAATTTCAAATGGGAGGTTCCAATCCGGTGATTGCATGATAGGAGCGGTGGTGAGTTTGGCAATGAGTGTTCAGAATGCCTCCTCACACTCTTGTGTCCATGTAAATTCTGCATCTTTTAGCAAAAGGTTACACAATGGTCTAGATATGGCAGAAAAATTTTGTATAAACCTTCTGTAAAAGCCAGCGTATCCAAGAAAGGATCGGACATCTTTTATCGTTTTAGGTGTAGATAATTTAGAGATTAATTCAATTTTTGCCTTGTCAACCTCTATCCCTCTTTTAGATACAATGTGCCCCAAAACGATTCCTGAAGATACCATGAAATGACATTTCTCCCAATTTAGTACAAGTTCTTTTTCTTCACACCTACTCAAAACAGATTTCAAGTTAAGTAGGCATAAATCAAAAGAATTACCAAAAATAGTCAAATCATCCATAAAGACTTCCATGCATTTTTCAACCATATCAGAGAAGATACTCAACATACAACACTAAAAAGTAGCTGGTGCATTACATAATCCAAATGGCATTCTACGAAAAGCATAAGTACCAAAAGGGCATGTAAAAGTAGTTTTTTCTTGATCTTCTATAGTTATCTCAATCTGTTAATACCCTGAATACCCATCAAGAAAGCAATAAAAAGGATGTCCAGCTACACGTTCTAAAATTTGGTCAATAAAAGGCAATGGAAAATAGTCTTTCCTAGTGGCTGTGTTTAACTTTCTATAATCAATACACATTCTCCAACCACTTACTACCCTAGTTGGAACAGGTATCCCATTCTTATTTTCAACAACAATAACCCCAAATTTCTTAGGAACTACTTGAGTTGGACTTATCCATTGACTATTAGAAATTGGGTAGATTATACCCGCATCTAATAGTTTCAAGACCTCTTTCTTCACTACTTCTTTCATTGTTGGGTTAAGTCTTATTTGTGGGTCTCTACAAGGTTAGGTACCTTCCTCTAAATGAATTCTATGGGAGCATATCAATGGAGAAATACCTTTAATATCAGCTATGGTCCAACCTAGTGTAGACTTATGTTCTTTTCACAATTTTATCAATTTTTCCTCTTGTTCAGCACTAAGTTCAGAAGAAATGATGATAGGAAAGGTATCACCTAGTCCCAAGAATGCGTGTTTCAAACCTTTGGGCAGTGGAGAAAGCTCAACTTGTGATGTCTCGAGGTTTGATGGTTTTGGTCTCTCCCTCTCTCGTGGCAACTCTTCAAAGCATGGCTGCCAAAATCGAGTCCCTTTATCTTGTGAGTCAAAAATACTAAACACATCAGTTGTTACATCAGGATAATACAATTCTTCAAAATCAAAATTGAGAAGGTTTTTCGAAGAATCATAGCTATGATTTTTATAAGCTTCCTCTGCTACAAGTGTGTCTATCATATATGAATGATAGCACTCATCTTCTTCTCGTAGTTGTTTGCCAATATTGAAAATGTTCATCTCAAGAGTCATATTCCCAAAGATAATTTCATTAGACCATTTTTGCAATTAATAAGAGCGTTAGCAATGGCTAGAAAAGGTCTTCCCAAAATAAAAGGGATTTTTGACTCCATGTTAACAACAGAATGAGTAGCTAAAACAAGAAAATCAACAGGGTAGTAAAATTTATCAATTTGCAACAAAACATCTTTTACTATTCCCTGTGGTTTCTTGATTGATCGGTCAGCTAATTGTAGGACTACAGATGTTGGTTTAATCTCACCAAGTCCCAACTGCAAGTAAATAGAATAAGGCATTAAATTTACACTTGCTCCTAAGTCCAATAAAGCTTAACCAAACTCATGTGTTCCAATTTGGCAGGAGATTGTGGGACATCCTAGGTCTTTATACTTGGGTGGTGTCTTTTGTTCAATCACTGCACTTACCTGTTCTGCCAAAAATGCAATTTTCTTCACATGGTGTTTTCTTTTGATAGTGCATAAATCCTTGATGACTTTGGCATAAGTTGGAACCTGCTTAATCAAATATAATAAGGGAAGATTAATTTTAACTTGTTTCAAATGTTCTAAAATCTCACCTTGAATTTCTGAGTTTTTTCCAACCGGTCGAAGAGCTTGAGGAAAAGGCACTGGGATTGAAAACTTACTTTCGAGTTCTTTTTCCATTGTGGCCTCTTTTTCAAGGGGGACGTCTTTACTACTCGTAGATGTGTTAATTTCAAGAGTAGGCTCACTTACAATCTTACCACTTCAAGTAGTAATGGCATTGACTTCTTTGAGATTTTCAACATCAGAAGTAGAAGCTTGTGCCATGAATTGTCCTTTCGGATTGGATTGAGGTTGAGATGGAAACTTACCTCGCTCTTGTACAGTTAAGGCACTGGTCAACTTTGTAATTTGACTCTTAATTTCTTTATTTTAGTCTACCACCTGTGCAAGAATTGTTTCAAATTTTTGATTAGTCATACTTTGTGCCTCTATAAATGCTTGTAATGTATCATCTAAAGAACTCCTAGTTGGTCGTGCATTATATTGAGGTGCAATATAAGACTTGGGTGCTTGTTGTTCTTGTTTCCACTGGCTATTGGCTTATTGGTTAGATTTTCAACTGAAATTTGAGTGGTTTCTCCAGCTAGGATTATATGTTTCAGAGTAGGGTGAATAAGGCTTCTTGTACATCCCTAGGGCATTACATTATTCCTCATATATCCCTCTCATCTCACTAAACGTGGGGTAATCCTGAGCTAAGTGTTTCGCTCATTCACAAACAAAACAGACATCGTGTGACTCAACTCTAGCAACTGTGTGGGTGACCCTTCTATCTTTGGTTTTCAAGGCCTCTAACTCCCTAGTTAAGACCTCTAATTGGGCTTTGAGGTTATCCTCTTTCCTAAGATGGAAAACTCCATTAGGTCGTGACCTATTTGTACTTTCAGTAATACTAGGTCCAGTCCATGTATGGGCTTTTTCGGCTAAGTCATTAAGGAATTCTATGGCTTCATTGGGATCTTTTTGAAGGAACTCCCCATTACACATCATCTCAACAAATTGGCGCTCTCTAATTGTGAGTTCCTCATAGAAATAACTAACCAAGCGCCAATTTTCATACCCATGGTGAGGGCACAGATTTAGCAACTCTTTAAACCTTTCCCATGCTTGATATAAGGTTTCACTGTCTTTTTGGGAGAAGGAAGAAATTTTTCTTTTCAGGCCATTAGTTTTGTGTTGTGGGAAGTATTTATTGAAAAATGCTTCGGTCATTTCTGCCCAAGTTTCTATAGACCTCGACCTCAAAAAGTATAGCCAACTCTTTGCTTTGTCTTTCAAAGAAAAAGGAAAAAATTTAAGTCTAACAGTGTCTATGGCTTCAAGTTGGCAATGGAAGGTGGCAATTACCTCTTCAAATTCCCTAACATGTACATAAGGATTTTCACTATCTAGACCATGAAAAGTGGAAAGAAGTTGTATCATTCCAGGTTTAAAATCCGAATGTGGTGTGTTAAATGGAAATATAATGCATGATGGTGTGGCTGTGCGAGTAGGATGCAAGTAATCTTTTATAGTTCTAACGGGGTTTTCTTCATGTTGGTTCATTGTGTTAGAATTACAAGATGAACTAGAAGGTGAATTCTCTTTACTTACAAATTGTGTGGGTGGTTCTAGTTCTAGTTCTAGTTCTCTCACAAATCTTCCTCGTTTGTCTCTAAGTCGATGCATACATCCTAACAACAATATATTTTTTTTTAAGGAAAGAAATGCTTAAGGAAAATTAAGAAGTAGAATAAACACAACAAGAAATAGAAATGAGTTAGGTAGTAAGACCAACCATGAAATATAAATACAATAACTAAACAAAAGACTCTAAAGTATGGAAAAAAAAAGTACAATAAATAAATAATAAAAAGAAAATACAATAAGTAAATAAATAAAAGGTTAGGCGGTAGAACCGGCCATTAAAATAAAAAGAAAATACAACATGTTAACTAAAGAAAATAAAGTGCAATAAATACGTAAAAGAAAATAAAAATAAAGTGCAATAAAAAAAATGCAATAAATAAATAAAGTACAATAAAAATAAAGAAACTAAATTAGGCGGTAGAACCGGCCACAAAATAAAAAGAAAATACAATAAATTAACTAAAGAAATAAAGTACAATAAATAGATAAAAGAAAATAAACTAATTAGGCGGTAAAACCAGCCATTAAGATAATATAAAATATAACAAATTAACTAAAAAAAATAAAACAAATTAGGTGGTAGAACCAACCATGAATAATAAATAAATTACAACAAAGGAAATAAAACAAAGATTTTACTATAGTATCAGTAATTTATTGATACTATATAATAGATTCTCTAATACTATGGGGCCAAGGATTCACTAATACGATAATTTTAATGAATCACTGATACTATGGCATAAAAGATTTACTGATATTATAGTGTTAGAGATTTTTTGATACTATAGCATAAGAGATTCACTAATACCATGGTGTTAATGAATCGTTGATATTATGGCGTAAGAGATTCACTAATACTATGCTATTAAAGATTCTCTAATACAACAATGTCAATAAATTTTAAATTGGAGCAATAGTGACACTATTTCATAAGGTCGATGAAACTACATATTGACACTATTTCAGCATCAGTGAAGGCCAATTTTATAGTAATGATAGAAGCAATGACCAAACATCTTATGAGTGTGAGAACATATAACTTATTACAACTAGAACCAATAGTAGTAAGGAGATTACCATACAGACAACTACATTATGCACCCTTCAATTGCAATTTTGAGGAGAAAGTCAAAGATGCAGTTGTAGTCAGGCTACAATTAAGAAGAATAGTTGATATTGTATAAAAAATACCTAATTATTTTCCCCTTTCGGTGAATGATTTAGGAGAGGCTCCAGATGATGCATAGCTCTATGAGACCCAACGAAAGAAGATCTTCACATGAGCATGTTCCGTTGTAAATAAAGTGTGTAAACTAATTATTGATAGTTATAGTGGTGAAAACCTAGTGTCTCAAAATTAGTTGATCACCTTAAACTCAACACTAAACCACATCCCTCACCAAACTACATTGGTTGGATTAAAAAAGGACCTAGTGTAAAAATAACCAAACAGTGTCAATTACCTCTATCAATTGGTAAGAGTTATAAGGCAGAGGTTTTATAGAATGTTGTTAAAATGGATGCATGTCATGTATTGTTAGGTAGAACTTGGCAATATGATGTAAATACTGTATACAATGCAAATGATAATACTTATTCTTTTACTTGGAACCAAAAGTTAATAGTGATGGTACCGAGTCAACCTGAAAAGGCAGTCTCTAAAGTGGAAGAGAAAATCTTATTTTCAAAGATCCACAAAGATGAAACGTTTGTGCAAGAAATGAAAGAGATGTGCATGTGTAATAGCATGGTGGTGAAATAAGAAGAACTTCTAGAAAACAAATCCATGCCAAATGAAGTCCAAGGGTTGGTGACTAAATTTTCAAACTTGATGGCCAAACCTACTACATTGCTATCAACGTAAAACATCCAACACTACATTGATTTAATTCCTATCAATTTATCGAATTCGCCATATTACCAAATTAGGTCTGAAGAACATGACATTCTGAGAGAAAATATGGAAGAGTTATTGAGGAAGGAACACATTTTGTGGAGTATCAGTTCTTGTGATATTTTCGCTCTACTTATACCTAAGAAGGATGGAACTTGGCAGATGTGTGTAAACATTCATACTATCAACAAGCTTAACTAAGAAATGCATTCAGATGTATTAAATGGCCATATGGAGCATGACAAAACAATTACAATCCAATGAGAACTTGTTTGGTCACTCGAAGATGAGTACTTTGTAAGTGAAGGAGAATGATGCGGGACATACTAGTACATGTGATGGGAGACATGATAGACATCTCATTAATGGCCATTACATTGTTAGCAGTTTAAATTGCCAGCAATAGCCCATATGGTGAGAAGTTTCTAGGAGCCTACAACTATATTTATTATTGTGGTTACAAAGTTTAAAAGTCATTTGAAGTAAAGCTTTAGTATTGGTAACGTTGATAGTTAGTAGTTGAAAGTTTTCATTAATGTGTTGTAATAAGTGCCGACATTCTTAGTGCCTTAGTTATTAGTAGTAATCAGTAGTTAGTAGTTGTAAGTTATCATTAATTATTGTAATAAATACTAGACATCCTAAGAGGTCTCTATAAATATATGAGAGATGAGGGAAAAATCATACAGGCTTTGTAATTTTAAAAATCTAGTATTCAAAAACTTTTCTTTGAATTAGTATTCTACTATTTTTAATTTTTGTTTTTGTTGATCGATATTAACAACTTTCATCTTCGTGAACAAAATCACGACCCATCAATACTTGTCCTGCATCAATAATTTATATAAATTTATGTTAAAGATGATGCATCAGTAGAATCAAAATTGGATATACATTTTGAGTCTTGAGATTAGAAACATTTTAGCTATCAACATCACACACTATTTAAACTTTAGGAAATTTACCAGTTAATCCTCCAATAAAATTGGTAATTAGCACTTTTTATTTTAGTAAATTTATTATAATTGTCAAAAACTCTCTTTTAGATCGTAATTGAATAATGCCTTTTAAAAAAGAACTATTAAAACAAAAAGAGTAACCAACTGATATGAATCTATTAAAGGGGAATTTGGTATATATAAATTTCATTAATGAACAAACTGATAAATTCTTCAGAGATTTTTTTAAAAAGTTTTAGGCGGAGATGAGGAATTTTACCACAAAACACTAACTTTTAACTTGTATTTTTACTTAATTCGAATAGGCGCGAGCGTCAAGTCCATCACAACCAATTGGGACCGATCGAACTACATCAAAAGAAACTCCCTAAGGTTTATTAAAGCACTAATTTGTTATTTACAATTTTATTCTTGATATTAAATATATAAAGAGACCAATACAATTCCAAATAGATGCACTTTTTTCCTTTCTGATATTTTACACCAACATATCGAAAATACTAAATTCAATATAACATTGAAGTAATGAACAAGAAACTGTGCAATGAAAATGTGAAGGAGTTGGTAAAGAAAATATGTTCTAAAGCTAAAAAATCAAAGCTTATTCATTTTTGGTTAATAATGGAGGAAATTCATGATGCTTGAGCAATAAGCAATAATGTGCTGCTTTTGTTTTCATTAAAGCAATTTAGGAGCAAAACAAAAGCAGCACATTATTGTTTATTTCTCCAGCTGTCTTTCGTTCGGAATTACAGTAATTTTATACTTAGTTTGGCTTCTCTCATTCAGTTGTCACTGCAAATGCAATTACTCAACACTTGCGTATCTGATTATGTGGCTGTTGAACTCTTGAAGGCTTTAAATCCAATGACTTCATTTTATCGAAAGAATTGATATGGAGTTTGAACAACAAAGAAAAATTTGAGGAAAATAATGGGGCTTTATAGAGAATGCATAAATTAAGGTTAGTTTGGCCATTAAAAGGGGTTCTATAAGAAATTTGTCTAATTCTTAAAATATTTTAGAGTAAACATAAAAAAAGTGCTTGAAAGATTTTTTTAGGTATGACAATAGCAGCACTCTTTAAGTATAATAGCAGCACTCTTTAAGTATAACGGATGACGTTAAATTTTGCAGTGATTTTCTTATTGTAATTTATGAGAATAATGTTTTTATTTTCAAATATGGAAGTGAGGATTTTTTTGTTTTTAAAAAAATTTCAATTAAAATTAAATTAGCTTATCAACATTGTTTTATGACAGCAAAGAATGCCATGTTATTGCTATTGCAAATGAATTGTTGGATTTGGTGTAGTTTGGAGTGTGTTGGTGGATACAATATTTCTTTACATATAGTCAAGATATGCTAGATATTGTCCTTAGATTATTTGTACCCTTACAATGATGATGATCAAAGGAGCAAATAGGTTTGTATGATAGTGTAGTTTCATGATTCAATGACTATTGAATTTGTAATGGTGCACACCAATTACAAATTCTGTATGACAATAAGAGAACATTAAGAGAGTTCGTAAAGGGGAAAAATATGCATAAGAAATATGGTTCAATTTATAATGTACAAGAGTGAGTTGTGCCTCTCTATTTATAGAGACATTTGTGCCTCCCTAGAAGGGCACAATATCTCTTCAAATCAACATATCTTTTGGAGTAGATAGGTGCATTTCTAAAGGGTAATAACCTTTGGAAGCATTGTGTGCCTCTTCAAATGGTCACAACCTTTGGATTAAATAGGTTTCTTTCCAAAGAGTTACATCTATTTAAAGAGTCAAGTGTCTTTCCAAAAGAACACAACCATTGAAAACTTTAGATGACTTTTCCAAAGGTCACACCTCTAGCCTCAGCGCCGTGGCTCTTAAATTTGGGTGTCGCGATGCTTAAAACATAGAAGGGAAATAGCCCCATCTGGGCATTGTAGCGCCCAAGTTCTGCTCTGGGTGTTGTGACGCCTAGGCTTTGTCCTGGGCGCTATATTCTTTTCCCTTTCCCCTTCTTACTCTTTGAAATCCGCAATGCCCAGGCTTTATCCTTGGCATTCTATTCTTTTCCTTTTCCCCTTCTTACTTTTGAAATCTTCCCTTTACATTATACCTTTACATATTTCAAATAAACTATGTAATTATATTAATACTACATAAAAATAGAATTCAACTTATGTGAATTGGTGCTTTTTCAAGCTATGAACCAACTACTGATCAAGTAACCATACTTTACAGGAACTAAGTGAAACCAACTTTCTATAAACCTATATTTTTTTATTGTAAAATAAAGGATTAAATGATCAAGTTAAATTCTCAATCCTGTTTTTGTCCTGCGGGTTGGCACTTTACCGCCCTTATACCTTCTTGGCTTTCATGAGTACTCTAAAGGTGCTTGGCTAGCTCTTATAAGAACCAGCCCAGTTCTACACTCATATAGGTGACACTCCATTGTACTACATGTAGACACACCATCATTCTATAAAGGGCTATAGAGCTTTTTAAGAGACTAGCTCAACCTTTAATCACTTTACATACATTACCTCACCATAGGGAATAACTCACAGAGCTATAATCGGTAGTACAACTAGACAACAAGTAACTTGTTTTTACCTTTATGAACTTATTTCATGGGATCTCTAATCACATAGGTAGGGTTACCATCAATTTTGTCTACTACTCTACGCATAAGTCCTACTCCCTCAATGTTTGTTCCACTAATTTCCTATTTAGTGGTTTTATTAGGAGATCGGCCAAATTCAACTTTAGCTTCACATAATCTAGGCTCATCAACCCTAGATTTAGCAACTGCTTGATAATTTCATGTTGTAAATGAATATGTCTACTCTTCCCATTATATATTTTGCTCTTTAGTTTAGCTATTATAGCTAGACAATCACAACTGATTTCAATAGAGGTAAAAGGGTGAGAATTAAACCGAAGATCATATATAAGTGTCCTCAACTACTCAGCTTTGGAACAAGCTTTTTCCAAAGCTATTAAATCAGATTCTATGGTAAATTGTGCTATACAAGTTTGTTTAATGGATTTTCAACATACAACACCTCTACCTAAGGTGAACACATATCCACTATTAGATTTCACTTTATTGGGTTCTAAGATCTAATTTGTATCACTATAACCTTCTATCATATGTAAGTATATAATTTTTAATGCCTTTCAAATATTTAACAATTATATCAAAGGCACTCCAATACTCTCTACTAGGGTTTTGAGTATATCTACTCAGTCTTTCTATAGTATATGCTATATCAGGCCTAGTATTATTCATTAAATACATGAGACTACCTATAATTTGAGTATAGGATACTAGCATCATAAGGTGTTGCCACTAGTTACATTCCAAGTATCTAAACTTCTTTAAGAATTTATCTATATTGTGTTCTTAGGATAAGGATAGACTACTAGGGAATCTCATTATCTTAATCCTAAGAATAACACCAGCCTCTTTAATATCTTTCATATCAATCTTAGTTGATAGAAATTTTTTGGTCTCATTAAATACTTCTATATTAGGACTAATTATTAGCACGTCATCCACATAAAGACATATGATGACATAATTATTAGTATCAAAGATTTTATAGACACACATTTATCAGAATCATTTATCATAGAACTAGATAATGACTTTATTAGTTTACACACTTCATGCTTCAAACCAACACTAATGCAACCTTCGAGTTGTTTCATAAATCTCCATTTAGAAAAACAGTCTTAACATCCATTTAATGTATATGCCAATCACAAATTGCAGCTAAGGAAATCAAGGTTCTAATAGAGGTGATTCTAGTTATAGGAGCATAAGTATCAAAGTAATCTAAGTATTTTCTTTGAGTAAACCCCTTGGCAACTAGTCTTGTCTTATATTTTTCAATTGTTCCATCAGTCCTCATATTCCTTTTGAAGATTTATTTGTAACCAACGAGCTTGGAATTAGTAGGTAAACCAACTATTTTTCACACATGATTGCTCATGATGAAGTTGATTTCACCATTAATGACCTTTCTCTATAAAGGAACATCAAGAATCATGAGGATATTGCCTCACTATATGTCTTAGGGTCCTCTTCAATAAGAAATACATAGAAGTCATCACCAAATTTATAGCTTTTCCTATTCTTTTACTTCTTCTAGGTTCATTGTTGGAACCCTTAGGAGAATCATTATTTACATCTTTATGAGTCAATAATTTTTCTAGTTTGACTTTTTAGGAAAAATAGTTTCAAAGAACTCTGCATTCTTAGATTTTATGATATTATTTGCATCAAACAAATCAATAATATCCTCTAATACCAAGAATCTATATGTTGCATTATTTTGGGCAGATCATATGAATATATAATCTACTATTTTAAGTCACGTCCTTTTCTTTTTAGGATCTGGAATTAAGACCTTAGCAAGACACTCTCACACTTTGAGATATTAAAGGTTAGGTTTCTGACATTTTCATAACATATAGGGAGATATTCCAATTTTATTGTATGGAACTCAGTTTTGTATATGGCAAGAAGTCAATATTGCTTCCCCCCAAAAGTTCATTGGTGTCTTAGAATTTAATTATATACAGTTCATCATGTCTTTTAAAGTCCATTTTTGTTTTCCTTTTAGCCGTCTCATTTGATTCAGAAGGATGTGAAGGTGTTACTTCATGTATAATTCTATGGTTCTCACAATAGGAACTAAACATTGTTGACATATATTATCCTCCCCTATCTGTTTTTAATCTTTTAATTTCTTTCCAAGTTGATTCTTAATTTCTTATTTATAGATTAAGAGCTTATCATATGACTCATATTTAATTCTTAATAGATATACCTTAGTATACCTTGAGAAATCATCTATAAAAGTAATGTAATATATTTTTTCTCCACTAGTCATGACATCCTTTAGTTTACCTAGGTCACTATGAATTAAACTAAGTAACTTAGTTTCTCTTAAATTAATTGGTTTACAATTTTTTTTTGTGGACTTTCCTTCCACACATACATCACATTTATATATGTCTTTTAAATCTAAATTAAAGAATAAACTAATTCTTTCCATCTTTCTTAAATAAGAATAATTCAAGTGACCTAGTCTATCTTACCACAAATCATAGGGCTCAACAATGTAAGCAGAACTAGTAATTTTATTAATAAAGGTTTCTAGTATATTGAGTTTGAACAGATCATTGGAAAAGTATCCCTTTCCAATAATGTTCCATTCTTGGTCAATACAACTTTGTCTCTTTTAAATGAGACTTTTACATTAGCCTTACTAAGCATAAATATAGAAACTAAATTGTATATAATATTTAGAACATGTAATACATTATTCATTACAAGAGACCTTTCAGAAGTTAACTTAAGAAGAATAAAAAGGTATATTTCTTTTTGGATGAGAATCAAATATTATTTGGAACATGTTCCCATTCCGATCATAAATGCTAGATGAGAATCTCCAAGATATATTTGTTTCTCTTATTTTCTTTTCTGAACATAGTTATGAAAGGCACTCTTGTCACCACAAATATGTCTTGTGGTTCTAGAGTCTATGATACACTCTTTGTTGCTATTTGTAGCCATGTTCACTGGGAAACAATCACTGCAGCAATGACATCTTCTTTTTCAACCAAGTTGGCTTTAGGAGTTCTATTGTTTCCCTTCTTGTTCTTTCTGTATTTGCATTGGTAGGCTAAGTGACCACTATTGCCACAAACATAACACTTACTTTTCTTCTTCTTGAATAAGGGTTTTGTATTCTTAAGATTTGTGTTGTTTGTGGCCTTACCATTCTTCTCCTTAGCATGAATTTTATTTTCTACTGAATTGGCCTTAGAAACAAGTTCATTGTTCTCCCACCGATAATTCTTTTCTTTGATTATATTGTGAATAATAGAATCCTCTAATTTTAAATGTTTCTTTTTGTGCTTGTTGCTTCTCTTGTAATCATTCCAATAGCTTTGTAACTTTTCAATCAAGCAACCTGCCACAAAAGGTTCAAGGAGAACAACACTCTCATTTTTCAAATCATTGATCAATAAATGAAAATCATGAATTTGAGAAGTTACCTCTTTATTCTCAGACATTTTAATGTCTAGAAAATTTGTAATAACATACTTTTGGGCACCAGCATCCTCTATTACATATTTCTTCTTTAGTTGTACCTAAATTTTATGTGCATCTTTATAGAATGAGTATACATCATATAATTCATTTGACAATGTGTGTAAAATTGTGTTACGTTATACCTTATTTTTCATATTCCATTTGGAGAATTCTTCATTGTAGTTCTCAACATTTGCATTTAAAAGAAGTTTTGTGAGAAATTCTGCCATACTCATCATGCCTAAAATGTTATATACCTGATCTTGCCATCGCTTGAAGTGTTTGCCATCAAATGGTTTAATTTTTATAGCCTCTTAGAGTGATTTGGCTACTGCCAGAAAGGATGTTTCACTAGAAGTATCCATCTAGAAATAGTTTAGATTCTTAGATTTTGTGTAGTTTGGAATGTGTTGATGGATACAATCTTTTTTCATATGGTCAATGCATGTTAAGTATTATCATTAAACTATTTCTACCCCATCTTCCCCACAATGATGACGATCAAATGTGAAAATAGGTTTTATGTTAGTATAGTTTCAGGATTTAATGATTATTGAATTTGTAATAGTGCACACCAATTACAAATTTTGTAGGACAATAAGCAAACTTTGAGAGAGTTGATAAACGGAGAAAATATGCAGGAGAAAAAAATGGATCAATTTATGATGTACAAGAATGAGGTGTGCCTTTTTATTTATAGAGGCATTTATGCCTCCTTGAAGGGGCACAATACCACTTCAAATCAACATATCCTTTAGAGTGGATAAGTGCCTTTCCAAATGGTCATAACCTTTGGAAGAGTTGTGTGCCTTTTCAAATGTCATAACCTTTGGGTGAGATAGGTGCTTTTCCAAAGGGTTACATCCATTTAAAGGGTCAAATGTCATTCCAAATAAACAAAACCATTGTACAAGTTAGATGACTCTTTCATAGGTCACACCTCTAGCTCTAGAACTGTGCCTCTCAAATTTGGGTGCCACAACACTCGAAACAAAAAAGAGAGCAGCCCTGTCTGAGTGTCACGGTGCCCAAGCTTTGTCTTGAGTACTCTATTCTTTTCTTTTTCTATTTTTTACTCTTTGAAATCTTCTCTCTCTATTATACCTTCATTGTACATTGGTTTATTTAAAATACTCCCGTAATTTACAACATGAACATAATTGTGAAAACAAATACAAAGCAAGAAAGAGAGAGAATCTACCTAAATATATGACACAATTAGTCACTGCATATTTGGTACAAAAAAAATACACAACTGAATTTGCTTCTCAATTGATAAAAGAACAATCGGCATTCCTTAAGGCGAGTAGCCAAGAAATCTCGCGATGTAGGTCACCCTCAACTTCTAAAAATAACTTAGCCTTCAAATATTCAACCAAATTATTGTAATCCATTTATAAAAATGAATTACCCAGTGAGGCTCAATTATGTCGGTAAAACTGTGGTACATTGCAAAGCATTCAGCTGAAAAAGGGACTGAGGCCACCAGGAATTGACCTTGCAATAGCCATTAACACAACCACCTCTGAATTTTTAAGGACCTAATATACCCCCATACAGGTATTTGATGAGTTCAAGGAAACATCTACATTGAGTTTCACTTGATTTGGTTGAGCGGCCTTCTAAAGTGTGCTTTGAGAACCTGACTAAGAAGTGTATATTTGTGGCTGAGATGGGAGACATCCAACACATGCTGCAAAGACTTCTTTCAAAAAAACTGATCTTTGCATCACTTGAAATTCAAACAAAAAGGAGCTCACATGCTATATAATACTTGTTACTGAAATAAAGCCTGGTTATGATAGTCCAGCATGACCACAGAAGAACGCAGACAATCCCAAGGTGTTCAATTGATAAAATGAGACAAAATACCCTCAATAAATTTGGTAGCTCAGCACTTGGAAAGTCCATGATTATTTTGTCAAACACACTCTTCTCCCAAACTTTCGAAATAGCTGAGTAGGACACAAGAGCATGGAAAGAGTTCTCAACTTCCAATTGACCTCTTTCATAGAATGGTAAAACGTCAAGATGTTTTTGGTGGAGAATCAATGTAGTAGGTTATATATTAACACAAACTCGCCAAATAAAAATTCCAACCTTAGGTAAAATAGTCGCTAATGAAGATTTATTGTCGAAGACTTCGACTTATACTAATTTTTTCTTTTTCTTCTTCTGTTTTTAAAGAATTTTAAAAAAATTGTCACTCAATTATTAAATGGTGAGAAAGTATAATTAACTATTCTAAAAATCATTAATGTTTACAATTCAATGGTTTCATTAAAACATCCCTTTGATGGAAAATTTGGAATATTATTTATTTGTTTATTTATTTTTAAAAGAGGTTGTGCTAATTTAATCAAGTTTACTATATTTGTGGAGATAAATACAGCATAAAAAGCCTTTTTTATGCTGTATATATCTCCACAAATATAGTAAACTTGATTAAATTAGCACAGCCCCTTTTATTTTATATAAATCATAATTTTGTAAATTCTTAGTATAAAATATTTTTACCTGGCTCTAAGATCATATGTGTGAAAATTATGCACTGCAAAAGATAATACTACTGATAAAAGTAAATTATATCTATTATTTTTACTCCTTTAACTTGATTAATTGCTCAATTTAATAAGGATATTTGGCTTTTAATACATTTTATTATTATTTTGTAGGTTTGGAGTCAATGGAGCAATTGGGGATGAAAATCTAAGAAAAATAAGGCAAAAATTCAAATTGCCACAGTGATTCGCTACAATATTTGCAAACAATGATTTGCTACAATACCCTCAGCGCAGCAATAAACAATATATCACCCCAGCTAAGTTTCAGCACCCAAATATTTTCGCTCCTGCAGTGAAGAGTCGCGAGTAAACAGTAACCATGAATAGTACACAGAACAGTATCCCATGAAACAGTGATTGTGCTACAGTAAAAATAAAATACAACTCAAATACTCCAATCAATCCCTTTATAAAAGTCTCTTATTTCAGACCTAAAAGAACACACAACTTAGGGCTCTTAGAGTCACAACACATTGAAGAAAAGTAATTTTTAGAGAGAAAAGTAAAGGTAATTAAAGGAAGTAAAAGATTATTGACAAATCTTTAGCGTATCAACCAACTGCAAATTGACATCTATATTGGTTTGCTTTTGGTTGTATCATGTTTATTTTATTTTTTAGTCATAATTCTCTTGTTATTATGAGTTAAATTTATTTTATAGGGTTATTACTTGAGCTCAATATATGAGCTTAATTGTTGGATCTTTTTAATATTTATTTGAAATCAATTGTTCATTATTCATATTATTTGTTTTTAATGCTTCATTACATCTGATCAATATTATGATTGATTTGGTAATACTTTGACAAACTCGAAAGAGACATCAATGTATTTAGACCAAGATAATTTGATGCATGATTGTAGAGTAACATTCAATATTACATATGTAAGTTTCAATTTAGGATAGGAATATACCTAATTGGCATGTATGGTCAATAAGACTTGTTCTTAATGAATCTTAATTTATTACAAGTATTATAGGAATATAGGTATTTGATAAATTAGGATATACTTGCATGACCTTGAAGAAGCTTTGTGAATACATTAGTGTCTTGACCAATAATAAGAATTGAGGGATATAATATTAAAATGATTAATATTTAGAAAACATATTGAAGGATAGTAATTAACCCTAGGCTTTCTTTACATTGCTATCTTCTTATTTTATTTAAGTTGTGTTATTTATTTTCTACACTTTTATTTTACTTAAATTTATTACAAAATTAAGATTTGATTTTTCTGAATAATTACAAGAAAGATATAATTTTAGTACTTGGTAGAAAATAAAAATGATCTCTGTGGGTTCGACATTCGACTTTATAAGTCCCTTTATTACTTGTTACGATAGTGTATACTCGCACTTAATTTTAAAATATAAAAATATCGCATCAACTACTCTCTATACACTAATTTTTTTTTTTATACAATTAGCATAAATAAACTCACAATACTTGAAACTATTGAGTAGTGAAGACACAAAACTAGAAAAATAAATCCAAATAAATGATATCACGACATGTTACAATAATATAATAATGGCACATTAGTTTAACATAGAGAGTTTATATTAAAATGAGTTTGAGGAAGAAAATATATAGAGTTTGTATATATAATATTAGTTAACAATAATTATTCTATGTGCGAATCAAATCCTAATTACTCAATGTACTTGAATTTTATAGTTTATAGTTTAAATTTTGTGTTGTAATTAATTTTTTATACAAATATTACATTATAAAATTTAAATCTTAATATCATATTTAAAATTATCAACTAATTGTAATAACTATCAAATTAATTATAACTAATACAATAACTACTAAAATTGGATATCTACCTCCTACAACTAGAGCAAATAAAAGCCCATAACTACTATAGCTAAATATACTAATTACAATAATTGTCAAAATTAAATATATACCTCTCACAATTTGAGGAAATAATATTTATAATAATTGCCAAAAACTAGATATCTGTGAAGAAATAATAATTACAACAAATAAATAACTGCCACAACTAGATATATTAATTATAATAACTATCAAAATTGGATATCTGCCTCCCACAACTAGAGGAAATAATTATCAATAAGTCTATTTATCCCAAAAATAAAAGTCCTGAATGTATCCCGAATTAACAATCTAGGGTCCGTCCCGCTAGACGAACCCAGGATTCTAGAGAAATCAAGAAGAAGGAATTTATCAAGTAAGGCAATGCCAAATTTGACTGTTAACAAGTGAGGTTTGCACTTGGGCTATCAGCGAGCAAGGTTTATTACTAAACTTGGGCTATAATACAGCTAACGTGCCGTAGAGCTTAGGTTTTTCTTAGAGAAGGACAAAGAAAGCTCTAACAATAAGGCTACGGAGTTTTCAACAAGCAAGAATGTTGAGTACGCGGTTAAATGATAAAAAAGATAAAAGCTTAAGAGCTTGTATATCATATGTATTAAATAATTGATGATGATTACAATAAGAAATCAAACCTATTTATATATTATAAATCCCAATACAAAAATTAATTTTACAAGGAAATAAATTCTAATATAACATAACTTTCTATTATGTACAAATTCTTAAATAAGCTAAAATACACAATTAGGTTCAAAATGTTAAATTGGAAAAACCCACTAGGCACTTTTTGGGCTGGCATCAATAATTATCCCTGCAAGCCAGACAAAAATATAATTTTTGTCAAGGCTTGAAACTTAATAAAGCCGCTTGGTCGCCTAGGCCAAATTATGATCCTAGAAACACCCATGTTCTCCTTTTTAGGTCATTTAGACTCATATAAACTTCTCATAAATCGCATTCTCTTTCCTTCTAGATCATCTAGACTTACATGCACTTTCCAAAAATTGCCTTAATTAAGCATTTAGGTTGTCTGACCCTATTTGAATCCTTTAGAATTGCTTGACTGACTATGCAGGCCGCCTAACACCTGTTAAGCTCTTCATAATCGCTTGGTACGAATACAAGCTTAACAAATCTCTCGGCTGTAACTTGGAAATATTTTTCTTAAAAAAATTGCTTATGGCCTTTTCTTCATACAAATATTGCTCAAAACATCTACCCATAATCACTTGTTGAAATGTTCAAGTTCCTTAGGAAGGAATATAGCCCAACATTTGCTTTAATCACTAAAAATCATGTTAAGAAGTGTTTTAAGTAGAAATTTACCTATTGAATCCTGTAGGAAATCGTTCCTGTCTAGATTATCTCTTGCTTATCACTTCAGAAGTTATAGATAATTTATTAGCACCTAGATATCATCTTCTCCTAAACAAATTACTTGGATGATCAATTTTTACTCTAAATATTGCTCCCGGTAGCCTTTAAATGCTAAAATCTACTGAAATAACTCATTTGTCTTAATTTTTGGTAAAATCAGCTAGACATATCAACTAAGTTTTGTTTGAAATTGCCCTAAACCTACTAAGATGCTTTAAATCAACTTACTCAAACCGAATGTATACTTGGTAATTTCTATGCTTTTACTTTTGAGGGCTTTTAACCTTACTTTTCAACCATTGTTAGTAACTGTCAGAGTATTTATTAATAGTTATTGTCTAATCATTGCTTTTAATTATCTAAGAAATAGTGAATGTCCCATCATTACTCAGCTCCATTTAATGTTGAACTGTTTTAATGAGCTACTTTTTGACTTAACTGCCCTAAGCACTATAAAATGGAATGGCCCTTATTTTTACTTTTCTACCTTTACTCGAGCAATTTTATCCTCTTTAACTCCAAGAGTGCTATCTGATTGGTTCTTCAACATTCAAACAAACTTCATCAATCTTCAATGTAAATTCAAACTATTTCACTTTTTGATCATTTACTTAATTGCTTTTACTTTAAATCTCTATTAATTCACCCTTGAATTTTAACTTGTAGTAATTGTTATGGCTTCAAAATTGACCAACACTTTACGCTCTAAGAAGACATGCACTATAGAGGATGAGGACACCCCTCTGAACCTTCATGCCAAAGCCCAAAACATTGCCCTTGCTAATTAGGCCGCCATTTAGGTACTTACATACTTAGCAGATCACATAGGTTATATTTTAGGTCCTTATGAGTCTAAGATTATAGCTGACTACTTGAATTATTTTCCTGCCCATCACAAAGATCCATTGAGGTTTGGTTAAGAAAGCAATATGTCAATATGGTTAACCTTCAAATCAATCTGGTATTGGCCAAAGTCCACTAGTAATTTTATAAGATGGTTGAAATGCATAGAGCCCCACTATAGTTCAGTATAGAGATCGACTTACAACTATGATCTCATCTAACTCTATTGATACCAAATTCCTCTTTATAATGATTTGATGTCAACCACCCTTTTATTTAGGTTTAGGTCGACCAACTCCTTATGTTTTAGGTTTAGGTACACGTTGCCCACCCTATATGACTTAGTAATTCTTCTCAATATTTCAGTTTATGAGGTTGAAATCAACTCTAAGTTAGAAGTAGATGAGGTCAACATATTCTTTACAAAGGTCGCATATATTTTTGGTAAATTTATGTACACTTTTAAAGAGAAATCGATCAAACCTTCAAGGATCGAACATATTGCCTTCCTTCTTTATTAGGTTTGTAAATATGCCATTTACCCCCTTTCTTAAAGAATCACCAATAAGTACTTAAAAGTAGCAATCGCCATGGCTAATGGTGTCTCCTTAGCGTTATGAGCTTTCTTTCTTTCTCATCTATATAGGAGTCTTTTTTAATTTCTCCCTTCTAATGATGAATTAACCATTCCAAATGTTGGGGTTCCCCTATAGATCCTCTACTTTTGGATATTGGCCTACTTTTCTTTCTTTTTCAAGGTAACTTTTCAGCCTAATGAAAATCAATTTAGTTATTATGCTACTTGGCTCTTTTAGTGGTAGATCAAGGATATGGATTTTAAAGATTTCTTTTCTTATTATTATAACACTCCTTTCTTAGATGAGGTTACCCTAGATGCAGATTGGCATGATTCATGGATAAGTTGCATAACTGCCCATCATTTGCATAATGGGGTGACCATTGCTTCAGGTCTAAATAATAAGTGTGAAACGGAGACTTATCATCCTCAATAGGTAAGTCGATAGTTTAGCCTTGTCCAAGCCATTCCATACTGTAAGTTTTTTAGCAAATAAGTTTTATGAATATAGAAGTCTTTAGAGAGTTTTTTATGTCGACCAGACCACTAATGTGACCAATTCTCCCTAGTTATCTAAGCATGTTTAATACTTATTAAGAAGGAGTGATGGACCAATATTTTTCATTGCCATTTGATGAAGCTTTATTGCGCCACCATTTTGACGAATCAAAAAGTGGTGTTATTGTGCAGGTTGGTTAGAAGAATATGAGGGGTAAGTTGATTCATGAAATTTAAAATTTAAAATCTTTCTATAGGTTTAAATATAATTGTAATAAGATTAAGGAAATGAAGAGTCTGTGCTACCAGAGGAAATTAAAGCTCCTCTTGGAACATAAGTAGTTAGCTGTGCAGCCCTTGGTTAGGGGAAGTGTTTTTCAAGAGACTATTTATGGATCCAAGGCATCAAATTCCAATGGCTAAGTTTATCATTGCTGGCGATATCCCCTAGAAAGAGAGGAAATTGACCTACATGAACTGGTTTCTATCTTGATGAATACAATAAACAAATTTTTTATTGTGAATCGGACACAATCACTGGAGATACAAGCCGACAAGGTATCCAATTGGATTCTTTGTTCCTTTTGACCCATATTTATGATTTTAACTTAAATGTTTCTTTTGTACAGAGGCAATTCCTATAACTTTAGACTCCCTACCTGCTACAGCTAGGGAGATGGCTCCTCTAAAAAAATGAGTAAAGGTAATAAAATTATATGTGTAAAGCTTCTTTATTTAGATTTAAGTTTCATAAATTGCCTATACATTTTTATTCTTTTCTAAGACAACTACGCAGAAGACCAGCGCATCAAAATTGTCCACTCTAAGACTCCACCAAAAACATTGACCACTTCACATTAATCGGCCACTCCTTCACTGTCAATGACTCCATCTAGCGGGTCATCTCAAGCTACACCTGAGGGTCTCCTTGCTTCAAAGTTGATCCCTTCCCCAATATTAGAGCTATAGTCAAGGGCTTCTTAGCCTCCTTCAAGGTCGACCTCTATTGGAAAACATACTTTGACTAAACCTAAATTAGTAAGGACAACCTCTACCGTAGACAGTTTCTTAATACTCCTCAATGAGTCAACTAATGAGAGTGAGGATGCAGTTTACCTTTCTCCTTATCAAGAGTCTTCATCTTTTGCCTTGAGTGTTCAGCGAGAAGTCTTAGAGACCATCAAGGAGTTAAAATCTTTGAAGGGTTAATTAGTTGATCTGCTTTTAGACAATCGTCAATTTTTTATGTTGAACAAGAAGCTGAAATTCATATATAAAAATGCCATAGCAATTTAATATCAGTTGGCTTGAAGAATAAGTTGCATAATTTGTAGCTTCATTCACCTCTCTCACGATGAAAAAGCAATCGGCCAAGAAGACTATTAATGAGGGCGAGAAGAAAGTTAAAAATAAGGTGGTCCTAGATCACTTTAAAGTCCAGTTAATAAGGGTATTCAAGGAGCTTGGGGATGGGTGTAGTAACCAGTATCCATAATCGGTAAGAATAAGTATTTATATACATATTTTATTTGTATGTGGGTTATACTTGATTTATATATTGTTATTAGTAATGTTTGTATAGGTTAAGGACATACTATTAGTATTGGGTTTATTTGCAAGACTTTAGATTTATTTTAGGGACCAAATTGTAATACTTTGAAAGTTTTTGGGGCAAATTTATAAATATCAAAAATTAGCCTCTTAGTATAAAAATACACTTTTGAAACCCTAATTTACTCATTTTTGGGTCGAGCTACCCCTTTAGAGAGAGAAATGAGAGAAATAGAGGGGAGAGAAAGAGAAGAAGAAGAAGAAAAAGAAGAAGAAATTGAAATTTTGGATTTTAAGAGGTATATCACAACTATTTCTCAATTTATTGGTGTTAATTAAGTTAATTCCTTTAATTTTTTATTTTTGGAAATATGTATAATTGAGGATTTTATGTGTATTTCGTAAGATATTGTAAGAATTGATGATGATCTATGTAGATAGCTTGATAAATCTTGATGAATTGCAGAATTTCTACTTGATAAACTCCTGACCCAAGACTCTTATAAATTGTTGTGATTCAATTCTGGTTTTTAATTTTCATTATATAAAATTACATATGTTTAGGATTATCTGAGACTTTGAATCGATTGAAAATGTTAGAAATTGAATTTGTAGTAAATTTATCAAAATGACCCTGAAATTCTGGAAATTTCCTGTGTGAACAGTATAATACAGTGACAAATAATTTCTGATCTACTTAATGATCTTAAAAAATTATGAATTTATGGAAATTGAGAATTTATATCAATGTGGTTAAATTGTTATAATTTTCTAAAGAGTGTCAGCTCATTGCAGTATTTGATTAAAAGATTTTCAAAGCTATAGAATAAAATAGTTTTAAAATACTTTTGGCAGTGATTTTAAAGTGAAATATTTATCATTAATTGAGATATATGTCAAAAGTATTTCGGTGATAGTTTTATAATTTTTGAGTTAGTATATGATTTTATACAATTGGGAGATTGAATACTGTTCAGTAAATATCTTGATCCTGTCAGGATAATAGTTTGGATTTGATGGTGTTTATGGAATAGACTGTGTAGGAATTATGATATAATATTCATACATAAGAAGGATATATGAGTTAAGAATGATATATTCTAATTTTGGAGTAATTGGACATCATTTGATATATAAGAAAATTTTGTTAAGTGTAAGTAGTCAGAATGATAGGTTTTGAGAAACCAAGTAATTAGACCAATTTGATGTGATAAGTGTAATAAGTATAATTTTGTAAGCTATTTAAATTATTTTGTGTGAATTGTGAGACTAATGAAAGGATTAATCGCCATTGATAGTTTAAGGAGAATTAAGCCTTGTACCCAAAAGTGCTAAGAGGTAAGTATACTAGACTTTTACTGAAATCATAATAAACATAGTAATTGTCTATGTATGATATTTTAAATGTGCTTAGAAATATGTTTATATTATGTCAAAGTATATTTGATATGAAATGTGAAAGAAATATGTTTATGAATGTGAGCATTGACATTGAGCATGGATATACATGTGTTTTTGAAAGTGAGCTTTCAAAATAAGATGTGTTTAGCAAAGAAAGCTTTTGAAGTGTAATATGTCCATGAGAAATATTTTGTATTTTGAGGGTACTTGAACTCACTGTTAACTTAGTAGGCATTTTATGTGATTTGTGGAGCCTTTATGTGTGGCATTTCCTTCGAGATTGGTATATGTTATGTGTTTCGTATGTAGGGAGGATCCTATTGGTACCTAAAGGAAGAGTGAGTCATCACATTTGTGTGGTGGCGTATTGGTGTATGTGAGAGGACTCACCGATGATCAGGGTGAGGGTTTGGCTTTTACCTTCGGGCATGAGCATTATATATGTGTGATTTAAAAACCTCATTTATACTATTCCTCTCATACAGTATGTCACCTACAAGTGACATTTGGCTCATTATGTAATATGTGATATGTAAGTCCTACTAAGTAGTAGTTGAGTGATGGTATTCCTATTATATATTTTGAAAGAATGTGTAAGCGCTTACATGACATGTGATTTGATAAGATTATGATTTTGATTGATCACAGTATATCATACATATGCATTGTGTACATATATGTATTTGTATTTGATATATGAAAAACTAGTATGCTTACTGAGTTTTATACTCATTATAGTTTATAATGATTTCAGGTAAATACGGTACATGTGTGCTTAGCGGATTTGGCAAGGCTTCTGCTGTTCCTTGGGTTCCCTAAGTTGCTAGGTTGTTAAGTCTTTCATTTAAGGATACGTGGGATAAGATATTTGATTTATCCCTATTGAATAAATACTTATGTATTATTTTATTATGTATGGTTGGATTTGGTTTAAGTTTCACCAAATGTGGTTATTGGTTGATTTTAAGTAAGAATTTGCAATGAATATATTCTGAGCTTTCGGTAACAAAGTTGCTACTGGTGACGCAGTAGAGTGTTAATCTCTGAGAAAACTCTGCGTATCTCCGGTTTACTAATTGTCCCAGTCATAATTCAATTGTTATAATTCTGAAAGAAATTAAAATAAATGTTTAAATATTATTGAATGAATGTAAGTGATGTCGTGTGTCAGATCTTTTGGGTCTGAGGCATGACAATGGGAGTAAAATTGACAAGCAAATAATAGAGGAGCTTAAAGAAGAACTGGCCAAATTGAAGGCTGAGGAAGCTGATTGGACTAAGCGTTCTCAAAATTTAAGAGAGTAAATTTTGAGTAATAGTCCCAGAAGAGAAAATTTGAAGAAAATCTTAAAGCTTAAGGATGTTTTAGTTCCCAAGGCCAAAGCTGAGTTGAAGAGAATTAACTCCACTATGGCTAATTTTATTTCATCTTTAGACAAATTATAAATCAGCCAGAAGTGCCCTCTTTATTGTAATTATTTTGAAAATCATTGAAACATACTTTAGCTTTTTATGATCTTTTTAGTTGTAGATCACCCTAACTAATGTTTACTGATTTAAGAATTTATTGGTAAATTTGTTGAGTTTATAAGTTCATAAAATTGGGTTAATAAAACGACCAATCTTAATGGTTCAGTTAACTATAAATCGCTCAGAGACAATACAAATGAATTGAATTCTAACTGAACAAATTCGATCGGCTATTTATTTAATATTTTATGTTTATAAAATAGGCCTCAAGACTTAACCGGTCTTAATTTATTGACATAGTAAAATGCTCTAGTCAGGCCAATTAAAATTTACACACAAAAAAGCCTGAAAATTGCCTTGTTGATTCCTTCTAGAACTGTTGGTCAATAAGACTTCAAGTATATGCCATTGTTGCCATGGGATGGATATTTTCTTCTAAATCACTCAATAGAAATGCCCATTACCAATGATTTTGGCAATTTCTAATTATCCTTCCTAGTTTGAGCTGAAATTTCCCAATTCATTCTCCTTGGATCTTACTAAGAGGACAATTTTTCATACTTGGTCACCTTGACTGAAAGCCTTGAATATGACCTTTTATTGTAAGCCTCTTATACTCTCATTGTCTGTTCTTCTAGTCGATTCAAGGCTTTAAGACAGTATTTTCTAGTTGATCCATCTCATCTACCATGGCTTCTTAGTATTGTTGGAGGCTTAATGCTTCTTGAAATTGTCTTTTTGTTGAACTTTTAGGCAATTCCATTAGAACCATGCTTTATAGTCATAGATCAACTGATAAGGTAAATTCCCAATGGCTATTTTTGGTTTGACTCGTTCGTTCAAAGTATTCTTAAAGCTTCTCATGTTATAATCTAGGGATATCTTTGATTACCTTCTTTATTCCTTGGATGAGTGATTTTTTCTTTGATTCGACCTACCAATTTGATTGGGCATAACATAGTGTGCTATGTATGAGTTTGATGCCAAATTCTTTAATAAAATCAATCATTTCTTCTTACGTTAAGATAGTTTCCTAACTGATCGTGATGGATTATAATATTTTCTTTGATGAACTTTATGACCGATTATTGATTCACTGTCTTCAATGGAATCACCTTGACCCTATTTTATGAAATAATCGGTTGCTACAAGGATAAACGCATGTTGCTTGGACAATAGTGGGTATATCTTTTCATTTATATCCATAGCCCATCCTCTAGACGACCAAGGTTTGATTACCACATGCATTTATTTAATTGGCCTATGTCTTTAACATTCTTCATACCCTTTAGCCTAGTCGTGATTGTTGCATTTAATGGTTAGCCACCAAACACCAATCTTGAGGATATCTTTCTTTATTAATCATCTACTAAGATTAACTCCAACTAGACCTTCGTGTAATTTAGCCATTACTAATATACTCTCATTAGGACCAATGCATCTCAATAGTTTGCCCATAAGTGCCTTTTTAAATAGTTCCCCTACCAAAATGGTAAACTTTGGTGCCATGATTTTAATTCTTTAGCCAGTACTTTCAATAGAGTTCTACATGTAAGTGATCAACTCATCTCTCTAATATTTGCTAAAATCAACCTATAAATTTGGCACTTATTGAGTAAATAACCCTGAACTATACAGGGAAGAATATAGTTGATCAATAAAAAGGATCTCCTCGATTACCATTTTGTACCTTGATGCCCCTTGAGCGAGATTATTGGCTTCTGAGTTATTCCTTTTTGTTGAATACTCGACCAAGGTGGATTGAAAGCCTTAAATCAAATGCTTGGCCTTGTTATAGTATAGGACGAGCAAATCGGCCTTGTAGTTATATTCTCTGATCACTTGCTTAATGACTAATAGAGAGTCCCCTATGACTTCAATTTCCTTGATCCCTATTTTCATAAGTACTTTAAACTGATGATGAGGGCTTCACATTTGGCTTAATTATTGATGCACAGAAAGTATGACAAGAATGACATCTTTATTTGCAACCTTGGGAGGGGATACTAAGACAATCCCTACTTTAGCGACCTGATTTATCTTTGGACTGTCAAGCCACAATTACCAACTTGTGCTTAAGCTATCGATTTCGTGATTGGAAGTGACTATATATAGCATATGATAGTCTAAGGAAATTGGCCAAAGCTTATCCCTTGACAGCTTTTTAGGGAATATACGTTAGATTGAACTCTAACAATGCAATTGCCTATTTCTTAGCTGATATCTTAAGAATAGTTTTGACAAGAGATACTTTATAATGTCTGTTTGGCCCATCACATGCACTGTTGTGGGCAATAAGTAGTATCTCATTTTTGTGCATGATAATTACAAGGCTAAGAACATTTTTTTTATCGTAGTGTATTAGGTTTTTACATCATTTAAGACTTGACTGAGATATTAAATGGCCTTCTTAACATAGTTATAATCTTGTGCCGACATATTGCCGATCAAATCTTTCATAGCCACGATGTATAGAATTAGAGGCAACCCTAGTTTGGGTGGCACCATGATTGATGGACTTATAGATACTTCTTGTTCTTCATTTGTAGTCTTCTCTTTTTGAAGACATGTTGGTGATGGGCCATCCATTTGAAGTATTCTCTATTCTTCAATTTCAGTAAAGGCATCCTACATTACGTGGGATATAGCATACAACATATTATAGATGTAATTTTCTTTTTTATTTAGGTATTTTGTATTAACCACGGTTATTTAGGACACCATAAAATATCAACCCCTTGCATTATGTTACATTTATGGTGTACATAATTACAAACTCACAATTTGTATAAAAGTGGGTACACCCTCTTATATTTGTGGGTATGAAGGGAAAAATGTAAGAACGTGCCCTGTATTAAGTGGGATAAAACATACAACATGCTGTTGATGTAATTTTTTTTATTTATATAATCTTCTTGTATTATATCACATTTCTAGTGTAGATAAATTCAAACATCAATTTGTGTAAAAGTGGGAACACCCTCTTATATTTGTGGGTGAGAGATGCCAAAAGTGAGAACACGTCTTTCATTAAGTGGGATAACACATACAGCATGTTGTGGATGTAATTATTTTACTTAGATATTTTTTATATTAACTATGATTATTTAAGATAACCATAAATATATCATCCATTGTATTATGTCATATTTCTGATACAGATAAATACAAACTCATAATTAATGAAAAAGTGGGAACATACTCTTATATTTGTGGGTGAGAAGTGCAAAAAGTAGGAACACATCATACATTAAGTGGGATACGACATACAACAAGTTGTGGATATAATTATTTTTTTTATTTTAGATACTTTGTACTAACCATTGTTATTTAGAACACCTATAAAATATTATTACCTTATATTATTTTAAATATTTTTGTGTAAATAATTTGCAAACTCGCAATTTATAAACAAAATGGAAATAATGTCTAATATTTGTGGGTCAACGTTATAAAAAAGTGGGAACACATCCTGCATTAAGTGGGATACAACAGACAACAGGTTGTGGATATAATATTTTATTTTATTTTAAGGTACTTTTGTATTAACCATGATTATTTAGGACATTCATAAAATATCATCAGCTTGTATTACGTTACATTTTTTGTGAAGATAATTGTAAACTCATTTTTATAAAAACGTGGGAACACCGTCTTGTATTTGTGGATCAGTAGTGTAAAAGTGAGAATATATTACATGATATAAGGGGATGTTATTTTATGGGTGTCCTATATAAGTATGGTTTTATATATTTATAAAAAATAAAATAATTACAAACCACATCATGTATGTTTCCACTTAACATATTACATGTTTTCATTAATTGTTTTCTTTACCAAGAAAAGTATCTATATCCCCACTTCTATATTTTTAGTGCATTGTCAGTTACTATTAAAAACATGTTACATAATATAGGGGGATGCTATTTTATAAGTGTTCTAAATATATATATTTTTTATATGGTTTATAAAAAATAATTACAAACACATCATGTATGCTCAAACTTAACATAATGCATGTTCCCACTATTTGTTATCATCGCCAAGAAAAGTACATATATATTGACTTCTACATTCTTAGCATGTTATCGGTTACCAATAAAAATATGTTATATAATATAAGAGGATATTATTTTATGGGTGTCCTAAATAAGTATGGTTATTATGTATTTTACAAAAAGAATAAAATAATTACAAACAATATCATGTATGTTCCCACTTAATATACTATATATTCCTACTATTTGTTGCTTTTACTAAGAAAAGTGTGTATATCCTTACATCTACATTCTTAGTGCATTGTCGGCTACTATTGAAAACATATTACATAATAACACCCTATTATATATGTGGGTGAGAGGTACAAAAAGTGAGAACACGCCTTACATTAGTGGTATACAATATATATAAAGTTGTGGATGTATTTCTTTCTTTTTTATTTAGATACTTTATATTAACCATAGTTATTTAAGATGCTCGTAAAATATCATCCTCTTATATTATGTTACATTTTTTGTATAGTTAAATGCAATCACACACTTTATGTATAAGTGGGAATACCCTCTCACATTTGTGGGTAAGAGATACAAAAAGTGGGAACACACCCTATGTTTGTAGGATACAACATAAATAAAGTTATGAATGTATTTTTTTTAGTTACTTTATATTAACCATAGTTATTTTGGATACCATAATATATTATATACATTTTTTGTTTAGATAAATGCAAACTCGCAATTTATGAAAAAGTGAGAATAACTTCTTATATTTGTGTGTCAAAGATGAAAAAGGTGAGAAGACGTCCTACATTAAGTGAGATAAAACATACAAAAGGTTGTGAATATAATTTAAATTTGTTTAGGCACTTTATATTAACCATAGTCATTTAAGACACTCATAATGTATTATGTTACACTTTTTATTTAGCTAAATGCAAACTCATAATTTATAAAAAAAAGTTGGGATACCCTTTTATATTTGTAGGTGAGTGGTGTAAAAAGTGGGAGCACGCTGTGCATTAATAGGATACAACTTATATAAAATTGTGAATGTATTTATTTATTTTATTTAGGTGATTTATATTAACCAGGGTTATTTACACCCATAAAACATTATTCCCTTGTATTATGTTATGTTTTTTTGTTTATCTAAATATAAGCGTGCACTTTATGTATAAGTGTGGATACCTTCTTACATTTGTGGGTGAGACTTAGAAAAAGTGGGTACACGCCCTACGTTAAGTGAGATACAACATAATTAAAGTTTTAGGTTTTTTTATTTTTTTATTTAGGCATTTTATATTAACTATAGTTATCTAATACACTCATAAAAAGATTATCACCTAGTATTATGTTGCATTTTTTGTACAACTAAATGCAAACTTACATTTTACTTATAAGTGGGGATATCATCGCACATTTGTAAGTGAGAGGTGCAAAAAGTGAAAACAAGCCCTACGTTAAGTGGAAAATAACAGACATAAAATTATGAATGTGTTTCTTTTTTTATTTAAGTATTTTTATATTAATCGTGATTATTTATAATTTTAATTTTAGTTACATTAATATTATAATTTTAAATTCAATTTCAATTACGTTCAAAATTTTAAATATAATCCGAATTTTAATTTCTTTAAATATTATAATTCTAATTCTAATTTCAATTTTAATTACGTTAAATGTTATAATTTTAAATCTATACTGTAAGTGTTATAATTTCAATTATAATTTAAATTTAAATTTAAATTATAATAAATATTATAATTTCAATTCTAAATTCAATTGTGTTAAATGTTATAATTTCAATTCCAATTTAAATTTTAATTATGTTAATGTTATAATTTCAATTCTATTTTAAATTTAAATTATGTTAATTATTATAATTTCAATTCCAATTTCGATTTCAATAACTTTAAATATTATAATTCCAAATCAAATTTCAATTTCAATTACATTAAATGTTATAATTCCAATACCAATTTTAACTTTAATTACATTAAAATTTATAATTTTAATTTCAATTACGTTAAATATTATAATTCAAAATCCAATTTCAAATTTAATTACATTAAATGTTATAATTTAAAATCCAATTTCAATTTCAATTACGTTAAATATTGTAATTCAAACTTCAATTTCAATTCCACTAAATGTTATAATTCTAATTTTAATTTTAGTTACGTTAAATATTATAATTCTAAAATGAAATTTTAAATTCAATTTCAATTCGTTAAATATTATAACTTCAATTCTGATAAATGTTATAATTCTAATTTTAATTTTAATTAAATTCAATTCTAACATTTAACATAATTAAAATTAAAATTAGAATTAAAATTAGAATTAAAATTGGAGAATTCTTTCTCACCTTAAATTGAAACTTCAAGGGATTGAATTTGTGCCAATGGAAACCATAACTTTCATACACAATAGAAAGATATGATAGATCTATTTTTTTTAGATTGAGAATGCAGTTCTTCAATTCTATCTGATTATAACATTTAATATAATTTAAATTAAAATTAGAATTAGAATTATAACATTTAATGTAATTAAAATTAAAATCGAAATTATATTTTGAATTATAATATTTTATCGTAATTCTAAATTAAATTTAAAATTAGAATTGGAACAATAATATTTAGCGTAATTGAAATTAAAATTAAAATTATAATATTTAACATAATTAAAATCAAAATTAGAATTAAAATTATAACATTTAATGTAATTGAAGTTTAAATTGGAATTAAAATTATAACATTTAATGTAATTGAAAATTTAAATTAGAATTGAAATTATAACATTTATCGTAGTTGAAATTTAAATTTAAATTGGAATTAGAATTATAACATTTACTGTAATTAAAATAGAAATTGGAATTATAGAATTTAACATGATTGAAATTGAAATTAGATTTATAATATTTAACAAAATTTAAATTGAATTTTAAATTTTAAATTGAAATTATAACATTTTATATAATTGAAATTATAATTGAAATTAAAATTATAACATTTAACGTATTTGAAATTAGAATTGGAAGTATAATATTTAATTAATTTAAATTTAAATTAAAATTAAAAATATATCATTTAGCATAATTGAAATTTACCCTATTGTGCCAAAATGAACTAGAAGCTTATTTTGCTGCTAATATACTAGCCATCTATCAGTATTTCCTCTTCCGCTTCTATTTTTGGGTTTTTCCTATGATGTATACTTTTGTCTTTGAAGATACAGACGAGGTTAAGGAGTATAATTTTGTTGATTCATTCATTCACAAGTGTGTATGATAAGAAAAACTACTATTAAGAAATTAAAATTTTAATATTTAATATAATTAAAATTAAAAATAGAATTGAAATTATAACATTTAACATAATTAAAATTAGAATTGGAATATGAATTATAACATTTAATGTACATGATATTGAAATTGAAATTTGAATTATGTATTTGAAATTAAATTTAAATTTGGTAAAAATATTTACGTAATCGAAATTAAAATTAAAATTATAATATTTAATGTAATTGAGATCAAAACTGAAAATAGAATTATAACATTTAATGTAATAGAAATTAAAAATTAGAATTGAAATTATAACATTTAACATAGTTAAAATAAAAAATGGAATTGAAATTATAATATTTAACGTAATTAGAATTGAATTTAATTTTGAAATTCGAATTATGGCATTTAATGTAATTGAAAATGGATTTGGAGTAATTAAAATTAAAATTAGAATAAGAACTATAACATTGGAAGTAATTGAAATCAAAATTATAACTAAAAATATAACATTTGATATTATTGAAATTAAAGTTGCTTCATTAAAATTATAATATTTAATGTAAATAAAATTGAATTTAAATTTATAATTAGAATTATAACATTTTACGTAATTGAAATTGGAATTACAACATTTAATATAATTGAAATTAAATTTGAATTTAGAATTATAACATCTATCATAATTATAATTAAAATTATAACATTTAGCGTAATTAAATTAAAATTAGAATTTGAATAATAATATTTAACATAGTTGAAATTAAAATTAAAATTGAATTTGTAACTACAACATTTTAACACAAATGAACAATTGAAATTGGATTTTCAATTAGAAATATATAACGTAATTAAAATTAAAATTGCTATTGGAATAATAAGATTTAAGATAATTAAAATTGAAATTAAAATTTAATTTTAAATTATAATATTTAACGTATCTAAAATTTAAACTAGGTTTGAAATAATTAATATTTAACGAATTTGAAATTGAAATTTGATTTCAAATTATAATACTTAATATAATTGAATTTGAATTTGAAATTATAACATTTTAAAAATTTTGAAATTGAATTTAGATTTCGAATTACACAATTAACGAAATTGAAATTGACATTAAAATAATATTTAAAATTATAACATTTATCGTATTTTTAATTTTTATTTAATAATATTTAACATAACTTAAATTGAAATTAAAATTAAAATTAGAATTAGAATTAAAATTATGTTATCTAACGTACACCAAATTGAAATTGAACTACGATTTAGAATTATAATATTTAATGTTATTGAAATTAAAATTATAATTAAATTACCAATTATAACATATAACATAATTTAAATCAGAATTTGAATTAGATTTATAATATTTAACGTAATTAAAATTAAAATTTTACTTCAATTGTAACATTTAACGTAATTAAAATTAAAATTGAATTTCAAATTTTAACCTTAAACGTAATTGATATTGAAATTAAAATTCTAATTGCAATTATAAAATTTAATGTAATTTAAATTATAATTGAAATTGGAATTAAATCTTTTAATATAATTGAATTATAAATTAAAATTTAAAATATAACATTTAACATTATTAAAATCAAATTTCAAATTGAAATTATAACATTCACTAACATCAACTCTTTCAACTATAGAATTTATTAGACAAATTCAAATTTAATTAAATTAATATATAGAATGATACAGATAATGATCATACAGTTCTTGCAAATATATGTATTTCTACAATATATTTATTATACATACAATTTATTATTATAAGGATAATTAGTTCATTTTAATAGGATTAACTTTAAGTTTTTCAAAAAATAAATTTAAATTGCAAATTTGAATTTGAATAAAATTGAACTAATAAATAAAAGGATCAATTTTTTAATTATTAATAAATTTTATTGTTATTTAAATTTATAAAAAATAGAGGGAATTGTTTTTATTAAATTATATTATTACTAGTTGGCCACCTGTATTAATGTGTTAACCCCTCCATTGGCTGCCATTTGTCATCCGATAAAGAGAGTGCACCGATGTCATTTGGCTGCTCGAAACAACTAGATGTACTGGAGGCGCATCTTAATAAATATTACATAACCTTTTTTTTTGTTCAATGTAACGAGTGTATTCGTATAGATTTTTACCTTTTGTTTTTTGTTTTTGGTATCGAGCCATTAAAAATAATAAATATTAGATACAGGCATGTTGATTGATAATTTGAGATAGATTCGAAATGCTTGTTTTCGAGAATACTTTGATCTCTATTAGAATTCAAAACTGCTCAAGCAATCATGCAAATTTAAAAAGTTTGATTTTAGACCTTGTGGGGTCCTTCGTGCACATTAATTTTGGTACATCAAATTAATATCGACAGACGATCATTAGTTGAACTAAATTAATATATATCCAATAGATTTAAAAGAATTATTTATATTTTTTGAAAAGATTGAAATAATCTTATAACTAAATTCCAAAACTATGCTGGCAATATTCCTCGACATAAAAATAGGATTCATATCCAACCGAAGGCCCATGATGTTCCTGATATTGAAGATTCTATGGTTATTGTTTTCTTGGTTTGTTTGTGCTTTTCTTTTTCCGCAGTCTGATATTGAAATTTATGGTATCTAAAAACCTGTTTAGGACTCTCTAATAGAAAGATAATTCACATGTATTATAGAATCAAAATTGGATATACATTTTGATTCTTGAGATTAGAAACAATCTAGCTATCAAAGTCACGCACCAATTAAACTTTAGGAAATTTACCAGTTAATCCTCCAATAAAATTGGTAATATCACTTTTTATTTTAGTAAGTTTATAATAGTTAAATACTTTATGAAAAAATTTATAATTGTCAAAAACTCTCTTTTAACGTGCAATTGAATACATTTTTTTTTTTTAAAAAATATTACAACAAAAAGAGTAACCAAATGATATGAATCTATTAAACGAGAAATTGGTATATATGAATTTCATTAATGAAGAAATTGTTAAATTCTCTAAAGATTTATGTTTCCTTTTTTAAATGTTTTTGGTGGAGATAGAGAAATTTTACCACTAAATACTAACTTTTAACTTATATTTTTACTTGAATTCGAACAGGCACGAACGTTAAGCACAGTCACAACTAATTGGGACTAATCGAACTATATCCAATAAATTTCTTAAGGTTTTACTAAAATCCCACTTTGGTATTTGCACTTTTAATTTTAATATTAATTACGTAAAGAGACCAACACACAATTCCATATAGATGCACTTTTTTTCTTTCTGATATTTTACTCCAGCATATCGTAAATACTTTGTTCTCATAAGAACCCTAAAAAGAAATATTCAAATTATTTTAATAAATTCAATATAACATTGAAGTGATGAACAAGAAACCGTACAATGAAAATGTGAAGGAGTTGGTTAAAGAAAATATGTTCTAAAGCTAAAAAATCAAAGCTTATTCATTTTTGCTTAATAATGGAGGAAATTCATGATGCTGGAGTAATAAACCACAATGTGTTGCCTTTGTTTTGCTCCTAAATTGCTATAATGAACATTTCATGTCTTTTCTTCGGAATTACAATAATTTTATACTTTGTTTGGCTTCTCTCATTCAGTTGTCACTGCAAATGCAATTACTCAACACTTGTGTTTCTAATTATGTGGCTGTTGAATTCTTGAAGGCTTTACATTTAGTGACTTCTTTTATCTAAAGAATTGATTTGGTATTTGAAAAAAAAAAAAATTGAGGAAGGTAATGGGTCTTTATAAAGAATGCATAAATTAAGGTTACTTTGGCCATTAATAGGGGTTCTATAAGAAATTTGTCTAATTCTTAAAATATTTAGAGTAAACATAGAAAAAGAGTTTGAAAGATTTTTAGAGGTGTGACAACAGCAGCATTCTTTAAGTATAACGGTTGAAGTTAAATTTTGCTGTGATTTTTTTATTGTGATTTATGAGAGTAATGCTTTTTTTCAAATATGGAAGTGAGGATTTATTTTTATTTTTTCACTTAAAATTAAATTTAGCTTATTACATTTGTTTTCTTACAGCAAAGAATGCCATATTATTGCAACTGCAATGAACATCACTATGAAGACAATCACAAATTGAGAAAGGAAGAGAATTAACCCAAATATATGACAAAAAATTAGTCACTACATATTTGGGAAAACAAATGCAACCGAAATTCCTTCTCACTCGATAAAAGAACAATCGACATTCTAGAACAAGAGGAGTAGCCTAGAAATCTCGTGGAGTAGGTCACCCTTGACTCTGAAAAACAACTTAGCCTTTAAACATTCAACCAAATTATTGCTATTCATTTTAACTAAATGAATTACCTCGTTGAGCTTGATTATGTCCTTAAAATTGTGGTACATTGCAAAGCATTCAGCTGAAAAAGAGAGCATTCAGCTGAAAAAGGGACTGAGGCCACTAAAAAATGACATTGCAATAGCCATTAACACAACTCCATTTGAATTTTTAAGGACCCAACCTATCCCCTGTTGAAGTGCTTACTAGCATCCTAACCACAGGCTATGATCTATCCTCTAAATTAACCAGCTCATAAGATCAGCCTTTGATGCATCAAGACAAGAAATAGAAGACTGCCACAGTAGAAACAATAGCAAATGATGCTTGCACCAATAATAGAATTGCAGAGGATAGTACAATAGAAATAAAACCATATGAAGGATGCATTTTGGTGAGTTGTATTGATCAAAATACTAAAGGTACAATGAAGGGAAAATCAATGGATGAGATCAAATGGTAGTATAAAGTTGTGCTGGCACAATCTTGATAATAAACATACAACAATGGAAGATCCAATGGCTGATATCACAAGATGGTACAAAGTGTAACCTTGAAAATAGGGCAATGTGTACCATGACATGTAATTAGAAAATTGAATTCAAATCATGCATATAATCTTAGCATTGTAACTTAGATATTCATTATTTTTCCCCGTTACATTGAGAAATATAGTCAATACAAAGAAATTTAAAAAAACATTGCTTTCCAACTTGGTATCAGAGCTTTCTCAATAGCTTTGAGCTCAACTTCTCAAAACAAACAAATACCTACAAACACACCTTAGTAGAACAGTATGCTTGCTAGCTTTTTTTTTTCCCAGCACCTATCACACTAACACCAACGATCTTTTATAGAGATCACAAGCGATCAATAGTATAAGGGGAACGAGATAATAGGGTACGTTGATGGAAGTAGGTCTTGCCAAGACAATAAAACATTTCTGTGGATGATGATAACACTGTCATCACCACTACGAACCCTGAATATCAAATATGGTTAAGTCAAGACCAGAACTTGATGTCGTGGTTGCTGTCATCACTGTCTGAAAGTATGCTTGGAGCAGTCATTGAGTGCCTTAACTCTTACTAACTTTAGGTGGCCATTAAAAGCCTTTTTCTTAAGGCAAGGCTCATTCATCTGAAGAGCCTCATTCAATCCACCAAAAAAGGCTCTATGAGCATAAGTCAATATTACATGAAGATGAAGGGGCTGGCTGAGTTATTAAGGTCTCCAGGCTATCTAGTGTTAGATGATGAACTTGTTGATTACATCATTGGAGGCCTTGGAAATACATATGACCCAATGTTTGTCAATGTAACATCAAAGAGTGATAAGCTACCACTTGTAGAATTGTATGCACTACTGTTAAACTAGGAGCAAAAGCTTAACCACAATACAAGTGAGGACATTTATAAGACACCCTCTACTCTCAATGCAAACTTTGCACAATCAAACTAGAATCAAAAGAAAAACTATTAGATTAAAAGAAAAGCCACAAACTTTAACAACATTGGAGGCACCCAATCCAAAAAGAAGCATTGGGAACTTGGAAATGGAGACTCATATGAAGTATGTCAAATTTATTTTAAGCCTTAACATAGCCAAGGACTGCTAGACAAATTAATGAAAGGACTTTGTCTCTAAAGTTAATCAACCTCATCAATCAAAGAGAGCTTATGCAGCAACAGTTGGAAAAAAGAGATGACTCAAGCTGGTACTTGGATAGTGGAGCAACCAATTATGTCACCTACAATCTAAGCAATCTCACTCTCAGTAACCCTCATAAAGGTAATCAAAATCTACTTGTTGGAAATGGCCAGAACTTGCTAATTACTCACATTGGTTACACTAAAATCATTTCACAGAATCACTCACACATTAAACATCTTCACCTTAAAGAAATCCTACTGGTACCACACATAACTAAGAATCTCATCAACATTTCTAGAATACTTAAAGATAATAATATTACTATTAAGTTTAAAATTTTAGCGTATGGTAAAGAATAAGGAACTAGGGAGTGTAATGCTTCTGAAAGTGGCTAGAGGGGGCCTTTATTAGCTGTAGAGTCAACCAAATTCTACAAGTCAATCAAGTTCATTTGCTAGTCTAGAGTCTTCAACAGTCCATAATCCTTTACATCTTGTGTCAATGTTCTCTTATTGTTTTAATGCAAACAATAATGATGAATTAAAAAGCCATGAGTCAGTTCTAGAGTTCAAAAACAAAGCCTTGAGTTCTAATCAAAAATCAAAATTGTTTTATAGAAGCTGGGAACACCCAAATGTATTAGTTCTCAAGGAACTTATCTCCAAATGTAAGAACTCTTTTAATGATATGAATAAGAACACTACAATTACTCATACTCCTTTTTATATAGCTTTCCAATATGGAAAAATGCACAGGATAACTTTTAAGACCATAGAAATAAAGACAAGCAAACCTCTTGAGATAGTTCATATAGACCTTTAGGGACTAGCCCCCATTATTTCTAACAAGGGTTACAAATACTACACAGCCTTGGTTGATAACTTTATTGATTTTACCTGGGTATATCCATTGTCAAATAAGTTAGAAGCTTTTGAAGCTTTCATTTATTAGAAAACAAAAATTGAAAAATCTATAAACCATATAATCAAGATCATTCACAGTGATATGAGGGGATAAGTTTAGAGTCTTTGAAAATTACCTAAAGTTTGAAGGTATCAATTAAAGGTTTTCATGCCTACACACTCACAACCAAAGTGGAAAGTGATGAGCACAATAAAATACATATTTATTAAGAGATTTAATCACTATTTAATGTTACAAATCTTAATATTTTTGTATTTTTAAGTTTAAAATAAAGTATTATCCTTGAATGGTGATTAATGAATGTTATTTGCACAAGTTTAGTAAAATGGACCTAACTCTTAATGTAGAAATCAAAATGAAGAAAGTCTTTAACTTGGAGAAACATGACTCAATTTTACACAAACTTGAATAACAATTAAAAAGCTAAATCTAACATTTTATAGGATAAATTTGGGATACAACATAACTGAATTATAACTTCAGCACAACTTGACCCACCTTAGATATTTAGACCATATTTTACATAATACGTACCCAATCAGTATGATTATTGAAGTTGGGAAATAATGACTCAATTATGAACAACTCTAATGTTGATAGAAAAGTCAAAAGCTGTCGTTATCATAGACCAAATTTCATTGCAAATTGGTGAAAAAGTGGGTGGCTTAAATTTTTTAAGATTGATATCACTCTAAATATGTTTCCATTCATTGCCTATATAAGGACACTCTTAGAAGGCTAATGGATAGTTTGTTGTTGAATGCTTTACAATTCTCTTATAATACTTTTTCTTTACCATGCATTGTAAGCTAGGCTAGAGTTCTTAGTAAGGTTAGAGATGAACTTTTGTCCACATTGTTCAAAGACACTAGTAATTTTTGTCGCTCCTGTGAAAGATGTCAAAATTTAGGTGCTGTATCTCAAAGACATATGATGCCTCTTAACTATATTCTTGTTATCAAGATATTTGATTATTAGGATATCGATTTTGTGGGTCATTTTTTCTCATCTTTTGGCTACCTTTACATCTTTCTGGTTGTTAACTATGTATCAAAATTGACTGTAGCTTGTTATGCTAATAATAACACAACTATGATAAAGTTCTTAAAAGAAAGTGTGTTATCTAGGTATAGTACACCTTGTCATCATTAGTGACCAAGGAACACATTTCTATAACCATTCTTTTGAAGCTTTGATGCACAAGTATGGTGTCATTCACAAAGTTTACTGCATACCATCTGTGGATAAATAAACAAGTCTAGCTAGCAAATAGAAAGGTTAAACAAATTTTGGAAAAGACAGTTCAACCAAATCACAAAGATTGGTCTCTATGCCTTTCTGATGCATTATGAGCATATCGCACTGCATACAAAACCATCTTAGGCATGTCTTCATACTGACTTATCTATAGGAAAGCTTACCATTTACCTGTTGAGCTATAGCTTAAAGCTTATTGGGCTATCAAAGCATTTAACCTTGATTGGAGTGTTGTAGGTCTCTAGAGAAAGTTATAATCATCAAAAATAGAAGAGCTGTAAAATAATGCATAAGACAACTTTAAGATTTATAAAGCCAAGATAAAAGCAGCTCATGACAAACAGATCTCAAGGAAATACTTCGAGCCAAATCAATGGGTTTATCTTTATGATCCTCGATTGTATTTACACCCTGAAAAGTTGAGATCTTAATGGACTGGTCCATTTGTGATAAGGCATATTTTTTCTAATAGTGATGTTGAAATCGAGGATCCCACTAATAGGCAAATTTTCAAAGTGAATGGACAGTGGTTGAAAAGTTATGTGAAAAGGGTAGATCACTCTATGTACCTAGACGAGGTCCCTCTTGTGGATCCTATCTATTATTCTTGATCAGGTTCAATCTCTCTGTACCATAATTTATATTTTTTCTGTATTTTATATTTTATATTTTGACTTTTTATTTTTGCGTTTATTTTCTTTCATATTTTATTTTATTCTATTTTATTTTTTTCTTTTTCTTTTCTCTTCGGTGTGATTTTATTTTCCTGTCAAGTGGCAGATATGATACTCCGTGACTATTAAAGTTGGTTTCTCAGTTTCCTAAAAGCTGTCCCTCAAACAGTGCATTCATTTTTTTTTAGCTTTCTTTCAAAATGGATAGCATTTTTATGAACCTTAGAAAAAGCTTTCCTTCATTATCTCAAGATGCTCTATTTAAGTTTTACAAAGCACGATGTAAAAGACTAAAGCTATTAATGTTGAGGAATAACTCTAGTTAATCGAAACCAAGGTTTGATTATCTACTGAGTCTGCAAATGATTTTGTTTCTTTTACGATTAGTCTTGGAAGAAGCTTTTATGCCAAAAGGTGAAGAGCAAAAAAGTTTCAAGTCTGTCATAAATGTGCTCGATGGAATTATAACCGAAGTTTTGTTCTTTAGAATTTGTATCAAGAAATCGAGAAGATAAAATTCAGTTTATTAAGGATGGACTGAGTAAGGAGTCTTTGGATAATATCCTATTGACTCTTAAGACGCATCCTTTTGAGCTTGTATAACGTGAACTTCTTAATTTATGGAATAAATTAAAAAATGAACATCAATTATATAGTCTCAGAAATTTGACTCTAAAAGACTTTATTTGCCAATTTATAAGAAAATTAGATAGGAAGCCTACCCCTTACCTATAGAGGGCGTTTAATCCGTTACTGGATGTAAAACTAGAGGAAGATATAAGCCACAATCACAATTACCTGTACATATGCATGCATCTTAATTTTAAACTTTTTTTTATTATTTTATAAACAATAAGGCTGCTCATATAGATGTTTTAAATTCGAATCTTTTGGTTAAATAATGCATATAGGTCATTATCTTTGAATTTTTGTGTTTTATTTTCAAATCTCTTCTAACAAACTGTCGGGTTACCAAAATCAATGTTATCATTTCGTACTCTATAAATACAACACCTCATTTTCTTCATTTTTATATATAAAGACAAATGTGAGTGTAGATATAGAGGAAACCTCAGTTCGACGATTCCAAAATATATGTGTATTTTGTAGATCTAGTCTTGGTAAAAATAAAGTGTTTATAGAGGTAGCAAATAATCTTGAAAAAGTATTGGTTGTAAGAAAAATCTATTTGATATATAGGGGGTAGCCTTAGGTTAATAGGGTACGTGTCAATAACTATACATTTAGGAGGAAGTCAAGTTTTATTCCTACAGCTTTAGTCATGGGAAACTTGATTGGAAACTTGATTGAAAAAACAATAGGAGAAGAATGCTTTACTATGCAGACGCTTTTATTGCTTTACTAGATGGTTTTGGTACCTTGGAAGAAAATTTTTAAATTGCCTCTTGGACCCAGCTAAATGTCCACCGAAAAACCTATAGATTTGTTGAATGTTAATAACTATTTGATTACTTACTCTATTTTCTTGATCAAGCTATCAAATAGAATTTTATTTCGTATTCGGTGTGACAAATCCTTGTTTCTGCTACCAATATAGATGAATTGATTGACAAATTACAGACAGTTACTTACGAACTTGACCCTACAATAAATTAGATCGTTGGTCAATGGGCCATAACAAATGAGAATTGGATTTAACATTTTGTTTGTAAATTTTTCTTTCTTTTTTCTTTGTTTATTAGCATTATCATTTTATTTTATATTTACTTAAGTGTCTCTCAAGTTTGTTTCTTTTAAATAACTGGTGTTTCAAGTAATATCTCCTATACTTTATCTCATTCTATTTTAACATTGAGGATAATGTTTCATTTGGTTTGAGGGGAGGATAATAGACATAAATTGCATTTTATATTCCAAAAAATTTTGAAAAAAAAAGATGATGAGGTCCGGCATACCTATTTGATTAAAATGACAGAGTAAAGAGTTTATTTTTGAACTCTTGAGATGCATTCTAGGTCAAATCAAATTAAGAATGGTATAGTAAGGAGTTTTTTTTCTAATTTTTAAAATGCATTTTAACTAACTTCTTGTTATTTTGTTTTATACTTCATGCATTGTTATTTATTTCATTTAGACTTGGTAATTCTTATATAAAGAACTTTGCTTTTCTACCTAAGTATGATTTCAAAATTGTTTGGTTTAAGTCACTGTTTCTATTTAGGTTACTAAAAAAAAAAAGATTTTCGAAATATTTTTAGCATAAAGCTAAGCTTTGTGGTAAGATGAATGATTCAATTTATATAGTTAAGAGAGTTCTCGTGTTTAAGTTTATATTTTTCTAATCTCACATATCTTTTGTGAGTAAGTAGAAAGATTGAAAGAACAACTTACGAACTTTTATTAATCTTTTGAATTGATTAATTTTTGTTTAGATTGATTTTATTCTAATTGAAGAATAAATTGGTTGCATAGTTGAAGGACAATTTAAAGTGAATTCTCAAATTGTGTGAATATATTTTGATAAGAAACTGTTTTTTATTTTGTAATGCTTCCTTGTATTCTTCAAAAACTAATTAAAAAATGAACAAATACAAAAAAAAGAAGAAAAATAATCAATTTAGTTTAATAAAGTCTTCATTCAATTTTAAAAGACAAATATTTTGTAAGGCAATTCTCTCACCAAGCTATATTTGTATTATTCTCATAAGACAATTGAAGTTCTAAAACTGGTGTGTATTAAGAATGATTGATTTCTAAATAATTAATTTTTTTATCTTTGGATCAATGTTAATTTGTATGTCTGTCCTCAAAATTGATTTTTTTCTTGAGTGCTTAATTATTTTCCAACTACATGAGAGAAATTTAAACATTTTAAATAGTTATATACATGTAAAGATATGGAGTTGAGGCTTTTACTTGAAGAAAATCTCACGGTTATATATATTGTGGTTTGTAGTAAGAAAGTTATGGCTTAGTTTATACACACACAATTTTGGAAGTTAAAATTTAAAAAGAAAATCATAATAGTAATAGTGACCTTGAACTGACTTTTTGTTTGAAATACTTTAAGAGTTTTGCATATTTTATTTATGCTTAAATTGCCAGAGACTAATAATAAGTTGGTTTAGGGCTGTGATGAGCACAATAAAATATATATTTATTAAGAGATTCAGTCAACATTTTATGTCACCAATTTTAATATTTTTGTAATTTTAAGTTTGAAATAAAGTGTTGTCTTTAAATAGTAATTAATAATTTTTATTTGCATAGGTTTAGTAAAATTGATGTAACTATCAATGTGAAAATCGAAATGAAGAAATTGTTGAACCTAGAGGAACATGACTCAATCTTACACAAACTTGAAGAATAATTGAAAAGTTAAATCTAACATTTTATGGGCCATAATTGGGATACAATAAAACTAAATTATAACTTCAGCTCAGCTTGACCTACCTCAATTATTTACACCGTATTTCATCAAATACGTACCCAATCAGTGTGATTCTTAAAGCTAGAAAATAATGACTCAACTATGTTGATAGTAAAGTCAAAAGCAGTCGTTATTATAGACCAAATTGCATTACAAATTGGTGAAAGGGTTTTTAGTTGAAATCTGATGTATCTTTGGCCTTTTATCCATATCTCATTGGATACTCGTGCAAATTGCATGACCTTGGTGGCTATGGAAAGAAGAGACGTAATTCTACAACTTTTATGTATACTAAAAAGGCTACATAGACCATTTCTATTGTGAAAAGATGTAGCAATTTGGTGAAGGAGTGGGTGGCCTAAATTATTAAAGATTGATGTCACTCTAAACATGTTTCCATTCCTTGCCTATATAAGGACATTCTTAGGAGGCTAATAGATAGTTTTTTGTTGAATGCTTTACAATTCTCTCATATACTTTCTCTTTACCATGCATTGTAAACTAGGCTAGAGTTCTTGGTAAGGTTATAGATAAACGTTTATGTGTAATAAAATTGAGATTGTTATAGCTCTTGACAAAGAATCAAATTCTAAAAGTAAATTTATTACACATAAAAGTTTATCTCTAACCTTTCCAAAAACTCTACCCTAGCTTACAATGCATGGTAAAGAAAGTATATGAGAGAATTGGAATATTATTTATTCGTTTATTTATTTTTACTTGCAATGTGCTATAGAAGTACTCTTTTACAAGCAATCTGACATGTATCAAATTCTTATGGCCAAAAGATTTAAGAAAAGACTTATGGCCAAAAGATTTTATCAAACACTAGGTTTGGATTTTAATGATACCTTCAGTCCAATAGTTAAGCCTTGCACAATTAAAATAGTGTTGACTTTGGCCCTCATAAACAATTGAATGCTTAAGCAAATAGATATAAATAATGCTTTCCTCAATAGTGAGCCATAAGAAGAAGTGTACATGCAACAACTTGAAAGATATGAGAATCCAGAGAAACCAAGCTTTGTATGCAAGCTAGAAAAAGCACTTTATGGCTTAGGCACTTAGGGCCTAGTTTGGCAAACTGAAACAGTCCCTCATGAACTCGGGATTTAAGGGTGAAAATTTTGATACATCTTTATTCTTTAGAAAACTAGGAGATGAAATAACAATTTTGCTTATATATATGGATGGCATCATTATAATAGGGAGTAGTAATGTTGTTGTTCAAGGACTAATCAACAATCTCAATTCTTGTTTTACCCTAAAAGATATAGGAGACCTTCATTTCTTCCTCAAAATTAAGGTGAACAGATCACAAGAGTCAATCTTCCTATTACAAACTAGATACATCACGGATTTGCTATCAAAATTTAAGATTATTAACTACAAAGGAACTCATACTCCTATGATAATTGGAGTCTAGCCGACCAAGGAAGATGAGAAAACTTTCAACAACCTAACACTCTACAGAAGTGTAATAGGAAGCTTGCAATGTGCTATATTGGCCAAAGCTGAGCTGGCTTTTGCTATTAATAAGCTCAATTAATTTTGAGCAGTCCAAAGGATACACGCCGGATTGGTTGTAAATTAGTTTTAAGGTACCTAAAGTAAACAATGAATTGTGGTTTAGAACATAAGAAACCAGATTGCTTTGAACTGATTAGCTTCTCAGATATAGATTAAGGATGTGATGCTAATGACAAAAGGTCCATTGATGGTTATCTTGTTTTTCTTAGTGAAAGCATGATTTATTGGAGCTAAAAAAATCAACAAGTATTTATAAGATCAAGTGTTGAGTCATAATATAGAGTATTAGCAAATGCCAATGTTGAAATTAGTTGGATCATGTCATTGGTTTAAGAATTGAGACTCAAGAATGAATAGACACTAGCTATATATACAGATAATACAAGTGCAACTGCATTATCTTCAAATCCTCTATATCATGCAAGAACCAAGCATAAAGAGATTTATATTTACTTTGTTAGAGATAATATACAGTGAAGAGCTAGAAATAAAATTCATTCCCAATGTAAATCAACTAGCATATATTCTAACCAAACCACTTATATTTGATAGGTTTAATTACTTAAGAAACAAGCTTAATATTTTTTCAAGAACATTCAGCTTGAGTGGGAGCGTTGAAGTGCTTACTAGCATCCTAACCATAGGCCGTGATCCAGCCTCTAAATTAACTAGCTCACAAGATCAGTATCTGGTGCATCAAGATATGAATCAAAGGACTGGCATAGCAAAAACAATGGCAAATGATGCCTGCACCAATAATAAAATTGTAGAGGATGGTACAATAGAAATAAAAGCATCAGAGGAAGGCATTTGGTGAGCTGTATTGATCAAAATACTGAAGGTACAATGAAGGGAAAATCAGTGGATGAGATCAAACGGTAGTATAAAGTTGTGCTGGCACAATCTTGTTAGTGAAGGTACAACAATGAAAGATCCAATGGCTGATATCACAAGATGGTACAAAGTGTTGAAAATAGGGCAATGTTTGCCATGACATGTAACTGGAAAAATGAATTCAAACCGTGTATATAATCTTAGCATTGTAACTTAGTTATTCATTATGTTTCACTGTTACATTGAGAAATATACACTCAATACAAATAAATTTCAAAAAGCATAGCATTCCAACTCCCCCCTACAAGTATTTGATGAGTTCAATGCAACATCTACCTTGAGTTTCACTTGATTTGGTTGTGGGGCCTTCCAAAGTGTGCTTTGAGAACATGACTGAAAAGAGCAGATTTGTGGCTGAGATGGGAGACATCCAACACCTGCTGCAAAGACTTGTTTAAAAAAAACTGATCTTTCCATCTCATGAAATTCTAACAAAAAGGAGCTCACATGCTACCTAATAGCCGTTGCTGATATATGAAGTTGCCGAAATAAAGCCTGATTTTGAGAATCCAACATGCCTACAGGAGAACGCAGAAAATCCCAAGGTGTTCCAATTGATTAAACTGGTAACTCAGCGCCTAAAAAGGCCATGATTATTTTGTCGAACACACTCTTCTCTGAAACTTTCGAAGTAGCCGACTAGGACACAAGAGCATGAAGAGAGTTCTCAACTTCCAATTGACATCTTACATAGAATGGTAAAACAGATGTTTTTGGTGGAGAATCAATGCTATAGGTAATATATTAACACAAACTCGCCAAATAAAAATTATAATCTTAGGCAAAATAGTCGCTAATGAAGACTCGATGTTGGAGTCAGACTTTGATTTATACTAATTTTCTTTTTATTTTTTACAGAACTACAAAAATTTGTCACTCAATTATTAGATTGGGAAGAAAGTGTTATTAGCTATTTTAAAAATTATTAATATTTACAATTACTAATATTTAAAATAATTCAATGGTTTCATTGGCGCATCACTTTGATGGAAAAATTGGAATATTATTTATTTGTTTATTTATTTTTAAAAGAGTACTTCCATTTTTACGTTTTATGCATCTCCACTAATATAGTAAATTGGATTAAATTAAAACAACCTCTTTTATTTTATATAAATCATAATTTTGTAAATTCTTAGAATAAAATATTTTTAGCTGGCTCTGAGATCATGTGTGAAAATTATGCACTGCAAAAGACAATACTGCTCTCAATACACAATTTTTTTTATACAATTATAATAAACAAACTGACAAGGCATGAAAGTATTGAGAAGTGAAGACACAAAACTAGAAAAATAAATCAAAATAAATGATATCATGTCATGTGACAATAGTACAATAATGGCACATTAGTTTAACATAGAGAGTTCATATTAAAACGGGTTTGAGGAAGAAAATATATAGAGTCTACATATGTAACATTAGTTAATAATTATTAGTATATGTTCGAAACAGATCCCAATTACTCGATGTACGTGAATTTTATAGTTTATAGTTTACATTTTGTGTTGTAATTAATTTTTATAAAATATTTTTACAAATATTATATTACAAATTTTAAATTTCAATATTGTATTTTACATATCAGCTAATTATAATAACTGTTAAACTAATTATAACTAATATAATAACTGCTAAAATTGGATATCTACCTCCCACAACTAAAGTAAATAAAAGCCCCATAACTACCACAATTGAATATACTAATATAATAATTGTCAAAACTAAATAATGGCCTCCCATTATTGAAGGAAAAAATAATTATAATAATTGTCAAAATATATATTAATTATAATAATTGTCAAAATAGGGTATTTGCCTCCCACAACTGGATGAAATAATAATTATAACAATTGTCAAAATTGAATATCTACTCCCAGAGGAAGTAAAAGTCTACAAACTACCACAACTGGATTATTAATAATAATAACTGCCAAAATTAGATATATGCCTCCTGCAACTACCACAATTTGAGAAAATAATTATTATAATAATTGCCAAAATTGGATTACAAGAAAATAATAATGATAGTAAATAAATAACTAGCACAACGGAATATATTAATTATAATAACTACCGAAATTTGATATCTGCCTCTCACGAGTCACAACTATCACAATTAGAGAAAATAATACTTATAATAACTGCCAAAACTTGATACCTCTTACTAACATTACTAGAGGACAAAATTATTGTAACTAGAGGAAATAATAATTATAATAACTGTCAAAATTAAATCTTAATAATTGTCAAAACTGGACATCTGTTTCCCTATACTAGAGCAAATAAAAACCTAGTAACTACAACTAAATATTTAATTATAATAATTGCTAAGATTGGATATCTGCCTCCAACAACTAGAGAAATAATAATTAAAAAAATGCCAAAATGTATACTAATATAATAATTGCCAAAATGGGATATTTGCCTCCCATAATGGGAGGAATTAATAATTATTATAACTGCCAAAACTAAATAACTATCTCTCACAACTGGAGGAAGAAAAATCCTAATAACTACCATAATTGGATATACTAATTATAACAATTGTCAAAACTAGATATCTGCCTCCCACAACTACCATAACTTGAGGAAATAATGATTATAATAATTGCCAAAATTGGATATTTGCAAGCAAGTAATAATTATAACAAATAAATAATTGCCACAACTAAATATATAAATTACAATAACTATGAAAATTGGATATCGGCCTCCCAAAATTACCACAACTAGAGAAAATAATTATTATAACAACTGCCAAAACTATATATCTACATCCTAACTACCACAACTAAAGGAAATAATTATTATAACTGGATAAAATAATAATTATAATAATTGGAAAAATTGGATATTTACCCTCCACTGTTAGATATAACCATAAATTGGATTCATACCCATATAAATATAACTCAAAATCTATTATGTCAATTTATCAAGATAGATGTTGAGAAAAACATACTTGAGAAATTCTTGGTGATTAGAACTTGAAGATTAACAGCTTTGAATGAGAACTACTAGTATACTAGCCTTCCACAATCAATTCTATATAGGCTCAATGAGATTCCCTCTCTATAATGGCAAAAGAGGAAAAGAGAACCACATGTATTGATTTGATTTGAGGACTACAACCCAAAAATATATATTTACATACTATGTTAAATTATAATTCTATCACTCATAATCCAACTAGTATTAGTTTTTCACACATGACAAGCCCATATCGAATTTGATATCTCTAAAATCCAATAAGAATAGCCTAATTAGTTCACTTAAATTAGCCCATATAAGATGGCCCATAATGTATAATTACTATTAATATGTGAGCCTATATAAAGGAAATAATAAAACTTAACAACCTCCCACTTGGGGCACAAATGTCACATAGAAATAATTACACATTATAAACCTTAGTTTGCACAATAAATTCTATCTTATCTTAAAACATCTTCTTATATACAATTTAATTCATTAACTATATCAATATGAGTTCAAAGAGACCTTTACTACATATATTCATAACTAGACCCATTAATGGTCACCATACCAACATAATTAATGACATAGATAAAATATAGATGTGTAACATAGAAATTACATGAAATCTGAATCTTAAACAGGTCTATTTCCAACTAGTCCTACTTTATAACTCCAACGAGTTAAATACTTTCTAAACTTTATACAAAACCGTAATGGAAAGTAAAAAAAACACTTTTTAAACTTTATCCAACCGTGTAGTAGAAATTGCAACTTTATTTCAAAGTTTCAACAAATAATCTATTAAACATTATTCTATAGAAAATAAATCATAAGTGAGTCTTTAGCCAAATGAACATAAAATGACAAACTCTCACTATTCATGTACATCATCAAATAATACAATACCCATATAGGCAACATGCTCATATAACACCTTAGGTGATAACCCTTTAAGGAATGGATCCCCAATCATGGAGTTTCTACCAATGTGTTCTTGACACTTATTGACTCTAAACTCTTTCTTTGACACTAGAAAGTTGAAGTCGATGTACTTAAAATTCGAAAAGCTTTTATTGTTATAGGAATACATCACTGTGGCTTTATTATCACAATAAATTTTCAATGGTTTTTCAATATAATTGACAATACGTTGCCCTGTGATAAAGTTTCACAACCATATATAATGATTAGATGCCTCAAAGCAAGGTATAAATGCGGTCTCCATAGTGGAAGAATATATAAATGTCTGTTTAGTACTCTTTTAAGAAAATAGTTCCTTTGACTAAAGTGTATATATATATACACATATATATAACTTGTTGCGTACTTTTTACTATCTAGGCATTTAGCAAATTCAGAGTAGTAATACCCTATGATTTTCAATCTATTCGATCTGACAGAACCCGACCCAGAATCCTACAACATAGACCTAGGTAGGCCCTACCGGGCACCCCAACGAAACACTTCACAAAGTTTGCTATCAACCTTTGAAAATTTCATAAGGCGAACCCTAAAATTTCTTTTAATTTTTATCTGATGTATTTTTATAAACATAGGAAAATTTTTATTTTTTTCTAAAAGTTTTGGATTAAAACGGACAGAGTTTTCCCTATTTTTCTAAAAATCTATATTCCATAAACTGTAGAAAATACACTTTAAGTATTTCTCACATCTCTCAGCTACAAATGGGACCTCCCATCTCTTTCCAAATCAATCAACACATCCATTTTTTATCATACTACAATAGACATCTATAGCAAAAAGACCAATCATTTCAAAAAGGCATAAATATTCATTTTAGCTTCGAAATCTATTATGCATGCTATATAACGCAAAACTAAATATGATACATGTATAAGCACTAAATCATTTCTAAATCTCAAATACTGGTAAAACTCTACTGAGTGATTTTCTTTATTTAAAATTTTTAAAACTAAATAGGCTACTGCTAAAAAATAGCTAATAACTATCCCCACAGGGATCTGAATCTAATAGCTGATAACTGATAAATAGGGTACCACTAGTCTTTGAAAATTTATAGTGTCTAAAAACTATTTCTTACTATAGAAAAATAAATCTCTAAACTGTTGAAAATACTGAACTGTAATTCTCAAATTTTGCAATATTTTTAAATGATAAATTTTCAATTCTCATTATATAAAAATATCAAATAAAATATCATTATGCTTTTCTTAATTCTTAAAAGTCATGTAACTTGAGTAAATTACCTGAAACAACAACATTTAAATTAGAAAGCACATATATACTAATAATTTAAAATAAACTGCATTTAATTTCCTTTAATTGCTTTCCTACTCACTAACTGTCCTATGCTAAATTTTTTTTTCCGGGCTTGTCCTTTCATCGGTTTCGACCTTTGGCACCTACAAAGCATAAATTACGCTTTAGTCCCCATAAAATGACAAAATGACCAAAATGCCCCTAGAGTACATCTTTCGGTCACCATCAAAATTCCTTTCTAAAGTTATAATTTTGCCCCCAACAATCTTAATTTATACAAAAACTACCATTTTTATCAAAAGGGTCCATAATTCTTTATAATTTTCTTTAGACATAATTACCCATAATTTTTGTCATAAATGACCATTTTGTCCCATACCCTAACTTTGATTTCCACCCATCAAAACTCATCTTAAGGGTCCTAGAATTCATTCCTAACCCTCAATATTTGCTAATTGCACTTGTACCACTAAAAACCCCAAAATGGCCAAAAAAACCCAAATGGGATTTTTACTATTTTTCAAATTTCTTTTTACCTATAGTCTTATCTACTTTCCAAATTCATTCTAATGCCCTAAATTTATTCAATTGAAGTCTAATTATACAAAAACCCTAATTTGCTATTCTAGGTTTGGAATTCTCACCTTTTAAAGCAAATTTACCCTTAATCCACCCTTGATTCTTGCTTAAGCACTTGGAAACAACTTGAATTTGGTGTGGATTCCTTAATTTGGCTTAGAAATTTCATGGGTATCACTATTTATCTCCTTCCCATCTTCATTTTTGAAATCCTCTCTCTCTCTCTCTTGTTTTCTTTTTTTTTAACCATTCTTCGAAATAAAACACTTGGCCCTTATATATATATCCAAAAGTTGTATAATGGCTCTCTAAGAAATGCCTAATTGCTACTTAGTCCTTCAATTAAAAAGCCTTTAATTGGTGGCCAATAATTTAATAAATGTTACTAATAACTAATAAAATATAATATAATAGACTAATATATGTAATTGTCCCAATTTGATTGATCCATATGTCTTAAAATACACATTATTATCCAACAAAAATAGCTTGCATAGAGTGTGATTCTTACACCAAAACTTATTGGTACAAATATTGAATTTTCACTACTTAGTCAACCAAAAAATTTCAAAAATATTCGGTGAGCACCCAATGCCCAAATTGACTATGAAATTACCCAATTGAGTTTATTACGGCTCACGTAAACACTTAAAAAAAATATTTTGAGAAGACTCAAAATCTAAAACTTCTACGGTTCCCTAATTGTCAAATACCAAAATTCTAAGTATCTAACTATTCATGTGGAACTGGGCATTAAAATTTCACCCCTCCTTAAAATAAAATTTCATCATCGAAATTTTAAATCATAGCCATCTTAAAAAGGTGGGGATGTTATGCTATCATCTGGTCCTCACATTCCAACGTGGCTTCCTCTATTCCATGATTAGTCCATAACACTTTCACTAAAGGAATACGCTTATTACGAAGCACCTGTTCTTTTCGATCAAGAATTTGCACGGGTTCCTCCCCGTACACTAGATTTTCCGTCAACTCCACTGGCTGCTCCTGTAAGATATGTGCTGTATTTGCTATATACTTGCGAAGCATGGAAACATAGAACACATTATGAAGCGTAGACAAATTTTCTGGTAATTACAGGCGGTATGTGTTAGGATCAGCGCTTACGTGCCATTCCTAAATGTATATATACTTGTTATTTATACAAGTGTACATTCTCATTAAATTTCTAATATCAACATATATGGTATTATACATGTAATGTTACAGACATTATAGATCTGAAGGGGTTCGGATCAGTTCTAAAGAGTTTAGATAACGGCTGAGATATATAATTGCTAAATGTTAGCACAGTTAAGTGTTAACTGGTTATAATACTCAGTAGATCCATGAGTTTTAGCCTTATCTGTACTGGGACATAGATCTGAGAATATACTAGTAACTGCATAGTTGTAAGAGTTGTAATCGGGAGCCAGGAAATGCATGTTGCGCAAGTATGTTCTCGAATTATTATCCCTGATCTATTTCTACCGATGCGGGTCTGTCGGTAGATACCGTTTTATAAAGATTAGCATATGTCATACCTATAGGGTATAGATGGTCGTTCCTAGCCAACTATGAGCTTGGAGCTCGTATTGATATATGGGTATCCAGTTAGGACTGGATATGGGACAGACTTACGAGGGCCTCTGATAGACACCTTATGTAAGCCGTCAACGGACGGTCCTCTTGAGATGAGTAGAATACGTGGTCCTTTGACCTTAGTGCCACGGTGGGCTTGTAAGTGATCCACCATACTTTTGTTCTGCACATGTCACAGACCTGTCATGGTATGACCGCTGGGTGTTGCTGGGTATGATCCGATGCTTGTGGAGTCCGGTGTGTACAGATATGGATCTGTCAACTCGTATATCGAGTTAGATATCCAGATGCTTCGAGACTGTATCTCGAAAAGTCTTGTGACCTCAAGCAATCATATCGGGAAAGACTTCTGCCAGGGTGGAACAATATGACAAAAAAGTTTGTGCATATTGTTCAGTGAGATACAAGTCTGGAGATAGGACATAGATGAGCACATGGAGATTTGACGGTGATAATCTATATCCCCGCACATCCAGGATATCATGACGAAAGGACTATACATATGCGTTGTAACCTCAGCTTGCAAGGTTCAATGCGCTGATTTGTATATCCGTGACGTGTGTGTGGGGCATTGCTCACGGACTCATAGAATAGTTCCATTTGACGAATCGGGCGTAGAACCTAGGGAGTCTCGCGATATAGAGTGTACTCATTGTGCACTGGGGCAGTGTGCCGGATTAAATTATTTAACCCAGCAATATTCAGCATTACTACAGGAATACATGCGTGTTTATATTTAAGTGTTAAATACAACAATTTGTCACTAATTGTTATTTACTAATTGTATAATGACACGTAGCGTATTGTGGACCCTCAGTTCAGTTTATCCAAGTGTGAAATTTGGTGGAACCCACTAGGGGATGAACTTAGTAACTATTTATGAGGGATAAAATGGTTATTTTTCTATTTGATTATTTAATTGTTAAATAATCAAAATACCTCTCATATTATATCATATTATTTTATAATATATTATTATATTATATTATATAATATTTTATTATTAGATATTATATATATTAATATTATATTTGGGTGCCAAATAGTTGGCACCCATTACTAATTTTATATTATTATTATATATATATATATATTATATTATATTATATAAATATTATATTATTATTATATTATATATATATAAAGAGAAAAAGAGAGATATGAGATGATTTTGGGCAATTGCTGTCTGAGAGAAAGAGAGAAATGGAGGAGAGGAAGAAGAGAAGAAGAAAGAAAGAAGAAAAAAAAAAGAAAGAAGAAGAACAAGAGAAATAAAAAAGGGAAAAATGAAACTGTTTCATTTTTCTCTATTTTGTCTTAAAAGCAATTGAGAATTGCTTCAGCCTCAATTTCTTATCCTTTTGGAGAAAATGATATAAATAGACACCCAGCCATTTTGGGGATTAAGAGTTAATCCCGGACTAAATATCGGGTTGCTATTCTAGCTCACCAAGCCCACCGAGTTGGTGACTAGAACTGCACGCGAGTTGGTCTCCATGTGGACTTCAAAAAAAATATGTGTATAACGTTACAGGTTTTGGTGAGTTCTCTATTCTATAAATATATTAATACAATTAATATATTGTATTTATTATGTTTATTGTAAAATTTATATATTTCCGTTGCGTTAGGCAATAGACACAATTACACATGCATACACCCATATACGTATATTAGATCCCTCCGCCGCTAACAGTATGCTACTTTACCAACCTTCTCTGTGATTTCGTACTGCCCAATGTACCTAGGGCTCAGCTTCCCTCGCTTCCCAAAGCATAGCACTCCTCTATAAAGCGAGATCTTCAACAAGACCTTGTCCTCAACTTTAAATTTCAAGTCCTTTCTTCGATTGTTTGCGTAGCTTTTCTGCTTATCATTAACTATCTTCAACCTCTGTCTTATAATCTGAACTTTCTCTGAGGTGACTTGGACAATATCAGAACCTAGAAGCTTCGTCTCACCTACCTCATCCCAGCAAACTATAGTTCTATACTTCCTTCCATACAATGCCTCATATGGTGTCATTCTAATGCTCGACTGATAACTATTATTATAGGCGAACTCTATTAACGACAGGTGGTTATCCCAGCTTCCCTTAAACTCCATTACACAAGCTTTAAGCATATCTTCTAATATTTGAATCACCTATTCTAATTATCCGTCAGTCTGTGGGTGAAAAGCTATGCTAAAATTCAGTTTAGTGCCTAGAGCCTTCTGTAAGCTGGGCCAAAATCGAAAAGTGAACCGTGGATCTCAGTTTGAAACTATGGATACTGGAGTGCCATAACGTTGCACAGTCTATATACAATTGGGCCAACTTCTCTAAGGTATAATTACTCTTGATGGGTAAAAAATGGGCAGACTTTGTCAGTCGATCTACAATCACCCATATAGCGCCACGCCCCCCCTAGCTACGCGAAAACCCTACTACGAAATCTATAGTAATACGCTTTCACTTCCATTTTGGAATTGGAAGTGGCAATAGGAGATCTGTAGGTTTCTGATGCTCCGCTTTCACCTGTTGGCACATTAGGCATTTAGAGACAAATTCAGCTATGGCTCTCTTCATGCATTTCCACTAATAATGCTCCCTCAGGGTCCAGTAAATCTTTGTTCTCACCGGATGCATGGCATAAGCTGATGAATGAGCTTCTTTCATAATCTCCTTTCTTACTTTTCCCATATCCAGAACACATAATCTCTAACCTAACATTACTGTACCATCCTCAGCTACTGTAAAATCTTTCTGTTGTCCTTCCATAATCTCACTCTTTAATCTAATCATATGAGAATCTTGAACCTGTAGCTCTTTAATCTGATCAATAAGTCTCACCCTAACTTGAAATGTAGCTAGCAATGCTCCTAACTCTGATAATTCTAGATTCACACCTAAAGACCTAAATTCTAAGAACATCGATAAACGAGAGGCCCTTAAGTGAGCCATTGAACCCATGGCCTTCCTACTAAGAGCATCTGCTACCACATTTGCTTTTCCCAGATGGTACTCAATGGTGTACTCAAAATCTTTTATTAATTCAAGCCATCTTTGTTATCTCATATTAAGCTCTTTCTGTGTAAACGGATACTGCAGGCTTTTATGATATGTAAATATCTTGCAAAGAATTTCATACAAATAATGTCTCCAAATCCTCAGTGCAAACACTACTGCAGCTAACTCTAGGTCATGTGTAGGGTAATTTTGCTCATGCCTCTTCAGTTGTCTCAAAGCATAAGCTATCACTTTTTTATTCTACATCAAAACACAACCCAGACCTTGCCTGGAGACATCACAGTATCTAGCCTAACCCAGAAAGCTACGAACCTCAGTTACATTTATAGGCTGCTTCTAATTCAATATAGCCTCAATCTTCTGAGGATCCACTTACACCCTGTCTACCGAGATAACGTGCCCTAGGAATGTAACCTTATCCAACCAAAATTGGCACTTGTTAAGCTTGACATATAATCGATGTTCTCTTAAAGTCTATAAAACTGCCCTCAAGTGCTCTACATGCTCTTCTTTGCTACGTGAATAAATTAGTATGTCATAAATAAATACCACCACAAATTGATCCAAAAATGGCTTAAATATCTGGTTCATCAGATCCATAAATACAGCTGGGGCATTTGTTAACCTAAAATGCATGACTAAAAATTCATAATGCCCGTAACGAATCCTAAAGGCAGTCTTAAGAACATTCTCTTCTCGTATCTTCAACTAATGATAACCAGACCTCATATCTATTCTTAGAGAATACTTTGACTCACTGTAACTGATCAAATAAATCATCGATCCTTGGAAGTGGGTACTGATTACCTTATTGAGTTCTCGGTAATCAATACATAATTGCATACTTCTATATTTCTTTTTCACAAATAATACCGGCACTCTCTATAGGGATATAATCGGCCAGTTAAAGCCTTTATTCACTAACTCCTCCATCTATACTTTCAATTCTTTCAACTCGGAAGGAGCCATTCTGTAAGGTGTCTTATATATTGGTTTTGTACTAGGGATTAGTTCTATTTTAAATTCCACCTTTCTATCTGAGGGCAATTCTTGTAAATCGTCTGGGAACACGTCCAAAAATTCCCTAACTACTGTGATATCTTCCAATTTCGTATCCCCATCTCTAGCCTCAATGGCATAAACAAGATAACCTTGATACGATTTCTTCAGCAGCTTCTTCGCTTTAACTGCTGATATGATACTGGTGGGAAGGATTCTCTGAGTCCCACAGAAACTGACCTCAAATTCCCCTAGCTTACATAACTGAACCTCCTTCCTGAAACAATCCACCGCGGCTCAATAGGACCAATCTATTTTCAGAATCACATCAAAATCCCTAATATCTAAAAGGATCAGATTTGCTAAAAACTCTTGACCCTTAATACTAATGCCACTATTCCTGCACACTCTATCAGCTACTATAACATCCCCAGTAGGAAAAGATATAACTACACTATCCTCTAATAATTGAGGCATTACACCCACAATCATTACAAATCTTGTAGATACAAAAGAGTGGGTAACTCCAGGATCAATCAATACATGAGCATTTCGATTAAATACCAACAGTGTACCTGTGACTATATCTAGTGTCACCTCTGCCTCCTGCTACGTCACCGTAAACATCCTGGCCTGGGTATGAGGTTTACCCGGCTATCCTCCTGAGCCCCCACATTGACTAACTCCTCCACTAGACTGGCCTGATCTATTGGGTCCTCTGAATGAAGCACTCCATTTACTCTGTACTTTGCCTCTACTACTCTGTCCTTGGACTGGGGCTTTGTTCTCAGATCTGCCACTGGGTATCACATTAGGGAAATCTCTCATCAAATAGCCCTCCTGTCCGTATTTGTATCAACTAGTGGTCCCTATTCTATACTCCCCTAGATGAGATCTTCTATACCTATTACATGTCGGGAACCTCCTTATATCCTCTCGACTGCCTCTAGTTCCTATTAACTATGTGCGCATTGAGGCTTGGCTAGACTGGGTCTGGTCTCCTCGGCTAGGTCTCTGGCTACTGAATCCCACATATTTCTCCACGGTCCTCATCACCTTACTCGGGCCTCCCTAACTATTACCCGTCCAGCTACGCTTTAGATTCTACTGACGCGGCCTAGGGATGGCTGCCATACTCCTCTCTACTATGGTCGCCGCCTCCACTAGTGCTCTATACTGAGTGTGAACAGCTGAAGCAACATGTGTTCATATCCCAGGATTTAGTCCCACAGCAAATCTACTCATTTTCTACTCCTCATCATCTGCTATAAATAGGACTACTTGAATCAACTCTAAGAATTTCTTCTCATATTCTGCTACTGACAGCGATCCCTGTTCTAATTTAAAGAACTCCTATGTCCGAGCATTCTTATAACGCTTAGGATAAAACTTGTCCGAGAACTCTCTTCTAAATAATGCCCAGGATATACCTTCTATGTGGCTCATATGCAGCGCCCTCTACCAATCGTTTGCTCTCTCCTTAAGCAAGTGTTGGGATTTGTGCTTACGTGTCATCCCCTTATGTATGAATATTTGTTTAATATTTATATTAGTATTATTATTTCATTAAATTGCTAATTATATTTATATTTGGTAAGATGCTTGTAACATTTCAAACATTGTACGATCTGAAAGAGTTCAGATCTAGTCTAAATGAGTTTAGATTAGTGCTAAGAATTAGCAACGATGAGAGTTATAAATGCTAAGAGTTGGCACTGATAAGAGTTATCAGGTTATAAGAGTCAGCGATATCTAAAGAGTTAGAGCCTTGTCTAAAATGGGACAAAGACCTAAGAATATATTAATAATGTCGTAGTTGCAAATAGTTGCAAATAGTGCTAGGAAATGTCATTATGCAAATATGTTCTCAAATATTATGTTCCTGATCTATCTTCACGGATGTTGGTCTGTAAGTGAATACCTTAATAAATATATAAATTGGTGTATATCTATATCTGGATGATCCAGATGGTTAGTCTTAGCAAACCATGAGTTTAGTGGAAGCTCGTATAGAGATACAGGTATTCAGTAAGGACTGAATACTAAACAGACTCATAAAGATCTCCAATAGACATCCCATAAAGCCGTCAATGAAGGGTCTTTCGAGTTAAGTAGTATTTGTGGTCCTTTGACCTGAGTGCCACAGTGGGCTTGTGAGTGATCCACCATACTTTGGTTCCACACATGTCAGAAACCTTTCATAGTCTAACCGCTGAGTGTCGTTGGGTATAGTTCGAAGCTCATGGAGTCCAATGTGCATAGATATGGGATCCATTAGCTCATTTGGGTGAGTATTATATCCTAATACTCTATAGATTATATTTCAGAAAGTCTTATGGCCATAAGCAATAATTCCCGAGAAAAAAGTTCTCTCTTTTGCTGGATTACTTCTTCAGGCCAGAGCTTAATTGATCCCTTTAGTGAAAGGGTAAATGTGAAGTAATCCTTAACAGTGGGGTAATAATGAATCTCGTGATCTGAAATAATCATACCCTTCCGTTGGAGAAGTAAGACTGACCAAAGATGTTGTCTGGGGACTGCAGCATTTGTGTTGTTTGCAATCATGTATTGAAATTTAGTTATCCACCATGTCTTTGGGTAAAACCATTGGAGAAAAATCAGGGCTGGATGATCTTCATCACATTTTTCTAATTTTTGGAGGGTTCTAAGTAATGGGAATTCCATGGCGATTGTATACAGATCCAACAGGTACCATAACAAGTAAAGGACAGGTTTGGACCATTGGGAAAATGGGAAAAAAGAGTGCAGGTGAAAGAAAGGGTATTCTAAGTTGAACAAAGGGCCACCAAGAATTGTGAGGCCGTGTTCTTGGTCTGCTAAGATGGCATAGTGTCTGATGAATTCTTTGGCACGGGAATGAAGTGTTCTGGTTTTGATTAGGTCTGGAAATTGTGGTGGAGAAAAAGGAACAGGAGGAGTTATGATAATGGGATTCATTATGAAGATGGTAAGAAGGTTGGTTTTATTTATTGCTAGAAAAGTGATTATGAGGTTTAGGCTATTTATAGAGTTTTATGAAAGAAAATCAATAATCGTTTTGTCCTTTCCTTTTACGTGGATGACGTTAAAGGAATAGTTAAAAGAATCATATTTGCCATCGCAGTAATTGTGCTAGTAGAATCTTTTCTATTTGAAATCGAGCATATTAGAAAAAGCAGACATGTCAATCTCAATGAGAAAATGATGTCCAATAAGGTGGACTATTTTTTTTAAGAGTTAAAGTAAGAGATATAATGTTAAGATCTATAGTTTAAGAATCAGTTGAACTAAAGGTCTTTTTATTGAAGTTGATTTTTGATCGTTTAAGATAATGCTTTCAATATTCTGATTTGAATGACAACTTAGTTGCGACGAAATTCTTATAAGGAGGGGAGAATTGTAGTAACCAGTATCCACGACTGGTAAGAATAAGTATTTATATATGTATAAATATACATATTTTATTTGTATGTTGGTGATACTTGATTTATATATTGTTATTAGTAATATTTTATAGGTTAAGGATATACGATTAGTATTGGGTTTATTTGTATGACTTTAGATTTATTTTAGGGACCAAATTGTTATACTTTGAAAGTTTTGGGGGCAAATTCATAAATATCAAAAATTAGCCTCTTAGTATAAAAATACACTTTTAAACCCTAATTTATCATTTTTAGGTCGAGCTACCCATTTTAAGAGAGAGAAGAGAGAAATAGAGGAGAGAGAAAGAGGAGAAGAAGAAGAAAAAGAAGAAGAAATTGGAATTTTGAATTTCAAGAGGTATATCATACGTATTTCTCAATTTATTGGTATTAATTAAGTTAATTCCTTTAAGTTTTGATTTCTGAAAATATGTATAATTGAGGATTTGTTGTGTATTTCGTAAAATCATATGAGAATTGATGATGATCTATAAGATAGTTTGATAAATCATGATGAATTGTGAAATTTCTGCTGGATAACCTCTTGATCTAGGAATTTTATAAATTGTTGTGATTCGATTCTGGTTTTGAATTTTGAGTATGTGAAATTAGACATGTTAAGGATCATCTAAGACTTTGAATAGATTGAAAATTCTAGAAATTTAATTTTTTGTGAATTTACCAAAATGACCCTGAAATTCTGGAAATTTCCTATGTGAACAGTATAATACAGTGACGAACAATGTTTGTCCTACTGAATGATCTTCAAAAATTACGAATTTGTGGAATATGATAAGTTTATATGTCTAATATGATATACTCGGAATTGAGAATTTAGATCAATTTGGTTGAAGTGTTATGAATTTCTAAAGTGTATCAGCTCATTGCAATATTTGATTAACAGATTTTTAAAGTTAGAGAATTAAATAGTTTTAAAATACTTTTGGCAGTGATTTGGAAGTGAAATATTTATCATGGACTGAGATATGTGTTAAGAGTAATTATATGGTAGTTTTATAATTTTTGAGTTAGTATATGATTTTATAAAATTAGGAGATTGAATACTGTTCAGTAAGTATCTTGATCCTGTCAGGTTTGTAGTTTGGATTCGATGGTGTGTATGGAATGGATTGTGTAGGAAATTTGATATAATGTTCATATATAAGAAGGATATATGAATCAAGAATGGTATATTCTGATTTTGGAGTAATTGGACATCATTTGATGTATTAGAAATGTTTGTTAAGTGTAAGTGGTCAGAATGACAGGTTTTGAGAAACCAAATATTTAGACCAATTTGATGTGATAAATGCATTGTGTATAATTTTGTAAGCTATTTAAAGTATTTTGTGTGAATTGTGAGGCTTATGAAAGGATTGATCTCCATTGATAGGTTAAGGAGATTTAAGCCTTGTAGCTGTAAGTGCTAAGAGGTAAGTATACTAGACTTACTACTGGAATCACAATAAACATAGTAATTGTTTTGTATGATTTTGCAAATGGGGTTAAGAATATGTTTATGTTATGTCAAAGTATATTTTGATATGAAATGTGAATCTATGTTTCTGAATGTGAGCATTGACATTGAGCATGGACATACATGTGTTTTTGTAAGTGAGCTTTCAAAATAAGATGTGTTTAACAAAGAAAGCTTTTGAAGTGTAATATGTCCATGAGAAATATTTTGTGATTTGAGGGTACTTGAACTCACTGTTAACTTAGTAGGCATTTTATGTGATTTGTGGAGCCTTTATGTGTGGCCTTTCCTTCGGGATTGGTATATGTTATGTGTTCCGTATGTAGGGAGGATCCTATTGGTACCTAAAGGAAGTGTGAGTCATCACATTCGTGTGGTGGCGTATTGGTACATGTGAGAGGACTCACCGATGATCAGGGTGAGGGTTTGGCTTTTACCTTCGGGCATAAGCGTTATATATGTGTGATTTAAAGACCTCACTTGTACTATTCCTCTCATACGGTATGTCACCTACGAGTGACATTTGGCTCATTATGTGATATGTGATATGTAAGTCCTACTAAGTAGTAGTTGAGTAATGGTATTCCTATTATGTGTTTTGAAAGAATGTGTAAGCGCTTACATGATATGTGATTTGATAAGATTATGATTTTGATTGATCACAGCATATCATACATATGCATTGTGTACATATATGTATTTGTATTTGATATATGAAAAATTAGTATGCTTACTGAGTTTTATACTCATTATAGTTTATGGTGATTTCAGGTAAATAAGGTACATGTGTGCTTAACGGATTTGGCAAGGCTTCTGCTGTTCCTTGGGTTCCCTAAGTTGCTAGGTTGTTGTGTGTTTCATTTGGGGACACGTGGGATAGGATATTTGGTTTGTCCCTATTGAATAAATACTTATGTATTATTTCATTGTGTGTGGATTGGATTTGGTTTAAGTTTTATAAAGTGTGGTTATTGGATGATTTTAAGTAAGAATTTGCAATGGATATATTCTGGGCTCCCGGTAACAAAGTTGCTACTGGTGACGTAGTAGAGTGTTAATCTCTGAGAAAACTCTGCGTATCTCCGGTTTAATAATTGTCCCAGTCATAATTCAATTGCTATAATTCTGAAAGAAATTAAAATGAATGTTTAAGTATTATTGAATGAATGTAAGTGATGTCGTGTGTCAGATCTTTTGGGTCTGGGGCGTGACACAAGTATGGTGTCATTCACAAAGTTTACTGCATACCATCTGTGGATAAATAGACAAGTCTAGCTAGCAAATAGAAAGGTTAAACAAATTTTGGAAAAGACAGTTAAACCAAATCACAAAGATTGGTCTCTATGCCTTTCTGATGCATTATGAGCATATCGCACTGCATACAAAACCATCTTAGGCATGTCTTCATACTGACTTATCTATAGGAAAGCTTACCATTTACCTGTTGAGCTATAGCTTAAAGCTTATTGGGCTATCAAAGCATTTAACCTTGATTGGAGTGCTGTAGGTCTCTAGAGAAAGTTATAATCATCAAAAATAGAAGAGCTGTAAAATAATGCATAAGACAACTTTAAGATTTATAAAGCCAAGATAAAAGCAGCTCATGACAAACAGATCTCAAGGAAATACTTCGAGCCAAATCAATGGGTTTATCTTTATGATCCTCGATTGTATTTACACCCTGAAAAGTTGAGATCTTAATGGACTGGTCCATTTGTGATAAGGCATATTTTTTCTAATAGTGATGTTGAAATCGAGGATCCCACTAATAGGCAAATTTTCAAAGTGAATGAACGGTGGTTGAAAAGTTATGTGAAAAGGGTAGATCACTCTATGTACCTAGACGAGGTCCCTCTTGTGGATCCTATCTATTATTCTTGATCAGGTTCAATCTCTCTGTACCATAATTTATATTTTTTCTGTATTTTATATTTTATATTTTGACTTTTTATTTTTGCGTTTATTTTCTTTCATATTTTATTTTATTCTATTTTATTTTTTTCTTTTTCTTTTCTCTTCGGTGTGATTTTATTTCCCTGTCAAGTGGCAGATATGATACTCCGTGACTATTAAAGTTGGTTTCTCAGTTTCCTAAAAGCTGTCCCTCAAACAGTGCATTCATTTTTTTTTAGCTTTCTTTCAAAATGGATAGCATTTTTATGAACCTTAGAAAAAGCTTTCCTTCATTATCTCAAGATGCTCTACTTAAGTTTTACAAAGCACGATGTAAAAGACTAAAGCTATTAATGTTGAGGAATAACTCTAGTTAATCGAAACCAAGGTTTGATTATCTACTGAGTCTGCAAATGATTTTGTTTCTTTTATGATTAGTCTTGGAAGAAGCTTTTATGCCAAAAGGTGAAGAGCAAAAAAGTTTCAAGTCTGTCATAAATGTGCTCGATGAAATTATAACCGAAGTTTTGTTCTTTAGAATTTGTATCAAGAAATCGAGAAGATAAAATTCAGTTTATTAAGGATGGACTGAGTAAGGAGTCTTTGGATAATATCCTATTGACTCTTAAGACGCATCCTTTTGAGCTTGTATAACGTGAACTTCTTAATTTATGGAATAAATTAAAAAATGAACATCAATTATATAGTCTCAGAAATTTGACTCTAAAAGACTTTATTTGCCAATTTATAAGAAAATTAGATAGGAAGCCTACCCCTTACCTATAGAGGGCGTTTAATCCGTTACTGGATGTAAAACTAGAGGAAGATATAAGCCACAATCACAATTACCTGTACATATGCATGCATCTTAATTTTAAACTTTTTTTTTATTTTATAAACAATAAGGCTGCTCATATAGATGTTTTAAATTCGAATCTTTTGGTTAAATAATGCATATAGGTCATTATCTTTGAATTTTTGTGTTTTATTTTCAAATCTCTTCTAACAAACTGTCGGGTTACCAAAATCAATGTTATCATTTCGTACTCTATAAATACAACACCTCATTTTCTTCATTTTTATATATAAAGACAAATGTGAGTGTAGATATAGAGGAAACCTCAGTTCGACGATTCCAAAATATATGTGTATTTTGTAGATCTAGTCTTGGTAAAAATAAAGTGTTTATAGAGGTAGCAAATAATCTTGAAAAAGTATTGGTTGTAAGAAAAATCTATTTGATATATAGGGGGTAGCCTTAGGTTAATAGGGTACGTGTCAATAACTATACATTTAGGAGGAAGTCAAGTTTTATTCCTACAACTTTAGTCATGGGAAACTTGATTGGAAACTTGATTGAAAAAACAATAGGAGAAGAATGATTTACTATGCAGACGCTTTTATTGCTTTACTAGATGGTTTTGGTACCTTGGAAGAAAATTTTTAAATTGCCTCTTGGACCCAGCTAAATGTCCACCGAAAAACCTATAGATTTGTTGAATGTTAATAACTATTTGATTACTTACTCTATTTTCTTGATCAAGCTATGAAATAGAATTTTATTTCATATTCGGCGTGACAAATCCTTGTTTCTGCTACCAATATAGATGAATTGATTGACAAATTACAGACAGTTACTTACGAACTTGACCCTGCAATAAATTAGATCGTTGGTCAATGGGCCATAACAAATGAGAATTGGATTTAACATTTTGTTTGTAAATTTTTCTTTCTTTTTTCTTTGTTTATTAGCATTAGCATTATCATTTTATTTTATATTTACTTAAGTGTCTCTCAAGTTTGTTTCTTTTAAATAACTGGTGTTTCAAGTAATATCTCCTATACTTTATCTCATTCTATTTTAACATTGAGGATAATGTTTCATTTGGTTTGAGAGGAGGATAATAGACATAAATTGCATTTTATATTCCAAAAAATTTTGAAAAAAAAAGATGATGAGGTCCGGCATACCTATTTGATTAAAATGACAGAGTAAAGAGTTTATTTTTGAACTCTTGAGATGCATTCTAGGTCAAATTAAATTAAGAATGGTATAGTAAGGAGTTTTTTTTCTAATTTTTAAAATGCATTTTAACTAACTTCTTGTTATTTTGTTTTATACTTCATGCATTGTTATTTATTTCATTTAGACTTGGTAATTCTTATATAAAGAACTTTGCTTTTCTACCTAAGTATGATTTCAAAATTGTTTGGTTTAAGTCACTGTTTCTATTTAGGTTACTAAAAAAAAAAAGATTTTCGAAATATTTTTAGCATAAAGCTAAGCTTTGTGGTAAGATGAATGATTCAATTTATATAGTTAAGAGAGTTCTCGTGTTTAAGTTTATATTTTTCTAATCTCACATATCTTTTGTGAGTAAGTAGAAAGATTGAAAGAACAACTTACGAACTTTTATTAATCTTTTGAATTGATTAATTTTTGTTTAGATTGATTTTATTCTAATTGAAGAATAAATTGGTTGCATAGTTGAAGGACAATTTAAAGTGAATTCTCAAATTGTGTGAATATATTTTGATAAGAAATTGTTTTTTATTTTGTAATGCTTCCTTGTATTCTTCAAAAACTAATTAAAAAATGAACAAATACAAAAAAAAGAAGGAAAATAATCAATTTAGTTTAATAAAGTCTTCATTCAATTTTAAAAGACAAATATTTTGTAAGGCAATTCTCTCACCAAGCTATATTTGTATTATTCTCATAAGACAATTGAAGTTCTAAAACTGGTGTGTATTAAGAATGATTGATTTCTAAATAATTGATTTTTTTATCTTTGGATCAATGTTAATTTGTATGTCTGTCCTCAAAATTGATTTTTTTCTTGAGTGCTTAATTATTTTCCAACTACATGAGAGAAATTTAAACATTTTAAACAGTTATATACATGTAAAGATATGGAGTTGAGGCTTTTACTTGAAGAAAATCTCACGGTTATATATATTGTGGTTTGTAGTAAGAAAGTTATGGCTTAGTTTATACACACACAATTTTGGAAGTTAAAATTTAAAAAGAAAATCATAATAGTAATAGTGACCTTGAACTGACTTTTTGTTTGAAATACTTTAAGAGTTTTGCATATTTTATTTATGCTTAAATTGCCAAAGACTAATAATAAGTTGGTTTAGGGCTGTGATGAGCACAATAAAATATATATTTATTAAGAGATTCAGTCAACATTTTATGTCACCAATTTTAATATTTTTGTAATTTTAAGTTTGAAATAAAGTGTTGTCCTTAAATAGTAATTAATAAATTTTATTTGCATAGGTTTAGTAAAATGGATGTAACTATCAATGTGAAAATCGAAATGAAGAAATTGTTGAACCTAGAGGAACATGACTCAATCTTACACAAACTTGAAGAATAATTGAAAAGTTAAATCTAACATTTTATGGGCCACAATTGGGATACAATAAAACTAAATTATAACTTCAGCTCAGCTTGACCTACCTCAATTATTTACACCGTATTTCATCAAATACGTACCCAATCAGTGTGATTCTTAAAGCTAGAAAATAATGACTCAACTATGTTGATAGTAAAGTCAAAAGCAGTCGTTATTATAGACCAAATTGCATTACAAATTGGTGAAAGGGTTTTTAGTTGAAATCTGATGTATCTTTGGCCTTTTATCCATATCTCATTGGATACTCATGCAAATTGCATGACCTTGGTGGCTGTGGAAAGAAGAGACGTAATTCTACAACTTTTATGTATACTAAAAAGGCTACATAGACCATTTCTATTGTGAAAAGATGTAGCAATTTGGTGAAGGAGTGGGTGGCCTAAATTATTAAAGATTGATGTCACTCTAAACATGTTTCCATTCCTTGCCTATATAAGGACATTCTTAGGAGGCTAATAGATAGTTTTTTGTTGAATGCTTTACAATTCTCTCATATACTTTCTCTTTACCATGCATTGTAAACTAGGCTAGAGTTCTTGGTAAGGTTATAGATAAACGTTTATGTGTAATAAAATTGAGATTGTTATAGCTCTTGACAAAGAATCAAATTCTAAAAGTAAATTTATTACACATAAAAGTTTATCTCTAACCTTTCCAAAAACTCTACCCTAGCTTACAATGCATGGTAAAGAAAGTATATGAGAGAATTGGAATATTATTTATTCGTTTATTTATTTTTACTTGCAATGTGCTATAGAAGTACTCTTTTACAAGCAATCTGACATGTATCAAATTCTTATGGCCAAAAGATTTAAGAAAAGACTTATGGCCAAAAGATTTTATCAAACACTAGGTTTGGATTTTAATGATACCTTCAGTCCAATAGTTAAGCCTTGCACAATTAAAATAGTGTTGACTTTGGCCCTCATAAACAATTGAATGCTTAAGCAAATAGATATAAATAATGCTTTCCTCAATAGTGAGCCATAAGAAGAAGTGTACATGCAACAACTTGAAAGATATGAGAATCCAGAGAAACCAAGCTTTGTATGCAAGCTAGAAAAAGCACTTTATGGCTTAGGCACTTAGGGCCTAGTTTGGCAAACTGAAACAGTCCCTCATGAACTCGGGATTTAAGGGTGAAAATTTTGATACATCTTTATTCTTTAGAAAACTAGGAGATGAAATAACAATTTTGCTTATATATATGGATGGCATCATTATAATAGGGAGTAGTAATGTTGTTGTTCAAGGACTAATCAACAATCTCAATTCTTGTTTTACCCTAAAAGATATAGGAGACCTTCATTTCTTCCTCAAAATTAAGGTGAACAGATCACAAGAGTCAATCTTCCTATTACAAACTAGATACATCACGGATTTGCTATCAAAATTTAAGATTATTAACTACAAAGGAACTCATACTCCTATGATAATTGGAGTCTAGCCGACCAAGGAAGATGAGAAAACTTTCAACAACCTAACACTCTACAGAAGTGTAATAGGAAGCTTGCAATGTGCTATATTGGCCAAAGCTGAGCTGGCTTTTGCTATTAATAAGCTCAATTAATTTTGAGCAGTCCAAAGGATACACGCCGGATTGGTTGTAAATTAGTTTTAAGGTACCTAAAGTAAACAATGAATTGTGGTTTAGAACATAAGAAACCAGATTGCTTTGAACTGATTAGCTTCTCAGATATAGATTGAGGATGTAATGCTAATGACAAAAGGTCCATTGATGGTTATCTTGTTTTTCTTAGTGAAAGCATGATTTATTGGAGCTAAAAAAATCAACAAGTATTTATAAGATCAAGTGTTGAGTTATAATATAGAGTATTAGCAAATGCCAATGTTGAAATTAGTTGGATCATGTCATTGGTTTAAGAATTGAGACTCAAGAATGAATAGACACTAGCTATATATACAGATAATACAAGTGCAACTGCATTATCTTCAAATCCTCTATATCATGCAAGAACCAAGCATAAAGAGATTTATATTTACTTTGTTAGAGATAATATACAGTGAAGAGCTAGAAATAAAATTCATTCCCAATGTAAATCAACTAGCATATATTCTAACCAAACCACTTATATTTGATAGGTTTAATTACTTAAGAAACAAGCTTAATATTTTTTCAAGAACATTCAGCTTGAGTGGGAGCGTTGAAGTGCTTACTAGCATCCTAACCATAGGCCGTGATCCAGCCTCTAAATTAACTAGCTCACAAGATCAGTATCTGGTGCATCAAGATATGAATCAAAGGACTGGCATAGCAAAAACAATGGCAAATGATGCCTGCACCAATAATAAAATTGTAGAGGATGGTACAATAGAAATAAAAGCATCAGAGGAAGGCATTTGGTGAGCTGTATTGATCAAAATACTGAAGGTACAATGAAGGGAAAATCAGTGGATGAGATCAAACGGTAGTATAAAGTTGTGCTGGCACAATCTTGTTAGTGAAGGTACAACAATGAAAGATCCAATGGCTGATATCACAAGATGGTACAAAGTGTTGAAAATAGGGCAATGTTTGCCATGACATGTAACTGGAAAAATGAATTCAAACCGTGTATATAATCTTAGCATTGTAACTTAGTTATTCATTATGTTTCACTGTTACATTGAGAAATATACACTCAATACAAATAAATTTCAAAAAGCATAGCATTCCAACTCCCCCCTACAAGTATTTGATGAGTTCAATGCAACATCTACCTTCAGTTTCACTTGATTTGGTTGTGGGGCCTTCCAAAGTGTGCTTTGAGAACATGACTGAAAAGAGCAGATTTGTGGCTGAGATGGGAGACATCCAACACCTGCTGCAAAGACTTGTTTAAAAAAAACTGATCTTTCCATCTCATGAAATTCTAACAAAAAGGAGCTCACATGCTACCTAATAGCCGTTGCTGATATATGAAGTTGCCGAAATAAAGCCTGATTTTGAGAATCCAACATGCCTACAGGAGAACGCAGAAAATCCCAAGGTGTTCCAATTGATTAAACTGGTAACTCAGCGCCTAAAAAGGCCATGATTATTTTGTCGAACACACTCTTCTCTGAAACTTTCGAAGTAGCCGACTAGGACACAAGAGCATGAAGAGAGTTCTCAACTTCCAATTGACATCTTACATAGAATGGTAAAACAGATGTTTTTGGTGGAGAATCAATGCTATAGGTAATATATTAACACAAACTCGCCAAATAAAAATTATAATCTTAGGCAAAATAGTCGCTAATGAAGACTCGATGTTGGAGTCAGACTTTGATTTATACTAATTTTCTTTTTATTTTTTACAGAACTACAAAAATTTGTCACTCAATTATTAGATTGGGAAGAAAGTGTTATTAGCTATTTTAAAAATTATTAATATTTACAATTACTAATATTTAAAATAATTCAATGGTTTCATTGGCGCATCACTTTGATGGAAAAATTGGAATATTATTTATTTGTTTATTTATTTTTAAAAGAGTACTTCCATTTTTACGTTTTATGCATCTCCACTAATATAGTAAATTGGATTAAATTAAAACAACCTCTTTTATTTTATATAAATCATAATTTTGTAAATTCTTAGAATAAAATATTTTTAGCTGGCTCTGAGATCATGTGTGAAAATTATGCACTGCAAAAGACAATACTGCTCTCAATACACAATTTTTTTTATACAATTATAATAAACAAACTGACAAGGCATGAAAGTATTGAGAAGTGAAGACACAAAACTAGAAAAATAAATCAAAATAAATGATATCATGTCATGTGACAATAGTACAATAATGGCACATTAGTTTAACATAGAGAGTTCATATTAAAACGGGTTTGAGGAAGAAAATATATAGAGTCTACATATGTAACATTAGTTAATAATTATTAGTATATGTTCGAAACAGATCCCAATTACTCGATGTACGTGAATTTTATAGTTTATAGTTTACATTTTGTGTTGTAATTAATTTTTATAAAATATTTTTACAAATATTATATTACAAATTTTAAATTTCAATATTGTATTTTACATATCAGCTAATTATAATAACTGTTAAACTAATTATAACTAATATAATAACTGCTAAAATTGGATATCTACCTCCCACAACTAAAGTAAATAAAAGCCCCATAACTACCACAATTGAATATACTAATATAATAATTGTCAAAACTAAATAATGGCCTCCCATTATTGAAGGAAAAAATAATTATAATAATTGTCAAAATATATATTAATTATAATAATTGTCAAAATAGGGTATTTGCCTCCCACAACTGGATGAAATAATAATTATAACAATTGTCAAAATTGAATATCTACTCCCAGAGGAAGTAAAAGTCTACAAACTACCACAACTGGATTATTAATAATAATAACTGCCAAAATTAGATATATGCCTCCTGCAACTACCACAATTTGAGAAAATAATTATTATAATAATTGCCAAAATTGGATTACAAGAAAATAATAATGATAGTAAATAAATAACTAGCACAACGGAATATATTAATTATAATAACTACCGAAATTTGATATCTGCCTCTCACGAGTCACAACTATCACAATTAGAGAAAATAATACTTATAATAACTGCCAAAACTTGATACCTCTTACTAACATTACTAGAGGACAAAATTATTGTAACTAGAGGAAATAATAATTATAATAACTGTCAAAATTAAATCTTAATAATTGTCAAAACTGGACATCTGTTTCCCTATACTAGAGCAAATAAAAACCTAGTAACTACAACTAAATATTTAATTATAATAATTGCTAAGATTGGATATCTGCCTCCAACAACTAGAGAAATAATAATTAAAAAAATGCCAAAATGTATACTAATATAATAATTGCCAAAATGGGATATTTGCCTCCCATAATGGGAGGAATTAATAATTATTATAACTGCCAAAACTAAATAACTATCTCTCACAACTGGAGGAAGAAAAATCCTAATAACTACCATAATTGGATATACTAATTATAACAATTGTCAAAACTAGATATCTGCCTCCCACAACTACCATAACTTGAGGAAATAATGATTATAATAATTGCCAAAATTGGATATTTGCAAGCAAGTAATAATTATAACAAATAAATAATTGCCACAACTAAATATATAAATTACAATAACTATGAAAATTGGATATCGGCCTCCCAAAATTACCACAACTAGAGAAAATAATTATTATAACAACTGCCAAAACTATATATCTACATCCTAACTACCACAACTAAAGGAAATAATTATTATAACTGGATAAAATAATAATTATAATAATTGGAAAAATTGGATATTTACCCTCCACTGTTAGATATAACCATAAATTGGATTCATACCCATATAAATATAACTCAAAATCTATTATGTCAATTTATCAAGATAGATGTTGAGAAAAACATACTTGAGAAATTCTTGGTGATTAGAACTTGAAGATTAACAGCTTTGAATGAGAACTACTAGTATACTAGCCTTCCACAATCAATTCTATATAGGCTCAATGAGATTCCCTCTCTATAATGGCAAAAGAGGAAAAGAGAACCACATGTATTGATTTGATTTGAGGACTACAACCCAAAAATATATATTTACATACTATGTTAAATTATAATCCTATCACTCATAATCCAACTAGTATTAGTTTTTCACACATGACAAGCCCATATCGAATTTGATATCTCTAAAATCCAATAAGAATAGCCTAGTTAGTTCACTTAAATTAGCCCATATAAGATGGCCCATAATGTATAATTACTATTAATATGTGAGCCTATATAAAGGAAATAATAAAACTTAACAACCTCCCACTTGGGGCACAAATGTCACATAGAAATAATTACACATTATAAACCTTAGTTTGCACAATAAATTCTATCTTATCTTAAAACATCTTCTTATATACAATTTAATTCATTAACTATATCAATATGAGTTCAAAGAGACCTTTACTACATATATTCATAACTAGACCCATTAATGGTCACCATACCAACATAATTAATGACATAGATAAAATATAGATGTGTAACATAGAAATTACATGAAATCTGAATCTTAAACAGGTCTATTTTCAACTAGTCCTACTTTATAACTCCAACGAGTTAAATACTTTCTAAACTTTATACAAAACCGTAATGGAAAGTAAAAAAAACACTTTTTAAACTTTATCCAACCGTGTAGTAGAAATTGCAACTTTATTTCAAAGTTTCAACAAATAATCTATTAAACATTATTCTATAGAAAATAAATCATAAGTGAGTCTTTAGCCAAATGAACATAAAATGACAAACTCTCACTATTCATGTACATCATCAAATAATACAATACCCATATAGGCAACATGCTCATATAACACCTTAGGTGATAACCCTTTAAGGAATGGATCCCCAATCATGGAGTTTCTACCAATGTGTTCTTGACACTTATTGACTCTAAACTCTTTCTTTGACACTAGAAAGTTGAAGTCGATGTACTTAAAATTCGAAAAGCTTTTATTGTTATAGGAATACATCACTGTGGCTTTATTATCACAATAAATTTTCAATGGTTTTTCAATATAATTGACAATACGTTGCCCTGTGATAAAGTTTCACAACCATATATAATGATTAGATGCCTCAAAGCAAGGTATAAATGCGGTCTCCATAGTGGAAGAATATATAAATGTCTGTTTAGTACTCTTTTAAGAAAATAGTTCCTTTGACTAAAGTGTATATATATATACACATATATATAACTTGTTGCGTACTTTTTACTATCTAGGCATTTAGCAAATTCAGAGTAGTAATACCCTATGATTTTCAATCTATTCGATCTGACAGAGCCCGACCCAGAATCCTACAACATAGACCTAGGTAGGCCCTGCCGGGCACCCCAACGAAACACTTCACAAAGTTTGCTATCAACCTTTGAAAATTTCATAAGGCGAACCCTAAAATTTCTTTTAATTTTTATCTGATGTATTTTTATAAACATAGGAAAATTTTTATTTTTTTCTAAAAGTTTTGGATTAAAACGGACAGAGTTTTCCCTATTTTTCTAAAAATCTATATTCCATAAACTGTAGAAAATACACTTTAAGTATTTCTCACATCTCTCAGCTACAAATGGGACCTCCCATCTCTTTCCAAATCAATCAACACATCCATTTTTTATCATACTACAATAGACATCTATAGCAAAAAGACCAATCATTTCAAAAAGGCATAAATATTCATTTTAGCTTCGAAATCTATTATGCATGCTATATAACGGAAAACTAAATATGATACATGTATAAGCACTAAATCATTTCTAAATCTCAAATACTGGTAAAACTCTACTGAGTGATTTTCTTTATTTAAAATTTTTAAAACTAAATAGGCTACTGCTAAAAAATAGCTAATAACTATCCCCACAGGGATCTGAATCTAATAGCTGATAACTGATAAATAGGGTACCACTAGTCTTTGAAAATTTATAGTGTCTAAAAACTATTTCTTACTATAGAAAAATAAATCTCTAAACTGTTGAAAATACTGAACTGTAATTCTCAAATTTTGCAATATTTTTAAATGATAAATTTTCAATTCTCATTATATAAAAATATCAAATAAAATATCATTATGCTTTTCTTAATTCTTAAAAGTCATGTAACTTGAGTAAATTACCTGAAACAACAACATTTAAATTAGAAAGCACATATATACTAATAATTTAAAATAAACTGCATTTAATTTCCTTTAATTGCTTTCCTACTCACTAACTGTCCTATGCTAAATTTTTTTTTCCGGGCTTGTCCTTTCATCGGTTTCGACCTTTGGCACCTACAAAGCATAAATTACGCTTTAGTCCCCATAAAATGACAAAATGACCAAAATGCCCCTAGAGTACATCTTTCGGTCACCATCAAAATTCCTTTCTAAAGTTATAATTTTGCCCCCAACAATCTTAATTTATACAAAAACTACCATTTTTATCAAAAGGGTCCATAATTCTTTATAATTTTCTTTAGACATAATTACCCATAATTTTTGTCATAAATGACCATTTTGTCCCATACCCTAACTTTGATTTCCACCCATCAAAACTCATCTTAAGGGTCCTAGAATTCATTCCTAACCCTCAATATTTGCTAATTGCACTTGTACCACTAAAAACCCCAAAATGGCCAAAAAAACCCAAATGGGATTTTTACTATTTTTCAAATTTCTTTTTACCTATAGTCTTATCTACTTTCCAAATTCATTCTAATGCCCTAAATTTATTCAATTGAAGTCTAATTATACAAAAACCCTAATTTGCTATTCTAGGTTTGGAATTCTCACCTTTTAAAGCAAATTTACCCTTAATCCACCCTTGATTCTTGCTTAAGCACTTGGAAACAACTTGAATTTGGTGTGGATTCCTTAATTTGGCTTAGAAATTTCATGGGTATCACTATTTATCTCCTTCCCATCTTCATTTTTGAAATCCTCTCTCTCTCTCTCTTGTTTTCTTTTTTTTTAACCATTCTTCGAAATAAAACACTTGGCCCTTATATATATATCCAAAAGTTGTATAATGGCTCTCTAAGAAATGCCTAATTGCTACTTAGTCCTTCAATTAAAAAGCCTTTAATTGGTGGCCAATAATTTAATAAATGTTACTAATAACTAATAAAATATAATATAATAGACTAATATATGTAATTGTCCCAATTTGATTGATCCATATGTCTTAAAATACACATTATTATCCAACAAAAATAGCTTGCATAGAGTGTGATTCTTACACCAAAACTTATTGGTACAAATATTGAATTTTCACTACTTAGTCAACCAAAAAATTTCAAAAATATTCGGTGAGCACCCAATGCCCAAATTGACTATGAAATTACCCAATTGAGTTTATTACGGCTCACGTAAACACTTAAAAAAAATATTTTGAGAAGACTCAAAATCTAAAACTTCTACGGTTCCCTAATTGTCAAATACCAAAATTCTAAGTATCTAACTATTCATGTGGAACTGGGCATTAAAATTTCACCCCTCCTTAAAATAAAATTTCATCATCGAAATTTTAAATCATAGCCATCTTAAAAAGGTGGGGATGTTATGCTATCATCTGGTCCTCACATTCCAACGTGGCTTCCTCTATTCCATGATTAGTCCATAACACTTTCACTAAAGGAATACGCTTATTACGAAGCACCTGTTCTTTTCGATCAAGAATTTGCACGGGTTCCTCCCCGTACACTAGATTTTCCGTCAACTCCACTGGCTGCTCCTGTAAGATATGTGCTGTATTTGCTATATACTTGCGAAGCATGGAAACATAGAACACATTATGAAGCGTAGACAAATTTTCTGGTAATTACAGGCGGTATGTGTTAGGATCAGCGCTTACGTGCCATTCCTAAATGTATATATACTTGTTATTTATACAAGTGTACATTCTCATTAAATTTCTAATATCAACATATATGGTATTATACATGTAATGTTACAGACATTATAGATCTGAAGGGGTTCGGATCAGTTCTAAAGAGTTTAGATAACGGCTGAGATATATAATTGCTAAATGTTAGCACAGTTAAGTGTTAACTGGTTATAATACTCAGTAGATCCATGAGTTTTAGCCTTATCTGTACTGGGACATAGATCTGAGAATATACTAGTAACTGCATAGTTGTAAGAGTTGTAATCGGGAGCCAGGAAATGCATGTTGCGCAAGTATGTTCTCGAATTATTATCCCTGATCTATTTCTACCGATGCGGGTCTGTCGGTAGATACCGTTTTATAAAGATTAGCATATGTCATACCTATAGGGTATAGATGGTCGTTCCTAGCCAACTATGAGCTTGGAGCTCGTATTGATATATGGGTATCCAGTTAGGACTGGATATGGGACAGACTTACGAGGGCCTCTGATAGACACCTTATGTAAGCCGTCAACGGACGGTCCTCTTGAGATGAGTAGAATACGTGGTCCTTTGACCTGAGTGCCACGGTGGGCTTGTAAGTGATCCACCATACTTTTGTTCTGCACATGTCACAGACCTGTCATGGTATGACCGCTGGGTGTTGCTGGGTATGATCCGATGCTTGTGGAGTCCGATGTGTACAGATATGGATCTGTCAACTCGTATATCGAGTTAGATATCCAGATGCTTCGAGACTGTATCTCGAAAAGTCTTGTGACCTCAAGCAATCATATCGGGAAAGACTTCTGCCAGGGTGGAACAATATGACAAAAAAGTTTGTGCATATTGTTCAGTGAGATACAAGTCTGGAGATAGGACATAGATGAGCACATGGAGATTTGACGGTGATAATCTATATCCCCGCACATCCAGGATATCATGACGAAAGGACTATACATATGCGTTGTAACCTCAGCTTGCAAGGTTCAATGCGCTGATTTGTATATCCGTGACGTGTGTGTGGGGCATTGCTCACGGACTCATGGAATAGTTCCATTTGACGAATCGGGCGTAGAACCTAGGGAGACTCGCAATATAGAGTGTACTCATTGTGCACTAGGGCAGTGTGCCGGATTAAATTATTTAACCCAGCAATATTCAGCATTACTACAGGAATACATGCGTGTTTATATTTAAGTGTTAAATACAACAATTTGTCACTAATTGTTATTTACTAATTGTATAATGACACGTAGCGTATTGTGGACCCTCAGTTCAGTTTATCCAAGTGTGAAATTTGGTGGAACCCACTAGGGGGTGAACTTAGTAACTATTTATGAGGGATAAAATGGTTATTTTTCTATTTGATTATTTAATTGTTAAATAATCAAAATACCTCTCATATTATATCATATTATTTTATAATATATTATTATATTATATTATATAATATTTTATTATTAGATATTATATATATTAATATTATATTTGGGTGCCAAATAGTTGGCACCCATTACTAATTTTATATTATTATTATATATATATTATATTATATTATATAAATATTATATTATTATTATATTATATATATATAAAGAGAAAAAGAGAGATATGAGATGATTTTGGGCAATTGCTGTCTGAGAGAAAGAGAGAAATGGAGGAGAAGAAGAAGAGAAGAAGAAAGAAAGAAGAAAAAAAAAAGAAAGAAGAAGAACAAGAGAAATAAAAAAGGGAAAAATGAAACTGTTTCATTTTTCTCTATTTTGTCTTAAAAGCAATTGAGAATTGCTTCAGCCTCAATTTCTTATCCTTTTGGAGAAAAGGATATAAATAGACACCCAGCCATTTTGGGGATTAAGAGTTAATCCCGGACTAAATATCGGGTTGCTATTCTAGCTCACCAAGCCCACCGAGTTGGTGACTAGAACTGCACGCGAGTTGGTCTCCATGTGGACTTCAAAAAAAATATGTGTATAACGTTACAGGTTTTGGTGAGTTCTCTATTCTATAAATATATTAATACAATTAATATATTGTATTTATTATGTTTATTGTAAAATTTATATATTTCCGTTGCGTTAGGCAATAGACACAATTACACATGCATACACCCATATACGTATATTAGATCCCTCCGCCGCTAACAGTATGCTACTTTACCAACCTTCTCTGTGATTTCGTACTGCCCAATGTACCTAGGGCTCAGCTTCCCTCGCTTCCCAAAGCATAGCACTCCTTTATAAAGCGAGATCTTCAACAAGACCTTGTCCTCAACTTTAAATTTCAAGTCCTTTCTTCGATTGTTTGCGTAGCTTTTCTGCTTATCATTAACTATCTTCAACCTCTGTCTTATAATCTGAACTTTCTCTGAGGTGACTTGGACAATATCAGAACCTAGAAGCTTCGTCTCACCTACCTCATCCCAGCAAACTATAGTTCTATACTTCCTTCCATACAATGCCTCATATGGTGTCATTCTAATGCTCGACTGATAACTATTATTATAGGCGAACTCTATTAACGACAGGTGGTTATCCCAGCTTCCCTTAAACTCCATTACACAAGCTTTAAGCATATCTTCTAATATTTGAATCACCTATTCTGATTATCCGTCAGTCTGTGGGTGAAAAGCTATGCTAAAATTCAGTTTAGTGCCTAGAGCCTTCTGTAAGCTGGGCCAAAATCGAAAAGTGAACCGTGGATCTCAGTTTGAAACTATGGATACTGGAGTGCCATAACGTTGCACAGTCTATATACAATTGGGCCAACTTCTCTAAGGTATAATTACTCTTGATGGGTAAAAAATGGGCAGACTTTGTCAGTCGATCTACAATCACCCATATAGCGCCACGCCCCCCCTAGCTACGCGAAAACCCTACTACGAAATCTATAGTAATACGCTTTCACTTCCATTTTGGAATTGGAAGTGGCAATAGGAGATCTGTAGGTTTCTGATGCTCCGCTTTCACCTGTTGGCACATTAGGCATTTAGAGACAAATTCAGCTATGGCTCTCTTCATGCATTTCCACTAATAATGCTCCCTCAGGGTCCAGTAAATCTTTGTTCTCACCGGATGCATGGCATAAGCTGATGAATGAGCTTCTTTCATAATCTCCTTTCTTACTTTTCCCATATCCAGAACACATAATCTCTAACCTAACATTACTGTACCATCCTCAGCTACTGTAAAATCTTTCTGTTGTCCTTCCATAATCTCACTCTTTAATCTAATCATATGAGAATCTTGAACCTGTAGCTCTTTAATCTGATCAATAAGTCTCACCCTAACTTGAAATGTAGCTAGCAATGCTCCTAACTCTGATAATTCTAGATTCACACCTAAAGACCTAAATTCTAAGAACATCGATAAACGAGAGGCCCTTAAGTGAGCCATTGAACCCATGGCCTTCCTACTAAGAGCATCTGCTACCATATTTGCTTTTCCCAGATGGTACTCAATGGTGTACTCAAAATCTTTTATTAATTCAAGCCATCTTTGTTATCTCATATTAAGCTCTTTCTGTGTAAACGGATACTGCAGGCTTTTATGATATGTAAATATCTTGCAAAGAATTTCATACAAATAATGTCTCCAAATCCTCAGTGCAAACACTACTGCAGCTAACTCTAGGTCATGTGTAGGGTAATTTTGCTCATGCCTCTTCAGTTGTCTCAAAGCATAAGCTATCACTTTTTTATTCTACATCAAAACACAACCCAGACCTTGCATGGAGACATCACAGTATCTAGCCTAACCCAGAAAGCTACGAACCTCAGTTACATTTATAGGCTGCTTCTAATTCAATATAGCCTCAATCTTCTGAGGATCCACTTACACCCTGTCTACCGAGATAACGTGCCCTAGGAATGTAACCTTATCCAACCAAAATTGGCACTTGTTAAGCTTGACATATAATCGATGTTCTCTTAAAGTCTATAAAACTGCCCTCAAGTGCTCTACATGCTCTTCTTTGCTACGTGAATAAATTAGTATGTCATAAATAAATACCACCACAAATTGATCCAAAAATGGCTTAAATATCTGGTTCATCAGATCCATAAATACAGCTGGGGCATTTGTTAACCTAAAATGCATGACTAAAAATTCATAATGCCCGTAACGAATCCTAAAGGCAGTCTTAAGAACATTCTCTTCTCGTATCTTCAACTAATGATAACCAGACCTCATATCTATTCTTAGAGAATACTCTGACTCACTGTAACTGATCAAATAAATCATCGATCCTTGGAAGTGGGTACTGATTACCTTATTGAGTTCTCGGTAATCAATACATAATTGCATACTTCTATATTTCTTTTTCACAAATAATACCGGCGCTCTCTATAGGGATATAATCGGCCAGTTAAAGCCTTTATTCACTAACTCCTCCATCTGTACTTTCAATTCTTTCAACTCGGAAGGAGCCATTCTGTAAGGTGTCTTATATATTGGTTTTGTACTAAGGATTAGTTCTATTTTAAATTCCACCTTTCTATCTGAGGGCAATTCTTGTAAATCGTCTGGGAACACGTCCAAAAATTCCCTAACTACTGTGATATCTTCCAATTTCGTATCCCCATCTCTAGCCTCAATGGCATAAACAAGATAACCTTGATACGATTTCTTCAGCAGCTTCTTCGCTTTAACTGCTGATATGATACTGGTGGGAAGGATTCTCTGAGTCCCACAGAAACTGACCTCAAATTCCCCTAGCTTACATAACTGAACCTCCTTCCTGAAACAATCCACCGCGGCTCAATAGGACCAATCTATTTTCAGAATCACATCAAAATCCCTAATATCTAAAAGGATCAGATTTGCTAAAAACTCTTGACCCTTAATACTAATGCCACTATTCCTGCACACTCTATCAGCTACTATAACATCCCCAGTAGGAAAAGATATAACTACACTATCCTCTAATAATTGAGGCATTACACCCACAATCATTACAAATCTTGTAGATACAAAAGAGTGGGTAACTCCAGGATCAATCAATACATGAGCATTTCGATTAAATACCAACAGTGTACCTGTGACTATATCTAGTGTCACCTCTGCCTCCTGCTACGTCACCGTAAACATCTTGGCCTGGGTATGAGGTTTACCCGGCTATCCTCCTGAGCCCCCACATTGACTAACTCCTCCACTAGACTGGCCTGATCTATTGGGTCCTCTGAATGAAGCACTCCATTTACTTTGTACTTGGCCTCTACTACTCTGTCCTTGGACTGGGGCTTTGTTCTCAGATCTGCCACTGGGTATCACATTAGGGAAATCTCTCATCAAATAGCCCTCCTGTCCGTATTTGTATCAACTAGTGGTCCCTATTCTATACTCCCCTAGATGAGATCTTCTATACCTATTACATGTCGGGAACCTCCTTATATCCTCTCGACTGCCTCTAGTTCCTATTAACTATGTGCGCATTGAGGCTTGGCTAGACTGGGTCTGGTCTCCTCGGCTAGGTCTCTGGCTACTGAATCCCACATATTTCTCCACGGTCCTCATCACCTTACTCGGGCCTCCCTAACTATTACCCGTCCAGCTACGCTTTAGATTCTACTGACGCGGCCTAGGGATGGCTGCCATACTCCTCTCTACTATGGTCGCCGCCTCCACTAGTGCTCTATACTGAGTGTGAACAGCTGAAGCAACATGTGTTCATATCCCAGGATTTAGTCCCACAGCAAATCTACTCATTTTCTACTCCTCATCATCTGCTATAAATAGGACTACTTGAATCAACTCTAAGAATTTCTTCTCATATTCTGCTACTGACAGCGATCCCTGTTCTAATTTAAAGAACTCCTCTGTCCGAGCATTCTTATAACGCTTAGGATAAAACTTGTCCGAGAACTCTCTTCTAAATAATGCCCAGGATATACCTTCTATGTGGCTCATATGCAGCGCCCTCTACCAATCGTTTGCTCTCTCCTTAAGCAAGTGTTGGGATTTGTGCTTACGTGTCATCCCCTTATGTATGAATATTTGTTTAATATTTATATTAGTATTATTATTTCATTAAATTGCTAATTATATTTATATTTGGTAAGATGCTTGTAACATTTCAAACATTGTACGATCTGAAAGAGTTCAGATCTAGTCTAAATGAGTTTAGATTAGTGCTAAGAATTAGCAACGATGAGAGTTATAAATGCTAAGAGTTGGCACTGATAAGAGTTATCAGGTTATAAGAGTCAGCGATATCTAAAGAGTTAGAGCCTTGTCTAAAATGGGACAAAGACCTAAGAATATATTAATAATGTCGTAGTTGCAAATAGTTGCAAATAGTGCTAGGAAAGTCATTATGCAAATATGTTCTCAAATATTATGTTCCTGATCTATCTTCACGGATGTTGGTCTGTAAGTGAATACCTTAATAAATATATAAATTGGTGTATATCTATATCTGGATGATCCAGATGGTTAGTCTTAGCAAACCATGAGTTTAGTGGAAGCTCGTATAGAGATACAGGTATTCAGTAAGGACTGAATACTAAACAGACTCATAAAGATCTCCAATAGACATCCCATAAAGCCGTCAATAAAGGGTCTTTCGAGTTAAGTAGTATTTGTGGTCCTTTGACCTGAGTGCCACAGTGGGCTTGTGAGTGATCCACCATACTTTGGTTCCACACATGTCAGAAACCTTTCATAGTCTAACCGCTGAGTGTCGTTGGGTATAGTTCGAAGCTCATGGAGTCCAATGTGCATAGATATGGGATCCATTAGCTCATTTGGGTGAGTATTATATCCTAATACTCTATAGATTATATTTCAGAAAGTCTTATGGCCATAAGCAATAATTCCCGAGAAAAAAGTTTAACCCTAGGGATAAATAATATTACAAAAGTGTTTAGGAATATTATTTATTGAAATACAATTCTAGAGATAAGCTTTCAGTTGGGCATATGGAGATTTGATGGTGTTGATCTATATCTCTTCTCTACTCGGGTATAAATGATTGAAGGATTATATGAATATGTTATAACCTCAACTTGTATAGTCTAACACGTCGCTTTGTAATATCCATAACATATGTGTAGGGCATCATTCACGGACGTATGGAGGAGTTCCATATGACAATTCGGGCGTGGACCTAGAAAGTCTCACAATATGAGTGTACTCATTGTGCATTGGGGTAGCATAATGGATTGAACAGTTCCATCCTAGAAATTCTAGCAAACCGAAAATATGTTTCAGGGTTCCTCGAGTTGTGCACTTGTTTAAACTTAAATGTTAAATATATCATTTAATTAGTTGACAAGAGTTATTAACTAATTAAATGTTAACAAGTGGCACAATTTTATTCCGTGAATTATTTTACTATGAATTCACCCTTTAACCATGTTAGTAAAATCAAATAAGGTAAATGTTAATTATTTAAATAGTTTTTGAATAATTAAATAAATATTATTCAAATAAATAAAATATGTATTTTATTCCTAAATGGAAGACATACCTAATTTGAGAAATATAAATTAAATTAAGAGGAGCATCATTTTGTGATTAATAGTTAATTTTATTAGACCATTAAAATGGCCACCAAAAATTATTTTGGTAATTGGCCACTTAATCTAATTTTGGTAGAGCACTTGTGAAGTGTTGAGAGCATTAAAAATGGTTGAGTTTTATGTATGTTAACAAGAGTGTGAATCAAAAATTCGTGCCAGGATTGAGAGGAAAAAGAAGAGTTGATTTTGAGAGAGTTTTTCATTGAACAAAACTTGTGAGAAAAACCAAAGGAAAAAGAAAAAGAAATCCTTCTTATTTTTCTTTCAAGTAATCAAAACCTTGTTGTTGGAGATTATACTGTTGCTATTCTAGTTTCACAATCCCATCAGATTGTTGGGAACTAGAATTGAACAAAAGTGCACTTCAAGGTGAGCTCAAAGTTAGAGCAAAGAAATCCGGATTTGAAATCTTCATCAGATGTCTTCAAAGGTATGTTTTCTATATTCTTAAGTTGTTAAGAATTGAAGTACAAGTGTATATGTTGATTACATGATAAATTCCGTTGCCAAATTAATGTATATGATACATGTGTTTAGTTTTTTCAATATGTACACAATCACATGCATATACCCTAAAATACGTCAACAACAGAAACGCTGAGTAAGAGACCATCTGGTCCTCGGAGCACCCCATAATCTATAAAATCTCTTCATTGTTTTCCAGCCATGATAATGCTCTCTCTGGATCTCCAGTGCCATCATATGACATGGCGCCCAATTTCTTGGTGCGCTCTAACAATACCCTTGACTTTCTCGGCTGTTGAATTGCGGCAGCCAACATCTGAGCCATCTGTGTCATATCCATAGCTCAACCTAGTGGCTCCACACACTGAGGTGACTACGAAGGGGCTGGTGGTCTCGGGGCATTTTTTGACTCATTAACTTGTTCTGGTTCAGGTACTGCAGCCCGAGCAATGGCTCTCCTAATAAGTGGTCGTCCACAATGATGCATACTTCTGTGCATGTCAATAATGAAACATGATTAATTATACATGAAATGCCATACTTACAAAAATCCAAACCAAAATAAATATTTAATTCAAAACATCGAAAACCTTACTTTGATACCACTCTGATAAAACCCAACCTAGAATCCTACAACATAGACCTAGGTAGGCTCTATCGGGTACCCCAACAGAACGCTTCTCAAAGTCCGCTATAAACCCTAAAAAATTCCATGAGGCAAACCTTAAAATTTCTTTTAATTTCTGTCTGATATATTTTTATAAACACAAGAAAATGTTTAAATTTTTTCTAAAAATTTGAGATTAAAATGGACAGAATTTTTTCTATTTTTCTGAAAATCTATATTCCATAAACCTGCAGAAAATACACTCCAAATATTTCTCACATCTCTCAAATGCAAATGAGACATCCCGTCCCTTCCCAAATCAATCAACACATGCATGTTTTATCATACTCCAACAGACATCCATAGCAAGAGGGCCAACCATTTCAAAAAGGCATAAGTATTCATTTTAGCTCCAAAATCTATTATGTATGCTATACAACGCAAAACTAAATATGATACATATATATGCACTAAAATGTGTACATATAGCTCTGTACATGAACAGGAGATCGTCGTAGGGCTGGCCCACTACTAATCCACAGGAGAAACTATAAGCTGTACGCTGCTGGTTGTACCTGGGGGACAAATAGAAACACAAAAAATAAAGGGTGAGTTGATAAACTTAATAAATGGGTGTGAAATCTGAATAATTATGGAAATATACTGAAAATTCTAAAAAAGTACTGAAAACTGTTCTAAATCATTCATAAATCTCAAATACTGGTAAAACTCTACTGAGCAGTTTTCTTTATTTAAAAATTTTAAAACTAAGCTACTGTTGAAATTTGTAAACATTATTAACAAACATTTTTATTTTCTGAAAAAAACTACATATCTCATACAATTGTCTAAAACTTCTACTCGGTTTTAGTCTATCTAAAAAGCACCAATAGTTACCCTAATGTTGGACCCACTTATCAATGTTGACCGACAAAATGAATCGGTCACAGAGCGGTCTCTACTAGCAACAACCACTGTGACCAATCTGATAAACTAATAGATCTGAGATATCTTACTATCTATATGGAAAAATATACATCGTAGACATATAGCGAGATGAGACCCATAGTATAAGCAACTCACAGACTCAACACCCCGACTCTCCAGAGTTAGTAGAACTCAACCCAACTGATTGACTTACCTACGCATATAGGGTGTCTTGACCGGGTCTATGTTATCCCCACAGGGATTTGAATCTAATAATTGATAACTGATAAATGGGGTACTACTGGCCTTTAAAAACTGGTAATGTCTAAAAACTGTTTCTTACTATTGAAAAATAAATCTCTAAACTGTTGAAAATACTAAACTGTAATTCTAAAATTTTACGGTATTTTTAAATAATAAATTTTCAATTCTCATTATATAAAAATATCAAATAAAATATCATTATGCTTTCTTTAATTCTTAAAAGTCACGTAACTTAAGTAAATTACCTTAAACAAAAATATTTAAATTAGAAAGCACATAAATACTAATAATTTAAAATAAACTGCATTTAATTATTGCTTTCCCACTCACCAATTGTCCTAAGCTAAAGTTTCCTTTCCGGACTTGTCCTTTCACCGGTTTCGACCTTCGGCACCTACAAAGCATAAATTATGCTTTAGTCCCCTTAAAATGGCAAACTTATCAAAATACCCCTAGAGTACATCTTTCGGCCACCATCAAAATTTCTTTCTAAAATTACAATTTTGCCTCCAAAATTCTCAATTTATGTAAAAACTACCATTTTTTGTCAAAGGGGTCCATAATCCCTTATAATTTTCTTTGGACATAATTACCCCAAATCTTTGTCATAAATGGCCATTTTGTCCCATACCCTAACTTTGATTTTCACCTATCAAAACTCATCTTAAAGGTTCTAGAATTTATTTCTAACCCTCAATTTTTGCTAATTGCACTTGTACCACTAAAAATCTCAAAATGGCCAAAAAGACCCAAATGGAATTTTTATCATTTTTCAAATTTCTTCTTACCTATAGTCTTATCTACTTTCCAAATTCATTTTAATGCCCTAAATTTATTCAATTGAAGTCCAATTAAACAAAAACCCTAATTTACTATTCTAGATTTGGAATTTTGTCCTTTTAAAGCAAAATTACCATTAATTCACCCTTGAATTTTGCTTAGGCACTTGGAAACAACTTGAATTTAGTGTGGATTCTTTGATTTGGCTTAGAAATTTCATGGATATCACTGTTCATCTCCTTCCCATCTTCATTTTTGAAATCCTCTCTCTCTCTCTCTCTCTTTTGTTTTATGTTTTTTAACCATTCTTTGAAATAAAACACTTGGCTTTTATATATATACCCAAAAATTGCATAATGGCTCTCCAAGAAATGTCTAATTACTACTTAATCCTCCAATTGAAAAGCCTTTGATTGGTGGCCAATAATTTAATAAATAGTATTCATAACTAATAAAATATAATATAATAGACTAATATATGCAATTGTCCCAATTTGATTGGTCCATGTCTTAAAATACACAGAATTATCCAACAAAAATAGCTTGCTTAGGGTGTGATGCTTACAGTCAAAATTATTGGTACAAATATTGAATTTTCACTACTTAGTCAACCGAAAATTTTCAAAAATATTCGGTGAGCACCCAACGCCCAAATTGACTATGAAATTACGTAATTGGGTCTATTATGGGTCATGTAAACACTTAAAAAAATATTTTGAGATGGTTCAAAATTTGAAACTTCTATGGTTCCCTAATTGTCAAATATTGAAATTCTTGGTATCTGACAATTCATGGGGAACTGGGCATTACACGATCTCCTATATGTCAGTATGTAATCTTTTGTTCTCAGTAAATATCACATAACCCTTTTGGTTGCTTTTCAATGATCTACCCTAAGGTTATTTGAATATTTTTCTAGCATTTCATTAATGTACACAATATTTAGACACGTATACTTTTGCACATATATAATACTCCATAAAGTGGATGTATAAGGGAATATCTACATCTCTTTCTATTCAATTATTTTCTTGGAGCACTGATAGAGATTGAAATTGTCACTCTTAGCAATAGGAGCATCTACTGGATCATATTCCTTTATGCTATACCTGCTAAGTACCTTATCGATATAGTCTTTTATGATAAACTCAAGATATTCGAGTGTAATCTCTATGTATTTGGATTTCTAATACAAAAGATGAAAGTATGCTTACTAAAGTGCATGCATGTGCTATATGTTTATTACAAAGCAAATTATGAATCTCATACATATAGTCGGATTCTAATTTTTCTAGAGCAACAAATACATTTAAATTTAAGTTCATTACACTAATGAAATCAAAGATTGAGATTTCATCTTGTCATGCCTTTGGATTAAACCTGGAGTTTGCCTTGAAATGCATGCATTGACAATTCTAGAACTCAATTAGATGAGCTTGAGCCTCTAGAATAGCATCTTTAAATCAAGCAAACTTTATTAACACTTAACCAATTTGTTTATAATTAAACACTTTAACTCTTTGTTTTATTTCTAAGCTAAGAAATTTTCTCTTTTGTCTAACTCTTAAATCAACAAAACAATCACTTAAGCTTTAATGGTGGCTGACCAAGAGTGAAGCAAAAGATGAATAGAACCCTTTTCAACTCTTGAAAGAGGTTTTCTCTCTCTTATTCACAAAGTGGCTGAACCAATCTTACTTTAGTAATGAAACAATTTCATTTTATGGCCACATCTTCCCTTATTTTTTAAAGTCAATTTTCGGCCCCCATATGCCATACATGTGATAAGGGCAAATTTGTCATATATTTTCTCATGTTTTTATTAGTGATATTTTATGATTTTATGAGAATAAATGGCTATTTATGTGTATTATTGTTATTTATAGGGACTTGAACGAAATTTAAAGAAAGAACGCAAAAGGAGCGAAAACAGGGACTAAAATGCAAAGTTTTCAAAGTATGTGTCCATCGCCCCAGCGCCACAAGTATTTTCGCTCCAGCGCTGAATAGTGATCGAAATAAGAAAAACGACCTGATTAAGTCACGTCTAGCGCTCCAGCGCTGAATATTCACCGCGCCAGCGACGTTACATCGCCCCAGCGATATCAACATACCGCGCCAGCGGTGAAGCCGTTTTCATGCATCACCCCAGCGCCAAGATCACACCGCTCCAGCGGTGAAAGCTTTTTCACGCGTCGCCCCAGCGACAAATGCATAGCGCGCCAGCGGTAGTGCGAGTCCTAGTCCGACGAGAATTGAGATTTTCAAGCTCATATCAATCCCTATATAAAGCCACTCGTTCCCAGCCTTCAAAAAAAGAATCCAAGACGACCCAAGAGCACCAAGAATACAGAGCACGAGTCTTGGAGAGCAATAGGAGCTTAATTGAAGCAACTTTGGAGAGAGATACAAGACGTTCTTCGGCATCAAGAGTTCCTAGGCAGCGCAATTAAGAGCAATTCGACGTCTATATCGGTTTGCTAATAATTGTATCATGTTTTATTTTTATTTTTACTGCTGTTCTCTTGTAGCCATGAGCTAACTTATTTTCTAGGGTTAATATTTGAAATCAATATGTGTGCTTAATTGCCATATCCTTTTAGTATTTAATAAACTTAGTCTTTTATTATTTAAATTACTTGCGTTTAATGCTTCAATATATCTGGCCAATATATGGTGAATGAATTGGTAATATTATTGATAAACTCGGAAGAGGAATCATAATATTTAGACCTAGGTAATTTGATGCATGATTGTAGAGTAACATTCAATGTTGCATATGCAAGTTTCAACTTAGGATAGGAATATACCTAATTGGCATGTATGATCAATAAGACCTAATCTTAATGAATCTTAATTTATTACAAGCACCATAGGAATATAGGTATTTGGTAAACTAAGATATACTTGCATGACCTTGGAAGAGGCTTGTGAATACATTAGTGTCTTGATCAATAATAAAGACTAAGTGAGTTAAATATTAGAGGATTAATCATTAGAAACATATTGAGGGATAATATTAATCCTATGTTTTCTCTACATTGCTATCTTTAAATCTCATTGCATTGTGTTTTTACTTTTATATTGTCTACATTTATTCTTGAATTTTTATTTTTCTGAATAATTATTAGGAAGACATAATTTTAGTAATTGGTTAATCAGAAGAAATTATCCCTGTGGGTTCGACATCCGACTTATTTAGTCTCTTTATTACTTGCATATGATAGTGTATACTTGCACTTAATTTATGATATAGAAATATCGCATCAACATGACCCATGCTTTTGTGTTTATTTGTTTCCCTTTAATATATTAAATAACAAATAACATATGTGCCCTTTATTAATATATCATTATTATACTTTAATAATATAAAATAAAATAAACATTTTTTTGTTTATTTTATAAATATTGCTTGTTGTACAAGCAAGGATATTTTGTAATTATAAAGTTAAATAATGAATGGTTTAGATTGTGCCACTTGTCATCATCCTATTGATCAACAATTGCTATTAACTAATTAATGTACTTAACACTTAAGTATCAATAAGTGCATACTTTGAGGGATCCTGAAATAAATATTTGGTTTACTAGAATTTACTAGATTGAACTATTCAATCAAGTCTGCTGCCTTAATTTACAACGAGTACACTTTATATTATAGGTCTTTTTAGTTCATACCCAATTTGTCAAATGAAACTCTTCCATGAGTCCATGAATGATGCCCTACCCATATGTCACGAATATTTCAAGTCAGTGAATTAGACTATAAAAGTTGAAGTCATCACGTATATGTATAATCATTTTGTCATCTATATCTTAGAATAGTAAAGATATACATCTTTACCTTCAAATTTCTATTCTCTCATTCGTGAATTTATCTTCAAATTTGTATTTTGATAAATAATATATAATAAACACTTTTGCAATATTGTTTAACTTTCCAAAAAACTCTTTTCTCGAGTTTACTGTCTATAGCCATAATACTTTTGAGATACAATCTTGGAGCATCCGGATGTACAACTCACCCATATAAGCTGGCAAAACCTATATCTATATAAACCGAACTTTATAAGCATTGAACCCAGTGACACACAACTTTTAGGCCATGAAAGGTCTCTGACATCTATTGAATCAAAGTATGATGGATCACTCACAAGCTTACCATCATGCTCAGGTCAAAGGACTACGAATACTACTCAACTCAAAAAGACCTGCCATTGATAGCTTCATAACATGTCTATTGGAGGTCTTCATGAGTTTGTTCAATATCCGATCCTAATTGAATACCCATATATATACGAGCTTCCACTAAGCTCATGGTCTATCAAGATTAACCATCTAAATCATCAAGATACAAATATACACTATTCTATATAAAAAGCTTTTATCGATAAACCCGCATTGGTAAAATAGATCAGGAACATGGTGTTTGAGAACTGACTGCATAATGACAATTTCTAACACTATTTTAACTTTTTGCAACTATGTTATTATTAATATATTCTTATGTGTTTATCTTATTTTAGATAAGGCTGAAACTCGTTAGATTTTGCTGACTCTTATAACCTACTAACTCTTAGTTGTGTTAACTCTTAGCATTTATAACTTTTAACATTTTTTAAACTCTTATCACTCATTAAAATTTCTTTAGACCAATCTGAACTCTTTCAAATTATACAATATCTAAAACATTACAAGTATTTTACAATTTAATAAATATAATTAACTATTAAAGAATTTTTGATTGTATAAATATTAAAATAAATATTCATACAAAATAGGATGACACGTAAGAATATATATGAACAAAAGATGCATCTCCAAGATTTTTTATCTCAAAATTATTTTAAAGAAATCTCTTAGTTTCATGTAATATGCCTATATCATTCTATGCTAGCGGTATTTCTTTAGTATATAAATCCATTAAAATAAACTTACTCCCATTGAACTTATGATATATGCATTCATCAAATGTATTTTTCTCAAAACTAAATTAGGTAATCACTTGATAAAAAATGATACCATTGACGGAATGCTTACTTGAGACTGTCGATGGACTTCTTCAATTTACAGACCATAATATTTGAATCTTTGGATAGAAAGCTTTCTGGTTACACCATATATAATGTTTACTAAATATTACTATTGAGAACCGCAGTCTTTACACCCATTTTATATAGCTTCAAATCAAAATGAGTTACAAGTGCCATAATAATTCTAAAATAGTCTTTTGTTGATACTAGAGGGAAAGCCTCTTTGTAAACAATACCTTCATTCTGAGTAAAACCCTTGATAATAAGATGTGCATTATATCTTTCGATGTTGCCTTTTCAATTCCTCTTGATCTCAAATATCCATTTATAACCAATGGGTTTTGTACTTTTTGACAACTCAATAAGATCCCAAACGTTGTTATTTCTCATGGATTTTATCTCATCCTTTATGGCCTCAATCTACTTACCAGAATTAGAACTTTGTTCAGCTTGATTGAAATTATTGGATCATTTCTCAATTTTATATCAAACTCATATTCTTATAGATAAATGATAAAATCATCTTAAATGACTCTTCTCTATTCTCTAGTGGATCTTCTTAATGGCACTTATTCTTAAGTTTATTTAGGTTACTCTTGATAAAAATAAGGAAATTATTTATTTTGGATTGAGAGCTCCTGTATATTATCTTATTTTTCTAGATCTGCTTCTTGAATAATATCAATTAAAAAAGTCTGATCATTTTCAATAGCAGTCGTAGTAAGAGAAATAAAATCATCTTTAAAGACAATATCCCTATTATACCTTATCTTCCCCTAAACTCAATACCTTAAGAAATTTAGCATTCTTATTTTAAAAAAGGATTTACTTAAAGGATCATAAAACTTGAAACCACTCATTCTTTCAACATATCCAACAAAAAACAGGTTACTATTCTTAAGTCTAGTTTCTTTTCATTAAACCTATATGGCCTAGCCTAATACTAGGCCATGCAAGTATTAAGGATACTACTTTATTTGGAACTTTATTAAAGATATAAACTATAGTATTTAGTGCTTCTCCCCAAAGTGATTTAAGTAAAGAAGAATGACTAATCATACTTCTCACTATGTTCTTATGTGTTTAGTTTCGTCTCTCAATAACACCATATGCTTGGTTTCCCAGGCATGGTGTATTATGGAACGAATTTACCAAAAAAAAAAAGATAATGGGCATTGTTCACTTGATCTATTGTATCGTCCATAGTATTCACCACCATAGTTAGATTTAATAGTTTTAATTTTCTTGCCAAGTTAATTTTTAACTTTTAGCTTTAAAAATATTAAATACATCCAGAGACTAAGACTTCTTAGGAATCAAGTAGAAGTACGAATAGTCATCAATGATCGTAATAAAATACTGTTGGTCATTCCAAGAAGTCGTAAGGAATTATCCCTAAATATCAGTACGTGTTAGTTCTAAGATGCTATTGCTCTTATTTGCACCTAATTTTCTATTGTTTGTCTGTTTTTCCTTAATACATTTAATAAAAAATTTAAAATTTATTAAATTATAGGAATCAATAATTTTATCTGACACATGTCTTTCTATTCTTTATTTAGAGATATGTCCTTAACGCTTGTGCTATAACATAGAGAAATTCTTATTAGTTAACTTTTACTTTGTACCAAGTTTATTATCATGCAAGGATTATTAAAAAAGGCAGTAATATATAATTTATAAAGACTATCAATTAGAGAACCAGTACTAATAAGATTTGAATTTTGATAAAGATTGAATTTATTATTTTTGAATGAACAAGAATATCCTAATTTCTCCACACTAATAATAGAAATTAAGTTTTGTCTAAATGAAAGTACAAAATATGTCTCATCTAAAACCAAATAAATTTTGTTTCTAATTATAATCAAAACAACCCTATGGCCTTTATAAGAATTGCATTGTCGTTTTCCTATTTGATGTATCTTTCAGCATCAATTGACAATGGGCTCCTAAGATAACTTTGTATAAACACACTTATGTAATAGTTGCACCTATATCTACCCATCAGATGTGTTTAGGTATAGATTTTAAAATAACTTTAGAAAAATAAAGTCGAGAAGTGTTCTATTTTTAACACGTCATTGGGCATACTTGAGACAATCATTCTTCACATGACCTAACTTTTTGCAGAAGAAATAAATAATCATTGAATCTTGTTTGTTTTGCACCTTATTATGTGAAGTTTCCATTGTAGTTTTCTTTCCTTTATTCTTTATTCTTTTTTTATTGGTAACCTTATTTTGAGAAGTATTTGCTAAGTGAGCACTTTTAATCTTTCCTCGCTTCAATCTATCTTCTTCTTATAAACAATGTGAAATTAGCTCATTAAGAATCTATTTAATCTTTTCAGTGTTATAACTTACTTCAAATTAATTATACTATACAGAAGAGATATCAAAACCAAATACACGAGCAAGTCATTTGACAGCTCTAACTTTAATGCTTTTAATTCTAAAGCAAGATTAGACATCTGATAATGTATTGCTTTATATTCTCTTTACATTATACTTTATTGAAATAAGATTAACTAGTATTGTACTTGTTTTAGCCTTTTTATTTTTTAGGAAAGCATTGTTCAATTTCTTCAGGGAATTTTTTAGCGTTTTCTTTCTAAAAAATAGTGTATTAAAACATATGAATGAAATTTATATTGCCAAATATAGTAGAAGCAGATAAACTTACAAAGCATACATAATAAAATAACATACTCACAATCATGTCATTATTTTAAGTATATACATACATGACATAAATAACATACAAAGGTGGGCTCCATCACAAGATATCTAACAAAACATTGATATTTAATTTTTGGACAAAAATATCAACTGTAAGTGGTACTCTCAATACAATAATTAAATATTAATAATAAATCCTACAAACAATAAGCCTTTATTTGGATAGACTTATTGCATACTTAGAAAACTTGATAATTATCACACATTTATTATCGCAAATATGCCTATTATTTGGCCAAAATATAATCTTCCTTTGTGCCGATTATTTTTAGTATAAATAATAAATATATTAATCTTAATATCCCAAAATAAAAAAATCTACATGACAAATGTTACTTTGGCAACATGTTATTTCAATTAATTTATTGTGAAATATAAGACAAATAGTGCAAAGAAAAAGAATCGAATGCCCATAATTAAAAAAAAATTAAAAATTTTCTTATGCGCTGGAGTAGCGCGCGGCGCCAATGCCGCTGTGATCTACTAACGGTTCAAAACAGGGTCAATAATTGTCAAGTTAAATTCAAATGGGTCAAATTTTAGTCTAAATTTATAAGTTTGAATTTAAAAATACCTAAAATGGACTACAAATAAATTTGGGTCAAAATTAAGATCTATTTGTAAATTATTCAATGTCTTAGAATAAATTATAATTATTTAAAATTAGAGGAAACTGAGTGAGAAGAGTCAATCATATTAAGACCTCTTGAAAAATATTACAAACTTTTATAACTAAATATAATTATCCAAACTTTTATAGCTAAATATAATTATCCAAACTTTTAAGGAGCTATATGAAAATAGCTAATATTATAGGGACTATTTACAAAATTTTAAACTTTTATGATCAAAATATAAATAAGTAAAATTGGGAGAGGTCTTAATGACACTTGCCAGATAAATCCTTGTTTTCTCGTACCACCGCCCATCCTTTTACTTTTTTTATAATAATAATAAAAATTAATAATGGAAAAAAAATTTAAATTATCTGCAAAAACATTAAATTAAAGTGAAATTTTAATATTTTTTTTATTCTTCAAATCAATAACCCTTAATTATATTAGAAACTTCAAATCATTATTAAAATTATACATTTAATATTTTTCTCAATAAATTCATAAAAAATTCATACATATAATATTTTTATCATAAATAACTATACGAAAAAACGATATTCAAAATATGAATATATGTATTAACAAACTTAATAATTTAATATAATTTATACTTTGATGTCACTTGTTAAACATAACTATAAATTTGATTTATATGAATATGAATATAATTCAAGATCTTTTATATCAAATTATTAGGATGGATATTAAAAAAAAATAAATGAAAAATTTATGGTGATTAGAATTTAAAGATTAACAATCTTAAATAAAAACTATGAATATATTTCTACAATCAAATTTATGTAAGCTCAAAGGAGTTCTCTCTCTATGACAAAAAAAAAATAAAGAAGAACATTACGTGTATTGATTTAATTTGTGGACCACAAACAAAAAAACAATCTTTATATACTAAATTAAATTACAATATCATCACTTATAATTTAAACTAGTATTATATTTTTACATATAATAAACATATATCAAATTAAATGTCTTTAAAATTTAATAAAAATAGTCCAAATATATTACTTAAATTGACTTATATTTAATATAATTTATAATATATAATTATTATTTATATATAAGCCTACATAAAAATAATAATAAAACTTGATACCCACAACTAAAAGAAAACAATTCTTAATTATTGTTAAAATTTAAATCCCTAATTTACGCCTTGAGGGCACAACCTTTTCCGCTCAAGCAATCATACAACTACATTAATCGTCATAAATTTTAACCTTGTGGGGTCCCTCACGCACATTAATTTTGGTACATCAAATCTAATATCGAGAGGAGATCATTAGTTGAACTAAATTAATATGTATCCAATAGAATTAAAAGAATTATTTATATTTTTTGAAAAGATTGAAGTCATCCTAAAACTAAATTCCAAGACTATGCTCGCAATATTCCTCGACATAAAAATAGGACCCACGTCACTTCAGATGGAAAAACTTGCGCTATAAATTAAAAAGTAGAATATTATTCTACACAAATGATAAAGACTCAAAATAGATCTTATTAATTTACCGTATAACTTAAAAATTAACTGTTAAGAGAAAACTCAAAATTAATAATAAAAATTAGAATGTAACACAAAAGTTAGTTGTTGGAAAAAAGAAATATTAATATTAAAAATAAATTTTAATAATAAAAACAAATATTAGTAATACTTAGCACAATATGCACTTTCCTATTCTTGTGATTTTGTATGATTCGGTTCAACTCCAGCAAATGTTCGACACTTTGTTTTAATTGATTCTGACAATCAACTTTATTAAAGTAATGGATTTTTTTTTATAAAAAAAGTCTTAATAATCTCTCTAATTTTACTCAATATTAATATTAAAAAATAAGTTTATAACTCAAAAATTAATTTTTAAGAAAAAACTCAATATTAATATTAAAATTAAATTTTAACAATCTCCTTAACATAAAACATAAACTGAAATATAGATAAATCAAAAAAGTTAAAAAATTAATTACCTAACAAGAAATATATGTCAAACATAGATAAATCATATTGAAACATATATACATCGAGACAGTCAAGAAATTAATTATCTATCTTGAAACATACTTGAATATATATAAACCAATAAATTAATTAAGAATACAATTCTCGAACTTAAGACCCATTCTGCGTATTATAATAATTTATAACTCAATTAAAAAATTTTAATTATTTAAAATATGTTTAATATTATTATAAAAAACAAGTCTTAGGTGATCAAAAACAAACCATTTATCGTGCCTGCTCGCAGAGAACGTGTTTCTGGTTTCTTGTTATTTGATACGCTAAATCTTTTCCGATTTCCAAAATCATAAAAGCTCTTTCCTTAGCACATACTTTGACCTCACTTAAATAAGATACAGCTAATTATTATATGTTTTGACGGGTTTGCGGAAGAAAATATATAGAGTCTACATATGTAACATTAGTTAATAATTATTATTATATGTTCGAAACAGATCCCAATCACTAGATGTACGTGAATTTTATAGTTTATAGTTTACACTTTGTGTTGTAATTAATTTTTATAAATTATTTTCTACAAATATTACATTACATATTTTAAATCTCAATATTATATTTTACATATCAATTAATTATAATAACTATTAAACTAATTAAAATTAATATAATAACTACTAAAATTAGATATCTGCCTTCCACAACTAAAGTAAATTAAAGCCCATAATGACCACAATTGAATATATTAATTATAATAATTGCCAAAACTGAATAACAGCCTCCCATTATTGAAGGAAAAAATAACTATAACAATTGTCAAAATATATATTAATTACAATAATTGTCAAAATAGGGTATTTGCCCCCACAACCGGAGGAAATAATCATTATAATAATTGCCAAATTTGAATATCTATCTCTCGGAGGAAGTAAAAGTCCAATAATTACCACAATTGGATTACTAATTATAATAACTACCAAAACAAAATATCTGCCTCCCACAACTTAGAGGAAATAATAATTATACAATTTGGATATGTGCAAGGAAATAATAATTATAATAAATAAATAACTACCACAACTGGATATGCTAATTATCATAACTGCCAAACATTAATATCTGCCTCTCACAACTAAAAGAAATAATAATTATAATTCCTGCCAAAACTAAATATCTACCTCCTAACTACCACAACTAGAGGAAATAATAATTATAATAATTACAAAAAGTGGATAATAATAACTACCAAAATTGGATATTTGCCTCCCCCTACTAGAGCAAATAAAAGCCCATTAATTACTGCAATTGAATATACTAATTATAATAACTGCCAAAGTTGAATATTTACCTCGCTCAATTAAAGAAAATAATAATTAAAAAATTTTCAAAATGTATATTAATATAATAACTACCAAATCTGGATATTTGCCTCCTACAACTAGAGGAAATAATAATTATAATAACTGCCAAAACTAAATATCTATCTACACAATTGGAGGAAGAAAAAGGCTAATACCTACCACAACTGGATATACTAATTATAATAACTTCCAAAAGTAGATATCTGCCTCCCACAACTTGATGAAATAATAATTACCAAAATTGGATATCTGCGAGAAAATAATAATTATAACAAATAAATAACTACAACAACTAGATATATTTATTATAATAATTGTGAAAATTAAATATTTGCCTTCTATAACTATCACAACTAAAGGAAATAATAATTATAATAATTGTCAAAATCAGATATCTACATCTTAGCTACCACAACTAGAGGAAATTATTATTATAACTAGAGGAAATAATAATTATAATAACAACAAAAAAATGGATATATACATCTCACTGTTAGACATAACCATAAATTAGATTCATACCCAATATCACCTAAGATCTATCATGTCAAATTATTAGGATGGATGTTGAGCAAAACATATTTTAAGAATTCATGATGATTAGAACTTGAAGATTAATAACTTTGAATGAAAACTACGAGTATAATAACCTTTCACAGTAAAATTGTTTTAGACTCAATAGGGTTCTTTCTGTGATGAAAAATAGGAGAACAGTATTACATATTTTGATTTGACTTGGGAACCACAAAATAATATCTTTATATATTATGTTAAATTATAATCTTATCATTCATAATTCAACTAGTATTAGATTTTTACATATGACAAGCCCATATCAAATTAGATATCTCTAGAGCCCAATAAGAATAGCCCAAGTAGATCACTTAAATTGGCTCACATTTAAGATAGCTCATAATATATAATTATTATTAATATTTGAGCCTACATAATGGAAATAATAAAACCTAATAGTCTCTCACTTAAGCCATATATGTCATCTAAAAATAATTACACAATATAACCTTAGTGTACATAATAAATACTATCTTATCTTGAAACATCTCTTTAGATACAATCTAGTCTATTAATTATATCAATATGAGATTAAAGTGACCTTCGCTATATATATATATATATATATATATTTGCAAATAGACCCATCAATGGTCACCATACCAAAATAATTAATGACAAAGATTAAATATGGATGTGTAGCATGAAATTTACATGAAATATAAATCTCAAACATTTCTATTTTCAACTAGTCTTACTTTATAACTCCAATTAGTTAAATACTTTCTAACTTTATCTAAAACTATAGTAGAAAGGGCAACCTTATGTCAAAGTTTCAACAAACAATCTATCAAACTATATTCTATAGAAATAAACTATATGTGAATCTTTAACCAAATAAATATCAAATGACAAACTTTCACTATTTATGCACATTATCAAATAACACAACACTTATATGAGCAATATGTTTCTGAAACACCTTGGGTGGTAATCTATTGGTGAGTGGATTCACAATCATAGAGTTTGTACCAATATGTTATATTGACACTTGTTGGCTCTGAACTCTTTCTTTAGCAACTAGAAACTTGAAGTCAATGTGCTTAAACTTTGAAAAGCTTCTATTGCTATAGGAATACATCATTGCAGCTTTATTATTACAATAAATTTTCAAAGGTTTTTCAATACCATTAACAATATGCAACCCTGTGATAAAGTTTCGCAACCATATCTTATGATTCAATACCTTAAAACAAGTTATAAACTCGACCACTATAGTGGAAGAAGCTATAAGCATCTGCTTATCACTTTTTCAAGAAAATAGTTCATTTAACCAAAGTATATTTATAACCTAATATGGATTTCTTAATATCTAGGGATCCAATAAATTTAGAGTTAAAATACCCTATGATTTTTAATCTATCCAATATCCTATATGTGCGCATATAATATTTTATTCTCAGTAAATATCACATAACCTTTTCACTGCTTTCTAATGATCCATCCTAGGGTTACTTAAATATCAACTTAGCATTTCATTCATGTATTCAATATCTAGACATGTACACTTTTGAACATGCATGAGACTCCCTACAATTAATACATAAGTGAAATTCTACATCTCTATCTATTCAATCTCATTTTTGGGGCACTTACCAAGACTGAATTTATCACCCTTAGCAATGGGCATATCTCTTAAAGTGTAGTCCTTTATACTATACCTACTAAGCACCTTATCTATATAGTTCTGTTGTGATAAACTAAGGATATGTCAAGTGCGATCTCGATGTGTCTATATAGTTCAGTTCTTTTATCTTAAAATTCTTTTATAAAAATCTCTTAGTTTTATGTAATAGGCCTGTAATGTTGTTTGTTAGCAATATGTCATTGACATATAAAACTATGAAGATAAACTTACTCCCACTGAACTTATGATATATACAGTCATAAAATGCATTTTTCTCAAAATAATATAATTAATTGATAAATCTTATGATACCATTGACATGATGCTTACTTGAGATTATATATGGACTTATGTAATTTACAGATCATATTCTTTGGATCTTTAGATAAAAAGTTATCTAGCTGCACCATATATATTGTTTCCTAAATATCACTATTAGAAAATGGAGTCTTTACTTCCATTTTATATAGCTTAAAATCAAAATGGGTTACAAGTGCCATAATGATTCTAAAAGATTCAGTTATTGATATTGGAGAAAAAGTCTCTTTGTGAACAATACATTCTTTATGAGTAAAACCACTTAGTAATGAGACATATTTTGTAAACAATGTCTTTTGAATCTCTCTTGGTCTTAAATATCTATTTGCAACCAATAGGTTTCGTACTTTTTGGCAACTTAATGAGATCCCAAACATTGTTATTTCTCATAGATTTCGTCTCACCCTTTATGGCTGTAATCCACTTGAGTAAGAATTAGAACTTTATTTGGCTTTATTGAAATTGATTGGATTATTTCTAATTCCTATATCAAACTCACGTTCTTGAAGATAATCGACAAAATCATCCGAAATTATATATTTTGGATGAGGAGTTCTTGTATATTGTTTTGTATTTTTCAGATTTGCTTCTTGAATAATGTCAGAAAAAAGTCAGATTATTTTTAATAGCAGTTGTAGGAAGAAAAGTAAATTTATCTTGAAAGATAATATCCTTTATTTCCCTATCTCCCCCCCAACCCAAACTCAAACTCAATATCCTTAAGAAATTTAACATTTCTATCACAAAAAAAAAAAAAAAAAAATACTTGAGGGATCATAAATCTTGAACTACTTGATCTTTCATAATATCCAATAAAATAAGAGTTAATTGTTCTTATTTCCAATTTCTTTTCCTTAGGTCGGTATGGCATAGCCTCAGTTTGATAATTTCAAACATGCAAGTGTCTAATACTAGGCTTTTTATCAATCCACAACTTGTATGGGATTTTAGATATTACTTTACTTGAAACTCTATTAATGATATAAATTATAGTATTTAGTGCTTCTCTCAATAGTGATTCAGATAAAGAAGAACGATTAATCATACTTCTCATTATATCTTTAAGTGTTTAGTTTCTTCTCTTAGCAATACCATTTATGCTTGGTTTCCCAAGCATTGTGTATCATGGGATGATGCCACATTGCTCTAGGAATTTAGCTAAAATGGATAATGGACGTTGTTTACATGATCTGTCATATCTTCTATAGTATTCACCACTATGGTCAGATTTGATAACTTTAATTTTCTTGCCAAGGTAATTTTCAACTTTAGCTTTGAAAAATATTAAACACATCCAAAGATTAAGACTTCTAATGAATTAAGCAAATGTACCCAAAATGAGAATAGTCATCACCATTCTAAGAAGCTATAAGAAATGGTTAAAAAATATCAATAAGTGTTAGTTCTAAGACATTATTGCCTATAGTGGCACCTAATTTTCTATTTTTTGTTTGTTTTCTATTAATTCAATTAATACAAACTTTAAAATCTATTAAATTAATAAAATTAAGAATTTCATCTAATACGAGTCTTTCTATTCTTTATTTAGAGATATGTCCAAAATGCTTATGCTACAACATAGTAAAATTCTTATTAGTTAACTTTTGCTTTGTACCAAGTTTTTTAGTAGGCAAAATTCATAAAAAAAGGCATAAGTATCTAATTTGTAAATATGATCAATTAGAGAATCATTATCAATAAGATTTGATTTTGGATAGAGAATAAACTTATTGCCTTCGAATGAACAAGAATTCATGATTTCTCCGCACTAGAAACATTAATTAAGTTCCGTCTAAATGATGCTACATAGTAAGTCTCATCTAAATCCAAATAATTTTCAGTTTCTTATTGTAATCTAAACAATCCTATGGACTCTACTAGATCTGCATTGTCGTTTTCCACTTAGATGGATCTTTTAGCATCAATTGGCAATGAACTCCTAAGACAAGCTTGCATAAACAAACTTATGTAAGTAGTTGCATCTGTATTTGCCCACCAAATGTGTTTACATACAAAAGCTAAAATAACTTCAAAACAAACGAAGTAGAGAAGTATACATTTCTTAATACACCATTAGGCATACTTGGAACAATCCTTCTTCATATGACCAACTATTTTGCAGAAGAAACAAGTAATCACCGAATCTTGTTTATTTTGCACCTTATTATGTGAAGTCCCCATTGCATATTTCTTTCCTGTATTCCTTTTTATTTTCTTATTGGTAATCTTATTCTAAGAAGTATTTACTAAGTGAGTACTTTCAGTCTTTCATTGCTTCAATTTGTCTTCTTCTAGCACACAATGTGAAATAAGCTCACTAAGAGTCCATTTAACCTTTTAGGTATTATAATTTACTTTAAATTAACTGTAGTATATAGGAAGATATATCAAAACCAGATGCACGAGCAAGTAATTAGATAGCTCTAACTTTAGTGCCTTTAATTTTAAAATAAGATCAGACATCTGATGATGTACTCCATTTTATTCCATTTGTCATTATACCTTATTGAAACAAGGTTAGCTAGTAGCATACTTATTTTAGCCTTTTCATTTTTGACAAAACGTTGTTCAATTTCCTCAAGGAATTTCTTAGTATTTTCTTTCTAAAAAATAATGCCTTAAACATAGGAATAACATTGATACTAAAAATACAATAAAAGCAGATAAACTTATAAAGAACATATAATAAAATAAAAGCCAAAATCATGTCATTATTTTAAGCAATATAGGCATGACATACATAAACATACAAAGGTGGCTTTCATCACTAGATACCTAGCATAAACATTGATATTTAGTCTCTGAACAGAAATATCAACTGTAATTGGTACTCTTAATGTAGTAATCAAATGTTAATAATAAATCTTACCAACAATGAGCCTTTCTTTGGACAAACTTATTGCATGCATAGAAAACTTGATAATTATCACACATTTATTACCATAAATATGCTTATTATTTGGCTAAAAAATAATCTTCATTAGGGCTGATTTTTTTTTTTTTGTGCATAAATAATAAACATATTCCTCTTAATATCCCAAAATAAAGAAATCTACATAACAATGTTACTTTGGCAACATATTATTTCAATCAATTTATTTTAATATAAGACAAATAGTGCAAAGAAACATAACTTAATACCCATAAATAGAAAATTATGTTTTTATATGCATTGGAGTGGTGTGTGGCGCCAAGGCTGCTATGGTTACAACGCTGTTAATAGTTTAAAACAAGGTTAAATATTGCCAGGTCAAATTCAAATGGGTCAAATTTTAGGTTGAATCTTCATGAATTGGATCGGGTAAACCTAAATCTTCCAAAAATAATTGCAAAACCCTAAAACTGAGACTCTAAATTTGCCAACTTCAGCTTTACGAATACCCAAAATAGATTATAAATAAATTTGGGTCAAAATTAGGATCTATTTATAAATTATTCAAAAAATTTAGGTAAAACTATGATTACTTAAAGTTAGAGGGGGCTGAGTGAGCAAAGTCAATCACAATGGAACCTATTTAAATATATTACAAACCTTTTGTAACTAAATGTAATTATCTAAAACTTAAGGGCTGTATGAAAATAGCCAATACCATTATGGTCTATTTGTAAAAAATTTAAATTTTTATGATCAAAATATAAATAAGCAAAATTAAGTGGGGTCTTAATGATCTTTATTAGATAAACCCCTACTTTCTCATGCGCCGCCCATTGTTTTCTTTTCTAAATTGTAGTTGAATTTTGGTGATTTTCATTCTTAATTCTTTAAGTCAATGAACCTTAATTATATTTGAACCCTCAAATTATAATGATAGTTGTAAACTTAATGTTTTTCTTAACAAAATCATGAAATTCATATCTAATTATATGAAAAAAAGATATTCAAAACATGAGTATATGCTTTAACAATCCTAATAATTTGATATAAATTTTGCTCTAATATCCCTTATTAGACATAACTATAAATTAAATTCATATTCACATTAATAAAATTTAAGATCTATCATATATATGTGATAAAATAAAACGAGAAAAGCATTGCGTGTTTGAATTTAACTTGGAGACTAAAACTTAAAAATAATTTTATATATTTAGCTAAATTATATTTTTATTACTTATAATTTAACTAATATTAAATTTTTATATAATATAAATTTATATAAAATTAAATATCTTTAAAATTAAATAAAAATAATTTAAATAAATTACTTAAAAAATATCCAACTCGAATGAGTCTCAGTGCATAATCTTTGCCGTTCACGCAATCATACAAAGGTTTGATTTTAGACCTTGTGGGCACCTCATGCACAGTACGTACATCAAATCTAATATCGACAGATGATCATTAGTTGAACTAAATGAACCCGCATCCAATATAATTAAAAGAATTATTTATATTTTTTGAAAAGATTGAAGTCATCTTCAAACTAAATTCCTAGACATAAAAATAGGATTCTTATTCAACCGAGGACCCACGATGTTCCTGATAGTAAAGATTTTATTGTTTTTGTTTTTGTTTTGTTTTCTTGGTTTGTTTGTGTTTTTCTTTTTCCCACGGTCTGATATTGAGGATTATGGTATCTACAAACCCGTTTAGGACTCGTTAATAGAAAGATAATTCACATGGATTTATGTTGAAGACAACGCATCGTTATAGAATCACAATTGGGTATTCATTTTGAGTTTTGAGATTAGAAACAATCAAGCTGTCAACGTCGAGCACTATTTGAACTTTAGTAAATTTACCAGTTAATCTGCCAATAAAATTGGTAATTATCACTTTTAGTTTTAGTAAGTTTATAATAGTTAAATACTTTATTAAAAAAATTATAATTGTAAAAAACTCTCTTTTAGAGCGTAATTGAATAATTTATTTTGAAAAAAATTATTACAACAAATAGAGTAACCAACTGATTTGAATCTATTAAAGGAGAAATTGGTATATCTGAATTTCAATAATGAACAAATTAATAAATTTTCTAAGGATTTGTTTTTTCTTCTTTTAAAAGTTTTTGGCGGAGATGAGAAATTTACCATAAGACACTAACTTTTAACTTATATTTTTACTTTAATTCGAATAGATGCGAACGTTAAGCGCATTCACAATCAATTGGGACCAATCGAACTATATCCAAGAAGCTCTCTAAGGTTTATTAATAATATCACATAAAGAGGCCAATACAATTCCAAATAGATGTACTTTCTTTTTTTCTGATATTTTACACCAACATATCGAAAATATTTTACTCTCATAAGGACACTAACATGAAATATTCAAATTATTTTAATAAATTCAATATAACATTGAAGTAATGAACAAGAAACTGTGCAATGAAAATGTGAAAGAGTTGTTTAAAGAAAATATGTTCTAAAACTAAAAAATCAAAGCTTATTCATTTTTGGTTGAGTAATAAACAATAATGTTTTGCATTTGTTTTGCTCCTAAATTACTATAATGAAAATTTTAATGTCTTTCGTTCGGAATTACAGTAATTTTATACTTAGTTTGGCTTCTCTCATTCAGTTTCACTGCAAATGCAATTACTCAACACTTGTGTTTCTAATTATGTGGCTGTTGAATTCTTGAAGGCTTTATATGTCAAAATATATTAATTTAAAATATTTATTTTCAAAAGTGAAAGAAATTTAAAACTATCATGTTAGACATATGAATTCAAATATACTCAAACCTTTTACTAAATTTACACTTATATATATTTAAAAAATGCTATCTAAGGTTTACCCTGTATGCACATGCATACTCGCTCATACTTGTTTTTATATAAAAACAAATGTCTTTAATTAAGATTATATTTTACACTTATATATAATACTTGAGAGGGTATATATATATATATATATATATATTAAATACTAATTTTAAAAAAATTATTCTATAATAAGACGTACTACTTAAACATTTATATTGAGACAAGCACCCTCCCATAAAAGTGTGCTTCCCCGATTAAGTCAGAATTTAAATTTTAATGGATATTAAGATAGTTAATTTTCTTTTTCCTCTTGTAGAAGCTTTTTAGTTCAAGTAAGATATGCTCAAATGTTGTAAGTGTTACACCTAATGGTTTCAGTAGTATAATTTGGGTGAAATATACCTCAAAACTGTATGTGTTACTTTTAAAAAAATCTTAATAATATAATATAATTGTAGGTATAGTTCAAATAAGAGGTGACTTAAAATTATACATGTTTTAAAATTTTTTTGATGGTATAATCTTATTATAATGTTAGTAGTATAATTTGTTATAGTATCAACATTATAATTTTATGTAATCTTAAAAAAAGTTAATTTCAAAAAAATAACATTTATTTTTAAACCTTAAAAAAAGAAAACAAAACAAAACAAGCGTCTTTCAGACATAACATTCGTATATATTCAGTTCAACAATTCGGTCAAATTTAAATCTATTTAATTATTAAAAGAAAAAACTTCTTAATAGTTTATAAAGAATAAAATATTTAAGAGAAAAGATAAACTCTACATTTATGGCACGCTTTGCATGCTCGCGGACGAACGAAGCACGTACCAAGTACCTGGTCACACCTTTTTAAAGTGTCTTTGGATGTCATTTGATGCAAAAGCAACCCTATGTTTAAACTAGCATATCTTTGTTTTCTTTTTTAATTGTTTTATTTCTTCTGTCTATATATAACTTATTATCGAAGCACTCATCAGTTTGTTGTCTATCAAAGATTCTAAAACTCCCAACAATAATGGTGCCAACAGGGTTCAGGTTCAATCCCACAGATGAGGAGCTCATTCAGATTCTGGAAAATAAAGTAAATGCCCAGGAAATGCCTCATCATTTCAATTTGATTGTCGAAAGAAACGTATACGACCATGAACCTCAAGATCTCCGATGTTTGTTAAGCCTTCCTCTCTCTTTTAGAGAATTTGCCAATTTGTTTTATAGTGAAATTGATATATTCCGGTTTCTCTCTAATTCACATTTACTGTTTATCTTTTTATTGTTATTATTATTATTATTATTTTTTATTAAAAGTTGATCAATTGCACTCGAAATAGAGTTTCTAACAATTATAATTTATTAGAGAAAATAAATATATAATTTTAATATTTATCTAAGAGTGAGCTTAATCGATATATGTTTGATCATATAGGGGATCACACAATGGCTTTGCCTGAAAAAAGAGATATTGCTATTGTATGAGGGAGAACGATTCAAGAGAAGTATCGGGTCGAGGATGGTGGAAAGCCACAAGCCATGTTAAGAAAATTTATGCTAACAATGGATGTGTGATCGGCTACAAAAGGCCTTTAACATTTCACAAGTTTAAAGATGATCAACGAAACTGTAGCAATGCCATCAAGACTAACTGGATTATGCCTGAATTTGGCCTCGAGTTTGTTCATACGGTTTGTTAGTGTTGAAGCGGAAGCACACAAACGAGTTAAACAATTCACCCAAGTAATATAATAATGCAGAACAAGTTATTAAGAAATAAAAGAGAGAAAGGGTAGAAGAATAACACACAAAAAATTACGTGGTTCGGCAACTTGCCTACGTCCACGGCGGATCAAGATCACACTCTTCTCTTATTATGAATCACAAGGCAACCACAAAGTATGCCTATTACAAGAAAGATCACCAAGAATACTCTCTCTTGCTCTTTACAGATTTTCTCTCACAAAGAACCACTAAGAATAATCACTAAGATTATTGTTGATCACCAAGATCTCTCTAAGATCACAAAGATCTCACTAACTTGATCACAAAGGTTGTCAAGTTCACTCTCTGTATTGTTTACAAGCCAATTGATAGCCTTTTATATAGGCATTGAGACGTCCTAGATATTCCCTATACGTGTGGGAGTCGTATTAGGGAGTCCTAGAGCAAGTGGGAGACGAAATTAGGAAGTTTCCTAATTTTGGGACACTGTTCCGGCGTTCAGCGCCGTGGCGCTGGTTCGCGTCGCCGCGGCGCTGGGCCGATATTTACTGAGCGCTGCGGCGCTGGATCCTAGCGCCGCGGCGCTCAGGTACTGGAAGTGGCGCCGCGGCGCTCATCCTGGTCGCCGCGGTGCTGGCGCCTGATGCGCGCCCTTCTTCGATTTTCGCCTCCTTTTGCGTCCGTCTTCGATCTGTGCGCACCCTACGCACTTGGCTTGATCCCCAAATCATATTCCAATGATTTTTAATCAATATTCTTACCAAATCCCCTCCTTGATTTAAAATCATCCACAAAGTAACTCAATCTCTCATTTCCGCATCTTTGGTCACCCTTACAAAGTAGTGACTCCGGTTAAGTCCTTGCATAGGACGAACTTAACCGAGGGCAGTGGCTTAGTCAACATATCAGCAGGGTTTTTTGATGACGTTATCTTTGTCAGACTAACTTTACCACTTTGGACAATCTCACGAATGTAATGGAGCCTCACATCAATGTGTTTCGACCTCTCATGGAACACTTGATGCTTGCTTAGGTGTATGGCACGCTGGCTGTCACAGTATACACCGGTGTTTACTTCTTTGTGAGCCAATATCTCCGCGCATATGCCTTTTAACCACACGGCCTCCTTTATAGCTTCACCAACAGCTATGTACTCTGCCTCTGTGGTAGAAAGTACGACCACATGTTATAGAACTGATCTCCAACACACACTACACCCAAACACTATGAATACGTAGCCTGTCAACGATCTTCTCTTGTCAAGATCACCGGCATAATTTGAGTCTACGTACCCTCTTACCATTTCATTGCTGTCCTCGTCCCTCTTATACACCAACCCGTGATTCGACGTTCCCTTGAGATATCTCAGAATCATCTTTACTGCAAACCAGTGATCTTTACCCGAATTCGCCATGTATCTACTCACCACACTCATAGCCTGTGCTATGTCTAATCTTGTGCAAACCATTGCATACATGATGCTCCCCACAGCGCTTGCATACGGTACTTTGCTCATCTGCAGTTTCTCATCCTCGGATATCGGTGACTGTGCTGCTGACAGTTTGAAATGCATGGCCAAAAGAGTAGAGACAGCCTTCACGTTTGACATACCAAACTTCTCCAGAATTTTGACTATATATCGCTGTTGGGACAAGAAGATAACATCTCTTCTTTCCCTCACAATGTCCATACCCAAAATTCTCTTTGCTGCTCCTAAATCCTTCATTTCAAACTCGCCACTTAACTGCTTCTTGAGCTTCTGTATTTCTTCCATATTTTTGCATGCGATCAACATATCATCGACGTATAGAAGCAAATACATCATCCCACAACTCATGTTTTTGAAGTACACGCATCCATCATACTTGCTCCTACTAAAGCCACAGGCCATCATAAACTCATCAAATCTCCTATACCACTGTCTAGGTGATTGCTTTAACCCGTATAATGACTTCTTTAGCAAACAAGCATGATCTTCTTTACCGGGCTCCTCGAACCCTTGCGGCTGTGCCATGTATATTGTTTCTTCGAGCTCTCCATGTAGAAAAGCTGTCTTTACATTCATTTGCTCTAGATGTAAATCAAGGTTTGCACACATAGCTAACAAAATCCTAATAGATGTGTGCTTGACAACTGGAGAGAATATCTCATGAAAATCGACTCCCTCTCTCTAAGTAAAACCTTGTGCTACTAACCTAGCCTTAAATCTCGTAGGCTCAATCCCTGGTATCCCCTCCTTCACCTTATACACCCACTTGCACCCGACTAGCTTCTTTTGAGGTCTCTCCACCAACTTCCAAGTATTGTTCTTCCTAAGAGAACTAATCTCTTCTTCCATGGCCTGCTGCCATTCTTTCTTGTTTTCACTCTTCATAGCCTCACCATATGTCCTAGGCTCATCATACTCAAGAGTGTAAGCAGAATTAAAAGCATGAGCAACTAAGTCTGCTTGTGCATATCTGATTGGTGGGTTAATCATTCTCCTTAGCCTGTCTCTAGCAAGCTGGTACTCTTCAAGTTCTAACTCAGGAGTTCTAGTCTTCTTTTGGGTGGACTTGGAGGAACACGCCGGCGTTCTTGGTTTATCTTCAAGGATTTTCTTGTTGAAGTGTTGATCTGGGGGCATATCAGATCCGTTTTCAGGCGCTACTTCAACTTCTATTGACTCGGGTGCTGAGTTTTCCTTGGTCACAGGTTCTTCTTTCTCATCTACTTGGGAGGTTTTCAACATCGTCATCTCATTGAACATCACATCACGGCTTATGATACTCCTTAGTGGTGTTAAGTCTTTACACCACACCTTGTATCCTTTTACTCCTTCGGGATATCCTATGAATACCCCTTTGATAGCTCTAGGTTCCAACTTCCCCTCCTTAACATGTACAAAGGCAGGGCAACCAAATATTCTAAGATGGTCATACTTCGGAGGATTGCCATACCATTTCTTTTCTGGCGTAATGAAGTCAATTGTTGAGGAAGGACTTCTGTTTATCAAGTAAGCAGCAGTCATTACAGCTTCTCCCCAGAAAGTCTTGGACATCTTCGCATTGGTAAGCATGCATCTAACCCTTTCAAGTAGGGTCCTGTTCATCCTCTCAGCTACCCCATTCTGCTGTGGTGTTGATCTTACTGTTCTGTGCCTTGTAATCTCATGCTTGGCACAAAACCCATCAAACTCTCTGTTGCAAAACTCGAGGCCGTTGTCAGTTCTCAACCTCTTCACTCTTTTGCCAGTTTGATTCTCAACAAGAGCCTTCCAAGTCTTGAACACATCAAATACTTGATCCTTGCTCTTTAACACATAGACCCACAGCTTCCTCGAATAGTCATCAATCAAGTTGAGAAAATATCTAGCACCACCACGAGTAGCTGTCTAAGCTGGTCCCCAAAGATCCGAGTGTATGTAGTCAAGAGTCCCCTTAGTCTTATGTTCGCCAGTACTGAACCTCACTCTATGTGCTTTCCCTAGCACACAATGCTCACAAAACTTCAAGGGCTGGAACTTATCCTCACCAAACGCCTTTTGACTATATAACTCCTTTAGGTTTCTCTCGCCTAAGTGTGCCAGTCTAAGATGCCATAACTTGGTTTGCATACTCTCATCATCTACAGAGAAGAGTGCAGAACCACTCACGACTTCACCCTTAAGCACATAAACACCTTTGTGCTTCTCTCCACTCATCACTACCATGGAACCTTTCAAAACTCTTAAAATCCCTCCGTCGATCCTGATGGAACACCCATTCTGGTCTAAAGTCCCTAGTGAGATCAAGTTTCTCTTCAAGTCAGGAACATACCTAACATCTGTCAACTCTCTCACTCGCCCATCACGCAGCCTAAGCTTAACACTACCAATTCCCATCATCTGACATGCAACGTCATTACCCATTAAGACCTTACCACCACTAATAGGCTGGAAATTTGTAGACCAAGACTTGTGCGGGCACATGTGAAAAGTACAACCAGAATCTAAAACCCATTGTTCAGATTTTATACCATCAATAGCGACGAATGTCTCTGCGCTGTCATAGCTATCATCATAGGCAAGTGCAGCATCCGCTTTCTTCTTGTCCTGTGCTTTCTTCTCAGGACAGTCCTTTATGAAGTGCCCTTTTTTCTTGCAGCAATAGCACTTCCTAGGAGTCCTAGACTTTGACCTTGAGCCTTTTTTCTTCCCATCTCTATATGAGGGCCTTTCTCTTACAGATAAACTTTCTGCATTGCCCTCAGCCTGCTTTCCTAATAACTTTGAGTTTAATGATGATTTCACATCACTCATTGTTAAACTCTCTCTGCCGTAGAGTAGCGTATCAACAAAACTCTCATAACTCTTGGGGAGTGAACTCGGCAGAATAATTGCTCTATCTTCATCTTCTATCTGGATGTTGATAGACTCAAGATCAAGGATGATCTTATTGAAGGCGTCTATATGATCTTTCATCGGCGTCCCTTCTGACATGGACACCTGATACAGCTTCTTCTTTATATGTAATCTGTTGGCCAACGATTTCCTCATATAAAAAGAGTCAAGCTTCTTCCAAAGATCTATTGCCGTCGTCTCACCTGCTACTTCCCTTAGTACTTCATCGCTCAATGATAGAACAATTGTGCTATGAGCTCTTTCTTGAATGTCCCTTCTTTCTGCTTCTACTCTAGATGACTCTGGCGTCTTCTCTTCATTATTAGATGGAGCTGCAGTCCCCTTTAATGCCAAACCAAGTCTTTTGCTCACCAATAATGCCTTAACCTTCATCTTCCACAGATTGAAGTCATTCGTACCGTTGAATTTCTCTACCTCATACTTGGGTGTGGTCATGTTTGCTTAGAACCAAAGCTCTGATACCAGTTTATTGAAGCGGAAGCACACAAACGAGCTAAACAATTCACCCAAGTAATATAATAATGCAGAACAAGTTATTAAGAAATAAAAGAGAGAAAGGGTAGAAGAAGAATACACAAACAATTACGTGGTTCGGCAACTTGCCTACGTCCACGGCGGATCAAGATCACACTCTTCTCTTATTATGAATCACAAGGCAACCATAAAGTATGCCTATTACAAGAAAGATCACAAAGAATACTCTCTCTTGCTCTTTATGGATTTTCTCTCACAAAGAACCACTAAGAATAATCACTAAGATTATTGTTGATCACCTAGATCTCTCTAAGATCACAAAGATCTCACTAACTTGATCACAAAGGTTGTCAAGTTCACTCTCTGTATTGTTTACAAGCCAATTGATAGCCTTTATATAGGCATTGGGACGTCCTAGGTATTCCCTATATGTGTGGGAGTCGTATTAGGGAGTCCTAGAGCAAGTGGGAGAAAAAATTAGGAAGTTTCCTAATTTTGGGATACTATTCCGGCGTTCAGCGCTACGGCGCTGGTTCGCGTCGCCGCGGCGCTGGCCCGATATTTGCTGAACGCTGCGGCGCTCAGGTATTGGAAGTGGCGCCGCGGCGCTCATCCTGGTCGCTGCGGCGCTGGCGCCTGATGCGCGCCCTTCTTCGATTTTCACCTCCTTTCACGTCCATCTTCGATCCGTGCGCACCCTACTCACTTGGCTTGATCCCCAAATCATATTCCAATGATTTTTAATCAATATTCTTACAGTTAGTTTGTACTGTTTCCTTGTTACTTTTGTTTTATATATTTAGTTCGAAGACTGAGTGTAATTTATTCTTTTGTGTTTATATAATACACGGATTGATCTTGAGAAGGTAAAGTATTGTAAAGACAAGGGGGAAGGTACAACATATGAAACCCCGTCGGATTAGTGTAAGACACAAAATTTCACATAGTTACTTGGTGAGAGTTTTGACTAATTTAGGGTCTATTTGGTATAAAAGAGTTGTAATTTTAAAGTCGTAACTATCGTGGACTGAAATAATAGTTGTAGGTAAGTGGGCGTTTGATAAACACTTGTAGAGTGAAAATATTGTATACCAAATACTTTAACTGTTGTGCTTTGCTCAAAACATAATAATAATGCTTCTCTATCGAGTAGATTCTACTTTATAAGTAGTGATAGACTGATATAATTAGGATATAAGGTTTATATCTAAATTGATATGTTATTAATTGGTTACTATTATTTATTCAATATTAATATGGTAGTATATGATACTAATTAATATTAGACATATCAAATGCCATATATAAGTTGAGATGCAAACTTTCTAGCAAGAATTAGTATTACTAATTCTTTATAAGTTTCTTAGAGTAAAAGTGTGTTTTTGATTCTAAAATCTAAAAATAAAACCGTAATGAATCATATATTCAAAAAGGACAATATCCACGTTGAGTCAGGGCATTTCAAAATTTAAACTTTTCAAGTGTTTCACATCAAATTTCCGAATTTTATTAGTTTGTGTTAAGCATTTCAACTTCCCAGGTCAAGTGACTAACTTGTTTCGACAGATTATTTTAATGTTTTACATTTTGTAAATTTTCTTTTAGGAATGGAGACTTTGTAAGATCAAATATAAAGGAAAACCAACTCTACAGGAAGAGTTAGAGAATGTTAAAAATGGCCGCAGATATTTGAATGATTTTGAGGCCAGCAGCAGTTCCAGAAGAATGGACATACATCAGCCAACTGATTTTGTAGCTGAACAACAGCAGCAACAGCAGCCAAATGCTAACTTATACGATCCATTTCTGACTACGCAGATTAGGAATACTTATTATTGCTTTGATGGTCATGATCAGCTGGAGCATGGAGGTTCATCAGAGCAAATAACTAGCATTTGATATTGGCAAAACTAAAATTAATTACCGGGTTTCTCTTTTTCTTTTTTCCCTTATTCCTCTCTATGTATGAAGATGACTTATCTCTTCTTGGGAGAGATTTCGTCTGTCATTGTTATTTCACGATGCAACTTTTCCCGATTTATGTCTCACAATGCAACTTTGCACTGAAATGATTTATGCCGATGATTTGAAGTTTGAAACTACTAAAAATTCGTATTTTGATACTAGTGCTAGAAATTTATACTCCAACCAAAGGCTTAAAAATCTAAGAATAAATAACAGACATTTAAAAAATAAAATTAAGAGATAAAATAATAGAGAATGATAGTGGTTTGACTTCCATGAACCAATACCAACTGTGAGAAAGTTAATTAAAAATAATTGGAATATAATTTAAAGAGTAAGTCAAGTGCGTTGGGTGTGTAAAGACCGAAGATAGATGAAGAAAGGAAGCGAAAACGGGAGGTTGGTGCCTAGGCGTGGGCATTGCGGCGTTGGGCGTGAGATCATCTGGAGCTGCGATGCCCGGTGGGGGAAACAATTTTCCATTTTGTTTTAGTTTGTTTCTCTAAAACAACTACCATACATTTAGAGTTAACATAGGTTGTCCTAAAGCCTATATAAAGACTCTCTATTGACTTGTAAATACATCTTTATGATCATAGCATTTTTTGTGATTCTTAGTGAGAGAAACTCCCTAGTTTACAAGAGAGAACGAGTTCTTTCTTATAAAATGCATACTTTGTGAGTGCCTTGTGATTTAATAATAAGAGAGTGTGATCTTGATCCACCGTGGACGTAGGAAAGTTATCAAACTACGTAAATTCTATATGTTGTTCTTCTACCTTCTCTCTCTAGATTTTTTAATTGCTTGGATTACACTATATACTCTAGGTTTATTGCTTACTTGATTGCTTTCGCTTCAACAAACTGGTATTAGAGTTTGGTTTTAAGCAGACATGGTTACACCCAAGTATGAGATAGAGAAATTCAATAGAATGAATGACTTTAATCTGTGAAAGATGAAAATTAAGGCGTTATTGATGAGCCAACGATTAGACTTAGCATTAGAGAAGACTGCAGCTCCATCTAGCGAAAAAAAGAAAACACCAGAGTCATTCAAAGCTAAAGCAGAAAGAAGGGACATTCAAGAAAGAGCTCACAGTATAATCATTCTGTCATTGAGTGAGACGATGGTGATTAGTCTTGTTGGAGTTGGTGATTACGTGCCATTCCAATACTTATGCATATTAAATTATTTAATATTTATAAAGCAAACATTATGTATAATTGTTAATATAATATAAATACATGGTACAATGCTTGTTACGTTACAGACATTGTATGATCTGAAAGAGTTCATATCTGGTCTAAAAGAGTTTAGACCAGTGCTAAAAATTAACACAGCTGAGAGTTATAAAGGCTAACAATTAGCATTGCTATGAGTTAGTAGTATATAAGAGTCAGCCAGATCTAAAAGGTTAGATCCTTGTCTATAATAAGACAAAGACTTGAGGGTATACCAGTAATGATATGGTTGCAAAGAGTTGTAATAGGTGCTAGGAGATGTCATTATGTAAGTATATCCTCAAACATTATGTTCTCGATCTGTTTCACTGATGCGAGTCTATCGGTGAATCCATTTTATATAGATCAGTGTATGCTATATCTATATGGTATAGATGGTTGTTCTTAGCCAACTATGGGCTTACCGGAAGCTCATATATATATACGGGTATTGATAAGGGCAAATTTGTCTTATATTTTCTCATGTTTTTGTTATTGATATTTTATGGTTTTATGAGAATAGATGGCTATTTATGTGCATTATTGTTATTTATAGGAATTTGAACAAAATTTAAAGAAATAATGCAAAAGGAGCGAAAACAGGGACTAAAACGCAAGGTTTTCAAAATAATATATCCATCGCCCCAGCGCCACTAGGATTACCGCCCCCGCGCTAGAATAGTGATCGAAATAAGAAATATGACCTGTTGAAGTCGCATCAGGTGCCCCAGCGCCAGACATTTATCGCGCCAGCGATATTCCATTGCCCTAGCGCTATCAGCCTACCGCCCCAGCGGTGAAGCCTTTTTCACACGTCGCCCCAGCGACAGAAGCATAGCGTCCCAGCGGTAGCGCGAGTCCTAATTCGACGAGAATTGAGATTTTCAAGCTCATATCAATCCCTATAAAAAGCCACTCGTTCCCATACGTTAAGAAGAAGACCAGAGAAGAACCTAGATCAACTTAAGGAGAACTTAGAGCAGTTTAAGAGCACCAAGAATCTAGAGCAACATCAATTAAGAGCAATTCGACGTCTACATCGATTTGCAATTGATTGTATCATGTTTTATTTTTAATTTTATTTTTATTGCTGTGATTTTCTAGTAGCTATGAGCTAAACTTATTTTCTAGGGTTAATATTGAACTCAATATATGCGCTTAATTGCCATATCTTTTTAATATTTAATAAACTTAGTTCTTTGATATTCAAATTACTTGATTTTAATGCTTCAATATATCTTAGCCAATATATGGTGAATGAGTTGGTAATATTATTGATAAACTCAAAAGAGGAATCATAATATTTAGACCTAGGTAATTTGATGCATGATTGTAGAGTAACATTCAATGTTGCATATGCAAGTTTCAATTTAGGATAGGAATATACCTAATTGGCATGTATGATCAATAAGACATAATCTTAATGAATCTTAATTTATTACAAGTACTATAGGAATATAGGTATGTGGTAAATTAAGGTATACTTGCATGACCTTGGAAGAGGCTTGTGAATACATTAGTGTCTTGATCAATAACAAAGACTAAGGGAGTTATATATTAGAAGATTAATCATTAGAAAGCATATTGAGGGATAGTATTAATCCTAAGTTTTCTCTATATTGTTATCACTTAAATCTCTTTGCATTGTGTTTTTGCCTTTATATTTTTTACATTCATTATTAAATTTTTATTTGTCTGAATAATTATTAGGAAGACATAATTTTAGTAATTGGTTAAAAAGAAGAAATTATCCCTGTGGGTTCGACATCCGACTTATTTCATCCCTTTATTACTTGCATACGATAGTGTATGCTTGCATTTAATTTATGATATAGAAATATCGCATCAGGTATTCAGTCAGGACTGAATATTGAACAGACTCACGATGACTCCAATATATGAAACCGTCAATGGTGAGTCCTTTTGAGTTGAGTAGTATACGTGGTCCTTCGACCTGAGTGCGAAGGTGGACTTATGAGTGATCCTTCATACTTTGGTTTTATGCATATCACAGACCTTTCATGGTGTTACCGTTGGGTGTTACTGGGTATGGTTCGATACTTATGGAGTTTGGAGTGTACAAATATGGGATCCATCAGCTCTCATAGGGGAATAGTATATCCAAATGTTCTGAGATTGTATTTAAGTAAATCACGTGGCCATAATGTGTGCTATAATAGTTAAGCGCAAGTGCACGCTATCGTATCAAGAAATATAGTATTTTAAGTTTAGATATCAATCCCACAGGGACTATGCGATCTAATTCTATAAATTAAGTACTAAAATTGTATCTACGTAAGTTTTATTTAGAAAATCAAAATCTGAAATTTATTTAACTAATCTACTTTATCAATTAAACTAAACAAAAGTAAAGGATAGAATTCACAAATAAAGGTAATCTAAGGTTTTGACTCATCCCCTAATATTTTATTAGAGTCATTAACCACTTAGTTAATCCCTTAATAACAATTGATTGGCTTAGACACAATCTTATCACAAGCCTCTGTCGATGGTCAAGTGACTATATTACACATTCTAACAATCACCTATATGTCTATGGTAATCAAATCAGAATGTAATTCATTAAGATCAAGTCTAAATTATACCATACATGCCAACTAGGTATATGTCTATCTTAGATGAAACTTATAGTTGTTACCCTATAATCATGCATCAAACTACCATAGGCTAAACCATGAATTCATCTGTCGAGTTCATCATGGTTCCTCAATCATCTAAAATATTGATCAGGTATAATGAAAGCATTAAACACAAGATAGAATGAATCAATTGAATGTATCAAGTTCATAAACTAAAAATTAACACAATTTAAATCCGTACTAGGTTCACATAATCTAACCCTAGATGAACAATTTAGTCCATTAAAAAATTAAAAGTATCAAATCAATCCATGAAGATCAATAAAAACAAGAACATAATGATAAAGAAATAGAAGAAAAACTAATCAAAGTAACTCATTGATGTGCTTCTCCCTCAATCTTAACTTGAAGCTTGAATCTTGATCTTGGTTTTTTAATCTTTGGCTATGATCTTTGATTTTGTAGTGTGAATTCTTTCTCTAAGTTTTTACCTCATTTTCTTCTCCTCTTCTTCCTCTCCCATCTTAGGATTTTTGGCCTTTTATTTGTAGTAGCAAAATACTGTTCATACATTACTGTTCACCGCCATGGGCATTGCAGTGCTCAGCTACTGACCTAGGCATCCGGCACTCAGTTATGGGAGCTGCGGCGCCCAGCCCTGGTACTCCTTTCATATTTTGAGCATAACGTCTTTGTTTGACGTCCGATTTGCCTCCCGTTTATTCCTATATGTCATATTTTCCATCGTGCATCTATTTATCATAAGAAAACACAATTAAATATCTAAATATTTATGATTTGGATTAAAATATAAAATTTAGGTACAAATCATACTTGTGCTTTTATGCCTTTGTCAAATACCCCCAAACTTAAGACTTTGCTCGTCCTCGAGCAAAATAATGAAAAACATTCACAATTTATTCATGACTCAAAAATAAAGATTCGATTGATTAAACAATCATCATCATAATCTCAAATTAAGTCTGTTAAAAATAGCATAAGGCTCTTCAGAAATCAATAAACAACTTTTAACAATTCTCATACCATTGATCAAGTACTTCATTCTCCCTTATAAATGATCACTTGTGCATGTGTGCAATAAGCAAGTAATTAGCTAAATAGAATATAGATTTACTCAATACTTAAGAAATATATGAATATGATATCTCAGCATATTTTCTATTATAACACTACCATAGGCTTGCTTTTCATAATACTCTCCACTAATGTAAAAATACACATGTCTAGAGATCTATTTATGACTTTAATTAGCTTGTAATGTAAGGCTAAGGTAAAGGTGGGATATAAAGATATATATAAAGTGCAAATCACACCATGAACACCTAAACTTTATTTAGAAACCTCTTGATTCCTTCTCCTCTTTGATTCTTCATCTCCTCCCCCAAACTTATGTTATTTCCATCTTTCTTTTAATCACAATTTTACAAAGAATTTCTTATTTTTCTTAAGCTTGGGGCATTATGCATTTAAATATTTTTTTTTATGTACCCCCAAACTTAGATTTATATGCACCTTCAAGACTTATTGCTTTTCATTGCAGTACCCTTCTTTCATACATCCACAGCCTTTTTTATTTTAAGAATATTTCTAAGTAAACTCAAGGTTTATGGTGCTATTGATAGATTTTAGGATAAGTAAACTCAAAGTCTTTAGGCTTATAATGTGGTTAATAAAAAAAAAAGAAAGATAATTAAGCTTAAATGGGGTGACTAGAAATAAATATACATACAAGGTAAGCTAGAATGTCATTTCCCTAAGCATGTGAATTCTAGAATTTTACCTCAAGTAGTAATCAAGCAAGTTCTAGAGTATTGGTCTTCGAGACTGTGGTGTACTACTTAAGCATGAATAACTCTAAGAAAAAATTCAACTAATTCATGCTTCTTTCAATGTGCGCAAGGAGAAGTGATCAAAAATAAGCTTGAACTTTGTCTAAGATTCATGATATAAGAATTATCTCAAGCATCTATTATTTTCTAAAGACTTGTGAAAATAAATTCAGCCAATATTTTATTTCTTATCATGGACTAATGATTATCATCTCAACCAAAACTAGACTAAAAAAAAAGGTTTACGCCACAAGGCAGCCACTCAAATCATGCAGTAAAAATAAACACAGGTTATGTGTGTTTCCCACCCCCAAACTTAAATTAGACATTGTCCTCAATATCTAAAAATAAACGTAAAAGTAAGAAACATTCCCCTGGTAGATAAAGTTAAAGTAATGCAATGTTATTGCCTATTGAGTAAACTGCGGTATTCTTTTACTCCAGCGTTTAAAATTGCTTGTGCTGCTTTCTTGAATGCTTGACTTATTGATTTTATTCCTAAAAGAAAAAAAAAGAAACTAACATATCTAAAACAGAAAATAAGCTAATAAAAATAAAAATAAAAACTACTTGGGTTGCCTCTTAAGAAGCGCTTGATTTAGCATCGTCGGCTTGACGGAGCTCTTTCTACTCTAATGGAGGATCAAAGTCAATGGTGGAAGAATCTTTATATGTGAGCTTGTTAGGCATTTTTTCTTTTAGCTTTCACATCTTCTTTATTTGATCTTGGCCAGCAACTTGTTCCTCTTTCTCCTCGTGTTTCTCCAAAAGGACTTGAATCTTAGACCAGTGAAGTGTCTCTTTTGTGCCATTCTCTTTGATCCTATCATCGTACTGCTTCTTTTTCTTTTTCTTCTTTTCTATGCCTTAACGCCTTCTTTTTTATGTGAGGATTCAATATCTTCATGTCTTTGAGCTCTTTGATGTTTGATGGCACCACATTAATGCTGCAACAGTCAAGTAATATAGTGTGTATGGGTTGATTCTGCCCTTTGTTACTTGTATTTTCTACTATGTTGTCACTTTTCTACACCTTAGAATGTTGTTACACTTTAATACCAGTTTCTGCACGTTCCATTATTGAGAATTCTACACTTTTATGAGATTCTGCACTATTTTTTAGATTAGTATGTTGCTAATTTTATGTTTCAACACTTGTTTGACACCACTGTAGCCTTTGAAGAAAAGGACCAGGCAATCTATATGGTTGCACTTTATTTTTTTGCACTTCCTTCTCCTTTATACTTGATGGTGATGGTGTAGATGTGTTTTCTTGTAAGATCTTACAACTTCTCAAGTCGATGGCTTGGCATTGCTCTACAATCCCTTTTGGATTTATCTCAGTATCACTTGGTAGAGTGCCTTTAGGTTTCCTATTAACTACAGCAGCAAGTTGTCCCATTTGAACCTCTAAATTCTTCAAAGATGCTGAATTATTCTATAGGATGGCATTATTAGACTTCATATATTGCAAAAATATGTCTTCCAATGTTAGCTTCTTTTCTTGTGGTGGCAAAAATCCTGGGGGATGCATTGGTCTAGATGACTCCTCTTGGTTGTAACGCCAAGAGAAGTTTGGATGATCTCTCTGCCTCTGATTATAGAAGTTAGATTGTGGGTTAGTTGGTTTTCGGTTAAAATTGCCCACATAATTTATTTCCATGCACCGCCCATTCATATGGTTATCACCACAAAAGTTGCATGTTACTTGTCAAGTTTTGCCGTCATTCAATGCATCAAACTTTTTAGATAAAGTATTGATTTGAGCTATCAATGCATTGAATGCGTCAATTTTATATATACCGGCAGCTCTCTTGGGTATGACTCTTTCTGCTGGCCATTGATAATTGTTTGATGCCATCTCTTCTAATAGATCATAAGCATCATCTATAAACTTATTCATTAAAGCTCCTCCAACAGTGGCATCTACAATAGTTCTCAAATGACCTACTAATCCATTGTAAAATGTTTGGACTAATAGCCATTTAGGGACTCTATGATGAGGACACTTCCTCAACATGTCCTTAAAGCGTTCCCATGCCTCATACAATGACTCTTTATTAATGTGAGTAAATGAGGTGATGTCATTCCTCTTCTTTGCTGTCTTTGCTGGTAGGAAGAAGTTAGATAAGAACTTATATGCTAAATCTTCCCACGTCGATATGGATCCTGACGGCAATGACATTAACCAAATTTAACTGTCCCTTAAGGAGAAAGGGAATAATCTCAATCTGATGACATCGTCAGAGACTTCGTCGTATTTGAAGGTAGAAATTTATGATATGCATGTTAGGATTGTCATAAGGAGCTCCCTGAACTGTACAGTTTCTTTCAACATCTGAATAATATTCGACTTGATCTCAAAGTTATTAGCGTTGACGGTTGATCGCTGAATACTAGACTGAACACCATTTATAGTTGGGATAGCATACTCTTTCAAAGTTCTCTATGGTATCATGGGCTCTAACACTGGATTATTGATGTGATCATTGTTTCCCTTCATGGAATGAACTATTAAAGAAAAAGAAAAAGAAAATCAAAGTAAAAAGAAAAAGAAAAAGAAAAAGAAAAAGAAAAAGAAAAATCCGAATTAAAAGTAAGTAGCTTGGTATTAGTATTGATCTAAGAATAGATAAAACTAGTCCCCAGCAACGGCGCCAAAAACTTGATGTGTGCTATAATAGCTAAGTGCAAGTGCACGCTATCGTATCAAGTAATATAGGATTTTAAGTCTCGATATCGATCACACAGGGACTATACGACCTAATTCTATAAATTAAAGACTAAAATTGTACCTACTTAACTTTTATTCAGAAAATCAATATTTGAAATTTATTTAACTAATCTACTCTATCAATTAAATTGAACAAAAGTAAAAGATAGAACTCACAAATAAAGATAATCTAGGGGTTTGACTTGTCCCCTAATATTATATTGGAGTCATTAACCATTTAGTTAATCCATTAATACCAATTGATTGGCTTAGACACTAATCTCATCACAAGTCTCTGTCGATGATCAAGTAATTATATTACACATTCTAACAATCATCTATATATCTATAGTAATCAAATCGGAATGTAATTCATTAAGATCAAGTCTAAATTATACCATACATGCCATCTAGGTATATGTCTATCATAGATGGAACTCATAGTTGTTACCCTATGATCATGCATCAAACTACCCTAGGCTAAACCATTATTGTAGGCCCTCACTCCTCTACTAGTAAGGTGGGGTCCACCCCTCTCAGTGGGCCCTCTCAAAGAAATATCAGAGTCCCCCCTCATTTCTTTCGCCTTTTCGAGGCTCGAACCCAGGACCATATAGGGTTCTAAGACCACTGGGAAGCACCTCTGGTACTAGTTGAGCTACTAGCGGTGCTCCCCAGTGGTTTTAGAACCCCATATGGTCTTGGGTTCGAGCCTTAGAAAGGTGAAAGAAATGAGGGGGGACTCCGATATTCCTTTGAGTGGGTGGCTCGCCCTGAAGAATGCGTGGCATGAAGGGGTAGGGGCCCATAATGAATCCATCTGTCGAGTTCATCATGATTCCTCAATTATCCAAAATATTGATCATGTATAATAAAAGCATTAAACACAAAATAGAATGAATCAATAGAATGTATCAAGTTCATAAACTAAAATTTAACACAATCTAAATCCGTACCAGGTTCACATAGTCTAACCCTAGATGAACAATTTAGCCTATCAAAAAATCAAAAGTATCAAATCAATCTATGAAGATCAACAAAAACAAGAACATAATGATAAAGAAAGAGAAGAAAAACTAATCAAAGTGACTCATTGATGTACTTCTCCCTCAATCTTGACTTGAAGCTTAAATCGTGATTTTAGTTCTTCAATCTTTAGCTTTGATATTTGATTTTGTGTTGTGAATTCTTTCTCTAAGTTTTTGCCTATTTTTCTTCTCCTCTTCTTCTTCTCCCCTCTTAAGGATTTTGGCATTTTATTTATAGGTTTTGTCTTCAAATTACTGTTTACCACTACGGGCGCCGCGGTGCTCAGCTACTGACCTGGGCTCTCCAGTGCTCAATCATGGGTGCTGTAGCGCCTAACCCTGGTACTCCTTTTGTATTTTGAGCGTAACTTCTTCGTTTGACGTTCGATTTGCCTCCCGTTTGTTCCTATATGTCATATTTTCTATCGTGTATCTATTTATGATCAAAAAACACAATTAAATAGCTAAATATTTATAATTTAGAGCAAAATATAAAAAAGTTAGGTACAAATCATACTAGTGCTTTTTTGCCCCTATCAGGACATGAGTACTAACCCAAGAAAGGTGTTTCCTAAAGGGTTGAACAATATAGCAAAGGTGTTTATGTATATTGTTCTTGAAAATGCAAATCTGAAGATATGCTCATGGATGGGCATATGGGAATTTGACGGTGCTAATCTATATCCCCGTACATCTAGGATATACATGATGAAGGATTATACGTATGCGTTGTGACCTCAACTTGTATGGTCTAACGCGCTGATTTGTAATATCTGTGATGTGTGCGCGGGGCATCGATCACAGACTCATGAAATACTTTCATTTAACAAATTGAGCATATACATAAAGAGTCCCGTAATATGAAGTGTATTCATTGTGTACTGGGGCAGTATACTGGATTGAATTGTTCAATCAAGTAATTTTTAGCAAAACTGAATATTTGTTTCAAAAACCCTCAGGATGCGCACTTGTCAGTACTTAAGTGTTAAGTATAACAATTAGTTAATAATTATTGTTGACTAATTAAATAATGACACGTAGCATATTATGAGCTTTTGATTAAATTGACTCAAGTATTGGGTAAGGTAGGACCCACATTAGGTTAATTAAAGGCTTAAGGTTTATTTTCTTTGATTGATTATTTAAATGTTAAATAATTTAAAATTTTGTTCTCACTTAAGAGTTAAGTAATTAATTAATTTAACTAGTGTTAATTGTTAGCTTATGGTTAAATTAATTAAATAAAATATTTTAATTGAGAACTTAATTGCTAAATAAAATGAGATTTTATTAAGCAAATAATTAAGTTAAAATAAATGTTGCTTAAAAGGAAAATTAAATAAAACTTTGAGGGCTTGAATGAAATTGTCCTTGTCACAAAACATGCATGGCGGTCCATTACATTTTGTCCAATTGTTGGACACAAAATTAGTGTATTTGATAAATAAAATTTGTTTAATAATAATATATTAATCAAAATCTTAAATATTTCATATTATTATTACATTTATATATTCATTTGATGAATATTAAATGCAATAAGTGGCATGCCATTATGTATGGTAGTTGCCATTGAAATCATTTGGTCTTTGAAAATAAAAGAATAGATGTATATAAAATAAAAGAGGTGGGTGGTTGGCATTTAATTAATGTTGTATTTGGAACAAACAAAAATAATTAAGGCCAACAAAAAAAGTGCCCAGCCATGATGTATTGGAGTGGTTATCTCTTTGTATTCAATTTTCATTCTTGAATGAATAAAGAAATATAGAGAGAAAAATGGTAGCTCTCGTCTATGAAGGAAGGAGAAGAAGAAAATAGTTTTCATTTTTTGAAGCTAATAAGGTGCCTAACTAATTTGAAGGTAAGGAAAATTATTTGTATTTTGAATTTTTAAGTGTTAAAAACAAGAAAAACTTAATAGCAAAAGTTGTTTTGCTATTCATCTTCTTCTTTTAAACATATAGCCACTATTGTTGCATTTGAGTTGTTTGTTTTTTTATGTATTTAAGTATTGAATACATAAAGAAAAAAATAAATATAATCTAACTGTTAGGCTATGGGGATTAAGAGTTAATCCAATGGTTTAAGTGTTAAACCGGTGTTGGAAATATATAAATTGCCATTTTAGCGACTCAAGCCCACCATGTTGAGTCCTAGAATTGCCAACGGGTCGACTTCATGGGGTATTCCAACTACAAATCCGTTCCAAAGGCTTGACAAGTGATATTCTCAATCATTAGTATTAATTTGATTAATATGTTTTATATTTTGTTCATTAGTGTAATGAATAAATTTATTGTGTTCATTTTAGAAAATTTGATTTCTAACTTCCGTTGTGTTTATGCTTTGTATATGTATGTATTAGATGCATATGTATATGAATTTTAACATGGACGCGTATATCACATGCATACACCTAATAGGTTAAGTTATGAACCGAGATAAATCGGCAGCCCAACAAATCTTTAGAAAAAGCTTAACTTTCTTTATATACGGAATTCATTGGCCAATAGATTGCATATAAAGAAGAAGCTGTATCAGTTATCCATGTTAGAAGGGACACCGATGAGAGATCATATAGATGCCTTTAGCAATATCATTATTGATTTAAATCTATCAACATCAAGATAGAAGATGAAGATAAGGCAATCATCTTGTTGAGTTCACTTCCTAAGAGTTATAAGAGCTTTGTTAACATGTTTCTCTACAAAAAAAGAGTTTAACGGTGAGTAATGTGAAATCATCATTAAACGCAAAGCTATTAGGAAAAAAAATTGAGGGCAATATAGAAGTTTATTTGTAAGAGGGCTCGAGATCAAATTCCGGGGCTCCGAGGAAATGTTATTGCTATAAGAAATAGGGACACTTCATAAAGGACTATTTGGAGAAGAAGGCATAAGACAATAAGAAAGCAGATGCTGCACTTGCCTATGATGATAGCTACAACAGCATAGAGACTCTAGTTGCTACTAATGGTAAGAGTACTGAACAATGAGTTCTTAATTCTAGTTGTACTTTTCACATGTGACCACATAAGTCTTGATTTATAAATTCCCACCCTATTAGTGGTGGTAAGGTGTTAATGGGTAATTATGTTGCTTGTTAAGTAGTGGGAATTGGCAGTATTAATCTTAGATTGCATGATGGGCGAGTTGAAGAGTTGACATAAGTTAGGTATGTTCCTAACCTCAAGAGAAACTTGATCTCACTAGAGAATTCAGACCAGAATAGGTGTTCCATCAAGATCGATAGAAGGGTTTTCAGAGTATTAAAGGGTTCCACGGTGGTAATAAAAGGAGAAAAGCACAAAGGTGTTTATGTGCTAAAGGGAGAAGTTGTAAGTGGTTCTATATTATTCTCTGTAGAGGGTGAAAATATGCAAACTAAGTTGTGGCATTTAGACTAGCACACCCAAGTAAGAGAAAGCTCAAGGAGTTATTTAGTTAAAAGGCGTTTGGTGAGGATAAGTTTCACCCACTAGTGTTTTGTGAACATTTCGTGCTTGAGAAATCACATAGAGTGAGGTTTAGTACCGACAAGCACAAAACTAAAGGAACTCTTGACTATATACACTCGGATCTTTGAGGACTAGCTCAGACAGCTACTCATAGAGGTGCTAGTATTTTCTCAGTTTAATTGGTGACTATTCAAGAAAGCTGTGGGTTTATGTGTTGAAAAGTAAGCATCAAGTATTTGATACATTCAAGACTTAGAAGGCTTTGGTTGAGAATTGAACTGGCAAAAATGTTAAGAGGCTATAAATTGACAATGGCCTTGAGTTTTACAATATAAAATTTGATGGATTTTATGCCAAGCATGGGATTATAAGGCATAGAACTATAAGAGCAACACCACAACATAATTGCATAGTTGAGAGGATGAATGAGACCCTACTTGAAAGGGTTAGATGTATGTTTACCAATGCAAATGTTAAAATCTTTTTTAGGAGAAGCTGTGATGATTGCAACTTACTTGACAAATAGAAGTCTCTCATTAGTAATAGACTTCAAGACGCCAGAAGAGAAATGGTTTGACAACCCTCCTAAGTATTACCACCTTAGAATTTTTGGTTGCCCTGCCTTTGCTCATATTAAAAAGGAGAAATTATAACCTAAAACTATCAATGGCGTATTCATAAGGTATTCCGAAGGAGTGAAATGATACAAGGTGTGATGTAGAGAGTTTGCTACACCAAGAAGTATCATAAGCCGTGACGTGACATTCGATGAGACAATAATGCTCAAAGCCTCCCAAGAAAATAAGAAAGAAGATCTCATGTTCAAGGAAAACTTAGCACTTGAGTCAATAGAGGTTGAAGTGGAGCGTGAATATAGATCTGATATGCCTATAGATCAGCATTTGAACAAAGAGATCCTTGAAGATGAACTAAGAACACTGGCGAGTTCCTCAAAGTCCACCCAAGAAAAGACTAGGACTCCTAAGATGAAACTTGAAGAGTACCGGTTAGCTAAGGACACTTTTGAATTTGATGAGCCTAGAACATACGGTGAGGCTATAAAGAGTAAAAATAAGAATTAATAGCAGCAGACTATAGAGAAAGAGATTAGTTCTCTAAAAAAAAAAATAATATATGAAAGTTGGTAGAGAGACCTCAAAAGAAACTAGTAGGGTACAAGTGGGTGTTTAAGGTTAAGGAGGGGATATCAAGGATATAGCTTATGAGATTCAAGGCTAGGTTAGTTGCACAAAGTTTTACTCAGAGAGAAGGAGTAAACTTTCATGAGATATTCTCTCCAGTTGTTAAGCACACACCCATTAGAATTTTGTTAGCCACATATGAAAATCTTGATTTACATATAGAGTTAATGGATGTAAATACTGCTTTTCTGCATGGGAAGCTTGAAGAGATGATTTATATAGCACAGCCATAAGGGTTTATAGAGCATGGAAAATAGGATCATACTTGTTTACTAAAAAAGGTCATTAATGGGTTAAAGCAATCACCTAGACAGTGGTATAGAAGATTTGATGAGTTTCTAATGATGTGAATTTAGTAAGGCCAAGTATGACAAATATGTGTACTTTAAGAGCTTAAGTAGTGGGATGAAGTACTTTCTTCTATACGCCGATGGTATATTGATTGCATGTAAGAACATGAAAGAAATACAAAAACTCAAGAGGCAATTGAGTGGCAAGTTTGAGATAAATGATTTACGAGCTGCAAAGAGGATATTAGGAATGGATATTGTGAGACAAAGAAGAGATATTATTATTTTTGTCTCAACAACGATATATACTCAAGATTCTAGAGAAGTTTGGTATGCATTTCAAACTATCAGCAGCACAATCACCAACATTTGGAAAGGAGAAATTGTACACGAGTAAAGTACCATATGCAAGCATTGAAGAGAGCATCATATATACAATGATTTGCACAAGACTAGACATAGCATAGGCTGTAAGTGTGGTGAGTAGATGTATGGAAAATCTGAGTAAGGATCATTAACTTGCAGTGAAGTGAATTTTAAGATATCTCAAGAGGACGTCAGATCATAGGTTGATGTATAAAAAGGATAAAGACAACAATGTAATGGTAAGAGGATACGTAGACTCAAATTATGCAAGTGATCTATACAAGAGAAGATCATTGACGAATTACATATTTACAGTGTTTGGGTGTAGTGTATATTAGAAATTAGTTCTATAATATATGGTTGTACTATCTACCACAGAGGCAGAGTACATAGTTGTTGGAGAAGTTATTAAGGAGGTTGTATGATTGAAAGACATATGCACAAAGGTAATGACTACTGAAGATATGAACATCGGTGTGTATTGTGATAGTCAAAGTGCCATACACCTAAGCAAACATCAAGTATTTCACAAGAAGTCTAAACACATTGATGTCCAGCTCCATTACATTCGAGATATTGTCCAAAGTGGTGAAGTTAGTCTAATAAAGACAGCATTGTCTGAAAATCCTGCTGATATATTGACTAAGCTACTTCCCTTGGTTAAGTTCATCTTATGCAAGGACTTAATCGAAGTCACTGCTTTGTGTGGGCGACCAAAAATGTGGATATGAAAGATCGAGACACTTTTATGGATGATTTTGAATCAATGAGGTAATTTGTAAGAAAATTGATTAAAAATCATTAGAATATGATTTGGAAAGTAAGCCAAATGCATTTGGTGACCAAAGACCAAAGAAAAATGAAGAAAGGAGGTAAAAATATAAGGTTGGTGCCTAGGCATGGGCGTTGCGGTGCCCCAGACAGTAAGTGAGCGCCAAGAGCACAGTGCTCTATGAGATCATCCAATGCCGTAACGCCTGGTGCAGGGAGCAGTTTCCCATTTTGTTTTAGTTTGTTTCGTCTCCTACTTATTTCAGCTCACCCTAAAATGACTTCTACCCATTTAGGGCAACCTAGGTCGTCCTAAAGCCTATATAAAGGCTCTCTATTGGCTTATAAACACGTATTTATAATCATAGCACTCTTTGTGATTTTTAGTGAGAGAAATACCTAGTTTACAAGACAGAGTGGGTTCTTTATTGTAAAAGGCATATTTTATGAGTGCCTTGTGATTCAATAATAAGAGAGTGTGATTTGGATCCATCGTGGACATAGGAAAATTGCTAAACTACGTAAATTATGTGTATTGTTCTTCTACCTTCTCTCTCTAAATTTTTTAATTGCTTGGATTGTACTATATACTTTGGGTTTATTACTTATTTGATTGCTTCCGCTTTAACACAAACTTCCTGAGTTAAGGAACATACCTAGCACTGCACAACTCAAAACTATACAAGGATAAGAATCACATAAATGTACACTCAGTAGATATTATTTCTCTTTCTAAACTTCTATTCTTCTTCTCTCTCTACCTAAAAGGAATGGAGAAGAATTAGGTTAATTTTGATCCTCAACTAGAGCTCTATATATAGAAGCCGTTTCATGCCCTTTTTCCTATTTTCTGAAATTGGCTCCTTTTCTTATTATGAGTATTTTTTAGTCTAAAAAAGAATTTGTTTCAACCCTAAAAAAAAAAGAAGTCCAAATTTGTTACCTTTTAGAAAATTTTCATTATGCAAAAATCAACATATGAGTTTAAGAAAAAGAATGCAAGATGCTGATCATACGAGGAAGAAGAAAATCTTTTGGTGGGAACATTAAAACTTGTCCACAATTATTGTCATTGCCATTAATAAAACGTCTCGTTTTGGCCCTTAGATTGCTTTCTAGAAATTATCATTTCATCTTTTTGAATTTTGTCTAAAATGCAATATTACCAACAAACTTTACAAAAACGAATAGATTTCGTCAATGAGTAATAATATTTTTAAAAAAAGTGTTTTACAAGGAGAACAAACTTTCACTTATTGGTAAGTGAGATGAGACAAATGTATATTATATTATTTATTAGAGATTTGGTAATTCAACATTCTTGTTTGGATAAGAATTGTGAAAAATATAAAAGGAGAGAGTTATAAGAAGTCTAGAATGTGTGAGACACGCATGAGAAAGTTTAGGATGTGTGAAACACAAAGAGGAAAGCAAAATGAGACTTGAAGATATAAAAAGAGGCTAGAAAGACGAGGATCGGTGGTCCAGGCAGCAGCATTGCGGTGCTGGAAACTCGTAGGTATAGCGTCGTAGTACTAGCAGCCAACTCCACGGCACTGGATCGAATTCGCGATAACACAACAATGCTGGCCACTTAGCGTCACAGCACTAATGCAAGAAAAGTTCATTTTGGCTTAGGACTTCTGAGTTTTGGAAAGTTTTAGACTTCAAAAACACATGGACACTTATTCCAATTAGGATTAGGGTTAGTAGAAAAGAAATAACTCCAATATAAACCCTTGTAAACCCTTTAGTTTGAAATCAAGTATTAAGAGAGACTCTAAGAGAGAGAAGAACTAGGTATACACTAAGTGCTTGTGTGCGATAAATTGCAACTGTTGTGTGGGTATTCATTGTTTGTGAAAGAGTAAGAATGCATTAAAAATTAGATCCTTTTTAAGGTTCTTCATTATGTTTTCTTATAAATTCTCTAGTGAGTTAATAAGAGATGGTAGGATTTTTGGATCTACCGTGAACGTAGACAATTGACCGAACCACATAAGTGATTGTATTATGCTCTTCATTATCTACTTTGTATACTTGCTAATTTTGCTTGATATCTTAATTATTCCACTGCGCAAAGAGATTAGGGTTCAAGGTTGAACTTGGTTAAGGTTATTCGCTTTAACCTAATCTCAAATGAGAAGGGCGATTCCTCCAACATTATTAGTACATGTCGGTATGGACTGGCATAATATTCTTGTAACAAAAACTAAAGGCTAACTTATTAAGTAACGTGACCATTCTTTTAAATTAGTTTTACTTGTAAATTACAATTTTAAAACATCTCAATGTAATGCAATTTTTCATCTCTCAAACTAAATTAAATTTCAAATAAATAAAATTATTTAAAATAGAAATTATAATTTTTAATTTTCGGTTTCGATTGGTTAAACGAGTTAGAAAAATTCAAATCAAACCTAATCTAATGTAAATAAACTCAAAGCCTAAATGAAACTACACATTTTAGTTTGGTGTTCAATTAAAATTATGGTTTACAAGTTAGGTTGTCCACCCTTAAGTATGATGGTTAATTCTAATATAACCTAATCACGAATCTTTATAACAATAAAGTTAGATAATTCTTAATTGCATTGTCTTTACCATCATACAAATATTTACAATCTTCATTTCATCTATATTAATATACAATTAAATCATGTACCATTTTAAAATTTTATTTTTCATATTATAGTTAGTGATTTTTAAATGAATGGTTTCATTATAATTTTTTTTTATATGAATATATTGTTGGAGTATCCCATGTTGGTTAAAGAGAAAGTAGACATGAACTTAATAGGTTGGAGTCGTCCATCAAAATCCTGAACTGCACCCCACCTCGAAAACAAAAAAAAAAATAAAAAAAATGGTATCCGAGTCAGTAAGAATGCGAAACCAGCTAAACATAAGCATGAGAATTCCATGCTTTGCGAGCTCAACGATAAAACGGTTAGAGCAGGTGAAAGGGGCAGAAGGGTGTTGGGATTCTAGTACTCAAGCAGACTTTAGAAATACCAATGGGCAATAAAGTAGATGGAGTTAAAGGTAATGATTCTAGCTTTGTTTTTAGTGGCAGCTCCTACCAATGGGCAGGCAGGCTGTGGATAATGAAAATCTTCTGTTGAAATGTCTGAGGGTTGGGTAACATTCAGACATTTTAAATCATGTGCCACCACATACATAAACATTGCCCGAACATAGTGGCTTTTATGGAAACACCATTGAAGCTCTTCGGGCGAAGTTGGGTTTTATGGATAAGCTTATTTTATTTTTCTGTTTTCATATAGATGTCAAAGTTAGTTCTCAACAGGTAAAGTTATGGCGCTTTACCAATTTTTATATGCACTCTAAATCCTCTCAACATATTCATGTATGGACTTTTTTAAAGAGGCTTAGTAACCTTTCACAATAGCCATGGTTGTGTGGCTGAGATTTTAATGAGATTTTGAAGCATAGAGAAAAATAGGACCAAGGGGATCGTAAAGCCAAATTTATTGGATAAAAATTTGTAAAATACTATCGATGCTTGTAGAATAATAGAGGTGTGACAATTCTTATATTGATTAAATGATGTGCACTAATAATTAATATTGTATAAAAGTTCAAGCTTAAATTTCATCAAAATAATTCTTAGTCGGCCATTAGCAAACACTTGTCAAACAATAAATATGCTTGTTCACTAACTAAATAAAATGAGCATAGGTACCTAACAATTTATACAGTAAGGATAGATCAAGCATCAAATATGCTTGCCCACTAACTAAATACCTAACAACTTATGGAACCAAAGGACAATAAAGCTTTGCCAAATCTGTTAAGAGTGCAAGTACTTGTCTTCTAAAATTCACAATAGACTGTAAATATAAAAATTAGTAAGCATATTATTATTTATAAATCAAAATACATATATGCATATATTCAATGCATAAGCATGATATGCTATGTTGAATCATAATCATAATTTTATAAAATTCACATATTGAGTAAGTGCTTTAACATTCTTTAAAAACTCACATAATGTCATATCAAGAGACAAACATTGCAATACTTAACTTTAGTTACTAGGAAAGTTTCTTACTCTCAAATTTAATTTTTGAGGATGAGAAACACTTATCCTAATTTATTTTTGGTTGTCTTGTGTCTTAAATATTTTAAAGTTGATTAGTTTTTTGTTGAAATGATGATTATTAATCAATGATAAAAAATAGAATGATATTTGAATTTATTTTACAAGTTCTTAAGAAATAATAGACGCTTGAGATAATTCTTATGTCAAAAATTTAGAATTGATTTCAACTTTATCTTTTTTTTTCACTCATTCTTGAGCACATTGAGTTAAGCATGTATTTAGTGAATTGTTACTTAGAGATATTTATACTTAAGTAGTACACCACAGTCTCGAAGACTAACACTTTAGAACTTTTTTATTACTACTTGAGGCAAAATTTTAGGAAATATATGAATATAAAAATAACATTAAGTCATCTTTGGACCGATTAAGTCTTTTTAGTCTACCTTAGATATATATTTATCCCTAGTTACCCCTTTTGAACCTAAATACTCATTTTATTTGTTTAACCACATTACAAGCCTCAAGACTTTACGCTTATTGTTTCCAAAAATACCCATAACACCATAAACTTTGAGGTTACTCAACAGGAAAAAGGTTGTAGTTGTATGAGAAAAAGGTACTAACGTAGAAAGTAATAAGCCTTAATGGTATCTATCAATCTAAGTTTCGGGATATCCATTCTAAAAAAAAAAGGAGAACACTTTACATTCTTTATACCTCTAGTTTAAGAAAAAGAATAAATTCTTTGAAAAAATATAATGACTAAAAGAAAGATGAAAGTACTATAAGTTTAGGGGAGGAGATAAATCAAGCAAAAGGAGATCAAGAGGTTTCTAAGTAAATTATAAGTGTTCATAGTGTGATTTAAGCTTCATATATATATATATATATATATTTTTATATCCCACATTCACCCTAGCCTTTCATTGCAAGCTAATTAAAGTCTTAAATAAATCTATAGACATGTGTATTTTTATATTAGTAGAGAGTAGTATAAAGAGCAAGATTATGGTAGTGTTATTATAAATTAAAATGTGCTAAGACATTATATTTTTGTATTATCTTAAGTTATTGAGTAACTCTAAGTTTCATTCGACTATTTAATTGCTTAGCACATACACACACATAAATGATCAATTTTATGAGAGAATGAAGAACTTGATGAATGGTATTATGAATTATTATAAGTGTTTATTGATTTCTAAAAAAACTTGTGCCATTTTAATAGCCTCTGGGACAATAATTATGATCATCTAATCAACTTAAAATTTGTATTTGTTTTAGTCTTATGTTTTCATTTTATTCTAAGTCAAGAATGAATTGTGTAAGTTTTTGTTTTTTATTTTCAGGGACAAGCAATGTCTTAAGTTTGAGGGTATTTGATAGTCCATTATTTATATAATCTTAGACTTAAATTTTGCTCAAAATTAAGAGTATTTGGTTATTTATTTGAGGTTTTTGATCATATACAGGTTTACCATTCATGGTGTGAATATACTGGAAGAATTGGATGCGAAGCAGCAAAAAATAGAGAAGGCAACAAAATTGGGCGAGGGCCTCAGTGCTTGAGATAGAAAGCTAAGCATTGCGGTAAATAGCCAGGAACCCGACCCCAACCTTTTCTAGGTCTTAGCATTACGGCGCTCGTGAAACAAAAGAAATCCCATCTTAAAAGTCCTTTTTTGATTTGGATTCAAAGCCCCACATCGTTAGGGTTACGAAGAACTATAAAAGTACCATTTTTTTGTGCCAAAAGTAGAGAATATCATAGGAAAATCTTGGAAAATAAAATACACAACATAAAAAAAGAAAGATTAAAGCAAAGAATTAAAAATTGAACATCAAGGCTTGCGCATCACTCAAGAGAGAGAGAAATAATTCAATGCGTGTTTGGGTTTAGTTTCTTATCTTCTCTTTTCATTATGATCTTATTTATACAGTCTTCAATTATTTACCTTGATACTCTTAGATTCATTATGAACTAAATGCCTTTGATCTAGGGTTAGGTTTTGAACATAATTTGTAGTTAGATTTTATTCACTCTTTTAGTTTATGAACTTAATAGATTAAATTGATTCATTAACGATTGGACTATATCTAATAAAGTTCAATTCCTCTTATTTGAAACACCATTGTATTGTGGAGTACCTGGAGGACTATACTAAGCGAGAATCCCATTCTTCTTTAAATAATCCAAAAACTCACTGCTCATGTATTCACTGCCTTGATCTAATCAAAGGAATTTGATATACATTCCGGTTTGTTTCTCTACTTCGATTCAAAACATTTTGAACTTTTTAAAAATTTCTGACTTGTGTTTTATAAGAAACACATATCCAAATCGTGATAGATCATCCATAAAAATAACGAAGTATCGAAAGCCACCCATTACAGTGTAATTCATTGGACTACATATATCATTATGTACAAGTTCTAATAAATCAGTGGCACAGTGTCCAACACAAATAAATGGTGCTTTGGTTATTTTCCCTTCAATATAAGATTTAGAGAGATCGGTGAAGCTCATCATCTATTGGACCATATCTAATAAAGCTTAATTCCTCCTCTCTGAAACACCATTGTGTTGTGGAGTACTCTGAGGACTATACGAAATGAGAATCTCATTCTCCTTTAAATAATCCAAAAATTCACTACTCATGTATTCACTGCCTCAATCTAATCGAAGACATTTGATGTACATTCTAGTTTGTTTCTCTACTTCGATTCAAAACATTTTGAACTTTTAAAAAGTTTTTGACTTATGTTTTATAAGAAATACATATCCAAATCATGATAGATCATCCATAAAGATAACAAAGCATCGAAAGCCACCCATTGCAGTGTGATTCATTGGACTACATATATCACTATATACAAGTTCTAATAAATAAGTAGCGCAGTGTCCAACACCAATAAATAGTACTCTAGTCATTTTTTCTTGAATATAATATCATAAACTAGATAAGGCTTTATGGTTAAATTAGGTATCTAACCATCTTTAAATAGATAGGGTAGACATTTCACACTTATATGACCTAATCTCATATGTCACAAATCCGTATCATTTAAAGTTACTAAGTTATTATCAATATTTACCTGTGCATTCATGATATTTTCTACTGTATCCAATATATGTGGCTATAAATCAACTGACATTCAGCTAATGAAATATTATTCAAATCATATAAAAATAAGGAACAGTTCCAAACTTACATATGATATCCCTCACTGTCCAATACAGGAATGGAAATAATTTGCTAGATAATGTTTGGCACATAGTAACAATTATTCAATACAACAATTGTATTACATAAAAGACGTAAATTAAAACTTCTAGTAGCCTTTACCTGCAAGAAATCTCTATTTCTGACACGAAGTTGTACTACTCCAAGCTGTAATAGTCTAACTTTCTTCAGACCCTACAATACATTGTAGATATGAGAAGGACAAACAGTATCTAATACCCAGCCAGTACTAGCATCAAATGCTAAAAAAATGTCAATAATAGGCAAGTGCATACCTAAGGGGTTCTTCTTAATCGTGTCAAGTTATTTTAGGTAGTTTCGCTTCCATGCCCATTCTCGCTATAATGGAAACATTTTTCTTTACTTTGTTCTTATGTTGGGGCTTGGACATGTGTTGATTTTGAGGACCTATTTTGGGTACATACTTTGCTTTCTTTTTATTCTTCCCTTTGAACTTCTTAGAATTCTTTAGGATAGACAATGAAGCACCTTGAACATAGAGGGTCGTGCCCCCTTTGTTCATGTCCTCTTGAGCTGTTTTCAGCATATTAAGTATATCAGTATAAGTAGGAGTCAATCTTTGTATGTTGAAGTTCATAATGAACTGTGCAAATGACCCTAGAAGTGATTGGAGAATTAAACTATTTCCCAATGTATTGCTCAGTGAGATATCCATGGTTTCTAACCTCTCAATATGAGATATAATCTTGAGGACATGTGGACTCACTGAATTGCCCTCTGTTAGTCTAGCTTGAAAGAGAGATTTGGCAACCCTGTATATTTCAACTTGAGGTCAGTCACCAAATAACTCTTTTTCAAGTGAAGCATTATACTCCCAACACTGTCCTTGTAGACATGCTCTATTTAGAGTTCCGTAGACATTGAGCCGATGATGTACGATTTGACTTTCAAATCATCATTCAACCATTTTTTATATATCTCATTTTCTTCTGGAGGAGCATCATCAGAAATAGCTTAAGGTAGACGCTGATCAATTATATATCTAAGCTTATCAGAATTTAGAACTATTCTGATATTTATAACCCAGTCAACATAATTTTCTACACCTTTGAGTTGGTGCACATCAAGGATACGAACTAGTAAGTTGCTTAAAGCCATTTGATCTTGATAAGACAAAATAAAAGATGTTAGCAAAATATTTCAATCGCCAATAAATAACATTTTAGATCATGGGTATAATAGTTATACATTTTTTAATCTAAAAATGCCCTTTCACTGTTTTATATAATTCTTTTAATCTCTCAAATAGGAAAATAATAGTTTTAGATTCTTTAAACTATATAGTAAGAAGTGGATCCTTTTGGCATTTTACTCTAACCTCACACTGTAGCAATATTGGCCGTTGTAAACCCAAAAGATAGACAACTCTTGTTAATTGCATCTCATACAACTCTTACCACTGATCTTAAATACACCTTACCCTTATGCTGTAACAATATTGGATAAGTGTATTTCATATTAACTTGCCAAAATCAAATATATGCTACCAGTATAACCCTTACGCTGTAGCAATATTTGCCTCATCTCTTGTTTAACCGGTATAGCCCGGATCACCCCGACCAATCCTTCACGCTGTAGCAATATTGGAAAAGATGGAAGTGAACCATCTAATACCGTATTGGCAAGACAAATCATTGTATAATATTATCTCATAATACAATATTATTTAATCTGATTGAGAGAGATTTTTTTAATATAATAATTATTATTTTTAATAATTATTATAATTATTATTACCATTAATAATTGTAATAAATTTTGCATCTTATACGAATCTAATTTGTAATTAGAATATTTATTTATGCAAGCACAACTAACCCCCACCAATAGGGCTCCTATTGTGATTACTAAGCATAAACAAATATATATACAACACTTAATACAATGATATAACATTTATAATTGTATTAAATGAACCTCACATGCAAAAATTTCAAATTAAAGTGTATTATTTAGAATGATCGACGTTAAAAGTTGAATGTTATAGCATTATACAATATAATGCTCACAAAAAACAATTTACTCTTTTTTTTCTTGTTGGCGTTCAACACTTGAATACCTTAGCATTTGACCCTTTGAGAGCCCCTTAAAGGCCCAGCGTTATCACAAATAACACCCCAGTGTTATATAACAAATGCCCTAGCGTTCAACGATGAACGTCTCTATATTCACTAGTGAACGTCCTAGCATTCGATTCTTAGCGCCGTGGTATTTTTTCGACAGAAACTATTTTTTTTACATTTTACACACTTCAAAATACAATTTTCACTATTTTTCAGGCATTCTAAACACATCATATAACACTCCTACAACCCAAAAAAATAATAAACATATTTTGATACTACTTGTTAACCTATTTTACGGCGTATGTATGTGATTGTGTATATGTTGAAAAAACTAAAAACATGTATCATATACACAATTTTGCAGCAAAATTAAACATGTAATCAATATATGCATATGTAATTTATATAATTAATAACATAAGATTACAGAAAACATACCTTTGAAGAACTTTAGTGAAAATTTCAATTCAGGATTTCTTCTAACTCCAACCTTGTGCTCACCTTAAAGTGAATCATCATACAATTCTTGTTCACAATAATTCGGTGGGATTGTGAATCTAAAATAGTAGTAACTGAATTTCTAGGAACAAGTTTTTATTTCTTAAAAGAATAATAAGAAGAATTGATTTTTCTTCTTACTATTTCACAGCCCTTTTTTAAAAGAAAAACTCTCATAAATAAAACTCTCTCTAATCCTCTCTCCTTCTTACCTTTCTGCTTCACCCTTGTTCATCAAAATCAATTCCAACCATTTTTAGTGCTCTAAGCACTTTACAAGTCCTTCACCAAAATTAGGTTAAGTGGCCAACTACCAAAAACTATTTTTAGTGGCCATTTTCAATGGTCTAAAATAAATGGCCATTAATTTCTACAAATAGTGCTCCACCATTTAATTTATGTTTCCCAAATTAGGTATGTCTTCCATTTAAGAATAAAATAATATTTTATTTATTTATTTATTCAAAAACTATTTGAATAATTAATTTTTACCTTATTTGATTTTACTAAAATGGTTAATTGGTGAATTCATGGTAAAATAATTCATGGAACAAAATTCTACCACTTATTAACATCTAATTAGTCAAGTACTCTTGTCAACTAATTAAGTGATGTACTTAACATTTAAGTCTAGACAAGTGCACAACCCAAGAAACCCTGAAATATATTTTTGGATTGTTGAAATTTCTGGGATGAAACTATTCAATCCATAATAAAGCCCTAGTGCATAACGAGTATACTTCATATTGTGAGACTCTCTAAGTTCATGCCTGAATTGTCATATGGAACTCCTTCATATGTCCATTAATGATGCCCCATATATACGTTACGGATATTACAAAGTGGTGCAATAGACCATACAAGTTGAGGTTATAACATATCCATATAATCCCTCCATCAGTCATAACCCTAGGGATTAATAATATTCCCAAACACTTTTATGGCCATAAGACTTTTTCAAATACAATCTTAGAGTATTATGATATATCACTCACAAAAATAACCTGATGGATCCTATATTTATGCACACCAGATTCTATGAGCATCGGATTATACCCAGCGACTCCTAGCGGTCAGACCATGAAAGGTTTCTGATATATGTGAAACTAAAGTATGGTGGATCACCCACAAGCCCACCGTGGAACTCTGGTCAAAGGACCACGAATACTGCTCAACTTGAAAGGCCCTCCATTGACAGCTTTATAAGATGTCTATTGTAGGTCTTCGTGAATCTTTTCAGTATTCAATCCTTACTGAATACTTGTATATCTATACGAGATTTCACTAAATTCATGATCTGTTAAGACTAACAATTTAGACCATTCAAATATAGATATACACCGATCTATATATTTATTAAAGTCTTCAATGATAGACTAGTATTAGTAAAGATAGATTAAAAATATAATATTTGAGAACATATTTGCATAATGATATTTTCCTAGCACCATTTGCAACTATGTCGTTACTAATATATATTCTCAGGTCTTCATCCCATTTTAGGCAAGACTCTAACTCTTTAGATATTGTTGACTTTTATAACCTAATAACTCTTATGAGTGTTAACTCTAAGCATTTATAACTCTTAGCGTTGCTAAATTTTAGCACTGATCTAAACTCCTTTAGATCAGATCAAATCTATTTCAGATCATACAATGTCTGAAACATTACAAGCATCTTACCATATATAAAATATAATTAGCAAATTTATAAAATGATAATACTAGTATAAATATTAAATAAATATTCATATATAAATGGATGGTACATAAACACAAATTCCAACAGTATGATCATAGGGTGATAGCTATGAGTTTTCATATAGGATAAATATATACTTAGATAACATGTGTAGCATATTTAGATTTGTTCTTAATGAGTTACAATCTATTCAGATTACAATAAATATATAGGTAATTGTTATGGTGTAATATAGTTATTTTACCATCGATAAAGATTTATAACGAGATTAAAGTCTAGGCAACAATTTGTTATTAAGGATTAATTAAGAGGTTAATAAGTTCAATGAAATATTAGGAGATAAATTAAAACCCTAAATTCCTTATGATTAGTAAATTTTAACCCTAGTTTACTTTTAATTAAGATTATGATTAATTTGGTAATTCACCTTTAGATTTATCTAAATAAATGTTAAGTAGGATTAATTTTAATATTGATTGAAAGAAATAAGATTAAAAAAATCTCTATGGGAACGATATATGGACTTTATTCCTATACTAATTGATACAATATTGTACACTTACGCTTAGCATATAATTATGCACAATCACATTTTCATCAGGACATTTCATATAATCGACCAGTTCTTTTCTCCAATCTTTATCGAAGTTGACTTGTAAGATCAGTCACTGCTAAATTGATAATTCATTGCCAAAGATACACAACTGTGGTCGATGCATTAGGGGTATTTCTTCTATTTCCTTTCTAAAGCCTCATGCCCCTTAAGCTAGATCATTAACCTCTAAATTATTCTTTCTTGTTGAATATTCGATAAAGGTCAACTTGAACCCTTGGAGTAGATGCCGAGCTTTACTGTGATATGGGATTAACAAGTCGGCTTCACAGTTGTGTTTGCAGGAAACATAAAGAAAATTTTATGTTTAAACCATAAGGAGAAACTAAGACAATACTGATTCTAGCTAATTGGTTTGTTTTTGATCCATCAAACCATAATTACCAACTCATATTATTCATGTGTCCGATTTCAAATTTTGGTAATGGTTGAATATGGTGAAGGATGATCTACAAGAAAATTGACCAAGGCTTGTCCTTTAATTGCTTTCTCAAGAATGTATTTTAGGTTGAATTCTAATAGTGTGATCACCCACTTTCCAAGCCAGTTTATCAAAAACAGCTTTGATAGGAGATACTTTGTGATGACTGTCTGGCTTATCACACGCATAGTTATAGATGGTACATAATACCTGCGCTTTGTGCATGAAAAGTAGAGGGCCAAACACATCTTCTCAATCTTGTATATCTCATCTCAGCATCATTTAGAAATTAACTAAGGTAGTTTTTGGATTTCTCTACGGCTTGGTGCTCTTATGCTAGTATACTTCTAATCAACTCCTCTATCACAAAGATATAAAGGATCAATGGTAGTTGAGACTTCGGTAACTGATAAGGCGTAATTGTATAAACTATTTTATCTTCCTAACTTGATATTTGTTCAAATTATCTCAATAATTGGGCTATTTATGCATATTAATGTTATTTTATAGGTTGAAGCATTATCGGAGCAAAGATACCGGAAAACGGACGCAAATCGGAGCATTAGAGATAAAAATACGAATGGGGACACTGTTTGCTACAGTGGTACTGTAGCTACAGTACTACTACAGTACCACTGTAGCAAACAGTGCAGCGCCGCAGCGCTGGATTTCAGCGCCGCGGCGCCGATTGCAGAAACTGGGCGCCGCAGCGCCAAAACGCAGCGCCGCGGCGCCGGGACCTGGGCAACAAGTTTTGACAGGTTCCTGAAAATCAGGAAACCCAAAAGCAACTCAAAATGCGCCCTAATTCCGTGCTCTTACCTATTTAATTGCTCAAAACTTACATTTTGAGAGAGGACTCCAGCTGGGACAGCAGCTGGAAACACAAAGAAACACCTAACTTCTAAGTTTGAAGAAATCAAAGAGGAGGGAAGCAAGCTTCAACAACAAAGGCATTTGACAGGGATGTCTTCTTTGCTTTGATTCTTTACTTGTTGTAAGATGTTTAGTTTACATGTATTGATGGAATTAGCTTCAAGATTGTGTAGTTTAATGATGAGCTAATTTCGTTCATCTAGGATTACATCATTGAACTCATTATGTGATTGATTTTAGTTCTCTCTTTTATGGTATTAATTCAGCTTTTGATATATTCATTGTGCTTGTGTGTAATGCTATTTGATTACTTGGCCAGTGGTTAAATTGATCTAGAAATGCTTAAATAAACTTGACAAAGGCATTTAGGTATTTAGTCTTAAGCATATTGATGCATGATCATAGTGTAGTACACTTGAGTTTCATATGAGATAGACATATACTCATAAGGCATGTATGGCTCATAAAACTTGTGCTTAATGAATTTTGTTCAATTTATTTATCATAGACATATAGATATTTGATTGGATGGAATAGATTCACTTGACCTACAAAAGAGGCTTGTGATGTGTTGAGTGTTTTGGTCAATATATCAAGTTGAGAACCAATAAACATCAAAGAGATTCTGCTGAATTTATTTGCATAATGGGGGATAGTTTGTAATCCTAGGATTTCTCATATTGAATATAATTTGTTGGTAATTTAGTTTATCACTTAGCATAATTAAGTTGTTCTTTTACTTGAGTAGTTTAATCATCATACATTAAATCATTTTCTGGATAATAGTAGAAAGACACCATTTCGGTACTTAAACTAGAAAAGATAAATCATTCTCTGTGGGATCGACACTCTACTTATCATATATTACTTGTTGCGACAACGTGCACTTGCGCTAATTTGTGTTATAGAAAACACACAACAAGTTTTTGGCGCCGTTGCCGGGGAATGAAATTTTTTCTTATTTTAATACTGATACAAATCTTTTCTCCTGTTAATTCAGATTTCTGTTTTTGCTTGTAGAAATTTCAGGTATGTATGAGACGTTCCAAGAGCGTTGATCTAGCATACTTTGATCCTGAAATTGAGAGGACACTAAGAAGATTACGACGAGACCAGAACCAAGTGACTAGCATGGAAGAGCAAAACCAGAATGTTTGTGCAGAGCCAAGAGCCTTAAGAGACTATGCAGTTCCTTGGGTGAATGGCATACACTCAAGCATTCGCAGGCCAAATATCAATGCTAATAATTTTGAAATCAAGCCGGGGACTATTCGAATGCTTAAAGAATCAGTGCAGTTCAGCGGCTTCCCGAATGATGATCCCAACGAGCATATCACAAATTTCTTGGAAATTTGTGACACATTCAAATACAATGGCGTGTCAGATGATGCCATAAGACTCAGGTTGTTTCCATTCTCCTTGAGGGACAAAGCAAAAAGTTGGTTAATATCATCACCATCCGGTTCAATAACAACATGGGATGATTTGGCACAAAAGTTCTTAGCCAAGTTCTTCCCACCGTCCAAAACTGCAAAGATGCGTAATGATATTACCTCTTTTGTACAACATGAGTCAGAATCATTGTATGAATCATGGGAGAGATTTAAGGATATGCTGAGAAAGTGTCCACATCATGGAGTTCCCAAATGGTTGCTGGTGCAAACATTTTATAATGGATTGGTGGGACATTTAAGAATGATTGTAGATGCAGCAGCTGGAGGGGCGTTAATGAGCAAGTCCACAGATGTGGCATATGACTTGTTGGAAGAAATTGCCTTCAACAGCTACCAATGGCCATCAGAAAGAGTGAATCCAAGAAAAGTTGCTGGTGTGCATGAAATTGATGCACTCACTTCCTTGACAGCACAAGTTAGTTTGTTGGCTAAGAAGATGGATACATTTGGAGTCAATGCAGTAAAAAGCCAACCACCAACTTGTGATTTTTGTGGAGATAATCACCAAAATGGTCTATGCATGGAGACAACACAATATGTAGGGAGTTACAATCAGCAGCAGCATAATCCCAACTCAAATTTTTACAATCCAGGGTGGAGGAATCATCCAAATTTTTCTTGGAATGATAATAACCAAGGGCAATCCTCAAAATCCATGAGTCCACCCAGATTTCAAATGCAGCAGCAGCAGCAACAATTTCAGCAAGAAAAGAAACCTGGTGTTGAGGAATTGTTAATTCAATACATAAGGCAAACTGACCAACTTTTGCAAAGCCAATCAGCATCTCTTCGCACCTTAGAAAACCAAGTTGGTCAATTAGCTTCTGCAATGAACAACCGCCCTCAAGGGTCGTTACCGAGTAACACGGAAGTTAATCCAAAAGGTGACAAAGAGCAATGCAAATCAATAACGTTGAGAAGCGGTAAAGAATTGCAAAACATTGTGGGAAGACCTAAATCATCAGCAGATGCAGAAAATTCTGCAGATTCAGCAAATGCAGAAAATGCAGAAAATTCTGCAGATGCAGAAAATGCAGAAAATTCTGGAGATGCAGAAAATTCTGCAGATGCAGCAAATGCAGAAAATGCAGAAAATTCTGCAGATGCAGAAAATTCTGCAGATGCAGCAAATGCAGAAAATGCAGAAAATTCTGCAGATGCAGAAAATGCAGAAAATTCTGCAGATGCAGAAAGTGCAGAAAATTCTGCAGAGGGGAATGAAAAACAAGAAGATGGTGCAGTAAAAGAAAAGGTTATACAGAAAGAGAAGGTGCAGCCTTATAGACCACCACCATTTCCTCAGCGACTACAGAAGCAAAAGAAAGAGAAGCAGTTTACAAAGTTTCTGGAAATTTTTAAGAAACTGCACATTAACATACCATTTGCAGATGCATTAGTGCAAATGCCTAGCTATGTTAAATTCATGAAGGACATTCTTTCAAGGAAAAAGAAGCTGGACGAGTATGAAACTGTAGCGTTGACAGAAGAATGCAGTGCAATATTGCAGAACAAATTGCCTCCAAAGCTCAAGGATCCAGGAAGTTTTACCATTCCATGCATAATTGGAAACCGGTATTTTGGTAAAGCTTTATGTGATCTAGGGGCCAGCATAAATTTGATGCCTTTGTCTATCTACAACCAGCTAGGATTGGGGGAAGCCAAGCCTACGAATGTCACTTTACAACTTGCAGATCGTTCACTCACATATCCTAAAGGTGTGATTGAAGATGTGTTAGTTAAGGTAGATAAATTTATATTCCCAACTGACTTCATTGTGTTGGATATGGAAGAGGATCTTGAAATTCCAATCATTTTGGGAAGACCTTTCTTAGCTACCGGTAGAACCTTGATTGATGTCCAAAAAGGAGAACTTACTATGAGAGTGCAAGATGAAGAGGTGACGTTTAATGTGTTCAAAGCCATGGAATTTCCCAAGGAAGCAGATGAATGTTACTGCATCAGCATTATTGACAGAGAAATTCAAAGGATATTCAACAGCCATTATAGCCAAGACTCTCTAGAAAATGCAGTCAAGGGTTACCTTAATCTACAGATTTCCAAGGATTATTCCCATTGTTTCCAAATGGACATGGTAATTCCGGATGAAATACAATTACCTCAGAGGCTAAAAGTGATAGAAGCCATTCAACATCAAGGTCATAAAAAGGCATCATGGTACAGATTGATAACCAAGAAGAGGCAAAGTACTTTCACAAAGAAAACAGCAAAAATAGGCTATTGGAGTTCAATCTTCCAGTCTAAGATTAAAGTCTTTCTGGGAAGGCTCAAATCAAAAAGGTCAGAGATGCCACTTCAAGATTTTCTTATGGAGTTGTGGAAGTCGAAGAAAAAGAATGTTAACACCCGAAGACATCGACTTAAGTTCCATAAGGGAGATGCCTCAGATATGCAGTTTGATCCTCATTGAGTCAAAAAGGATAACGTCTAGCCAGAGACGAAAAATTAGGCGCTGTTTGGGAGGCAACCCAAGGTAAATATGTGTTGCATTAGTATTGGCATTTATTATTTTCAGTTTCTAAAAAAAAAAAAAAAAAAAAAAAAAAAAAAAATTTTTTTTTTGGCAAGGAACGAGCGCCGCGGCGCTCAAACTGAGCGCCGCAGCGCCACTTCCAGAGATGCAGCGCCGCAGCGCTGATTCCTAGCGCCGCGGCGCTGCAGCGGGGATAGCAACAAAAGGGGCATTTGCCCAAATTTTTCCCCCTTTTCTCATGCTCTCTCTCTTGCTAACCCTAGACTCTCTCAACCCTCTCAACCTACCCCAATTCACACTCTCAAATCCCACCTTACCCATTAAATTTTCAGCTTAAAAACAACATCAAAACACACTCCAAACATCATTTCACACACTTCATCATCACAAATTCCATCAAATTGCATTTTCCACAACAAATTAACAAAGTTCCCCCAATCTCAAATTTCGGTGGATTAAACTCACAAGGTAAACAATCTTGTCTTTAATCTCTTATTTTACATTGATTCTTTCTTTATTCTACTTCCATTATGCAATTGTTGGATTAATTTGTGAGTAGTAAAATGAAAGCTTTGGGTTTAACCTTGAATTCTTGCATTGAGATTATGATGGAATTATGTTGAGATTGTGTTGGAATTATATTGAGATTATGCCAGAATTATATTGAGATTATGTTGGATTTGTGTTAAGTTTATGATGGAATTATGTTGAGATTTGTGTTGGAATTGTGTTGGCATTGAATTGGAATTATATTGAATTGTGTTGGAATTGTGTTGGCATTGAATTGGAATTATGTTGGCATTATATTGGAATTGTGTTGGAATTGTGAAAACTTAATTCGTTATTCCATGAGTGTAGAAAGTTTTAGCCAATTTGATTGGAGTGTGGACTTGTGACAATTAAGGAGATTGGTGGAGGGGCTTTAGTTGGCAAATTAGTGTTATGAGCAACATGGCTTTGTCAGCGAAGATGAAGATGCAACAGCAACAAATGATGACTAAAGCCCGGACTCTATTTCAGGGAAGTATTTCTATGCTTTTTGTCTTATGTTTCTTTTTGTTTTGCCATGAGGACATGTCGGATATTAAGTTTGGGGGATAGGGAAACACTTTCCCATTTGTTCTGTTTTTAGTTCTGTTTATTTATTTGTTTTGTTTTTAATTCTGTTTTTAGTTGTTTGTTTTGCATAATTTCTTTTGTTTTGTTTGTTTTCTTTCATTTTAGTGTTCAGTTGTGGGTTGGTTGAATGATTAGTAGTCAATGATATGAAATAGAAACATGATTTCAAATGCTATGTTCTTTGGGAAACAATGAATGTTGTGATTGTTTACTTGGTAATCTAGGACAAGTTCAGCTTCACTTTGTGACCACTTGATATTTCGAGCACATAGTTAGAATTATTTAGTTTTATGCTTACTTAGAAGACTTTTATGCACTACAAGAATATATATGGTCTCAAGAACACGCTAGAACTTGTTTGAGCATCACTCAAGGCGAAATCCTAGGGCATACATAATTAACGATATGATTTTAGGCCATCTTTGGACCGATTGAGCCTTTCAAGCTAACCTATGTATAATTTTGACCGTAGTCACCCCCGTTGAGCCTAATTATCATTTTTTCTTGCTAACTATATCATTACCTTAGCCTTTACTTTTATTATCCTTCATAGTACCCATCACGCCATAAGTATAGCACTTCTTTTAAAGAGTTGTGTGAACTTTTATAAATGAAGGGGTGAATTAAAGAAGAGCTTTGGGTTTGGTTATAAATGTTGGTTGTTCAAATATGAAAAGCTTAAGTTTGGGGGTATAGTGACTTATATGTAAAAAAAATAAAAAATAAAAAAATAAAAAAATAAAAAAATAAAAAAGAAAAAAAGAAAGAAACAAAAAGAAAAATTGAGTTTGCTATACCCCTAGCTTAAATGAAAATAAAAGAAGAGCAACAAAATAGCTAGGGAATCAAAAGAAATAAGTTTGGGGGAAATTGGGTGGAAAACAATGGTTGGGTTTGAGTAACCTCAAGAGGAATGTGTGTTTATGGTGTAAGTTGAGCCAAAATCGATCCATTTTATCATACCCTCACCCTAGCCATGCATTACAAGCTAACTAAAGTCCTATTTGATCCTTGATTATGTGTGTGCCTACATTAGTGGAGAGTGATGCGAAAAACAAGCATATGGAGTGTTAAATAAAAGCAAAATTCTCATAGAGACCATTTCATTATCTTATGTGCATAAAATAATCCGAGTGCATGCTACTAATGATTTTAGCTATTCACACACACACCAAGTAGGTCACTTATGGGTTTGAATAAGTGTTGGATTAACATGTTGAACGGTTATGATATTTAGAATTTCCTTTAGGATAGTAGTCATGAGAAATTTTTGAGACAAATTACTAATTTTTTGCCGACCCAATGTTTTATATCTCTTTATGGTTTGTTTTCATTGTTAGTGTGGTGTGTGTGCCTTTTTACTCGAGGACGAGCAAGTATTTAAGTTTGGGGGTATTTGATAAGGCGTAATTGTATAAACTATTTTATCTTCCTAACTTGATATTTGTTCAAATTATCTCAATAATTGGGCTATTTATGCATATTAATGTTATTTTATAGGTTGAAGCATTATCGGAGCAAAGATACCGGAAAACGGACGCAAATCGGAGCATTAGAGATAAAAATACGAATGGGGACACTGTTTGCTACAGTGGTACTGTAGCTACAGTACTACTACAGTACCACTGTAGCAAACAGTGCAGCGCCGCAGCGCTGGATTTCAGCGCCGCGGCGCCGATTGCAGAAACTGGGCGCCGCAGCGCCAAAACGCAGCGCCGCGGCGCCGGGACCTGGGCAACAAGTTTTGACAGGTTCCTGAAAATCAGGAAACCCAAAAGCAACTCAAAATGCGCCCTAATTCCGTGCTCTTACCTATTTAATTGCTCAAAACTTACATTTTGAGAGAGGACTCCAGCTGGGACAGCAGCTGGAAACACAAAGAAACACCTAACTTCTAAGTTTGAAGAAATCAAAGAGGAGGGAAGCAAGCTTCAACAACAAAGGCATTTGACAGGGATGTCTTCTTTGCTTTGATTCTTTACTTGTTGTAAGATGTTTAGTTTACATGTATTGATGGAATTAGCTTCAAGATTGTGTAGTTTAATGATGAGCTAATTTCGTTCATCTAGGATTACATCATTGAACTCATTATGTGATTGATTTTAGTTCTCTCTTTTATGGTATTAATTCAGCTTTTGATATATTCATTGTGCTTGTGTGTAATGCTATTTGATTACTTGGCCAGTGGTTAAATTGATCTAGAAATGCTTAAATAAACTTGACAAAGGCATTTAGGTATTTAGTCTTAAGCATATTGATGCATGATCATAGTGTAGTACACTTGAGTTTCATATGAGATAGACATATACTCATAAGGCATGTATGGCTCATAAAACTTGTGCTTAATGAATTTTGTTCAATTTATTTATCATAGACATATAGATATTTGATTGGATGGAATAGATTCACTTGACCTACAAAAGAGGCTTGTGATGTGTTGAGTGTTTTGGTCAATATATCAAGTTGAGAACCAATAAACATCAAAGAGATTCTGCTGAATTTATTTGCATAATGGGGGATAGTTTGTAATCCTAGGATTTCTCATATTGAATATAATTTGTTGGTAATTTAGTTTATCACTTAGCATAATTAAGTTGTTCTTTTACTTGAGTAGTTTAATCATCATACATTAAATCATTTTCTGGATAATAGTAGAAAGACACCATTTCGGTACTTAAACTAGAAAAGATAAATCATTCTCTGTGGGATCGACACTCTACTTATCATATATTACTTGTTGCGACAACGTGCACTTGCGCTAATTTGTGTTATAGAAAACACACAACAGTAACACCATAACTGATGGACTTGTGAGGTACTTCTTTACCTCATTAAAAACTTGCTGGTGGTATGTCATCCAATTAAACATTTGGCCGTCTTTTAGTTTCAATAGGGGCGACCAAGAATAAAGCCGTCCAGCAAAGTTCGAAACGAATTTCCTCAAAATATTTATTTTGCCGATCAGTTATTGCAACTGTTTCTTAGTTCTTGGTATAGGTGCTTCGATTATTACCTTTGCCTTATTTTGATTTACTTTCACCCCCCATTGGTATACCAAGAATTCAAAAACGTAAACGACCGACACTCTACATGTACACTTAAGTATGGAATGGACATTTTTGTCCCTAAAATATGGCCTAATACCCAATTTTGTCCTTAATATTTCAAATTACCTAGTTTTATCCCTCTCTATTAGGTCAGTTACTGTTACATCTAACTATTAAAAGGTAAAACTGTAACTTAATAAGATATTCAGATACTTTAATACATGCCAAATAATTATTATTATTAAATAAATAAATAAACTTGACTATAGTTAGCTCAATGGTGAGCTACCACCGATCACCGGTCGTGGGTCAACGGACTCCGATGATAAAAATTATCGAATTTTATATCACTAAACTTAATTTTTCATGATCTACATAATGGTATGGCCATTTTTGATAGAAAAAGGCAACATATGGCCAAATCGAATAGCAGCAGTAATGTATGTCATCGTCGCCACATTTTATGGCAGACAGTAGTGGCTGCCAGCCTCCACCACGGGATGGTGGTCGCTATAAAATGGTACGGTAATGCATGTCACTATTGCACTATTTTACGATGGACGGTAGTGGCCGCCACCCTTTATCACGTGACAGCAAATAGCGGTGACCGCTACCTTCCCACCATATTTGAAAACCTTATAGTCCTTTTGGTTTATCGAAAACATGACTCCACCATAAAAAAAAAGAGTCCAATGATATAAATTTTGATAATTTTTATCATCAGAGTCCAGTGGCCGGGGGTGGCCCGCCACCATCAAAGTTTTGCTACCAATGTAAAGTTCTGTTTTTTTTAAATAATTTATTTTTAAAAATAAAAAAAATAAATATTAAAATTGATCCTATCCAAATATGTCACGTCTCTTTTTTTTTCAATGGCCTATCATTTATTAACACGTAAAAATAGTAATTAGTACTTGAATTTTAGTTTGGGCAAAAGTGTTATTGTACAAAAAAAAATTGAATTTGTTTTAATTAAATCTAAAGGTTATTGACTAATGGAGAGGGATCAAAATGGTAATTTAAAACTTTAGGGACAAAATTTGGTATTAGGCCATATTCTAAGGACAACAATGCCCTTTTTCCTACTTAAGTGGGTTTATTTTCAGCTGATGGAGCTGCATTCTTTGAAAGGCTGTCCATAGGTCGACCAGATGTTATTCATTGTAATTTAACTTAATGACAACATCATCAATATATACCTCCATAAATTGGCCTATCATATCGTGGAATATGTCATTCATCACCCATTGATATGTAGCGCCTGTGTTCTTTAAACCGAATGACATTACAACCCATTCATATGTTCCAATCACATTAGGGCATCTGAAAGTTGTCTTGCTAATGTCTGACCTTTTGATGACTATCTAATTTTATCTAGAATACCCATCGAGGAATCTCATGATCTCATGACATACAACCAAGTCGAGTAGCATATTAGCTATGGGTATAAGATACTCATCTTTAGGAGTTACTAGGTTTAGATTTTTGAAGTCGATACAAAGTCTTAGCTTCTCATTATTCTTTATAATAGGAATAACATCAACAGCTGACAGGACTTGACCCGAGACCCTCTACTATAGATCCCAGCGGCCCTGTTGGGCACCCCGACGGAAGTTCCTCCGAACCTAACTGGGTATGTTGAGAAATTCCGCGAGGCGAACCCCTTTTGAATTCTTGTTACTACTAAGAAGATCTAGTAATATACATAAAAACGACATCTTAATTTTAAAAAACAAACGGACAGAGTTTCCCCTGTTTTTCAGAAAATCCATATAAACCTGCAAAGAAATTTCACTTCTAATTCCAACACATCTCAATTCTACCAATTCGGACCTCTGGTCCTTTCCAAATCAAATCCAACACAACTCAATTATTACGTTTAAATCATAAAATAAGCATAATCATAAAAAGTAAAAACGATCATCATAAACTGAAATTCTCTTCTTCTTGATTCAACATATACTTATAAATATACATGCCTATAACTATTATGCATAAAGTGAAGAGTGCTATTAGCACATTTACATGTACAACAATTATCTTTGGATTCGGCCCAGTACTCGGCAATAGGAGAATCAACAGCTTGCGTTCCGAGACCTGGACCTGGGAAAGGGGTTTAAAAACATAAAACGGGTGAGCTAAAGGAGCTCAGTGAGTGTAAATGAGATTTCAATTACAAGAACATTATACAAAGATAGCAATTTCTAAAGTACATGCAGAAATTATGCTTCTAAAACGGTAAAACTGTAAAACGGTTTCTAATATCATATGCTAATGAAATCTTGCCGAGCGGGTTTTATCTACATCTTTTGAAAACTATATTCAGAATCTGTATAACATAATAACTGATGTGTGCATATAAATGCATAAATGCTATCGGTAAATCTAAAACTAGTAAAATCCTCGCTCAGCCATTTTCTTTCTAAACTGTACCAATGGTAACCCTAAAGCTCTATACCCACGCAACGACTCAACTAGTACCGCATACGTGAGTAGGTCACGGGGCACCTCAACTAGCAGCACCCACAGTGACATCTCAAGACATCTCATTGGCTACGCAGCGGAATCCTACATCGCATGCATATAGCGAGATAATATCCCGTACACATAGAGTGACTCACATGACTCGACATCCCGACTTATCAGAGTTAGTGACACATCCCCAAGACCTGCCCATATGCACGGGATATACCGGCCGGGTCTAATACAATCATCACCACTATAATCTGAGGGTACCAATGGCCTTAAAAACGAATGCAGAAATTTTAAAACTGTTTCACAAATCGATCATGTAAAAGCATGTCTATGAATATATCAAGATCATAAATCATGTTTATGCATCGAAAGCTCATAAAACATACATAGTCATTGTGCGAAAACATAATAACCGAAAAGTAAAAGAAATGGCAGATTTCCACTCACAACCGCTCTGCGCTCAATTTTGCTCCCGTTAACGCTCTCAGTTATCTTCACCTACGCACCATAAATGACATTTAGAACCAAATCGAATACTAGAATCTCATTTAACTACTAAATGCCCTAATCGGCATACAAAGCCCGGATGTAAACTACTTCCCGATTTTAGTTACGGAGCCATAATCGAAACTAACTCACCATCCGGCGCCCTAAAAATTATTGAACACCTTATAACTTGGTTGGACATAATTGCCCTTCACCTTTCCAACATGGACAATTATGTCCCATTTTCTTCATTTTTGGGTTTTTCCATCAACCATATACATTCAATTCATAATATGCACCATTTACACACAACAACTCAATCAAAACACCACTCAATTCCTAACTTCCCTAAAGTGGCAGAATTTCACCCTAGGTTCCAACACATTCCTTTTCTCAATTTCTTGTTCCAATTACAACAAAATCATGCCAATTTCATTCTAATGCCCTAATTACAACCAATTGAAATCTCTACAACAAAATCACCAAAAACCCTAATTCTTACCTTGCCAATTCCTTCAAATTGATGACTTCTTCAAGCTCCACACTAGAATTCAACTCAATCTAAGCCAAGAATACACATAAGAACATCAATTAAAGCATTCTTGAAATCTCACTTATCAAACTCATAAAAGATTCTTTTCTTACCTCTTTTTCTTGAATTTCCACTAATAGAGACTTCAATTGAGCTTAGGGATTGGTTTGTGACCTTATTTTGGCTTGATTACACATGAAAATTCATGAAAAAAAACTTGAATAGTCACTGTAGCAGCACCCCCCTTTGAAGCTCGAATTTCTCTCTTTTTTTTTTTGGCTAAGTGTTGGTTTTGATCTCTCTTCAAATTTCTACACATTTCTAACATATATATAGTGCTTCTCAATTTACCATTTTGCCCTTCAGCTTACTTAAAACTTCTAATTTGCCATTAGTTAAAAACTAATTATGTAATTAGTTCATTTGTAACTATCTAGTTAGAATAGTTCAAAGAACTAACTAGAACTTCCAACTTGGCAATCCATGAGATTCCTTCTAATTGGTCCATTCTCTAATATATGGATTATGTTTCTCAACAAAGGCTTGTTCCATTCATAACCCTTAAATGAAAATGCATGTAGTAAATTAGAATTTTCTTTTCTAAGCCAATAGAGAAAAATTCCAAAAATATTATAGGGTCGTCTGGCACACCGATCGAGTGTGAAATTACCAAATTAGGTCTAATATCTCTCACGTGCACTATAAAGGGAATATTTCTAATAGGGTTAAAATCGAGTAACCCTATGGTGTCTTATTTGTTCTATACCGAAATCTAGGCGCCAATACTACTAATAGGGATTGGATATTACAACAGCCATTCAACATAGTTTACGAGTTTAATAAAACTTTCTTGGAGAAGTCTCTTAATCTCTTTGGTGATCTTGTCCTCGTCTTCTCATTGTTGGAAATCGAGTGTGTGACATACGAGTGTATACATAATTTTACAAATTACTACACGCAGCGGAAACATGTTAACATATACACCCAATATAACATATTTAACAACATATATCACATATATGCTCAAGTATAACTATTATACAACAACTTATATGTGCTGAACAATTGTGTACATAAAATTAAAATGTAAAGAACACTTACCTCATGAAGGTAGCTTTACAAAATCTTAAAGTCCTCCAACAATCCAATTGAAGAGCTCACCTTGAAGTGAATTGTTGAACAATTCTAATCTATAATGGTTTGGTAGGAGTATGGAGCTACCTTTGAAGTGAATAGTAGATTAGTTTTAGAATTTCCAGCAACATGCATTCAAACTCTTTGAATACAATTTTGTTTCTTAAATGGAGATGATAAATATTTTACATACAACTCTTGTATGAATTCTTAGAAACAATTTCCGTTGGATAATTATTTTAAACAACTCTTGTTTAAAATAATTATCTTTTCTCCATTTTCTTTTCATTTATTTTTAGCCATCATTGAGAGTAGAAGAAGAATAAAGGTTTTTCATGTTTTTCAATACTTGAAAGAACAAAAACTAATTTTCTCTTACCTCTTACTATCATGACCGATTTTTTTTATCAAATTAAATGAATCAATTCAATTGTTAGCTTAATCTCTTTTGTTTTTGTTATTCAACACCTTTTGATAAAATAAAAACAAGTGCTCCACCAATTTAATTGTTGGTCTCCCACTTAAGATTAATTTATTAAGCACTAAAATAATGACCACCTAATTAAATCATTACCTAACAAATATAATTATATTAATCATATTAGGTAAATAAATGGCCAACATTTAGGCCCCTCATTATATTAAAATACAATGGCCATGATTAATATATATTATCTAATAATATAATAATAGTATCTAATTTAATTATTCAAAACAATTTTGAATAATTACTTTTTACCTTACTAGTTTTTACTACCAAGGTTAAATGGTAAAACTAAGGTAAAATCAAATCGTGGACCAAATTATGCCACTTGTCAATCATCCTATTAATTAACAACTTTTGTTAATTAATTCAATGATATACTGAACAATTAAGTATTGACAAGTGCACATCTCGAAGGATCCCGAAACAATTATCACTTTTATTGGAATTTATTGGATCGCATTATTCAATCCAGTCTGCTTCCCCAGTGCTCAACGAGTATATATTGTAAGACTCTCTAGGTCCACAACTAATTTGTCATATGGAGCTCCTCCATACGTCCGTGAACAATACCCCACACACACATTACAGATATTACATATTAGCGTGTTATACCATGCAAGTTGAGGTTATTGCATATTTGTATAATCCTTCAATCATTTATATCCTAGAAGAGCAAAGATATAGTTCATCACCGTCAAATATCTATTTGCTTAATCATCAACTTATCTCCAGATTTATATTTCTTTAAACAATATCCACAAAACACTTTTGTGATATTGTTTATCCCTTCGGAATATATTTTTTGAGGTTTATGCTTGTGGCCACAAGACTTTTTGAAATACAATCTCGGAGCATTAGGATATACAACCTACTCAAATGAGCTGATAAATCCCATATCTATGCACACCGGACTCCATAAATATCAGACCATACCCAGCGACACACAGCGGTCAGACCATGAAAGGTCTCTAACATGTGTGGAACCAAAGTATGGTGGATCACTCACAAGTTCACCGTAGTACTTAGGTCAAAGGATCACAAATATTACTCAACTTGAAAGACCTTCCGTTGACCGTTTTATGAGATGTATATTGAAGGTCTTTATGAGTCTATTCAATATCCAGTCCTCACTGAATACTTGTATGTCTCTACGAGCTTCTACTAAGCTCATAGTTTGCTAAGACTAACCAAAATTGAATGAAATGAATTCAATTGTTAGTAAAAAAATTATTTTTGTTACTCAACACTTTTATTAAACAAAAACAAGTGTTCTACCAATTTTATTATTGGTCTGTCACTTAGGATTGATTTATCAAGCGGTAGATTAATGGCTAATTAAATTAATCTTTACCAAACAAAGATAATTACTTTAATTATATTAGATAAATAAATGGCCAACATCTAGGCCCCTCTTTATATTAAAATACAATGCCATGATCAATATATATTATAATACTATCTAATAATACAATTATAATATATTATTTAATTATTCAAAATAATTTTGAATAATTACTTTTTACAACCATGGTTGAATGGTAAATTTAAGGTAAATCAAATCATGGATCAAATTATACCACTTGTCAACATCCTATTGATTAACAACCTTTGTTAAGTAATTTAGTGATGTACTTAACAATTAAGTCTTGAAAAATGTTCACCCTGAGGGATCCCAAAATAATTATTCTATTTTGCTGGAATTTATTGGATCGAATTATTCAATCTAGTCCGCTACCCTAGTCCGCAACGAGTACACTTCATATTATGAGACTCTATAGGTCCACACCTAATTTGTCATATGGAGCTCCTCCATACGTCCGTGAATGATGTCCCACACACACGTTACAGATATTACAAATTAGCGAGTTAGACCATGCAAGTTGAGGTTATTGCATATTCATACAATCCTTTCATCATTTATATTCTTGAAGAGCAGAGATATAGATCATCACTATCAAAACTCTATTTGCTCAACCACGAACTTATCTCCAGATTTATATTTCCTTAAACAATATCCACAAACACTTTTATGATATTTTTTATTCCTTCAAAATATATTTTTCGAGATTTATGCTTGTGGCCACAAGACTTTCTGAAATACAATCTCGAAGCATCACGATACACAACCCACTCATATGAGCTGATGGATCCCTTATCTACGTACATCGGACTCTATGAGCATCAGATCATACCCAGCGACATCCAGTAGTCAGACCATGAAAGATTTCTGACATGTGTGAAACCAAAGCATGATGGATCACTAACAAGCCCACTGCGGCGCTTAGGTCAAAGGACCACAAACACTACTCAACTCGGAAGACCTTTTATTGACGGCTTTAGATATCTATTGGAGGTTCTCATAAGTGTGATCAATATTCAGTCCTTACTGAATACCCGCATCTCTATACAAGCTTCCACTAAACTCATGGTTTGCTAAGACTAACCATCTGAACCATTCAGATATAGACATATACTAATTTATATTAAAGGGTCCACCGATAGACTCGTATCGATTAAATTAGATTAGGAACATAGTGTTTGAAAATATATTTGCGTAATAACATTTCATAGCACCATCTACAACTCTTTGCAGCTATGTCATTTCTAATATATTCTTAAGTTATTGTCCTATTTTAGACGAGACTCTAACTTCTTAGATTTTGCTAACTCTAACAAACTTGCTAACTCTTAGTACCATTAACTTTTAGTGCTTATAACTATTAGTGTTGCTAACTCTTAGTACTGATCTAAACTCTTCTAGACCATATCTAAACTTCTTCAGATCATACAATGTCTGAAACATTACAAGCATCTTACCATTTAATAATAAATAATATTAATAATTTTATTAGACATGATAATTATATAAATACTATCATTAAATATTTATATATAATGGGATGGCACGTAAGCACCAATCCCAACAACTCCCACTTGCTTTAGTCCCATTCATAATGATATTTAATATCCATTGACTCTACGTATTTCTTAAACACTTTTAAGAGTTAAAGCAAGTCCGTTATAATCTGTAAGAATGTTTCCTAGATTCACTTACATCTCTATTAGCCAAGATACTTTTAATTATATGGTATCTCAGCTTGAGTAGTTATCCCGTTAATGTTGCACTATTGTGTGATAGGATTCATTGAGCTTAGAGCTTATTATAAACTCTGCAACTAACTTGAATATCCATAGAAATTTCTTTGTAGGCTTCTCAAGCTGTAACATTTTCTACCTTTACGGCAGAACCAAATGTGGACATTTGAATTTTCACTTATTCTATAAGTTATGGTACTGTTGAAAAGAAACACATAATCAGATGTAGATTATCTATCATCTGAATCATATTAGATGTGTGATTCTATGTATCCTCTCATTTGTAAGCAACTTTCTCCATAAATTAGAAACTTATCCTTCATACCTAGATCAAACTAATTCCGGCTCATAACATTTACAGCCATTGAAATTCAGGACTCATACAAAACATGGCATACATTAAGCTACCTTTTAGCTTATGTGCATTATATGTTAGACACTCTAACTCTTTCATTTTCTACTTGAGGACACTTTATCTTAGAAAGGTGAATGTCATGTCTGTAAGATATATTAACTATCTCATAGTTATTAAAATTGAACTTTTTTAGGAGTTAGTCTATATACGAAGAATTGGAGAGTCCTATCTACTTCTTAAGTCTATTTGTATAAAGCCTTATACCTAGTATACAAGAAGCCTCTACAAAATATTTTATAAAGATGTTCTTACTCAGTTAACTCTTACCTGATTGACTTGCAATATACAATTATCGTTTCTGATGATGAGTATGTTTTATATTTATAGAAAATTAGAAAGATAATTTATGCTCTCACTACCCTTTTCTGAACACACATGCTTTCTCTTTATTCTTAGCGAAATCAGATTCTCTAATTAACTCATCAAAATGAAGAGTTTAGCAAACTGCAATATCCAACAAAATTCGAATTAACTTTAGCATGTTTATTGGTGAAAGGTTTCCTTATAATCGATCCCAGACCGTCGAGGGTAACCTTTTACATCAATTAGGATTTTGAAGGTTTCTACCTTCTTTTTGGCCCACGTTTCCATGTGTAAACTCATTATAACCAATAAGAACAATTTCTATAGGAAGTACAATCAAGTTTTAGATTTAATTATCATGCTTAAAGTTAATTTTGAATTTTTTTGGCATCTTGTCAATTTCTCTAAATGATGTTTAACATCGTTTTACTATATGTCATAGGATTGTTTTTCTTCAATTAAGAAAAACATCAAAAGCACCTTCATATCCTTATCTGATTTACGAGAAAGTGTGTTAAAGGTGTTTCACTCAATTAATTTTTAGTTTCTATTTTCAGTTCATATTTTACCCTATTTGAATTTATAAAATTCAATCTTTGTACAATCTCCAAAATCCACGAGAAATTATTTCTCTGGGAAAAACGAAATACTAACAATGAACAAGTTTTTTTCTTTTGGATTCTAGATCTAATATCCCATGGATTATTTGGGATATCCTTTAAGTCGATACTTGTTCCCTTTGGGTCCGTGTATATTCTATTGCGCAACTCTTATGCAAGTAGAATAATCCTAAATCTTAACATACTTAAGATTCAATTTCCTTTCCATCCATATCTCATATGTAGTAGAAGGAACAACTTACAATGGAACTTTATCCAATAAGTGAGTAACAGTTTCTAGAGTATAATCTTTTAGATATTTTTAGAAGATCGGTTAAGTTTAATATCGATTAGACTATATCTAATAAAGTCTGATTTCTCCACTTCAAAACATATTTATGTTAAAAAGTATCTGGAGAAATATATTGAGCTAGAATCTCATTTGAATTTACTACTTATATATAAACAACCTCGATCTAATCAAAGGTGTTCAACATATATATAGGCTGATTTCATTTGCTTCTAGTCGAAATTTTTTGAACACTTTAAAATATTGTCGAACTATGTTTTTCTAGAAACACATGTCCGTGTCGTGATAAATCACGATAAAGAGATCGAAGTATTAAAATTTACCAGTGGCAGTATAATTCATTAGATCATATACATTACTATGTATTAGTTCTAATGAATCAATGGCCCAGCATCCAAAGCATTGTAGATTACTCACAAGCTCACCATGGCGCTCAGGTCAAAGGACCACAAATAATACTCAAATCAGAAGACCTTTCATTTACGACTTTATGAGATATCTATTGGAGGTCCTTGCGAGTCTGTTCAATATTCAGTCCTCACTGAATGCCTGTATCTCTATCTGAGCTTCCACTAAGCTCATAGTTTACTAAGACTAACCATCTAGACTGTGGGCCTCCTCCCCTCATCTAGCAGGGAGTACTACCACTCAAAGGATATCAGAGTTCCCCCTCATTATGTTTGCTTTTTTGAGGCTCGAACCCAGGACTATATGAGGCTCTAAGGCCTCAGGAAAGCACCTCTGGTACCACCGATAGACTTGCATCAATGAAATTAGATTAGAAATATAGTGTTTGAAAACATATTTGCATAATGACATTTCATAGCACCATCTGCAACTCTTTGCAGCTATGTTATTACTAATATATTCTCAGGTCATTGTCTTATTTCATACAAGTCTCTAACTCTTTAGATTTTCCTAACATTAACAAACTTACTAACTCTTAGTACTACTAACTCTTAATGCTTATAACTATTAGCGTTGCTAACTCTCAGCACTGATCTAAACTCTTTTAGATCAGATCCGTACTCCTTCAGATCGTACAATGTCTAAAACATTACAAGCATCTTACCATTTAATAATAAATAATATTAACGATTTTATTAGAAATGATAATTGTATAAATACTATCATTAAATATTTATACATAATGAGATGGCATGTAAGCACAAATTCCATCACTAATTCATATCGTTAACCATAGGTTTGGCTGTATCTTTTATGTATCAACTAGTATCATCCCTTTTGAGGGTTATAGTGATGGCAATTGGATCATATAAAGAGTACAATGCCACTTGTTCATAGCCTTCAAATAGTTTTGGGTCAGGATGAATTATCTCGATAGATCCATTTAGTTGCCATCTCAAGACTATTTAATGCATGCTGGATGGCAAGGTTTTGTTAGAGTGGATCCAATCCCGCCTTATAAAGGCATGGTAGTCACTCAGCAAATTGATTAGGTATAATGTTCCTTTATTTCTATATAGTCGATCTTAACCCTCTGAGAAATAAAACCATTAGCTGAGGTTTCATGTCCAACAGAATCGATCATGATCACCTTTGAATGCTCTAAGTTGCCTTTGTTTATCCTAAGATTTCTTAAAATTCTCAAAAGTAGATATTGACATTAGTCACATTATTGATAAGGATCATTTTACAAGGAATTCTATTTATACTGTCCTTGACATAAAGGGGCTGAATATGCTAAGTCATGTCTACAATAAGATGAGAAAGGGTAAGTGATGCCGACTCCTTTGGTTCATTCTTTGTGACATGACATACTTCTATTATGTCTATATCTAAGGTTGAGGCATGACATGGCCTTGACTAGAACAACTTTGACAATAAGACAAATATGTTTTCGAAATGCTTCTGAATTTCCTGCTTGATTGCCTTTTGGTTAGCTTTATCGCCCTGGTCAACTAGGTCTCTTTTGTTGGGTTTATTTCTATTGACTTGTAGCCATTACCTTCATTTAGGGTTTATGATCCCCAATAATCGGCTTAGCAAGTTGCCAATTCTTTATTGTTCTATTTCTATACAACTTCATGTTGAGGCTGTTTATTTTAGCCAAGTTTTCCTTAACTTCTTGGCCTTCGTCTATCCTTTGAATAGTTTACTCGAGGTGCCTCAGTTGCTTACGTCATTGCATCTAAGTTTTGGCCAGCCTTAAGTTTGGGTGAGCTCGGTCGCCTAGTTGATCAAACACATTTCGTCTTGGGATATTGACTTCCTATTGGCCAACTTTGTTAGCCCTAGGCTTAAAAGTCCTAGTTGGTTACAAATAGGTTAACTTCTCCCTGACTTATCTTGAACTTTCTCAAAAATGGTTTAGCATTAAGGGCAAACTAAACATGTTTTCTTAGAGGTCGACTAGTTATATGAGGATGGTTCTATTATGACTATTCTCTCCCAATGGGTCATCTTTAAGTTAGAATTGCTCATTTGGATTTTAATCTTTAGCTTATCAAGGGTCTAAAGTTAAGTCGATTACCTTTCTTCTAATATCTTCCTTTTAGCAAATGGTATAATAATGTTAACATCTACCGTAAAAACGAGTTAATCTTTATGATAGAGGTCTTCTTTTTAGAACTGAAGAGGAGTTGGCCTTCTAATATCGACCATTAGATTTTGTTTCTAAACACAATACAGTTATTTATACAGTGCCTCCAAGAATTATACCACTTGCAATAATCTTTTCCTGCACCATAGTCGATCGATGATATAGTGTGACCTTTAAATAACTTGATCTTTGTTATCATTCAGAAGCCAATTAAAGATTTGATCGACTTTCCTCTAATTAAAAGAATATGCCTTAGTTATCTAATTCCTAGGAATCACTCATATAGTCCCTATTTTACTACTAGTAAAGAGACGAAAAGGTTTAGCAATCAGATAGTGCTAGTATTTATGATAGTGCTAAACCTTCTCTTCTTTTTACTAGGGGTCATTTTCTTAAATACTAGGCACTCATATAGGCTTTATTTTACTACTTCAGCCAGGTAGACCTCTTCTTCGAAATCTATTTCCTAAGAATCACTCTCAGATTTATCTTGAACTTGGGCAACCTCAACCTGAATCTTATAGTAAGTCCCTTTGGAGGAGGTCTACTTCTGATCGTTCCCTATTAGAAGTTGCTCGCAGCTAGCCGTCCTTGTGGCAAACTCATATAAGTCTTTGAATCGATGCCTTTCAAAGTGCTCCCTTATGGCAACAGAAATCCCTCAAACCACCATGGGGATGCAATCGGCTTTGGTGATCTGGGTTTGATACCAAAACTGAAGCATCCTTAGCATCTATATCATTCTAGCTAAGTTTTCTAGAGGCGGTCTATAAAATTTGGCATGGAACTTGTCTTCCATATGCTCTCAGCTAGCATTGACTCTAGTATTAAGTTGGTATACTAGGTGAAAGTAATTTTAGTTAAGGATTTGCCGAATAGGCTTAGCTTCTAAAATGGCGATGAACTGGCTTCATCACATTGTATTGTGAATCTTAAGATGCGCTCAAATATGGTTATATTTTCTTCACCTAAAAATAAAAAGAATTCGGGAATTTTATAGCCCTTTAGAAAAGAGAATGGCTTTATGTAGCATGAGTAAATCATTGTGTTTAATTCGACCCCCATTTTTTATAGGGCTTTGGCAGGCATGCTCCTATTAATCTCAGGTCCTAAACCATTAGATGGTCTAGCGGGCTCTATAAAACCAAATTAGATAAGCCTAGACTAGGTTTGACTGACTTGTTCATGAATTTGGAGAGCGGGTTAGTGTAAGCTTCCCAAATTAACCATATTTCTAGCTTGGTCATAATTAAAAAGTTGACCTAACTAGCTCTGGTGGACCTGTGACTTTGTTGACTAACTTTTCTTAGGTTGCCAACGAATGTTAACCGAACTATTTGGTGGATCAGCTTGACAATAATTCTATCTTCATCAAGGCTTCTAGATTTCAAGGTTAGGTCGACCTTCAAGGAGAGCTATAAGATTGGTTTGATTCTGCCTCATGGACTCTAGATTCTTAAGAATATTTCAACTTATATTTTGATTGTCTTCTATCATTGTTGAAATACCTTGACCATGTGATTTGTCAATAGTGTTTCGAGTTGTTAGTTTTCCAATGTGATTTAGGACTAATCCTTAGACATCAGATGTGGAGAATGGCTTGCTTCCTCTAGAGCTGAATTCATTGGATCCCTAGCTTGAGGAGGTGGTGTAGTCATGTTGGACGGTTTAAGCCCATTCTTTTTAGGCTTATTATTTTTTGTCATTAGTCTAGTTGTTACTGGTATACAAAAATATATCTCAACTAGTGTGCCAAAAATATGTTTACGCATAAAATTTAATTGAGGCATTAGTGCATGTTCAATTCCTTACTAGACTAATGTGACTTCTTAGATTTAAAGAAACTGACACTAAAGGTTACCAAAAAAGGCTAAGCCCAATCTAGTTGGTAACGAGCAAGGTTTAGACTAAACCTGGACTGTAAAATAGTAAATGAACGATAGAACTTGGTCGCTTCATGAAAAAGAACAAGAAAAGTTTAACAGCCAAGCTATAGGGTTTCAACAAGCAAGGATGCAAATTCCGAGTTAAGAATAATGAAAATAAAAGCAAAACTAAGAGAAAAAAGTTAAAAAGCTTGTATTGAATTATGTGTTGAATGAGTAATTGATGATCAACAATGATAAATTATTGTGTATTTTGTATGTATATACTTTTAATGTAAGTACATGTTATTGCAACAAGTAATATATGATGAGAGAGTATCGTTCCCGTGAGAAATTGTATTACTACTTGCTAACTACTAAAATTTTGTGCCCCTACTCTTATTCAAACTAATGGTATTTCAATATATTGATATAAAAACTAACTAAATAATGAACTAATTATAGAGATTGAGTAAAGAGAACAAACTTGACAACATCAATACTTAAATGTCTAGAATTACAATTATTCCTAAATACTTTACTTGAATCCAATTCCCCCCTTTAAAACTATTAATATGAATTGTTAAACAAGAACTCTAATATCCTCACAAGCCTATTCCGATGGTCAAGTTAGTATATATAATTCAATCAATTACCAATATTCCTATGTTAATCAAATTAAAATAAGATTCATTAAGTTCAATTTCTCTAAATAGTTATATATGCCATATAAGTGTAATGTTATCTCATATGAAACTTAAAGCTACTTGCAATGATCATACATCAATTAATCCATGGCGAACACAAAATTCCCTTTTTCAAGTTTATTAAGATTTTCAAATTATTTGTATTCATTATCATGTGATTCGAAGCATTAAACATAGAACAAATTGAACAATTCAATACCAATATGATGAATAAGGGAAAATAATCAATCTAAGCTACATATTGAGTTCACATTATAATCTTAGCAATAAAATTTAGTTCATGAATTTAAACATAAGTTTAAAGCATCTAACAATATCATTATAGATATTAGAATCACCAACAAAGTACGAAATTGAAGAGAAGAGAAAATGTCCCGTGATTTTGGATGCAACAGTGGTGTTCTTCATCCAAAATGCAGAATTTCTTCTCCTCCTTGTTAATTCTTGCTTCTAAGTCCAAATGATGTGTTTAATTTCATATTCTCTACTGCTCTACTCATTTTCCTCTCAATAATGGGTGTTTATATAGGCTTAAGGTTGTAAAAATAGCACAACATTTCCCTTAAAAAAAGTGAACAATTACTGCCAAGCTTACAATGTCACGGCATTGAAATTTAATGCTATGGTAGTAAAGTTACTAATTTCAGTGCCATAAACAATGCCTTGGCACTGCCCTGTAGTGGATGAACAATAATCCTTTATGTGCTATTCATTTTAGTGTAGCAATATCACTGTTTCATCCATATTGTTTATGGGTTCTGTTCATAGCACTATTTTATAGCATATTTTGAGCATTTTGGTCCCCTTTCAGATTCTCATCTCAAATAACTCTGTTTGCATCCAGTTTTAAGTATTTTTGCATCGATTCCTTAAATCTATAAAACAATTTATATGCATAAATAGCCAAATTATTTGGATAAATTGAGTAAACATTAAGTTTATGAGGATAAAATATTTTACATAATTACGCCTACCAAATACCCCCAAATTAAGAGTTTGTGCGTCATCAAGTAAAAATAGATAAAAATAAATAAAATAAATTTAAAAACAAATTTATGGGTTAAAAAATTATTCTCAAAGAATACATTATTTATAACTCTTAAAAATCATTCAATACCTTCAGTATTCAATATACCTAATCACCATGCTTATTTCACCCTACAAGTAATTACTCATGGTGTATACGTGCATAGTTGTTATTGTTAGTTAAATGCACCCAGAATGGTTTATATCTACAAGAAATTATGTGGTTTCTATTGAAATTTTTCTTTGAACTTGCACTTTATAGGCTTATTTTTCATATCACTCTCCATTAATATAAGAACAAACATGATATAGATCAAATTGGACTTTACTAAGCTTGTAATGTATGCCTAAGGTGGGGGTAGGATAATATGGATTCATTTTCAATTCAAAGTATACCATAAACATAAATTGTTTTTCTTGCATCACCAAACCCTTCATCTCATTTCCAAAGAATACCCCCAAACTTCATTTGATACTTTCTTTGTTACTCCTTATTATTAATATTTTTTTAATAAATAAAAGTTCATACATTTTTCTTTTCCTGCTTTTCTCTCTCTCTCTCTCTTTTTTTACAACATGATATTTTAAATCACTATACCCTAAAACTTAGAATTTTCAACCATTTTAAACAAATAATAACCATAACCTTTATGCTTATGGTGTGAGGGGTGATAATAATGGAACAAAATATAAAGGTTATTAGGTATTATTGTGGTTAACAAGGAAAGATGGTCATTAGGCTCAAGAGGGGTTACTGGAGATAACATTATATATCATAAGCTTGAAAGGCTCAAACAATCAAAAAATGGCCTAAAATCACTTCCTTAATTATGTATGTCCTAAGATTTTACCTCAAGTAATAATCAAACAAGTTTTAGAGTGTTTTTGAAATATTTTGTGTTTTGGTTATGCATAAAATTCTTATAGGTCAGCAACTAACTTAACAATCCAACTATGTGCTAAATGTGTTTCATGTAATCACAAATAAGATAAAACTTACAATTTAGATCAAACATATGAACAAACATTGCATCTATTGATTCCTAAGAATTATAAGTTTTGCACTTAGTTTTATCATGGACTAATAATCATCTTAACCAAAACAGAACACAAAAAAAAAAAAACACTCGCACTAAATTTATTTTGCATATATAAATAAATAAGTAAATCTTGAAAAAAAAAATACAAATAAATAAGTAAAGCCACTTAAAAATGTGAAAGTGTTTCTGTCCCCAAAACTTAATTCATAACATGTCCTCATGGCATCCATAAATTAGAAAAAAGAAATGCTTCCTTGAATGATGTGTTAAGGCCCCACTTGCATCCTTTATAAATTCCACATCATTCCCTAAATCATTGTCATCAACTGCTATCAGAGCTTGATGAGGTAGTATGGGTTGTTCTTCATGTCATTGCAATTATGTTTTTAATAGAACAGTAACCCTTCCACCCAAATTCAAAACCCTAAACTTTTTTAATTTTCACCATGATAGTAATATTAATCTCCCTTAAACAACCACAATACATTATAAATCATGTATAAATAAATTCAAGCACTTCCCAATCAATTTACAAATACTTTCCTCAACCAACAATTCACTCTATAACTCAACCCACTACTATTACTCCACAATATATTTCAAACACTTCCATGATAATTATGTCATCAATAACTAAGTGTAAGGACACAAAAATACGTGCATTAGATAATGAATCCACCAATGTCAAATTCAGAGTGTACTTTAAAATTATGATGAAATCATTAAGTTTTGGTAAAAACTAGAGTTAATAAGGAATGAACATGTGTTTTTGTTGTATTTTTATAGTGAATTTGAATTGAAAATATTGAATTATGTGAATTGAAGAGTTAGGATTAAGAGGGGTTAGGGTTTTGAAATGGGAAACAAATGGAGAAAATGGGGGCAAAAGGGAAAAATGGAAAACAAATGGAGAAAATGGAAGGCAAAGGGAAAAATGGAGAAATAATATAGGGCAAAAAGTGAAAGTGAGTTGAGTAAGCGTGTACATTTTAATTTTTTAATTACACATCACACATGCATAAGTAAGTGTTGCGGAACTTAAATAAATATTTTATTATACTAACAAAATATTAAAAAATTTATCCTCGAAGCGTGCTTTATACAGTTCTAGTTGAGGACTCTTCAAGAAAGGATGTGGTCTCTATGAAATTTGTTTTTTGAACTTACACTCCATATGCTTACTTTTCATATCACTCTCTACTAATGTAGGAACAAACATAATTAAGAATAAAATAAGATTTTACTAAGTTTGTAATGTATGACTTGAGTGAAGATAGGATAATATAGATTTATTTTTATTTCAAAACACACCATAAACATATATTCTTTTTCCTGGGTCATTAAACCCTTCATCTCATTTTCAAAAAATACCCCCAAACTTAATTTAATACTTTTTTTATTGCTCCTAATTATCAATTATTTTTAATAAGAGCATATATATATATTTTTTTTTCATGCTTTTTTCTCTTTTTTTTTTTACAACATGATATTTCAAATCACTATATCCCCAAGTTTAAACTTTTTCAACCGTTTTGAACAAATAATCATCATAACCATTACACTTATGGTGTGAAGAGTGATAATAATATAATAAAATATAATAGTTATGAGATATTATTATGGTTAATAAAAAAAGATGGTCATTAAATTTAAGATGAGTGATTAGAGATAAAATTATATATTAGTACGCTTGAAAGGAATAAGGGATAAAATTATACGAATTGACAAAGTAGTATTGATTTTAATGCCATAAAATACCAACCAATTTATGAGACCATTTCTTTGAATATCTTCTATTGGTTAATAATTCTCCATTAACCCAAAACGTTTTGCTAGTCCTCTAAAACACTTCCTTTATTTTTTATAAATTTTGAATTAAGTTTTTGAGTAGCTGTACAATTTTGTTCATAGTGGACTTTTTAAGGAGGTTTGAACCTTCTGTGGTGTAATAACATCGAGAAACCAAAACCAACCCGTAACTTTACTTTCACAATATATTTTGTAGAGTTTAATATATATATATTATTAAATATGAGTTTGGTAATTAAATACTAGTATTTGGATGTTGGTACCCAAAAAATCCTTAATAAAAATGATTTCACAATTCTCTAAAAAACATTAAATTTAAATAAATGAACAAAAAAATTTAATATTTTATTTTTTTTGCCAAAACCTGATTATGTCAAAACATTATTATGTGATTTTCAATTAAACGTGACAGCATCAACTAAAGGGAAAACAATTATATTCATAATAACAATTGTTTTTATGATTATATTAATCTTACAATATTAAGAATTATAGTTTTAATAAATAATATTCTTTTTTAATCATATTCAGAGTATAAATAGTTTCCAGTGTAATATAGTTTTTAATATATTCAAAATATAATATTTTAAATTATATTCATAATAAAAAAAATATATCTAAAATTTTAACAATTATATTTAGATAATTCTGCATACTAGGTAGTGGCATGATTTCAATGTTTTTTTTTTTGTAACATAAATTTTGAATACTAAATACGTAATAATAAATTATTTTTAAGTTTAAAAAATAATTATTATATTCATAACAAAGTTTTATTTATTATGAATATAATTTTTAATATTGTTTTTTCTTTCTAAAATTTTAAAATATGAAGAACATCATGTTCATAATAAGTTTTTACATAATTTAAATTTGTACATCTCTTTTCTTTTCTGGTTATTTGAGTTTAATTTTGATTAGAGAACTCTAAACTCATTATTATAAATCCAAATAAATTGTAAGTAATTACTTATTTACTATTGTTTCCCCAGGACTAGCCTCAGTCCATCAAAGGGAGATCCAAAATGATCAACACATACTGATTTCAAACTTTTGAAGAATATCTTGCCCAAGGCTCATAAACTAAGGTCACTGCATTGGAACTCCCTAAGCCTAAGCTCATTGACCGAATAAAGCTTTTTGTTAATCTCAAGAGCATCCCTAAGACCTATCCATAGTCTTTGGCTCTAAAGGTGCCATTGGCATTTACTAGTGTCCTCGATAACCTATTCAAACTGAGTTGACCACTCAATCCCCGAGGATAGAACTGGGGAGGTATATGTCATCTGAGGACTCTAATTATCTTTGTTCTCGAGAATGTCAAAGCATCCCAAGAGTTTTTAATAAAGCCTACTATAATCTCAAAGTTGATTCAAATAGGAAGATAAAAGTATATCCTAATTTTAATAGAACTTAATAATTTAATATAACCATCACCTCTGAAAAGAAGGAAAGAGGACGACATAAAGGATAATATTTTAGAAAAGAACTAAAAATCCCTTTTCTTAAAAAATATAAAACCTCTTTCTTTATTGCCATTATTGTTCTTTTCTAGCCTCATCTCCCTAATAGACCCATAGCTAACTTAATCAACAAAGGGTCATTGCCTAAAATAACTTCTAGCATGGACCAACCATATTTACGATTGCAAGAACTTTTAGGGTCCAACGCTTGTTATAGAAGACCAGCAAAGCCTAGTTTGGAGGGATTCAATCCATTATTCCCAAGGCGAAATAAATTTAGCACATAAGTTATAATTGCCTAATTTTTATATTCAACAACTTGGCACCATCTGTTGGAACGGTGCAAAAAGTCATGAAAAGCAATTCCACCAAGCCAAAAAAGATGGTTACTTAACTAAAGACGACCTGAGACCAAAAACAAAATTAACAATTGACAGAGAATCATGACCATATAAACCAAGAGTTGTTATTAGAGTTATTGAATGATAATATTGTGAGTGTTGATAATCCTAAGGTGTATACATATGTGTTCGTGTTCATCACTACAAAGACATGCATCATATACATATTTATGCACAATGGAAGTTCAAAAATCTAATTTCCTAAGCGATAAACACAATAAATTTTTCATGTTATCTTATAAATGAAACTGTAAGTGCTTATAGAGAATCATATAAGCAAGCCTTTAGGATTTACTTGAATCGGAGTCCCCGCCTTGAAGTGAATTTGTTCTCAATCTAGTGCCCAACTCAGTGGGCTTGGGTAATCTAGAATGGTAGCCTCTTCTAGCAAGGGGTTTAACATTTAAACCCTATGTTTAACACTTAAACTAAGTGCTTAACACTAAGCTATTTTAAACAACTACAAGCTATCAATTGTTTTTGTTCAAGTTTAATACTTAAACAACAAAAATATATTTTCTAGTGCTTGTAGTAAATTCAGCCATATGCTAAGAAAAAGAGAAAAAAATTTAAATGTTATCAACATTCACACACTTTTTTCTAACCCTTGAAAAGGGAAAACACTTCTCTCCCTCTTGTCATCTTGACTTTGCCAAATATCACTCTCTTCACCAAATGAGCAACACCTTGCTCTTATTTGCTTGAATCATTATGCTTACAACTATTAACATTAGGCTTATCATGTATGGCCATACATGCCACCCCATTTGGTTTTGCCTTAAAACAATTGTTTACAATAAACAATTAAAAATCAAAACAAAAAACATGTGATGGAATGGATAATAGGTGTTTGGCTGAGACAAAATGCAAAAGGAAACAATTTCAATTTCTTCTTCAACACATTTCGACCCCACCATTCATGGTCTCAAATGGTTTTGTTCTTTGTTATAATTGTTTACATTAAACAATTGATAAACTCTAATAATATAAGTGTGTTAGCCAAATTTCACAAGGAAAGAGGAAATAATTTCTATTTCTTGCATTTTACTATTGGCCCCACTTCTAACATGCCACGCTTTAGTGTTTCTTCTTTTATTAATTTAATCAAATATTAAATCAATTAGAAACACATTTATTTCTATAATAAATAATAATTGTTTAACTTGATTAAAATAATATCAAATATTATAATTATTATTTTATTCAAAAAATAATATAATGAATAAAATAATGATTTTGCTTGACAAACAAGTGAGGTCATTTTGGTAATTTTCAAGTCAAATAATAATTAGTCTATAATGTGCGAATTGTCCTCATCCTATAGGTAAAAAACTATTGTCAACTAATTAATGCACTTAACACTTAAGTCTTGACACGTACACATCTCGAGGGATATTGAAGCAAATGTCTCGTCTGCTGGAATTTACTAGATAAAACTATTTAATCCGGTACGTTGCCCTAGTGTACAATGAGTACACTTCATATTACGGGACTCCCTAAGTCCATGCCCAATTAGTCAAATGAAATTATTCTATGAGTCTAAGATCAATGTCCCATGCACATATCACCGATATTACAAATCAGCGCAATAGACCATACAAGCTAAGGTAATAGCGCATACGTATAATCCTTGTTCCATTTATATCCAGGAGGAGCGGAGATATAGATCGTCAACATCAAATCCTTGTGCCTTAATTCGTGAACTTATCTTTAGGCATGTATCTCGATAAAAATATATACGTAAACACTTTTACGATTGTAGAACCAAAGCATGATGGATCACTCACAAGCCCACTATGGCGCTCAGGTCAAAAGATCACGTACAATACTGAACTCGATGGGACCTATCATTGACAGCTTCATGGGATGTCTATTGGGGCCCTCGTTGAGCTTGTTCAGTATTCAGTCCTCATTGAATACTCGTATGCTATACGAACTTCTGGTAAGCCTATGGTCAGCTAAGAAAAACTATCTGAACCATCTAGATATGGTCATACACTGATTTATAATAAAGGGTTTCATCGAAAAACCCACATCGATAAATGAGGAGCATCGTGTTTGAGAATACACGTGCATAATAACATTTTTAAAGCCTATTGCAATTCTTTGTAACTATATTATTATTGATGTACCCTTCGGTTTATGTCTCATTACAGAAAAGGTCCTAACCCTTAGATTTGTTTGACTTTTATTACCTATTAACTCTTAGTAGTGCTAACTATTAGCAATTATAACTCTCAGTGTTGCTAACCTTTAGCACTAATCTAAACTCTTTTAGGTCAGATCTGAAATCCTTTAAATCATACAATATATGTAGCGTTACAAGCACTGTGCCATTTAATTAATACAATTTAGTGATTTAATAAAATGTACTATATAAATATTATAAAAAAAATTTACACAAGATGGGATGGCACGTAAGTACAAATCCCAATAAGCTCTCACTGGTTTTAGTGTCATTCATAATGGTATCTAATACATATGAACTCCACGTGTTTATCAAACACCTTTGGAGTTAAGGCCTTAGCCAGTTTGTCTACTACATTATTTACATAATGAACTCTAAAAATTATTACATCTCCCGTAGTCAAGATCTCTCTAATTATATGGTATTTCCTCTCCACGTATCTCAAGTTTTGGTGCTTACATATCTCGACACAACTTCTTCATTTTATGTTCGATTCGCCTCCTGTTTGTTTCTATAAGTCACATTTTTCATCGTGCCCTATTTATGATTAAAAAAATCAATTAATTAGCCAAGTATTCATGATTCGGAGAAAAATATAAAGTTGGAGTACTAAATATACTAGTGCATGCATGCTCTTATCATTGTTCCCTTTAAATGGCTTTTGAGACAATGATTTTGATCTTCTAACTAACTTAGTATGTTGTGTTTTCTTTTTGAGTATATGTTTCTTATTGAGTCAAGTCAAATTTTGATTTTTTTTCTCTCTAAGTATATTTTATTGCTTAAGGACAAGCAAGTGTTCAAGTTTGGAGGAATTTGATAAGGGCATAATTATTATTTATTTTATTTTGTTTGTTTTGGTATTTTAATATTTTATAAGAATAAATGGCTATTTATGTGCATTATTATTTATTTTTAGGGTTTGGACTAAAAAGATGAAAAATTGGAGTAAGGACTAAAGTGCGAATTACTCAAAATTGATGCTTTTTTTGCTCCAATAGTACAAGTATTATTGCTTCAGCACTAAAACCCAAGAAAAAATGAGAAAGAGTAAAATAAGACCTGATTAAGTAGCAAATTTTTACCCCAAAAAAAAGTAATTACCGTGCCAGTGAAAGCCCAATGATCATGACCCAACATTCCAACAATCTAAGGTTTTCAGAGTAGAGCCTTAACGGTAGAGGAATTTCACCCCAATGATCACGTTATTCTTGACTCGACAAGAATTGAGATTTTTAAGCTCAAATAAATCCATATAAAAGTCACTCATTCTCAGCCTTTAGAGAACACACAATACACTCAAAAGACACATAACACAAGTTTTTGATAGCAACTGGAGGACAATTGAAGCAGCTATAGAGAGAATTTCAAGGCATTCTACGGCAGCAAGAGTTTTGAGGTTATCCTATCAGGAGAAATTTGATGTCTATCAATTTGCTATTGATTGTATCATATTTTTCTTTTTTATATTTTTGCTATCATTCCATTGTAGCCATGAACTAATTTCTTTTTAAGGCAATACTTGAACTCAATATATGTGCTTAATGTAATATTTAATAAAGTCAGTTCTTTATTATAAAATTTATTTAATCTTAATATTTTATTATATATGGCTAATATTATGATTGATTTGGTAATATTTGGATAAAATAGGAAAAGCCGTCATTATATTTAGACCTAGATAATTTGATGCATAATTGTAGAGTAATATAAGTTGCATTTGCAAGTTTTAAATTAGGATAAGAATATACCTAAGTGGCATGTATGATCTATAAGACTTGTTCTTAATAAATCTTAATTTATTAAAAACCATAGGAATATAGGTATTTGGTAAATTAAAATATACTTGCATGACCTTGGGAGAGGCTTGTGAATACATTCATGTCTGAACAATAACAAGAACTAAGGGATTTAAATACCAGAAGATTAATTATTAGAAAGCATAATGAGAGATAGTATTAATCCTAGATTTTCTCTATATTGTTATTTTCCATATCTCTTAACATTGTATTGTTGCTTTTATATTTTCTATATTCTTTCTTAGATTTTTTATTTTTCTAATAATTACTTGAAAGACATAATTTAATACTTGGTAAAAAGAAGATATTATCCATATGGGTTCGACATCCGATTCTTTTGTCCACTTATTACTTGTTATGGTATTGAATACTTACACTTAATTTAATATACAAAAATATCGCATCAACAGCTCACCTATATGAGCTGACAGATCCTATATATATACACATCAAACTCCAAGAGCATCAGACTTACCTATTGACACCCAGCCATTAGATCATGAAAGGTTTCTAACATGTGTTGAACCTAAGTATGGTGGACCACTCACAAGTCCACCATAGTGATCAGGTTAAAAGATCACGAATAATACTTAACTTGAGAAGACCCTCTATTTACGACTTTATGAGATGTCTATTAGAGGTCCTTATGGAGTCTATTCAGTACCAGTCCTCACTGAATACCTATATGCCTATACAAACGTTCACTAAGCTCATGTCCTACTAAGACTAACTATCTAGACTATCTAGATATAGAAATACACTGATCTGTATATGATAAGGTCTTCACCAACAGACCCACATCAATTAATATAGATCAAGAGCATAAAGTTTGAGGACAGTCTTACACAATTTCAAGTTCTCGCACTATTTACCACTTTATCCTATTTTAGACAAGGCTCTAACTTTTTATACTTCACTGACTCTTATAACTTGCTAAATCTTAGCAATGCTAACTCTTAACATTTATAACTCTCAACTTTGCCAACTTTTAGTACTGATATGAAATCCTTCAAATCATACAATGTCTTTAAGATTACAAGAATCTTACCATATATTATTTAATATTAACAATTTTATTCAAAATATTTATTATATAAATATTAAATAACTAATATTCATACAATAATGGAATGACACGTAATCACTATTTGCAAGATTATAAATGCTATAAGGAGTCCTCTAAAACTCTCATTGGAGGTTCTCAGTATTTTCCCTTAAGGATCCCTTTGGCTACCCCTCAGTGTCCATTCTTTGGGAGCTCAATCTCCTCCCCTTCCCCAGAAAAGTTATCTGATAATGGTTCGATTGTCTCGAGTAAGAGTCATTGAGTCCAACCCTTAATCTTCTTGGGACCTCTTCCTACTACTGAGGGACTAAAGATAGATTAAAGCTAAGGGACTTACTTCTCTTATTTGACTTTTTAACGGCAATGACACTTTTAAAAAATTTACTTGTTAAGGATGTAGTCTATAGACTTACCTTCAATAAAAGGACTACCCAATCCATAAATGCCTAAGAGTTGATTTTATCCTTGCCTTTTTTGTGGAAGAGATATTTGGGTGAGATGACCAAGTAAATGTAAAAGAAGTGGTTAAGTAGCCATCCTCCAATGTTAATGGTTTCGGGTTGCATGGATTAAAGCCAGCCCTTCATTTTATCACTAAGAGAGGAAAGGAACAAGTGTAGCCGAATGACATCCTCTGAAACTCCTTTCATCTTAATAGTGTCATAAATCTCCAAGCACATGGCAAGATGTACATTAGAATCCTTACTTGGAAATCTCCCATACAAATTTTGCTGTATCATACTAATGAGAGATGGCTTCAACTTATATGTTGGCCTGAATTCATTAACACTTGATCCCCGAATAGTTATCATTGACCATGGGCTTGAAATAGTTTCGTAAAGCCCATGGTTGATGGTTGTTGTTGTCTTCCACCATAGCTTGAGTTAGATTTTCCCTTTCTCTCCCAAGCCTTTATTAAGTGCACTCAACTTTTGGATAAAAAAGAAAAAAGCTCTAAGCTACAAGTTTTTCTTGTATACCTTTAAAACACCCACAACAACCAAAACTCAATAAGAACAAAAGAAAAATAAATGCCTAAATTAAAATCACGTTACTTATCAACAAAAGCATAAAATAATTCAAAATTCACAATCCCCACCAACGGTGCAATAAACTTATTTACAAAACTAAACACACAAGAATAAAACTACAAGTGCACAGGTCGTGATCAAGTAATAAAGTGTAAGTAGACTATCATTTCTACGAGAATAAATTTTCTACATTAATGATAAGTACTATAGTGCTAATAACCTAACCTTATCTAGATTAATTTAAACACTACAATGATTAAGGAATTTTAGATGTGAAAAAAAATCTAAAACCAAACAAGTTCACAAAGAGTCAAATTCTATGGCAAAAAGGTCATAGGGTCTTAATTTCACATGTTCTTTATAAATAATAATTAACAACCGATCTTATGAATACATTCATCAAAGGCTTAAAATTAATCTCATTACCTTTCCTAAGTATCGAATGAGATCTTATGCATACACAATCAAGTTGATATCCTTATCTAACTTGTTATCTATGCATGCATTAAACTACCCTTAAGTGATTACCTTATTCTATTAATCTCCTAACTTAATAAAATCAAAGGCTATGTTGTTTAATTCCAACACATGTGTTAAACTTTTCCAAGCATATAACCTATAAGTCTAAATCATCTAATTAATTATTCAATCCAATTAAAAGCATTAAACTCATAAAAAAATATAAATGAAAAGACACAAGATATAATAGTCATTAATCAACTAACAACATCAAAATATAGTATTCAATAGTGTTCCTTAAAGCCCTAAAATAAGAAATTCAGCTATCTATAATAAAATGCACAAATACAATAATCCAAGAGTTCATAAGAGTAACCATGTTCAAAACAACATAAATTACAAAAAACAAAAACCTTGAATTAAAGTAAATGAGATAAGATGAGAATGAAGAACTAGTTGGAGAAGCTTTTGGGGTCTTTAATTTTCAACAGTCTTCAAGATTCAAGCTCCATATGCTTTTCTCTCACTAGAAACTCTTAGTTTTTTTGCTCTCAAATTCGTGGTCTCTCTTTCCTATTTCAAATGAGACATTTCCCCTCTTTTTATAGGTTCTGAATTGGTCTAAAAAATTAGGACACAAATCCTTAGAAAAATCCTAGCGTGCGACACCACTGCCCAAAGAATTGAGACTGTGGCCCTAAGTTTCTACCAAATGGTGATGCAACGCAGAATAGTGGCACGCGACGGACTGTTTGCATTACTATTCACTATTAATATTTTTTTTCACTATTCATAATTGGTATTCAAATTTAGCATGTTAGTTTTCTTTGCACATTTTTTCACGTTTTCCTCAGCTTTTCATCTCAAATAGCTCTGTTAACTTGGAGCCTATAAAATAATATTAATACACAAAACAAATCTACATTCTTATTTAAATTGAGCAATTATCAAGTTTAGGAGATTAAAATAATAAATATAAAATACACTTATCAAACTCCCCCAAACGTAAATACGTGCTCGTCCTTGAGCAAAGAGGCACAACCTAAAACTAAAATGATAACAAACTATAAGAAGACACTAAACACTAGGTTGGTAAATGATTAGCAAATTGTCTTAAAAATTTCTCATAAGTACCAATCTTATGGAAAGTTTAAGCATCATAAAAATACAACATGTCAATTCAATACTTGTCCTGCCCCACAAGTGCCTACTTGGTGCATGTGTGTATAGCTAGAATCATTAGTCACATGCACTTTGATTAGTTTATGCACACAACACAATGAAATGATCTCTATGCGTTTTTACTTAGTTAACACTCTAAAGGCTTATTTTTTGCATCATCTTCACTGATATAGGTACACATATAATTAAGAATCAAATAGGATTCTTTTTTTTTCTTTGTCGATTTCTTCTTTCTCCGAATTGCACAGGTTTTATATAGCTTGTAATGTATGGCTAGGGTGAGGGTGGGATAAAATGGATCAATTTTGGTTTAACTTAAACCATTAACACACATTCTTCTATAGATTAAAAAAATTGAACAATTATTTTCCATCACTTTCCCTTATATGTTTTTGATTCTCTTACTATTTTGTTGTTCATCTTTTTCATTTTCTAAGTTAAGAGTATAGCAAACTCAATCTATACAATATCTTTTGAATATTTATATAAGTCACTATACCCCATACATAAGCCTTGTCAAGACTAGAATAACCAAAATTCATAACCAAACCCTTAAACCTTATATAATTCACTCTTTCATTTTCAAATATCCAATAGCTCACACCACTATCTAAAATGGGTCTTATACTTATACCATTATAGGTATTAAGAAGAATGATTAGATTAAAGACTAAGGTATTGATTTGGGTAGTAAAGAAAAAAATTTATTAGGCTTAACGGAGGTAACTAAAGGTAAAAATGTACAAAGGTTGACTTGAAAGGCTTAATCGGTTCAAAGATGGCCTAATATCATATCATAGATTATGTATAGCCTAGGATTTCACCTCGAGTAGTACTCAAACAAGTTCTAGCGTGTTTTTGAGACCCTAATTAATCTTATTATGCATAAATGTCTTCTATGTAAGCAAAATAACTAGATGATCCTAAATGTGCTCAATAACTTAAGTAGTCACAAAATGAGGTCGAACTTGTCTTTGGATAAAGTGTGAAGACAATCACAATATTTATTGTTTCCAAAAGAACATAGCAATTGAAATCATGTTTATTTTTCATATCATTGACGACTAATCATTTAATCGACCAACAACTAACAACGAAAATTTTTAAAAAAATTGCATGCAAAATAAAACAATAGTCACAAAAAGTACACATGATCAAACATGGAAAATGAATGCCAAATAGTGTTTTTCCCTCCCCCAAACTTAAAGTGTCCATAATGACAAAAATAAGAGCAAGTAAAAGAAACGTCCCTCGTATATTATGGCTTAGTGTGGTGGTGCTCGAATCATGAAGCCAAAATTATTGCTTGAGTTGGTACCTAAAGCCCTTGAGTGATGTTTCCCAAAACTTGAAGTTTGATGAGCCATAATGCTCAATGATGTTTGAGATAGAATTTGGTGATAATTTGGTGTTTAGAGGGTGCAGGGATGATTAGGGGAAGTGAGTGATGTTTAAAGTGGATTAGGGGGAGTAGGGGAGTGACACTGTAACCTCAATTGATTGGGGTTGTGATGCCACAACTTGGGTTTTGAAAATCCATTTTCAAGGTGTTGGTAGCGCCACAGTCTCAACTTGTTGCCATACTTAGGATTGTTTCAATTTTGAGCTCTATTTGGCTGAACCTTGTTGGTTTTGCTTTCGATCCTCTTTTTCATGCTTTATGAGGTTTTGAATTGCTATTTTAACATACTATAAGAAAGAACAATTTTAAAAACTAATATTGAAATTAAAAATTGAAATTCATTGGGGTTATCTCCTATGTAGCGCTTGATTTAACGTCTTTCTAATTCATGAGGGATCAAATTAGATGTCTGAAGCATATTGAAGTATATTGTTTTCAGCACTCCTTTTTTTTTAGCGTCCTTAACTCTATGATCAAAGTTCTCACAATAAACTCCAACCATTTTAGCTTATGCTTTTTCGACAAGGATTCAAAATAAGAATGAGAAAAAGAGTTATCTTAACTTGTGTTTCTAAGCTTCTCCTTAAATTATGAGCCATGCCTCTTCTTTCTTTTATCTTTATGCCTCATTACCTTCCCTTTTATATAGGGATGAACATCATCCATCTTCATCTTGTGAGGATTGTTACTTATTACTTGGGTGCATTTCCTCAATTTTAAAACATTCTTCCTTCTCTATTGGAAATTTGATCTCATTGAAGTCTTTAAAGGTGACTATTGATAAGGGCAAATTTGTCATATATTTTCTCATGTTTTTATTATTGATATTTTATGGTTTTATGAGAATAGATGGCTATTTATGTGCATTATTGTTATTTATAGGGACTTGAACGAAATTTAAAGAAAGAACGCAAAAGGAGCGAAAACAGGGACTAAAATGTAAAGTTTTCAAAGTATGTGTCCATCGCCCCAGCTCCACAAGGATTTTCGCCCCAGCGCTGAAATAGTGATCGAAATAAGAAAAACGACCTGCTTAAGTCGCGTATAGCGCCCCAGCGCCAGACAGTCACCGCGCCAGCGGTGAAGCCGTTTTCATGCAGCGCCCCAGCGCCAAGATCCCACCGCTCCAGCGGTGATAGCTTTTTCACGCGTCGCCCCAGCGACAGATGCATAGCGCGCCAGCGGTAGTGCGAGTCCTAGTCCGACGAGAATTGAGATTTTTAAGCTCATATCAATCCCTATATAAAGCCACTCGATCCCAGCCTTCAGGAATCAATCCAAGACGACCCAAGAGCACCAAGAATACAGAACACGAGTCTTGGAGAGCAATAGGAGCTTAATTGAAGCAACTTTGGAGAGAGATACAAGACGTTCTTCGGCATCAAGAGTTCCTAGGCAGCGCAATTAAGAGCAATTCGACGTCTATATCGGTTTGCTAATAATTGTATCATGATTTATAATTATTTTTACTGCTATTCTCTTGTAGCCATGAGCTAACTTGTTTTCTAGGGTTAATATTTGAACTCAATATGTGCGCTTAAATTGCCAAATCCTTTTAGTATTTAATAAACTTAGTCTTTTATTATTTAAATTACTTGTGTTTAATGCTTCAATATATCTGGCCAATATATGGTGAATGAATTGGTAATATTATTGATAAACTCGGAAGAGGAATCATAATATTTAGACCTAGGTAATTTGATGCATGATTGTAGAGTAACATTCAATGTTGCATATGCAAGTTTCAATTTAGGATAGGAATATACCTAATTGGCATGTATGATCAATAAGACCTAATCTTAATGAACCTTAGTTTATTACAAGTACCATAGGAATATAGGTATTTGGTAAATTAGGGTATACTTGCATGACCTTGGAAGAGGCTTGTGAATACATTAGTGTCTTGATCAATAATAAAGACTAAGTGAGTTAAATATTAGAGGATTAATCATTAGAAACATATTGAGGGATAATATTAATCCTAGGTTCTCTCTACGTTGCTATATCTTTAAATCTCATTGCATTGTGTTTTTGCTTTTATATTTCTTACATTCATTCTTAGATTTTTATTTTTCTGAATAATTATTAGGAAGATATAATTTTAGTAATTGGTTAAAAAGAAAGAATTATCCCTGTGGGTTCGACATCCGACTTATTTAGTCTCTTTATTACTTGCATACGATAGTGTATACTTGCACTTAATTTATGATATAGAAATATCGCATCAACTATCTCCGATTGCACTCTTATTTTCATCTTTCCACTCTCATGTCAATAAGAACTCTCTTATTAGATAAAATTGGTCAACAAGAATAATGGGTTTTGATTTCACCTTTTGTGGTTTGAGTTCAACTTCATTCTCTTTACCTTTAACTTTTCTTCGAAGCTTCTATTTCTCTATTACTCCTAAGAGTGATGGGTTTATATTCCTCCCTCAGAGTAGCCTTCGTGTCACTTGGGAACTTACCAAAATATTGATCTTTGATTACATTGGAAATTTAGCCAACTTACACCTCTAATAACTTCAGTGTTGCATTCATATGGGTGCAATGTGTCTCGATATTATCAAGCTAAGCCTCATCTTTGTTGACTCTCTCATTTGTCTCAACAATAAAAGTAAATAAGTGATCTTTTATTAAGGGTTTCTTCTCAATTACTAGTTGATTAAACTCCGATGACAGTAGTAGAGAATTTCCTGTGTTGCCATATTAGAAGTTCTCATGATTTCGGAGCCTCAGATGATAATTTTATAGCAAGTTGCAACTCTGGAAGTTGAATTTTTGGTTGTCGACATATTGCACTTTTTTCTGATCACTCCCTACAATTAGTGTAGAATACATTTGCTACCATGGCTGGATCATTACTTGTTGAAGGCTCTCTAGAATTGAGTGTAGAAATTTATTTTACCAAGGTTGAAACTTGAGCTGAAAGTACAACAATGTAATCAACTTCATATACTCTAGTGGCCTTCCTTATAGTAGACCTCTCATTAGGCCAATGATAATTGTAACAATCCATTTCCTCCAACAAGAATTAAGCTTCTTTTACGGTTTTAGACAATAAAGTACCACTTACTGCCACATTAACAATAATCCTCGTTTGTGCATTTAATCCATTATCAAAAAGCTGAATTTGGATAAATCTTGATATTTATATTGTGGGCACTTTTGAATAAGATCCTTGAACTGCTCCCAAACTTCATAGAGTGGCTAAAGTCTATTTGTCAAAATTGAACTATCTCTCCCCAGAGTTGGAAAGTCTTTGATGGTGGAAAGAACTTGGCGAGGAACTTTTATGCTAGCTCTTTCAATGTTGTAATGCTTTCAGGTTATACAGATTGAAGCCAACCCCTAGCCTTATTCCTTATTCCTAAGAGAGAAAGAACAAGTGTAGCCAAATGACATCCTTTAGAACCTTATTCATCTCAATGTCATAAATCTCTAAGAACATGGCATGTATATTAGGATCCTCACTTGGCAATCCCTCTAATGATTTTGTTGCACCATACTAATTAATGAAGAATTAAATTCAAATTATTGCCTTGAATTCCATGACATTAGATCCCCAAATAGTTATTATTGACCATGGGCTTGAAATAGTCCCACAAGGCTCGTGGTAGGCAGTTGTGTTGTCGTCGGTCATAGCTTAAGTTAGACTTCCTCTTTTTCTCTTAAGCCTCTATAAAATGTGCTCAACATCCTGGATCAAAAGGCAAAAGCTCTAAGTTACAAGTTCTTCTCATATTTAAAACACCCACAACAACTAAAACTCAACAATAACAAAAGAATAATAAATGCCTAAATTAAAATCAAGTTGCTCATCTACAATATTAGCAAAAATTAAAAATTCACAATCCCCAATAGTGGTGCCAAAAATTTGATCTTGAAACTAAACATGCGTGAAAAAAACCACAAGCACATGGGTTATATTCGAATAATAAAGTTAAGTAGAGTATTATTCCCATGAGAACTGATTTTTTAAATTAATGGTAAGTACTATGGTGCTAACAACCTAACTTTATCTAGATTAATTTAAACACTAAGATGATTAAGGAGTTTTAGATGTGAAAAAAAAACTAAAATTAAACAAGTTCAAGGAGAGTCAAATTTTATGGTAAAAAGGTCTTATGGTCTTGATTTCACTCTACCTTTTTTTCATATTCTTTATAGATAGTAATTAATAATTTATCTTATAAATTCATTAATCAATGACTTAAAACTGATCTCATTACCTCTTTTAAGGGTCGAATGAGATCCTATGCATATATAATCAATTTGATATTCCTATTAAACTTATTATCTATACATGCATTAAGCTACCCTTACGTGATTACCTTAATTCTATTAGTCTCCTAACTTAATAAAATCAAAGGCTATGCTTTTTAATTCCAACACAAGTCAAAATCATCTAATCAATTTTTCAATCTAATTAGAAATATTAAATTCATAAAAAGTATAAATAAAAACACAAGATATAGTCATTAACCAACTATCAACATCAAAACATAATATTCATTAGAGTTTCATCAAGCCTTAGAACAAGAAATTTAGCTTCCATAGTCAAATGCACAAATACAATAATCCAAGAGTTTAAAAGAGTAACCATATTTAAAATAACACAAATTAAAAAAATAAACTTTGAACTAAAGTAAATGAGGCAATATAAGAATGAAGAACTAGTTGGACAAGCTTTTGGGATCTTCAATGTTTAAGGGTCTTCAAGATTTCAAGCTTCAATATGCTTTCTCTCACTAGAAACTCTTAGTTTTTTTGGCTCTTATTTCAAATTAGAACTTTCCCCCCTTTTATAGGTTCCAAATTAGGGTCCAAAATTAAGGCACAAATCCTAAGAAATATCCTCAGCATGTAGGGTAGCAGCATGATAAGGGCAAATTTGTTATATATTTTCTCACGTTTTTATTATTGATATTTTATGGTTTTATGAGAATAAATGGCTATTTATGTGCATTATTATTATTTATAGGGACTTGAATAAAATTTAAAGAAGAAAATAGGGACTAAAATGCAAAGTTTTCAAAGTATGTATCCATTGCCCTAGTGCCACAAGGATTATAGCCCTAACACTAGAATAGTGATTGAAAGAAGAAAAACGACCTGGTTAAGTCGCATCTGGTGTCCCAGCTTCATACCTTTATCGCGCCAGCGAAGAGACAGTGCCCTAGCGCCATCAATCCACCACTCCAGCGGTGAAGCCTTTTTCATGCGTTGCCCTAGCGACAATTGCATAGTGTCTTAACGGTATCGCGAGTCCTAGTCTGACGAGAATTGAGATTTTCAAGCTCAAATCAATCCCTATAAAAAGCCACTCGTTCCTAGCCTTCAAGGGAAATCCAAGAATGACCTAGAGCAATTTAAGAACGCCAAAAATACAGAGCACGAGTCTTGGAGAGCAATAGAAGTTTAATTGAAGCAACCTTAGAGAGAGATTTAAGGCGTTCTTCGGCAACACAATTAAGAGCAATTCAACGTGTATATCAATTTGCTATTGATTGTATCATGGTTTATTATTATTTTTACTGCTGTTCTCTTGTAGCCATGAGCTAACCTTATTTTCTAGGGTTAATACTTGAACTAAATATGTGTGCTTAATTGCCATATCTTTAGAATATTTAATAAACTTAGTTCTTTGCTATTCAAATTACTTGATCTTAATGGTTCAATATATCTAGCCAATATATGGTGAATGAGTTGGTAATATTATTGATAAACTCGGAAGAGGAATTATAATATTTAGACCTAGGTAATTTGATGCATGATTGTAGCGTAACATTCAATGCTGCATATACAAGTTTCAATTTAGGATAAGAATATACCTAATTGGCATGTATGATCAATAAGACCTAATCTTAATGAATCTTAATTTATTGCAAGTACCATAGGAATATAGGTATTTAGTAAATTAAGGTATACTTGCATGACCTTGGAAGAGGCTTGTGAATACATTAGTGTCTTGATCAATAACAAAGACTAAGGGAGTTAAATATTAGAAGATTAATCATTAGAAAGCATATTGAGGGATAGTATTAATCCTAGGTTTTCTTTATATTACTATCACTTAAATCTCTTTGCATTGTTTTTTTGCCTTTATATTTTATACATTCATTCTTAGATTTTTATTTATCTAAATAATTATTAGGAAGATATCATTTTAGTAATTTGTTAAAAAGAAAAAATTATCCCTATGGGTTCGACATCCGACTATTTAGTCCCTTTATTACTTGCACTTAATTTTATGATATAGAAATATCGCATCACAGTAGAGTACCTTTCCTGACATAGGGCCGTGGCCTAAAAGAAATGGGACTGTAGACACAAGTTTCAGCCCAAACGGCATGCCACAACACACTATTCATATATTTACTATTCACTATTATTGTTCATGGTTACTGTTCAAATTAAGCATTTTAGTCCCTTTTGATGTTTTTGTGCTAATTCCTCAACTTTTCACTTCAAATAGCTTCGTTAACTTGAAACATATAAAATAACATTAACATACATAAAAAGAAAACATGTATTCTTATTTAAATTAAGTAATTATCAAGTTTAGGACATTAAAACAATAGATATAAAATACGTTAATTTAAATGTTTTAATTTTAAATCCAATTATTCTAAATGTTATAATTATTCCAAATCCAATTTTAATTTTAATTACTTTAAATGTTAAAATTTCAAATCTAATTTAATTTCAATTAAGTTAGTTGTTATAATTTCAATTTCAATTTAATTCTAATTATGTTAAATGTTTATAATTATTTAGCATCAAATTTTAATTTTAATTATGTTAAATATTATAATTATTTCAAATATAATTTTAGTTTCAATTACGGTAAATGTTATTATTTCAAATCAGATTTCAATTTTAATTTTAATTAAGTTAAATGTTATAATTCCATTTTTAATTATGTTAAATGTTATAATTTCAAATCCAATTTAAATTTCATTACATTTAATGTTATAATTATAAATATAATTTCAATTTTAATTACGTTAAATGTTATATTCCAAATTTAATTTCAATTAAATTAAATATTGTAATTTCAAATCTAATTTTAATTTTAATTATATTAAATATTATATTTCTAAATCTGATTTCAATTTTAATTTCATTAACTGATAAAATTCTAATTTTAAATTAAATTTTAATTATGTTAAATGTTATAATTCAATATCAATTATGTTAAATATTATAATTTAAAATTCAATTTTAATTTCAATTACGTTAATTATTATAAATTAATTTTAATTTCAATTTGGTTAATTATTATAATTCTAATTTCAATTTCAATTACGTTAAATGTAACATTTGAATTCCCGACAATTTTTCATTGGAATAGTAAAGGTAAAGACATTACATATTATGCTAAAAACAATTGAAGTTTGGTGTTGCAATACCCATGTGAAGATTTTATTTCTCCTATTTCGCCCGTTATGCATCAAGTTGTCGGTGGCAATACACGCTTTATATTTGTATCTATAGCCAACTACATTGTGAGTATATCCTTATTGTTGAAGATTGAAAAGATAAAGATTATCATATTGTCCCAAACCTATGTTCTTTTTGAAAGTTGAGGCTTGATGTCCCGAGTTCAAACAACACATATTGATCCATTTGGTACGTCATGCACCAAGTTTTGGATACGCTTGTAGAAACGATATCCCTAGTTTTAGCACTTTGCACCCACTTAATTTTGCATAGATCCACTTGCACTTGGCTTATTGGGATAAGGTAAAGATATGATCGTAATTTTTTTTCTAAGTTCAATGGTGTCGTCCCTAGTTCAAAGTATACAATTCTCTAATTTAATTAATTATGCACCAAGTTGTGGGTGCACGTTTGTATGTTTATGTATATCTCTAAGCCTGGAAAAAGTGGTCCAAACATTAGCACTTATCACCAACTTAAGTGTGAGAAATCTCTATTATTAAAGATATAATAATGGGAGATTATCATATTATCCTAATTAAGAGTGGTTTTGCCGAGTTAAATCATTATACTCCTCAATTGAAAGAACAAACTGATCCAGTTTTAGGTGTCACGCGGGAAATTGTGGGTGCACAATCACTGCACTAGTTATATTCTCACTTGAACAAAAGATGTTCCTATTTATGGTGTGTGTAATGTGATTATATCCCCAGTATTGGTTGCTTCAAAAGGTGAAGTTGAAGATAGTATATGAATTTTGTCATACTTTTTAAAGTTCAATTTTGCAATTCATACTTAAAATAATCAATAATAAGTTTTGCAAACTATAATACACCAAGTTGTAGAAGAGCAATGATCGCTTGTTGTACATCCTCACTTGTTGGCATGGTGCTCTGTATTGTCAGTTAACATTTAAAAAATGTTACATAATATAAGGGGATGGTATTTTATGGATATCCTAATTAATCATGATTATTATATATTTTACAACAAAAAATTTCAAACAACTTCATGTATGTTGTATCCCACTTAATGTAGCACGTGTTCCCATTATTTACAATTTTCACCAACAAAAGGGCTAACATATTCCCACTTCTACAAACTTTGCACGTTTTCAGTTATCAAATAATGCACCATGTTACATAATAAATGGGATGATATTTTATTGGTATTCTAATTAACCATGGTTATTATATATATATATATATTTAGAAAAATGAATAACAAACAACTTTATGTATATTGTATCCCCTTAACATACCACATGTTTCCACTATTTGCAGTTTTTACAAACAAAGTGCTTATATATCTTTACTTCTAAAAATTCTTTGCACGTTGTCAGTTATAAAAAATATTACATAATATAAAGAGATGATATTTTATGGGTTTCTTAATTAACCATGGTTATTAGATCTTTTTTTTAGATATTATAAACAATTTTATGTATGTTGTATCCCAGTTATTGTACCATGTTTTTATGCTATTTATACTTTTCAATAACATAGTGCTTCCATATCCCTACTTCTAAAAACTTTGTGTTTTGTCAGTTATTATTAAAAAAAAAAATATTACATGACATAATGGGATGATATTTTATGGGTGTCCTAATTAACCATGGTTATTATATATTTTAAAAAAAGTATTACAAACAACTTCATGTATGTTGTATTCCACTTAATGTAGCACATGTTTCGACTATTTTCAATTTTCACCAAGAAAAGAGCTAGGAAATCCTCACTTCTAAAAATGTTGTGCATTTTGAGTTATCACACAATGCACCATGTTACATAATACAAAGGGATGATATTTTATGGATGTCCTAATTAACCATGGTTAGTATATATTTGAAAAAAGAAGAAGAGAGAATTACAATCTACTTCATGTATATTATATGCTACTTAACATACCATGTGTTCCCACTATTTCACTCTTTACCAACAAAGTACTTTTATATCTCCACTTCTAAAAACTTTGTGCATTATCAATTATCATTCAAAAAAAAGGTTGCTTAATATAAGAGGATGATATTTTATGGGTTTCCTAATTAGCCATGGTTATTTTATTTTTTAAAAAAATAATTACAAACAACTTTATGTATATTGTATCTCACTTAATATACCATGTGATTTGACTATTTTCACTTTTCACTAACAAATTACTTGCATATCCCTACTTTTAAAAACTTTTCGCGTTGTCAGTTGTCATTTAAAAAATGGTACATAATATAAGTAGATGATATTTTATGGGTGTTCTAATTAACTATGATGATTATATATTTTACAAAAAAAAAAATAATTACAAACAACTATATATGTTGTTGTATCCCATATAATATAGCACGTGTTCCTACTATTTACAATTTTCACAAAAAAAAAAGGCTAAGATATCCCCACTTCTACAAACTTTGCATATTCTTAGTTACCACACAATGCACCACATTACATAATAGAAGGGGATGATAATTTAATCGGTGTACTAATTAACTATAGTTATTATACAAATGACTTCATATATGTTGTATCCCACTTAACGTATCATGTATCCCTATCATTTGCACTTTTCACCAATAAAGTGCTTGCATATCCCAACTTTTAAAAACTTTGCATGTTGTCAATTATCATTAAATATAAGAGGATGATATTAATGGGTGTTCTAATTAACCATGATTATTATATTATTTATAAAAAAAGATAATTACGAACAACTTCATGTATATTGTGTCCTACTTAATATACCACGTGTTCTCACTATTTGCACTTTTCACTAACAAAGTGATTGCACATCTCCACTTTTAAAACCTTTGCGTATAGTCAATTATCATTCAAAAACTATTATATAATATAAAGGAATAATATTTTATAACTTTCCTAATTAACTATGGTTATTATATATTTTTTAAAATAATTACAAATAATTTCATGTATGTGTATCTCACTTAACGTACCATGTGTTATAACTATTTGTCAGTGCTTTCATATCCCAACTTCTAAAAACTTTACATGTTATCAGTTATTATTCAATATAAGGGATATATTAATGGTTGTCCTAATTAACCATGGTTCTTATATAGTTTATTTTAAAAAATACAAACAAATTCATGTATATTATATCCCACTTAATGTATCACCAGTTTTCACTATTTGCACTTTTCACCTACAAAGTGATTGCATATCCCCACTTTTAAAAGATTTGTGTATTATCAATTATCAATCAGATATATTACATAATATAAAGGGATGATATCTTATGAGTGTCTTAATTAATCATGGATATTATATATTTTACAAAAAATAAATACAAACAACTTTATATATGTTGTATCCCACTTAACGTACTATATCTTCCAACTATTTGCACCTTTCACCAACAAATCAAACCAGCCCAAAAAGGCCATGTCTCGACCCTTCATTATGAGTATATGTATGGCCCTATTTATATGAAAATTAGTTTCATATTTTTGTACTTTTGACCAAATAAATTGTAAGTATATCCCAAATTTTAAAGATTAAATAGATGAAGATTATTATATTGGACTGCATCATATATGTTTCGAAAGCTGTCTTGTGTCCCTCTAGTACAGTATTGCAATTCCCATTACAACCAACAAAGTCTAGTGGATGAAATTTCACCTGTTATACACCAAGTGGTGGATGTACAACCACCCTTTATATATGTTCCCACTTGTAAGAAGGTATTCCTAGTATTGCAAGAAAGGTGTTCCTAGTATTTTGACATGTCACCAACTCTAGTGTGGGTATATCCCTAATAATGAAAATTGAATAGATGAATATTTTCATATAATCTAAAAGCTTTCTTGTTATTCCTAGCACAAGATTTTAATCCCTATCATAAACAATAATGTCTGATGAATGAAATCTCACCCATTATACACCAAGTTGTGGGTGCGCATTAACCACTTTATGTTTGTCCCAACTTGCAAGAAAGGTGTTTTTAGTATTTGCACCTGTCACCAAATTCAGTGTAAGTATATCCCCACATTTTGCTGCAAGAATAGGTGAAGGTAAAGATATTATACAATATTATTGGGATTCCCTAATTTTTGTGTTGCAATCACTACGTCAAATTTTAATTCTCCATTGTCACCAAATTGTGAGTGTGAATTGAATGTATGTTATTTCTATGGGTGCATGTCTATGCATATGTGTTTGTTATCTTAAAATTTTGCATGTCTCACATACATTTAATGCATCGAAATTAGAAATCTAATTTTTTAATGCAATAAAGACTCTTAAATTTAAGTTTTCATTACACAAATGTGATTGATAATCACTTTTAAAGCCTTTAGAAATTTGCTCAAAGTAGAGTCAACCTTGAAGCACACACGTTGATGATTCTAAGATCTAACTAGGGTGGGCTTAGACCTTTAGAATAGTAGCTCTAATTTTTAGCAAAATGTATTTAACTCTTAAACACAAAATTGGTTAACTTTTTAACCAAGTTTAAATTCTTTAAACTTTGATTTGTTTAAAGACTATGAAGTTATTTTCTTTTGTTGAACTCTTGAATACTCAAAACAATCTCTTTTGCTTACTTTAATGGTCAGCTAAGTCTTGAAGAAGAACAATAAGAGTTTCTTTTGTTTCCAACCCTTGAAAAACAAAACCAAAACTCTCTTTTACTCTTTCTCAAAGTGCCAAACCAAGTGAATCAATTGCCAAAAACAAAAACCTTTCATTTGCTAAGGCATTTCCCTTTCAAACTGTCAAAGTCAAAACGCCACCATCATGCTTTAACACATGCCCCTTTGTCCCGTTGTCGTTGACTTAATTATACAAAACACAACACTTTTATTTATATTATATATCTTGTTCTCATACAAACAAGGGCAATTTTGTCTAATACAAAGTCAAACAATTAAGGGTCCAAATTTTGTCACTTGGCATTATCCCATTGGTTAACAAATTTTGTTAATTGATGTACTGAACACTTAAGTCATGACAAGTGTGCATCCCAAGGGATCCTAAAACAAATATCTAGTTTGCTGAAATTTCCTGGATTGAGCTATTCACTCTAGTCTGCTGCCCCAATGAACAATGAGTACACTTCATATTGTTGGACTCTCTAGGGCTATGCCTAGTTTGTCAAATGGAACTCTTCCACAAGTCCATGAATGATACCCCTCATACACATTATGGATATTACAAAGCAGTGCATTAAACCATACAAACTTAGATCATAACATATCCTGGAAGAGTAGAGATATAGATCATCACCGTCAATCATCATAAGACTTTCGAATACAATCTTGAAGCATCAGGATATACAACTCACCTATGTGAGCTGATAGATCCTATATCTAAGTACATCAAACTTCATAAGCATCAGACAATACCTAGTGATACCCAATGATCAGACTATGAAAGGTCTCTAACTTACGTAGAACCAAAGTATAATCGATCACTCAAAAGCCCATTGTGGCATTCAGGTCAAATGACTATGAAAATAATTCAACTCGAGAAGACCTGCCATTGACAGCTTTATAGGATGTCTGTTGGAGGTCTTTATAGGTCTATTCAGTATCCAGTCCTTACTAAATAGACATACAATAGACATCTTACAAAGCCATCAATGGTAGGTCTTCTTAAGTTGAGTAGTTTTCATAGTCCTTTAACTTGAGTGCCATGGTGGGCTTTAAAGTGATCCACTATACTTTGGGTCTATTTAGTATCTAGTATCCAATCATTTTACTAAGACTAATCATCTGGACTATCCATATATAGACATATACTAATCTATATAAAAATATTTCATCAATAGACCCGGATTAGTAAAGATAGATAAAAAATATAGTGTTTGAGAATATTCTTGCACAATGACATTTCCTAACACCATTTGCAACTATGTAATTACTAATATATTCTCAAGTCGTTATCCTCTTTCAAGCAAGGTTCTAACTGATAAAGGATTTAATTATACTATTATATTTATCAACTCAAACTAATGTTTTGCTTTAAATTATTAATATTTAGCTAGTTATTTGTGCTTTTTTTTATCATAAATAAGTTTACAAGTCAAGGCATGAATATTTAGGATAAACCAGAGGCAAAATGGATAAGAAATTGAGAAAATACATGAAAAGATAGAAGACTCATTGTACAGACCTAGGCACTGCAATGTCCATAGCTGGACGTCATGATGTCCAAGGTAGTGAGTTGAGTGTTACGATGCCTAGTCGCATCCCACCATCTGCTACTTTCTAGGTTTGAGTTCCATGACGTTCAACCTTCAGCATCGCGGCGATTATGCAACAAGTAAAGCACCTCCTTAAATGTTCTATTTTGACTTAGATTCAAAGCCCCTCGACCCTAGGGTTTTTAAGACCTATAAAAGCACATTTTCTGAGCCAGAACATAGAATTTATCGAAGGAAAAACTTAAGGAAACAAATCACAACACAAATCAAGAGATCAAAGCCATGATTTAGTATTGAATATCAAGATTCAAGCTTTAAGTCGAGATAGAGAGAGAAGCAACCCAAGGCGTCTTCTTGATTAGCTTTTTTTTTTATCAATATGATCTTATTCATGAATTCTTTGTTTAATTGCTTTGATACTCTTGAGTTTAGGATGATCAAAACGCTTTTGATCTAGGGTTAGACTATTGAACCTAGTATATAGTTAGATTTCATAAACTCTTAGTTTATGAATTTAATACATACAATTGATTCATTCTATCTTATATTTAATGGTTTCATTATACTTGATCAATATTTTGAATGATTAAGGAACCACAATGAACTTGACGGAGGGATTCATGTGTTTAGCCTATGATAGTTTGATGCATGATCATAGGGTAACAACTATAAGTTCTATGTAGGATAGAAATATACCCAGATGGCATGTATGGTATAATTTAGACCTGTTCTTAATGCATTACATTCTATTTGGTTACCATATACATATAAGGCATTGTTAAAATATATAATATAATCACTTGACCATCAACAAAGGTTTGTGATGAGATTAAAGTCTAAGCCAACAATTGGTATTAAGGGATTAAGTAAGAGATTAATAAATCCAATGAAATATTAAGGGTGAACAAAAATCTTAAATTATTCTTAATTAGTGAATTCAACCCTTTACTTGGTTTTTGATTAATATTAGGTTTAATTTGATAGAATTAGGTTAATTAGATTCAATTCTTATTTTGTTTCATTTGGATAAAAGTGAAGTAGAACTAATTTTGGTAATTGATTAAAGGAATTGGATTTAATAGTCCTTGTGGGTAGCTATTATTGCAAACATCATTAACTCCTTAAATTACTTTTATAACTTGCTAATTCTTAACACTTGTAACTCTTAGTGTTGCTAACTCTTAGCACTGGTCTAAAGGAGTTTAGATCTGGTTTAAAGGTGTTTAATAAATATAATTTTAGATTTAAACTCTTTTAGATCATATAATGTCTTAAATGTTATATCTTACCATTTAATATATATAATATTAATGATTTTATGAAATAATAATTGTATAAATATAAAAAATAAATATTCATACAAAATGAGATGGCACATAAGCATAAAACCCAACAACGTCTACTTACTCTAGAGCCATTCGTAATAGTATCTAATACCCATCAACTCTACGTGTTTCTTAAACACCTTAGGAGTTAGGTCTTAGTTAGTAGGTTCACTACATTATTTATAGAGTCTACTCTATAAATTATTACATCTCTTATAATCAAGATCTCTCTAACTATATGTTATTTTTGCTCTACATGTTTAAACCTCTAGTATGCTCTTTGCTCCTTGGCTTGAGCAATTGCCCCATTACTATTGCAAAATAATGGGATATGATCCATTAAACTTAGGATTATTCCGAGCCTAGCAATAAATTTGCATATCCACATTGCTTCCTTCATTGCTTCTAATGTTGCAATATATTCTACCTCCATAGTGGAATCAGTTATAGACCTCCGCTTGGTGCTGTTGAGAACGAATACATACCTAGATATAGACTTTTTATCATCCAGATATAACTAGAATTTAGAATCTATGAATCCACTCACTTGTAAGCCATTATCTTTATATATGAGAAACTTGTCCTTTGTACCTGTAAGGTATTTGAGGACATGTTTCACTGCCATCCAATGGTTGTGACCTAGATTAAATTGATACTGGCTTATAACACTTATAATAATACTAATGTCAGGTCTTGTACACATCATGGCATACATCAAGCTTCCTACAACTGATGAATATGGGATGTTTGACATTCTAACTCTTTCATCTTTCCTCTAAGGACACATCTTTCTCGAAATATGAACGCCATGTCCAAAATGTACATTAATTATCTTATAATTACTAAAATTGTACCTTTTCAAGATACTATCTATGAACGATGATTGAGAGAGTCCTATCAGTGTTCAACCTCTATCTTTATAAAGCTTTATACTTGTATATAAGAAGCCTCTCTCAAATCCTTCGTAGAGAATTCTTACTCAAATAACTTTTCACTAACTATAACATTCCAATATCATTCTCAATGATTACTATGTCACTCACATAGAGATCCAATAAGACTATCATACTCTCACTGACTTTTTTCACACACATAAATCCTCTTCATTTTTAATAAAGTCAGACCCTCTAATTACCTCATCAAAATAAAAATTCCAACTCTAACAAGCCTACTTAAGTCCATAAATGGACTTCTTTAGTTTGCACGCTAAACTATAGGTCATGTCGGATGCAAAACCTTTAGGCTATTTCATGTATATGTCTTCCTTGAGACATACATTTAGAAACACCGTCTTTACATCCATCTACCATATCTCAAAGTCATAATATGTAACACTAGCCAATAAAATTCAAATTGACTTAAGCATTACTATTAGTGAAAAGGTTTCCTCAAAATCAATCCTAGATCATTGAGTATAACCTTTCACCACCAGTCGAACTTTGAAGGTCTCTACCTTCCCATCTGGCCTACGCTTCTGCTTGTAAAATGATCATTTTCTTTAACTAAGAAAATAACAAGGGCACCTTGATATCCCTTTTTACCTACATGGAGGGTGTGTCAGAGGTACTCTATTGGATTGAGCCCGAGGTTCCATCATTAGTTCATTTGTATCTTGATTGACTTCATCAAGTACAATCTTTCTACAATCCCCTCGATCTATAAGAAACTATTTATCTATAAAGGTGAAAAACTGAGAGATGAACATGTTTCATTCCTTTGGATCATAGAATTGGCATCTCATTGAATTTTTGGGATACCCAATGAGCCAAAACTTATACCCTTAGGTATACGTTTATCCTACTGCGCAACCTTTACATAAGTAGGACAACCCAAAATTTTAACATACTTAAGACTTTGTTTACTTGTAACCTATATCTCATATGAAGTAAAAGGAACATCTTTGGATTAAACTCTATTCAATATATGATTAGTAGTTTCTAGAGCATATCCCTATAAATATTCTGGGAGATCAATGAAGCTCATCGTTGATTGGAGCATAAAAGTTTGATTCCTTATTTTTGAAACACCATTGTATTGAGGAGTACTTGGAGAATTATATTGAGCAAGAATTTCATTCTCCTTTAAATAATCTAATAATACGCTGCTCATATACTCACCGCCTCGATCCGATCAGAGGCATTTGACATATATGCTGATTTGTTTCTTTACTTTAAGTCGGAACTCTCTGAACTTTTGACAGGTTTTTGACTTATATTTCATAAGAAACACATATCCTTATAGTGACAAATCATTGATAAATATTACAAAGTATCAAAATCCACCCATTACAATATGATTCATTAACCACATATATCACTATATACTAATGCCAATAAATCAATGGCACGATGTCTAACACCAGTAAAAGGAGATTTGGTCATCTTCTTTTGAATACAAGTTTCACAAACTAGATACGTTTCTATAGTTAGTTTAGGTATCTAACTATCCTTAACCAGATAAGATAGGCATCTAACACGTATATAGTCTATTCTCATATACCATAATTCTGTTTCATTTGACGTTTTCGAGCTATTACTAGCATTAACCTATACATTCATGATATTTTCTATTGTATTCAATATATAATGGCCCTTAACTAACTGACATTCAGCTAACATAACATTATCCGTATCATACAAATACAAAGAATGGTTCCAAATATACATATGACATCCTGTATTTTCTAACACATGAAGGGATATAACCTGTTAGACAATTTTTGACATAAAATAACAGTTATACAAAATACAACAACTCTATTACAAGGGAGATGTAAATCAAAATGTCCAACAGCTTTGACTCGTAGGAAATTCCAAATTCCAACACGAAACTATACTTCTCTAGGCTGCATTAGTCTAACATATCTCAGACCTTGTGACACGTCCAGAATATAGAAGTTATTCCCAAGTGCAGGATTGTCGAAGTAATAAATAACCCGATGAGAACGGGGTCGATCCACAGGGAAGTAGAATTAAAATTACAAATTATAAACACTTTAAAGATAATTAATGAAGTATAAGATGTTTGTAAATATTATTTCAATTAACCAATTCAAATAAAAAGCTAAGGTTACGGGGATTCACTCTTGGCATAAGAAGTAAGAATATATTTAACTTTTTATTTTTTTATAACTCAATTGGAATCCTCGCACAAAGGATGTTCCAACCGGAAAAAATAACAATTAAAGTTCATTATCATTTATATATTGATTAGTATTTATTTCTTTCAATTATTATACATCAAATCTTATAAATGGGTTCAAGTATTTATTATGCCAATCTTTATATTTGTCTACAATAAATCAAGTCTCCCACTTTACAAGAAAGGTTATATAAACCAAATCTTGTAAATGGTTTCAAGAATTTATTGTGCCAAGTATTAAGTTTGTCAATAATAAATCAAGAATCACCACTTTAGAAGAAAGGGTATTAATTCTACAAACAAAATAAATACATCATATATAAATTTGCATAACTTAAAAATGAAGCATTAAATTCATAAATAAATATTAAACATATCTTATTACCTTGCCAAGAGCTTCACCCTTTCACCTTAGCTTAAACAAAATTATTTGGACATAATAAAACTAAATGAAAAGAAAAGAAATGGAAGAAGAAATAACATGACTTAATAGTAAACAAGAGAAATAATAGTACAAGGAAATGGATACAAAGGAAAAGTATTTTGAACTAAATTCTAACTTTCTAATTACATTCCTTAGGCATAAACAAGCCACCTATTTATAGAAAAACATGGATAAATTGAGACAAATTTGGAGGGAACCACTTGGTTGATGAAAGTCAAGAATGGTGGCAAAATAATTTGCATTCATTATCACTCGGGCACCCACTTGATTATCCAATTTGGAATTGATGTGATCCGAATTAGCTGTCACTCAAAACATAAAGGTTGTAGATAAGTCTCTTATCTTTCTAAATTGAGTGATCTCATACGTATTAGATACGTATTTCTATAGTTATGGGCCAAATACTAATAACTGTTCAAACTGGGCCTGTACTGCAGATCAATTCTGTTCTAGGCCAATTTTCACCCTCTAAACACTCGAATTTCCAATGCTTTGTGAAATATAATATGTTAGCCCATTGAGTCAGCTCTACACAGGATTAAGAATCACCTCAATTGGATCTTTAGGTAGACAGTTATGCCCATTTTACCGAACCTGCCACAAAACAGTTATAAGATAATTAAGTACAATATTGTAAACATACTTAAGTTAAGAAAATTAAATACACTAGTAATACAAAACAATCATGTAAAACTCTTATTAAATGTGTAATTTCAAGTGTTCATCACACCCCCCAACTGGCTTATTGCTAGTCCCTAGCAATTCGAGCATAAATAAAATTTGAACACTACTTAAGTATTTCAAACAAAACGTCAGTTTTAAAATCATAATCGCTATAAAGGTTATTTCAATTATAACTTCCAAAAATATTTTTGTGTGTGTGTGAATTAAGCCAAAGCCTTCTTACCACAAACCACAACATATATAGCCTTAAAAATGTTCCAAGTAAAAGCCTCAACTCCATATCCTTACAGGTGAATAACTTGTTTAATGACTTAGGATTTCACTCATGGAGTTGGAAAACAGATAATCGCTCAAGAAAAAGTTACATTTAAGGACAGACAGACAAACTAACATTGATCCAAAGATAGAAAAATCAAATATTTAGAGTCAAACCATTATTGTCAAATACCAGCTTCAAGACTTTAATTATTTAATGCGAATCTTACGAATATAAAATTCGGTGATAAGATTGCTTCCTATTGACTTTAGTCTTCTAAAATTGAATGAAGACTTTATTGAACTGAATTGACTTCTTTTCTTTCTTTTTTTTTTCTTTTTTTTTTAAATATTTTTTTTTTACTCTTTTTTTTTTGAAAGACATAAGGAATTATTACAACATAAGAGCAATTTATCACCATAATACTTTTCCAATTTTTTTTTTTTTTATCCTTCAGCTAAGCAACCAAATCATTCATCATCCCAAATAATGTCATTCCAAATAAAAATTAACCATTTCAAAGGATCAATGAAAGTTCGTAAGCTGTTATCTCAAACATCTCCACTCACTCACAAAAGATATGTGAGTTTAGAAAATAATATGTATACTTAAACATGGAAATTCTCTTGGCTATATATATTGAATCATCCATCTTACCACAAGGCTTAGTATTGTTCTCAAGAAATAATTTCAGAAGTTATTCTTTAGTAACCTAAATAGAGAAAGTGATTTAAACTAAACAATTTTAAAATCATACATCGATAGTAAAACAAATTTATTTACGCAAGAGTTACCAAAAACTTAAGCAACAAACAATTATACATAAAATGCATTAAAAATAAAACAATTAGAATGTGTTTCAAAAGTTTATAATGTACTCTTTACTCTGCCATTCTAGAACTAGAATGCGTCTCAAGAATACATAAATGAACATTTTACTCACGCCATTCATGATAATTTTTTTTTTTTTTTTTTACATAACAAAGTGATAACAACAACTAAATAAAATAATTAACACTAACATTATATATCAACTATCCTCCCCCAACCAGATTGAGACATTGTCCTCAATGTCAAAATATAGAAAGAGTAAAATATAGAAGATATCACCTGAAACATCTTTTATTGAAAATTAAACCTGCAACAAAATAAAACAAGCCACAAAAAAAAAAAACAAGCCACACAAAAAAAAGCTTAAAAATACATAGAAATAGATAGGCTACAGACGAAGTGTCAAATCTATCCTGCGTTTCTTTTCACTGTTATCAGTATACCAATCTATCTGACTCATTGTTGGATCAGATAGAGGTGTAAAAGCTTGTAGTTCATCGAGTAACTGATCAACAGTTGAAGCAGAAATGAGGATCTGTCGTGCTGCAGATGAGACGAATTATTTTTCCACCGCATAGTCAAGAAAAGATAACAACCCATTATAAAAACCATCAACGTTTAACAAACCAATGGGTTTTTTATGGATTTGTAATTATGCCCATGAGACAATTTGAAAAATTTCCTCCAATGTTCCGAAACCTCCAGGTAGAGCTATGAAGGCATCAGCATTACGAAGCATAAAAGAAATTCGTTCATGCATTGATGATACCTGTAAATCATCCCCAATTGTTTTTCCTACAATGTCTCCAACAGCTAGAGCTTTTGGTATGATACCCAAAACTCGACTGCCATTATTTTGTGCAGCGGTTGCCACACGTCCCATTAATCTAAGACTACCTCCCCCATATACTAAATGAATATTGCGCTCAGCTAACATCTTACCAAGGGTTTCTGCTGCTTCTATAAACTCACTAGTTTTTCCAGGGCTGGATCCACAAAAGACACAAATTTTTGTGAATTTACGAGTTGATGATCCTTCCATGATTACACTCACCCTCTTTTTTGAATGATTTTGAGTTTGTACAAAGATGCAGAAATAATGCAATGTATTTATAGAGCCAAAAGGTATTTGCAAAGTTAAATCACATGGCTATTGGCTTGAAATACAAGATTCAATACCTTTTACCAATTTTCAATTTGTTAGCTGGAAAAGTCACATGGGTTGTCGGCTTAAAATGAAAAATTTTCAAAAAGGATTATAGGTGGTTGATTATTGAAAAGACATTTGAGTTTGAAATGAAACATTTAAAAATAACAGCTATAGTAAATATATACAAGTAGTTGTGATTGTGGCTCACATCTTCCTCTGATTTTACGTCCAGTAACGGCTTAAACGTCCTCTATGGGTCGGGGATAGGCTTCCCATCCAATTTTCTTATAAATTGGCAAACAGGGTCTTTTAAAGTCAGATTCCCGAGACTGTACCGCTCATGTTCTTTTAGGAATATGTCCCATAATTCATGAATTGCAATATGCACATATCCACTAGGATGCGTCTCAAGAGTCGATAAGATATTATCTAAAGACTCCTTACTCAGGCCATTCTTAATGAACCTAATTTTATCTTCACGATTTACAGACACCATTCCTAAAGTGCGGCAACGTGTGTTGCAAGTCGTGCGTGCACACTTGTAACAAACATTTAATCGTTTTGCTCTTCGTTTTTTTGAAAAAGAGCTTTTACCTAAGCCAGGCATGTAGGAAATTAATGAGTCTGAAAATTCACCTGTCAATCTAACTTTGGCTTCAATTAACCAACGTAAATCAACAGGTATATTCATAATCATTAATATCCTTAATCTTTCACATCTTGCTTGGTAAATTTTCTTCAAGGAATTTTGAGGCAATGAGGGAAAACGCTTTGTCAAATTTTTTAGAATGTCATCCATTTTTTTTTTTTTTAGAAAAGGGGAAAGAAGAGAAGATATCAGTAATTATGGGAAACTGACAAAACCGATTTGAAATATCACGGAGTACCGTTATCCGCCGCTTAACTGGGGTGCAAAACAAAACTTTAACAAAACTACTAAATTAACCTGCAAGTAAAAAAAAAAAATGTTAGAAGAAGAATAAATATATATAAATATGTAAATATATAAAACAAAGATTAATTGGTCTCGTAACAAGGATCCGACAGGAACGTAAATTCTTCATGAAAAGCTTGGTTTTCTAGAAACGGCTTGAGTCTTTGTCCATTTACCTTAAACACATTCCCATTTCTAGGATTTTCAATGTCAATTGTTCCATAAGGGTACACATGTTTCACAATAAAAGGGCCACTCCATCTTGATCTTAATTTTCCAGGGAATATGTGAAGTCGGGAATTATAAAGCAAAACCTTCTGACCAGTGTCAAATGTTTTTCTCTGAATTTTTTTATCATGAAAGGCTTTAATTTTAGCTTTATGAATTTTTGAATTCTCATATGCATCATTTCTCAATTCTTCAAGTTCATTTATTTGTAATTTACGTATGTGTCCAGCAGAATCAAGATTTTCATTGAAAGTTTTAATAGCCCAGTAGGCTTTATGCTCAAGTTCCACAGGTAAGTGACAAGGTTTTCCATAAACTATCCTATAGGGAGACATACCCAATGAAGTTTTAAAAGCAGTTCTATAAGCCCACAGTGCATCATTTAGTCTTAAAGACCAATCTTTGCGATTTGGGTTTACAGTTTTTTCTAAAATTTGTTTTATCTCCCTATTTGCTAATTCAACTTGTCCACTTGTCTGAGGATGATAAGGGGTGGCAACTTTATGAGTAATACCAGATTTTTTCACTAATGTTTCAAATGGTCTATTACAAAAATGCTTACCCCCATCACTTATAATGGCTCGAGGGATTCCAAATCGACTTAAGATATTTTCTTTCAAAAATTTCATGACTGTTTTATGGTCATTATGTCGACATGGAATAGCCTCAATCCATTTTGAGACATAATCTACTGCAACTAAGATATACGTAAATCCAAATGATAACGAAAATGGTCCCATGAAATCTATCCCCCAACAATCAAAGATTTCAATAACAAGAATGGGGTTCAAAGGCATCATGTTTTGTTTTGAAATTGATCCCAACTTTTGACAATTTTCACAAGTTATACAAAATGCATGTGTATCTTTAAATAAAGTGGGCCAATAAAATCCACACTGCAAGATTTTTGCAGCTGTTTTCTTTGATGAGAAATGTCCCCCACATGCTTCAGAATGACAAAATTCAATAACTTTATTTACCTCATTGTCGGGTATGCATCTTCGATATATTTGATCACGACAATATTTAAAGAGATAAGGATCATCCCAATAAAACTTTCTCACCTCCGTTAAAAATTTTCTTTTGTCTTGAGCATTCCATTGAGGTGGCATTTCTCCTGTTACAAGAAAATTAACAATATTAGCATACCAGGGCATTGTACCAGTAGAAAATAAAAATTCATCGGGAAAAGAATCATTAATAGGTGTTATTTCTGTTGATGAATCTGGTGTGAGTCTTGATAAGTGATCTGCAACAACATTTTCAGCTCCCTTCTTATCCTTGATAGTGATAATAAATTCTTGAAGCAATAGAATCCATCGAATTAGTCTTGGTTTTGCATCCTGTTTTGACATTAAGTACCTTACAGCAGCATGGTCAGTAAATACAATAGTTGAAGAACCAATTAAGTAAGAACGAAATTTGTCTAATGCAAATATTACAGCAAGTAGTTCTTTTTCAGTTGTTGTGTAATTCATTTGTGCACTGTTTAAAGTTCTACTCGCGTAATAAATTACATAGGATTTACCTTCCTTTCTTTGTCCTAATACAGCACCAACAGCGTAGTCACTAGCATCACACATGAGCTCAAAAGGTAAAGACCAGTCAGGAGATTGTATGATAGGAGCAGATGTTAAGAGGCCAATTAATATTTCAAATAAATTTTGACACTCTTGAGTCCACTTAAATGATACATCTTTTGCTAAGAGGTTACAAAGAGGTTTAGATATAGCACTAAAGTTTTTTATGAACCTCCTATAGAATCCAGCATGTCCTAAAAAGGATCGCACTTCTCTGACTGTTTTTGGTGGAGGCAAATGTGTAATGAGTTCGACTTTTGCCTTATCCACTTCAATTCCTTTAGAAGATACTATATGTCCCAAAACAATTTCAGAAGTAACCATGTAGTGACATTTTTCCCAGTTCAATACAAGACTCTTTTCTTCACATCTTTTTAAGACCTTTTCTAAGTTTTCAAGACAATTATCAAAAGAATTTCCAAACACAGTTAAATCATCCATGAATACTTCTAAATAATGCTCAATCATGTCACTAAAAATGCTTAACATACATCTCTGAAATGTTGCTGGGGCATTATAAAGTCCAAAGGGCATTCTTCTAAAAGCAAAGGTTCCAAAAGGACATGTGAATGTAGTCTTTTCTTGGTCTTCTAGTGCTATAGGAATTTGATAATAGCCAGAGTAACCATCTAGAAAGCAATAGTAGGGATGTCCTGTTACTCTTTCTATAATCTGATCAAGGAATGGTAAAGGAAAATGGTCTTTTCTAGTGGCCAAGTTCAATTTTCTATAATCTATGCACATCCTCCAACTAGATGAGACTCGAGTTGGTATTAACTCACCTTTTTCATTTTCAATGACTGTGATTCCAGATTTTTTTGGTACTACCTGAGTAGGACTTACCCACTTACTATCTGAGATCGGATAGATGATTCCTACTTCAAGTAATTTGAGAACTTCAGCTCTCACTACCTCTTTCATATGTGGATTTAATCTCCTTTGAGGTTGTTGGGAAGTTTTGGCATTATCCTCTAGGTGTATTCTATGTGTGCAAATCAAAGGATTAATACCATTTATGTCTTTTAAAGTCCACCCAATTGCATTTTTATGCATTTTTAATAATTCAATCAACTTATCTTCTTGTTCACTTGTGAGTGTAGAAGCGATTACCACCGGGTAAGTTTGTTTCTCTCCAAGAAATGCATATTTCAGTCCTTCAGGCAGAGGTTTTAACTCCAACTTTGAAATTTCGTTCTTTTTATCCTCATTTTCTCCCAATTCTTCAAACTTTAGTTTCCATCTTTTATTTTCAATCACCTGTGCACAGTCAAGTAAAGAACATATGTCAGAGATTTCAGGATCTAATTGTATATTTGACTCAAATGAATTTATTAAACACATTTCTAAAGGATCGGTAGAACTCCCTTTTTGAATATGATCCTCTACAATCGTTTCAATCATGTCACCTTCTTCACTTTCATCCTCCTCTTCATATGGTTGCTTACACATATTAAAAACATTGAGTTTAAGTGTCATGTTTCCAAATGAAAGCTTCATTACTCCATTCCTGCAATTAATCAAAGCGTTAGAAGTTGCTAAAAATGGACGACCTAAAATAATAGGTATCGGATTACATCCTTTGACAGGTTCTGTGTCCAAGACGATAAAATCCACAGGATATATGAATTTATCAACTTGAACTAAGACATCCTCCACTGTCCCTCTTGGTACTTTTATTGATCTATCAGCAAGTAAAAGAGTTACAGATGTTGATTTTAACTCCCCGAGATTGAGCTGCTGATAAACTGAATACGGCAATAAATTCACACTAGCACCAAGATCAAGTAAGGCTTGTTCAATTTTATGACTTCCAATAATACATGAAATTGTAGGACAACCAAGGTCTTTATATTTCAAAGAATTATTGTTCTGAAGAATGGCACTTACTTGTTCAGCTAAAAATGCTTTCTTTTTCACATTCAGTTTTCTTTTTACTGTGCATAAGTCTTTCAAAAATTTTGCATAAGATGGAACCTGTTTAATAGCATCCAGTAAAGGAATATTAACTTTTACCTGTTTGAAGATTTCAAAAATTTCAGGATTGTGATTCATCTTCTTAGTATTACGTAATGCATGAGGAAATGGGGGTGAAGGTGAAGGTTTGGTGTTTTCTTCATTAAGTGTAGGTTCAACACTTTCCTTGCCCTTAGAGATTGATTCATCGTTCTCATGAGGTTCAGAAATTTCTTTTTCAACAATTTTACCACTCCGAAGAGTGATAACTGCTTTAACTTGATCCATGTGTTGGCTTCCTGAACTACATGCATTTGAGTTATGTTGTCCTTTGGGGTTTGGCTGTGGTTGAGAAGGAAATTTTCCTTTCTCATGAATGTTCAGTGCAGATGCAAATTTAGCAAGAGTATCTTTCAAATCAGCAAATGTTTGAACATTTTGAGAATTAACAGACTCTTGTTTTTCAATGAATGTATGCAAGGTTTCTTCAAGATTTTTCCTAGGAGGTGGGACATATGGTGCATAACCTTGATGATTTTGAAAGTTTTGGTGTGGTTGGAAAGGTGGTTGCGAAGCCTGTGCTTGAGTGTCATTCCTCCAACTAAAATTCGGGTGATTTCGCCATCCAGGATTATAGTTTTGTGAATATGGGTTATTGTTTGACCATTTGAACGTGTTTAAAACATTGGCTTGTTCATGGAGACATTCCCTAAATACAGGCAAATTTGGGCAATCATTGGTAGGGTGATCATGGGTTTCACAAATGTGACACACAATTTCTTTAACAGATTTTATTTGACCACTCTTTTTCATTTCTAAGGTTTCGACTTTTCTAGCAAGGGATGCTAATTTGGCTTGAAGGTCATGGTCTTCCTTAAGATGATAAATACCCCCACTAGATGTAGTGGTTTGATTTTTGCTAGGTGCCTCACAGGTACCAGCAGTGTCCCAATTTTGAGCATTTTCTGCTAGTAAGTCAAGATAGTTAATTGCTTCTTCTAGGTCTTTTTTCTCAAATGTTCCATTACACATCATTTCTACCATTTGCCTAACTTGGGGTGTTAAGCCCTCATATAAATTTGAGACTACTCTCCATGTTTCAAAACCATGATGGGGACAGGTATTAAGTAATTCTTTATACCTTTCCCAACATTGGTAAAGGGTCTCTCCTGGTTTTTGGGCAAAAGTGGTGATTTGTCTTTTGAAAGAATTTGTTCTATGGGAGGGAAAAAACTTTTTCAGGAATTGTTGTTGCATCTTGTCCCATAAAGAAATTGATCCTGGCCTAAGGTTTTGTAGCCATGTTTTAGCTTTATCTTTTAAAGAAAAAGGGAAAAGCTTAAGTCGAATTGTGTTCATGCTACAATTTTGATCATTATACGTGTTACACACTTCTTCAAATTCTCTTAGATGTAGATAAGGGTTCTCTGCATCTAAGCCATGAAAAGTGGGTAAAAGTTGGATAATGCCTGGCTTAAAATTAAAATGCGTTGCATCCGGTGGAAAAATTAAGCAAGATGGTGCACCGGTTCGTGTAGGGTTCATATAGTCTCTAAGTGTCCTAGGTCGGTTATGGTCATTATGTTGGGACTGATTGTCCCCTGGGTCTATGAGTCCCTCAATTTGATTTTCGCTCATGGTGTTACTTGGTGAAGAATGAGAAGATGAAGGAGAATCTAACAAATTATCAAAGGAAGTTTTGAAATTACCTTTTACTAAACGATGAGAATTAGGATCTCGAAACCAACCGCTCATAAAAATAAACAAAACAAAATACAATAACAATAAATAATACAAATAAAATATTAAACACAGGTAAATAAAATAAAATATTACACACAAGTAAATAAAATATGTAAAACTAAAAGCAAAATAAAGATAAATAATTAGAAGTTAGATTAGTGATGTTAGATTATATAATAAAAAGTTAATAAATAAATAGTAGGAGGCTTAGCCTTCCATTAAAATAAAAAGCGAAAATAAAAGGCGAATAATAAATAAAGTAAAGTACGTTAGGAGGCTCGGCCTTCCATGAAAATTAAAAAAAAAACTAAAATAAAAAGTAAAAAATAATAAATAAATGAAATAAAGAGTAGGAGGCTCAGCCTTCCGCGAAAATAAAAATAGAATAATAATAAAGTACGTTAGGAGGCTCGGCCTTCCATGAAAATAAAAAATAAAATAAATAAAAAAACGAATAATAAATAACGAGTAGGAGGCTCAGCCTTCCATGAAAATAAAATAAACAAACAAACAATAACAAAACAAAATATTAACGTTACCTCCCCGGCAACGGCGCCAAAAACTTGACACGTCCAGAATATAGAAGTTATTCCCAAGTGCAGGATTATCGAAGTAATAAATAACCCGATGAGAACGGGGTTGATCCACAGGGAAGTAGAATTAAAATTACAAATTATAAACACTTTAAAGATAATTAATGAAGTATAAGATGTTTGTAAATATTATTTCAATTAACCAATTCAAATAAAAAGCTAAGGTTACGGGGATTCATTCTTGGCATAAGAAGTAAGAATATATTTAACTTTTTATTTTTTTATAACTCAATTGGAATCCTCGCACAAAGGAGGTTCCAACCGGAAAATATAACAATTAAAGTTCATTATCATTTATATATTGATTAGTATTTATTTCTTTCAATTATTATACATCAAATCTTATAAATGGATTCAAGTATTTATTATGCCAATCTTTATATTTGTCTACAATAAATCAAGACTCCCACTTTACAAGAAAGGTTATATAAACTAAATCTTGTAAATGGTTTCAAGAATTTATTGTGCCAAGTATTAAGTTTGTCAATAATAAATCAAGAATCGCCACTTTAGAAGAAAGGGTATTAATTCTACAAACAAAATAAATACATCATATATAAATTTGCATAACTTAAAAATGAAGCATTAAATTCATAAATAAATATTAAACATATCTTATTACCTTGCCAAGAGCTTCACCCTTTCACTTTAGCTTAAACAAAATTATTTGGACATAATAAAACTAAATGAAAAGAAAAGAAATGGAAGAAGAAATAACATGACTTAATAGTAAACAAGAGAAATAATAGTACAAGAAAATGGATACAAAGGAAAAGTATTTTGAACTAAATTCTAACTTTCTAATTATATTCCTTAAGCATAAACAAGCCACCTATTTATAGAAAAACATGGATAAATCGAGACAAATTTAGAGGGAACCACTTGGTTGATGAAAGTCAAGAATGGTGGCAAAATAATTTGCATTCATTATCACTTGGGCACCCACTTGATTATCCAATTTGGAATTGATGTGATCCGAATTAGCTGTCACTCAAAACATAAAAGTTGTAGATAAGTCTCTTATCTTTCCAAATTAAGTGATCTCATACGTATTAGATACGTATTTCTATAGTTATGGGCCAAATACTGATAACTGTTCAAACTGGGCCTGTACTGCAGATCAATTCTGTTCTAGGCCAATTTTCACCCTCTAAACACTCGAATTGCCAATGCTTTGTGAAATATAATATGTTAGACCATTGAGTCAGCTCTGCACAAGATTAAGAATCACCTCAATTGGATCTTTAGGTAGAAAGTTATGCCCGTTTTACCGAACCTGCCACAAAACAGTTATAAGATAATTAAGTACAATATTGTAAACATACTTAAGTTAAGAAAATTAAATACACTAGTAATACAAAACAATCATGTAAAACTCTTATTAAATGTGTAATTTCAAGTGTTCATCACCTTGAAACATAGTGCAAATGTGAGAAGGACAAGTGATTTTTAATGTCTAGCCACAATGATGGGGGATGTCAATACAAGACCTATGCATTGTGACACAGCAGTTATGGGGGACATCACAACTGGGCCCTAGTATTATCAAGAGAAACTAATAGTATCCTAAGTCACCAACACCAGCCATATGATGAGAAGTACGTGAAAAACTAATAAGTATATTTGACCTAAGAGTGTTTAGTTACATTGATTTGGAGATAGAGCCTAAAGAACTAAAGCTAACATTTAAGATTAAGGCTCAAGATAAGATAACAATTTCAAAAGGAAACCTCGAAATTAATCCGGTATAGTTCTATAATGAATTATTAGGCATTCTTTATATCTCTAAAAATCTGTATATGTCTAATTTCTAAAATAGTTTACAAAATATGATTCTAAGTTTTCTTTAGAAAGTTAAATTCAAATAATCAAAGGAAAGTCAGGCAATCAGAAGGTGAATCAAATCTTCACAGCCAGAAGGAATTGAAGACTTTTGCTATCAATACAAGACTTAAAAGCTTGATGTGTTGAATTAGTATAGATTAAGTTTGAATGTAGAATATTAGTTGTAATTTTAGACTTTGTTTATTGCAACTTTAGACTTTAGATCTAGGCACAATTTTAGAATTTAATGCTAGTAGCACATTTAGACTAAGTTATTGTAATTTTTGAAATTTTCTTTTACTTTTTTCAAATTTGTAACTTGATCCTAGTGGTATCTATATAAACCATGGGATTAAGAGTTTGAGGGAGGAAAAATGAATCAATGAAGTTATTATTACAAAATTCAGAGAAATAAACACACAGTTTTATTTCCATAAAACTTTCTTTTGATTTAGTGCCTAGCTAATCTCAGTTTTTGTCTTGTTGAGCGATATCAACGTAATTACGTCTTCGCAAATGAAATCACGAGCCCATCAGTGTTTATTCTACGTCAAGTGGTATCAGAGCATTGTCTTGAGATTGAAGGCCTCAGTTACTTAAATAGAGATCGTTTTAACATATTCGAACAAAGAATGGATAAATGTATGAGAAATATGAAGGAACGTTAGGAAGAAATGACCAAACATTCTATGGTCTTGAGAACTAAAAATCCACTACACAAGAATCAATGGTGGTAAGGAGTAGACTACAAAAATAACAGCATCTTGTACTTTTCAATTTTAATTTAAAAGAGAAAGTCGAAGAAGAAGTTGCGGTCAAGTCGCAAGTAAGAAGAGCAGTCGTTAGTGCACGAAGAAGGCCTTACAGTTTTACACCTTCAGTTGATGATTTTGAGGATGAGGAAGACAATGGAAAAACTAATGGTGATTTTCTGCCAAGAAGGAGACAACAACACCAATAATATAACTCTTACAAGGTAAAAACTGATTTGCCTACTTTTAATGGTAATGTTGATGTAGAATAAGTTTGTCACTTATCCATGGTACAAATTGTGCCGCTTGTCACCATATTAATGGTCAACAAATTTTGTTAACTAATTAATTGATGTACTTAACACATAAGTCATTACAAATACAAAATCTGAAAGATCCTAAAACAAATATCCAGTTCCTAAAATTTACTAGATTGAACTATTCAATATAGTATGTTACCTCAGTGCGCAACGAGTAGTGTGGGACACCTTAGGTTCCCGCCTAGTTTATCAAATAGAACTCTTCCCTAAGTTCGTGAACAATTTTATATGCGCACGTCACAGATATTACAAAGTAATGCATTAGACCATATCAGTTGAGGTCATAACATATTTATATAATCCCTTCATCACTTATATCCTGAAAGAGTAGAGATATAGATCATTACCGTCAAATCTCTTTGTGTTCAACCGTGAACTTATATCTAGATTTATATTTCGATAAAAAATATATACAAACACTTTTACGATATCGTTTAACTCTATGCAAAACTCTATTCTATGGTTTATCCTTGTGGCCACAAGACCTCTATGAAAAACTCTATTCTATGGTTTATGCTTGTGGCCACAAGAACTCTATGAAAAACTCTATTCTATGGTTTATGCTTGTGGCCACAAGAACTCTATGAAAAACTCTATTCTATGGTTTATGCTTGTGGCCACAAGAACTCTATGAAAAACTCTATTCTATGGTTTATGCTTGTGGCCACAAGAATTCCTAAAATACAATATCAGAGCATTTAGATGTACAACTTACCCATGTGAAGTGATGTATCCTATATGTATGCACACCGAACTTTATGAGTATCAACCCATGTCTAGCGATATATAGTAATTAGACCATAAAAGGTATGTGACATGCATGAAACCAAAATATAGTGGATCACTACAAGCCTACCGTGGCACTCGGGTTAAAGGACCATGAATACTACTCAACTCGAGAAGACTTTTCATTAACGGCTTTATGCGATGTTTATTGGAGGTCCTCGTGAGTCAGTTTAGTACCCATTCCTTAATACCTATATGCCTATATAATCTTCCACTAAGTTCATGGTCTACCAAGGCTAACCATCTAAACCATCCAGATGTAGACATACACTAATCTATATGAAACGGTTTCACAGATATACCTGCATCGATAAAGATAGATCATGGTGTTTGGGAATAAATTGCATAAGGACATTTCCTAACACTATTTGTAACTCTTTACAGCTAGGTCATTACTAATATATTCTTAGGTCTTTGTCATATTTCAGACAAAGCTCTAACTCCTAGGATTTCATTAACTTTTATAACGTACTAACTCTTAGCACTTATAACTCTTAGCATTACTAACTCTCAACACTGATCTAAACTCCTTTAGGCCAGATCTAAACATCTTTAGATCATACATTGTCTAAAATGTAACAAGCATCTTACTATATATTTTAATATTATCAATTTTATTCAAAATGTATATTGTATAAATTTTAAACAATTAATATTCATACAATATTGGAATGACACGTAAGCACCATCTCTAACAAACTCTGACTTGCTCTAGTGCCATTTATGATGATATCTCATATCTATGGACTCCACGTGTTTCTTAAACACTATGGGAGTTTAGGCCTAAGTAGGTCCGCTACAATATCTATGGAATGTATCTTAGATATTATTACATCTCTAGTAGTCAAGATATTTCTAATTATATGATATTCAGAGTTCATATGATTAGAATTCTGGTATGCCTTATGGCTTCTTAACCTCATAAATTAACCCATTATTGTTGCATCATAGTTGGATCGGATTTACTGATATTGGAACTATTTTAAGCTCTACAACTTACTTGCATATCTATAGAACATATTTTGTAGCTTCTTAAGCGGCAACATATTCTGCCTCAGGTAGAATCAGTTGTAGACATCTAAATTGCACTCCGAACTAACTGTGGTACCATTAAGAAGAAATACATGACTAGATGCAGACTTTCTATTATCTGAAACAGATTGGAAGTTTGTATCCTCTCACTTGTAACTTTCTCCATGATTTAAAACTTATCCTCTTGACCTCTTGGGTATTTTACATTTGTTTTATAGCCATTTAATAGTCATTACCTAGATCAGACTGACTGATAGGACCTGACCCGAGACCCTTTGACAGGACCCGACCCGAGACCCACTACTATAGATCCCAGCGGCCCTGTCGGGCACCCCGACGGAAGTTCCTCCGAACCTAACTGGGTAAGTTAAGAAATTTTGCGAGGCGAACCCCTTTTTAATTCTTGTTACTACTAAGAAGATCTAGTAATATACATGAAAACAACATCTTAGTTTTAAAAACAAACGAACAGAGTTTCCCCTGTTTTTCGGAAAATCTATATAAACCTGCAAAGAAATTTCACTTCTAATTCGAACACATCTCAATTCTACCAATTTGGACCTCCGGTCCTTTTCAAATCAAATCTAACACAACTCAATTATTTCACGTAAATCACAAAATAAGCATAATCATAAAAAGTAAAAACGATCATTATAAACTGGAAATCTCTTCTTCTTGATTCAACACATACTTACAAATATACATGCCTACAACTATTATGCATAAAGTAAAGAGTGCTATTAGCACATTTACATGTACAAAAATTATCTTTGGATTCGGCGCACTACTCGGCGATAGGAGAATCAGCAGCTTGCGTTCCGAGACCTGCACCTGGGAAAGGGGTTTAAAACATAAAACATAAAACGAGTGAGTTAAAGGAGCTCAGTGAGTGTAAATGATAATTCAATTACAAGAATATTATACAAAGATAGCAATTTCTAAAGTACATGCAGAAATTATGCTTCTAAAACGGATGTAAAATTGTAAAACAGTTTCTAATATCATATGCTAATGAAATCTTGCCGAGCGGGTTTTATCTACATCTTTGGAAAACTATATTCAGAATCTGTATAACATAATAACTGTTGTGTACATATAAATGCATAAATGCTATCGGTAAATCAAAAACTAGTAAAATCCTCGCTCGGCCATTTTCTTTCTAAACTATACCAATGGTAACCCTAAAACTCTATACCCACACAGCGACTCAACTAGCACCGCATACGTGAGTAGGTCACGGGGCACCTCAACTAGCAGCACCCACAGTGACATCTCAAGACATCTCACTGGCTATGCAGCGGAATCCTACATCGTATGCATATAGCGAGACAATACCCCGTACACATAGAGCGACTCACATGACTCAACTTCCTGACTTCCTGGAGTTAGTGACACACCCCCAAGACCTGCCCATGTGCACGGGATATACTAGTCGGGTCTAATATAATCATCGCCACTATAATCTGAGGGTACCAATGGCCTTAAAAACGAATGTAGAAATTTTAAAACTGTTTCTCAATTCGAACATGTAAAGGCATGTCTATGAATATGTATCAAGATCATAAATCATGGTTATGCATCGAAAGCTCATAAAACATGCATATTCATTATGCGAAAACATAATAAACGCAAAGTAAAAGAAATGGCAGATTTCCACTCACAACCGCTCCGCGCTCAATTTCGCTCCCGTTAACGCTCTCGGTTATCTTCACCTACGCGCCACAAATGACATTTAGAACTAAATCGAATGTTAGAATCTCATTTAACTACTAAACGCCCTAATCAGCATACAAAGCCCGGATGCATACTACTTCCCAATTTTAGTTACGGATAATCGAAACTAACTCACCATCCGGTGCCCTGAAAATTATTGAACACCTTATAACTTGGTTTGACATAATTGCCCTTCACCTTTCCAACATGGACAATTATGTCCCATTTTCTTCATTTTTTGTTTTTCCATCAACCATATACATTCAATTTACAATATGCACCATTTACACACAACAATTCAATCAAAACACCACTCAATTCCTAACTTCCCTAAAGTGGCAGAATTTCACCCTAGGTTCCAACACATTCCTTTTCTCAATTTCTTGTTCCAATTACAACAAAATCATGTCAATTTCATTCTAAAGCCCTAATTACAACCAATTGAAATCTCTACAACAAAATCACCAAAAACCCTAATTCTCACCTTGCCAATTTCTTCCAATTGATGACTCCTTCAAGCTCCAAACTAGAATTCAACTCAATCTAAGCCAAGAATACACATAAGAATGTCAATTGGAGCATTCTTGAAAGTTCACTTATCAAACTCATAAAACAATGCTTTTCTTACCTCTTTTTCTTGAATTTCCACTAATTGAGGCTTCAATTAAGCTTAAGGATTCATATGTAACCTTATTTTAGCTTGATTACACATGAAAAATCATGAAAAAAAAACTGAAATTTCACTGTAGCAGCACCTCTTCACCTTGCCCGAATTTGCTCTAAGTGTTTGCTTTTTGATCACTTAAAAATTCTACACACTTCTAACATATATATAGTGCTCCCTCAATTTACCATTTTTCCCTTCAACTTACTCAAAATTACTAATTTGCCATTAGTTAAAAACTAATTATGTAATTAGTTCATTTGTAACTATCTAGTTAGAATAGTTCAAAGAACTAACTAGAACTTCCAACTTGGCAATCCATGAGATTTCTTCTAATTGGTCCATTCTCTAATATATGGATTATGTTTCTCAACAAAGACTTGTTCCATTCATAACCCTTAAATGGAAATTCATGTAGTAAATTAGGATTTCCTTTTCTAAGCCAATAGAGAAAAATTCCAAAAATATTCTAGGGTCGTCCGGCGTACCGATCGAGTGTGAAATTACCAAATTAGGTCTAATATCTCTCACGTGCACTATAAAGAGAATATTTCTAATAGGGTTAAAATTGAGTAACCCTACGGTGTCTTATTTGCTCTATACCGAAATTTAAGCGCCAATACTACTAATAGAGATTGGATATTACACTGATACTGACTCGTAACACTTACAGCCATTTAGATTAAGGTTTTGTATATAATATGACATATATGAAGCTACCTCTAGTTGATGTACATGGTATCTTAGAAACTCTAACACTTTCATCTTCTTGTCGAGGACACTTTCTCCTAATAAGATGAATGTCACATCTAAAAGATATATTAACTGTCTCATAGTTACTAAAGTTGTACATTTCTAGGACTTAGTATATGTATGGAGATTATGAGAGTCCTATCAGCCTTTAATCTCTATCTGTATAATGCTTTATACCGAATATACAAAAAGCCTCTTTTAAATCTTTCATGGAGAAGTTCTTGCTCAAATAACTCTTAATTGACTAACTTGCAACATACCAATGTCATTTTCAACATTGAGTATGTCTTCAACGTAGAGAACTAGAAAGAAAATCATGCTCTTACAACCATTTCTGAACACATATGTTTTCTCTTCATTCTTAAGTAAACCAGACTCTCTAATTTCCTCATTAAATGAAGATTCCAACTCTGAGAAGACTACTTAAGTCCATAATGGACTTCTTTAAAAGTTAGGTTAAATACAATTAACATTCATACAATATTGTAATGACATGCAAGCACCATCTTTAATATGTGTCCTCTACGGTGGCATCATCATAAACACCTTAAGGCAAATGTCTAATCAATCACATACCCAACCATTTTAGAATTCAAAACTATTCTAAGATTTATAACTAGTCAGCATAGTTCTTAGCACCTTTGAGTTGGTGTGCATCAAATATACATACTAACAGGTTGCTTAAAGCCATTTTAACTTTATAAAAAGAAAAAGAGATGTTAATGAGAACATTTCAATCGCTAATAAAAAATGCTTTAGATCATAGGTATAACACTTATATATTTTTTAATCTAAAAACTCCTTCTCACCGCTTTACACAATCTCTTTAATCTCTCAAATGGGAAAACAAAAGTTTAAATATTTTAAACTATACAATAAAAAGTGGACTCTATTGGCATTTTACTCCAGCCTCACACTTTAACAATACTGGCCCTTACAAACCTAAAAGGTAGATAACTCTTTTCAATTGCATCTCATGCAACTCTTACTACTAATCCTAAATACACATTATCCTTACACTTTAGCAATAATAGGTAAGTGTATTCTAGATTAACTTGTCAATTATCAAATATAAGTTATAGGAATATGCACATGTCATCAAAGGAAATCAACTTCTATTACAACCTAGTGCTCGTCTCGTTAATTAATTGAAATATGCACCTTATTAAATAGAAAAATAACATAAATGTAATTTATGTAATGACTTGACATAAAGGTATGAATGTGTAAAACTACACACACCTTATCAACATTGACTTAAGGCTTACAACCATGCAAGTGTACTTTGTCCCTACTTGCACATTATAGTAGTTTAGGGTCCTAATTGATTGGTAACAAATCCGACACGTTCTCTGTGTAGATTTTCATAAAAGAGTTCAAAAGAAACAAAATCCTTAATATACATTATATAAATCAAGATACATTAATATGTGTAAACATGTCATTTTGTCAAGGTAATTAGAAAAAACTTACAAAACAAAATATGAGTCTGTTGTTGTATATCTTTAGGGTAACTTATGAAGATATTTGGATTATCAAAGGTGAATCAATCTGAGATACTCATTGATGTACTATCACATCAAAACACAACTCTAAATTATTACTGTTCAACTATGAAAACAATAATTAACAGGGTTTTAATTGAAAATATTTACAAATTTTTTCAACTGGTGTTATCAGAGTGCCTGAAACTTTGAAGTATGTACATTCACACTTGGCAGATCCACTCGTCTAGTACCCTCGTCAGTCTAGTGCATAAATCTTGCATAAAGTGTTAAGTTAACTTGCGTATAGGATCCACATCAACTATCTACTCATAAACTTGCTCACCTTATGGCCTCGACCTCTTCAATTTCTTGCAAATAAGATTCATAAATGGTGTATACGTCACACTCGTTGGTCTGTATTGCCGTTAATACATGCTTACCCCTTTATTTCCACTAGCTACCATATGAACACTGCCCTTTTGCTCACAAGCCTACTCGACCTCCAACTAATAGTCGGTCTCTATTTAGCTAGTAGGAACATATATGTCTAGATGATATCAGTTGAGAGAACATAGAAAATATGTCAAATATAAGAAAATCAATAGCAATAATCAAATTAGGAACTGAAAATAATAAATAATTTATCTGATTTTTTAATGCACTCCATGCATAAAGGAGAATCTTGTAATAATTTTCTAATCATTTTAATCTCCTCTATGATCTCTTCCTTATCCTTTTTTTGCTGCTCTCATAAGTTGGCATGCACCTCTCGTATCTCCCTTCTCATCTCGTCAACCTTACAATATAATGCATCAACTCATTGCTGATAGTAATTATAAGGACATGTCAGCATAGTTATGCATTGTTGGAATTGTGCCCACTAAATATGAAAAATAAATCAATTAGGGTGATCTCCAACTGTAAGTCTTGTTGACATATGTGTTTATAGAAGTATATTACACCAAATATGCACCTATTGTCTAACTGAATAAACCTCTTCATTATGATCACCCAAGATGACTGTAAGGTTATTTGGATATGTGCATGGTGTCGTGTGTTGTTTAATTTTGGCCTAATAAATTTAAGAAATATTCATTAAACAAGTAAAAAACTTAATGTATGCAATTTACATCTAGATATATTAAACCAAAGAATATGCCTTATTTCCATGTGCATCTTCATGGATAATATTTGCATCCCCCTACTTATCTTTTTGAATAAGTTGTCTACCATAATTACCAAGGGTCTCCCTGAGGAAATAATTGTCGAATCATATCCAATGTCTACAAACAAGTACCTAATTGAATAAGCAACTGAAATCTTAATAAATCATTGTTGCAATTTTATTATATTCACAAAATCGTACAATTTGTTCATTTAAAAGATAATTCTGTATATTTTTTGCATTGTGATCCTACTAAACCTCCACTTCAGTATACAATGGACTCTGAGTGGAGTTTCTTACACATATACTGAACCAGACAATGAAACTAGCTCATAAATCCAAAACTTTAATGAAAATTGTCATAGCATAAAATCAACAATAATAAATAAACATTTAAGATGACAAATGATATAAATTGAAAAATTAGTTATGTACCTGAAAAACATAAAGAAAACTTTATATTTTTCTTCTTTATGTTTTGGATTTATCACCTTCAATTTCTTGAATCTCTCCTCTTTTCAATTCAATGCTCGATCATGATGACATTTGTGAGTGGCCTCCTATGATACATTATCCTATAGATACTTATTAAATTCCTCTAAATTATCTACTATATGGAGTAAAAGTGGATCTAGACCACTTTTCTCTCCCTTTCAATAACACATGGTGGATAAAACACATCAATGATAAATTAACTACATCTTCATCATCCATCTTGTTAAAATCATATTGCCTAAATAACTTATCAAACTCTTGTAATAAGATATTTATTCTGGGTAGGTACTTGGTCCATAAGTGTTGACTCAATTTCTTTGACAATTGCTGGATATTCTCCAGTTTCTATGCCACATATAATTGCAAACTCCTGCCGACTAAAATGGATCGGTTTAATGTTCACTAGATACCAAAACTCATCATCCTTATCCACAATTTCCACCTCGTAGAGTAACAACTGATGAACCAAAATGCCTAAAACTTTAATTTGTTGCAACTTCAAGAAATGACTTAAACATGTTTCTTTCCATATTTCTTTTAAATGATCCATCAACTTGTCTCTTATACTCTCAAGAGCCTATAGCTTGGAATAACACGAAATCATGGTAGGAAAATGATCTTTAATTACATTCATCAATTTTTTTTAAACTACGTTGTTCCTAAAACATTAATGGTAAATCATTGATTAAATAACAATTAAAAAATTTATAATTATAACAAATAAATTTATATAAATAATAATTAAAATAATAAGGGATACTTAAGCTACTAGAATAGGATGCAATAAGTCCTATCGCACCAAGTTAACAGGAGTGATAGGACTTATCATGCAAGGCAAAGGTCGCGAGATAGGTTATATCATGTCGCCTTTGTCCCGCATGATAAGAATGCAGTATACACAGACCTCTCTTTCTCCGACACTGCTGTTGCATACCATAACCCCTTACACCCACAACAACAAACTTAGTTCTAACTATAATCATACAATATTTGTACACATTCAAGCCTATTTATAACCATAATCCTAGACACCTACAATCCAAAATTTCACCCAAAACAAAAAGATTTCTTTTACTTACAAAATATAAAATGGGACATTCCCTTATTTTGTTGCTACTATTAAGCCTAACCGCTCTGTGCCAATTTGTTATTCTAAGGTTTCAGCTTCCTTCACTTGAGAGTGTGGAGAGAGAAATGGATTTAAAGGTCTATACATCCAAAAGGGTTGTGTTTAGCTAAATAAGTTAGAATTTGTAAGTCTGGCTAAAATAGTTAAGTGGCCTTAATTTTTGGCTATTTACAAAAATTTTCCTTTTTTCTTATGATTTTTTTAGATAATCATTATTATTTTTCTCTTTATGTTTTTTTTAAATAACTAATTATTAAAAGAGAAGTAATTAGTTCTTTAAAAAAAATAATAACATTATATTTAAAAACTTATTCATATTACTTGATGTGGCATAATATAATTAAAAAGATAAATATAAAATAACAAAATAATAAATAAAATGAATAATATAATAATAAGTGAATTATTGCATTTAATATTTATGAAAGATTATGCCTCCTAAACATTGCATTTAATATTAATATTTTGTATTAAAAATTTATTGAGTAATATTTATATTTTCTCAAACTAATTTTAATTCCCTTCTTCTATATCTAAAACACTTTGAAAATGTCTAATAAATTTATAAATCCCTACACTTGATGTCTTTGAAAAAAATTACCGATCATTGGTACTAGATGTAAAACTGCACCACCAAGCTAATGGTTTTGGAAAAGACAATTGAAAATGAAAATAATGTATCCCTGTACGACAAGTTAAGAGTTATGATTTTCCTTCATCATCAACTATATCAGAGCTTAAATGCTTTATATTTAACAATAAAAGACCCATTGATCCTTTAGAAAGAAAAAAATATGATTATAAAAAAGATGTGTTCCTTCCAAGAGTAAGACATAAGTAAATGAATATGAGATTCTATGATTTTAGAACTATCGCTAAATACAATTTTGCTTTGTTTATAATCATCTTATAGATAAAATTGTATGGTGAGAAAGTTATAGAACAAGAAATGTTAGAGAAGACATTCTCTACTTCTCATATTCTTAATGATGTCATCGACAACAGTATCTCCAGAGTCAATTAAAAATGTAATTAGAATTAATCTCATGTCTTCTACATTCTGAACAAAATAATGAGCTCTTATTGAAAAATTATGAATCCCATCCAAATAGTTCTCACTTATTCCAATAACAAATACAAATACTGATTGCAATGTTAGATGGTGTAGAGAATGAATGAGCATTAAAAGGCAAAAGCATCATGACAAAGACAATGGTGGAGAGAATAAACACTCTAAGTATTATGAAAATACTTGTTATCAATATGGTAGAAAAGGACATTGGTCACATACATGTCATACCCTAATAGATCTAGTCAAACTTTATAAGGTATTTATTAGGGTAAGGGAAACATATATAGAGACAAATCTTGTTAGTAACTCAAATCCTGTAAATCTTACTAATCTTAGATGTCTTCAATTTCTTGGGATAAAAAAGGGAATGTCAATTATTAGCCTTTAAATTAATATCTCTATTTTAGGTTTTTTTCTTGGTATAAAATGTAAATTCTTATAATACTGATAAATAAGTGTAAGTTTTGCAATATATTATCTTGATGCCTAAAATAAAGGTTTTATTAAGTATAAGCAATGGCTTTGAGAGATGAATTGTAACTTTGCAGAGGAAAGTTAGAGATGTCTATTTGGCTGACAGTGCCACTACTCACACTATCCTTTGAGATAAAAAATATTTTCCAAAACTAACAATGATTAAAGTAAATTCAATACTATATTAAGTCCTGTAAATCTAATTGAAGGCTTCAAAAAAGCAACAATCTTGCTAATAAATGAAATAAAGTTATATATAAATGAAGCTTTATATGTAGGCAGATCTATAAGAAAACTACCTAGTTTTAAAAATATCTATCGAAATAGATATCACATTGAGAATTTAAATTAGAATAATCTAGAATATCTTTCTATTACTTACAACGTCTTAAATAAGAAATGCATAGTTGAAAGCTTCCTCCTTTATCAATTTGTTTGTATTATACAATCATAAGTTGAAGTGAAAACTATGCAGTATTGAACCAGAAGTTCAGTGATTCAAAAAAGTGTATGTAATGACATGACCATATTAGTCATCCAAGATCAACAATGATGTATAAAATTATTAAAAATTCTTATGGACATCTATTATAGAACCTAAGATTTTGTTGCCTAATAAGAATATTTGTATCGCTTGCTTGTAATGTAAACTTGTAGTCAGGCCATACCTTTCTAAGATTGGTTTAGAATCTCTATCACTTTTACAAAAGGTCTAATGAGATATTTGTGTACCAATTCTTCCATATAGTAGAACTTTTTGCTATTTTATAGTTTTGATTGATGCATCTAAACAGTGGTCACATGTTTATTTACAATCTACACAAAATGTTGCATTCATTAGATTACTAACATAGATCATTAGATTGGGAGCACAATTTTTAGATTACCTAATTAAGACTATATGATAATGTTAGTGCGTTTACATCTAAAACATTTGATGACTGTTGTACATCAGTGAAAATTGTTGTAGAACATCATGTACCCTATGTTCACTCATAAAATAGATTAGCAAAATTCTTAATTAAATTACTCTAAGTACTTGCATATACTTTATTAATGCATACATAATTACCAATTTCAACACGAGGTCATGATGTTTAGCATGTTGTAGCATTAATTCATTTAATGCTTACTGCATATCATTAATATTCTCTATTATAAATTGTCCTTGGTCATCAGCCTAATTTATCCTATTATGCTCTATATGCACCTATAACATCTCTATAATATACTAAGATGGGACCTCAATGTTGCTTGAGGATTTATGTTGGTTTTAACTTACCATCAATTATAAGATATCTTGAACTCCTAACTAATGATTTATTTACCGCACTAGTTTCGATTTTCATTTTGATAAGACAAATTCCTACCATTAGGAGAAAGAAAAATGCTTACTAAAGTAAGGCATGAACTTTTTTGGAAAACAAGCACCATGCCTTATTTGGATCCTCATACAAATAAATATGAAAATAAGATGTGAAGGAATGTTTATCTTCAAAGAATTATAAATGAATTATCAGATGCATTTATAGATGCATCAAAAGTAACCAAGTCATAAATACTAGCTACTAATATACCAACTTAGGTGATTGTTCGTATAGAACTATCTAATTAAAATATAGTAAATGAATCATTTGTTGCATGCCATAAGTGTGGTAGCCATTTGGTTTAAAAGATATTATTTCGTAAAATAAAAGATTCAACTCTATCAAGAGACATGTGTCCTTGAAGAGAAAAAAGTTCAAAAGAGACATTAGTCTTAAAAGAGGCACAAGCATTTCAAAAAGAAAATGGTACAAATTATTCTCACACAAGAGAAATATGGGAATGTGATAAAATAATTATCCATGATGTATTCTCATTTGTAGTAGCTATTGAAATTATGAATGATGATTTTTAGCTATAAACTATTGATGAATGTAAGGAGAAAGACGTGGCTCTAATGGAAAGAAGTAATTCAAGGATAATAGACTTCTCTAGCCAAGCATGAAGTATTTAAACTTGTAGTTCAAATATCTAAAGATGCCAAATAAGAAAGACATCAATGTTTTTTTGTATAGCAACATAACAAAAACAACAAGGTCACTATATATAAAGTAAGGTTTTTTACAAATACCTAGCATTAATTATGACAAAACTAATTCCTTCATGATGGACACAATTACATTTTTATTTTTAATAAGTTTGGCAGTCTCAGAAAGGATTGATATGTGTCTTTATAAATGTAGTGACAACTTACCTATAAGAGTCACTTGACGTAGATATTTATATAAAAATCACTGAAGGTTTCGACATGCCTAAAGCATGTAATCACAATTCGTATTCAATCAGGTATAAAGATCTTTTTATGGAATAAAATAATTTAGGTGCATATGGTACAATTGTCAAAGTGAATATTTGATGAAGGTATGATATATTAATGACCTAATATATCCATGTATATTTATAAAGAAGATAGCCTATATGTTTACCATTGTGTCTATATTTATGCATAATATGAATTTGATCGAGAATCCTGAAGAGCTCCTAAAGACTGTGGAATAATTAAAAGGAGAATTTGAAATGAAAAACTTAAAGAGAATAAATACTATCTCAGCTTGTAGATCAAGTGCAAATTAAATGAAATCTTTATCCATCAATCTACATATAATGTAAAGATTCTAAGAAAATTCAATATGCATTAAGCACATTCGTTAAGCACTCTTATGGTTGTTCGGTCTCATGATCCTAAAAATAATCCATTTTGCTCCAAGGAAGATAATGCAAAAACAAAAAAATATTTGGTCCATAAGTACCATATCTCTATGTAATTAGTGCTTTATTATATCTAACCTAATGCACCAAATTGGACAGAGCTTTCACAATAAGCTTATTTGAAATATTTAGTTTTTAATTTTTTATTAAATTTAAACTTTTGATGTATTTATTTTATAAAGTAATTGTTACATTCATATATATATATATTAAAGATTAGGAATTTTAGGAATTAATTTAGAACATTCCTTTAGAAAAAAAAAGACAAAACCCGAGTTTCAGGTTGGGTTTTCCAATTCTGGTTTACCCAAAAACCTTCAGATCTAAATTCAAGAAAAGAAACCAAATTTTTTGGACTTAGGTTAGATTTAAACCAGACCAAATTTCTAAGTTTTTTGGATCTGTACTAAATTGCCATCCTTACATAAAACCTATTTGACATAGATAAGAGGCTTCACAATATTAAAAAAATTTAATTAGACAAAAATAAAAAAAGAAAGAATTTTAAAGTTTTCTTTCATCGATTTATTGTTCAATTTAATTGGAACTGGTTCAATTAATAGTTCTACATTCAACGTTTTTTTTTTTGAAAAATTATTTATATAAATTTCTTAAGAGCTCCTTTCTAGATTTAACAAGTTTTTAAAATTTTTTTTGTATTTAAATCTACTGGACATATTTATTATTGAACTATAAATAAATAAAATTACGCTTTTTTTAAAAAGAGTTGTAGAAAAAAAAAAGAATTATACCAACTAATTTTGTTTTACTTAGTAGTAATTACAGTTTCCTTTAATGGCTTATGTGTGAGTATATATTTGTTTTTTCAAAAGGTGTTTTGAATTGCTAATATGTTTTCTTTAGAAGAACCTTAGAATGTAATAATCTAAAATGTCATGATGTATAATATTTTATGTAATTATTTTGTGATTGTAAATTTTCAAAAAGGAAAATTGTTGGACTCGTAATTGGTTATAACCCAACAAGTCTTATAAGCGTAATTAAAAGAGTCCTTTAAAATAGGAAAAACTACTCAACCAAAGGCCTAAAATCGACAACCTGGAACTGACAAATGAATTGACACCAGGCTAGCAAATTGTCAAACCATGATAAGGACCCAGTAAAGCTCACAATTAATGAAAAGCCCTTCAAAGAAGAAGTGTTCAAACCCAAGTATAGAGGAAAAATTATAATCGTACTCAAGCTTCCCTTGTGTTTTCCATCAAGAAATTTCCTTTATGAATATATCTTATCATTTAACCTTTATCTGACTATGATTATGATTATTCATCTTCAGATTATCTTCATCATAGTATTTCTCTCAAGTTTGAGGGGACCTGCTCAGATCTAGTTCCGATGTCTAAAGCAGAATTCAATCTCATTATTCGAGGATCGGGTTGAATGGTTTATCAAATAGTATCTGTGAAGCCAAAAGAGTAAAGAAACCACATCAGATTTATTCTCTATGAGAAAAAATGACACTGAATTCATTCAAAGCTTTCTCCATCACTTTAACAAAGAATTAAGCAAGATAGGAAATTACGACTCAAATATAGTGGCTAAGTCTACAAGAAAGCAGTTAAACCTTTCACCTCCTATCACAAGTATCTAATTTGTAAGAATTTCACTTCTTTCGAATTAATTAACTAGAAGTCTATACAATGGATCAAGGAGGTAGAGATCAAGATCGATTCAAAGAAACCTCTATCATTACGGTAAAGAAGGTTCTGAAAATGCCTCTAAAATTGAAATGGGAGGAAAAATAGCAGCATAGGAAGCATCCTAGACATTAGGGAGATAAAGGAACCGACAAGAGGCCACGACAGCCAATGAAAACTCTTATCCTAATAAACACCCCAGCAAAACAAATATAGACAAACCTGAAGGGTATTGGAATATTCTGGACACTAGCACTAATATGGAGACCTATAGAGAATAGGGACCAGACAAAGCATTGTACATTCCATGATGATTATGCCACGCCATTCAGAACTGTAGAGTGTTGTAGTTCTAAATTTATTAACTAATGAGTGAAGGTCGATTGAAAGAATGCAGAGCAGAGACTATTACAACACCAGAACCAACAAAGATTCCTACAAGCCATAACCATATAAAGAACACTAACACACTGACTTTTAACTCCATTTATGGTTCCATGTTCGACTAGGATAGTGCACCTAAGATCGCATAACCATTGGAAGAGTATGTAGATAAGTCCTTACTTCTAATGCTTGAATGACCATAAAAAAATGACGGAATCAATTGAAGCAATAGTATCTAAGCAGCTGATTAACCACTTCCATATCAAGGTTATGCATGGAAAACCCCCTAAAATATTAAGAACCAAAGAAGAGTGGAGACCTTTATTCGAGAAAACCTAAAAATCTGGCACTGTGGAATTACAATCTCCACCTCACAGGCCACCAATCAATAACTAGGAGACATAAATTCTTGAGGGAATATGTAACTGGCCTTTCCTTACCCTAAATGGATCCACTCATGGTAAGTTTCAACATAAATAAGACCCTTGTAAGGAGAGTCCTTGTCAACGGTAGAAGCAATGCAAACGTCTTGTACTGGGAAGCCTTTCAAAGACTTCAATTAAAGACTAAATATTTGATACAGTATGGCACTATGCTAATATCCTTTGAAGAAGTAAAGGTCCAAGTAAAAAGAGTCATTACCCTACTAGTAATCGCATCTAGGAAAAGGTTAGAAGTTGACTACTTAGTAGTCAGAGCACCCACTGCCTATAATGCTATATCTAGATGCTTCGGGATCCATTACATGGAATCAGTACCCTTAAATCTACATTAAGTTATCTAGTGTGTCTCAACAATAGAAAGATAAACTATGAACATCAAAGCCTAGTAGCTGTAAGCTAAGCAGTATTACACCAATACCCTAAAAGATTTCACTGATGACTAAGGAAAAAAGACAAAAAGGAATACCGGGAAGAAAGCAACTAACGTCATTCCCTCCAAGGAAGAAATAAATTATAAATAGCAATTAAGTAATCAGAGGCCAAATGGGGTTCCACCCAAAAAGGAATACATGCCACCAAGCTAAAAAAAAATTGAAGAAGTAATCTTAGACCCTATATCCCCCGATCAAAAGTTTCTCTTTAGAATGTGTTTGACCAGAGAAGAACGACAACTTTTAGTGGAACTATTTTTCAGAAATAGGAATATGCTAGTATCAACCTTGAAGTAATATGCCACAAATTGAACATCCAGAAAGGATAAAAACCTGCCAAACAAAAGCAAAGACATTTTGCACTAGAGGGGAACTAAGTAATCAGCGATGAAGTAGATCAACTACTCAAAATTAGATTTATCAGGGAATTAAAATACCCTAAGTAGCTCTCTAACACAGTGATAGTTAAAAAAAAGAATAAGAAGTGGAGAGTTTGCATAAACTATATGAATTTAAGCAAAGCCATACCAAAAGACTCATTCCCTTTACTAATGATAGACCAAATGGTTGATGCCACCACTGGATATGAAAGACTGTCATTTTTGAATGCTTGAAGTGGTTACAACCAGATTAAGATCGCAAGTGAAGCTGAAGAGAAAACAAGCTTCATCACAGAGCAGAGAACCTACTACTATAGAGTAATGCCGATTGACCTAAAAAACATTGGTGCCCCATTTGAAAGAAATGTACATAAAGTCTTTAAAAACCTACTAAAGTGAACAGTAAAGGCATATATTGATGACACTGTACTAAAACACAGAAAGACAAAAAACCACATTACAAATTTATAAGAAGTCTTTAATATCCTATTGAAATACAAGGTACAACTGAACCCAGCAAAATGCATCTTCAAGATCTCATCTGGAACAATTTTAGGGCACATAATCAGTGAAATAAGGATTAAGATAGATCCATCCCATATTCAAGCACTGCAGAACTTAAAAGTTCCACATATCCCCTAAAGAAATGCAAGCGTTAACATGAAGAATCACGGCCCCAAATCGATTCATCTCAAAGATTTTAAATAAGTGCAGACTGTTCTTCTGAGCATTAAAGGCTAAGAAATGAGATAATTAAGGTCCTGCTCAAATGAAAACTTTTAAAATATTTTAATAATAGTTGAAAAGCCCTTCAGTGTTGTCAACACTACTTCCCAACGAAACCTTACATCTCTACCTGGCCATCTCCACTGAGATGATCAGCATAGCTCTGATAAAGGAAGAAGAGAGATAATCGAAACAAGTATTCTACACCAGCAAAGCCCTCAAGGATTACTCACTAGCAGAAAAACTTATCCTAGCCTTGGCTCATGCAAAGGATAAACTCTAACACTACTTTGAGTCATATCAAATTATAGTATACACTTCTTACCCAATCAAAGAAAGTTTTTGCAGACCAAATGCCATAGGAAGGGTGACAGAGATAGTTATGGCACTTGTTCACTTAGATATAAGCTTCTAACCTTGCACGACCATCAAGGGACAAGCTTTTGCTAATTTCCTACTCAAGTGCGAACCTAAGGGGTTTGATAATTCATTGCTTCTAGATTTCAAACAAACCATACAGACTTGGATGGTGCATATTGATAGAGAATCCAACAACAAGTGGTTAGGACTTAAAGTACAGTTGTGCAGCCCTAAAGGATTGATATTGAAGCACACTGTAAAACTCAAGACCCTATATCTAATAATAAAGCTGAGTATGAAGCTTTGATTAAAGGACTAAAGATAGCTCAAGCCCACTCAATTAAAATCTTGATGATTAGATCCGATTCTACACTCGTCACTTCTCAGTAGAATGGGGAATATACAATGAATAAAGAAAGGATATGGAAAATCTTGACTATAGTTAAGCAGATTGCTTTCCACTTCTAAAGCATCACCCTTAAACAAGTTCTAAGAGAGGAAACTGTAGAAAAAGATAAATTAGTGAAGGAAGCATCTTTCGCAAATTCTACCTTGATCAGAGTAGTTCCCTTAACAGAGAACGAACAAACCAAAACTGAAGATAAAGATAAATAGGATCCATCGGCTGAAAGAACATTCAAAATCATAACCAAAAAAATTTGGATGACCCTACACATTAAGTATCTGAAAGAAGAAAAGCTTGTTAAAGATAGAAAAAAAGCTAGGAGTCTCAAAGTTAGAGTTGAGAGATTCGCCATCATTAACTATCATCTATATTAGAGGTCCCTCTCAAGTATCTACATGAGGTGCATGCCGATTAAAGAGGGGCACCAGATAATGGCAGAGATACACGAAGACTCATGTGGCAATAATTCAAGCACAAGCATCTTAGCCAATAAAGTAATATGGCAAGGATACCTTTGGCCATCAATAAAAAAGGATGAGGTAGAATATATGAAGATCCCTCCAAGTTCATCTGTAAGGTCTTACTGCCCCATTACATAATTTAGTACCATTACTAGGAGTGAAGATAGCCAAAAGTAATCCTCTACTACTATTTTGGGGAGGTGACCAAAAGCAATCCCATAACTCGCATCTAAAAGCCTTCCTTACATGATCCCATAAACGCCCTTATCTGGAAAGAATTAAACTTCCTTACCCAAACCCAAAAGGCCACCATAAAAGTAGTCAACTACAAAAAATGAAGGATTCTCTATCTTTCCAATAGAAATAAAAGCAAAGGTACACCCTTGGAAAATAATTCACAACATCCCACGAAAGCACCAAACTCAGAGGGAATAATCATAAGATTTTTTAAAATTAAGAAGAATGTTATACCGTTCAAAAATAGATAGTTCACTGGAAAGGACATCATAGACTTCCAAAAAATACTATTAAACAAAACGAAATTACAAAGTACAACAACTTGATAAATTAGGAAAAACAATTAACTTCCACATAAAAGATCATACACTTTTAAGAAAATGTCAATCTACTAGGAAAAATCACGTGCCCCTTTAAGGAATCTAGTATCCTAGAAATGAGTCAATATCAAACAAACATCAAGGCTCACTAGGAAAGTGGTTTCCTAAAGGAACCATATATAAATGTAGGTGATCAAAAAACTTCCTGGAATAATTTTTCCAGGAATTGCATAAAATACAATTTTTATGTAATAGAAATACCTCTACAGAAGCAAAAAAGCTTTCTTAGAAGAAATACAAGATTCAAAAAGAAGAAATATGACACCTAGAGAAACGATTCACACTAAAAAATAGAACACCATTTTCCCAAAACTACCAAAATATGGAACCTCTATTTAGACATAGAAGAGGAGTTCCAACTCTTAGAAATACATTAGAAAAAATGCTTCCTATCAATCTACTGTTGAAGATGGTGCTTACGTGCCATTCTGATAAATAGTAATCATTTCAATAATAATTGTTAATACATAATTATATGGCAAGAAGCTTGTAACATTTACAGACATTATAGATCTAAAAGAGTTTAGATATAATCCAAAGTAGTTTGGGTTAGCGCTAAAAGTTAGCAATTCTAAAAGTCAGAATGTTGTCTAAAATGGGACAAAGACCTAAAAATATATTAGTAATGATATAGTTGTAAGGAGTTGCAAATGGTGCTAAGAAATGTCATTATATAATATATTCTCAAAAAAAATCATTCATGATCTATTGTTACCGATATAGGTAGATCAGTATTCCTTTTAGATCAAGTGTATATCTATATCTAGATTATTCGGATGGTTAATCTTAGAAAACTATGGGATTAGCGGAAGCTCCTATGGGCATATAGGTATTTAACGAGACTCATGAGGACCTCTAATAGACATCCCATAAACTGTTAATTAAGGGTCTTCTCGAGTTGAATAGTATTCGTGGTCCTTTAACCTGAGTGCCATAATAGGCTTGTGAATGACCCATCATGCTTTGGTCCATGCATGTCAAAGAACTTTTATAGTCTAACCGCTAGGGAGTCGCTAGGTATAGTCTAATGCTCATAGAGTTCAGTGTACGTAGATATGGGATCCATCAGCTCATATGGGTAAGTTGTATATTCTGATGCTCCAAGTATTGTGTTTTAGAATTTTTTGTAAAGTTAAAGAATATCGTAAAGGAGTTTGCGAATATTATTTTACGGAAATATAAATCTAAAGATACGTTCACAGTTGAGCACACAGAGAGTTAACGGTAATGATCAATATCTCTGCTCTTCTAGGATATAGGCAATAGAAATATTCTATGGATATGGTTGATCTCAACTTGCATGGTTCAATACTCCATTATATAATATCCATAACGTGTGTATGGGGCATGGTTCATAAACTTACAGAACTATTTCGTAAGACAAACAAGTGTGAACCTTGGGAGTATTACAATATGAAGTATACTCGTTGAGCACTAGGGTAGCGGACCTGGTCAAATGATTTAAACCAGGAGAATTTTGAAAAGCAAGATTTGTTCTAGAATTTTTCAAGAATTTATATGTCATGGTTTAAGTGTTAAGCAAATTATATATATTAGTTAAATAAGTTAACTAATGAAAAAGTGACACATGGCATAATGGCTCCACGCATGAGTGACATGTGTCATATGCATGGCATGAATGGGTGACAAGTTCAAGTATAGAAGGACACTTGTCTTTATGCATGGGATGCTTGAAAGACAAGTGTCAAAATTCCATAGGCTAAGTTTAAAAAACTTTACAAGTTGTGCATTTAGGTCCCCATTTCAATCCATATATATGTAAACTTTGAAATTGTTTCAAATAAAGCCACTATTTCCATATTTTCCAAATGTGAGCAAAGTTCAAAGTGTTTGAATTAACTTGGACAAAATTCCTGCTGGAATTGTTCAACGAGATTGCTTCGAGTGAGCTCCAAATCTATTTCTTCACCAAATTGTCTTTAAGGGTATGTTTTTGTTTACTCATTGTATTTTTTGAATCGATTTTGAGTGTGCTTGTTGATAAAAATGTTAATTCTACTGTGTAATTGCTTGTTAGACATGCTTTTAAGCTTTTAGTCAACTTGTACACAATTCACATGTATGCACTATGAATACATGTTAACATCTACGAGGCATAAAAGAATAAGCAAGTATTATTCATTCATATAAGAGAAACAAAATACTTATATTCAATACAAAATGTTTGGGTTACATAAAACATACACATAATTCAAAAGTAAAATAAAGAGAACTATCATTGAGGAGAATTAAGAGGAAGATCTACGACATCTAGATCTTGATGTATTCTAATAAGAAGTAAGATCCTTCCTAGAGCAGAATCCATAACAGAAGCCACGAGCAGTTGTGACTCAAACTTCTCGATCAAAACCTTCTTTCTCCACAGCTAGCTTACACTGCCAAACAGCCTCGGAAGCCACCTCCTCTAAATGAAGGGAGGTATAATCTCTTTGCATAGCCTGACTGTCATGCGAAGGCCATCTGTCACCTTTCCAAGTTAGGAAGCCCCACCATCGACAAGTTTCAATAGGAATATATCGGATGTCACTTGATTAGCAATCACCAGCAGCTCACAATGCTTCTGTATCAGACTTGAGTTCAAAAATTCCAAATGTTCCTAGAGGTAGGATCTCATCTTGCCCTAGGAATTCTCTTTATGATGCAGACGATCAAGTTCTGCTTTTAAAGTAGCCTTCCATTAGAGAAAGTTTTCCACTTCTCTGTCTAGGATAGAAACCTTCTTCTTACTCTTTTCGACAGTAGACTAGATCCATACGCATTCTGCCTACATTTCCTGATTCAGCCTCCCTACTACCTTTAATTCTTTGGATAGTCGCTTGAGCTCTTGTTGTACCTAGGACCCTTTTTAGAGTTTGTCCATTTCAGCATGTAGCTCTTGGTTTTTCTTTTCAAGATAGCTTAGATCGGAACTGAAGATCAAGTTTCTTACTTTAAGGAAAATTTCCTCATCATTCTTCTTCTTCAGCAACTTGGTAAGGCATCTGATCTCCTTATTTATTACTTCTGCCTCCATCTGAGCACTTTTATTGAAAAGACACTATCCTGTACCAGCTAAATAATAAAAAGAAAATGTAAGCAAAATAGATAATCAAATAAACCAACACAAGAAACAAAACAGATCCTTACCCTTAAGGATGATGCCGTACTAACGCGAGACCAAGCTTTCGCACTGATTCCAACTAGAACAATCTCCTGATCCACTCGAGTGATCATACCCTGCACTATAGATATAGCACTCTTACTATCCAGACAAAGAGTAGTCCCATCTTGGATGCATGTTTTGTTACCCTTTCAAAATTGAGGCACAAACTCCCTAGCCTCAAGATTATGAGTGAACTCGAAACTACCTCACCTCTAAGACTCCTCTCTCTCTGATTCCACACCATCAGAGAGGGCAGAAAGTTTTAGAATAGATGGCCTCAAAATAAAACCCCCTACATGTGTGTTAACACCAACTCCTTCCCAAGGTTCCAAGCTATCCTTAGATGGAACCTTTTATGAAATAGGAACTTCCACGGTGCTCTTATCATTAGGCAAAATCTTTGAAGAGACTGTCGGAGATCTAATATACGTGGGTGTATGCATGTACAATTGTGTTTATTGCCTAAAATACGTATCATATACATATTTAACGCTGTGAAAGCCTTAAATTATATAATAAACACAATAAATAATATACTAATCACATTAATATATTAGAAGGGTTGAGAAAACACCTGAACGTGTAACGTTATACAAGTATTTCCTCAGAATCCGTATGGAGACCAACTTGTTGACAGATCTAGTCACCAACTCGGTGGGATTTATGAGCTAGAACTGTAACCATATATCCAGCATTGGGTTTAACTTTTAAATCTATAAAATGGCCGGTTATATGTATTCTTCCTTTTCTCTAAAATAATGAGAGATGCAAATTAAAACAATTCACAATTATTTCTTCTTGGTATCATAGAAAAAATGAAACAATTTCATTTTCATTTCCTTTCTCTTCTCCATTTCCCATAACACCAAAACACACAAACTCACTCATTTCTTCCACACACATCTTATATATTTATATATATATTAAAATAATAATATAATATAATATAATATAAATAATAATAATAATGGATGCAACCTATTTGGCACCATTAATAAAAAATATAATATAATATAATAATATAAAATAATGAGATATTTTGATTATTTAATAACTAAATAATCAATATATAAAATGACCATTTTGACCCTCTTAAATAGTTACCAAGTCTATCCCTAGTGGGTCCTACCAAATCTCACACTTGGGTAAACTCAACCAAGGGTCCATAATGCACCACGTGTTATTATAAAATTAATAAATAACAATTGTTGATTAATTGTTATATTTAACACTTTAAATACAAACATTCACGCATTCTTGTGGTAGTATTGGATTAAACAATTTAATCTAGTACGTTGCCCCAGTGCATAACGAGTACACTCCATATCGCGAGACTCCCTAGGTCCACGCCCGATTCGTCAAATGAAACTATTCCATAAGTCCGTGAACAGTGCCCTACGCACATGTCACGGATATACAAATCAGCGCGTTGAACCATGTAAGATGAGGTTACAACGTATATGTATAGTCCTTCCGTCATGATATCCTGAATGTGTGGGGATATAGATTATCACCATCAAATCCTCATATGCTCATCCATGTCTTATCTCCAGACTTGTATCTCACTGAACAATATGTGCAAACTTCTTTGCCATATTGTTCTACCCTAGTGGAAACTCTTTCCCGGGATTAATGCTTGTGGCCACAAGACTTTCTAAGATACAGTCTCGAAGCATCTGGATATCTAACTCCCTATACGAGCTGACAAATCCCATATATGTACACACCGAACTCTATAAGTATCAAACTATACCCAGTGACACCCAGCGGTCACACCATAAAAGGTCTGTGGCAAGCGTGAAACCAATGTGTGGTGGATTACTTACAAGCTCACCGTGCCACTCAGATCAAAAGACCACGTATACTACTCAACTCGATAGAACCCTCCATTGATGACTTATATAGGGTGTCTATCGGAGGCCCTCATAATTTTGTCCTATATTCAGTCTTAACTGGATACCCATATGTCAATACGAGCTCCAAGCTCACAATCAGGTAGGAACAACCATCTATACTTTATAGGCACGACATATGCTAATCTATATTAAGGTATCCACCGACAGACCCGCATTGGTGAAAATAGATCAAGGACAATTATTTGAGAATATACTTGCACAACTGACATTTCCTAGCACCCGATTACAACTCTTGCAACTATGCAGTTACTAGTATATTCTTATGTTTATATCCCATTATAGACAAGACTTCAACTCTTGGATCTTTACTGAGTATTATAACCAGCTAATACTTAGTTATGTTAATATTTAGCATTTATATCTCTCAGCGTGGCTATCAATGAGCCTTTATTTGAACTCTTTTAGATCTGATCTGAACTCCTTCAGATCATACAATGTTTGTAATGTTACATTGTATAGTGACACGTCCAGAATATAGAAGTTATTCCCAAGTGCAGGATTGTCGAAGTAATAAATAACCCGATGAGAACGGGGTCGATCCACAGGGAAGTAGAATTAAAATTACAAATTATAAACACTTTAAAGATAATTAATGCAGTATAAGATGTTTGTAAATATTATTTCAATTAGCCAATTCAAATAAAAAGCTAAGGTTACGGGGATTCACTCTTGGCATAAGAAGTAAGAATATATTTAACTTTTTATTTTTTTATAACTCAATTGGAATCCTCACACAAAGGAGGTTCCAACCAAAAAATATAACAATTAAAGTTCATTATCATTTATATATTGATTAGTATTTATTTCTTTCAATTATTATACACCAAATCTTATAAATGGGTTCAAGTATTTATTATGCCAATCTTTATATTTGTCTACAATAAATCAAGACTCCCACTTTACAAGAAAGGTTATATAAACCAAATCTTGTAAATGGTTTCAAGAATTTATTGTGCCAAGTATTAAGTTTGTCAATAATAAATCAAGAATCGCCACTTTAGAAGAAAGGGTATTAATTCTACAAACAAAATAAATACATCATATATAAATTTGCATAACTTAAAAATGAAGCATTAAATTCATGAATAAATATTAAACATATCTTATTACCTTGCCAAGAGCTTCACCCTTTCACCTTAGCTTAAACAAAAGTATTTGGACATAATAAAACTAAATGAAAAGAAAAGAAATGGAAGAAGAAATAACATGACTTAATAGTAAACAAGAGAAATAATAGTACAAGGAAATGGATACAAAGGAAAAGTATTTTGAACTAAATTCTAACTTTCTAATTACATTCTTTAGGCATAAACAAGCCACCTATTTATAGAAAAACATGGATAAATCGAGACAAATTTGGAGGGAACCACTTGGTTGATGAAAGTCAAGAATGGTGGCAAAATAATTTGCATTCATTATCACTTGGGCACCCACTTGATTATCCAATTTGGAATTGATGTGATCCGAATTATCTGTCACGCAAAACATAAAAGTTGTAGATAAGTCTCTTAGCTTTCCAAATGAGTGATCTCATACGTATTAGATACGTATTTCTATAGTTATGGGCCAAATACTGATAACTGTTCAAACTGGGCCTGTACTGCAGATCAATTCTGTTCTAGGCCAATTTTCACCCTCTAAACACTCGAATTTCCAATGCTTTGTGAAATACAATATGTTAGCCCATTGAGTCAGCTCTACACAGGATTAAGAATAACCTCAATTGGATCTTTAGGTAGAAAGTTATGCCCATTTTACCGAACCTGCCACAAAACAGTTATAAGATAATTAAGTACAATATTGTAAACATACTTAAGTTAATATAATTAAATACACTAGTAATACAAAACAATCATGTAAAACTCTTATTAAATGTGTAATTTCAAGTGTTCATCATATAGTATCATATTAATAGGTATTAGCGATTTAACGAGAATGTACATTTATATAAATACACAAGTATATATACATTCAGGGATGAAACGTAAGCACCGGCCCTAATAATCTCCTACTTGCTCTAGTGTCATTCCTGATGGTATCTTATACATATCTACTCCTCGTGTTTTATTTACACTTTTAGAGTCATGGCCTTAGAAAGTCGGTTCACTAAATTATTTATAGAACATGTCTACAAATAATCACATCTCCCTAAGCTAAGATCCCTTTAGTCATGTGAGACTCTTCTCAACATAATTAGAGTACTGATGTCTTCTTGGCACCTCAACCTGTACAACGGCCTAGTTTTGTCGTAAAACTATGGGATATGATCCATCTATCTTGGAACTCTTCCAAGTCAAGCGATAAACCTATGAATCCACACTACCTTTTCTACTACGCCCATAATAAATTAACAGCAAATCCTAGTTTAGTGCAATTCTAACTCACTTAGTACCATTGAGAATAAGCACATTCTCATATGTAAACTCTCTATCATCTAGGTGAAACTTAAAGTCTAACTCCATGCATCTTCTCACTTGTAAGCCACTTTCTCCATATTTGAGAAACTTATCCTTTATAACCTCAAGGTATCTCAGGACATGTTTGACTACCATCAAATGGCAATCACCTGAATTAGTCTAAAATAGACTCGTAACTCTTACAGCCAACCTAATATTAGATCTAAAATACATCATAGCATACATCAAGCTCTCAATAGCTGACATATCTGATGTTTCAGACACTTTAACTTTCTCATCATCTATCTGAAGAGACACTCTCCTCGAAAAAAGAACACCAAGTCTAAAAGATACGTTAACTATCTCATAGTTAATAAAATCGTACCTTTTAATACGCTATTGATGTGAAATGATTTGGGAGAGTCTTATCTACTTCCTAGCTCTATCTCTATAAAACTTTATACCTAGTATAAAGGAAGCTTCTCCCAAATCCTTCATGGAGAAATTCTTACGAATTACTTTGATCGACTATAACGTACCGACATCATTTCCAATGACTAGTATGTCATCAATAAAGAGCATCAAGAAGATTATCGTGCTCCCATTAACCTTTCATTCATATAAACTTCCTCTTCATTTTTTATGAAACCAGACAATCTGATTATCTCATTAAAATAATGATTTAGCTTCAGGAGGCTTATTTAAACCCATAAATGGACTTTTTCAGCCTATACACTAGATCAAAAGTTTGGCTAGATTTACAACCTTCAAGATATTCCATGAATATCTCTTACTTAAGGTATCTATTTGGGAATGTCGTCTCTACATCCATCTGCCAAACCTCAAAGGTATAATATGCTATAAGAGCCAATAATATTCTAATCAACTTTAACATCAATATTGGTCCAAAAGTTTCCTCTTAGTTGATCCCAGATCATTGAGAATTACCTTTGTAAAACCAATATAGGGCCTAGAAGGTCTCTACCTTCCATCTGGCTTCCACTACCTTTTTGTAAACCTTTTACAAGCAATGAAAACAATTTTCATGGGTAGCTTATCCAAGTGCCAGACTTGATTCAGATGCATAGAGTCAATTTTTTGTTTACATGACATCTTGTCATTTCCTAAATTAGTGTTTGACATTGTCTCCTTATAGGTCAAAGGATAATTTTCTTCTACCAAGAAAACTCCAAGTTCACCTTCAGGCACCAAACATACCTACTAGGTGACCTAGACATTCTTTTCAACCTATTTGGAGTGTGTGCTAAAAGGTCACTACTTAATTAAGCCTCAGTTCCTATCCTTGGTTCATTGATTTCTAGTTAACTTCACCAAGTTTAATCTTTCTATGATTCCCACGATCCATGAGAAACTCTTTCTCTAGAATGGTGGTATACCGAAATGAACACAATTCACTTCTCTGAATCATAGAACTAGTATCCTATTGGATTCACAGGATGCTTAATGAACTTATATTTATACCTCTTAGGAACTAGTTTATCATACTAAGTAACTATTATAAAACAAGATACTGTGCTTACGTAACTTTTTACGTAAGCAGGACAGCCACAAGTCTTAACATATTTAAGATTCGTCTTCCTTCCTCTCTACATCTCATATGGAATAGAAGGAACAGCTTTTGATGGAACTTTGCTTAATAAGCAGCTGTATTTGGAGCATATTCTGATAGATATAGATCGATAACACTCATTATTGATTGGACCATATCTAATAAAGTCTGATTCCTCCTTTCTAAAACATCATTATGTTATAGAGTACCCGGAGGACTATAGTGAGTGAGAATCTCATTCTCCTTCAAAGAAATGGAAAACCTGCTGTTAATGTACTCACTACTTTGATCTAATCAAGGGGATGTGATATACATTATAGTATGTTTGGTCATCTCTATGAATATATTATTCATAAACTGGTTAAGGCTTTATAGTCAGATTAGGAATCCAACCATCCTTAACCAGACGAATGAGTGTCTTACGCCTAAATGACCTAAACATATATACCATAGCTCCATATCATTTAAAGATTCCAATCTACAGATATTTCTAATTGTATATAATATCCATTTATTAACTCACATTCAACTAATAAAACATCATTCACATCACATGAACATAAGGAATAATTCCTAATATTTATATGATATCCTTCACTAACAAACACAAGAAGGGACACAATATATCAATGATATTTTGGATATTATACTATTTATACAATATAACCATTGTATTTCATATAAGAAGTAAGTCAAGCTATTCAACAAATTTAAAACTTGCATGAAATCACCATTTCTTACTCTCAACATTACTTCTACAAGATGTTGCATTCTAGTTTTTCTCAATCCCTGCAATATATTGTAGATATAAGAAGGACGTACCGTATTTTATATCCAGCTTGAACTGGTATCATATGCCATAGAAATGTCTATGCTTGTCAAACACAAACATATGGGAGTCTTTCTGACAATTATAAGGCTTCTAGGGTAGTGGGATTTCCAATACCTAACCTTACTGCAGTGGAAACACTTTCCATCTACTTTGCTTTCTAGTTGATCTTTGGATAAATGTTGCCTTTGGGACTTATCCTGGGTTTCTACCTCATCTTCTTCTCCTCACACATCTAGTCTCACTAGATATACTTGAAGTAAAAAATGGAACACCTTAATAAAGATGGTCAAACATTTTCTATTCATATCCCCTATAGAGGTGTTATGAGAAATACCTTATGACAAACTCTTATTAACAATAAATCTAAAATTTCTGAATCCAGAACATTTCTGAGATTCATCGGTCGGTAGTAGTAATTTTTAGTACCCCTAAGTTGAACTGCATCAACTATGTACACCAACTGGTTTACAAGCCTTTTGGCGCTGCAGCGCCTAGTGCACCCCCATTGGCATACCTATTTTAACACTTGAAATGCGCCACTTACACTGGGCCATCTGTATCCATTTACTCAAAAAACACCCAAATATGTCCTAAATGGCTCTGATACCATTTTTGTTGGGGATTTAATATATGTGGGTGTACGCATGTGCAATTGTGTTTATCGCCTAAAATACGTTTCATATACATATTTAACGTTGCAGAATCCTTAAATTATACAATAAACACAATAAATAATATATTAATCACATTAATATATTAAAAAGGTTGAGAAATCACCTGAATGTGTAACGTTATACACGTATTTTCTCAAAGTCCGCATAGAGACCAACTTGTTGACAATTCTAGTCACCAACTCGGAGGGATTATTGAGCACTGGGTTTAACTCTTAAATCCATAAAATGGCCAGTTGTGTGTATTCTTTATTTTCTCTAAAATGATGAGAAATGAAAATTAAAACAATTCACAATTACTTCTTTTGACACCATAGAGAAAAATGAAACAATTTTATTTTTCCCTTCCTTTTTTTTCTTCTTCTTCTTCTCGGCACCAAAGGAAATGAAACATTTTCATTTCCTTTCTCTTCTCCATTTCCTGTAACACCAAAACACACACACACTCACTCTTTTCTTTCACGCACATCCCATATATTTAAATATGAGATATGTTAAAATAATAATATAATATAATATAAATAATAATAAAATAATAAAAATGGATAACAACTATTCGGCACCATTAATAAAAAAATTATATAATATAATATTATATGATATAATAATATATAATAATATAATATAATGAGATGTTGTGATTATTTGATAATTAAATAATCAATGTGTGAAGATATTTTGATTATTTAATAGTTAAATAATCAATGTGTGAAATGACCATTTTGCCTCTCATGAATAGTTACCAAGTCTACGCCCTAGTGAGTCCCACCAAATCTCATACTTGGGTAACTCAACCGAGGATCCACAATGTGCCACGTGTCATTATACAATTAGTAAATAATAATTATTGACTAATTATTGTATTTAACACTTTCAAATCCAGACACGCACATATTCCTGTGGTGGTGCTGTATATTCTTGGATTAAACAATTTAATCTGGCATGCTGCCTTAATGCACAACGAGTACACTCTATATAATGGGACTCCTTAGGTCCATGCCCATTTGTCAAATGGAACTATTCTATGAGTCCGTGAACATTACCCTACGCACACATCACAGATATACAAATTAGCGCGTTGAACCATGCAAGTTGAGGTTACAACGCAGACGTATAGTCCTTCTATCATGATATCCTAGATGTGCGGGGATATAGATTATCACCGTCAAATCCTCATGTGCTCATCCATATCTTAAGCTCATCCATGTCTTATCTCCAAACTTGTATCTCACTAAATAATATGTGCAAACTCATTTGCCATATTGTTCTACCCTGGTGAAAACGCTTTCCCGAGATTAATGCTTGTGGCCACAAGACTTTCTAATATACAATCTCGAAGCATCTGGATATCTAACTCCTTATGCAAGCTGACAGATCCCATATCTGTATACACTATACTCCATAAGCATTGGACCATACCCAACAACACCCAACGATCACACCATGAAAGATCTGTAACATGCGTGAAACCAAAGTATGGTGGATCACTTACAATCCCAGCACGGCACTCAAGTCAAAGGACCACATATACTACTCAACTCGAGAGGACCCTCCGTTGATGGCTTACATAGGGTGTCTATCGGAGGCCCTCATGAGTCTGTCCTATATTCAGTCCTAACTGGATACCCATATATTAATACGAGCTCCAAGCTCATAGTCGATTAGGAATGACCATTTATACCTTAGAGGCACGACATATGCTGATCTATGTTAAGGTATCCACCGACAGACCTACATTGGCAGAAATAGATCAGGAAAAATTATTTAAGAACATACTTGCGCAACTGACATTTCCTGGTACTCGATTTCAACCCTTACAACTATACAATTACTAGTATATTCCCAAGTCTATATCCCACTACGAATAAGGCTCCAACTCTTATAACCAGCTAACACTTAGTTGTGCTAACATTTACATTTATATCTCTCAGCGTGGCTAACTATGAGCCCTTATCTAAACTCCTTTAGATCTGATCTAAACTCCTTCAGATCATACAATGTCTGTAATGTTACATTGCTTAGTACCATATTAATAGGTATTAGCAAATTAACGAGAATGTACACTTGTATAAATACACAAGTATATGTATATTTAGAGATGGAATGTAAACACCGACCTTAACAAAGACATCACTAGGATCCAAAATTTCTGGCATTTACACAGAAGTAGTAAGTTCCAAAGCCTTAGGAACCTCTAGAACAATAATTTCGATAGCCTCATAAGTCTTTAGAACTATTGCCTGAGCACCAAAGCCACCTACAAATGCCTCCTTATCTTTAGTTCACTACTCAAGAGCCTCAACACCACTCGCAGCACCTTTCCTTTTAATCTAAGGCTTTTGTAGAGGAAACAAGTTTAATAATACATCTGGAAAATTCTCCAAGAATGATTGAAGAGCTGAAATAGAAAAGCAACAAGATGAGATAATTGCAATCAAAGAAATACTAATAAATAAACATTATGCCAAAATGTTTGCATACCTCATCAGGTGCTGCTGACCTGGGGCCTAAAATAACATCTTAAAAAGGGATAGTAGCTTTTATTTCCACATGTTGTGGAATAGAAGGACCCGCATAGACTATAACAAAGGGTTTTACTTGAGAAATTAATTCTACTATTACATTAGCACTTAAACTCTGACCAGCCTCTAAAGGGTGACTAGACATTGTAAAGTCCAAGACTTCTCCTTTGTGTGACACTTGAATAGACTCCACACGAGTCGCTGCTAAATAATCATCGTTAAAACATATACAAAACTGAAAACACAAGGTTTCGATAGTGAAAGAAATAATACTCACTAATGTAAGGAAAGAACTTTTGGTAGGATTGAGAGACATAGATGTCCTCATCCCTCAGCGATCCCTCAATGAAAAGGTCTCCCTCGGGAAAGAATCCCAACCACGTTATCCTATGACGCAACCCCACAGCATCAAATGGAGGTGTTAAAGTGAAAAGTGCATTCCATACATTGTTTAGTATCCCTCTTAATCCAATATTTACATGTTTTGAGTGTTACAATGTTGCTACTTATGCAAACATTATTTTCTTGTAGGTTCCAATCAACTGAATCATAAAGAAGATCAAAATGTGATGAAAAAAGACAAAGAAGACATTTTACAAAGCATCTAAGTCGCAACCCCGAAAGTCTAAGTCACAGCCCCAAGATAAGTAAAGAAAAGAATACTAGTTGTTGGGGCCATTGTCCCAACTGTTCTTGGCCATGACCCTAAGTTAAGGAAAATGGCGGCGCCATAGTGCCAATTCTTGGGGCTATAGCGTTGCTACCTGCATATTTAATTTAGGGTCTTTGCCTTAATTTTTGAAGGGCAGTTTTTAGAGGACCTATGGAAAATAGATGAAATGCCTCTTTTGAGAAGAGAATGAGCATGAAGATTGGAGAGAGAACTAAGCTTTTATTGAGAGAAATATTTAGAGCTTTGAATCTTGAAATCCCTTAAATATTGTAGGCTTTAAAAGCTTCTCCAACTAGTTTATCACTTTAATCTTATCTCATTTACTTTAGTTTTAAGTTTATTCTTGTAATTTGTGTTGTGTTGAACATGGTTACTTTTATGAACTCTTGGACAATTGTATTTGTGCATTTAATTATTGATAGCTAAATTTAATGTTCTAGGGCTTAATGCAACTCTACTTAGTACTATGTTTTGATATATTATATCGATTAATGACTATCTTGTGTTTATCATTTATACTTTTTGTTGTGCATATTCTTAGCACAAAATTAAGTGCAAGTATACGCTATTGTAAAAAGTAATAAAGGGACTTATAAAGTCGAATGTCAAACCCATAAGGATAAGTTTTTATTTTCTGCAAAGTACTAAAATTGTATCTTTGAAATAATTATCTAGAAAACCAAATCTTAAAATTTCAAATAATTAAAATAAACTAATTAAAGTGCATAAAATAAATGATATAACTTAATTAAATTAAGAAGATAGAAAGATATAGAAAGCCTAGTGTTAATTACTATCCTTCAATATATTTTCTAAAGATTAATCATTTAATATTTATATCACTCAATTCTTATTATTGGTTAAGACACCAATATTTTCATAAGCCTCTCCTAAGATCATGCAAGTATACCTTAATTTACCAAATACCTATATTCCTATGGTACTTGCAATAAATCAAGATTCATTAAGAATAAGTCTTATTGACCATACATGCTAATTAGGTATTCCTATCATAATTTTAAATTTGTATATATAACTTGTATATTGCTCTACAATCATGTATCAAATTATCTAAGTCTAAAAGCAGTGATGCTTCTTCTGATTTTTCAAAGTATTACTAATTCAATCATAATATTGATCAGATATAATGAAGCATTAAGAACAAATAACTTGTCAATCATCAAATATATGCTACCAGTATAGCCCTCACACTGTAGCAATATTGGGCAATACGTTCACATATATTTGCCTCATCTTATGTTTAACCGACATAGCCCGAATCACCCCGACCAATCCCTCACACTATAGTAATATTGGGAAAGACCAAAGTGAACCGCTTAATACCGTATTGACAAGACGGATCATTATATAATATTATCTCATAATACTATATTATTTAATCTGATTTAGAGAGATTTTTATTTATTTATTATTTATAATATTGAATTATTATAATTATTATTACCAATAACAATCATAATAATTTTCGCATCTCATACGAATCTAATTCATATTTAGAATATTTGTTTATGCAATCACAACTAACCCCCAATAATAGGGCTCCAATTGTAATTAATAAGCATAAACAAGTATATATTACATTTAATACAATGAGTTAACAATTATAATTGTATTAAATAAATCTCACATGCAAAATTTTTAAATTGGAGTGTATTATTCAGAATGATTAGTATTAAAAGTTGAATGTTATAGCATTATACAATATAATGCTCCAAAAAATATTTTGTACTCTTTTTGTTTTTTTTTTTTTGGTTTTCAACCTAATGCGTCCTAGGTTTCTGACTTATGAACGCCTCGGCATTCAACACATGAACGCCCCTGCGTTCATCAATAGTAACGCCCCAGCGTTAAACACATAAACGCCCCAGCGTTCAACACATGAACGCCTCAGCTTTCTATGTTTCCAACGCCCCTATGTCAAGAACCTTAACGCCACAGCGTTATATTACTAATGCTCCCGCGTTCTGCTCTAAAAGCTCCTGCGTTCGGTACTTAAAGCCGCGGCGTTCATATTACTACATGAACGCCCCAGCGTTAGGTTCATGACGCTGTGGCGTTCTTTGACAGAAACTATATTTCAACACTTTAAACACTTTAAAATGCAATTTTTACTATTTTCATACATTCTAAACATTTCATATAACACTCCAACAACCCAGAAATACAATAAACATGCTCTGATACCACTTGTTGATGTATTTTAAGTTGTATGCATGTGATTGTGTATATATTAAAAAATTAAAAATATGCATCATATACATGAATTTGGCAGCAGAATTTATCAAGTAATCAACATATACACATGTAGTTCAATTCTTAACAACTTAAGAATACAGAAAACATACCTTTGAAGACCTCCGATGAAAATTTCCAATTCTGGATATCCTTGCTCCAACTTTGAGCTCACCTTGAAGTGCACTCTTGTCCAATTCTAGTTCACAACAATCCGATGGGATTGTGAAGCTAGAATAGCAGCAGTATGATCTCCAGCAACAAGGTTTTTATTCTATAAAGAAAAATATGAAGGATTTATTTTTCTTTCTCCTTTGATTTTTCTCACAAGTCTTTGTTCTTTGAAAATCTCTCTCAAAACCAACTCTTCTTTTTTCTCTTAACACTTGCACGAATTTTCATTTACTCTCTTGTTAACACACTTGAAACTCAACCATTTTTAGTGGTTACCACACTTCACAAGTGCTCCACCAAAATTAGATTAAGTGGCCAACTACCAAAACAATTTTTGGTGGCCATTTTAATGGTCTAATAAAATTAATCATTAATCATAAAATAGTGCTCCACTAAATTTAGTTTATATTTCTCAAATTAGGTATGTCTTCCATTTAGGAATAAAATAACAAATAAATAAAATCAAATTTTATTTATTTAAATAATATTTATTTAATTATTCAAAAACTATTTGAATAATTAATATTTACCTTATTTGATTTTACTAACTTGGTAAATGATTGAATTCATGGTAAAACAATTCATACAATAAAATTGTGCCACTTGTTAATATCCAATTAGTTAATAACTCTTGTCAACTAATTAAATAATATACTTAACATTTAAGTTTAAACAAGTGCACAACCCGAGGAACCCCGAAACATATTTTTGGTTTGCTGGAATTTCTAGGATGGAACTGTTCAATCCATTATGCTGCCCCAGTGCACAACGAGTACACTTCATATTGTGAGACTCTCTAGGTCCACACCCGAATTATTATATAGAACTCCTCCATACGTCCGTGAACGATGACCCACACACACGTTACGGATATTACAAAGTGGTGTGTTAGACTATACAAGTTGAGGTTATAACAAATTTATATAATCCCTCTATCATTTATATCCGAGTAGAGCAAATATATAGATCAACACCGTCAAATCTCTATATGCCCGACTGAAAGCTTATCTCTTGAATTTTATTTCAATAAATAATATTCCCAAACACTTTTGTAATATTATTTATCCCTAGGGTTAAACTCTTTTCCGAGGAATTATTGCTTATGGTCATAAAGCTTTCTAAAATACAATATTTAGAGTATTAGGATATAATACTCACCCAAATGAGCTAATGGATCCCATATCTATGCACACCGGACTCCATGAGCATCGGACCATACCCAGCGACACCCAGCGGTCAGACCATGAAAGGTTTCTGACATGTGTAGAATTAAAGTATGGTGGATCACTTTCAAGCCTACCGTGGCACTCAGGTCAAAGGATCACGAATACTACTCAACTCGAAAGATCCTCCATTGACGGCTTTATGGGATGTCTATTGGAGATCTTTGTGAGTTTGTTCAGGATTCAGTCCTTACTGAATACCTGTATCTCTATACTAGCTTCCACTAAACTCATGGTTTGCTAAGAATAACCATCTGAACCTTATAGATATAGACATACATTAATCTATATATTTGTTAAGGTATTCACTGACAGACCTGCATCAGTGAAGATAGATCAGGAACATAATATTTGAGAACATATTTGCATAATGACATTTTCTAGCACTATTTGTAACTCTTTACAATTATGTCATTACTAATATATTCTTAGGTCTTTGTCCCATTTCAGACAAGGCTCTAACTTTTTAGATAACACTGACTTTTATAACCTGGTAACTCTTATCAGTGCCAACTCCTAGCATTTATCAGCGTTGCTAATTCTTAGCACTAATTTAAACTTATTTAGACCAGATCTGAACTCTTTTAGATCGTACAATATCTGAAACGTTACAAGCATCTTACCATATATAAATATAATTAGTGATTTATTGAAATAATAACACTAGTATAAATATTAAACAAATATTCATACATAATGGGATGGCACGTAAGCACAAATCTCAACAATAGTAAGACAACTTTAGTCTTTATACTTGATAGGAATTTTGTATTTGATGATGGAATTAATTTGTTCAGTTAAGAATGCCTTTTGTGAAACATTATTTTCTTCTTTTTACTTTATAAAGATCTTTCAAAATTTAGCATAAGAAGGTACCTATTGAATAGCATCAAGAAAAGGGATATTTATGCGATATTGCTTAAACCCCTCTTATATGTGATGTGCCATAATCTTCAAATTGGGTTATTCAAAATAAGAACAAAAACTGATTTTTAAGATGAGGTTGCTATTTGATTTTGTTGGTCTTTTCTTTAAGTATTTAGGCTGAATTGTAATAAGTAAATGGTAAATTCAGATGGAGGATAGAACTAAATAGAAGCCTTGATAAGTCAATGGATGCTACAATGATCAATTTAGGGTTTTGATGCCACACTCTTAGTGATCAAAGAGTGATAAGTCAGTAACTATGTTCAAGAGTTAGAAAACTTAAGAAGATAAATTTTGAGAGAAAAAGATCTTCTTTTTCGTGCATGAAATTCCAAAATGAGGAAACTGCCTCTATAATACTTTAAGATGCCTTATATAGGCTTACAAAATGAGGGGAAAACCCTAATATTACCTAATTAACTTAAAAAGCCCAAAATAAGCCCAATATGACTTAACAGTTTAAAATAAAGCTAAACAAGTTCAAAATGGCCCAAATATATAAAAGAAAGAGAGATAAGTGAAGTAAATAAAAATGAAGCAAATTAAGCCCAATAATATGGAAAGAAAGCCCCCAGTTACATCATTTAGCCCAACGTCACCAAATGCCTCTAAATCACGTCCCAATCTCTAATTGAAGACAAATAAACACCTTTAACTCATTTTCATTCAGATCGCAAGCTTCTAATCCCATAGAAGCTTCAATAGCTCCAATTTGACTACTTATGGCCCTTTGAAGCTGTTTGGCCTTAGCTTTTGTTATTGGACCATCTGAAACCTCTTTTACGCTTAGCTCACCTTCTTGAGTTGATTTAGAACCTTCATGATGCACATCAATATGTCACTATATTGAGTACCTTTATTAATTGAGGCAAGTCTTTATGGGTAAGAAGCTTTAGGGATACAGGGTATAGCTTGAGCTTCTCTCTCTTTAGACGTTTTAAGTGATGACTCTTCAACCTAACTTGAATGACTTACTTTCCTACACTCAGGAACTTGCACAGATTATTCATTGTCTTTCCCGACCTAAAGGTGATTATGGAGTTAGTTTCTTCATGGAAACTGGCTGACTTTGAAACTTTCCTTTTTCTCTTCTAGCTACTTCAGTTGCTAATTGGTCCTATTGTGTTTCAAGCTTCAAGAGAGCTTGAGAATTTGACTATAAAACTTGTTAGGTAGACTGCATAAACTGTTAAAGTGTATCCTCTAAAGAATGTTGTCTTTGTTATGGTGTAGTAAATTGAGGCAAAGGATGTGAATTTAGAGGATATGGAGTGCTAAGAGGAGCAAATAATTGATTAGACATACCAAATTGTTGTCCTCCTTGGTTCATTGGGGAATAATTTTATTTTCAAGAAAGATTAGGTTGATTCCTCCAATTAGGATTATAAGTATATGAGAATGGACTATATGAAGGTTTACCATAAGTGTTTACTATATGCTTATTAAGAATAGGCCTCATGATAGGCTGGCAATGAAGGACATCTTGTACTGTATGGGATGGGTTTTCACAAAAGGCACACACTTCACTTGTTACACTCAGAGGCGAATTCACTGTTCGGCTCAATGCAAAAGCTTCTACTTTCCTAGAAAAAATAGCTAAAGTGGTTCTCGCATCAATATTATCCTTAACTTCATATAAACCTCTCTTAGGACCCTAGATAGATCTATCCCTTTGGTTTGAAAAATTTCATTGTAGAGACTTTTCAGACAATGACTCAATGAATTCCCAAGCATCTTATTTATTTTGGTTTAAGAACTTTCCACCATTCATAGACTCAATCATATGACGATTTGATAAAGTCAAATCATTATAAAAGTATTGCAAGTCTCTAAGTTTAAAAACTATAGTGAGGACACTTAATAAGTAAATCTTTAAACCTTTTCTAACTCTTGTAAAATTGTTCACCCTCCCTTTGGCAAAAATCTGTGTTTTCTCTCCTAAGGGCATTTGTTTTAGACATGGAAAAAAAATTAGTAAGAAACTTACTACTTAGTTGAGCCTAATTAGTAATAAATTTTTCCGTTAGTGAATTTAACCAAGCATTGGCTTTCTTTTTCAATGAGAATGGGAACAATTTAAGCCTAACAGACTCATCAAAACACTTTTGGAAATAAAATGTGGAACAGGTGTCAATAAACTCTTTCATATGCATGTATAGGTCCTCTCTCTAATCCATCGAAAGGTTGGTAAAAGCTAAATTATAGCCGACTTAAGCTCAAAGTGTGTTGCAGTACTTTGCGGTAACATAATGCATAATAGGTGATTGGTTGTTGTTAGAGCTGGTGCTTACGTGCCATTCTAATATTGTATAAATATCAATTGTTAATATTTATGCAATATACATTTCAAATATAATCGTTCGTATTAAATACATATATTATACAATGCTTGTAATATTACAGACAATGTATAATTTGAAGAGGTTTAGATCTGATCTGAAAGGATTTTAGATTTGGTCTAAAAGTGTTTAGATCAATACTAGTAGATTATAAGAATCAGTCATATCTAAAGAGTTAGAACCTTGTCTAAAATGGGACAAAGACCAGAGGGTATACTAGTAATGACATAGTTACAAAGAGTTATAATAGGTGCTAAGAAATGTCATTATGCAAGTATATTCTAAAATACTATGTTTCTGATCTATTTTCACCGATTCGAATCCATCAGTGAATCCCTTTTATATAGATCAGTGTATGTATATATCTGTAGGGTACAGATGGTTGGTCTTAGCTAACCATGAGCTTGGAGCTCGTATAGGCATGTGGGAATTCAGTCAGAACTAGATACTGAACAGACTTATAAGGACGCTAATAAACATCCTATAAAGCTGTCAATGATGAGTCCTCTCGAGTTGAGTAGTAGTAGTGGGCTTATGAGTGATTCACTATACTTTGGATCCACGAATGTCAGAGAACTTTCAAAGTTTGACCATAATATCACAAAGGAGTTTGCAGATATTTGCTTTCGAAATACAAATCTGGAGATAAGTTCAAGGTTGAGCACATGGGTATTTGACGGTGCTGGTCTATATTCCCGCTCTTCTAGGATATAAGTGACTGAAGGATTATACATAAATTCTATGACCTCAATTTGTATAGTCTAACGCGTTAATTTGTAATATCCGTAACGTGTGTATAAGGCATTGTTCACAGACTCATTGAATAGTTCTATATGATGAATCAGGTATTGTTAGGATTTTTGCTTACATGCTATCCATTTATGTATGAATATTTGTTTAATATTTATACTAGTATTATTATTTCATTACATCGTTAATTATATTTATATATAGTAAGATGCTTATAACGTTTCAAACATTGTACGATCTGAAAGAGTTCAGATTTAGTCTAAATGAGTTTAGATCAGTGCTAAGAATTAGCAATGCTGAGAGTTATAAATGCTAAGAGTTAGCACTGATAAGAGTTATCAGGTTATAAGAGTCAGTGATATCTAAAGAGTTAGAGTCTTGTCTGAAATGGGACAAAGACCTAAGAATATATTAGTAATGACGTAGTTGCAAAGAGTTACAAATAGTGCTAGGAAATGTCATTATGCAAATATGTTCTCAAATATTATATTCCTTATCTATCTTCACTGATGCTGGTCTGTCAGTGAATGCCTTAATAAATATATAGATTGGTGTATGTCTATATCTGGATGGTCCAGATGGTTAGTCTTAGCAAACCATGAGTTTAGTGGAACCTCGTATAGAGATACAGGTATTCAGTAAGGACTGCATATTGAATAGACTCACAAAGATCTCCAATAGACATCCCATAAAGCCGTCAGTGGAGGATCTTCTGAGTTGAGGTCCTTTGACCTGAGTGCCACAGTGGGCTTGTAAGTGATCCACCGTACTTTGGTTCCATACATGTCAGAAACCTTTCATAGTCTGATCGCTGGGTGACGTTGGGTATGGTCCAATGCTCATGAAGTCCAGTGTGCATAGATATGGGATCCATCAGCTCATTTAGGAGAGTATTATATCCTAATACTCTAAAGATTGTATCTCAGAAAGTCTTATGGCCATAAGCAGTAATTCCCAGGAAGTTAGTTTAACCCTAGGGTAAATAATATTACAAAAGTATTTGATAATATTATATATTGAAATACAATTCTAGAGATAAGCTTGCGGTTTTGCATATGGAGATTTGACGGTGTTGATCTATATCTCTGCTCTGCTCGAATGTAAATGATGGACTGATTATATGAATATGTTATAACCTCAACTTGTATGGTCTAACGCATCGTTTTGTAATATCCGTAACGTGTGTGTGGGACATCGTTCACGGACGTATGGAGGAGTTCCATATGACAATTTGGGCGTGGACCTAGAGAGTCTCACAATATGAAGTGTACTCATTGTGCACTGGGACAACATAACAGATTGAAAAGTTCCATCCTAGGAATTTTAGCAAATCAAAAATATGTTTTAGAGTTCCTCGGGTTATGCACTTGTTTAAACTTAAATGTTAAGTATATCATTTAATTAGTTGACAAGAGTTATTAACTAATTAGATGTTAACAAGTGCCACAATTTTATTCCATGAATTATTTTACCATGAATTCACCCATTAACTATGTTAGTAAAATCAAATAAGGTAAATATCAATTATTCAAATAGTTTTTGAATAATTAAATAAATATTATTTAAATAAATATAATATAATTTTATTTATTTGTTATTTTATTTCTAAATGGAAGACATACCTAATTTGAGAAACATAAATTAAATTAAGTGGAGCATCATTTTGTGATTAATGGTTAATTTCATTAGACTATTAAAATGGCCACCAAAATTTGTTTTGGTAGTTGGCCACTTAATCTAATTTTGGTGGAGCACTTGTGAAGTGTTGAGAGCACTAAAATGGTTGAGATTCATTTGTGTTAACAAGTGTGTGAATAAATTTTCGTGCAAGGATTGAGAGGAAAAAGAAGAGTTAGTTTTAAGGGAGTTTTTCATTGAACAAAGACTTGTGAGAAAAACCAAAGGAGAAAGAAAAATAAATCCTTCTTATTTTTCTTTCAAGTAATACAAACCTTGTTGCTAGAGATTATACTACTGCTATTCTAGCTTCACAATCCCACCGAATTGTTGTGAACTAGAATTGAACAAAAGTGCACTTCAAGGTCAGCTCAAAGTTGGAGCAAAAAAATTCGAATTTGAAATCTTCATCGAATGTCTTCAAAGGTATGTTTTCTGTATTCTTAAGTTGTTAAGAATTGAAGTACATGTGTATATGTTAATTACATGATAAATTTCGCTACCAAATTCGTGTACATGATACATGTGTTTAGTTTTTTCAATATGTACACAATCACATGTATACACTCTAAAATACGTCAACAAGTGGTATCAGAGCATGTTTATTGTGTTTCTGGGTTGTTGGAGTGTTATATGAAATGTTTAGAGTGCCTAAAAATAGTGAAAATTGCATTTTTAATTGTTTAAAGTGTAGAAAAAATAGTTTATGTCACAGCGTTCAATACTTAACGTAGGAGTGTTGGTTATATAACAATGTGGCGTTGCGGTTCTTGACATAGGGGCGTTGGAAGCACAGAAAGCCGAGGTGTTCATGTGTTGAACGTCGGGGCGTTCATAAGTTAGAAACCTAGGACGCTTTAGGTTGAAAACCAAAAAAAAAAAAACAATTAGAGCATTATATTGTATAATGCTATAACATTCAACTTTTAATGCCAATCATTCTAAATAATACACTCCAATTTGAAATTTTTGCATGTGAGATTTATTTAATACAATTATGATTGCTATTGTTGGGTTATGGAGGGCGAATTTAACTTAGGGTTCTTGCATGTGGGTTTGTGTTCATCATACAAACAATATACATATCTCATACATACATGTGCGCAGCGGAAGATTAAATACAATGAACACAGAAAATAACATTTTATTTAAACTGAAATTCGAGATTGAGAAATATCACCAATGAAGCCTTTGGATTAATTTTCTTTGAAGTCCACCATGAAATGAATCTTTGATCAATCCTAGCAATCAACAAGGGTGGGTTTGATTGTCTAGAATGGCAGCATCTTAATCCAGCATATGTGTTTAACTCTTAAACATTTTACAAAGTTAAACTATTTAACTTAATTAAATTTGTTTTTCCTTTTATTCAACTCTTGAATAAATAAAACAAATCTTGTTTTTAGTTATTACATTTAGTAACCATTAATTCAATTTGTTTTGTTGTTCTAACACTTAAAACACAAAACAAACAATTTCAATTTCTCAAATTGAATTGGCTCCCAAAATGCAAAACCTAAAAAACTAAATCAAAATTTTCAAAAATTATGAATTTTGAATTTCATTTCACTTTATATACAAATGCATTAATTCCAAACTAATTTGAATTTCATTTGCATTTCATTTGGCTTAACCTAACCTTAGTTAACATTTAACCATAGTTAGATTATTTTAACTTAACCTTTAAGTTAATAAATATTTAATTAATTTAACCATAGTTAACTAACTTAACCATGGTTAGGTTAACCTTTACTTAACCTTTAAGTAAGGTTAACTTAATTAACTATATGATTAACCTTTAATCATAGTTAAATTAAATTATTTATTTAACAATTAAATAAATAAATATTTATTCTTATTATTTAACAATTAAATAATCATAAAGTGAAATTACCATTATATCCTTACTCGGTTACCAAGTTAATCTAAAGTGGGTCCCACCATGTAACCATATACTTTAGTTAACGTAACCTTAGTAATTGCTGAATTATACTGTATTGAACAATTCAATACGGTACACTGCCCAAGTGCTCAAAGAGTACATTTCATATTGGGACTCTCTAGGTCTACACCCGATTTGTCAAATGGAACTGTTCCATTAATCCGTAATCGATGCCCCACGCACACGTTACGAATATTACAAATCAGCGTGTCAGACCATATAAGTTGAGGTCATAACGTATACGTATAATCCTTCCATCATTTATATCCTGGATGTGCAGGGATATAGATCAGCACCGTCAAATCCCTATTTGCTCATCCATAATCTTATCTCCAGATTCGTATCTCAATAAACAATATACGCAAACACTTTTGCTATATTGTTTAACCCTATGGGAAACTCTTTTCCCGGGTTTATGCTTGTGGCCACAAGACTTTATGAAATACAATCTCGGAGCATCGGATATACAACTTACCTACGTAAGCTGACGGATCCCGTATCTACACACACCGGACTCCATGAGCATCGGACCATACCCAGCGACACATAGCGGTCAGACCATGAAAGGTCTCTGACATATGTGGAACCAAAGTATGATGGATCACTCACAAGACCACCGTGGCGCTCAGGTCAAAGGACCACGAATACTACTCAACTCGAGAGGACCTTCCTTTGACGGTGTCATAGGATATCTATTGGGGTCCTCATAAGTCTGTTCAGTATCCAGTCCTGACTGGATACTCGCATGCCTATACAAGCTCTAAGCTCATGGTCAGCTAAGAACAACCATCTGAACCAGTCAGATATAGACATACACTAATCTATATATAAAGTAAATCACCGATAGACTTGCATTGGTGATTATAGATCAGGAACATTATCTTTGAGACATACTTACATAATGATATTTCTTAACACCTATTGCAACTCTTTGCAACTATATCATTACAAGTATACTCTCAGGTCTTTGTCCCATTATAGACAAGGTTCTAACTCTTTAGACCTCGCTGACTCTTATAACCTGCTAACTCTTAACAGTGATAACTTTTAGCATTTATAACTCTCAGCTTTGCTAACTATTAGTTCTGATCTAAACTCCTTTAGACCAGATCTGAACTCTTTCAGATCAAACAATGTCTCTAATGTTACAAGGATTATACCATATTAATATGATATTAACAATCTTTATTCGAAATGTTTATTGTATAAATATTAACAATTAATATTCATACAATATTGGAATGGCACGTGAGCACCAGCTCCAACAGCTATATCATTGTATTAAATGTAATATATATTTGTTTATGTTTATTAATTACAATGGGAGCCTTGTTGGTGGGGGTTAGTTGTGATTGCATAAAAAAATATTCTAATTATGAATTAGATTCGTATGAGATGCGAAAATTATTATAATTGTTAATAGTAATAATAATTATATATTATAAAAAATAATAAATAATAATAATAAATAAATAAAAATCTCTCTAAATCAGATTAAATAATATTGTGTTATGAGATAATATTATATAATAATCCGTCTTGTCAATACGGTATTAGACGGTTCACTTCGGTCTTTCCCAATATTGCTACAGCGTGAGGAATTGGTTGGGGTGATTCGAGCTATGCTGATTAAACATAAGATGAGGCAAATATATACGAACGTATTGCCTAATATTGCTACAGCGTATGGGCTATACTAGTAGCATATATTTGATGATTGACAAGTTAATCTGGAATACACTTATCCAATATTGTTATAGCGTGAGGATAAGATGTATTTAGGATCAGTCGTAAGAATTGTATAAGATACAATTGATAAGAGTTGTCTATCTTTTGGGTTTACAAATGCCAATATTGCTACAACGTGAGGCTAGAGTAAAATGCCAATGGAATCCACTTCTCACTATATAGTTTAAAGAATCTAAAACTATCATTTTCCCGTTTGAGAGATTAAAGGGATTATGTAAAACAGTGGGAGGGCATTTTCTAAATTAAAAAATGTATAACTACTATACTCATGATCTAAAACGTTATTTATTAGCGATAGAAATATTCTGCTAACATCTTTTCTTTTGTCTTGTTAAGATCAAATGGTTTCAAGCAACCCACTAGTTCGTATCCTAGATGCACACCAACTCAAAGGTGCAAAAAATTATGTTGATTGGCTTATGAATCTTAGAATAGTTCTAGATTCTGAGAAGCTTGGATATGTAATTGATCGGCGCCTGCCCCAAGCTGTTTCTGATGATGCTTCTTCGGAAGAAAATAAGACATATCAAAAATGGATGATGAAGAAAATCATACATCATTGGCTCAATGTCTACAGAACTCCAAAGGGAGCATGTCCACATAGACAGTACTGGGAGTATCATGCTCCACCTGAAAGAGATATTTGGTAACCGACCATAATTTAAAATATATAGGGTTGCCAAATCTCTCTTTCAAGCTAGACTACCCGAGGGCAGTCCAGTGAGTCCCTATGTCCTCAAGATCATATCTAATATTGAAAAGTTAGAAACCATGGATCTTTCACTAAGTAATTAATTAGGAAACAGTTTGATTCTCCAATCACTTCCAAGGTCATTTGCATAGTTCATTATGAACTACAATATGAAAGGATTGACTCTTACTTATGCTGATCTGCATAACATGCTAAAAACAGCTCAATAGGACATGAACAAAGAGGGTATGGTCCTCTATGTTCAAGGTGCTTCACCATCTACTCGGAAAACTTCTAAGTCCAAATGGAAGAATAAACGAAAAGTAATGTATGCACCCAAAATGGGTCCTCAAAAGCAACACATGTCCAAACCCCAACATATGAACAAAGCAAAAGGAAAATATTTCCATTGCTACAAAGATGGGCATTGGAAGCGAAATTGCCCAAAATACCTTACCACCATTAAGAAGACACCATCAGGTATGCACTTGCCTATTATTGATATTTCTTTAGCATTTGATGCTAATACTGATTGGGTATTAGATACTGCTTGTCCTTCTCATATCTGTAATGTATTGCAGGGTCTAAAGAAAGTTAGACTCTTACAACCTGGAGAAGTACAGCTTCGTGTTGGAAATGGAGATTTCCTACAGGTCGAGGCTATTGGACGATTTAATTTACTTCTTCCATGTAATAAAATTATTGTATTGAATAATTGTTATTATGTGTCAAACATTATCTGACAAATTATTTCTATTCCTATATTGGACAGTGAAGGATATCATATATTTGTACGGACTATTCCTTATGTTTGTATGATTTGGATAATGTTTTATTAGCTGAATATTAGTTGGTTAATGGCCATTATATATTGGATACAGTAAGAAATGTCATGAATGTACAAGGGAATGCTGATAATAAATCAAGAACTTTAAATGATACAGAATTGTGGCATATGAGATTAGGTCACATAGGTGTAAGACGCCTAACCCGTCTAGTTAAGGATGGTCAGATACCTAATCTAACCATAGAGCCTTATCTAGTTTATAAATCTTGTATTCAAGAAAAAATGACCAAAATTACATTTATTGGTGTTGGACACCGCGCCACTGATTTATTGGAACTTATAAATAGTCATGTATGTGGTCTAATAAATCACACTGCACTCGGTGGCTTTCGATACTTTGTAATCTTTATTGATGATCTATCACGATTTGAATACATGTTTCTTATAAAACACAAGTAAGAAACTTTTGAAAAGTTCAAAGAGTTTCGAATCGAAGTAGAGAAACAAACTGGAATGTATACCAAATTCCTTCGATCAGATCGAGGTGGTGAATACATGAGCAATGAATTTTTGGATTATTTAAAGGAGAATGAGATTCTCGCTCAATATAGTCCTCTCGGTACTCCACAACATGATGGCATTTCAGAGAAGAGAAATTGAACTTTATTAGATATGGTCCGATCAATGATGAGCTTCACTGATCTCTCTGAATATCTATAGGGCTATGCTCTAGAAATTGCTGCTTATATATTGAACAGAGTTCCATCGAAAGTTGTTTCTTCTACTCCTTATGAGAATTGGAATGGAAGAAAACTGAGTCTTAAATATGTTAAGATTTGGGGTTGTCCTGCTTACGTAAAAGTTACGCGACAGGATAAATTTGCACCTAAAGGATACAAGTATTGATTTATTGGGTATCCTAAGAATTCAATGGGATACCAATTCTATGATCCTAAGGAATGAAATGTGTTCGTTGCTCGGAATGCCACTTTTCTAGAGAAACAGTTTCTCATAGATCGTGGACATTGTAGAAAGATTGAGTTAGATGAACTCAATCAGGTTGTACATGAACCAACGATAGAACCTCAAGCTCAATCGAGCAGAATACCTTTAACACACCCTCAATGTAGGTCAGAAAGGATACCAAGGCCACCTGAAAGGTATGGTTCAATACTTAAAGGTGCACTTGGTGTTTTCTTGATTAAGAAAATGATCCTTTAACTTATAGAGAGACGATGTTGGACATCGATTTGGGAAAATGGCAAGAGGCCATAAAATCTGAGATTGACTCGATGCATCAAAATCAAGTTTGGGACTTGGTTGAGCTTCTAGAAGGAATTATCCCTATCGGATGTAAATGGATTTACAAGAGGAAGCGTGAGGCAAATGGAAAAGTAGAGACTTTCAAATCCCGACTGGTGGCGAAAGCTTATACTCAACGATCTAGGATCTATTATAAGAAAACCTTCTCACCAATAACGATGCTTAAGTCGATTCAAATTTTATTGGCAATTGCTGCATATTATGACTATGAAATTTGGAAAATGGATGTAAAATGGCGTTCTTAAATGGATATCTTGAAGAAGAAATATATACGGAACAACCTGAAGGTTTTACATCTAGCCAAACTTCTGGTTTAGTATGCAAGCTGAAGAAGTCTATTTATGGACTTAAGCAGGCTTCTCGAAGTTAGAATCTTTATTTTGATGCAATAATCAGAGGGTCTGGTTTCATCAAGAACGAAAAAGAATCTTGTGTGTATAAAATGAGCAGTGGGAGCATGGTAGTCTTTTTGGTTCTTTATGTGGATGACATACTCATTATCGAAAATGATATTGGTATACTACAGTCAATTAAAAGCTACCTTAGTAAGAATGTTTTCATGAAGGATTTGGGAGAGGCTTCTTATATACTAAGTATAAAGCTTTATAGAGATAGAGTTAGGAAGCTTATAGGACTCTCTCAATCATCGTAAATAGATATGTCTTAGAAAGGTATAATTTCAGTAACTGTAAAATAGTTAACATACCTTTTAGACATGGCATTCATCTTTCGAGGAAGATGTATCCTCAAAGTGAAGATGAAAATGTTAGAATGTTTAACATACCATATGCATCAGCTGTAGGAAGCTTGATGTATGCCATGTTGTGTACGAGACCTGACATCAGTACGTCTGTAAGTGTTACAAGCAGATATCAGTCTGATCCAAACGAAGGGCATTGGATGGCCCGTGAAACATATCCTCAAATATCTTAAAGGTACTAATGACAAGTTTCTGATTTATGGAGAAAGTGACTTACAAGTGAAAGGATACACAGATTCAGACTTCCAGTTTAATCTAGATGATAGAAAGTCTATCTCTGAATATGTGTTCATTCTCAACGGTGCTGCAGTTAGGTGGAAGAGCAACAAACAGTCGTCCACAGCTGATTCTACAACAGAGGTAGAATATATTGCAGCCTCAAAAGCAACAAAAGAAACAGTATAGATACGCAAATTTATCGTTGAACTTGAAATAGTTTCAAGTGCAATGGATCCTATACCATTGTTTGTGACAACAACGGAGCCATTACACAAGCTAAAGAGCCGAGAGCACATCAAAAGTCTAAGCATGTGGAAAGGAAATACCATATCATTAGAGAAATCTTGGCTAGAGGATATGTAATAGTTTGTAGAATATATTCTATAAATAATGTAGCAGACCCACTTACTAAAGCCTTAACTCCAAAAGTATTTGAAAGACATATGGAGTCAATAAGAATTAGATACCATCGTGAATGGCACTAAAACAAGTGAGAGTTGTTGGGATTTGTGCTTATGTGTCATCCCTTTATGTATGAATATTTGTTTAATATTTATACTGGTATTATTATTTCATTAAATCGCTAATTATATTTATATATGGTAAGATGCTTGTAACGTTTCAGACATTGTACGATCTGAAAGAGTTCAGATCTGGTCTAAATGAGTTTAGATTAGTACTAAGAATTAGCAACGTTGAGAGTTATAAATGCTAAGAGTTGGCACTGATAAGAGTTATAAGGTTATAAGAGTCAGCGATATCTAAAGAGTTAAAGCCTTATCTGAAATGGGACAAAGACCTAAGAATATATTAGTAATGATATGGTTGCAAAGAGTTGCAAATAGTGCTAAGAAATGTCATTATGCAAATATGTTCTCAAATATTATGTTCCTGGTCTATCTTCACTGATGCTGGTCTGTCAGTGAATACCTTAATAAATATATAGATTTGTGTATGTCTATATCTAAATGGTCCAGATGGGTAGTCTTAGCAAACAATGAGTTTAGTGGAAGCTCATATAAAGATACAGGTATTCAGTAAGTACTGAATACTGAACAGACTCACAAAGATCTCTAATAGACATCCCATAAAGCCATCAATGGAGGGTCTTTCGAGTTGAGTAGTATTCGTGGTCCCTTGACCTGAGTGCCATGGTAGGCTTATGAGTGATCCACCATACTTTGATTCCACACATGTCAGAAATCTTTCGTGGTCTGACCGCTGGGTGTCGTTGGGTATGGTCCGATGCTCATGAAGTCCGGTGTGCATAGATATGGGATCCATCAGCTCATTTAGGAGAGTATTATATCCTAATACTCTAAAGATTGTATCTCAAAAAGTCTTATGGCCATAAGCAGTAATTCCCAGAAAATTAGTTTAACCCTAGGGTAAATAATATTACAAAAGTATTTGATAATATTATTTATTGAAATACAATTCTAGAGATAAGCTTGCGGTTGGGCATATGGAGATTTGACGGTGTTGATCTATATCTCTGCTCTGCTCGAATGTAAATGATGGACTGATTATATGAATATGTTATAACCTCAACTTGTATGGTCTAACGCATCGCTTTGTAATATCCGTAACGTGTGTGTGGGACATCGTTCACGGACGTATGGAGGAGTTCCATATGACAATTTGGGCGTGGACCTAGAGAGTCTCACAATATGAAGTGTACTCATTGTGCACTAGGACAACATAACAGATTGAAAAGTTCCATCCTAGGAATTTTAGCAAATCAAAAATATGTTTCAGAGTTCCTCGGGTTATGCACTTGTTTAAACTTAAATGTTAAGTATATCATTTAATTAGTTGACAAGAGTTATTAACTAATTAGATGTTAACAAGTGCCACAATTTTATTCCATGAATTGTTTTACCATGAATTCACCCATTAACCATATTAGTAAAATCAAATAAGGTAAATATTAATTATTCAAATAGTTTTTGAATAATTAAATAAATAAAATATGATTTTATTTATTTGTTATTTTATTCCTCAATGGAAGACATACCTAATTTGAGAAACATAAATTAAATTAAGTGGAGCACCATTTTGTAATTAATAGTTAATTTTATTAGACTATTAAAATGGCCACCAAAAATTATTTTGGTAGTTGGCCACTTAATCTAATTTTGGTGGAGCACTTGTGAAGTATTGAGAGCACTAAAATAGTTGAGATTCATTTGTGTTAACAAGTGTGTGAATAAATTTTCGTGCAAGGATTGAGAGAAAAAAGAAGAGTTAGTTTTGAGAAAGTTTTTCATTGAACAAAGACTTGTGAGAAAAACCAAAGGAGAAAGAAAAATAAATCCTTCTTATTTTTCTTTCAAGTAATACAAACCTTGTTGCTGGAGATTATACTACTGCTATTCTAGCTTCACAATCCCACCAGATTGTTTTGAACTAGAATTGAACAAAAGTGCACTTCAAGGTGAGCTTAAAGTTAGAGTAAAGAAATCTGGATTTGAAATCTTCATCAGAGGTTTTCAAATGTATGTTTTGTTGTATTCTTAAGTTGTTAAGAATTGAAGTACATGTGTATATGTTGATTACATGATAAATTTCGCTGCCAAATTCGTGTACATGATACATGTGTTTAGTTTTTTCAATATGTACACAATCACATGCATACACCCTAAAATACGTCAACAGGTATAGACTTAGAGTGTATCACAATATGAAGTGTACTCATTGTGCACTAGAGCAGCGTACCGGATTGAATAGTTTAATTCAATAAAATTCAATAAGAATCAAATATTTGTTTCAAGAACTCTCAGGATGCGCACGTGTCCATACTTAAGTGTTAAATACATTAATTAGTTTAACAATTATTATTAACAAATTAAATAGGGACACATGGCATAGTGAGCATTCGGTTAATTTGACTCAAGTGTTAGGTTTGATGGGACTCATATTAGGTTAAATGAGGGCTTAAGAGTAATATCACTTAATTGATTATTTAATTGTTAAATAATCAAAGTATCTATTTAGTTTATTGTTAAATAAATAGTTAACTAAACTATGATTAAGAGTTAATTAATAGGTTTAATTAGATATTTACTTAACTTAACTTACGTTAAGTTAGTTAACTATAGTTTGGTTAGGTTAAATATTAAAACCTAGACTTAAGGGTTAAGTTAATTAACTAAACTAAAGTTAAATTTTTAACTTTGGTTATGTTTAATTATAATTTAATAATGAAAAAAATAATCATTATATATATATGTATATGTGTGGCCGGCCATTGTTGATGAAAGAAAGATAATTCATTTTTCTTTGTTTTAAGAGTTAAAAGCAAAGGAAACAAAGCTAAAAAAATTCATCTCTTTCATTTTCGTCAATTTGGCCTATCAATTAATCAAATGTTGAGATGTTTTTGTTGTTCAAGGTGTTGAAATAAAAAAAAATGTTTATTGCTTTGTAGTGAATTGATAGTTCAAGAGTTGAAATTTTAGATTAAAGTGTTAATCTAAGGTTTAAAGTATTAAATCCATTTGTTGGATTTAAGCTGCTATAGTAGTTAATTAAATTCACCTCATTGATCACTAGCACCACCAATGAGTCTCAATTCGGGTGAATTTTCGAACAAAATAAATCAAAAGCTTTAAAGGTAATGATTCTCAATCAATAATTTTAATTTAATTAAAAAGCATAAATTATATTCATAATATGTTTTTAATATTTTAATTGTGTAATTGATGCGTATGTATCTTGTATGAACACAATACCACATGTACATAACATTGAATAATCAACACTTACAATTGTAATTTAGGAGAAAAACTCTTTGATAGTTTTCTCTACAGGGACTAAATTATTATTTGCCATATTTGAACAAGACAATGTTTTAAATTGTGTTCCCAAACACTCATAAATTGGCTAGACTCAATACAATAAACAAAATCAACTGATAATAAAAATGGATGTAGAATTAATTATATACGTAACAAGTTATTTGGTGATAAAATAAATAATAGCACGAGAGGTGAGAAAAAAAAAACAAAGAGATAGAGAATATGATTTTTTTTTTTGAGAAAATAATTACATTTCATATCATTAAGATATTACATTAAATACTTTTGTTATACAAATCAAAAGAATAACAAGAATACATTTCGAGATCACCTGAATCAAGACTCTTGTAATGAAGAGTAACAATCATACCCAATCAATAAGAACAAATATGGACTCTTTCAAAAAAAAATGGATAACAAACATTTCTGAAGAAAGAATAACAGACCTCTCCGAAAAAATGAATAACAAACTTTTCTAAAGAAATGGATAACAGACATCTCGCAAGAGGGAAATACAAATCCTTTAATAGGGATGAATTATTACTAACTAAATTAAATAAGAAGCCTCACTGTTAAAAACCGGCAACAATGACCGTATGCCTCCCACGGTTAGAGGCTTGAGAGAGGAAAAAACGAAAGCAACAGACCAAGAGGCGATGCTCGCAAAATTGCAACTTTTAACATCCAAGTGCAGTACACTCGGACGAAGTTACAAACCACACACACTTATAAAACATATTCAAAAATTCCAAGTCCAAATCTGCATTCAACTCAGTCGTTCAACGCCATAGCTCAAAGTAGATCGTTGAAACATGCCAAACACCGACCTGGGGGCAGAGCAATGGTAGGAGAGCGGCGACAGCTACCCACGATGGTTAGCCTCAGCAAGGGACTGAATTAAGAGGCAATAAAGAGCAGAGCTATGGTTGTCATGACTTCACCAGCGGCGGTCGTCACACCATGCGCCGACGAGCTACAGTGACCGAAAAAGAGCCGTGAAACACGGTGCCCAAACATGGAGGAAAGCCGGCAAAGGTGGCATAAAAATTTTTGGGGCCGTGAGTCGACGGATAGGAGAGATGCGCGGTTGAACGGAGTCGAAAAAGTGTGTTGGTTGTTGCGGCTGGTATAGCTCGACATCGGACGACTGGCACAGCACAACGTCGGACGGTAAAGGCTGTCGAAAAGGTTTGTTGGTTGTGGTGGCTGACACAGGATGACTTCGGACGATAAAGGCTGTCGAACACACCCTTGTAGCAAAGCACCGCAATAGTGAAGTGACGGCAAAGACTGTCGGGCGACAGCAACAGTTGAACACACCGGAACCAAAGAAAGCCCGCCAGAGAAATGGCAAAGTCAGGGAAAAAGAGTAAGGAGAGGATTGAAAACCAATGAAAAAAATAGGCATGAGGGTTGGTTGTGTCCACCGGAGAGAGGGCCTAAGTTCTCTCTCCAGTGGAGGTGTGTTATAGGGTGGGGGGGGGGGGGGGGCGGGGTGGCGGTGGCTGCAAACTTGAGAGAGTCTTAGGGTTTTTTGCGGGACTCGTTTTTTAATAGGCATGTCTTAATTGGCAGAGAATATGATTATAAGTAACCTAATGCGGCAACTACTAACTATACACGCTATTAAAATAAAAGAAAACAAATAAATTTGAAATTAATAAATAAAACAAACGGAATTTGACTAAATGAAAGAAAACAATTAAAAACCATGCAAATAAAAACAAATGGAAGCTTAACGGAAAAATAATATATAAAAGGAAAAACGAATAAAGTAAAATCTACCAGTAAAAGAAACAAAACAAAAAAAAAAATCTAAACTTAAAGAAAAAGACCTGTAAAAAAACGACTAAATAAAAAATTTAAAATTAAACTATAACAAATGCAATAATTAATCTATTTAAAATTCACCTAGCTTTCCGTCACAATTCTTGATAACCATGCCAAAATTTATTATACAAATTTTAATTGCACTTACAAATACAAGAGTCTAAAAAAATAATAAAATAAATAAGGAGGTCGAATCTATACAGATTGTTTAAAATTAAAAAAATTAATATAATTTAAATAAATATAATTTTAACCTAATTTATAAAAAAAAATTGTTTGAGAAAAAAAGTAAATTAATGAAAATAAAAAAAATTAAAACAAATTATTAAAACTTTTAAAATTCAAGTGATTAAATTACCAAGGTTTTAAAATTTACTACTATTTAACTTCTTAATTCTCATAGTTATCAATTAATTCTTAAATTAGAGTGGCACGTTAAAATCAATCTATTATTATGCCATAGATAAAACGCTAAGTATAAATTAATTTATCTTAAATAAACAAGTTTTTAACTATAAAAAATAGTTGATATTAATGATAAAAAGAATTTTAATTCAATTATTCTTAAGAAGTGAGAACCATAAATATTAAAGAACAAATAAAGATAATTAATTTAAGAAAAAAAAGAACTACCTCATTTATAAAAAAATTAAAAAGACATAATTAAATTAAGAACAACAAAATAAATAAAACCATCCATGGAAAAAATAGAAAACCTGAAAACTGCCACGATCCACGCCTCAAGCAGCCGTGACTTTTTCTTTGTTTTTTTTTCCCCCTTTTCTTTTCCGGTGCCTCCAATTCTTCTTGATTTCTTCTGTTCTTTCACTTCGTCTTTCAGTTCTTTTCTCGTCCAATTCTTCTTCACGTCTTTCAATTCTCCTCTGTTAGGCCGTATCTTTTAATTCTTTTGGGCCCTCTCCTTTTCACGTCAATTGCAGCCCATATTTATAAGAGATTTGGCTGCCATCAATTGTTATTCCAATTCGGTGAAGAAAACAATCTCTTGCAAGAATATTCTATTTCCTTATTAAGATAAATTAAAATTCTTTTTTTCTTTAAACTTTCAGATAATAATATTGTAACTTCAGGAGGAAAGCCTTATTTGTAGGTGCTTCCTAAAATAAATTGTAAGTTTTTATTCAACTTTTTTAATTAACTTGCCTTTAAATCTTTTTCTTTACATCCTGATTTATTTTCTTATTTAAAAAAAGTACCTTAATAAAAATAAAATAAATAAATCAAATAATTAGCAATTATAGATTTAAGGATTATATAATGATAAAAATAGATACATTAAGGCTTGATCTTGTGGGTTATAATAGATAGGCCGGGCCTTTTAACGATTTGGCCCGAGGAAAAAATCTAAGGATAAAAATTAAAAAATAATAATAATGTTCCACTGGGTAATGTGATAGAAAGAGCAAAGCATGACAAAACCGTACATGGCATAAGAATTTAACATTTGAAAATTTCTAGCTCTGTTACTGCATAATAAGGCACAGTGATATTCAATTAAAACCCTCACTTTGTCTTCTTCTTTCTGTTCTCTGCTTATTCCCTTACCCCAGAAACTAATCCAATAATAATGACCATTGTATCAACAATGCAAATAAATAAGATAAACATCATTACGAGGACGCAAGCTTGCTTTAAATCTCATCTCTGCTTATCCAGCCTCTATCGCTGGTGGAAAAAATAGGTCCCTTAAAATTTTTAAACAAACGTAATAGTTTAAAATTTCCTTAATTACCATGATCTAAGAATCATTAATCTATCAAAAATTCAAGAAATATACAAATAATCAGAAAATTAATGATTGTTGAAGTGGAAGCACACAAACGAACAATATAACTCAAGTAATATAATGTAAAAATAAGTAATAAATAACTTAGAGAGAGAAAGGTAGAAGAAGAATACAAAATTTATATGGTTTGGCAACTTGTCTACGTTCATGACAGATCAATATCATACACTCTTATTATTAAATTTAAAGACACTCACAAAGTATGTCATTTACAAAAAAGACTCACAAAGTATATTTTTTACAAAAAAATATTCACAAATTAATCAGTCTCTCTTGCAATGAATAAGTTTTCTCTCACTAAAAATCACAAAGTATATTTGATCACAAAGATTTCACCCTAATCACAAAGATTTGTGTCTTCTCATTAAAATGTGTTTACAAGTCAAAAGAGGGCTTTTATATAGGTTTTAGGACATCTTAAGTTTACTCTAAACGTGTGAAAGTCGTATTAGGGAGTCTCAGAACAAGTGAAAAACAGAATAAGGCTAAACAAAATGGAAAACAACTTATCGCGCTAGGAGCTGCGATGCCCAGCCCCTGGCGCTGGGCATTCTCGCCTGGGTGCCACGGCGCTAAATACCTAGCACCGCAGTGCTCAGGTTTTATTTTAGGCACTGTGGCGCCTACAACCTGACACTGCAGCGCTTACGCCTCGGAGTTGCTACTTGTGTCTTTCGCATCCGTCTTCGATCCTTGTGTATCCAACACACTTGACTTTCTCTCTAAATCATATCCCGATGATTTTTAATCAACTTTCTCACAAATCCTCTCCTTGATTCAAAATCATCTACAAAGTAACTCGATCTCTTATCTTCGCATCTTCAGTCACCTTCACAAAATAGTGACTCCGATTAAGTCCTTACATAGGATGAACTTAACCGAGGAAAATTGCTTAGTCAACATGTCATCAAGATTTTTAGACGACGCTATCTTCGTTAGACTAACTTCACCACTTTGGATAATCTCTCGAATGTAATAGAGTCGCACATCAATGTGTTTAGACCTCTCGTGGAATACTTGATCTTGCTTAGGTGTATAGCACTCTGGCTATCACAATATACACCGGTGTTCACATCTTTAGTAGCCATTACATCCGCGTATATGCCTTTCAATCACACAACCTCCTTAATAGCTTCACCAACAGCTATGTACTCTATCTCTGTGGTAAATAGTGCAACCACATATTGTAGAATTGAACTCCAACACACACTATACCTAAATACTGTGAATACGTAACCTACATAATCTGAGTCTACCTATCCTCTAACCATTACATTACTGTCATCATCCTTTTTATACATCAACCTGTGATTTGACATCCCCTTGAGATATCTCAAAATCCACTTCACTACAAGTTAGTGATCCTTATCTAGATTTGTCATGTATATACTCACTATACTCATAGTCTGTGCTATGCTGGTCTTGTGCAAACCATTGCATACATAATGCTTCTCACAGTGCTTGCATACGGTACTTTACTCATCTGTAGTTTTTCCTCTTTGGATGTCAGTGACTGTACTGCTGAAAGTTTGAAATGCATAGCCAAAAGAGTAGAGACAACCTTTGGGTTTGACATGCCAAACTTCTCTAAAATTTTGAGTATATATCGCTATTGAGACAAGAAGATAATATCTCTTCTTTTCCTCACAATATCCATACCCAATATTCTCTTCGCTGCTCCCAAATCCTTCATCTCAAACTTGCCACTTAACTGCTTCTTGAGTTTCTGTATTTCTTTCATATTCTTACATACAATTAATATATCATCGACGTATAGAAGCAAATACATTATCCCACAACTTATGTTTTTGAAGTACATGCATTCGTCATACTTGCTCCTACTAAAGCCATAAGCTATCATAAACTCATCAAATCTCATATACCACTGTCTAAGTGATTGTTTTAACCCATATAATGACTTCTTTAGTAAACAAGCATAATCTTCTTTTTCAAACTCCTCAAACCTTTACGGTTGTGCCATGTATATCGCCTCTTCTAGCTTTCTATACAGAAAAGTTGTCTTTACATTAATTTGCTCCAGATGTAAATCAAGGTTTGCACACATGGCTAACAAAATCCTAATTGATGTGTATTTGACGACAAGAGAGAATATCTCATGAAAGTTAACTCTCTCTCTCTAAATAAAACCTTATACAACTAACCTAACCTTGAATCTTGTAGACTTTATCCCTGGTATGCTCTCATTCACCTTATACACCCACTTGCATATAACTAGATTCTCTTGAGGTCTTTCCACCAACTTCCAGGTATTATTCTTCGTAAGAGAATTGATCTCTTCTTCTATGGCCTGCTGCCATTCATTCTTGTTTTCACTCTTCATAGCCTCACCATATGTTCTAAGCTCATCATACTCAAGAGTACAAGTAGAATTAAAAGCATTATAACCTGAATATACTTGTGCATACCTTATTGGTGAGTTAATCGTTCTCTTTAGCATGTCTTTAACTAGTTGTTACTCTTCAAGTTCCATCTCAGGAGTGCTAGTCATTCCTTGGGTGGACTTGGAGGAACTCACCTGTGTTCTTGGTTTATCTTCAAGGATATCATTGTTGAAGTGCTGATCTAGGGGCATTTGGGTGATGAGCCTTCCTTGGACACAGATTCTTCTTTCTCATCATTTTAGGAGGCTTTCAACATAGTCGTCTCATCGAATGTCATGTCATGACTTATGATACTTCTTGGTGGTGTCAAGGCTTTTATACCATGCCTTGTATCCTTTCACTCCATCGGGATACCCTATAAATACCCTTTTGATAGCTCTAGGTTCCAACATCTTCTCCTTAACATGTACAAAGGTAGGGGAACCAAATATTCTGAGGTGGTTATACTTGGGAGGATTGTCAGACCATTTCTCTTCTAGTGCCTTAAAGTCAATTGTTGATGAGGGATTTCTACTAATCAAATAAAATACAATCACTATAGCTTCTCCCTAAAATGCATTGGACATATTTGCATTGGTAACTGTGCATCAAACCCTTTCAAATAGGATCTTGTTCATCCTCTCAGCTATGCCATTCTACTGTGGTATTGATCTTACCGTTCTATACCTTGCAATCTCATGCTTAGTACAAAACCCATCAAACTCTCGATTGTAAAACTCGAGGCCATTGTCAGTTCTCAACCTCTTTACCCTTTTGCTAATCTGATTCTCAACAAGAACCTTTTAAGTCTTGAACATATCAAATACTTGATCTTTTCTCTTCAACACATAGACCCACAACTTCCTTGAATAGTCATCAATCAAACTAAGAAAATACCTAGCACCACTATGAGTAGCTGTCTGAGCTAGTCCCCAAATATTCGAGTGCATGTAGTCAAGAGTCCCCTTAATATTATGCTCGCCGATACTAAACCTCACCTTATGTACTTTTCCAAGCATACAATGCTCACAAAACTCCAATGGCTAGAACTTATCCTCACCAAACTCCTTCTGACTAAATAACTCATTTAGGTTTCTCTTACCTAGGTATGCCAGTCTAAGATGCCATAACTTGGTTTGCATATTCTCATCATGTACATAGAATAATGCAGAACCACTCACAACTTCACCATTAAGCATATAAACTCCTTTGTGCTTTTCTCTTCTCATTACCACCATGGAACCCTTCAATACTCTCAAAACGTCTCCGTCAATCTGGATGAAACACTCATTTTGGTCTAATGTCCCTAGTGAGATCAAGTTCCTTTTAAGGTCAGGAACATACCTAACATCTGTCAACTCTCCCACTCGCCTATCATGCAACTTAAGTTTGATACTACCAATTTCCATCATCCGACACGCAAGACCTTACCCCCATTAATGGGCTAAAAATTTATAAACCAAGACTTGTGCGAGAATATGTGAAATATACAACCAGAATTAAGAACCCATTGTTTAGCATTCTTACCATCAGTAGTGACATGTATCTCTGTGTTGTCGTAGCTATCATCATAGGCAAGTGCAACATCCTCTTTCTTCTTGCCTTATGCTTTCTTCTCTGGATAGCCCTTTATGAAGTGCCCATCTTTCTTGTAGTGATAGCACTTCCTAAAAGTCCTGGACTTCGATCTTGAGCCCTTTTTTCTTCCATCTCTATTTAAGGTAATTCCTCTTACAGATAGATTTTCTGCATTGCCTCGATCTGTTTTTCTAATAACTTTGAGTTTAATGATGATTTCACATCGCTCATCATTAATCTCTCTCTGCCAGAGAGTAACGTATCAATAAACCTCTTATAACTTTTAGGAAGCGAACTTAGTAAGATAATTGCTATATCTTCATCTTCTATCTTGATGTTGATAGTTTCAAGATCAAGAATGATCTTATTGCAGGCAACTATATGATCTTTCATCGGCATCCCCTCTGACATGAACAACTGATACAACTTCTTCTTTATATGCAATTTGTTGGCTAATGATTTTTACATTTAAAGGGAGTCAAGCTTCTTACAAAGACCAATCGCCATCGTTTCACTTATTACTTCCTTCGGTATTTCATCGCTCAATGATAGAACAATTATACTATGAGCTCTTTCGTGAATGACTTTTTTTTTCTGCTTCAGCCTTAGATGACTATGGAATCTTCTCTTCTTCACTAGATGGAGTTGCAGTTTCTTTTAATACCGAGTCTAGTCGTTAACTTACCAATAATGCCTTAACCTTAATCTTCCACAGATTGAAGTCATTCGTTCCGTTGAATTTCTCTACCTCATACTTGGGTGTGGCTATGTCTGCTTAGAATTAAGCTCTGATTCTAGTTTATTGAAGCAGAAGCACACAAATAAGAAATATAACCCAAACAATATAATGCATAAATAAGTAATAAAGAAACTAGAGAGAAATGTAGAAGAAGAACACACAGAATGTACGTGGTTTGCCAACTTGCCTACGTCCACAGCGGATTAAGATCACACACTCTTAGTATTGAATCTCAAGACACTTACAAAGTATGTCTTTTACAAGAAAAACTTACAAAGTAATTACTCTCTTTTACAATCAAGGAATTTTCTCTCACTAATAATCACAAAATATATTTGATCACAAAGATCTCACTCTAATAACAAAGATTTGTGTCTTTTCACTAGGTTGTATTTACAAGCCAATAGAGAGCTTTTATATAGGCTTTAGGACGTGCTAAGTTTACCCTAAATGTGTGGGAGTCGTATTAGGGAGTTCTAGAACAAATGGGAGACGGAACAAGGCTAAACAAAATAGGAAACAACTTATGGCGCTGGGGGCTACAGCACCCAGCCTCTGGAGCTGTGGTGCTAGGTATTCCCGCCTGGGTGCCGCGATGCTGAGCACCTGGCGCACGACGTTTTGGTTCTGTTTTGGCGCTGCGGTGCCTATAACCTAGCACCGTAGTACCCTGGGTACCACTACTTGCGTCTTTCGCCTCCTTTCGCGTCCATCTTTGATCCTTGCGTACCCAACGCATTAGGCTTGCTCTCCAAATCATATCCCAATAATTTTTAATCAATTTTCTCACAATGATAATAATATGAAGTTTATAGTCAAATCTAAAAGTAATTAAATAATCCTAAAAATTTTGTGAGAGAAAAATAAAAAATATTAACCTCTTATATTCTGGATTGGACAAAAAGAATTATTGCAGTAATAGATGATGCTGAAATAGTGATCAGATGGCAATTGAACGACGACAAATTCTAATTGAGAGATGTGATTGTTAGACATAATCATAAATTAGATTCATATTTATAAGAATATAATTTAAGATCTATCATGTCAAATTATCAAAATAGGATGTTGAGAAAAAATATACTTGAGGAATCCATGGTGATTAGAACTTGAAGATTAACAGCCTTAAATAAGAATTATGAGTATAATAGCTTTACACAGTCAAATTTACGTAGGCTCAATGGATTTCTCTCTCTGTGATGTGAAAGAGGATAAGAGCTCTACGTGTATTAATTTAACTTAAGGATCAAAACCCTAAAAAATGTCTTTATATACTAGATTAAATTATGATCCCATCACTCATAATTTATCTAGCATTGGGTTTCTACACATAACAAGGCCATATTAAATTAGATGTCTCTAGAGTCTAATAACATATAGCCTAAATAGTTCATTTAAATTGGCCCTTATTTAAGATAGCCAATAATGTATAATTACTATTAATATGTGAGCCCTCATAAAGGAAATAATAAAATATAACAATCTCTCATTTGAGCCACATATGTCATCTGAAAATAATTATATATTATAAACTTTAGTGTGCACAATAAATATTATCTTATCTTGAAACATCTCCTTAGATATAATCTAGTCCATTAGCTATATCAATATAAGATCAAAGCGACCTTCACTACATATATTCGCAACTAGACCCATCAATAGTCACAATACCAACATAATTAATGACATAAATCAAATATAGATGTATAGCATAGAAATTACATGAAATGTGATACTAAACATGCCTATTTTTAACTAGTCCTACTTTATAACTCCAATGAATTAAATACCTTTTAAACTTTATGCAAAACTACAATAAAAAATAAACCATAAGTGTGTCTTTAACCAAATGAAAACCAAAAGATAAACTCCCACTATTCATGAACATCATCAAATAATACAACACCCATACAAGTAACATGCTCATGAAACACTTTGGGCAATGACCCTTTGGTAAGCTTATGAAGCTTGTACTAATATGTTTTATTGAGAATTTTTAACTTTGAACTCTTTCTTTAACAACTAGAAACTTAAAATCGATGTGCTTAGGCTTTGAAGAGCTTCTGTTGTTATGGGAATACATCATTATGGCTTTATTATCACAATAAATGTTCAATGGTCTTTTTAATGCCATTGACAATACGTAGCCCCATGATAAAGTTTTGTATCCATATTCCATGATTTGATGCTTCAAAATAAGTTATAAACTCGACCACTATAATGGAAGAAGTTATGAGTGTCTGCTTAGCACTCTTTTAGAAAATAGCTCATTTGCCTAAAGTATATCTATAACCTAATGTGGATCTTAATATCTAGGCAATCAGTAAAATTAGAGTTGGAATACCATATGGTTTCTAATCTTTTTGGTCTCCTATTTATGAGCATGTAGTCTTTGTACTCTGTAAATATCGCATAATCAGATTGGCTACTTTCTAATGATCCACCTTAAGGTTACTTTAAATATCTGCCTAATATTTCAATAATGTACACAATATCTATACACGTACATAATTTAGCATACATAAAACTCCTTACTGCAAATGCATAAGGGAAATTTTATATCTCTTTTTACTAAATCTCATTCTTAGGGCACTAACCGAGACTGAACTTATCACCTTTAGCAATGAGCATATCTTTTAGGACATAGTCCTTTATGTTATACCTACTAAGTGCCATATCGATATAATTCTTTTGTGATAAACTCGGGATAACTCGAGTATGATCTCAATGTATCTGAATTTCTAATACAATAAATGCATCCCTAAGATCTTTCATCTTAAAAATTCTTTTATAAAAATCTCTTTATTTTGTGCAATAGGCTTATATCGCTACTTGTTAGCAAAATGTCATTGACATAAAAAACTAGAAAGTTTGTCTCTCATGGATTTCATCTCATCCTTTACAGTCTCCATCAACTTATAAGAATTAGAATTTTGTTTGCCTTGACTGAAATTAATTAGATCATTTCTTAGTCTAATATCAAACTCATGTTCTTAGATATAGAAGTCAAAATCATCCGAAATTGTACTTCTCCTTTCTCTAATGGATCTTCTCAATGTCACTTATTCTTAAGGTTACTGAGGTTATTCTTAATGAATATGAGCAAATTCTTTATATTAGATTAGGAGCTCTATATATTGTCTTGTATTTTTGGATCTGCTTCTTGAATAATGTCAGAAAAATAAGTCTGATCCTTTTTAATAGCAGCTATAGGAAAATAAATAAATTTATCTTTAAAGACAATATCCCTAATATATTTTATCTCCCCCAAACTCAACATTCTCAAAAAATTTAGCATTCTCTTCTAAAAAAGGTTTTACTTGAGGGATCATAAAATGTGAAACCCTTCGATCTTTCAAAATATCCAATTAAATAATAGCTAACTATTTTAAGTCCAGCTTTTTTTTTCATTAGGCCTATATGGCTTAGCCTCAGCTGAATAACCCTAGACATACATGTGTCTAATACTAGGCTTTTACTAGTCCATAACTCATACGGAATATTAGATACTGTTTTACCTAGAACTCTATTAAGGATATAAACTATAATCTTTACTGCTTCTCCCTATAGTGATTCAAGTAAAGAAGAATGATTAATCATACTTCTCACCATTCTTTAAGTGTTCGGTTTCGTCTCTTAGCAACACCATTCATGCTTGGTTTACTAGGCATTGTGTATTATGAGACAATGCCACACTCCTCTTGAAATTTAACAAAAAAGGTAATGGACATTGATAACCTAATCTGTCGTATCTTTCATAGTATTCACTACCACAGTTAGCTTTGACAACTTTAATTTTCTTGCCAAGTTGATTTTCAACTTCAGCTTTCAAAACATTAAACATGTTCAGAGATTGAGGCTTTTCATGAATCAATTAAAGATACCTAAAACGAGAATCGTTGTCAATGAACATAATAAAATACTATTGGCTATTCCAAGAAGCCGTGGGAAATAGTCCATAAATATTAGTATTTATTAATTTTAAGACGTTGTTGCTCCTATTGGCATCTAATGTTTTATTATTTATCTGTTTTCCCTTAATATATTCAATACAGGCTTTAAAATATGTTAGATTAAGAGAATCAAGAATTTCATCTGACATAAGTCTTTCTATTCTCTGTTTATAGATATATCCTAAATGCTTATGCCATAGCATTACGAAATTCTTCTCAGTTAATTTTTATTTTGTGCCACGTTTATTAACATGTAAGGATTCATTAAAAAGAGACATGAGTATTTAATTTATAAATATTATCAATAAAAGAACTAATACCAATAAGATTTGAATTTTGAAAGAGACAAACTTATTGTTTCTGAATAAACAAGAATATCCCAATTTGTCTTAACTAAAAATCGTAAATATATCTAAATGATAGTACATAATTAGTCTTATCTAAATTAAAATAATATTTGGTCTCTAATTGTAATCTAAACAATCATTTGGCCTCTACAAGAGCTGCATTGTTGTTTTCCACTTATATGCATCTTTCAGCATCAATTGAAAATTTACTCTTAAGACAATATTGCATAGACACACTTATGTGAGTAGTTGTACTTGTAACTACCCACAAAGTATGTTTAGCTACAAAGGCTAAATTAATTTCAAAACAAACAAAGTTAAGAAGTATATATTTCTTAACTCCTTATTTGGCGTATTGGGGACAATCCTTCTTCACATGACTATCCATTTTGTAGAAGAAATAAGTAATGACCGAATCTTATTTCTTTTGCATCTTATTATATGAAGTCCTCATTGTAGTTTTCTTTCTTTTATTCCTTTGTCTTTTCATATTTGGTAATCTTATTCTGAGAAGTATTTGTTGAGTGAGCACTTTCAATTTTTTCTCGCTTCAATTTGTCTTCTTATTGCACACAATGTGAAATGAGCTCATTAAGAGTCCATTTAACCTTTGGGGTGTTGTGACTTACTTTAAATTAATTGTAGTGTGTAGGAAGAGATATCAAACCAGATGCACGAGCAAGTTATTAGACAGCTCTAACTTTAGTGCCTTTAGTCTTAAAGCGATATTAGACATCTTATGATGTACTCCCTTATATTCCTTTTGCCATTATACCTTATTGAAATGAGGTTAGCTAGTAGCATACTTGTTTGTCTTTTCATTTTTTGCAAAGTGTTGTTCAGTTTTCTCAAGGAATTTCTTAGCATTTTCTTTCTCAAAAATATTGCTTTAAACATAAGAATAAAATTTATATTAAGAAATATAGTAAAAATAGATAAAACTTACATAGAATACATAACAAAACAACAAGCTTACAATCATGTCATTATTTTAAGCATATATATACATGACATAAATAAACATATAAATGTGGGCTCCATCACGAGATACCTAGTACAACATTGATATTTAATCTTTGGACAGAAATATCAATTGTAAATAGGTACTCTTAATGCAGTAATCAAATGTTGATAATAAATCCTGCCAACAATAAGTCTTTCTTTAGACCGACTTTATTGTATGCATGAAAAACTTGATAATTATCACACATTTATTACCGCAAATATGCTTATTATTTGGCCAAAAAATAATCTTCCTTTCGGCCGATTACTTTTCAAATAAATAATAAATATATTATCTTAATACCCTAAAATAAAGAAATCTTAATAACAGAAGTTATTTTGGCAACATGTTATTTCAATCAATTTATTTCAAAAAATAAGATAAGTAGTGCAAAGAAAAATAATTGAATGCCTACAAATAAAAACAATTAAGTTCTTCTGATGCACTAGAGTGGTGCATGGTGCCAACGCTATTGTGGTTACAATGCTGATAATGGTTCAAAACAAGGTCAATGATTGTCGAGTCAAATCTAAATAGGTAAAATTTTAGGTTATATCTCTATGAATTGGGTCGGATAGAACCAATTCTTCCAAAAATAACTAAGAACCCCTAAATTTTAATTTTAAATTTTCTAACTTTGAATTTGAAAATTCTCAAAAATAGACCACAAAATAAATTTGGGTCAAAATTAGGACCTATTTATAAATTTCTTAAAGTTTTATGCCAAACTATAATTACTTAAAGTTAGAAAGGCTGAGTGAAAAGCCAATTACATGGGACCTATTTGAAAATATTACAAATTTATGACCAAATTATAATTATCCTAAACGTTAAGAGGTTGTATGAAAATAGCCACTACTATTAGGGCCTATTTACAAATTTTCTAAACTTTTATGATTAAAATAGAATTTAAAAAAATTAAGAGGGGTCTAAATGATATTTATCAGATAAATCTTTTGCACCTTTGCCCCGGCAATCCTTTCTTTCTTTTTTTTCTATAAACAAAAAATTATAAATAAAAAATAAAAAAAATTCTAAATTGTCTAAGAATGAACAAGGCCAAATTGAAGTTGAATTTTGATATTTTTTATCATTAGTTTTTCAAATCAATAATCCTTAACTATATTTGAACCCTTAAATCACAATAAAAATCATAAACTTAATATTTTTTCCTCAACAAAATTATAAATAATTCATACATATAATGTCTTTGCCTTAAATAACCATATGAGAAAGATATTCAAAATATGAATGTATGTATTAACAACCCCAATAATTTAATATGATTTTCGCTCTAATACTATTTATTGGACATAATCATAAATTGGATTCATATTCATAAGAATATAACCCAATATCTATCATGTCAAATTATCAGGATAAGATGTTAAGAAAAAAAAATATATACTTAAGGAATTCATGGTGATTAGAACTTAAAGATTAGTAGTCTTAAATAAGAATTACAAGTACAATGCTATTCCACAGTAAAATTTATATAGGCAATGAGTTTCTCTCTGTGATTGAAAAAGAGGAGAAGAGTTCTACGTATTTTGATTTTACTTAGAGACCTTAGAAAATGTCATTATATACCACGTTCAATTATGATCACATAATTTATAATCTAACTAGTATTGAATTTCTACACATAACAAACCTATATTATATTAGATATCTTTAAAGCTCAACAAAATATAATTCAAATAAATCATTTAAACTGACCCTTATTTAAGATAATTTATAATGTATAATTATTGTTGATATATAAACCTACATAAATGATATTATAAAATATAACAATGATCAATAAGAAAAAAAGGAGAAAACATTTTAGGTCAAAAATTGATGAAAGCATAAATTGAGACTTATCTTTATTTTTCAAAATTTATAAGGGTATTTTAAGATAAAAATTATTAAAATCCTCAGTACTAACAGTAAAAAGCATATGAAATGCTAATTGAGGAAAACATTAACTTAAGTGTTTTGTTTAAAATTTTTGTTTTTAATAAAGGACCTTTTACTTTAAAAAAAATTATTTAAATTATTAAAAAATACTACTACTCTGACCCTTCTATTTTTTTTTCAAATTATAATAAGAATCATAGGCACCACCCATCAAGTATTTTATTAAAATATTAAAGAAATTATACATATAATCTTTAGTTCCATCGAATTCACAAAAATTATATATATTTTTTTAGGAACTGCCTTCAGTACAGTCGGTGGTGTCATACAACTGACTGTCTCAGCCATTAAATTACTCTAATGGTTGAGATTTGATGATATAAACTTGTACAACAGGTTACTTGAAAAATATCAAAAGTCTCCTTAATATTTAATTAAATATCAAATAATTTTTTTAAAATTAAATCATTAACAAAATATCCCTTTATAATATTAAAAATTTAAAGATAATATATTACATTGTATGTTATAATTTTAATTTTAATAATATTAAATCTTATAATTATAATTATAATGTTAATTTTAATTACATTAAATCTTATAATTTTAATTTTAATTTCAATTATGTTAAATATTATAAGTTCAATTTTTATTTTATCTTAATTAGGTTAAATAATTTTAATTTCAAATTTAATTTCAATTTTGATTTTAATTATATTAAATGTTATCATTTCAATTCTAAATTTAATTTCAATTACGTTAAATGATACAATTTTAATTTCAATTACGTTAAATATCATAATTTCAATTTCAATTATGTTAAATGTTACAATTCCAAGTTCAATTTCAATTGTTAAAATTTTATAATTTCAAATCCAATTTCAATTTTAATTACATTAAATGTTATAATTTCAATTTCAATTTCGATTTCAATTACGTTAAGAGTTATAATTTCAATTCTAATTTCAATTCCAATTTCAATTATATTAAATGTTATAATTCTAATTTCAATTTCGTTAAATTTTATAATTCTACATCCATTTCGATTTCATTTATATTAAATGTTATAATTTTAAATTCAATTTCAAATTCATTTAGGTTAAAAGTTACAATTCCAATTTCGATTATGTTAAATGTTATAATTCTAATTCTAATTTTAATGACATAAAATATTATAATTCCAATTTTAATTTCACTTACTTTAAATATTATAATTCAAATTTAAATTTTAATTACGTTAAAATTATAATTTCATTTATATTTTAAATTTAAATTTAAATTAAATTAAATATTAAATATTATAATTCCAATTTCAATTCTAATTTTAATGACATAAAATAATATAATTTCAATTTCAGTTTTAAATACATTAAATGTTATAATTCTAATTTTAAATTTAATTTTAATTTTAATTATGTTAAATATTATAATTTCAATTTCAGTTTTAAGTACATTAAATGTTATAATTCTAATTTTAAATTTAAATTTAAATTTAATTATGTTAAATATTATAATTTCAATTTCAATTTCAGCTTCAATTACGTTAAACATTATAATTTCAATTCCAATTTTAAACTCAATTTCAATTACCTTAAATGTTATAATTAATAATTTTAATTTTAATTTCAATAACATTAAATATTAATTTCATCAACGTTAAATATTATAATTTTAATTCCAATTTCAATAACGTTAAATGCTATAATTTTAATTCTAATTGCAATTTTAATTACGTTAAATCTTATAATTTCAATTTCGTTAAATGTTATAATTTCAAATCCAATTTCAATTTGATATTATATAATTAGTTTATATTTAAAAAATATTTTTAAAAATAAATTAAATTAAATGATAAAAATTTGTAAAAATAATCTATAACTGTCACCAAAAACGATGGCCGACTGGTGACTAGACGCCATTTTTTTGCGATACTTCTGCGATAAAAAATATCAAATTTTATATCATTAAACTATTTTTTGCTTAATCTACACAATTGTGGGTCATTTTGTTTTCCAAAAAAAAGATTGAAAAATGTCAAATATAGTGATGAGGGGTGGTGGCCACCACCACCCTATCAAATGGTAAGGTGGTGACTTGCATCACCCCTACCTATGGACAGATCGTCGATCTATCTATAGATGGAAGCGATGTAAGTCACCGCTCCATCATTTAATAGCGAGTGATGAAGTTGCCGCTTCTCACCACTACATTTGACTATTTTTTAGTATTTTGCTTCTAAAAATGTCTTCACCATTGTGTAAATAAAAAAAAATAAACTATAATGACTTAAAATATGATCTTTTTTATGCTAGAGACTTGCCAAAAAATGACGCTAGCAGTCGTCTTTGATGACAGTTATATTTTTTTTAATGATTTATTATTTAATTTAATTTTTTATAAAAATATTTTTAAAAATATTACCAATTATACAATGACACGTGTTAGTTTGTGCCACGTTCTAATTTTTAATTTAATTTTATGGTTAAATTACTTTTTTTTATCTTTCTACCATTAAAACTAACGATAAAAATTAACAGATTAGGAATATTTGGATATTTTATCTCTAATTGGGATAAAGTTGTATTTATGCCTAAAATATTGAGGTAAATTTATTGTTGTCCCTTAAATCTTATAATTCAAATTTCAATTACATTAAATATTATAATTTTAATTAGGTTAAATAATTTTAATTCTAAATTTAATTTCAATTACATCAATGTTATGATTTGAATTCTAATTTTGATTTCAAATACATTAAATGATATAATTTCAATTCCAATTTCAATTTCAATTACGTTAAATTTTATAATTTCAATTTTAATTTCAAATTCAATTTTAATTATGTTAAATGTTACAATTTTATTTTTAAATTTAATTAATTTAAATGTTATAATTTTAATTTCAATTATATTAATTATTATAATTCAAATTTCAATTTAAATTACATTAAATATTAATATTTCAAATCCAATTTCAATTTCAAGTACATAAAATGTTATAATTCTAATTACAATTTCGATTTCAATTACATTAAATGTTATAATTTTAATTATAATTTCAATTATGTTAAATATCATAATTCCAATTTCAATTTTGATTTCTCTGATATTCAATGTTATAATTGTAATTCTAATTTCAATTTTAATTATTTTAAAGTTATCATTCTAATTTCTATTTCTATTATGTTAAATGTTATAATTCAAATTCTAATTCTAATTTTAATTACATAAAATATTATAATTATAATTTCAGTTTCAAATACATTAAATGTTATAATTACAATTCTTATTTTAATTTTAATTTCAATTACGTTAAGCGTTATAATTTCAATTTCAACTTTAATTAAGTTAAACATTATAATTCTAATTTCAATTTCAACTTAATTACGTTAAATGTTATAATTTTAATTCTAATTATTATTTAAATTTTAATTACGTTAAATGTTATAAATTCAAATTTAATTTTAATTTCAATTACGTTAAATATTATAATTATAATTCCAATTTTAATTACAGTAAATGTTGTAATTTTAAACCCACTTTCAATTTCAAGTGTATAAATGTTATAAATCCAATTCTATTTCTGATTCAAATTTTAATTTGTTATAATTTTAATTTTAATTTTAAATTAAATTTTAATAAAGTTAAACATTATAATTAAAAGTCCAATTTAGATTTCAACAAATCTGAAATTGGAAGTTAGAAATATATTTTGGACTTGTTATATATTGTTTGCAACAAATCAATAATTTGAAATTATAAATATATTTTGAAAAATTAGAAATTTGTTTGTGAATTATTTACTTTGAAAATTAAAATTTTGAATTTGTTATATATTTTTGAAATTAAGAGTTGGAATGTTAAGATAGTTTAATAAATTTCTTGAAAATTAATATATATATATATGCAAAATATAAAAACACACAAATAAAAGGTAAAGGTTAAAACTTAAAAACAACAAAACTTTAATTTAGCTGAACTAAAATATTTTGTTATATATTTTTAAATTTAATGTAATTTAAATTTTTATTTATAATTTTAATAAAAAATGGTTACTTGAATATTAATTATTCATTAACTTAGAACAATATTTACAATTTTAAGTATTAAGTTAAATACAATTTAATAAAAAATTAAAGATTAAATATAAAATTTTCAATTTCAATATCCCATGACGACCTGTCGTGGCGCCACGTGATAAGGCTTTTTATGTTAACTATGGTTATTTAAAACACATATAAAATATCATCCCTCTGCATTATAATATATTTTTGGTGAAATTAAATACAAACACACAATTTATAAATAAGTGGGAATATGTAGTATATTGTGTGAGAATACGTAGTATATTGAGTGTAAATAATTAGTATGTTAAGTGGGAAAATGTAGTATATTAAGACGGAACACGTAGTAAATTGAGTGGTAACACGTAGTATATTGAGTGGAAACAAGTAGTATATTGAGTGGAAACAAGTAGTATATTGAGTGGAAACACGTTATTTATTGAGTGGGAACATTTAGTGTGTTAAGTGGGAACACGTAGTATATGGAGTGAAAAAACATAGTTAATTGAGTGGGAACATATAGTATACTAAGTGGGAACACGTTTGTATATTGAGTGGGAACACGTTTGTATATTAAGTGGGAACACGTAGTATGTTAACTAGGAACACGTAGTATATTAAGTAGGAACACGTAGTGTATTGAGTGAGAACACGTAGTATATTGAGTGGGAACACATTGTATATTGAGTAGGAATATGTAGTATGTTAAGTCGGAACACATAGTATATTGAGTGAAAACATGTTATTTATTGAGTGAAAAAAATTAGTATGTTAAGTGGAAACACGTAACATATTGAGTGTGAACACGTAGTAACTTGAGTGGGAATACGTAGTATATTAAGTGGGAACACGTAGTAAATTTAGTGGGAACACGTTATATATAGAGTGAGAACATTTAGTACGTTAAATGGGAACACGGAGTATATTGAGTGGGAATACGTAGTAAATTGAGTGGGAACACATATTATATTGAGTGGGAACACATTTTATATTGAGAGGGAACATTTAGTATGTTAAGTGGGAACATATAGTATATTAAGTGGGAACACGTTATATATTGCGTGGGAACATTTAGTATGTTACGTGGGAACACGTAACATATTGAGTATGAACACGTAGTAAATTGAGTGGGAACACGTAGTATATTAAGTAGGAACACCAAATAAATTTAGTGGGAACACATTATATATAGAGTGAAAATGTTTAGTATGTTAAGTGGGAACACATAGTATATTGAGTGAGAACACGTAGTAAATTGAGTGAGAACACGTAGTATATTGAGTGGGAACATATTTTTTATTGAGTAGGAACATTTAGTATGTTAAGTGGGAATATGTAGTATATTGAGTGGGAGCACGTAGTATATTAAGTGGGAACACGTAGTAAATTGAGTGTGAACACATAGTATATTTAGTGAGAACAAGTAATATATTAAGTGGGAACACGTAGTATATTAAGTGGGAATATTTAGTATGTTAAGTGGAAACAAGTAATATATTAAGTGGGAACACATAGTATATTAAGTGGAAACACAAGTTGTAACATGTTGTATATTAAGTGAGAACACGTAGTATATTGAGTAGGAACAGTTAGTATGTTAAATGAAAAGAAGTAGTATATTAAGTGGGAACACGTAGTATATTAAGTAGCAGCAGTTAGTATGTTAACTAGGAACAATTAGTATGTTAAGTGGGAACACGTAATATATTGAGTAGGAACATTTAGTATGTTAAGTAGCAACACATACTATATTAGGTGGTAACATGTAATAAATTGAGTAGGAACATGTAGTATATTAAGTGGAAACACATTGTATATTGAGTGGGAACATTTAGTATGTTAAGTAAAAACACGTAGTATATTGAGTGGGAACGCGTAGTATATTATGTGGGAACACGTAGTATATTAGGTGGGAACACGTTATATATTGAGTGAGAATATTTAGTATATTGAGTGGGAACACGTAGTATATTGAGTGGGAACACATTTTATATTAAGGGAGAACATTTAGTATGTTAAGTGGGAACACGTAGTATATTGAGTGGGATCACGTTATATATTGAGTGTGAACATTTAGCATTTTAAGTGGGAACACGTAGCGTATTGAGTGCTAAAACGTAGTAAATTGAGTAGGAACACGTAGTATATTAAGTGGGAACACTTAGTAAATTTAGTGGGAACACGTTTTATATAGAGTGGGAACATTTAGTATGTTAATTGGGAACACGTAGTAAATTGAGTGGGAACACATAGTAAATTGAGTGGGAACACGTAGTATATTGAGTGGGAACACATTTTATATTAAGTGGGAACATTTTGTTTGTTAAGTGGGAACATGTAGTATATTGAGTGGGAGCACGTAGTATATTAAGTGGGAACACGTAGTAAATTGAGTGGGAACATGTAGTATATTTAGTGGAAACAAGTAGTATATTATGTGTGAACACGCAGTATATTAATTGGAAACATTTAATATATTGAGTGAGAACACGTAGTATATTAAGTGAGAATATTTAGTATGTTAAGTGGAAATAAGTAATATATTAAGTGGGAACAAGTAATATATTAAGTGGGAACATATAGTATATTAAGTGGAAACACAAGTGGGAACATGTTGGAACATTTAATATATTGAGTGGGAACACGTAGTATATTAAGTGGGAATATTTAGTATGTTAAGCGGAAACATATAGTATATTAAGTGGAAACACAAGTGAGAACATGTTGTATATTAAGTGGAAACACGTAGTATATTGAGTGGGAACAGTTAGTATTTTAAATGGGAACAGGTAGTATATTAAGTGGAAACACGTAATATATTGAGTGGCAATAGTTAGTATGTTAAGTAGGACAATTAGTATGTTAAGTGAGAACACGTAATATATTGAGTAGGAACATTTAATATGTTAAGTAGCAACACATACTATATTGGGTGGGAACATGTAGTAAATTAAGTGGGAACACGTAGTATATTAAGTGGGAACATTTAGTATGTTAAGTAAAAACACGTAGTATATTGAGTGGCAATACGTAGTATATTCAGTGGGAACACGTAGTATATTCGGTGAGAACACGTAGTAAATTGAGTGGGAACATGTAGTACATTGAGTGGGAACACGTTATATATTGAGTGAGAACATTTAGTATGTTAAGTGGGAACACGTAGTATATTGAGTGGGAACATGTAGTAAATTTAGTGGGAACACGTAGTATATTGAGTGGGAATACGTAGTATATTGAGTGGGAACACATTTTATATTGAGAGGAAACATTTAGTATGTTACGTAGGAACACGTAGTATATTGAGTGAGAATACGTTATATATTGAGTTGGAACATTTAGCATGTTAAGTGGGAACATGTAGTAAATTGAGTGGGAACATGTACTATATTATGTGGTAACACGTACTATATTATGTGAGAACACGTAGTAAATTTAGTGGGAACACGTAATATATAAAGTGGGAATATTTAGTATGTTAAGTGGGAACACGTATATATTGAGTGGAAACACGTTGTATATTGAGTTGGAACACGTAATATATTGAGTGGGAACATTTATTATGTTAAGTGGCAACACGTAGTATACTAAGTGGGAACACATAGTATATTGAGTGGGAACATTTAGTATGTTAAGTGGGAACATGTAGTATATTTAGTGGCAACACGTAGTATATTATGTGGAAACACGTTGTATTTTGAGTAGGAACATTTAACATGTTAAATGGGAACACGTAGTATATTGAGTGGGAACACATTGTATATTAAGTGGGAATACGCTGTATATTAAGTTGGAACATTTAGTAGATTAAGTGGGAACACGTATTCCCATTGTATATTGAGTGAGAATATCTAGTATATTAAGTCGGAACACATAGTAAATATAGTGGGAACACGTAATATATTGAGTGAGAACACCTATTATATTGAGTGAGAACACGTAGTATATTGAGTGGGAACACGTTATATATTTAGTGGGAACATTTAGTATATTAAGTGGGAATACGTTGTATATTGAGTGGGAACATTTAGTATGTTAAGTGGGAACAAGTATTATATTAAGTGGGAACGCGTAATATATTAAGTAAGAACATTTAATATATTAAGTGGGAACATTTGGTATGTTAAATGGGAACAAGTGTATATTGAGTGGGAACACGTAGTAAATTAAATGGGAACACGTAGTATATTAAGTGGGAACACGTAATATATTAAGTGGGAACATTTAATATATTAAGTGGGAACACGTAGTATATTAAATGGAAATATTTACTATGTTAAGTGGAAACAAGTAATATATTAAGTGGGAATACGTAGTATATTAAGTGTAAACACAGGTGGGAACACGTTGTATATTAAGTAGGAACACATAGTATATGCAGTGGGAACAATTATTATGTTAAATGGGAACATGTAGTATATTAAATGGGAACACATAGTATATTAAATAGCAATAATTAATATGTTAAGTAAGAGCAATTAGTATGTTAAGTGGGAACACGTAATATATTGAGTAGGAACATTTAGTATGTTACGTGACAACACATATTATATTGGGTGGAACATATAGTAAATTGAGTGGAAACACATAGTATATTAAGTGGGAACACGTTATATATTGAATGGGAACACGTAGTATGTTAAGTGGGAACACGTAGTAAATTGAGTGGGAACACGTAGTATATTAAATATTTTCAGTGAATATACTATGTGTTCCCACTCAACATACTAAATTATCCCATTCAATATACTACGTGTTCCCACTCAATATACTACGTGTTCCCACTCAGTTTACTACGTGTTCCAACTTAACATACTAAATGTTCCCACTCAACGTGTTTTCACTCAATTTACTACGTGTTCCCACTTAACATAATATATGTTCCTACTCAATATACATCGTGTTCTCACTCATTATACTACTTGTTTCTACTCAATTTATTACATGTTCCCACTCAATAAACTACGTGTTCCTACTTAACATACTAAATGTTCTCACTCAATATACATCGTGTTCCAACTCAATATATTACGTGTTCCCACTCAATATACTACGTGTTCTCACTCAATACACTACGTGTTTCAACTTAATATAATAAATGTTCCCACTCAATATATAACTTGTTCCCACTCAGTATACTACATTTTCTCACTCAATACACTACGTGTTTCCACTTAATATACTAAATGTTCATACTCAATGTACAACGTATTCCTACTCAATATACTATGTGTTACCACTTAACATACTATATGTTCCCACTCAATATACAATGTGTTCTCACTCAATATATTACGTGTTTCCAATTAATATACTACATGTTCTCACTTAACATGCTAACTGTTCCTACTCAATATATTATTTGTTCTCACTTAGCATACTAACTGTTCCTACTCAATATATTAAATATTTCCATTTAATATACTATGTGTTCCCACTCAATATATTAAATGTTCCGACTTAACATACTACATATTCCTACACATATACTACGTGTTCCTACTTAATATACTACCTGTTCGTACTTAACATACTAACTGTTCCCACTCAATATACTACTTGTTGTCCTTTAATATACTACGTGTTTCCACTTTTGTTCCCACTTAATATACTATATGTTCCTATTTAAGATATTACTTATTTCCACTTAACATACTAAATGTTTCTACTTAATATACTGCGCGTTCCTACTCAATATATTAAATGTTCCCACTTAATATATTACGTATTCCACTCAATATATTACGTGATCCCACTTAATATATTAATTGTTTGTACTTAACATAATAACTGTTCCCACTCAATATATTATGTGTTGCCACTTAATATACTACGTGTTTCCACTCAATATACTACGTGTTCCCACTCAATATAATATGTGTTCTCACTTAACATAATACGTGTTCCCACTCAATATAATATGTGTTCCCACTTAACAAACTACACGTTCTCACTCAATATACAACGTGTTCCCAATTAATATACTACGTGTTCCCACTCAATTTACTACCTGTTCTCAGTTAATATACTACTTTGTTCTCACTTAACATACTAACTGTTTCTACTCAATATATTACTTGTTCCAACTTTACATACTAACTGTTCCTACTTAATATATTAAATGTTCCCACTTAATATACTACGTGTTCCCACTCAATATATTAAATGTTCCCACTTAATATACTACGTATTCTCACTCAATATACTGCGTGTTACCACTTAATATACTATCTGTTCACACTTAACTTACTACATGTTCCCACTCAATATACTACCTGTTTACACTTAATATACTATGTATTTTCACTTAATATACTACGTGTTTCTACTTAATATATTACTTGTTTCCACTTAACATACTAAATATTCCTACTTAATATACTATGTGTTTTCACTCAATATATTAAATGTTCCTATTTAATATACTACGTATTCCCACTTAATATACTATTTGTTCTCACTTAATATACTACGTGTTCCTAGTGAATATACTACGTGTTCCCACTCAATATACTACATTTAACATAATAGGAATTGAATTTAAAATTAGAATTGAAATTATAACCTTTAACAAAATTAGAATTAAAATTGTATTTGAAATTATAACATTTAAACTAATTGAAACTAAAATTGGATTGTAATTGCAACATTTAATAAAATTAAAATTGAAATTGGATTTCAAATGTAATATTTAATGTACTTAATGTAATTGAAATTAAATTTAAAGTTAAAATTGAAATTATAACATTTAACGTATTTAAAATTGTAATTAGAATTGCATTTAGAATTACAACATTCAACGTACTTGGAATTAAAATTAAAATTATATTTAGAATTATAACATTTAATATAATTAGAATTAAAAATTGATTTGAAATATAACATTTAATGTAAATGAGATTAAAATTATAATTTAAGTGATAATATTTAACATTATTAAAATTAGATTTGAAATTATAATATTTACATAATTGAAATTAAAATTGGAATTGAGATTATAACATTTAATGTAATTACAATTGAAATTGGATTTCAATAACATTTAACGTATATGAAATTAAATTTAAAATTAGATTTGTAATTATAATATTTAATGTAGTTAAAATTAAATTTAAAATTAGATTTTATAACTATAATATTAAACGTAATTGAAATTAATATTGAATTTGAAATTATAACATATAATGTAATTAAAATTAAAATTGAAATTGGAATTATAATATTTTACGTAATTGAAATCGAAATTAGAATTGGATTTATAATATTTAATATAATTAAAATTAAATTTTGAATTAGAAATATAACATTTAATGTTATTGAAATTGTAATTAGAATAATAATATTTAACATAATTAAAATCAAAATTAGAATTAAAATTATAACATCTTACGTAATTGAAATCGACATTGTAATTAAATATAACATTTAAATTAATTAAAATTATAATTGTATTTGAAATTATAATATTTAACATAATTAAAATTGATATTGAAATTATAACATTTAACATAATGAAATTAGAATCAAAATTATAATATTTAATGTAATTAAAATTAAAATTATAACATTTAACATAACTGAAACTGAAATTAAATTTAGAACTATAACATTTTATGTAATTAAAATTGAAATTACAATATTTAATGTAATTAAATTTGAATTTCAAATTAGAATTGGAATTATAAAATTTAATGTAATTGAAATTAAAATTAGATTTAGAATTATCAACATTTAATGTAATTAAATTTGAAATTAAAATTAATTTTAGAATTAAAAAAATTTAACTTAATTTAAATTAAATTTAAATTAGAATTAGATTTATAATATTTAATACAATTAAAATTGAAATTAATTTTATAATTATAATATTTAACCTAATTGAAATTAAAATTAAAAATTAAAATTTAATCTATAGCATTTAACATAACTGAAATTGAATTTAAAATTATAATATTTTACGTTATTAAAATTAGAATTGAAATTAAAATTATAATATTTAACATAATTAAAATATAAATTAAATTTAAAATTATAACATTTATTGTAATCGAAAGTAAAAAAAATTTTATATGTATTTTGTCTTTATTTTTTTATTAATTGTTATCATTAAAATAATATTTAATTTATGTTTATAAATTTTTATATAAAATATATTTTATTTTTTGAAAATAAATATTATAATAAAATTATTTTCTTTTTATTAATTTAATTTTAGACTTAAATAATTTTAAATTTATAACATAATTATATATATTAATTATATTAATATATAAAGGATCTGTATAAAAAAAAATTAAAATAACAGATAATATTTTATATTGTTAATCATTTTAATTATGTCAGTTGATTGTATGATACAGTCAGTTATACTGTAATTTATTTTATTTTTTTAAAGTTTTAAAAATTATATATAAGCTGACAAAAGTATTTTCTCTTTCATGTCAGGTTCTCCGTACCTGAAAAAGACAACTAATAAACCTAGTTCGATAAAACCCATGGCCTAGGTTCATGTCATTACGAACGTGTTGTGAACAGTACAACAAATATAGGCTACCCAGTTGTCACAAGGGATGCTCATAAAGCACACCATTATCACTATTATAATTTAAATCGAAGCAGCGATATTTGAATTCAAGATATGTCCACTTCAAATAATATACAGTAGATTTTTTATTATTAAATCATTTATTTAAAAAAAGTTTTAAGAAAAAACACTTTTTGTAAACTTCTCAATACCTCCTTTTTGGATTTAATTAATTTTTCTAATTTCATTTTTTTATTTATAAAAACCTGTTCTTTTCGTATTTAAATCCAGTGGAGATATTTATAATTAGACTACAAACAAACAAAAATACATTTTTGTTTGAAAAAATAAAACTTATAAAAGAAATTATAATTTGCTCAAAAAAATGACCCCTTTTTTTTAGTGGTCACTATAGATTGTTCAACTGCAGAAAAACTGGGAAGAAGAAAAGAATAGATTTTTTTTAAGCAAAAGAGGTTGGTCATTGGATAACATAAGAAAGAAAAATGAGAATTTTATTAAAAGGTAGAATAAATATGCAAATGTCTTAAATATTAATTCTAGCATTGTATTCAATAAAGCAAATAATAATTAAGATAGGGTTTTTTTGTTTTTTTTGGGGGGGGTGGAGGAGAGCGGGGGAGAGGGAACAAATAAAATCTTATAAGCAAAGTTTTGAAAAGGAGAAAAAGATAGAGTAAATAGAGAGATTTTTTTTAAGGTTATTTTGGGATTAGTGGTTGTTCATTGATTGCTAATTGTAAATTTACAGGAGATCTGAAGCGCAATTTTTCTTGTGCTTTATTTTTCTTTACAGGGTCTTAAAGAAAAGCAGTTTTCTACCAGATTTTCTCCCATGATGTTTTTATTTTTCTTTTTATTATATTAATTATTTATTCATATAAAAATCATATTTACAATTATAATTACAATAAAATAATATTAATGTGCTTTAAGTTTTAGATATTTTATTTCATATAATACATACAACACAGACTAATTGGCATCAACTTTTGATTGATTTATTACAAGTTATATAGTATAAAAAAGTGTAATAGATTATTTTAAAAATTACAATATCTCTTTATGTCAATATTAATGCTACACTTTTTATATTTTATCTTAAAATTTTTATTTAAAATATTGTGTCAAAAAATTATTAAGTGATGAAATAATATAATAAATAATTATAAAAATTATACAATTTTATGATTTCATAATTATTTAATATATTAATTTTATATAAAAATTTTAAAATAATATTTATAAAATGTAATATTACTCTTCTACCAAATAAACTCATAAGGCATTATATGCCATTTATAAAATGAAAATTTTGATATATTTTGCTGATCTTATTGAGTTTTTTTTTTTCAAAGTCATCAATATCTGCTTCGGCGGGGCACATCTCGGAGAAAATTGGATCTTATCGAAGGGCCCTACAACAGCGGAGGGGTCGCGGCTCAGTGCAAAATCGTTGGTCTCAGTGGAGGACGGCTATGCCACGGATGAATATCATGCCCACTGAGAGAAAATAAAAGACAAGGCAAAGAAATATAAAAATAAAATAGACGAAACAAAAAAAAAAGAGAAATGAGTAGAGAGGGGTGGCTATGTTTTACATCCAGTGGAGGAGAGAACTTTAGGTGGTGGCACTAAGTTGTCCTCCTCGATTTGAGAGAAAAGTACATAACTCTTTGTTGAGATTAATTTAAAAGAAAAAACAAAAAATCAATACACTTGCAATAAGATTAGGAGAATACTGTTAAATTGAAAAGACATTACAGTTAAGAATTATCATAATATTTTTTTAATAAATTTATAATTTTTATATAATTTATAATATATTAAAAAATTTACTATTACGGTAAACTATATACCCCACTAAATTTATATATACAAATATGTTATATTCTTCTAATTTCTCTATAAAAGGAACGGCTAATATAATACTTGGTCTCACTTCCGGAATTCTATTGATGATGGTGATGATGCCATTGCCAACTGGGTTTCGGTTCAATCCCACAGATGAAGAGCTCGTCCAATTGCTACAGAGGAAAGATTCTGGCCACCAAATGCCTATTCATAGCCATTTCATTCCTGAAAAAGATGTCTACGAGCTTGATCCAAAACATCTTCAATGTCTGTTAAACTCCCTTCTTTCTTCTGGGCATTCTATATGTTCCGTGATTTACTTTACTGAGAGCTTTGCATTTTTTATTTCATTCCTGACTAATGGCCACATTGTAAAAAAAGAAATTTCTACAATGTTGGCATTTTCAATTGGAAATAACATCACTGCCAGTTGAAATCCTCGCATTGCGTGAATTGTTCATTTAATTCTCAGTTTGCACAAATTTATTCGTCTTGTGTAAATCTGTTCTATATTTGTGTTTTCAACTCTCTCAGAGCTGGATAAAGTACTTTTAGTTGCATTCACTTGGAGTTGAGCTGGCTTTACTAAATTTCATGTACCTCTCGTGTTGAAAAACAGAACTATATCCGAATTTTAAATCGAATGAGCACTTTATTTTGTAACTCATTTGTGATAAAGATGATTCCACATTTTGCCAAATTATTTTTTTTATATTTACAATCTAACGTACCTTTTTTTTTTATATCGGATATACAGGGGATACCAATGTAGCACTATCCAAGAACGAAAGATTTTACTACTGCTTGAAGGACAACGATTCAAGAGAAGTTTCAGGCCAAGGATGGTGGAGAGCCACAGGCCATATTAAAAAAGTTTATGCTCATAATGATACTAAAATTCAACCTCTTGTTGGTTACAAGAGACCCCTAACATTTCACAGATTTAGAGATCTTGACAGTAATAATAATAAAAGAAAGCGGAACAAAGCCATCAAGACTAACTGGATTATGCATGAATATAGCCTTGAATCCCACACCACGGTTTGTGCCCTTTTATATTATCCTTAATTTCTTTTTATTTAGTTACTTGAATAATGTTAATCAATATTAATTCATGTGATCTCCCGTGAGTAGTTGAATTAAATGTTTCTATAATGAAGTTAGGTATAATTTTTAAGTTAGGTAATTAGAACTCTTTTTAAGTTCCGTTAGAGGATTGAAAATTCAATTTTCATTTGTCCTTAAATAGCATGAACATAGTCATCTTATTTTCTTTATTCTCTTTTCTCACTTAAATATATTCTTAAGTTTAATTTTGGGTAAGAAGGAATGAATTGTTATTTTTATTGTTTTCCAGGATTGGAGACTTTGTAAGATCAAATTTAAGGGAAAGCCAAGTGTTCAAGAAGAACTTGAGAATATTAGAAAAGTGGGCGCTTCCATGCTTGCTGAAGCTGAACAACGGCAGCAGCAGCCTGATTTTGTTGCTCAACAGCAACAACAACAGCAAACTCAGAAGTTGGAGCTTGAATACCATAAAAATCAGCAATATTATTCCTTTCAACTGGACAATAATTTGTATGAACCATACCCTAATATCCTAGAAAGCATTCAAATGGAAGCAATCAATGTCGAGCAACAACAGCAGTCGAAATCAGACTTATATGATCCTTACTATGATTACTACTTTGATAATGATCAGCTGGAGCTACCTGCACATTCATCAGAGCAAGTATTACCTGGCCTTTGGTCTTGGCAGAATTAGTTTCTCTTTTCTTCTTCTTTTTAATTATCACATGGCCTAGTCCACAGAACTCTCACCTTCTGCTCCAATACAAATTAAACGTAATATCCATTCAAAATTTGTAAACTTAATTTTGTATTTTCTTTTTCTTTTTTTCCTTTTTATGACATCTTCAATGTTGTTTAAAATTTAAATGAATGGAAAATAATCGGAGTATTCTTCTTCTCCTTCTTGAAGCTCTGGGGACACCCCAATGTTATTGTATTGAGATTCACAGAAATCTATATTCACATATGTTACTTTCATCATCTCATTTTTCTCATTTTTGCACAGTTTTTACAGTAGCCTTGTCTGACCCTAAACCTATTTATTCAAGAATTAGCAACCTTAGTACTACTCCCACTTAACAATTAGCCTTTATTCTAATATAAGTTTGTTGGGGGATTTTTTTAGTGTGTACTCTGAAAAATCCTAAGTGAATACAGAAGACTTCAATCACAAATAATCAATAATAAAAACAAGATCACCATAAAGATATAAAACAATTGCACAATTAGTTACGCGTGGTTTGACAACAAGCGCTTATGTCCACGGCAGATCATAGGATCTTAGTCTCTTTTATTAAATTCACAAAGAACACAGATCACAAAGTTCTTTCTCAAGAGATTTTCAAAGAATACAATCGATTAAGAGTTCGCAAAGGATCTATCAATGCTAACTTGATCACTCAGATCTCAAGCACTCCCTATGGCACTCTCTTGTTCACTTAGCACTTAAGGCTCTCTACCTCTCTATTTTCTCTCTTGGAGTTTCCCTATAATGCTTTATTAAATCTAAAGGGTTACAAAGGTTTATATAGTATTTAAAAAGTCTAAAAAAATCCCTATTTCTAGTTAGAATAAGAGTCCACATGTTGTAGGAGTTCAAAAATCGACTTTGGGATGCATTACTTGCCTAAAACATTCTACCTTAAGTGGTGCCTAGGTGCCAAGGCCTACAAATATGTAGTTTATTTCTCGCGTCTTATGCTCCCTTCCTTATTTTTGACTTTCGTTTTCAACCCTTGCTTGTCTGTCTAATGTGTCTTAAACCTTGTCTTGACTTCTCATTGGTTTTCAACTTAAAAGTTATGCTTAAACATAATTTTGAATCACTAAATTCTATTAAGCTTCTCCATGATTCAAAATCTCTCTTCAATAAGCCTTTTAGGATCAATCCATGCCTAATGCTATATCACTTAGCTATCTTCAATTAAGTCTGTGTTTAGAATTAACTCATCTTGAGTTCGTGAATTGGGTCTCCAAAGATATGAGTGCTTCTTGCCTGGGTTAGCCTTTCCATTGTCATCTCCATGTCCCTTTTAACACTATGATTACAAACTCTTGGTAGCCAAAACTTATTCATGTCGTCACTATCCTTTCTACACATTCTCTTTCAACCCCTATCATCATGGTAAGCTAATCTCCTATGCTACTTTATTGTTTGTATTCCCTCAACAATCTATATCGAGCCACCTACAGCCATCCCATCAAGCACATATAGCCATTTGTGCTTCTCAACATTTATTATCACTATAAACACTTTCACTACCTTTAGTATTCATTTTTTTGCCTTAATTAAATGACCATATTTATCTAGCTCTCTTAGGGATATCAAGTTCCTCTTAACTCGAGGAACGTGCTTTATACTAACCAACTCTCTTATCTTTACATCATACATCTTCATCCTTACATCACTAATCCCCATGACTTCACTAACCATATTATTACCCATTAGTACTTCACCCCTAATGGATTTGTAATTAGTGAACAAAGATATATTAGGGCATATATGGACACTGTAGCAAGAATCTAGTATTCAGTCCCTAGCATGCTTCTCATTTGAGGCTACTAATAATTCTATAACTTTCAAGTCATTCTTTCAAACTATTGCAGTATCTCTATCTCTCTTTCTTTTTGGGAAATCCCTTATTATGTATTTTTCTTTCTTACAAAGAAATACTTCTAAAATCTCCTATTTGATTGATTTTTTATTTTCTATTTCTTTCATTTGCAACCAAACGGTTGTATTATCGGATTCAGACCACTTCCTAAATTCTTTAGAGTTCAACGAGGCTTTAACATCACTCATCATTAAAGTCTGTTTGCCATACATGAGTGTGTCTGCGAAGTGCTCATAACTTGGTGGTAAACACAACAAGATGATGGCATTGTCTTCATCCTCGATCTTAATATCTATTATCTCAAGATCTATTATTAGTCAATGACAATTGATACAACTTCTTCTTGATAGATACACGATTCACCAAGGACTTCATCATGAAAAGGGCATCAAGCTCATTTCATACACCATTTGTTGTCTTATCTTCAGCCACCTCTCATAGTACTTTATCGCTCAATGATATAATCACAGAATTATAGGTTCTCTTTTCAATGGTTTTCTTATCTAACTTAGATCTAGGTTTCACATGTTTCTTCTATTCACTAGTTTTTACTTGAGTTTCCTCAAAGGCTGAATTTAACCCTTGACTTACTAGTAGAGCCATAACTTTTACCTTTCATAGATTGAAATCATTTTACCCATTGAACTCTTCTATCTTATGCTTTTGAGTTGTCATGGTTAATACTATTTAGGTATATTCCACGACCTAGGCTCTGATATCAGTTTGTTGAGGAATCAGCCTTAACATTAATCCTACTTAGGAATTAACGTTTGCTCTAATACTAGTATGTTGGGTTTTTCAACGCACACTCTAAAAAACCTAAGCAAATATAAAGGACTACAATCACAAGCAATCAAGAACAAGAATAAGATCACCATAAAGAGATAAAACAATCATATAATCAAGTTATCTGGTTCAATAACAAATACCTACGTCTACGGTAGATATAAGATCCTAGCCTATTTTATTAAGTTCACAAAGAATATAGATCACAAAAATCTCTCTCAAGATATTATCAAGGAATATAATCAATGAAGATCACTGATGCGATATTTCTATATCATAAAATTAAGTGCAAGTATACACTATCGTATGCAAGTAATAAAGGGACTAATTAGTCAGATGTCGAACCCACAGGGATAATTTCTTCTTTTAAACCAATTACTAAACTTATATCTTCCTAATAATTATTCAGAAAAATAAAAATCTAAGAATGAATGCAGAAAATATAAAAACAAAAACACAATGTAAAGAAAATTAGATGACAGTAATGTAGAGAAAACCTAGGATTAATATTATCCCTCAATATGCTTTTTAATGATTAATCTTCTAATATTTAATTCACTTAGTCTTTATTATTTATCAAGACACTAATGTATTCACAAGCCTCTTCCAAGGTCATGCAAGTATACCTTAATTTACCAAATACCTATATTCCTATGGTACTTGTAATAAATTAAGATTCATTAAGATTAGATCTTATTGATCATACATGCCAACTAGGTATATTCCTATTCTAAGTTGAAACTTGCATATGCAACATTGAATGTTACTCTACAATCATGCATAAAATTACCTAGGTCTAAATATATTGATTCCTCTTCCGAGTTTATCAACATATTACCAACTCATTCACCATATATTGGCCAGATATATTGAAGCATTAAACACAAGTAATTTAAATAATAAAGGACTAAGTTTATTAAATATTAAAAAGATATGGCAATTAAGTGCACATATTGAGTTCAAATATTAACCATAGAAAATAAATTAGTTCATAGTTACAAGAAAATCACAGCAATAAAAATAAAAATAAAACATGATACAATCAATCGCAAATCAATGTAGACGTCGAATTGCTCTTGATTGATGTTGCTCTGGATTCTTGGTGCTCTTGAAATACTCTAAATTCTCTTTTTCTTGCTCTAGGTTCTTCTTTAGATGATTCTTGAAGGCTGGGATCGAGTGGCTTTTTATAGGGATTGATATGAGCTTGAAAATCTCAATTCTTGTCGGACTAGGACTCGCACTACCGCTGGCGCACTAACAGTTGTCACTGGGGTGACGCGTGAAAAAGGCTTCATTGCTGGCGCGGTGGGATGATGGCGCTGGGGCACTGGTATATCGCGGGCGCGGTGACTGTTTGGAGCTGGGGCGCCAGATGCGACTTCAACAGGTCATTTTTCTTATTTCGATCACTGTTCCAGCGCTGGGGCTATAATCCTCGTGGAGCTGGGGCGGTGGACACATACTTTGAAAACTTTGCATTTTAGTCCCTGTTTTCGCTACAATTCTTTAAATTTTGTTCAAGTCCCTATAAATAACAATAATGCACATAAATAGCCATCTATTCTCATAAAATCATAAAATATCAATAATAAAAACATGAGAAAATATATGACAAATTTGCCCTTATCAATCACCTAAAGGATCTATTAATGCTATCTTGATCACTCAAATCTCAAGCACTTCTTATGGCACACTAGACACTCAAGGCTCTCTAGCTCTCTATTTTATCTCTCAGAGTTTCTCTCTAATACTTCATTATATCTAAAAGGTTACAAACATTTATATAGTTTTTAAAATGTCCTTAGAAACCCTATTTCTAGTTGGAATAAGAGTCCAAATTTTGTTGGAGTTTGAAAACTAACTTTAGGATAGATTACTCGCCTAAAATGACAAATGATCCTACTTTGGTGCCTAAGCTCCAGAATTTAGCACCTAAGTGCCATACATTTTGCCTTAATTGGTGCCTAGGTGCCAAGGCCTATTGATAAGCGCATTTGATATATGATATTATACCCCTCTTAATTAGATAATTGCTTGTTTTGAATGTGAATTTATGGCTTTTTATGTATATCAATTTTATTTTGTAGGTTTCAAGTTAATGGAGTTATTAGGGATGAAAATTCAAAAAAAACAAGCAAAAACACCAAATATGCTATAGTGTAGTGAACATGGCAGTGAATAGTGACATAGCTACAGTGCATAACAATGTCTTTGCTATAGTACGCGCCCAGGCTTTGGCGCCCTAGCACCCAAAAATGGCGGCTAGGCACCGAAAAACCTAGGTTTTGGTGTCCAGGAGCCAAAACGGGCTCCATTGGAAGAATGTTCAGCGCCTAGGCGCCAAAATGTGGTGCCCAGGCGCCACCACTTGTTTCATTACCCATTTTCTTGCCCTAATTTGAAGCCTATAAATACTACCCTTTAGCTATTTTCTCAAGGGGAGAAAGGGGAGCACGAAATAGAGAGAGAAACTCTGGTTTTTAGTAAGAGAAACACCATTAAAGCTTGGATTAAGGAAGATTATTAAAGATTGAAGACTCCAAAGGCTTCTCAAACTAGTTCCTTCTTCTCTCTTTACTGTATTTATATTTATTTATAGTTTGTAATTGTATTTTGTGTTTATTTGAACATGAGTACTTTTATGAATATTTGGATGAATGTAATTGAATATTTTACTATGAATTGCTAGATTATATATTATAGGGCTTGATGGAACTCTATTGAACTCTATGTATTGATGTTATTTTGTGATTAATGACTATTTGATGCTTATTCATTTATGCCTTTTATATGCTTAATGCTTCTAATTGCATTGAGAAATGGATTGGATGAATTAAACATTTGGGTTATGTGCTTGAAAAAGTTTAATCCATATATTGGTTGTAACAGGCATAGCTTTGAGTTTGTTGAGTTGGGAGACTAATGAACTTAAGGTAGTCACATAAGGGTACCTTAATGCTTGTATGTATAACGGGTTAGATAGGGATATCAACTTGTTTGCATATGCATAGAGTCTCGTTCGGCACTCGGGAGAGGGATTGAGATTATTCTTAAGCCTTTGATTAATGAATACATTAGATTAGTTGTTGATCACTAATGACAAAGAGCATAGAAACAATAGAGGAAAATCAAGTCCCTAGAACCCCCATTGCCACAGAATTCTCATTTCTTCAATTTATTGATTTACTTAGTTTCAAGCATTTTTAATTTCACAATTCAACTTATCCTTTAAATTTACTTAGATAAAGTTAGGTTGCCAACATCATAGTACTTAGCATTAGTTTAGGACACAATTCTCATTGTAATATCCAATCCCTATTAGTAGTATTGGCGCCTAGATTGCGGTATAGAACAAATAAGACACCGTAGGGTTACTCAATTTTAACCCTATTAGAAATATTCCCTTTATAGTGCACGTGAGAGATATTAAACCTAATTTGGTAATTTCACACTCGATCGGTGCACCGGACGACCCTAGAATATTTTTAGAATTTTTCTCTATTGGCTTGGAAAAGAAAATTCTAATTTACTACATGAATTTCCATTTAAGGGTTATGAATAGAACAAGCCTTTGTTGAGAAACATAATCCATATATTAGAGAATGGACCAATTAGAAGAAATCTCATGGATTGCCAAGTTGGAAGTTCTAGTTAGTTCTTTGAACTATTCTAACTAAATAGTTACAAATGAACTAATTACATAATTAGTTTTTAACTAATGGCAAATTAGAAGTTTTAAGTAAGTTGAAGGGGAAAATGGTAAATTGAGGGAGCACTATATATATGTTAGAAGTGTGTAGAAATTTGAAGAGAGATCAAAACCAACACTTAGCCAAAAAAGAGAGAAATTCGAGCTTCAAAGAGGGTGCTGCTACAGTGACTATTCAAGTTTTTTTTCATGATTTTTCATGTGTAATCAAGCCAAATTAAGGTTACAAACCAATCCCTAAGCTCAATTGAAGTCTCAATTAGTGGAAATTCAAGAAAAAAGAGGTAAGAAAAGCATCTTTTATGAGTTTGATAAGTGAGAATTCAAGAATGTGTTAATTGATGTTCTTATGTGTATTCTTGGCTTAGATTGAGTTAAATTCTAGTTTGGAGCTTGAAGGAGTCATCAATTTGAAGAAATTGGCAAGGTGAGAATTAGGGTTTTTGGTGATTTTGTTGTAGAGATTTCAATTGATTGTAATTAGGGCTTTAGAATGAAATTGGCATGATTTTGTTGTAATTGGAACAAGAAATTGAGAAAAGGAATGTGTTGGAACCTAGGGTGAAATTCTGCCACTTTAGGGAAGTTAGGAATTGAGTGGTGTTTTGATTGAATTGTTGTGTGTAAATGGTGCATATTGTGAATTGAATGTATATGGTTGATGGAAAAACCAAAAATGAAGAAAATAGGACATAATTATTCATGTGGGAAAGGTGAAGGGCAATTATGTCCATTCAAAACTTTTCAGGGCGCTGGATGGTGAGTTAGTTTCGATTATGGCTCCGTAACTAAAATCGAAAAGTAGTTTACATCCGGGCTTTGTATGCTGATTAGGGCATTTAGTAGTTAAATGATATTCTAGTGTTCGATTTGGTTCTAAATGTCATTTATGGTGCGTAGGTGAAGATAACCGAGAGCGTTAACGGGAGCAGAAATCGGGAGCGAAATTGAGCGCAGAACGGTTGTGAGTGGAAATCTGCCATTTCTTTTACTTTTCGGTTATTATGTTTTCGCACAATGACTATGTATGTTTTATGAGCTTTCGATGCATAAACATGATTTATGATCTTGATATATTCATAGACATGCTTTTACATGATCGATTTACGAAACAGTTTTAAAATTTCTGCATTCGTTTTTAAGGCCATTGGTACCCTCAGATTATAGTGGTGATGATTGTATTAGACCCGGCTGGTATATCCCGTGTACATGGGCAGGTCTTGGGGGTGTGTCATTAACTCCGGGAAGTCGGGATGTCGAGTCATGTGAGTCGCTCTATGTGTACCGGATATTGTCTCGCTATATGCATGCGATGTAGGATTCCGCTGCGTAGCCAGTGAGATGTCTTGAGATGTCATTGTGGGTGCCGCTAGTTGAGGTGCCCCGTGACCTACTCACGTATGCGGTGCTAGTTGAGTCGCTGCGTGGGTATAGAGCTTTAGGGTTACCATTGGTACAGTTTAGAAAGAAAATGGCCGAGCGAGGATTTTACTAGTTTTTCGATTTACCGATAGTATTTATGCATTTATATGCATACAGCAGTTATTATGTTATACAGATTCTGAAAATAGTTTTCCAAAGATGTAGATAAAACCCGCTCATCAAGATTTCATTAGCATATGATATTAGAAACCGTTTTACAGTTTTACATCTGTTTTAGAAGCATAATTTCTGCATGTACTTTAGAAATTGCTATCTTTGTATAATGTTCTTGTAATTGAAATCTCATTAACACTCACTGAGCTCCTTTAGCTCACCCGTTTTATGTTTTATATTTTTAAACCCCTTTCTCAGGTGCAGGTCTCGGAACGCAAGCTGCTGATTCTCCTATTGCCGAGTAGTAGGCCGAATCCAAAGATAATTTTTGTACATGTAAATGTGCTAATAGCACTCTTTACTTTATGCATAATAGTTGTAGGCATGTATATTTGTAAGTATGTATTGAATCAAGAAGAAGAGATTTCCACTTTATGATGATCGTTTTTACTTTTTATGATTATGCTTATATTATGATTTAATGAAATAATTGAGTTGTGTTGAATTTGATTTGGAAAGGACCGGAGGTCCGAATTGGTAGAATTGAGATGTGTTGGAATTAGAAGTGAAATTTCTTTGCAGGTTTATATGGATTTTCTGAAAAACAGGGGAAACTCTGTCCGTTTGTTTTTAAAATTAAGATGTCGTTTTCATGTATATTACTAGATCTTCTTAGTAGTAACAAGAATTAAAAAGGGGTTCGCCTCGCGAAATTTCTCAACATACCTAGTTAGGTTTGGAGGAACTTCCGTCGGGGTGCCCGACAGGGCTGCTGGGATCTATAGTAGAGGGTCTCGGGTCGGGTCCTATTACAAGGGCCTTTGATAGACACCCTATGTAAGCCGTCAACAGAGGGTCCTCTCGAGTTGAGTAGTATTTGTGGTCCTTTGACCTAAATGCCATGGTGGGCTTGTAAGTGATCCACCATACTTTGGTTCCACGCATGTCACAGACCTTTCATGGTGTGACCGATGGGTGTCACTGGGTATGATCCGATGCTTATGAAGTCCGGTGCGTAGAGATATGGGATTCATCAGCTCGCATAAGGAGTTTGATATCCAGATGCTTCGAGATTGTATCTCAAAAAGTCTTGTGGCCACATGCATTAATCTTGGGAAAGAAATTTGTCAGGGTGGAACAATATGGCAAAAAAGTTTGCGCATATTGTTCAATGAGATACAAGTCAAGAGATAAGACATGGATGAGCACTAGGGGATTTGACAGTGATAACTATATCCCCACACATCCTAGATATAATGATGAAAGGACTATATATATACGTTGTAACCTTAACTTGTATGGTTCAACGCACTGATTTGTATATTCGTGACGTGTGCGTTGGGGGGGGGGGGGGGCATCGCTCACGAACTCATGGAATTGTTCTATTTGACGAATTGGGCGTAGAACCTAGGGAGTCCCGTGATTTGAAGTGTACTCGTTGTGCACTGGGGCAACGTGTTAGATTAAATTTTTTAATTCAGCAATATTTAGCACTATTACGGGAATACGTGCGTGTCTATATTTAAGTGTTAAATACAACAATGAGTCAATAATTATTATTTACTGATTGTATAATGACACGTGGCGCATTGTGGACCCCCGGTTGAGTTTACCTAAGTGTGAGATTTAGTGGGACCCACTAAGGGATAGACTTGGTAACTTTTCATGAGGGGTAAAATGGTCATTTCATACTTTAATTATTTAATTGTTAAATAATCAAATATCTCTCATTATTATATTATTATATTATCTTATATGATATTATATATATATTAATATTTTATTTGGGTGCCAACTATGTAATATTATATCATTATTATTTATATTATATAATATATTATATTAATATTTTATTATATATATAAATATGAGAGAGAGATGGGAAAGTGAATTGGTGTGTGCATTTTGTCCGAGAAGTGAAAATGGAAATGGAGAGAAGAAGAAAATGGAACTGAAGGGAAAAAAAAGAAAAAAAAAGGAAAAAATGGAAAAATAAAATTGTTTCATTTTTTTTTATGGTTCTAATTGAAGCAATGGTAGATTGCTTCAAATCTCTATTTCCTTATCCTTTTGGAGAAAACGATGAAAACACATACTCGGCCATTTTAGGAATTAAGAGTTAATCCCGTTCTAGATATAGAGCTACTGTTCTAGCTCACCAAGCCCACCGTGTTGGTGACTAGAACTGCCCATGAGTTGGTCTTTATCCAGACTCCAAGAAAATACGTGTATAACGTTACACGTTGAGGTGAGTTCTCTACCCTATTAATATATTAATGTGATTAATATATTTATTTATTGTATTTGTTGTTTAATTTAATGCTTCCGCCGCATATAATATGTATATGATACGTATTTTAGGCAATAGACACAATTGTCATGCATACACCCACGTATACTAGATCCCTGACAACAGTTAGAGGAGCAGTACAAGCCCCGAAGAGTTGTTAATCAATGAGTTAGCTTATTAAATTTAAGGGATCCTCTCTTGCAAATTGTGAACAACAGGTTCGTTGCTTGTTTCACTCAAGAATAAAAGGGAAAGAGAGTACAAGAGTTGTTAGGGATAGAGAGCTAACTTCAGAGTAGAATATTGCATTGAGAATGCAATGACCAAACACCCACACACTCCAAAGTTAGAGGCTCAGGTGGAGATGAAATTCGGGTGTTGAAAGAAATAGGGATGACTTGGATAAGCTTAGAGAAAGCACTGGAGATGGATAGAGGAGTATGGCACCAGAGGTGCCTTTAGAAAAAAAGATTAGAGAGCTTGAAAAGTGGTTGCATGAGTTAATAATAATAGAGAAAGATGAGAACATCCTTTTTAAAGACCATTTAGAGGGAGCGAAAATCCCTCATATTTTGATAAGCTAAGAGATATAGAGTTGCATGTAAAATTTTGGCTACCTAGTCTCTTAAGTTATAAAGGCACAACCAATCCGAACGATTATGTAGATCAAGTAACCAATATTTTATCCATTACAGAATTAAGGAAAAATAAATATGTTTCTTGCTTCATATAAATCTAAAAGGACGGGCTCTCCTCTGGTATTAGAGTCTAAAACAAAGGAGTTTTTCCTTATACAATAAGTTGATAAAGAAGTTTTTTAGCACTTTCGAGAAGCCTATGAGTTGGCCAAAGACCCTAAACAGTTGAAGATGCTCAAATAGGGTCGAACAGAGAGCTTTAGAGATTTTATGGGTCGGTCCATAGAGAAGTGATCCAACTTAGATTTTTTGGCTTGCCAATTACCATAGAGGTACTAAAAGTAGGGTTGAGATTGAATTGGTTTTGGTATAACTTGCCTAAGAACTAATTATAACTTATGTGGATTTTTATGGTTGAGCACCCAAGTATATAAGGATCGAAGAAGAAGAAGCAAAGAATAAGGGAGATTTGAGAATAAGGGTATAGAGTTGAGAAAATCTCCCAAGAAGGAATATTCATTGGGGGGAAAAGATATCCCCCAATGTGGTAAGGATCCAAGATAAAAGGTTTGTTTCCTTTGCTGTCCACTTAAAGATTTTATTTAAGGCTATTAAAGAGAAGGTTTATTCGAAGAATCAACTATCATAAGAACACCGACAGTATGATGTAACAGGGAGAAGAAATATGAGTTTCATCAAAACCATGCACATATAACTAATAAGTTCCACCTTATGAGGAAGTAGGTAGATTGACTGATCAAGAATGATTATTTGAAGAAGTTTAAAGTTAACAAGAATTAAAAGAAGCCTCAAACCAAGAACTTAGATCCTTAAGCTCTTGACTCTGTCTCAACCAATGATGACCATGATAATCTTAGAAGGAACTATACTAGTTGAAGACTCTAATAAGTAGAGGAATAACTACTTTTAGTATTCCATGTTAGCATATCAAGTGATGTGCTATAACTTGATTGCTAAAACGCCTTAGATACAGACTGTTCTTATCATCTTTACCAGAAGAATGCCTAAAAGATCAGTTACCCTTATGATGAAGCATGGTTTTAGTATAACTGCTCAGAGCTGAGGTCAACTAGGTATTCATCAACCCAGGAATCTCAGCTGACATAATTTGTAAGAATGCACTAAATGACCTCGGCTTTAAGGACTTTAAAATTAAAGGACCTAAACTCTTGCGTACGAATTTGGAGATGGTTGTGTTATGCGGCTAGATTTTTCACCTGATCTATATCTTTAGGGTAGAGACCATACGTAAAGGCTATGATGTTGAGCACCGTTATGGTTTACCAATCATTCCCCTACAAACTTCTATTAAGATGACCTTTCATAAGGAACTCTAATACGACCTGTTGGATATAGCATTTACATTTCATTCTAATATTGTATGAATATTAATTATTTTAATATTTATACAATAAGCATAAGCATTTCGAATGAAATAGTTAACATTAAATATATATAGTAAGATGCTTGTAACATTTCAGACATTGTATGATCTGAAGGAGTTCAGATCTAATGTAAATGAGTTTAGACTAGGGCTAAAAGTTAACAACTTTGAGAGTTATAATTGTTAAAAATTAACATTGCTAAGAGTTACCAAGTTATAAGAGTAAGTGAAATCTAAAGAGTTAGAGTTTTGTCTAAAATGAGACAAAAACCTGAGAGTATATTAGTAATGGCATAGTTGCAAAGGTTTGTAAATAGTGCTATGAAATGTCATTGTGCAAGTATGTTCTTAAACATTATCTTCCCGATCTATCTTTACAAATGCGTCGATCGAAAACCTAATCATATATAGATCAGTGTATGTCTATATCTAGATGTTTTAGATGGTTAATCTTAGTAGATCATAAGCTTAATGAAAGCTCGTATAGATATGTGGGTATTCAATAAGGACTGAGTATTGAACTAACTCAATGAAGACCTCTAATAGACATCCCATAAAGTTGTTAACAAAGGGTCCTTTCAAGTTAAATTGTGTTTATGGTCCCTTCACCTGAGCACCACGGTAGGCTTGTGAGTGGTCCACCATATTTAGGTTCTACACATGTTAGAGACCTTTTATGATCTAATCGTTAAGTGTTGTTGGGTATAGTCTGATGCTTATGGAGTCTAGTGTGTGTAGATATGGGATCCGTCAGCTCATATAGGTGAGTTGTATATCCTGATGCTATAAGATTATATTTCAAAAACTCTTATGGCCACAGGCAAATAAATTCGAGAAAGAGTTTCCTATAGGATAAACAATGTCGTAAAGTGTTTGCGAATATTGTTTATAGAAATACAAATCTGGATATAAGTTCAGGGTTGAACTAATGGAGACTTGATTATGATAATATATGTCTCAGCTCTTCCAAAATATAAATGACAGAGGGATTATACAAATATGTATTAACCTTAACTTATATGGTTCAACACCCTATTTTGGTAGTTCTATAATATTTACGTAGGCAGCATTTATGGACTTACTAAAGAGTTCCATAAGATAAAATTGGTGTAAACCTAGGAACTCTCACTATATGAATGTACTTATTGTGCACTGGGATAACGTATTGTATCAAATAGTTTATCTGGGAAGTTCTCTGTAGGCCAGAATTATTTTAGGATCTCTCGAGGTATTGACAAGGTTTAAGTGTTAAACTTAAAATTTTGGCAAATAAGGCTTGCCACTTCATTCTTTTCAATGGATGCCACATGTTATGCCATAACTTTGTAATGCCATGAGACATGGCATATTTTAAATGGCCCATTTAATTATTAAGTGTTAATAATTAAATTTGACCAAATGAAACGAATTGCTAATAATATATTCGGCCAAATGAAATTGAATTGATAGCATTAGAAGCCAAAATTTGGCCAAAATAAATAAAGCATCTAGTGGTATGAATTATAAATGGCCATTAAAATAATTACAACATAAGCTGTTAAATAATAAATCGGCTACTTTTCTTAATTATTTTTTCATGCATTATTCTTGATTTTTGGCAAGTAGGTGGTGGTAGTAAACAATGGTATTTGGACAGTTAAAAAAGCTACAAACTTTGTTCTAATTCAGCTAGCTTTTATTTATCCTTTATTGAGTAAGTAAAATTAATGCCTTGTCATTATTCATATAAATATGCCACTAACTTGAATTTTATTAGAAGCATTAACGGCAAATCAAAGCTGTAAATCGTTAGGATTTGTGCTCACGTGCCATCTCATTGTTGTATGAATATTTTATTTTATAATATTTATACAGTTCATTATTTGTTAAATTACTAATTACTATTATTAAATGGTTTAATACTTGTGACGCCACAGACATTATATGACCTGAAGGAGTTCAGATTTGGTTTAAAGAAGTTTAGATCAATGCCAAGAGTTAGCATCACTGAAAACTATAAATGCTAAAGAGTTAGCATGTTATATTAATCAGTGAAGTCTAAAAGTTAGAATCTTGTCTGTAATGGTATAAAGTGTGAGGATACGCACCCAGTTATCCTGACAAGCCGGGACATACCGGTCCCAGTGGGCCATCACTGGTCCAGGCCTCCCAAGTGGCCTCCATTCACTCAATCAGCATACCCCCAAGGAATCGAACCCGGGTGGGTTATACCACCTCATGTGCCTAACGAGTATCGTCCTTGTACCACTTGAGCTGGCCAGCCCAAGTGGTACAAGGACGATACTCGTTAGGCACATGAGGTGGTATAACCCACCCGGGTTCGATTCCTTGGGGGTATGCTGATTGAGTGAATAGAGGCCACTTGGGAGGCCTGGACCAGTGATGGCCCACTGGGACCGGTATGTCCCGGCTTGTCAGGATAACTGGGTGCGTATCCTCACATAAAAAGGCGCCTTTTTATGTGAGGATACGCACCCAGTTATCCTGACAAGCCGGGACATACCGGTCCCAGTGGGCCATCACTGGTCCAGGCCTCCCAAGTGGCCTCCATTCACTCAATCAGCATACCCCCAAGGAATCGAACCCGGGTGGGTTATACCAACTCATGTGCCTAACGAGTATCGTCCTTGTACCACTTGGGCTGGCCAGCTCAGGTGGTACAAGGACGATACTCGTTAGGCACATGAGGTGGTATAACCCACCCGGGTTCGATTCCTTGGGGGTATGCTGATTGAGTGAATGGAGGCCACTTGGGAGGCCTGGACCAGTGATGGCCCACTGGGACCGGTATGTCCCAGCTTGTCAGGATAACTGGGTGCGTATCCTCACATAAAAAGGCGCCTTTTTAATGTGAGGATACGCACCCAGTTAGCCTGACAAGCCGGGCCATACCGGTCCCAGTGGGCCATCACTGGTCCAGGCCTCCCAAGTGGCCTCCATTCACACAAATGATCACCCCCAAGGAATCGAACCCGGGTGGGTTATACCACCTCATGTGCCTAACGAATCCGTCCTTGTACCACTTGGGCTGGCCAGCTCAAGTGGTACAAGGACGGATTCGTTAGGCACATGAGGTGGTATAACCCACCCGGGTTCGATTCCTTGGGGGTGATCATTTGTGTGAATGGAGGCCACTTGGGAGGCCTGGACCAGTGATGGCCCACTGGGACCGGTATGGGCCGGCTTGTCAGGCTAACTGGGTGCGTATCCTCACATTAAAGGCCAGCTCAAGTGGTACAAGGACGGATTCGTTAGGCACATGAGGTGGTATAACCCACCCGGGTTCGATTCCTTGGGGGTGATCATTTGTGTGAATGGAGGCCACTTGGGAGGCCTGGACCAGTGATGGCCCACTGGGACCGGTATGGCCCGGCTTGTCAGGCTAACTGGGTGCGTATCCTCACATTAAAAAGGCGCCTTTTTATGTGAGGATACGCACCCAGTTATCCTGACAAGCCGGGACATACCGGTCCCAGTGGGCCATCACTGGTCCAGGCCTCCCAAGTGGCCTCCATTCACTCAATCAGCATACCCCCAAGGAATCGAACCCGGGTGGGTTATACCACCTCATGTGCCTAACGAGTATCGTCCTTGTACCACTTGGGCTGGCCAGCTCAAGTGGTACAAGGACGATACTCGTTAGGCACATGAGGTGGTATAACCCACCCGGGTTCGATTCCTTGGGGGTATGCTGATTGAGTGAATGGAGGCCACTTGGGAGGCCTGGACCAGTGATGGCCCACTGGGACCGGTATATCCCGACTTGTCAGGATAACTGGGTGCGTATCCTCACATAAAGACATAAGAATACATCAGTAATTACATAGTTGTAAGAGTTGCAATAGGTACTATGAAATGTTATTATGTAAGTCTATTCTAAAATTATATGTTCTTGGTCTTAATTCACCAATGCAGGTCTATCGGTGGAATCCTTTTACATAGACCAGTGTATACTATACCTAGATGGTTGTTCTTAGCTAACCATGGACTTACGGAAAGTTCATATAGCACGAAAAGTTCATATAGCATACAGATGTTCCGTAAGGACTGAATACTGAACAAACTCAACAACGACCCCAATAGACATCCCATGAAGCTGTCAATGGAAGGTCCTCTCGAGTTGAGTAGTATACATGGTCCTTTGACCTGAGTACCACGGAAGGTTTATAAGTGATCCATCATACTTTGGTTCCACGCATGTCACAGACCTTTCATAGTGTGACCATTGGGTGTCATTGGATATGGTTCGATACTTATAGAGTCCGGTGTGTACAGATATGGAATCCATCAGCTCACATGGATGAGTTATATATCTGGATGCTCTAAAACTATATCTTAGAAAGTCTTATGGCCATAAACAAAAAAACCCAGGAAAAGAGTTTCCTACAGGGTTAAACAATATTATTTAAGTGTTTGCATATATTGTTTATCAAGATACGTGTCTGGAGATAAGTTCACGAATGAGCACGTAGGAATTTATCGGCAGTGATCTATATCCCTACTCTTCTAGTATATGATTAGTGGAAGGATTATATGTATGCACTACTTAACTTGTATGGTCTACTGCACTGATTTGTAATATCTGTGACATGTGCATGGGGTATCAATCTCAAACTCACAGAATAATTCTGTATGACAAATCGGGAGTGGACCTAGAGAGTCCTGCAATATGAAGTGTATTCATTGTGCATTGGAGCAATGTACCAGATTGAATAGTTTGATCCAAAAAATTTCAACAGACTGGACATTTACTTTGGTCTCCCTCCATTCGTGCACGTGTCAAAACTTAAGAGTTAAGTACATCAATTACTTAACAATTAGTTTTTGACCAATAGGATATTGACACATGGCACATGTGGGCCAATTATTGTTTGATTTGAAAATTATCAAAATGACCTTATTTGTTGGACAAATAATATCATTATTTTATTCATTAAAATATTTATTGAATAAAATAATAATAATAATATATGATATTATTATTTAAATTGAAATCAAACAATTAATTTTTTATTTAAATTTCCATGTGTTTCTACTATGATTTAATATGATTAAATCATTTGTTTAATATTAATTAAATGATATGATAAGTATAAATGGGTGGTATTTGTTAATGATAAGCCTTAAGATGTTTCTAAATAATAAGAAAGTGTTTTCTCATTTGGCCTAGATTAAGGCCAAGTTCATTTAAATAATTTTCTATTTTATTTTATTTTCATTTGGTTATTATAAACAATAATAAACAAAACACTAATGGCAAACATTGACCTAGATAATGGATGCCATTAGGTGAGAAAATAAAAGAAAATAATAAACAAATGAAAGAGTAATATGTTCCTCAATTAATTAAGTGAAAATTAGGCCAAGGGATTAGTGGGAATGGTAGAGAGAATTTTGAAAGGCTAAGTGTTAGAAAATTCTCTCAAGTGTTGAGAGCAAAAACATATTCTCTCTATTTTCTCTTCTATTTTGGTCACCCATACTACAAGGTAGAAACAAGAATTCAAAAATTGAAAATCATTTACTGGAAAAGCTACTATTCTAGGTTCCCCAAGCCCACCGTATTAAGGAATTAGAATTACAAACGGGATGCTTTAAGGCGGGTACTTCGGTTCGACTATATATCAAAGGCTTGACAAGGGACTATTTTTTAATCTTGAAGTATTTTACATTTATGTGATAATATGTAATGTTTATTTGTGTTTATCATTATGAAATTTGTATTTTGCTCATCCGTTGCGCATGTATGTATGTGATACATATGCTATATTTAAATGATAGACACAATGCCACATGCATGCACTCTAGGTTTAAAATCACTCACACAAATAGCTAGCTTAATTCATTTGTTCAATCAAGCGAATTATGAGAAAAAAAAAATAAAAGGTTGGGAGAAAAAAATAAAGAAGCAAGAATTGATTCTAATATTAATATTCCGGCAAGAATAGAAAGCTACCATTCTAGCTCAAGGAATCCCACCTAATTCTTGACTAGAATTACGCAAAGCACTCTTCGAGGATGAGTTACCTTTTATCTTATTAATGTAATAAGATGTTTATTTTATATTCTGTTGCATATATTTTACATGTGAGAGAGGAGGAGAAATTAAAATCCTCAAGGCCAATAGAAGAGTTACTCAATGTTCAGGTTAAACCAGGATCTCACGAGAATGTAGTGAAGATTAGTCATAGTTGAACCTGAAAATTAGAGATGCCTTAAGCATATTGATAATGAACTCTTTAGATGTTTTTTCTTGGTTTTATAAAAATATCTTAGGATAGAACCTTCTCTAAACTCTCACGCTTTAGCTTTTAGTTCATTCTTAAGCCCGTTAAGTGGAAATGATGGATCTTTAATTAGAAGAGGAACAAGGTTATGCTAGACAAAGTCAAGAAGCTATTGGTAGAAGGATTTATCTAAGAAGTCCACTATACCGAGTGGTTGGCCAATAAGGTAATGGTTAATAAAACCAATGAGAAATGAAGAATATCTGTAGAATTTACATACCTGAATTAATCTTTCCAAAAGAATAGTTTTCCCCTCCAAACAAATGACTAGTTAATCAATTCCACAACTAACAGGCTAGGTGGTTGCCCTAAGTAGATTCATTTCAAAAGCCACTAACAAAATTTTTGAATTTTTTCAAGCTATCAAAAGTATAAAAAATATGATATGGACCCTCTAGTATGAATAAGCCATAAAAAAGCTTTAAGACTTACTTAACCCAACTTATCCAACTTGTAATGCCGAGACCAAGGATCACCTATTATCTACTTACTTAGGGACCTTGCAGTGTTGGGGTTTGATTTAATTTGCCATAAAAGTCTTTACAGACCCTTACAGTTGCTACCCCATTGTCGAAAAGCTTGCCCTTACACTAGTTATTTCAAAATGAAATTTATAGCCTTACTTTCAAGCATATACAGTGGTAATCCTCACTAATCAACCTTTGAGACAAATTCTACGCAAGCTCGATCTCTTTAGATGGGTAATCAGGTGGGTAATTAAGCTTAATGAGTTTGATATCCAATATAAGTCAAGGACGGTCATCAATAGGCAGGCCCTTATAGAGTTTTTTACTGAGTGTACACACGGAGACTAGTTCATACTAGAGGAAGTCCTTTCTAGAACATCTTCATACATTTAGATAAATGAGAACTATTAGGCCCTAATTTGGACACTCTACATTAACAGAGCATCCAATCACTCTAGCAAAGCGGATATAAGGCTCTCTTAGGCAAGCTTATAGTCACTCTAGCAGTTCTAGCTAAAATAGTCCTTATCAAGAATGACTCGCAACTAATGGTGAACTAAGTCAACAAAGATTTTAAGGCTCAATAAAACCATATGAATGTATATGTACAGAAGGTTAATGAGCATATAAGGAAGTTTGAAGGGTCAAGATTAAATAGATATTAATAGATACCAAGGGTAGATAACCACAGGGCAAGCATGCTGGCACGATTCGCATTAATTGAGAAAGTCTAAATGCCTTGATTAGTAACCCTTGAGTTCATTCTAGAGTTGAGCATTAAAAAGAAAGTAGAGGTAATGTAGGTGGATCATTGCCTTAGTTGGATGGATCCAATTAGAAAGTATATAGATAATATGGAACTAACATATGATCAATTGAAGGCACGCCAGCTTAGATTCACATTAGCTTGATATATGATGATGGTTAGTACTCTATACCATTGAGGAAACACTTATCCATATCTAAGATATCTGAGGGCCAATGAAGTAAATTATATAATTCGAGAAAAACAAGAAAGGATTAATTAAAACCATTTTTCGGGAAAAGGCTTTGGCCCACAAAGCCTTAAATTTATGAAATTATTGGCCCACAGTATTTTAGGATGCTAAAGAACTGGTTAAGAAATGTAATGCACGTTAAAGGTATTCTGTAAATCCATGCCCCTCCTCAGAGCTTGATGACCATGTCCATCCCTTGGCCTTTTCTCTTAGCCTAATTGGCGATCACGTCTTCAAGCTATTAGAGGTTGAGGTCTAAGTAATGTGCCTTGAAATTCTCCACAAACTTGGAAAACCCTTCCATGACCCCGGAGGACCACATCTCATCTAAGATGCCCGTTGAGTAGCACAAGCAACCTCTAACTCCTTTGTCAGATACTTGGCCCTTTTCACTAACTAAACCCTATCATTCCTTAAGGTCTCTTTAGAACTTGAGGATTTTGTTCTACCTTATGAACTCCGACATTCGAGACTTGACAGCTACAATTGCCTTAGTCATCTTGTCTTCTTGAAACTTGTTCTACCTTTCAAGCTTCAATAGTTTACTCTTGGCTTCAACCCACTTGGTCTTTGTCTCCCCAACTTTTGCTGTTAAAGACTCGTATTCATTAGTATATTCCTTGACCGAATTTTTCATCTCAGTTAGTTCTTCTTTGAGGCCACATGCATTAAGACCATTTTAAAGGTAATGGATAATATCGGTGCAGTATTAAGCAAGGAAGTAGGTAGCCTATGAAATTATCATGAAAAGTTAAGTATTCCGAGCAATGGCATGCACTTAAAAGAAATATCAAAGTAAAGAAAGATGTTACATCGTTAATGTTGCCAAAGGCAAGTTGAGTAATAGTGATTGGGTCTCACACTCCAATTATCCAAGCTCGACTAGGATCAATATAGTCTTCCCCTTGTCTCACAAGCAAAACTAAGTACTCGTACCTTGACCACATGTTAGTGAAGATGCCCTCGAGGGTGAAAGTAGGGTATACATGGTAACCAGCTTTTCAATACCTCCTAGTCAATCGACTCATTCCCTGTAGGACTAGGAATGACCTCAATTAGCACTGAGGACTTCAAAGATGAAACCTGAGGATATGGTGGTATGTTGCTCATTAGGAAGGATGTTTAATCTGATGCTGAAGAGCTAGTGATTTCTTTGCCTTTCTCTACCCTTGATGGAGTCCTTTGAAGCTGCTTCCTTTGAGACTCCTTAGTCACCCTTATTGGTAACCCCCTCAGTTCCACTCCTTGAAGCTTTTCCTTTTAATCTGTTGGAACTAGCGCTTACGTGCCATTCCAATATTGTATGAATATTAATTGTTTAATATTTATACAATAAGTATTTCATAAAAAATTATTAATATTAAATATAAATTGCAAGATACTTGTAACACTTTAGAAATTGTATGATCTGAAAGAGTTTAGATTTGATTCAAAGAAGTTTGGACTAAGGTTAAAAGTTAGTTTCGCTGAGAGTTATAACTGCTAAGAGTTTTCACTGCTAAGAGTTAGCAGGTTATAAGAGTCAGCAAATTCTAAAGTGTTATAGCCTTGATCAAAATGAGACTAAGACCTGAGGGTATACTAGCAATGACATAGTTACAAAGGGTTGTACAAAGTGCTAAGAAATATCATTGTACAAGTATATTTTCAAACGTTATATCCTTGTTCTATTCTTTGATATGGGTTTGTCAGTGGGAACCTTATTTAATATAAATTGGTGTATGTCTATATCTAAATGGTTTATATAGTGAGTCTTAGTAAACCATGGGCAGAGTGGAAGCCCGTATACATATACAGGTATTTAGTGAGAATTGGATACTGAACAGGCTTAATTAAGATCTTCAATAGACATTATATGAAGCCGTCAATAGATGATCATTTCCAGTTAAGGAGTATTCATGGTCCCTAGACCTGACCACTACAGTGGGCTTGTGAGTGATCCACTATACTTAGGTTCCATACATGTTAAAAACCTTTCATGGTACCGGTGGCTATCGCTGTGTATAGTCCGATGCTTATGGAGTCTAGTGTCTGTAGATATGGGATCTGTTAACTCATATGGGTGAGTAGTATATCCAAATGCTCCAAAATTGTGTTCTTGAAAGTCTTATGGCCATAAACAATTCACTTGAGAAAACATTTTCCCATGTAAGAAACAATATCGTAAAAGTGTTTACATATATTATTTATGAGAATACGAATCTGGAGATGACATCTACAGTTAAGCATACTGTGACTTGACGTGATGATCTATGTCTCTGTTATTCCAAGATATATATGAAGGAGGGATTAAATGAATATATATTAACCTTAGCTTGTATGGTTCAACACGTTATTTTTTTATTTCCATAATGTGTGTAGGGGGCATCATTTATAGATTAAGAGAAGCGTTCTATACGAAAAAATAGGTGTGAACCTAGGGAGTCTCACTATATGAAGTATACTCGTTGTGCACTGGAGTAGCACACCAAATTGAATAAGGGAATTTCTCAAAAAAATTAAAATTATTTTAGGGTCTCTTATGGAGATCATAAGGTTAAGTGTTAAGCGCGAGATCTCGACATGTGGGACTTGCCACTTTTATCTTTCTATTGGATGGCACATGTCATACCATTAATTTGTTAGGGCATGACACATGGCCTGATATTATTAGCCATTTTTAATTATTAATTGTTAATAGTTAAATATTGCTAAATGAATAAATTGTAAATGTTGCTAATTTATATACATAATTCGGCCATTTGCTAAATTGACAACAATAACAAAAAATATGGCTAACATTTATGCTTAAATAAGTATGAGGTGGAAACATTAGAATTATAAAATTCCATTAATCCTTGTAATGCTTATTCAACAAGCAAAAGGTGGCTTAAAGATAATTGTTAAAGAATTCTCATGCTTAAAGTGTAAGCATCTAGTGGCTTAATGGTACAAGCATTTGGCTACTATTTTTGATTAAAATTCGACCAACTATACCACCTTGCCACTAAGCTAAAATAAATGCATGAAATGACTAATTTCATGCTTTAAATATGAAAGCCACAAGTTGTATTTTAATTAGCAAAGATGGTGGTAATTTTATGCTATACAAAGGGCACCATAATTCAATAGTAAGAAGAAAAGTGAAGTAAAAAATTATATGAATTTTTAGAAACAAGTGAACATAAGCTATATTACTTAGAGGTCTGAGAGATAATTCTGAAGCAAGAGTTGCTGTAATCAAAATATTTCAATGAGTAACAAGGCTACCATTTTAGTTGAAAGGTATGTCGCCACAGTGTCGGTAGGCTAACGTCTCAGCGCTGGGGTTTCCAAACCCAAATGTTGTAGCATTCGCAACTTGGCACCACAGCGCTAGAAACAAAACGTCCATTATTGCAGCGCCACTGGTCCAACACTACAACACTGGGTAGTGACACAATGCCAAAAAGCTCAACATCGTGGCACTAGAGTGGGGACCTTAGCATTGTGACGCTCTAAAGGTTGAAATTGTAATACAGAAGGCTAAGCCTTCAGTATCACAGTACCGAAAACTTAAGAAAAGTTGTAATTACACTAATTACTCCGAATGTTTATTTTTAAATTGTTTAAAAATATTTATTTTTATTTTATGCAACTTATAATTGTTATGATTGCAATATAAATCGTGGCTCAGTTATTTATGCTGGAAATCACAATGAGAACCTATTGGTGGGGGTTAGTTGTCTTGCACAAAATAAATGTGTTGTTTAGAATCACGTACTTATAAGATATGGATAAGAATGCAAAAATCTCTCTTAATCAGATTGAAAGTGTTTCATTTTGAGATATTATTACCCAGTGATTCATCTTGTTAATACGGTGTTTGACAAGTCACTTCGATCTTTCTCAATATCGCGAAAGTGTGAGAAATTTGATTGATGTAATTTGGACTATGCCGGTTAAATATAAGATGAGGCAAATATATGCGGACATATTGCCTTAGATCGCTAAAGTGTGAGGGTATTATCAGTAGCATATATTTGATAATTGACAAGTTAATCTGGAATACATGTACCTTAGATTGCTAAAGTGTGCGGATAAATTGTATTTAAGATCAGTGGTAAGCATTGTATGAGGTGCAATTGACAAGAGTTGTCAAATTATTGGGTTTACAAAGGTCAATATCACTAAAGTGTATGGCTGGAGTAAAATGCTAATGGGGTCTACTTCCCACTATACTTTAAAAAGATTTAAACTGTCGTTATCCTATTTAAGGATTAAAGGGATCATGTAAAGCAGTGGGAGGACGCTTTTAGATTAAAAATGTATAAAAGTTATACCTATGTTCTAAAATGTTATTAATTAATGATTAGAAATGTTCTGGTAAACATCTCCTAAGTATCTTATAGGGATAAGATCAATATGAGATATCTATTAGTATACTTAATTTAAGCACACTAATTATAAGGTACCGACAAATATTTAAACTCACCAATGAATCTGAGAATAGTCCCAGATTCAGAAAAATTTAGATATTTTTATAATCAATAGAAAATTAGAGGCATTTCCGATAATATTTCTTCAAAAGAAGATGAAATTTATTGAAAAGGAATTAAGGATGATTTGAGAGTCAAATCACATATCCTGGCCTTAATGTCTAATGATTTTCACTAGAAGTATGTGCACATGAGATGTGCAAGTAGTACAGTGCTCCGTGTAAAAAATTATTTGATATAACCAAACTATACACAGAGAATAGTCATTAGTGGAAAAAGCTTCCACTTTAAAAGGTTTAAAATAGTAATGTTACTATTTTATGTACCTTACCTAAGGAAAGATATACCCTTTATATATTTGCTCACCAATTATAGACATTTCATTAACATGTGATGTTATACAGCATAGAGGTATGAGATACCACCAGTCATTCTCACATCTGCAAAGCGTTGTATGATTTAAAGTATGATAAGAAGCTATGAAAGGAGAAGTATAGCTTCACGTATAGGAAATAGAGATTTCGTAAACGTGGTAGCCGTTAGGACTTTTAAGTCACTTCTCCACTCTGGCAGAAGCATTACATTATATAATTGATATTTTATGCCAAACAGTATTAGGCAAATTATATCACTCCCTAGAATATACAGAGAGGGTTATCATGAATACATTAAGAATAATTCCTCATGTAAATATAATAATGATAATATTTTGCTAACCGAATGTTAGTTAGTAAATGGTCATTATATCGTAAATACAACTTGAAATGTCTAGGTAAACATAATAAATAATAGTTTGAGAACTTTGAATAATGATGAATTGTGGGACATAATATTAGGTTATATAGTCGTGAGATGACTATCATATCTAGTTAAGGATAGCTAGATACTTGATCTGACTATGAAACCTTGGCCAGTTTATGAATCTTGGATTCAAGAAAAAATGACTAAATACTTATGTAGGCATTAGATACTGACCTACTGATTTATTGAAACTTATACATAATGATGTATATGATCCAATGAATCAAACTACCAGTAGGTATATTTTGATACTTCAGTCACAATACATATATGTGTTTCTGGCAAAAACGGGTTGGAAACCTTTGAAATGGTTAAACAGTTCCGACAAGTAGTAGAGAAATAAATCTTTATGTATATTGAATGCTTTTTATCAATTCAAGACATTTTATACATCAATAGTAAATTCATAAATTATTTAAAGGAGAATGTAATTCTCACTCAATATATTCCTCTAGGTTTTTCTCAACACAAAGGTATTTTGGATAAAAGAAATTGGACTTTATTAGATATTGTTCGATCAAATCTTGAGTCTCACTGATCTTCTAGAATATCTTAGTGAAATGATCTAGTAACTGTTGAGGATCTAATACACGTGGGTGTATGTATGTGCAATTGTGTTTATTGCCTAAAATACGTATCATATCTATATTAAACGTAGTGGAAGCATTTAAACATATAATAAATACAATAAATAAAATATATTAATCACATTAATATATAGTAGTGTTGAAAACTCACCTAAACATGTAACGTTATACCCATATATCCTTGGAGTCCGTATGAAGACCAACTCGTTGCCAGTTTTAGTCACCAACTCGGTAGGCTTCGCGAGCTAGAACAGCAACTCTATATACCAGCACGGGATTAACTCTTAACCCCAAAATGGCCGGTGGTGTGTATTCTTCATTTTCTCTAAAAGGATAAGGAAATGGAAATTGAAGCAATTCATAATTGCTTATTTTGGAACCAAAGAGAAAAATGAAACAATTTCATTTTTTTTTTCTTTCTTCTTTTTCTTCTTCTCTTTCTCGGCTCCATTTTTATTTTCTTTTTTTATTCCATTTTCGTTTCTTTCTCTCAGCACAAATACACACTCCCACCTTGCACACACATCTCACAAATATATTTATTTCTAATATAAATATAATAATAATATAATATATTATATAATATTAATAATAATAAAGTAATATAATTGATGCCAACTATTTGGCACCCAAAATAAAATAATAATATAAAATAATGAGATATTTTAATTATTTAATAATTAAATAATCAATATGTGAAATGACCTTTTGCCCCTCAAGAATAGTTACCAAGTCTACACTCTAGTGAACCCCACCAAATCTTACACTTAGGTAAACTTAACCAAGAGTCCATAATGCGCCATGTGTCATTACACAATTAGTAAATAATTATTGACTAATTGTTGTATTTAACACTTAAATACAGATACGCACGTATTCCCGTGATAGTGCTGGATATTGCTGAATTAAATAATTTAATCTGGCACACTGCCCTAGTGCACAATGAGTACACTCCATATTGCGGGACTCCCTAGGTCCATGCCCGATTTGTTAAATGGAACTATTCTATGAGTCTGTGAGTAATGCCCCATGCACACATCACGGATATACAAATCAGCGCGTTGAACCATGCAAGTTGAGGTTACAATGCATACGTATAGTCCTTCCGTCATGATATCCAGGATTTGCAAGGATATAGATTATAACCGTCAAATCCCCTTGTGCTCATCCATGTTCTTTCTGTAGACTTGTATCTCACTGAACAACATGAGTAAACTCCTTTGCCATATTGTTCCACCCTGGCAGAAACTCTTTCCCAGGATTAATGCTTGTGGCCATAAGAACTTTTGAGATACAGTCTCAAAGCATCTGGATATCTAACTCCCTATGCGAGCTGACGGATCCCATATCTGTACACACTGGACTCCATAAGCATTGGACCATACCCAATGACACCCAGCGGTTACACTATGAAAGGTCTGTGATATGCGTGGAATAAAAGTATGGTGGATCACTTACAAGCCCACCATGGCACTTAGGTCAAAGGACCACATATACTACTCAACTTTAGAGGATCCTCCGTTGATGGCTTACATAACGTGTCTATCAGAGGCCCTTGTGAGTCTGTCCTATATCCAGTCCTAACTAGATACCCATATGTCAATGCAAGCTCCAAGCTCACTGTCGGCCAGGAATGACCATTTATACCCTATAGGTACGATATATGCCGATCTATATATAAGTATCCACCGACAGACCCTCATCGACAAAAATAGATTAGGGACAATTATTTGAGAACATACTTGTGCAACTGACATTTCCTACCACCTGATTATAACTATGCAGTTACTAGTATATTGTTAAAAATCGAGTATGTGACATACGAGTGTATATGTAATTTTAACAATTACTATACTTAGCGGAAACATGTTAACATATACACCTAATTGATAAGGGCAAAATTGTCATATATTTTCTCATGCTTTTATTTTGATATTTTATTGTTTTATGAGAATAGATGGCTATTTATGTGCTTTATTGTTAATTGAAGGGACTTGAATGAAATTTAAAGATTTGGTGACCTTATTTATAATCACCAATTTTTTGAGCACTTATTAAAGCATAAATAGTTATAATTATTACTGGGAGATACTTATACTTTAGAGAGTACACCACAGTCTCGAAGACCGACACTCTAGAACTTGTCTTTAGTTACTACTTGAGGCAAAATCCTAGGAAACACATGAATAGGGAAATGACATTAGGCCATCTTTGGACCGATTGAGCCTTTTCAGCCTACCGTTTAGCGTACATTTATCCTTAGTACCCTATTTTGAGCCTAATTACCCATTCTTTGGTTTAACCACATTACAAGCCCAAGACTTAAAGTTTACTTATCCAGAAATTTACCCGTAACACCATAAAACCTTGCATTTGCTTAGAAATACTCTTGAAAGGAAAAGGTTGTGGTGATATAAGAAAAATAAGTTTGAGTGGTATTTGTCAATCTAAGTTTGGGGGTATTCAAAAAAAAAAATAAGAAAATAAAGTAAAATAAAATACCCCAGCTTAAGAAAAATAAGAAATTCTTTGAAAAATAAAAGGTTGAAAAGAAGGATGGGAACACAATAAGTTTGAGGGAAGAGATAATACAAGGAAAAGATGATCAAGAGGTTTCTAGGTAAAATCTAAGTGTTCATAGTGAATTGAACTTCATATATTTATCCTTTTATCCCACCTTGACCCTAGCCTTATGTTACAAGCTAAGTAAAGTCCTAAATAGATCCCTAGACATGTGATTTTCTACATTAGTGGAGAGTGGTAGTAAAGACAAGCTTATGAAAGTGTCATTATACAAATTAAATGCTGAGACATCATCTTTTCTGTACGAACTAAAGTATAAAGTAAATCAAAGTATGGTTTTAGCTATTGCTTGTTGCTTTTACACACACACACATGGTGATTGTTTATGAGGAAGAATGAAAGCTAAATAAAGATAATTTAGAATTGTTAATAGCTGTTTATCTACCTTAAGGATTTGTACTATTTCGTCAGCCTTTGAGACAATGATTTTGATTATCTTACTAGTTTATTATATTTTGTTTTGTTTTGTTTTTATTTGTTAAATGAGTCAAGTATAACCCTTTGTTTCTCTCTTAAGTTTTATTTTATTGCTTAAGGACAAGTAAGTATTTAAGTTTGGGGGAATTTGATAAGGCCAAAATTGTCATATATTTTCTCATGCTTTTATTTTGATATTTTATTGTTTTATGAGAATAGATGGCTATTTATGTGCTTTATTGTTAATTGTAGGGACTTGAACAACATTTAAAGAAAGAATGCAAAATGAGCAACAACAGGGACTAAAATGCAAACTTTTCAAAGTATGTGTCCATCGCCCCAGCACTGGAACAGTGATCGAAATTAGAAAAATGACCTATTGAAGTCGCATCTGGTGCCCCAGCGCCAAACAGTCACCGCGCCCGCGATATACCAGCGCCCCAGCGCCATCGTCCCACCGCGCTGGCGGTGAAGCCTTTTTCACGCGTCGCCCCAGCGAAAACTGCATAGCGCACTAGCGGTAGTGCGAGTCCTAGTCTGACAAGAATTGAGATTTTCAAGCTCATATCAATCCCTATAAAAAGCCACTCGATCCCAGCCTTCAAGAATCATCCAGAGAAGAACCTAGAGCAAGAAAAAGAGAATTTAGAGTAGGTCAAGAGCACCAAGAATCCAAAGCAACATCAATCAAGAGCAATTCGACGTCTACATTGGTTTGCAATTGATTGTATCATGTTTTATTTTTATTTTTATTGCTGTGAGTTTCTTGTAGCTATGAACTAATTTATTTTCTAGGGTTAATATTTGAACTCAATATGTGCGCTTAATAGCCATATCTTTTTAATATTTAATAAACTTAGTCCTTTATTATTTAAATTACTTGTGTTTAATGCTTCAATATATCTAGCCAATATATGGTGAATGAGTTGGTAATATGTTGATAAACTCGGAAGAGGAATCAATATATTTAGACCTAGGTAATTTGATGCATGATTGTAGAGTAATATTCAATGTTGCATATGCAAGTTTCAACTTAGGATAGGAATATACCTAGTTGGCATGTATGATCAATAAGACCTAATCTTAATGAATCTTAGTTTATTATAAGTACCATAGGAATATAGGTATTTGATAAATTAAGGTATACTTGCATGACCTTGGAAGAGGCTTATGAATACATTAGCATCTTGATCAATAATAAAGACTAAGTGAGTTAAATATTAGAGAATTAATCATTAAAAAGCATATTGAGGGATAATATTAATCCTAAGTTTTCTCTACATTGCCATCACCCTATTCTCTTTGCATTGTGTTTTTGTTTTTATATTTTCTGCATTCATTCTTAAATTTTTATTTTTCTGAATAATTATTTGGAAGACATAATTTTAGTAATTGGTTAAAAAGAAGAAATTATCCCTGTGGGTTCGACATCCGACTAATTAGTCCCTTTATTACTTGCATACGATAGTGTATACTTGCACTTAGTTATAAGATATAAAAATATCACATCACTAATTTAACAAATTTAACCACATATATCACATATATGCTAAAATATAACTATTATACAATAACTTATATATGATGAATAATTGTGTACATAAAATTAAAATGTAAAGAGCACTTACCTAATGAAGGTAGCTTTACAAAATTTTCAAGTCCTCCAACAATCCAATTGAAGAGTTCACCTCGAAGTGAATTGTTGAACAATTTTAGTTTTTGGTAGGATTATGGAGCTAAAATAGTAGCTTAGTTTTACAATTTTAGCACATGTATTCAAACTCTTTTAACACAAATTATTTGATTCTTAAATGGAGATGGTAAACATTTACATACAACTATTGTTTAAATGATGGAAACAATTTCCATAGATTAATTAATTTTAGCACAACTCTTGTCTACAATTACTAATCTCTATCTCTATTTTCATTTATTCATTTTGATCCATTAATGAGAGAAAAATATGAAGAGAAGTTTCTTTTGCTTTCAACACTTGAAAAACACAAAACCAAAACTCTCTTGCTTACCTTGAATTGCTTAATCGTATCTTCTCCTTCAAAATGAATGAATAAATCAATTGTTAGCTAAAGTTTTTTATTTTTGTTATTCAACACTTTTTGATAAAATAAAAAAAAGTGCTCCACCAATTTAATTGTTGGTCTCCCACTTAAGATTAATTTATTAAGCACTAGAATAATGGTCACCTAAATAAATCATTACCTAACAAATATAATTATTTTAATCATATTAGGTAAATAAATGGCCAACATCTAAGCCCCTCATTCTGTTAAAATACAATGACCATGATTAATATATATTATCATATTATCTAATAATATAATAATAATATCTAATTCAATTATTCAAACAATTTTAAATAATTACTTTTTACTTTATTAGTTTTTACTACCAATGTTAAATGGTAAAACTAAGGTACAATCAAATCATGGAACAAAGTTTGCCACTTGTCAATATCCTATTAATTAACAACTCTTGTTAATTGATTCAATGATGTATTTAGCAATTAAGTTTTGACAAATGCACATCCCAAGGAATCCCGAAATAATTATTTTGTTTTGCTGAAATTTATGGGATCGAATTATTCAATCCAATCCGCTACCCTAGTGCTCAACGAGTACACTTCATATTGTAAGACTTTCTAGGTCCACACCTAATTTTTCATATGGAGCTTCTCCACACATCTGTGAACGATACCTCACACACACGTTATGGATATTACAAATCAGCGCGTTAGACTATACAAGTTGAGGTTATTGCATATTTGTATAATCCCTCCATCAAATATACCCTGGAAGAGCAGAGATATAGATCATCACCGTCAAATATCTATTTGGTCAACCATCAACTTATCTCCAGATTTATATTTCCTTAAACAATATCCACAAACACTTTTGTGATATTGTTTATCCCTTCAGAATATATTTTCCAAGGTTTATGCTTGTGGCCACAAGACTTTTTGAAATATAATCTTGGAGCATCATGATATACAACCTACTCATATGAGCTGATGGATCCCATATCTACGCATACTGGATTCTATGAGCATCAGACTATGCCTAGCGACACACAACGGTCAAACCATGAAAGGTATCTGACATGTGTGGAACTAAAGTATGGTGGATCACTCATAAGCCTACCGTGGTGCTCAAGTCAAAGGACTACAAATACTACTCGATTGAGAAGACCTTCAATTGACGGCTTTATGAGATGTCTATTGGAGGTCTTTGTGAGTTTGTTCAATATCCAGTCCTCACTGAATACCTGTATGTCTATACGAGCTTTCACTAAACTCATAGTTTGCTAAGACTAACCATCTAGACTATCTAGATATAGACATACATTAAATAAGACGAACCAATAAAGGCCTATAAGGCGTCTATGAGATAGGAGTGGGGTTTTGATTTCTTGGGGGCGCAGGTAACCTGAGAATTGTGTGTTGGGACACTAGTGGCTATGAGTGTCATCCAATGGGTGGACTAAGGCATTAGTAGGTCCCACATACTCTAACATATATTTTCAGGTCTATGTCCCATTACAGACAAGGCTCTAACTCTTGGATCTTCGCTGAATATTATAACCAGTTAACACTTAGTTGTGCTAATATTTAGCATTTATATCTCTCAGCGTGGTTAACTATAGGTCCTTATCTAAACACCTTTAGATTTGATCTAAACTCCTTTATATTTGATCGAACTCATTCAGATCATACAATATCTATAACATTACATTGCATAGTACCATATTAATAGGCATTAGCGATTTAATGAGAATGTACACTTATGTAAATCCAGTATTGTACATTCAGGTATGACACGTAAGCACGAATCCTAATAGTAACTACTAATCACTTATTGAATAAAGTTATATCGAAAACCATTCCTCCAGTTCTATATGAGATATGATTTTGAAGGAAATCAAGTCTTAAGTAGATTAAGATTTGGGATTGTCCTGAACTTGTACCCAAGAGCTACAAGTATCAGTTCATTTTGTATCCCATGTAATTTATGGGATACTAGCTCTATAATCCAGAGGAGTGAAACATTGTTCATTCCTCGTTATGCCATATTCCAAGAGAAAGAGTTTCTCATAGATCTTAGGAATTATAGAAAGATTAAACTTGGTGAAGTCAATCTAAAATTATATAAAGCTATAATGGAACTTTATACTCAATTAAGTGACATATCAATAACACACTCTTCTCGTAGGTCTGAAAGGATATTAAGGCCACCTGTTAGGTATGTTAGATACCTAAAGGTGCCCTTGGTGTTTTCTTATTTGAAAAAAATAATCCTTTGACCTATTAAAAAATAATGTTGGACATTGATTCAGAAAAATGGTAAGATTCCATGAAATCTGATATTGACTCTATACATGATAATCAAGTTTAGGACTCAGTTGTGCTTCCAGTAGGAAGTTTTCCTATTTACTGTAAATGAGTTTACACAACGGACATATGGGTTCAATTTAAAGATGGAGACCTTCTAAGCTCGACTAGTGAAAAAGGTTACATTCATAGATCTGGAATCGTCAAGGAGGAAGCCTTTTCACCAGTAATCATGCTTAAGTCAATCCGAATTTTATTGGCTATTACACTTTACTTGATTCTTCATTTTAACAAAGAAATCAGAGAGTTTGGTTTCATTTAAAACGAAGAGAAAACATATATATTCAGAAAAGATGGTAGGAGCATAATTATCTTTCAAGTTCTCTACGTGGAAGACATATTCAATGTTGGAAATGACATTGATATGTTGCAAGATAGTCAAATATGAGTTATCTAAATAAGAACTTCTCCATGAAAGATTCCATAAAAGCTTCCTATATACTAGCTATAAAGTATTATAGAAATAAAGCTATGAGATTGACAGGACTATCACAATCTTTGTATATAGAGAATGCTCTTAAAAAGAATAACTTTAGTAACTGTGAGACAGTTAATGTAATTTTCAAACATGGTATTCATCTTTCTAGAAGGATTTATCATTGGTAAAAAGATAAAAATGTTAGAATGTCTAACATACTATGTTCATCAGATAGAGATAGTTTGATATATGTCATGTTATATACAAAACCTAGATTTGGATGACTATAAGTGTTACGAGCGAGTATCAGTCTGATCTAGTTCATGACCATTAATTGAGCTTGAAACATATCTGAAATGCCTGAGTGGTACAGAGGTAAATTTCTAACTCGTGGAGAAAGTTACTTATGTATGACAGGAAATATAGACTTGGACTTCTAGTTTCATCTGGATGATAAAATGTTTACATCTAGTTATACATTTCTTCTCATCAAGACCATAGTTAGTTAATAATGCAATATAAATATCTATAGCTGATTCTACCTTAGAGGCAAAATATGTTGCGGCTTGAGAAGCCTGCAAAATAAGTTCTGTGGATATATAAGTTAGTTGTAGAGCTTAGAAAAGTTTCAAGCTCACTGGATCCTATCCCACTAAATACAATAATAATGAGACAATTACTTAAGCCAAGAAGCCATAAGGCATACCAGAATTTTGATCATGTGGACTCTGAATACCATATAATTAGAAAGTTCTTCGCTATAAGAGATGTAATAATATCTAGAAAATATTCCATGAATAATATAGCAAACACACTAACTAAAGCCTTAACTTTTAATGTAATTGAAAAATACATGGAGACGATTGGTATTAGATATCATCGTGAATTCTGGGAAGTGACAGTTGTTAGAACTGGTGCTTACGTGCCATTCCAATATTGTATGAATATTAATATTTAATATTTATACAATAACCATGTTGTAAAAAACCATTAATATTAAATATAATGGTAAGATGCTTGTAACACTTCAGACATTGTATGATCTCAAGGAGTTCGGATCTGGTTTAAATGAGTTTAAACTAGGGCTAAGAGTAAGTTACGTTGAGAGTTATAATTGCTAAGAGTTAGCACTGCCAAGAGTTAGCAGGTTATAAGAGTCAGTGAATTCTAAAGAGTTAGAGCCTTATCTGAAATGGGATAAAGACCCAAGGGTATACTAGTAATGACGTAGTTGTAAAGGTTGCAAAAAGTGCTAAGAAATGTCACTGTGAAAGTGTATTTTCAAACGTTATATTCCTGATCTATTTTCACTAATGTGGGTCTATCGGTGGGAATCTTATTTAATATAAATTGGTATATGTCTATATCTAAATGGTTCATATAGTGAGTTTTAGTAAACCATGAGTAGAGTGGAAGCCTGTATAGATATGCGGGTATTTAATGAGGATTGGAAACTGAACAGGCTCAATTAAGATCTCCAATAGACATCTCTAAAGCCATCAATGAATGATTCTTTCGAGTTGAATAGTATTCATGGTCCCCAGACCTGAGCACAAAAGTAGGCTTGAGAGTGATCCACCATACTTAGGTTCCACACATATCAGAGACCTTTCATGATTTGACCACTAAGTATGATCCGATACTCTTGGAGTCTAGTGTGTGTAGATATGGAATCCTTCAACTCATATGTATGAGTAGTATATCTAGATGCTCCAAGATTATGTTCTTAAAAGGTTTATGGCTATAAGTAATATACCCAAAAAAATGTTTCTCGTGTAAGAATCACTATTGTAAAAGTGTTAGCAGATATTGTTTATGGAAATACGAATCTAGAGATAACATCTTGGGTTGAACATGTGGAGACTTAACGGTGAAGATCTATGTCTCTACTCTTCTAGGATATAAATGACTGAGAAATTATACGAATATGTATTAACTTTAACTTGTATGGTTCAACACATTTTTTTATATTTCCATAATGTGTGTAGGGCATCATTTATAGACTAACGGAAGAGTTTTGTAAGCAAAAATAGGTGTGAACCTAGGGAGTCTCACTATATGAAGTGTATTCGTTGTTCACTGAAGTAGCACACCAGATTGAATAGTTCAATCTGGGAAGTTCTAAAAAAATGAAATTATTTTAGGGTTTCTCGTGGAGATCGTAAGGTTTAAGTGTTAAGTCCGAGTTCTTGGCAAGTGGGACTTACTACTTTTACCTTTCCATTGGATGCCACATGTCATGCCATTAATTTGTTAGGCATTACACATGACATGATATTATTAGCTATTTTTAATTATTAATTGTTAATAGTTAAATATTGCTAAATGAATAAATTGCAAATGTTGCAAATTTATATATAAAATTTGGCCATTTTCTAAATTGATAACAATAAACAAAAAGGTGGCTAATGTTTATGCTTAAAGAAGCATAAAGTGGCAACATTTGAATTGTAAAATCTCTTTTATCCTCATCGTGCTCATTCAATGAGCAAGACATAGCTTAAAGCTAATTCTTAAAGAATTGTCATGCTTAAAGTGTAAGCATGCGGTGGCTTAATGGTACAAGCATTTGGCCACAAATTGTGATTACGATTCGGCCAGCTATACCACTTTGCCACTAAGCTAAATTGAATGCATGAAATGGCTAATTTTATGCTTTAAATTTAGAAGCCACAAGTTGCATTTTAATTGGCAAAGATGGTTGTAATCTTAAGCTATAACGGGCACCATAATTCATTAGTAAGAAGAAAAGTGAAAGTAAAATATTATATGGGTTTTTAGAAACAAGTAAACATGAGCTATATTACTTAGAGGTCTGAGAGATAATTCTAAAGTAAGAGTTGCTTTAACCAAAATATTTTAACGAGTAACAAAGCTATCATTCTACCTTAAAGAATCCCACAGATTCCTCGACTAAAACTGCACAAAGCACTATTCGAGCGTGAGTTCTTTAATATTTTACCAGTGTTTTGAAATATATATTTAAATTTCACTTCTTTTAAGTATAGATGTGTGATAGATAATTAAATTAAAATGTACACGCTTTTCCAACGCACAACGCACTTTTATAATCTTCCACTAAAAAGGTAATCGACAATGGCTCGGTGTCCCGAGTCAATGTTTTGTATTCTAAACCCAAATAAGGGTAAGCTATATCTATTATTTCCACTGCCTTAACTTGATTAATTGTACATTTTAATAAGAATGTATGGGTTCTTATATGTATTATTTTTAATTTATAAGTTTTAAGTCTTTTGGCGTAACGATAATAGAAATCAAATGGAAATAGAATGAGAAACTAAGAATGAAGGCTAGCTCCGTGGTACTCATAATTTAATGTTGGGGTGCTGAAGTCAGAGATTTCAATGCTATAATGCTTAAAAATGCAACACCACGGTGCTCAATTGAATCATAAAAGAACAAATTTAGGTCTCAATGCTGTGGCACTCAAGTTAGAGAGTCCAGAGCCACAGTGACCAAAAGTCAATGCTATGGCACTCATGCGATAAAAGAGAAATCCAAATCAGACTTGAACTTGATACTACCCTACTTTGAAGCCATGTAACTTATACATAAAAGACTTTTAAAGCTAGAAGCATAGACCAAAAGAGAGAACATAAAAGAGAACAAGTTTTAGAGAGTTTAGATCATGAATTAAAAGTTGAAGCCAGGATTCAACTGCAAGTTAGAGAGAAGAAGTGCTCAATTAAGACATTAATCTGTGTTTTCTTCTTCTCTTACTTTTATTTTTCATTTTTCTTCATTATGTCTATCAATTTATGTTCTAAAACCCTAGTTTTCATCATGAGCTAATTTTTTATATCTAGGGTTACAGCTTTGAGCTTGATATGTGATTAAATTCAAGTTCTTTTCTTATTTTTATGAAATTAATAGTAGAATTGTTCTATTATTTTATACTTTATACTTTTTTAATTACTTGATCACTAATTAGATTATTGTTATAACCTTAATGAACTTGACCGAGGAATTTAGGTGTTGGCCTTGAATAATTTGATATACGATCATAGTGTAGTAGAACTGTAGCAACGGTCAAATCACTGTAGCTGCACTATAGCAACGGTAATACACTGTAGTAGTATTGTAGCAATGGCTAATTTTTTGGCTCCTTATAAATACATTAGTCATTTAAAGCTCTTCACAAATTGAAAACATCATATATCAAATTGAGAGCGTCATTGTTCTTACACCTTTATATTAGCTCTTTTGGGAGTTTAAAATCTTTTTGTATTCGTTATAATTCTTGTATTGAGTTTATTTAAGTGTTTGTGGAAAATACTTTGAGAGTAGAGTGATTACTCTTTTATTGTAAGGATTCAATTGGTACATTGGAAACTAATTTATTGTAGAGATTTCTTGACATCTTGGAAGTTAAGTGTATTGACTCTTGACATTGGTTTAAGGCAAGCTAGTGGAATCTTCAATGCAAGTTGCTTGAGGCACGAATGTAGGCCTTGTGGAGTACCGAACCACATAAACATCCGAGTGCAATTCTCTATCCCTCACTCTCTTTATTTGCCCATTTTAGTTATCATCCTATGCCTATTTATTACAATTTATTTGTTTGTTAAATTTGTTTACATTTTAAATAATTTCATAAATTATTCATATTAGTGCAACAATTTTTAAATTACCCAATTCACACTCCCCCATCTTGGGTTGCCTATCTAAAATTTGCATTTGGTATCAAAGTCTCGTTCTTTAGAAAGGACTTAATTATTTTAGAGAGATCCATGGCAACCATTAGTGGACCTAGTATATATGAAGGCTAATCCACCACTAGACCTCCGTTCTTTGACGAAACTGACTATAACTATTGGAAATCTAGAATGAGAATTTATCTTCAATCTATTAGTTATGATTTATGGCTAGTTGTTGAAAATGGATATTATATTCTGACTAAAATTGATAGTGAGGGAAAATCCACCCCAAAACCTCAAAATGAGTGGGATAATGATGACAAAGAAAAACTCACCCTAAATACTAAATCATTGAACCAAATTCTTTGTGTTGTAGATGGGAAAGAATTTAATAGAATTTCTGAATACAAATCTGCATTTGCAATTTGGAAATATTTAGAAGTTATTTATGAGGGAACAAACCAAATAAAAGAACCTAAAATTAGTTGACTTACTAGAGAATATGAATTGTTCAAAATAAAGTTATATGAACCATTTATAAAATGTACACACGTTTCACCACTATCATTAATCAATTAAGTTCTCTTGGTAAACACCACTTTACAAATGAGTAAGTGAAAAAGATTCTTAGGTCATTACCCAGATAATGAAAAGCTAAAACAACATCTATTAAAGAAGCCAATGACCTCAACACATTATCACTTGATGATCTCATTGGTAAGTTGATAGACTACAAAATTGAATTGAAGGATGATGAAAGAGAGAAAGCATCAAAGAAAAAGAACATCGCTTTCAAAACTATAATAAGTAAGGAAGATAGGGATAATGAAAGTGATGGAGAAATGTTGTAATGTTAGCACGCAAATGTAAACAATTTCTTAAATTCAAAAAGTCAAATGGAAAGAAGTTTGGCAAAGAATTGAAGAGGGAAAGTAATAGTTATGAGAAGTCAAAGAAGGACCACATCATTTGCTTTGAATGTAAGAAATTGGGACATAAAATTCATGAATGTCCTTTCCTCAAGAACAAGAAAATAAAGAAGAAAGTTATGAAAGTCATGTGGGATAATAATGATGGTGAATCATCATATAAAGAATGCGAGATATCTAACCTTGCACTCATGGCCATTAGAGATGACGGATTTGATGATCTTGATGAGATATGTGATCAACCCTCTTTTAATAAATTATTAGATACTTTTAATGAATTGTTTGAAGATTTTAAGAAAATAGATCGTAAAAATACTATCTTAAAGAAAAACAATGTCTTATTTAAAAATGAAGTTGAAAACCTTAAAAAGGAAAATGATATTTTTAAAAGTGAAAATCTCTCTTTAAAAGAAAAAGGAAAATTATTTGAAAATGGAAAAAGAAATCTTGAAAAATAACTTGAAATATCTAAAGCATTCATCCAAGAGTAAAATTAGAATCCAAAAATCAATGAAATAATTTTGAAAAATAAAGCCATTAAAAAGAAAGCTATTGATTTACAAAAAATGTCTAAAATTCACAAATAGGCAAAAGAATTTTGAAACAGTACTTGGTTCTAAAAAATATGTGTTTAATAAAGAGAGACATAGGATGTAAACCATTTCTAAAGTAAAAATCCTTTAAAAAGTATTTTTTTTAAATCAAGTTTTAAAATAGAACCTAATTCAATTTGTCATTTTTGCAATAAAAATTGTCATAAAGTTTATAATTGTCATTTCAAGATATTTAGAGTAAAACAAATTTGGGTTCCAAAATGAACTTTCTCTATTAACATTCAAGAACTCAAAAAGATTTGGGTACCTAAAATTCACACTTAAATATTTTTATAGGTAACTAAAAGGAAAAGGAATAAATAGTTTTTAGATAGTGGATGCACAAGGCATATGACCGAAGATTCATCAAAATTCAAATGTGTCACTAAAATCAAGAATGGCAGATATGTAACATTTGGGGATAATGCCAAAGGAAAAATCCTTGGCATAGTTAATGTTGAAAAAGATTCAACTATACTTATTGAAAATGTATTCCTTGTTGAGAATTTGAAGCATAATTTACTTAGTATTAGTCAATTATGTGATAAAGGTTATAAGATTATTTTTTTAGCCTACATGTTGTTTGGTAATTAACATTAGTAATAAGACCTTGTTTATAGGAAATAGATATAATAATATTTACACCATTGATATTGAGTGTGCATGATCACATGATAAATGTTTCTCTATATTACATGATGATTCTTGGTTATGACATAAAAGATTAGGACATGCAAGCATGCATTTGAATTCCAAAATTTTAAAAAATGATCTTGTTAGAGGTTTTCTTAAATTATCTTTTGGAAAAGCTAAAATTTGTGGAGCATGTAAATTTGGAAAACAAACAAAATCATCTTTTTAAAACACAAAAATCACATTTTCACAACTAGACCACTTCAATTGCTTCACTTGGACTTATTTGGACCAACTAAAGTTGCTAGTGTTGGATTTAGTGTGTGATGTGTAGAGGTACGTATAATTTTAAAAATTATAAATACACGTATTCATACATGTTATATATAATATTGTATATTCAAGCACATATTGGCAGGACCCGACCCGAGACCCTCTACTATAGATCCCAGGGCCCTGCCGGGCACCCCGACAGAAGTTTCTCCAAACCTAACTAGGTAACTTGAGAAATTCCACGAGGCAAACCCCTTTTTAATTCTTGTTACTACTAAGAAGGTCAAGTAACATACACGAAAACGACATCTTAATTTAAAAACAAACGGACAGAGTTTCCCCTGTTTTTCAGAAAATCCATATAAAACTTGCAAAGAAATTTCACTTCTATTTCCAATACATCTCAATTCTACCAATTCGGACCTCCGGTCCTTTCCAAGTCAAATCCAACACAACTCAATTATTCATTTGAATCACAAATAAGCGTAATCATAGAAGTAAAAAGAACGATCATCATAAAATTGAAATCTCTTCTTCTTGGTTCAAAATATACATCCAAATATACATGCCTACAACTATTATGCATAAAGTAAAGGGTGCTATTTAGCACATTTACATGTACAAAAAATGATCTTCGGATTCGGCCCACTACTCGGCAATAGGAGAATCAGCAGTTTGCGTACCGAGACCTGCACCTGGGAAAGGGGTTCAGAAAATATAAAACACAAAATGGGTGAGCTAAAGGAGTTCAGTGAGTGCAAATAAAATTTCAATAAAACAACATCATGTATAGATAGCAAATTCTAAAGTTCACGCAGAAATCATGCTTCTAAAACTGATGTAAAACTGTAAAATGGTTTCTAACATCATATGCTATTGAAATCTTGCCGAGCGGGTTTTATCTACATCTTTGGAAAACTATATTCAGAATCTGTATAATATAATAACTGCTGTGTGCATATAAATGCTATCGGTAAATCGAAAACTAGTAAAATCCTCACTCGGCCATTTTCTTTCTAAACTATACCAATGGTAGCCTTAAAGCTCTATACCCACACAGCGACTCAACTAGCACCGCATACGTGAGTAGGTCACGGGGCACCTCAACTAGCAGCACCCACAGTGACATCTCAAGACATCTCACTGGCTATGCAGCGGAATCCTACATCACATGCATATAGCGAGACAATACCCCGTACACATAGAGCGACTCACATGACTCAACTTCCTGACTTTCCGGAGTTAGTGACACACCCCCAAGACCTGCCCATGTGCACGGGATATACCGGCTGGGTCTAATACAATCATCACCACTATAATCTGAGGGTACCAATGGCCTTAAAAACGAATGCAGAGATTTTAAAACTGTTTCTCAATTCGAACATGTAAAGGCATGTCTATGAATATGTATCAAGATCATAAATCATGGTTATGCATCGAAAGCTCATTAAACATGCATATTCATTATGCGAAAACATAATAAATGCAAAGTAAAAGAAATGGCAGATTTCCACTCACAACTGCTCCGCGCTCAATTTCGCTCCCGATTTCTGCTCCCATTAATGCTCTCGGTTATCTTCACCTACGCGCCACAAATGTCATTTAGAACTAAATCGAATGCTAGAATCTCATTTAACTACTAAACGCCCTAATCGGCATACAAAGCCCGGATGCATACTACTTTCCGATTTTAGTTACGGAGCCATAATCGAAACTAACTCACCATCCGGCGCCCTGAAAATTATTAAACACCTTATAACTTGGTTGGACATAATTGCCCTTCACCTTTCCAACATGGACAATTATGTCCCATTTTCTTCATTTTTGGTTTTTCCATCAACCATATACATTCAATTTACAATATGCACCATTTACACACAACAATTCAATCAAAACACCACTCAATTCCTAACTTCCCTAAAGTGGCAGAATTTTATCCTAGGTTCCAACACATTCATTTTCTCAATTTCTTGTTCCAATTACAACAAAATCATGCCAATTTTATTCTAAAGCCCTAATTACAACCAATTGAAATCTCTACAACAAAATCACCAAAAACCCTAATTCTCACCTTGCCAATTTCTTCAAATTGATGACTCCTTCAAGCTCCAAACTAGAATTCAACTCAATCTAAGCCAAGAATACACATAAGAATGTAAATTGAAGCATTCTTGAAAGTTCACTTATCAAACTCATAAAATAATGCTTTTCTTACCTCTTTTTCTTGAATTTCCACTAATTGAGGCTTCAATTGAGCTTAAGGATTCATACGTAACCTTATTTTAACTTGATTACACATGAAAAATCATGAAAAAAAACTTGAATAGTCACTGTAGCAGCACCCCCCTTTGAAGCTCGAATTTGTCTCTTTTTTTTTGGCTAAGTGTTGGTTTTGATCTCTCTTCAAATTTCTGCACACTTCTAACATATATATAGTGCTCCCTCAATTGACCATTTTGCCCTTCAACTTACTTAAACCTTCTAATTTTCCATTAGTTAAAAACTAATTATGTAATTAGTTCATTTGTAACTATCTAGTTAGAATAGTTCAAAGAGCTAACTAGAACTTCCAACTTGGCAATCCATGAGATTTCTTCTAATTGGTTCATTCTCTAATATATGGATTATGTTTCTCAACAAAGGCTTGTTCCATTCATAACCCTTAAATGAAAATTCATGTAGTAAATTAAGATTTCCTTTTCTAAGCCAATAGAGAAAAATTTCAAAAATATTCTAGGGTCGTCCGACGCACCGATCGAGTATAAAATTATCAAATTAGGTCTAATATCTCTCACGTGCACTATAAAGGGAATATTTCTAATAGGGTTAAAATCGAGTAACCCTACGGTGTCTTATTTGCTCTATACCGAAATCTAGGTGCCAATACTACTAATAGGGATTGGATATTACACATATATTCATGTACGTTCATTCAAGTGTATATATATATATCTCATATATATATTCATATGTATTCTATAAATAAATTGCATGTTAATAACCTACCCGGTTTTGAAGGTAGCTTTCCAATTCTTCAAAAACTCAAATCTTCAATTATTGAGCTCACCTTGAAGTATCCCATTGCACAATTCTAGTTCACAACTGAAATGGGTGGGATTGTGAAGTTAGAATAGTAGCCACAAATTCCAGCAATTGGTGTTTTAACTCTTAAGACAATATTGGTTCTTATGTTTTTAATTTCTTACAAGAGATAAGAAGAATTAATTGTCTTTTGTATTTGTTCCTACATAACCCTTTGGTAAGACCTTTTTAAATTCTTTCACCTCTTTGAAAAAATACTTAACAAATTCTCTCAACTCTCTCCTTTCCTCACTCGCACGAATTCTACTCCATTCCCTCTTAAAATTGAACTCTTCAATTTAGTATTGTGTAAATGATGGTTCATGATAGTGCTTCCCCACCACTCACTTTTGTCGGCCATTTTCTTCAATAATCAATTAAGTATAGGCTCCTAACAATTTGATTCAATTCGTATGAATCAATGGAAATTGAATAAATGTTTATTAAACAATATTAAGTGGTGACACCATTTCTCAAATGCACCACTTAATCATCTCAAGGTGGCCAATAATTCAAATTATTAATAATAAGTGCTTAGTCCATTATTAAAAGATATTGCCACTTATTGCAATTGTCCTACTATTATGATTAATGGCAAACATTAATGATAACGATATAAAAGAATAAAATAAGTTTATATAAAGAGTATAATATATATTTATTAATAGATTATTAATTATTCAAAACTATTTTTGGATAACGACATTTACCTAATTAGTATTTACCAAGTAAGGTTAATAGGTAAACACATGGTAAATCATTCATGAAGTAAAATTGTGCCACTTGTCAATTTCTTATTGGTTAAAAACTCTTGCTAACTAATAGTGTATTTTACATACAAGTATTAATAAGTGTTTATCAAAAGGAACCTTGAAACATATTATCACTTTACTGGAATTTCTTGGACTAAACCTTTCAATCCAATACGCTGCCCCGGTGCACAACGAGTATACTTCATATTGTGAGATTCTCTAGGTCCATACCCGATTCATCATATGGAACTTGTCCCTATGTCCATTAACTATGTCCTATACATATGTTATGGATATTACAAAATGGCGCATTAGACCATACAAGTTAAGGTTAAAATATATTTGTATAATCCTTCCATCATTGATATCCTAGAAGAGCAGAGATATATATCAACACCGTCAAGTCTCCTTATGCTCAACCATAAACTTATCTCTAGATTTGTATCTCAACAAATAATATCCTTAAACACTTTTACGATATTATTTATCCTTAGGATAAAACTATTGTTTGGTTATTTCTGCTTATGGCCATAAGACTTTTTTGAAATAAAATCTTGGGGTTTCAGGATATTTTACTCACCCAAATGAGTTGATGGATCCCATATCTATACACACCGGACTTCATGAGCATCAAACCATACCTAGCAACACCCAGTGGTCAGATCATGAAAGGTATCTAATATGTGTGGAACCAAAGTATAGTGGATCACTCACAAGTCCATTGTGGCACTCAGGTCTAAGGACCATGAATACTACTAAACTCGTAAGACCCTCCATTGATGACTTTATAGTCTATTGAAGGTCTTTGTGAGTCTGTTCAATATTCAGTCTTTACTGAATACTTGTATCTTTATACGAGATTCCATTAATCTCATGGTCTGCCAAGACTAACCATGTGGACCATCCAAATATAGGCATACACTGATCTATCTATTATAAGGTCTTCACTTACAGACCCGCATTAGTGAAGATAGATCAGAAACTTAAAGTTTAAGAACATATTTGCATAACAACATTTCTTAGCACCATTTGCAACTCTTTTGAAACTATGTCATTACTAATATATTCTTAGGTCATTATCCCATTTCAGACAAGGTTCTAACCATTTAGATTTCACCAACTCTTATAACTTAGTAACTCTTATCAGTGCTAACTTTTAGCATTTATGACTTTCAGCATTTCTAACTCTTAGCACTGATTTAAACTCTTTTAGATTAGATCTGAACTCTTTTAGACCATACAATGTCTAAAACGTTACAAGTATCTTACCATATATATATAAAATAATTAGTGATAGATTGAAATGATAGTAGTATAAACATAAAGCAAATATTTATACATAAAAGGGATGGCACGTAATCATAGATCCCAACAGCTAGCCTAGGTGGCAAGCATTATGCATTTGTGATAGTTTAGGATTTCATAAGATTTACAAGGGCTTTGTTTTTGGCTCAAAAAGATGAAACTTTAAAAGATTTTATAAATTTTTGCTAGAAAGTTCAAATAGAAAAAAAGTCTTCAATTTCATGCATTAGGAGTGATCATGGTAGGAAATTTGTAAACCACTTATTTATAGATTTTTGCAATGATCATAGAATCCAAAACCAATTCTCATCACCTAGAACAGCTTAACAAAATAGAGTTGTTGAAAGGAAAAATAGGTCTATTCAAGAAATGGCTATGACCATATTGCATGATAATGCTTTACCATAATATTTTTAGACCGAAGCTGTTAACACTACTTGTTATGTATTAAACAGAGTATTGATTATACCTTATTTGAATAAGACTCCTTATGAGCTTTGGAAAAATAGAAAACCAAACATTGGATATTTTAAAGTCTTTGGTTGTAAATGTTTTATTTTGAATACTAAGGATAATATTGGTAAATTTGATTTAAAATTTGATGTTGGAATCTTTCTTGGCTACTCTATGATTAGCAAAGTATATAGAGTTTTTAATAAAAGAACCTTAGTTATTGAGGAAACTGTGCATGTTATTTTTTGATGAGACTAATAAATCTATTGCCAAGAATGCACATGAAGATTAATTAGTTGAAATAGAAAAATGGTGTGCTCAAAGTTCAACTAAAAGAAAGTAAAAAGGATGAGCCTAATGACATTACCCTGAAAGAAAAAGTGGAGAATCAAGGAATGAAAAAAGAAGTTCAAATTTAAGAAGAAGGAGGTGATAATAATTACCTAATCCTCTCTCCCTCTTCATTCTCCTATTGGATTACTTATCTAGAATTTTCAAACTTTGATATTAAAGATGCAGCCTTTAGACTTGCCTCTGATAGAAGGTCTATCCAATTCGTAGAGTACGATAACACATATTCTATCCTTGCCTTCACCATGTTCCTAATATAAGCCCGGGGATTTATTAGCCCCATTCAACCTCTATAATAGAACTGATAGGACTTCCATCCTTTATTACTATAGGGCATTTACTTAATGAGAGTGTCTCTATACTCCGTCAAGTAATTGTTGGGCCCATATCTTATTAAGCCTAAGCAGCTCATGCCAAGTATTCAAATCCACTATAAAGGAGGAAGCCATGGCAAAATGGGCCTATTTTCTCATAAATGCATACAGTTGAACCTAGGTAACTCAGATGTGCTGACCTATAGACACCATAGGAGGTCGGAACGAGCTAAAACTCAACTTTTATTACTAATTAATGTGCTTTAAATATTGATCTTATATGAATAAAATGTTTGAAACACACATTTAATAAAGGATTAAATTTCAATAACATAAATTCACCTAAATACTATTAAAGATCCATTTAATTCTAGTATTAATGCATTTATAATTAAGATCCATTGAATTATTTCCACATTTACTATGTAATAATTCATTGGATTTTAGCTTTTATAAAAGGTTAGGCACTATTATGTGCAAGGGACATACTTGTTAAGATGTTATTAATTTATTATCTCTATTATATTTTTTATTTATTTAAATTATTCCGTTCATTAGGTTTGTAAAAAGTCACATGCCCCTCATTTTTTCCTCTCGAGAGATTGTAGACTTCTTTAGCTTAGTGAGTAGTTGAGATGGGTCACATAATGGTTCTCTAGGTTATTTTGGGAGCCATGTGGGAGTCATAGACTTTTTTTTTTTGTATTTTTGGTCCTATAGAAACTTATTGTATTAGACCTTTGAACTTTAGATAAGAAATTTACTACTTTGGGCATTTGATATCATAATCTTGTTAACATTGTTTTAGCTACTTAAAATATATTGATGAATGATTTATAGATGTATTATAATTTGATGATGTTGGTTGCATGTTATAGATGAGTAATGGGAAGTTAGAAAGAACAGTTACTTCCTCAAATAAGTGTGCTCTTTTATCATGCAATTTTGTATTTGAGTGTCGAAGTACTCTTTTTTATAGGAGAATGAATGGTCATTTTGTAATTGTACAAAGCACACAAGAACAGCAGGGCAATTTGTCATAAAATTCATATGTGGGGAATTTCACTATCGATAGTAATGAGGTATTTTTCTTGCTCGTTGGTGATTTTCTAACACTATTGAAAAAAGGAATTTAGTGATAGAATTTCACTATCACAAACCATGTTTTGTAATAGAAGTTTTCTATCACAAAAAGTCACCTCAGTAATCTATGATAGAAAAATTCTATCACAAAATTGTGATAGAAGTTTTCTATCACCAAAACGTGACATCTCTTTGTGATAAAAAATATCTATCACTAAATTGTGATATTTATCCTACGTGTATAAAACTTATGTGGCACATATTGCCTACATGGACAATTACGTGGATGATGATTTGGCACCTAGTAAGTAGATGATGTAAGTGTGGCATCACATGAAATAATGGGATCTCATCAAAATAAATAATCAATCACGAATTTGTGATAGATTATTTTTTAAAATAAATTTATTATTTAATATATACATTAAATTCATATATATACATATATATAAATTATATTATATTATATTTCCCAATATATACATCTAGTATAATACAAAAAAATTCCATAATGCGATATTTTCATTAAATCATCAACATCTCATTAGTACATCTCATAAATCTAAACAAAGGTAAATGAACTTCCATATAAAAAAAATCCAACATCCAAATCCAATATCAATTCACAAAATCTAACATATAGACTATAGCAATACATTAATTCATCCAAATCCAACCTTTGCTACAAGTTTTATGTCTCTATAGCAATATATAAATCCATCGTCTAACAACTACAAAATCCATCAACATTTATGTAACTGCTTGCAAATCCAATCTGCAATGAAACAAATTTTAAGACATTACTTATGTTTGCAATAGATAGTTGAATAATGAAACAAAAGAAGTGTAGTATAAAGTTGACAAATAAAATTTTATCAAGAATATTTATCAACAAAAATCTAAATTATCATAACTTCAACATACGAAATCAAATTCATAAGAGCATACATGACAATTAATAAAGTAGATTCATTATATTCAGAGAATAGTCATCTTAATAAGAAAATAAGAAGTGTTTTTCTACTTGTTAACCCAAAATTTTCCTATTTAAAGAAGTAGAATATATTACTTATTTCAATAACATGAATTAGTGACATGCAGTCTTATCATTAGTTTGGATAACAGAAGATACATACTCATATAGACGTGATTATACAGCTACTGAAACAACTTTAAGGACAGATGACTTCTAGTACATTGCAGAGTTTTATTTATTAGTGTTTCCAAATATAATCGGCTTTGAGGTTGTAAAATGATCATCATTTAAACATCTTAGTTTCATTAGTTTCTTGTTTGATTAATCTTAATGCTTATTGATTATCTAAACAAAATAAAGTTATATTCTGATTATACTTGCATTATACGACATAATTGATATGAATTTAGTCTTAGAGTTAGACCGAATTCATTAAGGGAACCTATTTAAGCACATATGGAGAGTCATGATAAGACTTCTCTTTGTATGAGATATAGACCAAACCAAAATTAAATACATCTCTTCAATCCTGAAATAAAATAAAACTTATTGCATCATAGCATATTTCATTAAGATTAAACACTGCATCTTTGCACTATAAAAGACATGTATTGCATTGATTACATTCATGAGTATTCAATAAGAGATTCATATAGATACATTCAGATAGAGAAAAGCATTCATAAGCGAATAACCCTAAAGCTCTCTTGAGATCTTCGTTTAATCTATAAGAACTCCCCAAACATAGAACTCTCTTACTTGATAAATCACTCCCATACACAACATAACTTCTTTTGTTTTTTTTACTAACTTGAGAGTATGAGTGTTTTCTTTTGCAAAAGGACGACCTTGTTCTAGAGAAAGGTTCTATGAACAATTTGAAGAGGAAGAATGGCCAAATTCAGGATTCATATGAAGATCTAAGGGTGCAAAAGTAATTTCATGAGGTTCCCAGAAACTATAAACTTCAATGGCGCCGTCTATGGGAAAAAGCAGTTGAAAAGCTTTTTTCTCACCCAACTTCTAAATTACCACAGAGGAAAAGATCATGAATCCATAGCAGAATGACTTAGCTACTCTCGCAATCCTACAAAAGGGTAATTTACTAAGGAAATTATCGCCTTGGGCGATGAGCTAACTTCTGGAGTAACTGTAATCTTCATTAAGTTGTTTAAGAAGATAGAAGGTTATCAGAATGAGAACACTGAGCTCTATGATAAAATAATGATGCTACAAAGGGATGTGATGAGGTAAACCAAGAAGAAGAATTAGTTCAACTCTTAGCCAACCCAAACACTCCTCTCTGTGACTCAGACATCAAAGAGGGCAACTGATAGATGTGGATTAAATATTCCCGCTAATCTAGAGCCGAGTACCAAGCTCACTACCTTGAAAGAAAAAGGAGGACATAAGGGCATCCGTCTTATAAGAGATAGAATTGATATATACAAAAAGAAGTCAAGCGAACTGACAACATCTCAATGATGACAAAGTGGGTGAACCAGGACCCTTTTGTAGATGCCATCAAGCTGGCTCCCAAACTAGAAATGTTTAATTCTAGGATGGTGATGCACGTCTACGATAGAGCCTTAAAGTGCATGGCCTCAAGACTTTAAGGAGCAGCACAGCTCTGATTCTGCAGTCTCCCACTAAATTCAATCTCTTCTTTTTAAGAATTGACAAAGTGTTTGATCAAGCAGTACCTGCAAAACCAAAAAGGTAGAAAGATGAAATTGGACCTATTTTTAATGAGACAGGGACACACTGAGTCAATCAGAGGTTTCCTACAGCATTTCAACAGAGAGTTGAACAAGATAGAAAGGTATAATTCAGAGATAACAGTGCAAGCTTACAAAAAAGGCATTAAGGCCTTTCATTCCCTACTGATGCGATATTTCTATATCTTAAAATTAAGTGCAAGTATACACTATCGTATGCAAGTAATAAAGGGACTAAATAAGTCGGATGTCGAACCCACAAGGATGATTTCTTCTTTTTAACCAATTATTAAAATTATGTCTTCCTAATAATTATTTAGAAAAATAAAAATCTAAGAATGAATGTAGAAAATATAAAAGTAAAAACACAATGCAAGAGAATTATGTGATAGCAATATAGAGAAAATCTAGGATTAATACTATCCCTCAATATGCTTTCTAATGGTTAATCTTCTAATATTTAACTCCCTTAGTCTTTGTTATTAATCAAGACACTAATATATTCACAAGCCTCTTCCAAGGTAATGCTAGTATACCTTAATTTACCAAATACCTATATTCCTATAGTACTTATAATAAATTAAGATTCATTAAGATTAAGTCTTATTGATCATACATGCCAATTAGGTATATTCCAATCCTAAATTGAAACTTGCATATGCAACATTGAATGTTACTCTACAATCATGCATCAAATCACCTAGGTCTAAATATTATGATTCCTCTTCCGAGTTTATCAATAATATTACCAACTCATTCCCTATATATTGGCTAGATATATTGAAGCATTAAGATCAAGTAATTTGAATATCAAAGAACTAAGTTTATTAAATATTCAAAAGATATGACAATTAAGCACATATATTGAGTTCAAGTATTAACCCTAGAAAATAAATTTAGTTCATGGCTACAAGAGAGCAACAGTAAAAATAATAATAAATCATGATACAATCAATAGAAAACTGATATAGACGTCGAATTGCTCTTAATTGTGCTGGCTAAGATACTCTTGATGCCAAAGAACGCCTTGAATCTCTCTTTAAAGTTGCTTAAATTAAACTCCTATTGCATTCCAAGACTCATGCTCTGTATTATTTGTGTTCTTGAATTGCTCTAGGTTGCTCTAGGATGATTCTTAAAGGTTGGGAATGAGCGGCTTTTTATAGGGATTGATATGAGCTTGAAAATCTCAATTCTCGTCGGAATAGGAATCGCGTTACCGCTGGGGCACTATACAGTTGTCGCTGGGCGATACGTGAAAAAGGCTTCACCACTGGAGCGGTGGGATGATGGCACTGAAGCGCTGTCATATCACTGGAGCAGTGAAGGTCTGGCGCGAGGGCGCTAGTTGCGACTTAACCAGGTCATCTTTTCTAATTTCAATCACTGTTCCAGAGTTGGGGCGGTAATCCTCGTGGCGCTAGGGTGATGGACACATACTTTGAAAACTTTACATTTTAGTCCCTGTTTAAATTTCGTTCATGTTCCTATAAATAACAATAATACATATAAATAACCATCTATTCTCATAAAACAATAAAATATCAAAATAAAATATGAGAAAATATATAACAATTTTGCTCTTATCACCTACCAGAAGTAACTGATTTAGAAGAACTTTACTTCCTTTAACTTTTTCAACTAGAAGTCAATGCAGTGGATTAAGGAAGAAGAAATTGAGATTACATTAAAGGATACTTTGGTGATCATTGTCCAGAAACTTGAGAACGAACCCTCAAAATGAAAATAAGACTTAAAGCCATAACCAGGGAAGCATTCTATAGGCTCCTAAGAAGGTAGGGGATCCGACAAAAGGCCTAGACGGCCATTTGAGTCCCTCATTACGAAAAATACCCATATAGAGAATATGTGGCCAAACCTAAAAGATACATGGATCTTCTTGACTTCAATACCAGTAGTTAGCCTTGTAGATAAAAGAGATCAGACCAAGCACCGCCTCTTCCATAATGAAGTTGCCAAACCATCCAAAACTCTAGAATACGGAGGTTCCAAGTCTATCAGCTTATGAATGAAGGCTGATTGCAAAGTTATAGAGCAGATGAGACATATTAGTCCTCAATACCATCCATGGTTCCACAATAAGTGAAAGTAGCCCCAACAGATTTACGTTACTAGTGGATGAGTCAATAAATGAAGCATCCCTTCCTGTACTTAAAGGTCCATAATAAAGGGAACTGATAAAAGCAACAGTGTTTAGAACCCTAGTTGATCAGTTTCATGTCTAGGTCGTGCACGAGAGACCATAAAAAAGAGCAGATGTAGTAGGAGAATGAAAGCCTATATTCAAGAAAGACTCAAAGATCAGACGGTGTGAAGCCATCGAAATATCTTCTATACATAACAACAGCCAAAAACCTAAAGAGAACAGGTTCTCATGAGATGATCTAATAGAACTGACCGTACCCTACCTAAACCCGCTAGTAGTTATCCTCAACATCAATGGGACACTGGTCAAGAGAGTCCTCATAGTCGGAGGAAGCAATATAGATGTTCAATACTAGGAAGCTTTTCAGAGACTCAGGGTGAATACCCGAGATTTGAGACTGTGCAGCACTAAACTAATAGCCTTCAAAGGTGTGAAGGTTCTGGTGAGAGGGGATATAACACTGCCAGTGATAGCAGTCAACAAGAGATTAGAAGTAGATTTCCTAGTAGTGTAAACACGCACTGCCTACAATGTTATAGTCGGGCATTTTTGGATCCACACTATAAAAGTTGTTCTGTCAACCCTGCATTAAGTCTTTTAGTGCGTCTTAACATTAGGGAAAGAAACCATGGATATTAGGAGAGAGCAGCTACAGGCTAAGTAGTGTTATGCTAATTCCCTCAAGGCTAGCGATGAGCAGACAACCTAGTGTCCTTCCTACTAAGGAAAGAACCAATTTGAAATAGTATCCAGACGGTCAGTTGCCAAAGAGGTTTCTGTTTGAGAGAGAAGAAGTGATGCTAGACCCTTTAGCCCATGATCAGAAGTTCCTCCTCAGAACCTCCCTGTTTGAAGGAGAATAACAGCGGTTAGTAAAGCTACTGACTAAGAATAGGGACATCTTTGCTTGGAGCCATAGAGACATGATCGGTATCAATGTAAAAGTTAAGTGCCATAAACTAATAATCTGGAAAGATTATAAACTGATCAGATAGAGACAAAGGCACTTTAAGCAAAGAAATCAAATAATCAATGATTAAATGGATCAATTACTTGATATTTGGTTCATTAAAGAAGTGAAGTACCCAGAGTAGCTATACAATATGGCAGTAGTCAGAAATAAGAATAAGAAGTGGAGAGTCTATATAGACTACATTAACCTGAATAAGGACACACTGAAAGACTCTTTCCCCATACCCAAAATAGATCAAATGGTTGGCGTTCCCACTAGATACCAACGATTATCTTTTTCTAGATGCTTACAGTAGCTACAAGTAGGTTAAAATGTTAGAATAAATGAAGAAAAAACTAGTTTCATCACGGAATGGGAAATCTTTTACTATAGAGTAATCCCCTTCGAACTAAAAAATGCAGGAGCTACCTTTCAAAGACTCTTCTACAAAGTCTTTGGGAACCTCATAAGGTGTAGTATGGAAGCATATATCAATGATACCATAGTGAAAAGTAGAAAGAAAAAGATCACTTTGCAGACCTTCAAGAAGACTTCAACATGCTACGATAGTCCTGGGTAAGACAAAATCATGCTAAGTGTATCTTCTGAATCTCAACAAGAACCTTTCTAAGTCACATAGTTATCGAAAAGGGAATTAAGGCAAACCCATCGTAGGTTCATGCAATATAGAATCTAACGGGTTCTAAGACCTCAGAGAAATACAAATATTGATTGAAAGAATTGCAGCTCTTAATCGATTCATCTCTTGGATGTTAGATAGATGCAAGCCATTCTTCTAGACATTGAAAGAAAAAAAGAAAGATACTTTAAGGTCCGCTCAATTAGAGGCCTTGTAGAAACTGGTAGACTACCTAAAGAGTCTTCTAGTGCTAACAACACCACTTCTCGAAGAAACACTATACATCTACTTAGCATTTTCCACCAAAACCATCAATGCAGTACTGATGAAGGAAAAGGGAAGGCAGTTGAAGGTAATTTTTTAAATTGAGCAAAGCCCTAAAATATTTGAAAACTAGTTACTCAGTAGCTAAGAAGCTTATCCCAACTTTGACACATGTGAAAGATAAGCTGTGACACTATGTCAAGGCTCATCCAATTATGGTGTACACTTTTTATCCTATCAAGTAGATCCTGTCAAAAGCTGATGTGGTAGAAAGAGTATCCAAGATGGCTATGGTGTTAATCCACTTAGACACAAGCTTCTAGCCTTGCAGAGTAATCCCAGGGCAAACGCTAGCTGATTTTCTTTTAGAGTGTGAACCAGAGGTTCTAGATAATTCACTGCTTTCAAATCCTAGAAAGACTGGCCAGACCTGGACTATGCATTCTGGTGATGTATCCAATAATCAAGGCGAAAGGATTGAAGTACATTCACGAAGCCTAGCTGGCTTTGTACTAAAGCACGCTAGTAAAATCCAAACCTCTACTTCTAACAATAAAATTGAGTACAAGACTCTGATTGAAGGATTGAAAGTAGCTCAAACATTTTCAATCAAAAACCTGATAGTAAAGATGGACTCCAAACTTGTCACCTCTTAGTGGAATGGTGAGTATGCTAAAAAAGAAAGGATGCGAAACCTATTAAATGTGGCAAAGTAGTATGCTACCAAGTTCTACAGTGTAACATTGCAACAGGTTCCCAGGAAAGAAAATAGAAAAGCAGATAAGCTGGCTAAGAAAGCTTCTTCTACAGACCCCTTAACCAAAATAGTTCCTCTAAAAGAGAAATATGAAACCTCTAGCTACAAAACGAGCCTCTAAGAAGAGGAGACCTTCCAAATCACAATCATAGAAAATTGGATGACACCATACATAGACTTTCTCATAAAAAGAAAGGCTCCTAAAGATAGAAAGAAAGTTAAAAAAGTCTCCAAGTAAGGGTAGAGAGATTCACCATGATAGATGAGAACCTATATATAAGATCCTTCTCCGCTATATATATGAGATATGTCCTAGTAGATGAAAGGCACTAAATCATGGCAAGAATACATGAAGGATCACGCATGAACCATTCCAATGCAGGCTTCTTGGCCTATAATGTTATGCTGAATGGTGATAAGGGCATATTTATCATATATTTTCTCATGATTGTATTTTGATATTTTATTATTTTATAAGAATAAATGGCTATTTATGTGCATTATTGTTGTTTATAGTGACGTGAATGAAATTTAAAATTTTCAAAATAGCAAAAATAGAGACTAAAATACAAAATTTTCAAAACATAGACCTGTCGCCCTAGCGTATCGAGGATTTTTACCCTAGCGTTGAAACAGTGATCGAAATAAGAAAATCAAGAAAGACAACTTGTTTAAGTCGCAATTAGCACCCCAGCGCCAGATCGTCATCGCTCAAACGATAGGCCAACGCTCTAGCACCAATACCTCATTGCCCCAATGGTGAAGCCGTTTAATACATAACGCCCCAGCGACATTGACATAGCGCCCCAGCGGTAATGCGAGTCATAATTCAATGAGAATTGAGATTTTCAAGCTCATATCAATCCCTATAAAAGGCCACTCAACCTCAAACTTTAAAAATAACCTAAGACATGTCCAAGAATACAGAGCACAAGTCTTAGAGAGCAATTAAAGACTAATTGAAGCAACCAAAGAGAGAGATTCAAGGTGTTCTTCAACATCAAGAGTTTCTTAGGCAGTACAATCAAGACAAATTTGACGTCTATATCGGTTTGTCATTGATTGTATCATGATTTCTTATTATTTTTATACTGTACTCTTGTAGCCATGAACTAACTTTTCTTTCTAGGGTTGATACTTGAACTTAATATGTGCGCTTAATTGCCATATCTTTTAATATTTAATAAACTTAGTTCTTTGTTATTCAAATTACTTGTTCTTAATGCTGCAATATATATGGCCAATTGATGGTGAATGAATTAGTAATATTTTTTATAAACTCAGAAGAAGAATCATGATATTTAGACTTAGTTAATTTGATGTATGATTGTAGAGTAACATTCAATGTTGCATATGCAAGTTTCAATTGAGGATAGGAATATACCTAATTGGCATGTATGATCAATAAGACTTAATCTTAATGAATCTGAATTTATTACAAGTACTATAGGAATATAGGTATTTGACAAATTAAGGTATACTTCCATGACCTTGGAAGAGGCTTGTGAATACATTAGTATCTTGATCAATAACAAAGACTAAGTGAGCTAAATATTAGAAGATTAATTATTAGAAAGCATATTGAGGGATAGTATTAATCCTAGATTTTCTCTATACTGCTATCACCTAAATCTCTTTACATTGTGTCATTACTTTTATTTATTTTTTAAATTCATTCTTAGATTTTTATTTCTCTGAATAATTATTGGAAAGACATAATTTTAGTAATTTATTGAAAACATAAAAATTATCCCTGTAGGCTTAACATCTGACTTATTAAGCCCTTTTATTACTTGTTTCGATAGCGTATACTTGTGCTTAATTTTAAGATATATAAATATCGCATCAAAGGGCTACTTCTGGCCTTCCATCATAAGAGATGTGAAAGAATATGTCAAAAGATGCGAGAAGTGCCAAAAACATTCCACATTCATCCACCAGTTAGTTAACGACCTCAACACAGTATCCAGTCCTTCACTATTTTCTTTTATAAGGAATGGATATCATAAGTCCACTTCCCATTGTAGTACGAGGGAAGAGATTTATGCTACTAGCTATTGACTATTTCAGTAAGTGGGTGGAAGTAGAAGCTTACAACTAGCTTACCATAGGTTAACTTCCCACTACAGTAGAAGGGAAGATATTTGTTCTACTGGCTTCCGAATATTTCAGTAAATTAGTGGAAGTATAAGCCTACAATAACCTTTCTGGAACCGAAGTAAAAAAATCTTCATATTGAAGAACATCATCACTAGATTCGAAATGCCATAAGTAATTCTATCTGACAACAGGAAGCAGTATAGTCACCGCTTTCTTTAAGAAGTATTAGATACAACAACGGTTCTCTTCTCATAGCTAAACCTATGAAAATGGCTAGGTTTAGATTTCTAACTATATGTTCTTCACAATGCTTCGAAAGAGACTGGAAAGAAAAAAGAGTAAGTGGCTTGAAGAACTTTCAAGAGTACTCTGGGCCTGCAAAACAACAGAGAACCAATCTACGGGGACCTCATTGTACTCCTTGGTGTATGGGATAAAAGCATTGCTGCCCATAAAAGCTTTTATTCCAACATTAAGGACAAGGACCATACATATAGAGCTACACGATGAGGCTATAATCATGATGAATAATGAAACCAGAGAAATCACTACAATTTATACAGTGGTTACAAGGTAAAAATTAAGAGGCATTATAAAAAAAGATGACAAGGCGCGAAGTTAATAAAGGTGACCTTATTCTAGTAGAGGCACTTGGTATTAACAATGAGCACAACGGTAGAAAAAAAGTTGAGAATTAGGACGAACCCTACAGACTTATGTAAAAACTAGACAAGAAAGCTTTCTTACTGCAAGACATGAAGGGGAACCTGATTCCAACCCCATAGAACGTATCAAAGTTGAAGAAGTTCTATGTATGACTTCCTTCTATGTTCTTATCTTTTTCAAATTTTTATTAATAAATTCAAGTAATATATTTCCTGCAATGATTATCTATCTAATGGATTATTCCATTCTTAGGAAATGGCCAAGAAATAATCCCCCAGACCCATGAAAAAGACCTATAAACCCTATATCTGATAAAATTGTCTAGTGCCGTTACAGAGGAGAGGACCACTAAAAGTAATTCTCTACCATTTCAGGAAAATGGTATACCTGATAATCCCCTTAGAGCCAATGTAGAGCCCTGTTGACCCTTTACACAGTCTGGTGCCATTACAGAGGAAAAGACGGTCGAAAGAAATCCTCCAACCATTTTAGAAAAATGGTATAATCGAAATGATCCCCCCAGGTGCGTTGTAAAGAGTTATCGCCCCTCTACATAGCTTGGAACCTATAAAAAGGTTACATCATTAAAAAGGAGAAGATGGCCAAAAGAAATCCTTTAATCTCTTTGGGAGATAGTATATACAAATTGATCCCACCAAATGTATTGTAAAGACCAATTGCCTTTCAACATAATCTAGAACCTTTAAAAATGTAGTGCTATTACAAAGGAGGAGACGGCTAAAAGAACTTCTCTAACTAATCTAGATAGATGGTAAAAGTAAAATAATCACCCCAAGTGCATTGTAGAGACCTACTACACCTCTACACGGCCTAGAGCCTTTAAAACGGTTACGCCATAATAGAGAATATGATGGCCAAAAGTAATCCCCCAATAATTTTGAGAATACGGTATAAGTAAAATAATCCCCCCGAGTACGTTGTGGAGAATTATTGCCCCTCTACACAACCTGGAACCTCTAGAAAGGTTACGCCGTTACAAAGAAGGAGATGACCAAAAGTAATCCTCCAATCGTTATAGGGAAATAGTATAAGCAAAAAGATCATTCCTCATCCCAGGTGTGTTGTAGAGACCTATGGCCCCTTTACGTAGCCAACCTCTGATAAAGGATATGCCATTACAGATAAGGATACGGTTAAAAGCAATCCTCCAACCATTATGGGTAAACGATATAAGCAAAACGATCCCCCCAGGTGCATTGTAGAGACCTACTACCCCTCTATAAAGCCTTCAATAGATAGTAAAGGGAACCTATACTTCTTTACAAAGAATTAAAATTCTTTGAAAAGAAGCACTATTCTAAAGATAAAGGAACCATATGAGAAAGCATTCACATGAAGAGTCAAATTTCTCATTTAACAATGGTCATTAGAACTAATACTTAGAGAAATTGCATACATATAGAAACATATCAAGGAAAACAATCATAAAAAGACAAGTTTAAGCTAAAATTACTTGTATTACATTGCCAAAAAATTTTAATTACATACATGAATGCTTTTTTTTTTATGTAAATAAATAAAAAAAAAGACAAATAAAAAGTTATCCTACGTTGAGGGGGAATCTAGAGGAAGCTCTATGGTGTCAAGATCCTGGTCCTTGGCTCCTTCACCTGCTGAGTCATAGTTTATCTGCTTATGATCATAATCTTACTAACTGGTAGACCAACCTTTGTAAAAGCCATAGGAGGCATCCATTTCATTGGGAAGGATCCCATAGGACTCTAGGTCATTTCCAGAGCGAAAGCCCCTCTTAAAACCGTGAGTAGTGGCTACCCTTACTTTCCGATCAAATATTTGTTGGCCATTGCAAGCTTTCGCTATCATGTTGCTTCTATAGATTCTTTCTTTAACTACAGGGAAGCATTACCCTTTTGAAGGATCTTAACTATAATCTAGAGATCTATACTAGCCTTCCTCAGTTGGTAAGTACGATCCTCACTAACTTTAGCAAGGCTTCACTGAAAGTTAGATGGGTGGTGGCCCCTTGTAGTTCACGTGTCTCTGCATTACCTACGCATTCAGAGACTTGATCTACTTCTGAAATTGGGCCTTCATCTCCTCTGAAGATGCCTCTTGCCGACAGGCGTTCTAGCTTAGCATATAGGATTTTGTTTCCTTGAAAAAAGTTATCCACCCATTCCTCTAGGAAGAAAATCCTCCTCGAACATTTCTCCAAAGAAGTTTGGAGGCAAAGGCACTCTATCTTTAGCTTCGTGTTAGCATCACGAGCCTCATCTAGCTCTTTAGAAACCTGTTCCCTCTATGCTTAGGAACCCTTCCTCAGTTCCTTCGGCTCATCCTTGAGTTCCTTATTCCCTTACTCGAATCATATAATGTCTGATCTAAGGATGAGGTTTCTCCATTTGAGGTTAATTTCCTCATTATTTTTAGCTTCCACTAGCTTCATCATGTGTTTGATCTACTTGCTCTTAAGAGAGGACTCGCTTCTGAAAGCCTCTATAGTAAAAAAGCTATCCTGCAACACATGCACCAAAAATAAAAAAGAGTTAGTAAAAAAAATTGAAAGAGATACACAAGAATAGAAAAAAGAACAAAAGGTTCCAAAAACCTTACCCTCATAGTAGAAGCGGCGCTAACTCTGGAGCAAGTGTTTGTACTGGCCCCAAGGGGAATGACTCCCCTTTCTGCCTTAATGAAGAGGCTTTAAACCATTGCGGCTATACTCTCAGTATTCATCTGGAGAATCATGTCCTCAGAGACCATGCCTCCACTTTTTTTGGGGAACCTTAGAGTGAACTATCTAGGGCAATAGTAGAGCCTGACCTTCACCAGCTTCCATAGGGTAGCTAGACATGGAAAAGTCAATCACTTCTCCTTTGTGGGTCACTCGTACTAATTCTATACAACCAGTTGACATGCGACAAAGCTAGAATATGTATATAAAAAAAGTACAATGATGAGGTTCCCAAAAGAAAACAAATACTTACTGATATCTAAGAAAAAATAGTAGAATGACAGAGAGGAGTAGATATCTCATTCTCTATGCCCCCCCTCCCCCCCGCCCACCCACCTTTGAGAAAAGATCCTCCTCTACCAAGAACTCTAACCATGTATTCAAGTGGGTGAAACCCTTAGCGTTAAATGGAGGAGTCCTGACTATAATATTTAAGTTTTAAGGAGTAAAGGTCCACACACCCTGCTCATACGTGAGAATTCATTGAAGGAACCTAATCCTTTCTAGGCTTTGAAACCTCTCTAGAATCATGGGATTGTGGATTTATGCATGGATAATTAGACGGTTCCAGAAAAATTTCCTCAAGAAAAATTCTTTCTCAAGTATAGAAGGAAGCATGAAAGTTATCTTCCAGTTGAAGGCCCCAAGAGAGGTGTTGACCTCAAATGGAAGATTGGAGTTGTTTTATTCCCCACTGATTACGATAACGTATTCCTTAAAATCGGCCCGTTTGACATCGAAAGCATTAAAGAGCTTCCTCGGACTCTTAGGCTACAAAAAATAGTTATGTTTTAGATAAACTAAACTATATGTAAGGAATACATCGTACAGGGTATGCAATAAGGGGGGTTCATCACATGGTTCAAGATGGAAACCTCCTGAAGAAGGTAAAAAATGTTGGGATGGACTCAAAGAATGGAGAGTCTTGTAATATGAAGAAACTCAAGAATTATGAAGGGCATGGGAAATCGAAAGCACATAAGGTGCTCTTGGAACAAAGGAAGTTCCCCGTTGTGAACATTAGGGGGATCCCTATAAAAGTCCCCATTGGGTAGGATACGGATTCTAATATTGTTAGAGATGGCAAATTCCTTGTTTAGTTCGGTGATGGTGTATTAACTGATATCTTTCACCATTGTTGTGAGATTTTGCAAAGCTAAAGAGAGAAGGTTGAGAGTTTTTGGTTGATAAAAGAGGAAATTTCATAATAATAAAAGTGTAGTGATGGAGAAAAAGGCTAAACCCTATTTATATAGGGTAAGAGTAAAACAAAAGTGTCCATTTGAGAGTAGTGGAATGTTTCCTAAATTCAGAGGGCTTCCTACAAAACTTTAATTAGCCTAAAACCAGTACAACTGAAGCAGTGCATTCAAAGGGTTTTGGCAAAATGATAGCGCAGTACTTCACTTATGAGGGGCATCCGTTGTGCCCATATTTGGTCAACGCCCAACTAGTAGCTCAATCCAATCTAAGGAGCCCTATAGCTTAAAAGAAAATTTAAGAGACGTTAACTAGAAAGGCCTAAACAATAATTGACAATGTGGAACTGACAGGCCTACAAATTTTCAGACCCGAAAAACGGGCTTATAGGTTTCGGAGATTACTGAAATATCCCTTTGGTTGAGATAGACCATAAATAGACACATGGTAAAGTCCAATTCAAACTCAAGTTTTCTTGCATTTCCAAACAGAAAACAAATGAGAAACTTGAGTCGCGTTCAAATACTCTTTCTCTTATTTGATTAATGTTAATGCTTATTGATTATATGAATAAAATAAAATTATATTATGATCATACTTGCATTATACGACATGATTGATACAAATTCAATCTTAGAATTAGACCTAATTCATCAGGAAACCTATTAAAACACATATGAAGAGTCATGATAAGAATTCTCTTTGTACGAGATATAGACCAAACTAGAATTAAATACATCTCTTCAATCCTAAAACAAATTAAAGATTATCTCATTATAGCAGATTACATTATGATTAAACATTGCACTTCTGCATTATAAAAGGGCATGTATAGCACGATTACATTATTTGAGAAATCAATAAGAGATTCATATAGATACATTCAAATAGAGAAAAAATTTCATAAGCAAAGAAACCTAAAGCTCTCTTGAGATCTTCGTTTGATCTCCGAGAACTCCCCAAACACAGAACCCTCTTGCTTGATATATCACTCCCACAAATAGCATAACTTTTTTTCCTATTTACTTACTTGAGTGTCAGAGTATTTTCTTTTGCAGGAAGATGGTCTTGTTCCAAAAAAAAGTTTCAGGAATCGTTTAAAGGAAAAAGAAAAGCCAAGTTTGGGATTCCAACAAAGATCTAAGGGTGCGAAAGTAATTTCTAGAGGTTCCCATAAATTGAAAACTTCAAACGTAATTGAAATTAAAATTAAAATTGGAATTATAACATTTAACGTGGATGTGAAATTATAATATTTAATTTAATTGATATTAAAATTAGAATCGAGATTATAACATTTAACGTAATTGAAATTAAATTGGGATCGGAATTATAGCATATAACGTAATTGAAATAAAATTGAAATTAGAATTATAGCATTTAAGGTAATTAAAATTGAAATTAGAATCGAAATTATAACATTTAATGCAATTACAATTGACATTGGATTTAAATGTTTTAACTATTAGCGTAATTGAAATTCGAATTAGAATCGGCTTATAACACTTAACGTAATTAAAATAAAAATACCTAATGTAATTTAAATTGATTTGGATTTGGAATTATAAATTTAACGTAATTGAAATTAAAATCAAAATTGGAGTTACAATTTTTAACGGAATTGAAATTTGAATTGGAATCAAAATTATAATATTGAAATTAAAATTTGTATTATAGAATTTATATAATCGAAATTAAAATCGAATATGGAGTTATAATATTTAATGTAATCAAAATTGAAATCAAATTTAAAATTATAACTTTTAACGTAATTGAAATTTGAATTGGAATCAGAATTATTACATTTAACGTAACTGAAATTAAAATTAGAATCAGACTTATAATATTTTATGTATTTGAAACTGAAATTGGATTTATCATAATATTTAACTTAATTAAAATTGAATTTGGATTTGTAATTATAACATTTAATGTAATTCAAATTAAATTTAGATTTGAAATTATAACATTCAACATAATTAAAATTACAATTTTAATTAGAATTATAAATTTTAATATAATTAAAATTAAAAGTTAGAATTGAAATTAAATATTGAAATTGAAATTATAATATTTAATGTAATTAAAATTAAAATTAAAATTAAAATTATAATATTTAATATAATTAAAATTAAAATTAATTTCAGACCATTTAACATAAAAATACAAATTTGTAATTCTATAACCAATTTATGACAGAATGTATAATAAACTTGTGATAGAAAATTTATATTAAATTAAACAATGTCATTTTGAACTTCCACTTCAAATTTGATAAATTTTTATTAAATAATCTCAAAATATATCTATCATTAACATATGTTATTTACATTCTATCATCAATTTGTAATAGAATATATCATAAATTAGTGACAAAAAATCTATCATAATTTTTTATCACTGATAAAATCTATCACGAAATACTTATAACATAAAATTTGTGATAAATTTTATTACAAATTTTTAGTAATAATTTATATCACAAAAATTTTATAATTAAAGATTTTATTTTTAATAGTGTCTCCACAAGAAAAAAGTGTAAAAGAAACACGCGGAACTTTTAAGAGCACCAAAATTGTGCATATATGAATATCTTGTTTTACTTTTAGAATGAAATAGAGAGAGGAGGAATATTTGACAAATCGTTGATAATGACCTCTCTGCGACAGTAGGGTGTGGCCACTTAGCAGGGCCGCTTAACTGACATTTGCCTTCTGATGGCCTTTCTTTATACCGACATGATCGTCGTCGCCATGCGGAGCCAAACTTAAAAGATTGGGGGCACCGACTTTAAAATTCTAAAATATATTAGAACTAAAATTTGTATTATATAAGACTATGTTATTAGTTTTAAAAATTTATCGAAATTAAAATTTAAAAAATATTTATATTTAAGAGGTAAGATTATAATATATATATAGTATTTACTTTAAATATTTTCTTAGGAGATATGTTTCCTTAGGCCTACTATAATTTTTTCTTCCGAGACATGGTCCGTATACGTAACTGTAATTCTGACCACATATAGACTGAGTGCCGCACATCACTAAACTACTGAAGGAATAAATTTTCAAAAAGTTTAAGGTTAAATTGATATTATATTTATAAAGGTTAAAATTTTAGAAAGTATATTTATTTTCATGAAGCGAAATTATAAAAATAAATTATTATTTATTTTAAATATCTTCTCATCGGAGTCATGGTCCGTATCCTAAACCTTGATGTAATTTTCGGGTGGGATCCATGGTGCCTTGTACCTTACTGTAAGTCATTTTAAAGAAAGAGATATCATCTCAGTGTAATACTTTTTCAGTACTCTAAGTGGAAATTGGACAAAAATGATTTTCTCATCCCAAAAAGACAACTTCAATTTTATTCCTTTCACACTTGATTTCTATGTGTTGGTCGTTTAAGTAATAAAATATGTTTGTCGGCTGAGTATTAAAATATTTTCGAGTAGTATCTTATTGTTAGACATAATTATAATTGATAAAGGACATTTTTGTGTTAAACGTTTGGATTAATATTTAATTTTGTCTTAAAAGTTTAAAAATTAACAATTTTATTTTAGCTCGTTAGTTAATTTCTCTTAAATTTAATAAAAAATAATATTTTTTTAAGCTAAATTTACGACACCAGTGAGGATCTTAAAAATCACTAAATTTTAAATTATCAAACTTTATTTTTTATAATTTATATAATGATGGAGTCATTTTTTACAAAAGAGAACAAGAAGATAGCTAAAAATGGTGGAGAGGGGTAGCGGGCGATTTGTTTAATGTTGGGAGCGGTGCAAGGGATAGATCATCCGTCGTCTCGCTCCACCAATTTTTGCCATCTTTTTATCCTCTTTTGCCGAAAATGATTTTACTATTAGGTAGATTGGAAAAAATAAATAGGATTCATACCCACATAATATAAATCTTAAATTTATTATGTCAAATTATTAGAATAGATATTGAAAAAAAATACACCTAGAAATGCATAGCAATTTGAACGTTTAAATTAGTAGCGTTCAATGAGAATAAAATATATGGCGGTCTTCCATAGTCAAATCTATGTAGTGCTCAATAGGATTCTCTTTGTGTGATAGAAAAAAGAATAAGAGCTATACATTTAAAGATTTGATTTGGGGACCACACTCTAAAAGAGTTTTTATATACTAGATTAAACTATAATCTCATTAATAATAATTTAACTAGTGTTAGTTTTTACACATGACAAGTCCATATCAAATTGGATGTCTTTAGAGCTCAATAAGAGATAGCCCAAATAAATCATTTAAATTGACCTTTATTTAAGATAGCTCATAATATATAATTATTATTAATATATGAGTCCGAATAGAAAATAATAAAACTTAACAATTTTCGACATGGGTTATATATGTCATCCAAAAATTATATATTACAAACCTTAGTATGAGCTATAGATGGTATCTTATCTTGAAACATCTTCTTGAATATAATATAGTCCATTAAATATATCAATATGGGATCAAAGAGACCTTCATTGAACATATTCACAACTAGACCCATCAATGATCATCACATCAACAAAATCAATGACATAGATCAGATATGGATGTGTAACATAAAAATTACATAAAATGTGATCTCAAACATGTCTATTTATAATTGTTCTTACTTTATAACTCCAACAAGTTAAATACTTTCTAAATTTTATACAAAACCGCAATAAAAATTTCTAAAATACATTTTGAATTTTATGTAAAACTGCAATAAAAAATGCATCTTTATTTCAAGGTTCAATAAATAATCCTTTAAAATTTCCTCTATAGAAAATAAAACATAAATGTGTCGTAACTAAAAAAATATTAAATTATAAACTATCACTATTCATGCACATCATCAAATAATGCAACACCCATATGAGCAACATGCTTACAAAACATCTTTGGTGAGCGAATCCGTAATCATAAAGTTTGTACCAATATGTTCTATCAACACTGTTGACTCTAAACTCTTTTTAACAACTAGAAACTTGCTGTTAGTATGCTTAGACTTTAAAGAGTTTCTATTGTTATGGCATTACATCACTATGGCTTTGTCATCACAATAAATTTTCAATGTTTTTTCAATACCACGATTTGATGCCTCAAAACAAGCTATAAATTCAACCTCTATTATGGAAGAAGCTGTGATTGTCTTTTTGGCACTCTTTTAGAAAATAGCTCCTCTAGCCAAAGTAAATACTTTTAACAAGATCTTCTCATCCATATGTAGCTCAAGGATGTCTCTTAAGACTATTCTTTGAGATGGCACATCAAATCTTAGACAAGCTTTTCCCATAAATTCAATAAACCCTTCACGAGGTGTCCAATGTTAAAGAATTGAAAGCTCCAGTATTGACAGAACTCCTCAACGTTAAAGAATTGAAGGCTCCAGTGTTGATAGAACTCCCCAACGTTAAAGAATTAAAAGCTTCAGCATTGACTAAATGCCCCAATGTTGAAGAATTAAAAGCTTCAGCGTTGGGTCGATTATATAAATTTCCAGTTTTATCTCCAAATGGGGAGTCCTCTCCTAAACTAAGCCTAACCCATTTTCTCTCAATCCTAACACATCCATAACCTAAAAGTGATATGTAGATTGTACAATAACAACATTTAAAGCTATTTTGGAGAGAGATTACACAATCAATAGTATTTTAGCTAATCATTGGAGGATTCAAATAAGCTCAAAGATTGATTAGAAGCCATATATCCTTCATAAATTTAGTTTGCTTTGGTTGTATCATGTTTATCATTATCTTTAGTTATAAAACTCTTATCATGTTGCTGTAATTTTATTATCTAAGGTTATAGACTTGAACTTAATATGTGTACTTGATTTGTTTAATCCCATTATTATGAACTCAATTTATTATTCAATTTGGTTGTTATTAATGCTTTCAATATACCAGAAATAGTGATTGGATTATTAAAGAACACTTAGATAAACTTTGAAAAGGAATCATAGTGTTTAGACTTAGATAAATTGATACATGATTGTGGAGTAGAATCTATACGTTTGGAATTAGGATAAGAATATACCTAAGTGACATGTATAGTCAATACAACTTGTTTATAATAAACCTTGATTTATTCAAATTACCATAGGAATATAAGAATTTGGTAGATAAAGGAATAATTGCTCGACCATTAGAAGAGGTTTGTGATGCGTTTTCTGCTATAACCAATAATTCTAACTAAAGGAATCATAATTGGGATAATCAAGCCATATTGAGGGATAACTCTAGTTCTAAATAATCTTCATATAGTGATTGCACTTCATTGCACATACAATTAGGGTTAATTAACATTATTAGTGTTTAATTTTAGCGTATAAAAATTTAATTACCATTTTTCTAGATAAACGTAAGGAGACACAATTTTAGTAATTGGTTAAGAGTAGCATAAATTTGTCATAGGAACAATACTATAGTTATATTGTATTACTTATTCATGATAGTATGCACTTGTGCCTCACATATCGCACAGAACAAAAGGTATTGAGTACTACAATCTTTCCAACACTGACTTCATTTTATTGTATCTTCGTAGAATTATTTTTTACTTATCTAGTTTTTTGTGCCTTTAATCATGTTGTTGTTGGAAGGTACTAAGTACACCATTCCTGTCCAAACCTACTCTTTATTTTATTTTATGTTTGTTTCCTAAAAGATAGGTGCTATACCTCTTTTCTATTTAAGATGTGAGGGACTGTATTACTTATTTTTTGCTTTTAATTCTTAAATGATAGGGATTGAACTTGTTTCTTCATTTAAGGTTGAGAGGAAGGTGGTGGGGACCCTTGTCCTTTTTGACCTCCATGTTTATGACTTTTAGAAAGGAAGGAACTAACCTTTTTATTTTTTTATGAGACTGATAAACGTAAATTATATCTATTATTTTTACTCCCTTAATTTAATTAATTACTCATTATAATAAGAATATTAGGTTTTTAATATGTTTAATTATTATTTTGTAGGTTTGGAGTCAGCGGAGCAATTGGGGATGAAAATCTAAGAAAAACAAGAAAAAACATATGCTACAGTACGCTACAGTGTCTACAAACAGTACTTGAGAACAGTATTCCGTGAACAGTGTCCCCCTGAGTGCCACAGTGCTGTCACCCCAGTGACGAACAGTACGCGCCAGTAGTGAATAGTGAATTTTTCATAATCCTAAAAGAAATACAACTTCAAGACTCCAATCAATTCCTATATAAAGGCCACCCGTTTCATACCTCAAAGGACACACAAATTAGGGCTCTTAGAGCCACAACACATTGAAGAAGAGCAATATTTAGATAGAGAAGCAAGGGTAATTCAAGGAAGTAAGAGATTATTGGCGAATCTTTAGCGTATCAACCAACTGCGAATTGACGTCTATATTGGTTTGCTTTTGGTTGTATCATGTTTATTTTATTTTTCAGCCATAATTCTCTTGTTATCATGAGCTAAATTTATTTTATAGGGTTATTGCTTGAACTCAATATGTGAGCTTAATTGTTGGATCTTTTTAATATTTATATGAACTCAATTATTTATTATTCAAATTATTTATTTTTAATGCTTCATTATATCTAATCAATATTGTGATTGCTTTAGTAATACTTTGATAAACTTGGAAGAGGCATCATTGTATTTAGACCTAGATAATTTGATGCATGATTGTAGAGTAACATTCAATGTTGCATATGCAAGTTTCGAATTAGGATAGGAATATACCTAATTGGCATGTATGGTCAATAAGACTTATTCTTAATGAATCTTTATTTATTACAAGTACCATAGGAATATAAGTATTTCGTAAATTAAGATATACTTGCATGACCTTGGAAGAAGCTTGTGAATACATTAGTGTCTTGACCAATAATAAGAATTGAAGGATATAAATATTAAAAGGATTAATTTTTAGAAACCATATTGAAGGATAGTAATTAACCCAAGGCTTTCTCTATATTGCTATTTTTTTATTTTATTTAAGTTGTATCATTTATTTTCTACACTTTTATTTTATTCAAATTTATTGCAAAATTAAGATTTGATTTTTCTAAATAATTATAAAAAAGATATAAATTTAGTACTTGGTAGAAAATAAAAATTATCTCTGTGGGTTCGACATCCGACTTTATAAGTTCTTTTATTACTTGTTACGATAGCATATACTTGCGCTTAATTATAAGATATAGAAATATCGCATCAAGTTTTTTACGCTGTTGCCAGGGATAATATTTTATTTTTGCCAATATTAATACCAATCTTTCTTATTTTTAATTCAGAATTATTTTATTTTATTTTTCATATAAATTCTTTTTTTTTTGTACAGTTGCTTTTCAATTCTTTTTGTTTTTGTTTTTTTAGGATACCTTTGAGAGCTATATCATGGCTTACCAATTTCAGTTTCAGCAGCAAGTGAGAAAATATAGATCTTTGAGAGATTATTTAATCCCTATGATTAGCAGCATTCAACCTAGCATATGCCGACCAATAATAAATGCTAATTACTTTGAAATTCAACCAGAAATAATTCGAATGTTAAAAGACTCAGTTCAGTTTAGTGGACATCCATACGATGATCCAAATGAACATATCATAAATTTTCTAGAGATTTGTGATTTGTTCAAATACGATAGAGTCTCAGATGATGCAGTACGATTATGGCTATTTCCTTTTTCACTTCGAGACAAGGCGAAGGGTTGGTTGATGTCATTACCATCAGGATCAATTACAACATAGGATGACTTAGCCCATAAATTTCTATCTAAATTCTTTCCACCGACCAAGACAGCAAAGATGAGGAATGATATCACTTCTTTCATGCAATATGACTCAGAAATACTTTATGAAGCATGGGAGCGGTATAAAGATATGCTGAGGAGATGTCCATATCATTGAATTCCAAAGTGGTTACTTGTGCAGACATTTTATAATGGCTTAATAGGGCAATTGAGGATTATAATAGATGTCGGAGCAGGTGGAGCACTAATGAACAAGTCAACTGACGAAGCATATGACCTACTAGAGGAGATGGCATCCAATAGTTATCAATGACCAATAGAGAGAACAACCCCAAGAAGAATTACAAACACATATAATGAAAGAACACTTATCTCATTAGCTGCACAAATTAACCTGTTGACAAAAAATTTAGATGTCATTTGAGCTAATGCTATTAAGAGACAACTTATCACTTGTGATTTTTGTGGTGAGAACCATCCAAATGGCTAATGCATAGAGCCTATGCACTATATAGAGAACTATCAAGTACAACAGCACAATCCATATACCAACTTCTACATTTCAAATTGGGTAGACCCCATAGCATGCTAACACAACCTCAACAGCAGATTGAAGAGAAACTAACCTAGAGGAGATGTTTATGCAATACATGAAGCAGGTAGATTCCCTTCTTCAAAGCCAAGCAACCTCTTTAAGAACGTTAGAGATGCAAGTGAGTCAATTAGTCACATCAGTAAACAATCATCCACAAGGCCCATTGACTAATAACACAGAGGAGAATCCAAGAGGAAATAAGGAGCAATGCCAAACAATCACCTTAAAAGCTGAACAAGAACTACCAACAGCTGCTGAAACGTCTCACAGTAAAGAAAGTCATGATAGAGCAACAAAGACAAAAGAAGAGGAGTCAATTGCAGAAGAAAATGAATTAGTGGCATTTCAAAGCAAAGACAATCCATATATTCCACAACCACCTTTCCCATAAAGACTTCAAAAGAAGAACCTTGAACATCAGCAATTTTTCAATAATATATCTCAATGTTTCAAGGTTGACATGGTAATTCCTAAAGATCTACCATCACCTTCTAAAGTAAAATTAATGGAAGCCCTTCAACTACAAACTCATACAAAACTGTGCAAGTTAAAAAAGAAAAAAAGGGATGGCAAGATAATGGAGAGGCAGATTGATACTGGCCAACGGGGTGTAATATTTTGGTCTAATATTAAAATATTTCCCGTAAGGCTCAAATCAAAGAGGGTGGGACCGTGTCTACAAAAAATTTTCATGGAGCTATGGAAGTCAAAGAAAAGGAATAGCAATGGTCTTAGACATAAATTGAAGTTCCATAGGCGCGATACCGCTGACATGCAGTTTGATCCTCCATGAGTCAAAAAAGAAGACGTCAAGCCGATGACATTAACTCAAGCACTTCTTGGGAGGCAACCTATGTAAATTTTATTTTTATTTGCTTATTTTTAGTTTTAGTTATAATAGTTTATTTTTTTTAGGAATAAAACAGCAAGTCAAACACTCAAGGAAAGCAGCACGAGCAATTGCAAGCATCTAAAGCAAAAGACACTGCATTCACATCATTATACAACAATGCTGTATTGCTTCAACTTCTTTTACCAGAGGAGTTTCTCTTACTTTTACGTTTATTTTTTGACATTGGGGACAATGTCTAATTTAAGTTTGGGGGTGAAAAATACTTTCTTGTGTTTATTTTTGCTGCATGATTTGATTGGTTGTCTTGTGGGATAATTATTTTTTTTTTACTTTCAGTTGTTAGGTTGTTAAAATGATCATTAGTCTATAATAAGAAAAAAAAATACATGGTTGAATTTTTTTTTTTACAAATCCATGGGAATGATAGATACTTGAGACAATTTTGGTTATTTAAGTTTAAGAACAAGTTCAACCTTATTTATAATCACCATTTTTTAGCACTTTATAAGTATGAATAGTTATAACTATTACATAAAGATACTTATGCTTTAGGGAGTACACCACAGTCTCAAAGACTGACACTCTAGAACTTGTCTTTAGTTACTCCTTGAGGTGAAATCCTAGGAAACACATGAATAGGAAAATGACGTTAGGCCATCTTTGGACCGATTGAGCCTTTCTAGCCTACCTTTTATTGTATATTTATCCCTAATACCCTTTTTTGAGCCTAATTACCCATTCTTTGGTTTAACCACATTACAAGCCCAAGACTTAAAGTTTATTTATCCAAAAATTTACTTGTAACACCATAAACCTTGCATTTGCTTAGAAATACTCTTGAAAAGATAAAGTTATGGTGCTATGAGAAAAATAGGTTTGTGTGATATTTGTCAATCTAAGTTTGGGGGTATTCAAAAAACAAAAAGAAGAAAAAAATTCAAAGAAAAAAAAAGAAAGAAAAATACCCCCAACTTAAGAAAAAAAAAAAAATTCTTTGAAAATTAAAGGTTGAAAAGAAAGATGGGAAACACAATAAGTTTAAGGGAAGAGATAGTATAAGAAAAAGAAGATTAAGAGGTTTCTAGGTAAAGTCTAAGTGTTCATGGTGTGACTTGAACTTCATATATTTATCCTTTTATCCTACCTTGACATTAACCTTATGTTACAAGTTAAGTAAAGTCCTAAATAGATCCCTAGACATGTGATTTTTTACATTAGTGGAGAGTGGTAGTAAAGACAAGCCTATAGAAGTGTTATTATACAAATCAAATGCCGAGACATCATATTTTCTGTACAAACTAAAGTATAAAGTAAATCAAAGTATGGTTTTAACTATTACTTGCTGCTTGTACACACACACACATAGAGATTATCTTTGAGGAAGAATGAAGGACTAAATGAAGATAATTAGAATTGTTAATAGTTTTTTTTATCTACCTTAAGGATTTGTGCCATTTTAACAGCTTTTGAGACAACCATTTTGATTATTTTACTAACCTGGCATGTTATTTTCATTTTATTTTTAAATTTTCATTTCATTTTGAGTCAAGTATAATCTCTTTAAATTCTCTTTTTGATTTTACTTTTCATTGCTCGAGGACTGGCAAATGGTTAAGTTTGGGGGAGTTTGATAAGCATAAATTATATCTATTATTTTCACTCCCTTAACTTGATTAATTGCTCATTATAATAAGAATATTAGATTTTTTATATGTTTAATTGTTATTTTGTAGGTTTGGAGTCAATGGAACAATTGGGAATGAAAATCTAAGAAAAACAAGAAAAACCATATGCTACAGTACGATACAGTGTCTATAAATAGTATTCGAGAACAGTATTTTGTAAACAGTGTCCCCGAGTGCTACAGTGCTGTCGCCCCAGCGATGAACCGTATCGCGCCAGCGGTGAATAGTGAAATTTTTCATAATCCTAAAAGAAATACAACTCCAAGACTCCAATCAATTCCTATATAAAGGCCACTCATTTCATACCTCAGAGGACACACAACTTAGGGCTTTTAGAGCCACAACACATTGAAGAAGAGCAATATTTAGAGAGAGAAGCAAGGGCAATTCAAGGAAGTAAGAGATTATTGGCGAATCTTTGGTGTATCAACCAACTGTAAATTGACGTCTATATTAGTTTGCTTTTGGTTGTATCATGTTTATTTTATTTTTCAGCAATAATTCTCTTGTTATCATGAGCTAAATTTATTTTATAGGGTTATTACTTGAACTCAATATGTGAGCTTAATTGTTGGATCTTTTTAATATTTATATGAACTCAATTTTTCGTTATTCAAATTATTTATTCTTGATGCTTCATTATATCTGATCAATATTGTGATTGCTTTAGTAATACTTTGATAAACTCGGAAGAGGCATCATTATATTTAGACCTAGATAATTTGATGCATGATTGTAGAGTAACATTCAATGTTGCATATGCAAGTTTCAAATTAGGATAGGAATATACCTAATTGGCATGTATGGTCAATAAGACTTATTCTTAAGGAATCTTTATTTATTACAAGTACCATAGGAATATAAGTATTTCATAAATTAAGATATACTTGCATGACCTTGAAAGAGGCTTGTGAATACATTAGTGTCTTGATCAATAATAAGAATTGAAGGATATAAATATTAAAAGGATTAATTTTTAGAAACCATATTGAAGGATAGTAATTAACCCAAGGCTTTCTCTATATTGCTATTTTTTTATTTTATTTAAGTTGTATCATTTATTTTCTACACTTTTATTTTATTCAAATTTATTGCAAAATTAAGATTTGATTTTTCTGAATAATTATAAGAACGATATAATTTTAGTACTTGGTAGAAAATAAAAATTATCTCTGTAGGTTCGACATCCGACTTTATAAGTCCCTTTATCACTTGTTACGATAGCGTATACTTGCACTTAATTATAAGATATAAGAATATCGCATCAGGGACGAGAGGAAGGTAATGGGAACCGCTATCTTCTAGGCATTTTTCTCTTCTAGTTCTAGAACGATGAGGATCTGTGACTTCTTTATTTTTTCTTGAGACGAGTGGAATATGGTAAGAACCTTTGTCCTCTCTGCCCTTTCCTCTTTTGGTTCTAGAATGATAGGGATCTATTACTTCTTTATTTTTCCTTAGGACAAGTGGAAGATGGTAGGAACAATAAGGTCTATGCCTTTTCTTTTTCTTTATAGGGACGAGAGGAAATAGGTGAGAACCATTATTCTTTTAGCCCTTTTCTTCTAATTCTGAAAAGATAAGATCTATGCCTTTTTATTCTTCCAAGGGATAATAGGAAAGTGGTGGAAACCCTTACACTTTTGATCATTTTCTTATGATTCTAGATTAATAAGATCTACACCCCTTTTTCTTCTAAGGGATAAGAGGAAAGTGGCAGAAACCTCTACCTACTTGGTTTTTTTTCTTTAAATCTGGAATATTAGAGTTCTAGATCTTTTTCTTATCTATTTTGTTTTAAGGGATGGCAGGAAAGTGGTGGGAAACCCTACCTTCTTGGTTATTTTCGTTTGGTTTTGGAACATTAAAGTCTGGATTTTTTCTTTTCTAAGCGATGAGAGGAAAATGGTGGGAACCCCTACCCTTTCAATCATTTTCTTCTAGTTCTGAATCTTGAAATCTAGATCTTTTCTTTTCTAAGGGATGAGAGGAAGGTGATGAGAACCCCTACCCTCTCTGTCCATTTTTCTTGTTTTAGAATCTAGATCTTTTTTTCTCTAAGGATCAATAAGAAGGTGATGAGAACCCATACCTTCTCGACTCTTTTCTTCTAGTTCTAGAATGTTAGAATTTGAATCTTTCACTTTCATAAGGAATGAGAGAAAGGTGGTGGGAACTACTATACTCTCAATCCTTCTCTTTTGGTTCTGGAATTTGTATCTTTTTCTTTTCTAAGGGATAAGAAGAAGATAGTGGAAGCCACTACTCTTTTAGTCTTTTTCTTCTAGTTTTGAATCTTAGAATTTAGATCCTTTTCTTTTCTAAGGGATTAGAGAAAGGTGGTGAGAACCTCTACCTTCTCTATTTTTGTTTTTTATTCTAGAAACTTGGAAACTGGATCTTTTTCTTTTCTAAAGGATGAAAGGAATATTATGGGAACCCATACATTCTAGGCTATTTTCTTCTAGTTCTAAAATCTTAGAATCTGGATCTTTCTCTTTCTCTAAGGAACGAGAAGAAGGTGGTGGGAACCACTACACTCTCGCTCATTTTCTTTGGTTCAGGAACCTGAATCCTTTTTTTGTAAGGGATGAAAGGAAGGTGGTGGTAATCCCTATCTTTTCGATCATTTTCTTCTGATTTTGTATTAATAGGCTCCATGGCTTTTGGTTTTCGAAAGAACAAGCGAAATATAGTGGAAGCCCAAAACCTCTTGTCCATTTTCTTCTAATTTTAAAATAAGATAGAAAATATGCCTCTTGTTCTTCCTTTTAGACTATGGATGCTTCCAAGGTAAAGGAATTGAACCCATTTAGTGGGAACCCCTAACTTCTCAGCTATTTTCTTTTGGTTTTGGAATGTTAGAGTCCGGATCTTTTCTTTTCCAAGGGATGAGAGGAAGGTGGTAGAAACCCCTACCCTTTTAGTCTTTTCTTTCTAGTTATGAGTCTTGGAATCTTGAACTTTTTCTTTTCTAAGAGATGAAAGGAAGATAGTGAGAACTCCTACCTTCTCAGTCCTTTTTTTTCCTTATTCTAGAGTATTAGAATCTTGATCTTTTTCATTTTTAGGGGATGAAAGAAAGGTGGGGGAACCCATACCTTATCCACTTTTTTCTTCTAGTTCTGAAATCTTAGAATCTAGAGCTTTCTCTTTTTTAAAGGATGAGAGGATGGAGGTGGGAACCCCTACACTCTCAATCATTTTCTAATGATTCTGGAATCAGATTTCTTTTCTAAAGGATGAGAGAAAGCTAATGGGAACCCTTACCCTTTCAGACCTTTTCTTCTGGTTCTTATTAATAGGTTCTACCTTTCGGTTTTCGAAAGAACAAGAGGAATATAGTGGAAGCCCCAAACCACTTGGCCCATTTCTTCTTATTTTGAAGGAATAAAGAAAATATGCCTCTTATTAATCCTTTTAAAATATAGGTGCTTCAAAGGTGAAGGTATTGAATATGTGTAATAAAGTCTTATGATATGTGTGCTTCCAAGGTGAGGGTATTAAACCAATATAAGGAAGTCTTGGGTGCTTCTAAAGTGAAGTTATTGAACCCGTCAAAGGAAGTCTTAGGTGCATCCAAGATGAATGAACTCGTCCAAGAAAGACTTGGGTGCTTCCAAGTTGAAGGTATTGAACTCATCTAAGAAAGTCTTGGGTTCTTCTAAGGTAAAGGTATTGAACCCGCTGAAGGAAGTTTTGGGTGCTCTTTAGTTAACATTTTGAATCTTTCTAGAAATTCTTGGGTGCTTGTTAGTAAAGGTACTGTACTTTTATAAAGACATCTTTTAGTACTTTTTGGTATAGGTACTAGACCATTATAGAGAATTCTTTATGATTTGAATGCTTCTTGGTAAAGGCACTAAAATTTTTTAGAGAAGTTTTTTTTTCTTATGAGCTGGATATAGGATTTAGAAAATATATTCTATTAAAATAAAATACTTCTTGAATTCTTGAATTAAAAAAAAAGGTCACATGTAAAAAAATTCTTGAATTTGAATTTCTTATGATATAATGATTTATTTTTTGTTCCACTTGATTCTTTTATCTGCTTTTTTGAATCTGAATTGGGTAAGTGGTTATCCATCATGAGGGCATTTATCTTACTTCTTAAAGATTAACAATCATTAGTGTTTTATTCATTCTGAAAAGGTGTGGTATTTAGTTTTGTCCATTTGAACTTCTAGTGTTTGTGTAATTTGTATCTTTACAAATTTCAAAGTCTTTGTATTTGGCCAAGATTTTTCGATCAAGATTATGGATTAAGTTTTTTGCTTAATTCACTTTTTCAACTCTATCATCTTCCTTAGTAGTAGGTTGCTTCCTATGATTTTCATTCTGTAGTGAGCTTCTTTTCTTCCATGTTGTTGACAATAAAGTTTCCTTTTGTGGCATTTTCCTTTTTCTCTTTGCATAACCATTGTTTAAATTTCTAGTTTATTATTTTGAAAGAAGTGAAACTTTTTTGGAATTGATAGTAGTACTAGGCAATAGATGGTCTTACAGTATTCCGATATGCCTGTGCTATTATTTTCGAGTCGTAATGCCTTATTTCACTTAACTCTTTATTAAATATGTTCAAGAAGCTATTGATCGATTCATGCTCTACCTATCTCATCAAAAACAAGTACGATGTGGTTTTTCTCATCTTTTAGTTGTGAATATATTGTGCTATAAACACTGTTGTGAGTTCTTTGAAGGAAGAGATAAAGTTCTCTTTTCCATTGATGGAGTCATCTTTGAGCTGGTCCTTTGAGTGCTCTATAATTGAATGCTTAATGGTTGAATGAATTAATGGCCAATTAAGTATGCTTATTTATAATGCTAAAGTTTACCATAGCCTAAATTATATTTGAAGTGTGAATAAGACTAGTATGACGTGATTAATCCAGGTTTCAATCATTTTTAACTAATCATAATGTAAAATGCAATCAAATTCATTAAAGAATCTAGAGTGTTTACCCTTCATGCAAATACTCATTGATTATATAAAATAACAATACCGAGAACTTTAAGTCAAACGAAATAGTATTAATTGAAATTATAATCTAAACAGAATTCGTCATTCCTGCATTGTTAATCCATTTTTTACCTGTCTTTGGATTTTATGGACAAATCGAGTCAGATCATACCATAGCTTAAGGCCATTATTACTTGACTTTTGGGCCTGTTTGACATAATTTTGGATTTTAAAACATTGTTTGGGTTTAAGTTTATTACTTTGACCGACTGCCACTGATGCATATGGAGTGGGCTGTTGGGCTCATTTCATAATAAGCCCAACACCTACTGGTGGAATTTGCTAAAGCCTTAGTTATCTTAATAAATTTGTCTATGACAAAGGATACTATTTTGTGGCTTATCAAAGTAGAGTCAGTTGCTGTAAATGTGGTAGTAGTAATTGAAAAATATTATATAAAGGAAATTTGTTAGAAAATTCAAGAAAATTTTAAATTTTATCATTGTTGCAATATCGATATTGTTTAACATATATCTTACTTTGTAATTCTCTTGCCCATGTATTGTCTAAGAATGTCTTACTTCTATAAATGGTTATGTTAAATGTATTGGCTATGAAATATGAATTAGGGTGGAAGAATTTCTCACGAGGTTGGTGTTGAGATTTGTGCTTATGTGCCATCCCATTATGTATAAATATTTAATGATAGTATCTATACAATTATAATTTCTAATAAAATTGTTAATATTATTTATAATAAATGGTAAGATGCTTGTAACGTTTCAGACATTGTATGATCTAAAGGAGTTCAGATATGGTCTAAAGGAGTTTAGATCAGTACTAAGAGTTAGCAACGCTAATAGTTAAAAGTACTAAGAGTTAGTGGTGTTAAGAGTTAGCAGATTAATAAAGTTAGCGAAATCTAAATAGTTAGAGCCTTGTCTGAAATGAGATAATGACCTGAGAATATATTAGTAATGACATAGCTGTAAAGAGTTGCAGATGTGCTGAGAAATGTCATTATACAAGTATGTTCTCAAACATGATGTTCCAGATCTAATTTCATCGATGCGGGTCTATCGATGTAACTCATTAATATAGATTAGTGTATGTCTATATCTATATGGTCTAGATGGTTAGTCTTATCAAACTATGAGCTTAATGGAAGCTCATATAAACATACAGATATTCAGTGAGGACTGTATATTGAACAGACTCATAAAGACCTTCAATAGACATCTCATAAAGTCGTCAATTGAAGGTCTTCTGAGTTGAGTAGCATTTGTGGTCCTTTGACCTAATTGCCACGGTGGGCTTATTAGTGATCCACCATACTTTGGTTTCACACATGTTAGAGACCTTTCATGGTCTGACTGCTGTGTGTCACTGGGCATGGTCTGATGCTCTTGGAGTCTGGTGTGCATAGATATGGGATCCATCCGCTCATATAAGTAGGTTGTATATCCTAATGCTCTGAGATTGTATTTCAGAAAGTCTTGTGGCCACAAGCATAAACCTTGAAGAATATATTCCGAAGGGATAAACAATATTACAAAAGTGTTTGTGGATATTATTTAAGGAAATATAAATCTGGAGATAAGTTGATGGTTGAGCAAATACAGATTTGACAGTGATGATCTATACCTCTGTTCTTTCAGGATATATATGATGGAGAGATTATACAAATATACAATAATCTCAACTTGCGTGGTCTAACGCACTGATTTGTAATATCTGTAACGTGTGTGTGGGGCATTGTTCACAGACGTATGAAGAAGCTCCATATGACAAATTAGATGTGGACCTAGAGAGTCTCATTATATAAAGTGTACTTGTTGCGCACTAGGGTAGCGGATTGAATTGAATAATTCAATCCAATAAATTTCAGCAAAATAGAATAATTGTTTTAGGATCCATCGAGATGTGCATTCGTCAAGACTAAATTGAATTAATTAACAAGAGTTGTTTATTAATAGGATGTAGACAAGTGGTACAATTTGGTCCATGATTTGATTTTACCTTAGTTTTACCATTTAACTTTGATAGTAAAGCTAGTAAGGTAAAAAGTAATTATTCAAAATTATTTTGAATAATTAAATTATATATTATTAGATAATATGATAATATATTAATCATGGCCATTTTATTTTTTAATATAATGAGAGGCTTAGATGTTGGCAATTTATTTACCTAAAATAATTAAAATAGTTATATTTGTTAGGTAATGATCTATTCAGGTAGCCATTATTTTAGTGCTTAATAAATTAATCATAAGTGGGAGACTAACAATAAAATTGGTGGAACACTTATTTTTGTTTTATCAAAAAGTGTTGAATAATAAAAATAAAACTTGGCTAAAAATTGAATGTTTTCATTTAATTTTGGGAGAAGAATTCAACCTAGGTATTAAGAGGTGAGAGAAATTTTTTTTTTTGTTCTTTCAAGTGTTGGAAAACATGAAAAACCTTTCTTCTTCTTCTCTCATAGATGGCTCAAAATGAATGAAAAGAAAATGGTAAAAAGATAATTATTTTAGACAAGAGTTGTTCAAAATAATTATCTTATAGAAATTATTTCCAAGAATAATACAAAAGTTATATCTAAAATATTTATCATCTTCATTTAAGAAACAAAATTGCATTCAAAGAGTTTGAATACATGTTGCTGAAAATTCTAAAGCTACCATTCTAACTCTATAATCCAACCAAGCCGTTATGGACTAAAATTCCTCAACAATTCACTTCAAAGTGAGCTCTTCAATTGGATTGTTGGAGGACTTGAAGATTTTGTAAAGCTACCTTCATTAGGTAAGTGTTCCTCTATCTTTTAATTTTATGTACACAATTGTTCATTATATATAAGTTGTTGTATAATAGTTATAATTGAGCATATATGTAATATATATGGTTAAATTTGTTAAATTAGGTGTATTTGTTAACATGCTCCGCTGCGTGTAGTAATTTTTAAAATTACGTATACACTCGTATGTCACACACTTGATTTTTAATAGTTGGGACCTTGTGGGGACCCGCCCTAAATAGGGAGTAATTAGGTTGTATTTTATGCATTTTTTAGGAATGGAGCGGGTTTAAGTACAGTAATTCAAACCCAAATTTAATACGGGTTGAGTTTGAAAAATTTCTCTAAACCCACTCTAAATACACGATTTAAAAATAAAATTAAAAAAAACCTTAACGTGGGAAAAAATTATTTATTTATACACATCAAAGTTGGCTACGTGCTAAATCTGGAGGTATAAAATTTACTTATATTATATTCTTAAAAATTTTAATTTTTATTCATATTTTTTAATTTTTAATTCTTTTCTTTATTTTTTTAATTATATTTAATATTAGACACTTACTTCTAAATTAGATTGAACTCATTTGTTGAGGAAGAAAAAGAAGATGAAGAGGAACAATAAAAACAGGCAAATAATTTTATTACCACTCTTAGTTTCTTAGCCATCACTCATCTAATTCAAAATTTCTTTTACTTTGTGTTATAAATTTGTAAGAAATCTTAATAAAAACTTAATTTTTAAAGTACATGTTATACTTCATTTTCAATTTTTTCACATTGAAATTACAATATTCTAATATCATAACAAAACTCATTTTCTTTTGTTAATGTGGACATTTTTAATTTATTCATTACTAGAAAACGTATCTAAAATGAAATATGTGCCCAGATGGTTTCACATTTTTTGACTTGAGTAGAGGAGAATTATCCTTTAGCTCTCTAATATTTTCATATTACTTAACTACCCTCTTATTACTACAAGGATTTTATTTAGTGATTACTTTTTTTTGTCTTTTTATTTTATATTTTGCCCTTAAGGTGATAAGTGAGATGTAAAAATCAAATTATAATTTGCACCATATTGATATGTAATATATAATTTATACCCCTAAATACTTAAATATAACAATATAAAACTTTTATTTAGTACTTAAATTATTGCTTTTCAACTTGTTTTTACTAAACATAATTTTTAATTCTTTTAGATTTAAATTTAATGTTAATTGAGATAGCTATTAGTTTATTATTATTTAGAATTTTTAAGTTCTAATATCTATTTTGTTGAAGCGAAAGTACAAAAATAAGTAATATCACCTAAACAAATAGTACAAAACAAGTAATTAAGAAATTAAAGAGAGAGAAAGGTAGAAGAGGAACACACAGAAATTTACATAGTTCGGCAACTTGTCTATGTCCACGACAGATCAAGATCACACTTTTTATTATTAAATCATAAGGCACTCACAAAAGTATGCCTTTTACAAGAAAGACTCATAAAAAACACTATCTCTCGCAATCTAGGGATTTTTTCTCACAAAGTATGTTTTAATCACAAAGATTTCCTAAGCTATCACTAAGAGTTATTTACAAGCCAATTATAAAGGCTTTAGGACGTCCTAAGTTTACTCTAAACGTGTGAGAGTCGTATTAGAGAGTCCTGAAGCAAGTGAGAGACAAAATAAGTCGCAACAAATCGGGAAACCTGTCATCGCGCTGGGTGCCGCGGTGCCCAGACCTCACTGCCGTGATGTTGGGTTACCTACTTAGGCTCTGCGACGCTAGTCACCTGGCACCGCGACACTTAGGTTCTATTATGGTCATCGCAGCACCCATACTTGGGCACCGTCCCTTGTGTCTCTCGCCTCATTTAGCATCCATCTTCAATCTTCGCACACCCTATGTATTTTGCTTGCTCTCTAAATCATATCCCGATGACTTTCAATCAATATTCTCACAAATTCCCTCCTTGATTCAAAATCATCCACAAAAGTAACTCGATCTCTCATCTCTGCATCTTCGGTCACCCTCATAAAGTAGTGACTCCAGTTAAGTCCTTGCATAGGATGAACTTAACTGAGGGTAATGGCTTAGTCAATATGTTAGCAGGGTTTTTAGACGGCACTATCTTTGTTAGACTAACTTCACCACTTTGAACAATCTTTCAAATGTAGTGGAGTCGTACATCAATATGTTTTGACCTCTCGTGGAACTCTTGATGCTTACTTAGGTGTATGGCACTTTGGCGGTAACAATATACACCGGTGTTCACATCTTTACTAGCCAATACCTCCGTGCATATGCCTTTCAACCATATAGCCTCTTTAATAGCTTTACCAACAGCTATGTACTTCGCCTCTGTGGTAGATAGTGCAACTACATGTTGTAGAACTGATCTCTAACACAAACTATACCCAAACACTGTGAATACGTAGCCCGTCAACAATATTCTCTTGTCTAAATCACCTGCATAATCTGAGTCTAGGTATCCTTTTACCATTTCAATGCTGTCATCATCCCTTTTATACATTAACCCATGATTTGACACCTCATTGAGATATCTCAAAATCCACTTCACTGTAAACCAGTGATCCTTACCCGAATTTGCCATGTATCTACACACCACACTCATAGCCTGTGCTATGTTTGGTCTTGTGCAAACCATTGCATACATGATGCTCTCTATAGCGCTTACATATGGTACTTTACTCATCTGTAATTTCTTTTCTTCGAATATCGGTGATTGTACTACTGAAAGTCTGAAATGCATGGCCAAAAGGAGTAGAGACAGCCTTTGTATTGAACATACCAAAGTTCTCTAGAATTTTAAGTATATATTACTGTTGAGACAAAAAGGTAACATTTCTTCTTTCCCTCACAATATCCATACCCAATATTCTCTTTGCTGCTCCCAAATCCTTTACCTCAAACTCGCCACTCAACTGCTTCTTAAGTTTCTGTATTTCTTTCATATTTTTATATGAGATCAACATATTATCGATGTATAGAAATAAATACATCATCCCACAACTTATGTTCCTGAAGTACATACATTCATCATACTTGCTCTTACTAAAGCCACAAGCCATCATAAACTCATCAAATCTCCTATACCATTATTTAGGTAATTGCTTTAACCCATATAATGACTTTTTTAGTAAACAAGAATGATCTTCTTTTTCGGGCTCCTTGAACTTTTGAGGCTTTGTCATGTATATCGTATCTTTAAGCTCTTTATGTAAAAAAGCTGTTTTTACATCCATCTGCTTTATATGTAAATCAAGGTTTGTACACATGGCTAACAAAATCCTAATGGATGCGTGCTTAACAACTGGAGAGAAAATCTTATGAATGTCAACTCTTTCTTTCTGAGTAAAACCTTATGCAACTAACCTAGCCTTTAATCTCATAGGCTCTACCCCCGGTATCCTTTCCTTCACCTTATACACCCACTTGCACCCAACTAGTTTCTTTTGAGGTCTCTCCACCAACTTCCAGGTATTGTTCTTCTTAAGAGAACTAATATCTTATTCCATGGCCCTATGCCATTTTTTCTTGTTTTCACTCTTCATAGCCTCTTCATATGTTCTAGGTTTATCATACTCAAGAGTGTAAGCTGAATTAAAAGCATAAGCAACTAGATCTACTTGTCTATACCTAATTGATGGGTTTATTGTTCTCCTTAGCCTGTCTTTGGCTAACTGGTACTCTTCAAGTTCCATCTCAAGAGTCCTAATCTTTCTTTGGGTGAACTTAAAGGAACTCGCCAGTGTTCTTGGTTTATCTTCAAGGATTTCCTCGTTGAAGTGCTAATCTATGGGCATATCAGATTTACTCTTAGGTTTCACTTCAACTTCTATTGACTCGGATGCTAAGCTCTTTTTAGGCACATGTTCTTCTTTCTCATCTTCTTGGAAGGCTTTCAGTATGGTCATCTCATCGAACATCACATCACAACTTATGATACTCTTTAGTAGTGTCAAATTTTTACACTACACCTTGTATCCTTTTACCCCTTCGAGATAGCCTATGAATACCCTTTTGATAACTCTAGGTTCCAACTTCCCCTCTTTAACATGTACAAAGACAGGCAACCAAATATTCTAAGATGGTCATACTTAGGAGGATTGCCAGACCATTTCTCTTCTGGCGTCTTCATGTCAATTGCTAAGGAGGCTTCTATTAATCAAATAGGTTACAGTCACCACAACTTCTCTCCAGAATGCCTTGGACATCTTTACATTGGTAAGCATGCATCTAACCCTTTCAAGTGAGGTTCTATTCATCCTTTTAGCTACCCTATTCTGTTGTGGTGTTGATCTTACTGTTTTATGCATTGCAATCTCATGCTTAGCATAAAATCCATCAAACTCTCTACTGCAAAACTTGAGGCTATTGTCAATTCTTAATATCTTCACTCTTTTGCCAGTCTGATTCTCAACATGAGCCTTCCAAGTCTTGAATGCATCAAATACTTGATCCTTGCTCTTCAACACATAGACCCACAGCTTCCTTGAATAGTCATCAATCAAACTAAGAAAAAACTTAGTACCACAAGAAGTAGCTATTTGAGCTGGTCCACAAAGATCAATGTATATAGTCAAGAGTCCTCTTATTCTTGTGCTCGTCGGTACTAAACCTTACCTTATATGCTTTACCAAGCACACAATACTTATGAAACTCCAAGGGCTAGAACTTATCCTTACCAAATGCCTTTTGACTAAACAACTCCTAGGTTTCTCTCACTTAGGTGTGCCAGTTTAAGATGCCACAACTTAGTTTTGCATACTCTCATCATCTACAGAGAATAATGTAGAACTACTCATAACTTTATCCTTAAGCACATAAACGCCTTTGTGCTTATCTCATCTTATTACCATTATGGAACCCTTTAACACTCTCAAAACCCCTCCGTTGATCCTGATGGAAGACCCATTCTGGTCTAAAGTACCTAGTAAGATCAAATTTCTCTTGAGATCAGGAATATACCTAACATCTGTCAACTTTCTCACTCGCCCATCATGCAGCCTAAGTTTAACACTACCAATTCCCATCATCTGACATGCAATATCATTACCCATTAACACCTTACCACCACTAATGGGCTGAAAATTTACAAACCAAGACTTGTGCAGGCATATGTGACAAGTACAACCAGAATCAAGAACCCGTTGTTTAGCATGCTTAACATTAGTAGCGGCTAGTATCTCTGTACTATCATAGCTATCATCATAGGCAAACGCAGTATCCGCTTTTTTCTTGTCTTGTGCTTTCTTCTCTGGACAGGCTTTTATGAAGTGCCCATCTTTCTTGCAGCAATAGCACTTTCTAGGAGTCCTAGACTTCGATCTTGAGCTATGTTTCCTTTCATCTCTATACGAGGGTGTTCCTCTTACAGATAGACTTTTTGCATTACCCTCGATCTGCTTCCCCAATAACTTTTAGTTTAATGATGATTTCACATCGCTCATCGTTAAACGCTCTCTGTCATAGAGTAGCGTATCAACAAAGCTCTCATAACTCTTGGGGAGTTAAATCAGCAGGATAATTGCTCTATCTTCATCTTCTATCTTGATGTTGGTAGACTCAAGATCAAGAATCATCTTATTGAAGGCATCTATATAATCTTTCATCGACGTCGCCTCTGATATGGACAGCTGATATAGCTTCTTCTTTATAAGCAATATGTTGGCCAACGATTTTCGCATATATAGGGAGTCAAGCTTCTTCCAACGACCAATTACCATCGTCTCACCTGCTACTTCTCTTAGTACCTCATCGCTCAACGATAGAACGATTGTACTGTGAGCTCTTTCTTAAATATCCATTTTTTCTACTTCAGCTTTAGATGACTTTAGTGTTACTTCTTCTTCACTAGATAGAGCTACAGTATCCTCTAATGTCGAGCCTAACCATTGATTCATCAACATCACCTTAACCGTCAACTTTCATAGATTGAAGTCATTCGTGCCGTTGAATTTCCCTTCCTTATACTTGGGTGTGGCCATGTCTACTTAGGACCTAGCTCTGATACTAGTTTGTTGAAGCGGAAGCTTACAAACAAGCAATATCACCCAAGCAAATAATGCAGAACAAGTAATTAAGGAATTAAAGAGAGAGAAAGGTAGAAGAAGAACACACAGAAATTTACATGGTTCGGCAACTTGCTTACATCCACGGTGGATCAAAACCACTCTTCTTATTATTGAATTATAAGGCACTCACAAAGTACGCCTTTTACAAGAAAGACTCACAAAGAACACCTTCTCTCGTAATCTAGGTATTGTTTCTCACAAAGTATATTTTAATCACAAAGATTTTCCAAGCTATCACTAAGATATGTTTACAAGCCAATAGAGAGCCATTATATAGGTTTTATGACATCTTAGGTTTACCCTAAATATGTGGGAGTCGTATTAGGGAGTCCTAAAATAAATGGAAGATAAAATAAGTTGCAACAAATTGGGAAACCTGTCATCGCGCTGGGCGCTACAGCGCCCAAACCTCACTGCCACGGCACCGGTCACCTGGCACCGTGACACTTAGATTCTGTCTTGGGCACCACAGCACCCAGAGCCTAGTTGCCGTGGTGCCACATCTAGTGAAAGGACCTACCCCAAGACCCTCTATTGTAGGTCCTAGCGGCCCTGCCGGGCATCTCAATGGAAGTTTCTCAGAAATTAACTAGGTAAGTTGAGAAATTCTGCGAGGTGAACCCCTTTTTAGTTCTTGTTATTATTGATAAAATCTAAGCATATACATGGAAATGACATCTTAATTTAAAAAAAAAACAACGGGCAGAGTTCCCCTTATTTTTTTGAAAATTCAGTACAAAACCTGCAAAGAATTACACTTCTATTTCAAAACCTTCTCAACACTACCAATTCGGACCTTTGGTCATTTTCAAAATCAATCCAACTCAACTCCATAATTTCATTAAGATCATAAATTAGAATACTGATAAAGAAGTGAAACGATCATCAAAATATCAAAATCTCGTTTTGTTGGTTCAAATGTATATACAAATACACATGCTTACAACTACTATGCATAAGCAAATGGTGCTATTTAGAATATTTACATATACAAAAATGATCTTCAAATTTTGCCCACTAATCAGTTGTAGGAGAATTAGTAGCTTGCGTATTGAGACCTGCACCTAGGAAGGGAGTTTAGAAAACATAAAACACAAAACGAGTAAGCTAAAGGAGCTCAGTGAGTGCATTTAAGATTTTAAATAAAATAACATTATGCATAGATAGTAAATTCTAAAAGACATGCATAAATCATGCTTCTAAAACTGATATAAAGCTGTAAAATAGTTTCTAACATCATATGCCGATAAAATCTTACCGAGCGAGTTTTATTTACATATTTGGGAAAATAATATCCAAAATCTGTACAACATAATAACTACCAGGTGCATATAAATGCATAAAATGCTATCAGTAGATTGAAAACTAGTAAAGTTCTCGCTTGGCCATTTTTTTTTCTAAATTGTACCAATGGTAACCCTAAAGCTCTATACTCACGTAGTGACTCAACTAGCACCGCACACATGAGTAGGTCATGGGGCACCTCAACTAGCAGCACCTACAGTGATATCTCAAGATATCTTACTGGCTATGCAATGGAATCCTACATCGCATACATATAGCGAGACAATACTCTGTACACATAGAGTGACTCACAAGACTCGACATCCTGACTTCCCGGAGTTAGTGACACACCCCCCATAACCTGCCTATGTGTACGGGATATACCAGTCGAGTCTAATACAATCACCACCACTATAATCTGAGGGTACTAATGGCCTTTGAAATGGATGCAGTCATTTTAAAACTGTTTCTTAAACCGAACATGTAAAAGCATATCTATGGATATATATCAAGATCATAAATTAGGTTTATGCATTAAAAGTATATAAAACATACATTTTTATTATGCGAAAACATAATAAACGAAAAATAAAGAAAATGATAGATTTTCACTCATAACCTCTCCGCACTCAATTTTGCTCCGATTTTCTGCTCCCGTTACCGCTCTCAGTTGTCTTCACCTACGCGCCATAAATGACATTTAGAACTAATTCAAACACTAGAATCTCATCTAACTACTTAACGCCCTAATCGGTATACAAATCCCGAATGGATACTACTTTCTGATTTTCATTTACAGAGTCATTTAATCTAATCTAACTCACCATCCGGTGCCTTGAAAATTAATAAATGCCTTATAACTTGGTTGGACATAATTTCCCTTCACCTTTCCAAAATGGACAATTATGTCCCATTTTCTTCTTTTTTAATTTTTCCAACAACCAAATACATTCAATTTACATAAGGCGCCATTTATAAATCACAGTTCAACCAAAACACAACTTAATCCCTAACTTTCCTAAAGTGGCAGAATTTCACTCAATGTTCCAACACATTTCTTTTCTCAATTTCTTGTTTCAATTACATCAAAATCAAGTCAATTTCATTCTAATGCCCTAATTACAATCAATTGAAATCTCTATATTCAAATCACCCAAAATCATAATTCTTACCTTGCTAATTTCTTCAAATTGATGACTCTTTCAAGCTTCACACTAGAATTCAATTCAATTTAAATCAAGAATACACACAAGAACATCAATTGAAGTAATCTTGAAAGTTCACTTATAAATCTCACAAAATAATACTTTTCTTACCTCTTTTTCTTGAATTTTCACTAATGGAGACTTCAATTGAGCTTAGGAACTTATACGTGACCTTCTTGTAGCTTGATTAAACATGAAAATTCATGAAAAAAAACTTAAAATTTCACTGTAGCAGCTCCTCCCTCACTTGCACGAATTTGCTCTTTTTTTTGCTCTAAGTGTTTACTTTTTCTCTCTTGAAAAATCTACACACTTCTACCATATATATAGTGTTCCCTCAATTGACCAATTTGCCCCTCAACTTACTCAAAATTTTTAATTTTTCATTGGTTGGAAACTAAGTATGTAATTGGTTCCTTTGTAACTATCTAGTTAGAATAATCAAAGGAACTAATTAGAATTTCCAACTTGGCAATCCATGAGATTGTTTCTAATTAGTCCATTCTCTAATATATGGATTGTGTTTCTCAACAAAGGCTTGTTCCATACATAACCCTTAAATGAAAATTCATGTAGTAAACTAGAATTTCCTTTTCCAAGCCAATGGAGAAAATTTTCGAAAATATTCTAGGATCGTCCGATGCTCCGACCGAGTGTGAAATTACTAAATTAAATCTAATATCTCTCATGCGCACCATAAAAAATATATTTCTAATAGGGTCAAAATTGGGTAACCCTACAATGTCTTTATTGCTTTATACCGAAATCAAAGCGCCAATACTACTAATAGGGATTGAATATTACACCTAGGCACTATCTCTTGTGTCTCTCGCCTCTTTTTGCGTCTATCTTCGATCCTCGCGCACTCTACACATTTGGCTTGCTCTCCAAATTATATCCCAATAATTTTCAAGCAATATTCTCACATATTCAATATGTTCTAAGTCGTTGATTTAGTTGCTAAAATAATACATGGCAAAATTAATTTTTTTTCTCTATATATTAAGTTTGTTTTTTTAAGGTATTGATGTTTTAAAAAACTAATATTTAGGTTTCAAGTTTTAATAATTACCTTAAAAAAACAAAATACACTAAAAGACAAAAAAATAAATTTACTAATATTAAAATCAAAATTCAATAAAGCTAAAAAGGAAAATTTTCGTAAATAGACACCTTTTGGGGCACTTATCTTATTTAGTTGAGTATTAATTTTTTTAATTTTTGTAGTTAAATATTTTTAAATAAAAAAATTATATAACTATTTTAATAATATCCATTGTAATAAACAGTATTTCACTACAGTGAATAATACCTGCTATAATAACTAATTTTTATTATTTTATTTTATTATATATAACATGATTAATTAATATAATTTATTTAAAATTATATTTAATTTTTATTATTTTTAATTATTTTATTTAAATAATAAATATAATTTTGATAAAAATAAAACTTAATTTGAACTTGTTTCTTAAAATTATTTTTATTTTATTTATTTTTTATTAAATAAAAAAATACAAATTTTAAAAAAAATATATGTAACTTTATATGAATAATATAAATTAATCATGCCATATATAATAATATAAAATTATAAATAAAAAATAAACCAAATATTGGAGTGGGATATCGCCAAAATTACATCACACCAAATTATTTAGTATGATGGTACTATTGTGCTAATATAGGGGTGCGATAGAAATGTCGTGCTAACATAAGGGAGTCCCTATTGGGCAGAGTGCAATAAAAATGTCACACTCACATTTAGGGTACAATAAAAAATATCGCACTCACATTGAGGGTGCAATAAAAAAATATTGAGCCCATATTTGGAATAAGATAAAAAATATTGTGCCTATATTGAGAGCTTGATATCAAAATATTGCATTCACATTAAGGGCACGATAAAAAAATATCACACTCAGTGTGATAAAATAATATCGCACTCGATGCAATACGTGAGCGCGATATATAGGCAGTACTTGCCCTAATTTTCTTTTAAATTTTATTTATTTAAAATTATTTATGATAAATACTTATTCATAATTAAATTATTATAATTTAAATTAATAAATTTTAATTTTAATTTTAACAAATATAAATATTATTTTAGATAAATAATATCAATTAAACATACCCTACATAATAAAATAAATAAAAAATAAATCAGTTATAAAATAAAATAAAAAATAATTGTAGAAGGTATTGCTAAAATAGTGAAAGGGTATTTTTGTTTATTTTTGAACTACTTAGCTACAAAAGTTAGAAAGTCTAATAGTTGGCTACATAAAATAAGTAACCTAAAAAAGTGAATATTTATGAAACATACCCAAATATAAATAAAGGAAGAGGACATCTGGACTTTTAAAGTTTTAGGAACGGGATATGTACGCCGCCATAATTTTAAAAATCTCATCAACACCCTTGTCACGCAATGGTTTTTATTTATTTTGACGACAAAATGTATTTTTCCTTTTCTAAAATTTTAGGGGTACACATGTCTTCTTTTTCCGTTAAATTAGACTAAAATAATTATCTAACAAGAGTGTCGTTGAGATTTTTTAAAACTATTAAGATTTGTACTTTTTTTTTTAAAACATTAGGAGTCTTCTTTTTTCTTTAAATAATAAAAGCCAAAAAAAGCACATCTGTTTAAGTATACGATGTCGGTTTGGCTACATTGTTAATTATTAAGTGCAAAACCACATTGTCTTTATCATTTCTTTTATACGGGTATATTTCGATTGCACAAAATGCCATTGTTTTAGGCAATAATTAGCACCTATACATCAGCCTTTGTGATTTTTCTAAGATATAACATTTCATATTTTTTATCACTAATTTTTTGAATTTTTTTAGTGATTCCTTTTATCACAAAATCATATTACACATTATCATTAGTTGTCAATGAGAAATAATTAATTTTTATTATGATACAATTTATTACAAACTATTGATACTTTAAAATTCTTGACACGTTCTATCATAAATTATTGATAATATCATATTTTTAATATAAAATTTCTATGACTAAATCTTTGTTTTTTTTAAATAGAATTGGTTGCCTCCTATTATCCACCATTATAAATAATTATATGCTGATGTTGTAGTAGATAAGAGTGATTATGTTATGGAATTAGAGAGTTGTGATTCGTAATCATCATAGTGAAGTCATGGCAGTCTACATGGAAATTGTAAATTTTATCTTTATTGGAACACCGATATTGTTCAGCATATATCTTACTTTTGTAATTCTCTTGCCCATGTATTGCCCATAAATGGTGCAAATTATATATTACATAACAATAGGGAGCAAATTATAATTTAATTTTTACATCTCACTTATCATATTAATTAAGGGCAAAATAATTATAAAAAAAAGTAATCACTAAATTAGAGATCAAGTTGTTCTCCTACTCCTTGCAAGAAATAAATTAAAATCTCTCTTTTATAAACCAAATCCGAGTTCGAATCAAACAAGTTTAAACCAAAACAAAGCTTGAAATTAAAACTATATAAATGAATTAACGCTGGAGAATTATCATTGTGGGTCAGAATAATATTGGAACTGCATCATCTTGGTAGTCATAATCCATCATATCAATATCCAGAAAAGCACTGAAATTGTTGTCTCAGTTGCAAGAAAAGGTAAATTAATCCATTCTTCCTAACTTTACAGAATTTTCTTTTCTTTCCTTTTTCTTCTTCTGTCCTTTGTCAAAGCTTTTTTCTTTACTTGTCGTTGCGTCTCCTAATTTTGTTCATCTGTTTCATTGTTTTAATAAATTTTCCTCATCTGGCTAGGATAGCTTAAAAGAATTTTACGTTATTTGTATAATTATAAATTTGTCCCTTTTAGTAATTTAATTATAAGAAATTACTTGTGTTAATTTTGAATAAACATAAAAAAGAAATTACATCAATCAACCAAAAAAAAAATCGTATTAATATATGTGAAAGTCAAGTGCTAGGTATAGATGCTGCGATGCCCAGAATAGAACTTGAGCGCCACGGTGTCCGGTGACCAGTGCCGCGGCGGTGAGGGCTAAGCCCAATAAGTTGTTTCCTATTTTGATGCGACTTGTTTCGTCTCCCACTTGCTTCAAGACTCTCTAATACAACTCCTACACATTTATGGTAAACCTAGGATGTCCTAAAGCTTATAAAAGGTTCTCTATTGACTTGTAAACATATCTTAGTGATCATTGAAGAAATTTTTGTGATTATGCCTTCTTTGTGATTCTTTGTGAGAGAAAAACCCCTAGATTACAAGAGAAAGTGTCATTTGTGAGTCTTTCTTGTAAAAGGCGTGCTTTGTGAATGCTTTTGAGATTTAATAATACGAAGAGTGATCTTGATCAGCCGTGGACGTAGGCAAGTTGCCGAACCATGTAAATTTTTTATGTGTTCTTCTTCTATCTTTCTCTCTCTTTAATTCCTTAATTACTTATTCTGTACTATTTGTTTGGGCGATATTGCTTATTTGTGTGCTTTCGCTTCAATAAAATGGTATCAAACCTTGGTTCTAAGAAGACATGGCCACACCCAAGTATGAGGTAAAGAAATTCAACGGTACGAATGGCTTCAATCTATGAAAAATGAAGGCAAAGATGTTGTTGGTGAGTCAAAGGTTAGGCTCAGCATTAGAGGAGATTGCAGCACCATTTAGTAAAGAAGAAAAGACACCAGAGTCATCCAAAACTGTAGTAAAAAAAAGAGACATTCAAGAAAGAGCTTATAGTGCATTCGTTTTATCATTGAGTGATGAAGTACCGAGGGAAGTAGCAGGTGAGACAACGGCGATTGGTCTTTGAAAGAATCTCGACTCGCTTTACATGTGAAAATTGTTGGCTAACAGATTACATATAAAGAAGAAGTTATATCAGCTGCCCATGTCAAAGGGGATGCCGATGAAAGATCATATAGGCGCATTTAATAAGATTATCCTTGATTTTGAGTCTATTAACATCAAGATAGAAGATGAAGATAGCGCAATTATCCTGCTGAGTTCACTTCCCAAGAGTTATGAGATCTTTGTTGATACGCTACTCTATAGCAGAAAGAGATTAACGATGAGCAATGTGAAATAATTATTAAACTCAAAGTTATTAGGGAAGCAGATCGAGGGCAATGCAAAAATTTTATCTGTAAGAGGAAGGCCCTCATATAGAGATGGAAGAAAAAAGGGCTCAAGATCGAGTCTAGATTCCTAGGAAGTGCTATTGCCGCAAAAAAGATGGGTACTTCATTAAGGACTATCCTGAGAAGAGAGCATAAGATAAGAAGAAAGCGGATGCTACACTTGACTATGATGATAGCTATGACAGTGTAGAGACACTCGTCGCTACTGATGGTAAGAACACTAAACAATGGGTTCTTGATTCTGGTTGTACTTTTCACATGTGCCTGCACATGTCTTGGGTTGTAAATTTCTAGCCCATTGGTAGTGGTAAGGTGTTAATGGGTAATGATGTTACATGTTAGATGATAGAAATTGGTAGTATTAAACTTAGGCTACATGATAGGCAATTGAGAGAGTTGACAGATGTTAGGTATGTTCCTGACCTTAAGAGGAACTTGATCTCACTAGGGATACTAGATCAGAATGGGTGTTTCATCAAGATCGATAGAGGGATTTTGAGAGTGTTGAAGGGTTCCATAGTGGTAATGAGATGAGAGAAGCATAAATGTATTTATATGTTTAAGGGTGAAGTCATGAGTGGTTCTGCATTATTCTCTGTAGATGATGAGAGTATGCAAACCAAGTTATGGCATCTTAGACTGGCATACTTAGGCGAGAGAAACCTGAAAGAGTTATTTAGTCAAAAGGCGTTTTGTAAGGATAAGTTCCAGCCCTTGGAGTTTTGTGAGCATTGTGTGCTTGAGAAAGCACATAGAGTGAGGTTTAGTACCAGTGAGCATAAGATTGAGGAGACTCTTAACTACATACTGCCGAGGATCTAATACATTTGGGTATATGCATGTGCTATTGTGTCTATTGTCGATTATGCGTATCATATACGAATTTAACGTGACAAAAGCGTAAATTATACAATAAACACAATAAATAAACATATTAATCACATTAATATATTAGTAAGGTTTGAGAACTCACCTCAACGTATAACGTTATACATGTATATCCCTGGAGTCCACATGGAGACCAACTTGCAGGCAGTTCTAGTCACTAACTCAGTGGGCTTGGTGAGCTAAAACAATAGCCTGATATCCAACACTGGGTTTAACTCTTAAACCTCAAAATGGCCGGGTGTGTATGTTTATCATTTTCTTCAAAAGAATAGGAAAATAAAGAATTTGAAGCAATCCATTATTGCTTCAATTGGAGCTATAGAGAAAAATGAAACAATTTTTTTTTTTCCTTTTTCTTTTTCTTCTTCTCTTTTCTCTTCTTTCTTTTCTTTCTCTTATTCTCCATTTCTTATTTCTCTTGACCACACCAACACTCACTCACAAATCTCTCTCTTTCTTTATATATATAAAATAAAATATTAATATAATATAATAAGAGAGATTTTGATTATTTAACCATTAAATAATCAAAGTGTAAAATGACCATTTTGCCCTCATAAATAGTTACAAAGTTTACCCCTTAGTGGGTCCCACCAAATTCCATACTTAGGTAAACTCAACTGAGGATCCATAATATGCCATATATCCTTATGCAATTAGTAAATAACAATTATTGACTAATTGCTGTATTTAACACTTAAATACTGACATGCACACATTCCCACGGTATTGCTAGATTAAACAATTTAATTCAGCGTGCTGTCCCAGTGCATAACGAGTACACTCCATATCGCGAGACTCCCTAGGTCCTATGCCCAATTTGTCAAATGGAACTATTTCATGAGTTCACAAGCAATGCCCCACGCACAGGTCACGGATATTACAAATCAGCGCGTTGAACCATACAAGCTAAGGTTATAATGTATACGTATAGTCCTTCCATCATGATATCCTGGATGTGCAGGGATATAGATTATCATCGTCAAATCCCCTAGTTCTCTATCGTATCTCAGTGAAGAATATGCGCAAACTCTTTTGCCATATTATTCTACCTTGGCAGAAATATTTTCTGGGATTGATACTTGTGGCCACAAGATTATCGAGATACATTCTCAAAGCATCTAGATATCAAACTCCTTATATGAGCTAAAAAATCCTATATCTGTACACACCGAACTCCATAAGCATTGGACTATATCCAACGACACCCAACGGTCACACCATGAAAGGTCTGTGACATGCGTGAAACCAGAGTATGGTGGATCACTTATAAGCCCACCGTAGCACTCAGGTCAAAGGACCACGTATATTACTCAACTCAAGAGGACCCTCCATTGATAGCTTATAGAGGATGTCCATCGTAGGCCTTCATGAGTTTGTCATAACTGGATACCCATATATCAATACAAGCTCCAAGCTCACAGTCGGCTAGGAACGACCATCTATACCTTATAGGTGCGACATATGCTGATCTATATTAAAAGTATCCACCGAAAGACCCGCATCAGAAGAAATATATCAAGGACAATTATTCGAGAACATACTTGCACAACTAACATTTTTTGGCACCCGATTACAACTTTGTAACTATACAGTTACTAGTATATTCCCAAGCCTATGTCCCATTAAAGAAAAGGCTCTAACTATTGGATATGTTGAGATTATAACCAACTAACACTTAGCTATGCTAACATTTAGCATTTATATCTCACAACGTGACTAACCATGAGCCCTTATCTAAACTCTTTTAGATATACAATGCCTGTAATGTTACATTGCATAATACCATATAAATGGGTATTAGCGATTTAATGAGAATGTACACTTGTATAAATACACAAGTATATGTACATTCAGGGATGACACGTAAGCAACGACCTCAACACATACACTCGGATCTTTGGGGACCAGCTCAGACAACTACTCATGGCGGTGCTAAGTATTTTCTCAATTTAATTGATGGCTATTCAAGAAAACAGTTAAAAATCAGACTAGCAAAAAGGTGAAGAGGTTGAGAACTGACAATGACTTTGAATTTTGCAATAGAGAATTTGATAGGTTTTATGCCAAGCAAGGTATTACAAGGCATAGAATGGTAAGATCAACACCACAGCAGAATGGCGTAGCTGAGAGGAAGAATAACACCCTACTTGAAAGAGTTAGATATATGCTTACTAATGCAAAGATGTCTAAGGCATTTTGGGGAGAAGTGGTTGTAATTGCAACCTATTTGATTAATAGAAGTCTCTCCTCAACAATTGACTTCAAGACGTTAGAAGAGAAATGGCCTGGCAATCCTTATAAGTATGACCACCTCAGAATAATTAATTGCCCTGCCTTTATACATGTTAAGGAGGGGAAGTTTAAACCTAGAGTTATCAAAGGGGTATTTATAGGGTATCCCGAATAGGTAAAAGGATATAAGATGTAGTGTAAAGATTTGACACCACCAAGGAGTATCATAAGTCGTGATGTAATGTTCGATAAGATGACCATGCTGAAAGCTTCCCAAGAAGAACCTGTGCCCAAAAAAGACTTAACACCCAAGTCAATAGAAGTAGAAGTGGAACCTGAGAGTAGATATGATATTCTCATAGATCAGCAGTTCAATAAGGAGATCCTTGAAGATGAATCAAAAACACTAGCAAGTTCCTCTAAGTCCACCCAAAGAAAGACTAGGACTCCTGAGATGGAACTTAAAGAGTACAACTAGCCAGATACAGGCTAAGGAGAATAATTAACCCACCAGTCAAGTATGTATAAGCAGATATAGTTATTTTTACTTTTAATTCTGCTTACACTATTGAGTATATTGAGCCCAAGACATATGATAAAGCTATGACGAGTGAAAACAAGAAAGAATGGTAGCAAGCCATAGAAGAGAGATTAGTTCTCTTAGGAAAAATAATACCTAAAGGTTGGTGGAGAAACCTCAAAAGAAATTAGTTGGGTGCAAGTGGGTGTATAAGGTGAAGGATAGGATACTAGGGATAGATCTATGAGATTCAATGCTAGGTTAGTTACACAAGGTTTTTCTCAGAGAAAGGGAGTTGACTTTTATGAGATTTTCTCTCCAGTTGTCAAGCACACATCCATTTGTTAGCCATGTGTGCAAACCTTGATTTACATCTAGAGCAGATGGATGTAACGATAGCTTTTCTGCATGGAGAGCTTGAAGAGATGATTTACATACCACAGCACAAGGGTTTGAGGAGCCTGGAAAAAAGAATGCTTATTTACTAAAGAAGTTATTATATAGGTTAAAGCAATCACCTAGACAGTGGTATAGGCGATTTGATGAGTTTATGATGGGTTTTGTCTTTAGTAGGAGCAAGTATGATGGATGCGTGTACTTCAAGAACATAAGTTGTGGGATAATGTATTTGCTTCTATATGTTGATCGTATGCTAAAATATAGGAGAAATACAAAACCTCAAGAAACAGTTGAGTGGCGAGTTTGAGATGAAGGATTTGAAAGCAGTGAAGAGAATTTTGAGTATGGATATTGTGAGAAAAAGAAGAGATGTTATCTTCTTGTCCTAACAGTGATATATACTCAAAATTCTAAAGAAGTTTGGTATGTCCAAGGCAAAGGCTGTTTCTACTCCTTTAGCCATGCATTTTAGGCTTTCAGCAGCACAGTCGTCAATATTCGAAGAGGAGAAGCTGTAGATGAGTAAAGTATCGTATGCAAGCACTGTGGGGAGCATCATGTATGTAATGGTTTGCCCAAAACCAAACATAGCACAGGCTGTGAGTGTGGTAAGTAGATTTATGGCAAATTTGGGTAAGGATCACTAGCTTGTAGTAAAGTAGATTTTGAGATATCTCAAAGGGATGTCGAATCATAGGTTGATGTATAAGAGGGATGAGGATAGCAGTGAAATGGTAAGAGGATACATAGACTCAAATTATGCAGGTGATCTAGACAAAAGAAGATCGTTGACGGGTTACGTATTCACAGTGTTTGGGTGTAATGTATGTTTGAGATCAGTTCTATAACATGTGGTTCCACTATCTACCACAGAGGCAGAGTACATAGCTGTTGGTGAAGCTATTAAGGATGCTGTATGGTTGAAAGGCATATGCGCAGAGGTATTGGCTAGTGAAGATGTGAACACTTGTGTATATTATGATAGCTAGAGTGCCATACACCTAGGCAAATATCAAGTGCTCCACGAGAGGTCAAAACATATTGATGTACGACTCCACTACATTCGAAAGATTATCCAAAGTGGTGAAGTTAGTCTAACAAAGATAGCGTCGTCTAAACACCCTGCTTATATGTTGACTAAACCACTACCCTTAGTTAAGTTCATCCTATGCAAGGACTTAACAGGAGTCACTATTTTGTAAGGATGACCAAAGATGTAAATATGAGAGATCGAGTTACTTTGTGGATGATTTTGAATTAAGGAGGGGATTTATGAAAATATTGATTAAAAATCATCAGGATATAATTTAGAGAGCAAGCCAAGTGTGTAGAATGCGCAAGGATCGAAGACGAAAGCGAAAAAATGGGAAAAACTAAGAAGACATTGCCAGGCCTAGACATCGCAGTGCCCAGAATAGAACCTGAGTGCCATAGTGCCAGGTGACTAGCGCCAGGTTACTAGCGCCGCGGTGCCCAAGCGGGCGCACCATAGCCGTGGTGGTGAGGGCTGAGCACCGCAAAACTGAGCGCAATAGGTTGTTTCCCATTTTGATGCGGCTTGTTTCATCTCCCACTTGCTTCAAGATTCTCTAATACGACTCTCACGCATTTAAGGTAAATCTAGGACGTCCTAAAACCTATAAAAATGCTCCCTATTGGCTTGTAAACATATGTTAGTGATAATTAAAGAAATCTTTGTGATTAAGCCTTCTTTATGATTCTTAGTGAGAAAAAATCTCTATATTACAAGAGAGAGTGTCATTTGTGAGTTTTTTTTGTGTAAAAAGTTTGCTTTGTGAGTGCATTTGAGATTCAATAATACAAAGAGTGATCTTGATCTGCCGTAGACGTAGGCAAGTTGCTGAACTATGTAAATTTTATGTGTGTTCATCTTCTATCTTTCTCTCTCTTTAATTACTTAATTACTTGTTCTGTACTATTTATTTAGATGATATTACTTATTTGTATGCTTACACTTCAACAATATAATTTTAGATTAATTATTTTCACTCATTTGCATGGAATAAGTTTACTATGTTTCTACTTCAAATTTATAATTTCTTGTTCTTGTAGTCTTAGAACTTCTCTTTCGTGAAGATTCGTTTTCTATTATATGATTTAGTCCAAAACTCTTGCAAACCGATTACGTTAAAAATGATAAATAAAAATTAGAAATTTATTAAAACTAAATAAAGTATATATGTGACAGGAAAATATCAAATACTAGAAATTTTTTTTTTAAGAAAGCGGAATTGGTTTTATAATATAAAAGTTTAGTTAATTTTAAAAATCATATAAAATTTAAGGATCACCTAATCAGTTGTATTTTTTCGTTCATGTAATATTTTTATTTAAAAAAAAAACGTTTCATTCAACTAATGCCTTCACGGTTATATATATATATATATATATATATATATATTTGTCTAATTTTGTTACTTTTGCTGTTTCAGTTTGAGTTGAAATATAGAGCTTGGTGAAAATGTCTTCAAAGCAACAACAGCCTAGCATCAGTTTTGATATGTGGCAGCGGAAACAGCAGGATAATGTCTGTTTATGAATTGACCTCTCAGAAGAGCTTAATCCAAATGTATATTGGAATTATTGCAATGTGGCCATAGTAAGAGTCATCAGCACATGTTTACAACTGTGATACAGTCCATGTGGACAAGGACGAAATTTTTTCTTTTCTTTCTTCAGAAGCTGAAATGTAAATGAGTAATGGACAATGAAATGTGATGGCTTACAGAATAGAAGTTTGTGGCAGCAAATGCTATACTTCATTTTCAGTTTTTCACATTGGAATTCCAAAATTCTCATATCATAAAAAAACCCTTTTTCTTTTGTTAATGTGGACATTTTTAATTTATTCATTGCTAGAAAGCACTTCTTAAATGAAATATGTGCATTTTGATTGGAGCAGAGGAGACATCATTTTATGTTGAAGGAAAATTATCCTTTAGCTCCCTAATATTTTCATATTATTCAATTACCCTCTTATTGCTACAAGGATTTTATTTAGTGATTACTTTTTTCTTTTATAATTATTTTACCCTTAATATGATAAGTGAGATGTAAAAATTAAACTATAATTTGCACCCTATTGTTATGTAATATATAATTCATACCCCTAAATACTTAAATATAAAAATATAAGACTTTTATCTTGTAATTATATTATTACTCTTCAAAATAACTAATAAAAAAATTCAAACTCATAATTGTTTTTCCAAACATAATTTTTAAATGTTTTGTTTATTTAAATTTAGTGTTAATTTAGATAGCTATGCACTCATTATTAATTATAATTCTTAAGTTTCAATATATATTCATTATGTTTTAAGTCATTGATCTAATGGGTAAAAGTAATACATGACAAAATTGATTTTTTTTTCTGTACAATATTTTTTTTTTTTTAAAGTGTTTAGGTTTCAAGTCCTAATAATTACTCTGAAAATTAAAATACACCAAAAGACCAAAAACAAATTTACTAGTATTAAAATAAAAATTCACTAAAAATAATATAAGAAATGCTAGTAAATGCACATCTCTTTAAGTATTTAATTGAATTGAATTTAAAAATTAAAAATAATCATTCAAACAATTAATACACTCCTAAAAAGGGAAAATTTTTACTACACCCCATATTAAACTGACAAATATCATCATGTCCATAGATTTGCTATAGTAAATCTACTTCAATGCTCAGCATCGCAACACTTGAATAATCAAAAATAGCCAAAATGGATAGAATGCGGGTGCCATCATGCCAGAAAGCCAAGGCTGGGGCACTGGAGGCTTAATATGAAAATTTGAGTCTAATTTGTATTGGAAGTTTTACCTTAATTTGACAACGAAGGCCTATAAATAAGAGACTTTCAAAAGAAAAAGAAATATGGTCAATAGAGACAATAACTCTTTAAGTGTTTAAAGCAATTTTTGGGAGAATCAACATGACAAGAAGATTGAAGATCACAACAATATAGGCTTATTTCTTCATTCTTTATCTTCTAATTTTCTATGATTTCTATGGTGTTAATTTTTTTATGCTCTAGAACTCTTTATTTTATCATGAATTAAACTTCTTTTTTAGTATTTCAATTGGATCTTTTGCATGTACTTTGTATTATTTTTACTCCTTTGATTCATATTACTCATTAATTGAGTTGTATTTTGTATTTAATAATTTTTAAATGCTTGATCACTATTTAAATTGATTAGGTAGCCTTTATGAACTTAGAAAAGAGATTTTAAGTTTAGCCACTGATAGAATAACATATAATCATTTATTATAATAGGTTCATGTATAATAGGAATATACTTACATGACATATGCAACTATTAAACAGAACCTAGGCTCAATAAATTCTTTCTTAATTTTAATTCACATAGGAATATAATGAGTTAATTAAAAATGATATTCCTACTTGACTATTGAAAGAGATTTGTAGGTAATTTAGCATTCTTAGTTAACAGTTTTAATTGAATAATTGATTTTAAAAGGGGGAATTAGTAATTTAGGCCAAGTGTAGAGTGAAGAATAAAACCATAGGATTAACTTTATGGATGAAATCATAAATTATGATATTATAACTCTTGTTATCTTTTATTTCTTTTCATTTTTGTTTTTACTTTTAGTAATTTTGCATTTTTTATTCGATCATTTGGCTAAATTGAGAACTGATATATGCTAGTACTTAGTGAATTAAAATAACAAGTCCTCATGGAAATGATATTTTAATTATATTACTTGTTTGCGGTAGCATATACTTGCGTTTTAATCTAACACAACACTTTCTCTCTCTTAAAATAACTTGAGAATGCAGAAAGTTTTAATCTAGCCCAAAACCAATTATTTATAATGGTTTTTTATGATCAACTTTACCATTGAAGCAATAGGACAACTCTGAAATCCCACGCTCAAAACCATTATTTCATCTGACTAACGTGACGCCTAAAAGGTAGTATTGACCATTGGATTAAATCCCTTGAATCCAAGGGATAAGAGAGTTTCTATGGCCCTAGTAATTGACAGTAACTATAGGCCCTGACCTTGAGTTTTTGGTGAAGTGTATCGAATATGCTACACGAATTTCAAAGAAACGCCACCATTTAATAAGAAAACAACCAAAATTTTAAATGTGGAATAGGAAAAAGTGCCATTCCATAAGGAAGGAGGACTCATATTATTCAAACATTTTAAGAGCATCAATGGAACTATAATAGAGTTTCTAGCATTAACAAGTCAATATTGAAAACTAATGGACCTCTATTTCTCTCAAAAGCCCTGACCTAGGCCTAGTCCATCAAGGGAAACTTAAAATGATCAACGAACCTCAAGCTCAAAATTGTGAAGGATATCCTAACCGAGACCCACAAATGAAGGCCTATTGTATTATGATTCCCTATTCATAAGCCCACTAATTAAAGAAGGCCATATGCTAGTCTCAAGAGCATCATTGGGACCTATCCATAGTCATTGGCTCCAAAAATGCCCTCAGCATCAACTAGTTTCCTCAATAACCTCTTCATATCGAGCCAAACACCCAATCACCGAGATAGAACTAGAGTGGTTTGTGTTATCCAAGGACTCTAATTATCTTTGTCCTTGAGAATCCCAAAGCATCCCAAGATTTTTTATTAGGTCCCACTCTTATAATCTCAAAGTTGATTCAAATCAGAAAGGCAAGAATATGTCCTAATTGTAATAGGACTTAATAATCTATAATATAACCATCACTTGCAAAAATGAGGAAAAAGGATGGAATAAGTGATAGACATTTTGAAAAATTACTAGAAACCCAATTCTTGAAAAAATTGAACCTCTTTCTTTATTGTTATTATCATTCTTTTTTGGCATTCATCTCCCTCATAGACCAGTTACTAACTTAAGCATCAAAAGATCATCGTTGGTAACAAATTTAGGTGTGGCCTAACCATATCTATGTTTGCTTGAATACTTTCAAGCTCCTACATGTGTCAAAGGCTACCATCAAAGCATAGTTTAGAGAGATCCAACCTACTGTTATAAAAAAATAAATTCAGCTTGTAGACCTAAAATTACTCAAATATTTTAGTCAACAACTATGCTGATAAATGTTTTTGGTTGAGTTAGTTCATTTTTCATCTTCTTGTTAATACCACCAAGATTTAAACATCATTATAAAAATTCTTTGAACTTTAAACATAAGTCAATCAGAAACAAAATTGTTCAACCACTAAAAGATTATTTGAAAATTAACAAGAAGTAACAATAGGAAACATTGGAAGTATTAACAACAGATAAGGAGAAAATGTGTAATTAATCAAAATTATTTACTCGACAAATATGCGTAATCATTCTTAGTAAAACTCAAACCTTTTAAAATTATATATATATATATATATTAATAGAACTCAGTGTTGGCTCTTGAATGTCTCAATCGACTAATCGTGACCTAAAGTTTATAAAAAGTGAACTCAAGATATTTAAAAGTTAACTTTCATGAATTAAAAAGAAAAGAACAAATAACTAAAAAATATTTTAATAGACAACAAATGATTTTACTAAACGAACAATATAATAGATTTGGCTAATTCAAGACGTTTTTGTACTAATTATATGTACGTTGGTGACATTCTAGGAAGAAAGTTTGAAATACAGTAAACCTCTTCAGAAGTCGGCCCCTGCACATTAATTTGTCTGCCGAAGATACCCAAAATTGAGTGGTACGTAAAAAGACAACGTACCATGTTTTGCACATAATCATGTATTATATTTCTTATTAATTATTATGCACAACTTGCTTTTATTATTAAAGTGAATTTCCTTTTTTTTTTCATATGTTTTGCACATGGTTACATAGTCATTATTTTCACAACGACATCACATCATTATCACATGCTAGAAATTGCCCATTTTTCTTTTCCTACACCAAGCCAATAATTTGAAACATATAATTAAAAAAGAAAATAACGTGTTCCAGCAAGATAAGTCTAAAGTTATAATTTTCCTAAGACAACTCCTCTTCTCTTATTCTATGATAATCCAAGTAGCACCACCACGAGTCCACTCAGAACCAATCGATTCCTGAGCCATTCGTTCAAGGCTTCCTTCAATTCGGCATATGGGACTTAGACCCTTGCCAATTGAGAGTGGAGCCTATCTATATAGAAATATAACTTGCTTTAATTAAAATGCTCGAATATCAAGTCAAGAATCTTAAGTCTTTCGATCTGAAATTGTCGTCATCATCTGTAAGATAGTTTGAAAGTTCAATATTTGATGATAGAGAACTCACTGATCCTCTAAAAAAATCTAAAAAAAATATATAATAATAAAATTATGTATTTCTCTCAAGAGCAAGATATGAGTGCATTAATACGAGATTGTAGGATTTTAGAATTATTACTGAATACGATTTTACTTTGTGCAGAATCACCTCATAGTTGAAACCTTGTAGTGAGAAAGTTATAGGAATAGAGATATTAGAGAATATATTATTTACTTTTCATATCTATAATGTTGTTATGGAGCAACAGTTTCCCCAACATCGATTTAAAAAATACTCAGAATTAATCTCATTTATTCTACATGTTGAATAACATAATAAACTCTTATTAAAAATTATAAATTCAGTCCAACTAGTTCCAAGTCATTCCCAACAGAGAATTCAAATACTCATGATAATGTTAAATTTAGTCATGAAAAAGGAAGAGGGTACGGTTATCACCCTTATAGTAGCCATTAATACCAAGATTTGACTAAAAGAGGGCAAATATATCAAGACAAAGACAATAGTGTAGAGAATAAATCTCCTAAATATTATAAAAATACTTATTATCATCGATGCAATGTAAAAGGACAAATGCAAAGATAAATCTCATTAATGACTCTAATATTCAAGATCTTACTCATTTACATGTTTACAATTTCTTTGGAGATAAAGAAAGGAATGCCAATCATTAAGTTTTAAATTAATATCTTTATGTTTGATTTTTTCTTTGTATAAAATATAACTTTTTGTCATATGATAAATAAGTGTAATATTTATAATTTATTATCTTGATGTCTAACATAAACTTTTATATAATATAAGTAATTGCTTTTAGAGGTGAATTGTCCACTATAGAAAGGAAAGTTAGGGATCTACCTGGCTAATAATACAACTACTTGCACTATCCTAGATTAGGTGGCCTTCGAGATAAAAAATATTTCTTAAAACTAACAATGATTAAAGAAAAATTTAATAATATATTAGGTCCTAGAGATTTCATTCAAGGCTTAAGAAAAGCAACGATCTTGTTAGGAAGTAGAATAGTATATTAGGTCTTGGAGATTTCATTGAAGGCTTCAGAAAAGCAACGATTTTGTTAGGAAGTAGAACAATCGAAATGAATATCATATTGAGACTTTAAATGAGAATAATCTAGAATATATTTGTATTACTTCTAATGTCTCAGAAAAGAAATGCATAGTTGAAAATCTTCCTAACTTATATTTTATTTATATTATATAGTCATAAATTCAATTAAAGATTACGCAGTATTGAACTAGAAGTTCAGTGATCCAAAAATATTTATACTATGATAATATCACCTTAGTCATTTAGGATCAATAATGATGTGTAAAATCATTAAAATTCTCATAGACATTTATTATAGAACCTAATGATTTTATTGCCTAAGAAGAATATTTGTACCACTTGCTTACAAGTCAAACTTGTAGTCAGGTCATCCTCTTTTAAGATTGATCTAGAATTTCTATCATCTTTAAAAATGAACCAAGGAGATATTCATGGACTAATTTATCCTCTAGGTAGACCTTTTCGCTATTTTATAATTTTGATTCATGCATCTACGAAATGGTCAAATGTTCGTTTGCTGTCTACAATAAATGTTGCAGTCTCTAGATTTCTAGCATAGATCATTATATTGAAGGCAAAATTTCTAGATTACTCTATTAAAATTGTACAATAATGTTGGTAATCTAAAATATTTGAAGACTATTGTGGAAATCATTTGTTGTGGATTGGTGGAAATCAATGTAAAACATCATGTGTCATATGTTCACACACAAAATAAATTAGCATAATCCTTAATTCAATGACTTTAAGTACTTGTACGTACTTTATTAATGAACACACAGTTGCCAATTTCTACAAGAGGTTATAATATTCTGCAGTTTGCAGCATTAATTCATTTTAGACCCACTGCATATTATCAATATTCTTTATAGTAACTTATACTTATTCATTAGCTTGATATATTCTATTTGTGCCTCTCTGGTTGTGCTCTGTATGTACCTATAGCACAATCACCATCACTAAGTGGGACCTCAAAGTTTCTTAGAGATTTATCTTAATTTTAACTCACTATAAATCATATGGTATCTTTAACTCCTGAATGATGATTTGTTTACCACACAAATTGCAAATTACCATTTTAATGGGATAATATTCCCAGCATTATAGGAAAGCAAAGTATCTCTTAGAGTAAGGCATGAACTTTCTTGAAAAATAACCATCATATCTATTTGAATCCTTATACAAATAAATGTGAAAAAGATTGTTCATCTTTAAAGAATTACAAATGAATTACTAAATTAATTTACTGATGCATCAATAGTAATCAAGTTATATATTGTCCAATAAACCACTCCGAGTGATTGTTCTTGTAGAATGATCTAATGAAAAGATTGCAAATGAATCATTTATTGCATGCCAAAAGTATGGTGAACCATTTACTTTAAAATATATTATTCGACAGAATAAGAGATATAAGTCCCTTAAAAGAAACATGTTCCTAAAGAGATAAAAGTCTTGGAAGAGATATTAGCCTCAAAAGAGGCATAAGAATTTCAAAATAAGATAAATGATATGAATTATGCTTACAAATGAGAAATATAGAAACGTGATGAAGAAGTGTCCACAATGTGTTCTCATTTGCAGTAGCATTTGAAATTATGAATAATGAATTTGAGCCACAATCTAATAATGAATGCAAAGAAAGACATGATTGGCTCTGATGAAAACAAGCAATTCAAAGCAGATATGGTTTCTTTAACCAAGAATAAAGTATTTTGACCTATAGTTCAAACACTTAAAGATTTCAACTGAAGGACATAAATAAACTTTTATACAAAAGTATAACAAAAATAATAAGGTCATTGGATATAAAGTAAGACTCATTACTTAAGGTTTCTCTGAGAAACCTAGTATTGATTATGATAAAATTTATTCCCCCGATAGAGCTAATAACATTTCGATTTTTAATAAACTTGGCAGTCTCAAAAAATTGGTATACATCTTATGGATGCAGTGACAACTTACCTATATAGGTCACTTAATACAAAAGTCCATGAAGGATTCAACATGCTTGAAGTATATAATTGCAATTTTTATTTAATCAAGTTATAAAGATCTTTGTATATATTAAAACAATTTGGGTGCATATGGTACAACTACCTAAGCAAATACTTAACAAAGAAAAAATATATTAATGACCCAATATATCTATATGTATTTATAAAGAATCTAGACTCTAGATTTGTCGTTGTAGCTATATATGTAGATAATATGAATCTGATCGGGATTGCTGAAGAGCTCCTAAAGACTGTATAATTTTTAAATGAGATTTTGCAATTGAAGACTTAGGGAAGACTAAATATTATCTCGACTTACAGATCAAACATAAATCAAACAAAATATTTATCCATTAAAATATCCATTAATCTATCTATAATGAAATGATTCTGAAACAATTTAATATGGATAAAGTCTATCCGTTAAGTACTCCTATGGTTATTTGGTCTCGTGGTCTTAAAAAGATCCATTTTTTTCTAAGAAAGATAATGCTAAATACTTTGTCCAAAAGTACCATATCTCAATATAATTTGTGCTTTATTATATCTAGCCCAATGCATTAGACATAGTTTTTGCAGTAAGTTTATTGGCAAAATTCTCATTAGAATGGTGTCAAACATACTTCTCTAAATTTTCTCTATACCCATAAGCTGTAATAAAGTAAGAAGATTGATGTTAAACAAATTATGCTCAATGGTCAAATTTATAGATTAATTCACAAAATCTTTGCCAACATTAAATTGATTTACAAGATTGGTATGTGTTAGCCCAATAAATTGTTAAATTAATGAATGTTACTCTAAAGGGTGAGCATTTAATAAGGAAGAGCATATTCTTCAAAGAGAAGAATTACATCAGTTGCAAATATGCACTGTACTCTTTTGCTCTTCGACCAAATTTTATCCCACTAGATTTTACTTGCAAGGTTTTTAATGAGGCAATATTGAGAACGCTCACTATAAAAATATATTATAGAGTTATATTTATTTTGCTTAAGTTTTTTTGTAATTGGATTTTTTTTCTTTGCAATATAAAATACAAAAATGGTAGAATCCAAGGAGGAGGATTGTAAGGTAGTGAATAGGTTATAATATCCAAATAAACAGAATTACATATTAAATCCAATGGGGAATATTTAAAATTACATATTACTTTTCTGCCATAGGATGAACCATAAAACTTATTCGACTTGGGAGGCTTTACGATACTTTAAAATTTTGAATTAGACCATAAACATTTGAAGTTTTCTTCATCAATTTTTCATTCAATTTAATTTGAACTAGTTGTTCAAGTAATAGTTCTACATTGAAATCTTTTTTTAGAAAACATATTTATATAATTTTCTCAAGAGCTCATTTTGGATTTAACTCGTTTTTTCCACTATTTTAAAATTTGTTTTTTCGTATCTAAATCCAATGGACATATTTACTATTAGACTACAAACAAACAAAGATACATTTTTGTTTGAAAAAATAGAACCTTGAAAATGGTATAGCAAAAAAATATGAATAACAACTAAGTAATACAACCTAATTTATCTTTCTCTTTATTACACCTATTCTTAATTGCATTTATAATTGTATCCAACTATTGAGTTACCTTTACTCCAACTTTAGTTTCCTTAGAAACAATTTGTCTCTTGTTTCTTTGAGTGGTAACATCAGTATTGAAAGATGAAGTTCCAACATCATCACCAAAACATGAAATAAATTTAAATTTCTCATGCCCTTTTACATTATTATCGTTATTCTATCCTATCGATGAATTATTGATAAAACTAGTAATTACAAATCCTTGTGAGTGTGCTCATGCTCTTTCTCCTAATACAACAACATCATTAAATAAGCTATCTAATTGCTTAATATTTCACAATCCCTTCGATTAAAATTCTGCAGCACTACAAATCTTCTGTAATGATTACAATTAATATAATGAATATAAATATAATTTCTTGATCGAAGTTAAACTAAATAAAAAATAAAGATAAGAAATTTACCTTCAATTTCTTGTCCTATCATTCATTGCTAACACTAATAATTTGCCATACAGATTCTTATCCTAAATAAATTTGCCAATCCTTCTTAAGTAAAGTCCATTTATTCTTGAATTGCTTCCATTGATAACTCTTTTGCCCATTTTTTCATGAAATTTCTTTGTAACATTTTTCCGCCCAAGCTTATTGAAATGACCATTTGGCCGATGATAACTTGAATTTTAACTTATTAATGATTATCTTCAAGCTTAACCTTTGTTAGCCTTTAGGTATTTATTGAGTATTTTTACTTGTTATAGTCTTAATTTGTAGTTTAGAAGCTTGGAGGACATTTTTGAGAAGTTGTAGAATTAAATGGAAAAATGCTAATTTTAGAGCAGAGGATGTCAACGCAACAAGTTGGTGTCATAACACTAAATTCTTACCATCGTAGCACTAAATCCTTGACATCGTAACGCCACAAGAAGAAGAATTTATGCATTAAGCCAGTAACTTGGCGTTATAGAGATAAATTCTTAATTCACAGTGCCAGAGTAGAAGGTTTCAGCAATTATATAGCAAGTTGGTGCTACAATGCCAGCTTTTTGGAATCATAACACCAATTATGACTGGAATTTCAGAAAACTAATCTTATTTTCTCAAATTTAACCCTTAAGCCTAAAATCTATAAAGAAAGACATTGATGATTCATTAAAAATAGCTATTTGAAAAAGAAAACACCTAGAAAGACTACAAAGAAGAAAAAGAGAATGAGATTGAAGGTTTGTACAAGATTAAAGAAGCTATCTTAATAGTTTTAATTTTTTTCTCTCTACTTTTGTTAATTCTATGTGTCTTGATAAGAATGTGAGAATTCTTATACATGGTTTTCTTGTATTTCATTATAAGCTAATTTACTTTTCTAGAATTAAAATTTTAACTTAATATGCAACTTGAATTATTTATTTTTCCTTAGTTTATGAAGTCAATATAGAGTTCATTTTATTTTGTGCTTAATACTTCTAATTATTTTGTCACTAATTAGAGTGATTTGAGAGCTTTAATGAGCTTAAAAAAGGGATTTTTATATTGGCCTTGAATAGATGATATATGATCAATGCATAAAAACTTTAAGTTTCATGTGAGATAGGAATATACTTACATGGTATATATAATTGTTTAAAGAACTCATTCTTTATGAATCTTGCTTTAATCCAATTATCATGAAAATATAGATAATTGATTATGTAAGGGATAATTGTAATCCTAGGCTTTTTCATATTGATGAACTTATAATTATTGTCTTTATTCTATTTTTTATTTTGTTATCTTTAATTATTTAGTTTAGATTTTACTCTCTTGAGTTATTAATCATTTGAATAAGAATAAGAAGACACAATTTTAGTACTTAATAAATTTGATAATAATTCCTTGTGACACTGATACTCTACTCATTATTATATTACTTGTTTGTGATAATATACACTTGTGTTTCTAAATCATGTAAACAGTCGATTTCTAGCTAAGTTTTCACCAACACATATATTAAAAAATACATCAGTAATAGAGTCTTCTCAGTTTGTCTTAGTTTTACTATTATCTTATTTTCTATATATATATCATGTGATGGCCTAATGATAATTTTTGACATTCTCAACTGTCACATTATATATAAAAAAGTTATAAGAAATGGATCCCATAACAATGAATTTAATAAATATATACACTATTACAATTCGTGCTCTATAGTATTTTTTTATATGAACATTATAATATGGAAATTGCAAATAATTTTTTAAGAATAAAATGAACAAAATTATACTATAATATTGCTATTTAAATTCAGTAGTTATGTTTACATACGTTGAAAATCCAAGAGGCCAATACTAAGATCAAATTTCAATTTTCTTTTCTTAATGGCTTCATTTTGTTATTAATTAACAGCTAAACCCAGAGAGAATAAATTAACCATTTTCGTTAATTGACTTTTCTTGCTGAAACTAGAGCATCCACACAAATACCCAGATCTTTGCCCCTCAAGGAAACATTTGCATGTGCATGTAATGAAACTATATATTAGATGGCATGATGGTTTTATAGAATAATCTTACAGTTAAGGAACCCTTAATCGAATAAGAAAAAGAAAAGGAAAAATTTCTTAGACTTTTCATCATATAGATGCTCATTTTCAAGTCAAAGAAAACTAATTAGGTGACAAACATCTACTTCCAGCAAAAGTGAAATGTACTCTATCTTAGAACTACTGCACATAAAATGCTTATGTAAGATGTGAAGAAAATGGTTTCGAAAGTTACCCATAAGCTTGTATTAGTTAGTGAGAGCAATATTATAAATTCGAGTAAGAGATATTTTATGTAAACAAACATTGTTATTTTGTAACTAGTATATGTTCATACTTTAGGTTTAGGTTTACATCATTAATCATTTTTCTTATTTAGAATACTCTAGGTCTCTCTTGTTTTACTCTATAGCTTAATCTTCTCAGTGGGTTTCTTAAAGGTTTTCTCTGGTTTTGTTAAGTTATATCTAATTCTTGTTTGAGTCCTTAGCACAAGGTTATAACATTTCTTGATTTAGTGCAGAAGGGGTCTTTATTGTTGAGCCCGAGTAGATGTAGCTATGATTTATAGCTAAACCACTATAAAGTCTATGTGTTTTGTGTTTGCATGTTCTTGATTAAATTGTATTCTTGAATCTTGTTTGCTCTAGACAAATACTTGTCTTGTGTTGTACAAATTGTAATAGTTCTATCAGAGCCTAGGTTAGGGTTTCTGTTCTTATTTTGATTAAAAACTCAATCTTTATTTAAGGTTCTAAATATTATATTTAGGATTCAAGAAATAGATAAAGATTTATGACTTGTACTCATTTTGAGGTAGAAATATTCAATGGAAAGTGTGATTTTAAGTTACGATAAAAGAAGATGCACACTCTTCTTGTGCAACAAAAGGTCTTAAAGGCCTTGATGAATCCTAAAGATCTTCTATCAACAACGATTCCAGGACAAAGAACTAAAATGGATAACACAACCTTCTTTATAATTATTCTTCATCGTGTAGACAATTTCCTGAGGCAAGTGAATGAAAATACCATAGTTGCTGAAACTCGAAACACTTTTTATCTTTAAATATTTTACTAGCAATATTCTTATTAAAGAAAAGTTATTTAATTTTAAAATGGACCGTAATAAAATATTAGAAGAAAATCTTGATGACTTTAAAAGAATCTGCATAGACTTTGCCAATACTAGAGAAGTTATTAGTGATGAAAACTAAGTTATCATTCTATTAAATTATTTACCACCCTTTTTTAAGGATGTTAAATCCATCATAAAATATGGGCATGATACTTTATCTCTGAATGACTGTTTGTCAGCTTTAAGATCTAGAGAATAGGAGCCTAAAAATGAAAGAAAAGAAAATAATGGCAGAGAAAATTTATATGTGAGGAGTATGAGTGATAAGAAAGATTTTAAAGGTAAGAACAAATTTTAATCTAGGTCTAAATCAAGAAGTGGACCAAGAAAATGTTACTATTGTGGTAAAGATGGTCACTGTTTACACTCAAAATGTAATGCGGCTATCGTAGTATAGATTAAGGTGTCGATTTGACGAGGAAGCTTTTAGCAAAATAGGTTGGCAAAGTAGGAATATTAAAGCAGTAGCAAATGAGAAAATAAACTAATTAGTTTAAGTGGATGAGATAGAATTGTTTATGAATTAAGGAATGTCTTATGATGATGTAAGTAAGGCTTCGAGAATCACAATTATACTTTATAAATCTACTCTACACTTTGATTCAATGTTTATAACTCAATTGAAAGTTTCATATCCCAAACAATCAATTGGAAGATATGTAAAATATAGTACATTCGATAACACATATATTTGATATGCCTAAACTCTTTGCAAATATTAACACAAACTATGTTCATTTATTCAAGTTATCTAAGATCAATCATATATCATTTTGACAATATTGCAGTAAAAGATTAACTGGAATATCAAACAATTATTGTCTTTACATGTTATCCAAGATCGACAATATTGTAGTAAAAAAATTAGTATGTAAAATAATGTAACCAATAACAATTATAATTCAACAAGAATCACATAAAGAAAGCATGACTGAAAGTAAATGAAACATGAGAATGATAACCTCTGGATTATAGAAAAATACAAGATAAGAGTTTAGGCACAAACAAACTTACAAATATTTGTAGCTCTTGACAAAGAATCAAAATATAGAAGTGAATTTATTACACATAAAAGTTCATCTTTTAGCCTTACCAAGAACTCTAGCCTAGCTTACAATACATGTTAAAGAGAAGAAAATATGAGAGAATTTTCTAGTGTTGAAAACATCCTAAGAGTGTCATTGTATAGGAAATGAATGTTTAGTGTGACTTCAATCTTCAATAAATTAGGCCAACCACTTATTCACCCAATTGCAGTACCTTTTTAATAATGAAAATGACCGATGTAGCCTTTTTGCTAACAAGAAAGTTGTATTATTTTGTCTCTTCTTTCCATAGCCACCAGGCTCATGCAAATTGGATGAGTATCCAATGAGATATGGAAAAAATGGAAGTTATGTCAAATTTTGGGCAACAACCCTTTTACCCATTGCAATACAATTTGGTCCATAACGGCTAATTTGGACTTTACCATCAACATAAAAATTGTTGATAATTGAGTTAGTATTTAACAGCTTTAAGACTAATACAGATTAGGTATATATTTTATGAAATGCGGTCTAAATATGTGAGTTAGGTCAAGCTGAGCGAAAGTTGTAACCCAATTCTCTTGTATCCCAATTTTTGGCCCATACATGTTGGATTTGGCTTTTCAACTGTTCTTTAAGTTTGTATAAGATTGAGTTATGTTACTCCAGGTTCAAGAATTTATTCATTTCAATTTTTACATTGAGAGTTAAATATGCATTTTCATGCGTTCATCATAGCTCCTAACCAGCTTATTACTAGTTTCTAGCAATTCAAGCGTAAATAGAATATGCAAAACTACCTAAGTTTTTCAAACAAAACGTTAGTTCAAGATCACTATTGCTATTATGGTTTTTTCAATTATAACTTCCAAAAATTGTGTGTGAACTAAGCCGTAACCATCTTACCATAAACCACAATGGATATAGCCTTAAAAATTTTTCCAACTAAAAGCCTCAACACCATATCCTCACAAGTGTATGACTGTTTAAAAGATTAGAGTTTTTCTTATGGAGTTGAAAAATAGTTAAGCACTAAAAAAAAAGTCAGTTTTAAGGACAGACATACAAACTAACATTGATCCAAGGATCATATAGAAATCAATCATTCTTAACATGCACTAGCTTTAGGACTTCAATTCTCTTGTGAGAATAATACAAATATAGCTTGGTGAGAAAATTGTCTTTCAAAATATTTGTCTTCTAAAATTGTCTTACAAAATATCTGTCTTCTAAAATTGAATAAATGCTTTATTAAATTGAATTGATTCTTCTTCTTCTTTTTTTCCTTCTATTGTTTTCTATTTTGTTTTTTGGTATTTTGCTTTCTCTCTTTTTGTTTATTTTGTAAGAATACAAAGAAGCATTAGAAAATAATAATAAAAGTTTCTCACCAAAATATATTATATTCAAATGCAACTAACTTATTTCTAAATTCAAATAATATCAATATAAACAAAAATTTACTAATTTAAAGGATCAATGAAGGTTCATTAGCTGTTTTTTCAACATTTCCACTTACTCACAAAATATATGAGATTAGAAAATTATAAACTTAAACATGAAAATTCTCTTGGCTATATAAATTGAATCATCCATCTTACCACAAGGCTTAGCATTGTGCTAAAAAATGTTTCGAAAGTCATTCTTTAGTAACGTAAATAGAAATAGTGACTAAATCTAAATAATTTTGAAATTATATCTAAGTAAAAAAGTAAATTTCTTTATAGAAGAATTATCAAGGCTGTAAGCAATAAACAATAATGCACGAAAACTAATACGTTAGTTAAAATACGTTTCAAAAGTTAGAAATAAAACTCCTTACTCTGCCATTATTAATCTAATTTGACCTAGAATGCGTCTCAAGAATTCAAAAATGAACTCTTTACTCTGCCATTTTAATCAAAATAGGTTTGTCGGACCCCATTATCTTTTTTTTTTTTTGGAATGCAAAATACAACTTATGTCTGCTATCCTCCCCCCCCCTAAAACTAGATGAAACATTATCTTCAATGTTTAAATAGAAAGAGATAAAGTATAGAAGATATTATCTGAAACTCCAATTATTCAAAAGAAACAAACCTAAGAGATACTTAAGTAAATATAAACTAAAATGATGATACTAATAAATAAATAAAACAAAGAAAAATTTATAAACGAAGTGTCAGATCCAATTTTTGCTTGTTATGGCCCATTGACCAATCGATCAGAGTTATTGCTAGGTCAAGTTTGTAGGTAATTGCCTGTAATGTGTCCATTAATTCATCCACATTGGTAGAAGAAATGAGTATCTGTCGTGCCGAATGTGAAATAAAATTATGTTCCACAGCTTGATCAAGAAAATAGAGTAAGCAATCAAAATAGTTATTAACATTCAACAAACCTATGGGTTTTCGGTGGATATTCAACTAGGTCTAAGAGGCAATTTGAAAATTTTCTTCCAAGGTACAAAAACCACCTGGTAAAATAATAAAAGCATTTGCATTGTAAAGCATTCTAGCTATATGTTCATGCATGGATGAGACTCGTAATTTTTTCCCTATTGTTTTCCCATTCAGGTTTCCCACAGCTAAAGCTATAGGAATAATACATAAAGCTTGACTTCCTTCTAAATGTCCAGCTGTTGACATACACCCCATTAAATCAAGGCTACCCCCTCCATAAATCAAATGAATTTTTCTTGTAGGTAATACATTTTCTAGATTGTTTGCTATCTCTACAAACACTATATTGAAACCCAAGACTAGATACATAAACTACATATATATTTTAGAATTGTCGGAATGAGGTTTCCTCCATATCTACGCTCACCTTTATCTCAATATACGAAAATGAAGAAAATAAGGTGCTATATTTATAGAGTACCAAATGATAACAACGATTTTGGTAACCCAACAGTTTGTCAGAAGAGATTTAAAAATAAAACACAAAAATTTAAACATGTATTTATAGGTAGTTGAATTTAAGACATCTATATGAATAGCCTTACTATTCATAAAATAAAATAAAATTTATAATTAAAACACATGTATTTATAGGTAGTTGTGATTGTGTCTCACATCTTCCTTTGATTTTATGTCCAATAATGGCTTAAACACCTTCTATAGGTCAGGGATAGGCTTTCCATCCAATTTTCTTATAAATTGGCAAACAAAGTCTTTTAGAGTCAAATTCCTAAGACTATACCATTGATGTTCATTTTTTAATTTATTCCATAAATCGAGAAGTTCATATTGCACGAGCCCACAAGGATGCGTCTCAAGAGTCAATAAGCTATCATCCAAAGACTCCTGACTCAGTCCATCCTTAATGAATTGAATTTTATCTTCTGAATTTCTAGATGCAAATCCTAAAGAATGATAACTCCAGTTACAATTCCATCGAGCACATTTATGACAGACTTGTAACCTTTTTGCTAGTTGCCTTTTTGCATAAAAGCTTCTTCTAAGACCAAGTATAAAAGAAATAAAATTATTTACAGACTCACTAGATAATCGAACCTTAACTTTGATTAACCAATAAATGTCCGCAAGGATATTACTCAAAATTAATAGCCTTAGTCTTTCACACCATACTTTATAAATCTTAAGTAGAGCATTTGGAAGCAATAAAGAAATTATTTTTTTAAGGTTGGCATGAATGCAATCTATTTTGAAAGAAAGTGAAAAATAAAAGAGATGAATGCACAGTTTGAGGGACAATTTTTAAGAAACTGAGAAACTGACTTTAATAGTCGCGGAGTACCGTATTTGCCACTTAACCGAGAAATAAAATCAAACTGAAGAAAAAGAAAAGAAAAATAAGAAAATAAAATAAACAACGAAAGAAAATAAACTAAAATAAAAAGTCAAAAGATAAAAATGGAAAAAATAATTAAAATATAGTACAGATAGATTGAATCTGATCAAGCATGATAGACATGATTTATAAGAGGGATATTGTCTAAGTATATAGAGTGGTCTACCTTTTCTACATAGCTTTTCAGTCGCTGTCTATTCACTTTGAAAGTTCGCCCATTATTGGGTACTCGATTTCGATAGCTCCATTAGAAAAAATGTGCCTTACCACAAATGAACCAGTTAATCGAGATCTCAACTTTTCAAGGTGTAAATACAATCGAGAATTATAAAGATAAACCCGTTGATTTGGCTCGAAGTGTTTTCTTGAGATCTATTTCTTACAAGCTACTTTCATTTTAGCTTTGTGAATTCTGGAGTTATTGTATGCATCATTTTGTAGCTCTTTTATTTTGGACAATTGTAACTTTCTCTGAAGACCTGCGTACTCAAATCAAAGTTAAGGACTTTGACAGGCCAGTAACCTTTATGCTCTAGCTCCACGGGTAAATAACAAACTTTCTCATAGACAAGCCAAAATGGGGACATTCCTAAGGTGGTTTTGTAGGCAGTGCGATATGCCCATAATGCATAAGAAAGGCGTAGAGACTAATCTTTGTGATTCGGGTTAATCAGCTTTTCCAAAATTTGCTTAACCTCTTTATTTGCTAGCTTGGCTTGTCCATTTGTCTGTGGATGGTATACAGTGAAAAATTTATGAAGAACACCATACTTGCACATCAAAGATTCAAAAGAATGGTTATAGAAATGTGTTCCTTGGTCATTAATGATGACACGTAGTGTACTATACCTAGATAACACATTTTTGTTTTTTAGAATTTTACCACAGTTGTGTTATCATTAGTACGACAATCTACAACCCCCATTCATTTTGATACATAGTCAATAACTAGAATGATGTAAAGGTAGACAAAAGATAAGGGCAAAGGACCCATAAAATCGATACCCCAATAATCAAATATCTCAATAACAAGAATAGGGTTAAGAGGCATCATATGTCTTCGACATAAAGTACCTAACTGTTTATATCTTTCACAGGAACGACAAAAACTATTAGTGTCTATGAACAAAGTGGGCCAGTAAAGACTACACTGTAAAAATTTTGCAGCCGTCTTTTTCATAGAAAAATGACCGCCATAAGCAGTACTATGGTAAAAATTTAAGACACTAGAAACTTCACTTTTAAGAATGCAACATCTCATAATTTGGTTAGAGCAGTATTTGAAAATATATGAATCATTTTAATAAAAACTACGTACCTCAACCAAGAACTTTTGCTTATCTTGTGCACTCTAGTTAGATGGAAGTTCACCACAAACTAAATAATTTATGATATGTGCGTACCAAGGTATTTAACTTATAGTGAAAAGATGTTCATCAGGGAAATCATCTCAAATGGATGGAACATCAATGGAGTCAGTGAACTCAAGTGGGATAAATGATTAACAATAACTTTTTCAATGCCCTTCTTGTCTTTAATGGTTAGATAAAATTCCTACAAAAAAGAATCCACCTAATTAAATGGGCTTTAGCATCCTTCTTAGAAAGAAGGTACTTAAGGTCCTCATGGTCAGTAAAAATAATAATAGATAAACCAATCAAATAAGAATAGAATTTGTCTAAGGTAAAAACAATAGCTAATAGTTCTTGTTTAATAGTAGTGTAATTCATTTGAGCATTATTCAAAGTCCTACTACTATAATAAACAATAAAGGGTTTTCCTTCTCTTTGTTGCCCAAGAACTGCTCCTATAGCATAATTACTTGCATTACATATAATCTCAAATAGGAGGTTCCAATCCAATGATTGCATGATAAGAGTGGTGGTGAGTTTGGCAAAGAGTGTTCGGAATGCCTTATCACACTCTTATGTCCATGTAAATTCAGCATCTTTTAGCAAACTGTTACACAATTGTCTAAATATGGCAGAATTTTTTTGTATAAATCTCTTGTAAAAGCCAGCGTGTCCAAGAAATGATAAGACATCTTTTACTATTTTGAGTGTAGGTAATTTAGAGATTAATTCAATTTTAGTGTTGTCAACCTCTATCCCTATTTCAGATACAATATGCCCCAAAACGATTCCTGAAGATACCATGAAATGACATTTCTCCCAATTTAGCACAAGTTATTTTTCTTCACACTTACTCAAAACAGCTTTTAAGTTAGTAGACATAAATAAAAAGAATTACCAAAAATAATTAAATCATCCATAAAAATTTCATACATTTTTCAACCATATCAGAGAAAATACTCAGTATACAACGTTGAAAAGTAGCTGGTGCATTATATAATCCAAATGTTATTCTACTAAAAGCATAAGTACTAAAGGGGCACGTAAAAATTATTTTTTCTTGATCTTCTATAGCTATCTCAATTTGATAGTATCCTGAATACCCATCAAAAAAGTAATAAAAGGGATGTCCAGCTACACGTTCTAAAATTTGGTCGATAAAAGGCAATGGAAAATAGTCTTTTCCTGGTGGCTGTGTTTAGCTTTCTATAATCAATGCACATTCACCAACCGCTTATTCTCTAGTTGAAACAAGCACCCCATTCTCATTTTCTATAACAGTGACCCCAGATTTCTTAGGCACTACTTGAGTTGGACTTACCCATTGACTATCAGAAATTGGGTAGATTATATATGCATCTAAAAGTTTCAAGACTTCTTTATTCACTACTTTTTTCATTATTGGGTTAAGTCTTTTTTGTAGATCCCTACAGGGTTGGGCATCTTTCTCTAAATGAATTCTATAAAAGCATATCAATGGAGAAATACCTTTAATATCAACTATGGTCCAACCTACTGTAGACTTATGTTCTTTTAATAATTTTATCAATTTTTCCTCTTATTCAGCGTTAAGTTCAGAAGAAATGATAATAGAAAAGGTATCACCTAAACCTAAGAATGTGTGTTTCAAACCTTTGAGCAGTGAAGAAAGCTCAACTTATGGTGTCTCAAGGTTTGATGGTTTTGATCTCTCCCTCTTTTGTGGCAACTCCTCAAAGCGTGGTTGTCAAAATTGATTCCTTTTATCTTGTGAATAAAAAACAATTTAACACATCAGTTATTTCATCAGGATAACACAATTCTTTAAAATAAAAATTAAGAAGGTTTTCTAAAGAATCAGAGCAATGATTTTTATAAGCTTCATCCGCTATAAGTATGTCTATCATATATGAATGATAGCACACGTCTTTTTCTCATGGTTGCTTGCCAATATGAAAGATATTCTCCTCAAGAGTCATATTCCCAAAAGATAATTTCATTAAACCATTTTTGCAATTAATGAGAGCGTTAGCAGTGGCAAGAAAATACCTTTCTAAAATTAGAGGGATTTTAGACTCCATGTTAACAACAGAATGAGTATCTAAAACAATAAAATCGACAGGGTAGTAAAATTTATCAATTTGTAAGAATACATTTTTTACTATTTTCTATAGATTCTTGATCGATCGGTCAACTAATTGTAAGACTACAGATGTAGGTTTAATCTTTCTAAGTCCTAATTGCAAGCAAATAGAATAAGTCATTAAATTTACACTTGCTCCTAAGTCTAACAATGCTTGACCAAACTCATGTGTCCCAATTTAGCAGGAGATTATAGGACATCTTGGATCTTTATACTTAGGTGGTGTCTTTTATTTAATCACTAGACTTACCTGAAGGGTGAATAAGGCTTCTTATACATCCCTAGGGCATTACATTATTCCTCATATATCTCTCTCATCTCACTATAAGTGAGGCAATCTTGAGCTAAGTGTTTCGCTCCTCTATAGACAAAACAAACATCATGTGACTCAACCCTAGCAATCATACGAGTGACACTTCTATCTTTAGTTTTCAAGGCCTCTAATTCCTTAGTTAATACCTCTAACTAAGATTTAAGGCTATCCTCTTCCCTAAAATGAAAAATGCCACTAGGTCATCCTTATTTATACTTTTAGTAGTGCTAGGTCCAGTCTATGTATGGGCTTTTTCGGTTAAGTCATTAAGGAATTCTACGGCTTCCTTAGGATCTTAATGAAGAAACTCTCCATTACACATCATCTCAACAAATTGGTGCTCTTTAATTTTGAGTCCCTCATAAAAATAGCTAACCAAGCACCAATTTTCATACCCATGGTAAGGGCACAGATTTAACAACTCTTTAAACCTTTTCCAAGCTTGATATAAGATTTCACTGTCTTTTTTAGAGAAGGAATTTTTCTTTTCAGGCCATTAGTTTTGTGTTGTGGGAAGTATTTATTAAAAAATGCTTAGGTCATTACTGCCCAAGTTCCTATAGACCTCGACCGCAAAGAGTATAGCTAACTCTTTACTTTGTCTTTCAAAGAAAAAGGGAAAAATTTAAGCCTAATAGTGTCTATGGCTTTAGGTTGGATATGAAAGGTGGCAATTACCTCTTCAAATTCTCTAACATGTACATAAGGATTTTCATTATCTAGACCATGAAAAGTGGGCAGAAGTTGTATCATTCCAGGTTTAAAATCTGAATGTGGTGTGTTAGGTGGAAATATAATGCATGATGGTATGACTATGCAAGTAGGAAGCAAGTAATCTTTTAGAGTCCTAACAAAATTATCTTCATGTTGGCTCATTGTGTTGGAATTACAAGATGAACTAGATAGTGAATTTTCTTCCCTTATAAATTGTGGTGGTGATTCTAGTTCTACTTCTCTCATAAATCTTCCTTGTTTCTCTCTAAGTCGATGCATACATCCTAATATTTTATTTATTTTATTTTTTTTACTGAAGGAAATTCTAAAAGAAAAATTAAAAAGTGAACAAAAGAGAAACAAAATGAGTTAGGTGGTAAAACCAACTATGAAATATAAAAATAAAATATAATAAATAAATAAAAGAAAATAAACTGCTAAGTACAATAAATAAATAAAATAAAATAAACTGCTAAGTATAATAAATAAATAAAAGAAAATAAACTGCTAAGTATAATAAATAAATAAAATAAAATAAATTGCAAAGTATAATAAATAAATAAAAGAAAATAAAATAAGTTAGGAGGTAGAACTAGTCATTAAAATAAAATAAAATATAATAAATTAACTAAAGAAAATAAAATAAGTTAAGTGGTAAAACCAACCATGAACAATAAAATAAATTACAATAAAGAAAATAAATTTAAAAGTTAAAATTTTATAAAGAAAAAAAATGTACAAATTTACCGATTTAGTATTGATAAACGCTACCTACTTTCGCTTAGTATGCCTCTCCGACAACAGCGCCAATTGTTTTTTACGCTCAAAATATAATACGGCTATTGTAGTATAGCATTTTTTGCCAATATAAAATCTGTATTATTTTGTCTCTTCTTTCTATAGCCACCATGTTCATGCAAATTGGATGAGTATCCAATGAGATATGGGCAAAATGCTAAAGATATATCAGATTTCGACCAACAACCCTTTTACCCATTTACAATACAATGTGGTCCATGATAATGGCTGATTTGGACTTTACCATTAATATACGTATTGTTGATAATTGAGTCATTATTTCACAAATTGAAGAATTATATTGATTGGGTAAGTATTTTGTGAAATACGGTCCAAATACGTGAGTTGGGTCAAGCGAAGCGGAAGTTGTAACTTGATTCTATTGTATCCCAATATTTGGGCCATAACATGTTACTCCAGGTTCAAGGATTTATTAATTTCGATTTCTATAATGAGAGTTACATCCATTTTACCAAAGCCTGTGCAAATAACATTCATTAATCACAATCTAAGGAGAACACTTTATTTCAAGCTAAAAATATAAAAATGCTAAAATTAGTGACATTAAATGGTGACTGAATCTCTTCATAAATATGCATTAGTCACCCGAGAAGAAACTGCTATAAGTAGCTTAAGAAACAAAAAGACAAAAAACCTACTAAAAATATTGATGCGTCTATAACCAATGAGGGGTATGAAAGTAATGATGTACTTACTTTTTCCATAAAAGATAATTCAAAAGAGTGGGTCATAGATTCAGGGTGTTACTATCATATGTGTCCTAAAAGAAATTGGTTTATACATGACCAAGGTATTAATGGTGAGAAAGTTTTAATGAGGAACAATCAACATTGTAAAATTGTGGGAATAGGATACATAGCTATTAAAATGTATAATGGAAACACTATAACCTTAGACAGTGTTAGGCACATCCCTAATTTGAATTTAGTTTCTTTTGGAGTTCTTGATGAAAAGGGGTATACATGTAAAGTTAAGAATGTTCAACTTAAAATAACATTAAGTGCCTCATTGGTAATTAAAGGTTTAAAACAAAATGGCTTGATATATTTTACAGGGGTAATACTGTAACTGACTTTGTTGTTAATGCTTTAAGTCAAGATATAGATAGAACTAAACTTTGGCATGAAAGACTTGGTCACATAAGTGATAAAGGCTTGTTTGAATTAAGTAAAACAATGTTTACTTAGTAATGATATAATAAAAAAAAAAAAATTATGTGAATAGTATATTCTGGGCAATCAACATAGCTAGAGTTTTAGTCTTAGTAAATGTAAATCAAAAGCCATTTTTGATTATATTTATGCTGATTTATTAGGACTTGCACACACCATTTTACATGGGGGTAATAAGTATTTCCTTTCTAAAATTGATAATCAATCTAAGAAACTGTGGGTTTATTTGCTAGAACAATGGTGATACTTTTATAAAATTTAAGCATTAGAAAATTTTTGTTGAAACCCAAACTGGTAAGAAAATTAAAGCTCCAAGAACAAACAATGGGTTGGAATTATGTAATAAAGTAATTGATAACTTCTGCAATGAAAATGTTATAATTAGAAATAGAACAGTAAGAAATATACCTCAATAAAATGGCATTGCAGAAAGAATGAATAGAATTTTACTAAACAAAGTAAGATGGCTTATTACTTTAGGGTTATCTAAAAATTTCTAGGGGAGGCTTTAAATACTGCTTATTATCTCATAAATATATCCCAATCAACTACATTATGTATGAAATATCCTGAAGAAGTATGGAACAATAAACCAATGAGTTGTTTCCATCTTAGAATATTTAGACATGATGTATATGCTCATAAGGTAGATGATAAATTAGAACCCAGGTTATATAGATGTGTTTTCTTAAGGTATCCAGATGGGGTTAAAGGGTATAGATTTTGGTTAAGAGATGCTATAGGTGTAAAAATTATAATAAGAAAGGATGTTGTCTTTAATAAAGCAAATATGCCTTGTTTGAAATCTGTAAATGAAAATAATTCGAGGAAAAACAGCTCTGATCAGCAAGCTGTTACACTCTTAAAAGAAGATATCACTCATCTTGTGGTGGAAACTTCTAACCTTTAGTTGATTGATATAGAAAATCCTATTACTGGTGATTCAAATCATCCATTCAGTTTAGGAGATTAAGGTCAATTAGCTAGTTTAAGATAGTGTACGCTAGAGTCATATCAGCTTGCTAGAGATAGAGAGAAAAGGCATGTTAAATTCCCATCTAAATATAATGACTTTGATCTCATTATTGTTGCTCTTACTTCTGCATTAGAAATTAAAGGAATAGATCCGACTACTTATGAAGATGCAATAAGCAGTAAAGATTTTAAGCAATGGTATGCTACTATATATGATAAAATAAGGTCATTAGATAAAAATAGTACTTGGATATTAGTCTTTAAACCCCATAATTAGAAACCTATTGACTGTAAATGGATATACAAGATAAAAAAAGGAAATACACTAAATGAACTAGTCAGGTATAAAGCTAGACTTGTACCTAGGGATTTCTCTCAAAAGGAGGGAATAGAATATAATAAGATATTTTTCCCTATAATTAAATATACAATAATTATACCGATACTATCATTAGTCTATTATTATGATTGGAAACTTGAGTTGTTAGATGCTAAGACTACTTTCTTACATGGTAAGTTAGAAGAGACTGTTTACATGAAACAACCCCTTGGTTTTGCAGATAAAAACAGTCTAGATTCAATCTGCCTACTGAAAAAAAAATCATTATATGGCTTAAAACAGTCCTAAAGGCAGTGATAAAAAAGGTTTGATACCTTTGGTTTTAAAAGAAGTAGTTTTGATAGTTGCTCCTATTAAAAGGTTTGAAGAGTAATAATGAAAGTTTTTACTATTGTATGTTGTGATATGTTATTAACAAATTTTCATAAATAGAAAGTTATAAAACTTAAAGACCTTCTTAAAACATAATTTGATATGAAAGATCTTAGTTCAACCAAGAAAATTCTAGACATAGAAATCAATAAAAATGGATCTAATTATAAATTATTTCTATCTCAGAAGACTTACTTGGCTAAAGTTTTGCATAGATTTGGAATGTTACAATCTAAATCTATGAATATTCCCCAAGCTGTTCATTTTCAATTTTTATTAAAACAATACCCAACCACATATATAGGAAAACAAGAAATGGAATCTATTCCTTATTCTAGTGCTGTAGGTTCAATAATGTATACAATGATATGAACTAAGCTAGATTTAGCTCATTCCATCAGTGTTTTAAGTAGATATATATTAAATCCTGAAAATAAAATATTTGTCTAGTATTAAATGGTTGTTAAGACATATATGTAAAACTTTAGATGTTGGATTGATGTTTATTGGTACTAACCAAAACATTGAGTTGGCATAATTTATAGATTCTAACTATACAGGTGATAAAGACGGAAGAATGTCAACTACAACATATTTTTTCACTCTTTGTGGTAACTGTATAAGTTGAAAGTCCCAATTATAACAAGTAATGGCTCTTTCCAGTACTGAGGCAAAGTATATTGCTTTGACAGAAGCAATCAAAGAAGGAATTTGGTTACAAGGAATTGTAAGGGAATTGGGAATATTAACTAAAACTGTAACTATATACTTTAATAGTCAATCTACTTTAGATCTTTATTGCAGGAATTCTATCTTTCACAAGAGGACGAATTATATTGATATAGAGTATTATTTTATTAGAGATGTAATTGCTAAATAACAAGTTAATATAGCAAGGATCCCAACTAAAGATAATCTTGTTGATATAGGTACCAAATGTCACGTCCTACATCGAATAGAAATTGGGTGGGTCTTGGGTATATAAGGGTGGGTATGCAGCATTACCTAACAGGCTAGTCTTTTAGGTCAATGGCAAGCGCCCGGCCCTTGACAAGTGGTATCAGAGTAGACCCAAATTCTCATTCATATGTGGGCTCCCAAAATTTCCCCAATAAAGACTGCCACATGGGATGTGGGTCCCTTATACTGCTAGGGGATAGGCAATATGGGCCAAGTGGGCCCTAAAAATCCTATGTCTTGAGCCCCAATAGAGGTTGCCACGTGGGTAGTGGGTCCCCTATCCTCGGAGGGATGGGTAATATGGGCCAGGTTGGTCCTTGAGTTTGGGCCACACCGTGACGAGGGCGTCACGTGATTGGGTGGGGGAGAATGTCACGCCCCACATCGAATAGAAATTGGGTGGATCTTGGGTATATAAGGGTGGATATGCAGCATTACCTAACAAGCTAGTCATTTGGGTCAATTGCAAGCGCTCAGCCTGTAACACAAAGTACTGCCTATAAGCAAGTTTAATCTGTGCCTAGCATTGACAAAGGTTGAGATTGAAGAAATTGGACAATGACACAAGGAGAAGTTCTTTGCTTCATAAGATCAAGGTTTCACTTTAAAAACCAAGATGGAAATTGTAAAGAAAGTGGTTCCCAAAATTACCTTTGAGTCTGTATTAGTTAGTGAGGGTAATGTTGTAAATTTGAGTGAGAGATATTTTATGTAAACCAAACGTTGCCATTTTGTAATTATTATATATTCATACTTTAGGTTTAGGTTTACATTATCAGTCATTTTTCTTATTTAGAATACTCTAGGTCTCTCTCCTCTACTCTGTAGCTTCGTCTTCTTGAGGGTTTTATTTTTGTTTGAGTCCTTAGTATAAGGCTGTAACATTTCATGATTTAGTGCAGAAAGGATCTCCAATATTAAGTCCGAGTGAATGTAGGCTATGATTTGTAACTGAACCACTATAAATCATTTGTGTTTTGTGTTTGCATGTTCTTGATTAAATCCAATGATCACAAACATGGAATTGCTATGTACTCATTAATTAACTCCAGGATTTATTGAAAAAGAAAAAAAAAAAGGACCACGCATGTATGCAGAGGCAAATAGATCCTGACGAGGAAACACGCCTTGCTTTGGAACTAGTAAATGTTTGAAAATAAAATAAATAAACGATACCTTGCTTTGAACCATGCCTTGCTTTGCCATGGTCAGTACAAGATTTTCACGCATTCCCCTAAGAAAAAGAAAAAAGAAAAAAAAAAAAAATGCACCATGTTGGGAACTACTACAATAATAAACAGAAGAAAATCATTGTCATGTGAATCTAGTTTTCTGTTATTTATGATAAAAGTTTACTTGTAGAAGTTAAAAAAATAAATAAATAAACGATGTTCCACTATGTGATGTGGTAGAAAGATCCAAGCAACACAAAACTGTACAGGGCATAAGAAATGAAACGATGGATTTTAACATTGGAAAATTTCGGGCTTTGCTACTACATACTAATGCACAGTGATATTCAATTAAAACTCTAAACTCTATTCTCTTGCTGTTTTCCACTCATTCACTTACTCTAGAAACTAGTCCAACTCCAATAATAATGACTATAATGTTGGAAGTATGATTATTTGTATTTACTGTAAAAATAAATAATAGAAATTATTTATTTAATTTGTAATTTTAATTATTTTTATTTAATATCATAACATTCTTTAATTATTATATTTGATCTTAAACTTAGTATATAATAATAATATAAAAGAAGATTAAGTTTAAGTATAATAATTAAAACTAGTTCTTAGTTTTAATGAAGACAAAAATTTCATTTGATAGATATAAGTATGGTCTATTTGTATATTGTATACAAAGATTTTATTTAGATAATTCTATCTAATGACATAGAAAATGGAGGTGTTATGTGTAATCTTGATCATATAGGACTAAACCATCATAAAATTAACACTAGGAGATCATTCACCAAAAAGATGTCATGGTGAAGAAGATCGAGTAACAAAATAACCATACTAATTCTTCTATAACAACTCTACCACTTTAAGGGTCTAGGAATATGAGACATATCTCACATACTTTAAAGCAAGTGGGAGATTGCAGGAAGTATGCCCTTAAAGCATATTTATTTGTATTTGCTATTGAAAATAAATAATAGAAATTATCCATTCAATTTTCAATTAAGAATGTTTTTATTCTACTATCATAAAATTTCTTGATTATTATATGTAACCTTAAACTTAGTATATGATAGTTATATATAAGAGAATTGAGTTTAAGCATAATAATCTAAACTAGTCCTTAGTCTGAATGAAGATCGAAACTTCATTTAATAGACGATAAGTACGGTCTATTTGTATATTATATACAATTATATTAATCGGATCATTATATCTGATGACATACAAAATGAAAGCACTTTGTATATTGATTTTATAGGACTAGACCATGATAAAATTAATTTTTTGTTAATCTCTATTAATAAAGAGAATTTATTTTATCACAATATAATCATATATGGATTAATTTTGATAAATTGGATTATTAGGGTATAGAATTTTTTCTAGGGTATTTGCCTTTATTCTTTTGTATTATGCATCATGTTGAAAGTATTATACCATAATTGTGATGATATTTAAGCATGAATGAATTAGTTCCTTTATTTATTATTTTTAATAATATGATTAACCCCTTGATCACAATTTTATCTAATGATAAATTAACCGATGAAAATTTTGTGAAATTAAAAAGTATAATGAACATTGTAATCTTCAGTGAGAACCAAATTTTTTTCCTTACTAATCACTGCCCTCTAAGGCCTGCTCTTAATGCTTAACATGAAGGTAAAGTGCTTAAAAGTAAGTATGAGAAGATGAAAACCATAAACGAAATGTGGGATTCACTTCAAACAATGTTTGGGAAGCCTTTTGAGAAATCTCAGTATGATTTAGTAGAACCCATTATTAATGCCAGGATAAAAAAGAATGAAGGAAATGGCTTGTCTAAAGGTAAACCTAAATGACAAAAGAAGAATCTTAACAGAAAGAACAATAAGAGTTACAAGGATAGGGCAAAAGGAAAATGTTTCCATTGTTAAAAGGAAGACCACTAGAAGAGGAATTGCATTCTCTCTCTAGAGAAGCTCAAGAAGAAAAATAGAGGTAAATGTATTTTACTTGTTCTTGAAGCTTTTTTAGTAGATGATAATGACTACTCTTGGGTAGTTGACTCCAGAACCACTAATCATGTCTATTCTTCTTTATAGAGATTCTTCACGAACATTGGCAAATGGAGAGTTTAAAATACAAGTGGGTATCAGGGCCATTGTTTTAGCTAAAGCAATAGGAATAGTTAGGGTTATATTTAAGGATTATCTTTAATTTGAACATTGTTCTTCTGTTTCTTTTTTTAATAATTTAGTTTTAATTTATAGAAATTGTTTGAATATATGCATATATTTCCTTGATCAATTTTAAAATGTTTAGGCTAGAACAACCAAACCTTAAAAATAAAATATTTCTCCTAATGACAAAATATTTCTTTTGTATCTTAGGTTAATTAATATTAACCTAAACAGGATATAACGACTAGTAAAGGATGGACTCTTAAATAGTTTAAAAGTGGGTTTCTTATCAATTTGTGAATATTTTTTGGAAGGTAAAATGACTAAAAACCTTTTATTGAAAAAGGTAATAGGGCCAAAGAACCTATGAAAATAGTACATTCAGATGTCTACGGTTCGATTAATGTACAAGCTATAGGAGTATAATAATATTTTATCACTTTTATTAATAATTGTGTTGGCTATGGCTATGTATATTTGATGTATACAAATCAAAAACATTTAAAAAGTTCAAAGAATTATGAGCCGAAGTCAAGAAACAACTTAATAAGCCATTAAAAGCACTTCGATCTAACCAAGAAGATGACTACTTCGATGCTGAATTTAGAGATCCATTGAAAGAGCATGGGATCATATCTTAAGTCACTACTTCGGGAACACCGTAACAAAATGGTATTGTCTGAAGGAGGAATATAACATTAATAAACTTGTTATCCATGTTTAGTTTCTCATACTTACCCACTTCTTTTTGGGGATATACATTTACAAATAGCATTTTATATTTTTAAAGTAATACTAACTAAGTCAATCTCAAAAACACCCTTAAAGTTGTAGAATGGTCGTATATCTTCTTTGCAACACTTTTGCATATGGGATGTCCAACACACATGCTAAAAGAAAAGATCAAAAAGTTAAAACTATGTTCAGAATTATGATTATTTGCAGGCTACCCCAAAGAGACAAGAGGCGGTTTCTTTTATAACCCTCAAGATAATAAAGTATTTGTATTGACAAATTCTACTTTTCTTGACGACAAATAAATAAGAGATCATATACTTCAAAGCAAAGTTGTTATGGATAAACTACTTTCCAATAAGGTTAGACCTCAACAACCAATAATTATTGTTGAATAATAAAGTTGACAAACCATGCCCACTTATCAGAATACACCATCACCACCTAGGCACAATTAGTGGGTAATAAGACCACCCATATGCTAAACTTTAGTTGGAAAAGTACAAGTTGCAATCTTCAATGATAGTATAGATGGTCCATTGACATATAAGCGAGCAATTGAAGAATCTGACAAAGAAAAATGGCTTGAAGCTATGAATCTCGAGATGGAGTCAATGCAATTCAACTCAATCTAAGAGCTTGTACATTTACCCAGAGGATTTAATCCTATTAAGTGCGAATTAGTCTACAAAAGAAAAAGATAGCAAGTGGAAAAGTGGAGGCTTTCAAAATAAGGCTAGTAGCAAAGGGTTATAGCCAAAAGGAATGAGTTAACTATAAGGAGACTTTCTCGCCAATTACCAATGTAAAATCCATTCTCATTCTCTTATCCATTATTGCTTCTCTAGATTACAAGTTTTGACATATTGATGTTAAGATTGCCTTTTATGATTGACAATCTTGATGAAACCATTTACATAGTTCAACCAGAAGGATTTATAAAACAAGACCAAAAGCAAAAAGTTTGTAGGCTGCAAAGGTCTATTTATGGACTTAAGCAATTGTCTAGATCTTGGAATATAAGATTTGGTCAAGCTATTAAGTCTTATAGCTTTGAGTAAAATATTGATGAAACTTGTGTATACAAGTGTATCAATAAAGGCAAAGTGGTTTTCTTTATTCATTACATCAATGGTATTCTTCTTATTGGGATTGATAAAGAAGTATTATCGATGTAAAGAAATAGTTAGCTAGGTAATTACAAATGAAAGATTTGAAAAAAGCAAGTTATGTTCTTGGGATCTAACTCATATGAGATTATAAATATAACTCTTAGCTCTATCTCAAACATCGTATATAGATAAGATCCTTATAAGGTTTTCGATGCAAAATTTCAAAAAAGGTAATTTAACTTCTTATCATAGAATTTACTTGTCTAAGACACAATGTCCTAAAACACCTAAAGAAGAAGAAGATATGAGATGGATACTATATTCCTCCATAATAGGCAGCTTAATATATGCCATGTTGTGTACTAAACTAGATATTTATTATTCAGTGGGTACAGTCAGCCAGTATCAATCAAATCTAGGATATGATAACTGGATTGCAATAAAGCATATTGCCAAGTAACTAGAGAGAATGAGAAACTAGATGTTTGTCTATTCTAGTAAGAATCTGATCCTTTTGGATACACTAATCTAATTTTTAATCTGACTTGGATTTTCAAAAATACACATTCAAATCAGTGTTTACTCTTAGTGGTGGAGCCATTGTGTGGAGAAGGTTAAAGCAATCATGCATTATTGATTCCACTATGAAAGCCAAATATGTAACAACTTGTGAAAAAGCTAAAAAGGTGGTATGGAACCACCAATTTTAATAACATCTAGAAGTTGTTCCAGCTATAGATAAAACCCTCACGCTTTATTGCAATAATAACGATGCAGTGGAAATTTTCAAAAGAGCCAAGAAGTCACAAAAAGAAAACCATATATAACACAAATACCATCTAATTAGGGAGATTATTCACCAAGGAGATGTCATGGTAAAGAAAATCGAGTCGCAAAATAGCCATGCTAATTCCTTTTTAATGACTTTACCTGTACTAGTTTTGAGAATCACTTAGAGAGTCAAGGGATACGAGATATGTCTCACCTAATTTCAGCAAGTGGGAGATTGTTGGAAGTATGCCCTTAAAGCATGTTTAATTATATTTATTGCTAAAAATAAATAATAGAAGTTATTCATTCAATTTTTTATTTTTATTATTTTTATTCAAATATCAAGAAATTTATTGATTATTATATATAACCTTAAAGTTAGTATATAATAATTATATACAAGAAAATTAAGTTTAAGCATAATAATCAAAACTAGTCCTTAATCTAAATAAAGACAAAAACTTCATTTGATAGACTATAAGTGCTGTCTATTTATATATTGTATACAATGGTTTTATCTAGCTCATTCTATTTGAAGACATACAAAACATATGCGCTTTGTATAATGTTGATTATATAAGATTAGACCATGATAAAATTAATTTTTTGTTAATATCTGTTAGTAAAGAGAATTTATTTTATCACAAAATATAATCATATATAGATTAATCTTAATCCTATATGATTAATGTATTAGGGTCGGTGTTTACGTGCCATCCCTGAATGTACATATACTTGTGTATTTATACAAGTGTACATTCCTATTAAATCGCTAATACCAAATTATATGGTATTAGCGATGTAACATTACAGACATTGTAGATCTAAAGGAGTTCGGATCAGATCTAAAGGGTTTAGATAAAGGCTCATAGTTAGCCATGCTGAGACATATAATTGTTAAATGTTAGCATAGTTAAGTGTTAACTGGTTATAATACTCAGCAGATCCAAGAGTTAGAGCCCGATGTGATATTTCTATATCATAAAATTCAGTGCAAGTATACACTATCGTATGCAAGTAATAAAGAGACTAAATAAGTCGGATGTCGAACCCACAGGGATAATTTTTTCTTTTTAAACCAATTACTAAAATTATATCTTCCTAATAATTATTCAGATAAATAAAAATCTAAGAATGAATGTAGAAAATATAAAAATAAAAACACAATGCAATAAGATTTAAAGATAGCAACGTAGAGAAAACCTAGGATTAATATTATCCCTCAATATGCTTTTTAATGATTAATCATCTAATATTTAACTCACTTAGTCTTTATTATTGATCAAGACGCTAATGTATTCACAAGCCTCTTCCAAGGTCATGCAAGTATACCCTAATTTACCAAATACCTATATTCCTATAGTACTTGTAATAAACTAAAGTTCATTAAGATTAGGTCTTATTGATCATACATGCCAACTAGGTATATTCCTATCCTAAATTGAAACTTGCATATGTAATATTGAATATTACTCTACAATCATGCATCAAATTACCTAGGTCTAAATATATTGATTCCTCTTCCGAGTTTATCAATAATATTACCAATTCATTCACCATATATTGGCCAGATATATTGAAGCATTAAACACAAGTAATTTAAATAATAAATGACTAAGTTTATTAAATACTAAAAGATATGGCAATTTAAGCGCACATATTGAGTTCAAATATTAACCCTAGAAAATAAGTTAGCTCATAGCTACAAGAGAACAGCAGTAAAAATAATTATAAATCATGATACAATTATTAGCAAACCGATATAGACGTCGAATTGCTCTTAATTGCGCTGCCTAGGAACTCTTGATGCCGAAGAACGTCTTGTACTTCTCTCTAAAGTTGCTTCAATTAAGCTCCTATTGCTCTTCAAGACTCGTGCTCTATATTGTTGGTGCTCTTGGGTCGTCTTGGATTGATTCTTGAAGGCTGGGAACGAGTGGCTTTATATAGGGATTGATATGAGCTTGAAAATCTCAATTCTCATCGGACTAGGACTCGTACTACCGCTGGCGCGCTATTCATCTGTCGCTGGGGCGACGCATGAAAAAGCTATTACCGCTGGAGCGGTGGGATCTTGGCGCTGGGGCGCTGCATGAAAATGGCTTCACCGCTGGCGCGGTATGTCGATAGCGCTGGGGCGATGGAGCGTTGCTGGCGCGGTGACTCTTCGGCGCTGGGGCGCTAAACGCGACTTAAGCAGGTCGTTTTTCTTATTTCGATCACTATTTCAGCGCTGGGGCGACAATACTTGTGGCGCGGGGGCGCTGGACTCATAATTTGAAAACTTTGCATTTTAGTCCCTATTTTCGCTACAATTCTTTAAATTTCATTCAAGTCTCTATAAATAACAATAATGCACATAAATAGCCATCTATTCTCATAAAACCATAAAATATCAATAATAAAAACATGAGAAAATATATGACAAATTTGCCCTTATCAGAGCTTTGTCTGTAATGAGACATAGACCTTGGAATATACTAGTAACTATATAGTTGCAAGAGTTGCAATCGGGTGCCAATGAATACATATTGCGCAAGTATATTCTCAAATAATAGTCCCTAATCTATTTCTACTGATGCGGGTTTATCGGTGGATACCTTTATATATAGATCAGCATATGTCGTATCTGTTGGGTATAGATGGTCGTTCCTGACCGACCATGAGCTTAGAGCTCGTATTGACATATGAGTATCCAGTTAAGACTGGATATCGAACAGACTCACGAGGGCCTCCGATAGACATTTAATATAAGTCATCAACGGAGGGTCCTCTCGAGTTGAGTAGTATACGTGGTCTTTTGACCTGAGTACCACGGTGGGCTTGTAAGTGATCCACCATACTTTGGTTCCACACATGTCACAGACCTTTCATGGTGTGACCGCTGGGTGTCGCTGGGTATGGTCCGATGCTTATAGAGTCCGGTGCGTACAGATATGAGATCTGTCAGCTCTTATATAGAGTTTGATATCCAGATGCTTCGAGACTGTATCTTAAAAAGTCTTTTGGCCACAAGCAATGATCCGAGAAAGAGTTCTGACAGGGTAGAACAATATGGCAAAGGAGTTTGTGCATATTGTTCATTGAGATACAAGTCTGTAGATAGGAAATGGATGAGCACATGGGGATTTGACGGTGATAATCTATATCCCCGCACATCTTGGATATCATGACGGAAGGACTATACGTATGCGTTGTAACCTTAGCTTGTATGGTTCAATGTGCTGATTTGTATATTCGTGATGTGTGCATGGGGCATTGCTTACGGACTTATGGAATAGTTTCATTTGACGAATCGGGCGTAGAACCTAGGGAGTCTCGTGATATGGAGTGTACTCGTTGTGCACTAGGGCAGCGTGCCGGATTAAATTGTTTAATCCAGCAATATCTAGTAATTCTATGGGAATACGTGCGTGTCTGTATTTAAGTGTTAAATACAACAATTAGTTAATAAATGTTATTTACTAATTGTATAAGGACACGTAGCGTATTGTGGACCCTCAGTTGAGTTTATCCAAGTATGAGATTTGGTGGGACCCACTAGGGGGTAAACTTGATAACTATTCATGAGGTGTAAAATGGTCAACTCTGATTATTTAATTGTTAAATAATCATTTTTTCTCTCTCTCCCTTTTATAATGAACTCCCGTTCATTGAGTTATTTTATTAATTTATAAGAGAAATACTGTAAAATATATTCAGTCAATTACTAAAAGTTTTATGAATATAACAAAATAGAAGGTTGAGAATATTTCTCATAGATATAGAATCTACTTCTTTTGATAAGAAGTTAAATAAGTTGTTTCCTTGATAATGGGTTCTAGTCTTGAATATAATGAGTGCGTAGCTTTCTTTAAGAGTTAAAGAAAATAATAACTTTACAATTTCATAAATTGAATGATCAAAAGAGGATCAATGTAGATTAAGGATAAAGATATAATAAGAGAGGTTAACAGACACTCAACCTAACTCTAATATAGACACTTAAGGAGGATTGATCTATATGAAATGATTATTAAATAGACAAAGAAACAACGTGCGGCGACTTTTTGGAGATTGACTCCTGCTGGGAAGAGAGCAGATTTCTATTTTATAATTTATTGGTAAAATTTAGAGTTCAACTTTATATTTTTAATGGAGTAGTATAAAATTAATAAATTAAATTATATTAATTAAATAGTTTAATCAATTTTATATTTTTTAGGTCCACTAAGTCCCCATGGGGACTCCATAAAAAACTAAAATGGACTATTGAATTAATTGTTGAATCTAAAATATTAATTAGCCTATATTTAATTTGATTAAACTTATTAGTATCTATTAATTAATTTTATTGGCTGATGTTTAATTTAATTAAACTCATTAGGCTTAATTGATTGTTGACCCAATCCATAATAGTTATGGAATTAAATTAAATAATTAGAATATATATTTAAATTAAATTATTAAATTATTTATTTAAATTTAATAATTAGATTATTTGAATAGTTATTAATTATCGAAATTATTTAATTAAAGATAATATTAGATATCATTCTAATCATTATCAAATAAAGATTTCTCCATTTAATAATCGAAATTAAAATAACATAAATATATTATTTTATCCCAATCCTATTATAATTTGGAGTTTAGATTAAACTGTTGGAACTGATGTTTATGTGCCATTCCAACACTGTATAAATATTAAATTATTTAATATTTAAATAGTAGATATTTTGTATAATTGTTAATAAAATATAAATACATAGCACTACGCTTGTTACATTACAAACATTGTATTATTTGAAAGATTTTAGAATTAGTCTAAATGAGTTTTATACTAGTGCTAAGAGTTAGCACTACATTAATGGGACAGAAATCTAAGGGTATATTAGTAATGACGTATTTGCAAGGAATTGCAATAGGTGCTAGCAGATGTTATTACGTAAGTATATCCTCAGACACTATGTTCCTGATCTGATTCATTGATGCAAGTCTATCGGTGGATCTCCTTTTATAAAGATTAGTGTATGCTATATCTATATGGAATAGATGGTTGTACCATGGGCTTGTCGGAAGCTCATATGCATATGCCTATTAAGTCAGGACTGAATACTAAACAGACTCGTGAAGACTCTAATAGACATCCTATAAAGTCATTAATGGAAAGTCCTCTCGAGTTTAGTAGTATATGTGGTCCTTTAACCTGAGTGTCATGGTGGGCTTGTAAGTGATCCACCAAACTTTGGTTCGACACATGTCACTAAGCTTTCATAGTGTGACCGTTAGGTATCATTGGGTATTGTCCAATGCATATGGAGTCTTGTGTGTACAGATATGGAATCCGTCAGCTCTTATATAGGAGTAATATATCCAAATTCTCCGAGATTGTATTTTAAAAAAATCTCATGACCACGAGTACTAATTCGAGAAAGGTGTTTCTCAAAGGGTTGAATAATATAGCAAAAATATTTGCATATATTATTCTTGAAAATACAAATCTGGAGATAAGTTCATGGATGAGCAAATAAGGATTTGACGGTGTAAATCTATATCCCTGCACATGCATGATATAGATAACGGAAGGATTATACGTAAGCATTGTAACCTCAACTTATATGGTTTAACGTACTAATTTATATTATTTGTAACGTGTATGTGGGGTATCGATCACAGACTCATGAAATTGTTTCATTTAATAAATTGAGCGTGGACCTAGGGAGTCCTGTAATATGAAGTGCACTCTTTATACACTAAGGTAGTGTACTAGATTTAATTGTTCAATCTAGTAATTTCTAGTAGAACCGAATATTTCTTTTAGAAATCCTCGGGATGCTCACGGGTTTTCACTTAAATGTTAAGTACATTAATTAGTTAATAATTATTATTAATTAATTAAATAGTGACACGTTGCATATAATAACCCTTCGATTAAATTGACTAAAATATTAGGTATGGTGGGACCAATGTTGGGTTAATTAAATACTTAAGGGTAATTTTTTTAAATCGATTATTTAAGTATTTAATAATTTAAATATTTGTTAGAACTTAGGAGTTAAGTGATTAGTTAATTTGACTAAAGTTAATTGTTAACTTATGGTTAAATTAACAAAGCACATAATTTATCGACAACTTAATAACTAAATAAAATGATATTTTATTGAATAATTAATTAAATTAAATTAAATTAAATATTGCTTAAAATAAACATTAAATAAAATTTTAAGGACCTAAATAAAATTTTACTTGTCACAAAACAAGCATGGCTGCCGATTGGCCTTTTGTCCAAATGCTGGACACGTGTTTGAATTATTTAATAAGTTAATATTTTTAAAAAATATTTTAGACAAAAAGAAAAGATATTTCTATATATATATATGTATATTCATTTGTTGAATATATAATGGTAAGAGTCGTTCGGCCATAAGAGGTGGTTGTGATTTTTGATTTATTTTTTTGGTTCTTAAAACAAAAAAAGATTGAAAAAAACAAAAAGAAAACAAAAATTTTGTATGGCTGACCATTTTGTGTGCAACATTAAAAATGGTTTCCAATGGAGCACATGATGAAACATACATTGGAGAAGATGAAAAAGGTTTTTGAAAGTTTTTTTCTTTTGTCCCTTTAATGCAGTGCTCGGCAAAATGAAGAACGGTAAAAGAGCAAAAGTTTTTATTCTTCTTCTCTTTCGAAGAATGTTGAAGAAAAGAAATGCATAAATATATATAAATTCATTTGATGAATTAATAAAGAAGGAAGGTGGCTGGCCATTGATGAAGTCCTTTCGAATTCATTTTGTTCTTGAATCATGAATTAACAAAGGTCAGGAGAAGAACTTGTAGGCTTTTGGCAGGGGAGATAGAAACAAGATGAAAATAGTTTTTATTTTCTTTGTAGCCAATAACATGGGCGGCCATTTCTTAAGCTAAAAAAAGTTATTTTTATTTTAAGTTTTAAATATTAAAAATAACAAAAACAAGATAGCAAAAATTATTTTGTTAATTATCTAATACTCTTAAATAAATAGCCACTATTATTACATTTGAGTTATTTGTGTTTTGATGAATTTAAGTGTTGAATACATAAAAAATAAAATGGATATAGTTTAAGTGTTAAGCTATAGGGATTAAGAGTTAATCCCATGATTTATGTGTTAAATCGATGTTGGAAAAAATATATATTGTTGTTCTAATGACCCACGCCCACCACAATGAGTCCTTAAACCGTCAACGGATCTACTTTGAGCAGTACTCTAGAATACATCCGATTCAAAGGCTTGACAAGTGATATATCTAAATTTAGTTTTAATATAATTAATATAGTTTAATTTAATAAATAATTCAAACATGTGTCCATGGAAAAAAAGGGGAAGGGCGGCAATGCTTGTTTTGTGACAAGTAAAATTTCATTTAACTCCTCAAAATTTAATTTAATGTTTCTTTTAAGCAATATTTACTTGAATTTAATTAATTGCTCAATAAAATCTCATTTTATTTAGCAATTAAGTTCTTAATAAAATATTTACTTTATTAATTTAACTATGAGCTAACAATTAACTCTAGTCAAATTAATTAATCACTTAACTCTTAAGTTATAACAAATATTTAGATTATTAAACACTTAAATAATCGATTTAGGGAAATTACCCTTAAGCCTTTAATTAACCCAATGTGGATCCCATTATACCCAATACTTGAGTTAATTTAATCAAATGCTCATTATATGCTACATGTCACTATTTAATTAGTCAACAACAATTATTAATTAGTGATTGTACTTGACACTTAAGTATAGACACATGCGCATCTGTGAGGGTTCCTGAAACAAATATTCGGTTCTACTAAAAATTACTAAATTGAACAATTCAATCCAGTGCACTACCCTAGTGCCAACGAGTACGCTTTATATTGTGGGCTCTCTAGGTCCATGCTCAATTTGTCAAATGGAATAATTCTATGAGCCTATGATCGATGCCCCACGTGCATGTCACAAATATTATAAATCAGCACATTATACTATACAAGTTGAGGTCACAACACATACGTATAATCCTTTCGTTATCTATATCCTATATGTGAGGGGATATAGATTTATACTATCAAATCCTCATATGCTCATTCATACAGTGTTGGAATGACACGTAAGCGTCAACTCCAATACAGTTTTACTTGCTTTAGTGCCATTCATTTTGGTATCTCATATCAGTACACTTCAAGTGTTTCTCAAACACAGTAGAAGTTTAGGTATGAGAGGGTTCGCTCATCATTATAGGAATGCATTCTAGATTCTATCACATCTCTAGTAGACAAAAACTTTTTAATTGGCTCTAGTACCGATTAGCAAGAATATATAACTAGAAATACACTTTCTACAATCTAGGTCAGACTAAAAGTCTGAGTATATGCATTCTTTCACTTGTAAGAAACTTTCTTCATATTTAGAAACTTATCCTTTACAACTTCTGAGGTATATCACAACTTCTGAGGTATATCAAATATGTTTTATAACCATCTAATGATCAGGCCTGAATCTGACCGATACTAGCTCAACTCTTGAAGCTATCCAAATTTAAGTGTCGTACATCACATGGCATGCATCAAGCTACTTCTAGCTGGTGCATATTATGAGTTGGACATTCTAACTCTTTCATTTTCTATTCGCGGACACTTCCTCTTAGAAAGATGAATGCATATTTGAAAGGTACATTAATTGTCTAACAGTTAATTAAGTTGTACCTTTCTAGGACTTTGTCTATGTATAATGATTGGAAGAGTCCTATCAACCTTCTAGCTTTATCTTTATAAAGTCTAATAAAAGGTCTCTCCCAAATATTTTATGAAAAGGTTCTTGTCGGGATTTGTGCTTACGTGTCATCCCATTATGTATAAATATTTAATGATAGTATTTATACAATTATTATTTATAATAAAATCATTAATATTATTAAAAATAAATGGTAAGATGCTTGTAATATTTCAGACATTGTCTGATCTGAAGAAGTTCAAATATGGTCTAAAGGAGTTTAGATCAGTGCTAAGAGTTACCATTGCTAATAGTTAAAAGTACTAAGAGTAGTAGTGCTAAGAGTTAGCAGATTAATAGAGTTAGAGAAATTTAAACAGTTAGAGCATTGTCTGAAATGGGACAATGACCTGAGTATATGTTAATAATGACATAGCTACAAAGAGTTGCTTATGGCACTAAGAAATGTCATTATGCAAGTATGTTCTCAAATATGATGTTCCTGATCTAATTTCATCATCTATCAGTGGAACCCATTAATATAGATTAATGTATGTCTATATCTGGATGGTCTAGATGGTTAGTCTTAGTAAACTATGAGCTTAGTGGAAGCTCATATAGAGATATAGGTATTCAGTGAGGATTGGATATTGAACAGACTCACAAAGACCTTTAATAGACTTTTCATAAAGCTGTCAATGAAAAGTCTTCCAATAGACATTTGTGGTCTTTTGACCTGAGCGCCATAGAGGGCTTGTGAGTGATCCACCATACTTTGGTTCCACACATATCAGAAACCTTTTATAGTCTGACTGTTGTATGTCGTTAGGTATGGTCCAATACTCATAGAGTTCGGCGTGCGTAGATATAGGATCCATCAGCTTATATGAGTAGGTTGTATATCTTGATCCTCCGAGATTGTATCTCAGAAAGTCTTGTGGCCACAAACATAAACCTCAAAAAAACACATTTTAAAGGTATAAATAATATCATAAAAGTGTTTGTGGATATTTTTTAAGAAAATATAAATCTAAAGATAAGTTGATGGTTGAGCAAATAGAGATTTAACGGTGATGATCTATATCTTTGCTCTTCCAGGATATATATGATGGAGAGATTATACAAATATGCAATAACCCATATGGCACAATTGTTTCAGGATCCCTCAAGATGTGCATTTATCAAGACTTAATTGTTAAGTACATCATTGAATTAATTACCAAGAAGTGTTAATTGATAGGATGTTGACAAATGGCACAATTTGGTCAATGACTTGATTTTACCTTAGTATTACCATTTAACCTTGGTAGTAAAAACTAGTAAGGTAAAAAGAAATTATTCAAAATTATTTTGAATAATTAAATTATATATTATTAGATAATATGATAATATTTATTGATCATGGCCATTGTATTTTAATATAATAAGTGGCCTAGATGTTGGTCATTTATTTAACTAATATGATTAAAATAATTATATTTGTTAGGTAATGATTTATTTAGGTGGGCATTATTCTAGTACTTAATAAATTAATACTAAGTGGGAGACCAACAATTAAATTGGTGGAGCACTTTTTTTATTTTATCAAAAGGTGTTGAATAACAAAAATAATACCTTGGCTAACAATTGAATTTTCATTTGATTAATTCATTTTGGTGGAGAAAATTATGCTAAGCAATTCAAGGTAAGTGAGAGAGTTTTGATTTTGTGTTTTTCAAGTATTGAAAGCAAAAGGAACTTCTCTTCATCTTCTTCTCTTATAATGAATTAGAATGAATAAATGAAAATGGAGAAAGAGCTTAGTAATTCTAGACAAGAGTTGTAATAGAATTAATTAATCTATGGAAATTGTTTCCATTATTTAAACAATAGTTGTATGTAAATGTTTACCATCTCCATTTAAGAATCAAATAATTTGTGTTCAAAGAGTGTGAATACATGTGCTGGAAATTGTAAAACTAAGCTACCATTCTAGCTCCATAATCCCACCAAACCGTTATGGAGTAGAATTGTTCAACAATTCACTTCAAGGTGAGCTCTTCAATTAGATTACTGGAAGACTTGAAGAATTTTTAAAGCTACCTTCATTAGGTAAGTATTCTTTACATTTTAATTTTATGTACACAATTGTTCATCAAGTATAAGTTGTTGTATAATAGTTATATTTGAGCATATATGTGATTTATATGGTTAAATTTGTTAAATTGGGTGCATATGTTAACATGCTTCCACTATGTGTAGTAATTTTTGAAATTACGTATACACTCTTATATCACACACTCAATTTCCAAGAAATGGTATTAAAGCATGTTAAGCTAAGTATGTGATATTTCTTGTTGTTCAATATGTTTAAATGGTGATGTTGTATATTTATGAACAACTTGATGATGTTTAAATTTCAACATGGTGATGTTTGATGTTTAAGCATGACGATGAACAACTTGATGATGTTTAAATTTCAACATGTGATGTTTGATGTTTAAGCATAGTATGAACAACTTGATGATGTTTAAATTTCAACATGTGATGTTTGATGTTTAAGCATAGTATGAACAACTTGATGATGTTTAAATTTCAACATGTGATGTTTGATGTTTAAGCATGGTATGAACAATGTGATGATGTTTAAATTTCAACATGGTGATGTTTGATCTTTAAGCATGATGATGAAAATATTGTGGTATTCTTGAACATGTTAGTCTTTAAATTTGAAGCATGATGATGTTTGGATATGATACCCAAGATAAAATTGTTGTCGGTGATGTTCTGATGCTCAAAAGGTGCATTTCAAGTTGTTGAAATGGGTATACCGAAGGTGGGTAGCACCGAAGCACCGTGGCCATAAGTTCTCAGCGCCAAGGCACTGAAAATTTTTGTTCTAGTGTCCCAGCGCTGTGTACCTAGCGCGAGGTGCTTGGGCACCCCAGTGCTAGGTGAAAGGCGTTTAAGCACTGATTATGGAATTCGCGCCCCAGCTCTGGGCATTGAGCACTGCAGCGTTGAGGGCCTCCAGGCCCTAGCGCTACAATGGCAGGCATAGGGTGCCGCAGCATTAGAGGTGTGACCTCCAACATCACAGAACTAGATGCTGAGTGCCACTGGAGCCCAAAAACATGAGTACAAATTTTTTTTGGGAGCATTAGATGGTATAATGCTAAAACCTTCATTTTTTAACGCTGATCATTCCAAACATAATACTTCTATTTACAATGTTTACAAGTAAAGTACATTTAATACAATTATAATTGTTATATTATTGTATTAAATTACAAATCATTTATTTACGTTGTTAACCACAATGGGAACCTTATTGGTGGGGGTTAGTTGTGCTTACGTAAATAATATTCTAGTTATGAATTAGATTCGTATGAGATACAAAAATTTAATATTTATTAATATAATAATAATTAAAATTTTAAATCTCTCTTAATTAGATTGAATAGTATGATATTATAAGATAATATTATACAATGATCCATCTTGTCAATACGGTATTCGAAAGATCATTTCGGTCACTCCTAAAATTGCTACAGTGTGAGGGATTGGACGAGGTGATTCTGGCTATGTCAGTTAAACATGAGATGAGACAAATATATGTGAAAATACTATCCTAGATCGCTACAGTGTGCAGGTTGTATCGGTAGCATATATTTGATAATTGACAAGTTGATCTGAAATACAGTCATCCTAGATCGCTACAATGTGCGGATAATGTTAGTTAGGATCAGTAGTAAGAGTTGTATGAGATACAATTAACAAGAGTTGTCTACATTTTGGGTTTACAAAGGCCAAGATCGCTACACTGTGCGGCTGGAGTAAAATGCCAATGGAGTCCACTTCTCACTGTACAGTTTAAAAGATTAAACTGTCATTTTTTCTTTTGAGAGATTTAGGGAATTATGTAAAGCAATGGGAGGGAGTCTTTAGATTAAAAAGCGTATAAAAGTTATATCCATGATTTAAAGTGTTATTTATTAACGATTAGAAATGTTCTGCTATACATCTCCTATTTATCTTATAGTGATAAGGTAAAAAACTTATAAAGATAAGATGACTATGAGCAACCCGTTTATATACTTGATTAAGCATATAATATATAGGGTATCGATAAAAATTAAGACTTACTTATATATTTAAGAATTGTTCTTGATTAATAATAATATTACTTAGATATATAAAAGATCAATAGATAACATATGAGGTGTTTCTGATAATGTCTTTTAAGAAGAGACAATAGATTATCTAAAAAGGATTAAGAATAATTTGAAAGTCAAATCATATATCCTAACCTATCTAATGATCTTCAGTAAAAGCAAATGTACATGAGATGTAGTGTAATGCTTTATCTGAAATTTATTTTATATCTGAAACATATATAAAGAATAATTCACAATGGAAAGTGTTTCCATTATTAATAAGATTTAAAATAGTAAGAGTTATTATTCAATAAACTTTACTTAACAAAAGGATAAAACTCTTAGAAAACTATTTATTGATAATTGACATTTGATATAAAAGTGATGTGATCTAGTATAGGGATGTGAGATATCGTCTGCCTTTCTCACATCTGCAAGACGTTGCATATTTTAAGCAATTCTAGTAAAAGCTTAATGTTGTATTGAGAAGGGCAAATTTGTCATATATTTTCTCATGTTGTTATTATTGATATTTTATGGTTTTATGAGAATAGATGGCTATTTATGTGCTTTATTGTTATTTATAGGGACTTGAACAAAATTTAAAGAATTGTAGCGAAACCAGGGACTAAAATGCAAAGTTTTCAAAGTATGTGTCCATCGCCCCAGCGCCACGAGAATTGTAGCCCCAGCGCTAGAATAGTGACCAAAATATGAAATACGACTTATTGAAGTCGCATCTGGTGCCCCAGCGCCAAAGAGTCATCGCGCCAGCGGCAAAGAGTCATCGCGCCAGTGACGCTCCAATGCCTCAGCACTATAATCTCATCGCTCCAGCGATGAAGCCGTTTTCATGCAGCGCTCTAGGGACAGAAGCATATCGCCCCAGCGGTAGTGCGAATCCTAGTGCAACCAGAATTGAGTTTTCCAAGTTCAAATCAAACCCTATAAAAGGCCACTCGACCCTAGACATAAAACAAAAGACCAGAGAAGAACTTAAATCAACCAAAAGAGAACTTAGAGCAGTTCAAGAGCACCAAGAATCCAGAGCAACATCAATCAAAAGCAATTCGACGTCTACATCGGTTTGTGATTGATTGTATCATATTTTATTTTTATTTTTATTGTTGTGATTCTCTAGTAGCTATGAACTAAACTTATTTTCTAGGGTTAATACTTGAACTCAATATGTGTGCTTAATTGCCATATCTTTAGAATATTTAATAAACTTAGTTCTTTGATATTCAAATTACTTGATCTTAATGCTTCAATATATTTGGCCAATATATGGTGAATGAGTTGGTAATATTATTAATAAACTCGGAAGAGGAATCATAATATTTAGACCTAGGTAATTTGATGCATGATTGTAGAGTAACATTCAATGTTACATATGCAAGTTTCAATTTAGGATAGGAATATACCTAGTTGGCATGTATGATCAATAAGACATAATCTTAATGAATCTTAGTTTATTACAAGTACTATAGGAATATAGGTATTTGGTAAATTAGGGTATACTTACGTGACCTTGGAAGAGGCTTGTGAATACATTAGTGTCTTGATCAATAACAAAGACTAAGGGAGTTAAATATTAGAAGATTAATCATTAGAAAGCATATTGAGGGATAGTATTAATCCTAGGTTTTCTCTATATTTCTATCACTTAAATCTCGTTGCATTGTGTTTTTATTTTTATATTTTCTGCACTCATTCTTAGAGTTTTATTTATTTGAATAATTATTAGAAAGATATAATTTTATTACTTGGTAGAAAAGAAAAAATTATCCCTGTGGGTTCGACATCTGACTTATTTAGTCTATTTATTACTTGCATACGATAGTGTATACTTGCACTTAGTTATAAGATATAGAAATATCGCATCATGTATTGTTGTTATTTTGTGCCAAGAATAATTAGGTGAAATATATCGCTCTCTATTAAATGGCAATTATATATGACATACAACAAAAATTGCGTAAAAATGTCTAGATGAACAGAACATATAGTAGTTCGAAAACTTTGAATAATGATGAATTGTGGCATAAGTTATTAAGTCAAGTAGCCATGAGATAACTATCCCATCTGGTTAAGGATGGCCAAATACTTGGTCTGACTATAGAACCTTGTCCAGTTTATGAATCTTGTATTTAAGGAAGTTGACTAAAATTCTTTTGTAGGTGTTGGACACCGGGCCACTGATTCATTAGAACTAATGCATAGTGATTTATATGATCTAATGAATCATACTGCCACTGGTAAATTTTAATACTTCGAAGTCTTTATTGTGATTTGTCACGACACGGACATGTGTTTCTAGAAAAACATAGGTCAATAATTTTTTTGAAGTGTTCAAAGAATTTTGACTATAAGTAAATGAAATAAACCTATATGTATGTTGAACACCTTGATCAAGGCTATTTATACATAAGCAATAAATTCACAAATTATTTAAAGAAGAATGAGATTCTAGCTCAATATATTCTCCAAATACTCTTTAACATAAATATGCTTTGAAGTGGAGAAATTGAACTTTATTAGATATGGATCAATTGATAGTTACCTTTACCGATCTTTTAATATATCTAATCAGTTATGCTCAAGAAATTACTACTCACTTATTGAATAAAGTTTCATCATAAGTTGTTCTTTCTACTATATATGAGATATGGAATGAAAGGAAACTAAATATAAAGTATGTTAAGATTTAGGGCTATTCTATTTGCATAAGAGTTGTGCAATCGGATATATTTGGACCTAAGGCGTATAAGTGTCGGTTCAAAAGATATCTCAAATATTTAATAGGATATTAGTTTAATAATCCAAAGGAACGAAACTTGTTCATTGATAGTATTTCCTTTTTCCCAGAGAAATAGTTTCTCATGGGTTTTGGAGATTGTAAAAAGATTGAATTTTGTAAATTCAATCAGGATGAAATATAAACCGAAAATGGAACCTAAAAATTAATTGAGTAAAAACCCTTTAACACACTTTTCTGTAAGTCAGATAAGGATATAAAGGCTACCTGTTAGGTATATTGTATATCTAAAAGGTTCTTTTTTTTTTTTTTAGTTAAAGAAAAAGAATTCTATAACTTATAATAAAACGATGTTAGACATCGTTTAGGAAAATTAACAAGATGCCAGAAATTTCAAGATTAACTTTAAGCATAACAATCAAGTCTAGAACTTGGTTATACTTCCTGTAGGAACTATTCTTATTGGTTGTAAACGAGTTTATGCACGTAGAAAATAGATAGGACTTTTCAAATCTTTATACATAGACTAAGTCCTGAAAAGGTGCAATTTTAATAACTATGAGATAGTTAATGTATCTTTCAGACATGGAATTTATCTTTCTAAGTAGAAGTGTCCTCAAGTAGAAAATAAAATAGTTAGAGTGTCTAACATATAATATACATCAGCTAGAGGTAGCGTGATGTAAACCATGTTATATACTAGTATTGGATTTTGATGGCCGTAGGTTTTATGAGCCGACATCAGTTTAATATATGTAACGACCATTAAATGGTCATGAAACATATCTAAGTAATACCCGAATGGTATGAAGGATAAGTTTTTAATTTATAAAGAAAGTTACTTACAAATGAGAGGATACGTAGAATCAGACTTCTAGTCTAATTCGGATGATAGATAATCTACATCTGATTATGTATTATTATCAACGGTACCACATCTTGTAGAATAAGTGAAATTCAAACGTCCACATTTAGTTCTACTGTAAATATAGAGTTTGTTGTAACTTGGGAAGCCTACAAAGAAATTTTTGTGGATATTCAAGTTAGTTGCAGAGCTCATAATAAGTTCTAAGCTCAATGAATCCTATCACACTAAAATGCAACGTTAACGGGGTAACTGCTAAAGCCGAGATACTATATAATTAAAAGTATCTTGGCTTATGGACATGTAAGAGAATCTAGAAATCATCCATTCAGATTATAGCCGACCCGCTTTCTAAAGCCTTAACTCTTAAAGTGTTTCAGAAATACTTAAAGTCAATGGATATTAAATACAATCATGAATGGCACTAGAGTAAGTGAGAGTTTGTTGGGATTTGTGCTTATATGTCATCCAATTATGTATAAATATTTAATGATAATATTTATGCAATTATTATTTTAATAAAATTGTTAATATTATTTATAATAAATGATAAGATGCTTGTAACGTTTCAGACATTGTATGATCTAAAGGAGTTCAGATATGGTCTAAAGGAGTTTAGATCAGTGCTAAGAGTTGCCATCGCAAACAGTTAGAAGTAATAAGAGATAGTGGTGCTAAAAGTTAGCAGATTAATAGAGTTAGCGAAATCTAAACAGTTAGACCCTTGTCTAAAAATGGACAATGACCTGAGTATATATTAATAATGACATAGCTGCAAAGAGTTACAGATCGTGCTAAGAAATGTCATTATGCAAGTATGTTCTCAAACATGATGTGGCTAATCTAATTTTATCGATACAGGTCTATCGGTGGAACTCATTAATATAGATTAGTGTATGTCTATATCTGGATGGTCCAGATGGTTAGTCTTAGCAAACTATAAGATTAGTAGAAGCTTATAGAGACATACAGGTATTTAGTGAGGACTGGATATTAAACAGACTCACAAAAACCTCTAATAGACATCTCATAAAGCCGTTAATGAAAGGTGTTTCGAGTTAAGTAGTATTTATGGTCCTTTAACCTGAGCGCCATGGAGGGCTTGTGAGTGATCCACCATACTTTAGTTCCACACATGTTGGAGACCTTTCATGGTCTGACTGCTATGTCTTGCTGGGTATAGTCTGATGCTCATGGAGTTCGGTGTACGTAGATATAGGATCCATCAGCTCTTATGAGTGAGTTGTATATCTTGATATTCCGAGTTTTTATTTTAAAAAGTCTTATGGCCATAAGCATAAATCTCAAAAAAATATATTTCGAAAGGATAAACAATATCACAAAAGTGTTTCTGGATATTGTTTAAGGAAATATAAATTTGGAGATAGGTTGATGTTTGAGCAAATAAAGATTTGACGGTGATGATCTATATCTCTGCTATTCCAGGATATATATGATGGAGAGATTATACAAATATGCAATAACCTCAACTTATATGGTCTAACATGCTGATTTGTAATATCTATAACGTGTGTGAGGGACATTGTTCATAGACGTATGGATGAGCCCTATATGACAAAATAGGCGTGGACCTAGAGAGCCTCACAATATGAATTGTACTCATTGCACACTGGGGTAACAGACTGAATTGAATAAATCGATTCAATAAATTCCAGTAAAACAGAATAATTATTTCGGGATCCCTCGAGATGTGCATTTGTCAAGACTTAATTGTTAAGTACATTATTGAATTAATTACCAAGAGTTGTTAATTAATAGGATGTTGACAAATGGCATAATTTGGTCCATGACTTGATTTTACCTTAGTTTTACCATTTAACCTTGGTAGTAAAAACTAGAAAGGTAAAATTAATTATTCAAAATTATTTTGATGAATAAATTAGATATTATTATTATATTATTAGATAATATGATAATATATATTAATCATGGCCATTGTATTTTAATATAATGAGGAGCCTAGATGTTGACCATTTATTTACCTAATATGATTAAAATAATTATATTTGCTAGGTAATAATTTATTTAGGTGGGCATTATTCTAGTGCTTAATAAATTAATCTTAAGTAGGAGACCAATAATTAAATTGGTGGAGCACTTACCTTTGTTTTATCAAAAGGTTGAATAACAAAGACAAAACCTTGGCTAACAATTGAATTTTAATTTGAAAATTTGATTCATTCATTTTTTAGGAGAAAATTAGGCTAAGCAATTCAAGGTAAGTGAGAGAGTTTTGGTTTTTTGTTTCTTAAGTGTTGAAAGCAAACGGAACTTCTCTTCATCTTCTTCTCTCATAATGAATCAAAATGAATAAATGAAAATGGAGAAAGAGATTAGTAATTCTAAACAAGAGTTGTGCTAAAATTAATTAATCTATGAAAATTGTTTCCATCATTTAAACAAGAGTTGTATGTAAATGTTTACCATCTCCATTTAAGAATAAAATAATTTATGTTCAAAGAGTTTGAATACATATGCTGAAAATTTTAAAACTAAGCTACCATTCTAGCTCCACAATCCCACCAAACTGTTATAGACTAGAATTGTTCAATAATTCACTTCAAGGTGAGCTCTTCAATTGGATTGTTGGAGGACTTGAAGAATTTGTAAAGCTACCTTCATTAGGTAAGTGTTCTTCACATTTTAATTTTATGTACACAGTTGTTCATTATGTATAAGTTGTTGTATAATAGTTATACTTAAGCATATATATGATATATGTGGTTAAATTAGGTGTATACGTTAACATGCTTCCGCTACGTATAGTAATTTTTAAAATTACGTATATACTTGTATGTCAAAGTGTATGGGACCCACTAACTACTTGGTTCGCCGGTTGGATGACACCTCAGAGCTACTGGCTAAACCCACTACTCACAACCATTGAACCTTAAGGGCCTATAAGGGATGAGATCCCAAGTTCGACATTGGTTAGGAGGGTAAGTTACCTACGGAGGGGTATAAGTGATGTACCCATTGATACTCTGGTGGACCCAAGGTGTTAGATGGGTTCTACACACTCGTATAAAAAGGCTGGCCTTTTTGTTAAAGTGTATGAGACCCACCAACTCCTTGGTTTACCAACTGGATGACACCTCAAAGCCATCAGTGTCTCGATACACAATTACTTAGGTTACCTGTGCCCCCAAGGATTCGAACCCCCGCCCCATCTCCATGGAGGCCTTATAGGCCTTTAGAGGTTCATCCTTGTACCCATTAGGTTAGCCAACCAACATGATAGGTACAAGGACGAACCTCTAAAGGCCTATAAGGCCTCCATGGAGATGGGGCGGGGGTTCGAATCCTTGGGGGCGTAGGTAACCTGAGTAATTGTGTATCGAGACGTCGGTGGCTTTGAGGTGTCATCCAGCCTATGGACTAAGGAATTAGTGGGTCCCCTATACTCTGACAGGTCTTACTTAGATAACACTTATCTGATTGACTCACAATATACTAACATCATTTTTCAACATTGAGTATGTTTTCCAAGTAGAGAATTAGATAGATAATTATGCTTCTACTACCTTCTCTGAACATATATGCTTTCTCTTTACAACTGATGAAATCAGACTTTCTAATCTCGTCATTTAAACAAATATACAAGCTTCAAAAAAATCTCTTAAGTCCACTAATACACTTTTTCAGTTTGCACACTATATTAGAAGTTACGCTGGATGCAAAATGACAGGACCTGACCCGAGACCCTCTACTATAGATCCCAGCGGCCCTGCCGGGCACCCCGATGGAAGTTCCTCCGAACTTAACTGGGTAAGTTAAGAAATTTCGCGAGGCAAACCCCTTTTTAAATCTTGTTACTACTAAGAAGATCTAGTAATATACATGAAAACGACATCTTAGTTTTAAAAACAAACGGACAGAGTTTCCCCTGTTTTTCGGAAAATCCATATAAACTTGCAAAGAAATTTCACTTCTAATTCCAACCCATCTCAATTCTACCAATTCGGACCTCCGGTCCTTTTCAAATCAAATCCAACACAACTCAATTATTTTGAGTAAATAACAAAATAAGCATAATCATAAAAAGTAAAAACGATCATCATAAACTGGAAATCTCTTCTTCTTGATTCAACACATACTTACAAATATACATGCCTACAACTATTATGCATAAAGTAAAGAGTGCTATTAGCACATTTACATGTACAAAAATTATCTTTGGATTCGGCCCACTACTCGGCGATAGGAGAATCAGCAGCTTGCGTTTCGAGACCTGTACCTGGGAAAGGGGTTTAAAACATAAAACATAAAACGAGTGAGCTAAAGGAGCTCAGTGAGTGTAAATGAGAATTCAATTACAAGAATATTATACAAAGATAACAATTTCTAAAGTACATGCAGAAATTATGCTTCTAAAACGGATGTAAAATTGTAAAACGGTTTCTAATATCATATGCTAATGAAATCTTGCCGAGCGGGTTTTATCTACATCTTTGGAAAACTATATTCAGAATCCGTATAACATAATAACTGCTGTGTGCATATAAATGCATAAATGCATTCGGTAAATCGAAAACTAGTAAAATCCTCGCTCGGCCATTTTCTTTCTAAACTATACCAATAGTAACCCTAAAGCTCTATACCCACGCAGCGACTCAACTAGCACCGCATACGTGAGTAGGTCACGAGGCACCTCAACTAGCAGCACCCACAGTGACATCTCAAGACATCTCACTGGCTACACAGCGGAATCCTACATCGCATGCATATAGCGAGACAATATCCCATACACATAGAGCGACTCACATGACTCGACATCCCAACTTCCCGGAGTTAGTGACATACCCCCAATACCTGCCCATGTGCACGGGATATACCGGCCGGGTCAAATACAATCATCACCACTATAATCTGAGGGTACCAATGGTCTTAAAAATGAATGCAGAAATTTTAAAACTGTTTCACAAATCGATCATGTAAAAGCATGTCTATGAATATATCAAGATCATAAATCATGTTTATGCATCGAAAGCTCGTAAAACATACATAGTCATTATGCGAAAACATAATAACCGAAAAGTAAAAGAAATGGCAGATTTCCACTCACAACCGCTCCGCGCTCAATTTTGCTCCCGATTCCTGTTCCCGTTAACGCTCTCGGTTATCCTCACCTACGTGCCATAAATGACATTTAGAACCAAATCGAACACCAGAATCTCATTTAACTACTAAATGCCCTAATCGGCATACAAAGCCCGGATGTAAACTACTTTCCGATTTTAGTTACGGAGCCATAATCGAAACTAACTCACCATCCGGCGCCCTGAAAATTATTGAACATCTTATAATTTGATTGGACATACTTGCCCTTCACCTTTCCAACATGGACAATTATGTCCCATTTTCTTCATTTTTGGGTTTTTTCATCAACCATATACATTTAATTCACAATATGCATCATTTACACACAACAATTCAATCAAAACACCACTCAATTCCTAACTTCCCTAAAGTGGCAGAATTTCACCCTAGGTTCCAACACATTCCTTTTCTCAATTTCTTGTTCCAATTACAACAAAATCATGGCAATTTCATTCTAAAGCCCTAATTACAATCAATTGAAATCTCTACAACAAAATCACCAAAAACCCTAATTCTCACCTTGCCAATTTCTTCAAATTGATGACTCCTTCAAGCTCCAAACTAGAATTCAACTCAATCTAAGCCAAGAATACACATAAGAACATCAATTAACACATTCTTGAATTCTCACTTATCAAACTCATAAAAGATGCTTTTCTTACCTCTTTTTCTTGAATTTCCTCTAATAGAGACTTCAATTGAGCTTAGGGATTGGTTTGTAACCTTTATTTGGCTTGATTACACATGAAAATTCATGAAAACAAAACTTGAAAGGTCACTGTAGCAGCCCCCCTTTCCAAGCTCGAATTTTCTCTCTTCTGTTCTAAGTGTTTGCTTTTGATCATCTTCAAAATTCTACACACTTCCAACCTATTTATAGTCCTCCCTCTATTTACCATTTTGCCCTTCAACTTTCTCAAAATTACTAATTTGCCATTAGTTGAAAACTAATTTTGTAATTAGTTCATTTGTAACTATCTAGTTGGAATAGTCCGAAGAACTAACTAGAACTTCCAACTTGGCAATCCATGAGATTTCTTCTAATTGGTCCATTCTCTAATATATGGATTATGTTTATCAACAAAGGCTTATTCCATTCATAACCCTTAAATGGAAATTCATGTAGTAAATTAGAATTTTCTTTTCCAAGCCAATAGAGAAAAATTCTAAAAATATTCTAGGGTCGTCCGGCGCACCGATCGAGTGTGAAATTACCAAATTAGGTCTAATATCTCTCACGTGCACTATAAAGAAAATATTTCTAATAGGGTTAAAATCGAGTAACCCTACGGTGTCTTATTTGTTCTATACCGAAATTTAGGCGCCAATACTACTAATAGGGATTGGATATTACAATTTCACCCCTCCTTAAAAAATTTCGCCCTCGAAATTTAAATCATACCTGTCTCAAAGAGGTGAGGATGTTGGACTCGCATCTGATCTTCACGTTCCCATGTGGCTTCTTCTACCCCATGGTTCATCCATAACACCTTAACTAAGGGAATGCTTTTGTTACGAAGGACTTGCTCTTTCCGGTCTAGGATTTGCACAGGCTTCTCTTTGTAGGTCAAGTTTTCGCTCAATTCTACCAGTTGTTCCCTTAGGATGTGTGAAGGATCTGCTATATACTTGCGAAGCATAGAAACATGAAACACATCATGGATTCTAGCCAGATCTTCGGGTAACCGTAGACGATATGCCACCTTTCCAACTCTTTCAACTATCTCGTACGGTCCAATATATCGGGGACTCAGCTTTCCTTGCTTCAGAATCTTAGTACTCCTCTCCATGGTGATATCTTCAGAAAGACCTTATCACCGATCTCAAACTCCAAGTCTCTTCTTCTGTTATCTGCGTAACTTTTCTGTCTATCATTAGCTGTTTTCAATCTCTGCTTGATATGTTGAATCTTTTCCGAAGTAATCTGGACAATTTCTAGGCCAATCAGCTTCCTTTCACCTACCTCATCCCAACAAACTGGAGTTCTGCACTTTCTTCCATACAATGCTTCATATGGTTCCATTCCGATGCTAGCCTGGTAGCTATTATTGTAGGCAAACTCCATTAGCGGTAGATGAGTATCCCTACTTTCCTTAAACTCCATAACACACGCTCTAAGCATATCTTCAAGTGTCTGAATTGTCCGTTCTGACTGACCATCCGTCTGAGGATGAAAGGCCGTACTGAAACTCAATTTTGTACCTAGAGCTTTCTGTAAACTAGGCCAAAATCGAGAAGTGAACCGTGGATCCCTGTCTGACATAATGGACACGGGAACTCCATGGAGTCGTACTACCTCATCTACGTACAACTAGGCTAATTTATCTAAAGAACAACTGCTTCTAATGGGTAGGAAGTGAGCAGATTTTGTCAGTCTATCAACAATCACCCATATTGCGTCATTGCCTCTCTGGCTACGCGGAAGTCCTACCACGAAGTCCATCGTTATTCTTTCCCCCAGGCCTTAATTACTTAAGACTCAGTAGCCTTTAATCTATATCTCATATAAAGTAGAAGGAACTAGTTTTTGGTAGAACTAAGTTCAATAAGTAAATAGCAGATTCTTAAAGCATAATCCCATAAATATTTTAGAAGATCAGTGAAGCTCAACATCAATTAGACTATATCAAATAGAGTCTAATTCCTCAATTCCTTAAACACTTTTGTGTTAATGAGTATCTTGAAGACTATAATGAGTGAGAATTATATTCTCCCTTAGTATCTATGAATATACTATTTATGTATAAACAGTCTCAATTTACTCAAAGGCATACATAAAGGTTTGTTGCTTTACTTCAATAGTGAAAAGCCTTTGAACACTTCAAAGTTTTCAACCTTTGTTTCTAAAAAATATATGTCTATATAGTGATAAATCATTATTCAGACTATGAAGTACGAAAATTCACCTACAACAATATGATTTATTGGAGTAAATACATCATATATACTAGTTCCAATGAATTAGTGGCTCGAGGTTAAACATCTACACTAGGATTCAGTCATCTTCCATTGAATTTAGAATTCATAAACTAGCAAAGGTTCTATAGTCAAATCAAATAGTTGACTATGCTTAACCAGACAGGATAGTCATCTTATAACTATATGACCTAATCTTACATGTCATTATTCATTATAATTCAAAGTTCCTGAACTACTACTTATTTATTCACCTAGACATTTATAATTATGTTTAACATATATAGGCCATTCGTTACGTGATATTCAGTAAGCAAAATATTATCTTTATCATGTAAACATAAGAAATTATTCTCAATATTTTTATGGTAACCCTCTTTGTCAACTACAGGGAGTGTTATGATTCGCCTAATCATGTTCGGGGCATATCAACTATATAATATAATGATACTGCTAGAAAGAGAAAGTGATTTGAAAGGTCTTATCAGCTATCATGTATAGGAAATCTCTATTTCCATGTGAAACTATATTTCTCATTTCTCAGCTTAGTAGCAATTCTCAAATCACACAATAATTTATAGATATGAGAATGGCAGATGGACATATACACATCATAAATGAAAAAGAAGTTAGAAATTTAATTTCCTAAAAAATGAACACGATAAATTTTATTTAATTACAGTAATAAATAAAATTAAACTATATTAATCATATTAAACTAATATAGAGATATCATCTGTCAAGCCTTTGGAATGAATTTTTTCTGGAGTACTATTCGAAGTAGACCCGTTGATAAATCTAGGACCCAACGTAGTGGGCTTAGGTCAGTAGAATAGCAACCTATTTTTTTTCAGCATCCGTTTAACACTTAAACTGTGAGATTAACTCTTAATCTCCACAGCTTAACACTTAAACCTTATTCATTTTTTAGGAAATTAAATTTTTAACTTCCATGGCGTTTATGATGCGTATATGTATGTATTAGATGCATATATATATGAATTTTAAAATGGACACATGTACCACATCCATAGTCCCAATAGTTTTAGGTTGTGAACCGAGATAAACCAGCACCCTATCATAAACAAGGATACGTACACGATAAAAAGGAATTTTTAGAATGACTTTTTATGTATTCTTCTTCGTGTGCTTCTTTTAGGCTAAATATGTTTTAGAGAGATAAAATTAAGAAACACAAAAGTAGATCTTCTATAATTAATCAACTTGCTCACACGAGTATTCTGTAGTGGTAGATACTACGCAAAATATTTTTTGGTGTTGACAAAGAACAGCCATTGAAAATTTCCATTTTAGGTAGTTTTTTCTTATACCTTTTGTTGCTAAATTAAAATAGACATAACAAATTTTTAAAATCGCTCCCACATACAATATTACCAATGCAAACAAATATGTTAAGCATCATCACAAGGATTAAAGTTTGCTTTAAACCTCATCCCTCCTTATCTAGCCTCTATTGTTGGTGGCAAAAATAAGACACTTACAATTTAGTGGTCTGGGATCTACTATAAGGAAATATTTTCACCAATACTCATGCTAAAGTTAATTCAAATTTGGTTGGATATTATAGCATGATAAAGTCTTCATTATGATGAGGTAATCAAAGAGTTTGATTTTATTAAGAACAAAGAGAAAGTATGTGTGTTCAGAAAGGATAGTGAGAGCATAAATTATCTTTCTAATTCACTATATAAATAACATACACATTGTCAGAAATGACAATGGTATGTTGTAACTCAGTTAGTTAAAAGTTATATGAGTAAGAATTTCTTCATAAAAGATTTGGCAGAGGTTTCTTATATACTAGGTATAAAGCCTTATAAAGATAGAGTTAGGAAGCTGATAAGACATCCAAATCTTCGTACATAGACTAAGGCCTGAAAAGGTATAATTTTAATAATTGTGAGATAGTTAATGTATCTTTAAGACATGACATTCATCTTTCTAGAAGGAAGTATCATTAAGAAGAAGATGAAAGAGTTAGAGTGTCTAGTATACTATATACATCAGTTAGAGGTAGCTTGATGTGTACTATGTTGTGTACGAGATCTCCATCTTGATGGCTGTAAGTGTTATGAGCCAGTATTAGACCAATATAGGTAATGACCATTGAATGGCCATGAAATATATCTAGTTACACTTAAGAGATACGAAGGATAAGTTTCTAACTTATGAAGAAAGCTATTTACAAATGAAAGGATACATAGATTCAAACTTTTAGTTTGATCTGGATGATAGATAATCTACATCTGATTATGTATTTCTTCTCAACGGTATCACAACTTGTACAATGAATGCAATTCAAATATCCACATTCAATTATACCTTAGAGTAGAGTATATTGTACCTTGAGAAGCCTGCAAAGAAAATTCTGTGGATATTAAAGTTAGTTGCAAAGCTTAGAATAAATTTTAAGCTTAATGAATCCTATAACACTATAATATAACAATAACAGGGTAATTACTCAGGTCGAGAAACCATAAAACACACCAAAAATCTAATCACATGGATTCTTAATACCACATAATTAGAAATATCTTAGATATTAGAGATGTAAAGTAAAATCTAGGTTACATTTTATGGATAACATAATGGACCCACTACCTAAGGCCTTAACTTTTAAAGTGTTTATGAAACACGTAAGAGTCAATGGATATTAAGTATCATCATGAATGGCACTAAAGCTAGTGGGAGTTGTTGGGATTTGTGCTTATGTGCCATTCCATTATGTATAAATATTTAATTATAGTATTATATAATTATCATTTCTAATAAAATCGTTAACATTATTAACTATTAAATGGTAAGATGCTTGTAATATTTCAGACATTGTATAATTTGAAGGAGTTCAGATCTGGTCTAAAAGAGTTTAGATAAGTGATAAAGTTAGCAACGCTAAAATTTATAAGTGTTAAGAGTTAGCAAGTTATAAGAGTTAACAAAATAAAAAGAGTTAGATCTTTATTTGAAATGAGACAAAGATCTAAGAATATATTAGTACTGATATACCTACAAAGAGTTACAGATAGTCCTAAAAAATGTCGTTATGTAAATACGTTCTTGAATACTATGATCCTGGTCTAATTTTATCGATGCAAGTCTATTGGTAAAACCTATTAATATAGATTAGTGTATTTCTATATATGGATGGTCTAGATGGTTAGTCTTAACAAATTATGAGCTTTATGAAAGCTCTGTAGAGATATAACTATTCAGTGAGGATTGGGCATTGAATTGACTCATAAGGACCTCAAATAGACATCTCATGAAGTCGCCAATGGAAGGTCTTATGAGTTGAGTAGTATTCATGGTCTTTTGACTTGATGACCATGGTAGGCTTGTGAGTAATCCACCATACTTTGGTTCACACATGTGAATAACTTTTTATTATCTGACCGCTGGGTGTCACTGGGTATGGTTCGATGCTTATAGAGTCCGGTGAGCATAGATATGAGATCTGTCAGCTCATATGAGTAAGTTGTATATCTTGATACTTTGAGATTATATTTCAAAAAGTCTTGTAGCCACAAGCATAAACCTAAGAAAATATATTCCGTAGTGATAAACAATATCACAAAAATGTTTGTGGATTTTGAATTTACAATCTGAAGTGGACCTAGAGAATCTCATAATATGAAGTGTACTTATTGCCCACTAGGGTGGTGAACTGGATAGAATAACTCGATTTGTTAAATTCCAACATATCAGATAATTATTTTGGAATCCCTCGGGATGTGTATTTATCAAGACTTAATCGTTAAGTACATCACTTAATTAGTTAACAAACTTTGTTAATTAATAGGATGTCGACAAGTGGTTGAATTTGGCCTATAAATTATTTTTACCTTAAATTTACTATTTAACCTTGGTAGTAAAAATAAGTAAGGTAAAAGTAATTATTCAAAATTATTTTGAATAATTAAATAAAATATTATTAGATAATATAATAATAAATGAATTTATAGCAATGGACCATATAGTGGTCATTCAAAATATTTAAGTAATATAAATATTAGGTATTTAAATTTTTGTTGGCCATTAAATTAAATAAATTGCTAATTAATTAAATGAAAGACCAACCATTAATTGTAATGGAGCATTTTTTTAATGGCCATTAGTTGATTACATTGAGGGATGATAGTGACAAGGCATTGAGATAATGATGTTGGAAAATCAAAATGAATGAATTAGTTCATTCATTTTTGCAATGTCACATTCGGCCAATTGAAAAGGAATATTGAGAGAGTTTTGGTTTTTAGTTCTTTCAAGTGTTGAAATACAATAGGAACCTTTTTTTCAATGAAAATTGTTTCCAAGAATTATAAAGGAGTTGTATGCATATATTCACCATCTCTATTTTTAGAAACAAATATTTGTATTCAAAGAGTTTGAATATATGTTGTTGAAAATTCTAAAAGAAAGCTACTATTCTAGTTTCATAATTCCACCGAACCGTTATGAACTAAAATTGTTCAAGAATGCACTTCAAGGTGAGCTCTACGTTTGGAGATTGGAAGACTTGAAGTTTTGTAAGGCTACCTTTATTAGGTAAGTGTTTTTTACAGGTTACTTTAGCACAATTGTTCATCATATATTAATTTTGTATCACAGTTACACATATGCATATATATATTTAATTTTTTAAATTGAGTGTATCTTTTGCTACGTGTTGTAGAATTTTAAAATTACATGCACTTTCATAAATCACACACTCAACTCAACGCCTAAGTATAGCGGATCGCGCACAAGCCTCTGCTCAATCATTGCACATCTCAATTTGAATTATAGAGATTCCGTGCACAAATACAAGTGGTCTTTAACTATATGTATCTCGTACCATAATCATATTGTATACAATATGGAATATAAAAAAAGAAGGGTACTTTTCAATGAGAGATCTAAAAATATATCTTTCCGTGGCACCGGGCCATTGTAGTGCTCAGGTCAAGAGAACTTGAATACTACTCAATTTAAGAGAGCCCTCTATTGGCAGCTTTATAGAATGTCTCTTGAATGTTTTAATTGAGTTTGTTCAGTATCAGTCCTTATTGAATACTCGCATGTCTTTATAAGCTTTCATTAAGCTTGTTGTCTGCTAAGACTAACCAACTAGATCATCTAGATATAGACATACATTAATATATATATATATATATATGATAAGATCTCCATCGAGAGACCCGTATCAGTGAAGATAGACCAGGAACATAAAACTTGAGAAAATACTTGCACAATGACATTTTCTAGCACTATTTGCAACCTTTTACAATTATATCATTGCTAATATACCATTAGGGTCTTTGTTCTATTTCAGACAAGGCTCTAACTCTTTAAATTTTACTAACTCTTTTAACCTGTTAACTCTTAGCAGTGCTAACTCATAATATTTTTAAACTCTCAGTGTCACTTACTCTTAGCACTGAGTTAAACTCTTTTAGACCAAATCTTAACTCCTTCAAATCTTATAGTGTTTGAAATGTTACAAGCATCTTACCATATAATTTTAATATTAATAATTTTATTCGAAATATTTATTGTATAAATACTAAACAATTAATATTCATTCAATATTAGAATGACACGTAAACAACATTTGCAACAAGAAGAAGTTAGATGCCTAATTTTCTAAATTCCTAGAAGTCTTTAAGAAGATTACTATAAACATCCATTTTTTAGAAGTTTTAGAGAAAATGACAAATTATGTGAAGTTCATGAAAGAGGTGATGTCAAAGAAGAGCAGTTTAAAGAATTATGATACCATGAAACTAACAGAAGAGTGCAGTGAAATCCTTTAACGAAGTTGCCTCAAAAGTTAAAGAATCCAGGTAGCTTTACCATTCCTTATATTATTGGAAATTCTACTTTTGAGAAGGCCTTATGTGACCCTAGAGCAAATATAAACCTAATGCCTTTATCTATCTTTCGAAAGTTATATCTCAGTAAGGTGAAACCTACTACAATTTCTTTGTAAATGGCAGATATATCTATAACTTATTCACAGAATGTTATTGAAGATGTGTTGGTCAAGGTTGGCAAATTCATCCTACCAGTGCACTTTATAGTTTTAGACATGGAAGAAGATAAGAATGTTTATATTATTATTGGGCAACCATTCTTAGCTACTGGGAGAGTTCTCATTAATATGGAAAAGGGAGAGATGAAAATGATAGTACAAGTAACGAGGTAACATTTAAGATCCTCAAGAAATTAAAGTTGTCAAATGGCTTCAAAGAAAGCTAGAGGATTGCAATATAGATCTGAATGAAAAATAACATGCCTCATCTTAGAAGGAGATAAATGCAATCTAACCCCATATTTATGACAAGGTAATGTTACACCAAACAAAGAATAATATAAGTTGATTAACACATTAAAATGCATATTTATTAAGAGATTGAGTCACCATTTAATGTCACTAATTTTATCATTTTATACTTCTAAGCTTTAAATAAAGTGTTGTCCTTAAATTACGATTAATAAATGTTATTTGCACAGGTTTAAGTAGAATGGACATAACACTCAATGTAGAAATTAAAATGAAAAAAATCTTAAACCTGAAATAACATGACTTAATCTTACACAAACTTGAAGAATAGTTGAAAAGTCAAATCTAATATTTTATGGGCCAAAATTGGGATACAACAGAATTGGATTACAACTTCTGCTCAGCTTGACCCACCTCATGTATTTGGACTATATTTTACAAAATACATACCCAATTGGTATAATTCTTGAAGTTGTAAAATGTGACTCAATTATCAACAACTCGTATGTTGATGGTAAATTCCAAATCAACCGTTACCATTGACCAAATTGTATTGCAAATTGGTAAAAGGGTTGTTGGCCGAAATCTAACATACCTTTGGCAGTTTGCCCATATCTCATTGGATACTTATCCAAATTGCATGAACCTAGTGGCTATAGAAAGTTGAGACAAAATTATACAACTGTTATGTTGGTAAAAAAGGCTACATTGGTCATTTACATTATCAAAGAGGTGCTACAATTAGGTGAATGAGTGGTTGGCTAAATTATTGAAGATTGAAGTCACACTAAACATGTTTCCATTCATTATAAGACATTTTTCTCAATTCATAGACAATTCTATATCACTAAAACAACTTAATTAATTTTTTCATTTGCTACTGCTTTAATATTTTACTTCACCAACCTATTTTACCAAAAACTTCCTCGTGGGATCGACATCTCAATCTATATTGTGATAGCCGCATTACATTTTGAGCGAAAAAAAAATTGGTACCATTGCTGGGCATCGAACCCGTGTCACTTATGTGACAGGCGGGAATACTCACCACTATAATACAATGACTATAGTGGTTACATTGTCAAGAACTACAAATGTTTGTAACTTTAGTTGTGCCTAAACTCTTATCTATTTTATTTTCTATAATTCAAAGGTTATAATTCTCATGTTTTATAAATTTTCAGTCATGCTTTCTTTATGTGATTTTTGTTGAATTATAATTGTTATTGGTTACATTGTTTTACATGTTAATCTTTCACTGCAATATTGTCAATTGATATATTGTCGATCTTGGATAACATGTAAAGACAATAAATGTTTGATATTCAAGTTGATCTTTTACTGCAATATTGTCAAAATGATATATTATCGATCTTAGATAACTTGTATAAATGAACATGATTTGTGTTAATATTTGCAAAAGAGTTTAGTCATATCAAATGCACGTGTTATCAAATGTGCTATATTTTATATATCTTCCGATTGAGTGTTTGGGATGTAAAACTTTCAATTGAGTTATAAACATTTAATAAAAGTTTATAGTAGATTTATAAACCATAATTGTGATTCTCGAAGCCTTACTTATATCATTATAAGACATTTTCCTCAAATCATAGATAATTTTATCTCATCCACTTAAACTAATTAATTAATTTTCTCATTTGCTACTACTTTAATATTTTACTTCACCAACGTATTTTGCCAAAAGCTTCCTCGTGGGATCGACACCTCCATCTATATTACAATAACCGCATTATATTTTGAGCATAAACAAAATTTTGCGCCGTTGTCGGGGATCGAACCCAGGTCACTCATGTGACAGGCGAAAATACTCACCACTAACTTAGTTTATTTTATCTTATTTATTTATCACACTTTATTCTCTTTTATTTATTTATTGTACCTTATTTCGTTTGTTTATTTATTGCATTTTATTTTCTTTTATTTATTTATTGTATTTTAATTTTTTAGTTAATTTATTGTATTTTCATTTTAATGGTTGGTTCTACTGGCTAACTTATTTTATTTATTTATTGTACTTTGATTTATTTTCTTTTATTTAGCTACTGAACTTTATTTTTTTATTTTTTTATTGTACTTTGCACTTTATTTTCTTTTATTTATTTAATGTACTTTGTATTTTATTTTATTTATTTAATATACCTTATTTATTTATTTATTTTACTTTATTTTATTTTTTCTTTTATTTATTTACTGCACTTTTTTCTCTTTTATTTATTTATTGTACTTTATTGTTTATTATTTTTTGTTCATTTATTGTATTCTATATTTATATTTCATGGTTGGTATTACCACCTAACTTATTTGTATTTTTTGTTGTATTTTATTTCACATCTTAATGTTTCCTTGAGAATTTCCTTCATTAAAAAAAAAAACATTGTTAGGATGTATGCATCTACTTAGAGACAAACGAGAAAGATTTGCGGGAGAAGTAGAACTAGAATCACCACCACAATTTATAAGGGAAGATAATTCACCATTTAGTTCATCTTGTAATTCTAACACAATGAGCTAACATGAAAATAACACTGTTAGGACTCTAAAAGATTACTTGCATCCTACTTGCATAGCCATACCATCATGCATTAGATTTTCACCTAACACATCACATTCGAATTTTAAACCTGGAATGATACAACTTCTGCTCACTTTTCATGGTTTAGATAGTGAAAATCCTTATGTACATGTTAGGGAATTTGAAGGGTAATTGCCACATTCCATAGCCAACTTAAAGCTATAGACACTGTTAGGATTAATTTTTTTTCCTTTTTCTTTGAAAGACAAAGAAAATAGTTGCCTATACTCTTTGAGGCCGAGGTCTATAGGAACTTGGGTAGAAATGACCCAACCATTTTTCAGTAAATATTTCCCACAACATAAAACTAATGGCCTGAAAAGACAAATTTCTTCCTTCTCCCAAAAAGATAGTAAAACCTTATATCTAGCTTGGGAAAGGTTTAAAGAGTTGTTAAATCTGTGCTTTTACCATAGGTATGAAAATTGTCACTTGGTTAGCTATTTTTATGAGGGACTCACAATTAGAGAGCGCCAATTTATTGAGATGATGTGTAATGGGGAGTTTCTTCACAAAGATCTTGAGAAAGCCATAGAATTCCTTAATGCCTTAGTCGAAAAAGTCCATATATGGATTAGACGTAGCGCTACTGAAAGCACAAATAGGTAACGACTTAGCTGCGTTTTTCATCTTAGGAAAGAGGATAGCCTTAAAGCCCAGTTAGAGGTCTTAACTAAGGAATTAGAGGCCTTAAAAATAAAAGATAAAAGGGTCACCCATACGGTTGCTAGGATTGAGTCACATGATGTTTGCTTTATCTGTGGAGGAGCAGAACACTTAGCTCAGGTTTGCCCCACTTATAATGAGATGAGAGGGATATATAAGGAATAATGTAATGCCCTAGAGATGTACAAGAAGCCTTATTCACCCAACTCTAAAACTTATAATCCTAGTTGGATGAACTACCCAAACTATAATTGGAAATCTGACCAATAAGCCAACAACAATTGGAAGCAAGAACAACAAGCACTTATGGTACACCTCAATATAATACACGACCAGCCAGGAATGCTTTAGAAAATACATTACAAGCATTTATGAAGGCACAAAGTAATACCGTATACGCTCAAAATGTAATGCTACTATCGCAGTATAGATTGAGGTGTCAATCCTACGAGGAAGCTTTTGGCAAAATAGGTTGGTGAAGTAAAATATTAAAACAGTAGTGAATGAGAAAATTAATTAATTAGTTTAAGTGGATAAGATAGAATTGTCTGTAAATTAAGAAAAATGTCTTATGATGATGCAAGCAAGACTTTGAGAATCACAATTATGCTTTATAAATCTATTCTACACTTTGACTCAATGTTTATAACTCAATTAAAAGTTTCACATCCCAAACAATCAATCAAAAGATATGAAAAATATAGCACATTTGATAACATATGCATTTGATATAACTAAACTTTTTGTAAACATTAACACAAACCATGTTCATTTATACAAGTTATCTAAGATCGATAATATGTCATTTTGAAAATATTGCAATAAAAGATCAACTTGAATATCAAACATTTATTGTCTTTACATGTTATTCAAGAGCGACAATATATCAATTGACAATATTGCAGTAAAAGATTAACATGTAAAACAATGTAACCAATAGCAATTATAATTCAACAAGAATCACATAAAGAAAGTATGACTTAAAATATATGAAACATGAGAATTATAACCTCTGGATTATAGAAAATAAAATAGATAAGAGTTTAGGCATAACCAAACTTACAAATATTTGTAGCTCTTGACAAAGAATCAAAGTATAAAAGAAGTCTATTAAACATAAAAGTTCATCTCTTAGCCTTGCCAAGAACTCTAACCTACATTACAATGCATGCTAATGAAAAGAAAATAATAGAGTATTGTGTAATGTTACAAATGACAGGACTCGGCCCGATACCCTCTATAGTAGATCCTAGCGGCTTTGCCGGGCACCCTGATGGAAGTTTCGCAAGACGAACCCCTTTTTAGTGGTTGCTATTATTGTGAAATCTTGGAATATACATGAAAAGGACATAATTTTAAAAACAAATGGGCGGAGTTTCCCCTATTTTTCTGAAAATCTAGTACAAAACCTGCAAAGAATTACACATTTATTTTCAAACCACTTCTTAATACTGCCAAACAGAACCCCTGGTCCTTTCCAAAATAAATCCAACTCAACTCAATAATTTCATTATGATCATAAAATTGGAATACTGATAAAAGAGTGAGACAATCATCAAAATATCGAAACTTTTCTTAGTTATACAAAACATATGTACAATACACAATCATAGAACTACCATGCTAAAAGCAAAAAAAGAATGTTATTTAGCACATTTACATGAACAAAATGATCTTCAGATTAGGCCCACTAGTCAACAGTAGGAGAATCAGTAGCTTGCGTACCGAGACTTGCACCTAAGAAGGGAGTTTAGAAAACATAAATATAAAACGAGTGAGCTAAAGAAGCTCAGTGAGTGCATTTAAAATTTTAAATAAAATGACATTATGCATAGATAGTAAATTCTAAAAGACATGTATAAATTATGCTTCTAAAATTGATATAAAGCTGTAAAATAGTGTCTAACATTGTATGCGAATGAAATCTTATCAAGCGGGTTTTTATTTACATCTTTTGAAAACAATATCCAAAATGTGTATGACATAATAACTAGCATGTGCTTATAAACGCATAATATGTTATTGGTAGATCGAAAACTAGTAAAGTCCTCGCTCAGCCATTTTCTTTTTAAACTGTACCAATGGTAACCCTAAAGCTCTATACTTATGTAGCGACTCAACTAGCACCGCACACGTGAGTAGGTCACGGGGCGCTTAAACTAGCAGCACCCACAGTGACATCTCTAGACATCTTATTGGCTATGCAGTGAAATCCTACATCGTATACATATAGCGAGACAATACCCCGTACACATAGAGCGACTCACACGACTCAACGTCCTGACTTTTCAGAGTTAGTTACACACCCGTCATAACCTTCCCATGTGTACGGGATATACCGGTCGGGTCTAATACAATCACCACTACTATAATCTGAGGGCATCAATGGCCTTTGAAACGGATGCAGTAATTTTATAGCTGTTTCTTAAACTGAACATATAAAAGCATATATATAGATATATATCAAGATCATAACTCATGTTTATCCGTTAAAAGCATATAACATATATATTTTCATTATGCGAAAACATAATAAGCGAAAGATAAAAGAAATGACAGATTTTCACTCACAACTGCTCCGAACTCAATTTCGCTTCGGATTTCTGTTGCCGTTACCGGTCTTTGTTTTCTTCACCTATGTGCCATGAATAACATTTAGAATTAATTCAAACACTAGAATCTCATTTAACTACTAAACGCCCTAATTAGCATATAAAGCCCGAATGGATACTACTTTCTGATTTTCATTTACGGAGTCATTTAATGTAATCTAACTCACCATTCAGTGCCTCGAAATTATTAAACGCTTTATAACTTGGTTGGACATAATTTCCCTTCACCTTTTCAAAATGGACAATTATGTCTCATTTTCTTCATTTTTGATTTTTCCATCTGTAATGCCCAGTTCCAATGAATAGTCAGATACCTAGAATTTCGGTATTTGACAATTAGGGAATTGTAGAAGTTTCAGATTTTGACCCTACTTAGAACTTTTTTTTTAAGTGTTTACGTGAGCTGTAATAGACCCAATTAGGTAATTTCATTGTCAAACTAGGCGTTGGGTGCTCACTGAATAGTTTTGGAATTTTTCGGTTTACTAAGTAAAAAAAATTCAATATTTGTACCAATAATTTTTGGTGTACGAATCACACCTTGAACAAGCTATTTTTGTGGATAAGTATGTGTATTTTAAGACATATGCACCAATCAAATTAGGACAATTGCATATATTAGTCTATAATCTTATATTTTATTAGTTATTAGAAATATTTATTAAATTATTGGCCACTAATCAAAGGCTTTTTAATTGGAGGACTAAGTAGCAATTAAGCATTTCTTGGAGAGCCATTATGCAATTTTTGGGTATATATATAAAGGCCAAGTGTTTCATTTCAAAGAATGGTTAAAAAAAAAACAAAAGAGAGAGAGAGAGAGGATTTCAAAAATGAAGATGGGAAGGAGATGAACAGTGATACCCATGAAATTTCTAAGCCAAATCAAGGAATCCACACCAAATTCAAGTTGTTTCCAAGTGCCTAAGCAGGATTCAAGGGTGGATTAAGGGTAAATCTGCTTAAAAATGTGCTGAAGGTCAAAATTAGTGAAAGGTATCACTATTCATCAAGAGATGAACAGTGATACCCATGAAATTTCTAAGCCAAATCAAGGAATCCACACCAAATTCAAGTTGTTTCCAAGTGCCTAAGCAGGATTCAAGGGTGGATTAAGGGTAAATTTACTTAAAAATGTGCCGAAGGTCGAAATCAGTGAAAGGACAAGCCCGAAAAAGAAACCTTAGCGTAGGACAGTTGGTAAATTACTCAAGTTACATGACTTTTAAGAATTAAGGAAAGCATAATGATATTTTATTTGATATTTTTATATAATGAGAATTGAAAATTTATCATTTAAAAGTACCACAAAATTTTAGAATTACAGTTCATTATTTTCAACAATTTAGAGATTTATTTTTCAGCAGTAAGAAATAGTTTTTAAACACTATCAGTTTTCAAAGGCTAGTGGTACCCCCATTTATCAGTTATCAGCTATTAGATTCAGATCCCTGTGGGGATAGTATAGACCCGGCCTATATATCTCGTATGCGTGGGTAGGTCAGTCAGCTGGGTTGAGTGCTATTAACTCCGGGGAGTCGGGTTATCAAGTTTGTAAGTTGCTTATACTACGGGGTATTGTCTTGCTATATGTCTGCAATGTATATTCCGCCACATAAACAGTAAGATATCTCATATTTATCAGTTTATTAGATTGGTCACAATGGTTGTTGCTAGCGGGGACTGCCTTGTGACCGACTCATTTTGTCGGCTACGTTGATGAGTGCGTCCAACATTAGGGTAGCCATTGGTGCTTTTTCAGACAAACTAGAATCGAGCATAAGTTTTAGACAACTGTATGAGATATGTAGTTTTTTCAGTAAATAAAATGTTTGTTAATAATGTTTACAGATTTCAGCAGTAGCCTATTAAGTTTTAAAATTTTAAATAAAGAAAATCACTCGGTAAAGTTTTACCAGTATTCGAGATTTAGAAATGATTAAGAATAGTTTTCTGATTTGACTATTGATTTCTTTGTTTTCTTCTAGCACCTGCACAAGAATTGTTTTAATTTTTGGTTAGTCTTACTTTATGCCTCCATAAATGCTTGTAGTGTATCCTCTAAAGGACTCCTGGATGGTCGTGCATTATATTCAGGTATACCATAAGACATGGGTGCTTGTTGTTCTTGCTTCCAATGGTTGTTGGCTTGTTGGTCAGATTTCCAACTAAAGTTTGGGTGGTTTCTCCAGTTAGGATTATAGGTTTCAGAGTAGGGTGAATAAGACTTCTTGTACATCCCTAGGGTATTAAATTATTCCTCATATATCCCTTTCATCTCACTATAAGTGGAGCAATCCTGAGCTAAGTGCTCTGCTCATCCACAGACAAAACAAACATCATGTGATTCAACCCTAGCAACCGTATAGGTGACGCTTCTATCTTTGGTTTTCAAGGCCTCTAATTCCCTAGTTAAGATCTCTAACTGGGCTTTAAGGATATCCTCTTCCCTAAGATGAAAAATACCACTAGGTCGTAGCCTAATTGTGCTTTCAGTAATGTTAGGTCCAGTCTATATATAGGCTTTTTTGGCTTAAGTCATTAAAGAATTCTATGGTTTCCTAAGGATCTTTGTAAATAAACTCCCCATTACACATTATATCAATAAATTGGCTCTCTTTAATTGTGAGTCCCTTATAAAAATAACTAATCAAGCGCCAATTTTTATACCTATAGTGAGGGCACAGATTTAGCAACTCTTTAAACCTTTCCTAAGCTTGATATAAGGTTTCAATATCTTTTTGGGAGAAGAAAGAAATTTGTGTTTTTAGGCCATTAGTTTTGTGTTACTGAAAGTATTTATTGAAAAATGCTTGTGTCATTTCTGCCCAAGTTCATATAGACCTCGGCCTCAAAGAGTATAGCCAACTCTTTGCTATAGCTTCAAGTTCGCTACGGAAGGTGGCAATTATCTCTTCAAATTCCCTAACATGTACATAGTGATCAAAAGTTGTATCATTCCAGGTTTAAAATTTGAATGTGGTGTATTAAGTAAAAATATAATGCATTATGGTATGGCTGTGCGAGTAGGATGCAAGTAATCTTTTAGAGTTCTAACGGGATTATCCTCGTGTTGGCTCATTATGTTAGAATTATAGATGAACTAGATGGTGAATTCTCTTCCCTTACAAATTGTGGTGGTGTTTCTAGTTCTACTTCTATATAAATCTTCCTCATTTGTCTCTAAGTCGATGCATACATCCTAACAATTTTTTTTTTTTTTTGTGTGTTTTTACTCTGTTTTTTTTAATGAAGGAAATTCTCAAGGAAAATTAAGAAGTGAAATAAAATTCAACTAAAAATAGAAATGAGTTAGGTGGTAAGTACAATAAATAAATAACAAAAAAGTACAATAAATAAATAAAAGAAAATAAACTGCAAATCTCAATAAATAAATAAAAGAAAAATAAGTGCTATTAATTAATAAATGAAAATAAATTACAAAGTACAATAAATAAATAAGTTAGGCGGTAGAACCAGCCATTAAAATAAAATAAAAATATAATATATTAACTAAAGAAACAAAGTGCAATAAATAAATAAAGTACGATAAATAAATAAAATAAAATAAAATAAAGTGCAAGAAATAAATAAAGTATAATAAATAAATAAAATAAAGTGTAATAAATAAATAAATAAATAAAAAGAACTAAGTTAGGCAATAGAACCAGCCATTAAAATAAAACAAAATGCAATAAATTAATGGAAAACAAAAAATAAAATAAGTTAGGTGGTAAAACCAACCATGAATAATAAAATAAATTACAACAAAAGAAATAAATTTAAAAACTAAAATTTTACAAAGAAAAGAAAATATACAAAGTTACCGCTTTAGTATTGATAAACGCATTTTACTTTCACTTAGTGTGCCTCTCAAGCAACGGCACTAAATTTTGTTTACGATTAAAATGTAATGGGGCTATCGTAGTATAGATTGAGGTGTCGATCTCACGAGGAAACTTTTGGCAAAATAGGTTGGTGAAGTAAAATATTAAAGCAGTAGCAAAGGAGAAAATTAATTAATTGGTTTAAGTGGATGAGATAAAATTGTCTACGAATTGAAGAAAATGTCTAATGATAATGCAAGCAACGTTTCGAGAATCACAATTATGCTTTATAAATCTACTCTACACTTTGATTCAATATTTATAACTTAATTGAAAGTTTCACATCCCAAGCAATCAATCCGAAGATATGGAAAATATAGCACATTTGACAACATATGTATTTGATATGACTAAACGTTTTACAAACATTAACACAAACCATGTTCATTTGTACAAGTTATCAAAGATTGACAATATATTATTTTGACAATATTGCAGTAAAAGATCAACTTGAATTTTAAACAATTATTATCTTTACATATTATCCAAGATCGATAATATATCGATTGACAATATTGCAGTAAAAGATTAACATGTAAAATAATGTAACAAATAACAATTATAATTCAACAAAAATCACATAAAGAAAATATGACTGAAAATATATGAAACATGAGAATTATAAGCTTTGGATTATAAAAAATAAAAGAGATAAGAGTTTTGGCACAATCAAACTTACAAACATTTATAGCTCTTGACAAAGAATCAAAGCATAGAAGTAAGTTTATTAAACATAAACATTTATCTCTTAACCTTGCCAATAACTCTAGCCTAGATTATAATGCATGTTAATGAGAAGAAAATAACAGGGAATTGTGTAATGTTGAAAACGTACTAAGAGTGTCTTTATATAGGCAATGAATGGAAATATGTTTAGTGTGACTTCAATCTTTAATCATCTCGGCCAACAACTCGTTCTCCCCATTGCAGCACATTTTTCATAATAGAAATGACCGATGTAGCCTTTTTAGCCCACATAAAAGTTCGACCAACAACCCTTTTACCCAATTACATTACAATTTGGTCCATGATAACGGCTGATTTAGACTTTACCATCAACATAAGAGTTGTTGATAATTAAGTCAATATTTCACATCTTTAAGAATTATACCAATTGGGTCTTTATGTTGTAAAATATGGTCCACATACGTGAGTTGGATCGAGCTAAGTAGAAGTTGTAACCCAATTCTATTGTATCTCAATTTTTGGCCCATAACATGCTGGATTTGGCTTTTCAACTATTCTTCAAGTTTATGTAAGATTAAGTCATGTTACTCCAGGTTCAAGAATTTCTTCATTTCGATTTCTACATTGAGAGTAATGTCCATTTGACCTAAACTTGTGTAAATAACATTCATTAATCACAATTTAAGGAGAACGCTTTATTTCAAGCTAAAATACAAAAATGCTAAAATTAGTGACATTAAATAGTGACTGTATCTCTTAATAAATGTGCATTTTCATGTGTTCATCAAACACTAATAAAAAATTTGAAATAATTCTTACACAAGTGGTAGACGAAACTAAAGAAATAAAGAGTCAAATTGCTAAGTTGACCAGTACCTTAATTGTACAAGAGCGAGGTAAGTTTTCATCTCAACCTCAATCTAATCCAAAATGATAATTCATGGCACAAGCTTCTATTTCTGATGCACAAAATGTCAAAGAAGTCAATGCTATTACTACTCGGAGTGGTAAGATTTTGAGTGAGCCTACTTCTGAAACTAACACATCTATGAGTAGTAAAGACACCCCCCTTGAACAAGAGGCCACTGTGGAAAAAAAATCCGAAAATAAGTTTTCAATCCCAGTGCCTTTTCCTTAAGCTCTTCGACTTGTTGGAAAAAATTCAGAATTTCAAAGTGAGATTTTAGAACATTTGAAACAAGTTAAGATTAATCTTCCTTTGTTGCATTTGATTAAGCAGGTTTTAACTTATGCCAAAGTTATCAAGGATCTATACACTATAAAAAGAAAACACCATGTAAAGAAAATTGCATTTTTGGCATAATAGGTAAGTGCAGTAGTTGAACAAAAGACACCACCCTAGTATAAAGACCCAAGATGTCCTACAATCTCTTGCCAAATTAGGACATATGAGTTTGGTCAAGCTTTGTTAGACTTAAGAGCAAGTGTAAATTTAATGCCTTATTCTAATTACTTACAATTGGGACTTGGTGAGATTAAACCTACTTTTGTAGTCCTACAATTAGCTAACCAATCAATCAAGAAACCACGGGGAATAGTAAAAGATGTTTTGTTGAAAATTGATAAATGTTACTACCCTGTTGATTTTCTTGATTTAGATACTTATTCTGTAGTAAACATGAAGTCTAAAATCCCTCTTATTTTAGGGAAACCTTTTCTTGCCACTGCTAAAGCTCTTATTAATTGTAGAAATTGTATAATAAAATTATCTTTCAGGAATATGACTCTTGAGGTGAACATTTTTCATGTTGGCAAACAACCACGAGAAGAAGACGAATGCTATCATTCATATATGATAGATATACTTGTAGCAGAAAAATCTTATAAAACTTATGGCTCTGATTCTTTGGAAAACCCTTTTAATTTTGATTTTGAAGAATTATGTTATCTTAAGAAACAACTGATGTGTTTAGTATTTTTGGCTTGCAGGATAAAGGGACTCGATTTTGTCAGCCACACTTTGAAGAGTTTCCACAAGAGAGGAAGAGACTGAAACCATCAAACCTTGAGACACCACAAGTTGAGCTTTCTCCACTGCTCAAAGGTTTGAAACACATATTTTTGGGACTAGGTGACACCTTTTCTATCATCATTGCATCTAAACTTACTGTTGAACAAAAGAAAAAATTGATAAAATTATTAAAAGAACATAAATCTGCACTAGGTTGGACCATAGCTGATAATAAATGTATTTCTCCATTGATATGCTCCTATAAAATTCATTTAAAGGAAGATACCCAACCCGTAGAGACCCACAAAGAAGACTTAATCCAATAATGAAAGAAGTAGTGAAAAAAAATCTTGAAAATATTAGATGCAGGTATAATCTATCCAATTTCTAATAGTCAGTGGGCAAGTCCAACTCAAGTAGTGAGTAAGAAATTTGGGGTTATTGTTGTGAAAAACGAGAATGGGATACCTGTTCCAACTAGGGTAGTAAATGGGTGGCGAATGTGCATTGATTATAGAAAATTAAATACAGCCACTAAGAAAGACTATTTTTCATTGCCTTTTATCGACCAAATTTTAGAAGGTGTAGCTAGACATCCCTTTTAATTCTTTCTTGATGGGTATTCAGGTTATTACCAGATTGAGATAGCTATAGAAGATCAAGAAAAAATCACATTTACATGCCCCTTTGGTACTTATGCTTTTCGTAGAATGCCATTTCGATTATGTAATGCACAAGCTACTTTTCAATATTGTATGCTGAGTATTTTCTATGATATGGTTGAAAAATGCATGGAAGCTTTTATGGATGATTTGATTGTTTTTGGTGATTCTTTTGATTCATGTTTACTTAACTTAAAAGTTATTTTGAGTAAGTGTGAAGAAAAAAGACTTGTGCTAAACTGGGAGAAATGTCACTTCATGGTATCTTCAGGGATCGTTTTGGGTTATATTGTATTTGAAAAAGGGATAGAGGTTGACAAGGCTAAAATTAAATTAATCTCTAAATTACCTACATAAAAAATGGTAAAAGATGTCTGATATTTTCTTGGACACGATGGCTTTTACAGGAGGTTTGTACAAAAAATTTCTGTCATATCTAGACCATTGTGTAACCTTTTGCTAAAAGATGCTGAATTTACATGGACACAAGAATTTGAGGAGGCATTCCAAACACTCATTACGAAACTCACCAATGTTTCTACCATGCAATCACTGGATTGAAACCTCTCAATTGAGATTATGTGTGATGCAAGTAATTATGCTGTAGAAGCAGTTCTTGGGCAACAAAGGAAGAAAAAATCCCATGCTGTTTATTATGCTAGTAGGACTTTAAATGATGCTCAAATGAATTACACTACTACTGAAAAAAAACTATTAGTTGTTGTTTTTGCCTTAGACAAATTTCATTCTTATTTGATTGGTTCACCTATTATTATTTTTATTGACCATGCGACCCTTAAGTACCTTCTTTCTAAGAAGGATGCTAAAGCCCATTTAATTAGGTGGATTCTTCTTTTGTAGGAATTTGATCTAGCCATCAAAGACAAGAAGGGCATTGAAAATGTTATTGCTGATCATTTATCCTGCCTTGAGTTCACTGACTCCACTGATTTGCCACCCATTAGAAATGATTTCCCTCATGAACATCTTTTTACTATAAGCCAAATACCTTGGTATAGATTTCTTTACAAAGTTTCCATTGCATACCATCCACAGACAAATGGACAAGTCGAGCTAGCAAATAGAGAAGCTAAATAGATTTTAGAAAAGACGGTTCACCCGAGTCGCAAAAATTAGTCTTTATACCTTTTTGATGCATTATGGGCATATCGCACTGCATACAAAATTATTTTAGGAATGTCTCCATACCGACTTGTCTATGGGAAAGCTTGTCATTTACTTGTTGCGTTAGAGCATAAAGCTCACTGGGCTGTCAAAACTCTTACCTTTAATTTGTGTGTACAGGTCTTTAGAGAAAGTTACAACTGTCAGAAATAGAAGAGCTATGAAATAATGCATATGAGAACTCCAGGATTTACAAAGCTAAAATAAAAGCAGCTCATGACAAACAGATCTCAAAGAAATACTTTCTTTATGATTCTCAATTGTATTTACACCCTGGAAAGTTGAGATCTCGATGGACTAATCCATTTGTGGTAAGGCACATTTTTTCTAATAGTGCTGTCAAAATCGAGGACCCTACTGATGAGTAAACTTTCAAAGTGAATGGACAGTGGCTGAAAAGCTGTGTGAAAAAGAGTGATTTTATTTCCGGGTCAAGTGGCGAATATAGTACTCCATAATTATTAAATTCAGTTTCTCAATTCCCTAAAAATTATCCCTTCAATGATGCATTTATTTCGTTTCTTTCTTTCAGAATGGATCGCATTCTTGTTAATCTTAAAAACTGCTTTTCGTCATTACCTCAAAATGCTCTACTTAAGATTTACAAAGCACGGTGTGAAAGACTAAGGCTATTGATGTTGAGTAATATCCCTACGGATATTCGTTGGTTATTCGAAGCCAACGTTTGATTATCTGGTGAGTCTGCAAATGATTTTATTTCTTTTATGGCTAGTCTTGGAAGAAGCTCATATACAAAAAGGCTATGATCAAAAAGGTTACAAAGTTTGTTATAAATATGCTCGATGGAATTGTAACCGGAGTTGCCGTTCTTTAGGATTTGTATCTAGAAATCAAGAAGATAAAATTTAGTTCATTAAGGATAGACTGAGTAAGGAGGTTTTGGATGATATCCTATTGACTCTTGAGACCCATCCCTATGGGCTCGTGAAACGTGAACTTCTCAATTTTTGGAATAAATTTAAAAATGAAAATCAACGGCATAGTCTCAAGAATCTAACTCTAAAAGACTCTGTTAGCCAACTTATAAAAAAATTGGATGGGAAGCCTATCCCCGACCCATAGAGGGCATTTAAGCCATTTCTGGACGTAAAACTAGAGCAAGATGTGAGCCACAATCACAACTACCTGTAAATACATGGGCTTTAATTTCAAATTTTTTTTTTTATTTTATTTTATGAATAGTAGGGCTACTTATATAGATGTGTTAAATTCAAATCCTTTAGTTAAATAATTCATGTAGGTCATTGTTTAAATTTTTGTGTTTTATTTTTAACTCTCTTTTGACAAACTATTAGGTTACCAAATCGTTGTTATCATTTAGTACTCTATAAACATCACCTCATTTTCTTCATTTTTATAAATTGAAGAAAATAAAGTGTAGATATGGAGGAAACCTCAGCTCAATAATTCTAAAATATATGTGTATTTTATGGATTTAGTCCTGAGAAAAATAAAGTATTTGTAGAGGCAACGAACAATCTAGGAAAAGTATTAGCTGCAAGAAAATTCCATTTGACTTATGAAGGGGGTAGCCTTAGGTTGATGGGGTATGTGTCAACAGCTGCACATTTAGGAGGAAGTCAAATTTTAGGTATTATTCCTATAACTTTAGCTGTGAAAAACCTGACTGGAAAAATAATAGGGAAAGAATTACGAGTCTTATCCATGCATGAACGTATAGCTAGAATGCTTTACTATGCAGAAGCTTTTATTGATTTACCAAGTGATTTTGGTACCTTGGAAGAAAATTTTCAAATTGCCTCTTAGACCTAGCTGCATTTCCACCGAAAAGCCATAGGTTTATTGAATGTTAATAACTATTTTGATTGCTTACTCAGTTTTCTAGATCAAGCTATAGAATAGAATTTTATTACACATTTGGCGCGACAGATCCTCGTTTATACTACCAATGCGAATGAATTGATTGATAAATTACAAGCTGTTACCTACGAACCTAACCTAGTAATAACTCTGATCGATTGGTCAGTAGGCCATAACAAGCAAAACTTAGATCTGACATTTCGTTTGTAAATTTTTATTTGTTTTATTTATTTATTAGCATCATCATTTTAGTTTATATTTGCTTAACTATCTCTCGGGTTTGTTCCTTTTGAATAACTGGTCAGGTAATGTCTCCTATACTTTATCTCTTTCTATTTAAACATTGAGGACAATATTTCATTTGGTTTGGAAAGGAGAATAGTAGACATAAGTTGTATTTTACATTCCAAAAAAAAAGGATAATGGGGTCTGACATACCTATTTGATTAAAATAGTAGAGTAAAGAGTTCATTTTTGAACTCTTGAGATGCATTCTAGGTCAAACTAGATTAAGAATGGCAAAGGAGTTTTATTTCTAACTTTTAAAATGCATTTTAACTAATTTTTTGTTATTTTATTTTATCTTTCATGCATTATTATTTAATGCTTGTAGGCTTGGTAATTCTTGTATAAAGGAATTTACTTTTCTATCTAAGTATGATTTCAAAATTATTTGGGTTGAGTCACTATTTCTATTTAGGTTACAAAAGAATGACTTCCGAAATATTTTCAAGCACAATGTTAAGCCTTGTTATAAGATAGATGATTTAATTTATATAGCCTAGAGAATTCTCATGTTTAAGTATATATTTTTCTAATCTCACATATCGTTTGTGAGTAAGTGAAAAGATTGAAAAAATAGCTTACGAACATTCATTGATCCTTTGAATTGGTCAATTTTTGTTTAGATTGATATTATTTGAATTAAGGAATAAGTTGTTTACATAGTTGAAAGACGATTTAAAGTAAATTCTCAAATTGTGAATATATTTTGGTAAGAAACTATTTTTTTTTATTACCTCCTTGTATTCTTAAAAAAAAATAAATAAATAAATAGCAAAATACCAAAAATAAAAGAAAACAAAAAGAAGAAGAATCCATTCAGTTTAATAAAGTCTTCATTCAATTTTAGAAGACAAATATATTGTAAATCAGTTTTCTCACCAACCTATGCTTCTATTATTCTCACAAGGCAATTGAAGTCCTAACACTAGTGCATAATAAGAATAAATGATTTTTAAACAATTGATTTTTCTATCTTTGGATCAATGTTAGTTTGTATGTCTGTCCCTTAAATTGACTTTTTCTTGAGTGTTTAACTATTTTCTAACTCCATGAAAGAAATACTAACCATTTAAACAGTCATACATTTGTAAGGATATAGAGTTGAGGCTTTTACTTGGAGAAATTCGCAAGGCTATATTTGTTGTGGTTGTGGTAAGAAAGTTACAGCTTAGTTCACACATATACAACTTTTGGAAGTTAAAAAAAAAACCATAACAGCAATAGTGATCTTAAACTAACGTTTTGTTTGAAATGCTTAGGTAGTTTTACATATTCTATTTACGCTTGAATTGCTAGAGACTAATAACAAGCTAGTTGGGGGTTGTTATGAACACATTAAAATGCATATTTATTAAAAGACGCAGTCAGCATTTAATGTCACTAATTTTAGCAGTTTTATATTTTTAGGCTTTAAATAAAGTGTTGTCCTTAAATTGTGATTAATAAATATTATTTGCATATATTTAGGTAAAATAGACGTAAATCTCAATGTAGAAATTGAAATGAATAAATTCTTGAACCTAGAGTAACATAACTCAATCTTACACAAACTTAAAGAATAGTTAAAAAGCCAAATCCAACATTTTATGGGCCAAAATTGGGATACAACAGAATTGGATTACAACTTCTGTTCAGCTTGACCCATCTCATGTATGTGGACCGTATTTAACAAAATACATACCCAATTGGTATAATTCTTGAAGCTGTGAAATACAAACTTAATTATCAACAATATATATATTGATGGTAAATTCCAAATCAGCCGTTATCATTAACCAAGTTGTATTGCAAATTGGTAAATGGATTGTTGGCCGAAATCTGACATACCTTTGGCATTTTGCCCATATCGCATTGGATACTTATCAATTGCGTAAACCTGATGGCTATGGAACGAAGAGACAAACTCTTATAACTTTCATGTTGGCCAAAAAGGCTACATCGATCATTTTCATTATCAAAAAGGTACAACAATTAGGTGAATGAGTGGTTGGCTAAATTATTGAAGATTGAAGTCACATTAAATATGGTTCCATTCATTGCCTATATAAGGACACTTTTAGAAAATTTTCAACACTACAAAATTCTCTCTTATTTTCTTCTCATTAATATGTATTGACAGGACCCGACCCGAGACCCTCTACTATAAATCCCAGCGGCCCTGCTGGGCACCTCGACGGAAGTTCCTCCGAACCTAACTGGGTATGTTGAGAAATTTCGCGAGGCGAACCCCTTTTTAATTCTTGTTACTACTAAGAAGGTCTAGTAACATACACGAAAATGACATCTTAATTTTAAAAACAAACGGACAGAGTTTCCCCTGTGTTTTAGAAAATCCATATAAAACCTGCAAAGAAATTTTACTTCTATTTTCAATACATCTCAATTCTACCAATTCGGACCTCCGGTCCTTCCTAAATCAAATCCAACACAACTCAATTATTCATTTGAATCACAAATAAACGTAATCATAAAAGTAAAAAGAACAATCATCATAAAATTGAAATCTCTTCTTCTCGGTTCAAAACATACATCCAAATATACATGCCTACAACTATTATGCATAAAGTAAAGGGTGCTATTTAGCACATTTACATGTACAAAAATGATTTTCGGATTCAGCCCACTACTCGGCAATAGGAGAATCAGCAGCTTGCGTACCGAGACCTGCACCTGGGAAAGGGGTTCAGAAAATATAAAACACAAAACGGGTGAGCTAAAGGAGCTTAGTGAGTGCAAATAAAATTTCAATAAAATAACATCATGTATAGATAGCAAATTCTAAAGTTCACGCAGAAATCATGCTTCTAAAACTAATGTAAAACTATAAAACAGTTTCTAACATCATATGCTATTGAAATCTTGCCAAGTGGGTTTTATCTACATCTTTGGAAAACTATATTTAGAATCTGTATAACATAATAACTACTGTGTGCATATAAATGCATAAATGCTATCGGTAAATTAAAAACTAGTAAAATCCTCGCTCGGCCATTTTCTTTCTAAACTGTACCAATGGTAACCCTAAAGCTCTATACCCACGCAGCGACTTAACTAGAACCGCATACGTGAGTAGGTCACGGGGCACCTCAACTAGCAGCACCCACAGTGACATCTCAAGACATCCCACTGGCTATTCGCAGAATCCTACATCGCATGCATATAACGAGACAATACCCCGTACACATAGAGCGACTCACATGACTCAACATCCCAAAATCTTGGAGTTAGTGACACACCCCCAAGACGTGCCCATGTGCACGGGATATACCGGCCGGGTCTAATACAATCACCACCACTATAATCTGAGGGTACCAATGGCCTTAAAAATGAATGCAGAAATTTTAAAACTGTTTCTCAATTCGAACATGTAAAGGCATGTCTATGAATATGTATCAAGATCATAAATCATGGTTATGCATCGAAAGCTCATAAAACATGCATATTCATTATGTGAAAACATAATAAACGCAAAGTAAAAGAAATGGCAGATTTCCACTCACAACCGCTCCACGCTCAATTTCGCTCCCGATTTCTGCTTCCGTTAACGCTTTCGGTTATCTTCACCTACGCGCCACAAATGACATTTAGAACTAAATCGAATGCTAGAATCTCATTTAACTACTAAACGCCCTAATTGGGATACAAAGCCCGGATGCATACTACTTCCGGATTTTAGTTACGAAGCCATAATCGAAACTAACTCACCATCCGGCGCCCTGAAAATTATTGAACACCTTATAACTTGGTTTGACATAATTGTCCTTCACCTTTCCAACATGGACAATTATGTCCCATTTTCTTCATTTTTGGTTTTTCCATCAACCATATACATTCAATTTACAATATGCACCATTTACACACAACAATTCAATCAAAACACCACTCAATTCCTAACTTCCCTAAAGTGGCAGAATTTCACCCTAGGTTCCAACACATTCCTTTTCTCAATTTCTTGTTCCAATTACAACAAAATCATGCCAATTTCATTCTAAAGTCTTAATTACAACCAATTGAAATCTCTACAACAAAATCACCAAAAACCCTAATTCTCACCTTGCCAATTTCTTCAAATTGATGACTCCTTCAAGCTCCAAACTAGAATTCAACTCAATCTAAGCCAATAATACACATAAGAATATCAATTGGAGCATTCTTGAAAGTTCACTTATCAAACTCATAAAATAATGCTTTTCTTACCTCTTTTTGTTGAATTTCCACTAATTAAGGCTTCAATTGAGCTTAAGGATTCATATGTAACCTTATTTTAGCTTGATTACACATGAAAAATCATGAAACAAAAACTGAAATTTCAATGTAGCAGCACCTCTTCACCTTGCCCGAATTTGCTCTCCTTTTTGCTCTAAGTGTTTACTTTTTGATCACTTGAAAATTCTACACACTTCTAACATATATATAGTGCTCCCTCAATTGACCATTTTGCCCTTCAACTTACTCAAAATTACTAATTTGCCATTACTTAAAAACTAATTATGTAATTAGTTCATTTGTAACTATCTAGTTAGAATAGTTCAAAGAACTAACTAGAACTTCCAACTTGGCAATCCATGAGATTTCTTCTAATTGGTCCATTCTCTAATATAGGGATTATGTTTCTCAACAAAGGCTTGTTCCATTCATAACCCTTAAATGGAAATTCATGTAGTAAATTAGGATTTCCTTTTCTAAGCCAATAGAGAAAAATTCCAAAAATATTCTAGGGTCGTCTGGCGCACTGATCGAGTGTGAAATTACCAAATTAGGTCTAATATCTCTCACGTGCACTATAAAGGGAATATTTCTAATAGGGTTAAAATCGAGTAACCCTACGGTGTCTTATTTGCTCTATACCAAAATCTAGGCGCCAATACTACTAATAGGCATTGGATATTACATGTATTGTAATCTAGGCTAGAGTTTTTGGCAAGGCGAAGAAATAAAATTTTATGTTTACTAAACTTACTTTTATGCTTTGATTCGTTGTCAGGAGCTACAAATGTTTGTTAGTTTGGCTTTGCCTAAATTCTTATCTATTTTATTTTCTATAATCCAGAGGTTATAATTCTCATGTTTTATATATTTGCAGTCATGCTTTCTTTATGTGATTCTTATTGAATTATAATTGTTATTGGTTACATTGTTTAACATGTTAATCTTTTACTGTAATATTGTCAATCGATATATTGTCGATCTTGGATAACATGTAAAGACAATAATGTTTGATATTCAAGTTGATCTTTTATTGCAATATTGTCAAGATGATATATTGTAGATTTTAGATAACTTATATAAATGAAAATAATTTTGTTAATGTCTATAAAAGAGTTTAGTCATATCAAATACATGTGTTATAAAATGTGCTATATTTTACATATCTTTCGATTGAGTGTATGGGATATTAAACTTTCAATTGAGTTATAAACATTGAATCAAAGTGTAGAGTAGATTTATAAAGCATAATTGTGATTCTCGAAGCCTTGCTTACATTATCATAAGATATTTTTCTCAATTTATAGACAATTCTATCTTATCCACTTAAACCAATTAATTAATTTTCTCCGTTCCTACTGTTTTAATATTTTACTTCACCAACCTATTTTGTCAAAAGCTTCCTCGTGAGATCGACACCTCAATCTATATTGCAATAACTGTATTACATTTTGATCTTAAACATAAGTCATGAAAAGATTATCATAAAAAAGTAATCAAATACTAGCCACCGAGGTTTCTTTTTCTGACTAAGGTTAAAACTCTTTATGAGAAAGCTCAAAACAAGAAAGTTTAGGACATTTCTTAATGATCATCTTATAGAGCTTTGGAAATTGAGGAAAGAGATTGACAAGACTGTTAAGTATACACCAAAGAATCAGAGAGAGGAGTGTTCTATGTGCAAAACACTTTTAAAGTGTGATTTAATCCTCTATGAATCTGAAAGACATCAAGTTAAAGCAAACACTTCTTGGGAGACAACCTAGGTAACTTTTAAATTTCAACTATCTTAATTTTTAATATTTTCTTTCTTGCAATATGTTAAAACAACAAGTAGGCACCTCATAAAGCATGAAAATAGGAGTCGAAGTAAAGTCAATTAGGTGCAGCCCAACTCAAACAACAACTTTGGCCTTAAGATTTGAGCACCGCTGCACTAAACTACCACTATGAGGGAAATATCTTTTACTTACTCTTATTTTTTTTATTGTGGACAATGTGAACTTTAAGTTTGACACTATTTGGTGTTCATTTACCATATTTGATCTTGCTTACTCTTTATGACTGTTGTTTTTAGTTATTTTATTTTGCATGCATTTTATTTTATAGTTAGTTGCGGGTTAGTTGAATGATTAATAGTCAATGATATAAAATAGAAATATAATTTCAAATGTTACTTTCTTTTGGAAACAATAAATGTTTAATTGTTTGCTTAGTATTTTGACACAAGTTTGGTTTCACAATGTGACTACTTGATTTATTGAGCAAGTAGTTAGGATCATCTAGTTATTATGCTTACTTAGAAAATATTTATGCATAACAAGAATACTTAGGGTCTCAAAATCATTCTATAACTTATTTGAGCATCACTCGAGGTGAAATCTTAAGGCATCTTTAGATTAATTGAGCCGTTCAAGCCATCTACTGTATATTTTTAGCCCTAGTTATCCTTGTAAGCCTAATAACCATTTTTCTTTGCTAACTACATCAATACATGAGCCTATATTTTAATTATCTTAGTTGTGCTAGCTATGGATTATTGAAAGTGAAAAAAGTAAACCATAAAAGGGTTATGAGTTTGGTTATAAATTTTGGTTGTTTAAGTTGACAAAACTTAAGTTTAGGGTTTAGTCGCTTGAAAATTGAAATATAAAATAAACAATTTATTTTTTAAAAAAAGGATGAAAAATGAATAAAGATTGAGTTTGCTATACCTTTAACATAGAAAACAAAAAGAACAGCAAAACAGCGAAGGAATGTAAGAAATAAGCTTTTGGGGAAATAAAGTGCAAAATAAATTATTTGGTTTGAGTAATCTCTTAGGGAATGCGTGTTTATAGCATGAGTTGAGCTGAAAATTGACTGATTTTATCCTACCCTCACCCTAACCATACATTACATGTTAAATAAAGTAATATTTGATCCTTTGGTATGTGAGTGCCTATATTAATGGAGAGCGATGCAAAAAACAAAAGCCTATGGAGTGTTAATTATGTAAAAACTCATAAAGACCATTTCATTTCTTATGCGTATAAACTCATTTGAGTGCATGTGACTACTGATTCTAGTTATGCACACACACACCAAGTAAGTTACTTGTAGGGTAGAATAAGTATTGGATTAATATGTTGTACTACTATGATGCTTAGAGTTTTCTTGAGATTAGTAGTCACGAGAAATTTTTGAGATAATTTGCTAATCATTCGCCAACCAAATATTTTGTGTCTTCTTGTATTTTGTTTCTAATTTAAGCTTTTAATTGTGAGTATGCTTCCTTACTTGAGGACGAGCAAGTATTTAAGATAGAGGGAGTTTGATAAGCGCATTTTATATATGATGCTTTACCCATCTTAATTTTATAATTGCTCATTTTGAATGTGAATATGTGTTTTATTATATGTATTAATGTAATTTTGTAGGTTTCAAGTTAACGGAGCTATTTAGAATTAAAAATTAAAAAAAAAACACAGCAAAAAAATTAAATATGCTACAATACAAGTAAACAGTAACCTGCACTATGCTATAGATAGTATTTTTTTTAGCTACAGTGTTCCATGCCTAGGTGCCAAAAAGTGGTGTCTATGCGCCAAAAGCATCTAGGTTTTGGCGCCTAGGTGCCAAAGAAATAATGCCCAAGTGCCAAATCGAGTTTCTAATGGTGGAATGCTTGATGCCTAAGCTAGGCACCATTAGCACCTTAATTCTATTTTTTATGTTGTGCTCAAATTTTTAAGCTCATAAAAAAAGATTGAAAGTCTCATTTACAAAACATGAGAAAGCACAGAATTTTGAGAGAAAACTAGGAGTTTCTAGTGAGAGAAACATACTTGGAGCTTGGAATCTTGAAGATCCTTGAAGATTGAAGGCCATAAAAGCGTCTCCAACTAGTTTATTACTCTTATCTTATCATTTACTTTAGCTTTGAGTTTATTTTTATAATTTGTGTTTTGTTGAACATGGTCACTTTTATGAATTCTTGAACTATTGTATTTGTCTATAGATAGCTAAATTTCATGTCCTAAGGCTTTATGTAACTCTACTTAATACTATGTCTTAATGTATTATGTTGATTAATGATTATCTTTTATTTATCATTTATACTTTTTTTAAGTTTAATGCTTCTAATTAAATTGAGAAATTAATTAGATGTTTAAACTTGTGGGTTATGTGCTTGGGAGAGTTTAACCCATTTGGTAAAATTAAAAAGCATAGTGTTATTTTTATTGAGTTGGGGGAGCAATAGACTTTTGGGTAATCACTTAATGGTAACTTAATGTATGTATATATAACAAATTAGATAAGAATATCAACTTTGTTGTGTATGCGCAGGATCTCATCTGACACTTGGAAAATGTAATTAGATTAGCTCTAAACCCTTAATTAATGATTTTACAAGATTAGTTATGAATCACTAACTATAGAGAACACATGAATGATATAGTGAAATTAAGACCTTAGGGCCCTTTATTATAGAATTTTTACCTCTTTGATTTATTAAATTGTTTGATTTAAGCATCTTTAATTTCATAATTCAATTTAGTCTTTAAATTAACCCAGATAAAGTCAAGTTATCAACGCTATAGTTTTTAACATTAACTTAGGACATTAATTCTTGTAGGAATGATACTCATTCATCACTTTATTACTTGATCACGATCTGTGCATTTGCGGTTATAATTCGTGTGTCTATAATTTCTCAAACACATTCTCATAGCTTTACTATGTTTCTTAATTAACACCATAATATAAGAAGGCTTTACTATATTTTTCAATTGACATCATGATCTTATCTAACTTCAACTTTAATTATCAATGAGTTTCAATAATTCTATGATTTTTGGAAATATACACATTTCAACATCCAGTGCAACTAGAAAACATATTATAGAATTTTTAAAAAATAAAATTCATTAACTGGATTATGCTTAACTATTAATTATAACTATACATATACTTATTCGCCCTTAAAATTCTTTACCCTATTTTGGATCAATGGTGGATTCTGTAAGTTCATTGATTGTTGATTGTAAATTTATAGAAACTTGAAGCACAATTTTTCTTGTGCTTTGTTTTTCCTTATAGGGGACTTAAAGAAGAACAATTTTTTAGCCGACTTTCTCCCACAGTATTTTTATTTTTCTTTTTATGATATTAATTTTTTATTCATATAAATTATCATATTTATAATTACAATTATAATAAATAATATTAATGTGTTTTAAAATTTAGACATTTTATTTCATAATACATGCAACACAAACTAATTGACATCAACTTTTGAATTAAATAACTTATTACATGTAGTATGCATTAATTAGATGATAAATGTAATAGATTATTTTAAAATTTAGAAAAAAAAATCATCAATTAGATGGTAGTGAAATGGTATAATGAATAATTTTGTAATTTATACAATTTAACTATTTAATAATTACTTAACACATTATTATTTGAATATAATTAAGAATGTGTAGCATTACTTTTTTAAAATTTATACTATTTTACTATCCAATAATTATTTGACACATCATTATTTGAATACAATTTAAGATATAACTTAGAATATATAGGATTATTTTTATATATATATATCTATATAAAATACTTGGTCTCTCTACCAGCATTCTATTGATGATCATTATGACGATGCCATTGCCAATTGGGTTTCGATTCAATGCCATGGATGATGTTAGGCGACGGCAATCAGCAAATGATAGGCGACCAAATCCCAAATACTCGGGATAAGCTGGATGTGAAGAGCAGGAATGGGTCAAGGCAGTTGCAAGATCACGTGCGAGTTTCAGTTGCAAAATTACGAGCGAGTTTTCATGCATTAGTTATGCTTAATTTCTGGAGTGTTTTGTTTACGTGTTTTGTTGTTTACGTTGTTTACGTGTTCTGTTTTAGATGCTCTATTTTAGGCGATTGGTTTTATGTGTCAATTTACGTGGATTGCAGTTCAGTTAGTTTCCCTTTATTTCGGTTTACTTGTACGAGGCTTTGCTTTATTTAAGCAGCCACAGTTATCAGTGGAAGCAAGTAATTATTTCTATGCAAACTATGGTATACTTCTCACCCGAAGAGAAGACAAAGTATCTGATCATTTTATTCTTTGTAATTGGGACCTATTAATTGGTATCAGAGCCCGATTACCTATGGGAACGAATAAAGAGGGCATCGAGCAGTTGGAAGCTAGTTTTGGAGGAGTACAGTTTGGGTTACATAGCATGGACGACAGGCTTCGCCAAATGGAAGAAACACTCAACCACTTATCTGAAGTATTGCTCACAAAAAAAAAAAGAACTCCAACCCCGGCAACCATCATCAAGAAGGCAACTAACATCGAGAAGGCGCCGATGGAGGACAGCCAGTGGTATCTTTAAAAATAGCAAAACTAAAATTTCTGCGATTTTCAAAGGATGATCCAACAGAGTGGTTCAATCGTGTGAACCAATTTTTTGAGTTTCAAAATACTCCTGAAGCACAAAAAGTTTCTTTAGTCGCCTATAACTTGGAAGGTAGGCTAACCAATGGTGGCAGTGGATTCGTAGGACGTTTAAATAGGAAGGACGAGCTCTTTCATGGAAAAATGTTGAAAGCGAACTTTTGACTCTCTTTGGGCCTTCGGAGTGCAAAGATTGTAATGAAGCGCTCTCAAGGATAAAGTAGATCGGTTCTTTGTAGGATCACCAGCTAGAATTCGAGCATTTGGGCAATCGAGTACAAGGATGGATGCAAAAAGCTCTTGTAGAAACTTTTATGGGTGGCTTAAAGTCAGACATCTCGGATGGTATACGAATGTTTAAGCCTCAAACAATAAAAGATGCAATCAGCTTAGCACGGATGAAAGATGATCAACTTAGTAGACAAAGGAGATTTATCAGACCTACACTTCCGATACGAGCTCTTCTAGCTCTTCCCCTACCAACCGAACCACACCATTAACCCTTGCTAATCCTATCTGACGACTCAGTTGGAAAGAAATGCAGTGGAGGAAAGCCCAAAATTTATGTTTTAATTATATTGAATGATTTACTGCAGGACACAAATGTCAAGGGCTGCGAATACTTATGCTGCGAATACTTATACTGCAGGGCACAAAATTTATGTTTTAATTATAAGGTATGATGACAGCGACACTCTTTTAGGTGACAATAACCCTGAAGAACAACCAGCCCAGGAGAATTATAAGAAGCCTACCGAATCAGTAATTACATTGCATGCATTAACAGGATGGACAAAGCCCAATACCATGTAGATACTTGCCAGAATCAGTTCCTAAGGTGTCATTATATTGATCGATTGCATGTTAACTCACAATTTCATTTGTGGGCATATAGCTAACTTACTACGGTTACTGGTGGTGCCAATGGAGACCTTCACAGTTCACGTTGCCAATGGAGAAAATCTCAGATGCCAAAGATGGTTTGAGGAGGTCCAAGTGGATCTACAGGGCACTATTTTTCCCTAAACTCTTTACTCTTTACCTCTCACAGGGATAAATGTGGTGTTTGGGAATTCAATGGCTCTAGTTCTTTGGCTCCGTAGTTTGCGACTAGAAGCAGTTGACCATGGAATTCTTGTGGGAAAACCAGGCTAAGAAATTAATCGGTATTGATGGGCAAGACATCCGAGCAACATCACTTAAGGAGATATCCAAAGAAATACGCCCAAGCCAAGCGTTGTTTGCATTATGTTTCTAGGTTGGCCAAACAAAACCACAAGGAAAGCTTCATCCAAACATACGGAAGCTACTATAGAATTCTTAGAATTGACCATGGCATTAATCTTAAGGAAAAAACCAAACCAATTAATGTACAGCCTTACCGGTATGCGCATTGTCAAAAGAACGAGATTGAGAAGCAAGTCAAAGATATACTGCAATCTAGATTGGTGCGACCTAGCGTTAGCCCTTTTTCCTCGCAGGTATTGCTGGTAAAAAAGAAGGACGAGAATTGGCGCTTTTGTACAGATTATCGCATGTTGAATGCTGCAACCATTAAAGATCGATTCCCAATCCCCACCATGGATGATATGCTGGATGAGCTCTATGGCACCTCTTATTTGACCAAGTTAGACCTTAGAGCGGGGTACCATTAACTGCAGGTTAAACTAGGTGATATCCACAAAACTGCTTTCCGAACACATAATGGACATTATGAATACTTAGTTATGTAATTTGTCCTAAACATTCCAAGCTATCATGAACTCCATCTTTCGACATCATCTTTGAAAATTCATATTAGTTTTTTTTATATGATATTTTGGTCTATAGTTCGGATTGGGATCAACATTTAATGCATGCAAGACAGACTTTTGAAATATTAAAGCAGCACAGATTGTTTATTAAGGCTAGCAAATGTGCATTTGGGCAGCAAGAATTGGAGTATCTGGGGTACATCATCACTAATTAAGGCGTGAAGGCGGATGAAAATAAAATTGCTGCTATACAAACTTGGCCTCAACCTACTAACATTTCAGAACTATGTGGGTTTTTAGGTTTGACAGGTTATTACATAAAGTTCATCCAAAACTATGGCATTATAGCTCGGCCTCTCATCAATCTCTTAAAAAAAAAAGGCAATTTGGATGGCATAAAGAAGTTGAATCCGCCTTTTGTGCTCTAAAACAAGCAATGACAACACCCCTATATTAGCCATGCCAAACTTCAATGTTGATTTCATTATTAAAATTGATACATCCGGGGTAGGCGAATTTTAGGTTTTTTGGATAAAAGTTAAGTACAAATAATTTTAGTACTTGATTGATAGACCTAGATCACATAGTGCCCGTGGGAACGATATATGGACTTAAAATCCTATATTACTTGATAAGATAGCATGTGCTTACGCTTAGCTACTATAGCATACATCATGTTTTTGGCATTATTGCCAGCGATTATTCTGTCTATTCTTATATCAATACTAATACCTAGCTACTTACTTTTAATTTAGAATTTATTTTTTTCAGTTTTTTTTCTTCTTTTTACTTTAATTTTCTTTCTATTTTACTTTGATAGCCCATGTGAAGGGCGGAAAGTGTTGACTTAATTTCTTTTAGTTCTAAGATCGAATGAACTTTACATAGACTTCAATGTAAACAACGTCAATGATCTTTAAACATGGAGGAGAATAATGATCATATCAATAATTCAATGTTTAAGCTTATAATACCACAGAGAGCGCTAAAAGAATATGTTATCCTAACTACAGATGATGTTCAATATAGTATTCAGTGACCAACTATCAAAGTTAATAATTTTAAAGTTAAGCCGAGTACAATTCAAATGCTGAGGAAATCTATACAGTTCAGTGGAGTCCCTAATGCTGATAACATACATATCATAACTTTCTTGGATATTTGTGATACTTTCAAATACAATAGAGTCTGAGAACGATGCCATTTGACTTAGATTAATCCCTTTTTCTTTTAGGGACAAAGTAAATAGCTAATTGATATCATTTTCGTCAAGATCTATATCGATATAGAAAGATTTAGCACAGAAGTTCTTAACTAAGTTTCTCCTACCAGCAAAGATAAAGAATAGCATCACCTTATTCAGTCAAATTGATGGCGAGTCATTATATGAGGCATAGGAGCATTTCAATAACATAATGAGGAAGTGTCCTTACTATAGAGTCCCTGATTGGCTATTATTTCAAATGTTCTTTAATGGACTAGTAGGCCATTTGAGGACCATTATAAATGCCACTACTGGAGGAGCTATATTGAATAAGTCCACAGATGAGGCATATGATCTACTAGAAAAGATGGCATCATACTATTGTCAATGGCTAATAGAGAGAGTTACACCTAAGAGAGTCATCAGTGTATATGCGATTGACATATTTAATGAATTGAATGCCATTAAAACCTAACAAGTAACTTGTGACTTTTATGGAGATAACTATATGAACGGGTGGTGCATGGAGTCAACAAATTATGTTGGCAATGTAACAGACAGCAACATAACCTACTATCTAACTTCTACAATCTGGAGTAGAGAGATCATTTAAACTTCTCTTGGCATAAAGACCAAGATGAGCCATGTAGACCAATAAATACCCCAAGAATTTCAGCCACTATAAGAAACGAAGCCAGCATTAGAAGACATGGTCATGCACTATATGAAGTCTAATGATGTCATCTTACAAAACCATTCAACAACCTTAAAGGACTTTGAAGTTTAAATAGGAAAACTTGCTATATCTCTTAACAAGTAACCTCGAGGCACTTTACCAAGTAACAACGAGACAAATCCAAGAATAAATATAGAGCAATACGAAGCCATCAACTTGAAGAGTGATAAGACATTACAAGAGAACACATCCACACCACCATCATTAAGCATAAAGGAGAAGGAAGTACAAAAAAATAAAGTACAGCAATATAGACCACTAATTTTTTTTCCTCAAAGGTTCCAGAGATGCCAACTAAGTGCTGAAATAAAATATTAGTAGTATATCAGCTAGGGCTGTGAAAAGTGAAGTCGATCAATATCACACTTCAACTTGTTGATTGTTTTCTCATCTACCCGAAATGAATTATAGCGGACCTGCTAGTAAAGGTGGACAAATTTATTTTCTCTATCAAGTTTATCATTTTAGACATAAAAGAAGACAAGGAGATCCTCTTCATCTTTGCAAGACCCTTCTTAGCCATAGGATGTATGGTCATTGTTGTTCAAAAAGGAAAAATGACCATAAGGGTGCAAGATGGCATAACAACTTTTAAAGTCTTTGAGGAGATTAAGTTGCCATTTAAGAAATAAAGATTCTGTTGCATTGATGTGATGCACCTACATGCCATTGAGCTCAAAGACATGAAGATGTTGAATCCTCACATAAAAAAGAAGGTGTTAAAGTATAGAAAGAAAATAAGAAAAAAAAAGAAGGCACGACGATGAAATGAGAGGATTGAAGAAAAGGGCACAAAAGAAATACCTCGCCAATCTAATATTTAAGTCTTTTTAAAAAAGCACGAAGAGTAAGGTGAAAGATGTTGCCTAAGTTCTAATTAAGAATATGTGGAAGTTGAAAGAGAGGAAGCTTAGCAAGCTCATATATAAGGATGCTTTCCACCATTAACTTTGATCCTCCATAAGAATGGAAAAGAATTTCGTCAAGCCAATGGCCTTAAGTCAAGTGCTTATTGGGAGGTAATCCAAGTAATTCTTATTTTATATTTATTTTAGGATCAGTTCTTATGTATATTAGTTTCTTTACTTTTTAGGAATAAAACAACAAATCAAGCAATCAAGGAAGCTATACGAGCATTGTAAGTGTTGGAAGCAAAGAAAGACTGCATTCACATTTATTAGAACACAACATGGCAATGTTTCAACTTCATCTAGTAGGGGAGTTCCTTACTCTTAAGTTTTATATTTTGACATTAGGGACAATGTCTAATTTAAGTTTGGGGGTGGGAAACACTTTCGTGTGTTTATTTTGCGGCTTTTATTGATTGGTTATCTTATGGGTAAATGTTTTTTTTAATTGTAAGTTTTGATCAAAAAGATGATCATTAGTTCATGATAAGAATTAGAATATTGGTTGAATTTATTTTCAAAATTTTCTATAGGAAACAATTAATGCTTAAAATAATTCTTATACCTTGAATTTGTGACTAATTTCAACCTTATTTTTGATCACTTATTCTTGAGCACATTGAGATAAGCATATATTACTCTTTTTGTTTTTGCTTAGAAATACTTTATGCTTAAGAAGTACACCACGGTCTCAATGACCAACATTCTAGAACTTGCTTAATTACCATGTAAGGTGAAATCCTAGAAAACATATGAATAGAGAAATGACATTAGGCCATCTTTGAATTGATTAAGCCTTTTCTAGCCTACCTTATATGTGTATATTTATCCTTTGTTATCCCGTTTATGCTTATAACCTATTTTTTTCTATTTAACACATGACATGTCATAAGACTTTAGGTTTAATTATCCTAAAATCTATTGGTAGCACCATAAACCTTGAATTTACTTAGAAATATTCTTTAAAGGAAAAAAAGTTGTGGTTGTGTAAAAAGGACACTTAAATAGAAAGCAATAAGTTTTCAAGGTGCCTAACAATATAAGTTTGGGGGTACATATATATATAATAAAAAAAGAAAAAAAAAGCCTTAAATGCATAAGACCCACTAGCTTAAGAAAAATAAAAAATTCTTTGTAAAAATGATTAAAATAAAGATTAGAATATCGCAAGGTTAGGGGATGTGATAAATCAAGGATAAAAGAAATCAAGAGGTTTTTAAGTAGAATCTAAGTGTTTATGGTGTGATTTTAAACTTTATATATATATATGTATGTGTATGTGTGTGTATATCTTTATATCTTACATTGACCCTATCCTTATGTTACAAGCTCATTAAAGTCTTAAATAGCTCACTAGACAGGTGTATTTCTATATTAGTGGAGAGTAAGTATGAAAAACATGCTTATGGTAGTGTTATAAATTAAAATATACTGAGACATTATTTTTATGTGCTATCTTGAGTATTGAGTAAATTTGAGTTTCATTAGACTAATTACTTATTGTACATAAACGAACAAATGGTTAGTTATAAGGGAGAATGAAGGACTTGATAAATGCTTTGTTGATTTATTAAAAGTTTTCTATTGAATTTTAAAACAATTTGTGCCATTTAACAGCCTTTAAGATAATGAGGGTGATGATCTAATCAATCAAGGCTTTTCTAGTTATTTTTATTTAGAGTATAGAATAAGTTGTAATGGTTTCTTCTTGCTTTGCTCGAGGATGAGTAAAGTATTAAGTTTAGGTGTATTTGATAAAGGCATACATGCACTAGTGTATATAATACTTAAACTTGCATATTTTGCTCTAATTTATGAATATTTGACTATTTAATCGTGTTTTTGATAATAAAAAAAATATGTGAACGATGGAAAATGTGATGAATAAGAATAAACGGGAGGTGAATCAAACGTAAAACAGTGAGATATACTCAAATTACACCACCACGAGGATCTAGGCCTAGGTACTACGGCAGCTGGTGCCCAGCGCCATGGCACTTAGCCAGCCAACAGTGGAATGTGACTTATAAGTCTTAGTGACAAGTGAAGAAAGCCCCTTTTGTGTTCTATTTTGACTTCGCTTCAAATGTACTCGACACTAAGGTTTCTCATACCTATAAAAGGCATTCTTTTATGAGCCAAAACAAAAACCTTTTTAGAGGTAAAACTTAGATAAATAATTCACAACATTAATTCAAGAGATCAAAGCCAAGATTGAATATTCAAGTTCAAGAAATCAATACTAAAGCCAATGAAGAGAGAGAAGTAACCCCGGACTCTTTCTTGATTAATTTATCTTCCTTTTTCTTATCATTATGTTCTTATTCTTGTTGTTATACATAGATTGGGTTAATACTCTAGATTTAATGATAAGCTAAATTTGTTTTATCTAAGGTTAGACTTTTTGAACCTAATATGTAGTTGAATTTTATTGATTTTCTTGGTTTATAAAATTAATACATATAATTCATTCATTCTATTTAAGTATCTGTCTAATATTTCAAATGATTGAGGAACCATAATGAACTCGATAAAGGGATTCATGTTTTAGCCTTGGATAGTTTAATGTATGATCATAGGGTAATAACTATAAGTTCCATGTAAGATAGACATATATGAGTAATTGTAAACCTAGGGTGCATACATATGGATTTGTATCTATCATTCAAAATAGCATACATATCATATACATATATGCACAGTAGATGAATAAAATACTAATTTCCTAATAATAAACACAGAAAAATTTTACGTGGTATCTCATAAATGTAAATTACATAAAGATTGAGAATTAATTACTTTATCAAGTCTTTGGTTTTTTGATCGAACCGGAGCACTTGCCTTGAAGCAACTCATTCATAATTCTAGTGCCTCAACACAGTAGGCTTGAGGAACCTAGAATAGCAGCTTTTCCAACAATGGATTCAAGCCTTGGATCCTTTTTCTACCTTGTAGTATAGGTGGCCAAAAATGAAAATAAAATGGAAGAAGTGTGTTTTGTGATCTCAACACTTAGTCAAATTATTACACTTCTCTCTCCAAATGCCTTAACAGTATCTATCCTTTAATTAGGCAACTTATTGTTCATTTATTTGTTTTTCACTTAATGGACAACACTTGTCCCATTTAATTACATAATGGCCTCTATTATCTTGGTCAATATTTTCCATTAGTGTTTTGTTTATTTACAATAAACCAAATGAGAAATTATTGAAATGAACTTGGCCTAAATCTAGGGCAAATGAGAAACCGTTTTTCATTAGTAAGAAACATGTTAAGGCCGACCATTTACAAGTGCCACCCATTTATTCTTATTATATCATTTAATCAATATTAAACAAATAATTTAATCATATTAAATCGTGATAGAAACACATGCCAATTTATATAAAAATAAATAAATTATTTGATTTTAATTTAAATAATAATATCATATATTATTATTATTTCATTCAATAAATATTTTAATAATAAAATAATGATATTATTTGTCCAACAGGTAAGATCATTCTGGTAATTTCTAAGTTAAACAATAATTGGCCCATAATGTGCCATGTGTCAACATCCCATTGGTTAGTAACTAATTGTTAACTAATTAATGTACTTAACTCTTAAGTCTTGACACATGTATGACCGGAGGGAGACCGAAGTAAATGTCCGGTCTGATAGAATTTTTTGGATCGAACTATTCAATCCGGTACGCTCCTCTAGTGCACAACGAGTACACTTCATATTGCGAAACTCTCTAGGTCCACTCCCAATTTGTTAAAAAGAACTATTCTTTGAGTCCGAGATCGATGCCCCATGCACATGTCACGAATATTACAAATCAGTGCAGTAGACCATATAAGTTAAGGTCATAGCATATATGTATAATCTTTCCTTCAATAATATCCTGGAAGAGCGGGGATATAGATCACTACCGTTAGTCCATATGTGCTCATCCGCGAACTTATCTCCAAATACATATCTTAGTAAACAATATATACAAACACTTTTACAATATTATTTAACCTTGTAGGAAACTATTTTCCTAGGTTTGTTGTTTATAGCCATAAGACTTTCTAAGATATAATTTATGAGCCTATAGATATATAACTCATTTATGTGAGCTAACAAATCCATTATTTATAGACACCGAACTCCATAAGTATCAGACCGTACCCAGCGACCCCCAGCGGTCACACCATGAAAGGTCTGTGACATATGTGGAACCAAAGTATAATGGATCACTTACAAGCCCACTGTGGTACTCAGGTCAAAGAACCAGGTATACTACTCAACTCAAGATGACCTTTCTTTGATGGCTTCATGGGATGTCTACTAGGGTCCTCGTTTATTCTATTCAGTATTCAGTCTTTTCTGAATACCTGTATACAATACAAACTTTCAGTAAGCCCATGGTCAGCTAAGAATAACCATCTAGACCATCTAGGTATAGTATACACTAATCTATGTAAAAAGATTCCACCAACAGACCTGCATCGATAAATTAAGAACAGGACTATATAATTCGAGAATAGACTTGCATGATAACATTTCTTAGCATCTATTGCAACTCTTACAACTATGTAGTATTCTCAAGTGTTTGTACCGTTACAGACAAGATTCTAACTTTTAGACTTCACTGATTATTATAACATGCTAACTCTTTAGCATTTATAGTTTTTTAGTTATGCTAACTCTTAGCATTGATCTAAACATCTTTAGACTAAATCTGAACTCCTTCAGATCATATAAGGTCTGTAGCATCACAAATGTTGAACCATTTAATAATTTTAATTAGCAATTTTATAAATAATGTATTGTAAAAATATTATAAAACAAAATATTCATACAACTATAGATGGCACGTGAGCACAAATCCCAACAACATATACCTAGATGGAATGTATAGTTTGATTTAGACCCAGTCTTAATGAATTACCTTTCTTTATGGTTACTATAGACATATAAGTAGTTGTTATAATATGTAATATAGTTACTCAACCATAGACAGAGCTTGTGATAAAAGTAGAGCCTAGCCAATCAATTATTATGAAAGGATTAACTAAGAGGTTAAAGAATTGAATGAAATACTATGAGTAAGTCAAACCTTAGGTTATTCTTAATTTGTGAGTTCAACTCTAGGTTTATTTGTTAATTAGTTCAATTTAATTTGATCGAATTAGATCAATTCATTAAATTTCAGATTTTTGTTTTTTTGGATAAAAGTTAAGTAGACATAATTTTAGTACTTGATTAATAGAATTAGATCCTATAGTCTCTATGGGAATAATATCGAGACTTAAAATCTTATATTATTTAATATGATAGTGTGTGCTTTTACTTAAAATCTTATACCGTGGATTAGAGAAGTGTCATTTTATGGTCAAAGAAAGTATAGTCTTTGGCCATAAAAGTATCCTTATAGTATGAGGTTGATAAAGCAAAGATTGAAACCATTGAGGAATTACGCCCACCTACTAATATAAAAGGAGTACAGAGTTTGTTAGTGAACTAAATGGTGGATGCATGTGATTATATAAATGTTGAAAAATTTTAAATACATGTCCAACATACATTACATAGTGGAATAAAACAACATAATCAATATATGTGCATTATAATTTAATAACAAAATAGTATAGGAATCATATATATACCCTTGTAGACGATTCGATGAAGATTGTTGAACTTTAAAACTATTTGAGATCACAACGAATTCCTCATTTGAATAATTCTAGACTTCAACTTTTGGTGAGATTAGAGTAGCGAGAATGGTAGCCTTTGATCAGTATTTCATGCAGGAATCAAACTAAGTTAAACATTTGAACAAGTTCTTGCATCATATGTTTAAACATTGAGTTTAAGGACCAAAATACAACTTTCTCAAAGTTGTATTTTTCAATCAAAATTGTAGCATGAATTTTTCATTTTATATTCAATTCTCTACAAAATGAATCTTATTTCATTTGTTATAAGTGTTAGGGTTTGTGCTTACGTGCCATCCTTGAATGTACATATACTTGTGTATTTATACAAGTGTACATTTTCATTAAATTGCTAATACCTATTTATATGATACTATGCAATATAACATTACAGACATTATATGATTTGAAGGAGTTGAGATCCGATCTAAAGGAGTATAAATAAAGGACATAGACCTGGGAATATACTAGTAACTGCATAGTTGCAAGAGTTGTAATCGGGTGCTAGGAAATGTCAATTGTACAAGTATGTTCTCAAATATTATCATTAATCTATTTCTATCGATGCCGATATTTTGATACATAATTTTATATAGATCAGCATATGTCGTACGTATAGGGTATAGATGGTCGTTCCTAACCGATTGTGAGCTTAAAGCTCATATTGATATATAGGTATCCAGTTAGGACTAGATATAGGACAGACTCGGGAAGGCCTCCGATAGACTCCCATGTAAGCCATCAACAGAGGGTCCTCTCGAGTTGAGTAGTATATATAGTCCTTTGACCTGAGCACCATGGTGGGCTTGTAAATGATCCACCATACTTTGGTTTCATGCATGTTACAGACCTTTCATGGTATAATTGTTGAGTGTTGCTGGGTATAGTCTGATGCTTATGGACTCTGGTGTATACAGATATGGGATCCGTCAGCTCACATAAGGAGTTAGATATCCAGATGCTTCGAGACTGTATCTCAAAAAGTCTTGTGGCCACAAGCATTAATCCCGGGAAAAAGTTTCCGCCTGGACAAAATAATATGGCAAAGGAGTTTGCATATATTGTTCAGTGAAATACAAGTTTGGGGATATGATATGGATGACCACATGGAGATTTGATAGTGATAATCTATATCCCTACACATCCAGGTTATCGTAATGGAAGGACTATACATATGCGTTGTTATCTCAACTTGCATGGTTCAATGTGATGATTTGCATATATGTGATGTGTGCTTGGAGCAATGTTCATGAACTCATAGAATAGTTTCATTTGACGAATTAGGCGTAGATCTAGAGAGTCCCACGATATAGAGTGTACTCGTTGTGCACTGGGGCAGTGTGCCAGATTAAATTATTTAATCCAACAATATCTAGCACTACCACGGGAATACGTGCATATCTGTATTTAAGTGTTAAACACAATATTTAATCAATAATTGTTATTTACTAATTGTATAATGACACGTGGGGCATTGTGAACCCTCGGTTGAGTTTACCCAAGTGTGGAATTTGATGGGACCCACTAAGGGTAGACTTGGTAAATATTTATGAGGAGCAAAATGGTCATTTCACACATTGATTATTTAATTGTTAAATAATCAATTATATGTCATTATTATTTTATATTATATATTATTTTATTATATAATATTATTATATTATTATGCGATATAGTTGTCACCTACATTATTATTATTTATTTATTTGGTGGCCAATTTTATAATATATTATATTATACAATAATAGTATTACATATATATATGTGAGATTTGTGTGTGAACTGTGTTGGGAGACAAGAGAAATGGAGATGGAAGGAAATTGAATTGTTTTAATTTCCTTTGGGTGCTGAAGTGAATAAATGGGAAAAGAGAGAAAATGAAATTGTTTCGATTTTCCTTCTTTGAGGCCATGTGAAGCAAGTGTGCATTGCTTTAATTTTTAATTCATTTATTTTTAGAAAAAAAGAAAAATACACATAACTAGCCATTTTAAAGGTTTAAGAGTTAAACTCAGTTCTGGATATGAACCTGCTATTCTAGCTTACCAAGCCCACCAAATTTGTAATATTCAATCCCCATTAGTAGTTTGGCACTTAGATTTTGGTATAGAGCAATAAAGACACCATAGGGTTACCCGATTTTAACCCAATTAGAAATAAATTTTTTTATGGTGTGCATGAGAGATATTAGACCTAATTTGGTAATTTCACACTCGGTCAGAGCGTCAGACGACCCTAGAATATTTTTTGAAATTTTTTCTATTTGCTTGGAAAAGGAACTTTTAATTTGCTTCATGAATTTTCATTTAAGGGTTATATATGGAACAAGCCATTGTTGAGAAACACAATACATATATTAGAGAATGGATCAATTAGAGACAATTTCATGGATTGCCAAGTTGGAAATTCTAGTTAGTTCCTTTGACTATTCTAACTAGATGGTTACAAAGTAACCAATTACATACTTAGTTTCCAACTATTGGCAATTTAGAAATTTTGAGTTAGTTAAGGGGCAAATTGGTCCTTTGGGAGAGAACTATATATATAGTATAAGTGTGTAGAAATTTCATGAGAGAAAAAACAAACATCATAGTGCAAGAAAAGCAAAATTCAGCCAAGGTGAAGGGGGTGCTACTACAGTGAATTTTTAGTTTTTTTTTCATGATTTTTCATCTTTAATCAAGCTATAATAAGGTCAAGTATAAGTTCCTAAGCTCAATTGAAGTCTCTATTAGTGAAAATCTAAGGAAAAAAGGTAAAAACAACATTATTTTGTGAGGTTGATATGTGAAATTTCAAGATTGCTTAAATTGATGTTCTTGTGTGTATTCCTAGTTTAGATTGAGTTTAATTCTAGTGTGGAGCTTGAAAGAGTTATCAAAGTTAAGAAATTGACAAAGTAAGAATTAGGGTTTTAGGTGACTTTGATGTAGAAACTTTAATTGGTTGTAATTAGAGCATTAGAATGAAATTGGCTTGATTTTAATGTAATTGGAATAAGAAATTGAGAAAAGAAATGTGTTGGAGCGTAAAGTGAAGTTCTGCCACTTTATGGAAATTAGAGATTGAGTTGTGTTTTGGTTGAACTCTTGTGTATAAATGGTGCCTTTTGTAAATTGAATGTATATGGTTGATGGAAAAATAAAAAATAAAGAAAATGGTACTAATTGTTCATTTTCAAAAGGTAAAGGATAATTATGTCCAACCAAAGTTATAGGATGTTAAGAAATTTTCGAGGCGTCGGATAGTGAATTAGATAATATTGAATGGCTCCGTAAATGAAAATCTAAAATAGTATCCATCTGGGCTTTGTATGTCGATTAGGGCGTTTACTAGTTAAATAAGATTCTAGCATTTGATTTAGTTCTAAATGTCATATATGGCGTGTAGGTGAAGAAAACCGAGACCGGTAACAAGAGCAGAAATCTGGAGCGAAATTGAGCTCGGAGCGGTTGTGAGTGAAAACCTGTCATTTTACTTATCTTTCATTTATTCTGTTTCCACATAATGAAATTGCATGTTTTATGTGTTTTTAATGCATAAACATAAATTATGATTTTGATATATATCCATAGATATGCTTTTACCTATTCGGTTTAAGAAACAGCTTTAAAATTTCTACAATTATTTCAAAGGCCATTAGTACCCTCAGATTATAATGGTGGTGATGGTATTAGACCCAGTCAGTATATCCCATACACATGGTCAGATATTGTGGGTGTGTCACTAACTCCGGGAAGTTGGGTTGTCGAGTCATGTGAGTCGCTCTATGTGTACGGGGTATTATCTCACTATATGTATGTGTTGTAAGATTTTGCTGTGTAGCCAGTAAGATGTCTTGAGATGTCACTATGGGTGCTGCTAGTTAAGGCGCCCCATGACCTATTCACATGTGCAGTGCTAGTTGAGTCGCTACGTAAGTATAGAATTTGAGGGTTACCATTGGTACAGTTTAGAAAGAAAATGGCCATGTGAGGGCTTTAATATTTTTCGATCTACCGATTGCATATTATGCATTTATATATGCATGCTAGTTATTATATTGTACAGATTTTGGATATTGTTTTCCAGAGATGTAAACAAAACCCGCTCAGTAAGATTTCATTGGCATATAATGTTAGAAACCGTTTTACAGTTTTATATAAGTTTTAGAAGCATGATTTATGCATATCTTTTAGAATTTACTATCTATGCAGAATGTTATTTTATTTGAAATCTTGAATGCACTCACTGAGCTCCTTTAACTCACTCGTTTTATGTTTTATTTTTCTAAATCCCCTTTCAGGTGCAGGTCTCGTTACGCAAGCTAATTAGTGGGCGAAATCTGAAGATCATTTTTGGAAATATAAATGTGCTAAATAGCACCCTTTTTACTTTCTGCATAGTAGTTATAGGCATGTGTATTTGTATGTATATTTTGAACCAACAATAAGAGATTTTAATATAATCATTTTTACTTTTTATGAGTATGTTTATTTTGTGATTTAAATGAAATTATTAAGTTGAGTTGAATTGATTTTGGAAATGACTGGAGGTCCTATTTGATAGTATTGAGAAGTGGTTTGAAATAAAAGGAAAATTTCTTTGTAGGTTTTGTATTGAATTTTCAAAAAAACAGGGGAAACTCTACCCTTTTTTTTTTAATTTAAGAAGTCATTTTCATGTATATTACAGGATTTTCTCAGTAATAGCAAGAAAAAAAAGGGGGTTCGCCTCGCGAAATTTCTCAAATTACCTAGTAAAATTCAAAGGAACTTCTGTTGGGGTGCCCAGCAGGGCCGCTGGGATCTAAGGTAAGGGGTCTCAAGGTAGGTTCTGTCAAAGTGGTATCAGAGCCAGATTTCAAAAGTTTTAGTTAAAAATTATATTTTTAGAATGAGATTCTTGAAATTGCATACATATTTTTCTAAGTTTAGTAAATTGAATTCTATGCATTTAATAATCATTTAGGTCACTAAATTTATAGAAAATATACATCGTCGTGGAGGCCACATACAAGGAAAGCAACTACGAAGGCTCTTGCATCTGAAGAGGAGCATGGGAACGAGTCAGTAAATGTTCCTACGCCTCAGACCCCTCCAGCATCATCTCAACCTGCTGAGCCAGAGGGTGGAAACGTGAATATAGCTTAGATGGCCCAGATACTAGCAGCAGCAATCTAGCAGTCGAGAGAGATAGAAGTGCCCATTAAGCGCACCAAGAAATTGGGCATTAAGTCGTACGATGGTACCGGAGACCCTGAGAGAGCCCTATCCTGGTTAGAGAACAATAAAGAAAGTTTCCAGGTTATGGGATGTACTAAGGAACAAATGGTGGTATACTCCGCTTTTCTATTGAAGGAATGAACAAAAGATTGGTGGAAGGCCTTGCAAATGAAGAATGTCGATGGGGTATCTTAGGCGTATTTCAAAGATAAATTTCTGAACAAGTTCTACCCCAAAAGTTATAAAGATACAAAGATAGAAGAGTTCTTCAAGTGCGAACAAGGTTCTCTCTCGGTGGCAGAGTACGAGAAGAAGTTTTCAGAGCTCTTAGTGTCATTCTCTTTATAGCTGATAATAAAGAGCAGAAGGCTAATCAATTCGCAATGGGTCTCAATCCTCGGATCAGGGGGTATATGCTATCGATAGCCCATACTCAGTATAGAGCATTGGTAGAAGCTGTAACTTGAGTTGAAAGAAGTATGGCGGCCATCCCTAAACCGAAGCAGCAGGGCCAGAAAAGAGGTTGGTCAGGTGCTTTAAGAGGAGGACCTAGTAAATTTATACGAATAGATGAGAGATCTACATGGTCAAGCAGTCAGAAACCAAGCCAAAGAGCTCAATCTAGTCAAGCTTTCATTTGGCAACCATCGGCCGAATCCCTAAGCATTAAAGAAAGTTGGAAGAATTTTCTGGTGTGTAATAAATATGGCAAGACCCATCTGAGGGATTGTAGGAAGGAGACTACCGATTATTATAAGTGTGGTTAAGAAGGCTACTACATAGGAGATTGCCTGAATGATGGAGCTAGCAGTAGGCTAGAGGATAGAACTTCAGCTCTGGGATAGACTAGTGGTGGCTGAGGACAGATTTGAAGTGGTCCCTAATTTAGAAGGTCGAGTAGCTCGGGCTAGCCTAATAGGGGAGCTAGTCGAGGAGGATCATCTAAAGTACCACAAGGCATACCTCATACCTAGGTTAGGGTGTTTGCAGTGACCCAGCAGGAGGCGGATGCAGCCCCAGAAGTTATGACAGGTACTATGTCAATTTTTGATCGAGATGCTTATGTACTGATAGATCCTGGAGCAACCCATTCTTTTATTTCTATGGAGTTTATTGTAAATGCTAGTATAATGCCCCAGTTATTAGATTGTGCGGTAGTAATATCCATTCCTACAAGAGACTCCATTGTAGCAGTAAGGGTGTATAAGGGTAGTAAAATCAGTATTTAGGGCTAAGAGTTTATGGCAGATTTGATTGTGCTAGCCATCACTGATTTTGATGTGATTTTGGGGATGGATTGGTTGTCTAAATATCGGGCCTTGGTGGATTGTTTCCGAAAAGAAGTTAGATTATGTAGACCAGGGGGAACAGAAGTTATTTTCTATAGAGTACGAAAATCACTTCCCACTAGTATGGTGTCTGTAATGAAGACAAGAAAGATGCTTCATAAGTCATGTCAGGGGTACTTAGTCTATGCTATACAAGTAAAAGACGGTGGAACCAAATTGGAGGATATTCCAATGGTTAAAGAGTTTTTGGATGTATTCCCAGAAAATCTTTCGGCCTTATCTCCAGATAAAGATATAGAGTTTAAAATAGAAGTAGCCTTTAATGTGCAACCAATTTCTAAAACATCCTACATAATGGCTCCGTCAGCATTGAAAGAACTGAAGGTTCAGTTAAAAGAGTTAGTGAATAAGGGTTTCATCAAATTGAGTACTTCTCCCAGTTTTGTTTGTAAAGAAAAAAGTCGGAAGTATAAGATTATACATTGATTACAGGGAACTGAATAAAGTAATGGTGCATAATTAATATCCACTTTTGAGAATTGATGATTTGTTTGATCTGTCACAGGGGGCCATAGTATTTTCCAAGATAGATCTGAGGTCAGGCTATCATCAACTAAAAATCCAGGAGGAAGATGTTCCCAAGACGGCCTTTAGGACTCGATATGGGTATTATGAATTCTTGATTATGCCTTTTGGACTGACTAATGCCCCAACCACTTTTATAGATCGTATGAATAGAGTTTTTCAATCTATTTATTGATGATATACTGGTTTATTCAAGTATTGAGGAAGAGCACGCAGAGCATCTGAGAATTGTTTTACAAACCCTAAGGGAGCATCGACTATATGCCAAACTCAGTAAATGTTAATTCAGGCTAGATAGAGTTGTATTTTTAGGGCATGTAATCTCTGCAGAAGGAGTAACAGTATATCTCTAGAAGATTGGAGCCATAGTAAATTGAAGACAGCCCATGAATGTGACGGAGGTTCGTAGTTTCTTGGGTTTTGCTGGATATTATAGGAAGTTTGTCGAGGGATTTTCAAGGATAGCCACTCCTCTGACTAAACTAACCCGCAAAAAAGAGAAGTTTGTATGGTCGGAAGCGTGCAAACAGAGTTTCGAAGAGCTAAAGTGAAGGGTTACTTCGGCCCCAGTGCTTACACTTCTGTCAGGGAAAGACGGGTTTACCATATATTGTGATGCCTCTAGGCAGGGTTTGGGTTGTGTGCTGATGCAGAAGGAGAAAGTAATAGCCTATGCTTATAGACAATTAAAAAAGCATGAACAGAATTTAGAGGCAACAGTGTTTGCTCTAAGAATTTAGAGGCATTATTTGTATGAGGTTCCTTGTAAGATCTTTACAGATCATAAGAGCCTGCAATACTTGTTCACCCATAAAGAATAAAATATGGTGGCTAGAGTTTATTAAATATTATGAGTGCACCCTGGAGTACTATCCGATAAAAGCTAATGTGGTAGCAGATGCTCTCAGCAGAAAGCCTGTCAGTTTAATAGCTCACTTGAAGGTCACATATCTATTAATGTTGATAGAATTGAGGTCTTTAGGTGTAAAATTAGAATTGTCAGATTCGGGAGCACTATTAGCCACATTTCAGGTCCGTCCGATACTGGTTGATCAGATCAGAGAACTACAGACTCAATATCCACAGGTAGTTAAATTGAAGGGTGAAATCGAGTTAGGGCAGCGGAAGAATCTTTCAGTGACTGAGGATGGTGTAGTGACCTTGGGTCGAAGATTATGTGTTCTCAAAGTCAATGAGTTAAGAAGAGAGATTATTGAAGAAGCTCATTCTTCTGCATATACTATGCATCTGGGGAGCACAAAGATGTACCGTACCTAAAAGAACACTACTAGTGGAAGGACATGAAGAAAGATATAGTCAAATTTATCTCGAGATGCCTAACTTGCTAGCAAGTAAAGTTGAGCATTAAAAACCTGCAGGGTTCTTGCAACCCCTTCTGATTCCAGAATGAAAATGGGAGAGAATAACGATGAACTTCGTGGTAAGACTTCCGCATAGCCAGAGAGGCAGTGATGCAATATGGGTAATTGTTGATAGACTGATGAAATCTTCCTATTTCCTGCCCATTATACGCAATTATTCCTTAGATAAATTGGCCCAGTTGTACGTAGATGAAGTGGTACGACTCTATGGCGTTCCAGTATCCATTATGTCAGACAGGGATCCACAGTTCACTTCTCTATTTTGGCCCAGCTTATAGAAACCTCTAGGCACTAGATTGAGTTTCAGTACAGCCTTTTCATCCACAGACAGATGGCCAGTCTAAACGGACAATTCTGATACTTGAGGATATGCTTAGAGTGTGTATTATGGAGTTTAAGGAGAGTTATGATGCTCAACTTCCTTTCACCTACCTCATCCCAACAAATTGAAGTTCTGCACTTTTTTCGATATAATGCTTCATATGGTGCCATCCCGATGCTAGTCTAGTAGCTATTATTGTAGGCGAATTCTATTAGTAACAGATTCACCTAGAAATTGTTTAGATTACTTCGAAAAAGATTCAAGCTATCAGGCACATATTGAAAATAGCTAATGATAGACATAAGGGTTATGCAGATAACAAGAGAAGAGACTTAGAGTTTCAGATTAGTGATAAGGTCTTTTTGAAGATATCACCATAGAAGGGAGTACTAAGATTCAGGAAGCGAGAAAAGCTGAGTCCCCGATATGTTGGGCCGTACGAGATAGTTGAAAGAGTTGGAGAAATGGCATATCGTCTGCGATTACCAGAAGATCTGGCTAGAATCCATGACGTGTTTCACTTTTCCATGCTTCGCAAGTACTTAGCAGACGTTTCACACATCCTAAGGGAACAGTCAGTAGAATTGAACGAGAATTTGATCTATGAAGATAAGCCTGTGCAAATCTTAGACCGAAAAGAGCAAGTGCTTTGTAATAAAAGCATTCCCTTAGTGAAGGTGTTATGGATGAACCATAGAGCAAAAGAAGCCACGTGGGAACATGAAGATCAGATGCGAGTACAACATCCACACCTCTTTGAGACAGGTATAATTTTAATTTCGAGGACGAAATTTTTTTAAGGAGGAGTAACATTGTAATATCCAATCCTTATTAGTAGTTTGGCGCCTAGATTTCGGTATAGAGCAATAAAGACACCGTAGGGTTATTTGATTTTAACCCTATTAGAAATAATTTTTTTTATGGTACGCGTGAGAGATATTAGACCTAATTTGGTAATTTCACACTTGGCCGGAGCGTCAGACGACCCTAAAATATTTTTGAAAATTTTATCTATTGGCTTGGAAAAGGAAATTTTAATTTACTTTATAAATTTCCATTTAAGGGTTATGTATGGAACAAACCATTTTTGAGAAACACAATACATATATTAGAAAATGGACTAATTAAAGACAATTTTATCGATTGCCAATTTGAGAATTCTAGTTAGTTCCTTTGACTATTCTAACTAGATAGTTATAAAGGAACCAATTACATACTTAGTTTTCAACTAATGGCAATTTAGAAATTTTGAGTTAGTTGAGGGGATAATTGGCCTTTTGGGAGAGCACTATATATATAGTAGAAATGTGTAGAAATTGCATGAGAGAAAAAGTAAACATCTTAGAGCAAGAGAAGTAAAATTCGGCCAAGATGAAGGGGGTGCTCCTACAATGAAATTTCAGTTTTTTTGTCTTGATTTTTCATACTTAATCAAGCTATAATAAGGTTGAATATAAGTTCCTAAGCTCAATTGAAGCCTCTATTAGTAAAAATCTAATAAACCGAGGTAGGAAAAGCATTGTTTTGTGAGGTTGACATGTGAACTTTCAAGATTCCTTAAATTGATGTTCTTATGAGTATTCTTGATTTAGATTGAGTTGAATTCTAGTGTGGAGATTGAAGAAGTCATCAAAGTGAAGAAATTGACAAGGTAAGAATTAGGGTTTTGGGTGATTTTGATGTTGAGACTTCAATTGGTTGTAGTTAGGGCATTAGAATGAAATTGGCTTGATTTTAATGTAATTGGAACAAGAAATTGAGAAAAGAAATGTGTTGGAACATATAGTGAAATTCTGCCACTTTAGGGAAGTTAGGGATTGATTTTTGTTTTTGTTGAATTGTTGTGTATAAATGGTGCCTTTTGTAAATTGAATGTATATGGTTGATGGAAAAAAAAATGAAGAAAATGGGACATAATTGTTCATTTTGGAAAGGTAAAGGGAAATTATGTCCAAATGAAGTTATAGGGTGTTAAGAAATTTTCAGGGCGTCAAATGGTAAATTAGATAAGATTGAATGGCTCCATAAATAAAAATTAAAAAGTAGTATCCATTCGAACATTGTATGTCGATTAGGTGTTTAGTAGTTAAATGAGATTCTAGCATTCGATTTGATTGTAAATGTAATTTATGGCGTGTAGGTGAAGCAAACCGAGACCGGTAACGGGAGCAAAAATCTGGAGCGAAATTAAGATTGGAGCAATTGTGAGTGAAAACCTATCATTTTACTTATCTTTCATTTATTGTGTTTCCATATAATGAAATTACATGTTTTATTTGCTTTTAATGCATAAACATGAATTATGATTTTGATATATATCCATATATATACTTTTACATATTCGGTTTAAGAAACAGATTTAAAATTTCTACAATTGTTTCAAAGGCCATTGGTACCCTCAAATTATAGTGGTGGTAATGGTATTAGACCCGACTAGTATATCCCGTACACCTGGGCAAGTATTGGAGGTGTGTCACAAACTCTGAGAAGTCAGGTTGTCGAGTCATGTGAGTCGCTCTATGTTTACTGGATATTGTCTCGCTATATATATGTGATGTAGGATTCTGCTACATAGCCAGTGAGATGTCTTGAGATGTCACTGTGGGTGCTGTTAGTTAAGGCGCCCCGTGACCTACTCACGTGTGCAGTGCTAGTTGAGTCACTGCGTAAGTATAGAGCTTTGGGGTTATCATTGATACAGTTTAGAAAGAAAATGGCCGAGTGAGGGCTTTAATAGTTTTTTATCTACCGATTACATTTTTTGCGTTTATATGCACATGCTAGTTATTATGTAGTACTAATTTTAGATATTGTTTTCCAGAGATGTAAACAAAACCTGCTCGGTAAATTTTATTGGCATATGATGTTAGAAATCATTTTACATCTTTATATCAGTTTTAAAAGCATGATTTATGCATGTCTTTTAGAATTTACTATCTATGTAGAATGTTATTTTATTTGAAATCTTAAATGTACTCACTGAGCTCCTTTAGCTCACTTATTTTATGTTTTATGTTTTCTAAGTCACCTTTCCAAGTGCAGGTCTCGTTACGCAAGCTGTTGATTCTCCTACAACTGATTAGTAGGCCAAATCTGAAAATCATTTTTGTAAATGTAAATGTGCTAAATAGCATCCTTTTTGCTTTCTGCATAATAGTTATAGGCATATGTATTTTTATGTATGTTTTGAACCAACAAGAAGAAATTTTGATATTATGATGATCGTTTTTACTTTTTATGAGTATGCTCATTTTGTGATTTAAATGAAATTATTGAGTTAAGTTGGATTGATTTTGGAAAGGACCAGAGGTCCTATTTGATAGTATTAAGAAGTGGTTTGAAATAGAAGTGAAATTTTTTTACAGGTTTTGTATTGGATTTTCAGAAAAACAGAGGAAACTACCGTTTTTTTTCTTAAATTTAAGAAGTCATTTTCATATATATTCTAAGATTTTTTAGTAATAACAAGAAAAAAAAGAGGGTTCACCTTGCGGAATTTCTCAACTTACCTAGTTAAATTATGAGGAACTTCCATCAGGGTGCCCGGCAGTGCCACTGGGATCTACAGTAAGGGTTCTCGGGGCTGGTCCTATTAGAATTGGTGACTAGAACTGCCAACGAGTTGGTCTCTGTACGAACTCCTGGGAAATACGTGTATAACGTTACACGTTATGGTGATTTCTCAACCTTTCAAATATATTAATGTGATCAATATATTATTTATTGTGTTTATTGTTTTATTTAATTCTTTCATAGGGTTAAATATGTATGTGATACTTATTTTATGCAATAAATACAATTGCACATGTATACACTCACATATATAAGATCATCGATAATAATAAGTCAAAGACTCCTTAAGTGGCCATATATCCACCATTAAGGCATGTGTTGCCATATAAATTCATGCATGAGTGACAAATTTTATTTATGTTCTCCATGCAAGCACATTTCATCGATGACATTTGTCACATGCAAATGCATGCATGCTGCCATTTATCATACAAATGGCTATACATAAATGCTATGTGTGCAATCTATTTTTTCATGTAATATTGACCTGTTTGTAACATGTGCAAACTTTATTTTTCACTTTCCAAATAGATTCTAAAATGTATCTTGCTTTCTGAAACCTTCTCAGATAAATCTGTATGATTCGTACCGCTACTCTAATACTCAACGAGTACATTTTATATTGTGAGATTCTCTAGGTTCACACTCGTTTGCCTTACGAAATACTTCTACAAGTCTATGAATGATGCCTTACACACACATTATGGATATTACAGAACGGTGCATTGAACCATATAAATTGAGGTCAACCATACCCGTATAAACCCTCTGTCACCTATATCATTAGAAGAGCCGAGATATAGATCATCATCATCAAATCTCTATATGCTCGACCATGAAATTATCTTCAAATTTATATTTTTGTAAATAATATATTCAAACTATTTTGTGATATTGTTTAACCCTATGGAAAATTCTTTTTTGGTTTTTATATTTGTGAAAACAAGACTTCTCGAAATACAATATTGGAGTGTCAAGATATATAACTCACCCATATGAGCTAACAGATTCAATATCTACACACATAGGATTCCTTGCGCATTAGACCACACTAAACGACACCCAATGGTCAAACAATGATATGTCTCTGACATGTGTGAAACCAAAGTATAGTGGATTACTCACAAACCAACTGTGGTGCTCAGTTCAAAGAATCATGAATACTACATAACTACAAAAGACCATTTATTGATGGCTTTATCAGATGTCTATAGAAGATTCCTGTGAGTTTTTTCAAACTCTAATCCTTACTGTGAGTGATTTTAAACATAGGGTACATACATATGGGTAATGTATCTATCATTTTAAAATTGCATCATATACATATCTTATACATCATAGTGCGTAGTGATAAGCCTAATATTCTTATCATTTTAATAAGAATATTAGGCTTTTTATATGTTTAATTGCTATTTTACAGGTTTGGAGTCAATGTAGTAATTGTGGATGAAAATCTAAGAACAACAAGACAAAACATAAAATGTTACAGTATATCGCTACAGTACCTTAAACAGTAATGTGTAAACAGTGTTCCGCAAACAGTATCCGCGCTACAGTGTTGTCGCCCTCAGTGATGAACATTAATCGCGGCAGCGGTGAACAGTGCGATTTTCCTAATCTTAAAAGAAATACAACTCCAAGACTCTAATCAATCCCTATATAAATGCCACTCGTTTCAGACCTAAAGGAGATATAACTTAGGGCTCTTAGAGCCACAACACATTGAATGAGCGCAATTTTTAGAGAGAGAAGCAAGGGCAATTTAAGGAAGTAAGAGATTATTGGCGAATCTTTAGCGTATCAACCAACTGCGAATTGACGTCTATATTCCTTTGTTGTTGGTTGTATCATGTTTATTTTATTTTTCAGCCATAATTCTCTTGTTATCATGAGCTAAATTTATTATCTAGGGTTATTACTTGAACTCAATATATGAGTTTAATTGTTGGATCTTTTTAATATTTATTTGAACTCAATTCTTCATTATTCAAATTATTTGTTCTTAATGCTTTATTATATTTGATCAATATTGTGATTGCTTTAGTAATACTTTGATAAACTAGAAAGAGGCATCATTGTATTTAGACCTAGATAATTTGATGCATGATTGTAGAGTAACATTCAATGTTGCATATGCAAGTTTCGAATTAGGATATGAATATACCTAATTGGCATGTATGGTCAATAAGACTTATTCTTAATGAATCTTTATTTATTACAAGTACCATAGAAATATAGGTATTTGGTAAATTAGGATATACTTGCATGACCTTGGAAGAGGCTTGTGAATACATTAGTGTTTTGACCAATAATAAGAATTGAGGGATATAAATATTAAATGGATTAATCTTTAGAAACTATATTGAAAGATAGTAATTAACCATAGGCTTTCTCTATATTGCTATTTTCTTATTTTAATTAAGTTGTCTCATTTATTTTCTGCACTTTTATTTTATTCAAATTTGTTGCAAAATTAAGATTTGATTTTTCTGAATAATTATAAAAAAGATATAATTTTAGTACTTGGTAGAAAATAAAAATTATCCCTGTGGGTTCGACATCCGACTTTGTAAGTCCCTTTATTACTTATTACGATAGCGTATACTTGCGCTTAATTATAAAATATAGAAATATTGCATCAAGTTTTTGGCGCCGTTGCCGGGGATAATATTTTATTTTTGCCAATATTAATACCAATCTTTCTTATTTTTCATTCAGAATTTTTATTTTTATTTTTCATATAAATCCTTTTTTATTTTTATTTTTATTTTTTGTACAGTTGCTTTTCAATTCTTTTTGTTTTTGTTTTTTAGGATACCTTTCAGCAGCAAGTGGAAGAACATAGATCTTTGAGAGATTATTCAATCCCTACGATTAGCAGCATTCCACCCAGCATATACCGACCAACAATAAATGCTAATTATTTTGAAATTCAGCTGGAAAAAATCTGAATGTTGAAAGACTCAGTTCAGTTTAGTGGATATCCATGTGATGATCCGAATGAACATATCATAAATTTTCTAGAGATTTGTGATTTGTTCAAATATGATGGAGTCTCAGATGCAGTACGATTATGGTTATTTCCTTTTTCACTTCGAGACAAGGCGGAGAGTTGGTTGATGTCACCACCATCAGGATCAATTACAACATGGGATGACGTGGCCCATAAATTTCTATCTAAATTCTTTCCACCGGCCAAGACAGCAAAGATGAGGAATGACATCACTTCTTTTATGCAGTATGACTCAAAAACACTTTATGAAGCATGGGAGCGGTATAAAGATATGCTGAGGAGATGTCCACATTATAGGATTCCAAAGTGGTTACTTGTACAGACGTTCTATAATGGCTTAATAGGGCAATTAAGGATCATAATAGATGCCGCAGTAGGTGGAGTACTAATGAACACGTCAACTGACAAAGCATATGACCTGCTAGAGGAGATGGCATCCAATAGTTATCAATATGAGAACCATCTAAATGGCCAATGCACTACATAGAGAACTATCAAGTACAGCAGTATAATTCCTACACAAACTTCTACAATTCAGATTGGGTAGACCCTCAAAGCATGCCAACACAACCTCAACAGCAGATGGAAGAGAAACTAGGCCTAGAGGAAATGTTTATGCAATACATGAAGCAGACAGATGCCCTTCTTCAAAGCCAAACAGCCTCTTTAAGGATGTTAGAGATGCAAGTGGGCCAATTAGCCACATCAGTAAACAATCATCTACAAGGCCCATTGACCAATAACACAGAGGTGAATCCAAGAGGAAATAAAGAGCAATGTCAAACCATCACCTTAAAGGCTGAACAAGAATTGCCAACAGCTAATGAAACATCTCAACCTAAGGAGAGCCATGATAGAGAAACAAAGACAAAAGAAGATGAGGCAACTACAAAAGAAAAGGAATTAGTGGCATTTCAAAGCAAAGACAATCCATATATTCCACAACCACCTTTCCCACAAAGACTTCAAGAGAAGAACCTTGAACATCATCAATTTTCCAATAATATATCTCAATATTTCAAGGTTGACATGGTAATTCCTGAAGATCCATCACCACCTCCTAAAGTAAAACTAATGGAAGCCCTTCAACTACAAACTCATACAAAATTGTGCAATTTAAAAAAGAAGAAGGGGCATAGCAAGATAATGGAGAGGCAAATTGATACCGGCCAACTAGGTGCAATATTTCGGTCTAAGATTAAAATTATTTTGGTAAGGCTCAAATCAAAGAGGGTGGGACTGTGTCTACAAAATTTTTTCATGGAGCTATGGAAGTCAAAGAAAAGGAATAGCAATGGTTTTAGACATAAATTGAAGTTCCATAGGCGCGATACCGCTGACATACAGTTGATCCTCCATGAGTAAAAAAAAAAGACGTCAAGCCGATGACATTAAATTAAGCGCTTCTTAGGAGGCAACCCATGTAAATTTTATTTTTATTTGCTTATTTTCAATTTTAGTTATAATAGTTTATTTTGTTTAGGAATAAAACAACAAGTCAAACACTCAAGTAAAGCAGCACAGGCATTTGCAAGCATCAAAAGCAAAAGACACAGCATTCACATTATTATACAACAATGCTGCATTGCTTCAACTTCTTTTACCAGGGGAGTTTCTCTTACTCTTACATTTATTTTTTGACATTGGGGACAATGTCTAATTTAAGTTTGGGGGTGGAAAATACTTTCTTGTGTTTATTTTTGCTGCATGATTTAATTGGTTATCTTGTGGGATAATTTTTTTTTTCTCTTTTAGTTGTTAAGTTGTTAAGATGATCTTTAGTCTATGATTAAAAAAAAAATACATGGTTGAATTTATTTTTTTACAAATCCACAGGAATGATAGATACTTGAGACAATTTTGGTTATTTAAGTTTAAGAACAAGTTCGACCTTATTTATAATCACCATTTTTTTAGCACTTATTAAAGCAAGAATAGTTATAACTAATACTTAGAAATACTTATGCTTTAGGGAGTACACCACAGTCTCGAAAGACCGACACTCTAGAACTTGTCTTTAGTTACTACTTGAGGCGAAATCCTAGAAAACACATGAATAGAGAAATGACATTAGGCCATTTTTGGACCGATTGAGCCTTTCTAGCCTACCTTTTATTATATATTTATCTCTAGTACCCTATTTTGAGCCTAATTACCCATTCTTTGGTTTAACCACATTACAAGCCCAAGACTTAACGTTTATTTATCTAGAAATTTACCCGTAACACCATAAACCTTGCATTTGCTTAGAAATACTCTTGAAAGGATAAGGTTGTGGTGATATGAGAAAAATAAGTTTGGGTGGTATTTTTCAATCTAAGTTTGGGGATATTCAAAAAAAAAAGAAAAACAAAATTCAAAAAAAAAAAAGAAGAAAGAAAAATACCCCCAGCTTAAGGAAAAGAAGAAATTTTTTGAAAAATAAAGATTGAAAAGAAATATGGGAAACACAATAAGTTTGGGGGAAGAGATAATACAAGAAAAAGAAGATCAAGAGGTTTCTAGGTAAAGTCTAAGTGTTCATGGTGTGACTTGAACTTCATATATTTATCCTTTTATCCTACCTTGACCTTAACCTTATGTTACAAGCTAAGTAAAGTCCTAAATAGATCCCTAGACATGTTATTTTCTACATTAGTGGAAAGTGGTAGTAAAGACAAGCCTATGGAAGTGTCATTATACAAATCAAATGCCGAGACATCATCTTTTCTGTGCAAACTAAAGTATAAAGTAAATCAAAGTATGGTTTTAGCTATTGCTTGGTGCTTGCACACACATACACATGGTGATTATCTTTGAGGAAGAATGAGTGACTAAATAAAGATAATTAAAATTGTTAATAGTTTTTTATCTACCTTAAAGATTTGTACCATTTAACAGCTTTTGAGACAATTATTTTGATCATCTTACTAACCTGGCATGTTAATTTTATTTTATTTTTAAATTTTTATTTCATTTTGAGTCAAGTATAATCTCTTTAAATTCTCTCTTTAATTTTACTTTTCATTACTCGAGGACGAGTAAATGTTTAAGTTTGGGGGAGTTTGATAAGCATAAATTATATCTATTATTTTCACTCTCTTAACTTAATTGATTGCTCATTTTAATAAGAATATTAGGCTTTTTATATGTTTAATTGCTATTTTACAGGTTTGGAGTCAATGGAGTAATTGTGGATAAAAATCTCAGGAAAACAAGACAAAACATAAAATGTTACAGTATATCGCTACAGTTCCCTTAAACAGTAACACGCGAACAGTATCCGCGCTACAGTGCTGTAGCTATACAACTCCAAGACTCTAATTAATCCCTATATAAAGGTCACTCATTTCAGACCTAAAGGAGATATAACTTAGGGCTCTTAAAGCTACAACATATTGAATGAGAGCAATTTTTAGAGAGAGAAGCAAGGGAAATTTAAGGAAGTAAGAGATTATTGGCGAATCTTTGGCGTATCAACCAACTGCGAATTGACGTCTATATTGGTTTGCTGTTGGTTGTATCATGTTTATTTTATTTTTCAGCAATAATTCTCTTGTTATCATGAGCTAAATTTATTATCTAGGGTTATTATTTGAACTCAATATGTGAGCTTAATTGTTGGATCTTTTTAATATTTATTTGAACTCAATTCTTCATTATTCAAATTATTTGTTCTTAATTCTTCATTATATCTGATCAATATTGTGATTGCTTTAGTAGTACTTTGATAAACTCGAAAGAGGCATCATTGTATTTAGACCTAGATAATTTGATGCATGATTGTAGAGTAACATTCAATGTTGCATATGCAAGTTTCGAATTAGGATATGAATATACCTAATTGGCATGTATGGTCAATAAGACTTATTCTTAATGAATCTTTATTTATTACAAGTACCATAGAAATATAGGTATTTGGTAAATTAGGATATACTTGCATGACCTTGGAAGAGGCTTGTGAATACATTAGTGTTTTGACCAATAATAAGAATTGAGGGATATAAATATTAAATGGATTAATCTTTAGAAACCATATTGAAGGATAGTAATTAACCATAGGCTTTCTCTATATTGCTATTTTCTTATTTTAATTAAATTGTCTCATTTATTTTCTGCACTTTTATTTTATTCAAATTTATTGCAAAATTAAGATTTGATTTTTCTGAATAATTATAAAAAAGATATAATTTTAGTACTTGGTAGAAAATAAAAATTATCCGTGTGGGTTCGACATCCGACTTTGTAAGTCCCTTTATTACTTGTTACGATAGCGTATACTTGCGCTTAATTATAAAATATAGAAATATCGCATCAAGTTTTTGCGGAAGAGCAAAAATCCAATTTCTTAATGCTAAATACAATAAGTTTTATATGCATCACATAAATGTAAATTACATAGAGATTGAGAATTTATTACCTTGAAAAGTCTTAGATTTTTGGTCGAACTAGAGAATCGCGATGAAGCAACTTATTCACAATTCTAGTTCCCTAACACGGTAGGCTTAGGGAAGCTAGAATTGTAGCTCCAATCCAACTAGGATTTAGCTCTTACATCTTAGGGAGATTAAACTTATGTAGGTGATAGAGGGCCAATACGTGTAATTATTTAGTACCATAACTTGATGGTGACAATTCAAGCATTTGAAGACCTATCATTCAAGCTAATAATTTTGAGCTTAAACTAGATATTATTTAGATGATTCAGAGCATAATAAAGTTTGAGTGTTTGCTTAATGGTGATCCAAACCAACATGTCATGAATATTTCAAAGATTTATGATACGTTCAAGTATATTAGGGCATTAGATGATGCAATTCACCTTCAAAATTTTTCTTTCTTACTTTGGCATAAGGTGAAAAATTGGTTGAATTCCTTGCCAGTTGGATAAATCACTATATATGATGATTTGGCTCAAAAGTTTCTAGAAATATTTTCCCTTCAGCAAAGATGGTTAAATTGAGAAACGACATGACTTCATTTTGATAATAAATCCCTTTATGAGGCCCAAGAGTGTTATAAGATGTCCACACTATGGGATTTTAAATTTATTGTTGATGCATAATTTTTACAATAGTTTCATGAGGCATTTAAGAACCATAGTAGATGTAGTGAGAGTGGAGCTTTGATGGGCAAATCTACTAATGAAGAATTTATGTTGTTGGAAGAGATGACAACAAATAATTATTAGTGGCCTTTAGAGAGAGTGAATCTAAAAAGTGTTGTAAAATATTAATGACTTAAAAGCCATTGTAGCCCCAACTACACAAGTTAATGCTTTGTCCAAAAAACTTCATTCGTTAAATGTTACGCTAAATATAGGTTATTTGCAGCTTGTAAGTGTCGACGGAGAATCTTAGGCACGTGTGGGTGTATGCATGTGCAATTATGTCGATTACCTAACGCAGCAGAAATGTATAAATTTTGCAATAAATACAATATATTAATCGCATTAATATATTTATAGGCTAGATAACTCACCAAAACATGTAACGTTATACACGTATTTTTCTTGGAGTCCGCCTGGAGACCAACACGCGTGCAGTTCTAGTCACCAACTCAGTGGACTTGATGAGCTAGAACAGCAGCTCTATATTCAGTCTAGGATTAACTCTTAATCCCCAAAATGGCCGGGAGTAAATTTATATCCTTTTCTCCAAAAAGATAAAAAAAAATGGAGATTTGAAACAATTTACAATTGCTCCGATTGAAAGCGTAGGTAAAATGAAAAAATTTCATTTTCCCTCTCCCTTTTTTTTTTCTTTCTTTCTTTCTTCTTCTTTTCTTCTTTCTTTCTTCTTTCTCTTTCTCTCTATTTCTTTTTTTCTCTCGACCGATTTTGGCCAAATTTCACTTGCTTTTCTTTCTTTATTTCTTTATATATATAATATAATATAATATATAATATAAAAAGAAAGATATTTGATTATTTAACAATTAAATAATCAAAATGAGAAATGACCATTTTGCCCCTCATGAATAGTTACCAAGTTTACCTCCTAGTGGGTCCCACTAAATTTCACACTTGGGTATACTTAACTGAGGGTCCACAATACGCTATGTCATTATATAATTAGTAAATAACAATTATTAACTAATTGTTGTATTTAACACTTAAATACAAACTCGACTTGCATGCATTCCCGTGGTAGTGCTGAATATTGCTGGATTAAATAATTTAATCCGGCATGCTGCCCTAGGGCACAACGAGTACACTCCATATCGTAGGACTCCCTAGGTTCTACGCTCAATTTGTCAAATGGAACTATTCCATGAGTCCGTGAGCAATGCCCCACGCACACGTCACGGATATACAAACTAACACGTTGAGCCATACAAGCTGAGGTTACAATGCATACGTATAGTCCTTCCGTCATCATATCCTGGATTTGCGAGGATATAAATTATCACCATCAAATCCCCATGTGCCTCATCCATGTCTTATCTCTAGACTTGTATCTCATTGAACAATATGCGCAAACTCCTTTGCCATATTGTTCTACCCTGGCGGAACTCTTTCCCATGATGATTGCTTGTGGCCACAAGACTTTATGAGATACAGTCTCGAAGCATCTTGATATTAAACTCCATATGAGAGCTGACGGATCCCATATCTGTACGCACCAGACTCCATAAGCATCGAACTATACCCAGCGGTCACACCATGAAAGGTCTGTGACATGCGTGGAACCAAAGTTTGGTGGATCACTTACAAGCCCACCATGGCACTCAGATCAAAGGACCACGTATACTACTCAACTTGAGAGGGCCTTCTATTGACGGATTACACTAAATGTCTATCGAAGACCCTCGTGAGTCTGTCCCATATCCAGTTCTAACTAAATACCCATATGTCAATATGAGCTCCAATCTCACGGTCGACTAGGAAAGACCATCTATACACTATAGATACGACATATGCTGATCTATATATAAAGGTATCCACCGACAGACCCGCATCGGCAGAAATAGATTAGGGATAATTATTCAAGAACATACTTGCGCAACTTGCATTTTCTGGCACCCGATTGCAACTCTTGCAACTATGCAATTACTAGTATTTTCCTAGGTCTATGTCCTATTACAGACAAGGCTTCAACTCTTGGATCTGTTGAGTATTATAAACAGCTAATACTTAACTGCGCTAACATTTAGTAATTATATGTCTCAGCGTGGCTAACTATGAGCCCTTTTCTAAACTCTTTAGATCTGATCCGAACTCTTTCAGATCTATAATGTCTGTAATGTTACATGCATAATACCATATAAATGGGTATTAACGATTTAATGGGAATGTACACTTATATATATACACAAGTACATGTACATTCAAGGATGGCACGTAAGCACTGACCCTAACAGTAAGAATTATAGTGACAATCACATGATTAACCAATGCCCTTCTAATGATGAATTTGCACAATACGTCACCAATTTCAATGGGTAACAGAACAAACCATATTCTAACTTCTACAACATAAGTGGAGGAATCCTTTGAACTTTTTATAAGGTAATGATCAAGGGCAATCTTCAAAGCCTATGAATCCTTCTAGATTTCCATCACATCTCAACATAAGAAGAAATTGACTTTAGATGAAATATTTATATATTACATGAAGCAGATAAATACTCTCCTACAAAGTCAAACAGTCATTCTACAAAGCCAACCTGCTTCTCTACAGACTTTAGAGACTTTAATAGGTCAATTGGCTACATCTATTGACATTTATCAATAAAGATCTTTGCTAAGCAATACGAAAGTCAATCTAAGAGGGGATACATAATAATTAAAAGCTATCACATTGAGGAGTGGAAAAAAAGTATCTGATACTGCTGAGAAGTCTGAATATAACAAAAAAGGCCTCTATAAAAAAGAAGTGAAGAATGAAGAAAAAATGTCCAAGAAAAAAGAAAAACAGTGTAGAATAATGACTTAAATCCCTATAATCCACCATTACTATTTCCCCAACATCTTTAAAAGTAGAAACTTGATAACCAGTACTATAAATTACTAGAGGTATTTAAGAAATTGCATATTAATATACTTTTTTCAACACTGATAAGGGCAAAATTATCATATATTTTCTCATGCTTTTATTTTAATATTTTATTGTTTTATGAGAATAGATGGCTATTTATGTGCTTTATTGTTATTTATAGGGACTTGAACGAAATTTAAAGAATTGTAGCGAAAATAGGGACTAAAATGCAAAGTTTTCAAAATATAAGTCCATCCCCCCAGCGCTAAGAAGACTATCACCCCAGCTCTGGAATAGTGATCAAAATTAGAAAAATGACCTGTTTAAGTCGCGTCTGGCGTTCCAGAGCCAAAGAGTCACCGCGCCAGCGACGCTCCAGAGCCCTAGCGCTATCAACATACCGCTCCAACGATGAAGCCGTATTCATGCAGCACCCCAGCGCCAATATCACACCGCTCCAGCGGTGATAGCTTTTTCACGCGTCACCCCAGCGACAACTGCATAGCGCGCCAGCGGTAGTGTGAGTCCTAGTCCGACGAGAATTGACATTTTCAAGCTCATATCAATCCCTATAAAAAGCCACTCGTTCCCAACCTTCAAGAATCAATCCAAGACGACCCAAGAGCACCAAGAATACAGAGCACGAGTCTTGGAGAGCAATAGAAGTTTTTATTGAAGCAACTTTAGAGAGAGATTCAAGGCGTTCTTCAGCATCAAGAGTTCCTAGGCAGCGCAATTAAGAGCAATTCGACGTCTATATCGGTTTGCTAATAATTGTATCATGATTTATAATTATTTTTACTGCTGTTCTCTTGTAGCCATGAGCTAAACTTATTTTCTATGGTTAATATTTGAACTCAATATGTACGCTTAATTGCCATATCTTTTAGTATTTAATAAACTTAGTCCTTTATTATTTAAATTACGTGTGTTTAATGCTTCAATATATCTGGCCAATATATGGTGAATGAGTTGGTAATATATTGATAAACTCGGAAGAGGAATCATAATATTTAGACCTAGGTAATTTGATGCATGATTGTAGAGTAACATTCAATGTTACATATGCAAGTTTCAACTTAGGATAGGAATATACCTAGTTGGCATGTATGATCAATAAGATCTAATCTTAATGAACCTTAGTTTATTACAAGTACCATAGGAATATAGGTATTTGGTAAATTATGGTATACTTGCATGACCTTGGAAGAGGCTTGTGAATACATTAGTGTCTTAATCAATAACTAAGACTAAGGGAGTTAAATATTAGAAGATTAATCATTAAAAAGCATATTGAGGGATAGTATTAATCCTAGGTTCTCTCTACGTTGCTATCTCCCTATTCTCTTTGCATTGTGTTTTTATTTTTATATTTTCTACATTCATTCTTAGATTTTTTTTTTTTTTGAATAATTATTAGAAAGACATAATTTTAGTAATTGGTTAAAAAGAAAAAAATTATCCCTGTGGGTTCGACATCCGACTTATTTAGTCTCTTTATTACTTGCATACGATAGTGTATACTTGCACTTAATTTTATAATATAGAAATATCGCATTAAACACCTTGGAGTAAATGCCCAAATATGTCAAATTCATGAAGACACTTGTCCAATAAAAGAAGACTTAGAGATTTTGAATTAATGGAATTAAAAAAGGAGTGCAACACCATCTTATAGAAGAAATTGTTGCAAAAGCTCAAAGTTTCATAAAGTGTCTCTCTTTCATGCACCATTGGAAATCAATTCTTTGAAAAAGTTCTCTATAAGTTGGGAGCTAGTATTAATTTGATGTTGTTGTCCATATACAAGAAGCTGGAATTAAGGGAATTGAAGCCAAAAATGTTATGTTGTAACTTACTAACAAATCAATCACCTATTTAAGGGGCGTAATAGAAGATGTATTGGTAAAATTAGATAAATTTATTATCCGCACAAATATCATTATTATTAGTATAGAAAAGCATTGTGAGATTCTAATTATCCTTAGAAAACCATTCTTAGCTACAAGCAGAGTACTCATAGATGTGTAAAAATGAGAGCTTACAATAACAGTCCAAAGCCAAGAGGTAACAATTAAAGTTTTCAAGGAAATGAAGTTTCCAAGGGAATCTAAAAATTGTTCTAGAATCAACGTAGTATATGAAGCTAAAGAAAGATGCCTCTTATAGTTATATATATAAAACAAATAAATTCCATTCCAAATCTTTTGAGAAAGAAAGCTATATAAAGGGAAAATTATAAAGAGGCGGGATAAAAAGTACATAAATAGAAATTCAAACTAGCTAGTAGGGTTTTGTCTTTCATTCAAGATTAAAACTCTTCCTTGGAAAAATCAGAACAAGATAGCCTAAGCCACTTCTTCAAAGTATTTTTATGGAGTTATAGAAGTCAAGGATGAGAATTCCAAGAGGTCTTTTAAAGATAATGGACAAAAATCTCAAGCAATATCATAGATGAGAGATCGATCGAATAAAGTCCTCTATCACTCTAAACAATCCAACATAAAGAAAGGATGACAACAAGCTGATTATGTTAAATCATACCCTTATTAGAAGAAAACTCAAGACATTTTTGTTAACATGATCTAGGGTGTATGAATATGATTGCGCACATGTTGAAAACATTAAATACAGGTATCATATACATTATTTTGCCGCTAAAATAAGCATATAATCAACATATACACATGTAAATTAAATCATTAACACCTTGAAGTGAATCCTTATGCAATACTAGTTTATAACAATCTGGTAGAATTGTGAATCTAGTATAGCAACTATCAAATTTCCACAAGTATTTAACCTTTAAACACTTTTTTTTTACAAGTTTTTGTTACTTAAGAGAAAAAGATATTAATTATTCGTGTTTTCCTTTTTATTTTTCTTACAATCCTATGTTTAGAAAAAACATCTCTCATTCAAATCAAATCTCTCTCATTTTTTCTTCATCCATCTTTGCACACCCTCATAATTAATTGATCAATGTTTTTAGTGGTTGTTACAATAATTCACATGTGCTCTATCCAAAAACATCACTAAGTGGCCAACAATCAAAAAACAAATTTTAGTGGTTATCTAAAATGATCAAAATAATGCACCATTATTTAATAAATGGTGCTCCACCAAATTACGTATATGTTTCCACCAAATGGTGAAAACATAACATGGCCTCCTTCATCAGATATGTCTCTTATTAATAAATTAATAATTCATTTACTTATTAAATTAATAATTATTCAGTTATTCAAAAACTATTTGAATAATTAATATTACCATATTTGATTTTACTATTATGGTTAATGGGTGAATTTATGGTAAAATAATTCCTAGATCAAAATTATGCCACTTGCCAACATCTTAATATTTAAGTCTAGACAAGTGCACAACGTAAAGGATCTTAAAATATATTTTTGGTTAATAGGAATTTCTAGGATGGAACTATTCAATTCAAAATGCTACCCAGTGCACAATGAATACACTTTATATTGTGAGACTCTCTATGTCTAGCCTAATTTGTCATCTGAAAGTCCTTTATACATCTGTGAATAATGCCCAATACACACGTTACGGATTTTGCAAAGCAGTACATTAAACTATACAAGTGAAGGTTATAATATTTACGTATAATCTTTTCATCATTTATATCTAGGTAGAGCAAAGATATAGATCAACACCGTTAAATCTCCATATGCTCGACCGTAAGCTTATCTCCAGATTTGTATTTCAATAAATAATATCTGCAAACACTTTTGTGATATTATTTATCTTTGCAAATATTATTTATCCCTAGGGTAAAACTCTATTATGAGGAATTACTACTTATGGCCATAAGACTTTCTGAAACATAATCGTGGAGCATTAGGGTATATTACTCACCCAAAAGAGCTGATGTATCCCATATCTATATATACTAGACTTTATAAGCATCAAACCAAACCCAGCAACACCTAGTAGTAAGACTATGAAATGTTTTTGATATGTGTGGAACCAAAGTATAATGGATCACTCACAAGGCCACCATGGCACTCAAGTCAAAAGACCATGAATACTACTCAACTTGAAAGATCCTCAATTGACAACTTTATGGGATATCTATTGGAAGTCTTCATGAGTTTGTTTAGTACCCAGTCCTTACTGAATACCTGTATCTCTTTACAAGCTTCCACTAAACGCATGGTTTGCTTGGACTAACCATTTGGACCATCTAAATATAAACATACTTATCTATATATATTATAAGATTTTTATCGACAGACCCGCATCAGTAAAGATAAATAAAAAATATAGTATTTGAGAACACATTTGCATAATGACATTTTCATAGCACCATTTACAAATCTTTGCACCTATGTCATTACTAATATATTCTTAGATCTTTGTCCCATTTCATACAAAGTTCTAACTCTTATAACTTGCTAACTCTTAGCATTTATAACTCTTAGTGTTGTTAATTCTCAACATTGATCTAAACTCCTTTATACTAAATCTGAACTCTTTCAGATCATACAATATCTAAAATATTACAAATATTTTACCATATATATATATAATAAAACTAGCAATTTAATAAAACAATAATAATATAAATATTAAATAAATATTTATACATAAAAAGGATGACACGTAAGCATAAATCCCAACAAATCCAACTTGCTTTAGTGTCATTCACAATGGTATCCAATGCCTATGACTCCGTATGTCTTTCAAATACTTTTGGAGTTAAAGCTTTAGTGAGTGAGTCCATTACATTATTTATAAAGTCTACTCTACAAATTATTACATCTCCTCTAGTCAAGATTTCTTTAATGATATAATATTTTCTTTCTATATGCTTAGACTTTTGGTGTGTTCTCAGCTCTTTAGTTTATGCAATGGCTTCATTGTTGTCTCAAAATAATGGTGTAAGATCCATTGCACTTGGAACTATTTCAAGTTTAGCAACAAATTTGTGTATCCACACTGCTTCTTTTGCTGCTTCTGAGGCTGTAATATATCATGCCTCTATTGTGGAATCAACTGTGGATGATTGTTTGTTGTTATTTTAACTTACTACAACACCGTAAAGAATGAATACATGCCTAGATGTAGACTTTCTATCATCTAGATCAGACTAGAAGTCTGAATATGTGTATCTTCTTACTTGTAAGTTACTTTATCCATATATCAAAAATTTGTTCTTAGTACCATTAAGATATTTGAGCATATGTTTTATAGCCATCCAATGGCCTTCACGTGGATCAGAATGACGCTAGCTTGTAAAACTTACAGCTATATTGATGTTAGGTTTCGTACGCATTAGCGCATACAACAGGCTTCCTATAGCTAATATATATAGTATGTTAGACATTTTAACTTTTTCATCTTCACTCTGAGGACACATCTTCCTTGAAAGATGAACACTATGCTTAAAAGGTTTGTTAATTATCTTATAGTTACTGAAATTATACCTTTCTAAGACATTATGTATGTACGATGATTGCGAGTGTCCTATAAGCCTCATATATCTATCTCTATAAACCTTTATACCCAGTATATTTAGGTAGCTTTTGCCTGACTATAATATACCAATACCATTTTCAATAATGAGTATATCATCTATATAAAGAACTAAGAAGACCACCATTTTTCCACTACCCTTTTTAAACACATATGATTCTTTTTAGTTCTTGATGAAACTAGAACTTCTCATTGCTTCATCAAAATGAATATTCTAACTTTAGGAAGCCTGCTTAAGTTTATAAATAAACTTCTTCAGTTTGCATACTAAACCAAAAGTTTGGCTAGATGTAAAATTTTTCAGGTTGTTCCATATTGATCTCTTCTTCAAAATATCCATTTAAGGACATTGTTTTTATATCCATTTTCCAAAATTCATAGTTATAATATGCAGCAATTACCAATAAATTTGGAATTGACTTAAGCATCGTTACTGGCAAGAAAGTTTCCTTATAATCGATTCGAAATCATTAAATATAACCTTTCGCCATCAAACGAGCTTTGAAAGTTTCTACTTTCTTATCGGGTGCACACTTCTACTTGTAAATTTATTTACTATCAATTGGAACAATTCCATCTAGAATGTTAACCAAGTACTAGACTTAATTTTGATGCATTGAGTTAATTTTGAATTTCATAGGCTCTTACCATTTTCCCAAATCAATGTCCAACATCACATTTCTATAAGTTAAAGGATCTTTTTCTTTAATCAAGAAAACACTATGAGCTCCTTTAGGTATTGAACCATAACATTTAGGTGGCCTTGATATCCTTTCCGACCTACGTGGAGGGTGTATCAAAGGTATTCCACTCGATTGAGTATGAGGTCTATCGTTAGTTCATTTACATCCTGATTAAGTTCATCTATTTCAATCTTTCTATAATCTTCACAAATCATGAGAAACTATTTCTCTAGAAAATGGCATTTTAACAAAAGAACACATTTTATTCCTCAAGATCATAGAACTGGTACCCCAATGAATTCTTAGAATATCCAATAAATCGATACTTATACCCTTTAGGTGCAAGTTTATCTTGTTGCATAACTTTTACGAAAGCAGGACAGTCCCAAATCTAAACATATTTAAGACTAAGTTTCCTTCCATTCTATATCTCATAGGGAGTAGAAAGAACAATTTTTTGATGGAACTCTGTTCAATATATGAGCAGTAGTTTCTAGAGCATAGCCCCAAAGATATTCAAGGAGATCAGTGATGCTCATCATCGATTATACTATATCTAATAAAGTCTAATTTTTTCTCTCCGAAACACCATTATGTTGAAGAGTACCTGGCGGACTATGTTAAGTAAGAATCTCATTCTCATTTAAATAATCCAAAAAATTACTACTCATGTATTCACCGCCTCGATCTAATCAAATGCACTTGATATACTTTTCGGTTTGTTTACTTTGAGTCAAAACTCTTTGAACTTTTCAAAAGTTTCTAACTAGTGTTTTAGTAGAAACACATATCAAATCATGATAGATCATCAATACAGATAATAAAGTATTGAAACCTTCCCATTGTACTGTGATTCATTGGACCACATACATCATTATGTACAAGTTTCACTAAATCAGTGGCGTGATGTCTAACACCAGTAAATAGAGCTTTGGTTAATTTCGTTTGAATGCAAGATTCATAAATGGGATAAGGCTCTGGGTCAAATCAGGCATCCAACCATCCTTAACTAAATAGATTAAGCATCTCACACCTATATGATCTAATCTTAAATACAAAAATTCTTTAGCATTCATCTGTGTATTCATGACATTTCTTATTGTATCTAATGTATTGTGGCCATTAATCAACTGACATTCAACTAATATCCAAATCATACAAACATAAGGAACAGCTTTAAACATACATATGATATTTAGCACATAATAACAATTATTCTATACAATAGTTTTATTATATGTAAGAAGTAAATTAAGATGTCTAATAGCCTGGACCTGTAGAAAATCTCCATTTCCAATACAAAGATGTACTTCTCTAAGCTGTAATGGTCTAACTTTCTTCAGACCCTATAATATATTGCAAATATAAGAAGGACAAGTAATATCTAATACCCAGCCAGTACTAGCATCAAATGCTAAATAAATGTCAATGATAGGTAAGTGCATACTTGAGGGGGTCTTCTTAATCGTGACAAGATATTTTGGACAGTTCTGCTTCCAATGCCCATCCTCATTACAATAGAAACATTTTTCTTTTTGCTTTGTTCTTACATTGGGGCTTAGATATGTATTACTTTTGAAGACCCATTTTGGGAGTATGCTTTATTTAATTTTTTATTATTCCCTTTGAACTTCTTAAAAGTTTTTGGGGCAAAAGATGAAGCATTCTGAACATAGAGCGTCATGGCCCTTTGTTTGTAACCTCTTAAGCTATTTTTAGCATGTTATGCAAATCAGAAAAAGTAAGGGTCAATCCTTCCATGTTGAAGTTCATGATGAACTGTACAAATAACCTTAGAAGTGATTAAAAAATCAAACTAGTCCCCAATTTATTACTTAGTAAGATATCCATGTTTCAAGCTTCTTAATATAAGATACAAGCTTGAGGACATAGGGATTCACTAGACTGCCCCTGAGTAGTTTACCTTGAAAGAGAGATTTGGTAATGTTGTATATTTTAACTTGAAGCCGGTTGCCAAATAACTCTTTCAGGTGGAGCATTATACTCCCAGCATTATCCATGTGGACATGTTCCCTTTAGAGCTCTGTGGACATCGAGTTGAGGATATATGTTTTGACTTTCCAATTTTCATTCAACCATTTTTGATATGTCTTCTTTTCTTCTGGAGAAGCATCATAAAAAATGGCTTAGGGAAGGCGTTAATCCATTGCATATCCATGCTTTTCAGAATCCAAAACTATTTTAAAATTCATAGCCAATCAGGATAATTTTTTGCACCTTTGAATTGGTGAACACAAAGGATATGAATTAATAGGTTACTTGAAGCCATTCGGTCTTGATAAGATAAAAGAAAAAATGTTAACAGAATATTTTAATCGCTAATAAATAACGTTTTAAATCATGGACATAACAATTTTATATTTTTTAATCTCAAAATGCCCTCCCACTATTTTACATAATCCCTTTAATCTCTCAAACGAGAAAATGATAGTTTTAAATTCTTTAAACTATATAATGAGAAGTGGATCCTATTAGCATTTTACTCTAGCCTCTTGTTAATTGCATCTCATGCAACTCTTACCATTGATCCTAAATACATCTTATCTTCACACTTTAGCAATATTAGATAAGTGTATTCTAGATTAATTTGTCAATTATCAAATATATATTACCAGTATAACCCTCATAATGTAGTAATATTGGGCAATATGTTCACATATATTTGTCTCATCTTATGTTTAACTGACATAGCCTGAATTACTCCAACAAATCAATTACATTGTAGCAATATTAGGAAAGACATAATTGAATCGTCTAATACTGTATTGACAAGATAGATCGTTGTATAATATTATCTTATAATACGTTATTATTTAATCTAATTAAGAGAGATTTTAATGATATATAATTTTTTAAATTATTATTACCATTAACAATTATAATAAATTTTTGCATCTCATACGAATCTAATTTACAATTAGAATATTTGTTTATGCAAGTACAACTAACCTACACCAGTAGGGCTTCCATTGTGGTTAATCAACATAAACAAATATTTACAATATTTAAAACAATTATAATTGTATTAAATGAACCTCACATGCAAAAATTTCAAATTGGAGTGTATTGTTCAGAATGATCAGGGTTAAAAGTTGAACAAATTTATTTTTTAGTCTTCAACCTAAAGTGACCTAGGTTTCTGACTTACGAATGCCTCAGCGTTCAATACTTGAATGTTTTGATGTTCTATCTGATGAACACCCTTGTATTTTTCCCTTTGAATGCTCCTACTATAAACAACTTAATACCTCAATGTTATACAACGAATGCTCCAGCGTTCATCGATGAACGCCCCAGTATTTGGTTTGCAGTGTCGCTGCATTCTTTCAATATAAACTATTTTTCTACCCCTTAAATAATTTAAAATATAATTTTCACTATTTTCAGGCATTCTGAACACTTCATATAACACTCCAACAACCCAGAAACATAATAAACTTGCTTTGATACCACTTGTTAACATGTTTTAGAGTGTATGCATATGATTGTGTACATGTTGAAAAAACTAAATACATATATTATATACATAATTTTACAGCAGAATTAACATATAATCAATATTTACACATGTAAATTAAATTATTAACAACTTAAGATTACAAAAACATACCTTTGAAGAGCTTCGGTTAAGATTTCAATTCTAGAGCTCACCTTAAAGTGAATCCTTGTACAATACTACTTTATAGCACTCCAATGGGATTGTGAATCTAATATAGCAACTATCAAATTTCTAACAACAAGTATTTAAGCTTTAAACACTTTTTATTTTACAAGTTTGTGTTACTTAAAAGAAGAAGAGATGAATTACTCTTGTTTTCCTTTTGTTTTTCTTACAACCCTTTGTTTAGAAAATAACTCTCTCACTTTTTCTTCATCAATTTTTACACAACATTAGAATGAATTGAACAATGTTTTTAGTAGTTATTACAACATTTCACATGTGCTCATCCAAAAACATCACTAAGAGGCCAACAATAAAAAAACATATTATGGTGGCTACCTAAAATGATCATAATAATGCACCATCATTTAATAAACGGTGCTCCACCAAATTAGTTATATGTTTCCATCGAATGGTAAAAACTTAACATGGCCTCCTTCATTAGATATGCCTCCTATTAATAAACTAATATTTCATTTATTTATCGAATTAATAACTATTTAGTTATTCAAAATCTATTTGAATAATTAATATTACTTTATTTGATTTTACTAACATGGTTAATGGGTGAATTCATGGTAAAAACAATTATGCCACTTGTCAATGTCTTATTAGTTAATAACTCTCATAAACTAATTAAGTGATGTATTGTATATTTAAGTCTAGACAAGTGCACAACCTGAGAGACCCTGAAATATATTTTCAGTTAGTTGAAATTTCTAGGATAAGACTGTTTAATCTAAAATATTGCCCCAATGCATAATAAATACACTTCATATTGTGAGACTCTCTAGGCCCACAGCCGATTTGTAATATGGAACTCTTCTATACATCTACAAACGATGTTTCATACACACATTATGAATTTACAAAGTGGTGTGTTAAACCATACAAGTTGAGGGTATAACATATACGTATAATCCTTGCATCATTTATATATGAGTTGAGCGAAAATATGGATTAACACTATTAAATCTCTATATGCTCGATGGTAAGCTTATCTCCGGACTTGTATTTCAATAAATAATATCTGCAAATACGTTTATGATATTATTGTTGGTTGTTGATTTATTTAAGGTGTTTGCATGTGGTATATGTGTTTAACAATAAAATATACATATCTCATACATATCTATGTACAACGGAAGCATAAACATTTGTAATAAACGCAATTATTTCATATTAATCAAATTAACAAAAACAAAATTGAGAAATTACCCTTAAAGCCTTTGGATAAACAATTGTTGAAATCCACTGAAATGCAAACGTTGATCAATTCTAGTAATCAACAATGGTGGGATTGATTATCTAGAATAGCAATATTTGATCCAACAAAAGTTTTAACAAATTAAACTTTTGTTCTAATTTTTCTTTGATTAACACTTAATCAATTAATCACAAACCTATTTTTGCTTAATTGGTTTTTAAGCCTAATAAAATAAAATAATGAATTCAACAATCAAATCCAAAATTAAGAAAACAATTTTTCTTTCCTTTCTTTGTTATGGCTAGCCAATCACTTAGCAAAAAATGAAATTAACATTATTAATTTTAATTACATTTTGCTAATATATACAAATGAGTTTAATTTCATTTTATTTCACTTAATTTCAATCTACATTTAACTTAACCTAACCATAGTTAACTCTAAACCCTAGTTAGGTTAAATAAACATTTAAATTTTTTAACTGTAGTTAAGTAACTTAACTATGGTTAGGTTAACCTTTACTTGACCATTAAGTAAGGTTAACTTAACTTAACCATATGATTAACTTTTAATCATAGTTATATTAAATTATTTATTTAAATATTAAATAAATAAATATTTATTTGAATTATTTAATAGTTAAATAATCATTAAGTAAAATTACATTTATGTCCTTACTAGGTTACCAAATTAACCTAAAGTAGGTCTCACCATTAAACCGTTTACTTTAGTTAACGTAACCATAGTAAATTGCTAGATTTTACTGTATTAAATTATTCAATACGGTTCGCTGCCCAAGTGCTTAAAGAGTACATTTCATATTGGGACTCCCTAGGTCTACACCCGATTCGTCAAATGAAACTATTTCATAAGTCCGTGATCGATGTCCCATGCACAAGTCACAAATATTACAAATCAGTGCGTTAGACCATACATGTTGAGGTTACTACATATTCATATAATCCTTTCGTCATTATATCCTAGATGGGTGGAAAATAGATCATCACTGTTAAATCCCAATAATCTTATCTGTGAACTTATCTTCAAATTTGTATCTTAATGAACAATATACGCAAAATCTTTTACTATATTGTTCAACCCTATGGAAACGCTTTTTTCAGGTTTACTGCTTATAGCCATAAGACTTCATAAGATACAATCTTAAAGCATCAGATATACAACTCATCTATGTGAGCAGGTGGATCTCGTATCTACGTACACCAAACTCCATAAGCATCGGACCATACCTAGCGACACGTAGCGGTAAGACCATGAAAGGTCTCTGACATACGCGAAACTAAAGTATGGTGGATCATCCACAAGCTCACCATGGCGCTCAGGTTGAAGGACAACAAATACTACTCAACTCGAGAAGACCTTTCTTTGACGAATTCATAGGATATCTATTGGGGTCCTTATGAGTCCATTCAGTATCCAGTCCTAACTGAATATCAGCATGTCTATATAAGCTTCCACTAAGCTCATAGTCAACTAAGAATAACCATCTAAATAATACAAATATAGACATACACTAATCTATATAATAGTGATTCACCGATAGACTCGTATTGGTGAATATAGACCATGAACACTATATTTAAGAACGTACTTGCATAATGACATTTTCTAGTGTCTATTGCAACTCTTTGCAATTATGTCATTACAAGTGGACTCTTAAGTCTTTGTCCCATTATAGACAAGGTTCTATCTCTTTAGATCTCGTTGACTCTTATAACCTACTAACTCTTAATAGTGCTAACTCTTAACATTTATAACTCTTAGCGTTGCTAACTCTTAGCCTTGGTCTAACTTCCTTTAAAATAGATTTTAACTCCTTCAGATCATACAATATCTACAGTGTTACGTGTTTTATTATCATTTAATAAAGGTTATTAGCGATATAATAAAATATAAATATTACAAAATAAATATTCATACGAACAGGGATGACACATAAGCACAAACCTTAACAATTATTTATCCCTAAGGTAAAACTCTTTTTCTGGAAATCACTGCTTATGGCCATAAGACTTTCTGAAATATAATCTTGCAGCATTAGGATGTTTTACTCACATAAATGAGCTGATGGATCCTATATCTATGCACATCAAACTTCATGAGCATCAGACTATACCCAACAGTCATACCATGAAAGATTTTTGATATCTATGGAAGCAAAGTTTGTTGGATCACTCACAAGCCCACCATGGCATTCAGGTTAAAGGATCATAAATACTATTAAACTCAGAAAACACTCCATTAATGGCTTTATAAGATGTATATTGGAGGTTTTGTGAATCTATTCAGTACTCAGTCCTTACGGAATACTTGTATCTCTATACGAACTTTTACTAAACTCATGATTTACTAAGATTAACCATCTAGGCAATTCAGATATAGACATACATTGATTTATATATATTATAACATCTTTACTGACAGACCAACATTAGTGAAGATAGATTAGGAACATAACATTTGAGAATATATTTGCATAATGACATTTTCTTAGCACCATTTGAAACTCTTTGCAACTATGTCATTACTAATATATTCTCAGGTCTTTATCCCATTTTAGGAAAGGCTCTAACTCTTTAGATTTCACTAACTCTTATAACTTGCTAACTCTTATCCATACTAACTCTTAACATTTATAATTGTTATCGTTGCTAATTCTTAGCAATAATTTAAACTGCTTTAGATTAGATTAGAACTCTTCAAGATCATATAATGTTTGAAACATTACAATCATCTTACTATATATATAAAATACAATTAGCGATTTAACAAAACAATAATAGTATAAATATTAAATAAATATGCATACATAAAAAGGATGGCACGTAAGCATAATCCCAACAATGTTTAGGTAATTTTATTCTTAAATAGAAAAGTAGGTCAGCATTTTAACACTAAGATGTTGGGTTGCTATACCACAAAGACAGAACCTCAGTGCCACGTTGCCATGAAGTTAGGGCTACAGTGCCAAAAGCTAGAAAATGAGCCCCAATTTCTAGGTGTCATTAGTGTAACACTAATATCCCAATAGTACAATATTGAGTCTCACTAATATATCCAGCTCTTTAACCATAGACTGCGGATAAAGATAGATGATAGCTAGGACGATTTAACTAACATGGTGGACTAATGAGCACATCCATCTACTATTAAGTAAGTGTTATATTCTTATCTCTTTCTATTGAGGATAATGTCAATCTTAAGTTTTGGGAAAGGAAACACCTCTCGATGTTAATTTTTGACTTTCTATCTTATCTATCAATTTTGCCTGCTATTTTTTCTCTTTTTTCTTTTTGCATATTAATTTTTTTTAGTTAGTTGTTAGTTTTAGGTTTGGTGTGATGTTTACTAGTCAATGATAAAAACTTGATTATGACTGATATAATTCTTGGGAAATGATAGATATCATAATTATTATATTTAATCCTTGTATCAAGTTGTTGCCTTGTTTTTTATTCCTTAAACATATTGAGCACATAAGTTATGATCATTTAGTTTGTTTGCTACTTAAAGAATATCTTAGAACTTGTTTGATTACCACTTGAGGAGAAATCTTAAGTTGTACATGATTGAAGAAATGATTTTAGGCCATATTTAGGTCGTTTAAGCCTTTAGTGCCCATCAAGATATATTTTTATCCCTAATCGACCACTTCGAGCCTAGTGATAATTTTGTTTTATTAACTACATCTATACCTTAGCCTTTAAATAAACTTCCCTTCATAAGACCCCTCACACCATAAGCATAATGGTCTTGTTTAAGGGTTATGAAAAGTATTGATCTTATGGAAGGAGTGGAATAAAGAGTCATTATGGGCTTTAATTGTTCAAAAGAGGATTTAAAACTTAAGTTTAGGGGTATAGTGACTTATTTAGAAAAACATTAATAAAAAAAGAAGAAAAAAGTGGATAAAATTTACTATACTCCTAGCTTAGAAAAAAAAAAGGAAAGAAAAGATTGAGCAATAAAGTGAACAATGAAATTTTAAAAATAAGTTTGGAAGACCTTTGGAAAAATTAATGAAAGGTAGGGATGATCCAAAAACAATTATGTACTTTTATTGTGTCAATTAACCCAAAATTTATTCATTTTATCCTACGTTTACCTTAGCCACACATTACAAGTTGAATAAAAATCCTTGAATCTATAAACTAATCCACATACAAATGACTAATGAGACTAACTATACACACACACACTAAGTGAGTCACATATGGGGTAAGGCTAGTGTATGGATCGACATTCTAGCTTTTATGGAATCTAGAGTTTTTCATGAGTTGTAGATTATGTCATCTTTGAGACAAGTTGTTAGACATCAACTAACCCATTATTTCTTTTTCTAGGTTGTAGTTTTCTCTCTTTACTCGAGGATGAGCAAATTGTCAAGTTTGAAGGAATTTGATAGGAGTAATTAATTCTTAAATTTTCACTTCCTTAAGCTTAGCATTTGTTCAATTTAAGCATGAATATTTGGCTTTTATATGTTTTACTATTATTTAGTAGATTGAAAGCCAACAAGGATAAATAAGGATGAAAATCCAAGGAAAACAAAGTATAAATATCAATTGCTACAGTATCTAGTAAAATAGTTTCCTCAATAACTTGCTACTAACATGGTTAATGGGTGAATTCATGCCAAGAAGCCAGAATGGGTATAATGTGAGCCCTATAGTGCCAAGAAGCCAAGACTAGGGCACTTGACATTGAATAAGAAAATTTGAGTCTAACTTATTTTTGAAGTTTTGCCCTAATTTGACAATAAAAGCCTAGTTCAAAAGAAAAAAAATTGGTTAATAGAGACAATAACTCAATGAGAGTTTAAAGCGATTTTTAGGAGAATTAATGTGGAAGATTGAAGATCGCAACAATATAGTTTTATTTCTTCATTCTTGATCTTTTAATTTTCTATGATGTTAATTTTATTACACTTTGGAACTCTTTATTTCATCATAAACATTTTTTTATTGTTTCAATTAGATCTTTACACGTATTTTAAACTATTTTTTCCCCTTGAGTCATATTATTCATTAATTGAGTTGTATATTTTATTTGTGTTTAATAATTTTTAAATGCTTGGTCACTATCAAAAATTGATTAAGCAGCCTTTATAAACTTGAAAAAGAGATTTTAACTTTAGCCATCAATAGAATAACATATGATCATTGTTATAATGAGTTCATGTAAGATAGGAATATACTTACATGACATATGCAACTATTAAAGAGAACCTAGGCTTACTAAATCCTTTCTTAATTTTTAATTCACATAGGAATATAGTTGATTATAAGGATATTCCTACATGACTATCAGAAGAGATTTGTAGATAATTTAAGATTTTGGGCTAGCAATTCTAGTTGAAAATTGATTCAAAGAGGGGAATTAGTAATTTAGGCGAAGTATAGAGTGAAGATTGAAACTCTAAGCTTATCTTTACTAATGAAATCATAAATTATACTATTCTAACTATTGTTATCTTTTATTTCTTTTTTTTTTGTTTTTACTTTTATTAATTTTGCATCTTTTATTCAGTCATTTGGATAAATTGAGAATTGATGTTAGTACTTAGTGAATTAAAATAACAAGTCCTCGTGAGAATGATACTTTACTCTCGTTATCTTACTTGTTTACAATAGTGTGCACTTGCGCTCTAATCTAACATAACATTTTCTCTCTCTTTGAACAACTAAAGATTGTAGAAAGTCTTAATCTAACCCAAAACCGATTGTTTATAATGGTTTTTTAAACAACTTGACCATTGAATCAATAAAAGGCTCTGAAATCCCAAGCTTACAAATGTAATTTTATTTTACTGACGTGATGCCTAAAGGGTATTGTTGACCATTGAATTAAATCCAATGGATGAAGGCATGTCCATGGCCCCAGTAAGTGATAGTAACTATATCCCCTAACCCTAAAGTTTTTGGTGTAGTGTAACAGACATGCTACATAAATTTCAAAGAAACGCCACCTAGTAATAAAAAAACCACCAAAATTTTAAATGTGGAATAGAAGAAAGCTCTATTCCATAAGGCCCGAGGACTCGCATTACCCAAACATTTTAAAAGCATCCCAAGCTTAATTTATCTGTGAATTATTCTCTAAACTAAGAACTACAATAAAGTTTTCATCATTAACAAATTAATATTGAAAACTAAGGGAACTCTGTTTCCCTCAAAAACCCCAACCTAGGGCCAGTCCATCAAAGGGCGACCCAAAATGATCAACAAACCTTGACCTTAAAATTTTGAAGAATATCTTGATCGAGGCCCACTATACTGGGACTTCTTACTCCTAAGCCCATTAATTGAAGAAGGCCCTATGCTAGTCTTAGGAGCATCATCAAGACCTCTATATAGTCCTTGGCTCTAAAGGTACCCTTAGCATCAACTAGTTTCCTTGGTAACCTTTTCATATCAAGCCAAACACCCAATCCCCGAGGATAGAACTAAAGTGGTACATGTTATCCAAGGACTTTAATTATCCTTGTCCCTAAGAATCTAAAAGCATCCCAAGATTTTCGAATAAGTTCTACTCTTATAATCTCAAAGTTTATTCAAATCAAAAAGGTAGGAATATGTCATAATTCTAATGAGACTCAATAATCTATAAGATAATCATCACTTATAAAAATAAGAAAAAATGATGGCATAAGTGACAAACCTTTTGGAAAATTACTAAAAAGGAATTCTAGAAAAATATTGAACCTCTTTCCTTACTGCTATTATCATTCTTTTTCACCCTTCATCTCCCTCACAGACTCATTGCTAACTTGTGCATCAAAAGATAATCATCGGTAATAAATTTAGGTGTGGCCTAACCATATCTATGGTTACAAGAACACTTTCAAGCTTCTGCGCATGTCAAAGGAGACTATTAAAGCTTAGTTTGGAGGGATCCAACCCACTATTTTAAAAAAATAAATTCAACTTCGTAGATCTAAAATTACTCAAATGTTTTGGTCAACTAGTTGATAACATTTATTGGTTGAGTTAGTTCATTTTTCATCTTTTTGTTAATACCACCGAGATTTAAAAATCATTATAAAAATTCTTTTGAGCTTTAAAGATAAGTCCATCAGAAACAAAATTGTTCAACCACTAAAAGAGAATTTGAAAATTAACAAAAAGTAACAATAGGGAACTTTGGAAGTATTAACAAACAGATAAGGAGATAATGAGTAATTAATCAAAATTATTTACTCGACAAATATGCATAATCATTCTTAGTAGAACTCAATCAATTTAAAATTAAATATATGTATATATTAATAAAAGTCAGTGTTGGCTCTTGAATGTCTTAATCGACTAATCTTGACCTAAAGATTATAAAACAGTGAACTCAAGATATTTAAAAGTTAACTTTCATGAATGAAAGAAAAGAACAAAGAACTAAAAAAAAGGTTAATAGACAACAAATGATTTTACTAAACGAACAATATAATAGATTTGACTAACTCAAGATGTTTTTGTACTAATTATATATATTTAGTGACATTCTAGAGGTCCCCGCAAAACCTCTTGAGAAATCAGCCCCTGCATCTGGACTCGTTAATTCGTCGGCCAAATATTCCATAAATTTAGTGGCGCGTAAAAAGACGTCGAACCCGTGTTTTGCACATGGCCATGTATTATATTTTTTATTAATTATTATATACAAATTGCTTTTATTGTTTTTAATATGCAATGACTTTTAAAGCGAATTTCCATTTTTGTTTTGCATACGTTTTGTACATGGGTACGTAGTCTTTATTATCAGCAATGACATCACATCATGATCACGTGCTAGAAATTGTCAATTTTTCTTATGCACCACCAAGCAAATTAATTTGAAAAATACAATGGAAAAAATAATAATATATCCTTACAATATAAGTTTAGAGTTATAATTTTCCTCTTTCATCACTTTTATAATAGTTTAAAAACTCAATAATTGATAATAAAGGACTCGTCAATCCTCTAAAAAATTTAAAAAGAAAGATATGATCATTAAAAATATACATTCCTCTTAATAGCAAGATATGAGTAGATAAATCTGATATTATAAAATTTTAAAATTCATCCTAAATACAATTTTACTTTATTCAGAATCACCTCACAGTCGAAACTTTGTCGTGAGAAAGTTACAGGACGAGACATATTAGAGAAGACGTATTAGAGAAGACATACTCTACTTTTTATATCTCTAATGTTGTTATAGAGCAATAGTATCGCAAGCATTTATTTAAAAAATACTCATAATTAATCTCATTTCTTTTGGATGTTGAATAAAATAATGAGCTCTTATTGAAAATTATAAATTCAGTCCAACTAGTTTTGAGTCATTCCATACAGAGAATTCAAATACTCATTACACCCATAGATATAGTCGTGAAAGAGGAAGAGGGTGTGTTTATCACCATTATGGTAGCCATTAATATCAAGAATAGACTAAAAAAGGGGAAAAATACCAAAACAAAGACAAAGACAATAGCATAGAGAATGAATTCCTTAACTATTATAAAAATACTTGTTATCGATGCAGTATAAAAGGGCATTGATCATATATATGTCGTACTCCAAATCATCTAGTGAAACTTTATTAGAAATCTATGAAGATAAAGAGAATGAATGTGGAGATAAATCTTATTGATGACTTTGATCTTACTAATCTAACTGTTTGTAATTTCTTTAAAGATAAAGAATTGAATGCCGATCATTAAGCTTTAAATTAATATCTTTATGTTTGGTGTTTTCTTTGTATATTAGTGTAATGTTTGTAATGTATTATCTTGAAGCCTAGCACAAACTTTTATTTAATATAAGCAATGGCTTTTAGAGATGAATTGTCCACTTTGAAAAGAAAAGTTATGGTGCTTGCTTGGTTAATAGTGCAACTACTTGCATTATCCTTCGAGAGAAGAAATATTTCTCAAAACTAATAATGATTAAAGAAAAATTTAATAATATATTAGGTCCTGCAAATTTCATTAAAGGCTCCAACAAGCAACAATCTCGTTAGGAAGTGGAACAGTTGAAATGGATATCATATTGAGACTTTAAATGAGAATAATCTAAAATATCTCTACATTACTTCAATGTCTCAGAAAAGAAATGCATGGTTGAAAAACTTCCTACCTTATGAATTGGTTTATACTATATATTAATAAATTCAATTAGAAACACTCAATATTGAATTAGAAGTTCAGTGATCCAAAGATGTTTATACTATAGCAGTACCACCTCGATCATCTAGGATCAATATTAATGTGTAAGATCATTAAAAATTCTCATAGACATCTACTATAAATCATGATGATTCTATTGCCTAACAAGAATATTTGTACCGCTTCCTCTTCTAAGATTGATCTAGAAATTCCATCATCTTTACAAAAGAACCAAGGAGATAGTTGTAGACCAATTTATCCACCAGATAGACCTTTTCACTATTTTATATTTTTTATTAATGTATCTGCATAATGGTCAAATGTTTGTTTGCTGTCTACATTAAATATTGCATTTTCTAGATTACTAACATAAATCATTATATTGACGGAAACCTTTCTAGATTACCCTCTTAAAACCATACAATAATCGTTGTGAATTTACATCTAAAATATTTGACGACTATTGCGCATTGGTAGAAATCGATGTAGAACATCATGTGCCATATGTTCACACACAAAATAAATTAGCATAATCCTTAATTCAACATTTCTAGGTACTTGCACGTATTTTATTGATGTACATACAGTTGCTAATTTCTGCAAAAGTTCATGATATTCTGCATTTTGCAGCGTTAATTGACTTTAGGCCCACTCCATATAATCAATCATTCTTTATTACAACTTCTACTTATTCATCAGCTTAATATATATTAACATGTTTTAGGGTGCATGTATGTGATTATGTACATGTTAAAAATTTTCAAATGCATATCCAACATACATGACACAATAGAATAAAATAATATAATCAATATATACACACTACAACTAAATCAGAAATAGTACAAGAATCGAATAGTTACCCTTGTAGATAATTTAGTGAAGATTGTTAAACTTTGAAGCTTGTTGAGCTCATAATAATGTCATCTCTTGAATAATTCTAGACTTTAACATTTGGTGGGATTAAAGTAATAGAATGGCAGTATTTAATGTATATTTCATGCACGTATTAAAACCAATTTAACACTTGAACTGGTTGAAGCATTAAATGCTTAAAATGGTGTTTTGGGACCTAAATACAATTTTTTCAAAGTTTGTATTTTTTTCTCTTCTCTTTAGCACGAATTTTCCATTCTCAAATGAATTCAATTCAAAATAAAACTTATTTCATCTACTTTTAAATGGCCTAAGATATTTATAGACACAAGTCTACCATCTATCCATGTTTTGCCATGTATGTCACCTATGTGATCCATGCCAACACTTTGCATAGATGACATTTGTCACATGGATGTCCATGCTGCTGTCATTTGTCACATAATAACCATGCATAGATGTCATATATGCATTTACACTTTTTCATGCAATATGGACCAATTTGCAACATTTACAAGCTATGGTTCAAACTTTCCAAATAAATCCTAAAATGTATCCTACTTTTTGAAACCTTCTTGAATCGATTCATACAGTCTATACTACTACCCCAATGCTCAACGAATACATTTCATATTGTGAGACTCTCTAAGTTCACACTCATTTGTCTTCTATAACACTTCTACAAGTCCGTAATCAATTCTCCACACATATGTTACGGATATTACAGAATGGAATGTTGAACTATACAAGTTGAGGTTGACCATATCCGTACAATCCTTCCATCACTTATATCCTGGTAAAGTAGAGATATAGATCATCACTATCAAATTTGTATTTGCTCATCCATGAAATTATATCTAGATCCATATTTTTGTAAACAATATCTGCAAACTCATTTGCAAAATTGTTTAATCATTTTGCGGATATTGTTTAACCCTAATGGAAAAATCTTTTTTTCTGGGTTAATGCCTATGGCCATAAGACTTTCTAAAATACGTTTTTAGAGCATCTGGATATACAACTCACCATATGAGCTAACGGATCCTATATCTACGCATACTAGACTCTATATTTAGCGACACTCAAAGGTCAAGCTATGATAGGTCTCTAGCATGTGTGAAACCAAAGTATGATGGATCACTCACAAGCTTACCATAACGCTCAGGTCAAAGGATCACAAATACTACTTAAGTAAAAAAAAAAAAAAGCCCTCTATTAATGGCTTCATGGGATGTCTATTAGAGGTCTTCGAGAGTCTATTTAGTATCTAGTCTTTACTAAATACCTACATATCTATACAGACTTTCATTAAGCCTATAGTCTACTGCGACTAACAATCTGGACAATCTAGATATGGCCATATACTGATCTAAAAGGCATATTAATTGACCCGTGTAGGTCACCATGGATTAGAAATGATATTTTGAGAACATATTATGCAATAACATTTCTTGGCACCATTTGAAAACTCTTTGCAATTACATCATTATTATAATATTCTCGAGTCTTTGTCCCCGTTTCAGACAATGTTCTAACTCTTAGGTTTAACCTAAACTCTTTTAGATCTACAATGTCCGAAAAGTTGCAAGCTTCTTATTATATAAATAATAGTAATTGACGAACAAAAGAAATATTTATTATATAAATATTAAATAAATAAATATTCATACAACAATTTAAATGGCACGTAAGCATCATTCCCAGTAATATATCCTATATGCACCCCTTTGGTTGTGCTCTTTATGTACCTATAGCACAACCACCATGCACTAAAATATGACCTTAAAGTTGCTTGGGGATTTATGTTAGTTTTAACTTACCATTAATTATAAGGTATCTTGAACTTAATTATTTGGTTACTGCATGAATTGCAGATTGCTATTTTAATGAGATAGTATTCTTACCATTAGAGGAAAGTATAATATCTCTTAGAGTAAGGCATAAACTTTCTTGAAATATGACCACCATCTCTTATTTGAATCATTATACAAATAAATGTGAAAATGAGGTGCAAAGGATTGTTTATTTTTAAAGAATAACAAATGAATTATCACAAGATAAATTTACAGATGCATCATAGTAACTAAATTATATACACTAGCTACCAATACACCAGTTTGGATATTGTTCTTACAGAATAATCTAATCAAAATGCAGCAAATGAATTATTTATTGCACACTAAAAGTGTGGCGAACCACTTAGTTTAAAAGATACTATTCCGTAAAATAAAAGATACAAGTACCATAAGAAAGACATGTTCTTAAAGAGATAGAAGTCTCGAAAAAGATATTAGCCCAAAAGGAGGCACAAGAATTTCAAAATAAGAAAAATGGTACAAATTTTACTTGTACAAGAGAAATGTGAAGATATGATGAAAAATATGTCAACAATATGTTCTCATTTGCAGTAGCTACTAAAATTATGAATGATAATTTTAAGCCATAAACTAATGATGAATGCAGAGAAAGACATGGCTAACTCTAATAAAAAGAAGCAATTCAAGTAGATATAACTTCTCCAACCAAGCATGAAATATTTGGACCTATAGTTCAAACACATTAAGATGTCAAACCTATAGGGCATAAGTAGGTTTTTGTACGAAAGTATAACAAAAACAACAAGGTCACCAGTTACCAAATAAGACTCATTAATTAAAGTTTTTTGGAGAGACATGGTATTGATTATGACAAAATTTATTCTCCCGTGATGGACCCAGTTATATTTTAATTTTTAATAAACTTAACAATCTTAGAAAAAATTTATATATCTTATGGATCCAGTGAAAACTTACCTCTATGGGTCAATTGACACAAATATTTATATAAAAATCCCTGAATGATTCAACATGCCTGAAGTATATAATCACAATTTGTATTTAATCACGTTATAAAGATCTTTATGTATATTAAAACAATTTGGGTGCATAAGGTACAACCTCCTAAGTGAACACTTAATAAAAGAAATGATATATTAATAACCCAATATATCTATGTGTATTTATAAAGAATTTAGACTCTGGGTTTATCGTTGTGACTATATATGTAGATGATATGAATTTGATCAGGACTACTGAAGAGCTCCTAAAGACTGCATAATTTTTAAAAAAGACTTTGAAATGGAAGACTTGAGGAAGACTAAATATTGTCTCGACTTACAAATCGAGCATAAATTAAACAAAATCCTTATTTATTAATCTACAAATAATGAAACGATTATGAGAAGGTTTAACATAGATAAAGCCCATCCGTTAAGTACCCCTATAGTTATTTGGTCTCATAATCCTAAAAATGATCCATTTTGTCCCAATGAAGATGATACAAAATACTTGGTCTAAAAGTACTATAGCTCAATACAAATGGTGTTTTGTTATATCTAGCCTAATACACCAAGCCAAATATAGTTTTTGCAGTAAGCTTATCGATAAAATTCTCATTAGAATATGCTTCTCTAAAAATTTTCTATACCCATAAGCTACAGTAATGTAATAAGATTTATGCTAAATAGATTATGTTCCATGAAAAAATTTGCAGATCAATTCATTAAATCTTTTCCAATATTAAATTGGTTTGCAGGATTGGTATGTGCTGAATTAACAAATTGTCAAATTAATGAATGTTACTCTAAGAGGGGACATTTAATAAGGGAGAGCACATTCTTCCAAGAGAAGAATTACATAAATTATAAATATGCACCGCATTCTTTTATTTTTTTACCAAGTTTTATCCAACTAGGTTTTATTAGTAAGTTTTTTAATGAGGCAATATTGAGCACGTTCACTATCACAGTATATTATAAAGTTCTATTTATTTGGCTTAGGTTTTTCTGTAATTGAATTTTTTCTTTGCAATATAAAATATAACAAAAATGGTAAATTCAAAAGAGAGTATTATAAGGTAGTGAAAAAGTTTTAATATCCAAAAAAACAAAATTATATATTAAATCCAAGGGGGAGTATTTAAAATCACATATTACATATTAATTTTCTACCATATGATGAACCATAAAACCTATCCGACTTGGGAGGCTTTATGATACCTAAAATTTTTTAATTTAAAAAAAAAGAAATGGAAGTTTTCTTTCATCAATTTATCATTCAATTCAATTGGAACTAGCTGTTCAATTACCTTCTACATTGAAATCTATAAAAACAACGTCATTAAATAGAATGTATAATTGCTCAATATTTCTCAATCCCTTTGATCAAAATTCTATATCATAAAAAATCTTGAAATTATTACAATTAATATAATGAACATATATAATTTATTGATTGAAGTTAAAATAACTAAAAATAAATAAAGATAAGAAATATACTTTCAATTTTCTATCCTACCATTCATTGTTAGCACTGATAATTTGCGTTACAGAATCTCATTCTAAACCATTTGCTTTGCCTATCAAAGTGTCTAAATCTGCCAATCCTTCTTACGAGAAGTCTATTTATTCTTAAGTTGCTTCTATTGTAACTTTTGTTTGTCTGTTCATAAAATTTCTTTGTAACACTTTTCCACCTAAACTTATTGAAAGACCATTTGGTTGATGATAACTTGAATGTTAACTCATTAATAATTATCTTTGAGCTTGACATTTGTTGTATTTTAGGATTTTTATTGAGTATTTTTACTTGTTTAATTCTTATTTTGTAGTTTGGAAGCTTAGATAAAGTTTTTGAGAAGTTATGGAATAAAATGGAAAAATGATGATTTTTGAGTAAAAGATGTCGAAGCAGCAAGTTGGTGTCACATCGCTAGATTCTTGGCATTGTAACGCCACAACAAAAAGAATTTATGCATCTAGCTTGAAACTTGGCATAGAGAAATAGATTCTGGCCTCACAGTGCTAGAATAGAAATTTTTAGCATCAAGATAGCAAGTTGGTTTCACAATGTCAGCTTTCTGGCATCAAAACTTTACCATCCATGAAAGAGAAATTAGGTTGTACTCATAGACAATAGATAAAGGAATCTTGATAATCAGTTACAGATTATTTAGTAAACTTGTTAATAAAAAATATTAAAAATCATCTTACGAGTGAAGAAAGGATATTACTTGCTTTAACAAAGGCTTTTTATGAAGGAATAAATCTTGTGAGGGCTTTAAGCGTTGTGTCGCTAGATGTTATAAGTCTAGCATTTAGGATTGGTTTCAAAAAGATGGTGTATGTTTACCATCTTATTACATAGGAGACAATATAAGTGGATAAAATTGTCAACAAGCTAATGCCAAAGAAATATTATCATTTTGAGACAGAATGATAATAGAATTCTCTAGATACCATTATTATCACTAATTTTAATATTAATTTGAGATAATTCACATAAAATGAACAGACTATCTTTCAAGAGCCTCAATGCTTAACCATATTTCCTTAGTTTTTTCCTTGTGTTCCTATAGGAATAGTAGGCTCATAAACAAAATAAAGTTTTAAATATTAAATTAAATAAAGCATTAAATATTAAATTTAATTAATTAATTGAAATTAAATAAAAATTGATTTTATTACATAAAAAAAAATTAACTTACCTTGAGCACTAATGAACTTTTAGCAGCATATTTTTAGACAAGATGCTTCAACTTTTGTGCTTCCTCAAAATCAGGGCATATTTTTAGACAAGATGCTTCAACTTTTGTGCTACCTCAAAATCAGGATCATCGGGTTGCACCCAACACATATTATTCTTTGTCAGACTTTATTAAGCGATCATTAAACATTTTCGCTTTGGCAACACGTGAAGTAAAGGTCCAATATGTTGGATTTAGTGTGTGTAGAGGTACGTAGAATTTTAAAAGTTATAAATACGCAGCGGAAGTATTCATACATGTTATACACTATATTGCATTCTCAAGCATATATACTCATGTATATTCATTCAAGCACATATATATCTCATATATATTTTTATATGTATGATATAAAATGAATTGTAAGTAAATAACCTACCCGATTTTGAAGGTAGTGATGCGATATTTCTATATCATAAATTAAGTGCAAGTATACACTATCGTATGCAAGTAATAAAGAGACTAAATAAGTCGGATGTCGAACCCACAGGGATAATTTCTTCTTATTAACCAATTACTAAAATTATATCTTCCTAATAATTATTCAGAAAAATAAAAATTCAAGAATGAATGTAGAAAATATAAAAGTAAAAACACAATGCAATGAGATTTAAAGATAGCAACGTAGAGAAAACCTAGGATTAATACTATCCCTCAATATGATTTCTAATGATTAATCTTCTAATATTTAACTCCCTTAGTCTTAGTTATTGATTAAGACACTAATGTATTCACAAGCCTCTTCCAAGGTCATGCAAGTATACCATAATTTACCAAATACCTATATTCCTATGGTACTTGTAATAAACTAAGGTTCATTAAGATTAGATCTTATTGATCATACATGCCAACTAGGTATATTCCTATCCTAAGTTGAAACTTGCATATGTAACATTGAATGTTACTCTACAATCATGCATCAAATTACCTAGGTCAAAATATTATGATTCCTCTTCCGAGTTTATCAATAATATTACCAACTCATTCACCATATATTGGCCAGATATATTGAAGCATTAAACACAAGTAATTTAAATAATAAAGGACTAAGTTTATTAAATACTAAAGGATATGGCAATTTAAGCGCACATATTGAGTTCAAATATTAACCCTAGAAAATAAATTAGTTCATAGCTACAAGAGAACAGCAGTAAAAATAATTATAAATCATGATACAATCAATCGCAAACCGATATAGACGTCGAATTGCTCTTAATTGCGCTGCCTAGGAACTCTTGATGCCGAAGAATGTCTTGTATCTTTCTCTAAAGTTGCTTCAATTAAGCTCCTATTGCTCTCCAAGACTCGTGCTCTGTATTCTTGGTGCTCTTGGGTCGTCTTCGATTGATTCCTGAAGGTTGGGAACGAGTGGCTTTATATAGGGATTGATATGAGCTTGAAAATCTCAATTCTCGTCGGACTAGGACTCGCACTACCGCTGGCGCGCTATGCATATGTCGCTGGGGCGATGCGTGAAAAAGCTATTACCGCTGGAGCGGTGGGATCTTGGCGCTGGGGGGCTGTCTCGTCGCTGGGGCGGTGACTGTCTGGCGCTGGGGCGCTATACGTGACTTAAGCAGGTCATTTTTCTTATTTCGATCACTATTTCAGCGCTGGGGCGAAAATCCTTGTGGCGCTGGGGCGATGGACACATACTTTGAAAACTTTGCATTTTAGTCCCTATTTTAGCTCCTTTTGCGTTCTTTCTTTAAATTTCGTTCAAGTCCCTATAAATAACAATAATGCACATAAATAGCCATCTATTCTCATAAAATCATAAAATATCAATAATAAAAACATGAGAAAATATATGACAAATTTGCCCTTATCAGGTAGCTTTCCAATTCTTCAAAAACTCCAACCTTTAATTTATTGAGCTCACCTAGAAGTGTCCCATTGCATAATTCTAGTTCACAACTAAAACAGGTGGGATTGTGAAGCTAGAATAGCAGCTATGATTTTTCAGCAATGGGTGTTTTAACACTTAAAACAATTTAGTCCTTATGATTTATTTCTTACAAGAGATGAGAAGAATTGAGTATTTTTTTATTGTTCCTATACAACTCTTTGTTATGAACTTTGGTAAGACTTTGCAAACTCTCTCAACACTTTGAAAAATGACTTAGCAAATTCTCTCTTCTCACCTTGACCGAATTCTACACTCTCTCACCCTCAAATTGAACTCTTCAATTTTGTTTAGTGTAAAAATGATGGCTTCTCTTAGTGCTCCACCACTACTCATCTTTTGTTTGCCATTTGCTCAATAATAAAACATGTAAATACACCCAACAAATTGATTCATCTGTATGAATCAATTTTCAGAGAGTAAATGACAAATAAACAATGTTAAGTGGTTACACCACTTCTTAAGTGCACTATTTAACCATTTCAAAGTGGCCAACAATTCATATTATTAATAACAAGTGCTTACTCAATTACAAAATGGTGTTTGCCACTTATTCCAATTAATAATAATAATTCATTAATAAATAGATTATTAATAATTCAAAACTGTTTTTAAATAAAGACATTTACCTTATTAGTATTTACCAAGTAAGGTAAATAGCTGAATATATGGTAAATAATTTATGGAGCAAGATTGTGCCACTTGTCAATTTGTGATTGGTTAACAACTCTTGCAAACTAATAATGTAGTTTATATTTAAATATTGACAAGTCCATAACATAAGGAACCTTGAAACATATTTTTACTTTGCTAAAATTTCTCAGATTAAATTGTTCAATCCAATACGCTGCCCCGGTGCACAATGAGTACACTTCATATTGGGAGACTCTCTAGGTCCATGCTCAGTTCGTCATATGAAACTTGTCTATACGTTCGTAAACAATATCCCACACACATGTTACAGATATTACAAAACGGCACATTAGACCATACAAGTTGAGGTCATAACATATTTGTATAATCATTCCATCATAGATATCCTAAAAGAGCGGAGATATAGATCAACACCGTCAAGTCTCCACATGCTCAATCATAAACTTATCTCTAGATTTGTATCTCAATAAATAATATCCATAAACACTTTTACAATATTATGTACCTTGGGGATAAAACTAATTTCCTGGGTATTTCTGCTTATAGCCATAAGACTTTCTGAAATAAAATCTTGGAGCTTTAGGATATTTTACTCACCCAATTGAGTTGATGGATCCCATTTCTATACACACCGGACTCCATGAACATCAGACCATACCCAGCGACACCCAGTGGTCAGACCATAAAAGGTATTTGACATGTGTGGAACTAATGTATGATGGATCACTCACAAGTGCACCGTGGCACTCAGATCTAAGGACCATGAATACTATTTAACTCGAAATATCCTCCATTGATGGCTTTACGGGATGTCTATTGGAGGTCTTTGTGAGTCTATTCAATATTTAGTCCTTACTGAATGCTTGTATTTCTATACGAGATTCCACTAATCTCATGGTCTGCTAAGATCAACCATCTGGACCATCCAGATATAGACACACACCGATCTATATATTTTAAAGTCTTCACTGACAGATCCGCATCAATGAAGATAGATCAGGAACATAAAGTTTAAGAACATATTTGCATAACAACATTTTCCAGCATCATTTGCAACTCTTTTGCAACTATGTCATTATTAGTATATTCTTAGGTCTTTATCCCATTTTAGACAAGGCTCTAACTCTTTAGATTTTGCTAACTCTTATTAGTGCTAACTTATAACTTTTAGCGTTTCTAGCTCTTAGCACTGATCTAAACTCCTTTAGATTAGATCTAAACTCTTTCAGATTATACAATGTCTAAAATGTTACAAGTATCTTACCATATATATATAATAATTAGTGATATATTGAAATAATAATAGTATAAACATAAATCAAATATTTATACATAAAAGGGATGGCACATAAGCATAAATCCCAACACAATAGTTAAGAGTATCATAATTATTTCTACACTCAAGTCTTGAAGCCCTTCTACGTATTACATTTGATTTAGTGTAGTTAGGAATAAATTGAATATTCTCTAATATCCCAAACTGATCAAGAGCAATTCTAATGATAGACTCCATAACTTGTAGTGAGAGGTTGTTAAAATAAACCGTCCACCACACCTTCTCCTAAAATGTATCACACTCAGTCTCTATAGTTGACTTTATGTAGGATGAAGAATGTAAATCTAACAATATCCAGAGATTTAAGAGCTTCCCTAATTATTTAATGTTTCAAATTCAAACTATAATAGAATATAGTGCACCTTTTGAAGTGTCGATTATATGCTTGCTTTTGCATGATAGAATGTAAATCTACACATCCATGTTCCATGAGACAATCAAATTATTTGGCTTTATCAAGAATTCGGATAAACCCTGTGTATATAAATGGGTTAAGGATCATGTCGTCACATTTCTTTTAGAAGCTTGCTTCAATCCGTAAATGGATCGATGCAACTTGCATACCTTATTTTGGTTAGATGAGGATATAAAACCTACTGGTTGTTTCATATAAATGTTTTCCTCAATGAAACCATTTAGGAAAGCCATTTTGACATTCATTTGTCAAATTTTATAGTTATAGTATACTGTTATGGCTAGCATAATTCAGATAGACTTAATCATTGCCACAGGTGAAAAGTTTCCTCATAGTCCAACCCTTATTTTTTAGTATAATCTTTCACAACCAGCCATACTTTGAAAGTTTCTACCTTTTCATCTTAGCCAATCTTTTTCTTATAGATCCATTTACAATCTCTAAGGACTATTCCTTTAGAAAGGTCCACAAATGTCCACACTTAGTTAGTATACATTGATTATGTCTTAGATTATTGATTCTAGCCATTTTTTTGAATCCTTATCTAGGATAGCTTCCTCGTAGCTTCTGGGATTATCACCATAATTACTGTCTCCCACCAGGTATGATTCAAAATCCTGTTCCTGTAGGAATCTATACCTTTTTGGAGGTTTAGATACTCTAGATGACCTACGTGCTGGAACCATAGTATTTGATACTAAGTTTGTTGAGTGGAAAATCCAGCTTCAACACTTTTGGTTCTAAGCTTTTGGAACTCTTTCTTGAGCTCTACTTCCCTCCCTATGCCTCATTCCTCTGAGAACTCATTCTTAAGGAATCTAGCATTTCTATTGATTGTAATTCTCTAATCAAATGGTAAATAAAAATAGTATCCTAAACCATCTTTAAGATACCTTATGAACCGACCTTTCTCTGACCTTATGTTAAGCTTATCCATTTTGACTATCTTAACATAAGCTAGACAACCTCAAATCCTAATATAATTGAGACTAGGGGATTTTTCGTACCAAATCTCATATGGTGTCTTCTGTATGGAATTTGACGACACTTTATTTAAGATATGAATTACTGTCTACAAAGTATATCCCCAAAGTAAGACTAGTGAGTCTGTGAAACTCACTATCGATCATACTATATCCAATAGGGTACGATTCCTCCTTTCAGACACATCATTCAACTGAGGAGTGTATAGAGGTTTTAACTATGGGATTATACCATTATTTCTCAAATAGGCCTGAAACTCTGTACTCAAGTATTCGCCTCCACAATCTGATTACAGCACTTTAATGCTCTTTCCAGGTTATTTCTCTACTTCATTCTTGAACTCTCTGAACTTTTCAAAAGATTCAAATTTGTATTTCATCAAATACAAATGCTATACCGTGACATATCATCAGTGAAGGTAATGAAGTATTCAAATCCATCTTTGGCTAAAGTACTAAACGGTCCACATACATTTATATGTATAAGCTCTAGAAGTTCCTTAGCCCTTTCTCCTTTATTCTTAAAAGGAGATTTCGTCATCTGACCTTAGAGACAAGATTCAGAAGTTGAATAGGGCTCACAAACCAATATGCTTAAAAGCCCACTTTTTCTAAGTTTTTATTAACCTTCTTTCTCCTATATTACCAAGTCTGTGATGCCACAAGATTTTTGGATTTGATTTTATTCGAGTTCCTTTATTTGTAATAGGATTAACTAAATTATTCAGCTCTAATATATACAAACCATTTGTATTTAAGGCTTTTACAACTAAAACAGTTCCAAAATGTAACAAACATTCATTTCTATTAAACTGCACTATATAACCACTTTTACATAAAGCAGAAATAGAAATAATGTTCCTTGTTGCTTCTTCAAAGTACAATACTTTATTGAAGTACAAAACATGTTCTAACGAATATCTGATGGAAAAGCTTTCAATGGCTAATGCTGCAACTATTGCTCCATTCGCCATCTTCAAAATGACTTCATCTCTAGCAAGCTCAAAACTATTTTGCAGAACCTGTATAGTCATGCAAACATGTGATGTAGCAGATGAATCTAATATCTAAGAATAATTATTTGAATCAACATTTATTTCAAATTCAATCACATGACATTAGTGTGTACCTTTTTCCTTAGCCTTCCTTCTTAAGGCTGTCAAGATATTGAGGACAGTTCCTTTTTCAGTGTCCCCTAGCCCCATAATGGAAATAGGTTCCTTTACTCTCATTGGTATCACCCTTTTTAGCCTTCTCAGCTTTAGGCACTAGTTTCTTGAAGGGTTTCTTATTGGGTCCAACCTTGGGCCCTTCTTGTGTTGTCCATGTGTCTTTTTCTTCATCCTTGTCTAACGGAAGCCATAAAGACATTTTCTTGTGCTTTCTTGGAATTCTGTTTATAGAAATCTTGAATCTCATTTAACAGCTCTAGAAGCTCCCTCTCAATCCTATTAAAATGGTAATTGATTATAAATGCTTTATAACTCGGAGGGAGGGATTGGAGAATCAAATTCACCCTAATAAAGTCTGAAAGGATCACACCATTCACTTGTAGTTGAGATATCATGTTGATCATCAAGTGGCATTCCCTCCCTTAGCTTCATGTTGAAGAGAGAGACACATAGTTTGTATTCCGTTAGTCTGGAGTTCTCCTTGTATAACTCTTCCAAAAACATCAAGGTGCTATATACGTCTGAAACCTTTTCATAATACATTTGGAGATCTTGAGACATAGAAGCCATCAAATAGTTTCTAGCCTTTTTACTATCCGATTTCCTTTACTTGTAAGTATACCTTTCATGCTGTGAAGCATTGGGATCTATGTCCACTAAAAGCAGACCCTTCAGAAAGTATAAAATGTTTTTGAAGTCTAAAACCAATTTTAGATTTTTTATCCAATTACTATAATTGGGCCCCGTCAATGTATGTCTTTCGAGAAGACTTAGGAGAACTGCATTATTTACCATTTGTTCAACTATCACAAGTATTGCTAAAAACAAATTAATTCGCTTGTTAATGTTGTAATCAATTTAATAAAACTGCTAAATCTTATTTAGCTCCCACTAATTTATTCAAATCTCGCACTCTCCAAGCTCAATCAAAAAATTTATATTGATTAAATATCTTAATGAGAAATCAAATTCTTATTAAATTTAATTAACCTCACATAATAGATTCTTGGTCAATTATTTCTAATAAATAAAAAACTATTTCATTTTACATCTTATGTGAGCTATGATTCATTTATCATGCCATAGCTTCAGATACATATCTCTTACATAATAGAATCTTGGGATTTAATATTTATACCAAGGAACTAATTATACCCTATATTGGGAGGCATGGATTTAATAATTTTTTCATTTAGGGAGGTTTTAATTTTGTTACCATCTGTAAATTTAGTTCAATTGCATGCTTTAATATACAAATTATTCATTCATATCATGCATAAAAATATAAAGCATGTGGGTTGATCAATGGGATTTTTGAATATATAGTCCTAAGGTAAACTATTATCCTATCTTATATCTCCATCCAGATCACCATCCGCATGTTCTTTGGGGTCTCGTACAACTGCTCCAATTACATAAGCAATCTTAGGTATGTAGGCCAGATTAAACAATTAATAATAATAAAATAATTATTATTACATGCCATTAAAAAATATACAACCCTTGAATATTTTAAAAAAAATAAGTGGCACTCATTGATCAACCCTCTAATTAAACATTCATCCATCACATGAATAAATATTAAATTAAAGCATCCATAATATTTAATTTAAATAATTTAAATAATTAATATGCTATGAATATAAAATTGGTAAGTGCCATAATATATATTTCTCATATACATTGCCTTAAGTGTGAATAAAAAGTGCATTTGACAATTATTTAAAATTTTTAGGGATTGTAATTTTTAAGCATCATTGTGCTTATGTCATGTTCCACCCAAAATTCTTATTATTATTTATCAAATCAATCACTTAAAACTTCATGTATGAACTTGAATAAATCAAGTAATGATGATATCTCATATCATTATTTTTAATATATTTTGAACTTTTCAAAAATACTAATCATTATCATTTTAAAAATAATAATAAATTTATTTCTTTCATGTCATGACAAGTAATGATTTTGTTTTAAATATTTTTCATGCATGACATATATAAACCCATCCAACTATAACATCTCATATTATAATACATTTAATTTTTAACACTTCAAAATTCAAATTATAAATATTTTATAAATATTGATAATGCATGTTATACAAGTTATAATAAATAATCAAATTATTTATCATATCATACAATTTCCCATTAAATGCCTTTACATATTTTACTGAAAAAAATTAATCACATGAATTTATTTCCCAAAATCAATCCAACATGTTAATCTATCATTCAAACCATATACAACACTTGCATATAGGCACACCATATTACTTTTATAAGACATATCATCATATTAGACATATACATGCTCCTAACACAAAAGCTTATCCCTTGAGTATGTAATCAACATAAAAAAACATGATAAGATCACAATAAAAATAGTCCTATAAAAATATTTTGTTGCATAACATGCAACCTACAAGCCTATATATACATCTTATTCATCTAATAGTTTACATTCATATATCATCAATTCCAATCACATTAGAGTAAATAAAAATAATTTTTTTAGTAGCATAACCACAAATAACCTTACATGATGATATTTTGCATCAAATGCAACATGCAAGCTAGTATATATGTATCTCATGCCACCAACCATTTGTATGCACATATATTCACAACAAACTTGTAAAATCCTTTATGCTCTAATACCATTTGAAGGAATGGTATAAGAATAATAGAAAATATTGAAAAATGGACATGCATGTTGGTACAAAACATGGTTTTGGGATATGAGTGCACATTGGAAGCATTTTGATGAAATAGGCAACATACCTTGAGTCCAAGCTTGCTTTGATGGTTGAGTTGTACTTGAAAATTTTTAAGACTCTAAAGTGAGCACCATCCTTGAGTGGAGGATGTGCTTGGCCTAACCTTAGAGAGAAACGAGAGCCATTTTTTGTGTTTTTTTGCCTAAGAATATTTTTTCTTCACTTTAACATAAGCTTTAAGTGAGTTTATATAATAACCAACCTTTTACAAATTACAAATTTTACTCAATAATTTCATAAATTCTTTTATGGCACTTGGTGTCTTAAAACCTTTGGCCCAAAGACAATTTCATTGTCCATAGCCCATGTGAACTCATTAGTTCACTTGAAGCCCATCAATGTAATTTTATCCTTTAAACTCTTAAAAACCTTTTAAAGCCCTCTATATAATTATCTTTACATATTAAAATAATTAATAATTAATTTAATTAATTATTTTCTAAATATTTTAACTCTTAAAATATATTCTGGATTATATCCGTGTAAAATATGGTTATTATCCTTTTTATGTGCTAGCCATCTCTGGATAATCAACTCTTTCTCTTTAACAAATCTCAACAAGGTATATGGTGTGACCTCTTGGACCATTATGGGTTAGCCATGAGCTAAATTCGAACAGATCTAAAATGTCCAATGACTATTGGATATATTTAGCAATGTTCCATAGTCTCTAACCACAATGGCTTGACAACTCATTGAAAAACAAATTTCGATTATATTTGTCATGTAGGTAATATTCCTCCATTGTCTAATCCTGATCAATTCTAGATTCACGAAATGTCAAAATCTCGAATTGGATACTTTTTAAATCTTTGATCGATATATGCAGAACTTTGTCATTACGAACTCTTCGTATGACATTTCACATACTTTGTCTTGAGATTTAATTTTTGACATTTATCGATGTTCCTTTAGGAACTCGAATCTCAAATGAAGTCAACAGCAACTCCCATCATTTACACTTGAGCTAACAGCTCCTAACTTGACAAGATACCGTTTTTGCGAATGAACAACAAATGACAAAGTAGGTTTTTGTCCAAAGCATGACTAGCTCCGTTTGTATACACCATATAAACTATACGCATCCGAACTGTTATGATCACGATGCCTTAGGTCGAAGGACTACATTGTACACTAATATGACCAAACGATGAATCTTTTACTACATGCAATACCATGTGATTCATTATTTGATGGTTATGTTTGACAATCAGTTCTCTAACCAATAATCAACATAAATGCCCCAATGACATAACCATTATGTCATCCAAATTCATATCATCTCATGATATCCTTTTCAGAAGCATTTAGTATGCCTACTGTATAGTATTATTGTCCGAATAATAATGCCTCTGTAGGGAACAAGTTTAATAATTCTATCTAACTTTTAAATGAATTATCTGGACATTCATATGTGTTCTTTATTTAAATGCATGACTAAATAAAGGAAACAGCTTACACATATAAATAAAAAAACTCTGTCTTTTACTAAATAATTATTTCATTGATTAAATAATATTATGTATCTGAAACCGACAACAAAAATAGTTTCTAAAGCTTACGCTAACATATTGGAGGTCCTTATTAAGTCAGTTCAGTACTGAATTTTTGCTAAATACTCATATTCCTATACGAGTTTCTACTAAGCTCGTGGTCTTCTAAGATTAAGCATATAGATTATCTAAATATTTACATACACTAATCTATAAATGATAAAGTCTCTACCGATAGACCCGCATCAGTAAAGAGAAATTAGGAACATAACGTTCAAGAATATACTTACACAATGATATTTATCTATTTGTAACCATATCATTGCTAATATACTCATGGATCTTTAATTATATTTCAGATAAGGCTCTAACTCTTTAGATTTCACTGACTTTTATAACCTGCTAACTCTTAACAATTATAATTATCACCATAGATAACTCTTAGCATTGGTCTAAACTCATTTGAAGCTAATCTAAACCTTTTCAAATCATACAATGTTTGAAATGTTACAAGCATCTTATCATGTATAATTAAATGTTAATGATTTTATTTGAATTGTTTATTGCATAAATATTAAATAATTAATATTAATACAATATTGGAATGACACGTAAACACTATTTTTAACAGCTTTACATGCAATTGTAACTGCACTTGAAAAGTCTATTATTAGCAAGTTTCTTGCCATTTGCCTTAAGGACATAAGATGCATTATATAGCTACCTAATTTCCTCGACAAAGTAGTGGGTCATGCTCCTCATAATTGTAGTTAAGCTCTTAGGCACATTATAAGTTTACAAAATCCATAAAGACATAGTAGAGGCACATACTTTTATAAAATATAGTGTTGTATCTCTTGATGACGAGATTTTAAGGGATTAGATTTAAGATTTAGAGTTTAAGATTTATCATATTTTTAATTATTCAATTACTATTGTATATTGTTGTATAAAGAAAAATTTTAAAATATATAATTTGTTATACCCTCACTATATTATTTAATTTATAATAGTTTAATTTATTTAATTATTTAATTGCTAATTAATATTTTAAAAATAAATTAAACAATTAAATATATTAATTATTAATTAATAAATAAATACATTAAATATTGTAAGAATATTAATTAAAAATCATTGGAATATGATTTGGGGATCAAGCTAAGTGCGTAGGGTGTGCACGGACCTAAGACGGACGCGAAAACCGAAGAAGGGCGCGCATCAGGCGCCAGTGCCGCGGCGACCAGGATGAGCGCCGCGGTGCCACTTCCAGTACCTGAGCGCCGCAGCGCTGGGATCCAACGCCGCACCACTCAGCAAATATCGAGCCAGCGCCGCGGCGACGCGAACCAGCACCGCGGCGCTGAACGCGGGAACAGTGTCCCAAAATTAGGAAACTTCCTAATTTCGTCTCCCACTTGCTCTAGGACTCCCTAATACGACTCCCACACATATAGGGAATACCTAGGACGTCCCAAGGCCTATATAAAGGCTATCAATTAGCTTGTAAATAATATAGAAAATGAACTTGACAACTTTTGTGATCAAGTTAGTGAGATCTTTGTGATCTTAGAGAGATCTTGGTGATCACCAATAATCTTAGTGATTATTCTTAGTGGTTCTTTGTGAGAGAAAATCCCTAGAGAGCAAGAGAGAGTATTCTTTGTGATCTTTCTTGTAATAGGCATACTTTGTGGTTGCCTTGTGATTCAGAATAAGAGAAGAGTGTGATCTTGATCTGCCGTGGACGTAGGCAAGTTGCCGAACCACGTAATTCTTTGTGTGTTCTTTTTCTACCCTTTCTCTCTTTTATTTCTTAATAACTTGTTCTGCATTATTATATTACTTGGGTGAATTGTTTAGCTCGTTTGTGTGCTTTGGCTTCAACAAACTGGTATCAAAGCTTTGGTTCTAAGCAAACATGGACACACCCAAGTATGAGGTAGAGAAATTCAACGGTACGAATGACTTTAATCTGTGGAAGATGAAGGTTAAGGCGTTATTGGTGAGCCAAAGACTTGGTTCGGCATTAGAGGAGACTGCAGCTCCATCTAGTGATGAAGAAAAGACGCCAGAGTCATCTAGAGTAGAAGCAAAAAGAAGGGACATTCAAGAAAGAGCTCATAGCACAATCGTTCTATCATTGAGCGATGAAGTACTAAGGGAAGTAGCAGGTGAGACGACGGTAATAGATCTTTGGAAGAAGCTTGACTCTCTTTATATGAGGAAATCGTTGGCCAATAGACTACATATAAAGAAGAAGTTGTATCAGCTGTCCATGTTAGAGGGGACGCCGATGAAAGATGCATGCTTACCAATGCGAAGATGTCCAAGACTTTCTGGGGAGAAGCTGTAGTGACTGCTGCTTACTTGATAAACAGAAGTCCCTCCTCAACAATTGACTTCATGACGCCAGAAAAGAAATGGTCTAGAAATCCTCCGAAGTATGACCATCTTAGAATATTTGGTTGCCCTGCCTTTGTACATGTTAAGGAGGGGAAGTTGGAACCTAGAGCTATCAAAGGGGTATTCATAGGATATCCCGAAGGAGTAAAAGGATACAAGGTGTGGTGTAAAGACTTAACACCACCAAGGAGTATCATAAGCCGTGATGTGACGTTCGATGAGATGACGATGTTGAAAACCTCCCAAGTAGATGAGAAAAAAGAACCTGTGACCAAGGAAAACTCAGCACCCAAGTCAATAGAAGTTGAAGTAGCGCCTGAAAACGGATCTGATATGCCCCCAGATCAACACTTCAACAAGGAAATCCTTGAAGATGAACCAAGAACACCGACGTGTTCCTCCAAGTCCACCCAAAAGAAGACTAGAACTCCTGAGTTGGAACTTGAAGAGTACCAGCTTGCTAGAGACAGTCTGAGAATGATTAACCCACCAGTCAGGTATGCACAAGCAGACTTAGTTGCTCATGCTTTTAATTATGCTTACACTCTTGAGTATGATGAGCCTAGGACATATGGTGAGGCTATAAATAGTGAAAACAAGAAAGAATAGCAGCAGGCCATGGAAGAAGAGATTAGTTCTCTTAAGAAGAACAATACCTGGAAGTTGGTGGAGAGACCTCAAAAGAAGCTAGTCGGGTGCAAGTGGGTGTATAAGGTGAAGGAGGGGATACCGGGGATTGAGCCTACGAGATTTAAGGCTAGGTTAGTAGCACAAGGTTTTACTCAGAGAGAGGGAGTCGATTTTCATGAGATATTCTCTCCAGTTGTCAAGCACACATCTATTATGATTTTGTTAGCTATGTGTGCAAACCTTGATTTACATCTAGAGCAAATGGATGTAAAGACAGCTTTTCTACATGGAGAGCTTGAAGAAACAATATACATGGCACAGCCGCAAGGGTTCGAGGAGCCCGGTAAAGAAGATCATGCTTGTTTGCTAAAGAAGTCATTATACGGGTTAAAGTAATCACCTAGACAGTGGTATAGGAGATTTGATGAGTTTATGATGGCTTGTGGCTTTAGTAGAAGCAAGTATGATGGATGCGTGTACTTCAAAAACATGAGTTATGGGATGATGTATTTGCTTCTATATGTCGATGATATATTGATCGCATGCAAAAATATGGAAGAAATACAGAAGCTCAAGAAGCAGTTAAGTGGCGAGTTTAAAATGAAGGATTTAGGAGCAGCGAAAAGAATTTGGGTATGGACATTGTGAAGGAAAGAAGAGATGTTATCTTCTTGTCCCAACAGCGATATATAGGCAAAATTCTGGAGAAGTTCGGTATGTCAAACGCGAAGGTTGTCTCTACTCCTTTGGCCATGCATTTCAGACTGTCAGCAACACAGTCGCCGACATCCGAGGATGAGAAAATGCAGATGAGCAAAGTACCGTATGCAAGCGCTGTGGGGAGTATCATGTATGTAATGGTTTGCACAAGACCAGACATAGCACAGGCTGTGAGTGTGGTGAGTAGATACATGGCGAATCCGGGTAAAGATCACTGGCTTGCAGTAAAGTGGATTCTGAGATATCTCAAGGGAACGTCGAATCACGGGTTGGTGTATAAGAAGGACGATGACAGCAATGAAATGGTAAGAGGGTACGTAGACTTAGATTATGCAGGTGATCTTGACAAGAGAAGATCGTTGACAGGCTACGTATTCACAGTGTTTGGGTGTAGTGTGTGTTAGAGATCAGTTCTACAACATGTGGTTGCACTTTCTACCACAGAGGCAGAGTACATAGTTGTTGGTGAAGCTATAAAGAAGGCCGTGTGGTTAAAAGGCATATGCGCCGAGATATTGGCTCACAAAGAAGAAAACACTGGTGTATACTATAACAGACAGAGTGCCATACACCTAAGCAAGCATCAAGTGTTCCATGAGAGGTCGAAACACATTGATGTGAGGCTCCATTACATTCGTGAGATTGTCCAAAGTGGTAAAGTTAGTCTGACAAAGATAGCGTCATCTAAAAACCCTGCTGATATGTTGACTAAGCCACTGCCCTCGGTTAAGTTCGTCCTATGCAAGGACTTAACCGGAGTCACTACTTTGTAAGGGTGACCGAAGATGCGGAAATGAGAGATTGAGTTACTTTGTGGATGATTTTGAATCAAGGAGGGAATTTATAAGAATATTGATTAAAAATCATTGGAATATGATTTGGGGATCAAGCCAAGTGCGTAGGGTGCGCACAGATCGAAGATGGACGCGAAAGGAGGCGAAAATCGAAGAAGGGCGCGCATCAGGCGCCAGCGCCGCGGCGCTGAACGCGGGAACAGTGTCCCGAAATTAGGAAACTTCCTAATTTCATCTCCCACTTGCTATAGGACTCCCTAATACGACTCCCACATGTATAGGGAATACCTAGGACGTCCCAAAGCCTATATAAAGGCTATCAATTGGCTTGTAAATAATATAGAGAGTGAACTTAACAACCTTTGTGATCAAGTTAGTGAGATCTTTGTGATCTTAGAGAGATCTTGGTGATCACCAATAATCTTAGTGGTTCTTTGTGAGAGAAAATCCCTAGAGAGCAAGAGAGAGTATTCTTTGTGATCTTTCTTGTAATAGGCATACTTTGTGGTTGCTTTGTGATTCAGAATAAGAGAAGAGTGTAATCTTGATCCGCCGTGGACGTAGGCAAGTTGCAGAACCACGTAATTCTTTGTGTGTTCTTCTTCTACCATTTCTCTCTTTTATTTCTTAATAACTTGTTCTGCATTATTATATTACTTGGGTGTTGTTTAGCTCGTTTGTGTGCTTCCGCTTCAACAAATATATTAATAACTATATTTTATTAATAAATTAAACCAATTTAAAATAACAACACTAAAATTTATTTAATTTATTTAGTAATTAAAATTAATTTAAAAGGGTGTTTTGGCCTTCTAGATCATTTTTCTACCTATTTTTTTTAAAATTAATTCATTTATCATTAATTCTATTAATGTTTTATAAATTCTATGCACTTTGATGAGAGAGAGGAGAAAAATGAAGATGAGGTTGAAAAAAAGTGTTTAAATTTGACCTTTTTAACTATAAAAAAAAAATTTAAAATTTCATTTGTATCTAAAAAAATTTCCCATAAAATTGGGGTCCTTTTCAAAAATATTCCTATAATTTTGGTTAAATCAAATTTACGAAAATTATATAAGATGACTGAAGTCGTTGCTCTCTCTTGTCAGATTCTCCGTTCCTGAAAAGAGACAACTAATAAACTTATCTCGCTAACACATGGCCTACGTAATATATTCATGTCATATGGGCCATCGTGTTGCCATAACAAGTGATAAGCTCATAGAGCGCACCGTTATTATTATATTCAAAATCTCCATTTTAAATCATGTAAACTAAATTTTTGCTACTGAATTATTTAAGTGTAAAGCGCAAAATTAGTTATTCAATTAATTGTTTTACATTTAAATCTTTTTAATTAAAAAAATGATTTACATAAATTTCTCAAGAGCTCCTTTTTGGATTTAACTCATTTTCTAATTTCATTTTTTTAAAATTTTTCATATTTAAATCTAGTGGACATAATTACTATTATACTACAAACAAATAAAAATACATTTTTAAAAAAAATAAAAAAAATACATTTATATATATATATATATATATATATATAAGAATAACAACTAAGTAACAAGTTAAAAAAAAAAAGACGCTTTTTATTTTAGTGGTCACCGCAGATTTTTTTATTAAAAGGTAGAATAAACTATACAGCTGTATTAAATATTAATTCTAGTATTCAACAAAGAAATTGCGTATGCATGCCCATGAATTGGCACACCTTTTGTTGAGTCTAACTTATGAGATTATTTAATTTCATAAACTGTCATCACATTTTGAATTTCTTATAATTGAGGATGTTTTGCTTTTTTGAGTTAATTTAATTATTATTACACTAAGAAAAAAGAAATTGTATTAAAAATAATTAATAATTAGGATAGATTTTTCCTTCTTTTTTTCTTTCTGGTGGTGGGGGAGTTGGCGACTAAAGTTGTAATATATCAAAATAATAAATAGAGTAAAAAATAGGGTTAGTAAAAATTTTTAAGGGTTAGAGTTTCGTAAAGATCCGCTTTAAATAGAAAGTAATTTAAATTATATTTTAAATATCATTTTAAAATGGGACCAATTTGGGTATAATAATTAAAATTTAAATTAAATTTGAGTTGGATTTAGAGATAAGTTAATTTTTTAAAACTCTCTTCAAATACCCAATTTAAAAATAAAACTAAAATATCATAATATGAAAATAATTTACTTATTATACATATCAAAGTTATTTACATGCTAAATTTGAAAGTGTAAAATTTACTTTATATTTTAAAAAAATTGTACTCTTATTCATATGTTTAATTTTTAATTTTTTTAATTATATTTAATATTAGATAATTACTTTCAAATTACAGTGAACTTACTTGTTGAGGAAGAAAAAGAAGATAAAGAGGAACAAATAAAATAAGTAAATAATTTTATTACAATTTTTTATTTTTTAATCATCACTCGTTTAACTCAAAATATCTTTTATTTTGTGTTATAGGTTTACGAAGAATTTTAATAAAGACTTGATTTTTAGATTACAAAACAAATATGATAATTTATATGCTAAAGTTCAAAGAAACTATTAATTTTTGTGATTTTTATATTTTAATTTATATTATTAATTTTTTAAATTTATAGTTGAAGACTTAAATCATCGATATAGTTTATATTTTTATGTAATACTTATAATTTTTTTAGTATATTATAATTATATGGAATGAAATATTATTTTACAAAATTAAGTCGATACATTAGAAAAGTATTTAAAAACATTTTAAAAATCGGGTATAAAATATCTATAAGATCCCATTCTCTCTTACTCTGAACTCAAATTAAATATATAAACTATAAAATGAGTATAAAGATTTTTACACTATTCCAATTTAGAGATAGAGATTTTGATCCTTGCCCCACCCCAACTCACTGCCAGCCCTATTAGAAAACCAAGCAAAAAATTATTATAAGACTCAAAGTTACAACTTAAATAAAATGCACATTTTTTCATGACATAATTTATTTTTGTAGAAGTCAATTAAATGCTAAAAAATTAGAGGGGAAACAAATAAAATAATATAAACAAAATTTTGAAAATGAGAAAAAGATATAGAGAAAAAATTTAGGCTATTTTGGATCGGGGGTTGATTCTTCAAATTCATTCATTGCTAATTGTGAATTTACAGGGGACCTGAAGCACAATTTTTCTTTAGAAGGGACTTAAGGAAAAACAATTTTCTAGCCGACTTTCCCCCTCGGTGTTTTTTCATTTTTTTTATTCTAATTATTTATTCATACAAATTATCATATTTACAATTATAAATACAATAAACAATATTAATGTGTTTTAAATTTTAGATATTTTATTTCATAATATATACAAATCAAACTATTTGACATCAACTTTTGAATGAAATAACTTATTACAAGTTCGTAGTAATTAAATGGTAAAAATTGTAATGAATTATTTTTAAAAAATACAAAAAACCATCATTCATTTAATTCATATATACTTTATAATTAAGTATTTATTAAACACTCATATATTTCCATTCACAATTAATATACTCATTTTATAATAGTGGTAGCTTTAAAATTACAATAACTCTTTATACCAAGAATAATGCTACATTAATTAAATGTTATTTTAAATAATTTGATAAATAATTATTATGTGATGAAATAGTATAATGAATAATTTTGTAAATTTTTTTATATTGTAATCTATAGTTGCTTGACATACTAATTTAAGAAAATATTTAAAAAAAATATTATTACTCTTCCACCAAATAAACTCATAAGGCTTTATATACTTTTTTTTTACAGAAGACATTATATGCTTAAAAGAAAAGAAAAACAAAAAAAAAATCAATATACATGCACTTCGTCTAGGAGAGTACTATTGAATTGTAAAGACATTACAGTAGAAGTTGAGGCAAAAGTGTAGCAAGGCGTAGGGGGCATGGTCCGCCAAGCCCTAACAAATTTTTTTTAATTAATTAATTATTTTTATTATTAAAATCTAATTTGATTCCCCCCTATATTTAATGGTTAAATTTTTAATTTTAATTTAAGAAAATAGTACTTACTAGTATTAAAGATTTATATTTTGATACCATCTTTCTCTAATAGAAAATAATTTTTAATTTACAAGTGATTTCTACATTTGTATTTTTTAAATTTTATTATCTTATCTTAATAAAGATAATTTTATACTTATAAGTGGTCCTATTTACACAACTTTTTCTTAATACAAAAAGAAGTTTATATTTGTAATTTTTTTTAATATAAATTACATATTTTCTTTAATACCATCTGTTTCTATATGAATAATACATAGACTCTCAATTGCAAGCATTAAATGATAGTTGTAAATGAGCATACAGTTAAGTTGTTTAGTCTTAGTTCAGCTTTGGACCTATTAGAATGTTATAAATCTTTTAAGATTAATGATATGTACCAATTGGTAAACAAATATTATCCAAAAGACTTCATATATGCTGAAAAAATGAATTTGAGAAATCAATTTTGCATTATGAGTACATGTAGTTCAACATCTAGAGTTTCAAAGTTTGTTGACTATTTCTCAAGTAAGCAAATGGTTGGTAAAGGCTAGAAAAATGATAATTTTTTCTTAGTTTGCAGATTAAATTCTCTCTTTTAGTGTCTACTGCAATCAATGAACGTTTATTTTTTACCATGCATATTATAAAGGAAAGATTTTGCAACAAAATACAGGATAACTTTTTGAAAAACTCATTGATCAAGTATATTGAAAGAAATTGTAGAAAATTTTAACATAAAATTAATTATAGATGATTTTCGAGATTTGAAAGAATGTCGAGCCGCCTTTGATATAAGATTATGAAAAAGTGCTCAACAATATATATTTTTTTCTATTCATTTATAATTGACATAGAATAAAAATAATATTTTATTTTATTAAACTTAAAAATTTATGTTATGATTTGAGCCCCCAAAACTCAAATCTTGGTTCTGCCCCTAAGTAGAAAAATAATAGTCATATTTTCTTTCCTTCCTACTACACATCTCAAGTCGTATCTCAAATTATATCCCAAATAATGATGTGTCAAGTATGTTATATATTTCTAGAGTATTTTAAAATAAACAAAATAAGACATGAGAAAACAAGGAAATGTAAAACAAAAAAAACGTTGAAACTGGCATTAAGTATGGACTTAGTGCCACAATGCTTGACATATAGGGCCACGAAACTAATGTAAAAACATTCAGCACCGTAGCACTAGAAAAGCAACGTTGTGGTGCTAAATCTGAAACACTCAACACTGCGGCATTAGTCACTAGATGTGACTATTAAAGTCACTAAATGTCACACTGCTGGAGAAGCATCTCTACAGTGCTAAATCCAAAATAATCAACACTGCATATTTGATAATTGATTGTGATTATTGGAAAGTCATTATGCCTTTCTAACACTTGTGGCCCTTTGAAGGGGTTTGGTCTCTCCTAAAAGCCATATCTTTTCTATAAATACAAGCTCATCTCTAAAGAGAGCGACAAATACAACATCTATATTCCTTGATTCATTTCTCTACAATTTATATACTCTATCTTCAATAGTCTTTACTTATTGTCTATGGAAAAATGCATTCGAGTGTGCACTTTTATAATTTTTAATTGTCATTAAATCTTGGGATTATATTGTCATTCAAATCCTTGTGCATTAAGATTATCATCTTGTGGGTAGAAATAGTCTTAAGGATAATGCCTAGTGCTAATTGACAATCATTTAAAGCTGTATCCTCATTTATATTTTACTAACACTTTAAATTCTTCATTGTTAGTTGTAGGAAAATTATTGTTTGAGGCTTATGAGAAGTAAAAGAATGAGGAAATACATAAATTTTGGTAATAAATTTTATATATTTCTTATGAAAGAGGAACCTAAAAAATTTAAAAAGGCTATGTCCTCTTATGATACTCTTTTATGAAGAGAGACTATAAATGATGAAATCAACTCCTTCACGAGTAATCATGCATGGCTACTATTGATTTGCCTCCTAAAACCAAGCTCATTGGTTGTAAATGGATCTTCAAAAAGAAGATAAAGGGTTGATGGTCCAATTGAAAAGTATAAGGCAAGATTGACTGCCAAAGGGTTCACACAAAAGAAAGATTTAGATTACTTTTATATTTGTGCTCCTATAACTAGAATTATAACCATTAGAATCTAAATTGCATTGGCTATAATTCATGATTTACGCATACATTAAATGGATGTTGAAATTACCTTTTTAAATAGAGATTTAAAAGAGAAAATTTATATGGAACGACTGAAAGATTATGTGAGTGCTGGTACATAACATAAAGTATACAAACTTGTGTAATCATTATATGGCTTGAAACAAGCACCAAAATAATGGCATGAGAAATTTGACACTGCTTTGGTATCAAATTATTTTATAATTAATGATTAAGACAAATGTATCTATCTTAAAACATTTGATACTGATAATTACGTCATCATATGTCTCTATATGAATGTCATGCTTATATTCAGTCCTAGCAAAAAAGTGATAAATGAGACTAAGAACTTTCTGTCAACTAAATTTGATATAAATGATATTAGAGAAGTGAATGTTATTCTTAGTATTAAGATAATGAAAACATCTAATGATCTAACCTTATCCCAAGAACACTTTATGGATAAATTCGAAAAAAGGTTTGGGTTCTTTGCAAATTAACTGGTGACAACACTTTATGATGCTAGTACTAAACTTTCTAAGAATATTGAGCATATATATAATGATAATTAGATCCGTTATGCTCAAATAATGGATAGTCTCATATATTTTATGAATAATACTAGTCCTGATATATCAAATGTTGTAAAAAAAATACTACGTAGATATATTCAAAATCTAGGTAAAGAACATTAAAGTACCTTATATAGACTTGCAAAATATTTAATAGGTACTAAAATCTATAGACTCAAATATAGTCGATCATAACTTGAGTTAGAAGGTTATTATGATGCATATTATATCTCTAAATCTAATGAGATTAAGTCTACTAATGGATTTGTATTCACCTTAGGTGGATGTGTTGTATATTAAAAATGCACTAAACAAACAAGTATAGCTCTATCTAATATGGAGTCCGAGTTGATAGCTTTGAAAAATGTTTGTTCTAAAGTAAAGTAGTTGAGAAAACTCATAACTAACTTCTCATTTACTCTCTTCCCTAATACATTGATTTCAATCCATTGTGATTATCTACTATGATAGCTAGAGCGCAAAGTAAAATTTATAATGGAAAAAGTAGACACATGCATCTTAGACATAATATAATTAAGCAACTACTAGAATTTGGGATGATAAGCCTAAATTTTGTGAGGTCAGAAATAAATTTGATCTATTCTTTGACTAAACAACAAAATATGAGATTAATGGACCGTATGTCAAAGGGGATGAGACTTCTGCCTATAATATAAGGCAAGAATGATGGTACCTATATAATTAGAAGTAGGTACATAAGGGTAAAATTGGTCACTTGTTGTTCTATTGTACTACTGACAATATATTGAGAGTCTAGCCCTAAGGTGAGGTAGTACATCTACAATGGAAATGATAAGTTTTATACTCTTAATAAATTACATATCTTATTATTGTATGGTGGTGTGTTATCTTACAAAACACATTTGATAGAATGTCATCTATGTGAGTATGAAATTAGGTTGATTCTTATAAGAGCTAAGTAGGCATCTCTAGAGCATTCATGAAACTAAGATGGCACAGGGGCAAACAGTGCTACACCAATTGACATAAATAAGTTATAGAGAGTTTAACGTAAATATTTAATCCTCTATTTTACACAAAGAAATAGTGGTTGATAGAAACCTAGTTTTACCCAGTGCTTAGAAAAGCACCAGTTGATATGCGTTAAATTCTACTGTTGATTTTGGAGTTAAATTACTTATTATTTATTTTTGAAATAGGTGAAAAATTATTGTATGTTCAAGAGTACGTCAAAATAAGCAAAGACTTGAGGAAATAAGAAAATGTAAAACACAGGGAAATCACAAACCAGTACTAAATATGGACTCAATGCCATGACGCTATATCTTTAGCACCGCGACACTGAAGTCAGAATACTCAGCGTCGCTATATTGAATCTAGAACACTCAGCACCATGACGCTAGAAAAGCAGTGTCATAGTGCTAATCACTGATTGTGACTATTAAAAATGTTACCATGCCTTTCCAATAATTATGGCTTTTTGAAGGGATCTGGTGTCTCTTCTAAGAGCCATCTCTCCTTTATAATGCAAGCTCATCTTAAAAGAGATGGATATATACAACATATATATTTCTTGATTCATTTCTCTATAATCTACATACTCCATCTTCAATAATCTTTACTTTTTGTCCAAGAAAAATTGCATCTGAGCATGCATTCTTACAATTTTCAATTGTCATTATATTCTAAAATTATATTGCCATTTAAACTGTTTTACCTCAAGATTGTCATCTTGTAGGGGCAGAGATAGTCTTAAAAGACAATGCCTAGCGTACCTTGACAACCTCTTAAAGTTTTATCCTCATTCATATTTTACTAAAAAGTAATTATCAAGTGATTTAATTGTGTAATAAATAATTTTAAAATGAATAATACTACACATCTCAAGTTTGTATCTAAAGTTGTCTCAAGTATTGATGTTTAAAGCAACCATTAGATAATAAAATGATGTAGTGGATAATTTTGAGATACACACAATTTTACTATCCAATAATTGTTAGACACATCATTATTTAGGACACAACTTTGGATATAACTTGGAATATGTAAAATTACTTTATTAATTTTTTATTATCTCACCATCTAATAATTATTTAAAATATCATTATTTTGGATATAATGAGCATACAATTTACTCATTTATATGTGTATATATACATGTGTGTATGTTATATTCTCCTAGTTTTTTGGGTATATATATATATATATGTGTGTGTGTTATATTTGTATAGTTTCTCCATAAAACTTACGGCTAATATAATACTTGGTCACTCTACCAGCATTCTATTGATGATGATGATGCCATTGCCAATTGGGTTTCGGTTCAATCCCACCGATGAAGAGCTCATCCATTTGCTACAGAGGAAAGATTCTGGCCACCAAATGTCTATTCATAGCCATTTCATTCATGAAAAAGATGTATACGAGCTTGATCCAAAACATCTTCAATGTCTGTTAAGCTCCCTTCTTTCTTCTTTAATTTCTTTTTTTCTAGGCATTCTATATGTTACGTGATTTACTTTACAGAGAGTCTTAAATTTTTTATTTCATCTTCAATGTCTAAAAAATATGTATTCTCAGTTTGCACAAATTTATTCGTCTTGCGTAAATCTGTTCTATATTTGTGTTTTCACCTCTGTCAGAGCTGGATAAAGTATTCTTAATTGCATTACACTTGGAGTTGAGTTAGCTTTACCAAATTTCACGTACCTCTCGTGTTGAAGAACAAAAAAATTTATATCCTTATTTTAAAGCAAATGAGCACTTTATTGTGTAACTCATATTTGATAAAGATGATTCCATATTTTGCCAAATTATTTTGTTATATTTACAATCTAATGCACTTTTCTTATATCAATATACAGGGGATCACAATGTAGCACTATCCAACAATGAAAGATTTTACTACTGCTTGAAGAACAATGATTCAAGAGAAGTTTCAGGCCAAGGATGGTGGAGAGCCACAGGCCATATTAAAAAAATTTATGCTCACAATGATACTAAAAATCAACCTCTTGTTGGTTACAAGAGACCCCTAACATTTCACAGATTTAGAGATCTTGATAGTGGCAGTAATAAACAAAAGCGAAACAAGGCCATTAAGACTAATTGGATTATGCATGAATACAGCCTTGAATCCCACATAACGGTTTGTAACCTTTTATTTTATAATTACTTAATTTATTTTTATAATTCATAGATTTCTTAATTTCTTTTTATATTACTTGAACAATGTTAATCAATATTAATTCGTGTGTTCTCCGGTGAGTAATTAAATTAATGCTTTATAATGAAGTTAGGTAAATTAGGACTCTGTTTTAGAGGATGGCAAATTCAATTTTCATTTGTCCTTAAACAGCAAGAACATTGTCATCTTATATCATTTATTCTCGTTTCCCATTCATACATATTCTTGAGTTTAATTTTGGGCAAGAAGGAATGAATTGTTATTTTTGTTGTATTCCAGGATTGGAGACTTTGTAAGATCAAATTTAAGGGAAAGCCAAGTGTTCAAGAAGAACTTGAGAAGATTAGAAAAGTCGCCACTTCCATGCTTGCTGAAGCTGAACAACAGCCACAGCCTGATTTTGTTGCGGAACAACAACAACAGCAGCAGCCTGATTTTGTTCCTCAACAACAACAACAACAACAGCAAACTCAGAAGTTGGAGCTCGAATACCAGAAAAATCAGCAATATAATTCCCTTCAACTAGACAATAATTTGTATGAACCAGACCATAATATCCTAGAAAGCATTCAAATGGAAGCAATCAATGTCGAGCAACAACAGCAGTTGAAATCAGACTTATATGATCCTTACTATGATTACCACTTTGATAATGATCAGCTGGAGTTACTTGCACATTCATCAGAGCAAGTATTACCTGGCCTTTGGTCTTGGCAGAATTAGTGCTTTTTTTTTCTTCTTTTTAAGTTATCACAAGGCCTAGTCTACCTTACTCTCACCTTCTGCTCCAATATAAATAAAATGTAATATATATTCCAAGTTTGTAAAATTTTATTTTTTAATTCAATTTCATATTTATCTTTTTTTTTCCTTTTTACGACATCTTCAATGTTGTTTAAAATTTAAATGAATGGAATAATCGGAGTATTCTTCTCCTTCTTGAAGCTTTTAGGACACCCCAATATTATTGTATTGAGATTCAGAAAAATCTATATTCACATATGTTACTCTCATCATCTCATTTGTCTCATCCATTGAAATCTCTCAAAAGATTCGCATGGTGATTGTTTCAGTCCAAAAAGAATTTCTGGCTAGGAAACTCTCTGTCTGACTGAGCTCTATCAACCAATCTCAATGTTTGGTTTTCCAAAGACTTAATTTTCTCAATCATGGTGTGCTGTTATTTTTTGTCATCTTTGCTCTGCATAGCTTCCTTATAGCTCTTTGATTTATTAGACACTTAAACTTCATATAAAATTTAATTTGTCTGCTTTCCCTATCCTCTACTGAGCTGTCATTCCTTAGCTGAATGATTATCACTCATCTAAGTTTATAATGCATATGGTCTTACGAGTCCTCATCTTGACTATAAATTTTCATTACAATTTCCAACTTCACCTTTTAACTGAAATTTATCTGTTGACTTCTCTAACAAATTTTGGTCATTTTCTACCTGTTGCTTATGATTTAACCATTTCATGCTCATCATAAGTCACATCCTCACTTTTAATACATTTTTTCTCATATTGCCATCAGCACACCTCAATTCAGAGCTCTCTACATTATCAGAACAGCCGGTTAAGACACTTCTAACTTCTCTAAGCTCTACCATTGCTTAACAAGAGCACATCTTGTCAATCCACCAGCTCTAAAATTACTCAAATTAGAATGCTTAACAGACCAATTCTTTTCTAGAGTTTTAAATTCTATAGTTGCTGAGGAGTTTCTACTAAAAAGGTACGTGGTAGTAAAAACAACTCGTCTTCAACTCGAAACCACTCAAAGTTGGTACCTGAGCAGGTCTCTTAAGGTCACCTTGTATGAAATTAAAATTGCCTTGATTTTGTGTACAACTGATTCGAACTTCACTCTAAAAGCCTTCTCAACTGTGTACAGCGCAAAGAATTCTATTATTTCGATCTTCTCTTTGATTAATAGGCCACAACATGGTTCCATTTTTCTTATTTTGTAATACGAAAGAACTTTTAAGAACCTTCAATACCCCAACCTCAACTTTGATGCTTTATCCAACAAGATCAAGTGTTCTTAGTGAATTAAGTTCCTCGTCAACTCAGATATGAACCTGGCGTGGAGAAACTCGCTGACCATCTCATCGAACACCCTAATTCTTATGTTCCCAATTCCCTCTACTTTTCATGCTAAATTGTTTCCCATTACAACACTTCCCTTTCCTGAGCTTAGCAATAAAGAAAAAAATGTTTATTGGAATGAAAAACTAGAGTCCAGAATCTGCTTACCTTTAATTTTGTTCTTAGAAGTAGTCAGCATCTTAGCTCTATCATCAGAAGTGGCAGCTGCATCTCTAATGTTTGATTCTTTGTCTTTGCTTCTTTCCTTCCTTTCTAGACAATCTTTGCTTCTCGAAGTGTTTCTGACCATGATGGTAAAAACACCTAACTATTTTAACTTCCATTTTGATTTTCTTTTTCTTATTCTTGCTTCCTTTATTTTTTTGTTTTCAAGTCTACCTTAAGCAATGAACACTTCCTCCGAACTCTATCTAGTCTTTTCCCTAGTTCTTCTTCAATTCTTTAGAATTTGGCATGACTTTCACATCTTCTATTGTCAAAGACTCTACCATATAAAAAGATATCCACAAAATGCACATACTCATTAGATAATGAACTCAAAAATATAATGGCCTGAACTTCATGTTCAATCTTCACGTTGATGCCCTCAAGATCCAAGATGATCTTCTTAGAGCTATCAAGGTGTTCTTTGATTGATGTCCCTTCCTCGAGCTAAAACATAGTATTTTCTCTATGTGCACCTGATTGGTTAAGGATCTTGTCGTATAAATTGCCTCGAGTTTCTTTGAAAGGTCAAGTATATTCTTTGATACCTCTCTTTCCCAAAGTTAGATATTGTTAATAATTTCTATATCTGAAACCACTTATTACAGTGAATACAACCAAAAAACAACTATATAACTACCAAGTTTGATTAAGAACAACTAAACCAAAACATAATATGAATCAGAATTGAGCACAAATAAAATAAAGAAAAATGATGTTCCTTAAGATTTGACCCAAGCCCATTTAACTAAGAAGTTTGATGTAATTCATGGACCTTGGATTTAGACAATCTAAGGACATCTCGCTCGAAGCCGACAAAGGAAGGCCAATTACTCGACACCCCAAGATTTAGCCCATTATTATTAGGAGACTTGATATTAAATAAAAGTATATCCTCAAAACTTGCTTGCAATCCTCGATCCCATATGTTCGAGTCAATTGATATCATCAACAACCTATTCAGGTTAAGACAATCAATAAAGCCTTCGAAGGTAAAGCAGGGAAGATACATGTCGGATCTAAATTGTGCATATATGAATATCTTCTTTTATATTTGGAATGAAATAAAGAGAGGTTGAAGATTGATGATATTAACAATATTGGCCGTTCTACGACAATCTGGTGTGTCGCTTCTGCTGACCTTTTCTTTACATAAATATTGAAAACGTTCAAGGTGCCTTTTTTTAGGCCTCTTCGCCATCGAGCCAAACTTTAAGAATAGGGCACACAACATTAAATTTTAAAAAATTATAGGACTAAGTTTTAAAAATATCGATATTTAAGAGGTAAGTTTAAAAACAAAATTTAAATATTTTCTTAAGAATATATTTTCATAAGGCCTAATATAATTTTTTCACTTGAGTCATGATCTATAGACCTTATTGTAATTCTGACCACATATTATTTAAGTGCCAAATTATTATGAATCAGACTAATATCATATTAATTTATTATTATTTTTAGATATTTCATATTAAATAGTAAAAAACTATCGATTCTTTAGTCCTTAAATTTAATTGAAAAGAATTTCATAGAGAGGATATCAATCAGTCTAATTTAAGTGTACAACTATTATTTGAATCTTTTATATTTTTCAATTTAAAGAGCCACCATAGGTAGTTAGTTTGACATTAGTCTTATATTAGATTTTATCCTTTAGGGAAGTCATATCTAGTAATCAGCTCCGATTAAAATCATCTGTATGGAACTCACAAGATTTGAGGTAAGTTATTAATCTACCTTACTATTGAACCAATAATGGAGGTCACGGGCTTTATTCCTAAAGCCCTCTTTCACTCTATATTTTTAATTATTAGAATTTTTAATTTTAATATACCAATTAATTTCTAATATGACATTTTATTCATTAATATCCAATTTTATCTCATAAATTAATTAATGCGGCAACGTCAAATTAACAAACTAATATAATATTAAAACTATGATAATAAGCTTATTTTAATCTCAGTAAAATATTAATGTCATACCCTTAATCTGTATAACATGTTATTCATCCAATTAATTTACTAAATAAATTAATAATCTCTAATTTATGACTTTTTATATGAAGAAAAATATTAAAACTAAATCTAAATTTTTTAAAGTCTTCCTTAAGTTCAACTTGAGCTCTTTCATAATGTTTATCTCCTCTTACTTGTTTCTTTTTATGGGCTAGAATTTTGGGCAATTTATATTTTTTTTAGTCCATATTTTTAAAAAATAAATTGGGCCTATTTTAATTTTAAAATTCCTATTAGATCTCTTTAAAATAAAATTTAAAAAAAATTAGATCCAATAATTTTATTAAAGTAGTTCAAATAAAATTTTATAAAATTGGACCAAAATGTAAAAGAGTTTGTGCTTTTAAATTTACAAATATCTAAAAATAGTTCACAAATAAAATTGAGACCTATTTATGAACATGACAAAGCTTTTTAGCAAAATTTTAATTATCCAAAATTGGAGGAGTTGAGTGAGAATAAAAAAATTTATTAGAGCGAATTTGTAAAATTTACAAACTTTAGGATAAATTTATAGAATATGCAAACTATCTTAACACAAATAGAATTATTTCAACTTATAGGGGGCTTAATGAGAAAAACTAGATGAAGCTAGGGTTTCATTTTTCTCCTTAGCTGCGACCCTTTAAACAACTTAACCGCCGCCCCAATTTTCAGTCATTGCTCATCTCCGACAGCAGAAGAGGAGTCCAACCTTGCTGTATGACTTGTCGCCTACCTCAAACGAAGCCCACCGACTCTTTGCCACAGTGAAGACTTGCGCTGAGCCCAGTGCCTCCATAAGCCACGACCACTGCACATCTAGCAAGAATCTAGGCATGAAACAATACTGCCAGCCTTGCGCCGCCACTATCTGCCATCGAAAATCGAGGACTTAACTTGCTTTTGCTGCCGAAAAATGTACCTCACCAAAAATACGATGAGTTTTGCTAGGAAAGTTTTCTCTCTTTCTTTTTGTTTTTCCTCTTTTTTATTTACAATAAAAAAAATTGATTCTAGATTTACAAATTGAACCTATGCCAATTAATTAGCTTATAAAAAATTTTAAAAAAAATTATCAAAAATAAAAAGAGAAAATTATAATATCATTCAATCACTCTTTTTGTTACAATTTTCAAATAAAAAATACAAGCAAATATCTAAATATGAATTGTTATGGGCATAATTATTTATCACATAATTAATAAAAATAACAAATATTGATTAAATATACAATTGGTGTCATAATAAATAATTACTACCACACATTAAAATAAATTATATATATAATATTAAACAATGTGGCTTTAATATCAGTTGTTGGTAAAAAAACTCTTTGTTTAACAAAGTAAATATAATATAAATTAGATCGTCTTATTCATAATTATATGTATAAGAATAAAAGATTACTTCAATTCCTTACTTTCATAAATCTTGAATTGATCAGTTATAATTTACTCTACTACAATCAATCTTCAAATGCACGCGTGTAGGTACGTGGATCTTTCATTAATTTTAAATTTATTGATACTCAAATTAGAGAGAAACTAAATTATTTTTTCACGTAAGAATATATAAAAAAGAATTATTTTTATAATTATAGTAGTTATTGTTTACTATTTCCTATCTTCCCTATATATAGGAATCTCCCTAGGCATTTGGAATTGAATTAGGATTAGGAATTTAGAGTTTGATTAGGATTTGAACTAGTAAAGAAACTGCAAAAACCATAGGTTTTCTAGCTCTAATTTAAAATGCCAAATCCTAATCATTTCATGATCCACCAATTCTTTCAAGTTAACTACAGGCTATTCCATTAAAGGTCAATAGTTGCACTCTAGTAACCCATGTTACTAAGTAAAAACCTATTTAATTAAAACTTCTTTAATTAAAATTGGGATCGGTCTTAGAATAATAATAACCACTTAATTGACCCCTCTAATTGATGTCTATAATTAAAACTAGGCTATGAAAAATTGATGCATTAATGTAAGTTCATTACTTGCTTAAGATTAAAATCAATCAAGTTTATTAAAACTTTTGCGAATTAAGATCAATGACATTTAGTTAGCCTAATTGAAATTCACAGTATTCTAATTCAATGTAACATATACATTAGTTTTTCTACTCAAACTCTCTACTTCGATAATCAAGATAAATCATCCACTATAAAAAGCAGAAAAACTATAACCTTACTTAATGAAATGTCATTTTTCAATAATGGTTGCGAACATAATTTAATTTGTAAAGAAATTGTGATCTATATCTTCTGTATTAGCATTATATACCTAATATGTAGATCACATACTTTATAAATATGAGCTCATCATTGTATACTCAATCATATGTATATAAATTTTATTAATCAAATAAAAATGTTATTACACATACTTTAAGAGCATAAATAACATTACATGTCTAACAGAAATTTCATATTACTAGATTCTCTAAATGATACATTCATCTTTATTTCAATTCAGTTGGTACTTGCCCTCCCTCCAAATCATCTTCTAATTTGCGAATGATAGGTTTTTATCGTAATCCTTCCATTGTAGATCAATGTTTCAGTGGGGAGTTTATTAAAAAAATAAACCAAACATAATTTATAGAAAAAGATATGAAAGTTTGATTTAAGGGAGACAATGTTAGATTAAATCAAACTTATTTAAGAAAGACATAAATTACATTATTAGAGTGTGTTTAAGAGATTCATACACTAATAATTTACTTATGGGATTTACCTCATTAAAGGTAGAGTCGAAATTGTACAAGAATTAAAAATATCAAAAAAATTTGATAGAATCTATCACAAATTTTATGCTATCAGTAATTCATGATAGATTCTATCACAAATAGAAAATTATATTTTCTATTACAAATTTATGATATTTATCACAAATCAATGACATAATATATCAGAAAATAAATAGCACATATTAGTGATAGATATGTTTTCATATCATTTAATAAAGATTTATTAAATTTGACGCAAAAATTTAAAATGACATCGTTTAATTTAAAATATATTTTCTACCACAAATTTGTAATAAATTCTATTACAAATTGGGGATAGAATTACAAATTTACATTTTTACACTAAATGTTGGTTCAAATTCAATTTTAATTTCAATTATGTTAGATGTTATAATTTTGAGTCTAATTTCAATCTCAATTACTTTAAATATTATAATTTCAATTCCAATTCGAATTTTAATTACGTTAAATGTTATAATTCTAAATCCAAATTTAATTTCAATTACGTTAAATATTATAATTACAAATTCAGATTCAATATCAATTAGGTTAAATATTATAATTCAAAATTTATTTTTAATTTCAATTATGAGTTATAATTTCATTTTCAATTTTAATTTTAATCACATTAAATGTAATAATTCCAATTCCGGTTCAAATTTTTATTATATTAAAAGTTGTAATTTCAAACTCGTTTCAATATCAATTATGTTAAATATTATAATTCTACTTCAAATTTCAATTTCAGTTTCAATGTTATAATTTTTATTCTGATTTTAATTTCAATTGCGTTAAATATTGTAATTCTAAATGCATATTCAATTTAATTACGTTAAATATTATTATTTCAATTCCAATTTAATCTTATGTTAAAAGTTATAATTATAATTCCAATTCAAATTTTAATTACGTTAAAATTTAAAATTCTAAATTTAATTTCAATTTCAGTTACGTTAAATGTTATAATTTTAAATCTAATTTCAATTTCAATTGTGCTAAATGCTATAATTCTAATTCCTATTTAATTTCAATTAAGTTAAAGTTATAATTCCAATTTCAATTTAAATTTCAATTATCTTAGAAGTTATAATTTCAAATCCACTTTCAATTTTAATTACGTTAAATGTTATAATTCAAATTCTAATTTCAATTCAATTTCAATTATGTTAAATGTTATGAATTCAAATCCAACTTCAATTTTAATTATGTTAAATGCTGTAATTCAAAATTCAAATTTAAATTCAATTATGTTAAATGTTATAATTGTAAATCATATTTCAAATTTAATTATGTTAAAAGTATAATTCTTATTCCAATTCGAATTTCAATTATGCTAAAAGTTATAATTTCAAATCTAATTTCAATCACAATTATATTAAATGTTATAATTTTAATCTTAATATCAATTATGTTAAATGTTATAATTCTGAATCTAATTACATTAAATTTTATAATTCTGATTTCAATTTAATTTTGATTACATTAAATATTAAATTCTAATTCTAATTCTAATTTCAATTACGTTAAAAGTTAAAATTTCAAATTTGATTTCATTTTCAATTATGTTAAATATTATAATTTTGATTCCAATTTAACTTCAATTATGTTAAATGTTCTAATTCTTATTCCAATTCAAATTTCAATTAAAAAAAACGTTTATAGTTCCAAATCCAATTTCAATCACAATTGCATTAAGTGTTATAGTTTCAATTTGAATTTTAATTATGTTAAATATTACAACTCTGAATCCAATTTGAATTTTAATTACATTAAATGTTATAATTTTGATTCTAAATTATTTTTAATTACATTAAATGTTATAAATCTGATTCTAATTCTAATTTCAATTACGTTAAAAATTATAATTCTAAATTCGATTTTAATTTTAATTACGTTAAATATTATAATTCTAAATCTTATTTCAATTTTAATTACGTTAAATTTAGTAATTTTGATTCCAATTTAATTTTAATTATGTTAAATATTCTAATTCTGATTCCAATTCGAATTTTAATTACGTTAAAAATTATAGTTCCAAATACAATTTCAATCAGAAGGACGTTAAATGTTATAATTTCAATTTCAGTTTTAATTATTTTAAATATTATAATTTTTAATCTAATTTTAATTTTAATTGCATTAAATATTAAAATTAAAATTAGATTAAAAATTATAACATTTAAAATAATTGAAATTATAATTTCAATTCAAATTTAAATTTAATTATGTTAAATGTTATAATTCTGTTCATTAAGAAAAAGCTATAATTCTGATTCTAATTCAAATTTCAATTCTGTTAAAAATTATAATTTAAATTACATTAAATATTATAATTTCAAATCTAATTTCAATTTAATTTGTGTTAAATGTTATAATTCCGAATCTAATTTCAATTTCGATTATGTTCTATGTTATAAGTGCAAATCCAATTTCAATTTTAATTATGTTGACTGCTATAATTATGATTCTAATTTCAATTACGTTAAATATTTTAATTTCAATTCCAATTTAATTTTAATTATGTTATATGTTCTAATTCTAATTTCAATTTGAATTTCAACAATGTTAAAAATTATAGTTCCAAATCCGATTTCTATTGCAATTACATTAATGTTATAATTTTAATTTCAATTTCAGTTATATTAAATGTTAAAATTTTGAATCCAATTTCAATTTCAATTACATTAAATGTTATAATTTTGATTTCAATTTAATATTAATTATGCTAAATGTTATAATTCTAATTCCAATTCGAATTTCAATTACGTTAAAAGCTATAATTTTAAATCTGATTTTAATTTCAATTACGTTGAATATTATAATTTTGAATCTAATTTCAATCTTAATTACGTTAAATGTTATAATTTCATATCTAATATTACTTTCAATTACGTTCAATATTATAATTCTAAATTCAATATCAATATCAATTATGTTAAATGTTATAATTTCGATTCTAAATTAATTTAATTACGTTAAATGTTATAATTCTAATTCCAACTTAATTGTAATTGCGTTAAGTGTTATAATTTTGATTCTAATTTGAATTTTAATTACGTTAAAAGTTATAATTTCAAATGCAATTTCAATTGCAATTACGTTAAATGTTATAATTCTAATTTCAATTTCAATTATACTAAATGTTATAATTCTGATTTCATTTAAATTTTAATTACGTTAAATATTATAATTTTAATTCCAATTTGAATTTTAATTACATTAAATATTTTAATTTCGATTCTGATTTAATTTTAGTTACTTTAAATATTATAATTTTGATTCTAATTTAAATTTTAATTACTTAAATACCAAATGAATTTCAATTGCATTAAATGTTATAAGTTCAATTCTAATTTGAATTTAAATTTCGTTAAAAGTTATAATTCTCAATCTGATTTTAATTTTAATTACGTTAAATGTTATAATTCTGAATCTTATTTCAATTACATAAAATGTTATAATTTCAAATCTAATTTGAATTTTAATTACATTAAATATTATAATTTTTATTACAATTCAAATTTTAATTACGTTAACTGTTATAATTTAAAATTCAATTTCAATTATGTTAAATATTTTAATTTCGATTTTAGTTCTAATTTCAAATGTTAAATGATGAAGTAACGAGGAACAAAATTTAAAATAAAACAGTTTTTAGATAAAATAAGATTAATTAGGAACGGAAGATGAATTCTGAAAAATTAAGAAAAATTTTAACAAAAAAGAGACTAATTGTGAATAAAACTCCAAAATTTTAGTAAAAATAAAAAACACACACATACACACTCATGAAAAACAAAAGCAAAAAATGATAGCATTTTGAGAGAATATTTTAAATTGAAAGGAAATTTTATAAAGAATTGAAGGTAAAAATTAAAAGAAATAACAATTTCGAAAAAAGTAAAAATAATGTTCCCTCCCAAATGCATGGAACAAGCTCTTGTTGAGAAACACAATCCATATGTTACAGAATGGAACAATTGGAGACAAGTTCATAGATTGTCAAGTTAGAGGTCTAGTTAGTTCCTTTGACTATTCTAACTAAATACTTAGAAAAGAACCAATTAAATCCTTTCATTTTAAACTAATGGTAATTTAGAAATTTTGAGTTAGTTGAGGGGCAAATTTTACTTTTGGGACAACACTATATAAGGAGGAATTGTGTAGAAATTTTGCTAAGTTAAAAACAAGTCATTTAGGGTATAAAAGATGAAAATTTCGGCCATGAGAGGAAGGGTGCTGCTACAGTAAAATCCAAAGTGATTTAATGTTTTTCATGCTTGATCAAACCAGAATAAAGCCAAATACAAGTTTCTAAGATCAATTGAAGTTTTCATTGGTGAAAATCAAAGGAAAAGAGGTAAGAAAAGCATTGTTTTGTAATGATGAATGTGTGAATTTTCAAGATATCTTCAATTGCTGTTCTTGTGTGTATTCTTGATTTAGATTGAGTTGAATTCAAGTGTAGAGCTTAAAGGAGTCATTAAATTGAAGAAACTAGCAAGGTAAGAATTAGGGTTTTGGTTGACTTTGATGTAGAAACTTCAATTGGTTGTAATTAGGGCATTAGAATGAAATTGGCTTGATTTTGATACCATTGGAACAAGCAATTGAGAAAAGAAATGTGTTGGGTAAGTGGGATAACATTTGGCCACTTAGGGGATTATAGGGCTTAAGTTGCGTTTTGGTTGCATTGTTGTGTATAAATGATGCCTTATGTAAATTTAATGTATATGGTTGATGGAAAATAAAAAAAAAATGAAGAAATTGGGACATAATTGTCCATTTTAAAAAGGTGAAGGGCAATTATGTCCAACCAAAGTTATAGGGTGTTAAGCAATTTTTCTAGGTGTTGGATAGTGAATTAGATAAGATTGAAGGGCTTCGTAAATGAAAATTAGAAAGTAATATCCATCCAAGCTTTGTATGTCGATTAGGGCGCTTAGTAGTTAAATGAGATTTTAGCATTTGTAAAGGTTCTAAATGTCATTTATGCCATGTTGGTGAAGAAAATCGAGAAAGGTAATGAAAGCAGAAATCCGGAGCGAATTGAGCTCGGAACGGTTGTGAGTGAAAATCTATCATTGTTTATCTTTTGTTTATTATATTTTTGTATATTGAAATTGTATGTTTTATGTGCTTTTAATGCATAAACATAATTTACGATTTTGATATATATATCCATAGATATGCATTTACGTGTTCAGTTTAAGAAACAATTTTGCAATTTCTACATTAGTTTCAAAGGCCATTGGTACCCTCAGATTATAGTGGTGGTGATTGACAGGACTCGCCCCGAGACCCTCTACTTTAGGTCCCAGCGGCCTTGTTGGGCAGCTCAACGGAAGTTCCTTAGAATTTAACTGGGTAAGTTGAGAAATTCCGCGATGTGAACCCCTTTTTAGTTCTTGCTATCATTGAGAAAATCTTGGCATATATATGAAAATGACATCTTAATTTTTTTTTTTAAAAAGGTAGAGTTTTCCATGTTTTTCTGAAAAACCAGTACAAAACTTGTAAAGAATTACACTTCTATTTCAAAATCACTTCTCAATACTGCCAAATAGGACCTCCAGTCCTTTTCAAAATTAATCCAACTCAACTCAATAATTTTATTTAAATCATAAAACGAGCATACTCATAAAAAAGTAAAAATGATTATTAGAATATTGGAATCTCTTCTTGTTAGTTCAAAACATACATACAAATACACATGCCTATAATTACTATGCAAAAAGAAAAAAGAGTGTTATTTAGCACAATTACATTTACAAAATGATCTTCAGATTTGGCTCACTAATTAGCAATAGGAGAATCAGCAGCTGGCGTACCAAGACCTGCACCTGGGAAGAGGGTTTAGAAAATATAAAACACAAAATGAGTGTGCTAAAAGAGCTTAGTGAGTACATTTAAGATTTAAAATAAAATAACATTCTACATAGATTTTAAATTCTAAAAGACATGCATAAATTATGCTTCTAAAACTAGTATAAAACTATAAAACAGTTTCTAACATCATATGTTGATAAAATTTTGCCGAGCAAAATTTATTTACATCTTTGGAAAACAATATCCAAAATCATTACAACATAATAACTAGCATGTGTATATAAATGCATAATATGCAATCTGTAGATGAAAAACTATTAAAGTCCCCGCTCGGCCATTTTTTTTTAAGCTGTACCAATGGTAACCCTAAAGCTCTATACTCATGTAGCGACTCAACTAGAACCGCACACGTGAGTATGTCATGGGGCACTTCAACTAGCAGCACCCACAATGACATCTTAAGACATCTCACTGGCTATGCAGCGGAATCCTACATCGTATACATATAGCGAGACAATACCCTCTTCATATAGAGTGACTCACATGACTTTACATCCTGACTTCTCGAAGTTAGTGACACACCCCAAAACCTGCCTATGTGTATAGGATATACCAGCCGGGCTAATACAATCACCACCATTAGAATCTTAGGGTACCAATGGCCTTTGAAATTGATGTAGTAGTTTTAAAACTGTTTCTTAAACCGAATATGTAAATGCATATCTATGGATATATATCGAAATCATAAATCATATCTATGCATTAAAAGCTCTTAAAACATATAATTTCATTATGCAAAAACATAATAAACGAAAGATAAACAAAATGATATATTTTTACTCACAACCGCTCCGAGCTCAATTTCTCTCTGAATTTCTGCTCCCATTACCGCTCTCGATTTTCTTCACCTACGTGCCATAAATGACATTTAGAACTAATTCAAATACTAAAATCTTATCTAACTACTAAACGCCCTGATCAGCATATAAAGCCCAGATGGATACTACTTTTCGATTTTTATTTACGAAGTCATTTAATCTAATCTAACTCACCATCTAGCGCCCTAAATATTATTAAATGCTTTATAACTTGGTTGGACATAATTGCCCTTCACCTTTTTAAAATGGACAATTATGTACCCTTTTCTTCATTTTTGATTTTTCCATCAACCAAATACATTCAATTTACATAAGCCACCATTTATACATCACAATTCAACCAAAACACAACTCAATCCCTAACTTCCCTAAAGTGGTAGAATTTTATTCTATATTCCAACACATTTCTTTTCTCAATTTCTTGTTCCAATTACATTAAAATCAAGCCAATTTCATTATAATACCCCAATTACAACCAATTGAAGTCTCTATATTTAAATCACTCAAAACTCTAATTCTTACCTTGCCACTTTCTTCACTTTGATTACTCTTTCAAGCTCCACACTAGAATTCAACTCAATCTAAACCAAAAATACACACAAGAACATCAATTGAAGCGATCTTGAAAGTTCACATATTAATCTCACAAAACAATGCTTTTCTTACCTCTTTTTTTTGAATTTTCACTAATGGAGGTTTCAATTGAGCTTAAGAACTTATACTTGACTTTATTATAGCTTGATTAAGCATGAAAAATCATGAAAAAAAAACTGAAATTTTACTATAGCAGCACCAATCTTCTTTTGCACGAATTTTGCTTCTCTTTTGCTCTAAGTGTTATGTTTTTCTCTCTTAAAATTTCTACACACTTCTACTATATATATGGTGCTCTCCTAAAAGACTAATTTCCCCTCAACTAACTAAAAATTTCTAAATTGCCAATAGCTGGAAACTAAGTATGTAATTGGTTCCTTTGTAACTATCTAGTTAGAATAGTCTAATGAACTAACTAGAATTTCTAACTTGGCAATCCATGAGATTGTTTCCATGTAATATCCAATCCCTATTAGTAGTATTGGCGCCTAGATTTTGGTATAGAGTAATGAAGACACCGTAGGGTTACTCGATTTTAACCCTATTAGAAAGATTTTCTTTATGGTGCGCGTGTGAGATATTAGACCTAATTTAGTAATTTCACACTTGATTAGAGCGTCGGACGACCCTAGAATATTTTTGAAAATTTTCTCTATTGGCTTGGAAAAGGAAATTCTAATTTACTACATGCATTTCCATTTAAGGGTTATGTATGGAACAATCCTTTATTGAGAAATACAATCCATATATTAGAGAATGGAACAATTAGAAGCAATCTCATGGATTGCCAAGTTGGAAATTCTAGTTAGTTCCTTGGACTATTCTAACTAGATAGTTAAAAATAAACCAATTACATACTTAGTTTCCAAACAATGGCAAATTAGAAATTTAGAGTAAGTTGAGGGGAAAAATGGTCAATTGAGGGAACACTATATATATGTTGGAAGTGTGCAGATTTTTCAAGAGAACAGAAAGCAAACATTTAGAGCAAAAGAGAGCAAAATTCGTGCAAGTGTTGGAGGGGCTGCTACAGTGCAATTTTGGTTTTTTTCATGCCTAATCAAGCTACAATAAGGTCACATATCAATTCCTAAGCTTAATTGAAGCCTCCATTAGTGAAAATTCAAGGAAAAGAGGTAAGAAAAGCATTGTTTTGTGAAATTTATAAGTGAGCTTTTAAGATTGCTTCAATTGATGTTCTTGTGTGTATTCTTGGTTTAGATTGAGTTGAATTCTAGTGTGGAGCTTGAAGGAGTCGTCAATTGAAGAAATTTGCAAGGTAAGAATTAGGGTTTTGGGTGATTTGAATGTAGAGACTTCAATTGGTTGTAATTAGGGCATTAGAATGAAATTGGCTTGATTTTGATTTAATTGGAACAAGAAATTAAGAAAACAAATGTGTTGGAACATAGGGTGAAATTCTGCCTCTTTAGGAAAGTTAGGGATTGAGTGGTGTTTTGATTGAGTTGTTGTGTGTAAATAGTGCCTTATGCATGTTGAATGTATATGGTTGATGGAAAAATCAAAAATGAAGAAAATGGAATATAATTGTCCATTTTGGAAAGGTGAAGGGCAATTATGTCCAACCAAGTTATAAGGCGTTTAATAATTTTTAGGGCGCCGCGTGGTGAGTTAGATTAGATTGAATGACTTTGTAATTGAAAATCGAAAAGTAGTATGCATCCAGACTTTGTATGTCGATTAAGGCGTTTAGTAGTTAAATGAGATTCTAGCATTCGATTTGGTTCTAAACGTCATTTATGGCGTGTAGGTGAAGAAAACCGAGAGCTGTAACGAGAGAAGAAATTCGGAGCGAAATTTAGCTTGGAGCGGTTGTGAGTGAAAATCTATCAATTCTTTTATCGTTCATTTATTATGTTTCTGCATAATGAAAATGTATGTTTTATGAGCTTTTAATGCATAAACATGATTTATGATCTTGATATATATATCCATAGATATGCTTTTACATGTTCGGTTTAAGAAATAGTTTTAAAATTACTGCATCTGTTTTAAAGACCATTGATACCCTCAGATTATAGTGGTCGTGATTGTATTAGACCCAGCCAATATATCCCATACACATGGGCAGGTTATTGGGGGTATGTCACTAACTCCGGGAAGTTAGGATGTCGAGTCATATGAGTTGCTCTATGTGTACGGGGTATTGTCTCGCTATATGTATACGATGTAGGATTCCACTGCATTGCTAGTGAGATGTCACTGTGGGTGCTGCTAGTGAAGGTGCCTCGTGACCTACTCACGTGTGTGGTGCTAGTTGAGTCACTGTATGAGTACAGAGCTTTAGGGTTACCATTGGTACAGTTTAGAAAGAAAATGGCCGAGCGAGGACTTTACTAGTTTTCGATTTACTGATAGCATTTATGTATTTATATGCACACGGCAGTTATTATGTTATACAGATTTTGAATATTGCTTTTCAAAGATGTAGATAAAACCTGCTCGGTAAGATTTCATCAGCATATGATATTAGAAACCGTTTTATAGCTTTACATCAGTTTAAGAAGTATGATTTATGCATGTACTTTAGAATTTGCTATCTATGCATAATGTTCTTTTATTTATAATCTTAATTGCACTCACTGAGCTCCTTTAGCTCACTCGTTTTAGCTTTTATGTTTTCTAAACCCTTCCCAAGTATAGGTCTCAGTACGTAAGCTGCTGATTCTCCTATTGCCGAATAGTGGGCCAAATCTGAAGATCATTTTTGTATATGTAAATTTGCTAAATAGCACCTTTTACTTTATGCATAGTAGTTGTAGGCATGTATATTTGTATGTATGTTTTGAACCAATAAGAAGAGATTTCGATATTATGATTATTGTTTTTGCTTTTTATGAGTATGCTTATTTTGTGATTCAAATGAAACAATTGAGTTGTGTTGGATTTGATTTAAAAAGGACTGGAGGTCCGAATTGGTAGTATTGAGAAGTGTTTAAGATATAAGCGACATTTTTTTGTAGGTTTTATATGAATTTTTCGAAAAACATGAGAAACTCTTCCCGTTTTTCTTTTAAAAATTAAGATGTCGTTTTCTTGTATATTAAAAGAGTTTCTCAGTAATAGTAAGAACTAAAAAGGGGTTCGTCTCACGGAATTTCTCATCTTGCCCAGTTATATCCTGAGAAACTTCTGTCGGGGTGCTCAGCAGGCCCACTGGGATTTACTGTAGAGGGTCTCGGGTCGGGTCTTGTAACACTACATGAGAGATTGGCTGAATGATGAAGCTACTAGTAAGCCAGAAGATAGGCCACCAGCTCCGGGACAAACTAGTAGTGGCCGAGAAAAAATTCGAGGAGGTCCTTAATTCAGAAGACCGAGCAGCTCGAGCTAGCCTAGTAGAGGAGCCGCTCGAGGAGGATCATCCAGAGGACTGCAAGGCAGACCGTATACCTATTAGGGTAATTACGATGACCCAACAGGAGGCAGATGCAGCCTTAGAAGTTGTGACAGGTACAATGTCAATTTTTGATTAAGATGCTTATGTACTGATAGATCCTGGAGTGACCCATTCTTTTATTTCTATGGAGTTTGCTGCAAATGCTAGTATAGTGCCCCAATTACTAGATTGTGCGATAGTATTGTCTCTTCTTACCGAAGACTCCATTATAGCAGAAAGGGTGTATAGAGGTAGTAAAATCAATATTGAAAGCCAAGAGTTTATAGCGGATTTGATTGTGCTGGCCATCAATGAGTTTGATGTGATTTTAGGGATGGATTGGTTGTCTAAATATCGAGCCTCAGTGGATTGCTTCTGGAAAGAAGTCAAATTATGTAGCCCAGGCAGAATGGAAGTTATTTTTTGTGGGATGCAAAAATCACTTTCCACCAATATGGTGTCGGTAATAAGGGCAAGTAAAGTGCTTTGAAAGTCATGTCAAGGGTACTTAGTCTATGCCATAAATATAAGAGACGGTGGAATGAAATTGGAGGATATTCCAGTGGTTAGAGAGTTTTCGGATGTATTCCCAGAGGATCTTCCTGGCTTACCTCCAGATAGAGAAATATAGTTTAAAATAGAAGTAGCCCCTGGAACGCTGCCAATTTCCAAAACCCCTTACAGAATGGTTCCTTCAGAATTGCAAGAACTGCAGGTTCAGCTACAAGAGTTAGTGAATAAGTGTTTCATCTGACCGAGTACTTTCTTTGGGGGCACCGATTTTATTTGTAAAGAAGAAAGACGGAAGTATGAGATTCTGCATTGATTATAGGGAACTGAATAAAGTAACGGTGCATAATCAATATCCACTTTCAAGAATTGATGATTTGTTTGATCAGCTACAGGGAGCCAGAGTATTTTCCAAGATAGATATGAGGTCAGGCTATCATCAACTGAAGATCTAGAAGGAAGATGTTCCTAAGACGGCCTTTAGGACCCGATATGGGCATTATGAATTCTTGATTATGCCTTTTGAGCTGACTAATGCCCCAACTGCTTTTATAGATCTTATGAACAGAGTTTTTCGATACTATTTAGATCGATTTGTGATAGTATTTATTGATGATATACTGATTTATTCAAGTAGTGAGGAAGAGAATGCAGAACATCTGAGGCTTGTTTTGCAAACCTTAAGGGAGGATCGGCTGTATGCCAAACTCAGTAAATGTCAGTTCTGGCTAGATAGGGTTGCATTTTTGGGGCATGTAATCTCTGCAGAATGAGTAACAGTAGATCCCCAAAAGATTGAAGCAATAATGAATTGGAGATAGCCCATGAACGTGACGGAGGTCCGTAGTTTCTTGGGTTTGGCTGGGTATTATAGGAAGTTGTAGAAGGATTCTCAAAGATAACCGCTCCTCTGACTAAACTAACCCGGAAAGAAGAAAAGTTTGTATGGTCAGAAGCGTGCCAGTAGAGTTTCGAAGAGCTAAAGCGAAGGTTGACTTCGTCCCCAATGCTTACACTTTCATTGGGGAATGACGAATTTACCATATATTTTGATGCTTCCAAGTAAGGTCTAGGTTGTGTACTGATGCAAAAGGAGAAAGTAATAGCCTATGCTTTCAGACAATTAAAGAACCATGAATAGAATTATCCCACATATGACTTAGAATTAGTTACAGTAGTTTTTGCTCTAAGAATTTGGAGTCATTATTTGTATGAGGCTCCTTGTAAGATCTTTACGGATCATAAGAGCCTGCAGTACTTGTTCACCTAGAAAGAATTGAATATGAGGCAGAGAAGGTGGCCTGAGCTTATTAAAGATTATGAGTACACCCTGGAGTACCATCTGAGAAAAGTTAATATGGTAGCAGATGCTCTCAGCAGAAAGCCTATCGTTCAATAGCTCATTTGAAGGTCGTATATCTATCAATGTTGATAGAATTGAGATCGTTAGGTGTAAAATTAGAATTGAGGTCGTTAGGTGTAAAATTAGAATTGTCAGATTCGGGAGCACTATTAGCCACATTTCAGGTCTTTCCAATACTGGTTGATCAGATCAGAGAATTACAGACTCAAGATCCACAGGTAGTTAAATTAAAGGGTGAAATCGAGTCCGGGCTGCGAAAAGATCTTTCAGTGACTGAGGATGGTGTAGTAACCTAGGGTCAGAGGTTATATGTTCCAGATGTAAATGAGTTAAGAAGAGATTATGGAAGAAGCTCATTCTTCTGCATATGCTATACATCTGGGAAGCATAAAGATGTATCATACCCTAAAAGAACACTATTGGTGGAAGGGTATGAAGAAAGATATAGCCAAATTTATCACAAGATGCCTAACTTGTCAGCAAGTAAGGGCTAAGCATCAGAAACCTACAGGGCTCTTGCAACCCCTTTCGATTCCGGAGTGAAAATAAGAGAGAATAATAATGAACTTCATGGTAGGACTTTCGCGTAGCTAGAGAGGCAATAATGCAATATGGGTAATTGTTGATAGACTGACAAAATCTGCCCATTTTCTACCCATTAGAAGCAGTTATTCTTTAGATAAATTGGCTCAGTTGTACGTAGATGAGGTGGTATTACTCCATAGGGTTCCAGCATCCATTGTGTCAGATAGGGATCCACAGTTCACTTCCCGATTTTGGCACAACTTACAAAAAGCTCTAGGCATAAAATTGAGTTTTAGTATGACCTTTCATCCATAGAAAGATGGAATATTTTTAATCCCTATTAGTATTGGCACCTAGATTTTGGCTTAGAGTAATGAAGACACCGTAGGGTTACTCGCTTTTAACCCTATTAGAAAGATTTTCTTTATGGTGCTCGTGAGAGATATTAAACCTAATTTGGTAATTTCACACTCGATTAGAGCGTCGGATGACCCTAAAATATTTTTGAAAATTTTCTCTATTGGCTTGGAAAAGGAAATTTTAATTTACTACATGAATTTTCATTTAAAGGTTATGTATGGAACAAGCCTTTGTTGAAAAATACAATTCATATATTAGAGAATGGACCAATTAGAAGCAATCTCATGGATTGCCAAATTGGAAATTCTAGTTAGTTCCTTGGACAATTCTAACTAGATAGTTACAAATGAACCAATTACATACTTAGTTTCTAACAAATGGAAAATTAAAAATCTAGAGTAAATTGAGGGGCAAAATGGTCAATTGAGGGAGCACTATATATATGTGAAATTGAGGGGCAAAATGGTCAATTGAGGGGCTTTTTCAAGAGAATAAAAAGCAAACATAACTGGAGGGGCTGCTATAGTGAACTTTTAGTTTTTTTTCATGATTTTTCATGCCTAATCAAGCCTAAATACGGTCACATACCAATTTCTAAGCTCAATTGAAACCTCTATTAGTGACAATTCAAGGAAAAGAAGTAAGAAAAGCATTGTTTTATGAGATTGATAAGTAAACTTTCAAGATTGCTTCAATTGATGTTTTTGTGTGTATTCTTAGTTTATATTTTGTTGAATTCTAGTGTGGAGCTTGAAGGAGTCATCAATTTAAAGAAATTGGCAAGGTAAGAATTAGGGTTTAGGTGATTTGAATGTAGAGACTTCAATTGGTTGTAATTAGGGCATTAGAATGAAATTGGCTTGATTTTAATGTAATTGGAACAAGAAAGTGAGAAAAGAAATGTGTTGGAACATAGGGTGAAATTCTGCCACTTTAGGGAAGTTAGGGATTGAGTGGTGTTTTGATTGAGTTGTTGTGTGTAAATGGTGCCTTATGCATGTTGAATGTATATGGTTGATGGAAAAATAAAAAATGAAGAAAATGGGACATAATTGTCCATTTTAGAAAGGTGAAGGGCAATTATGTCCAACCAAGTTATAAGGCGTTTAATAATTTTCAGAGCGCCGGGTGGTTAGTTGGATTGTATTAAATGACTTCGTAAATAAAAATTGAAAAGTAGTATGCATCTGGGCTTTGTATGCCGATTAGGGCGTTTAGTAGTTAAATGAGATTCTACCATTCGATTTGGTTCTAAACGTCATTTATGGCGCGTAGGTGAAGAAAATCGAGAGCGGTAACGGGAGCAGAAATTCGGAGCAAAATTGAGCTTGGAGCGGTTGTAAGTGAAAATCGGTCAATTCTTTTATCTTTCATTTATTATGTTTCTACATAATGAAAATGTATGTTTTATGAGCTTTTAATGCATAAACATGATTTATGATGTTGATATATATGCATAGATATGCTTTTACATGTTCGGTTTAAGAAACAATTTTAAAATTACTACATCTGTGTTAAAGACCATTGGTACCCTCAAATTATAGTGGTGATGATTGTATTAGACCCAGCCAATATATCCCATACACATGGGCAGGTTATGCGGGGTGTGTCACTAACTCCGGGAAGTCAGGATGTCGAGTCATATGAGTCATTCTATGTGTACAGGGTATTGTCTCGCTAAATGTATGCGATGTAGAATTCCACTACATAGCCAGTGAGATATCTTGAGATATCACTGTGGGTGTTGCTAGTAGACGTGTCCCGTGACCTACTCATGTGTACGGTGCTAGTTGAGTCGCTGCGTGAGTACAAAGCTTTAGGGTTACCATTGGTACAGTTTAGAAAGAAAATGGCCGAGCGAGGACTTTACTAGTTTTCGATCTACCAATATCATTTATGTATTTATATGTATATGACAGTTATTATATTATACAGATTTTGGATATTGTTTTCCAAAGATGTAGATAAAACCCACTTGACAAGATTTCATTAGCATATGATATTAGAAACCGTTTCATAACTTTACATCAGTTTTTGAAGCATGCTTTATACATGTACTTAGAATTTACTATCTATGCATAATGTTGTTTTATTTAAAATCTTAATTGCACTCACGGAGCTCCTTTAATTCACTTGTTTTGTGTTTTATATTTTCTAAACGCTCTTCCCAGGTGCAGGCCTCGTTACGCAAACTTCTGATTCTCCTATTGTTGAGTAGTGGGCCAAATCTAAAGATCATTTTTGTATATGTAAATGCGCTAAATAGTACCCTTTGCGTTCTGCATAGTAGTTATAAGCATGTATATTTGTATGTATGTTTTGAACCAACAAGAAGAGATTTTGACATTATGATGATCGTTTTTGCTTTTATTATTATGCTCATTTTGTGATTTAAATGAAATTATTGAGTTATGTTGGATTTGGTTTGGAAAGGACCGGAGGTCCTATTTGGTAGTATTGAGAAGTGTTTGAAATAGAAGTACAATTTCTTTGCAGGTTTTGTATAGATTTTTAGAAAAACAACAGGGGAAACTCTGCCCCTTTTTTTTAAACTTAAGAAGTGATTTTCGTGTATATTCCAAGATTTTCTTAGTAATAGTAAGAACTAAAAAGGGGTTTGCCTCGCGAAATTTCTCAACTTACCCAATTATATTTTGAGAAACGTTCGTTGGGGTAGTCGGTAGAGCCGTTGGGATATACTGTAGAGGGTCTCGGGTCAGGTCTTGTCATTTTAATTGGTCAATTCTCTACTATATGGATTGTGTTTCTCAACAAAGGCTTGTTCCATACATAACCCTTAAATGAAAATTCATGTAGTAATTTACAATTTGCTTTTCCAAGCCAATATAGAAAAAATTCCAAAAATATTCTATGGTTGTCCGACGCTTCGACCGAGTGTAAAATTGTCAAATTATGTCTAATATCTCTTACGCGTACCATAAAAAAAATATTTCTAATAGGGTTAAAATTGGGTAACCCCACAGTGTTTTCATTACTTTATACCAAAATCGAAGCGTCAATACTATTAATAGAGATTGGATATTTCAATTTCAACCCTCCTAAAAATATATTTCGTCCTCGAAATTTAAATCATACCTATCTCAAAGAAATAGGGATGTTGTACTCGCATCTGATCTTCACATTTCCACGTGACTTCTTCTACTCCATGATTTATCCATAACACCTTCACTAAGAGAATGCTTTTATTACAAAACACTTGTTCTTTTCGGTCTAGGATTTACACAGGCTTCTATTCGTAGGTCAAATTCTCATTTAATTCTACTGACTGTTCCCTTAGGATGTGCAACAGATCTGTTAAATACTTACTAAACATGGAAATGTGAAACATGTCGTAGATTCTAGCCAGATCTTTTGGTAACTGTTGACGATATGCCATATCTTCAACTCTTTCAACTATCTCATACAACCCAATATATCGTAGACTCAACTTTCCTCGCTTCCCAAATCTTAGTACTCCTTTCCATAGCAATATCTTCAGAAAGACCTTATCACAAATTTAAAACTCCAAGTCTCTTTTCTAGTTATCTGCATAACTCTTCTGTCTCTCATTAGCTATTTTCAATCTCTACTTGATAACTTGAATCTTTTTCGAAGTAATCTGGACAATTTTTGGGTCGATCAACTTCATTTCACCTACCTCATCCTAACAAACTAGAGTTCTGCACTTCCTTCCATATAATACTTCATATGGTGCCATCCCAATGCTAGTCTGATAGCTATTATTGTAGGCGAACTCCATTAGCGGCAGATGAGTATCCCAACTCCCCTTAAACTCCATAACGTACGCTCTAAGCATATCCTCAAGTATCTGAATTGTCCGTTAAAACTGACCATCTGTCTGTGGATGAAAGGGCGTACTAAAACTCAATCTAGTACAGAGAGCTTTCTGTAAGCTAGGCCAAAATCGAGAAGTGAACCGTGGATCCCTGTCAGACACAATGGATACTGGAACTCCATGGAGTCATACCACCTCATCTATATACAACTGAGCCAATTTATATAAAGAATAACTGCTTCTAATGGGTAAGAAATGGGCAAATTTCGTCAGTCTATCTATAATTACCCACATTGTGTCATTGCCTCTATGGCTACGTTGAAGTCCTACCACGAAGTCCATCGTTATTCTCTCTCATTTTTACTCCAGAATCGGAAGGGGTTGTAAGAGCCCAGCAGGTTTCTGGCGCCTAGCCTTTACTTGTTGGCAAGTTAGACATCTTGAGACAAATTCGGCTATATCTTTCTTCATGCCCTTCCACCAGTAGTGCTCTTTTAAGGTATGGTACATCTTTGTGCTCCCCGGATGCATAGCATATGCAGAAGAATAAGCTTCTTCCATAATCTCTCTTCTTAACTCATTTACATTTGGAATACATAATCTCTGACCTAAGGTCACTACTCTGGCCCCCAGTAGCTGATCAATCAAATCATCAATTCTCAAAAGTGAATATTGATTACGCACCATTACTTTATTCAGCTCCTTGTAATCAATGCATAATCTCATACTTCTGTCTTTCTTCTTTACAAACAAAACTGGTACCTCTTAAGGAGAAGTACTCGGTCTAATGAAACTCTTATTCACCAATTCTTCTATCTGAACCTTCAGTTCTTTCAATTCTGAAGGAGTCATTCTGTAGGGTACTTTCGAAATTGGTTGCGTTCCATGGGCTACTTCTATTTTAAACTCTATCCCTCTATCTAGAGGTAAGCCTAGAAGATCCTCTGGGAATACATCCGAAAACTCTCTAACCACTGAAATATCCTCCAATTTTGTTTCCCCGTCTCCTACGTTTATGGCATAAACTAAGCACCCCTGACACAACTTCTGAAGCATTTTTCTTGCCCTCATCATTGACACCATACTGACGGGAAGTGATTTTGGCACGCTGCAAAAAATGACTTCCGTTCCCTCTGAGCTACATAATCTTACTTCTTTCTGTAAACAATTTACCGAGGCTTAATATTTAGATGACCAATCCATCCCTAAAATCACTGATGGCCACGCACAATCAAATCCGCGCCATGAATTCTTGGCTCTCGATACTGATTTTACTACCCCTAAATACCCTTTATACTACAATGAAGTCTCTTGTAGGAATAGTCATTACTACCACACAATCTAATAACTGGGGCACTATACTAGCATTTGCAGCAAACTCCATAGAATTAAAAGAATGGGTCATTTCAGGATCTATCAGTACATAAGCATCTCAATCCAAAATTGACATCGTACATGTCACAACTTCTAGGGTTACATCTGCCTCATACTTACACTTCCGTCGGGGAAGAACGGATTTACCATATATTAAGATGCTTCCAGGTGGGGTCTAGGTTGTATGCTAATGCAGAAGGAGAAAGTAATAGCCTATACTTCCAGACAATTATAAAAGCATCAACAGAATTATCCTACACATGACCCAGAACTACCTATAGTAGTTTTTGATCTAAGAATTTGGAGGCATTATTTGTATGAGGTTCCTTGTAAGATCTTTACGGATTATAAGAGCCTGCAGTGCTTATTCACCCAGAAAGAATTGAATATAAGACAGAGAAGGTGGCTGAAGCTTATTAAAGATTATAAGTGCACCTTGCAGCACCATCCGGGAAAAGCTAATGTGGTAGCAGATGCTTTCAGTAGAAAGCCTTCCAGTTCAATAGCTCACTTAAAGGTCACATATCTATCAATGTTGATAGAATTGATATCTTTAGGTGTAAAATTAGAATTGTCAGATTCGGGAGCACTATTAGCCACATTTCAGGTCCGTCCGATATTGGTTGATCGGATCAGAGAACTACAGACTCAAGATCCACAGGTAGTTAAATTGAAGGGTGAAATCGTGTTGTGGCAGCAGAAGGATCTTTTAATGACCGAGGAAGGTGTAGTGAACTTGGGTCAGAGATTATGTGTTCTGGATGTAGATGAGTTAAAAAGAGAGATTATGGAAGAAGCTCATTCTTCTACATATGCTATGCATCTGGGGAGTATAAAGATGTACCATACCCTAAAAGAGCACTACTGGTGGAAGGGCATAAAGAAAGATATAGCCAAATTTATCTCAAGATGCCTAACTTGCCAACAAGTAAAGGCTGGGCGTCAGAAACCTGCAGGGCTCTTACAACCCCTTTTGATTCTAGAGTGGAAATGAGAGAGAATAACAATGAATTTTGTGGTAGGACTTTCGCGTAGCCATAGAGGTAATGACACAATATGGGCAATTATTGATAAACTGACGAAAGTTGCCTATTTCCTACCCATCAGAAGCAGTTATTCTTTAGATAAATTGGCCCAGTTGTATGTAGATGAAGTGGTATGACTCTATGGAGTTCCAATATTTTCTTAGGTCTATGTCCCATTATAGACAAGGCTCCAACTCTTGGATCTGCTGAGTATTATAACTAGCTAACACTTAGCTGTGCTAACATTTAGCATTTATATCTCTCAGCGTGGCTAACTATGAGCCCTTATCTAAACTCTTTTAGATTTGATCTGAACTCTTTCAGATCTACAATGTCTGTAACGTTACATTATATAGTACCATATAAATTGATATTAGCGATTTAATAGAAATGTACACTTGTATAAATACACAAGCATATGTACATTTAGGGATGGCCCGTAAGCACCGACCCTAACAACGACATCTTCTAACACCTATTGCAACTATTTGTAGCTATGTCATTACTAATGTACCCTCAGGTCTTTGTCCTATTATAGACAAAGTTCTAACTCTTTAAATCTTACTGACTCTTATAACCTACTAACTCTTAGCAGTGCTAACTATTAGCATTTATAACCCTCAGTTTTTCCAACTCTTAGCACCGATCTAAACTTCTTCAGATCAAATCTAGACCCTTTTAGATCATACAGTGTCAGTAATATGACAAGCATCAATACCATTTTAATAAAAAAAATATTAACAATTTAATAAAATATACATTGTATAAATATTATCAAACAGGCCTTTATATAACAAAGATGACAGTAAGCACATACTCTAACAAAGATATGCTCAGAAGATGTCCACATCATGGGATTCCAAAGTGGTTACTTGCATAAACATTCTATAATGGCTTGATGAGGTAGTTAAGTTTCATAATTGATGGCAGCAAAAGGAACACTAATGAACAAGTTAACTAACGAAGCATATAACCTGCTTGAAAAGATGGCATCCAATAGTTATTAATGGCCAACAGAGAGAATAACCCTAAGAATAATTACAAGTATAATAATAAGGGTGCACTTATTTCACTAGCTGCACAAATTAACCTATTGACCAAGAAAATCAATGCTAATAATGATAGTGTTATGAAGAGAAAACCTGTCACTTGTGATCTCTGTGTTGATAACTATGCAAATGGCCAATACGTAGAGGCTATGGACTACATGGAGAACTATCAAGACAGCAACACAATCCTTACATCAACTTGAATAATTTGGATTGTATGGACCTTCATAGCATACTAGTACAACCTTAACAATAGATTGAAGTGAAACCAAGCCTAGAGAAAATGTTTATACAGTACATAAAGAAGATAAATTCCATTCTTCAAAGCCAAACAAATTTCATTCAAAGCCAATTAGCATCTTTACAGGCGTTAGAGATTCAAATAGGCCAATTAGCCCCTTGATCAATAAAACATAGGTGAATCCAAGAAGAGATAAAGAGCTATGTCAAGTAATATAGAGGTGAATCTGGGAAGAGATAGAGGGTAATGCCAAGCAATCACTTTAAGGAGTAAAAAAAAACTACCAATAGTTGCTGAAACATCTTAACCTAATAAGAACCATGATTGAGCAATAAAGATAAAAGAAGAGTTAACTACATAAGAAAATAAATTGGTGGCACTTCAAAGTAAAGGCAGTCTATACATTCCACCGCTACCTTTTTAACAAAGACTCCAAGAGTAGAACCTTGAACACCAACAATTTTCTAACAATATCTCTTAATGTTTCAAGGTTGACATAGTAATTCCAAAGAATCCATTACCACTTTCTAAATTGAAAGTGATAGAAGCCCTTAAACTGCAAGCTCATACAAAACTATACAAGTTAAAGAAAAAGAAAGAGCATGGCAAGATAATAGAGAGGCAGAGTGATAATGGTCAATAAGGTGTAGTATTCCGGTCTAAGATTAAAATCTTTTTGATAAAACTTAAATCAAGGTGGTTAAGACCGCATCTACAAGAGTTTCTTATAAATCTATAGAAATCAAAGAAGAAGAATATCAATGCTCTTAGGTATAAACTATAGTTTCATAGACCTATACCACTAACATACAGTTTGATCCTCCATGAGTCAAGAGGGAAGACGTTAAGTCGATAACATTAAATCAAGCATTTTTTGGGAGGCAACCCAAGTAAATTTTTATTTTCTGTTGTTTATTTTACTGCATTTTTTTTTCTTTTTTTTTCTTTTAGTGTTAAAGTAACAAGATAAGCATTTAAGGAGTAGCACAAAGTAGTTCCAACGTTAGGAAATAAGACTAATCAAGGCAAAATGTTGCAATGCTAAGCCTTTATTGTTGGGATTTGTGCTTACGTGCCATCCCTTTTGTGTATAAATATTTGCTTTATGTAAATACAATTATGATTTCAATATATCACTAATTATTTTATATACAAATATGGTAAGATGCTTGTAACGTTTTAGACATTGTATGATCTAAAAGAGTTTAGATCTGATCTAAAGGAGTTTAGATCAGAACTAAGAGTTAGTAATGCTAAAATATATAAATGCTAAAAGATAGCACTGATAAGAGTTATCAAGTTATAAAAGTTAGCAAAATCTAAAGAGTTAGAGCCTTGTCTGAAATGGGACAAAGACCTAAGAATATATTAGTAATGACGTAGTTGCAATTAGTTGCAAATGGTGCTAAGAAATGTTGTTATGCAAATATGTTCTTAAACTTAATGTTCCTGATCTATCTTCACTAATGCAGGTCTGTTAGTGAAGACTTTAATAAATATAGATCAGTGTATGTCTATATCTGGATAGTCCAGATGGTTAGTCTTAGCAGACCATGAGTTTAGTGGAAACTCGTATAGAGATACAAGTATTCAGTAAGGACTGAATATTGAACAGACTCACAAAGATCTCCAATAGACATCCCATAAAGCCGTCAATGGAGGATCTTTCGAGTTGAGTAGTATTCGTGGTCCTTAGACCTGAGAGCCACGGTGGACTTGTGAGTGATCCATCATACTTTGGTTCCACACATGTCAGATACCTTTTATGGTATGACCGCTGGGTGTCGCTGGGTATGGTCTGATGCTCGTGAAGTCCGGTGTGTACAGATATGAAATCCATCAACTCAATTGGGTGAGTAAAATATCTTGAAACTCCAAGGTTGTATTTCAGAAAGTCTTATGGCCATAAGCAGACATATCCAAGAATTAATTTTATTTTCAAAAAAATAATATCGTAAAAGTGTTTACGGATATTATTTATTGAAATACAAATCTAGAGATATATTTATGGTTGAGCACATGGAGACTTGACGGTGTTGATCTATATCTCCGCTCTTCTAGGATATTTATGATGGAAGGATTATACGAATATGTTATAACCTTAACTTGTATGGTCTAATGTGCCGTTTTGTAATATCTGTAACATGTGTGTGGGACATTGTTCACAGACGTGTGAAATAGTTTCATATGACAAATCGGGCATGGACCTAGAGAGTCTCACAATATGAAGTGTACTCGTTGTGCACTAGGGCGGCGAATTGGATTGAACAATTGATCCAACAATTTTCAGCAAAATAAAAAATGATTCAAGGTTCCTTTTATTATTCACTTGTCAATAACTTGAAAGAAAATACATTATTGGTTTACAAGAGTTGTTAACCAATAAGAATTTGACAAGTGACATAATCTTGCTCCATAAATTATTTACCATGTATTTACCTATTTACCTTGCTTGGTAAATACATATATGATAAATGTAAATATTCAAAATAGTTTTGAATTATTAATATTTTATATATTAATCAAATTATTATTATTAATTGGAATAAGTGGCAAACACCATTTACTAATGGAGAATGCACTTGTTATTAATAATAAGGAATGTTGACCACTTAGTAATTCTTAAATGATGCACTATGAAAGTGGCAAAACCACTTAACATTGATTAAATGCCATTTTCTCTCTAGAAATTGATTCAATTGGTTGAATCAAATTAGTGAGTGAAAAATATGATAGATTAATGTTTGTAATGGCAAACATGGTTAAGTGGTGGTGGAGCACTAAGAGAAATTATTTTTTGCACTTAAGAAAGAATTGAAAGAGTTCAATGTGTGTAAGAAAGAATGAAATTCGTTCTAGGAGAAAGGAGAGAAAATTGAGAGCTTTTCCTAAGTGTTTTTCTCAAAGTGTTGAGAGAAAATGCAAAGGCTTACCAAGGTACAACATATAGAGTTGTAAAGAACTATAGAAAACACCTAATTCTTCTCATTTCTTGGTAGTAATCATTCATAAGGACAAATTATTTTAAGTGTTAAAACAATCATTTGCTGGAAATTCAAGGCTGCCATTCTAGCTTCACAATCCTACCGGATTTAGTTGTGAACTAGAATTGTGCAAGAGAACACTTCAAGGTGAGCTCAACAAATTGAAGCTTAGAGTTCTTGAAGAATTATAAAGCTACCTTCATATCCGGGTAGGTTATTTATTTACAATTCATTTTATATCATGCATGAAAATATATATATGAGATATATATGTGTTTGAATGATCATACATGTGATTACATGCTTGAATATGTTACATATTGTTTAATATGTATGAATACTTCCGTTGCGTATTTAATTTTTGAAATTATATACATCTATACACATCACACACCATATCACAACAAGTGGTATCAGGGCATGCTGATATGGTGTTTGCTGTTTGATGTTGTTGTAGTTAACATGTTGATGTTATATTGATGAACAACATGATGATGTTTGATTTCAAGCATGTTGATGTTTAAGATTTAACATGTTGATATTTTATGAATTCTTGAATATGTTGATGTTTAAAATTGTTTATATAATATTTGATAATGTTTTAAATCGGTTGATTTGGGTGCCGGAACAGAAGAAAATTGATTTTAGTGCACCGGACACAGTAACAGTGTCCAGCGCTGAGGCGCTAGCTTAAGGTCGCAGCTGCATCAGCCTAATTTTGGCCAGCGCCTCGGCGACAGGCTATGAGCGCTGCGGTGCCCACATACTGGAATTCAGCGCTGAGGCACTAGCTTAAGGTCACTGCGGCGCCAGCCTAATTTTGGCCAGCGCCTCGGCGACAGGCTATGAGCGCTGCGGCGCTTACTTCTGAGTGCCCCCGCGCCCGGATTAATTTTATGAACGCTGCAGCGCCCGTTTGTAGAGCCACAGCGTTCATCACTGTTTCTGGAAATTTTTTATATTTATTTATCATGTTTTGACTTATTTTATTGCTGTAATGTACTTTAATAGTTGTCATAACATGATGTGATTATTAAAATACGCTGATAATCACAATGGGAGCCCTATTGGTGAGGGTTAGTTGTGATTGCGTATTTCTTTTTGTATAAATTGTCTATATTATTCATTTGGATGAAATGAGTATGTAATAAAATCTCTCTTAATCAGATTGTAATATTTTTTCATTATGAGATAATGTTAAATATGATCCGTCTTATCAATACGGTATTAGACAAGTCACTTCGATTCTTTTCCAAGATCGCTAAAGTGTGAGGGATTGATCGGTGTGACATGGGCTATGCCGTTTAAACAATATATGTGATAAATATATGTTAAAGTATTACCCTAGATTGCTAAAGTATACGGTTAATAACAATAACATATATTTAATGATTGATAAGTAAATCTGGAATACACTTATCCTAGATCGCTAAAGTGTGCGGATAAGATGTGTTTAGGATCAAGTGTTAAGAGTTGCATGAGATGCAATTGATAAGAGTTGTCTACCTTTTGGGTTTACTAAGGCTTAGATCGCTATAGTGTGTAGCTGAAGTAAATGCCAAAGGGATCCACTTCTCACTATATAGTTTAAAGAATTCTTAAACTATCGTTTTCCCGTTTGAGAGATTAAAAGGATTACGTAAAATAGTGGAGGGCGTTTTTAGATTAAAAATTGTATAACTGTTATACCCATGATCTAAAACGTTATTTATTAGTGATTGAAATATTCCGCTAACATCTTTTTCTTTTGTCTTGTGAAGATTAAATGGCTTCAAACAACACTTTAGCTTGCATCCTTGATGCGCACCAACTAAAAGGTGCAGAAAATTATGTTGATTGGCTTATGAATCTCATAATAGTTCTAGATTCTGAAAAGCTTGGATATGTTATTGATCAGCGCATGCCACAAGCTATTTCTGATAATGCTTCCCCAGAAGAAAAGGAGACATATCGGAAATGGTTGGATGATGATTTGAAAGTCAAATCGTACATTCTCGGGTCTATGTCTACGGAGCTCTAAAGGGAGCATGTCCACATGGACAGTGCTAGGAGTATCATGCTCCATCTAAAAGAGTTATTTGGTGACCGACCTTAATTTGAAATGTATAGGGTTGCCAAATTGCTTTTTCAAGCTAGACTACCCGAGGGCAGTCCAGTAAGTCCTCATGTCCTCAAAATGATTTCATACATTGAGAGGCTGGAGACTATGGATCTCATACTGAGCAATGGATTGGGGAATAGTTTGATTCTCCAATCACTTCCAGGGTCATTTGCACCGTTCATAATGAATTACAATATGCAAGGATTGACTCATACTTATGCTGAACTGCATAAAATGCTAATAACTGCTCAGGAGGACATGAACAAAGGGGGCACGGTCCTCTATGTTCAAGGTGCTTCATCATCTACCCGAAGGACTTCTAAGAAGTTCAAAGGAAAGAATAAACGGAAAGTAATGCATGCACCTAGAATGGGTCCTCGAAAGCAATACATATCCAAGCACCCACGAAAGAACAAAGCAAGTGGAAAATGTTTCCATTGCAGTGAGGATGGGCATTGGAAGCGAAACTGCCCAAAGTACCTTGCCATGATTAAGAAGACACCATCAGGTATACACTTGCCTTTTATTGATATTTCCTTAGCATTTGATGCTAGCTTTGGTTGGGTATTAGATACCGCTTGTCCTTTTCACATCTGCAATGTGTTGCAGGGTTTGAAGGAAGTTAGAAAGTTATAACCAGGAGAAGTACAGCTTCGTGTTGGAAATGGAGATTTCCTACAGGTCGAGGCTATTGGATGTTTCAATTTGATGCTTCCATGTAATAAAATTGTTGTATTGAATAATTGTTATTATGTGCCAAACATTATCCGGCAAATTATTTCAATTCCTGTATTGGACAATGAAGGATATCATATGCGTGTTAGGAATCGTTCCTTATGCTTGTATGATTTGGATAATGTTTTGTTAGCTAAATGTCAGTTGATAAATGGGCATTACATATTAAATACAACAGGAAATGTCATGAATGTACAAGTGAATGCTAAAAATAGTGCGGGAACTTTAAATGATACAGAATTGTGGCATATGAGATTAGGTCATATAGGGGTAAGACGCCTATCCCGTCTGGTTAAGGATGATCGGATACTTGATCTGACCATAGAATCATATCCAGTTTGTGAATCTTGTATTCAAGGGAAAATGACCAAGGCTCCATTTATTGGTGTTGGACACCGTGCCACTGATTTATTGGAACTAATACATAGTGATGTATGTGGACTAATGAATCACACTGCGATGGGTGGTTTTCGATACTTTGTTATCTTTATCGATAATCTGTCACGATATGGATATGTGTTTCTTATCAAACACAAGTCAGAAACTTTTGAAAAGTTCAAAGAGTTTCGAAATGAAGTAGAGAAACAAACCTGAATGTATATCAAATGCCTTAGATCAGATCGAGGGGGTGAATACATGAGCAGTGAATTTTCAGATTATTTAAAGGAGAATGGGATTCTCGCTCAGTATAGTCCTCTAGGTACTCTACAACACAATGGTGTTTCAGAGAAGAGGAATCGGACTTTATTAGATATGGTTCGATTGATGATGAGCTTCACTGATCTCCCTAAATATCTATGGGGGTATGCACTAGAAACTGCTGCTCATATATTGAATAGAGTTTCATCAAAAGCCATTCCATCCACTCCACATGAGATATGGACTGGAAGGAAACCAAGTCTTAAATATGTTAAGATTTGGGGTTGTCCTGCTTACGTAAAAGTTACGCAACAGGATAAACTTGCACCTAAAGGTTACAAGTATAGGTTCATTGGATATCCCAAGAATTCAATGGGATACCAATTCTATGATCCAGAAGAACGAAACATGTTTGTATCTCGTTATGTCACTTTTCTAGAGAAAGAGTTTCTCCTGAATCGTGGAGATTGTAGAAAGATTGAGTTAGATGAACTCAATCAGAATGAAAATGAACCAACAATGGAACTTCAGGCTCAATTAAGCAGAATACCTTTGACACACCCTCCACGTAAGTCAGAAAGGATATCAAGGCCACCTGAAAGGTATGGTTCCATATCTAAAGGTGCTCTTGATGTTTTCTTGATTGAAGAAAAGAATCCTTTAACTTACAAAGAGGCGATGTTGGACATCGATTCGGGAAAATGGCAAGAGGCCATAAAATCTGAAATTGACTCTATGCATCACAATCAAGTCTGGGACTTGGTTGAGCTTCTTGAAGGAATTGTTCTTATCGGTTGTAAATGGATTTACAAACAGAAGTGAGGCCTCGATGGAAAAGTGGAGACTTTCAAAGCCCGATTGGTCGCGAAAGGTTATACTCAACGATCTGGGATCGACTATGAGGAAACCTTCTCACCGGTAGCGATGCTTAAGTCAATTCAGATTTTACTAGCAATTGCTGCGTATTATGACTATGAAATTTGGCAAATGGATGTGAAAACAACGTTCTTAAATGGATATCTTGAGGAAGAAATCTATATGGAACAACCCGAAGGTTTTACATCCAGCCAAACTTCTGGTCTAGTATGTAAATTGAAGAAGTCTATCTATGGACTTAAGCAAGCTTCCTGAAGCTGGAATCTTCGTTTTGATGAGGTAATCAGAGGGTCTGGTTTCATCAAGAACGAAGAAGAATCATGTGTGTATAAAAAGAGCAGTGGGAGTATGGTAGTCTTCTTGGTTCTATATGTGGATGACATACTCATTATCGGAAACGATATTGGTATGTTGCAATTAGTCAAAAGTTACCTAAGTAAGAATTTCTCCATGAAGGATTTGGGAGAGGCTTCCTATATACTAGGTATAAAGCTTTATAGAGATAGAGCTAGGAGGCTTATAGGACTCTCCCAATCATCGTACATTGATAATGTCTTAGAAAGGTATAGTTTCAGTAACTGTAAAACAGTTAACATACCTTTTAGACATGGCATTCATCTTTCGAAGAAAATGTGTCCTCAGAGTGAAGATGAAAAGGTTAGAATGTCTAGTATACCTTATGCATCAGCTGTGGGAAGTCTGATGTATGCTATGATGTGTACGAGACCTGATATCAGTATAGCTGTAAGTGTTACAAGCCACTATCAGTCCGATCCAAGCGAAGGCCATTGGATGGTAGTGAAACATGTCCTAAAATATCTTAAGGGTACTAAGGACAAGTTTTTGATTTATGGAGAAAATGACCTAGTGTTGAGAGGATACACAGATTCAGATTTCCAATCTGATCTAGATGATAGAAAGTCTACATCTGGATATGTATTCATTCTCAATGGTGCTGCAGTCAATTGGAAGAGTAACAAACAATCATCAACCGTTGATTCCACAACAGAGGCAGAATATATTGCAGCATCAGAAGCAGCAAAAGAAGCGGTTTGGATACGCAAGTTTATCGCTGAACTTGGAATAGTTCCGAGTTCAATAGATCTTATACCATTGTTCTGCGATAACAATGGAGCCATTGCACAAGCAAAAGAGCCAAGAGCTCACCAAAAGTCTAAGCATGTGGAAAGAAAATACCATATAATAAGAGAAATCTTGGCTAGAGGAGATGTAATAGTTCGTAGAGTAGACTCTATGAATAATGTAGTGGACCTACTTACTAAGGCCTTAACTCCAAAAATATTTGAAAGACATGTGGAGTCAATGGGTATAAGATACCATCGTGAATGGCACTAAAGCAAGTGGGAGTTGTTGGGATTTGTGCTTACGTGCCATCCCTTTTGTGTATAAATATTTGCTTTATGTTTATACAATTATGATTTCAATATATCACTAATTATTTTATATACAAATATGGTAAGATGCTTGTAATGTTTTAGACATTGTATGATCTGAAAGAGTTCAGATCTGATCTAAAGAAGTTTAGATCAGAACTAAGAGTTAGTAATGCTAAAATATATAAATGCTAAAAGATAGCACTGATAAGAGTTATCAGGTTATAAGAGTTAGCAAAATCTAAAGAGTTAGAGCCTTGTCTGAAATGGGACAAAGACCTAAGAATATATTAGTAATGACGTAGTTGCAATCAGTTGCAAATGGTGCTAAGAAATGTTGTTATGCAAATATGTTCTTAAACTTAATGTTCCTGATCTATCTTCACTAATGCGGGTCTGTTAGTGAAGACCTTAATAAATATAGATCAGTGTATGTCTATATCTAGATAGTCCAGATGGTTAGTCTGAGCAGACCATGAGTTTAGTGGAAACTCGTATAGAGATACAAATATTCATTAAGGACTGAATATTGAACAGACTCACAAAGATCTCCAATAGACATCCCATAAAGCCGTCAATGGAGGATCTTTCGAGTTGAGTAGTATTCGTGGTCCTTAGACCTGAGTACCACGGTGGACTTGTGAGTGATCCATCATACTTTGGTTCCATACATGTCAGATACCTTTTATGGTCTGACCGCTGGGTGTTGCTGGGTATGGTCCGATGCTTATGAAGTCCGGTGTGTACAGATATGTAATCCATCAACTCAATTGGGTGAGTAAAATATCCTGAAACTCCAAGGTTGTATTTCAGAAAGTCTTATGGCCATAAGCAGACATATCCAAGAATTAATTTTATTCTCAAAAAATAATATCGTAAAAGTGTTTACGGATATTATTTATTGAAATACAAATCTAGAGATATATTTATGGTTGAGCACATGGAGACTTGACGGTGTTGATCTATATCTCCGCTCTTCTAGGATATTTATGATGGAAGGATTATACGAATATGTTATAACCTCAACTTGTATGGTCTAATGCGCCATTTTGTAATATCTGTAACATGTGTGTGGGACATTGTTCACAGACGTGTGAAATAGTTTCATATGACAAATCGGGCATGGACCTAGAGAGTCTCACAATATGAAGTGTACTCGTTGTGCACTGGGGCAGCGAATTGGATTGAACAATTGATCCAACAATTTTCAGCAAAATAAAAAATGATTCAAGGTTCCTTTTATTATTCACTTGTCAATAACTTGAAAGAAAATACATTATTGGTTTACAAGAGTTGTTAACCAATAAGAATTTGACAAGTGACATAATCTTGCTCCATAAATTATTTACCATGTATTTACCTATTTACCTTGCTTGGTAAATACATATATGGTAAATGTAAATATTCAAAATAGTTTTGAATTATTAATATTTTATATATTAATCAAATTATTATTATTAATTGGAATAAGTGGCAAACACCATTTACTAATAGAGAATGCACTTGTTATTAATAATAAGGAATGTTGACCACTTAGTAATTCTTAAATGATGCACTAAGGAAGTGGTAAATCCACATAACATTGATTAAATGCCATTTACTCTCTAGAAATTGACTCAATTGGTTGAATCAAATTGGTGAGTGAAAAATATGATAGATTAATGTTTGTAATGGCAAACATGGTTAAGTGGTGGTGGAGCACTAAGAGAAATCATTCTTTGCACTTAAGAAAGAATTGAAAGAGTTCAATGTGTGTAAGAAAGAGTGAAATTCGTTCTAGGAGAAAGGAGAGAGAATTGAGAGCTTTTCCTAAGTGTTTTTCTCAAAGTGTTGAGAGAAAATGCAAAGGCTTACCAAGGTACAACATATAGAGTTGTAAAGAACTATAGAAAACACCTAATTCTTCTCATCTCTTAGTAGTAATCATTCATAAGGACAAATTATTTTAAGTGTTAAAACAATCATTTGCTGGAAATTCAAGGTTGTCATTCTAGCTTCACAATCCCACCGGATTTAGTTGTGAACTAGAATTGTGCAAGAGAACACTTCAAGGTGAGCTCAACAAATTGAAGCTTGGAGTTCTTGAAGAATTATAAAGCTACCTTCATATCCGGGTAGGTTATTTATTTACAATTCATTTTATATCATGCATGAAAATACCAGGGAAGTTTTCTTACTCTTATTTTTATTTCAGCCATTGGGAACAATATGAAGCTTAAGTTTGGGGAAGAGAAACACTTATCTTGTGTTTATTTATTGCTGTATGAATTTTTTTTCTTGTTATTTTGCATGTCAGTTATATTTAACTTGCTATTTTGCATGTCATTTTTTTAAATTGTGTTTAGGTTGTGATAATGATCATAAGTTAGTGATAAGAAATAGAATATTGGATAAATGTATTTATACAATTTCTTAGGAAACGATAAACACTTGAGATAATTCTTATACTAAGAATCTTAAATTGATTTCAACCTTATTTTTTATCACTTATTCTCAAGCACATTTAAATAAAGCTTGTATTAGCTAAATTGTTACTTAGAAATATTCATGCCTAAGAAGTATATCATAGTCTTAAGGACCAACACTCTAAAACTTGCTTGATTACTACTTGAGGCGAAATCCTAGGAGACATATAAATAAAAAAATGACATTAGGCCATATTTGAACTACTTGAGCCTTTCTAGCCTACCTTGGATATATATTTATCCCAAGTTACCTCTTTTGAGCCTATATACCATTTTTTTCTCTTTAACCACACTACAAGCCTAAGCCTTAAAGTTTATATATCTAAAAATTATATGTAGCACCACAAACCTTAAGTTTACTTAAAAATACTCTCAAAAGGAAGACGGTTGTGGTTGTATGTAAAAAAAGGTACTGAAGTAGAAAGTAATTAAGTATGGGTGTTATTTATCAATTTAAGTTTGAGGGTATTAAAAAAAAAGAAAAAAAGAGAAAAAGAGAAAAAAAAAAAAGCTTTTTTAAATTCTTTATACCCTTGGCTTAAGAAAAAAGAAGAAATTCGTTGAAAAATAGTGGTTAAAAAGAAGAATGAAAAACATGATAAGTTTGGGGGATGAGATAATTCAAAGAAAACGAGATCAAGAGGTTTCTAGGTGAAGCTAAATGTTTATGGTGTAACTTGAACCAAATTGTTCATCCTTTAATCTTACATTGACCTAACCTTTCATTACAAACTAATTAAAGTCATAAATAGATCTCTAGACATGTGTCTTTCTACATTACTGGAGAGTGGTAGAAAAAGCAAGCCTATAGTAGTGCTATTATTAATTAAAATATGGCCAGACATCATCATTCTGTATTATCTTAAATAATTGAATAAATCTAGGTATCATTTGACTATTTACTTATTATACACATAAAGTGATCAATTTTAAGGAAGAATGAAGAACTTGAAGAATGGTATTTCGAGTTATCAAGAGTTGTTTATTAAATCTGAAAGGACTTACGCCATTTCAACAGCCTTTGAAACAATAATTATGATCGTCAAATCAACCTAGCATATTATGTTTTATTTTTAAATTTTCATTTCATTTTGAGTCTATTATAATCTTTTTAAATTCTCTATTTGATATTATTTTTCCTTGCTCGAGGACAAGCAAAGGGTTAGTGGAGTTTGATAAGCGTAAATTGTATTTATTATTTTCACTCCCTTAACTTGCTCATCTTAATAAGAATATTCGGCTTTTTATATTTTTTTATTGTTATTTTGTAGGTTTGGAGTCAATGGAGCAAATGAGAATGAAAATCTAAAGAAAACAAGGCAAAAACAACAAATTACGATAGTAACCTACTATAGTAAATTGCTACAGCACTTTAATTAGTGATTGCTACAATACAATTGTTGATGTGGTAAATAGTAACTCTAAACCTACAAAATAATAATAAAAAATTCTAGAGTCTTTTGCGACCAAAATATTTTCCTGCAGTGCACATGAATAATCTGCATAAATAGTGATTGCACTACTGTAAATTGTGTTACACCGATGAACAGTCTTTTACTATATGTGAGATATGTAAAACAAAAGATACAACAAGTAAAATATAAACTTCAAGATGTACTAGGCACTGTCCTTAAACTATTTCTATCATATAATGATAAATTATCAAGGTGCAATAGGGTGGTATGATAGTTACCGGATTCAATGATAATTAGAAGTTGTAAAAGGGCACATCATGACAATAAGAAAACCTTTGATAGAAGTTAATAAGAATAGAGAAATATGATCAAAAAGAAAAAAGAGAAGTTAATTTTATTAAATTAAGTGTACCTGTAATATTTATAGAGAGAGACACAACACCTCTTCAAAAGGCTATACCTAGTAGGAGGGGTAGATGACGTTTCTAATAGTCAACAATGGCTATAATACCATATAGCCCATATAGCTCAACTAGGCATCACGGCGCCCATTACCTTCCTTTTCATTCCTTTTCTCTTCTCGGCTCTTTCTTTCTAGTCTAATACTTGATTTTAAATTTGTTTATTTGAAACACACTCTTAAATATTAACAATCCTTCATATTTTTCAAATAAAATAATGCAAATAAAAGCAACTACATATCAAAGTAGAATTTAAATTATATGAATTGGTGCTTTTATAAGCTATGAACTAATCCACTGATTAAGTAATTGTATTTTATAGGAACTAAGTGAAACAAAGTTTCTATCAACCCTCATTCCTTTAGATATAAAATAAAATATTAAATAATGAAGTTAAATTCTCTAGGAACTTGTTTTTGTCTGCGGTTTAGCACTATTAATGGTCATATGGTTTTTTTGGTTTTATAAGTTCTCTAAAGATGCCTACCTAACTCTTATAGGAATTGACCCAACTTCATACTCATATAAGTGACACTACATTAGGTGTATGTTGCAGTTGAACACATCACCAAGCTATAAAGGGAAATTAAGTTCATTAAGCGTATTGCTTACCTATATCCACTACAGATGCACTACCTCGCTATAAGAATTAACTGATAAAATACAATCAGTAGTATAAAAAGACAATAAGTGACTTGTTCTTACCTTTATAAACCTACTTTAATGGGATCATTAGTCACATAGGTAGGGTTACCATCACTCTGTCTCATGTTCTAGGAAGAAGTCTTATCCCCTTCAACGTTTGTTCCACTAATCTTCTCTTTAGTGGCTTTGTCAGAAGATTGACCAAGTTCATTTATAACCTCACATAATCTAGGCTCATCACTCTAAATTTTAGCAGCGGCTTAATAATGTCATGTCTTAGACGAATATGTTTACTTTTCCCATGACAAATCTTACTCTTTGCTCTAGTAATGGCTACTAAGTAATCCCAATTTATAGAATTTATCGTAGGAGGGTAAGTACTAATAAGAAGATCACACATGAGTATCTATAATCACTTAGCCTTATAACAAGTTTTTTCTAAGGCTATCAATTTTGACTCTATAATAGATCGTGCTACACAAGTTTATTTAGTGGAATTTTAACATATAGCTCCTTCAACCAAGGTGAAACCATATCCACTAGTAGACTTAACCTCACTGGGTTCAAATATCCAATTTGCATCATAATAACCTTCTATTACAGGTTGTGATCTACCATATGAAAGTACATAATTTTTAGTGCCTATCAAATATTTTACAACACTATCTAATGAACTCTAATGCTCTTTTCTTAGATTCTAAGTATAGCTACTCAGTCTCCCTACAGCATATGCTATATTAGGCCTAGTATTGTTCATTAAGTACATGAGATGACCAGCATAATGGTTCTAATTGTCACTATGTTCAACATCTTTCGAAGTTTAACACTAGCATCATATGGTGTTACCACTGGTTTATATACTGTGTACCCAAACCTCTCAATAAACTTATCTACATAGTACTCTTGTGATAAAGTAAGGCCATTAGATGTTCTCATAATCTTTATCCCAAGAATGACATCAGTTGTCCCTGTATCTTTCACATCAAACATAATTAATAGAAATCTTTTAGTCTCACCTATTACTTCCATACTAAGACTGAATATTAGCATGAAATCCACATAAAGACATATGATGACACATTTATCATAAAAGCATTTGATACTATAGCATTGTCAAACTTCACATGCCACTATTTTGGTGGTTGTTTCAAGCCATACAAAGACTTCACCAATTTACATACTTTATGCTTTGTACAAACACTAACACAACCTTCTAGTAATTCAATGTAAATTTTCTATTCTAAATCTCTATTTAGAAAGGTGGTCTTTACATATATTTGATGTATGAACAAATTATATTACAGTTAATGCTTTCTTTTGACAACCAACATTGCCTTCTACTTCTCAATTCCACCACTATCCTTCATCTTCTTTTTGAAGATCCATTTACAACTAATGGACTTGGTATCCCATAGGAAAATCAACCAATTGCCGCACATGATTACTCATGATTAAGTTAATTTTATTATTAATTGCACTCTTCTATAAATGAGCATCAAGAGAAGTCTGATAAGGACAAATTTATCATATATTTTCTCATGTTTTTATTTTGATATTTTATTGATTTATGAGAATAGATGGCTAAAATGTAAACATTTCAAAGTATGTGTCCATCGCCCCAACGCCATGAGGATTATCGCCCCAGCGCTGGAATAGTGATTGAAATTAGAAAAACAACTTGGTTAAGTCGCATCTGGCGCTCTAGCGCCAAACCTTCATCGCGCCAGCGATGTGACAGCACTCTAGCGCCATCAACCCACCGCTCTAGCAGTGAAGCCTTTTTCACGTGTTGCCCCAGTGACAACTGTATAGCACCCCAGCGGTAGCTCGAGTCCTAGTCCGCGAGAATTGAGATTTTCAAGTTCATATCAATCCCTATAAAAAGTCACTCGTTCTCAGCCTTTAAAAATCAACTTAGAGCAACCTAGAGCAATTCAAGAGCAACAAAAATACAAAGCACGAGTCTTGGAGAGCAATAGGAGTTTAATTGAAGTAACCTTAGAGAGAGATTCAAAGCGTTCTTCAGCATCAAAAGTTCTTAGGCAGTTCAATTAAAAGCAATTCGACGTCTATATCGGTTTGCTATTGATTGTATCATGATTTATTATTATTTTTACTGCTGTTCTCTTGTAGCCATAAGCTAAACTTATTTTCTAGGGTTAATACTTGAACTCAATATGTGTGCTTAATTGCCATATCTTTTGAATATTTAATAAGCTTAGTTCTTTGATATTCAAATTACTTGATCTTAATGCTTCAATATATCTAGTCAATATATGGTGAATGAGTTGGTAATATTATTGATAAACTCGAAAGAGGAATCATAATATTTAGACCTAGGTAATTTGATGCATGATTGTAGAGTAACATTTAATATTGCATATGCAAGTTTCAATTTAGGATAAGAATATACCTAATTGGCATGTATGATCAATAAGACCCAATCTTAATGAATCTCAATTTATTACAAGTACCATAAGAATATAGGTATTTGATAAATTAAGGTATACTTGTATGATCTTGGAAAAGGCTTGTGAATACATTAGTGTCTTAATCAATAACAAAGACTAAAGGGGTTAAATATTAGAAGATTAATCATTAGAAAGCATAATGAGGGATAATATTAATCCTAGGTTTTCTCTATATTACTATCACCTAATTTTCTCTGCATTGTGTTTTTGTTTTTATATTTTCTACATTCATTTTTAGATTTTTATTTTTTTGAATAATTATTAGGAAGACATAATTTTAGTAATTGGTTAAAAAAAAGAAATTATCCCTGTGGGTTTGATATCCGACTTATTTTGTCCCTTTATTACTTGCATACGATAGTGTATGCTTGCACTTAATTTTAAGATATAAAAATATCGCATCAAAGTCATAGTCTCACTATATATTTTAGGGTCCTCTTCTATAAGAAAAATATAGAAGTCATTACCAAAATTAGTAGTTTTTCCTATTCTCTTACTTGTTTTAAATTCATTGTTAGAGCTTTTCCGATGGTCATCATGAACCTTTATATGAGTCATATTTTCCTACATACCTTGTTAGCAATGCTCTATTTTAGGAACTCTTTCTTATAGTTTTCTGTAATAGTCTTTAAAAGAGTGAGGGTAAGATATTCAGCCAGACCCATAACATCCAACGATCAAATACCCAGTTTTACCATCTCTTGAAGTGTTTCTTATCAAATGGTAGTATTTTTGTAGCCTCTAAAAGTGATTTGGCTACTGCCAATAAGGAAGACTTATAATATCTATGTATAATGAAATATTTTAAGATTGTTAGAAAATTTTTGTATGTAAGATGCATAAAACAAAAAGATAGAACAAGTGAAATATGAATGTCACGATATTTTAGGCATTGTTTTAAACTATTTTTACCACGACATTGATAAATTATCAAGGTACAATAAGTTTGAATAGTTGGATAGTTTTAGGATTCAATGACAATTAGAAGTTTTAAAGGTGCACACCAACTATAACTTTAATGGACAATAAGAAAGACTTTGATAAAAGTTGATAAGAAGCGAAAAATATGATTAGATATAAAAAAAGAGAAGTTAATTCTATTAAATAATGTGTATATTGGAGTGGGTGGACATCTCATGCCACCCCTTCCAAGATCTCATGATTTGGTCTTATTTCTATAGTTTATGCATGTGCCATATGTTCATTATCTCAAATATGTATCTCATACATATTAAATCGCGGCAAAACTATAAATATGCATCTCATACATATCGATATATATAATGGAAGCATATATTATAATTAACATAAACAAAACACATATTACTCAAATTAATATATGTAAATTAAGATTGAGATTAAAAACATCACCGATTAGAGACCCGCTAGGAGTGAAACTAGTTGGCAGTTCTAATAGCCAACAAGATGGGCTTGACTAGTGAGAATTACAGCATATCCAACAGTTCTGGGTTTAAACTCTTGAAACCCTAAGCTATTTGATTTACCCTTAATCAATAATTGATCAATAAATCAAATACTTGAATTGTTGAAGTTGGTAGCCAAGATTTTAACTCTTGAAATAAAAAAGAAAAGAAATAATTTCTTTTCCAATTTTGCTCAACAATGGCTGGCCACCAAATGTTCTTCAAAAGAACAAAACCAATTCCCTTAGCAAATCACAATTGCTTCTCACGTACAAAACACACACACACACACTAAGCATATATATATATCTCACATAATAATATAATATTAATACATATATATTATACAATAATATTTAATAATGAGATATTTTGATTATTTAACTATTAAATAATCAATGTGTGTGAAATACTATTTTGCCCCTTATATTGGTTACCAAGTATAGCTTTTAGTGAGACCTACCATATCCCACACTTGGGTAAACTCAACTAATAGTCCACAATGCACCATGTGTCACCATACCATTGATAAATGACGAACACAATAAAATGTATATTTGTTAAGAGATCTAGTCACCACTTAATGTCACTAATTTTAGCATTTTTGTATTTTTAAGCTAGAAATAAAGTGTTGTCCTTAAATTGTAATTAATTAATGCTATTTGCACAGATTTAGTAAAATGGACATAACTCTCCATGTAAAAATCACAATGAAGAAATTCATGAATTAGATTACAACTTCTGCTCAGCTTAAATTTGGGATACAATAGAATTAGATTACAACTTCTGTTCAGCTTGACATACCTTACATATTTCACAAAATACGTACCAAATTAGTATGATTTTTGAAGCTAAGAAATACTGACTCCATTATCAATGACTTTTAGGTTGATAGCAAACTTCAATGCAATCATTATGATAGACCAAATTGTATTACAAATTGGCAAAAGAGTTGTTGGCTGAAATCTGAGGTATTTTTGGTATTTTGTCCATATTGCATTAGATACTCATCTAAATTGCATGAATCTGGTGGCTATGGAAAGAATAGACAAAATGATACAATTTTCAAGTCAACCAAAAAGTCTATGTTGATAATTTCTATTGTCAAAAAGGTATGGTAATTAGGTGAATGAGTGGGTGGTCCAAATTATTAAAGATTGAAGTCACACTAAATATGTTTCCATTCATTACCTTTATAAGAATACCCTTATGAGGCTAATAGAAGTTTATTAATGATTTGTAATTCTCTCATATACTTTTTCTTTAATATGCATTGTAAACTAGGCTAGAGTTCTTAGTAAGATCAGAGGTGAACTTTTATGTGTAATAAATTTACTTTTAGACTTTGATTCTTTGTTAAGAGCTAAAATGTTTGTAAGTTTGCTTGTGTTTAAACTCTTATATACTATTTTTTTTATAATCCAGAATTATAATCCTCATATTTCATATATTTTTAGTCATGTTTTCTTTATGTAATTTTTGTTGAGTTATAATTATTGCTGGTTACATTGTTTTACAAGTTAATCTTTTACTGTAATATTGTCAATCGATATATTGTCGATCTTAGATAATATGTAAAGACAATAATTGTTTGATATTCAAGTTGATTATTTACTATAATATTGTTAAAATGATATATTGTCGATCTTGTATAGATGAACATAGTTTGTAATATTTGCAAAGAGTTTAGTCAATTAAATACATGTATTATTAAATGTGCCATATTTTACATATCTTCTTATTGATTGTTTGGGATGTGAAACTTTCAATTGAATTATAAATATTGAATCAAAGAATAAAATAGATTTAGGAAGCATATTGTGATTCCCAAAGCCTTTCTTACATCATTATAAGACTTCTCCCTTAATTCATTTACAATTCTATCTCATTCATATAAACTAATTAGTTAATTTTCTCATTTGTTACTGTTTTAATATTTTTATTTTACTGACCTATTATTCCAAAAGCTTTATCATGGGATCGACACCTCAATCTATGTTGCAATAGCCTTGTTATATTTTAAGCGTAAACAAATTTTGGCGCTGTTACTAGGGAGGCGCACTAAGTGAAAGTAGGTTATATATATCAATACTAAAGTAGTAACTTTGTATGTTTACTTTTCTTTGTAAATTTTAGTTCTTAAATTTATTTCTTTTATTGTAATTTATTTTATTGTTCATGGTTGGTTCTACCACCTAATTTATTTTGTTTTTTTCTTGTATTTTTATTTAATTTTGCATGGTTGGTTCTACCACCTAACTTAATTTATTTATTTATATTCATTTGTAGTATTTACAGTTTATTTTCTTTTATTTACTTATTATGTTTTATAGTTTTTTATTTATTTATTATATTTATAGTTTATTTTCTTTTATATATTTATTATATTTTATAGTTTATTATCTTTCATTCATTTATTGTATTTTATTTTATTTTATTTTCATGGTTGGTTCTACCACCTAGCTTTTTTAATTTCTTGTTGTATTATATTTCACTTATTGTATTTTATTATACAATCTCGTTCATTTTATTTTCTTATTTTATTTATTATGGTTTGTTCTATCACTTAATTTAGTTTATTTTCTTTTATTTATTTATCATATTTTGTTTTATATTTCATGGTTGGGCTTACCACCTAGCTCTTTTTATCTCTTGTTGTATTTTATTTCACTTTTTATATTTTATCTCATTTTTATGGTTGGGTTTATCACCTAACTCATTTTTTTCTTTTGTTCACTTCTTATTTTTTCCTTGAGAATTTTCTTCATTAAAAAAATATAGTTACAAAAAGTAAAAATGAAAATTTTAGGATGTATACATCGACTTAGAGATAAACGAGGAAGATTTGTGAGAAAAGTAGAACTAGAACTACTACCACAATTTGTAAAGGAAGAGAATTCACCATCTAGTTTATCTTGTAATTTTAACATAATAAGCCAACACGAGGATAACCTCGTTAGGACTCTAAAAGATTACTTGCATCTTATTCGCATAGCTATATCATCATGCATTATATTTTCACCTAGCACACCATATTTAGATTTTAAACCTGGAATGATACAACTTTTTCCCACTTTTTATGGTCTAGATAATGAAAATCCTTATGTACATGTTAGAAAATTTGAAAAGGTAGTGGTCACCTTTCATAGCCAACCCCGAAGCCATAGACATTATTAGGCTTGAATTTTTTTCTTTTTCTCCGAAAAACAAAGTAATAAGTTGGCTATACACTTTGAGGCTGATACCTATAGGAACTTGGGTAACAATGATGCAAGCATTTTGCAATAAATACTTCCTACAACACATAACTAACGGCCTGAATAGAAAAATTTCTTCATTCTCCCAAAAAGACAGTAAAACCTTATATCAAGCTTGGGAAAAGTTTAAAGAGTTGTTAAATATGTGCCCTTATCATAGGTATAAAAATTGGTGCTTAGTTAGCTATTTTTATGAGGGACTCACGATTAGAGAGTGCCATTTTGTTAAGATGATGTGTAATGGGGAGTTTCTTTACAAAGATCCTAAGGGAGCCATAGAATTCCTTAATAACATAGCAGAAAAAACTTATACATAGACTGACCTAACTCTACTGAAAGCACAAATAAGTCACAACCTAGTAGAGTTTTTTATCTTAGGGAAGAGAATAACCTTAAACTCAGTTAGAGGTCTTAATTAGGGAATTAGAGGCTTTGAAAACAAAAAAAAAAGAAGGTCACCCACAGGGTTGCTGGGGTTAAGTCACTGATGTTTGTTTTGTTTGTAGAGGAGCATAACATTTAATTCAAGATTGCCCAACTTATAGTGAGATGAGAGGGATATATAAAGAACAATGTAATGCCCTAGAGATGTACAAGAAGCCTTATTCACCTTACTCTGAAAGTTATAATCCTGGCTAGAGAAACCACCTAAACTTTAGTTGAAAATCTGACCAACAAGCCAATAACCATTGAAAATAAGAACAAGTACCAAAGTCTTATGTTGCACCTTAATATAATGTATAACTAACTAAGAGTCCTTTAAATGATACATTACAAGCATTTATAAAGGCACAAAGTAAAACTAATAAAAAATTTGAAATAGTTCTTGCACAGGTAGTAGAAGACAAAAATAAAGAAATCAAGAGTCAAATCAGTAAGTTGACCAGTGCCTTAACTATACAAGAGTGAGGCAAGTTTCCATCTCAACCTTAATCCAATCCAAAAGGACAATTCATGGTACAAGCCCCTCATTCTGATGCACAAAATCTCAAAGAAGTCAAAGCCACTACTACTCGAAATGGTAAGATTGTGAGTGAGCTTACTTCTCCAAACAACACATCTATAAGTAGTAAAGACGCCCCCTTGAAAAAGAGGCCATAGTTAAAAAAATACCCAAAAATAAGTTTTCAATCCTAGTGCCTTTTCCCTAAGCTTTTTGACCTATTAGAAAATTTTCAAAAATTCAAGGTGAGATTTTAGAACATTAGAAACAAATTAAGATTAATCTTTTCTTGTTGCATTTGATTAAACAAGTTCTAACTTATGCCAAAGTCATTAAGGATCTGTGCAGTATCAAAAGAAAACACTATATAAAGAAAACTGCATTTTTGGCAAAACAAAGTAAGTGCAGTGATTGAACAAAAGACACCACCCAAGTATAAAGACTTAGGATGTCCTACAATCTTGCCAAATTGGTACACATGAGTTTGGTCAAACTTTGTTGGACTTAAGAGTAAGTGTAAATTTGATGCTTTATTCTATTTACTTGCAATTGGGACTTAGTCAGATTAAACCTACATCTGTACTCTTACAATTAGTAGACCGATCAATCAATAAACCATGGGGAATAGTAAAAGATGTCTTGTTAAAAATTGATAAATTTTACTATCCTGTTAATTTTCTTATTTTAGATACTCATTCTGTTGTTAACATAGAGTTTAAAATCCCTCTTATTTTTTAAGGAGGCATTTTCTTGCCACTACTAACGCTCTTATTAATTGTAGAAATGGTCTAATGAAATTATCTTTTAGCAATATAACTCTTGAGATGAACATTTTTTATATTCGCAAGCAACCACGAGAAGAAGATGAATGCTATCATTTATTGTATTATAGACGCACTTGTAGCGGAGGAAGCTTATAAAACTTATAACTTTGGTTCTTTAAAAAACCTCTTTAATTTTGATTTTAAAGAATTATGTTATCTTGTTGAAACAACTGATGTATTTAGTATTTTTTACTTATAGGATAAATAGACTCGATTTTGATAGTCACATTTTAAAGAGTTGCCATAAGAAAAGGACAGACCAAAACCATCAAACTTCGAGACACCATAAGTTAAACTTTCTCAACTACTTTAAGGTTTGAAACATGCATTCTTGAGACCAAGTGATACTTTTTCTATCATTATTTCTTCTAAATTTAGCACTGAACAAGAGGAAAAATTGATAAAATTGTTAAAAGAACATAAATCTGCACTAGGTTGGACTATAACTGATATTAAAGGTATTTCTCCATTAATATGCTCCTATAGAATTGATTTAGAGGAAGGTGCTCAACCTCGTAGGGACCCTTAAAGAAAATTTAACCCAAGAATGAAAGAAGTAATGAAGAAAGAGGTCTTGAAACTATTAGATGCAGGTATAATCTACCAAATCTTTTATAGTCAATAAGTAAGTCCAACTCAAGTAGTTCTTAAGAAATCTGGGATTACTATTGTAGAAAATGAGAATAGGATACATGCTCTAACTATGGTAGTTAGTGATTGGGGAATGTGCATTAATTATACAAAATTAAACACGACCACTGAAAAATACTATTTTGTTTTACCTTTTATCAACCAAATTTTAGAACATGTAGCTGGACATCCCTTTCATTACTTTCTTGATGGGTATTTTGGATATTACTAGATTAAAATAGCTATAGAAGATTAAGAAAAAAAATTACTTTTACATGCCTTTTTGGTACTTATGCTTTTGGTTGAATGCCACTTGAATTATGTAATGCACCAGTTACTTTTCAACGTTGTATGTTAAGTATTTTCTCTAATATAGTTGAAAAATGTATGGACGTTTTTATGGATGATTTGACTATTTTTGATGATTCTTTTGATTTATGTCTACTTAACTTAAAATGATAGGACCTGACCCGAGACCCTCTACAGTAGATCCCAGCGGCCCTGCCGGGTACCCCGACGAAAGTTTCTCAGAATAAAACTAGGTAAACTGAGAAATTCCACGAGGCGAAACCCCTTTTAGTTCTTGCTATCACTAAGAAAATCTTGGAATATACACGAAAATCACTTCTTAAGTTTTTTTAAAAAAAGGGTAGAGTTTCCACTATTTTTCTGAAAATCCATACAAAACCTCCAAAGAAATTGTACTTTTAATAGGGATTGGATATTACAATTTCACCCCTCCTTAAAAAAAAATTTTGTCCTCAAAATTTAAATCATACCTGTCTCAAAGAGGTGGGGATGTTGTACTCGCATCTGATCTTCACATTCCCATGTGGCTTCTTCTACTCCATGGTTCATCCATAACACATTCACTAAGGGAATACTTTAATTACGAAGCACTTACTCTTTTCGATCTAGGATTTGCACAGGCTTCTCTTTGTAGGTCAAGTTCTCATTTAATTCTACTAACTGTTCCCTTAGGATGTGCAAAGGATCTGTTATATACTTGCAAAGCATGGAAACGTGAAACACGTCATGGATTCTAGCCAAATCTTTGGGTAACTGTAGATGATATGCCACTTCTCCAACTTTTTCAACTATCTCGTATGGCCTAATATATCGGGGACTCAGCTTTCTTCTCTTCTAGAATCTTAGTACTCCATTCTATGGCGATATCTTCAGAAAGACCTTATCACTAATCTAAAACTCCAAGTCTCTTCTCTTGTTATCTGCATAACTTTTCTGTCTATCATTAGCTATTTTCAATCTTTGTTTGATAACTTGAATCTTTTTCGAAGTAATCTAGATAATTTCTGGGCTAATCTGCTTCCCTACCTCATCCCAACAAACTAGAGTTCTGCATTTCCTTTCATACAATGCTTTATGTGGTGCCATCCCAATGCTAGTCTAATAGCTATTATTGTAAGCGAACTCTATTAGCGGTAGATGAGTATCCTAACTCCCCTTAAACTCCATAATAGACGCTCTAAGCATATCTTATAATGTCTAAATTGTCCGTTCAGACTGACCATCCGTCTGTGGATGAAAGGCCATACTGAGACTTAATTTTGTGCCTAGAGCTTTTCTGTAAGCTAAGCCAAAATTGAGAAGTGAACCGTGGATCCTTGTCTGACACAATAGATACTGGAACTCCATGAAATCGTACCACCTCATCTACATACAACTGAGCCAATTTATCTAAAGAATAACTGCTTCTAATGGATAAGAAATAGGCAGATTTCGTCAGCCTATCAACAATTACCCATATTGCGTCATTGCCTCTCTAGCTATGCGGAAGTCCTGCCACGAAGTCCATCGTTATTCTTTCCTATTTCCACTCTAGAATCGAAAGGGGTTGTAAGAGCCTTGCAAATTTCTGATGCTCAGCCTTTACTTGCTGGCAAGTTAGGCATCTTGAGAGAAATTTAGTTATATCTTTCTTCATGCCCTTCCACTAGTAGTGCTTTTTTAGGGTACGATACATCTTTGTGCTCCCCGGATGCATAACATATGCTAACGAATGAGCTTCTTCCATAATCTCTCTTCTTAAATCATTTACATCCGGAACATATAATCTCCGAGCCAAGGTCACTACACCATCCTCGGTTACTAAAAAATCCTTTCACTGCCCTGACTCGATTTCACCCTTCAATTTAATTACCTATGGATCTTGAGTCTGTAGTTCTTTGATCTGAACAACCAGTATTTGATGGACCTAAAATGTGGCTAATAGTGCTCCCGAATCTGACAATTTTAATTTTACACCTAAAGACCTCAATTCTATCAACATTGATAGATATACGACCTTCAAGTGAGCTATTGAACCGACAAGTTTTCTACTGAGAGCACCTGCTACCACATTAGCTTTTCCCGAATGGTATTCCAGGGTGCACTCATAATCTTTAATAAGCTCTAGCCACCTTCTATGCCTCATATTCAATTCTTTCTAGGTGAACAAGTACTGCAGTCTCTTATAATCCGTAAAGATCTTGCAAGGAACTCCATACAAATAATGCTGCCAAATTTTTAGAGCAAAAACTACTGTTGCTAATTCTAGGTCATGTGTGGGATAATTTTGTTCATACTTTTTTAATTGCCTGGAAGCAAAGGCTATTACTTTCTTCTTTTGCATTAGCACACAACCTAGACCCTGCCTAGAAGCATCACAATATATAGTAAATCCGTCATTCCCCGACGAAAGTGTAAGCACTGAGGCCGAAGTCCACCTTCGCTTTAGCTCTTCGAAACTCTGTTGGCACGCTTCTGAGCATACAAACTTATCTTCTTTCTGAGCTAGTTTAGTCAGAAGAGAGGCTATCTTTCAAAATCCCTCTATAAACTTCCTGTAATACCCAGCCAAACCCAAGAAACTACATACCTCCATCACGTTCGTAGGCTGTCTCTAATTCACTATTGCTTTAATCTTCTAGGGATTTACTGTTACCCCTTCTGCAGAGATTACATGCCCTAAAAATACAACTCTAACTAGCCAAAACTGACATTTATTAAGCTTGGCATATAGCTGATGCTCCCTTAAGGTTTGCAAAACAATCCTTAAATGTTCTGCATGCTCTTCCTCACTGCTTGAATAAACTAGTATATCATCAATAAATACTATCACAAACCGATCTAAATAGGATCGAAAAACTCTGTTCATGAGATCTATAAAAGCGGCTGAGGCATTAGTCAGCCTAAAATGCATGATCAAGATTCATAATGCCTATATCGGGTCCTAAATGCCATCTTAGGAACATCTTCCTCCCGGATCTTCAATTGATGATAGCCTGACCTCAGATCTATCTTGGAAAATACTCTTGCTCCTTGTAGCTGATTAAACAAATCATCAATTCTCAGAAGTGGATATTGATTACGCACCATTACTTTATTCAGTTCCCTGTAAACAAATCACCAAGGAGAAGTACTCGGTCTGATGAAACCTTTATTCACCAACTTTTCTAGCTGAACCTTCAATTCTTTCAATATTAAAGAAGCCATTCTGTAGGGGGCTTTGAAAATTGGTTGCGTTACAGGAGCTACTTCTATTTTAAACTCTATCTCTCTATCTAGAGGCAAGCCCAGAAGATCCTCTGGGAATACATCCAGAAACTCTTTATCCATTGGAATATCCTTTAAATTCATTCCATCGTCTCTTACGTCTATGGCATAAACTAAGTACCCCTAACATGACTTTGGAAGCATCTTCTTTCCCTCATTACTGACACCATACTAGCGAAAAGTGATTTTTACATCCCACAAAAAATAACTTTTGTTTCTCCTGGGCTACATAATTTAATTTCTTTTCAGAAACAATCCACTGAGGCTCGATATTTAGACAACTAATCTATCCCAAAAATCACATCAAACTCACTGATGGCCAGCACAATCAAATTCAGCATAAACTCCTAGCTCTCAATACTGATTTTACTACCCCAATACACCCTTTCTGCTATAATGGAGTCTCCTGTAGAAAGAGACATTACTACTGCACAATCTAATAACTAGGGCGTTATACTAGCATTTGCAATAAACTCCATAGAAATAAAAAGAATAGGTCACTCTAGGATCTATTAGTACATAAGCATATAGATCAAAATTTGACATCGTACCTATCACAACTTCTGGAGCCGCATCCGTCTCCTATTAAGTCACTGCAAATACCCTAGCCTGAGTATGCGGTCTGCCTTGCGGTTCTCCGAATGATCCTCCTCGACTGGCTCCCTACTAGGCTGGCTCGAGCAGTTCAGCCTTCTGAATTGAGAACCTCTTCGAATTTATCCTCGGCTACCACTAGTTTATCTCGGAGCTGGTGGTCTATCTTCTAGCTTACTGCTAGCTCCATTATTCAGGAAATGTCTCATGTAGTGGCTCTCTTGACCTCACTTATAACAACTGGTAGTCCTCTTCCTACAATCCCCCGGATGGGCCTTGCCACATTTGTTACACACTAGAAAATTCTTCCAACTCTCCTTAGTGCTTTAGAATCCGACTGATGGTTGCCGAACGGAAGCTTGGCTGGATTGAGCTCATTGGCTTGGTTTCTGATTGCTAGACCATGTAGATCTCTCCTCTATTCGTGTGAATTTACTAGGCCCTCCTTGAGAACCACCTGACCAACCTCTTTTCTAGCCTTGTTGTTTCAATTTAGGGATGATAAGTGCAAATTTGTCATATATTTTCTCATGTTTTTATTTTGATATTTTATTGTTTTATGAGAATAAATCGCTACTTATATGTATTATTGTTATTTATAAGGACTTGAACGAAATTTAAAATGAAAAATTTTCAAAGTATGAGTTCATCTCCCCAGTGCCACAAGGATTATAGCCCCAGCTCTGGAACAGTGATCGAAATAACAAAAATGACCTATTTAAGTTGCATCTGGCGCCTCAGCGCCAGATCCGAGACAACGTCCCAGCGCCATCAACCCACTGCTCCAGTGGTGAAGCCTTTTTTAAGTGTCGCCCTAGTGAAAATGGCATAGCGCCCCAGTAGTAGCGCGAGTCTTAGTCCGACGAGAATTAAGATTTTCAAGCTCATATCAATCCCTATAAAAAGCCACTCGTTCCCAGCCTTTAAGAATCATCCAAGAGCACTTAAGAGTAATTCAAGAACACCAAAAATACAGAACACGAGTCTTGGAGAGCAATAGAAGTTTAATTGAAGCAACCTTAGAGAGAGATGCAAGGTGTTCTTTGGCATCAAGAGATCTTAGGCAGCACAATTAAGAGCAATTCGACGTCTATATCAGTTTGCTATTGATTGTATCATGATTTATTATTATTTTTACTGCTATTCTCTTATAGCCATGAGCTAAACTTATTTTCTAGAGTTAGTACTTGAACTCAATATGTGTGCTTAATTGCCATATCTTTTGAATATTTAATAAACTTAGTTCTTTGATATTTAAATTACTTGATTTTAATGATTCAATATATCTGGCCAATATATAGTGAATGAGTTGGTAATATTATTGATAAACTCAGAAGAGGAATCATAATATTTAGACCTAGATAATTTGATGCATGATTGTAGAGTAACATTCGATGTTGCATATGCAAGTTTTAATTTAGGATAGGAATATACCTAATTGGCATGTCTGATCAATAAGACCTAATCTTAATGAATCTTAATTTATTACAAGTACCATAGGAATATAGGTATTTGGTAAATTAAGATATACTTGTATGACCTTGGAAGAGGCTTGTGAATACATTAGTGTCTTGATCAATAACAAAGACTAAGGGAGTTAAATATTAGAAGGTTAATCTTTAGAAAGCATATTGAGGGATAGTATTAATCTTAGGTTTTCTCTATATTGCTATCACTTAAATCTCTTTGCATTGTGTTTTTGCCTTTATATTTTCTACATTCATTCTTAGATTTTTATTTATCTGAATAATTATTAGGAAGATATCATTTTAGTAATTGGTTAAAAAGAAGAAATTATCCCTGTGGGTTCGACATTTGACTATTTAGTCCTTTTATTACTTGCATACGATAGTATATACTTGCACTTAAGTTTAAGATATAGAATTATTGCATCAAGGGACGGCTGTCATGCTTCTTTCAACCTGAGTTGCAGCTTCCACCAGTGATCTATACTAAGTGTTGGCTATCGATACGATGTACGCCCTGATCCGAGGATTGAGACCTATTGCAAACTGGTTTGCCTTTTGCTCTTCATTATCGACTATAAAGGGAACGACATGGAGGAGCTTTGAAAACGTCTTCTCGTACTCTACAACTGAGAGAAAGTCTTGTTCCAGCTTATAGAACTCTTTTATCTTCGCATCTTTATAACGTTTAGGGTAGAACTTATTCAAAAATTCCTCTTTGAAAATCGCCAAGACACCTCATCGGCATTCCTCCTTTGCAAGGCCTTCCACCAACCTTTCACTCTTCCTTCAATAGAAAACCAGAGTATACCACCATCTGTTCTTCCGTACATCCTATAACCTAAAAATTTCTTCATTGTTCTCTAACCAGGATAGGGCTCTCTTGGGATCTATGGTACCATCATAAGGCTTAGCGCCCAATTTCTTGACGCGCTTAATGGACACTCCAGTCTCTCTCGGCTGTTGGATCGCTACTGCTAGTATCTGGGCCATCTAAGCTATATTAACCTTTCCACCCTCTGGCTCAGCAGGTTGAGATGATTCAGGAGGGGTCTGAGGTGTAGGAACATTTACAGACTCATTCCCCTGCTCCTCTTCAGATACAAGAGCCTCCGCAACTGCTCTTCTGATACGTGGGCCTCCACGACGATGCATATTTTTTGTAAATTTAGTAATCCAAATGATTATCAAATGCAAAGAATTCAATTTACTAAACTTAGAAAAATATGCATGCAATTTCAAGAATCTCATTCTAAAATGAACTGTTTTAACTAGAAACTTAAAAAATCATGCTCTGATACCACTCTGACGGGGCCCGATCCGAGACCCTTTACAGTAGATCCCAACGACCCTGCTGAGAACCCCGACGGAAGTTTCTCAGAAAAAAATTGGGTAAATTCAAAAATTTTGCGAGGCGAACCCCTTTTTAGTTCTTACTATTATTGAGAAAATCTTGAAATATACACGAAAATCACTCTTAAGTTTTTTTTTTTTTAAAAAAAAAGGGTAGTGTTTCCCCTATTTTTCTAAAAATCCATGCAAAACCTGCAAAGAAATTGTACTTCTATTTCAAACACCTCTCAATACTATCAAATAGGACCTCCGATCCTTTCCACACCAATTTCAACACAACTCAATAATTTCATTTAAATCACAAAATAGGCATACTCATAAAAGCAAAAATGAACATCATAATATCAAAATCTCTTCTTGTTGGTTCAAAACATACATACAAATATACATTCCTATAATTACTATGCAAAAAGCAAAGGGTGATATTTATCACATTTACATATACAAAAATAATCTTCAGATTTGGCCCACTACTTAGTAATAGGAGAATCAGCAGCTTACGTACCGAGACCTACACCTTGGAAGGGGGTTTAGAAAACATAAAACACAAAACGAGTGAGTTAAAGGAGCTCAGTGAGTGCAATTAAGATTTCAAATAAAATAACATTATGCATAAGTAGTAAATTCTAAGTACATGCATAAATCATGCTTTTAAAACTGATGTAAAGCTGTAAAACGGTTTCTAACATCATATGCTGATGAAATCTCACCGATCGGGTTTTATCTACATATTTGGAAAACAATATCCAAAATCTATATAGCACAATAACTGCCATGTGTATATAAATGCATAAAATGCTATCGGTAAATCAAAAACTAGTAAAGTCCTTGCTCGGTCATTTTCTTTCTAAACTGTACCAATGGTAACCCTAAAGCTCTATACTCACCTAGCACCGCACACGTGAGTAGGTCACGAGGCACCTCAACTAGTAGCACCCACAGTGACATCTCAAAACATCTCACTGGCTATGCAGCGGAATCCTACATCGCATATATATAGCGAGACAATACCCTGTACACATAGATCGACTCACAAGACTCGACACCCCGACTTCCCGAAGTTAGTGACACACCCCCATAACCTGCCCATGTGTACAGGATATACCGGCCGGGTCTAATACAATCACCACTACTATAATCTGAGGATACCAATGATCTTTAAAATGGATGCAATAATTTTAAAACTATTTCTTAAACCGAACATATAATAACATATCTATGGATATATATCAAGATCATAAATCATGTATATGCATTAAAAACTCATAAAACATACATTTTCATTATGGAGAAACATAATAACCGAAAGATAAAAGAATTGACAGATTTTCACTCACAACCGCTTCGCGCTCAAATTCGCTCCTGATTTTTGCTCCCGTTACCGCTTTCGATTTTCTTCACCTACGTGTCATAAATGACATTTAGAACCAAATCGAATGCTAGAATGTCATTTAACTACTAAACGCCCTAATCGACATACAAAGCCCGGATGCATACTACTTTTCAATTTTTATTTACGGAGTCATTTAATCTAATCTAACTCACCATCCCGCGCCCTGAAAATTATTAAACGTTTAATAACTTGGTTGGACATAATTACCCTTCATCTTTTTAAAATGGATAATTATGTCTCATTTTCTTCATTTTTGGTTTTTCCATCAACCATATACATTCAATATACATAAGGCACCATTTACACACAACAACTCAATCAAAACACCACTCAATCCCTAACTTCCCTAAAGTGGTAGAATTTCACCCTAGGTTCTAACACATTTCTTTCCTCAATTTCTTGTTCCAATTACATCAAAATCAAGCCAATTTCTTTCTAATGCCCTAATTACAACCAATTGAAGTCTCTACATTCAAATCAACCAAAACCCTAATTCTTATCTTGTCAATTTTTTCAAATTGATGACTCCTTCAAGCTCCACACTAAAATTCAACTCAATCTAAACCAAGAATACACACAAGAACATCAATTGAAGCAATCTTAAAAGTTCACTTATAAATCTCACAAAACAATGTTTTTCTTACCTCTTTTTATTTGATTTTCACTAATGAAGGCTTCAATTGAGCTTAGGAATTGGTATGTAACCTTATTTTGGCTTGATTAAGTATGAAAAATCATGTAAAAAAAATTGAAATTTCACTGTAGCAGCATCTCCAACCCTTGCACGAATGTTGCTCTCTTTTGCTATAAATGCTTGCTTTTTATTCTCTTAAAAAATCTACACACTTCCAAAATATATATAGTTATCCATCAATTGACCAATTTTTTCCTCAACTTACTCTAAATTTTTAAATTGCCATTGGTTGGAAACTAAGTATGTAATTGGTTCCCTTGTAACTATCTAGTTAGAATAGTCCAAGCAACTAACTAGAATTTCCAACTTGGCAATCCATGAGATTGCTTCTAATTGGTCTATTCTCTAATATATGGATTGTATTTCTCAACAAAGGCTTGTTCCATACATAACCCTCAAATGAAAATCACGTAGTAAATTAGAATTTTCTTTTTCAAGCAAATAGAGAAAATTTTCAAAAATATTCTAGGGTCGTCCGACGCTCTGATCGAGTGTAAAATTATCAAATTAGGTCTAATATCTCTCACACGCACCATAAAAGAAATATTTCTAATAGGGTTAAAATCGAGTAATCCTATGGTGTCTTTATTACTCTATACTGAAATCGAGGTGCCAATACTACTAATAGGGATTGGATATTGCATAAAAACCATTTTGAGTAGGTTTGAAGAGAAAGGACTTGTTCTAAACTGGGAGAAATGTCACTTAATAGTATCTTCAAGAATCTTTTTAGGGCATATTATATTTGAAAAAGAGATAAAGGTTGATAAGGCCAAAATTGAATTCATCTCTAAATTACTTACTCCTAAAATGGTAAAAGATGTTCGACCTTTTCTCAGACATGTTGGCTTTTACTAAAGGTCTATACAAAAATTTTACCATATCTAGACCATCGTGTAGCCTTCTGCTAAAAGATGCTGAATTCACATGGACACAAGATTGTGAGGAGGTATTTCAAACACTCATTGATAAACTCATCATCGCTCTTATAATGCAATCACCAGATTGAAACCTTCCATTCAAGATTATGTGTGATGCAAGTAACTATGTTGTAGGACTGTTATACTAGTAAGACTTTGAATGATGCTTAAATGAATTACTCTACTACTGAAAAAGAACTATTAGTAGCTGTTGTTTTTGTCTTAGAAAAACTTCATTCTTATTTGATTGGTTCATATATTATTGTTTTTACTGACCACGCCACCTCTAAGTGCCTTCTTTCTAAGAATGATGTTAAAGCTCATCTAATTAGGTGGATCCTTCTTTTGCAAGAATTTGATTTAACCATTAAAGAGAAGAATATTGTTGAAAATGTCATTATGGATCATTTATCCCGCCTTGAGTTCAATGACTCCACTAATGTTTCACCCATTTGAGATGATTTCCCTAATGAACATCTTTTCACCGTAAGTCATATACATTGGTATGCACATATCTTAAATTATTTGGTTTTTGGAGAAGTTCCATCTAACTGGAGTGCACAAGATAAGTGTAATTTCTTGGTTGAGGTATGTAATTTTTATTGGGATGATCTATATCTTTTCAAATATTGCCTTGACCAAATTATGAGACATTGCACTCTTGAAAGTGAAGTTTCTAGTGTCTTAAATTTTTGTTATAGTGCTGCTTGAAGCAGTCATTTTATTATAGTGTCTTAAATTTTTGCTATAGTGCTGCTTGAAGCAGTCATTTTATTATGAAAAAAACAGTTGCAAAACTTTTACAATGTAGTCTTTACTGGCCACTTTGTTCAAAGACACTAATAATTCTTATTATTCCTGTGAAAGATGTCAAAAGTTAAGTGTTGTATCTCGAAGACATATGATACCTCTTAACTCTATTCTTGTTATCGCGATATTTGATTTTTGGGGTATCAATTTTATGGGCCATTTTTCTCATCTTTTGGCTATCTTTACATCCTTCTGGTTGTTGACTATATATTAAACTGAGTGGAGACTATAGCTTGTTGTGCTAATGATAACACAATTGTGGTAAAGTTCTTAAAAGAAATTATATTATCTAGGTATGGTACACCACATGTCATCTTTAGTGACTAAGGAACACATATTTATAACTATTCTTTAAAAACTTTGATGCGTAGATATGGTGTTCTTTATAAAGTATCCATTGTTTATCATCCGCAAACCAATGAACAAGTTGAGCTAGCAAATAGAGAGGTTAAACAGATTTTAGAAAAGATGGTTAACTCGAATCACAAAGATTAGTCTCTACGCCTTTCTGATGCATTATGGGCATATGGCACTGCATACAAAACCATCTTACGAATGTCTCTATACCGACTTTTCTATAGGAAAGCTTGCCATTTACCTGTTGAGCTAGAGCATAAAGCTACTGGGCTGTCAAAGCCCTTAACTTTGATTTAAGTGCTGCAAGCCTTCAAATAAGGTCACAATTATCAGGAATAGAAGAGCTACGAAATGACACATATGACAACTTTAGGATTTACAAAGCTAAGATGAAAGTGGCTTAAGAAAAAATAGATCTTAAGGAAACACTTCAAGCCAAATCAAGGGGTTTATCTTTATGATTCTTGATTGCATTTACACTCTAAAAGTTGAGATATTGATGGAATGGTCCATTTATGGTAATACACATTTTTCTCAATGGTGCTGGCAAAATCGAGGACCCCATCGATGGACGAATTTCAAAGTGAATGGATAACAGTTAAAAAGCTATATGAAAAAAGGTAGATCACTCTATGTACCTAGACGAGATTCTTCTTACGGATCTTGTCTATCATGCTTGATCAGGTTCAATCTCTCTGTACCATAGTGTACATTTTTTACGTATTCTATATTTTATTATTATTATTATTATTAGTGTTATTGTTATTGTTATTGTTATTATTATTATTATTATTATTGCTTTTATTTTCTTCTGTAGTTTGTTTTTATTATTATTATTGCTTTTATTTTCTTCTATAGTTTTTCCACTTCTGTGTGAGTTTGTTTCCTTGTCAAGTAACAGATACAGTACTCCGTGACTATTAAAGTCAGTTTCTCAGTTCGTTAAAAATTATCCCCCAAACCATGCATTCATCTTTTCTCTTTTTCTCTTTCTTTCAAAATGGATATCATTCTTACCAACCTTCAATAACACTTTCCTTCACTACCTCAAAATGCTCTATATAAGATTTATAAAGCACGGCTTGAAAGACTAAGACCATTAATATTGACGAATATCTCTGTGGATATTCGTTGGTTAATTAAAGTCAAAGTTCGATTATTTAGTGAGTCTACAAATGATTTTATTTTTTTATGCCTGGTCTTAGAAGAAGCTCTTATGCCAAAAGATGAAGAGCAAAAAGGTTACAAGTATGTTATAAATGTTCTTAATGAAATTATAACTAGAGTTGTCATTTTTAAGGATTTGCATCTAGAAATCGAGAAGATAAAATTCAGTTTATTAAGGATGGACCGAGTAAGAAATCTTTGGATGATATCTTATTAACTCTTGAGATGCATCCTTGTGGGCTCATGCAATGTGAACTTCTCAATTTATAGAATAAATTCAAAAATGAACATCAACGATATAATCCCGAGAATCTAACTCTAAAAACCTTGTTTACTAATTTATAAAAAAATTGGATTAGAAGCCTATCCCTTACCCATAAAGGGCATTTAAGCTGTTATTAAACCTAAAATCAGAGGAAGATGTAAGCCACAATCATAACTACCTAGACATACCCATTCGTCTTAGTTTTAATTTTTTTTAAAAAATAGTAAAGCTATTCATATAGATATCTGAAATTCAAATCTTTTGGTTAAATCATGCATATGGGTCATTATCTTTGAATTTTTGTGTTCTATTTTCAAATCTCTTCTAACAAGCTATCGGGTTACCAAAATCAATGTTATCATTTGGTACTCTATTAATACAACACCTCTTTTTCTTTATTTTCATATATTGAGATAAAGGTGAGTGTATATATAGAGGAAACCTTAGTTCAACGATTCTAGAATATATGTGTATTTTATAGATCTAGTCCTAGGAAAACTAAAGTATTTGTAGAGCTAGCAAACAATTTAGGAAAAGTATTAGCTACAAGAAAAATTCATTTGATATATGAAATGGGTAGCCTTGGGCTAATAGTATGTGTGTCAACAGCTGCACATTTAGAAGGAAGTCAAGTTTTATGTATTATTCCTATAGCTTTAACGGTGGAAAACCTAACTGGAAAAACAATAAAGGAAGAATTACGAGTCTCATCCATGCATGAACATATAGCTAGAATGCTTTACTATGCAGACGCTTTTATTGCTTTAACAGGTGGTTTTGGTACCTTGGAAGAAAATTTTCAAATTACCTTTTAGACCCAGCAGAATATCCACCGAAAACTCATAGGTTTGTTGAATGTCAATAACTATTTTGATTGCTTACTTTGTTTTCTTGATCAAGCTGTGGAATAGAATTTTATTTCATATTCAGTGCAACAGATCCTTGTTTCTACTACCAATACGGATGAATTGGCTGACAAATTACAAGCAGTCACTTACGAATAGATTGGTTAATGGGCTATAACAAGCGAAAACTAGATGTAACATTTCATTTGTAAATTTTTCTAATTTATTTGTTTTTGTTTATTAGCATCATCATTTTAGTTTATATTTGCTTAAGTGTCTCTTAGGTTTGTTTCTTTTAAATAACTGGCATTTCAAATAATATCTCCTATACTTTATCTCTTTCTATTTAAACATTGAGGACAATGTTTCAGTCTGGTTTGGGGGGAGGATAATAGACGTAAGTTGAATTTTGTATTAAAAAAAATAAAAATAAATGATGATGGGGTCTGACACACCTATTTGTTAAGGTGGCAGAGCAAAGAGTTCATTTTTGAACTCTTGAGACGTATTCTAAATCAAATTAAATTAAAGTGGCAAAGTAAAGAGTTCATTTTTGAACTCTTAATACGCATTCTAGATCAAATTAGATTAAAAATGGCAGAATAAAGAGTTTTTTTTCTAAAATTTAAAATGCATTTTAACTAACTTCTTGTTATTTTGTTTTATATTTTATGCTTATTTTTTATTGCATGTAGTCATTGTAATTCTTGTGCAAAGCAATTTGCTTTTCTACCTAGATATAATTTTAAATTTGTTTGGTTTGAGTCACTATTTTTATTTAGGATACAAAAGAATAGCTTCTCAAATACTTTTTAGCACAATGCTAAGTCTTGTGGTAAGATGGATGATTTAATGTATATAGCCAAAATAATTCTCATGTTTAAGTATATATATTTCTAATATTTCAAATCTCACATATCTTTTGTGAGTAAGTGGAAAGGTTGAGAAAACAGCTTATGAACTTTCATTGATCTTTTGAATTGGTTAATTTTTATTTAGAATGATATTATTCGATTTAAGGAATAAGTTGGTTACATACCTCAAAGACGATTTACAGTGAACTTCCAAATTGTGTGTAATATATTTTGGTGAGAAACTATTTTTTATGCTTCCTTGTATTATTAAAAAAATAATTAAAAAATGAAAAGAAAAACATTAAAAAGAAAGAATTAATTCAGTTTAATAAAGTCTTTATTCAATTTTAGAAGACAAATATTTTATAAGGTAATTTTCTCACCAAGCCATATTTGTATTATTCTCACAAAACAATTGAAGTCTAAAAGCTGGTACATGTTAAGAATGATTGATTTCTAAACGATTAATTTTTCTATCTTTGAATCGATGTTAGTTTGTATGTCTGTCCTTAAAATTGACTTTTTCTTGAATGCTTAATTGTTTTTCAACTCTATAAGAGAAATCCTAACATTTTAAACAGTTATACACTTATGAGGATATAGAATTGAGGCTTTTACTTAGAGAAATTCTCAAGACTATATATGTTGTGATTTTGTGGTAAGAAGGTTACGGCTTAATTCACACACATACAATTTTGAAAGTTATGATTAAAAATAATTCATAATATCAATAGTGATCTTGAATTGGCTTTTTGTTTGAATACTTAGGTAGTTTTGCATATTCTATTACGCTTGAACTATAAGGGACTAGCAATAAGCTGGTTGGGGGTTATGATGAGCATATAAAATGCATATTTGTTAAGAGATTCAGTCACCATTTAATGTCACTAATTTGAACATTTTTGTATTTGTAAGCTTGAAATAAAGTGTTGTCTTTAAATTGTGATTAATGAATGCTATTTGCAGATGTTTAGTAAAATAGACATAATTCTCAATGTAGAAATTAAAATAAAGAAATTCATGACCTTGGAATAGTATGACTCAATCTTACACAAACTTTAAGAATAGTTAAAAAGCCAAATCTAATATTTTATGGGCCAAAATTAGGATACAACAAAATTAGATTACAATTTCCACTTAACTTGACACACCTTGTGTATTTAGATTGTATTTTACAAAATAAGTACCTAATCAATATGATTCTTGAATCTGGGAAATACTGACTCAATTATCAACAACTCTTATGTTGATAGCAAAGTCCAAAGCAATCGTTATTATAAACCAAATTGTATTGTAAATTGCTAAAAGGGTTGTTAGCAAAAGTCTGATGTATATTTGATTTTTTGTCCATATCGCATTAGATACTTATCTAAATTGCATGAATCTAGTGGCTATGGAAAAAAGAGAAACAATTCTATAACTTTCATGTCGATAACAATGGCTACATTGATAATTTCCATTGTCAAAAAGGTTCAGTGGCCTAAATTATTAAAGATTAAAGTTACACTAAACATGTTTTCATTCATTGCATATATAAAGACGCCTTTAGAAGGCTAATGGAAGTTTTTTAATGATTTAAAATTCTCTCATACACTTTCTTTTTAATATACATTACAAGATAGGCTAGAGTTTTTGGCTAGTAGGAGGGGAAACCCTTTTGTTACAATTTTAATCTTTTTATTTCACTAACCTATTTTGCCATAAGCTTTCTCATGGGATTGACACTTCAATTTATACTATGATAACTACATTACATTTTGAGCATAAATAGAAAAACAAAAAATTTCAACCAATTATTGCATTTAACATTTAAATGCTAGATTATACTAGACTGAACAATTCAATCTAGTACGCTACCTCATGCACAATTAGTACACACTATACGATGGGACTCCCTAGGTCCTTGCTTGACTTATCAAATGGAACTATTTCATAAGTTCATGAACACTACCCCACGCATACGTATAATCCTTCCATCATGATAAGCTGGATGTGTAGGACATAGATTATCACTGTCAAATCTTATGTGCTCATCCATAGCTTATCTTCTGACTTGTATCTTGTTGAAAAATATGTGTAAACTCTTTTGCCATATTGTTCAACCCTGGCAAAAACTCTTTTTCAGGATAAACGCTTGTAGATATAAGACTTTCTAAGATACAGTCTCAAAGCATCTGAATGTCTAACTCCCTATACGAGCGAACAGATCTTATATTTATATGCACCAAACTCCATAAGCATTAAACCATACCTAACAACATATAGCGGTCACACCATAAAAAGTCTGTGATATGCATAGAACCAAAGTATGGTGGATCACTTACAAGTCCATTATGGCACTCAGGTCAAAGAACTATATATACTACTCAATTCGAAGTGATCCTTCATTGACGACTTACATAAGATGTCTATCGGAGGTCCTCGTGAATCTATCTCATATCCAGTCCTAACTAGATACCCATATGTCAATATAAGCTCCAAGCTCATAGTTGGCTAAAAACAATCATCTATACTCTATAGGTACAATATATGCTGATATATATAAAGATATCCAATGATAGACCTGTATCGGCAGAAATAGATCAAAGACAATATTCGAGAACATGCTTATGTAACTGACATTTCCTACAATTATACAGTTACTAGTATATTCTCGAGTTTATGTCTCATCACAGACAAGACTCTAACTCTTGGATCTTCGCTAAGTATTATAACCTACTAACACTTAGCATTTATATCTCTCAGTGTGGCCAACTGGTAGCCTTGATCTAAACTCTTTTCGATCAAATTTGAACTCTTTTAGATTATACAATATATTTAATGTTATATTGTATGGTACCATATAAATAGTCATTAGTGATTTAATGGAAATTTACACTTGTATAAATAACAAGTATATGCACATTTAGGGATGGCACGTAAGCACCAATCCTAATAATCTCTCACTTGCTTTAGTGCCATTCCTAATGGTATCTCATACACATCGACTCCACGTGTTTTTTTTAAAACACTTTTGGATTCATGGCTTTAGAAAGTGGGTTCGTTAAATTAATTATAGAACAATTCTACAAACAATCACATCTCCTCTTACCAAGATCTCTTTGATTATATGAGACTATTCTCAATATAGTTAGAGTATTGGTATTTTCTTAGCTTATTGACCTGTATAATAACCTTATTATTGTCGCATAACTATGGGATAGGATTCATCTATCTTGGAACTTTCCAAGCTCAGCGACAAACTTACGAATCTATACTACTTCATTCACTACTTCCAAAATGAATAAGTAGTAAATCCCAGTTTAGTGCTGTTCTAACTCACCTTGGTACCATTGAAAGTGAACACATCCCCGGATGTTGACTCTCTATCATCTAGGTCAGACTAGAAGTCTGAATCTATGTATCTTTTCACTTGTAAGTCATTTTTATTGGGATTTATGCTTACGTGCCATCCCTTTATGTATGAATATTTGTTTATTATTTATACTTGTATTTGTTTAATATTTATACAAGTATTTGTTTAATATTTATACTAGTTTAAATAAGTTTATATCAGTGCTAAGAATAAGCTACGCTAAGAGTTATAAATACTAAAAGTTGGCATTGATAAGAATTATCAGGTTATAAGAGTCAATGATATCTAAAGAGTTAGAGCCTTGTCTGAAATGAGATAAAGACTTGAGAATATAATAGTAATGACTTAGTTGCAAAGAGTTACAAAATATGCTAGAAATTGTCATTATGCAAATATGTTCTCAATCTATCCTTACCTTAATAAATATATAGGTCGGTGTATGTCTATATGTGAATGGTCCAGATGGTTAGTCATAGCAGACCATGAGTTTAGTGAAAGCTCGTATAGAGATACAGGTATTCAACAAGGACTAAATACTGAACAGACTCACAAAGACCTCCAATAAACATCCTATAAAGCCATCAATGAAGGGTCTTTTAAGTTGAGTAGCATTTCATAATCCTTGGACCTAAGTGCCACAGTAGGCTTGTGAGTGATCCACCATACTTTGGTTCCACGCATTTTAGAAACCTTTCATGGTCTACCACTGGGTGTCATTAGCTATGGTCCAATGCTCATGGAGCTCAATGTGTATAGATATGAAATTCGTCAGCTTATTTAGGTGAGTAATATATCCTAATACTCTAAGATTACATTTCAAAAAATCTTATGACCATCAGTAGTAATTCTCGAGAAAAGAGTTTAACCTTAGGGATAAATGATATCACAAAAGTGTTTGAAAATATTATTTATTAAAATATACTTCTAGAGATAAGTTTACGGTCGGGCATAAGGAGATTTGATGATGTTGATCTATATCTCTGCTCTACCTAGATACAAATGATGGAAGGATTAGACGAATATGTTAGAACGTCAACTTGTATTGTCTAACACGCTATTTTGTAATATTTGTAACATGTATATAGGGCATCATTCATGAATGTATGGAGGAACTCCATATAACAATTTAGGCGTGGACCTAGAGAGTCTCACAGTTTGAAGTGTACTTATTGTGTACTGGGGCAGCATTATGGATTGAACACTTTCATCCTAGAATTTCTAGTAAACCGAAAATATATTTTAAAGTTCCTCGGGTTATACACTTGTCTAGACTTAAATTTCAAGTACATCATTTAATTAGTTGGCAAGAGTTATTAACTAATCAAATGTTGACAAGTGGCACAATTTTGTTCCATGAATTGTTTCACCATGAATTCACCCATTAACCATGTTAGTAAAATCAAATAAGGTAAAAATTAATTATGCAAATAGTTTTTGAATAATATATAAATATTTTTTAAATAAATAATAATATTCATTTAGTTATTTATTATTTTGGTTTATGTGGGAGACATGTACCTAATTAGGTATAATTACCACCAAATGTTAGTTTTTAGTTTTTTGGCCACTTAATCAATTGTGGGAGCACTTGTGAAGTGCTTAACACACCTAAATATTTTTTAAATAGTTGATTAAAAAGTATGAAGCAAAAATCATCCATGGTGAGAGGGATTGGAAGAGAGTTTGGTTTTTTAGAGTTTTTCTTTGAACAAAGGGTTATGAGAAAAACTAGAGAGAGAAAAAAATTTCACTTATTTTTCTTTTAAGAAACAAAACCCTTGTTACTGAAACTTTAATTACTTCTATTCTAACTTCATAATTCCACTGGACTGTTGTGAACTAGAATTGAACAATAGTGCACTTCAAGGTGAGTTCAAGGTTGGAGCTCGGAAGAATATGAAATTAAAATCTTCACCAAAGTTCTTTAAATGTATATTTTCTGTCATGTTATGTTGTTAATGATATAAGTTACATGTGTATATATTGATTACATGCTTAATTGCACTGCGAAATTTGTTTATATGATACATGTATTTAAGTTTTTCAACATGTACACAATTATATGCATACACCCTAAAACACGTTAACAAGTGGTATCAGAGCATGTTTATTGTGTTTCTGAGTTGCTGGAGTGTTATATGAAGTGTTTAGAATGCTTGGAAATAGTGAAAATTGCATTTTGAAGTGTTTAAAGTATAGAAAAATAGTTTTTGTTGAAAAAAAGCCGCGGTGCTAGGAATCGAACGCTGGGCATTCAATAGTGAACACAGGAGTTTTCTTTGGTGAACGCTAGGGCATTCTGACAGGACCCGACCTGAGACCCTCTACTATAGATCCCAGTGGCCCTGCCGGACACCCCGACGGAAGTTCCTTCGAACCTAACTGGGTATGTTGAGAAATTTCGCGAGGCGAACCCCTTTTTAATTCTTGTTACTACTAAGAAGGTCTAGTAATATACATTAAAATGACATCTTAATTTTAAAAACAAATGGACAGAGTTTCCCCTATTTTTCAAAAAATCCATATAAACCTGCAAAGAAATTTCACTTCTAATTCCAACACATCTCAATTCTACCAATTCGGACCTCCGGTCCTTTCCAAATCAAATCCAACACAACTCAATTATTTCGTTAAATCCCAAAATAAGCATAATCATAAAAAGTAAAAACGATCATCATAAACTGGAAATCTCTTCTTCTTGATTCAACATATACTTACAAATATACATGCCTACAACTATTATGCATAAAGTAAAGAGTGCTATTAGCACATTTACATGTACAAAAATTATCTTTGGATTCGGCCCACTACTCGGTAATAGGAGAATCAGCAGCTTGCGTTCTGAGACCTGCACCTGGGAAAGGGGTTTAAAACATAAAACATAAAACGGGTGAGCTAAAAGAGCTCAGTGAGTGTAAATGAGATTTCAATTACAAGAACATTATACAAAGATAGCAATTTCTAAAGTACATGCAGAAATTATGCTTCTAAAATGGATGTAAAACTGTAAAACGGTTTCTAATATCATATGCTAATGAAATCTTGTCGAGCGGGTTTTATCTACATCTTTGGAAAACTATATTCAGAATCTGTATAACATAATAACTGTTGTGTGCATATAAATGCATAAATGCTATCGGTAAATTAAAAACTAGTAAAATCCTCGCTCGGCCATTTTCTTTCTAAACTGTACCAATGGTAACCCTAAAGCTCTATACCCACGCAGCGACTCAACTAGCACCGCATACGTGAGTAGGTCACGAGGCACCTCAACTAGCAGCACCCACAGTGACATCTCAAGACATCTCACTGGCTATACAGTGGAATCCTACATCGCATGCATATAGCGAGACAATATCCCATACACATAGAGCGACTCACATGACTCGACATCCCAACTTCCCGGAGTTAGTGACACACCCCCAAGACCTGCCCATGTGCACGGGATATACCGGCCGGGTCAAATACAATCATCACCACTATAATCTGAGAGTACCAATGGTCTTAAAAACGAATGCAGAAATTTTAAAACTGTTTCACAAATCGATCATGTAAAAGCATGTCTATGAATATATGAAGATCATAAATCATGTTTATGCATCGAAAGCTCATAAAACATACATAGTCATTGTGCGAAAACATAATAACCGAAAAGTAAAAGAAATGGCAGATTTCCACTCACAACCGCTCCGCGCTCAATTTTGCTCCCGATTTCTGCTCCCGTTAACGCTCTAGGTTATCTTCACCTACGCGCCATAAATAACATTTAGAACTAAATCGAATGCTAGAATCTCATTTAACTACTAAATGCCCTAATCGGCATACAAAGCCTGGATACATACTACTTCCCGATTTTTGTTATGGAGCCATAATCGAAACTAACTCACCATCCGGCGCCCTAAAAATTATTGAACACCTTATAACTTGGTTGGACATAATTGCCCTTCACCTTTCCCACATGGACAATTATGTCCCATTTTCTTCATTTTTTGGTTTTTCCATCAACCATATACATTCAATTCACAATATGCACCATTTACACACAACAATTCAATCAAAACACCGCTCAATTCCTAACTTCCCTAAAGTGGCAGAATTTCACCCTAGGTTCCAACACATTCCTTTTCTCAATTTCTTGTTCCAATTACAACAAAATCATGCCAATTTCATTCTAAAGCCATAATTACAACCAATTGAAATCTCTACAACAAACCACCAAAAACTCTAATTCTCACATTGTCAATTTCTTCAAATTGATGACTCCTTCAAGCTCCACACTAGAATTCAACTCAATCTAAGCCAAGAATACACATAAGAACATCAATTAAAACATTCTTGAAATCTCACTTATCAAACTCATAAAAGATACTTTTCTTACCTCTTTTTCTTGAATTTCCACTAATAGAGTCTTCAATTGAGCTTAGGGATTGGTTTGTAACCTTATTTTGGCTTGATTACACATGAAAATTCATGAAAACAAAACTTGAAAGGTCACTGTAGCAGCCCCCCTTTCCAAGCTCGAATTTTCTCTCTTTTGTTCTAAGTGTTTGCTTTTGATCTTCTTCAAAATTCTACACACTTCCAACATATTTATAGTCCTCCCTCAATTTACCATTTTGCCCTTCAACTTTCTCAAAATTACTAATTTGCCATTAGTTAAAAACTAATTATGTAATTAGTTCATTTGTAACTATCTAGTTAGAATAGTTCAAATAACTAACTAGAACTTCCAACTTGGCAATCCATGAGATTTCTTCTAATTAGTCCATTCTCTAATATATGGATTATGTTTCTCAACAAAGACTTGTTCCATTCATAACCCTTAAATGAAAATTCATGTAGTAAATTAGAATTTTCTTTTCCAAGCCAATAGAGAAAAATTCTAAAAATATTCTAAGGTCGTCTGGCGCATCGATCGAGTGTGAAATTACAAAATTAGGTCTAATATCTCTCACGTGCACTATAAAGGTAATATTTCTAATAAGGTTAAAATCGAGTAACCCTACGGTGTCTTATTTGTTCTATACCGAAATGTAGGCGCCAATATTACTAATAGGGATTGGATATTACACATTCGTTAAATAATGTTGGGGCGTTAATGTTCTTAACATAGGGGCGTTGAAATGGAAAAATGCTAGGGTGTTTAAGTGTTTAACGCCGAGGCATTCATAAGTCAGAAACCCAGGCCACTTAAGGTTAAAGACCAAAAAAAAGAGTAAAAAAAATTTTTTTGGAGCATTATATTGTATAATACTATAACGTTCAACTTTTAATGCTAATCATTCTAAGCAATACACTCTAATTTGAAAATTTTGCATGTGATGTTCATTTAATACAATTATAATTGTTATGTCATTGTATTAAATTATATATATATTTGTTTATGATTATTAATCACAATGGGAGCTCATTAATAGGGGTTAGTTGTGCTTGCATAATAAATATTCTAATTATAAATTAGATTCGTATAAAATGAAAAAATTTATTATAATTGTTAATGGTAATAATAATTATTGAAAATAAAGTAATTAAAAAAATCTCTCTAAATCAGATTAAATAATATTGTATTATAAGATAAGATTATATAATGATCCGTCCTGTCAATATAATATTAGATGGTTCACTTCAGTCTTTTCTAATAATTCTACAGCGTGAGGGATTGGTCAGGGTGATTTAAGCTATGCCGATTAAGCATGAGATAAGAAAAATATATGTGAACGTATCGCCCAATATTGCTATAGTGTAAGGGTTATACTGGTAGCATATATTTGATGATTAGCAAGTAATTTGGAATACATTTATCCAATATTGGTACAGAGTGAGGATAAAGTGGTAAGAGTTGTATGAGATGCAATTGACAAGAGTTGTCTACCTTTTGAGTTTACAAAGGCTAATATTGTTACACAGTGAGGTTAGAGTAAAATTCCGATGAGATCCACTTCTCTTTGTATAGTTTAAAAATATAAAACTATAGTTTTTCCATTTGAGAGATTAAAGGGATTATGTAAAATAGTGGGACGACATTTTTAGATTAAAAAATGCTAATTGTTATACCTATGATCTAAAACATTATTTATTAGCGATTCAAGTATTCCACTAACATCTTTTCTTTTATCTTATCAAGATTAAATGGCTTCAAGCAACTTACTAGTTCATATCTATGATGCGCACCAACTAAAAGGTGCAAACAATTATGCTGACTAACTTATGAATCTAAGAATAGTTCTGGATTTTGAAAAGCTTGGATATGTAATTGATCAGTGCCTGCCCCAAGCCATTTCTAATGATACTTCTTCGAAAGAAAAGAAGACATATCAAAAATAGTTGGATGATGATTTGAAAGTTAAATCATACGAGCATGTCCACAAAGACAGTGTGGGGAGTATAATGCTCTACCTAAAAGAGTTATTTGGTTACTCGCCTCAAGTTGAAATATACAGGATTGTCAAATCTCTCTTTCAAGCTAGACTACCCGAGGGTAGTCTAGTGAGTCCCTATGTCCTTAAGATCATATCTCATATTAAAAAGTTAGAAATCATAGATATCTCACTGAGTAATGAATTGGAGAACTGTTTGATTCTCCAATCACTTTCAGGGTCATTTGTATAGAAAAATCATGAACTTCAATATGCAAGGATTGACACCTACTTATGATGATCTACATAACATGCTGAAAATAGCTCAAGAGAACATGAACAAATGGGGCACGACCCTTTATATTCAGAGTGCTTCATCTTCTATCCCAAAGAATTCAAAGAAGTTCAAAGGTAAGAACAAAAATAAAGCAAAGTTTGCATCCAAAATGGGTCCTCAAAAGCAACACATGTCAAGCCCCAACATAAGAACAAAGCAAAAGAAAAATATTTCCATTGTAGAGAGGATGTAATTCCTTGCCACAATTAAAAAGACCCCCTCAATATGCACTTACATATCATTGATATTTCTTTATCATTTAATACTAATATTGGTTTGGTATTAAATATTGTTTGTCCTTCTCATATCTGCAATGTATTGCAGGGTCTAAAGTTAGACTGTTACATCTTGAAGAAGTATAGCTTCGTGTTAGAAATTGAGATTTTCTATAGGTCAAGACTATTGGACATTTTAATTTACTTCTTTCATGTAATAAAATTGTTATATTGAATAATTGTTATTATGTGCCAAAAATTACCAGGTAAATTATTTTCATTTCTGTATTGGACAGTGAGGGATATCATATGTATGTACAGAACTGTTCCTTATATTTGTATGATTTGAATAATATTTTATTAGCTGAATGTCAGTTGATTAATGGCCATTATATATTAGATATAGTAGGAAATTTCATGAATTTACAAGTGAATGCTGATAATAACTGGGGAACTTTAAATGATACATAATTGTGGCATATGAGATTAGGTCATATAGGTGTGAGACACCTAACCCGTTTGGTTAAAGATGGTCAGATACCTTATCTGACTATAGAGTCTTATCTAGTTTATGAATCTTGTATTCAAGAGAAAATGACCAGAGCTTCATTTATTGGTGTTGGACACCGCGCCACTAATTTATTAGAACTTGTATATAGTGATGTATGTGATCCAATGAATTAAACTGCAATTAGTGGCTTTCAATACTTTGTTATCTTTATCGATGATCTATCATGATTTGGATATGTGTTTCTTATAAAACACAAGTCAAACTTTTGAAAAGTTCAAAGAGTTTCGAATCGAAGTAGAGAAATAAGCTGGAATGTATATCAAATGCCTTCAATCAAATCGAGACGGTAAATACATGAGCAGTGAATTTTTGGATTATTTCAAAGAGAATGGGATTCTCGCTCATTATAGTCCTCAGGTACTCTATAACACAATAGTATTTCAGAGAGGATGAATCGGACTTTATTGGATATGATCTGATCAATGATGAGCTTCATCGATCTTCTTGAATATCTATGGGGCTATACTCTAGAAACTACTACTTATATATTGAACAGAGTTCCATCACAAGTTGTTCCTTCTAATCCTTATGAGATATGGAATGGAAGGAAACTGAGTCTTAAATATGTTAATATTTGGGGTTGTTCTACATACATATAATTTACGCAATAATTCAAACTTAGACCTAAAGGATACAAGTATCAGTTCATTGAATATCCTAAGAATTCAATGGAGTACTAGTTTTATGATTCTAAGGAACAAAATGTGTTTATTGCTTGAAATGCCACCTTTCTAAAGAAACAATTTCTCATAGATCATAGAGATTGTAGAAAGATTGAATTAGATGAACTCAATCAAGATGTAAATGAAACAACAATGGAATCTTAGGGTCAATCGAGCTGAATATCTTTAACACATCCTCTACATAGTTTAGAAAAGATATCAAGGCCACTTGAAAGGAATGGTTCAATACTTGAAGGTGCTCTTGGTGTTTTCTTAATTGAAGAAAAGGATCCTTTGACTTAAAGAGAGGCTATGTTGGACACCGATTTGAGAAAATGGCAAGAGGCTATAAAATCTGAGATTGATTCAATGCATCAAAATTAAGTCTGTAACTTGGTTGAGCTTCTTGAAGGAATTATTCCTATTGGTTGTAAATAGATTTACAAGTGGAAGCATGGGCCCGATGGAAATGTAGAGACTTTCAAGGCCTGTCTGGTGGCAAAAAGTTATACTCAGCGATCTAGAATTGATTATAAGGAAACCATCTAACTAGTAACGATGCTTAAGTCAATTTAAATTTTACTGGCAATTGCTACATATTATGATTATGAAATATGGCAAATGGATATAAAAATGGATATTTCGATTTGGCTGAGTCGAGCACATGTTGGTTGAGGCCCCAGTCAGGCAAGAAGCGCCTAGCTGGTTTCATTTTAAAATTAGCTACTTACGGATTCTTACGTGTACTAGTGGTACTTAAACCGACTGACCGACGGGGAAGGAGATATTAGGAGAAAGCTACTTACTAGCCACTTGCTAGGCCATGAAACCTGCTAACAAAAACAACGTTAGCTGCGTGAAGTAGAGTACGCTTCTTATTTCTTTCAAGCGACCAGCCCAGCCCTTATTGCATTGCGTAACTCAACTCTCGCCTTATTGCGTTGTGACATTCATACTTTTTTTATGAGTGATTAGTTCAAACTGAAAGAATCAGTGACTCAAGCAATCCTCGGATCCCGATGGTATGGTGAGTGGATAAGCAAGCTGTAACGAATCAGAATCCGCCTATATTTCTATTTATTCCGCAGAGATCTATAGGGAACAACTTGAAGGTTTTACATCTAGCAAAACTTCTGGTTTAGTATGCAAACTGAAGAAGTCTATTTATGAACTTAAGCAGGCTTCTCAAAGTTGGAATCTTTGTGTTGATGAAATAATCAGAGGGTCTGGTTTCATCAAAAATGAAGAAGAATTATATATGTATAAAAAGAGCAATTGAGGCATAGTAGTCATCTTGGTTCTTTATGTGGATGACATACTCATTATCGATAATGATATTGGTATGTTGCAGTCAGTTAAAAGCTACCTTAGTAAGAATTTCTCTATAAAGAATTTTGGAGAGGATTCTTATATACTTGGTATAAATTGCTATAGAGATAGAGCTAGGAGGCTTATAGGACTCTCTCAATCATTGTACATAGATAATATCTTGGAAAGGTGTAATTTTAGTAACTGTAAGATAGTTAATATATCGTTTAGACATGGCATTCATCTTTAGAGAAAAATGTGTCCTAAAAATGAAGATGAAAAGGTTAGAATGTCTAACATACCATATGCGTAGCTGTAGAAAGTTTAATGTATGCCATGATGTATATGAGACCTGACATCAGTATGGCTATAACTGAAGATAAAAATGTTAGAATGTCTAACATACCATACATGAATTTTGCAGTGAAATTAAGCATGTAATCAACATATACACATGTAACTTAAATCATTAACAACTTAAGATTATAGAAACATGCCTTTGATGACCTTAGGTGAAGATTTTAATATCGAATTCTTCCTAGCTCCAACTTTGAACTCATCTTGAAATGCACTTTTGTTCAATTCTAGTTCACAATAATCTGGTAAGGATGTGAAACTAGAATAGCAGCAATTAAATTTCTAGCAATATTGTTTTTTGTTTTTTTAAAGAAAAATAAGAGGAATTTATTTTTCTTTCTCTCTACACTTTTTTCAAAGAAAAACTCTCAAAAACCAAACTTTTTTTCAATCCCTCTCACTATGCACGAAGTTTGCTTCACCCTTTGTTAATTAATTATTCAAAATAGTAGTTAGGTATATTAAGCACTTCACAAGTGCTCCCATAATTGATTAAGTGGCCATTAAACTAAAAAATAATATTTTGTGGCAATTATACCTAATTAGGTATATGTCTCCCACCTAAATCAAATTAATAAACAAGTAAATAAATATTATTATTTATTTAAACAATATTTATTCCATTATTCAAAAACTATTTGAAGTGTCCCTTTGAAGAAATATTTTTTAAATAAATAATAATACTTATTTAGTTATTTATTATTTTGGTTTAGGTGGGAGACATATACCTAATTAGGTATACTTGCCATCAAATATTATTTTTTAATTTTTTTGGCCTCTTAATAAATTTTGGAAGCACTTGTGAAGAGCTTAACACACCTAAATATTTTTTGAATAATTGATTAAAAAAATGTAAAGAAAAAATCGTGCATGGTGAGAGGAATTGGAAGAGAGTTTGGTTTTTGAGAGTTTTTATTTGAACAAAGGGTTGTGAGAAAAACTAGAGAGAAAGAAAAATAAATTCCTCTTATTTTTCTTTCAAGAAACAAAAATCTTGTTGCTAAAAATTCAATTGTTGCATTCTAGCTTCACAATCCAACCGGATTGTTGTTAATTAGAATTAAAAAATAATGCACTTCAGGTAAGCTCAAGGTTAGAGCTAAGAAGAATTCGAAATTGAAATCTTCACCAAAGTTCTTCAAGGGTATGCTTTCTATCATCTTACATTGTTGCTTTCTATCGTCTTACATTGTTAATGATATAAGTTACATGTGTATATGTTGATTACATGCTTAATTTCACTGCGAAATTTGTGTATATGATACATGTATTTAGTTTTTCTTCAACATGTACACAATCACATGCATACACCCTAAAACATGTTAACAATTTTTTTTCATATATGAGAAACTTATCCTTTATACCCTTAAGGTACCTTAAGAAATGTTTGACTACCATCAAATGGCAATCACCTGACTGGCTTGTAACTCTTACATTCAAACTGACATCTGATCTTATACACATCATAGCATACATCAAGCCTTTAAGAGCTAATGAATATGGTGTGTTAGACACTCTAACTTCCCCATCTTCCATTTAAAGAGTCACTCTCTTCGAAAGATGAACACTATGTCTAAAAGATACATTAACTATCTCATAGTTAACAAAAACTGTACCTTTCTAAGATGTTATCAATGTGAAATGATTTAAGAAAGTCTTATCTGTAATATCCAATCTCTATTAGTAGTATTGGCGCCTAGATTTTGGTATAGAGCAATAAAGACACCGTAGGATTACCCGATTTTAACTCTATTAGAAATATTTTTTTATGGTGCGCATGAGAGATATTAGACCTAATTTGGTAATATCACACTCAATTGGAGCGTCGGGCGACCCTAGAATATTTTTGGAATTTTTCTCTATTGGCTTGGAAAAGAAAATTATAATTTACTACATGAATTTCCATTTAAGGGTTATGTATGGAACAAGCCTTTGTTGAGAAACATAATCCATATATTAGAGAATGGACCAATTACAAGAAATCTCATGGATTGCCAAGTTGAAAGTTCTACTTAGTTCTTTGGACTATTCTAACTAGATAGTTACAAATGAACTAATTACATAATTAGTTTTCAACTAATGGAAAATTAGTAATTTATAGTAAGTTGAGGGACAAAATAGTCAATTGATGGATAACTATATATATGGTAGAAGTGTACAGAAATTTCAAGTGATCAAAAAGAAAAAACTTAGAGCAAAAAAGAGCAAAATTCATGCAAGGTGAAGGGGGTGCTACTACAGTGAAATTTCAGTTTGTTTTTCATGATTTTTCATGCTTAATCAAGCCAAATAAGGTTACATACCAATTCCTAAGCTCAATTTAAGCCTCCATTAGTGGCAATTCAAGAAAAAGAGGTAAGAAAAGCATTGTTTTGTGAAATTTATAAGTGAGCTTTTAAGATTGCTTCAATTGATGTTCTTGTGTGTATTCTTAGTTTAGATTGAGTTGAATTCTAGTGTGGAGCTTGAAAGAGTCATCAATTTGAAGAAATTGGCAAGGTAAGAATTAGGGTTTTGGGTGATTTGAATGTAGAGACTTCAATTGGTTGTAATTAGGGCATTAGAATGAAATTGGCTTGATTTTGAGGTAATTGGAACAAGAAATTGAGAAAAGATATGTGTTGGAACATAGGGTGAAATTCTGTCACTTTAGGGAAGTTAGGAATTGAGTGGTAATTTGATTGAGTTGTTGTGTGTAAATGATGCCTTATGTATGTTGAATGTATATGGTTGATAGAAAAACCAAAAATGAAGAAAATGGGACATAATTGTCCATTTTAGAAAGGTGAAGGGCAATTATGTCCAACTAAGTTATAAGGCGTTTAATTATTTTCAAGGCGTCGGGTGGTGAGTTACATTAGATTAAATGACTCCGTAAATGAAAATTGAAAAGAAGTATGCATCCGGGCTTTGTATGCCAATTAGGGGGTTTAGTAGTTAAATGAGATTCTAGCATTCGATTTGATTCTAAATGTCATTTATAGCATATAGGTGAAGAAAACTGAGAGCGGTAACGGGAGTAGAAATTCGGAGTGAAATTGAGCGCAAAATGGTTGAGTGAAAATCTGTCTTTTCTGTTATCTTTCGTTTATTATGTTTTATGAGCTAATGCCACAAACATAATTTATGATCTTGATATATATCCATAGATATGCATTTACATGTTCAGTTTAAGAAACAGTTTTAAAATTTCTACATTCGTTTTAAAGGCCATAGGTACCCTCAGATTATAATGGTGGTGATTGTATTAAACCCGGTCGGTATATCCCGTGCACATGGATAGGTCATGGGGGTGTGTCACTAACTCCGGGAAGTCAGGATGTCAAGTCATACGAGTCGCTCTATTTGTACAGGGTATTGTCTCGTTATATGTATGCGATGTAGGATTTCGCTACATAGCCAGTAAGATGTCTTGAAATGTCACTGTGGATACTACTAGTTGAGGTGTCCCGTGACCTACTCACGTGTGCGGTGCTAGTTAAGTCGCTGCGTAAGTATAGAGCTTTAGGTTACCATTGGTATAGTTTAGAAAGAAAATGGTCAAGCGAGAACTTTACTAGTTTTCGATTTACCGATAGCATTTATGCATTTATATGCACATGGCAGTTATTATGTTATATAGATTTTGGATATTGTTTTCAAAAGATGTAGATAAAACCTGATCGGCAAGATTTGATCAGTGATATTAGAAATCGTTTTACAGTTTTACATTAGTTTTAAAAGCATGATTTATGCATGTACTTTAGGATTTACTATCTATGCATAGTATTATTTTATTTGAAATCTTAATTGCACTCGCTGAACTCCTTTAGCTCACTCGTTTTGTGTTTTATATTTTCTAAACCCACTTCCCAAGTGCAAGTCTCGGTACGCAAACTGCTGATTCTCTTATTGCCAAGTAGTGGGCCAAATCTGAAGATCATTTTTATATATGTAAATATACTAAATAGCACCCTTTGCTTTTTGCATAGTAATTGTTGACATGTATATTTGTATGTATGTTTTGAACCAATAAGAAGAGATTTCGATATTATGATGATCGTTTTTACTTTTTATGATTTAAATGAAATAATTAAGTTATGTTGGATTTGATTTGGAAAGGATCGGAGGTCCAAATTGATAGTATTGAGAAGTATTTGAAATAGAAGTGAAATTTCTTGGCAGATTTTATATAGATTTTCTGAAAAACAGGGGAAACTTTGCCCCTTTTTTTTTTAAATTCAGATGTCATTTTCATGTATATTACAAGATTTTCTCAATAATAGCAAGAACTAAAAAGGGGTTCGCCTCGCGAAAATTTCTCAGCTTACCTAGTTATATTAGGAGGAACTTCCGCAGAGATGCCCGGCAGAGCCACTGGGACCTACAGTAGAGGGTCTCGGGGTGGGTCCTGTCATTATCGGCTTCTTAACTCTATCTCTATAAAACTTTATAGCAAGTATAAAGGAAGTCTTTCCCAAATCATTCATGGAAAGGTTCTTACAAGTAACTCTTGATCAGCTATAACATACCGACATTATATCCAATGACAAGTATGTCATCAATGTAGAGCATCAAGAGACTATCATGCTTCCACTCACCTTTTGTACACTCACACTTCCTCATTATGTTTGATGAAATCAAACAATTTGATTAGCTCATCAAAATAATGATTCCAATTTCAAGAAACTTGTTAAAGTCCATAAATGGACTTCTTAAACCTACATACAAGATTAAAAGTTAGGCTTGATACAATATGCTCTGGCTATTCCATGTATATCTCTTTCTTGAGATATACATACAAGGATGCCGTTTTGACATCCATCTGTCAATTCTCAAAGTCATAATATATCACAAGAGCCAACAGAATTCTAATCGACTTTAACATCACTACTAGTATAAATGTTTCCTTATAGTTGATCCTAGTTCACAGAGGAAAACCTTTTATGAACCCATTTTGGGTCTAGAAGATCTCTACCTTCCATTTGGCCCTAAATTTCTCTTGTAAACTCTATATAATCGATAGAAACAATTCCCACGAGAAGCTTAACCAAGTACCAGACTTGATTTCTGATGTATAGAGTCAAATTATATTTTTATAGCTTTTTATTATTTTCCCAAATTGATGTCTAACATCATCTTCCTGTAAATCAAAGGATCATTTTCTTCTACTAAGAAAACTTTAAGTTCACCTTAAGGCATCTAACATACCTAATAGGTGACCTACATATCCTTTCCGACCCACTTGGAGAATATGTTAAAAGTCTACCCTGAGTTTCTATTGTTGGTTTATTGATTTCTCGATTAATTTTATCAAGTTCAACATTTCTATGATCCCCACAGTCCATGAAAACTCCTCCTCTAAGATGGTGGTATACCGAGAAACAAACACACTTCGCTTCTCTAAATTATAAAATTGGTATCCTATTGAATTCACAAGATACTCAATGGACCTATACTTATACCTCTTGGGTGCTAGTTTATCCTTCTGAGTAATTCTTACAAAAATAAGATATCCTTCTACGTAACTCTTACGTAAACAGCACAACCCAAACTCTTAAAATACTTAAGACTCGACTCCTCTGAATACAAGTATATCCTGCTATATAACTCTTATGTATGAAGGATATCCCAAATCTTAATATATTTAAGATTCCGCTTCCTTCCTTTTAGTATCTCATACAAAGTGGAAGGAATAGCTTTTGATGAAACCCTGCTCAATAAACAGCTATTTTTGGAGCATAATCTCACAAATATAGATTGGTAAAGCTCATCATTGATCAAATCATATCTAATAAGTCCAATTCCTCCTTTTGGAAACATCATTGTATTGCAGAGTACCTAGAGGACTATAGTAAGTGAGAATCTCATTTTTCTTTAAACAATTGGAAAAACTTGTTGCTAATGTACTCACTATCTAGATCTGATCAAAGAAATGTAATATACTTTCTAGTTTGTTTCTCTACTCTCAATCGAAACTCTTTGTACTCTTTAAAGATTTCTAACTTGTGTTTCATAGAAAACATATACCTATATTGTGACAGATCATCACACATAATTAATGAGGACACTTCAAATTAATATATTAATATAATATTAAAACTATGATAATAATCTTATCCTAATCTTATTAAAACATTTATATAACACAAAATGATATATTTTATGCATAGACATGTGAATGTGACATCTTTAATTTATATGTCATGTTATTCATCCAATCAACTAATTAGGTAAATAAATAATCTATAATTCATAGCTTTTCCTAGGCAAAGAAAAATTAAAACTAATCCTAAATTCTTCAAAATCTTCTTTGAATTCAACTTTGACTATTTCATAATGTTTTTCTCCTCTTACATGTTTTCTTTTATGGGCTAGAATTTTGAACATTTTAAGTTTCTTTAGTCTATATATTTTAAAAAATAAATTGGGCATATTATAGTTTTAAAATTTTTATTGGATCTCCTTAAAATAAAATTAAAAAAATATTTTTAGATCCAATAATTTTATTAAAATAACCCAAATAAAATTTTATAAAATTGGACTAAAATTAAAAGGAGTTTAGGCTAACTTTAAATTTATAAATACCTAAAAATAGTCCACAAATAAATTTGAGACCTATTTATAAATATCTCAACAAAATTTAATCAAATTTTAATTACCAAAAATTAAAGAGGCTGAGTGTGAATAAACAATTTTGTTAAGGTCAATTTACAAACTTTAGGATCAATTTATAAATTATGCAAACTATCTCGACACAAACAAATTTATTTAAACTTATAGGGGGTTTAATGAGAAAAATTAGATGAAGCTAATGTTTCATCTTTATCTCCTTAACCGCCACCCTTTAAACAACTTAACGCCGCTCCAATTTCCAGACAACGCTCGTCTCCGATAGCAAAGGAGGAATCCAACCTTGCTGTATGACTTGTCACCTGCCTCAGACAATGCAAGCCGACTGTCCGCCGCCATGAAGACCCGCGCAGAGACCAATACCGCCATGAGCCACGACCACCGCACATCTGGCAAGAATCTTCGCGTGAAATAGTGCTGCTAGCCTTTGTACCACTACTGTCTGCCATTAGAAATCGAGGACTTAACTTGCTTTAGTTGCCGAAAAAATTCACCTCGACGGAATACGATGAGTTGTATTGGGAAGTTTTCTCTCTTTCTTTTCATTTTTCCTTTTTCTTTATTTACAATAAAAAAATAAGCAATTATTTGATTCTAAATTTACAAATTAGAGCCAATACTAATTAATTGACTTACAAAAAATTTAAAAAAAATTCTAAAAATTAACCAAAAGAAAAAATTATAATATTATTGCATCACTCCTTATTACAATTTTTAAATAAAAAATACAAGCAAATATCTAACTATAAATTATTATGAGTATAATCATTTATTATATAATTAATAAAAATAATAAATATAGATTAAATATGTAATGGGTACCACAATAAATAATTACTGTCACATATTAAAATTAATTATACATATAATATAAAACAATGTAACTTTGTTACCAATTGTTGATAAAAAAAATTTTGTTTAACAAAATAAATATAATGGAAGTTAGATCGTTTTATTTATAATTATATATATATGAATAGAAGATTATCTCAATTTCTTACTTTGATAAATCTTGAATTGACCGGTTACAATCTTTTCTAATATCATCAATCTTCAAACTCAAGCGTATGGGCACGTGGGCCTTTCTTTAATTTTAAATTCACTAAACCCAAATCCAAGAAAAGAGTAGTAACTAAATTATTTTTCCACAAAATACATAAAAAGAATTATTCTTATGGTTATAATACTATTCTTCACTACTCTCTCCCTTCCTTATTTATAGGAATCTCTATAAGTTGTTAGAATTAAATTAGAATTATAAATTTTGAGTTTGATTAGGATTTGAGTTAGTAGAGGGATTGCAATCATAACTCCAACTTAAAAGGCTAAGTCCTAGTCATCTTATGACTCACCAATTCTTTTAAATTAACTACAGGTTATTCCATTAAAAGTCAAGGGCTACACTCTAGTAACTTTTGTTATTAAGTAAAACCATATTTAATTAAAATGACTTTTAAAAAAATTGGGATTGATCTTTAGACAAATATTAATTACTTAATTGGACTCTTTAATTAATGTTTATAATTAAAACTATGCCATAAAAAAAAGTCTTACGACTTTAATTACTTCTTTGTTTCTGAGTCACTGAATGCTCCAATGATCATTTTAATATGTTTATATTTGTAAATAAATATCATTATTCAATAAATAATTTATTGAATAAATTACAACCACAAATTCAAATGAACAAGTACTGCAAACAATTTAGATGGACATTATTTATTAAATTCTTTCTTGCAAATATATGTTCTTACGACCTATGAAATTATATTTCTAAGCTATCGAACTTTTAACGGTATACATAAATCTTACTCATTAATAGATCAAAGGATACAATGTATGAATATAAGTTTATTACTTGCTCACAATTAAGATCAATTAAGCTAATTAAAACTTTTGCAAATTAAGATCAATGACATTTAGTTAACTTAATCGAAATTCACAATATTCTCGTTCAATGTAACATATACACTAGTTTTTTATACTTAAAGTCTCTAAGGTAAATCGTCCACTATAAGAAGTAAAAAAAATACAACCTTATATAACAAAATGTCATTTTTATTAATGGTTATGAATATGATTTAATTTATAAAAAAACCTGTGATCTATACCTTCTGTATTAGCATCATATACCTAATACGTAGATTACATACTTTATAAATATAGGCTTATCAATGTACGCTCTGTTGGAATTTAAGAATGTATTTCAAATAAAAAAGTTAAAAAATATGTGTTAGAGTAGAGAGAAATAGTGAGGAAGAGAAAAATGAACAAATGGGAAGCGCCCAAGCCGTAAAAGGCTTGGGGGATATGGTACTAGGCTTGGCGTCGTGGCATGCCAGCTATAAAGCTGGGTGCCACGATGCTCTAGTAATTCGAATTGAGGGCTGCGATGCTCTAGTCATTGGAATGGAGTGTCGTGACACCTAAAGTTGAGTTTGGTGACTCACCAAAAAGTTACCTACCACTTCCATATGATGTGGCCTTTCAAAGAAGTGTTGTATCTCCCCAAAGAGACATACAACTCTATAAATACTGCTGATACAATTGAAACTTATGATGAACTTATCTTTTCAAGTTTTGATTCAAATTTCTCTCTTATCAACCATTTTTTAAGTTTAAACACTTGTAGTCCAAGGAAAGTATTTTGGTATGCATCAAAGTGTCAGGGATCTAATATATATGGGTGTATACATGGGCTATTGTGTATATTACCTAAAATATGTATCTTATAGATATTCTAAGTGCGGAAGCGTGTAAATTACAATAAATACAATAAATAAAATATATTAATCACATTAATATATTAATAGGGTAGAGAACTCACCTCAACGTGTAACATTATACACATAATTCTCCAGAGTTCGCTTAGAAACCAACTCGTGAGCAGTTCTAGTCACCAACACGGTTGGCTTGGTAAGCTAGAACAATAGCTCTATACATAGCACTGGGTTTAACTCTTAAACCCCAAAATGACGGGTGTGTTTTTATCCTTTTTTTTAAAATGATAAGAAATGGAGAATTTAAAGCAATCCACCATTACTTCAAATGGAACCATAGAGAAAAATGAAACAATTTTATTTTCCCCTTTTTTTTTCCTTCGGTTTTCTCTCTTTTCTTTCTTCTCCTTTTCTTTCTTTCTTTCTTCTCCATTTATTTCTTTCTTCTCTCGGCCAAATGGCCAAACACACAAAAACACACACTTAATTTCTTTCTCTCACTCTTTATATATATATATATATATATATTAAAATATTAATATAATATATTATATAATAATACTAATGGATGCCAACTATTTGGCACCCAAAATAAAATATTATTTTATATAAAATATAATATAATATAAAAATATATTATATAATATAATAAAAGAGATATTTTGATTATTTAACAATTAAATAATTAAAGTGTAAAATAACCATTTTGTCCCTCATAAATAGTTACCAAGTCTATCCTCTAGTGGGTCCCACCAAACCCGCAATTTGTAAACTCAATCGAGAGTCCATAATATGTCACGTGTCATTTTACTATTAGTAAATAATAATTATTGACTAATTACTGTATTTAATACTTAAATACAGACACGTACGCATTCTCGTAGTATTGCTGAATATTGCTAGATTAAACACTTTAATCTGACACTGATGAACACATGAAAATGCATATTTATTAAGAGATTCAGTCATCATTTAATGTCACTAATTTTAGCATTTTCTTCTATTTTAGCTTGAAATAAAGTATTCTCCTTAAATTGTGATTATTGAATGTTATTTGGACAGGTTTAGGTAAAATGGACATAACTCTCAATGTAAAAATTGAAATGAAGAAATTCTTGAACTTGGTGCAACATGACTTAATCTTACACAAATTTGAAGAATAGTGGAAAAGCCAAATCCAACATGTTATGGGCCAAAAAATTGAGATACAACAGAATCAGGCTACAACTCCTGCCCAGCTTGACCCAAAGAAATGTAATATACTTTCTAGTTTGTTTCTCTACTCTCAATCGAAACTCTTTGTACTCTTTAAAGATTTCTAACTTGTGTTTCATAGAAAACATATACCTATATTGTGACAGATCATCACACATAATTAATGAGGACACTTCAAATTAATATATTAATATAATATTAAAACTATGATAATAATCTTATCCTAATCTTATTAAAACATTTATATAACACAAAATGATATATTTTATGCATAGACATGTGAATGTGACATCTTTAATTTATATGTCATGTTATTCATCCAATCAACTAATTAGGTAAATAAATAATCTATAATTCATAGCTTTTCCTAGGCAAAGAAAAATTAAAACTAATCCTAAATTCTTCAAAATCTTCTTTGAATTCAACTTTGACTATTTCATAATGTTTTTCTCCTCTTACATGTTTTCTTTTATGGGCTAGAATTTTGAACATTTTAAGTTTCTTTAGTCTATATATTTTAAAAAATAAATTGGGCATATTATAGTTTTAAAATTTTTATTGGATCTCCTTAAAATAAAATTAAAAAAATATTTTTAGATCCAATAATTTTATTAAAATAACCCAAATAAAATTTTATAAAATTGGACTAAAATTAAAAGGAGTTTAGGCTAACTTTAAATTTATAAATACCTAAAAATAGTCCACAAATAAATTTGAGACCTATTTATAAATATCTCAACAAAATTTAATCAAATTTTAATTACCAAAAATTAAAGAGGCTGAGTGTGAATAAACAATTTTGTTAAGGTCAATTTACAAACTTTAGGATCAATTTATAAATTATGCAAACTATCTCGACACAAACAAATTTATTTAAACTTATAGGGGGTTTAATGAGAAAAATTAGATGAAGCTAATGTTTCATCTTTATCTCCTTAACCGCCACCCTTTAAACAACTTAACGCCGCTCCAATTTCCAGACAACGCTCGTCTCCGATAGCAAAGGAGGAATCCAACCTTGCTGTATGACTTGTCACCTGCCTCAGACAATGCAAGCCGACTGTCCGCCGCCATGAAGACCCGCGCAGAGACCAATACCGCCATGAGCCACGACCACCGCACATCTGGCAAGAATCTTCGCGTGAAATAGTGCTGCTAGCCTTTGTACCACTACTGTCTGCCATTAGAAATCGAGGACTTAACTTGCTTTAGTTGCCGAAAAAATTCACCTCGACGGAATACGATGAGTTGTATTGGGAAGTTTTCTCTCTTTCTTTTCATTTTTCCTTTTTCTTTATTTACAATAAAAAAATAAACAATTATTTGATTCTAAATTTACAAATTAGAGCCAATACTAATTAATTGACTTACAAAAAATTTAAAAAAAATTCTAAAAATTAACCAAAAGAAAAAATTATAATATTATTGCATCACTCCTTATTACAATTTTTAAATAAAAAATACAAGCAAATATCTAACTATAAATTATTATGAGTATAATCATTTATTATATAATTAATAAAAATAATAAATATAGATTAAATATGTAATGGGTACCACAATAAATAATTACTGTCACATATTAAAATTAATTATACATATAATATAAAACAATGTAACTTTGTTACCAATTGTTGATAAAAACAATTTTGTTTAACAAAATAAATATAATGGAAGTTAGATCGTTTTATTTATAATTATATATATATGAATAGAAGATTATCTCAATTTCTTACTTTGATAAATCTTGAATTGACCGGTTACAATCTTTTCTACTATCATCAATCTTCAAACTCAAGCGTATGGGCACGTGGGCCTTTCTTTAATTTTAAATTCACTAAACCCAAATCCAAGAAAAGAGTAGTAACTAAATTATTTTTCCACAAAATACATAAAAAGAATTATTCTTATGGTTATAATACTATTCTTCACTACTCTCTCCCTTCCTTATTTATAGGAATCTCTATAAGTTGTTAGAATTAAATTAGAATTATAAATTTTGAGTTTGATTAGGATTTGAGTTAGTAGAGGGATTGCAATCATAACTCCAACTTAAAAGGTTAAGTCCTAGTCATCTTATGACTCACCAATTCTTTTAAATTAACTACAGGTTATTCCATTAAAAGTCAAGGGCTACACTCTAGTAACTTTTGTTATTAAGTAAAACCATATTTAATTAAAATGACTTTTAAAAAAATTGGGATTGATCTTTAGACAAATATTAATTACTTAATTGGACTCTTTAATTAATGTTTATAATTAAAACTATGCCATAAAAAATAGTCTTACGACTTTAATTACTTCTTTGTTTCTGAGTCACTGAATGCTCCAATGATCATTTTAATATGTTTATATTTATAAATAAATATCATTATTCAATAAATAATTTATTGAATAAATTACAACCACAAATTCAAATGAACAAGTACTGCAAACAATTTAGATGGACATTATTTATTAAATTCTTTCTTGCAAATATATGTTCTTACGACCTATGAAATTATATTTCTAAGCTATCGAACTTTTAACGGTATACATAAATCTTACTCATTAATAGATCAAAGGATACAATGTATGAATATAAGTTTATTACTTGCTCACAATTAAGATCAATTAAGCTAATTAAAACTTTTGCAAATTAAGATCAATGACATTTAGTTAACTTAATCGAAATTCACAATATTCTCGTTCAATGTAACATATACACTAGTTTTTTATACTTAAAGTCTCTAAGGTAAATCGTCCACTATAAGAAGTAAAAAAAATACAACCTTATATAACAAAATGTCATTTTTATTAATGGTTATGAATATGATTTAATTTATAAAAAAACCTGTGATCTATACCTTCTGTATTAGCATCATATACCTAATACGTAGATTACATACTTTATAAATATAGGCTTATCAATGTACGCTCTGTTGGAATTTAAGAATGTATTTCAAATAAAAAAGTTAAAAAATATGTGTTAGAGTAGAGAGAAATAGTGAGGAAGAGAAAAATGAACAAATGGGAAGCGCCCAAGCCGTAAAAGGCTTGGGGGATATGGTACTAGGCTTGGCGTCGTGGCATGCCAGCTATAAAGCTGGGTGCCACGATGCTCTAGTAATTCGAATTGAGGGCTGCGATGCTCTAGTCATTGGAATGGAGTGTCGTGACACCTAAAGTTGAGTTTGGTGACTCACCAAAAAGTTACCTACCACTTCCATATGATGTGGCCTTTCAAAGAAGTGTTGTATCTCCCCAAAGAGACATACAACTCTATAAATACTGCTGATACAATTGAAACTTATGATGAACTTATCTTTTCAAGTTTTGATTCAAATTTCTCTCTTATCAACCATTTTTTAAGTTTAAACACTTGTAGTCCAAGGAAAGTATTTTGGTATGCATCAAAGTGTCAGGGATCTAATATATATGGGTGTATACATGGGCTATTGTGTATATTACCTAAAATATGTATCTTATAGATATTCTAAGTGCGGAAGCGTGTAAATTACAATAAATACAATAAATAAAATATATTAATCACATTAATATATTAATAGGGTAGAGAACTCACCTCAACGTGTAACATTATACACATAATTCTCCAGAGTTCGCTTAGAAACCAACTCGTGAGCAGTTCTAGTCACCAACACGGTTGGCTTGGTAAGCTAGAACAATAGCTCTATACATAGCACTGGGTTTAACTCTTAAACCCCAAAATGACGGGTGTGTTTTTATCCTTTTTTTTAAAATGATAAGAAATGGAGAATTTAAAGCAATCCACCATTACTTCAAATGGAACCATAGAGAAAAATGAAACAATTTTATTTTCCCCTTTTTTTTTCCTTCGATTTTCTCTCTTTTCTTTCTTCTCCTTTTCTTTCTTTCTTTCTTCTCCATTTATTTCTTTCTTCTCTCGGCCAAATGGCCAAACACACAAAAACACACACTTAATTTCTTTCTCTCACTCTTTATATATATATATATATATTAAAATATTAATATAATATATTATATAATAATACTAATGGATGCCAACTATTTGGCACCCAAAATAAAATATTATTTTATATAAAATATAATATAATATAAAAATATATTATATAATATAATAAGAGAGATATTTTGATTATTTAACAATTAAATAATTAAAGTGTAAAATAACCATTTTGTCCCTCATAAATAGTTACCAAGTCTATCCTCTAGTGGGTCCCACCAAACCCGCAATTTGTAAACTCAATCGAGAGTCCATAATATGTCACGTGTCATTTTACTATTAGTAAATAATAATTATTGACTAATTACTGTATTTAATACTTAAATACAGACACGTACGCATTCTCGTAGTATTGCTGAATATTGCTAGATTAAACACTTTAATCTGACACTGATGAACACATGAAAATGCATATTTATTAAGAGATTCAGTCATCATTTAATGTCACTAATTTTAGCATTTTCTTCTATTTTAGCTTGAAATAAAGTATTCTCCTTAAATTGTGATTATTGAATGTTATTTGGACAGGTTTAGGTAAAATGGACATAACTCTCAATGTAAAAATTGAAATGAAGAAATTCTTGAACTTGGTGCAACATGACTTAATCTTACACAAATTTGAAGAATAGTGGAAAAGCCAAATCCAACATGTTATGGGCCAAAAAATTGAGATACAACAGAATCAGGCTACAACTCCTGCCCAGCTTGACCCAACTCATGTATTTGGACCGTATCTCACAAAATACGTACTCAATTGGTATAATTCTTGAAGCTGTGAAATGCTAACTTAACTATAAACAACTCGTATGTTGATGGTAAAGTCCAAATCAGCCATTATCATGGACCAAATCGCATTGCAAGTGGGTAAAATGGTTGTTGGCCGAATTCTGATGTATCCTTGGAATTTTGTTCATATCTCGTTGGATACTCATCTAATTTGCATGAAATTGGTGCCTATAGAAAGAAGAGTCAAAATTATACAACTTTCATATCGGCTGCAGAAGCTAAATTAGTCATTTACATTATCAAAAATGTGCTGCAAGTGGATAAACGAGTTATTGGCTTAAAATTATTGAAGATTGATGTCATCCATGACATATGTCCATTCATTGCCTATATAAAGAGACTCTTAGGACGTTTTTAATAAGAGATAATTCTCTCTTATTTTCTTCTCATTAACATGTATTGTAATTTAGGCTAGAGTTCTTGGCAAGGCTAAGAGATGAACTTTTATGTGTAATAAATCTACTTCCATGCTTTGATTCGGTGTCAAGAGCTACAATATTGTAAGTTTGGTTTTGATTAAACTCTTATCTATTCTATTTTCTATAATTCAGAGATTATAATTCTCATGTCTCATATAAGTTCAGTCATGCTTTTCTTATATGATTTTTGGTGAACTATAATTGTTACTGGTGACATTGTTTTATATGTTAATCTTTTACTACAGTATTGTCAAATTGATATATTGTCGATCTTGGATAACATATAAGGGCAATAAATGTTTAATATTCAAGTTGATCTTTTACTGCAATATTGTCAAAGTGATATATTGTTGATCTTAGATAACTTGTATAAATGAACATGATGTATGTTAATGCTTGCAAAGAGTTTAGTTACGTCAAATACATATGTTATCAAATGTGCTATATTTTCCTATCTTCCGATTAATTGTTTGGGATGTGAAACTTTCAATTGAGTTATAAGCATTGAATCAAAGTGTAGAGTATATTTATAAAGCATAATTGTGATTCTCGAAGCCTTGTTTGAATTATCATAAGACATTTCCTTCAAATCATAGACAATCCTATCTCATCCACTTAAATCAATTAATTTTATCCTTTGCTACTGCTTTAATATTTTATTTCATCAACCTATTTTTCCAAGAGCTTCCTCATGGGATTGACACCTCAATCTATGCTGCGATAGCCGCGTTATATTTTGAGTGTAAACAGACACGCTGCCGTAGTGCATAATGAGTACACTCCATATCACGGGACTCCCTAGGTCCTATGCCCGATTCATCAAATAAAACTATTCTATGAGTTCGTGAGCAATGCCCCACGCACACGTTACAGATATTACAAATCAACGCGTTGAACTATACAAGCTGAGGTTACAACGCAAAAGTATAGTCCTTCCGTCATGATATCCTGAATGTGCGGGGATATAGATATTTACCATCAAATCCCCATATGTTTATCCATGTCTTATCTCCAGACTTGTATCTCACAGAACAATATGTGCAAACTCCTTTGCCATATTGTTCTACCCTGGCGGAAATCTTTCCCAAGATTAATGCTTATGGCTACAAGACTTTTTGATATACAATCTCGAAGCATCTGGATATCAAACTCCCTATACAAGCTGACAGATCCTATATCTATACACACCGGACTCAACTCGAGAGGACCCTCAATTGACGGTTTATATAGGATGTCCATCGGAGGCCCTCCTGAGTCAGTCTCATATCCAATCCTAACTGGATAATCATATGTCAATACAAGTTCCAAGCTCATAATCAGTTAGGAATGACCATCTATACCATATAGGTATAACATATGCTGATCTATATATAATGGTATCTACCGACAGACCCACATCGATAAAAATAGATCAGGGATAATTATTTGAGAACATGCTTGTGTAACTAGGCATTTACTGGCACCCGATTGCAACTCTTGTAACTATGCAGTTACTAGCATATTCCCAGGTCTATGTTCCATTACAGACAAGGCTCCAACTCTTGAATCTGCTGAGTATTATAACCAGCTAACACTTAGCTGTACTAACATTTAGCATTTATATCTCTCAAATCTAAACTCCTTTAGATCTGATCTGAACTCCTTCAGATCTACAATGTCTGTAACGTTACATTGTATAGTACCATATAAATTGGTATTAGCGATTTAATAGGAATGTACACTTGTATAAATACACAAGTATATGTACATTCAAGGATGGCACGTAAGCACCGACCCTATCACAAAGTAGGGGTAGAAATAGTCTAAGGATAATGCATTGCACACCTCTACTTTAAACTTTGTTTACTTGTATCCTTGTGTATTTTCCATGTATAGAACTAGTTAATCAACAATCTTAAACTATTTTTATTATATACACGTGGATACTACAAGCGAACATTTGCTAATAGTTGTAGCAAAGTCTCTCTCAAAGGTTACGAAGATCCCACCGTTTAATGGGAAACAATTCAAGAGATGGAAAGATCGGGTATATGATACTTTTGATGTAATAGGTCTAGCTAAATCTCTCACCATTCCTCTTCCTGATACTATTGCAAAAAAACTACAATGAAGAGTTTTCCAAATGGAGTAGGGCAAACAAGGTATGCCATAACATAATTCTTAACACATTATCAAATTAGTTGTATGATGTTTACTCCATATATAAGAATGCACATGAGTTGTAGGCACAATTTAAGAAAAAGTATATTATAATAGATATTGATGGCCAAAAATATGTTGTAGAAAATTTTATAGATTTTAAAATATCTAAGGAAAAAGAGGTCACTACACATATACATATTTCATCTTTTACAAAATGATCTAAAAAAATAAAAATATTATTCTCCCTAAACCTTTTATTATTAGTTGCCTAAATCCTAGAAGGATTATAAGAAAAGCAACAAACATAAAAGAAAATTTTAACTTTGAAAGATTTAATTGTGCATATTAGAATTGAAGAAATGAATCGCCAAATGGAGAATATAGAGAAGACCAAAGAATTACTTTTTAAGGCTAATTTAGTAGAAGATAATAATCATGATAAGAAACATCAAGATTCCACAAGAAACACTCACTTTAAGAAGAATAAAGCCTTATTCAAGAAAAAATAGTTAGTGTTATGCTTGTGGAAAGGGTGGTTATTTTGCTTATCAATGTAAACATAGGAATGAAAAAAGAAACAACAAAACTCTCAAGGCTAATTTGGATAAGGAAAAAGATGTTATTACTGTAGTTGCTGTTTCACAAGTAAATATGGTGGCAAATGGCAACAAATAATGAGTGATTGACTCTAGATCCACTAGATACATATGTAGAGACAAAAGTTCTTTTCAAAAGTATGTTTCCACTAGAGAAGGGGATAAACAAGTTTATCTTGATGATTCCCATTCTGCACTGGTGGTGGAGAAAGGGAAAGTTCTCATTAAACTCACTTCTGGAAAGTCTTTAGTATTAAACAATGTACTACATATTCCCAATATCAAATATAATCTTATTTCTATATTCATGTTGGGAAGGGCTAATGCAAAGGTCTTATTTGAATACGATAAAGTTGTAATAACCAATGATAGGACATTTATTAGAAAAGGATATTCTTCCAATGAATTTTTCAAACTAAATAAACTTGATGCTTCAATGAATAAATATGTTTCTTTTATTTATATTATTGAGTCTTTCAATTTATGGCATGATAGATTAGGTCACTTGAATTATCTTTATTTAAGAAAAATGAAAAAAGTTAGTTTACTATCTAATATGAGTTTAAATGAAACACATCAATATGATATATGTGTGGAATGAAAGTCCACAAAGAAAAGTTTTAAACCTATAACTTTTAAGGAAACCGAATTACTTGGTTTGATTCATAATGACTTAGGTGATTTTAAAGATATCATGACTAGTAGGGGAAAAGATTTTATATAACCATTATTGATGATTTCTCAAAATATACTAAGGTGTATTTGTTAAGAAATAAAGATGAGTCATATGATAAGTTCTTAATCTATAAACAAGAAGTTGAAAATCAATTTGGTAGGAAAATTAAGAGATTAAGAATTGATAAAGGAGAAGAGTATGTATCTAACTTGTTTAGTTCCTATTGTGAGGACAATGGAATTGTACATGAAGTTACACCACTATACTCACCTAAATCTAATGAAGTAGCTAAAAGAAAAAATAGAACTTTAAAGGAAATGATGAATTGTTTATTGATTAATTCTATAACACCTGTGAATTTGTGAAGGGAAACAATACTAACTACTTGCCATATACAAAATAGAATTCCTTATAAGAAAATAAGAATTACTCCCTAGGAGCTATAGAAGGGTTATATTCCTAACTTATCATACCTTAAAGTGTAAGGGTGTCTAACAAAGGTTCTTATTTTGGATCCTAAGAAGAAAAGGATGAGATCTATGACAATTGATTGTATATTCATAAGTTATGCCTAGAATATTACTGCATATAGATTCTTGGTATTAGAGGATACTATGGAGCTGTTTGATGCAAATAACATAGTAGAATCTAATAATGTAGAATTCTTTGAGTTTTTCTTTATTAAGAAAACCAATGTAACTATGACTCATGTAAAGGTTAATGTAGATCTTTCTAAAAGCTCTAACAATGAACTAAGGAGAAGAAAAATAATGAGGAAGACTACTAATTTTGGCAATGATTTCTATGTCTTCTTATAGAATAGGACCCTAAGACCTATAGTAAAGCTATGACTTCTCATGATGCTCCTTATGGAGGGAGGCAATAAATTATGAAATTAACTATATCATGAGTAATCATGTATGGGAACTAGTTGATTTGCCTTCAAGTTCTATGCCCATTGGCTGTAAATGAATCTTAAAAAAGAAAATGAAGGCTGATAAGACTATTAAAAAGTATAAGGCAAGATTGGTTAACTCATGCTACTATAATTACATCCATTAGAATTTTGATTGCATTGGCTTTAATATATCATATGTTCATACATCAAATGGATGTAAAGACCACTTTTCTAAATGGTGATTTAGGAGAGAAAATTTAAATGGAACAATCGAAAGGTTGTATTGGTATTGGTGCAGAGCATAAAGTATGTAAGTTAGTCAAGTCTTTGTATTGGTTAAAGCAAGTGCCAAAATAGTGGCATAAAAAGTTTGACAATGCTCTTGTATTAAATGGTTTTATGATAAATGATTCTAACAAATGTGTGTACTGTAAACTATTTATATTAATAGATATATAATTATATGTCTATGTATAGATGATATGCTTATATTTAGTCTTAGTATGTAAGTGATAGTTGAGACTAAGAGGTTTTTATCAAATGTATTTGATATGAAAAATTTGGGAGAAGCTGATATAATACTTGGGGTAAAGATTATGAGAACATATAATGGTCACACTTTATCACAAGAGCACTATGTAGAAAATTTTCTTGAGAAGGTGCACAACATGTAAACCAGTGGCAATACCTTATGATGCTAATGTTAAACTTCAAAAGAATGTAGAACATAATGACAATCAGAATCATTATAGTCAAATCATTGGTAGTCTCGTGTATTTAATAAATACTACTAAGCTTGATGTAGCATATGCTGTAGGGAGATTAAGTAGGTATACTTAAAATTCAGGAAAAAAAACATTAGAGTGCCTTAGATAGAGTTGTAAAATATTTTATAAGCACTAAAACTTATGCACTTTCATATGGTAAATCACAACCTGTGATTAAAGATTATTGTGATGCTAATTAGATAATTGAATTTAATGAGGCCAAGTCTACTAGTAGATATATCTTCACTTTAGGTGGAGGAGTCATATGTTAAAAATTCACTAAACAGACTTGTATAGCATAATCTCTCATGGAGTCAGAATTGATAGCCTTAGAAAAAACTTGTTTTAAAGCTAAGTGGCTAAGAACACTCATATGTGATCTTTTCATTAGTACTCACCCTCCTACTATAATTTTTATAAATTATGATTGCCTAGCAGCTATTGCTAAAGCAAAGAATAAAATGTATAATGGAAAAAGTAGACATATCCGTCTACGACATGGCATTATTAAGCAACTGCTAGAATTTAGGATGGTGAACTTAGATTATGTGAGGTCAGAGAGGAACTTGGCCGATCCTCTGACAAAGCCACTAAATAGGAGATTAGTGAAAGACATGTCGAGGGGGATGGGACTTCTATTTAAAGCATAATGTAAGAGTGATGGTAACCCTACCTATGTGATTGGAGATTTCCTTGAAGTATGGTAAGAACAAGTCACTTGTTGTCTTATTATACTACCAATTATATTTGAGTCCCTCCCTATAGTAAGGTAGTACATCTACAGTTGAACTTCATAGCCTTTATAGGGTGGTGTGTCAAACTTGCGGGACACATTTAATTGAGTGTCACCTATATGACTGTAAAATTGGATCAATTCCTATGAAAGCTAGGCAAGCTACTTTAGATCATTTATGAAGCCAGGAAGGCACATGACGATTAATAGTGCCAAATCGCGGACATAGACAAGTTATTGAGAATTTAACTTGATAATTTAACCCTCTATTTTATATTCAAATGAATAAAAAGTTGATAGAAACTTGGTTTCACCTAGTTCTTGTAAAATACGGTTACTTAATCAATGGATTGGTTCATAGCTTGAAAGAGCACCAATTTATATAAGTTAAATTCTATATAGATATGTGGTTGATTTGATTTACATTTGTTTATTTGAAATATGTAAGGGATTGTTAGAATTTAAGAATGTATTTAAAAAAACAAGTGTAAAAATAAATATTAGAGTAAAGAGAAATAGCTGAGAGGAGAAAGAGGAATGAAGGGTTTTTGAAGTTGTAAAAATAATCACTTTTGGTGACAGAAAACTTCTATCACGAAACATAGTTAGTGAAAGTGAATTTCTATCACCAAAATCCTTTTTTAGTAATAAAGGAATTTTTGCTTTAAACAAACAAACAAGTTTCTAAAGTTTGAAAGTTAGGTTTAGTTATTGTTTATCAATGAACCAAAATGATGATTCACACTTTTACTTTTTTTTTTTGGTACTACAAAAATGATAATAAAAAAAGAAGTATGTATTTTATTTAAATTTAGTAACTAATTTATTATTATATTCCAAGGTAATTTCTCTTCTTTTAATTTTTATATATAAAATTTTCTCCTAAATTAAAAAGTGAATTCGGTTAGTAATTAAAAATATCAACTAAATCTCAATCCCAAGTACTAACAAGAGTCTCACAACAAGGTAAAGACTTCAATCCAAGGAAATTCACTTAAAATGCCTAAATATAAGAACAAAGATGAGCAATTACAACATGAGTAGCATTTATTTTTAAGATTGAAATTGGTTTCTAAATGGGTTTTATGAAATCTATTTCTTATGTTTTTTATTTTGATCATTGTTATAATTATTTGAATTGAGAATAAAGTTGTATTGGATGAATTTTATTAGGTGGGCATATTAATAATGTGATGAGAGCTAGTGTTGCATATTAAAATTGAGAGATGACTATTGTACTCATAATTGATAAACAATCCAATTTGAATTTCTTCTTTCATTTTCCATTTCCTTTCTCTATTACTTCTTCCTTCCACGTTATGGCTTGCTTAAGTAATGATTATATGAGATTTTCCAACTTTTTTCACAATATTGCAGAAGTTTATTCCACATCGCTCTAGACTTCTTCGTAGCATCAATTATATTTGTAATTTATTGTTTTAAGGAGATTGAGTTTTACAAATATAGACAATTTTAACAACTGCATGTGATTGATTTTCAAATTACTATAATAGAGGTACTCTGTAACCTTATCTTTCATGAGATTTTTTAAGCAAATGTAATCATCTAAATTTAAAAAAAAAAAGAAAAAGAAGTGAATTCAATTAATAATTAGTTATTGAATATCATCTTTATAATTTATTACAAAAAAAAACTTTATTTCATACATAATGAATAATGACTTGCGGCTTAATTTTTATTAGAATTTTTTGTTGTAAAGAAATGCTTACATTTCAAAAAAAAATCTTTAGGACATATTCATATTAATGACATTGATAAATCTTAGATTGTAGGGGTGTCGATTTCTCTCAGATCATAACTTAAATTTGTTGGGTGTGTGCATGTAGTACACATGTTTATTTTACAAATTATATATATACACATCAAATACAATATATGTACACTATTTATGTATCTCATAAATAAATATTCATAATAGAAACTAAAAATTTAATTTCCTAAAAATGAACATGATAAATTTTATTCGTTATACTAATGAACAAAATATAAAACATATTAATAAAATTAATGCTAATGATTGAAAATATCATTTAACAAGTCTTTGGAACGAATTTGTAGTTGGAGTATCCCATGAAGTTAACCTATTGGCAGTTCTAAGACCCAACGTGGTAGGCTTGGGTCGTTAGAACAGCAGCCTTTATTTTCTAGCACTCGGTTTAACTCTTAAAATGTGGGATTAACTCTTAATCTTCATAGCCTAACACTTATACAATATGCATTTTATTTTTGATGCATTCAACACTTAAATTTATCAAAACATAATTAATTGAAATGCAACAATGGTGACTATTTATTTAAAAGAAGAATATGAATAATAAAACAACTTTTACTATCAAGTTTTTATTGTTTTTAACACTTTAAAATTAAAACAAAAAACTATTTTTCTTACCTTTAAAAATGACTTCAAAGAAAAATGAAAAACTTGTTTTCATTTTCTCTCTCCCTCCATTACTAAAAACCTACACTTGAGCTTTTACATTTTTTTCCTTTGTTTCAAAGCAAAATTGGATTTCAAAAGGCATGAAAAAACCATCACTTGGCCGCCCACCCTTCCTTGGTTATATATATTCATCAAATGAATATATATACATATAATAATAAAAATATCTTTACATTTGATTAAAAAAATATTATAAAATTATTTTAGTTTATCAAATAAGCTAATCAATTGTCCAACAATCGGACAAAAGATGATGGGCGGCCATCACTTGGCTTCGACAAAGAAATTTTCACTTATGTCCTCAAGTTTTAATTTAATGCCCTTTTTAGTAATATTTATTTTAACTATAATTAATTGCTTAATAAAATTTTATTTTATTTACCAATTAAGTCCTTAATAAAATATTTACTTTATTAATTTAATCATGAGTTAACAATTAACTCTAGTTAAATTAACTAGTCATTTAACTTTTAAGTGATAACAAATATTTAGATTATTTGTAGGTCCCACCATACCCAATACTTGAGTCAATTTTAATTGAAGGCTTATTATGCGCTTCATGTCACTATTTAATTAGTCAACAATAATTATTAACTAATTTCTATACTTAACACTTAAGTACTAACACGCGCATATCCCGAGGGTTCCTAAAATAAATATTCAGTTCTGCTGAAAATTACTATATTAAACAATTCAATCCAGTTTGCTACCCTAGTGTATAATGAGTACACTTCATATTGCAGGACTCCTTAGGTCCACACCCAATTCATCAACTGGAACTATTTCATGAGTTCATGATCGATACCCTACGCACACGTCACAGATATTACTAATTAACACGTTAGACCATACAAGCTAAGGTCACAACGCATGTATATAATCTTTTCGTCATCTATATCCTAGATGTACGGGGATATAAATCAGCATCGTCAAATCTCCGTGTGCACATCTATAAAACTTATCTCCAAATCTATAAAACTTATCTCCAGTTTTCAAAAACAATATACGCAAACACCCTTGCTATACTGTTCAACCCTTAAGGAAATACCTTTCCCAGGTTAGTACTCATTGCCATGAGATTAATTGAAATACAATCTTCGAGTATCTGGATATACTACTTGTTGGGATTTGTGCTCACGTGCTATCCCATTATTGTATGAATATTTTATTTTATAATATTTTATACTGTACATTATTTGTTAAATTGCTAATTAATATTATTAAATGGTTCAATGCTTGTGACGCTACAGACATTATATGATCTAAAAGGGTTCAAATTTAATCTAAAGAAGTTTAGATCAATGCTAAGAGTTAACATCACTAAAAACTATAAATGCTAAAGAGTTAGTATATTATATTAATTAGTAAAATCTAAGTGTTAGAATCTTGTCTATGATGGTACAAAAACTTGAGAATACATTAGTAATAATATAGTTGCAAGAGTTGCAATAGGTGCTAAGAAATGCTATTATGCAAGTCTATTCTTAAATTATATGTTCCTGGTCTCAATTCACCAATGTAGATCTGTCGATGGAATTCTTTTTCATAAACCAGTGTATACTATACCTAGATGGTCTAGATGGTTTTTCTTAGCTGATCATAGGCTTACTAAAAGTTTGTATAGCATGCAAGTGTTTAGTAAGGATTAAATACTGAACAGACTAAACGAGGACCCCAATAGACATCCCATGAAGCTGTTAATGGAAAGTCCTCTCAAGTTGAGTAGTATACGTAGTCCTTTGACCTGAGTACCACGGTGGGCTTGTAAGTGATCCATCATACTTTGGTTCCACGCATATCACAAACCTTTCATGGTGTGACCGCTAGGTATGATTCGATGCATATGGAGTCCGGTGTGTACAGATATAGAATCCGTTAGCTCACATGAATGAGTTATATATCTGGATGCTCAGAGACTGTATCTTAGAAAGTCTTATAGCAATAAGCAATAAATTTAGAAAAAGAGTTTCCCATAGGGTTAAACAATATTGTAAAAGTATTTGCATATATTGTTTATTAAGATACGTGTCTGGAGATAAGCTCATGGATGAGCACATCAGGATTTGACGGTAGTGATCTATATCTCTGCTCTTCTAAGATATAATTGGCAGAAAAATTATATATATGCACTATGACCTCAACTTGTATGGTTTACTACACTGATTTGTTGACAAGACCCACCCCCAAACCCTCTACTGTAGGTCCCAGCGGCCCTGCCGGGCACCTCGACGAAAGTTCCTCAGAATATAACTAGGTAAGTTGAGAAATTTCGTGAGACGAACCCCTTTTTAGTTCTTGCTATTATTGAGAAAATCTTGGTATATACACGAAAATGACATCTTAATTTTTTTTTAAAAAAGAGGCAGAGTTCCCCTGTTTTTCTGAAAATTCAGTACAAAACCTACAAAGAATTACACTTCTATTTCCAAACTACTTCTCAATACTGCAAAATAAGACCTCCAGTCCTTTCCAACACAATCCAACTCAACTCAATAATTTCATCATGATCATAAAACTAAAATACTGATAAAATAGTGAAACAATCATCAAAATATCGAAACTCTTCTTGGTTATATAAAGCATATGTACAATACAAAAGCCTAGAACTACTATGCTGAAAGTAAAAAGAGTGTTATTTAGCACATTTACATGAACAAAATGATCTTTAAATTTGCCCCACTAATCAGCTGTAGGAGAATCAACAGCTTGCGTACCAAGACCTGCACCTGGGAAGGGGGTTTAGAAAATATAAAACACAAAATGAGTGAGCTAAAGGAGCTTAGTGAGTGCATTTAAGATTTCAAATAAAATAACATTATGCATAAATAGTAAATTCTAAAATATATATATAAATCATGCTTCTAAAACTGATATAAAGCTGTAAAACAGTTTCTAACATCATATGCCGATGTAATCTTGCCAAGCGGGTTTTATTTCATCTTTGAAAAATAATATCCAAAATCTGTACAACATAATAACTACAATATGCATATAAATGCATAAAATGCTATCGGTAAATCGAAAACTAGTAAAGTCCTCGCTCGGCCATTTTCTCTCTAAACTGTACCAATGGTAACCCTAAAGCTCTATACTCACACAGCGAATCAACTAGCACCGCACATGTGAGTAGGTCACGGGGCACCTCAACTAGTAGCACCTACAGTGACATCTCAAGACATCTCACTGGCTATGGAGCGGAATCTTACATCGCATACATATAGCAAGACAATATCCCGTACACATAGCGCGACTCACATAACTCAACATTCTGACTATCCGGAGTTAGTGACACACCCTCCTTGACCTGCCCATGTGCACGGGATATACTGGCCTGGTCTAATACAATTACCACCACTATAATCTGAGGGTACTAATGGCCTTTAAAACGAATGCAGTAATTTTAAAACTGTTTCTTAAACCGAACATGTAAAAGCATACCTATGGATATATATCAAGATCATAAATCATGTTTATGCATTGAAATCTCATAAAATATACATTTTCATTATGCAAAAATATAATAAACGAAAGATAAAAGAAATGGCAGATTTTTACTCATAACCTCTCCTCGCTCAATTTTGTTACGGATTTCTGCTCCCGTCACTACTCTCGGTTTGCTTCACCTACGTGCCATAAATGACATTTAGAACCAAATCGAATGCTAGAATCTCATTTAACTATTAAACGCCTTAATCGGCATACAAAACCCGAATGCATACTATTTTCTGATTTTTATTTACGGAGTCATTTAATCTAATTTAACTCACCATCCGGCGCCCTAAAACTTATTAAACGCCTTATAACTTAGTTGGACATAATTGCCCTTCACCTTTTTAAAATGGACAATTATGTCCCTTTTTCTTCATTTTTGATCAACCATATACATTCAACTTACATAAAGCACCACTTATACACAACAATTCAACCAAAACACAACTCAATCCCTAACTTCCCTAAAGTGGCGGAATTTCATCCTAGGTTCCAACACATTTATTTTCTCAATTTCTTGTTCCAATTACATCAAAATCAAGCCAATTTCATTCTAATGCCGTAATTAAAACCAATTGAAGTCTCTACATTCAATTCACCCAAACCCTAATTCTTACCTTGCCAATTTCTTCAAAGTGATGACTCCTTCAAGCTTCACACTAGAATTCAACTCAATCTAAACCAAGAATACACACAAGAATATCAATTGAAGCAATCTTAAAAGCTCACTTATAAATCTCACAAAACAATGCTTTTCTTACCTCTTTTTCTTGGATTTTCACTAATGGAGGCTTCAATTGAGCTTAGGAATTGGTATGTAACCTTATTTTAGCTTGATTAAGCATGAAAAATCATAAAAAAAAATTTGAAATTTCATTGTAGCAACCCCTCCAACACTTGCACGAATTTTGCTCTCTTTTACTCTAAATGTTTCCTTTTGATTACTCTTGAAAAATCTACACACTTCTACATATATATATATAGTGCTCCATTAATTGACCAATTTGCCCCTCAACTTACTCTAAATTTTTAAATTGCCATTGGTTGGAAACTAAGTATGTAATTGGTTCCTTTGTAACTATCTAGTTAGAATAGTCTAAGGAACTAACTAGAATTTTCAACTTAGCAATCCATGAGATTGCTTCTAATTGGTCCATTCTCTAATATATGGATTATGTTTCTCAAGAAAGGCTTGTTTCATACATAACCCTTAAATGAAAATTCATGTAGTAAATTAAAATTTCCTTTTCTAAACCAATAAAGAAAAATTTTAAAAATATTCTAGGGTCGTCCGACGCTCCGATCGAGTGTGAAATTACCAAATTAGGTCTAATATCTCTTACGCGCACCATAAAAGAAATATTTCTAATAGGGTTAAAATCGAGTAACCCTATGGTGTCTTTATTGCTCTATACAGAAATCGAGGCGCCATTACTACTAATAGGGATTAGATATTACATTTGTAATATCCGTGACGTGTGTGTGGGGCATTGATCTCGAACTCACAGAATAGTCCTGTTTGACAAATCGGGAGTGGACCTAGAGAGTCTCACAATATGAAGTATACTCATTGTGCACTGGGGCTGCGTACTGGATTGAATAGTTCAATCTAAAAAATTCCAACAGACCAGATATTTACTTCAGTCTCCCTTTGTTCGTGCGCGTGTCAAAACTTAAGAGTTAAGTACATCAATTAGTTAACAATTAGTTGTTGACCAATAGGATGTTGACACATAGCACATGTGGGTCAATTATTATTTGATTTAAAAATTATCAAAATGACCTTATTTATTGGATAAATAATATTATTATTATTAGGTGAGAAAATAAAAGATAATAATAAACAAAACATTAATGGCAAACATAATGGATGCTATTAGGTGAGAAAATGAAAGAAAATAATAAACAAATGAAAGAGCAATATGTTGCTCAGTTGATTAAGTGAAAATTAGGCCAAGGGATTAGTGGGAATGGTAGAAAGAATTTTGAAAGTCTAAGTATTAGAAAATTCTCTCAAGTGTTGAGAACAAAAACATCTCTTCCATTTTTCCTTCTATTGTTTTGGTCACCCATACTAAAAGGTAGAAACAAGGATTCAAGAGTTGAATTCTTTGATGGAAAAGCTTCTATTCTAGCTTTCTCAAGCCTACCATGTTAAGAAACTAGAATTGTAAACAGGTTGCTTCAAGGTGGGTACTCCGGTTTGACCATATACCAAAGGCTTGACAAGGTACTATTTCTCAATCTTGAAGTATTTTACATATATGAGATTGTTGGGTGTTTATTATAGAGTGTGTGATTATACGAGTGTGTGCGTAATTTCAAAAATTACTATATGCGCAGTGGAAGCATGTTACAAAATACACCCATTTTAACAAATTCAACATATATCACATATATGCATAAGTATAACAATTATACAATTATGAACATGATGAACAACATATATCACATATATGAACAAGTATAACAATTATACAAATATAAACATGATGAACAATATTGTATTATAACACATAATGTAAAATACTCACCTAATGAAGGTAGCTTTACAAATTCTTCAAGTTCTTCAATAATCCATGTGAAGAGCTCACCTTGAAGTATATGTTGAACAATTCTAGTCCATAACTTTTGGTGCTATTAAGGAGCTAGAATGGTAGCTTAGTATTTAGAATTTTGAGCACTTGTATTCAAACTCTTTTGAATACAATTTTTGTTTCTTAAATGGAGATGGTAAATATTTTCTATACAACTCTTGTATTAATTAAAAATCTTTAACATACAACTCTTGTATATTAATATTAGAAATAATTTCTACATGATAATTATTTTGAACAACTCTTTGCAAAATAATTATCTTTTTCTCTATTTACATATCATTCATTTTTGGCCATCCATTAAAGAAGGAAATGAAGAGAAGTTTGTTTATTTTTCAACACTTGAAAGAATAAAACTCAAAGAACTCTCTCTTACCTCTCTTCCTTGCCATTGCCAAATTCTTCTCCCAAAATTGAATGAATGAATGAATTCAATTGTTTTGCCAAAATTCATTTTGTTTATTCAACACTTTGATTAAACAAAATAAACAAAATGAAGTGCTCCACCAATTTTATTGTTGGTCTCCCATTTAGACTTAATTAAACCAAGCACTAGAATAATGGCCACCAAAATTAATCTTTACCTAACAATTATAATTACTTTAATTATAATGGGTAATTAAATGGCCAACATCTAGGCCACTCATTGTATTAAAATACAATGCCATGATCTATATATATTATAATATTATCTAATAATATAATAATAATATATGATTTAATTATTCAAAACAATTTTGAATAATTACTTTTTACCTTACTAATTTTTACTACCATGGTTAAATGGTAAAAAGGTAAAATCAAATCATGGAACAAATTTTGTCATTTGTCAATATTCTATTAATTAACAACCCTTGTTAATTAATTAAGTGATGTACTTAACAATTAAGTCTTGACAAATGTATAATCCGAGGGATCCCTAAACAATCGTTCTCTTTTGCTGAAATTTATTGGATCGAACTATTCAATCCAATCCGCTACCCCAGTGCACAACGAGTATACTTCATATTGTGAGACTCTCTAGGTCCACACCTAATTTGTCATATAGAGCTCCTCCATACGTCCGTGAACAATGTCCCACACACACGTTACGGATATTACAAATTAGCATGTTAGACCATACAAGTTGAGGTTATTACATATTCGTATAATCCTTCCACCATTTATATCCTTGAAGAGCAGAGATATAGATCATCACCGTCAAATCTCTATTTGCTCAACCACGAACTTATCTCCAGATTTAAATTTCATAAAATAATATCCACAAACACTTTTGTGATATTGTTTATTCCTCCGGAATATCTTTTCTGAGGTTTATGCTTGCGGCTACAAGACTTTCTGAAATACAATCTTAGAGCATTAGGATATACAACCCACTCATATGAGCTGATGGATCCCATATCTACGCACACCGAACTCCATGAGCATCGAACCATAACCAGCGACACCCAGCGGTCAGACCATGAAAGCTTTCTGACATGTGTGGAACCAAAGCATGGTGGATCACTCACAAGCCCACCGTGGCGCTCAGGTCAAAGGACCACAAATACTACTCAACTCGAAAGACCTTCCATTGATGGCTTTATGAGATGTCTATTGGATGTCTTCGTGAGTCTGTTCAATATTCAGTCCTTACTGAATACCTGCATCTCTATACGAGCTTCCTACTAAGCTCATGGTTTGCTAAGACTAACCATCTGGACCATCCAGATATAGACATACACTAATCTATAATAATGGGTTTCACCGATAGACCCGCATCGATGAAATTAAATCAGGAACATTATGTTTGAGAACATACTTGCATAATGACATTTCTTAGCACCATCTGCAACTCATTGCAGCTATATCATTACTAATATATTCTCAGGTCATTGTCCCATTTCAGACAAGGCTCTAACTCATTAGATTTTGCTAACTCTTAGTACCACTAACTCTTAGTGTTTATAACTATTAGCGTTGCTAACTCTTAGCCCTGGTCTAAACTCTTTTAGACCAAATCTGAACTCCTTCAGATCATACAATGTCTAAAACGTTTCAAGCATCTTACCATTTAATAAAAATAATATTAACGATTTTATTAGAAATAATAATTGTATAAATACAATCACTATATATTTATACATTATGGGATGGCACGTAAGCACAAATCCCAACAGAGATAACATGTAAAAGTTCATTTGTGTTTATCATTGAGTAATTTATATTCCACTCATCCGCTGTGTATGTATATATATGATACATATGCTATATTTGAATGATAGACATAAACCCACATGCAGGCACCCTAAGTTTAAAATCACTAACACTACTCCCTTATAAGAGCTGACGAATCTCATATCTGTACATACTGGACTCCATAAGCATCAGATCATACTTATCGACACCTAGCGGTCACACCATGAAAGGTTTGTGACATGCATGAAATCAAAGTATAGTGGATCACTTACAAGCCCACCATGGCACTCGAGTCAAAGGACTATGCATACTACTCAACTTAAGAAGATTCACCATTGACGACTTCATAGGATGTCTATTGGCATCCTCGTGAGTCTGTTCAATATTCAGTCCTGACTGAATACTCGTATACATATACAAGCTTTCGGTAAGCCCATGGTCGACTAAGAACAACCATCTATACCATATAGATATAGCATACACTGATCTATATAAAATGGATCCACCAACTGACCCGCATCGGTGAAGCAAATTAGGAATATAGTATTTGAGGACATGCTTACATAATGAAATCTTCAAACACCTATTGCAACTCCTTGCAACCTTGACATTACTGGTATACCCTCAGGTTTTTGTCCTATTACAGACAAGGATCTAACATTTTAAATCTGGATGACTCTTATAACTTGCTAACTCTTAGTAGTGCTAATTATTAGCATATATAACTCTCAGCTCCACTAATTCTTAGCACTAGTCTAAACTCCTTTAGACCAGATCTAAACTCCTTTAGATCATACAATATCTGTAATATATCAAATATTGTACCATGTATTTATAATGTATTCACATTTATATGAAATATTTATTATATAGATATTAAATAATTTAATATTCATATAGTATTAGAATAGCACATAAGCACCAACTTCAACATAAATTTCATGTGATAGATTGAGAAAGGAATATGAAGAAGGGGTTGAAAAGTTCATTGAGTTTATATTTTGAATTCTGAAAAGTCAAAGTTAATAAGATGCCTATTTCTTAAATGTATTAATGTGAGTTTTAACATAATTTGAAAAATTAGAAATCATTTATTTGTGACTAGCATCAATGAAAGCTATAAGATATGGAATTGGCATGAAGAGTAAATAAGTTGCCCAGATTGTGCAAATGAATGTATGCTTGCTACATCAAACAATTGCTTTAATAGCCTTGTTGAAATAGTGCATAAAGCAAATAGGCATCATGAGAATGATAGGGAATCATTTTCTAAACTACTCGAGGATTTCTAGAAGCCTTTGTAACTTGGATGTTATAAATACACCAAAATGTCAGGGTTGATGAAGTTGTACAATATCAAGGGAAAATATAGGTGGTCGAAAAAGAGTTTTTCTAAGTTGTTAAGGTGCCTTTATGACATTCTTCCTAAAAATAATGTACACCTCATTTTTTCATATAAAGTGAAAAAGATAGTGAGTACTTTAAGCGTTGAGTTTAAGAAGATAAATGCATGTTAAAACGATTGTATCTTTTATAGAAAATAATATAAACATCTTTCTCAATGCCCAATATGTGGTACATTAAGGTGGAAGAAACAACAGAATGGTTTTGTAAAAAAATCAAACAAGGTTATTGCTAAAGTCATGGTATTTTCCAACTGTTTCATAGTTGAAACGTTTGTTTCAATCTTCTGAAATAGCTAAGGACTTCACTTGGTATGTAATTGAAAGAGATATGATGGTAAGTTTTGACATCCAACTTGTTGGGATTTGTGCTTACGTGTCATTCCCTGTTTATGTATGAATATTTATTTTATATTTATACTATTATTATTTAATTAAATCGCTAATTATATTTTATATATAATAAGATGCTTCTAATGTTTCAGACATTGTATAATCTAAAGGAGTTCAAATCTAATCTAAAAGAGTTTATATCAGTGTTAAGAATTAGCAATGCTGAGAGTTATAAATGTTACGAGTTAACACTAATAAGATTTAGTAGGTTATAAGAGTCTGAAAAATTTAAAGAGTTAGGGCCTTGTCTAAAATGAGACAAAGATCCGAGAATATATTAGTAATGACATAGTTATAAAGAGTTACAAATGGTGCTAGAAAATGTCATTATGCAAATATGTTCTCAAATGCTATGTTCCTGATCTATCTTCACTAATGAGGGTATGTCGGTAAAGACCTTATTATATACAGATCAATGTATATCTATATATGTATGGTCCAAATAGTTAGTTTTAGCAGACTATGAATTTAATAGAAGCTTGTATAGAGATACATGTATTCTATAAGGACTAGGTATTGAACAGACTCACGAGGACCTCCAATAGACAGAGGGTATTCTCGAGTTTAGTATTAATGATCCTTTGACCTAAGCGCCACGGTAGGCTTGTAAGTGATCCACCATACTTTAGTTCCAAACATGTATAAAACTTTCATAGTTTGATTATTGGGTGTCGCTGGGTATAGTTTGATGCTTATGGAGTCTAGTATACTTAGTTATAAATCTACCAACTCATTTAGGTGAGTAATTTATCTTAATGCTCTAAGATTGTATTTCAAAAAGTCTTATGCCCATAAGCAATAATACACAGGAAAAGAGTTTTACCCTAGGGATAAATAATATCACAAAAGTATTTACGGATATTATTTATTGAAATACAAATCTAGAGATAAGTTCATGGTCAAGCATATGAAAATTTGACGGTGTTGATCTATGCATCTACTCTTCCAGGATATCAATGATAGAAATATTACAAGGATATGTTATAATCTTAACTTTTATGGTTTAATGCACTACTTTTTAATATCCATAACATGTGTATGGGACATTATTCACGGACATATTGATAAGTTTATATGACAAACTGAGGGTGGACCTAAAGAGTCTCACAATATAAAGTGTACTTGTTAAGCACAGGGGTAGGGTATTAGATTGAACTGTTCGGTCCAAGAAATTCTAGCAAACCAAAAATATGTTTCAGGATTCCTTAGGTTGTGCATTTATCTAGACTTAAATATTAAGTACATCATTTAATTAGTTGACAAAAATTGTTAACCAATAGGATGTTGACAAGTAGCATAATTTGGTGCATGAATTATTTTTTACCATGAATTTACCATTTAACATTGCTAATAAAATAAGGTAAAAGTAATTATTCAAATTATTTTGAATAATTATTCAAATATTATTAAATGGGGCCATATACATATAATGTGTAATCATCTCATGTTTGCCAATAAAAATTAAATATTGTGACAAAGCTTCATGGTAGGACACATGAATCATAATATAATACAAAAAAACATTATCATTTTGTATACACAAGTGATATGGCCGATCATTTTTGGTGGAGTAAAGCAATTGGTGTTCATTCATTCTATTGAATGTGTATCATATGACAAATGAGAGGAAAAAGAGTTGAGAGAGTTTTTGGCTGAGTTTTTTCTAAATGTTCTAAACAAGGTGTTGTAAAGGAACAAAAGATCAAAACGTTCAATTCTTCTAATCTCTCATAAGAAACAATTACCATAAGAATCAAAGTAGTTGAGAGGTTAATACCAACTGTTGAAAATTTTTTGACTGCTATTCTACATTCACGATCTCACCATTTTTATTGTGTACTAGAATTATGTAACAACATACTTCAAGGTGAGCTCAAGATTTGGAGATGGAAACTCTTTGAGAATTGAAAGCTACCTTTAATCTGGGTAAGTTTGTTCACTTGCAATTTATTTAATTGATAAATATGAACATATATGAGATATATGTGTATGATTATACTAGATTTGTATGTATAATGTATGTGATACTTCTGCTGCATGTAATAAAATTTAAAATTATATGTACACTCAGTTAATCACAAACTCACTTAACACAGCTGACTTGTTTTCATGACACTTAATAGATAAGAAGTGGCCCAACTTTGAATTTGAGAGTAAAAACCTTAGAATTGCTCTTTCTGTTGATGGTATCAATCCTCATAGAATACTTAGCAGTAATTATAGTTATTGCCCAGTTATACTTGTGAACTATAATCTTTTACCTTGGTTATGCATGAAGAGAAAACCCATGATATTGTCTTTGTTGATTCTTGGACCATGACAAAGTGGTAAAGATATCGATGTATATTTGAGACCACTAATCAATGACTTAAAAATTCTCCAGGATGTAGGAGTCAAAGCTTTTAATGCAAGTAAAAAAGAAGTCTTTACTCTAAGAGTTGTACTTTTGTGGACTGTAAATGACTTTCCCACTTATAACGACTTGTCTGATGCTATCATGAATAGGTATTTTGCTTGTCTATATTGTAAGGAGGGTACTTATGTGTGTAGATTAAAGTATATCAAGAAAATATCTTATATAGGTCATCGATGCCTTTTTCAGCCTATCATTTATATCGTGCATAGGAAAAAAGCATTTAACGATGAATCAAAATATGGATTTCCCCATATTTCAATGAGTAGAGAAGAAATATTTATGTTATTTGACAGCTTTGAAAAATCACAAGGTAAGAAGAAAAAACATCAAAAGCAGAAAAAGGTAAAGAATGATGAAAAGATCTATTACAAGAAAAAGTCTGTCTTTTTTTTTAATCTACCGTATTAGAGATTTTTATTATTTCATCATTAATTAGATATGATGAGAAGAATGTATGCGAGAGTGTCTATGAAACCTTATTAAATATTCCGAGAAATATAAAAGATGGCATGAAATCTAGGATGAATTTGCAAGATTTGAAGATGGGAGAAGAGCTATACCTTAAGAAATAACAATCAAACCATTTTACAAGTAACATGTACTACGTTGAGTAAAGAAAAGAAAATTTTATACAAGACATTGGTAGAAATCGAGATGCCAAAAGGGTATTTTTCAAACTTTCAAACCTTGTATCTATGGATGATACCAAGATATATCTCACGATTGTCATATTCTAATGCAAAAGTTCATACCACTCACCACAAAAGACATTTTACCCGGATACATTAGAGTTGCTATGTTCAAGTCAATAGTAGTTGGTGAATATCTTAAACAATTGCAATGTGATCTTTTAATAAATTGAGCTTGGGTGAGAAGTACTTTTCACCTAGTTTCTTTGACATCATAGAGTATTTAACTATCCATCTTGTTAAAGAGGTAGGAATATGTGGTGTAGTCTACCTACAGTGGATGTATTCCTTTGAGAGATATATAAAAACTCTTAAAGATTACGTGCATAACTATCATCGGCTAGAGTACTGAATTGTTGAATGTTATGCTATTGAAGAAGTAATGAAATTTTGTGTAAAATACTAATGGTAATTAAAAGGCCATTAACTAGTGAGTAAATCGTGGAAGCTGACACTGATCTACTAGAGCGAACACATCATTATGTCTTAAAAGAATACAATAATTGTTCAACCCTATATTAAATAAATGTTGATATGTTGTATAAGTCCTAGTAATTTTAAAATACAATTAATATGTTATGTTTCGATAATGTGATGATGATTGACACTATTAGGGGGCACTTTATAAGTTTATGAAGTAATACCCTCATCAATCAAGATTTAAAAGCGGTTGCAAGGCTAACATAACTATATATTTACATATAGCTTAAATCAAGATGATAATACAATTAATATGTTATGATTCATAGATAAGGTATGAATTTTAGCTTGGAAAAGTTAAGAGATGTACAGTGCCAACATGAGTCATAGCTTAAATTCATACCAGAGGCCTGGCTACAGGTATATATATGCTACAATTTTATATCATTTTATGTATCTTCTGCTTATAGATTGTTGAATGTAGGCGGGTGCTAAAATGGAATATGCCTATGGATATTATTTACCTAAGCAAAAGCATGCTAAAAGAGTGTTCTTTGGATACTTGCAAGGTATGTCAGTTCTCTATCTGGCTAGTGGCAAGATTTTTAAGAATTTTATTATACAACTATAAACTAAAAATCACAACATCTCATCCCTCAACAATTTATTAATTTAGACTCCAAATCTCTTATTTTGACCTAGGAAATTCTTGTCAATAGAATTACTGACAACATTTGATCTTAAGCTTAATTGAGACAGTAATTTACATATAATTATTTAAATCAAAAGCTTATATCCTGAATTAACTCAATTTCATTAAGAAAAGAAGAGAAAAGTTATCCTAGTTTTGTGCAAACGAAGATAGAAAGGCCCTACTATTAATTCCTTCTTCATAATGTGTTTGAATTTATCTGGGTACTGTATTATTAGGGACACATAGGCTCTCTATAATTGAATTCAAATGTATGTTTTTTAAAAAGAAATGAACTTCCATTAATATTATATGCCATGTCAGCTCCCACACAATCTTATATATATATATATATATGTGGAATAATATGTCACACAACATATATATACGTTACCTATTAAAATTATAAATTATAAATTTATGATAAAATAAATTTATTATAAAATTAGCTATAACAATTTTGTAATAAAAACATCTATTACATATTCATAAGACGACTTCAAGTAATAGTTGATATATCTTTACATAAATAATATATATTTAACTATTATCGTAACCCTTTTTTAGTAGTATAATTCATTTTTTTTACACGCATGCATTTTTTATTTTAAAATTACCAATTTGAGTATTAAAATATTTTTTATATATAAAATAAATAATTTTTTTATAATTATAAAAAATACGCAGACAATAGAATAATTTTTCGCGAAATTTGTACCATAAAAAACTTCACTACCTATAATAAAGACGTCTTTTTCTTGCTTCTTGGTGATCTTCTCGACAAGCAATCTGTTTAAAGGAAACATGTGAAACTTTTGAGACCATTATTGTCCATATATCAATATCTTGTTTTACTTTTATGATGAAATAGAGAGAGAGGATGAATGTTAAAAAGGTTGATAATATTGGCCGCTCTACGACAATTTGGTGTGTCGCTTCTGCTGTCCTTTCTTTATATGAATATTGAAAACGTTCAAGGTGCCCTTGTTTTTTTGTAAGCCTTCCTCCCCATGCAGCGCCAAAGGACAATTTTTGCATGTGAGTCGTGATATTCTGACCACATATCAATTAAGTGCCACACCTCACTAAACTGCGTCATATGAGAACTCTGCAATGTAATTTCTTCTTTGGGCAAAACATGATTGTCACATTGGACAACATCATTTCAATTTTATTACACAAAAACAAAATGTGTTTGTTGTCTAAGTCATCAAATATGTTTGTCGTCTAAGTGATAAAATAGTTTCAAAATGTGCATACACTTTATTAATTCATATTTGAAATTCTCTCATTTATTGAAAAATTGTGGCTGTAAATTAATCCTTTTGTATAACCCAGTACGGGAATATCTTTTGATTCCCACCACACAAACATTGGAAAACCAACAAAACTAAGAAAAGCTTCTTTTATCTGTTTCAGTTATTGTAGATAACTCCGCAATGTAACCCAGAACATACAACTATGGAAATTTCACCATCAATTACATATAAGTCCCTCTAATTTACTTTAATTATATTATTTTTAAAAAATTTCAACAACTTTCACTAATAAATGGATGTTTCAAAGTTTTTACGAACCAATAAAAATTGGCTCCGGGGACGGCGAGTATAGGGACAAAACCGAAAATGAGTTAATGGGGTTCAAAATTCAACACAAAAAAATTTGAAGGATCAAATTTATATTATGAGAAGAATGTTATATTAAAGTTAAAATCATAAAGAGGTATAAAAATTAATACTTTCAACGATAAATATATAAATAACTAATGGTTTTTAAAAATAAAAAAAATGGAACCCCTAAGCCCTCTTGCAAATCCGTAACTGGTTCACTACTAGTCCCTCACCTAATTCCAATAAAAAAATTAAAGGAGTTGATACCTCATTTTACCTTTTAATTAATGCGCACAAAATATTGTTTGCTTGAAATTTTTTATAAATAGCTCATATTTTTAGATAATATTTATTTTTTTAATCACAAATAAATAGATTAATTTTATTACCCAAAAATTAGATAATTTGATGATTATGCCTTGGAGCCTCTCTAGCAAACATTCGAACCACTCTCTCTACAAATTGAAATTTTTTTAAAGTTTTTTTTGTATTTATTTTATAAGCATATACGCATCAAAATATAATATTACAGAGTGAGAATAATTAAAGTGAATCAATAAGAAATAGGATAATCGAAGAATAATAAAGTGAATCGAAAAAAATTTGAAAATGATCCCATCTCGCAGGCCGCGAATCACATCTTGTCTTGTTTGTTTGAAATTAATTTAATTATTTTTAAATTTCCTTTTTTATTTTTTGTTTTCTTGTTATTTTTTGTTTTCGTTTATTTTTTATTTTCTTTTTTTAATTTTTAATTTTCCATTTACTTAATTCAACATTTTTATTTTTTAAAATATAAATAAATAAATATTTTTTATATATTTAATAATTTAAATAAATAATAACTAATTAAATCATTTTTTTATAAAAAATTATTACATAATAAAAATATATATTTCGTGTGCTGTATTTGGCACACGCGACTTGCATGTGCGGGTTGCGTGGTATGTAGCACGTACAGAACATGCCAATTTGTGTCCTGCACATACACATCATGCAATGCACAGTCGGTGATGCACTTAGTGAGTGTCCCACGCAATGCACCCCGCTTGAAATATAATATTTATATATATTATTAAATTAATTGATAATTAATAAGTTAGTTATTTATTTACTTAGTCATTAAATAAACAAATTATTTTTTTATTATTTAATTATATTTCATTAAAAATAGTTAATAAAAGATTTATTTCATTTTTATGCATTCAAATTATTAAATAAATAAATATTTTATTTATTTATAATTAAAAAAATAAAGCAAAATATCCCATTGAATTAATTAAAAAAAACAAAATATTCAATTGAATTAATTAAAAAGGAAATTTGAAAACAATTAAATTAATTTTTTTAAATAAAAAGTAAGACAAGAAGTGATTCGTAAACCATTTCGCAGGCCATAAATGGGTATGCGAAATTGTTCCTATTTCTCAGATTTTTTTCAATTCACTTTATTGCTCTCCAATTCATCTTGTTTATCTTCGATTCACTTTATTTCCTTTCACTTTATTATATTACACTTTGATGCTTATATATTCACAAAACAAACACAAAAAGAAAACTTGAAAAAATTTTAATTTCTAGAGAATAAATTCGAATGTTTGGTGGAAAGACTAAAGAAATAGTTGTCAAATTGTCTATATCTTAACTAATAAAGATTAATTTATTCATCTAGCTAAAAACAATATTGCCTAAAATATAGGCCATTTATGAAAATTTCCCTTGTTACAAAAGGTTGGCTGCCATCTCCTAGTTCTTTTGTCAGATGGATGGCCAATCCAAGCAACACAAGATTCTATTCAAGACATTTCACTGAATCAATCAAGAATTCTACCAATTAATCCAACCCAGTGGCAATACCCAAATTAAACAAGAATGGAAACTAAATCAGAAGAAAGAAAATGCGAAAACAATAGTAGGCATATAGATTTATAGTGGTTCATTCTCTATAAGAACCTACATTCACTTTTGAGCTTGATCAATAGGCTCAAATCCATTATAGAAATTAATCTATTATAATGATTACAAAAACTATTACAAGAATTATACTCATAAGATGTTTTTGTCTCTAATCCTTAACCAAACACTCAAAACTTCTTGATTCTCTCTTTTAGAATGATTCAGAATGATTACAATGAATAATGCCTTCACTGATCTCTTCGTCACCCTCTAATTAATGCAATTTTTATAACTAAATGAATGCCTTTTTAACCAATTAGCGATGTTTCCAAGAATTAAAAACATGAAACCTGCTATCTCGTACTTGAGTTCAAAACAATTATAGGAATGCCATTAGTAAGACGGTGTGTTTGAAGCTTCAAGTCTTATAAAGAAAATATCATCGCAATCCTTCTAGTTTTTGAAATCCACTTTGAAAGAACCAGATATCAATTTAGTTCTTTGAGTTTCTTTAAATTACCTTGGTTTACATATCCACCTTGTTTATAGTGTTTAAACCAACAATATTTACTTCATTTACATATCCACCTTTGGTTTCAAATCAATTTAGTCTTTGTTTATAGTGGATTCTTCTAGTCTTTAATGTTGTAGCTCCTCCATTACCATTGACCAACCTTTGTCAATGTTCAACAAGCACATACATAACCTAAACTTGTTTGCTGGAAGTAACTTCATCCCATATCTGGTTGATACTCATCACTTGCAATCTTAAGCAACTCAACAACTATTTTTTCAATTACTTCTCTTATAAAATAGGACTTTATCTCTACATGCTTAATCTTATCATGAAACACTAAACTCTTATAGAGATATATCTTACATTAAAAGTCATTCAATATGATCTTTTTGTCCTTATTTTGCTGACGAGTATGCTTAACAGTTTGTGCCTTATGATTTCATAATCTTACAACAATTACTAAATGATACATTAGAAAATTCAAGTCCATTATTACTCCTTAAGGTCTTAAGTTTCTTGTCACATTAATTTTCTACCATGGACTTTCAGATCTTAAACTTAGGAAAAGTGTCATGCTTGTGTTTAAGTAAGTAAAGTCATACCTTTCTTGAGAAGTCATCAATAATGGATTAAAATTATCTATATTCTTCATATAAAGTATGTTTGTTGCACCCATAAATCTACATGGACCTATTTAAATGGCTTATTTGCTCTGTAATTACTGGAATTGAAGTTTAGTCTATGTTGCTTCCCTATGATACAATGTTCAAAAAAATCCAGATTTATGAACTTCCTTGCTTATTTAGTCTGTAATCACTAATTAACCCTTGCTTATTTAACTATAGAAGATTTGCCAACTTCCTCAATGTGACCCAATGTTTATGCCATAATTATGCATGATCATGGCCAACATGAGTAGAAGTTATTGTTGAACCTATCACAGTGGTTCCCTACAAGATATAGATCCATTTATATTTTGTCCTCATCATTACCAATAAGCCTGTACATATCTTTAATTGACCATTCTCTAACTTACACATGTATCTTGAATCATTAAACATTCCCAAAAAGATTATATTCCTCTTTAGCTCAGGCACATGCTTGACATTTTTTAATATTAACATTGTTCTATCATACAATTTGATGATGATTGTAGCCATTACAATAACTCTGAATGATTGATTATTTCGTATAAGAACTTTACCACCTTGAAGACTTTATATGTATCAAAGCACTCCTTATTTGTAGTCAAATCATATGTACAACCCAAATCTAATACCCAATATTTTGATACTTCTTTAATTGACATGACCAAAGCATTTACACTCTCATAGCCTTCACTATCTATTGCTGCATCACTAGCTTCTAATTCTTTTTTTTTTTTTTTTCTTGACGCTTTCAAAGAAAATCCCTTTTAAATGGAATTATTTGCCACAATAGTAGTAATTCCAAGTGTTAATTTTGACATAGATCTCGAGCTTCCCTTTGACCTACCTTTCTACTTGTCCTTTTTATTTGTTCTATACCTAGCAAATAAGTTTTTTGTCTGACCACCTAGATTCTTTTCTAACCTTAACTTTTGATCCCTTGATCCAACTATACTTAATAGTAACTTTTACATCCTTATATACAGATGTTAATGAATTCAACAAGATTATAACCTGATTTCATCACTAATTATCTCTCTAATATTTGAGAGATCTATACAAATCTTCTTGAATTCATCTAGATTTTCTTCAAGATTCTTGGAATGATCCATCTTATAACTAAAGAGTCTCTCTTTTATTAGAATATTTCTTAATAAAGATTTAGAGATATAGAGGTTTTCAAGTTCATTCCATAATCATCCTTTTTAAATGGAATTATTTGCCACATTATTGGACAATTATAGGATGATTATGCTAAAGACAACTTCATCTATCTCTAATCTTTATTCTGTCATCAATATAAGGGGCTAATCCTTATGATCTTCAAAGGCCTTAGCAATTTCAGTTATACTAATAGTACCTTCATCTTCTTCCACCGCAATAAAAAACTCCATAGTTGTTCAATCTTTCCACCTCAATCCTTGCAACACTCATTCTATATGTGTTCAACCCTTGAGAAATTGTGAATCTTTAACCAAGCTTATGAACTAGGCTCTAATACCACTGTTAAGGAATAACCAATCCAAGTAACACAAGTTCCACTCAACACACAATTCATTGGTCAATCGAGATGACAAGACCCGCCCTGAAACCCTCTACTGTAGATCCCAGTAGGCCCCATTGAGCACCTCAACGGAAGTTTCTCAAAGTCTAATTACCAACACTAGGAAATTATGTGAGGCGAACCCTTTTTAATCCTTACTATTACTAACTAAATCCTGAAATATCAGTGAAGATACTTTGCCAATTTTTAAAAAAAGAGACATAGTTTCCTCTGTTCTTTTTAAAACCCAAAAATATAAAACTTGCAAATAAATCACACTTCTATTTCAAATAGTTTTCTCAACTTCAAAATAGGACCTTCAATCCTTCCAGAATCAAATCCAAGCTCAATATACCAAATTCATTTCAATCCACAAACATTAATTTATAATAAAATTAACATATTATGAAAAGTGAAAACTGTGACTATATTACAGAAACCGTTTCTCGTTTGTTTAAAACATATTTACAAGATGCACAAAATCTGTACTACTATGCAGAAAATTAAAAAGTACTACTCAGCACATTTACATTTACAAAATGATCGTCTAACTTGGCCCATTAATCTAATGTAGGGGAACCAGCAACCTGCGTCCCGAGCCCTATACCCGAAATGGTTTTAAAAAATATAAAACACAAAATGAGTGAGCTAAAGGAGCTCATTGAGTGCTTTACAATATCCAGTAAAAATAAGATTTTATATAAATATTAAATTCTGAATATTACCTAAAACATGCTTCTCAAGCTATTATAAAACTATTTCTAATCATCATATGCTAATAAAATCCTGCCAATCGACTTTTATTAATAATTTTTATAAACAATTGTCAGAATCTATAAAACATAGTATCTAACATGTACACATACAAATACATGATATGCATTCGGGAACTCAAAAACTAGTAAAACCCTTCCACGGCTATTTTCTTTCTAAACTGAACCAAATTGTAACCCTAAATCTCTATACTCACATAGAGACTAAACTAGCCTAACACAACATGAGTAGGCCACGGGACGTCTAAACTAGCAATACCCATTGTGACATCTAAAGACATCTTACTAGCTATGTAGCGAAATTTTACATCGTCCACATATAACAAGACAATACCCCATACACATAGAGCGACTCACATTACTTGACAACTCGACTCCCTGAAGTTAGTGACATACCCTCCAATACTTGCTCATGCATACGGGATATACCGGTCGGGTCTTAAACTATCACCATACTATAAAATCTGAGGGTACCAATGGCCTTTGAAAACTAACTTAATAACTCTAAAAACTATTTCAAACTGAACATGGTAATTCATAATTATAACAGTATACCAAAAATTGTAAATAATGCTTATGCATTTAAAGTCACATAAACATAAAATTCTAATATGCTAAAACATATTAAACGAAAGATAAATAATTTCAGATTTTCACTCACCAAACACTTCAAGCTCAATTCTTCTCTGAAAATTTTCCTTTTTTTATCCTCTCAGTTTCCTTCACCTATATGTCACAATTGACATTTAAAACCTTTACTAATGCTAAAATTACACCTAAACTAGTAAGCGCCCCAATTTGCGTACAATGCCCGGATGGACTCCATTTTCCATTTTTCATTTTCATAGTCATTCAATTTCTTTAATTCACTATCCGAAGCCATAAAATTACTTAACACTCTATAAATTTTGTTGGACATGATGGCCCTTCATCTTACCAAGAATGGACAATTATATCATATTTTCTTCATTTTTTATTTTCTATAATCCATATGCATCCAATTGGCGCAAGGAATCATTTATACACAATAATTAAACCAAAACACAACTCAAACCCTAAAATTCCTAAAATGTCCAAAATTACCCTTCTCACCCAATACAATTCTTTTCTCAATTTCTTATTCCAATGGCATTCAATTCATGTCGATTTGATTCTAATGCCCTAATAACATTCAATTGAAGTCTCCACATCAAAATCACACCAAAATCTTAATTTATACCTTATTAATTCCTTTAGCTTGGTGTCTCCTTTGAGCTCTACACTTAAATTCAACTCAAATCTAAGTCAATAATTTAAACAAAGACATTAATTGAAATAATCTTGAAAAAATCATATACTACAATGATGTTTTCTTACCTCTTTTCCTTGGAATTTTCACTAGTGCATGATTTATTTCACCTTAGGAACTTGAGCTTAGCTTGATCATGCATGGAAAATTATAAAAAAGCCTTAAATTCTACTGTTGGAAATGGTCTCCTCTCTTGGCCGAATTTCTCTACTTTTGCTCTCCAGTGTTTTACTTTTCATTTTATGAAAAATTTCTAAACACTTCTACCTTTTATAGTGTTCTTCCAAAAGTCCAATATTTCCCTCAACTAACTCTAAATTTCAAAAATACCATTGGTTAGAAATTAGAGTATTTAATTAGTTCCTTTCTAACTATTTAGTTAGAATAGTCAAAGCAACTAAACTAGGCTTCCAACTTGGCAATCCATGAGTTTGTCTCTAATTGGTCCATTTTCTAACATATGGATTGTGTTTCTCTTAACAACGGCTTATTCCATGCATAACACTTATATGGAAATCCATGGAGTAAATTGAAATTTTCTTTTCCAAGCTAATAGAAAAAAAATTCCAAAACTATTCCATGACCATCCGACTTCTCAATCGACTGTGAAATTACCAATTTAGGTCTCATACCTCTCACGTGTACCATAAAAAAAAAATTTCTAATAGGGTTAAAATCGGGTAACCCTACGCTTTCTTTATCGCTTTATACCAAAATTTAGTTATCTACACTATTAATAGCAACCAAGTTTTACACGAGAATATCACTCATCGATCCAACCCGGTTGCAAAACGCAAATTAAATAAGAATGAAAAGTAAACTAGAAGAAAGAAAATGCAAAAAAGACTTCACTAATTAATATAATATGCTAACTCTTTAGCATTTATAGTTTTCAATGATGTTAACGCTTAGCATTGATGTAAACTTCTTTAGACCAAATCTGAACCCTTTTAGATCATATAATGTCTGTAGCATCACAAGTATTGAACCATTTAATAATATTAATTAGCGATTTAACAAATAATATACTGTATAAAATACTATAAAATAAAATATTCATATAATAATGGGATAGCACTTGAGCATAAATCCCAACAAGTAATGTATCCAGATGTTCGGAGATTGTATTTCAATAAATCTCGTGGCAATGAGTACTAACCCGGGAAAGGTATTTCCCTAAGAGTTGAACAGTATAGTAAAGGTGTTAACGTATATTATTTTTGAAAATATAAGTCTAGAGATAAGTTTTATGGATGTACATGTGGGGATTTAACGGTGCTGATTTATATCCCCGTACATCTAGGATATAGATGACAAAAGGAATATATGCATGCGTTGTGACCTTAGCTTATATGGTCTAATGTGTTGATTAGTAATATCTGTGACGTGTGCATAGGGCATCGATCATGAACTCATGAAATAGTTCCATTTGATGAATTGGGCATGGACCTAAGGAGTTCTACAATATAAAGTGTACTCATTATGCACTATGGCAGCAAACTGGATTGAATTGTTTAATCTAGTAATTTCTAGCAGAACCGAATATTTGTTTCAGAAACCCTCAGGATATACGCGTGTAAGTACTTAAGTGTTAAGTACAGTAATTAGTTAATAATTATTGTTGACTAATTAAATAGTGACATGAAGCGCATAGTAAGTCTTCAGTTAAAATTGACTCAAGTTTTAGGTATGGTGGGACCCATAAATAATTTAAATATTTGTTATCACTTAAAAGTTAAGTGATTAATTAATTTAACTAGAGTTAATTGTCAGCTCATGATTAAATTAATAAAGTAAATATTTTATTAAGGACTTAATTGTTAAATAAAATAAGATTTTATTAAGCAATTAATTATAGTTAAAGCAAATATTACTAAAAAGGGCATTAAATTAAAACTTGAAGACATAAGTGAAAATTTCTTTGTTAAAGGCAAGTGATGGCCGCCCATCATCTTTTGTCCGATGGTTGGACAATTGATTAGCTTATTTGATAAAATAAAATAATTTTATAATTTTTTTTAATCAAATGTAAAGATATTTTTATTATTATATGTACATATATTCATTTGATGAATATATATAACCAAGGAAGAGTGGGCGGCCAAGTGATGGTTTTTTCATGCCTTTTGGAATCCCTTTTTGCTCTTGAAACAAAGGAAAAATGTAAAAACTTAAGTGTATGATTTTAGCAATGGAGGAAGAGAGAAAATGAAAAAAGGTTTTTCTTTGAAGGTAAGAAAAATAGTTTTTTGTTTTAGGTTTAAAGTGTTAAAAACAACAAAAACCTGATAGCAAAAGTTGTTTTGTTATTCATCTTCCTCTCTTAAATAAATGGTCACAATTATTGCATTTCAATTAATTGTGTTTTAATGAATTTAAGTGTTGAATGCATAAAAAATAAAATGCATATTGTCTAAGTGTTAGGCTATAGGGATTAAGAGTTAGTCCCATATTTTAAGAGTTAAACCAAGTGCTAGAAAATAAAGGCTACTATTCTAGTGACCTAAGTCTACCACGTTGGGTCTTAGAACTGCCAACAGGTTGACTTCATGGGATACTCCAACTACAAATTCGTTCCAAAGGCTTGTTAGATGATATTTTCAATCATTAGTATTAATTTGATTAATATGTTTTATATTTTGTTCAATAGCATAATGAATAAAATTTATCATGTTCATTTTTAAAAAATTAGATTTCTAGCTTCCATTGTGAATATTTATTTATGAGATACATAAATAGTGTATATATTGTATTTTAGGCATACATATTTATAATGGTTCATTTGTCTATCAAGGAACCTACAAACACATTTGAGCCTGATTAAAAGTCTCATATCCACTATAAAAATCTATCGAGTGCAATGATTATAAAGACCAAGACATGCTTAGAAACTATTTCTCTTTCTAACCCTTCATTGGCTCTCATAACTTCTTGATTCTCTCTTAGAATGATTCAGAATTATCGCAATGAATAATGCCTTCACTGATTTCTTTGTCACCTTCTGGTTGTGGCACTATAATAACTAATGGAATGCCTCTTTTAACCAATCAAAGATGTTTCCAATCAAGAAAATGGAACCTGCTTCCTCCCAAAACTGAAATAAAGCGGGTACAAAGTTTGTAATAACTATTTTTTAGTTGAATTTCTCCAAAATGGTGTTGTACTAAAGTTTAAAAGAATTATAGGAATGCCATTAGTAAGACGATGCATTTTTAAATTTCAAATTTCTTATAACAAAAATATCATTACGGTCCTTCCAGTTTCTGTAAACCACTTTGGAATCACAAACCAAATATTATTTGTCCTTCTAAAAGATATTACTTTAGAATCGACAATATTTACTTCCATTTACATTTATTATTATTATTATTATTATTAAACATTTGAACTTCAACTATATAAATTGAACAATGGCATGCATTTGGAAAATTATAACATTTGAAATCAACAATGGCATGTATTTGAAAAATTATAACATTTGAAAATTAAATAATATCAATTGAAATAAAATCTAGAATTTTATATAAATGTACTTACAAACTAGAGATCCATTGATGTGATACAATATCAAAAGTTTCTTTAAAGCTTTTATAGGGTTACATTGAAAATATTTCAAAACTAAAAAATGGATTCTTTCCATTAAAGATGCTTTCTTCTTTTATAGACTAAATGATTTTAAAATTTGACTAACTTTGAATTCTATTGACACTTCTTGAAATGATTGAGTGGGGTCTTGGACTTGAGTAGCTTAACACTTTAAATTCCATCGACACTACTTGAAATGATTGAGTGGGGTTTTAGACTTGAGTAACTTTGAATTCACCAAAACATTTTGAAACAATTTGAGTGGGGATCATCAAAAGTTGAATGGGTCCTGCGAGTCTGGAAAGAGATTGAAATTTGGTTTCTAATTGGATGGTGCTGATAAAGACGAGTCTTATGCATTCTTTGAGCAATTTGAACATAATTCATTGAAAATATCTTGAATATTGTTCCAATTGTTGAGGTGTAAAAGTAGTGACTAGTTTAGCCGTTACTTTAGCTTTAGAGCTAAAAATTATTGATTTGAAGGTGAGGCTGGGATATTTTATGATGATTGGCGAGCTTTGGCCCACTGATTGATAAGTTCTTCATTTAGATGTTTTGTGTTAAAGTTGTTCCACCATTTTACATGAATTGAACATGCCAAGGTAGGAACAAAACTCTTTTGACTAAAAAAGTACTCCAAACATATAATCCAAATGACATGAAATTTAGAATGAAATGCAAGTTCATAGGTATATGGACCAGATAAATCTTTCTGTTTAAAAATTTGGAAACTTTTTGAATCTGTTGTGGATAAATAACGAGGATGTGTCCTACAAATTCAAACTAGAGTTGAAAATAATTTGGAAAGTATTTTTGAGGAGGTTAATGAAAGTTTATAAACCAAGAGTGATTATAAGGAAGTAAATCTAATATATTATACCATGCATTCATGAAGTCAAAATAATAATAACAATGAATCATAGCAAGGAATAAAAGATTTTTGTTTTGAAATAATTTGACTTGCCATTCTTAGAGTTAATGTTGGAGTTAGTGCTCACATGCCATTCTAATATTGTATGAATATAAATTGATTAATATTTATACAATAAATATTTTGAATAAAATCGATAATATTAATCTTATAAAGTACAATGCTTGTAATATTATAGATATTGTATGATTTGAAGGAGTTTAAATTTGGTCTAAAGTAGTTTAGATCAGCGCTAAGAGTTAGCATCACTAACAATTATAAATGCTAAAGAGTTAGCAGGTTATAATAGTAAGTGAATTCTAAGGAGTTAGAACCTTGTCTATAATGGGACAGATACCTGAGCGTATACCAGTAATAACATAGTTACAAAGAGTTGCAATAGGTGCTAAAAAATGTCATTATGCAAGTATGTTCTCAAACACTGTGTTTTTAATCTATTTTTATTGATGTAGGTCTGTCGGTGAATTCTATTTATATAGATCATTGTATGTCTGTATTAATAGAGTATAGATGATTATTCTCAACTGACCATAAGCTTGTAGTTCTTATAGGCATATGGGGATTCAGTCAGGACTGGGTACTGAATAGACTCATAAGGACCTCCAATAGACATCCCATAAAGCTATCAATAGAGGGTCTTCTCGAGTTGAGTAGTATTCATAGTCCTTTGACCTCAGTGCCACAATGGGCTTATAAGTGATCCATCATGCTTCAGTTCTATATATGTCAAAGACCTTTCATAGTCTAACCGCTGGGTGTTGCTTAATATGGTCCAATGCTCATAGAGTTTGGTGTACATAGATATGGGATTCGTTAGCTCATACGGGTGTATAGTATATCTTGATGCTCAAAGAATTGTGTTTCAGAAAGTCTTTTGGCCAAAAGAAAATACCCAAAAAAAAGATTTTTTTTTTGTAGGATTAAACAATATCACAAAAGAGTTTGTAGATATTGTTTTATAGAAATAAAAATTTGGAGATAAGTTCATGGATGTGCTTATGGGGATTTGACGGTACTGATCTATGTCCTTGCACATCTAGGATATAATTGACAGAATGACTATATATATACGCTATAACCTTAACTTGTATGGTCTAATGCACTGATTTATAATATCCACAGTGTGTGTGTAGGACATCGATTATAGACTCATGAAATAGTTCCATTTAATGAATCGGGCATAGACTTAGAGAGTCCAGTAATATGAAATATACTCGTTGTGCACTGGCACAACATATTGGATTGAATTGTTCAATCTAGTAATTTCATATATCAAATAATTTTATCATTAAATATTGAACTTAAGTTTACTCAAGTTTATGGTTAGATGAGACCCACTGTGGGTTAACCTATTAACCAATAGAGGGCTTTATGGTAATTTCATATATTTTATTATTTAATTGTTAAATAATCAAGATATTTATTTATTAAGAGTTAAATAAATATTTAACTTAAGTATGGTTAAGAGTTAACCATATGGTTAGGTTAAAAGGATATATAACAATTTTATAATAAAATATTGTTTAACTTAACCTAGGTTAATTATTAACTAAGGTTTGGTTAATTAATCATTTAATTATTTCATTGTTGGAAAAGTAAGTTAACCTAACTTTAGTTAAATATTAATTTGAGTGAGGTCAATCGAATATTATATTATTTACTTTGTGGCCAAGTAAAGTTTAACCTAACTAAGATTAATTGTTAACCATGGTTAGGTAATATGCTTGATGGCCAAGTAAAGTTAATTTAACCAAAGTTAATTATTAACTGAGCTTAAATAAAAAGTTAAAGAAGAGTTAAATGAAACAAATATTATATTAATGGATTTGGAATTCAATATTTGGCTTATGGTTAAAAAGAACGGCCGGCTATTCTGGATGTTAGAAGAATGAAATGTTCATTTTTCTAAGTGGTTAAAATGCTTACAGGGATAGTTCGGCCAAGTGGGGAAATTGGTGAAGAGAAAAATTGTTTTCCTTTGTTTTCAATTGTTGAAAACATTATTTCATCTTCTTCTCCAATTAAGTTAGCCATGAAAGATATGATTTTGGTATTATAATTCAAGTGTTGAATAAAACATAACCGAAGTTCATTACTTAAAATAGTTTATGTATTAGACTATAGAGATTAAGAGTTAATCTCGAGGTTTAAGTATTAAATCAGTGTTGGAATTAAAGCTGTTATTTTAGCATCTCAAGCCCACCACGTTGAGTCCTAGAATTACAAACATGGCCATTTTATGAAGTACTCTAGCTTAAACCATTCTAAAGACTTGAAAGGTGATTATTCACAAATTTAGTTTTAATGTGATTAATATCTATTTAATTTCATTAATGTTATAAAATGCAAAATTTATTGTGTTCATTGTTTAGGAAATTAGATTTCAAGTTTTTGCTACACATATTATGTATAAGATGCATGTATATGTATTTATAAACAATGGACACACACACATACATACACACACTAAATCCGGTTTAGAACCGAAACACCACACCCAACAAAATGGTATCATAGCATTTTGTGGTGCTAATTGGGCGATTTGAAGTGTTGGATATGTTGTTGGTAAAGTCCCAGTGTTAAAATAGTGCATTTCAAGTGTTAAAATAGGTATACCAAGGTGGAAAACACCCGAACCCCATGGCCTTGATTGTGGTGCCACGGCGTTAGGGCTTTTCTGGCTTCAGCGCCATAGCATTGGATGATGAACACCACAATGCTAGGGTTTTCAGGCCCTAGTACAGCAGTGCTCAGGGATTGACTCTGCGACGTTAGGGGTTCTGTCCTCCAACACCTCAGCGCTGGTAAACTAGCGTCCCGGTGCTAATACTGTTCACTCCAAAAAAATTTATAACATTTTTTAAAAAATAATTTACGCATATAGGGGTTCATGAAATCTAGTAATAAGAGTTATTAGTTTGTGTTATTAACTAGGATTATTTTTCTTTGTGTTGGTAACCATAATATGAGCCCCACTAGTAGAGGTTAGTTATATTTTTATAGAAATAAATGACTGATTGAGAATCACCTCCTTATGAGATGAGATCCATTTGTTTTAAATCTCTCTTAATCATATTAAATTGTATTGTATTATGAGATAATATTTTACATGGTCTGTCTTGTCAATACGGTATTAGACAGGTCACTACGGTCTTTTTCAATATCATTCAAGTGTAAGGGACTTGGTTGGTGTGACTTGGACTATGTCAGTTAAACATGAGATGAGACAAATATATGCGAACGTATTGCTCAATATTGCTACAACATGAGGGTAGTATTAGTAACTATATTTGATAATTGACAAGAAATCTGGATTACAATTACCCAATATTACTACAACTTGAGGAAAATATGTATTTAGGATTAGTGGTAAGAGTTGCATAAAATGTAATTGACAAGAGTTGTCTATCTATTGGGTTTACAAAAACCAATATTGCTATAGCGTGAGGCTGGAGTAAAATGCCAATGAGGTCTACTTCTCACTGTATAGTTTAAAGAGTTTAAACTGTCATTTTCCTATTTGAGAGATTATAGGGATTATGTAAAGCAGTGGAAGGGCACTTTTAGATTAAAAATGTATAATCGTTATACCCATAATCTAAAGCGTTATAAATTAATAATTAGAAATATCCTACTACATATCTATTTATTTATCTTATAGAGATAATATACTTATCTTATCTCTATAAGATAAGTACGAGCAATCCGTTAATACATTTTCTTAATACATATCAACTATAGGGTACCGAGAAATATTTTGACTTGCTTATGTATCTGTAAAAAGTTCTAGATTCAAAAAAGTTTAGATATATCGAAGATTAGAAGATAATAAAGAGGTATTTCTGATAATGTCTCTTCGAAAGAGGTTGATATTTATCAAAAATAGATAAAGAATGATTTAAGAGTCAAATCATATATCCTGGCCTTAATATCTAATGATCTTCAGCACGAGGATGTGCACATGAGATGTACAAATAGTATCGTACTCTGTTTGAAAAATTATTTAATGTATCCAAACTACATATGAGAATAATCACAATAGAAAGTGTTTCTACTGTCATAAGGTTTGAAACAATAAGTGTTACTGTTCAATGCACCTTGACTAGGAATAGATAGATCCCTTATATATGTGTTTACCAAACACTAAAAAATGTTGATAGTCATATGATTGGTGCTATAGTAGTTAAGCGCAAGCGCACGCCATCGTATCGACTAATATATGATCTTAAGTCCAAGTATTGATCCCACGGGGACTATACGATCTAATTCTTTCAATCAATTACTAAAATTATACCTACTTTACTTTTATCTAGAAAACTAAAATCTAAAAATCAATTGATTAAACCTAAATCTTAACCTGACAGCAAATAAACAAAGAAATCAATACATAAAAGGATAATAATTCTATGGTATAAACTCATCTTCTTCTATTTTATTGGATTCATTAACCACTTAGTTAATCCCTTAATACCATTTATTGGCTTAGACACTAATCTCATCATAAGCCTCTATCGATCGAGTGACTATATTATGCATTCTAACAATCACCTATATGTCTATAGTAATCAAATTAGAATGTAATTCATTAAGATTAAGTTTAAATAATACCATACATGCCACCTAGGTATGTCTATCTAAGATGAAACTCATAGTTGTTACCCTATGATCATGTCATAAAATATCCTAGGCTAAACACATGAATCCCTTTGTTAAGTTCATCATGGTACCTCAATCATTCATAATATTGATAAGGTATAATGAAAGCATTAAGATCACGATAGAATGAATCAATTATAATAATTACGTTCATAAACTAAGAATCAATAAAATCCAACTACATATTAGGTTCACATAGTCTAACACTAGAATAACAAGTTTAGCTCATCACAAAACCAAGAGTATCAAACCAATCCATGAATGACAGCAAAAACAAGAACATAATGATAAGAAATGAGAGAAAAAATCAAGAAAATGCCTTGAGTTGTTTCTCTCTTAATCTTAACTTGAAGCTTAAATCTTGATTTCTTAGCTTTGATCTTTGATTTTTTGTTATGAATTCTTTCTCTATGTTTTTACCTCTCTCAATTCTATGTTTTGGCTCTTAAAATAATGCTTTTATAGGTGCTAGAAATCCTAGGAGCAAGGACATTTGAATCCAAGTCAAGATAGGAGCGTTGAGAGGGGGTGTTATAGGTCGTACAAGCGCTACGGTGCCAAGACCTGGAAACATGACTTTAGGAAGCATCTCTAATCACCGTAGCACTGGGTTATGAGCAACACGGCACCTACGTGTTGACCTGGGTGCTGTAGCACTCAGCCGTGGGCGTCGTAGCGTCAAACCCTGGGTTTAGGCGGTGGCATAAATTTGGCGTATCTTACTCGTTTCTCGTCTAATTTACCTCCTGTTTATTGAGTATCATCACATTTTCTATCGTGCACCTATATTTGATTAAAATCACAATTAAATAACCAAATATTCACAATTTGGAGTAAAATACAAAAGTTGGGTTATTGATCATACTAGTGCTTTTACGCTCTTATCAAATACCCTCATACTTAAAACTTTACTCGTCTTCGAGCAAAACAAAGAGAAACATTCACAGCTTATTCTTGATTTTATAAAAACTAAAACCAAAATAAGCCTTGGTTAATTTAGATGATCATGTTCAAAGTCTCAAAGGTTGTTAAATGGTATAAGTCTTTTTAGATTGCAATAGACAACTTTTAATAATTCATCATACCATTCATCAAGTCTTTTATTCTTCCCTATAAATGATTACTTGTGTGCGTGTGCGTAATATGGGTTCATTAATTTTAATATTTCTATCTTCTAAACTTAATATTTGTTCATAAAAATTAAGATTATTTGGCTTTTGATGTATTTTATTATTAATTTAGTAGGTTTTGAGTCAATGGAGTGAATAGGGTCAAAACTCTAATGAAAATAAGACAAAAAATATCAAATTGCTAGAGTACTACTATAGTGAATGGCTACAGTGTCTCAGCACCACGACAAGCATAGCGTTGAACAGTAATGCGTGAACAGTATTTTTGCCATAATGATTTGTGAACAGTAATTCTAACCTAACTTGTATTTGATGTTTAACCCTAATTTGAAGACAAAAACCCTACTTAGGAAAGAAAAAGAAGAGAAGAGACAAAAACTTAGAGAAAAAATTCACAACACAAAATCAAAGATCAAAGCCAAAGATTGAAGAACCGAGATCAAGATTCAAGCTTCAAGTTAAGATTAAGGGAGAAGCACATCAAGGAGTCACTTTGATTAGTTTTTCTTCTCTTTCTTTATCATTATATTCTTATTCGTGTTGATTTTTATGAATTGGTTGGATACCTTTGGTTTGGTGATGGGATAAATTGTTCATCTAGGATTAGACTATGTAAACCTAGTATGGATTTGGATTGTGTTAATTTTTAGTTTATGAACTTGATACATTCAATTGATTCATTCTATCTTATGTTTATTTCATTCATTATACCTGATCAATATTTTGAATGATTGAGGAACCATGATGAACTTGACAAATGGATTCATGTGTTTAGCCTATGGTTGTTTGATGCATAATCATAGGGTAACAACTGTGAGTTCCATCTAGGATATACTATACCTAGGTGGCATGTATGGTATAATTTAGACTTAATCTTAATGAATTATATTCTGATTTGATTACCATAGACATATAGGTGATTGTTAAAATGTGTAATATAGTCACTTGACTATCGACAAAGGCTTGTGATAAGATTAGTGTCTAAGCCAATTAATTGGTATTAAGGATTAACTAAGTGGTTAATGAGTCCAATGAAATACTAGGGGACAAGTCAAAACTCTAGATTATCTTTATTTGTGAACTCTACTCTTTACTTTTGTCCAGTGTAATTTATAGAGTAGATTAGTTAAATAAATTTCAAATTGTGATTTTCTGAATAAAAGTTAAGTAGGTACAATTTTAGTACTTGATTTATAGAATTAGATTGCATAGTTCTGTGGGATCGATATCTAGACTTAAAATCCTATATTACTTGATACAATAGCGTGCGCTTGCACTTAGCTAGTAAACCATCAATCAGTGTGATAAACAAGTAATTAGTCAAATGAAACTTAAATTTACTCAATAATTAAGATAGTACTTAAAGATGATGTCTCGACATATTTCAATTAACAACACTATCATAAGCTTGTTGTTCATACTACTCTCTATTAATGTAGAAATACATATGTCTAGGGATCTATTTAGGACTTTGTTTAGCTTGTAACATAATGCTAAGGTCAAGGTGGAATATAAAGATATATAAATATAAAGCGCAACTCACATCATGAACACTTAAATTTACTTAGAACTTCTTGATCTTTTCTCCTTGATTTATCACCTCCCCTAAACTTATTGTATTCCTATCTTTCTTTTCATCATTCTTTTACAAAAAATTTCTTCTTTTTCTTAAGCTAGGGGTATTTTAATTTAGCACTTTTTTTTTCATTTCATATTTTTTTAGAATGTTCCCTCAAACTTAGATGGAAAAACACTTTCAAGACTTATTACTTTTCATTGCATTACCCTTTTCACACATACAATCTTTTTCCTTTTAAGAATATTTCTAAGTAAACTCAAGGTTTATGGTACTACCGATAGATTTTAGGATAAATAAATTTAAAGTCCTAAGGCTTGAAATGTGGTTAAATAGAAGAATGAGTATTTAGGCTCAAACGGGGTGACTAGTAATAAATATACATATAAGACAGCCTCAAAAAGGCTAAATCGATCCAAAGATGGGCTAATGTCATTTTCTTATTCATGTTATTCCTAAAAGTTCACCTGAAGTAGTAATTAAGCAAGTTTTAGAGCGTTGGTCATCGACACTGTGGCGTACTGCTTAAGCAAAAAGTATTTCTAAGTAAACAAAGTCAACTAATACATGCTTATTTCAATATGCTAAAAAATAAGTGATAAAAAATAAAGTCAAAATTAGTTCAAGATTCATGATATAAAAGTTATATCTAGCATCCATTCCTTCCTATAGGCTTGTAAAATAAATTCAGGTAATATTCTATTTCATATCATGGACTAATGATCATCTTCTCAACCAAAACTTAACACTAAAAAAAACTTTACCCCACAAGACAACCAATCAAATCATGCAGTAAAATAAACACAGGTTATGTGTTTCCCATCCCAAACTTAATTTAGACATTATCCTCAATGTCAAAAAATAACTTAAAAGTATGAAAACTCCCTGGTAAATGAAGTTGGAGCATCGCAACGTTGTGTTATATTGGTTGGACTGTAGTGTTCCTTTACTCCTAACGCTTGCAATTGCTTGTGCTACTTCCTTGAATGTTTGACTTGCTGATTTATTTCTACAAAGAAAAGAAACTAACATAACTAATACTAAAAATGAGCTAATAAAAATAAAAATTACTTGGGTTGCCTCTCAAGAAGAGCTTGATTTAGTGTCGTTAGCTTGACGAGGTTCTTTCTACTCTTATGGAAGATTAAAGTTAATGGTGGAAGTATCCTTGTATGTGAGCTTGCTGGAATTCCTCTCATTCGGCTTCTATATTCTTGCAATTAGACCTTGGGCAGCAACTTGTTCTTCGTTCTTGTGATTCTCCAGAAAAACTTGAATCTTAGAACGGTGAAGTGTTTCTCTTATACCCTTCTTTTCTATCCTCTCATCAAACTGCTACTTACTTTTTCTTCTCTTCCTATACCTTTATGCCTTCTTTTTTATGTAAAGGTTTAATATCTCCATCTGTTTGAGCTCTTTGGTGTTTGGGTGCACCACATCAATGTTACAGTAGTATTCACCTTCAGATGGAAACCTAATTTCCTTAAAGACTTTAAAAATAACAGTGTCATCTTGTACCCTTATGGTCATCCCCCCTTTTGAGCATCAATGACCATATGTCCCATGGCTAAGAAGGGTCTTCTAAGAATGATAGGGATCTCTTTGTCTTCTTCCATGTCTAGAACAATGAAATTTGTAAAAAAAATTGAATTTGTCCACCTTTACTAGCACGTCTTCTATAATTCCTTTCGGATAGGTGAGAAAGCAATCAGTAAGTTGAAGTGTGATATTGATCAATTTTGTTTCTCTCAAACCTAACTTGTTATAGATGGAGAGGGGCATGAGATTGATACTCATTCTTAGTTCGCATAGAACTTTACCAAGGTCATGATTGCCAATGAAGCATGGTATCGTAAATCTCTCGGGATGTTTGAGCTTAAGAAGTAACTTCTTCTGAAGAATAGTCCTACACTCTTCTGTCAATGCCATGATCTCATAATCCTTGAGCTTTATCTTCTTGGAAAATATACTCTTTATGAATTTGATGTAGCTAGGTATTTGTTCAAGCGCATCTGCAAAAGGTAGATTAATATGTAATTTCCTAAAAACAATAAGAAATTTAGAGAATTGCTTATCTAATCTCTTATTTTATAGCCTCTGTAGGAATGGTGGAAGAGGTGTGAATAACTATAAAGGCTTTTTCTGTACATTTCTTGAAGTATTTTTTGTGCTTGTATGCTGCCCATCTTTCTTTTCTATACTTTTAGGATTGCCTTGCTATAATTTTTCTATTTCAGCACTTGTATTGCACCTCTGTAGCCTTAGAGGGAAATAAATATGTAGTCTATATGGTTGCACATTTTCTTATTGTGCCACCTTCTCTTTCTTTTTCATACTTTATGGTGATGGTTTGGATGTGTTACCATGTAGAATCTCACTACTTCTCAAGTTGATGGGTTGGCATTACTCTACACTTCATCTTGGATTTGTCTTGCTATCACTTGGTAAAGTGCTTAAGGGTCTTCTATTAATTACAACAGCAAATTATCCCATTTGGACCTTTAATTTCTTCAATGATGCTGAATGATTCTATAAGATGATGTCATTAGACTTTATATATTGCATCGACATTCTTTTAAAGCTGGCTTCTTATGGTGGCTGGAATCCTAGGAGATTCATTGGTCTAGATGACTCCCATTTATTATTATACCAAGAGAAGTTAGGATGATCTCTCTACCCCGGATTGCAAGAATTTGATTATAGGTTAGGTTGTTAATGATTGAAATTGCCCACATAATTCACTGTTTTCATGTACTGCCCATTTATATGGTTATCACCACAAAAGTCATATGTCACTTATGAGGTTTGACAACATTTAGTGCATCAATCTTTTTAGATAATATAATGATTTGTCCTATCAATGCATTAAATATGTCAATCTCATACACACCAGCGACTCTCCTTAGTGTAACCTTCTCTGCTGGCCATTAGTAACTATTAGATGCCATCTCTTCTAGTAAATCATAAGCCTCATCTATAGACTTATTCATCAAAGCTCCTCTAGCAGCGACATCTACTAATCCATTATAAAGTGATTGGATTAATAGCCATTTAAGGACACCATAGTGAGGACACTTCCTCAATATGTCCTTGAAGCGTTCTCATGCCTCATACAATGACTCTCTATTAATCTGATTGAATGAGGTGATGCCATTCCTCATCTTTGTTGTCTTTACTAGTGGGAAGAACTTGGCTTAGAATGTATGCATTAAATCTTCCCACGTTGCTATAGATCCTGACTGCAATGACATTAACCAACTATTAGCTCTGTCCCTTAAGGAGAAAGGGAATAGTTTCAATCTGATGGCATCGTCAGAGATTCCGTTGTACTTGAAAGTATCACAAATTTTTAAGAAATTTATGATATGCATGTTAGGATCATTATTGAGAGATCTACTAAACTTTACAGTCTCTTTTAGCATCTAAATAATATTCAGCTTAATCTCAAAGTTATTGGTGTTGACGGTTGGTTATCCAATACTAGACTGGACACTATTTATAGTTGAGACAGCGTACTGTTTTAGCGCTCTCTGTGGTATCATAGGCTCAAATACGGGATTATTGATGTGATTATTATCTTCTTTCATGTTTAAAAATTGCTGGCACTGTTCATGTTGAAGTCTATGCAATCTTCTTTCGATCTCAGGATAAAAGAAAGTTAAGTCAGTACTATTTACCCTTCGTATGAATTGTTAATGTAAAATAGAAAGAAAATTAAAGTAAAAAGAAGAAAATAAACTGAAACAAAACTAAAAAATAAAATCTAAATTAAAATCAAGTAGTTTGGTATTAGTATTGATCTAAGAATAGAAAGAAATAGTCCCCGACAACTGTGGCAAAAACTTGATTAGTGCTATAATAGCTAAGCGCAAGCGCACACTATCGTATCAAGTAATAAATGATTATAAGTTCAAGTATCAATCCTACGGAGACTATACGATCTAATTCTTTTAATTAATTACTAAAATTATACCTACTTTACTTTTATCCAGCAACCTAAAATCTGAAATCAATTAATTAACCTAAATCTTAACCTAACTTCAAATAAACAAAGGATCATAATTCTATAGTATAGACTCATCTATTAATATTTTATTAGATTCATTAATCACTTAGTTAATTCCTTAATACCAATCATTGGCTTAGACACTAATCTCATTACAAGCCTCTGTCGATGGTCGAATAACTATATTATACATTTTACCTTATAATCATGCATCAAATTATCCTAGGCAAAACAAGTTAATCCTTTTGTCAGGCTCATCATGGTTCCTCAATCATTCATAATATTGATTAGGTATAATTAAAGCATTAAGATCAAGGTAGAATGAATCAATTATAATAATTAAGTTCATAAACTAAGAATCAATAAAATCAAACTACATATTAGATTCACATAGTCAAACTCTAGAATAACATGTTTAGCTCATCACAAAACCAAGAGCATCATACCAATCCATGAATGACAACAAGAACAAGAACATAATGATAAGAAAATAGAAGAAAAACTATTAAAAAGACGCCTTGGATTGCTTCTCTCTTAATCTTGACTTGAAGCTTGAATGTTGATCTTGAATCTTGATTTCTTGGCTTTAATCTTTAATTTTTTGTTGTGAATTCTTTTCCTAAGTTTTTTCCTCTTTCCAATCTTTTTTTTCCTCTTAAAATAGTGCATTTATAGGTGCTAGAAAGCCTAAGGGCGAGGGGATTTGAATCCAAGTCAAAATAGGAGAGTTGAGAAGGGTTGTTATAGGTCGCACGGCGCCACAGTGCCAAGACCTAGAAACACAACTTTGGATAGCATCATTGGGCACCACTACACTGGGTTGTGGGCACGATGGCACTCAAGTTCTGACCCGGGCGTTATAGCGCTCAGCGGTGGGCACTGCAATGCCCAACCCTAAGTTCAGGTGATAGCATTAATTTGGCATATCTCCTCGTTTCTCATCTAATTCGCCCTTTGTTTGTTGCATATCATCACATTTTTCATCGTGCACCTTTTTATGATTCAAAACACAATTAACTAGCCAAATATTCATAATTTAGAGCAAATTAAAAAGTTGAAATATTGATCATACTAGTACTTTTACACCTCTATAATCATACAGGGTATGAGATACCATCTGTCTTTTTCATATCTGTAAGCTACTGTATTATTTGAGTAAATGGTCTATATGAACAAAATAAATAGTAGTTCGGGAACTTTAAATAATAAGGAATTATGGCACATAAGATTTGGTCATGTAGTCGTAAGACGACTATCCTGTCTGGTTAAGGATGGTTAGATACTTGATCTGATTGTAGAACCTTGGTCAGTTTATGAATTCTGAATTCAAAAAACGATGATCAAATTCTTGTGTAAATGTTGGACACCGGACTACTGATTTATTGGTATTGGTACATATTGATGTATTTAGACCAATGAATCATACTGCCATGGGTGAATTTCAATACTTCATTGTTTGTATAGTGATTTATCATCGTACGGACATATATTTCTAGAAAACACAAGTCGAAAACTTTTGATGTGTTTAAAAGCTTTTGACTAGAAATTAGAGAAATAAACATTTATGTATATTCAATATCTTTGATTAGATTGAGGTAGTTTATACATAAGTAGTAAATTCACAAATTATTTAAAGGAGAATGTGATTCTCGCTCAATATAACCTTCCAGATATTCCTCAACACAAAGGTATTTTGGAAATGAGGAATCTAACTTTATTAGATACGGTTCGATTGATGTTGTGTTTCACTAATCTTCTAGAATATCTATGGATTGTGCTTTAGAATCTACTGCTCACTTACTGAATATAGTTCTATCGAAAGTCGTTCCTTTTACTCTGTATGAGATATAAACTAAAAGGAGCTGAGTCTTAAGTATGTTAAGGCTTGGGGTTGTTCTGTTTGCATAAAAGTTATGCAATAGGATAAACTTGCACCGAATGGGTATAAGTATCAGTTCATTGGATATCCCAAGCACACTATGGGATACCAGTTCTATGATCTAAGGGAATGAAACATGTTCGTTGCTCATAATTCCACCTCCCACTAGAAAACGTTTCTCATAGATCGATAGGATTGTAGAAAGATTGTACTTGATGAAGTTAATTAGAATGTATATGAACCGACGGTGGAATTTTAAGCTTAAATGAGTGAAATACCTTTAACATACTTTTCTTATAGGTCAGAAAGGATATCAAGGCCACCATTTAGGTATGCTTGATACTTAAAGATGCCTTGGTATTTTCTTAGTTGAAGAAAAGGATCTCTTGACTTATGGAGAGACAGTGTTGAACATTGATTTGGAAAAATGGAAACATGCCATGAAATTTGAAACTGACTCTATGTATGACAATCAAATCTGGGACTTGATTGTGGTTCCTGCAAGAATTATTCCCTATTTGTTGTAAAGAGTTTATACAATGGAAGCTTGGGCCTAATATGAAGGTAGAGACTTTCAAGGCCTGGCTGGTAATAAAAGGTTACTGACAGGGCCCGACCAGAGACCCTCTACTATAGATCCCAGTGGCCCTGCTGGGCACCCCGATAGAAGTTCCTCCGAACCTAACTGGGTATGTTGAGAAATTCCGCAAGGCGAACCCCTTTTTATTTCTTGTTACTACTAAGAAGGTCTAGTAACATACACGAAAACGACATCTTAATTTTAAAAACAAACGGACAGAGTTTCCCCTGTTTTTCGAAAAATCCATATAAAACCTGCAAAGAAATTTCACTTCTATTTCCAATACATCTCAATTCTACCGATTCGGACCTCCAGTCCTTTCCAAATCAAATCCCACATAACTAAAAAGTTTCATTTAAATCACAAAATGAGCATACTCATGTAAAGTAAAGATGATCATCAAAATCTCAAAATATTTTCTTGTTGGTTCGAAACATACATACAAATATACATGCCTACTACTACTATGCATAAAGTAAAGAGTGCTATTTAGCACATTTACATGTACAAAAATAATCTTCGGATTCGGCCCACTACTCGACAACAAGAGAATCAGCAGCTTGCGTGCCGAGACCTGCACTTGGGAAAGGGATTTAAAATTATAAAACGGGTGAGTTAAAGGAGCTCAGTGAGTGTAAATGAGATTTCAATTACAAGAACATTATACAAAGATAGCAATTTCTAAAGTACATGCAGAAATTATGTTTCTAAAACGGATGTAAAACTGTAAAACGGTTTCTAATATCATATGCTAATGAAATCTTGCCGAGCGAGTTTTATCTACATCTTTGGAAAACTATATTCAAAATCTGTATAACATAATAACTGCTGTGTGCATATAAATTCATAAATGCTATTGGTAAATCGAAAACTAGTAAAATCCTCGCTTAGCCATTTTCTTTCTAAACTGTACCAATGGTAACCCTAAAGCTCTATACCCACGCAACGACTCAACTAGCACCGCACACGTGAGTAGGTCACGGGGCACCTCAACTAGCAGCACCCACAGTGACATCTCAAGACATCTCACTGGCTATGCAGCGGAATCCTACATCGCATCATATAGCGAGACAATACCCCGCACACATAGAGCAACTCACATGACTCGATATCCCGACTTCCCGGAGTTAATGACACACCCCCAAGACTTGCCCATGTGCACGGGATATACCGGCCGGGTCTAATACAATCATCGCCACAATAATCTAAGGGTACCAATGGCCTTAAAACAAACGCAGAATTTTAAAATTATTTCACAAATCGATCATGTAAAAGCATGTTTATGAATATATCAAAATCATAAATCATGTTTATGTATCGAAAGCTCATAAAACATACATAGTCATTGTGCGAAAACATAATAACCGAAAAGTAAAAGAAATGGCAGATTTCCACTCACAACCGCTCCGCGCTCAATTTCGCTCCCAATTTCTGCTCCCGTTAACGCTCTCGATTATCTTCACCTACGCGCCATAAATGACATTTAGAACCAAATCGAATACTAGAATCTCATTTAACTACTAAATGCCCTAATCGGCATACAAAGCCCGGATGTAAACTACTTCCCGATTTTAGTTACGGAGCCATAATCGAAACTAACTCACCATCCGGCGCCCTGAAAATTATTGAACACCTTATAACTTGGTTGGACATAATTGCCCTTCACCTTTCCAACATGGACAATTATGTCCCATTTTCTTCATTTGTGGTTTTTCCATCAACCATATACATTCAATTCACAATATGCACCATTTACACACAATAATTCAATCAAAACACCACTCAATTCCTAACTTCCCTAAAGTGGCAGAATTTCACCCTAGGTTCCAACACATTCCTTTTCTCAATTTCTTGTTCCAATTACAACAAAAGCATGCCAATTTCATTCTAAAGCCCTAATTACAACCAATTGAAATCTCTACAACAAAATCACCAAAAACTCTAATTCTCACCTTGCCAATTTCTTCAAATTGATGACTCCTTCAAGCTCCACACTAGAATTCAACTCAATCTAAGCCAAGAATACACATAAGAACATCAATTAAAACATTCTTGAAATCTCACTTATCAAACTCATAAAAGATGCTTTTCTTACCTCTTTTTCTTGAATTTTCACTAATAGAGACTTCAATTGAGCTTAGAGATTGGTTTGTAACCTTATTTTGGCTTGATTACACATGAAAAATCATGAAAACAAAACTTGAAAGGTCACTGTAGCAGCCCCCCTTTCCAAGCTCCAATTTTCTCTCTTTTGCTCTAAGTATTTGCTTTTGATCTTCTTTAAAATTCTACACACTTCCAACGTATTTATAGTCCTCCCTCAATTTACCATTTTTCCCTCCAACTTTCTCAAAATTACTAATTTGCCATTAGTTAAAAACTAATTATGTAATTAGTTCATTTGTAACTATCTAGTTAGAATAGTTCAAAGAACTAACTAGAACTTCCAACTTGGCAATCCATGAGATTTCTTCTAATTGGTCCATTCTCTAATATATAGATTATGTTTCTCAACAAAGGTTTGTTCCATACATCACCCTTAAATGAAAATGTATGTAGTAAATTAGAATTTTCTTTTCCAAGCCAATAGAGAAAAATTCTAAAAATATTCTAAGGTCGTTCGGCGCACCGATCGAGTGTGAAATTACCAAATTAGGTCTAATATCTCTCACGTGCACTATAAAGGGAATATTTCTAATAGGGTTAAAATCGAGTAACCCTACGGTGTCTTATTTGTTCCATACCGAAATCTAGGCGCTAATACTACTAATAGGGATTGGATATTACAGTTACACTCAGAGATCTAGGGCTAGTTATGAGAAAAACTTTTTCAATAGTAACCATGCTAAAGACAATTCAGATTTTGTTGGCTATACAGCATATTATGATTTTGAGGTCTAGTCGATGGATGTAAGGACGGCGTTCCAGTATGTATATCTCGAGTAAGAGATATACATAGAACAACCTAAAGGTTTTTCATTTTACCTAACTTCTAATCCAGTGTACAAACTGAAGAAGTCTATTTATTGACTTAAGCAGTTTTTTCGAAGTTGGAATCTTTGTTTTACTAACGAAATTAGAAAGTTTGGTTTCATCTGGAATGAAGAGAAAGCGTGTGTGTTTAGAAAGGGCAGTGAGAGCATAATTATCTTTCTAATTCTCTTCATGGAAAACATACTCAATGTCGAAAATGACATTGGTATATTACAAGTCAATCAAATAAGAGTTATTTGAGTAAAAACTTCTCCATAAAAAATTTAGAAAAGGCTTTCTATATACTAGGTATAAAGCTTTATAGAGATAAAGTTAGGAAGCTGATGGAACTCTTTCATTCTTTGTACATAGACTAAGTCCTTAAAGGTATAACTTTATTGACTGTAAGGCAGTTAATGTGCCTTTTAGACATGGCATTTATCTTTCTAAGAGGAAGTGTCCTCGAGAAGAAGATGAAAGGGTTAGAGTGTCAAACTTATTAAAGGCATCAGCTAAAATTAGCTTGATATATACCATGTTATGAGACCTGAATTTGGATGACTGTAAGTGTTATAAGCTGGCATCGGTCTGATCAAGGTCACGACCGTTAAATGGATATAAAATATATCTCTTATACCTTAGAGGTATATAGGATAATTTTTGAAATATGGAGAAAGTTTTTTACAAGAAGGGACACACATATTCAGACTTCTTGTCTGATTCGGATGCTAAAAAGTCTACATCTGGTTATGTGTTTCTCCTCATCAGTACCAGAGCTAGTTGGAAATGTACAATTTAGATGTCCATAGCTAATTCTGTCTTAGAGGTAGAATATGTTACAGCTTAAGAAGTCTGCAAATGAAGCACTATGGATATTCAAGCTACTTGCAGAGCTTAGAATAATTATGTGTTCAGTGGATCCTATACCACTATAATACAATAATAATGGAATAATTGCTCAAGCCAAGAAGCCATAAGGCATACTGAAATTCTGATCCTATAGACTCTTAATACCACATAATTAGAAAGTTCTTAGCCATTGGAGATTTTAAAGTATCTAAGATACATTCCATGGATAACGTAGTGAACCCACTTAGGCCTAAACTCCTATAATGTTTGAGAAACACGTGGAGTATGTGTTAGTATGAGATACCAGTATAAATTGTACTAGAACAAATGGGAGTTTACTAGAACCGGTGCTTACATGTCATTCTAATATTGTATAAATATTAATTATTTAATATTTATACAATAAATATTTTGAATAAAATCTTTAATATTAATCTCATATGGTACAATGCTTGTAATGTTACAGACATTATATGATCTGAAGGAGTTCAGATCTGGTCTAAAGAAGTTTAGATTAGCACTAAGAGTTAGCATCACTGACAATTATAAATGATAAGGATTTAGCAGATTATAATAGTCAGTGAATTCTAAGGAGTTAGAGCCTTATCTATAATGGGACAAAGACCTGAGGGTATACTAGTAATGACATAGCTACAAAGAGTTGCAATACGTGCTAAAAAATGTCATTATGCAAGTATATTCTCAAATACTATATTTCTAATCTATTTTCATCAATGCAGGTCTGTTAGTGAATCCCTTTTATATAGATCAATGTATGTCTATATCTACAGGGTACAGATGGTTATTTTAGCTGACTATAAGCTTAGAGCTCGTATAGGCATGTGGGTATTCAATTAATCCTAGATATGGAACAGACTCATGAGGACCTCTAATAGACATCCATAAAGTCGTCAATTAAAGGTCATCTCAAGTTGCGTAGTATTTGTAGTCCTTCGATCTAAGCACCACGATGGGTTTTGTGAGTGATCCATCATGCTTTAGTTCCACAAATATCAGTGACCTTTCATGGTTTGACCGTTAGGTGCCGTTGGGTATAGTTCGATACTCATAGAGTCCAATGTGTGTAAATATGGGATTCGTCATCTCATATAGGTTAGTATATCCTGATGCTCCAAGAATTATGTTTCAAAAAGTTTTTTGGCCAAAAGTAGAGTCCCCGAAAAAGATTTTTTTGTAGGGTTAAACAATAACTATAAAGTTTGCATATATTGTTTTACAAAAACAAAAATATGGAGATAAGTTCATGGATGTGCTTATGGGGATTTGATGGTGCTAATTTATGTCCCCACATATCCAGGATATAATTGATGGAAAAATTATATATATGCACTATAACCTCAACTTGAATGGTCTAATGCATTGATTTGTAATATCTGTAACGTGTGCATGGGGCATCGATCATGGACTCATGGAATATTTCCATTTGACGAATCAGGCGTAGACCTAGAGAGTCCCACAATATAAAGTGTACTCGTTATGCACTAGGGTAGCATATCGGATTGAATTACTCAATCTCGTAATTTCTAGCAAAATCGAATATTTATTTTAGGAACCCTCAAGATGCATGCATGTCAAGACTTAAGTGTAAGTACATTAATTAATTAACAATTATTTTTTACTAATTAAATGTTGATTAACAGACTATAAAAAGTGAAAACTGTCACCATATTACAGAAACCGTTTCTCGTTTGTTTAAAAAATATTTACAAGATGCACAAAATCTGTACTACCATGCAAAAAATCAAAAAGTGCTACTTAGCACATTTACATTTACAAAATGATCGTCTGAATTGGCCCATTAATCTAATGTAGGGGAACTAGCAACCTGCGTCTTGAGGCCTGCACCTAGTAAGGGTTTTAAAAAATATAAAATACAAAACGGGTGAGCTAAAGAAGCTCAGTGAGTGCTTTTTTAATTTCCAGTAAAAATAAGATTTTATATAAATATTAAATTCTGAATACTGCCCTAAAACATGCTTCTCAAGCTATTATAAAACTGTAAAACTATTTTTAATCATTATATGCTGATTAAATCCTACCGATCGATTTTTATTAATAATTTCTATAAATAATTGCCAGAATCTGTAAAACATAGTAACTAACATGTATATATATAAATACACTGATATGTATTTGGTAACTAAAAACCCGCTAAAACTCCCACTCGGCCATTTTCTTTCTAAAGACACCAAATGGTAACCTTAAAGCTATATACTCAAGCAGCGACTAACCTAGCACCGCACAACGTGAGTAGGTCACAGGGCGTTTAAACACATCTAAAGATATCTCACTAACCATGCAGGAAAATTCTACATCGCCTACATATAGTTAGATAATACCCCGTACACATAGAGTGACTCATATGACTAGACAACCCGAGTTTCCGGAGTAGTGACACACCCCTCCAATACTTGCCCATGCGTATGGGGTATACCAACCGGGTCTTAAACTATCACAACACTGTAAATCTGAGGGTACCAATAACCTTTGAAAACTAATTCAATAACTTTAAATTTTTTCTCAAACTGAACATAGAAATTCATGATTATAACAGTATACAAAAATATTTATGCATTTAAGATCACATAAAAAATAAAATTCAATTACAGATTTTCACTCACTACACACTCCAAGTTCAATCCTTCTACGAAAGTTTTTCTTCTTCTACCACTCTCCGTTTTCTTCACCTACATGCCACAAATGATATTTAAAACCTCTACTAATGCTAATATTACACCTAAACTAGCAAGCACCCTAATTGGCTTACAAAGTCCGAATGGACTCCACTTTCCATTTTTTCATTTTCATAGACATTCAATCTTCTTTAATTCACTATTTGAAGCCATAAAATTGTTTAACACTCTAATAATTCGGTTGGACATAATTGCCCTTCATCTTACTAAGAATGGACAATTATGTCCCCTTTACTTCATTCTTGATTTTTCATCATCCATATACATGTAATTGACACAAAAAATCATTTATACATAACAATTGAACCAAAACACCACTCAAACCCTAAAGTGGCCGAAATCACCATCTTCCACCCAACATATTACTTTTCTCAATTTCTTGTTCCAATGACATTCAAATCATGGCAACTTAATTCTAATACCCTAATAACATTCAATTGAAGTCTTTACATCAAAATCACACCAAACTCTAATTCATACCTTATTATTCCTATAGTTTGGTGTCTCCTTAAGCTTCAAACTTGAATTCAACTCAAATCTAAGTCAATAATTCAAACAAAGACATTAATTGAAGTAATCTTGAAAAATCATATACCACTATCACTAAATAATTTTTTCTTACCTCTTTTCCTTAGATTTTTCACTAGTGAATGATCTATTTCACCTTAGAAACTTGAGCTTAGCTTGTTTTTAACTTGATCATGCATGCAAAATCATGAAAAAGCTTTGAATTTACTGTCGAAAAAAGTTTTGCAAGTCTCCTCCTTTTGTCTCTAAATTTTGCCGAGAATCTCTCCTTTTTGTTTCAAATTTTTCTTTTCATTTAAAGAAAAAAAATTCCAACACCTATTCACCTTATATAGTGCCCTCTAAAATGTCTAATTTTTCCCTTAACTAAACTCTAAATATCAAAGAAACCATTGGTTAGAAATGAAGGCATATGATTGGTCCATTTCTAACTATTTGACTAAACTAGTCAAACCAACCAAATTACACTTTTAACTTAGCAATCCATGAGCTTATTCCTCATTGGTTCATTTAAAAAGGCATGGATTGTGTTTCTTAACAAAAGCTTGTTCCATGTATAAGGCTTACTTGGAATTTATATGTGCTTAAGTTGAATTTTCTATTTCTAAGCCAATAGAAATTTTCCAAAAATATTCCATGACCGTTCGACTCCCCAATCGACTATGAAATTACCAATTTAGGTCTAATACCTCTCACATGCACATAAAAAATATTTTTAATAGGGTTGAAATTGGTAACCCTACAGTTTCTTTATCGCTTTATACCGAAATCTAGGTACTTACGCTACTAATAAGGATCGAATATTATAGTTTCACCTCTCCTAAAATGTTTTGTCCTCGAAATTTAAACCATACATATCCCAAAGAGGTGGGAATGTTGTACTCACATCTAATCTTCACTTTCCCATGTGGTTTCTTCTACTCCATGGTTCATTCATAACACCTTCACTAGGGGAATATTTTTATTACGAAGCACTTGTTCTTTCTGGTCTAGAATTTTTAAAGGCTTATCTTTGTAGGTCAAATTCTCGTTCAATTCTATTGATTGTTCCCTTAGGATGTGCGAAGGGTCTACTATGTACTTGCGAAGCATGGAAATGTGGAACACGTCATGGATTCTAGCTAGCTCTACCGGTAACCATAAAAGATATGCCACATCTCTTTGACTATTTCATACGGCCCAATGTATCGGGGACTCGACGTCCCTCGCTTCCTGAATCTCAATACTCCTTTGCATGGTGATATCTTCTAGAAGACGTTATTACCAACTTAGAACTCCAAGTCTCTTCTCCAATTTTTTGCGTAACTCTTCTATCCATCGTTAGTTATTTTCAGTCTTTGTCTGATAATTTGAATCTTTTCTGAAGTAATCTAGACAATTTTTGGACCAATAAGCTTTCTTTCACTAACCTCATCCCAGTAAACTGAAGTTCTGCACTTCCTTTCATACAACAATTCATATGATGCCATTCTAATGCTGGCCTGATAGCTATTATTATAAGCGAACTCCATCAATGGCAGGTGAGTATCTTAGCTCCGCTTAAACTCCATAACACACACCCTAAGCATATCCTCAAGTATCTGAATCGTGTGCTCAGACTGGCCATCCGTCTGTGGATGAAAGGCCGTATTGAAATTCAATTTAGTGCCTAGAGCTTTCTATAAGCTGGGGCAAAATTGGAAAGTAAAATGGATCCCTATCTGACACTATGGATCCTGAAGTGCCATGAAGTCGTACACCTTATCTGCGTACAACTAGGCCAATTTATCTAGGGAATAATTACTTCTGATGGGTAAAAAATGGGCAGATTTGGTTAGTCTATCAACAATTACCCATATAGCATCATTGCCTCTTTGGCTACGCGAAAGTCCTACCACGAAATCCATTGTTATCCTCTCCCATTTTCACTCAAGAATCAAAAAAAGTTGTAAGACCCCTGCAGGCTTCTAGTGTTCGCCTTTTACTTGTTGGCAAGTCAGGCATCTGGAGACAAATTCAACTATATCTTTCTTTATGCCCTTTCACTAGTAGTGCTCTTTTAGGGTACAATACATTTTTGTGCTCCCCAAATGCATAGCATATGCAAAAGAATGAGCTTCTTCCATAATCGTTTTTCTTAACTCATTCACATCCGATACACATAATCTCTGACGAAAGGTTACTGTACTATTCCCGATCACTGAAAAGTCCTTTCATTGCCCAAACTCGATTTCACCCTTCAATTTAACTACTTATGTATCTTGAGTCTATAATTCTCTAATCTGATTAGCTAGTATCGGGCAGACCTAAAATGTGGCTAATAGCGCTCCTGAATCTTACAACTCATATCTCACATCCACAGACATCAATTCTATTAGCATTGATAGATATGCGGCCTTCAGGTGAGCTATTGAGCTTATAAGCTTCCTACTGAAAGCATTTGCTACTACATTAGCTTTTCTAGGATGGTACTCAATTGTGCACTCATAATCCTTGATAAGCTCAAACTGTCTTCTCTACCTTATATTTATCTCTTTTTGGGTGAACAAATACTATAAACTTTTGTGATCTGTAAAAATTTTACAAGGAAGCCCATACAAGTAATGCCTCCAAATTCTTTGAGCAAAAACTACCGCTGCTACTTCTAGGTTATGTGTGGGATAATTCTGTTCATGCCTCTTTAATTGTCTAAAAGCATAGGCTATTACTTCCTTCTTCTGCATCAGCACACAACCTAGACCCTACCTAAAAGCATCACAATATATTATAAATATGTCCTTCCCTGGCGGAAGTATAAGCATTGGGCTTGACCTTCTCTTCAACCCTTAGATGTTCTGTGTTTTTCTCCTTACTGTCTGAATAGATCAATCAGTATATCATCCATAAATACTACTACAAACTGATCCAAATAATGTCAAAAAATTTCGTTCATATGATGCATAAAGGCAGCCGGAGCATTAGTCAGCCCAAAAGGCATGACTAAATATTCATAATACCCATATCGAGTTCTAAGGCAGTCTTGGAAACATCCTTCTATTAAATTTTCAATTAATGATAGCTTGACCTCAGATATATCTTGAAAAATACTCTAGCCCCCTGCAACTGATCAAACAGATCATCAATTCTTAGAAATAGATATTGATTACATACTGTTACTTTATTAAGTTCTCTATAATCAATGGACAATCTTATACTTTCATCTTTCTTCTTTACAAACAAGACCAGTGCCCTCCAAGGAGATGTACTCAGCCTGATGAACCCCTTATTCACTAACTCTTCCATCTTAACCTTTAATTCTTTCAATTCTGAAGAAGCTATTCTATAGGGTGTTTTAGAAATTTGTTTCATTCCATGGGTTAATTCTATTCAAAACTCTACATCTCTATCTAGGGGTAACCTCGGAAGATCATTTGGGAACACATCCAAAAATTCTCTAACCACTAGAATATCCTCTAATTATATTCCACCATCTCTTACTTATATTGTATAGAGTAAATACCCTTGACACAAATTTTAGAGCATATTTCTTGCCCTTATTATAAACACCATACTAGCAGGAAGTATTTTTCGCACCCCCTAAAAAATGACTTTAGATTCTCCCGGCCTATACAATCTGACTTCTTTTCAGAAGCAATCCACCATCAAAGTCACTGATCGCAAGCAGGATCAAATCTGCCAAAATTTATTGCCCTCTATACTTATTTTACTACCCCTATACACCTTTTCTTCTATAATGGAGTCTCCTGTAGGAAGAAACACCGCCATGCTACAATCTAATAATTATGGCACTATAGTAGCATTTGCAGCAAACCTGATAAAAATAAAAGAATGGGTAGCTCCAGAATCTATCAGTACATAAGCATCTCAATCAAAGACTAATATCGTACCTATCACAACTTCTGGGCCACATCCGCCTCCTGCTGGGTCACCATAAATATTGTAATATCCAATCCCTATTAGTAGTATTGGTACCTAGATTTCGGTATAAAGCAATAAAGACACCGTAGGGTTACTCGATTTTAGCCCTATTAGAAATATTTTCTTTATCGTACGCATGAGAGATATTAGACCTAATTTGGTAATTTCACACTCGATCAGAGTGCCGAACAACCCTAGAATATTTTTAGAATTTTTCTCTATTGGCTTGGAAAAGAAAATTCTAATTTTCTACATGAATTTTCATTTAAGGGTTATGTACGGAACAAGCCTTTATTGAGAAATACAATCTATATATTAAGGAATAGACCAATTAGAAGCAATCTCATGGATTGCCAAGTTGGAAACTCTAGTTAGTTTCTTTGACTATTCTAACTAGATAGTTACAAAGGAACCAATTAAATCTTTCCATTTGAACTAATGGCAAATTAGAAGTTTTGAGTAAGTTGAAGGGCAAAATGGTCAATTGAGGGAGCACTATATATATGTTGGAAGTTTGCAGAATTTTCAAGAGATCAAAAGCCAACACTTAGAGCAAAAAAAAAAAAGAGCAAATTCGTGCAAAGGTTGAAGGTGCTGCTACAATGAAATTTTGATTTTTTTTTCATGATTTTTCATATGTAATCAAGCCAAAATAAGGTTACATATGAATCGCTAAGCTCAATTGAAGCCTCAATTAGTGAAAATTCAAGAAAAAGAGGTAAAAAAAGCATTGGTTTATGAGTTTGATAGTGAGCTTTCAAGAATGCTTCAATTGATATTCTTGTGTGTGTTCTTGGCTTAGATTGAGTTGAATTATAGTGTGGAGCTTGAAGGAGTCATCAATTGGAAGAAATTGGCAAGGTAAGAATTAGGGTTTTTGGTGATTTTGATGTAGAGATTTCAATTGGTTGTAATTAGGACTTTAGATTGAAATTGTCTTGATTTTGTTGTAATTGGAACAAGAAATTGAGAAAAGGAATGTGTTGGAACCGAGGGTGAAAATTTGCCACTTTAGGGAAGTTAGGGATTGAGTGGTGTTTTGATTGAGTTGTTGTGTGTAAATGGTGCATATTGTAAATTGAATGTATATGGTTGATGGAAAAATCAAAAATGAAGAAAATGGGATATAATTGTCCATTTTGGAAAGGTGAAGGGCAATTATGTCCAACCAAGTTATAAGGCGTTCAATAATTTTCAGGGCGCCGGATGGTAAGTTAGATTAGATTAAATGACTCCGTAAATAAAAATCGAGAAGTAGTATGCATCTGGGCTTTGTATGCCGATTAGGGCGTTTAGTAGTTAAATGAGATTCTAGCATTCGATTTAGTTCTAAATGTCATTTGTGGTGCGTAGGTGAAGATAACCGAGAGTGGTAACGGGAGCAAAATCGGTAGCGAAATTGAGCGCGGAGCGGTTGTGAGTAAAACTCTGTCGTTTTCTGTTATCTTTCGTTTATTATGTTTCAGCATAATGAAAATGTATGTTTTATGAGTTTTCAATGCATAAACATGAATATGATCTTGATATGCAACCATAGATATGCATTTACAGGTTTGGTTTAAGAAACAGTTTTAAAATTTATGCAATTATTTTAAAGACCATTGGTACCCTTAGATTATAGTGATGGTGATTGTATTAGACCCAGCCGGTATATCCCGTACACATGGGCAGGTTATGCGGGGTGTGTCACTAACTCCAGGAAGTCGGGATGTCGAGTCATGTGAGTCGCCCTATGTGTATGGGGTATTGTCTCGCTATATGTATGCGATGTAGGATTCCGCTGAATAGCCAGTGAGATGCCTTGAGATGTCCTTGTGGGTGCTGCTAGTTGAGGTGCCCCGTGACCTACTCACGTGTGCGGTGCTAGTTGAGTCGCTGCATGAGTATAAAGCTTTAGGGTTACCATTGGTACAGTTTAGAAAGAAAATGGCTGAGTGAGGATTTTACTAATTTTTAATTTACCGATAGCATTTATGCACTTATATGCACATAGCAGTTATTAAGTTATACTGATTCTGGATATTTTTTCCCAAAGATATAGATAAAACCCCCTCGGCAAGATTTCATTAGCATATGATATTAGAAACCGTTTTACAGTTTTACATCAGTTTTAGAAGCATGATTTCTACATGTACTTTAGAATTTACTATCTATGCATAATGTTCTTGTAATTGAAATCTTAATTGCACTCACAGAGCTCCTTTAGCTGACTGATTTTGTGTTTTATGTTTTCTAAACCCCCTTCCCAGGTGCAGGTCTCGGTACGCAAGCTGCTGATTCTCCTATTGTAGAGTAATGGGCCGAATCTGAAGATCATCTTTGTACATGTAAATGTGCTAAATAGCACTCTTTACTTTATGCATAATAGTTGTAGGCATGTATATTTATATGTATGTTTGAACCAACAAGAAGAGATTTCGATTTTATGATGATCGTTTTTGCTTATTATGATTATGCTCATTTTGTGATTTAAATGAAACTATTGAGTTGTGTTGGATTTGATTTGGAAAGGACCTGAGGTCCGAATTGGTAGTATCGAGAAGTGTTTTGAAATAGAAGTGAAATTTCTTTGCAGGTTTTATATGGATTTTTCGAAAAACAAAGGAAACTTTGTCCGTTTTTTTTTTAAAAAAATTAAGATGTCATTTTCATGTATATTACAAAACTTTCTCAGTAGTAGCAAGAACTAAAAAATGGTTCGCCTCGCGAAATTTCTCAACTTACCCAGTTAGGTTCTGAGGAACTTCCGTCGGGGTGCCCGGTAAGGCCGCTGGGATCTATAGTAGAGGGTCTCGGGTCGAGCCCTGTCAAATATCCTAGCATGGTTATGAGGTCTACCTTGCTGCCCCCTAGATGATCCACCTCGACCGACTCCCCTAATAAGCTGGCCTGAACTGCTAAGCCCTCTGAATTGGGAACCACCTCCACTCTGTCCTCAGCTACCACTGCTTTGTCCCAGAGCTGGTAGTCTATTTTTTAGCTTACTACTAGCTCCCACGTTCGAACAATCTCTTACATAGTGGCCCTCCTCACCATACTTATAGCAGTCTGTAGTCCCTTCCTATAATCCCTAGAATAAGCCTTTCCACATTTGCCACACACTGGAAAATTCTTTTAACTCTCTTTGGTACTCTGGGATCTAGCTAATGGTTGCCTAACAGAAGCTTGACTTAATTGAGCTCCTTGACTTAGTTTCTGACTACTAGACTATGTAGATCTCTCGTCCCTTCTTCCGAATTTACTAGGTCCTCCCTGAAAACCATCTGACTAGCCCATTTTCTGGCCCTGCTATCCCGGCTTAGGAATGGCTCCCATACTTCTTTCAACTCGAGTTGCAACTTCTACCAATGCTCCGTACAAAGTATGAGCTGTTGATACTACGTAGGCGTTGATTGAAGGATTGAGGCCCACTGTAAATCGATTAACCTTTTGTTCCTCATTATCAGCTATGACGGAAACAGTACGAATAAGCTTTGAAAACTTTTTTCCATACTCTGCCACGGAGATGCAACCCTGTTCTACCTTAAAAAACCTCTTTTATCTTCACGTCTTTATAACTCTTATGGTAGAACTTATCCAGAAATTCTCTTTTGAAAAATGCCTAAGACACTCCCTCATGATTTCTCTTCTGCAAAGCCTTGCACTAATCCTTCGCCCTTTCCTTTAATAGAAATGCTGAGTATGAAACCATCTGTTCTTCAAAACACCCCATAACCTAAAAAAAAAATTCATTATTCTCTAACTAAGATAGGGCTCTCTAAGGGTCTCATGTGCCATCATAAGGCTCAGCGCTTAATTTCTTAGCGCGCTCAATAGAAACTCCCACCTTGTTCAGCTACTGAATTGTTGCAGCTAGCATCTAGGCCATCGGAGCTACATTTATGTTTCCACCCTCTAGCTTAGCAGGCTGAGATGACTCATAAGGGGTCTGATGCATGGGAATATTTACTGACTCATTCAGATGTAAGAGCCCCCGCAATTGCTCTTCTAGTACGTGGGTGATTTTGACAATGCATATTTTCTGTGAATTTTAATAATGAAAATGGTTATCTAATGCATGAAATTCAATTTAATAAAATTAGAAAATGCATGCACTTTCGAAAAATCTCATTTTGAAAATAAACATTTTTAACTGAAAACTTCAAAAACTGAGCTCTGATACCACTCTGACAGGACCCGCCTCGAAACCCTTTACTGTAGATCTCGGTGGGCACTGCCTGGCACCCCAACAGAAGTTCCTCAGAGTCTAACTACTGAAACTTAGAAATTCCATGAGGAGAACCCTTTTTAATTCTTGCTATTACTAACTAAATCCTGGAATACTAGTGAGGATATTTTATTAATTTAAAAATAAATGGACAGAGTTTCTTTGTTTTTCTAAAAATTCAAAAACTCAAAACTGACAAATAAACCACACTTCTATTTTAAATAATTTTAAAATAGGACCACCAGTCTTTCTAAAATTAAATCCAAACTCAACATAAGAATTTCATTCCAATTCACAAAAACTAAATTATAAGAAAACTAACATACTAATGAAAAGTGAAAATTGTCACTATATTACAGAAACTATTTCTCGTTTGTTCAAAACATATTTACAAGATAAGCAAAGTCTATACTACTATGTAGAAAATCAAAAAGCGATACTCAGCACATTTACATTTACAAAATGATCGTTTGACTTAGCCCACTAATCTGATGTAGGAGAACCAACAACCTACGTACTGAGGCCTGTACCTAGAAAAGGTTTTAGAAAATATAAAATAAAAAACGGGAGAGCTAAAGGAGTTCAGTAAGTACTTTTAAAATTTTCATTAAAAATAAGATTCTGTATAAATATTAAATTCTGAATACTGCGTAAAACATGCTTCTCAAGCTATTATAAAACTATAAAACGGTTTCTAAACATCATATGCTAATAAAATTCTACCAACCAGTTTTCTTTTATTAATAATTTCTGTAAACAATTGCCAGAATCTGTAAAACATAGTAACTAACATGTATATATATAAATACACAAATATGTTAACTAGTTTTAGAGGAATGCATGTGATTGTGTACATGTTGAAAAAACTAAATACATATATCATATAAATGAATTTCACAGCGGAATTAAGCATATAATTAACATATACACATGTAACTTAAATTATTAACAAATTAAGATTATGGAAACATAACTTTGATGACCTTCGGTAAAGATTTTAATTTCGGATTTTTCTTAGCTCCAACTTTGAGCTCACCTTGAAGTGCACTATTATTCAATTCTAGTTCATAATAATCCTGTGGGATTGTGAAGCTAGAATAGTAGCAATTAAATATCCAGCAATAAGGTTTTGTTACTTGAAAGAAAAATAAGAGGAATTTATTTTTCTTTCTCTTTAGTTTTTCTCACAACTCTTTGTTCAAAGAAAACTCTCCAAAAATCAAACTCTCTTCAATGCCTTCTCTCTTTCCATGAATTTTTGCTTTACCCTTGTTAATCAAAATGAATTCGCACCATTTTTTGTGCTCTAACCACTTCACAAGTGCTTCAACAAAATAGGGTTAAGTGGCCAACAACCAAAAATAACTTTTTGTGACCATTTTTAATGGTCTAATAAAATTGACCATTAATTCTACACAATGGTGCACCACTTCATTTAATTTATATTTTCAAATGAGGTATGTCTTCCACTTAGGAATAAAATAAAAAATAAATAAAAATTATATTTTATTTATTTAAATAATATTTATTTAATTATTCAAAAATTATTTGCATAATTAATATTTATCTTATTTGATTTTCCTAACATGGTTAATGGGTGAATTCATGGTAAAATAATTCATGGAATAAAATTGTACCACTTGTTAACATCTAATTAGTTAACAACTCTTGTCAACTAATTAAGTGATGTACTTAATACTTAACATTTAAGTCTAGACAAATGCACAAACCGAGAAACCCTGAAATATATTTTTCAATTTGTTGAAATTTCTAAGATAGAACTGCTCAATCCATAATATTGTCCCAGTGCATAATGAGTACACTTCATATTGTGAGACTCTCTAGGTCCACGCCCCAATTGTCATATGGAACTCTTTTATACGTCCATGAACGGTGCTCCACACACACGTTACGGGTACTACAATGCGGCGCATTAGACCATACAAGTTGAGATTATAACATATTCGTATACTCCCTCCATCATTTATATTCGGGTAGAGCGGAGATATAGATCAACGCCATCAAATCTCCATATGCCCGACAAAATGCTTATCTCTAGAATTGAATTTCAATAAATAATATTCTCAAACACATTTGTGATATTATTTATCCCTAGGGTTAAACTCTTTTTCCGGGAATTATTACTTATAGCTATAAGACTTTTTAAAATATAATCTTAGAGCATTAAGATATATTACTCACCTAAATAAGCTTATGGATCCCATATCTATGCACACCTTACTCCATGAGCATCGGACTATACCTAGCTGTTGGCGGAGGATCTAAGGCACATGGGTGTATGCATGTGCAAGTGTGTATATTGCCTAAATACGTATCATATACGAATTTAAATCCAACGAAAGCGTGTAAAGCATGCAATAAACACAATAAATAAAATATATTAATCGTATTAATATATTTATAGGATAAGAACTCACCTCAACGTGCAGCGTTATACATGTATTTTTCCCAGAGTCCGCATGAAAACCAATTCACGGGCAGTTCTAGTCACCAACACGGTGAGCTTGGTGAGCTAGAACAGTAGCCCTCTACGCAGCACTGGGTTTAACTCCTAAACTCCAAAATGGTCAGTATGTGTTTATATCCTTTTCTCTAAAAGAATAAGAAATGGAGAGTTTAAAGCAATCTACCATTACTTCAATTGGATCCATAGAAAAAAATGAAACTATTTTTTTTTTTTTTTTTTTCTTCCCTTCTCCTTCTTCTTCTTTCTTCTTTCTTTTCTCTTCTTTCTCTTTTCTTTCTTCTCCATTTCTCTAAAGGCCAAAATGCCCGCCAAAATGCCCAAAATCACACACATCACTCATTTCCATTTCTTTCTCTCTTCTTCTTTATACATATATATATATATATATATATTATATGATTTTATTATATTATATAATATTTTATTATATGATATTTTATAATATTTTATTTTTGGGTGCCAAATAGTTGGCACCCATTATGTAATATTATATTATTATTGTTATTATATTAATATTTAATACTTTATTATATTATATTATATAGTATTTAATTATATGATATATAATAATATTTTATATATATATATTATAAAGTATTAAATATTAATATAATAACAATAATAATATAATATTACATAATAGGTGCCAAACAAAAATAAAATATTATAAAATATCATATAATAAAATATTATATAATATAATATAATAAAATTATATAATATATAATACAATAAGAGAGATATTTTAATTATTTAATAATTAAATAATAAAATGATCATTTTGTCCCTCATGAATAGTTACTAAGTCTACTCCTAGTGGGTCCCACCAAACCTACACTTTGGTAAACTCAACCAAGGGTCCACAATGCGCCACGTGTCATTATACAATTAGTAAATAATAATTATTGACTAATTGTTGTATTTCACACTTAAATACAGATACGCACGCATTCCCGTGGTATTGCTGAATATTATTGGATTAAACAATTTAATCTGTCATGTTGCCCTAGTGCACAACAAGTACACTCCATATCGCGGGACTCCCTAGGTCCTACGCCTGATTCGTCAAATGGAACTATTCTATGAGTCCGTGAGCAATGCCCTACGCACACGTCACGAATATACAAATCAGCGCGTTGAACCATGCAAGTTGAGATTACAACGCATACATATAGTTTTTCTGTCATGATATCCTGGATGTGCGGGGATATAGATTATCACCGTCAAATCTCCTAATACTCATCCATGTCTTATCTCTAGACTTGTATCTCACTGAACAATATGCGCAAACTCTTTTGCCATATTGTTCGACCCTAGCGGAACTCTTTCCTGGGATGATTGCTTATAGCCACAAGACTTTCTGAGATACAGTCTCGAAGCATCTGGATATCTAACTCCATATGGGAGCTGACGGATCCCATATCTGTACGCACCAGACTTCATAAGCATCGGACTATACCCAGTGGTCACACCATGAAAGGTCTGTGACATGCGTGGAACCAAAGTATGGTGGATCACTTACAAGCCCACCGTGGCACTCAGGTCAAAGGACCACGTATACTACTCAACTCAAGAGGACCCTCCGTTGACGGCATACATTGAATGTCTATCGGAGGCCCTCGTGAGTCTGTCCCATATTCAGTCCTAACTGGATACCCATATGTCAATACGAGCTCCAAGCTCACGATCGACTAAGAACGACCATCTATACCCTATAGGTACGACATATGCTGATCTATATATAAAGGTATCCATCGACAGACCCACATCGGCAGAAATAGATCAGGGACAATTATTTGAGAACATATTGCGCAACTTACATTTCCTGACATCCGATTGCAACTTTTGTAACTATGCAGTTACTAGTATATTCCTAAGTCTATGTCCCATTACAGACAAGACTACAACTCTTGGATCTGCTAAGTATTATAACCAGCTAACACTTAATTGTGCTAACATTTAACATTTATATCTCTCAGCGTGGCTGACTATAAGCCCTCATCTAAACTCCTTTAGATCTGATCCAAACTCCTTCAGATCTACAATGTCTATAATGTTACATGCATAATACCATATATATGGGTATTAGCAATTTAATGGTAATGTACACTTGTATAAATACACAAGTATATATACATTTAGGGATGGCACGTAAGCACTAACCCTAACAATTTCCCACTTGCTCTAGTGCCATTCCTGATGGCATCTAATACACATCGCCTCTACGTGTTTTATAAACACTTTAAGAGTCATGGCCTTAGAAAGTGGGTCCACTAAATTATTTATAGAATACTTCTACGAATAATCACATCTCCTTTAGCCAAAATCCCTCTAGTCATGTGAGACTCCTCTCAACATTATTAGAGTACAGGTGTCCTCTTGGCACCTCGGCTTATATAATGGCCTAGTTTTATCGCAAACTTATAGGATATGATCCATCTGCCTTGGAATTCTTTCAAGTCCAGCGACAAACCTACGAATCCTCATTGCCGCTTCCGCTCCGCCAATCTGAATTAGCAGTGAATCCCAGTTTGGTGAAATTCCAACTCATCTAGTACTAATGAGAATTAGCACATTCCAAATGTAGACTCTCTATCATCTAGGTTAAACTAAAAGTCTGACTCCATGCTTCTTCTTAACTGTAAGTTACTTTCTCCATATTTGAGAAACCTATCCTTTGTATCCTTAAGGTACCTTAGGATATTTTTTTCTACCATCAAATAGTGGTCACTTGAATCAGACTGAACTCGGCTCATAACTCTTACAGCCGAACTGATCTCAAGTCTCAAGCACATCATAGCATACGTCAATCTCTAAAGAGCTGATGTATCTGGTGTATTAGACACTCTAACTCTCTCATTTCCATCTAAAGAAACACTCTCCTCAAAAGATGAACACCAGGTTTATTAGATACGTTAACTATCTCATAGTTAATAAACCGTACCTTTCTTAGACACTATTGATGTGAAATGATTTGGGAGAGTCCTATCAGCTTCCTAGTTGTATCTCTATAAAGCTTTATACCTAATATAAAGGAAGCCTCTCACAAATTATTTATGGAGAAATTCTTACAAGTTACTTCTGACTGATTATAACATACTGACATCATTCCCAATGACCAGTATGTCATCAACAAAGAGCATCAAAAAGACTATCGTGCTCCTACTGACCTTTCATGCACATTGGAGCAAAAGTCTGGCTGGACATAAAACCTTCAGCCTATTCCATGAATATCTCTTACTCGAGATATCCATTCCAAAACACCATCCTTACATTCATCTACCAAACTTTAAAATCATACTGCAAGAGCCAATAAAATACTAATCGACTTTAATATCAATATTGGTCCAAAGGTTTTCTCTTAATTGATCTCAGATCACTGAGGATTACTTTTCTAGAACCAATACAGAGCCTAAAAGGTCTCTACCTTCCATCTAACTCCCACTACCTCTTTGTAAACCCTTTACCACCAATGAGAACAATTCTCACATGTAGCTTTACCAAGTCCAGACTTGATTCTGATGCATATAGTCAATGTTTATTTTCATGGCTTCTTGCCGCTTCCTGAATCAATGTCTAACATTAACTCCATATAGGTCAAGGATGATTTTTTTCTACCAAGAAAACTCCAAGTTCACCTTCAGGCATCAACCATACTTAAAAGGTGACCTAGACATCCTTTCCGACCCATTTAGAAGATGTGCTAAAAGGTCACTACTTAATTGAGCCTGAGTTCCCATCCTTGGTTCATTGATTTCTAGATTGACTTCACCAAGCTCAATCGTTCTATAATTCCCACGACCTATGAGAAACTATTTCTCTAGAATGGTTGTCTATAGAAAAACGAACACACTTCGCTTCTCTGAATCATAGAACTATTATCTTATTGAAATTTACAGGATACACAATGAACCTATACTTGTACCTTTTGGGTGTTGTCTATCTTGCTAAGTAACTCTTACAAAACAAGATACCCTGCTACGTAACTCTTACGTAAGTAGGACAACTCCAAGTCTTAACTTATTTAAGATGCGGCTTCCTTCCTTTCTGTATCGCATACGGAATGGAAGGAACAACTTTTGATGAAACTCTACTTAATAAGCAGTTGTATTTGGAGCAGATACTCACAGATATAGATCGATAACACTCATAAGCCCAACATGGCACTCAGGTCAAAGGACTACGAATACTACTCAACTAGAAAGACTCTCTATTAACGACTTTATGGGATGTCTATTGGAGGTCTTTGTGAGTTTATTCAGTATTCAGTTCTTACTGAATACCTATATCTCTATACGAGTTTTCACTAAACTCATGGTCTGCTAAGACTAACCATCTGGACCATCCAAATATAGATATACACCAATCTATATATTTATTAAGGTATTCACTAACAGACTAGCATCAGTGATGACAGATCATGAACATAATATTTGAGAACATATTTACATAATGACATTTCCTAGCACTATTTGCAACTCTTTGCAAATACGTCATTATTAATATATTCTCAGATTTTTGTCTCATTTCAGTGCCAACTCTTAGTATTTATAACTCTCAGTATTGCTAATTCTTAGCACTGATATAAACTCATTTAGACTAGATCTGAACTCTTTCAAATCATACAATGTCTGAAATGTTACAAACATCTTACCATATATAAAATATAATATTTAATGAAATGATAATGCTAGTATAAATATTAACAAATATTCATATATAAAGGGATGGCACGTAAGTACAAATTTCAACATGATATGTGTTCGATAACTTAAAACCCGCTAAAACTCTCACTCAGCCATTTTCATTCTAAACTGCACCAAATGGTTACCTAAGGCTCTATACTTATGCAACGACTAAACTAGCATCGCACAATGTGAGTAGGTCACATAGCGTCTAAACTAACAACACCCATTATAACATCTAAAGACATCTCAATGGCTATACAACGGAATTCTACATCACCTACATATAGCGAGACAATCCCCCGTACACATAGAGTGACTCACATGACTCGACAACTTAACTTCTCAAAGTTAGTGACACACCCTACAATACTTGCCTATACGTATGGGATATACCGGCCATATCTTAAACTATCACCACACTATAAATCTGAGGGTACTAATGGCCTTTGAAAACTAATTTAATAACTTTAAAAACTGTTTTTCAAACTGAACAAAGAAATTCATAATTATAACATTATACAAAAATTGTAAATGGTACTTATGCATTTAAGATCACATAAAACATAAAATTCAAATATGTTGAAATATATTAAACGAAAGATAAACAATTATAGATTTTCAATCACCAAATGCTCTAAGCTCAATTCTTCTCCAAAAATTTTCCTTCTTTTACCACTCTCGATTTCCTTCACCTATATGCCACAAATGATATTTAAAACCTTTAATAAATTCTAAAATTACACCTAAACTAGTAAACACCCTAATTGGCTTACAAAGCCCGAATTAACTCCACTTTCTAGTTTTTCCTTTTCATAGACATTCAATCTTATTTAATTCACTATCCGAAGCCATAAAATTGCTTAACACTCTTATAATTCGGTTGGATATAATTGTCCTTCATCTTACCAAGAATGGACAACTATGTCTCCTTTACTTCATTCTTGATTTTTCATCATCCATATACATGCAATTGACACAAAGAATCATTCATACATAACAATTGAACCAAAACACCACTCTAACCCTCAAATCCCTAAAATGGCCGAATTCACCATCTTCCACCCAACATATTCCTTTTCTCAATTTCCTGTTCCAATGACATTCAAATCATGTCAATTTAATTCTAATGCCATAATAACATTCAATTGAAGTCTCTACATCAAAATCACACTAAACTCTAATTCATACCTTACTAATTCCTTTAGTTTAGTGTCTCATTGAGCTCCAAACTTGAATTCAACTCAAATCTAAGTCAATAATTCAAACAAAGACATTAATTGAAGTAATCTTGAAAAATCATATACCACCATCACTAAATAATATTTTTCTTACGTCTTTTCATTAGATTTTTCACTAGTGCATGATCTATTTAACCTTAGAAACTTGAGCTTAGCTTGATTTTAACTTGATCATGCATGCAAAATCATGAAAAAGCCTTGAATTTAATCCTGGAAAAGGTTCTGCAAGTCTCCCCCTTTTGTCTCCAAATTTTGCCAATAATCTCCCCTTTTTGTTTCAAATTTTGCTTTTCATTTAAAGAAAAAATTTCCAGCACCTATTCACCTTATATAGTGCCCTCTAAAATGTCTAATGTTTCCCTTAACTAAACTTTAAATATCAAAGATACTATTGGTTAGAAATGAAGGCATATGATTGGTCCATTTCTAACTATTTGACTAAACTAGTTAAACCAACCAAATTATACTTTTAACTTAGCAATCCATGAGCTTATTCCTCATTGGTTCATTTAAAAAGGCATGGATTATGTTTCTTAACAAAAACCTGTTCCACGTATAAGGCTTACTTGGAATTTCTGTGTGCTTAAGTTGAATTTTCCATTTCTAAGCCAATAGAAAATTTTCGAAAATACTCCATGACCATTCGACTCCCCAATCGACTGTGAAATTACTAATTTAGGTCTAATATCTCTCACCCACACCATAAAAAAAATATTTCTAGTTGTGTTGAAATTGGGTAACCCTACGATTTGTTTATCGCTTTATATCGAAATCTAGGTACCTACGCTACTAATAGGGATCGGTTATTGCAATTTAGGTATTTGAAATGTTCAGTGATGTTTGAGTAAATATTAATACATCCTCTATATATACTATTGATATTTTTGAATATGGGTTGAAAATATCATTCATAATATTTTGAAATTCCGATGGTGCATTTTTTAAGCAAAATGGCATGATATTCTATTCATATTGATCAAAAGGAAAATTAAAGTCGGTTTTGTACCTATCTGCTTCTTCTATTTGAATTTGCCAAAATTCTGATTTCACATCAAATTAAGAAAATATTTTTGCATTATAAAGTCTCTTGAGTAGATCTCTTTTATTAAGAATAGGGTATCTAATCTATTGAAGAACTTGTTTAATGGTTTATAATTTATAACTAATCGTGGAGCTCCTCTTTCTAATTTAGCTTGATTTTGAACATAGAAAGCAGAGCATGACCATGGTGATTTTGACTTTCTTATAACGTTTTTATCTAAGAGTATTTGAATCTCATTTTTACAATATTCAAGTAACACATGATTCATTTAGATTGGTCTTGCTTTTGTTGGAATGAATATTTCATTGAATTCTTTAATGTAAGGGAGACTAATTGAATGTTTTTTCTATTCCAGAATGCATTGAAAAGGTGAGAACAAACTTCTTTAAGAATCTGTTCTTCTAACCTTTTTATTTTTTCTTGAATTTCTTTAGATTTTATTTGTTGTTCTATTTTAAGACAATTGATCTCTTTTGCCAGAAATTGAATAGATATTTTTTGTTTTAAATTATATTAAGACTTGGGTATAAAGTTGAATTTTTTAGTTCATTTATTTCTTTTTCTTTAGATGATACTACAAATTTGAATTTTATGATTTTATCTAGTATTTGAGTTGTTATATCTGTTGAATCCACTGAAAATGGGTAAAATTGAGTTAAGAATAGGGTTCCTAAAATTATACTATAAGTAATATCCTTGACTAGAATAAATATATTTAAACATAATCTATCTTGACATATATGGGCATTTGACAGTTTATATCTGATATTTAATTTGGCTCCTAATGCTCCATGTAGCTTTTTAGAGGTTTTTTAATAATATTTTGTAAGAATTAATCCTTCTTGATTACAGTTTTGATGAACTACTAATTCTATTGTTTGAATTTTAAAATTGTTATCTATTACTAATGTTATAAAACAAAACTATTTTTGGTATTCTATTTTGTTATTGAGTTTATAAAATTACTTTTGTTTGCTTGAGATGTAGAAGGTTGTGATATAGTTTGATTAATAGCTTGGAGATTTAAAACATCTATTTTGAGTATAATATTTTCAAATTGAATTTTTTATATTTGTATCTTGATTTTTTTTTATTTCTTCTTTTAGATATTGAACTGTTACTACTTTGGGAATTTTTTGAAATTTATCAAAAATGTTTTGAATACTATAAGGTTCTAATTCTTCTATGTTTTGAAATTTTGAGATAAATTTGTATCTTTTAATTTTAATAAGTATTCTTTCTTTATTTGCCTCTTGAATTTTATCTATTATATCTAATAAATATATTTTTTGATCACTGGTTATTGTTTTTACTTGATCTAATCAACATAAATAATTTTTTACACAATCATTTGAATTTTCTGAGTCTTCTGAATATTTGATCTTCTAATTATGAATTTGATGTTTCTTGATCTAAGTAATCTAATATTTGAATTCTGACTTCTTCATCTAGTGCTAATTCATTTAATGTTTTTTTTTTAATTTTGCATTGATTTTTATAATGTTATTTTTCTCCATATTTAAAACAAGTAGGAATTTTAGTTTTTCTTGATTTTGTTTTGTAGGTTGAATTATTCTTAAATTTTTTATTTTATTGTTTCGGGTAATATTATCTATAGGGTTTAGATTTGTACGTTTTTTTGAATTTTTTATTTCTTTTTTGTTTTGAGGGTGCTTTGTTTTCTCATAGCCATATTGAGTACAAAAAAATCCTAATTCTTTTTTGGATTGTTGAAATTCTAATTTTATTTTTTACTTTAATTTAAGGTCATTACATAATTTCAATCCTTCATTAATAATGTAATTGATTATTTCTCCATAAGACATTTGATCATAGGGAATATATCCATTATTAAGTTGTTTAATTTTGGTTCTAACTTTTTTTTGCAAATAATTTAGGAAGTTATAAAAGTGAATCTACATTTTTAAAAAGATTGATTACAATCATTTCTTGAAAATATTCTTGTAAGAAATATATTTTTATACCAACTAAAAGCTTAAAGTGTTGGGTGGGTTAAATTTCTTAAATTTTCTTCCAATCTTTCTTGAAATTGGACAAGGTTTTTTATAAAATATTTGATTATTGCATATATTAATGTATTGATTGAATCAAGTTGTCCTATTGAATGGTATGTACTTTCTATTTTGACTATATTTTGAATTGTTAATGTATATTTAATGTATATCCCTCAAGGATTGAGTTTTTTTTTTACATAAATTTTTAACTTCCAAATTTTAATTCATTGATATGGTCAATTTAATAGTGTAAATTTAAAATTAGTAGTAGCATTTAATATTGCCAATTCTACATCATTAAATTGTTTGAAATTATAGAATAAAAATTTATCACCATTTTAAGCTAAAAATTTTATTTTAAAATAACCTAGTTATATAAGGATGGCAATTTTTGAATCTAGGTATTGATTAATTCGAATTCGATTTCAAATTCGTTGTATAATTTCGGAACTTGAGATACACTCGTATTTTTTAGGTACGGACCGCGTTCAGATTTAAATTCAGTCGGATCCGGATAATCTGGCCTGAATTTTAACCCAATTTTTTTATCAATTATTTTTTTTCAATTGTTAGTCGAGCTTCTGCACTGTTGTCACGAGTCCAAACTTAGAACTACTACTTGACATTTGATGAGGTTTACAAGGATCACTGACAATAAGAACACAAATATGATGTGGGTATATGTGCAGGCAACTTTTACTTTCCACAGGTGAGGAATCGGGGAAAAACAAAAACTATTTTGAAATGAACAAGGTGCAAGAGATGCAAACTATTCTGCAATTAGTGATATAACTTATAAGGCACAACAACAATTTCGAAGTATAACTTGGCCATTTATTAACCATTGCATATGTATATTTTCAAACAAACAGATGCCCACTAGCTCACTACTCGTTTAGGACATGTGCTTTTCAACTTTCAACCATATTAATTCATTTTCCTTTTGCGCTTCATTCTCAAAACAATAAAACAAACAAACAAACAAACAAAGCAATTAAGAGATTCAGACGAGACTGAGGAGAGAGTGTCGGGTTCAGCTAAATTAGCTTAGGCTTTAATCGAGACAGAGACAGACCTTGACTGCTTAAGATGGAGAGCGATAAGTCGATGACAGAGACAGAAGCAGCGCTACAGCTGCTTGAGAGAGAGAGGCTGAATTGAACTTGAATCTGCTTGATGAAGAAGAATTGGGAGCTTGAGAGAGAGACTGAATCGAAATGAAAAAGAATTAAGAGCGTTTCCCGATTCAAATTTGGATTTATTATTTAAGTTTAGAATAAGGATCAAAAAGCCCAGATTTCTGGACCACATTTTTTAAGATCTTAAAAAACTTTAAATCCGGCCCAAATAAGAGTTTTAAAAATAAAAAATAAAACCCAAATTCAGAAGAAAACAAATTGAATTTTTTTAATCCAATTTCTTTCAATTTTCCATGATTATCTTATAGTTTCAATGTAGTAGTCCACATTTTTGTAAAAATTAATAATTTAGAACCTCAAAACTCTAATTATTTGAAAACCATAAAAATTTTCCAAATCTTAGTATAGATCCGAATTCTTTTACCATTCCTACACCCATCCCTAAATTGTATAATTTGTTCTTTCTTTTTCTATTGTATAAATAGTAATAAAAGTGAAAGTTTTCCTGATCATATCATCAATTTTTCTTTTATTATCATTTTTTTTTAAGATTTTAATTCTCTTACTAGTGCAATGTTAGAAGAATCAACCTAAAGGCTTATCGACAACATTACTCTATGCACACCTTGCTCCAAAAGTACCAAAACTCAAGATAATCAAGCAAAAAAAAAAAACAGAGAGAGGCTACATTGTAAAGGAAGCTGGTAAGAATGCATTGTTGCATGTATCTTTCAAAATGACTTTTCCAATGTTTAATTACATAAATTCAAGTTTGATAAGACTGCCCTATAACAAGGTATAACTAGCTTCTAGCTACTGTGCATGTTCCCAGGCTTCTAAACCAAAAATAGCAGAAAATTACTGAGCCTGATTTGCCATATTCCGCAGCTTAGGCAACATCTGCTCCGCAGCTGATTCTCTTGCTTCACGAGGATTGGAATGTAAGTCACCAGCAGTTGAACATTCAAAATCAATTCCTTTCACAGTTACATGTGCTAGGAATCCACCTTTAAATGGGAAATCAAATCAGATTAGTTAAATCCTGCATAAAAGTCAGAATTAGTTTGTTATGTCCTACTGCATATTGAATTATAACATCTAACGGCAATATTCCAGATATATCATACACTACCAGAAAGATCCAACCAGCCATGACAAGAGTCCAAATGCTTACCATAAAAAAACCAGCCTTCCTACATCTCCCTTAAGGTCAAATAATGTTAAGGTATTAAATAAAATTACAATCTTGTGATTGATTTTAAGTTAGACCTTGTTTGATGAATTGTGGCACAATTAGTTCGTTAGTAAACAAAACAGACTAAGAAAAGTAATTATAGCTTCTCATTTTACAGGCACTTGCTGAATTCAAAGGATCTTACCATCTGAAGGTGATACTCGATAAGTTGGTAATATCCAATTGTTCTCATAACATATGTCATCCAGTTCCTGCTGAATACAAAATAAATAAGAAGCTTGAAAGAACAATCACTCCATGATATCACAAATTTATACTAAGAATGCTATGAAATTTACCGGACCATAAAGATGGGATATGGCAATTGACCAATAGATGTAAGATCACTAACACTAAGTGTGACTATACACAGGGCTCAAGCTCAAGAAATCACTCGATCATAAGACTGTCAGGTAGCAGCATCCAATGCTCAAACATAATAACAGAAACTTGCCTGACAAGAATTTTTCTTAACAAGTACAGCCTCTGACAATCGCTTCATTTTGATAGACTGGGGCAAACTTTGTTTTTCAAAATATTGATAAGTCCTCTCCTGAGCCAGATTTCCATGGCAAATCTCATTACAATCTTCTTGTAAACATCCTACCTTCAGTCCAGAATCATCTTCACCCCCTGCAACAAGTTTGTAGAAAAAAGAGAAACTATAAAGTAAAGTTACTAAAATCTCACAAGGAAAGCTGTAACGCAGCCTGTGCCTATTATCATCCACCAAGATAAATGTGCAGCAGGTTCTCAACCTTTTTTCAAATTGAACAAATGACTATCCATGCAGAATTAATCATTCAAGTGGTTTACAATCAAAATCCAGATTTCTATACACAGACTTTTAATTAAAAAAAACATGTATTTAAAAAAAACATGTATTTAAAAAAACATGACCCAAAATAACAAGTAAACGCAGTTTAGTTTGAGAGAGCTCTTTGTATTTATCATGTGCTTGTGGATATTTTCCCTCTTTAAGTATTTAGGAGAAGTAGCATTTCCCCAGGTTTGCTTCACAGTCAGTTTTACAAGGAAAACCTAATGAGATACACAACTAGATCAATGAAGAGGTGCTTTAGTCACTGACATGCATGAACATAGAAAGCATTGGGTCTTAAATAATAGTGTTGTTTCTGGGAGCTGCGAGCAACTATAGTTCGTATACTGCAAGAAAGGAAGCTAGAGGCTGCTGACTTGTTATGCTAAATGAAATCTTCAGGTTGATAACATAATAGTTTTTTAGCCTCTTAAAACAAATAAGTGAAACTCATTTCTCCAAAGCAAGTTTATTTTTCTAATGAAAATTGTGAATTTTTTATGAAGTCCTAAGAACCAACTAAGAAACCTTTAAGTTTTGTTCAGATGGCAGCTTAATCCCAGGTTTTACAATACAAAACTGATAAGACTTTTCCAGCTAGACTAGCTGACAGCTTCACTTCAACTCAAAGAATGTCAAATGTCTCTTCATTTATTTTTGTTAAATATCTCTTCATTCACTTTCCCATGCATGTTAGGGGGATCTCCCAAAATGAATGTTTATTGTCAATGGAGATGCTCTAATACCATATAATAGAAAGAGAAAAAAAAAAAGCCATGCAAGTCGAGAAAACTAATAGGACTACGTTGTCATTATGTTAATATTCTATGAACCATTACTGGCAAAGTAAATAAGGAAAATCTAACACCACTACAAAAAGCTGATAAGAAAATATTAATATAACTAAGAAACATTAATACGACTAAGGAACACATACATGACCCTATTAAGCACAACCTAACATCCCATTATTTTCCTAATTTAGCTTTAACATTTACAATTACACAACAAGAAGGAAACATTCTCAATAACTAACGGCTTCTAGGAGCACAGCTCATAGGAGGCTAGTTTCTACAGGATCCACTTTTAACCCAAAAAATAAGCTATTTAAAGGATAAGGACTGGAACCGACAGAAGGCATTGAATCCCCAATAGAGATTGACATGTCAACAAGTAGTTTTTACTTCGTTACTATTCTTGCTTAGACAAACTATCAGAAACCCCTGTTGAATTTTTCTCCATTTATTTTTATCTAATAGGTATCCATTGATATAAATTTCTGGGTAACAAGTTTTTTTTTTCATTAGATTACCATCATATCTAAATGACTTTGATTGAACATGCAGGGATGAAGCCCCAAGGGGAGTCCTCAATGGCAGCACCTAGGTACAACATTCAGAAAAGATTCCAATTTCCTAAATATCATTAGGAAAATAGCCTGTTTCTTTCTCTTCCTCAGCCAACCCACCAATATTGAAGGCACATGATCCAAAGGAAGTTCAAAGAAATTACCATACCAGACAATAATAACCAGTTTTTCAGTATGTCATTAATGGTTAAGACATGCAAAATAGAAAACAATGAAATATGATCAAAGAACAAGTAATGAAACAAAAATTACGAAGACTGAAATGCAAAATCATACCACTCAAAATACTCTGGATTTTTTTGTCACATAGAGCAATTTCATCCTCTATATTGCGTTGCTGAAGAGTCTGCAAACCATAGCAAAGATACAATATGGTGACATCAAAAGTTCTAACTTGTGGTATTCTCTAAAGATTAAAAAATCTGTGAAAGGCAAATATATGGAAGCATTAAATAATTATAGTATGCAAAACACCACTTGATAGATGCATTTAGGAACTCAACATGTTTCAAAATACAAAAGATGTAATGATTGGAGACTCCCATCAATACAACTTCTACTGATGTAAGATACAGAAAGGTAAAATTTAGAATTGGTAGATTTATAAAATGTGATGTAGGTTTTAAGCCACAGCTGATTGCACGAGACTAACAACCAAGGTACTTGCCATCAGCCAGCTAAGTGATAATGCATATATTCCTTTATTAACCCAGGATCCACCTTTTTTAACCCAACAGAAACCACCTAACAACGTGATACCCTCAAAACCCAAGAGACTAGTTTGTTAGGGATACACATAACCACAAATAAGTTCAGGGCTCACCCTATCTGTATCCCTTGTGGGCTTGTGACACAATGCAAGGGCTACCAACTAATACCTCATCTACAGAACAAATACAGTTGAACTCTGCAAAACATATAGCCCACCATGTCTATGTGATTATATTAAAAGAATATGCATTCTGATCTTTGCTTCAGAGGTAAGAAAAACAGCTTACCAGTTTATTCCTTCTAGTAAGAAGAGCTCTCAATGCAGTTTGTGACATGTTTTCCCTCAAAGATACAGTGCTTTCCAGTCTGTTAATATCTCTGGTTTTGGACTGATCAGTGACGACAGCACAATCACTTATTGGCTTCTCATATTCGTCTGAACAGATCATCTCACTGTTAGTTTTCTTATTCAATGCATTTTCACCTCTGCATTCAGTAATGCTTGGCATCCTCACTGGGCCAGCCATCTCAACCTGCATACCCAAAGATTTCCATGATTAGAAGAAAGAAAAGCTTACGAGAGAGACCAAAAAGAGAGTTCTTTTAGTTAAATCTTAAACAAAGTATCAAGGAATTTGTTTCCTTTTATCAAGTGTTTAGATTAAACTCAGAAGTATCAAAAGTTTTACGCATGCTCATCAATCTGCAACATTCATATTTTGAGCTAAGGTTTTCCTCGGCCAAAATTTGCACAGCTTGTTTTAATCAACATGACCATTCAGCAACCTTCAATTTAAATCGTCAACAATAATTTCATACAAGTACATGTTTACTACATTGAACTCTTAGACTGGTTCAATGATCAAAATCATTTTCTTTTAGGAAAATAGGTTTGCAATTGAACATTATGGTGGAGACCAGTCCCATTATGTCATCATGCGAGCATTCAATCACTGATAACATGTACACACTTGATACTAAATTCAAAATCAACATACATGCATTGTGTATACATGGTATCACATAATTGGATGGCTGCTTAATAAAGCTATGTAAGACTTTCTCCCTCTTAAAATAGAAAAAGCTCACAAAGATCCTGTTGCTGAAGTGGATACAGAAACCTAACCTTAGCCTTGTTGCCAGCTGTACCATTTGAATCACTCTTCACATAGGAATTCATCATATTTTGGTGATCATCAAGTCCGAATCTAGTAGCAACATTCTTACATTCGTCTTCATTTTGAGGGTGATTTACGGTGCAGGCATCCTCATTTATACTAGGCCCAGCACAAGGACCAGATAAACCATTCATGGAACATCCATTCTTTTCCGTCTGTTTTGGTGATGTAGTACTTTTATCTGCACTGCTTTCAAGATACTCTACTATGTCACTTTGTACACGCAATCTGCTTTCTTGCTCATAAGGTTCTGCTATCCTCTCAGAGTTATTTACATTTGCACTTCCCAACTCCAACCTTTGATCCTGAAATCTATTAGAAAGCCCTTCTCTGCAATGAATCATAATAGTTTAATTAATTGGATCCAAGACCATGTCTAAAATCAAAAGTCAAAAGTCAAAAGAACAAAGAACTTAGTTGCTGCTAAGATAATTACAAATATAATAGCCAGAATGCTTAGGTTTTCTGTAATTGATAGAACTACTGAAGCCTGGAAGCCATTTCTTCCTGTCTAGCTAAACCAGGTCTAAATAAGTAATCTAGCAACTGAGCTGGTTCAATAAGCCCTGAACAGACACCAGATTCCTATAAAAAAGCTAGCAACTGTGCTGGTTTTATGGATGCTTGCATATATGAGATGAATGGGCATGAAGAACAGGCAGACTTCCTGGAATAGAGTATGTTTCAAAGACAAACTCTCTCGTCAATAATAAATTATTACTATTTTCAAGGATAAACAATCATCTCAAGCAAGAAGTTATTTATCTTTTCAACAGGATTAAGTTTTCTATTTATGGTGTTTTAAAGCATATAGAAAGGGAGAGGATGGGAGAAGAAACTGTCCCCTAGGAACCATTCAACAGCACTCCAAGAGAACTAAATTACAGCTTAACAAAAAAACATATCAAATTAAAAAGAAAAATCACTTACTAAAGACAATTACACACACAGAGAGAGAGAGAGAGAGAACAAGAGAACATCAGACATCAGGAATGTCACTGAAGCTGAGAAAGTATCCAAGGTTGAATCTTCATCTGGAGATCAACATTGTGGCAAACAATTGGCTTGATGAGAGAACTCTAAGATGATACAGACAAAGAAATGTTCAATTGGCATGTCCTGAATGCACGTGGTTACTACTGACAGAGAAGAAACAGTTACGCACTATGAGAGAGCTGCATTTTGTTTCCAACAATTTAGAAGAATTATTTAACACAGAGTGGAGATCCCTTTAATAAGACTAAGCCCAACTTTAAAGTTTTTCATTTTTATGTGTTTCATTCTTGACACAGAAATTCTTTCTTGTCTAGAAAGTAACTACTAATAAGATCATGATGACTACTTAGTTTGAAATTTTTGGCTAGACAAAAAGATATAAGCTCTCTAAAGTGAACCTGTAGTCAGTACCTCTTTTTGGTCCTTTCTCTCTTTAGATAGGTACTTTCAGTACTGCAAAAGCTGTGATGCTAATGGTCATATGTCACAAGGAGTTAAAAGTTTTGGAGTGAAAGTTGGAGGTTTTCTAGGTTGATATTAGAACTTTCTTCGACATGCCAGTTTATTTCCTTAGTCTTGTTTGATTTTGTTTATGAGAACTTACAAAGAATTAGATTATCATATAGAGCTTCAAGCTCCTTGATTTACAGGTAGTTCTTTATAAGTGAGAACCAGGAACCAGTCTTTTAAATAAGATTGGCATGTAAATCCTATCATTGACATCTGTGGACACCTCACATTTGAACATACTTTGGTGCATTTCACCAACAAGTCATCAAAATTTGAGATCCAAAACACCACACCAGAAAAGTACTAAAACCTTTTTAGACAATTTACCACGATCACAATCTGCAGTTCTACACAATGTAAAGAAAACATTAAGCAGCAGAAGTACATTGATAGCTACCAACACCTACCTAATCTAAAGTTTTAAGCAAAACAATCCAAGAGGTAGTAACTGGCTAAAAGTTAATTAGCCATTTGTGACTCTCAAAAGGTAAGTGAAAAATCATACACGACACATGGAACCTGGAAGTAATAGACCCTAGGTCAGGGTCTCCCCAAAAAACCATTGGGGCTGCCTTTAGGCAAGACTCAGGATTATGTTTACAAAAGAAAAAGTATGCATGTTTGGGGAATTGATATCCATGAAACTACTACACTGCTGGTAAAAGTAAATGAACCAAAACAAAGTAAATGGTTTAGATCACATTGATTAAGCTTGGACGATACCACAACATAGTAACTAATAAAATTAAATGTCCATAAAGTTAGAAACCCTACAGAACTGAATTTTAAGAACTTTCCTTCAACTAAGTGCAAAATCAAGCATAATTGTATTTCAATGCAAAATATATTATGAGGATCCACTTGAAGCAGATAAATTATGATTTTTACATCTGAAATGTAGGGATAATAATATGCCCACACACCTAGAAAGCCAGTCTGACATAATCCCAGAGTAGGGAAGAAGATGAAAGTAATCAACAACTGGGGTAACAGTCCATTGCCCTGAACTCCTTGTGACCAAAGGGCCCTGCAAGCTGCTCAAATCGCAAGACAAGATCATCAGGTAATGTAAAGCAAATTGCTGTAATAAATTTGATCATCTTAATTATTTATAATCATTTTATTTGCCTATTCGAAGTCCAATGCAAAAAAAAAATTGTTGCAAACCCACTAAAACGAAATTATAATAATTGGTGTCCATGCTCATAGCAGAAGCAATACATTTGGTGCTTCGTATAATTTGAATCAGAGAAGGGGCAGATTCACAAACACCACCAAAAAATTATACAAGACCATCTTATATATTTTCTTCCAGGTATAATGAGGATCAGGTCATTAACTCACACAAATTCAAATAGCATTGAGAAAGTGAAAAAGAAAAAAAGGAGTGAAACAAGCAATCCCACCCTGACCTACTAAGCAGATGGTCCATAAGAAAATCAATATTTATGATGTCTCAAGTTATCAACCATTATGACCAAAAAACACATATACAACATGTCTAAAGACATGGATAGAATTACCTATCTGACCAAAGAAGCAACCAAGGAAAAGTAGAGTACAGATTTAAACTGTAATGTGCTAACCACTAGAAAGATCTAAATGGTAAAAGCAATCTGGCAAAACCTTCTACTCAGCTTTTTTTATCCCTTTCGACTGTTTATTCACAACTTGACAGCAAGTACGTATTTTATGGTGTCAAGTGTAATCATCACTGTTTCTCTTGGTTATTTCTTTGATGAGACAGATAACACTATCCATGTATTATGAGCCAATGGCTACAAAGATCTAAATGTTTAAAACCCATGCAGCAAAAACTCAAGAAGAAAAAAGGAAGATAAATAGGTTGGAGAAACAGACTAGCATAGTATCCAAAATCAGACTAGAACCAGGAAAAGGAAAAATGCATGGTCAGTAGGGTCAGACTAGAACCAGACCTGTCAATGGTATCTTTAATTGGAATTTGAATAACGTCATCATTTTTGGATTGGGTGCATTGCATCATATAAAACCGAGCCATTGTCTTTTCCTTACTCAGAGAATATACAACATCACTCTCGATAATGATAAGATCACTTCGATTAATTCCTGTTCAACATACAAGAATCATATTCACCCATCACCCAAGTCCTTTAAAAGTATAAAAACATAAAAGAAAAAAGCTAGTAATAGATTATTAATAAAACCACTTTCCAGTGCAATAAGTCCACATCATCTGGTAGGGAGGCCAAAGTACACTAGCATTCTTTAGGCAAGAGGCAGTCAAGTAATTAATAATGTTCAGAGCTTCAAACTTGGTTGAGTGAAAGTGCATATGAAATAAACTGCAGAAGATAATATCTTCAAAAGCTAAATGATGAATGAATATAGAAGTTATATATTGTTTTATAAGCCGATATAACCCAAACAAATAACTAAAGCACCCACTGAAGTACAATTAAGTTAACCAAACAACCAGTCAAGTCACCCCTAAGAACTGAACACTGAAGTGCTCCAGCAGATATAAGTTTCAGTGATGTGCCAATAGATTGAAGTGCCAACAGCTTTTTCCTCATTTCTGCCAAGAGATGTCCCCTATCTCCTTGCCACTAGCTAAGGCATGTCTTTACTTTCAGCACATCCAAAATCCAACAAGAGGACACCAACCTCAGCAATAAAAGCAAGGCACATCTATAGGGATAGGGACCAGAGAATATAGCTCCACAGCGGCATCAAAGGCACAAGCTTGTCCACGCACACCTGATGTATCTAATTTAGTAAAGGAAGAGAAACTGAGGAAAGGATGAGAAGGAGAGACAAAGAGAGCAATCCCTAAAAGAAACAATCAATTAGGCTCCTGATGGCAAGTAACATGGAGAAGAGTAGTGGTCTAGGAGTAGAATGATTTGGGCCTAGGAATTCTCTAGTAAACAGATACAAAATGAATTACTCAAACAAGATTCAAGCTCTTCATTTGAACAGAAAAAATAAAATAAAATAAAATAATCAAGCTCTTTAGAGGTTTTTTTTTCAAATGAAAACATGAAAATTGAAGAAAAGAAATATAAAATTGTTGGAAAGTAGGGATTTTGTTGTGATATAGCTTAATCTTAGGAGATTTGATTAGTTGCAAATAGTGTGATTTGGTCAATAATATAAAATAGGAAAGTTAATTATATGTAAAATAAGAAAGTAAATAGGAAAACTAATTATATATAAAATAGAGAAGTTAATTATTAGCTACGTATTGTAGGAGGATTTTTCTAATTCTTTGAGTTGTAATTTCCTCTATAAAAGGACCCCATGTAAAGCATTGTATTTTCTCTCTTCCAAGTTTATATGATATCAGAGCCAAACTCGCTTCTTAACTTTTTCAAAAAAACCTAGTTGTCCTTTTGCACAACTCAATTACCCACCGTCTGGAGTATCATCTGAGTCATCTCATTCTTTCAATAATCCGTCCAAAGTGTTGTCGAGAAAAAAACTAGTGGGGCTATAGATACTTCAAACTTAATTGCTTCTGAAACTGTTGCTAACAAGGCAACAAATTATCCGAAGAAAATTTCCAAAAAGCCACTAGTTTGGTGTGATTACTGTAACCGCCCTCGCCACACCCGTGAGACCTACTAGCAAATCCAGGGCAAGCCCACAAATTGGAAAAGCAGCATGACTGGAGACAAGACAATCCGTGTAACACCCACTCCAATGAAGTCGAAGCAAGTCCCTTCAGCAAGGAGCAGATGGATCATCTTCTTAAATTGCTAATATTCAATTCATCATCTGGTATTCCTAGTAACTCTTTTGCTCAAACAGGTAGTGCATCTAATGCCCTTTCTTGTTGTTCAAACATCACTCTATGAATTATTGATTCTGGAGCTTCTGATCATATGACTAGTCTTTCTAAATTATTCAGTACCTACTCACCTTGTTCTGGTATAAAAAAAAGTTAAAATTGCAAATGGTAGTTTCTCACCAATTGTGAGAAAAGTTTTGATAAAACTCTGAGAAAATTGATCTTAAATTTGTCCTCCATGTTCCTAAACTAGCCTGTAATCTTTTATCTGTGAGTAAACTTTCAAAGGAGTCTAATTGTCGTGTTATCTTCTTTGATTCTCACTGTGAATTCCAAGGCCAGAGCTCGAGGAAGAAGATTGGCAGTGCTATAATGATAGGTGGACTTTACTACTTTGATGGTAACACCTCTAGTAATAAAAAAGCTCAAAGCTTTAGTAGTGTCAATTCTATCGCAAATAAAGCTTTAGCATTCTAGACTAGGACATCCTAGTTTTCAGTATCTTAAATACTTATTTCCTACTTTGTTTAAAGGTTTGGATTGTTCTACTTCTCAATGTGAAAGTTGTTATTTGTCTAAGAGTCATCGTACATCTTATTTTCCAAAACCCTATGTTCCTTCGAAACCATTTTATTTAATTCATAGTGATATTTGGGGACCTTAAAAAATCACTACTATTTCTCGAAAAAAATAGTTTGTTACATTTATTAAAGATCATACTCGATTATGCTGAATATATTTGATGAGTGAGAAATTTGAGGTAGGAAAACTATTTAATGATTTTTATAAAATGATTGAAACTCAGTTTCAAACTAAAATCAATATTCTTCATACTGATAATGGAACTGAGTATTTTAATGAACACGTTGGAACTTTTTTAAAGAAAAATGGTATTCATCATCAATCTACATGTGTGGATACCCCTTAACAAAATGATATTGCTGAAAAAAAAAAATAAACACTTACTTGAAGTGGCTCGTGCTATAATGTTTTCAATGAATGTCCCAAAATATCTTTGGGGAGAAGCTATTTTAACAGTTTCGTATTTGATAAATAGGATGCCAACACGAATTTTGAAATATAGCACACCTTTAGAGGGTTTCAAAAAAAAATTTCCTCTATCCCGAATTTATTCGGATTTACCACTAAAAATTTTTTGCTGCACTATTTTTGTCCATTTTCCAACCACTCTCAGTCCAAATTTGATCCATGAGCTGAGAAGTGTATTTCATTAGGTATGCTCCATACAAAAAGGGATATAAGTGTTATAATCCCTAAACCAAAAAAATTCATATTAGTATGGATGTCTCTTTCCTGGAAAACAAACCTTATTTTCACAAAAATTCTCTTTAGGGAGAGAAAGGAGTGGAAGACAATTTTTGGAATCTATCCATTATTCCATTACCAAAAAACTATCCTGGATAATACTACTTCCTCTCCAAATCCTACTATTATTTTTGAAAAACAATGTGAGGAAAGTTTTGATAAAATTATTGGAAATCCTAATAAACAATTGCCAAACATTGATTTATCTTCAACAGAGAGAGAAACACTACAAACAGATCAAAGAAATCAAAATACTGAGCATCTGGTATATACTAAGAGGAGACCCCATCAAAGAAGTCAAGGCTCGTCTATAATTCTAGAACAAGATTAATCTCCAACTCCAAGAACAGCTACCCAAGATATTATAAGTATTCCTACTTCTAACTCAAATTTAATTCCTGTTTCTAATATGCCATCAGACCTAGATATTCCTATAGTCCTTAGAAAAGGAACCCAAACCTACACAAAGTTTAATTCCTGTTTCTCATTGCTAAATACTTATCTTATGAAAAACTTTCTCACCATCATAAGGATTTTTCCTCAAAAATCTCGCACCTGTTTGTTCCTAAAAATATTCAAGAAGCCTTGAATGATTCAAATTGGAAATTAGCAATTTTAGAAGAGATGAATGCTCTGAGAAGAAGTGGTACTTGGGAGATAGTGGACCTACCTGAAGGAAAAAAGACAGTAGGTTGTAAATGGGTTTTCACTGTGAAATGCAAAGCTAATGGTAGCATAGAAAGATATAAAGCGAGACTAATTGCTAAGGGCTTTACTCAGACCTATGGGATTGATTACCAAGAAAATTTTGCTCATGTTGCTAAAATAAACTCAATTCGAGTTTTGTTGTCTTTAGCTGTGAATTGTAGATGGCCCTTACACTAGTTGGACATGAAGAATGCCTTCCTAAACGGAGATCTAGAAGAGGAAGTCTTCATGAGTCTACCACTTGGATTTGAGAAGAAACTTGCTTCTTTGGTAATCCTTTGGTGAGCACATCTGCAATTTGTTCTGCTATAGAAACGTACGGCATGCAAATCAGTCCAGTTTCAAGTTTCTCCTTGATAATGTGCTTATCCACTTCTACATGTTTTGTTCTGTCGTGAAGAACAGGATTATGGGCAATGGAGATCGATGCTTTGTTATCACAATAGATCTTCTATAGCCAGCTTGAGGGTGAGTGTTGAAAAGTATGGATTTGGTTGTAATATAGCTGAATCTTAGAAGATTTGATTAGTTGTAAATAGTGTGATCTGTCAATAATATAAAACAAGAAAGTTAATTATATGTAAAATTGGAAAGTAAATAGGAAAGCAAATTATATATAAAATAAAGAAGTTAATTATTAGCTACCTATTGTAAAAGAATGTTTCTTATTCTTTGAATTGTAACTTCCTCAATAAAAGGACCTCGTGTAAAGCATTGTATTATGAGAGACAATACACAAAATTCTTTATTCAGAATTTCTCTCTTCCGAGTTTATAAAAATTAAGCCAGAGGCTCCGGTATCAAGTATAGCAACCAAATTATACAAACATCGGACACATAAGGAAGCGTTAAGAATATGAAGGAGATCATCTCCCTCAATAGTAATCAGTTTAACTTAAAATAGAAAGTTAACCACCAGTTTGGGTTCCAAAGTTGGTTGAGATGGACCGAAACCTAAAAATAGAAAGAAAGGGAGGGTTGACTGATTTGCAGTCAGAGTTAAGTCCAGCTCCAGTTCATCCACACAAGTTTTAAATACAAAACATTCTGTATTGAATCATCAAACTATTATTTTAAATCCCTACTACTTTAATATTATGCGAAAATAGAGAAGACCTCCAGGAAGCTTAAGAAAATATCATGATAACAGTACGATTTATTCATGGAACAAGAAATCAACAACAGTCGTCCAAAAACAAATGAGAAATGTAGAAGAAACCATTGCTAATTAAGACGAAGCGCCAACATCTAGCCATTCAAAAACTACTGATAGATGACATACAGATAAAAATATGTATGCTAATAATAATGTACAACCAGATCAAACAGATGCCCCAAATATTTAAGCAGAAATATTGACTATTACAGTGATATGGCTAAGGAAATAAAACTTTGGCCAAGAGCCATTAAATGTATAATGTCAGCTGTCTTTTTTTTATCTTCTGATAGGAAACAAAAAGTACATTAATGAAAAAAAATGTCAGATGTCTATAAGCCAATCTGTAAATCAGTCTAGGATATAAAACAAGTTTCTAAATAAACATGTCAAAAAACAATCCACATCCTTAATTCAGTCTCTTCTAACACAGAAGCACATCATTTACCTTACAGAGCATACTCAGATTATTTAACATTGGTTCAACCATGCTAAATGCTGATCCTTTGAAACTTTATTTGAAGCAACTGTTTCACATTCAAGTTCTTTTCTCATATCTAATATTGGAAAACTATTAATGAAACTTTATACCATTTACACAATTAAAGAAGATATTAATAGATTCTATATCAATCATCTTTCCACATTCACTGATTTATTCATCTAACTAGGCAGTGTATTCCGAGGGTAACATACCTGTTGCTTCCTTAACAATTGAGAATGCAATTTGCTGAAAGCAATCTTCGTCGGCCTGGTCTCTCAAAGATTTTCTAGTGATTTTTATCTTTTTCTTTCTATGTTTTCCCTCCCCCATACCTTCTGAAATGCAGCTAGAGACATCCACATCTTTTTCAATCAGTGACCAAACCCCCCGAGTAACAGAACTATGTTGCAGAAAGCAATTCTCCTTCCTTGAGTCAATTAAAAGAACTGCAAGTTTAGAAATTGGCCAACCTTCTGAGCTTGGAACATCTTTTAATGCATCTAAACTGTTGGATATATCACATGCATCCATAATTGTCTTCTCTGTCACTGAAAGCTGTTTTTCCAGGTCATTTAATTCATAGTCATCAGATCTTTGCATGAGCTTCATATGTGCCAACAGGGTTGGTTTCTGAATTACAGCTAACTTGCAAAATGACTCAAAACCTTCAAATTTCAGCTGCTGATTCTGTTTTCTGTGGTAATAGTTATATAGCAACACCACAGGATGCACCTAAAAGAAATGGATTTACCAAATAGAAAAAGAAACAAATTAAAAGAGTTAACCATAATAACCTAGAACAAATGGGAATGACTGACGCAAACCTTTTTACACAAAAAAAAAAATTATTATTTTAGTTTTTTATATAATTTGTTTACATTATGCAGTATTATACAGTTAGTATCAGCTACACCTGACTTATTAATTATTAAGAAATTAATTCTGTCCTAAAAGGTTGTGTAAGTCTCAATTTAATTTTTCGAGTCTCAAATGACTCAATTGGGTCCTTAAGTTCTGCAACTGTATATTTAGTCAACCTGCAGGTCATAAAATCTGCCAACATGGCAACTTTCTAATTGATCTAGCCAATTTTTACTTGGCATGGCTAGTAACTGGTTGATGTGACAATCATTGCACATAACCTGACGGTGAAATATGTTTGTCTAGCATGCCTTCTCATTATTTAGCACTTTTAAGATTCCAAGAACAGATAAAAAAGGAATTGAAAATCCAATAAGAGATTTTACTTGACCAGGTTATGGAGAAACAAAAAAGAAACAGTGATTAAAAAGGGACATTGTTTATCAATCTCCTAATAAAAGGTGAATTGAAGGTGGGTCACATAAAACAGGTGTCAAGCTTTATTAGGAAAATGATTGAAGAGATTTTATTTGTGTAAAATAACCAAGCAACCTTGAAGTGAGGTAAGGCCCCGACAATGGTATTTAAGTTATAACATGCCTCAGTACATGTAAGGCATGTGGACAACACAACCACAATGACAAACATAACAACTAACATGAATATAAATGTGAAAAAAGAATGCCTCTCCAACACCCTTGAAATGAGCTTGATTCAAATTCTAAATCTCTTATACTACCTCACGAGCTCTTGTTGACCATGTAGTACCTACATGAAGAATCCAAAACATGGAATCCCCAAAATCCTTAACAGCTAATTTAGGAAAAGCAACAAATAACACCTTTTGCGAACCCACAAACACATATATGTAAATTTTTCTCCCAGGAGAAAATAACAAAATTTTTGCAAAGCCTCCCATGACATATTGATACTAGACCTGCATTCAACTAATGTGCTTAAATACTACACTTTCAGAAGCTCCCAAAATACAAATTTGTATCCTTTTCACCAAGAAAAGCAGAAAAGATACAGAAACAAACCACCGTATTATTTACTTTAAATGGACATCATAAAGGTGAAACAATACCTGATTTGATAGCTTGCAACGCATATAAAGATATAAATTCTTCAAAATAAGACATCCTTTCAACAGATATAAAAATTAAAAATTCAATCCAGCTCTAAAACACGGAAGTTAAGGTTGAGTCACAATGGAGCCCTAAAAAGAAGAATCCTAAATGTGAGTTCAAACAAAGTAAGAGAAGAAGACCTGTTTTGCAACCAATTGCTGTTGATATTCAGACGGAGTATCCCGCACAGAAGATCTTGCTGGTAGCAATGGATCAACTAAGTGATCCAAAAATATACTGATTGCATCTTCAGTTGGACAAACATCTGAAGCAACCATGTTTCACGTCTTTTCAAGCACTACTCATACCCAAATTATTTTATCTGTATCAACAAAGAAAACACTAAGATTCAGATCCCAACTCAAAGGTCTATCGAAAAAAATGAAACGGCCAATACGCATGTATACCACACCCCAATGAGAAAAGCTACACCACCAGACATATATGCATGCAGCAGATAAAGTTGCAAATAACTTAACAATTTCTCAATTTCTACCATCTTTTATGCAATTCACAAAAGCTTGGAATGCATTTAGTAGAACTTATTCGAAAGCACTTCTATACAAATACCTAAAAATCACTGTCAGAAAGAGTCTATAAAATGACACCTGAATGAAATGATATTTACCAAGAAGCACATTAAATGTTTCTTTATCCTAAAAAGAAACTTTTTCTATTTCAGCCAAACACTGCAAGCTAGAAACAAAATCACTTTTAGTTATTTGCAAGCACTTGTCTTTGGTATCAAGAGCACGACCAAATATCCATTAATTTCATTGCAACAAAATGTCAAGAAACAGCAACTATCAGACCAAAAAGAAATTATATATGGCCTAGTTTGAAAAGCTTTGGGCTTAACTTGGATGGCTCTTTTATTTTTCCATTCATCTATTTTCCTTTGAAAAACCACTACAACATAAACTATGAAATCTGATATCCAATTTCTTGCTTTTCCTTAAAAACTCTTACCTTTCCTTTTATTACATCAGCAACTGAGCAAGTCAAAATATGGCATGACATAAATACAATTATATCTAAGAACACATGCAAAATAACTAAACACATGATAAGATCGTATGTGCTTTGCATTGACACTCTAACGCTCTTACAATAAAAATTCAAAAAATCAAAAATCAAAAGAAACAAAAAGAGTTGATCATTTTGTGGGGATACTGAAATCCTAGACCAAACAGCAATGTTTTCAAATAAGATCAATAATTGTAGAAAGGACTTCCCAAACCAAGTCAGTTTGTATTCCAAAAAATAACGTCTTGCTAAGGCATTGTTCAACAAAAGCATTAACTTTTTACAAAACAAATCTCAATTTCCTAATATGCAAACTATGAATTGAAGTTGTTCAATTTTTCTGTCAGCTCAATTCAGAAAAAAATATATAATAAATAATAAATTCTTGAACCATCTTCCCTTCCACACCATATTAATTTCTATAAACCAAACAAAAGCTTAAATCTTAAGCTACCCTATTCAAGGGCTCAAAAATATTATTAAAAAACTAAAAAAAAAAACCAAGGAACTGAAATTGAAAACGGTGTAAGAAATTTAACTAGGGTTTTAGGGGTTTTACAAAATTGAAAAAAAAAATGTGAATAAGCAGAAACTGAAAGAGAGTGATGATGAAGGTAAATTTACCAATTACCAAACTAGAATCTTCAAAGGCTCTCGGCTTTTTGTGAGAGAGAAAGAGAGTGAGTGACAATGAAGAGTCTGCTTATAAGTAAAAGCGTTGGCCAACGCAATTTGCGTGTTGTGGGCGCCATTGGCCATTGCTGTTCTTTTTTCTTTTTTCTTTTTTCTTTTTTCTTTTTTCTTTTTTCTTTTTTCTTTTTTCTTTTAATAATAATCAAAGTTAGAATTGTTTAATCAAATCATTCTTGCATTTAGAATTGGTAAAAATAACTTAATTTTGTGCTAAAAAATAATTTAATTTATCATTGGCGTGTGGTAATTAGAAACTTTTTGGGAACAGCAAAAAAAAGCTATTTTTTAATTTAACCAAATATGAAATTTTTTAATTTTAAATAATATTATATTTCTTAAATATTATGTCTAAATTTTTATCTCGAATAATATATTAAATAATAAAATATTATAATTTATAATTTTAAAATTTATATTATTTTATTAATTATTTAATATATTAATTTAAAATAAAAAAATTTAAATGATATTTGAAAAATATAATATTACTCTTTCATTTTATAGTCAAAACTTTTGATACACAAACTAAAATACTATTTTCTTAAATATGTAATTTCACCCATCAAATTTTTTTCTTTAAACTTGAACATTATAAAATTTTAAATAAAAAAATAATACTTAAGGCAAATAGAAAGAATTAAATTTTAATGTTTCAACTAAAATATATTATACTTTTAAAGCAAATGTGAAATTACTTTGTCTTTTTTGTACTATTTAAAAATTTTTTAATTTTATTTTATTTAAACAAACTCATGTCATTTAATAATTAGATGAAATTTATTTGTTATTTTAGTAAATATATGAACATATAAGGTAATTATAATGTCATACAAGTATTTCAAAAAGAATGCATTGTGTAAAATATATTAGATGTTTTGTTGTAAGGTGGTTTGTACGAGGTGGTCAGGGGAGGGACATTTTGATAAATTTTACTGTCTCATTCGCTTATAAATATGTATATAACCATTTTTATAATTCATTCACTTTTAATATTTTTATAATTTTTATAATACTTTTCAAAAGTTTCTTATTATCTAAGTTTTATTTAACTTTTACTTTTATTATTCATTTATAATACATTATCAGTACAATTTTTTTAAATAGCTTTTAAGGATGAATTGTCCACTTTAAAAGAAAAAAAATTAGGGATGTCTATTTGGCTAACAATGTATTTATACACACTATCTTTCGAAATAAGAAATATTTTTCAAAATTAATAATAATTAAATAAAAAATCAATACTATATCAAGTCTTATAGATGTGATTGAAAACTCTTGAAGAGTAATAATTTTGTTATCAAGTGAAACAAAACTATATATAAGTGAAGTTTTATATGCTAGAAGATCCAGAAGAAATCTATTTAGTTTTAAAGATATCCATCAAAATGGATATCATATTGAGACTTTGAGTAAAAATAATATAAAATATCTTTGAATTTTTTTTAGCGTCTTAGAAAAGAAATGCATACTTGAAAAGCTTTATACTTTATCATCTGATTTGTATTATACAGTTATAAATTTAATTAAGAACTATGTAGTAATGAACAAGAAATATAATGATTCAAAAATGTTTATACTATGGCATAATCGACTTAGTCATCCAAGATCAATAATGATATATAGAATTATTGCAAAATTCCATAGGCAACTATTAAACAACCTGAAGATTATGTTGCCTAATAAGAATATTTGTACCGCTGCTCACAAGAAAAATTTATAATTAGAACATTATCTTCCAAGATTGGTTTATAATCGTCATCATTTTTACAAAGGATTCAAGGAGATATATGCGGACCAATTCATCTATCAAGTAGACCATTTTACTATTTTATAATTTTGAATGATACATCTAAACGGCGGTCACATATTTGTTTATTGTCTACATAAAATGTTACATTCGCTAGATTACTAGCACAAATCATTAAATTAAGAGCACAATTTTTAAAATACCCTATTAAGACAATACATTTAAATAATACTAGTGAGTTTACATCTAAAATATTTGATGACTATTATACATCAGTGGGAATAGATGATTAGGGCATAAATGCAATAATATATTTAGTATTTCGACTTTGGTATTTTGCTCTAATTTATGAATATTTATCTATTTAATCGTGTTTATTATCATAAATAAGTACATGAAGGAAAATGTGACATATAGGAACAAACGATAGGCTAATTGGACATAAAACGGTGAAGATGCGCTCAAAGCATGCAAGGTCCCAAACCCAGGCCTAGGTGCTGCAGCACCTAAGGGCGTAAATGCACTAGTATATTTAGTACTCTGACTTGGGTATTTTGCTCCAATTTATGAATATTTAGATATTTAATTGTATTTTTAATCATAAATAGGTGCACGAGAAAAAATGTGATGAATATAAACAAATGGAAGGCAAATCGGATGTAAAACGGCGAGGATGGGCTCAAAACACATAAGGTCTCAGACCCAAGCCTGAGCGTTGCTGCACCCACTACCCAACGATGCTGCGTCCGGCCAGCCAGCCACCAAGATGCTTTTCCAAGTCTCGATGCTGCAGCGCTAAGCCCTTAGCACTGCGGCACCCGTGCGACAAATGAAAGACCTTCCTAAAACTCCTATTTCGACTTAGATTTAAAGGCTCTTGAGCTTAGGGTTTCTCATACCTATAAAATCACTCTTTTATGAGCCAAAACAAAAACTTTAGAGAGGTAAAAATGCATAGAAATAATTTACACATAAATTTGAGAGATTGAAGCCTAGAAATCAAGATTCAAGTTCAAGATTGAAGATTCAAGTCAAGGAAGAGAGATTAGCATATCAAGACGTCTTTTTTAATATTTTTCTTATCTTTCCTTATTATTATGTTCTTGTTCTTGTTATTTTTTATGGATTGGTTTGATACTCTTAGTTTTGTGATGAGCTAAATATTATTTATTTAGGGTTATAATTTTTGAACCTAATATATAGTCGGATTTTGCTAATTCGTAGTTTATGAACTTAATACATATAATTGATTCATTCTATCTTAATTTTAATGCTTTCACGATACTTGATCAATATTATGAATGATTGAAGACCCATTATGAACTTGACAAAGGGATTCATGTGTTTAGCCTATGATAGTTTGATGTATTATCATATGGTAAAAACTATAAGTTTCATATATGATAGACATATACCTAGATGGTATGTATGATATTATTTAGACTTGATCTTAATGAAATACATTTTATTATGATTACCATAGACATATAGGTAGTTTTTAGAATGCGTAATATAGTCCATTAATTATTGACAGAGGTTTATGATGAAATAAGATTAGTGTCTAAGCTAACAATTAGTTTTAAATGATTAACTAAGAAGTTAATAAGTTTAATGAAATATTAGCAGATGAGTCTATACCCTAGAATATCATCAATTTATGAGTTTAACCCTTTGTTTATTTGTTATCTTGGTTAAGTTTTAAGTTAATTACTTAATTTTCATATTATAATTTTTTGGATAAAAGTAAAGTAGGTATAATTTTAGTAATTGATTGTAAGAAATAGATTGTATAGTCCTTCTAGGAATGATACTTGGACTTAAAATCTTATATTACTTGATACAATAGTGTGTGCTTGCGTTTAACTACTAAAGCATACATCAATAGATATAAAACATCCTGTGCCATATGTTCACACAAAAAATGGATTAGTAGAATCCTTAATTAAATGACTCTAAGTAATTGCTCATACTTTATTGATGTGCACACAATTACTAAATTCTGCATTCAGTCACGCTATTTTGCATACTGCAACATTAATTCATTTTAGGCCCATTACATATCATTAATATTCTTCATTACAACATGTACTTAGTTATCAATATGATGTATCTCATTTGCATATCTTTGGTTATATTGTGTATGTACCTATAACAACCCCACAACACACTAAAATAGGGCCTCAACGTCGCTTGGGGATTTATGTTAGTTTTAACTCACCATCAATTATAAGGCATTTTGAACCTCTAACGGGTGATTTTTTTACTAAACGATTTACAAATTGCCATTTTGATGAGACAATATTCTCATTATTATGGGAAAGAAAATTACCTTATGAAGTAAGGCATGAACTTTTTTGAAAAATGACCACTATGCCTCATACGGATCCTTATATAAATCAATGTGAAAATGAGGTGTGAAGGATTGTTCATCTTCAAAGAATTATAAATAAATTATCTAGTGCATTTACAAATGCATCCAAAGTAACCAAGTCATATATACCACCTACCAATATATCAGCCTAGGTGATTGTTCTTGCCGAACAATCTAATCAAACAGCAGTAAATGAATCTTTTTTTGTACGCCATAAGTATGGTAGACCACTTGGTTCAAAAGATATTATTTTGCGGAAGAAACAAGTGAAAAATAAAGATCTTGTTAAAAATGATGCTCAAGCTAATAAATTCATATTCCCTAAACCACTAACATTAATGATTTAATAGTCCCTGAAGAAACACATATTCCTAAAGAAACACGTCCTGAAAGAGACATTAGCCCTAGAAGAGGTACAAGAATTTGAAAATGAAAAAAATAATACAAATTATACTTACACAAGAGAAATGTGAAAATACAATGAAATAAATTTGACCATGTATTTTTATTTACAGTAGCTACTAAAATTATAAATGATGATTTTGAGCCACAAACAATCAATGAATACAGAGGAAGACATGACTGGCTTAAATGGAAAGAAGCAATTCAAACAGAATTGACTTCTCTAGCCAAGCATGAAGTATTTGGACCTGTAGTCCAGACACTTAAAAATGTCAAACATGTAAGATATAAATGAGTTTTTGTACGAAAACATAATCAAAACAATGAGGTAATTAGATATAAAACAAGACTCATTACCGAAGGTTTCTTGTAGAGACCCTGTATTAATTTTGATGAAACTTATTTCCCTGTAATGGACACAATTATATTTCAACTTTTGATAATCTTGAAAGTCTAAAAAAAGCTTGATATGCAAACTTATGGATGTAGTGACAACTTACCTGTATGAGTTACTTGATACAAATATTTACATAAAAATCCCTGAATGATTCAACATATATGAAGCATGTAATCGCAATTTGTGTTTAATCAAGCTATAAAGATTTTTATATGGATTGAAATAAACTGAGCGCATGTGGTACAACTGCCTAAGTAAGTACTACATAAAAAAAAGATATATTAATGATTTAATATGTACATGTATATTTATAAAAAAAGATAGAATCTGGGTTTGTCATTATGGATGTATATGTGGATAATATGAATCTGATCAAGACTCTTGAAGAGCTCTTGAAGACGGTAGAATACTTAAAAACAGAATTTGAAACAAAAGACTTGGGGAAAACAAGACTCATTACCAAAGGTTTCTTGTAGAGACCCTGTATTAATTTTGATGAAACTTATTTCCCTGTAATGGACACAATTACATTTCAACTTTTGATAATCTTGAAAGTCTAAAAAAAGCTTGATATGCAAACTTATGGATGTAGTGACAACTTACCTGTATGAGTTACTTGATACAAATATTTACATAAAAATCCCTGAATGATTCAACATATATGAAGCATGTAATCGCAATTTTTGTTTAATCAAGCTATAAAGATTTTTATATGGATTGAAATAAACTGAGCGCATGTGGTACAACTGCCTAAGTAAGTACTACATAAAAAAAAGATATATTAATGATTTAATATGTACATGTATATTTATAAAAAAAAAGATAGAATTTAGGTTTGTCATTATGGATGTATATGTGGATGATATAAATCTGATCAAGACTCTTGAAGAGCTCTTGAAGACGGTAGAATACTTAAAAACAGAATTTGAAACAAAAGACTTGGGGAAAACTAAATATTGTTGGGAGTTGTCCATTCATGGGTGTATGCATGTGGGTTTTGTGTTTAACAACAATATATACATATCTCATACATATAATGAAGCAGCGGAAGCTTAAAACATTGCAGTAAACACAATCAAAATATATTAATTGAATTAACAGAAACGAAATTGAGGAATAACCTTTGAAGCCTTTGGATGGAGATTGTTGAAGTCCACCAAAATGTTGTCTTTGATCAATTCTAGTAATCAACAATGGTGGGTTTGATTATCTAGAATGACAGCCTTTGATCCAGCAGAAGTTTAACCACTTAAACTTATGATATTAATTTTTCCTTTTTGATTAACAATTAATCAAAACCTATTTTGCTAAATTGGTTTTATGCCTTAAAAAAAAATAATGAATTCAACTCTTGAATCCATATTTTAGAAAACAATTTCTCTTTTTTCTCTTTGAATTGGCTGACCAAAATTTGCAAAATCAAATTAACAAAAAGACTTATGAATTTAATTTTCATTTTTTTTATTTATACAAATGAAATTAATTTCATTTCATTACAATTAATTTCAATTTGTATTTAACCTAACCTAATATTAGTTAACTCTTAACTTTAGTTAGGTTAAATTAACATTTAAATATTCTAACTATAGTTAACACTTAACTTTAGTTAAGTTAAAGAACATTTAAATATTTTAACTATAATTAACTAACTTAATCATGGTTATGTTAACTTTTACTTAACCATTAAGTATTGTTAATCTAATTTAACTAAATGGTTAACTCTTAACCTTAGTTAAACATAAATTATTTATTCAACAATTAAATAAATAAATATTTATTAGAATTATTTAACAATTAAATAATTATCAAGTGAAATTACAATTATGTCCTTACTCGGTTACTAAGTTAACCTAAAGTGGGTCCTACCATTTGACTATATACTTTAGTTAACGTAACCTTAGTAAATTGCTGGATTTTACTGTATTGAACTATTCAATATGGTACGCTGCCCAAGTGCTCAAAGAGTACATTTCATATTGGGACTCTCTAGGTCCACGCCCAATTCGTCAAATGGAACTATTCCACAAGTCCGTGAACGATGCCCCACGCACACGTTACGGATATTACAAATTAGCGCGTTAGACCATACATGTTGAGGTTACTCCATATTCGTATAATCCTTCCGTCATTATATCCAGGATGAACGGGATACAGATCATTACCGTCAAATCCCGATAATTTCATCCATTACTATATTATCTCCAGATTCGTATCTTTATGAACAATATACGCAAACACTTTTGCTATAATGTTCGAACCTGTAGGAAACTCCTTTCCCAGGTAGATTGCTTACGGCCATAAGACTTTACAAGATACAATCTCAAAGTTCAGATATACAACCCATCTATGTGAGCTGGCAGATTCCATATCTACGCACACTGAACTCCATGAGCATCGGACCATACCCAGCGACACGCAGCGGTCAGACCATGAAAGGTCTCTGACATACGTGGAACCAAAGTATGATGGATCTCCCACAAGTTCACCGTGGCGCTCAGGTTATAGGACCACAAATACTACTCAACTCGAGAGGACCTTCCTTTGACGGTTTCATAGGATATCTATTGGGGTCCTCTTGAGTCTGTTCAGTATTCAATCTTAACTGAATACCTGTATGTCTATATGAACTTCAACCAAGCTCATAGTTAACTAAGAATAACCATCTGTACAATACAGCTATAGACATACACTAATCTATGTGTATCACCGATAGACCCTCATTGGTGAACGTAGATCAGGAACTCTTTATTTGAGAAGATACTTCCATAATGACATTTCTTAGTGTGTATTACAACTTATTGCAACTTTGTCATTACTAGTAGATTCTCAGGTCTTTGTTACATTATAGATTAGGTTCTAACTTTTTAGATCCCGCTGGCTATTATAACCTGCTAACACTTAGCATTTATAACTATCAGCTTTGCTAACTCTTAGCCATGGTCTAAACTTCTTTAAACCAGATATGAACTCATTTAGATCATATCATGTTTATAATGTTACAAGCTTAACTACCATTTAATAAAAGTTATCAGCGATTTAATAAAATATGCATTGTATAAATATTACAAACTAAATATTCATACAAACTGGGATGACGCGTAAGCACATACCCTAACAAATATGTCTCGGCATATAGATCGAGCACAAATCAAATAAAATGTTTATCCATCAATTTACTTATATTGAAGTTATTCTAAGAAAATTCAATATGAGTAAAGTTCATTTGTTAAGTACCTATATGGTTGTTCGATCTCTTGATCCCAAAAAGAATCTATTCCGTCCTAAGGAAGACAATGAGAAAATACTTTGGTCCAGAAGTACCCTATTTTAATGCAATTGATACTTTATTATGTCTAGCCGAATACTGTTGGGATTTGTGCTCATATGCCATCCCATTCTTGTATGAATATTTTATTTTATAATATTTATACAGTTTATTATTTGTTAAATTGCCAATTACTATTATTGAATGGTTCAATGCTTGTGGCCTACAGACATAATATGATTTGAAGGAGTTCAGATTTGGCCTAAAGAAGTTTAGATCAATGCCAAGAGTTAACATCACTGAAAACTATAAATGTTAAAGAGGTAGCATGTTATATTATTCAGTGAAGTCTAAGAGTTAGAATCTTGTCTATGATGTACGAACACTTGAAAATAAATTTGTAATAACATAGTTGCAAGAGTTGCAACATGTGCAAAGGAATATTATTATGCAAGTCTATTCTCAAATTATATGTTCCTAGTCTTAATTCACTGATGCAGGTTTGACAGTGGAATCTTTTTACATAGACCAGTGTATACTATATCTAGATGGTCTAGATGGTTGTTTTTAACTGACCATAGGCTTGTTGAAAGTTCATATAGTATACAAGTATTCAGTAAGGACTAAATACTGAATAGACTCAATGAGGACCCCAATAGACATCCTATGAAGCCGTCAATAGAAGGTCCTCTCGAGTTGAGTAGTATACGTGGTCCTTTGACCTGAGTACTACGATGGGCTTGTAAGTGATCCATCATACTTTGGTTTCACATAGTTCACAGACCTTTCATGGTGTGACCCATGGGTGTCGCTGGGTATGGTCCGATGCTTATGGAGTTCGGTATGTACAGATATGGGATCCGTCAGCTCATATAGATAAGTTATATATCCAGATGTTTAGAGACTGTATCATAGAAAGTCGTATATCCATAAGCAACAAACCCAAGAAAAGAGTTTCTCATAGGGTTAAACAATATTACAAAAGTGTTTGCATATATTATTCATGGATGAGCTCATAGTATTTGACGGTAGTGATCCATATCCCCGCTCTTTGAGGATATTATTGGTGGAAGGATTATACGTATGCGCTATGACCTCAACTTGTATGGTCTATTGCACTGATTTGTAATATCCGTGACGTGTGCGTGGGGCATCGATCTCGGAATCACAAAATGATTATGTTTGAAAAATCTGGAGTGGACCTAGAGAGTCCTGCAATATGAAGTGTACTCGTTGTGCACTGGGGTAGCGTATCGAATTGAATAGTTCAATCCAGAAAATTCAAGCAAACCGGACATTTACTTCAGTCTCCCTCCGGTCGTGCACGTGTCAATATTTAAGAGTTAAGTACATCAATTAGTTAACAATTAGTTGTCGACCAATGGGATATTGACACATGGCACATTGTGGGCCAATTATTGTTTGATTTAGAAATTACCAAAATGACCTTATTTGTTGGATAAATAATATCATTATTTTATTCATTAAAATGATTATTAAATAAAATAATAATAATATATGATATTATTATTTAAATTAAAATCAAACAATTTATTTTTTAATTTAAATTAATATGTGTTTCTACCATAATTTAATATGATTAAATTATTTGTTTAATATTAATTAAATGATATAATAAGAATAAATGGGTGTCACTTGTTAATGATAGACCTTAAGATGTTTCTTAATAATGAGAAAGTGTTTTCTCATTTGGCCTAGATTTAGGCCAAGTTCATTTAAATGATTTTTTATTTTGTTTATTGTAAACAATAATAAACAAAACACTAATAGCAAACATTGACCTAGATAATGGATGTCATTAGGTAAGAAAATAGAAGAAAAATAATAAACAAATGAGAGAGCAATATGTTGCTCAATTAATCATGAAAAATTCAGCCAATGAGAGAGAAGGAGAGAGAAGTGATTTTGGCTAAGTGTTAGAAAATTTTCTCAAGTGTTGTGAGCACAAAAACATATTCTCTCCATTGTTTCTCTACTATTTTGGTCACCCATACTACAGGTAGAAATAAGGATTTAAGAGTTGAATCCTTTGCTAGAAAAGCCGCTATTCTAGATTTCCCAAGCCCACCATGTTGAGGAACTAGAATTATGAACAGGTTACTTCAAGGTGGGTACTCTGGTTCAACCATATACCAAAGGCTTGACAAGGTACTATTTCTCAATCTTGAAGTATTTTACATTTATGAGATAATATATAAAAGTTCATTTGCGTTTATCATTGATAATTTATATTTCGCTCATCTGCTGTGCATGTATGTATGTATGTGATATATATACTATATTTGAGTGATAGATACAAACTCACATGCATGCACCCTAGGTTTAAAAGATTGATGTTAAACAGATACGCTACACCGATAATTTTGTAGATCTATTCACCAAATCTCTGCCAATGTCAACTTTTAAGAAATTAGTTAATAATGATGTTATTAACAAATTATCAAATTAATGATGTTATTATGAGGGGAATCATTTAATTAGGGGGAGCACGTTATTCTAGAAGAAGAATTACATCATTTACAAATGTGCGTTGTACTAATTTTTTCTTCAATAAAGTTTTATCCCACTGAGTTTTATTGACAAGGTTTTTAATGAAGTAATCTTCAAGCACATTCACTACCACTGTACATTATAGAGTTATATTTATTTTTACTTAGTTTTTCGTCCCAATGGATTTTTTTCCTAATAAATGTGAAAAAAAAAACTACAGTGTCAAAATTTAAGATGAATTATAGTAAGGTGGTTTGTATGAACCGGGGGGGGTGGACATTTTGGTGAATTTCACCCCTTTATTTGCCTATAAATATATGTACAACCCCTTTGTAATTCATTCACTTCCAATACTTCTATAATTTCTATAATACTTTCTAGAGGTTTCTTACTATATGAGTTTTTTTATTTCTTACTTTTATTATTCATTTATAACATATTTGACATTTTTGAATTCTAAATGTGTAAGAACATTGAAGGAAAACCCATAAAAAATTGCATATGTTGCGCGAAAAAAGTTGCCTGCTATTTTTATTATGCAAGATTGCCTCGTGTGTAGGATGTATGCCATTGTGCAGTCGATCACAAGAGGCAATTCTCGAACAATGAGCCCCTCACACTATTTTCCATTTTTTAAATCTAACCTTTGTATTTTCTACCTTTTTTATTGTTGTTATAATAGAGCCAACTCATTATCTATTTTATAGGAATGTGGAAAAGTTTGAGTAATGATCAAAAGATATATATTGAGTATCAAATCGTGGGTATTTCAGTTTTAAAACATGTGAATTATCAACAACTTTATAATACTGTGTTGTACATTTGAAGTTAATTTTAATCAGTATATAGTGACCATGAAAGTTTTTTTGTGTGTCTACAATGATAATATTATATATATATATATATATAATAAAGATATTATCATGAATACCCTCGAAGTAAAAAGCTTAATATCAATAATACTCACTAGTTTATAAAATAGGCAATAATCCAGTCATTAGGCAATATTGTGTGAGAGTTAATAAAATTTGTGTTAGATCGTGTGAAAAGTCTAAAATACTCTTTTAGATTTAAAAAGGTAATGAAATGACTACTTTATCCTTACACAACAAACAAAAAATACACAATTTTTTATAAAAAATTTAACTTTTCCATAATAAAAAAAATCAACTCAATATTCTTTAAATTATTACATTTATACAATAAATAAACAATACATAATTTTATTGAATAAATAAATAAACAATAGATAATTTTATTGAATAAATAATAAATACAATGACCTAAGTAAATTTGATTTCACCATCGAATTCAATTAACATAAAAATAAAATAAAATTTTAAAATTCAAAATTTAAATTTCTATTACGTTTTTTGGGTAACCAAAAAGACCAGAAAACAAACCAAACAAAGAAAAAATCGATCAAATCAAATAATACATAAAAATAAAAACAAACTCTTATTCTAATTTTTACATTCAATAAATCAGAGAAAAATAAAAATCAATTAAGCGTTTTGATCCACTATATTGTCTAAAATTTGCAAATAAGCATACAAACCCCACTCCCTAATTCACATCATCAACCTTTGGTCTACAAGTAAAATAAACAATCAAGCCACTCTTCCTAAATGGAGCTAACTTATAAATTTAGCAACAATGGCCCGTTTCAGTGCTTCAAGCAAGCTTACTTCATTCCAATTGTTGGGTTAAAAAGTAAAATACAAACTAAGTCAAGGTAAGAATGCAATGTAGCAACAAGAACTTGCAAAAAATTAAGTGGATTGCTACAAGAAGAACAAAATGATTATAACAAAAGTTACAAAGAACAATGGATGTATTATATACAGAAACAAAATGTAAAACAAAAAAAATATATATAGTCTTAATAAATAGGGCAATTCTTATTGAAATTAAACAATTTTTAGAACAAAATGGGCTCACTTTTACACACATTATAATATGGTTCCATCAAAAACCTAAACATATTATAAAAATAATAAACAATTAAATTTTAGCTTAGCTCCATAGTCAAAATTGCATTCATAAACTTGATAGTTTTGAATTCGTTATAAAAGAAGAATGAAAAAAAAAATATTCACATGCAAAGAAACACAATGAAATTTTATTCAGAAGAAAAAAACCAAAATAAAAATGAAAAACTTACAGAGAGGAAGAAGTAGAGAAAGGCATTATTTATGCCATCAATATTATATGGTTGGTTTAATAGCAACTTTTCACGGTGGCTTAGAAGAAAAGCAATGGTGTAAATAGAGACTAGGCTAGTTTGAGCGAACGTCGTCTGCATTTCTCAGTGGTAGAGAAAGCTAACTAGCAAGAAGTGTTTGTCAACGCCATCTAACTTGATTGGTGGTCTCCTCTCAACGACAATCGACTATTGGAATGAGGGAAAATTGGTTTGACAACAGTTGGAAGTTTGGACAGCCAACAAATTTTAAGAGTGAAGAGATAAAGAGAGGAGAGGAGAATAGAAAAAGAGAGGAGAAGAGAAGAGAGAGAAAAATAAATTAGTGTTTTCTAATTTAGGGTTGTTTAGACACAAATTTATGTTCGTTTGGACTTGAAATAAGCTTGTTGATAAGCGCATTTTATATATAATATTATACCCCTCTTAATTTGATAATTGCTCATTTTGAATGTGAATTTATGACTTTTATGTATATGAATTTTATTTTGTAGGTTTCAAGTTAATAGAGCTATTTGTGATGAAAATTCAAAGAAAACTAACAAAAGACCAAAAATACTACAGTGCAATGAACAATGTCGTATGAATAGTGCATGTGCTACAGTGCCTCCGTAACAGTGTTTTGCGCCCAGCCACCAAATCATCTAGGATTTGGCGACCGAGCACCAAAACGGGCTGACTGCTTGGCGTCTGGGCACCTAGGCACTATCACCTATTTTAAGTTCTCATTTCTTACCCTAATTTGAAACCTATAAATACTACCCTTTAGCCATTTTCTCAACAATAAAAAGAGAGGCACGAAAATTACAAAAGAGAACAAGACTTGAGCTCAAATTTAAAGAGAAGAAATGATGTCTCCAAGGTTTCTTGAGTATCATTGAAGACATTTGAAGGATTGAAACCTTGAAGACATCCCCAAATTCGGTTTTCTCTTTCTTTTCTTTGTATTTTCTCTTTTGTTTAAATTTTCAGCTTTAAATAATGTTTATACATATTTATATCTATGGATTTCTAGATAATTTTAGTTATGGTTGGATTTGTATGTGATTAAACTTGAATTCTAAAGCTTGACGTAGTTTTATTTATATTATGTTTGGATGATTTAGTTTATTTGTTTAATTCATTTATGTTTCTCTATGTTTAATGCTTTTAATTGATTGGAAAATGAATTGGTTGTTGTGGATTTATGGATTGATGCTTGGGAGAGCTTAACCAATTTATTGGATTTTGGAGAAACATAACTTTAGGTTATTATTGAGTTGGGAGGCTAATAACACTTAGGCAATCACTATGATTTTCTCAAAAATTGTATGTGGTGCACACCAAGTGTTTGATAAAATGTGTGAGAACACTTGGGGTGTGTCATTATGCTTAGGATTTCATTTGACGCTCGGGAGAGGTAATAAAATTAATCATTGGGTAATCAATTTAAAGGTTGCATAATGCATGTACAGGTAAACAAGTTGTATGATCTAAATATTTGAGTTATGTGCTTGGGAAAGTTTAATTTATATGTTCGTTGTAAAATGCATAACTTTGAGTTTGTTGAGTTGGGAGACTAATAAACTTAGGGTAGTCACATAAGAGTTGCTTAATGTGTGTATGTATAACGGGTTAGATAGGGATATCAACTTAATTGTATATGCATAGTATCTTATTCAGTACTCAAGAGAGGAAATGAGACTAGTCTTAAGCTCTTGATTAATGAATGTAATAGATTAGTTGTTAATCACAAATGATAAAGAGCATAGAAACAATAGAGGGAAACCACGTCCCTAGAATTCCATTACCATAGATATATCATATCTTTAATTTACCAAGTTATTTAGTTTTAAGTTATTTTTAATTCAATAATTCAACTTATCACTTAGATTAGTCTAGATAAAGTTAGGTTGCCAACATCATAGTACTTAGCATTAATTTAGGACACAATCCTCGTAGGAACGATACTCACTTATCACTTTATTACTTGCTCATGACCCGTGTACTTGCGGTTACAAATTCGCGCGTGTATAATATCGTGAACACTTGTTTAGATATAAGATATCTGGTGTTTGGTCAAAGGCATTTGAAAAATACCTACTTGCCATTCTCCACGTTAAATCTAACAGAAGATTCCTTAACGATTAAGTATTATTAATTTTTTTTAAACTATTGAGTATTACTAATATTAGATCTTACCTCGAACGTATTCAAGATAATATCCTTATAAAACATATTATGGTACAAACTAAGAGTAGCAAAATGGTTATGACACGATTATTGATACGAATTTGACACGCTTTAAACTAATATAGATAGAGCTAAATTGATAAGATTAATAGACAAGTCGAATTCATGTTATTTATTTATTAATCATGTAAAATATATGTTTGAGCTCTACAATTTACAAATTTGTTTAAGACACATTATTGTTTAACATATTGTGGAACTAAACGAATTAATTCGCGAATCATTTATAAACGAATTTTATAATTTATTTGTTTAAAACCTGAATTCAATTATAAATTTAAAAAAAATAAAAATCCTAATTATAACTTGTTATTTCTACTCATTAACTATTATATATAATGAATTTTTTAATTGTATTTTAGAATAATTTTATTGTTAGATACATTAAAACTTAGTTTTTGATGTAATTTTAAATTTTATTAATTTATGACTTAAATGTGTTTAATTGTATTAAACAAATCAAATATTTCGCGTAAACAAATCGAATTTAATGTTATTATTCGTTTAAATGAATATAATCATAAACGAATCGAATTATGTATAAACATATAAACGAATTGAATTTGATTCATTTATTTCAATTTGTCTAATCGTGTCGTGTAATTTGAATATCAAATGAATTAAATTTGTGTTTGAATACCGAATTTGTTTACGTAAATGAATGGTATACGAATATAATAAAAATTTGTTAATATCCTATATTGACACGATATGAATTGCCACCCTAATTCAAACAACACAATTTTAGGAACTCCCCTCTCTCTTTTTGCATCTTCTTTAATTTTGTTTTTCAATAGGTGCAAAATGATACTATTTATTTCTTTTTTTTTATTAGGAGGAAGAAATATTAATTAAATTATTTACTGTTAATTATTATTGATTAATTAATCTTATTGTTGTTAATTATTTAGCTTGTTGTTAATTATATTGATTAAAACAATCATAGTGGTGTTAATTAAATTATTTAGTTGTTAATTGGTATTATATTTTGTGCTCTACAGTAGAAACATTTTTAGTTTGTAAAATAAAATTATCAAAATATTTACATGAGTGTAATTTGTAATTTGTAATTTTATATATTTTTAATATTTAAGTAAAGAAAAATACATAATTTTAAATTTTAAATCCAAAAGAATATATTATAATGTCTAAAAACTAAACATAAAAAAATAATTTTAAAAAACCCTAAAAACAAGCCTAAAAAAATCTTCAAAAAAGAATCCAAAAAATTTGCTCTTAAAATGCCCTAGAAAAACCCTATAAGAAAACTCAAAATGCAAAAAACCCACAAATTGAAATCCAATTCTAGAGACTTGAATCTGAGATCAATCTAATCTCGGGGTAATTTGAAATGAGTACCTAATTTGAGTTCAATTGAGACAAAATCTCTCATCCAATTTAAGGTCTGACTTGTTCAACTCAAACCCTAACAAAATTCAAGTTCGCTCACCCTTTATTATTTAGTTATATGACTTTTCATATGTTATTAAAGAAAAATATATATTTTAATTTTTTACATGTTAGTAAATAGATCATTTTCTTAGCAAAAAAAAAAAAGATCATTTTTATTAGTTACTAACAAAAGGGGAAAATACTTAAAATTAAAAAGCTAAGAAATTAGTTAAAAACAACTCTCTACTTACAATAATTGATGGAAAAAAAATTACCAGGATTTTTTAATGAAATTTTTTAATAAAAACATGATAAATTAGCCCTTTATTTAGCGAAATATAAAGAAAGAGAGGGACCTATATGATATTTTATTTTTTAATTTTATCACGGGGTTTAATGAGCCGGGACTCCTTGTGTGCCTCCAAAAAGACCAAAACCCAGATGTCTCGTATTCTGCTCAGAATGCCAAATACAAGATTCTATTCCAAATGCCTTCCGCAATCCAAAGCTGAAATCTCCACGTCAGTGCCAAATCCAGGTCCGATTTTAATTCACATTTCATCGTATCTTTAAACAAAATTTATTCCTAGTTCTTTCTTTTCTTTTTGTAATTTTCACTTGATGACATTTCTATAACAGAGTTTCGAGTTTTTGCGAGGAGAAAGAGACAGAAAAAGACTCTGGAGGTATCAAATGAAGAGCCAAAAACTGAACCCAATGACCAGAAAGTAAATACCCCTTTCTTTTTTTAATCTTATTTAATGTGATTTTGTTCTGTTTTAGTTCTTGTCATGTGTTGCAAGTGACTCTTGTTTTTGTCCCTTGAATGGACAAAAGGATTTTTGTTTTCAAATTTTTTTAACAGTTGTTATGCGTTTAATTAGTTTGTATTATTGTTTCTTTAATTTACTGTTTATGTTAGTTTTATTTTGACCTATTTTTCCTTTATTCTAAAATGATCCTACCAGTGCCGTTAAGGATGACAATCACACAATGCCGTCATTCAATCTACCTTGAACAATTAGGGATCATTTTCCTTCCAGTTGTAATGTTTCATCATGACCGGTTGAACAACTCATGATAATAATCAATACAAGACAATGGTTCATTCTCCAAGTTTTCCAATAAAATATTAAATTGGTTTTTTTCTTTTGTCTCTCTTCTTTTATTTATTTATATAGAGTTTTATGTTTATTAGTGAGATATATGTTTAGGTATCCTTAGAAGCCAAACCAAATTAATATTTGACTCACATTGCAGACCAAATGGCTAAAAATTTAACCTTACCCCACCAAAAATCACGTTGGACCCATTTGGCCATTAGCCATCCTTACCCAAAATTTGCAGTGCTACTGCAAGATTAATGTGTAACTCTGAATTAATGTTTGAAACCTTTTGAGTGGTAAGATTTAGCAAGATAATCAGTGAAGAATAGTTGATGTCACAATCATTTTTTGTTTCTTGATACAGCCATGTGGCCTACCCGACATAGAAGAATTTGTTTTTAAAAAGGCTAAAGCATCTGCCCTGTCAGGTAAGATTTCTGGTGACAGTACTTTCTTTCCACATGTATGACATCTTGAGACATTTATACAATGAAGATCATCACGTCAATTATATTTTGTTTGGGAAAAGGTCATTCCCATTGCTGATCCTACCAACACAAGGTGCTAGAATGGGTATTTCAATATGGTGTTATGTTTATACTTTTTTCTTTTTGGATATTGTAACCACTTGGAAGGTGAGCATCATCTATTCTAGATTTTTACCATTACATCAAATAGTGACTCTGATCTTGTACACTCATTCATACTTTATTGAAGGATGGTTCTAGTTAGAGATTTCTAGGTGACACACTCTAGTCCTATGCCCTTCTCTGGTTACCTTAACAATTGCTTTCTTTGCCCCAAATCAAAAACTAAAACAATGAGCCTTTTTCACTATTGCCATTTTCTACTATAATACCTCTCAAACCTAGAAGTACTCTGGTCTAATTTGCAACATATTTTTGTTGTTAACACAAATTAGGGTTGACATTCTAAGGCAAACAACAACAGAAAGTTATTGATGAAATTATAGACGGGTAAGTTTTATTTATTTAGGCCAAGTGCTAGGGGTGATACACAATATTTTTCTTAAATACAGTAGTTGGCTACGGACCTATAAACTTTAGATTATGGTTAGATGATTACCTAGTAAGTCATACATTCAACAATTTAATGTGTTTCTTTGGAATCTATCAGTTGTTATTTCTTATAATCAAAATACCATCCCATGATTCATAATCTACTCTTTTATCAATGATCCAAACATAGTGAATTTGACCTTCACTTTGTTTGGATTTGTGTTTGTCACCATTAATTGTAGGTTTAATATATGCCACTTCATCAACTTTTGATATTATTATGAAAAGTCTTTCTAAATATAATTTCTTTTTGACATGTACAACTTGAATGAGGATGTCAATATGTATGCATAGTGCATAAGTATTATTATGGGACATCCAAGGGTTTTGGTGTGCTTGGAAGTGCATGGCACTCGATGCCGCATCATCAAGGATTTGTTACTAACTTGCAAGACCATTGTGTGGACAAGAAGCCTCTACAACACGCATATGGTTACTCCATAAGGTTATGATACGTGCTTGCACATGTATGGTCTAGAATGTGATACATTAGTTTTGACTTAGTTATAACTATCTTGATAATATGATCTTTAGGTATTGTTTAAAGGATATTCACCATGTTTAGCAAACTGTTCTTGCATTTTGAATGAAGATATAATGGCCAATGCCTTGTCCATTTGGCTTTTTTGGATTAATGTTAGTGGAAGGGCATCCTTTGTGTTTCTTGAAAATGGTTTTATGTTCTTATCTTGGTCCATTTGAAATTTGAAGAATTAGGGTTTTGTGGGGAAGGAATTATGTATAGATATTCTAAAACTGATTTAGAAGACAATTCTCTTAGTTCTCCATCTCTAAAAGTTTTCTCTCTGTTGACTTCTTATGCTTTTAGTTTTTGTTTGGATTTTGTTACTCCTAGTTTATATGGGGCTGCAACCTATTTTTTGGCGTTGTCTTAATAACTATATTACAAGAAAAAATTTGGAACTCTTTTAGAAGATGAGTGCTTAAATTGCTAATCACAACAGTGTTATACCACTAGAGATCCCTAATGGTAATTTAACGATCAAAGTATTTGTGGGGGAATAAGTTCTTGTCCTAAATAGAATTGGTTTTCTAATTTAGGATATTAACTAATAAGAGTTGTATATTTTCTAAATATTAGGATGCCCTATTTCTATAAGATTTATTTTTCTCTCATTTATAGATTGTATTTGTAGCCTATAAATACTTGTAAATTTAAGGAGATAAATATAGAGATTGATAATTATTATCAGAAGTTTGTCCTCATGGTATCAAAGCCTAAGGCTAGAGTTAGAGCTCCAAACTCAAGCTTGTTCTCCAGTGTCTCAATGATGCGTGTATAGCATGAGCTGCCTATAATGGTTGCCATTTTCTGCACCACTAACTTTGAATGAAAGGAGACTTGCTGATCTGTTGATCTACACTTGAATCAATGCCACTGGAGTTATAATTTGGTCTCTAAAGGCCATTGAAACTCCGGGTTTCCATCCTTTTTCACCGCCGTGTATCACCAGCAAGTAAAGGGCCACTGCCAAGCTCATTTAAACTTTTTCAAACTCTAGTAAGTATTGTACTTTTAACAAGTTTGTACCAATTTCGATTTAATATCCAGGGGGTTATTTGTCATTGTCTCAAAATTTAGGGGTAATTTAGCAGTTTACCAAAATTATTGTGGTTTCTCTGAAATTTTCTAAACTTTAGGTGTATTTAACAATTTACCAAAGCTTTAGGGTCTCTTTGATTTTTTTTAAAGTTTAGGGGTAATTTATCAATTTACCATAGATCTCTTTAATATTTCCTAAGACAACCCTTTTTCTTTAACTGTTAAAGTTGCCGACTTACGAGGAATGGCAGAAATAGAAACAATTGGTGATTCATCACTATTAACATCATCAAAACAACTTCCACATTAGGCGTTAGTTTATAGTGTTACAGGCAATCCATCTTTATAGATTACTATACAGACTAAATGGGAAAAACTTCCTCCACTGATCTTAAATTGTGAAGTTGTTTATTAGAGGAAAAAGAAAACTTGGCTATTTGACAAGATCAACAAAGGTACCAGAAAAAAAGACAGACCTAGCATATGCAGCTTGGTATTTAAGAATTCCATGGTTATGTCATAGTTAGTGCACTCAATAGAGCTAGAGACTGGCCAAATTTATCTTTTCCTAATAACAACAAAATATTTATAAGATGCTGTCATAGAGACATTCTGACAGGAAATTATGCATAAAATTTTGAAATTAAAAATAAAATCTGAGAGACTAAACAAGGTAATTTTGGTGTAACAAAATATTACAAGACCTTAAAAGGCCTTTAGCAAGAGTTGGATCTATTTTATAAGCTTAAATGGGGATGTCCTATAGATAGTGCCTTATACAAGAACATGTTAGAAGAAGACCGTGTATTCAAACTTCTAGCTGGTCTAAATAAAGAATTTGACGATGTTCACAATTGCATACTTAGAAAAAGGCAACTTCTGTCCAAGTATTTTTGGAAGTTAGGAGAGAAGAAAGTCGAAGAAATCTTATGATGGGAGTTCATCCATAAGCACTATTAAAAATTTTGCACTTACTGTTAGTACAACAAACTGCAGGCCTAATAAATAATCAAAGCAATCAAACAAGGGGTGATAAAAAAAAGGGAAGATATGGCGTGACTACTACAATAGGCCATGGCATACTCGAGAGACTTATTAGAAGTTATATGGGAAACGTCAAAACTGGAAGAATAATTTTCTTGACATTGACAAGAACAATTGTGAAATGAAAGCAATTACATAATCCACAACAAAATAAAAGGGAGTCGAAACACCTCTGTTGAGTAAGAAACAATTGGAACAATTGCATAGGTTCTTAAACCAATTTCAAACCTTTTATATTCCTAAATACAAGTTCTTAGAACAAATAATGGAATAGAATATATTTCAATTCTATTCTGGGAGATATTTTTGTAGTACAAGGAACTATTCACCAGTCCTCTTATGTTGCTATTCCTTAATAGAATGGTGTCGCTGAAAGAAAAAATAGGCACTTGTTATAAGTTGCTCGAGTCATCATGTTTACATCTACTGTTTCTAAAGTTTTCCAAGGTGAAGCTATCTTTACAACCTCTTTGTTGATTAATTGTATGCTACAATTCCATACATCTCTAAATGTTCTTTCTAACATTTATCCTTACACCAAGATTTTCATATCTATTCCTCCTAAAATCTTTGGATGTCTAGCATTCGTAACTTGATCCTTAAGCATTAAAATGTGTATTTTTACGTTATTCTCTGACTGTAAATGGATACAAGTGTTATGATCCTACTTCTAATTAATTCTATTAGTATGGATGTTACTTTCTTCGAAAATCACCCTTACTTTCGTAAAAACCTTCTCTAGGAGGAGAACAGTATAAAAGAGGATCATTTTTAGGAAATTCCATTACTATTATCATTACCAATTCTTACTCCTAGTCCTACCGGTCCAAATTTTATCAATTCATGAGATTCTAGTTCTTTACCTCGATCTATTATGCTCAGTAATGATAAATCACCAACAGGAGGGAGATACATTACTTGTTGAAACTCAATCTTACTTATGTGTCTATATAAGAAGGTGAAACCATCAAGATATAAAAAAACCAACATCTACACTCAGCCAAGAGTCAACATTGAACATCGACAATCTAGAAGTTATAGGTATTCCTAATTCTTCTTCTATTCCAGAGTTATATATAAATGATCATAATGTCCTATTCCACTTAGGAGAGGAACTAGATCTTGTATTATATATCCCATTCCAAAATATGTCTCATATGATAAGTTATCTTCGACATTTAAAGCCTTTACCACTAGTTTGTCAAATATTGAAATTCTAAAAACTGTACAAGATGCTTTATTGTTCCTAAATGGAGAGAGAGGTTGTATTAGAGGATGTGGAAGCCCTTGAAAAGATGGCACATGGGAGCTTGTAAACTTACCGAAAGGAAAGAAACCCATGAGTTGTAAATGGGTATTTATTGATAAATATAAGGCAAATGAGTCAGTTGAAAGATACAAAGCAAGACTTTTTGCAAAGGATTCACTCAGATATATGATAAATATTGCCATGAAACATTTACCCTAGTAGCAAAGATGAATGTAACTCAAGTTTTAACCTAGATTGGCCATTGCAACAATTGGATGTCAAAGATGCTTTCTTAAATGAGGAATTAGAAGAAGAGGTTTATATGGATTTGCCACAAGGGTTTGAAAATATTTATGAAGCCAAGAAAGTCTGCAAACTGAAAAGGTCTCTACAAGGCCTAAAACAATCTCCTATGGCTTGGTTTGATTGATTTACCAAGTCTATCTGAAGTCATGGATATACTCAGAGTCAGGTAGATTATATTATGTTTTATAAAAAAACCTATTGATGGAAAGATTGTAATTCTTGTACTATAAGTTAATGATATTATCCTAATAGGAGATGATGTTGTTGAATTAGAAAAACTAAAAACTTTGCTAGCGCAGGAATTTGAGATGAAAGACTTTGGTTGTTTGAGGTATTTTTTAGGTATGGAGATTGCCAGGTCTAAGAAGGGGATCTTTGTATCACAAAGAAAGTACACCTTAGATTTGCTAAAGGAATATGTAAATTAGGGTGTAAACTTGCTGATACACATATTAATCCTAATCGCAAGATGCTCAGAAGAAAAACCAACTCCATAATGGACAAAGAACGTTACCAAAGGTTGGTAGATAAATTGATCTTTCTATTACGTACGCAACTAAATATAGCTTTTTTAGTAAGTCAATTTATGCATGCACTAAATGAAAGGAGTCTAGAAGATGTTAACATAATCATTAAATTCTTGAAAAGAACTCTAGGAAAGGGTTTAATATTTAAAAAGAAAGGTCATATGCAAGTTGAGGTATATACTGATGTAGATTAGGCAGATTGTGAAAGTGACAGAAGATCAACTTTGGGTTCCGTCTATTTCCAGGAGGGAATTTGGTAACCTAGAGAAGTAAAAACCAGTCTGTGGTTGCTAGGAGAAGTGTGGATGCTGAGTTTCAAGCTACAATACAAGGTATTTATGAACTTTTATGGTTGAAGAACTTAAAATTTTATGTGATCATCCTATAAAGTTGTATTGTGATAATAAAATAGCTATCAATATAGCTCATAAACTAGTATAACATGATAGGACTAAACATGTTGAGGTAGATCGTCACTTCATCAAAGAGAAATTGAAAGCATGATTAATATTTATGCTTTTTGTATCTATTGAGGAGCAACTAGTAGATATTCTAACTAAAGGTCTTCAAAAGATAGTTTTGAGTCCCTGATGAGCAAGCTGCAAACTTCAAATATTTTTGAACCAACTTGAGGGGGAGTGTGAAAAAATAAGTTTTTGTCCTAAATAGAATTGGTTTTCTTAATTTAGGATATTAATTAATAAGAGATGTCTATCTTGTAAATATTAGGATTCTCTATTTATATAAGATTTATTTTTCTTTCCGTTATAGGTTGTATTTGTAGCTATAGAGATTGAGGATTATTCTCTCAAGTTTGTCTTCCATGTCCTAGTTACAAAATAATTCATCAGTAAATAAGCTATTACTTGGCCGTTATGTTTACACGTGGGCACCGATTAATGGAGCCCCTTTATGAGGTGCATTGATATGTTAGTAACTCTTTTAGGGAACTCTATCTTTGGCCCTGCTTTTAACACCATAGAAAAGGACTTAGTTTTTGACTTTGAACTTTAGACTTTAAACACATTGAACCTTTTAGAGCTGAAGTATTATTGTTGTTTTTGTACTTTTCAGCTGAACTTTTAGAGTGGTAACTGTTAGAGCTTTGAGGGTATGTTAGAGCTAAATGTTATGTTTGGATCTTACCTATTAGCTGAAGCTTTTGCATTGGATAGAAACTTATCAGAGTCCGTGTTGTTTCAGACCTAGAAATAAGGTGCATGCGCATGGAGAGGCTTAGGCATGCATGAATGTTCATACACACACACATACACCGCCCCTGGTTTGGGCATGCATTTTTTCTCATAGTGGTGGTTTTGCAGGAAATTCAAAATCCACTCCAAATTCACTTGCTGTGGAGAATGAAGTTACCTCTCAAACTGGGGCAAGAGGTAAATGCAGAAACATATGCTTGTAAATTGTTTATTGGAATTGGCTATGAGGAGAGTAGTATGGAGTAATTGCATAAATTAAGAAGCCATGTTCTTTTATTTACTTATTTTAAGAAGCCACTTCAGGTGTCCCAAATGATAATAAATTCACACTTCTGAGAGAAGAGCACGATAGACTGAGAAATGTTGTGATGCGATGATCAGTCTTAAAAGAATTAGTTTCAATCCTCCTTTCTGTGGGTTCCAGTTTTGACAACTTGAGATTTTTATTTTGTGGGGCTCTGATCCAACAATTGGTGGAGTGAGCATGATATTTAGTGAAAAATTATGAATATATTTGTTTGCTGAGGCAGAACTGTAATTACTGTAGATTCTGTACCTTTGCAGCAATTTGTCTATATGGTCAAGTTAATGCCGACTTCTGAGTTATTGGGTTGCTGTTGTTCTTTACTTGATTTATTTGTCAGTGTCTTCTTTTTTAACTCCCTAAATTTTTTAGTTAATGGAATACTGAAATACGTTTTGTTATTGAAGGTCTTGATGCGTAGTTCTATCTTTTTTCTCTAATTGCACACTTGTTATCCTTGTTGTTTTTCATTGTTCTAGTTCATCTTCTTGATCTTCTTAACTATAAGTTGCCATACGCACCACAATTGAATCCAGTTTCTTTCTATCTTTTTCCACTTATTGCACACTTCTTATCTTAGTTCTTTTTCATTGTTGATGTTTGTCATCTTGATCTTCTTAACCATTAGTTGTCATACACACCACAATTAAATCCAATTTCTTTTCTGTAAAACTCTTAAATATTTTTCCAAAGCCTGCAAGATTCTTTCTTTGGAAGCACAAGTAGTATTTGTTAACAAGTACCAAAGAGAAAGAAATTAATAGAAAGGAGAAATTGAAATTGATATATATTGATTATTGAGAATTCCATTGTATAATAGGACTAGAATCCAACAATGATAAGAAAAAACAAAAATATATAAAGGAAAAATACTTATAGGTGACTTAGTACAACTCATATTTCCATTAACAAGTTTTAACAGTATTGATGTAACTGTTCATTATGCTGTTCAAGGCAGCTAATTACTTTATAATCATTCAATTTCTTCATTAATCAATTTGTTTAAGATAATCTACAGCTCTAGATCCCTTTTACTATTAATAGAATATTACTCCTAATTTTCCCTACATTACGGAACATGTTTGATTGAACAACTTGCCAATTTAATTTTTCTTTTCTTTTTCAGAACAAAATAGTTAACTGTTGGTAGAGTATTGTCTGTTAATGATTCTGTTCACAGAAGAGAATTTTCTCTTTTGGTTGTTAATAGTGTAGGTGAAAGGGATGCATGTGTCTTTCTCTTCCTTTTCGGTAGAGTTTTGTCTATGTTGAGGCTGAAAAGGTTTTCAAACGAATGAAAGTTGTCTTTCTGTAAGGGTGTCATCTTCGAAGGTGTCCTTTATGGTAGGTTTTTTGTACCCTCCAATTTGGTTCCCTGATTAGTCTGTTTCTGTAAGAACTTTCGACTGAAGGAGGGTTCTTTATTCTTTCTTCAGAGAATTTCCTTTCTATTTATGCTTTCTCATGGAGCTACATCCGTTCATCACATGGTGGGAAGAAACCACTTTTCCTTGTTAGTGATGATATTTCCCCTTCTGCTGATAATTTTTCTTTTATTCTTCCATTCTGGTAGGAAACCTTTTCCTTGTCTATCAGCTGCCTCATCTCTTCTTGGCAATATGTGAATAATCTTGAGCCGAGTCCAGAAGCTTTTGTCATGTTGTGCCTACATATAACTTTGCAAATTTTGCTTTATCGAGCATGTATGTACTTGGTATTCAGTTGTAATTACATTTTTGGCATTAAATGAATGTCTCTATCATTCAAATTATGATTCAGAAGCTATTTTCAGTTGCATAGAAACGCACTTGTTGCTAACATCCAAATTATTCTGTGGGACACTTATGTTGGAGCATATTAAATAAACTTTTGGTAGCTGTAAATTACAATTTGTAGGATTTTCTGATTTTTGTTTTTGTCTATCACGGTCCTGATACCAGTTAAGAGTCATTGTATTAGCCACTACATATTTGTCTCTATGATTCAGACTCATATGCTAGCTAAGATAAAAGCAGCATAAGCTACCTTGGTGTCAGTTGAGCATGTAAGTTTAAGATAAAAAGTTTAGTAACTTGTATGGACAAGTACACCATGTTAGCTCTTCTTTTGGTGTCAAATTTTAGTCTACTAAGAAATAGTCATAGCCTGTTTTGCATAATTTTGTCTTTATCAGCATTTCTGGAGTTCAATCAATGTACTTAATTTTCTGCAGGTGAACCACCTCCCAATTGGGAAGGAGTTCTTGAGGGAATTCGCAAAATGAGGGCTTCAGAAGATGCACCAGTAGACTCTATGGGATGTGAAAAAGCTGGCAGCCTCTTCCTCCTATGGTATAATCATATCTGACACTACCTGCTGGATATAGTGGGAAGAATGAATGAGTTTGCGTCAGAATTTACTTCATTTTTATTTATTTTTCATTTTTTAGAAATGATATAATAAATACCAAACTCTCTTTTGATACCAATGTGAGCGAGATTCGACTTGAAACCTTTTGTATAACTTCAAGAAGTCTCATCAGTTGAGCTAACTAGAACCTCTAGCTACATTTTATACTAAGCACCAGGCTGGATGCTTTTGCTAACATGAATTGTGAAGGTAACACTTGACCAAATGCATAACTTAACATTTGAAAGGTTCAAGCAATAGTATTAAGTTTGATAGGGCCCCTTTATGTTTAAGAGTGAATTTATCAACAATTTTGTCCTGTGAAACAACCCCAAACAGACAGAATGCAAATAGAACTACAACTACAAATGCATTTACATAGGTGGGGATTTGAGCACAGACCTCTTGGTAAACATGTATGATGCCATATTATCACTTGACCTAAAAGCTTAAGCTTATTGGTAAGGACTGTTATTTTAAGCTTTAACAGAATTTGCATTTTGTTTGTTATGATTGTTGGTTTCTCCTTTTTCTTTCCCTTTTTTTTTTTGTGATAGTTTTTATTGTTGTTTTCCGAAGTCTCAGAATCCAGTTGCAAGAACACACACCATAGAGAACACTCTAAAAGTCATATCTTTCTCTGTTATGGTTATGGCAATTCATAAACTCTTGTTTGTATTAAGTTTATTTGGAACATGGATTATATCAGGATTGATCCTTGGGTTTGTTGAGGTTGTAAATGAAAATGATGTAACTACTCTTATAAGCCATGTGATTACCTTCAAACTTTTTTCTACCTCTTGTGGATCTTTGATTTCGCTTATGTCAAGTTCTTAACACATGTTGCATTCTCACATACTTTGCAGTAGAAGCTAAACAACCAATGCTGATGCTTTGTCATTATATCTTCTATGTAATTGTATGGCTGACTTCACTTTTCTTTTCTCATCTTGTCAGGAAAGAAGGTTTGCAGTCTTAATATCTTCACTTCTATCGAGCCAAACCAAGGATCATACTCATGGCAAGCTCTTATGCCTATACTTCCTCTTATTTATTTTTTCCTGTTGACAAAAAATTTCATGTGGCAAGCTTTTCTTTATCTCTGTATCATATATTTGTATTATTAAAGTTGCGTAGGCAGTGATAATAATCTATGATAGGAAATGGGTGCAAGTAAAGCATTGTAGGCACTCTGAATTTTATAGTCATATTTTCTGTTTATATACTGGTTCTCCTCACAAAATTCCTCTTGGGAGTTCAGGAGCAATACAGTGACTTCTTGCAAATGATCTTCTTACCGCAGAAGCCATTGATAAAGCAGATGAAGCAACCATCAAGGACTTGATTTACCCAGTATGTTTTTCAGTTTTTCAGGATCCGGTTGAAAAAAGGCTGTAAAAGCTTCTTTCTCTGACTTATATTATAATCAATGAGAAAGTTAAGAATTATTTGTCTGATAGAGGCTTAATATCCCAGCAACTTTAATTCCATTTATTCAATTGTACTATTATGAATTCTTCCTGCTGTTCTCTTTCAACAGGTTGGATTCTATACAAGAAAGGCTAGTAATATGAAAAAAATTGCTAAAATTTGTCTCATGAAGTATGACGGGGACATACCTAGCTCATTGGAGGATTTGCTCTTACTTCCAGGGATAGGTCCTAAGATGGCTCATTTGGTAGGACTAATTATATTTTACTTGATGATAATATCAACTTATTTTTCAGAATTTTAGTTTACTGGTAGATCTTTTGTTTTGTGGTGCATTAGGTCATGAATGTTGGATGGAACGATGTTCAAGGTATATGCGTTGATACACACGTGCACCGTATATGCAATCGCCTGGGGTGGGTATCTAAGCCAGGTAGAAAACAGGTAATTCTATTTACACACTGATGATGGTGTCCGGCAAAATATTTAAGTAGATATTTCTTCTATGTTCGTCCGTTTGAAAAGTTTGGTCCCTATTCTGAAAATTTTCCCTTCAACAAAATGTTTGATTTACAAAATTTTAATTTCCTAGTTCTGCCATTTTGGATATTTCACCCATCTTTAGCAGAGTCGATATGTCAAAGTTTTGAAATTATCTGATGCGAATTAGCATTTCCATGCTACAATATTTGTATATATCTGTATGAATTGTCTACATTTTCTTATTTGATGAGATAAACCTTCCCCCTCAGTTGTAGACTATTCTAGATCTGTAGTAATCTTGTATCCCCTTCTTCCAGAGATGGCATAGTTCCAATGGTTGAGAAAATCTTATATCAGATGTATATGCATTATCCAATTATTTATTAATATTTTTATGCATTATCCAATTATTTATTAATATTTTCTCAAGAGTATGTAATTGATGTATCATCCTTTGGAAAGGTAGATCGTGAATTTTATCATCACTTTTTCTTTCTTTTACTTTATTTCCCTCTACATGGTCCGTTACATGCTTGAACTAGTTCTGATCATGTTTACGGAGCTCCTGTCCCTTTTTTTTCACCAAGTAGCATTCCTCACTTTCAAAGTTTCCTGTTCTTTTCTAGAAAACTTCCTCTCCAGAGGAAACAAGGGAGGCATTGCAACTGTGGCTTCCAAAGGAAGAATGGGTTGCCATTAACCCTCTTTTGGTATGTGTAGCTCAGTCAATTGTAGATTACATGTACACTGCTGTATGATTTAATATACATCAATACTAGTACCACATGGCATAAATACATTATAGCATGGGCGTAAACATATTTGTAACATATGCTTGTACATTTAATACACTTTTGACCTTTTGTTTATGCAATTGTATTAGTGTACATATTCTAGTAGGTAACAAATTTGGATTAGACATCTCATTGGTAAATTGGAAAAATCTGCAATTTGCAAATATGAAGATGGAGAGAGCTTTGAAAGTAAAGGTGTTTGAGATCGTTAATCACGGTCTTCAACTTCAGCTTTGGGCCATCTTGCATCTTCATTTCCGTGAATGCACAACTCATTTGCACCTGAAATTCACAAGATCTTTATTCTCTTTTCTTTAATATTTTGCAACCATTTCAGTTTGTTTCATTGGCTGAAATTTGAAACTAAATAGGTGGGATTTGGACAAACAATATGTACTCCTCTCAGGCCTCGCTGTGGAATGTGCACTGTAAAGGAGCTCTGCCCATCTGCCTTCAAGGAGACCTCAAGCCCATTATCTAAGTCAAAAAAGTCTGGTCAGAGGTAGATATTTGGTTTAAATTGTTAAGTATAAATACAATTTGCTTCAGTTCTCATTTCCCCCTTAAGCATGGCCTTTCACATTGGTTCCAGGGATGACAAGGTTCATCTTGTGTTGTTCCACCTTATATTATTGCTTGGAAGCTTTGTGTTTATTTGTTGATGGATGGCTTCCATCTGTATTTTGGTCATATGAATAGAAGTAATGTGATTTAGAGGGGCTCCTTTACAAGAACTTATCCAAGATTTGAAAGTAAAATTAGTAGATCTAACTGATGTAATTTATGCATTGATTTTACTGACATTCCAATTTGATGTATATACCAACATCAACTTTAGTAATTATAGGACCATTTGTAATTTTTAAAAAAGGAACTGATTAATGATCCTAACGAGTAAATGTTGCTTTGTGATGCGGTTGGATGTGCTGAAATGATATAGAAGGCTAACACTTGTATCTATTAATAGTCACTTTTATCTCACAATCAGCGTTTCTTAAGATGTCAAATTCTGGACATCAAGGTAATAGTTGGTGTTCAACTTTAGGCATGTTACTGCTGTTAAAATGTTTTCAACATTACACAGTTGTGATCTTCAAAAAGGTCGAGGGTTGATGAAGAAGTCCTAGAAAAAAGCTTTTTTTAACATGTACAATTATGTGACATAAATAAATAAAATTAATTTTAAAAAAAAAGACAGTTATATGTAATTGATGATATATTAGTTTGCGTTAAAAGAGTTCATATAAAAGTTGTCACATGTAGTTTAATATTAGATAATACAAATTGAGGGTTGAATTAGATTAGCTTGGATTAAAATATAAAAAATAATTTAGTCTCATGCTGTGTTTATTCTTTTTGAGTACTGATATTCCATAGTACAATGATCACAAGGTAATTAAAACAAGATTTTATTTACAGATTGACGCATGATGAAAGATATATACTCTAAACAATACTTCATTTATATACTAACGCACATTCGGAGATATACTCCACAGAGAAAGTATAAAACCCTATAGAGAAGAGAGTACACTCGTATAATAAGGGAGAAGATTATCACACTGTCCTAATATATATGATTTAAAAAATACGATCAGTGAGTATTTAATACTGAGGTAAGCACTCAAGTGGAGTCTCATACCATATCTAACATACCAAAACAAGGTCTAAAACTAATTGTTTGTTAATCAACTTATATACTAAATAATTTGAAGCCTAAGCAAGAGTGAAAGAGTAATAATTTTCTTGTAAAAGTTTTATTTTGAATTCTGGTGCAAAATGATCTGGCACGGTAGTGAGATTGCCGCACCATTGATCTCATGATCACAATATCTCATTATCAATAGTCAATTTTGGATGAATACGTTGTCACTTCGAAAGCAATCGTAATTTTTGCTTCTCAAAAATGGAATGACAGCAACTCAAGATGACCATGTGAGTGATAGAACATGGGGAATTTGAGAAGCATAATATTAATTAGCAACATAAATATGAGAAATTGCATCTCTTAAAAAGTTAAACCATTTATCAACTTAAGAGGCAGTTTTGGTATTAACATAGCATAATAAATTGTATGTTTTTAAATTCTCTGCAGGGCAATAGTAAAAAATTGAGTTTGATCGAAAATTAATGAAGGGAATATAATATACCAACACTCTTCAAACTACAGCAGTAGCCCGAGCATAGGGAAGCAGCTAGCTTCAATGGGGGAAAAACAGCCTGTTCTTGGTCAGCTTCACATGATTTTAATTTTCAATGCAAAAATGTTTTGTACAACTAAAATAATACATAAACTGGACTCCTTACCAGAATTACTGAGTGCATCAGTTCCCTTATCAGATTTCACTGTTATGGTGCAGCTACTACAGCAGAATGAACTTCACTTTTCTTGGTACAACAGCTCAAGCTCGACCACAACCGAAGTTGCTCCCTCTCAGTAACTACTCAACTAAAGAGTTGATGCTCTTTTAACTTAGAATGGATTAGTTGGATTGAACAATGGTCTTGTACAAGTAAAACAGTAGTTTGACTGCGTGTCCATCTGCATGGCCAAATCTGGACAATACCCCATCTTTATTGACTTGAGACAGCCACAGGAAGCTTGCTCTTGCGCCATAACCAATAGTTAGCCCTCATTGGATCAACCTGCTCCAAAACATGACAAATTGCCTTTCCCAAGTCAGAATCCAACGGTTCCGAACCTGAAGTACGCAAAGCATCTATGGCTTCTCTGAATTCTTCACTTGGGTTAAAACCATGGCAAAGAAGATCCAATAGCGTGCTAAGAGCAAACACATAGTTGCTTTTGGTACTCAAAACCTTCAAGCATATGGAGGAAATTCTAGTATCCTTTACCCAAGATTCCATGTCGTCTTTATACAGGCCTCGGAGGTATCTCCATGGGCTCTCGTTTTCGGGGTGGGCCATAATGGCTTCAACAGTATAACTAACTTCAGAATGTCTCATGGCTTTTAGGCCTCCAAGGAAGGGACATCTAGTTATCACAAAGTATCTCTGTTCCAAAAAAAAAAAAACATAAACAAAAAATGTTCGATGAAAAACATAGTGGTTTATATGTCATAAAGGGCCAAGCTTTTCCAACAAATTGTTGAATATGGAGACACTTTAAGCCAAGAGAAACTTTTGGAACAGGAACTGAGCATTCAAAAGACAAGGGGAGTTTGAACCAACAATGGTGCTAATATATTTTCAAAAGCCGGTGCAAGTCAGTCACTTACGATCCCCAATCTCCCTTTCAGTTTCTGACTCAAAAAGGTTTAACAATCAGAACTATAGAGTTCATACCCTGAACATGCTTGACATGTCCACCAGTTAAGGGTATGTTGTGGATTACTCTTGCCACAGGCAAAAGAGCTCCCAGGTAGGTCAAAATGCTTTCTAGAGCTATTTTCAAGTACTTAACTCAAATGCAAAAACATTTGTTTAAAATAGAGAAGCATCCCTCAGGTGCTCAACTAAGAAATAACATCAAAGTGCTGCTCATAAAAGCCCCGTCAAATGCACCCACAAAAACTTGACTGTATTGTGTTCAAGATCCAAAGAGCATCGTTCACCAAGAAATTAATACCTGGTTCCATGCAGAATTGTTAAATATATCTTCTTCAAGGAGCTTCTGACAATAGTCAAGCTCATCTTCCCACCCTCCTAATGCTTGAAGTACCCACTACAAAAGGAAAACTGCTTTTTACACCCAAATTTCTCTTTAAATATAAGAGGTGATAATAAGTCCAATGTTCAAACTACTGAATCACCGAAAGGGAAATAATCAGATAAAGAGGAGCACTCAAAATAAAAGATAGGGCTTAGTGTCATATACTAGGTGTAACGTGACAGGAGAATCCAAACCTGCCTATGGGACCAGGCAAGATAATTTTTAGCATCAAGGGAGAGTATCCTCTTGGTGAACTCAAGTTCCTTGTTTGTAGCATCAGCTCCCAATTTTCCAGCAACCCACCGCCTATGATGCCTGATAAACATTTATCATCTAAAAGAATGTAAAATGGTACTAGATGCAATTGATAAGTAAATTGTAAAACTTGGAGACTCTAAAAAGTTAGACAAAAAACAATAAAATTCTTAGCCTATATGAAATATACAAGATAGTAAAACCAGTTATCAGCATCTTCTCTTTGAGTTGAGGATCAAATCCACTAACAGTAACTTTACTTTTCAAGGCTAATCAGAATTAGGATTTATAGACTGCTCTTTTGATCTCTAAACCTACTAGTTCATTCCAGAAAATGATCAAGAAACAATATTTCCTGAAATTCCCTAAATCCAAAGGCATTCCTCGCCTCTTCATCAAGAGACTGACTTATCAGGTTACTCGCCCAGCCCAAACCCGATTCACCCGATTGGGTTATGTTTTAGACTTTCCAAAGTACAATCCAGGATAGAAATTTAGTTACTACTTCAGGCCTATATCCAGAGACATGAAGAAGCTAGGCACGCACAAACCATAATCTAGGTTTTGCTATTATTATCCCAGGAAATTGAGGCAAAACCATAACCTAGGTTTTATAATGATTTCAATAAAGGTGGCAGCAGCATCACGTACAAACTTTTTAATTCATCATGGTATAACAATTTCTTTTACCTTAAGTATATATCAATTAACTTGAATTAGGGAGAAAGAATACAACCTAAAATACATGCAGATACATTAGTACTGTCTCTCACCATATCTGATAATTTTTGGAGTTACTCTTTGCAATGCGTCCAACAAAAGCCAGTTCACCATGCAAGTCAGCATCAAGCGCCTCAAGTATTTGACGCCTGAAATGCCATACCTTCAAAGAAGAAGAAGAAGAAGAAACAGCAATCTCTTAGCTGCAGCTCCTTTGACAAGCTTAATAAGAAAAACTATAAGGTTCACTAATAACTTCTCATCAAAAAAATCAAAAAGATCTCAAAATTGTTATAATCTGTGAAAATCTTAGGAACTCAGTTTCCTATTTCGGTAAACAAATTTTCAATGGGCTATTTGAAAAACCAACAAACTGTCAATGCTAGCTGTTCTCAAAAAGAGTCTTTACTTTAAAAAAAATTCTCCTGGCACTTTAAACTATTTTTCAAAATGCATCCATGGTCTCTTCCTAAAACAAAGATCATTTTTAGCAGAGGCATAAAACAAACATGCTCTAAAAAAAACACTTAAAAAGAGAAGAAAAAATATCTGATTTCTGTTCTTGAAAATCACCTTTTGGTTACAGAAAACACTGCCAAGTAGGGATGGCAAATTGATCTACAAATCCACAAATCCGCTAGAACTCGCTCCTGTTGGAAAGGATTTGGTAAGATTTAAAACGAATTTGAGATGAGTTTGGTACACAAAATTAAAACTTGCAACGGGTTTGGTGAAATATCCGCAAATACTTGTAACGGGTATCCACGGATATTTACATATTTTATTTTTCTAAAAAGATGACCAAAGCAATGTAGCTTTGGTTGTAGCCCTAAATGATAAATTGAAAGAGTGATTTTCATCTCATTCTTCAATCTATCAATTGTTCTCACTCTCCCTTATCATATAAATATCGTTCCGCCGCTCTCTCATCTCCGATTATCCAATTTGACAAAGCGATCGACTCACGCTCGTCAAATAGTTTTTCAATTCTTAAACAACATGTTTCAATTTCTTTTTAATCTTTATCTTACTGACATTATATTATATAAATAAATGATACGAGTATTTTAAGAGAGATAGGTTGAATTTTTTGTTTGTTTTCTTGACATTATGGAGATTGATAATTATTTTGTTGAACTTATTTATTTATTTATTTTCTTCACATGATGAAAATTGATAACCATTTGTTTTACATTTTTAACTCCTTTACCCTTTAATATGTTATTAGCTTAGCGGGTTGACAAAATGGCTTATCTTAAAACTATGATATACCAATACATATAAATTTATTTGTAAGATGTGTTATTGAATCTTAAATCAAGCTTAAGAAAAATTATTTTTGCTTAATTGAGTTGCTTTGTAATTATGTAGTTTAATGTTATGGTTGATTATTTATGAGTTATTTTTTATTAGTTTTAATTTAGAAATGCGTTTAATTTTATTAGGAAGACTTATTGAATTTAAATTTATGATACGATTTTGATTGTTATATTTTATAGATTTTTTTAAAATATTAATGTAATAATTTTATATTTTATACTTTGTTAATTATGACTGTTTAAAATCTGTGGATTATTTCTTGCGGATTTAGTACACATATCCGCTAGAGCGGATTTAGTAAGAAAACACTAAACCCATAATGAGTTAAAAAAAAATTTGATATTTCATTTTGAGCCTAGTGGGTGCGGATTTAAGAGTATTCGTCCCAGACCTGATCCTCTCCCATCCCTACTGCCAAGCTTTCCATAACATAAGGATTATAAAATTTTCGTTTTTTAAAACACATTCAAAATCATTTCAGTTCATTTAAAAGCGCTTACTAAAATCACTTCGCAAAAACAAATAAACAACAAAGGCTGACGCAAACCAAAAAGAAAAAATCACAAATTTTACATGCTCCAACCAACTAAACAAAGAAATAAACAAAACCTAATTCCCAAAAAATCATCAACTCATAGATAGATTTTTTTTTTTTTTAAAAAAAACTAAAGAATAAAGAAAAGAGTGGATGAATTTACAGTGTAATTGGCGGGATTAAGCAAGATGGTTTCTTTGGTGAGTTGAAGCGCGCGAGGCGATCTCTCGTCGGCTCGATAGACGGCGCGGAAGTAGTCCATGGTCTCTCTGAAATCTTCTTTGTATGCGATCGGCACCACTGGATTCGGCCCATCATCTTGAGGAATCGGTGTCACGTCGGACCACTCCGGTCGTCGGCTCAGCAGCAATCTCTCCGGGTGCCGCTCTTCCTCTTCGTCTGAGTCCATTTTCTTTTTGACCCTGCGTTCGTTGAGTGAGTTACTTTGCTTCTGCTTCACTCTAGATCTTAGACGAATTTTAATTAAATCAAAAGTACGTTATTATTATTCTTTTATGAATTTAGAAGGAATAATTTTGTGAAAAATTTCACAAATGGTCTTACTTTTAAGAAATAGTTTTTTTTAGCTATAAATAAATGAATTAATTTTTATTAGTTAAAAAAGGACAATTGAATAATTATGACTTTGAATTATATTTTCTTTATCATCAAATATTTGAAATGGTAAATTTTGAAAATATAGAAATTTTTTTTTGTATTTATTTTATAAATATATGAACATTGAAATATAATATAATAAAGTAAGAAGAAATAAAATAAATCATAGAAAGATAAAATAAATCCGAGAACAATAGAGTAAATTGAAAAATTTTGAATTTATTTTCCGAAAGTCTATAAATCACTTCCTTCTTTTGTTTTTTTAATTAATTACTTTAAAATTTATTATTCATTATTTAATTATAAATAAATAAATAATTTAGTAAATAAAAACTAATAAAAAATTATTAAATAATTTTTCAATGAATTTTATAAAATATTATTACATAATAAAAAATATTTTATTTATTTAATGATTAAGTTATAAATAATAATAAGTTATAAAAAGCATTCAGTGAACTGTTCCACGTGTTGTATGTCACACGACCCGCACATACATGTTGCATGTCATACCGCGACACACCTTGTGTAAAATATATATTTATTATTAAATAAATAAGTAATTAATATAAGTTAAATAAATAAATAAATAATTTATTTAATAAAATATTATTAAATAATATTTCATTAAAATAATTATAATTAAATAATTAATAATTAAATATTATTAAATATATTTATTCAATAAATAAATAACTTATTTTATTTATAAATTTATTATATTAACTATTTAATAAAAAATTTTATTTGTGCAGAGCATGTCGCGCGTGTAACATGCATACTTGACATGGATGTGCAAAATGCATCCAAGGTATTTTTATAACTATTATTATTTATAATTTAATAATTAAATAAATAAAATAATTGATAAATTATTAATTAATTGTTATTATTTAAATTACTATTAAATAAAAAAATATTTATTTATTATAATTAAAAAGAAAATAAAAGGAAATAAAAAAACAAAACAAAACAATTAATTAAAAAAAACAAAAGAAGGAAGTTATTTGAGGGTCTTCACGAATCACTTCCGTGAAATTTTTTATTCACCTTATTGCTCTCTAGCTTATTTTTTTTTTTTTCAATTCACTATATTTTCTCTCAATTAATTATATTAAACTTCAAATGCTCATATAGTTACAAAACTAACACAAAGAAAAAAAAACTTCAAGATTTTCAAAAATTTTCAAGATTTACGGGTTTGAATATTTGAGGAAAAAGAAACTATAATTTAAGGGCATAATTATCCAATTGTTCATTTCTTAACCAATAAAGATCAATCCAATCATTTATTGCTAAAAAATAATATTACCTTAAAATATGGGTAATTTATAAAAAATTCTCATAAAAATTTGGGTAATGTTATATATTTCAAATTGTATAAAAAATTATATCTAAAAATAATATATCAAATAATCATTAAGTGGTAAAATAATGTAAATTTTAAAATCACCTATTATACTATTTTAACACTCGATAATTATTTGACACATAATTTTTTTAATCTAATTTAAAATATAATTTGAGATGTGTAATATTATTTTAATTTTATTTTGGCTTAGAGAAAGCCAAAAGAAAACTTTTCTTGACGACACTATTTTGAAGTTACACATATACCCCTCATATTTTGTTTAACATAAAATAACTTTTTATCTTGAGCATTTATTTATAAAATTTTATATTAAATTATATGTAAAAAGTTCAATTTATTATCGAGGAAAAGGGCAATCCCCAAAGTGTAGATAATGTATAGTCAAACCCCTTACTTTTTAAAATGGGTAATTGTAAATTTATAAAGTTGAAATACAAAGTTTATATTTTAATTTATGTATCACTAATTTAATTATTATCACTCACTAAATAATAATTGACTTTTTATTTTTTTAATATAATAATTATACAATATTAATAAATAATAAATACATATCAGTTAAAATACAAAATTTATATCTTATTATATTAATATTATTATTTCAAAATAATTCGGTGAGATTTTATTCATTAATGAACTTCGTCAGTTTAAATGGACAAATGGATATTATAGTGCATTACCTTATTAAATATTTAAAATTAAATATAGTGACACATATTAAAATATATTAATCTTAAATTAAATAATTTTAATATAATTTAAGCAAATAATAAACATTTACCAAATCGTCACCATCATCGGCGATGATGACAGTAATCAATTAGGAATCAGACTCAAAATTTACAAGTCTACATGGTGGTAGCAGTTGAAATCACCAAGAGATGGATGGAAACGGCACACTTGCAGCAACTGTCATGGCGTCTCCTTAATGTTGCCGCTAAACAATAGAGAGTTAAGATGCCGTGTTTTCTCCATTAGCATCGGCGTCAAGTGATCTACCTGATGGAGGTTAAGGCTCCTTAACTCCTCGTGATGGTTATCGCTCGTGGGGCATTTTTGGTCTATCTTTTGGAAATTTCGACCACAATATCGCATACATAAGAAATTGTTTATAAGCAATACCAGTGCCAATGGCGGTCCGATGATTCGGTTTTGGTTAATTTTTTTATTTATTATTACTTTGATTGTTATTATTGTTGTTATTATTATTATTTTGTTCATTCATCTACCCTTTTAAGGGTATATTTCGTGCGTTGCACTGAACTGTATAATAAAAATTAAATTTGTTAGCAAATTGACTTCTTTTTCAACAAGGATTTATATTTTTAATTAAGGATGTTTGCTAATTTATTTCTTTTTTTATTTGACTTACTAATTTGTTTCCTTTTTATTAGTTTCTTTGTTGAATATATCAATCCTCTCGTTTAATTGACTTTCATCAACACGACCCAAGTTTTTTCATAAGTCATCACTAGGCACCCATTCTGTTAGTCCACTCCATTAAACTTACGGTTAAAAGGGATAAAATTGTAATTGTAGAAATTCAAATTTGACAAAATTGAGAAGGACTATCAAGCCTTGTGTAATGATGTTTGAAGCTGCCTTTCAATCAAGATCTAAGAAAAAGTATAGATGGAGAAGCTAAAATTTGGAGGGAAAATTAGGGCCACATTTATGTAACCCATCAACATATTCGCTCCAGACATCATAAACCCTAAAAACACTTACTGAAATAACACAAGTTTCTTTACTTTCAAAGAGTAATAATTCATATTCCCTTTTGTTTTGAGAAGGATAACATTTCATTAGTGGATGATACACCTCATTTGAAAGACAAAAATGGATAGCAGCGAATCTCGCAAAGGTCTCTGTCTGCAACAAATGTTTCTTTTTTTTTTCATTTATTACATTTGCGTTTTGTGAAATAAAACTTATTTTGAAAAAAATTGCTAAAAATGTAATAACTACGTCATTTTTCTTGAAAAATTCTCTTATCTTGGTTTGAACTTTGTTGAAACCCATGGATTTAAATAGATTGGTTATTATAAGTTGTAAATTAAGGTATTGGAATAAAATATAATTATTGGAAGTATAAAACGTAAATATGCTTTAGTGAGATAGGGTAAATAAGTTTGCACTGGAATCTGGAGTTCGATTGAATGACCTAAGTATCATACTAAGATGGGTTCAATATAGTGAGAATTTCATGTCAGTTTTGGTTCATTCTTTTGCTTGTGATTGTAAGTTCATTTTTAAGAGTAAAAACATGTGCATGTGGATGATTCTTTCTTCTCTGTTTATTACATCAGACAAGGGTAACATAGGCAAGATAATGGGTATTTTTTTTTTTTAATGTTTGCCTTAAAGGCCATTTTACCCCTATATGTCAGCAAAAATACTTACAAGTGACTTGTTCATGGTTAGGTCAACATGGTTGATGGCATGAAGGTTAGCAAAGTCATTGTGACTTTCATGAGAAAAGTCTATATGTGAGGTTGGATTGATCCTAAAGAAAGTGAGTAAAGTTAATCAAATAAACTTTGTGTTGAAGGAATCCTTGTAAAGGAATATAATGTTTGATGAAAAGTTCTATTGGAGGCATTCCAACCTTAAGATATAAAGATGGTAGTGAAATCAAATGACGAAGGTTTGTGGGAGTTTTAGAGAGTTTATAATTAGTTGAGTTATGTAGACATTTAATTTGCGCTTGCGATACTTCCTCTTGCAACTATGCCTCTTGTAAAAGGACTATTGTTCCAAGACCTAGACTAACCCCAACACAAAACTCATGCATAAACATGTTCAAGCCACCATTCCACGTAACATTTTCAAACCTAACTAACATTCTACTCCCTTAATCCAATGTCAAGGTACATACCCAAACACATTTCTATACAAGAATGCAATTTCAAGCTAGTTTGATACTGACTTGCACATGGAAATAATTGAGAATCATGTTTTTGATTGCTTTAAAATCCTTTTTAATATTGATAAACACATTCCATTCAACAATTTGTCTCCCATAAGTACCCTAACATAATCAAATTTCTCTTCTTCACCTTTAAACTGTTAAATATTTTATATTATTTTATGCTTTTAAAGCATGTGTAAAAAGATTTTTTTTATTAATAAATTTTATTTATATATGATTGAACATATATTGATGATCCCATATTTATAAAGTATGTGATCTATGTGATAGGCATATAATGCTAATATAGAGAGTATAGATCACAAGTTCTTTATAAATTGAATTTAGTTCATAACCATTAATGAAAAGGGCATTTCATTATGTAAAGTTATAATTTTTCTACTTCTTACAATTGATGATTTACCTTGATCATTGAAGTAGAGATTTTGAGTAAAAAAACTAGTATATATGTTATATTGAATGAGACTATTGTGAATTTCAATCAGGTTAACTAAATGTTATTTATCTTAATTCATAAAAATTTTAATAAGCTTGATTGATCTTAATCTTGAGCAAGTAATGAACTTTAAATTCATGTGTTGTATTTTTTGAGTTATCACAGAGTGAGATTCATATAAAAATTTAAAACCCGATAGCTTAGAGATATAATTTCATGGGTTGTAGGAACATATATTTGCAAGATTAAATCTAATAAATAATGTCTACCTAAACTGTTTACAGTACTTGATCATTTTGAATATATGGCCACAATTTATTCAATAAATTATTTATTGAATAATAATATTTATTTGTAAATTTATTTACTAATATAGACATGTTAAAAGTGATCATTAGATGATTAAGTGACTTAAGGATAAATTACTAATTAAAGAGGCAAAACATTTTTTCATTGCCTATATTTAATTATGGATATATATTAGAGGGTCAATTAAATATTATTAGTCTAAATACCAAGCTCAATTTAATTAAAAGGGATTTTAATTAAATGAATTTTTACTTAATAACATGAGTTATTATAGTGCAGTCTTTGACGTTTAGTAAAATAGTTTGTAGTTAACTTAAAAGAACTGTTGGGTCTTGAGATTACTAGGACTAAGTCTTTTAATTTGGGAGCTAAGAAGCTCATAGATCTTGTAGTTCCTCTATTAGCACAAATTCTAATCAAACTCTTAATACCTATAAGAGATTCCTATATATATGAGAGGTAGGGAGTAGTAAAGAATAACAACAATAACTATAAAATAATTCTTTTTCGCATTCTTATGTGGAAAAGGAATTTAGTTACTACTCTTTTCTTAGATTTGGGTATTAGTGATTTTAAAGTTTAAGGAAAGATTTGTTGGGGATCTAATATACATGGGTGTATGCATGTCAAATAGTATTTATTGCATAAAATACGTATTTCATATATATTTAACGATGCAAAAATAAATTAAATTATAGAATAAACACAATAAATAATATATTAATTATATTAATATATTTGTAGGGTTAAAAAATTATCGAAATGTGTAACGTTATACACGTGTATTCTGAAAATCCACTTGAAGACTAATTATTAGCAATTTTAGTCATCAACTCGATGAACTTGACAATTTAGAACAACAACTCATAATCTAGCATTGGGCTTAACACTTAAACTCTTTAAATTTATTTTTTCTTAATCAACTCTTTGATAAATAAATTCCTAATTATTGTAACTGGTAGCCTTAACGAAGATATTTTATAAACTGATTTCAACATTTGAAACCAATTTACAAGAGATCAAATCTCTTTATTTGTTCACCAATTTGCTGGCCACCTATTTTGAAACCAACATATTTCCTTGGCTTCAAAGAACAAAAACCGAAAATGGAAATATGAAGCAATTCTTCATTTTTACTTCTCACGGTTCACACATACAATATCTCAATATTTATATAAATATATATGTAATATTAATATTTTATATATATATATATATATAAAATATAACGCATGGGCACCCTTTTTGGATAAAAAATATTACTATAATAAATAATAATAAAAATAGATGACAACTATGTGTCACATATAATATAATAATATATAATAATGAGATATTTATGTTTAATCAATAATTAAATAATTATTGTGTGAAATTATCATTTTACCCATCATAAATAGTTACAAAGTCTACCCTCTAGTGGGTTCCACCATACCCGTACTAGGATAAACTCAACCGAGGGTCTACAATGCGCTACGTGTTATTATACAATTAGTAAATAATAATTATTGATTAACTATTGTATTTAACGCTTAAATACAGATACGCATGTATTCTCGTGATAGTGCTGGATATTACTGAATTAAACAATTTAATCGATACGCTACCTCAATGCACAACGAGTACACTCCATATCGTGGGACTCCCTAGGTCCACGCCCGATTAATCAAATGGAACTATTCCATGAGTTCGTGAACATTGCCTCCCGCACACTTCACGGAAATACAAATCAACGCGTCGACCATCTAAGTTGAGGTTACAACGTATATATATATAGTCCTTCTGTCATGATATCTTGGATGTATAGGGATATAGATTATCACCGTCAAATCCTCATGTGCTCATCCATGTCATATACCCAGACTTGTATCTCACTAAATAATATGTGCAAACTCCTTTGATATATTCTTCCACCCTAGTGAAAATTCTTTCTCGAGATTAATGCTTATGGCCATAAGACTTTCTGAGATACATTCTCAAAGCATCTGGATATTTAATTTCCTATGCGAGTTGACAGATCTCATATTTGTATACACCGGACTCTATAAGCATCGGACCATATCTAACGACTGATAAGGGCATATTTGTCATATATTTTCTCATGTTTTTATTTTGATATTTTATTATTTTATGAGAATAAATGGCTATTTATGGGCATTATTGTTATTTATAGGGATTTGAACTAAATTTAAAGAAATGATGCAAAAGGAGCAAAAATAGGGACTAAAATGCAAAGTTTTCAAAATATGAGTCCATCGCCCCGACGCCACGAGGATTTTTGACCTAGTGCTAAAAAATGATCGAAATAAGAAAATAAAAAAAGATGACATATTTAAGTTGCGACTGGCGCCCTAGCTCTAGCTCATCATCGCGCCAGTGACAGGCTAGCGCCCCAACACCAGCTATGAGGCCGTTTACACGTAGCGTCCCAGCGGCAGTAGCATAGCACCTCAGCTGCAGCAGCATAGTGCCCCAGCGACAGTGCGAGTCCTAATCCGATGAGAATTGAGATTTTCAAACTCATATCAATCCCTATAAAAGGCCACTCATCCCCAAACTTTAAAAATAACCCAAGAGAAATTCAAGAATACTAAGAATACAGAGCATAAGTCTTAGAGAGCAATAAGAGTTTAATTGAAGCAACCTTAGAGAGAAATTCAAGGCGTTCTTCGGCATCAGGAGTATCTTAGGCGATGCAATCAAGACAAATTCGACATCTATATCGGTTTGCTATTGATTGTATCATGATTTATTATTATTTTTACTGCTGTTCTCTTGTAGCCATGAACTAAATTTATTTTTTAGGGTTAATACTTAAAATCAATATGTGTACTTAATTATTATATCTTTTTAATATTTAATAAACTTAGTCCTTTATTATTTAAATTACTTGATGTTAATGCTTCAATATATCTGGCCAATATACTTGCATGACCTTGAAAGAAGCTTGTGAATATATTAGCGTCTTGATCAATAACAAAGATTAAAGGAGTTAAATATTAGAGATTAATCATTAGAAAGCAAATTGAGGGATAGTATTAATTCTAGTTTTTCTCTATATTGCTATCACCTAATTCTCTTTGCATTTTGTTGTTGCTTTTATATTTTCTACATTCATTCTTAGATTTTTATTTTTCTGAATAATTATTAGAAGGATATAATTTTAGTAGTTGGTTAAAACATAAAAATCATCCCTTTGGGTTCGACATTCGACTATTTACTCCCTTCATTACTTGCATACGATAGTGTATACTTGCACTTAAATTTAATATATAAAAATATTGCATCAATGACACCTAACGATTACACCATAAAGGTCTGTGACATGCGTGGAACCAAAGTATGATGGATCACTTACAAGCTTATCTGACACTCAGGTTAAAGGATCACATATACTACTAAACTCTAGAGGACCCTTCGTTGACAACTTACATAGGGTGTCTATTAGAGGCTCTCAAGAGTTCGTCTTATATCCAATCCTAACTGGATACCCATATATTAATACGAGCTCCAAGCTCACAGTCGGCTAAGAAAGACCATCTATACCTTATAGGTACGACATATGGTGATTTATATAAAGGTATCCATTGATAGACTCGTATCGGCAGAAATAGATCAGGGACAATATTCGAGAACATACTTACACAATTGACATTTCCTGGCACCTAATTCTAACTCTTGCAACTATGTAGTTGCTAGAATATTCATAGGTCTATGTCCCATTACAGATAAGACTCCAACTCTTGAATCTTCTCTGAGTATTATAACTAGCTAACAATTAGTTATGCTAACATTTAACATTTATATCTCTCAGCGTGACCTACTGTGCGCCTTTGTCTAAACTCTTTTAAATCAGATCTGAACTCCTTCAGATCATACAATGTCTATAATGTTACATTGTATAATACCATTTAAATATGCATTAACGATTTAATAGGAATGTACACATGTATAAATAATAAGTATATGTAAATTCATGGATAGCACATAAGCACCAACCCTAACAAGATCCACGTGCCCACATGTGTGATTTTGAAGATTGAAGATAATAGAGAAAATTGTAACCAGTTAATTCAAGATTTACTAAAGCGAGAAATTGAGCTAATATTCTATCCCTATATATGTAATTATGAATAAGACGATCTAGCATTTGTTGTTTTTATTTTTAAAGTTCTTGGATTTCGGTACTTCCAAAAATTACTCTTGCGACTTTGAGTTTCCTTGATGAAATCCTGAGAAAGCCCATCTTCTTTAGAACATAGTCGTCCTCTTGCACAGAAAATACTTCGACACTTAAGTCAATATTTAAATTAGGAATTATGTGTTGTGTGTTATGAGTATTTTTGTAGTAACCAGTATCCATAATCGATAAGAATATGTATTTATATATATATATATATATAAATATACATATTTTATTTGTATGTGGTTGATACTTGATTTATATATTATTATTAGTAGTGTTTGTATAGGTTAAGGACATACTATTAGTATTGGGTTTATTTGCAAGACTTTAGATTTATTTTAGGGACCAAATTGTAATACTTTGAAAGTTTTGGAGGCAAATTCATAAATACCAAAAATTAGCCTCTTAGTATAAAAATACACTTTTGAAACCCTAATTAACTCATTTTTGGGTTGAGCTATCCCTTTAGAGAGAGAGAAGAGAGAAATAGAGGGGAGAGAAAGAGAAAGAGAAGAAGAAAAAGAAGAAGAAATTAGAATTTTAGATTTTAAGAGGTATATCACAACTATTTCTCAATTTATTGACGTTAATTAAGTTAATTCCTTTAAGTTTTGATTTCTGGAAATATGTATAATTGAGGATTTGATGTGTATTTCGTAAGATCTTGTGAGAATTGATGATGATCTATGTAGATAGCTTAATAAATCATGATGAATTGTAGAATATTTGCTTGATAGTCTCTTGATCCAGGAATTTTGTAAATTGTTGTGATTTGATTCTAGTTTTGAATTTTAAATATATAAAATTAGACATGTTTAGGATCATCTGAGACTTTGAATCGATTAAAAATTTTAGAAATTGAATTGTTTACGAATTTACCAAAATGATACTGAAATTCTGAAAATTTCCTGTGTAAACAGTATGATGTAGTGGCAAATAATTTTTGGCCTACTGAATGATCTTAAAAAATTATGAATTTGTGGAATATGATAATTTTATATGTCTAATATGATATACTCAGAATTAAGAATTTAGATCAATGTGGTTAAATTGTTATAATTTTCTAAAGTGTATCAGCTCATTACAGCATTTGATTAATAAATTTTTAAAGCTATAGAATAAAATAGTTTTCAAATACTTTTGGCAGTGATTTTGAAGTGTAATATTTATCATGGATTAAGATATGTGTTAGGAGTAACTCTGTGGTAATTTTATAATTTTTAAGTTAGTATATGATTTTATAAAATTAGGAGATTGAATACTGTTCAGTAAATAGCTTGATCCTGTCAGGTTAGTATTGTGGATTCGATGGTGTGTATGGAATGAAAGTTTTAGGAATTTTGATATAATATTCATATATAAAAAGGATATATGAGTCAAGAATGATATATTCTGATTTTGGAGTAATTGGGCATCATTTGATGTATTAGAAAATTTTGTTAAGTGTAAGTGGTCAGAATGACAGGTTTTGAGAAACCAAGTATTTAGACCAATTTGATGTGATCAATGCATTGTGTATAATTTTGTAAGCTATTTAAAGTACTTTGTGTGAATTTTGAGGCTTATGAAAGGATTAATCTCAATTGATAGGTTAAGGAGATTTAAGCCTTGAAGCTGAAAATGTTAAGAGGTAAGTATACTAGACTTTTTACTGAAATCACAATAAACATAGTAATTGTTTTGTATGATTTTGTAAATGTGGTTAGGAATATGTTTATGTTATGTCAAAGTATATTTTGATATTAAATGTGAAGATATGTATTTATGAATGTGAGCATGGACATACATGATATATATGTGGTTTTGAAAGTGAGCTTTCAAAGGGAAATGTGTTTAACAAAGAGAGCGTTTGAAGTGTAATATGTCCATGAGTAATATTTTGTATTTTAAGGATGCTTGAACTCACTGTTAATTTAGTAGGCATTTAATGTGATTTGTGGAGCCTTTATGTGTGGCCTTTTCTTTGGGATTGGTATATGTTATATGTTCTATATGTAAGGAGGATCCTATTGGTACCTAAAGGAAGAGTGAGTCATCACATTCGTATGGTGGCGTATTGGTGCTTGTGAGAGAACTCACCGATGATCAGGGTGAGGTTTGGCTTTTACCTTCGGACATGAGCATTATATATGTGTAATTTAAAAACCTCACTTGTACTATTCCTCTCATATGGTATGTCACCTATGAGTGACATTTGGCTCATTATGTGATATGTGATATGTAAGTCCTACTGAGTAGTAGTTGAGTGATGGTATTCGTATTATATGTTTTGAAAGAATGTGCAAGCGCTTGCATGACATGTGATTTGATAAGATTATGATTTTGATTTATCACAGCATATTATACACATACATTATGTACATATATGTATTTGTATTTGTATTTGATATATGAAAAACTAGTATGCTTACTGAGTTTTATACTCATTATAGTTTATGGTGATTTCAGGTAAATAAGGTACATGTGTGCTTAGCGAATTTGACAAGGCTTCTGTTGTTCCTTGGGCTCCCTAAGTTGCTAGGTTACTGAGTGTTTTATTTGGGGACACGTAGGATATGATATTTGATTTGTCCCTATTGAATAAATACTTATGTATTATTTTATTGTGTGTGGATTGGATTTGGTTTAAGTTTCATCAAGTGTGGTTATTAGATGATTTTAAGTAAGACTTTGCAATGAATATATTTTGGGCTTCGAGTAACAAAGTTGTTACTGGTGACATAGTAGAGTATTAATCTCTGAGAAAACTCTGCGTATCTCCGGTTTATTAATTGTCCCAGTCATAATTCAATTGTTATAATTCTGAAAGAAATTGAAATGAATGTTAAATATTGTCAATAGAAGTTTATGTTTTTATGTTAGGTTATATGTTGATTTTTAGTGTTGAACTTACTAGCAGCTTGCTAAGGATTCCTATGTTGGATTAAAGATTAAAATTTTATGTAATATTATTTATGAGTGCACATACATTGAATGAATGTAAGTGATATTGTATGTCGGATCTTTTGGGTCTGGGACGTGACAGTTTTAGGCAAGAGTATATGTTTAACAAACTTTCTTAAGATCTTCACGAGTTCTCAAGAGTGCTTTTTGGTTCTAGTTGTGCAAAAAACTTGATGATCATTAGTGAATAAAAGTAAGTGCTCTATATAGCACTTAATTTTAATCCAAAAAAGGATTGTCATAGCTTCTAAATCTCGTTTCATTAGCTTATTAACTCTTTTTTCATGAGGATTTAACGCTATTAAAATTAGAATCTGTATGTAAATAAAAGAATCATAATGCATAAATAATAAAAAAATTCATAAGAAAGATTTGATTCAAAGCTTACCCAACCTTTCAAGCGTCCTTCTCCTTTTGAAAGAATGCAAAAAAGTAAGTTGAGTTTATTCCAAATTTCTAACTTGAAATTAGATTCGGATTATACTTTCTCTGCTTTAAGAGTAATTCTTATAATTTTCGTATAATTATGGGATTCCTTTCCATGGGCAATACTTTATAAATGGCCCAAATAAAATCCCTTCAGACCAGGCTTTACTATTAGAAATTTTGTGGTGAATTAGGCCTTCTACTAAATTAGGCTTTAACCAAATACTAGCCCACAGATGTCCCCTTATAAGTGAAGGCGTGCATCTCATAATAAAACTCTTAGATGCACTTCTTTACTTTATTTAGATGCAAGGGCCAATTAGGAACTACCACGTCATTAATTTCAAAAGAATCCTACTTGTTCAACTTCTCTAATTATAATTTGACAGACCCCTTCTGACTTGAGTGGACACGTATTTTTTCTCTTTATCTTTTATTACTTAAGTAAATAGTTTTTGCCCTAATTTCATATCTACTTTTTCAAAAACTCCACCTCTTCCTCTTGCTTGTGTAATAAAAGAACTCACATTTCCTTGTTTTTTCTTCTAAAACATGAGAAAATACATTTATACTCTCTTGATTAAGGATCTCAAGAAAGAATTTTGCATCCCAGACCATATTCAGATCAGAGTCCTTCATCATAGTGATTCCTATAGGGAACCCAAAATTGTCCTAGAAGGAGAACTCCTTTTATTTTGTGAACACCTAAAATGTTTTAGGTTTTTTTTATTCCTCATTTTATTCTCGAATTTCTTCATTTTACCTGCCTTTCCCCTCTACAAGTTCATCTAAATATTCTTTTTACCTTTTTGTAAGATGTTTCAATTTCAAGTCATATGATGCATCATCCGTATTGTTTAACCTTATACGACATTTTTGTCACTTATAATCTTTTGTGTCCCAAACAAAATTACATTTTTCAACCAAAGGGATAAAGGAGACTATTTGATAAGTTTAAGGGGGAAAATGGATGGTTTTAAGGAGAAAGCTATTGTTATTAGTGGTAATTGGAAACAATCATGGCTTTCGTTTAAAATCAATACTTCATTTAGGGTGTTTGATTTAAAAACTACCTTGTCATTTCCTTTGATTTTTGGAAGGGAGCAATTTTCTAAAAACATTTTTGGAACTGTCCCATTGTTTATGATCATAATCACACACCTTCCACCATAGAAAAATATCAAAATCTATTAGGGCCTATTTTTTTTATATGTGCACTCACTCAGGAGGATGGGCTATGGACGTTAACTCTTCTCGACCTAAGCATTCAAGCTGAAACTCCTCTTTTCGATGCCTGTGGGTTTCACCATAGGGTAACTTGGCTTGAATTCCTTATGGAAGTTGAATTATTTTTTGATAGGGTCCGTGAATAAGGAAATTTTTATAGGTCTTATTCTTACTGAAAGTTTTTTTTTCTATATATTAGTAAGTTTTTATTTTTTTTTATTTAAGCCTGAATTTCTTAGATCCCTTGTTTTCTGACTTTCGTTTTCTTTATTTGACAGCTGCTCGTGTGATGTCCATCCGATTTCTCATAAGGAAGAAATTATAGACTATGTTCTATTAGATCACCATATGAAAGATGACTAATGTTTAGGTAATGCCATCCATGTGGATCTAGTTTCATATATGGAACCATCTGGAGCTGCGTCCTAAGGGGTTTTGACGACTTAGGAACCTCTAGCTCGTGACAAAGAAGGTATAATATTATCCTTATTTTGACAGTTGTTAATTAATATTTTGTCTAACCTTTCTTTCTTATTTGGTTCTTAGCAGCTCTCTAGTCTTTCAAGGAGGAACTATTAGTGCATTAAAGAGTGTATGCATATGATTGTGTACTATACATATAATTTCAAAACATCAGGATATACAACTCTTCCATATGAGCTGAAAGTTTTCATATCTACGCACACCGAACTTTAAGAGCATCAAACTATACCCAGCGACACCCAATGATTAGACCATGAAAGGTCTCTAACATTTGTGGAACCAATGTATGATGGATCACTCACAAGCCCATCGTGGCGCTCAGGTTAAAGGATCACGAATACTACTCAACTCGAAAAGACCCTCTATTGACGATTTTATGGGATGTCTATTAGAGGTCCTCATGAGTCTGTTCAATATTCAGTCATTACTGAATACCTATATGCTTATACAAACTTTCACTAAGTCCATGGTCTGCTAAAATTAACTATCTAAATAATTCAGATATAGAGATACATTGATCCAGAAGGAATATCGATCTATCTATATCAGTAACCATGGATCAAGAACGATATTTTTGAGAACATATTGTGCAATGACTTTTTTTTTAATACCATTTGCAACTCTTTACAACTACGTCATTACTATATTATTCTCGAGTCTTTGTCCCTATTTCAAATAAGGTTCTAACTCTTTAGAATTATTAAATTTTAGTGCTAACCTAAACTCTTTTAGATCTACAATGTCTAAAAATTTATAAGCTTCTTACCATATTATGTATTAATAATTATTGTTAAAATATTTACTGTCTATTAGAATTGCACGTAAGCACCATCTTTAATATGAACTTTTTGATGTTTTGGTAGACTTATTTTCTTGTAAGAAGCCAAGAATAAAGAGAAATATTTATGTAGTTAATGTTGATGTACCAGTAAAAAACCTCAGGAAGAAGTGGAAATGCCTGACTGTGCCCAGGATGCGGGTATTCCAGCAGTTCCCCCTCAATAAAGATACCAACTCTAAATGTTCCTTTCGCTGATGTTCTAGTTTTAGATTTTCCTCTGAAATCTATTTCTTCAATAGAGGGGGTGTGGAACCTGAGGAGGACGTTTCAAAGGGCCCTAGCGCAATAGATGTAATACACATGCCACTAAAATCACATTGTTCCATTGAACGTGGCCATCACTTTGCATGGTTAGCTTTTTAGTTAGCAAGAGAAGATTAAATTAAGAATATAATAATAAAGTGCTTGGTAAATGAATTGGTGGAAAAAGATTGTTTCAATATGTGGGCCTTATGTGTGGGCATGATAGCATTGTGAGGAAAAAAAATATAAATAAATAAAAGCTAAGCATACAAGCGGCGAGTTTTTAATTGGATACAAAAGGTGGCTGAAATTTCTATATAAGGGATCTTCATTTTACTTGTTGGAGCTGAGAAGAAGTGAAACTGAATTGAAAAGAAAAAAAGAGAAGAAAGAAAAAAAAAAGAAGAGAAAAGAAGAAGAAGAGAAATAAAAGGAAAAGAAGAAGAAAAACAAAAAGAGGCGAGACAAACATATAAAAAGAAAATATGAAAAACAAGTTTGGGTAGTTAGATTTATACCCAGTGATTTAGCGGGTAATAATTTTATAATATTAGAATATTTATAATACATATCGGTACTAATGATATATTTTTATACCCTATGTTATAGGAGGAGTACCGATAACTGTAGACTCTAAGATCCATAATCAGCTTAAGATTAGCACACTCTTGTAAGTGGATAACTATATATATTTTATATGTTTTTAATACAGCAGTTTATAATTTAATTACATGTTATTAGATTTAGTCATGATTTATTTTAGACAGATAAATATTTATATTAATTAGTATATTTAAAAATATTTTTAGAATTTATTATAGTATAGCTTATGATTACGTTCAGTACAGAAATAATTATTCTTCTATGATATTATATAGTAGTAGTTTTCGAACCACCATATGTGTACCCTCCCCTTTGGTGTAGTTGCTCTACGCATGCGTTAGACCAGTTTAGTTTGCTCTGTCCTAGCAATGCAATATTCCACCTAGTTAGATCAGCTCAGATCCCCCGCTTTACTTGGTCACCAGGTTAGACTAGTTTTTTCTCAGGTACAAATTTGGTGTGGTTGTCAATATATATACAGTACACATGTTTCTAAAGTTATGTTACGTATATTCAGTTTGATAATAGATTTTAAGATAGTTTATGCTTTTAGATTTTCAGATTCCTAATATTATATTATGATTTTAACTTTAGCATAGATTTTATGAAAGCTCATATTTTTAGTACAAGTTTATTGACTATTCAATATACAGTTTCATAATTATTTTATTTTACAAATTTATACATATACAATACATATAAAGTATATAATATTTTCTAATTATGTCCACTCACTAAGGCACAAACTCACAATATTTTTCTATTTTTCTTATTATTCTCAGGTTGTAATAGGTATTCGTACAATGTGATACAGTCTTCATATTTCGAGGTTAGCCCACGATGCGCATAGCTACATGAGTGTCTCAATCTGTATATTTGTATATCTTTATATATATTGAAGTACAAATATACACTTTTGTTGAAACAGGTAGTCTCGTTAGATCAAATGTATGCATAAAGAATATATTAGTCTCATATCAACACAGGATCTATCTCAATTCTTGAAGAGTGCTCGGATCTAACCCTGTCAATAGAGCATCCTTAAGATGAAGCAGGGATGTTTCCTAAGACATCTTTTCCAATAAGGGACCCTCGAAAATATCCAGGGAGTTTAAGGTTTTGGGATTTCTCTATGGAAGATTCGGAACCATCACTTGAAGCGATAGACGGTACGGTGCCACATCAATATAGTCCAGGTAGAAACTATATACTAATTTGTTTTATGTTATATATACTTTTGAAGTCCACTCTTAGAAGTTTCCACTTCTGTAGAGAATCTCTCAGTTCATAGGATTTCGAACTCAGATTCAGAGGAAACTACCCCCACTGAAGGAGTGGGAAGGAGAAGAGCAGGACGTGCAGTTGGTGCTGATGAGTTTGCTCCTCAGTTTATTAAGAAAGGGACCGGGGAGTATCTACGAGAGAGTACAATCTTTCGAATGGATGGGTGAGCTTTGCGGAAGTTTTAAGTCAGTTGTTTACGTAAGACGATTTGGATATTGTACATCCAGGAATTAACAGAGAGTCTTGATAAAAAATCAGCGCATTGTCGTTGTTGAGGCTAACTTCCTTTTTTTGTTTGTATAACTATAAGAAATACATTGTTATTTTGTTTTACTTCTCCTTTTCCCTCCCCCACTTTTTTTTAACTTAGTTATGTCTTGTACAGGCTGTTCAGGATAGTCAGTTCATGGCCGGTGCTTTCAGGCTGGAAGCTCATGACGTTGAGGCTAAGATAAAGAGCCTGTCTAAGCAGTTGAAGGAGAAGTCTGAGGAAGAGGTCTTCCCAAAAGAAAGGAACCTCATCTATCGTTCCAACATTATGCTGCCATTAGAAGAGAATAGATAGCTTCGAGTAGAGCTGGAGTAAGCCTAGAAAAGTTCTTATCTTCAGCAGGAAGTGGAAAGGTTATTCATAAAGTTAGAGGAGATGAAGAGAGCTAGGCAGAAATCCTTGAAAGAGTGTTCTCGTATCTAGTCAGCACTTAGCCAGTGTGAGGGGAAGGTATCTTCCTTGGAAGAAGAAGTGAAGGGCCTTCTCCAAGGGAAACCCATTCTGAAGGCCGAATTGGGGGATTTTTCGCGTAAGGAGGATTCCTGGTTGACTTAGAAGGGACCTTTCCAAGAACAGCTTTCAGCTTGAATTCAGAGCTTATTCTAAAACATTGAGAGTTGAATGAAGCGACGAACCGTCTAACTTCTAGTACTGTCCTCCTCAAAGATGGTAAAAGATCGTGCTTTCCAACTAGGAAAGGTGGCAGATGACTTTAGCCTTGCTATGGAGTCATTACAAAGGGAACTGACTTCCCTTCGGGCTGAGAAGTTGGCTTCCGTTCTGGAAGGCATTCTCGTATCTCTGGAGAAATTTTTGTGTCTAGTGTTATAGGTTGGACGTATATTATTGACTCAAAAGACTAGCTTGTTAAAGAATACTACATACCCACTCTTATATACCCAAGATCCACTCAAATTCTATTTAATGTAGGATGTAACAATCTCTCCCACCCAATCACGTGATACCCTTGTTATGGTGTGGTCTAAATTCAAGGACCAGTCTGACTCGTATTGCTCATCTCCTCGGGGTTAAGAGACTCACTACCCACGTGGCAATCTCTATTAGGGCTCAAGACACAAGATTTTTAGGGCTTACTTAGCCCGTATTGCCTATCTCCTGACTGCATATGGGACCTACATCTCACGTGGCAATCTTTATTGGGACAATTTTAGGAGTCCACATACGAATGAGAATTTGGGTTTATTCTGATACCACTTATCACGAGCTGGGCACTTGCTATTGACCAAAAAGACTAACTTGTTAGGTAATGCTGCATACCCACCTTTATATACTCAAAATTCATTCAATTTTTATTCGATCTGAGACGTGACACTAGAGATCCGCCAACAACTATATTAATAAGATTATAACATAAGATTTGTTGGTTGAGTTTGCTCATTTTTCGTCTTTTTCGTATTAGCACCCAAATTTAAATATAATTACAAATTTTTTTTTAAACTTTATAAATAAGTTCATCAGAAACAAAATTGTTCAACCACTAAAACATTAATTGAAAATTAACAAAAGTAATAATAGGAAACTTCGGAAGTATTAAGAAACAAATGAGGAAATGAGTAATTAGTTAAAATTGTTTACTTGACAAAAATTGCATAATCATTCTTAATTGAACTCAAACCTTTTAAAGTTATAAAATTTTTTTTTAATAGAAATCAGTGTTGGCTCTTGAATGTCTTAATCGACTAATCTTAAACTAAAGTTTATAAAAAAGTGAACTCAAGATATTAAAAAATTATCAATCATGACAAAAGTTAACATTCATGACAGAAACAAAAGAACAAAGAACTAAAAAAGAAAAAGAAAAAATAGACAACAAATGATTTTAATAAATGAACAATATAATAGATTTGGTTAACTCAACACGTTTTTTTGGTACTAATTATATATATATATATATATCAGTGACATTCCAGACCAAAGTTTGAAATATAGATACATTGTCAAAGCTATATTGGTAGGGTTCAATATATCAAATTCGAAAAGCTTTAGTGGCCGAAATATAAAATATTATTCTAAAAGGTTGAAATACAAACAAAACCTTTATTTATGTAAAAATAATTTTGTGGTGCCCCGCAAGACCGCTTCAGAAGTCGCCCCCTACTTTTGGACTCATTTATGCATTCAAAAAAAAAGTTAAGTCGGCCCCTACTTTTGGACTCATTTATTCATTCCAAAAAAAGTTAATTGCGATCTTGCGGGGTGCTGTAGGTACGTTGTCTTTATTATTAGCAATGACATCACATGACACATATGATAACATTATATTTAAATATATTTAAAATAAACGATAACATTATATTTAAATTTTTATTCATGCTACTTGATGTGGTATAATATAATTAAAAAGATAAATATAAAATAAATAAATAATAAATAAAATAAATAATATAATAATAAATAAATCATTACTTTTAATATTTATGAAAAGTTATGTCTCTTAAACATTGCATTTGATTTTTATATTTTATTATAAATTTATTGAATAATATTTATATTGTATCATACTAATTTTAATTCCCTTTCTTTATATCCAAAAGATTTTAAAAATATTTCTGACAAATTTATAAATTTTTACACTTGATGCCTTTAGAAAAAAATTATTTATCAAGATACTAAATGCCAAGATGCACTATCAAGCTAATGGTTTAGAAAAAATAATTGAAAAAGAAATTAATGCATTCCTGTAGAACAAGTTGAGAGTTATGATTTTTCTACATCACCACCTATATAAGAGCTTGAATCTTAATATTTGACAAGAGAGGACCCGTATATCCTCTGAAAAAAATTAAAAGAAAGTTATAATTATAAAAAAGATGTGTTCCTCCCAAGAGCAAGACACTAGTAGATGAATATGATATTGTAGGATTGTAGAACTGTTGCTGAAGACAATTTTACTTTGTTCATAATTACCTCACAGCTAAAATTGTGTGGTGAGAAAGTTACAGAACAAGACATGTTAAAGAAGGTATTATTTACTTTTTATGTTTTTAATGTTGTTTTAGGCAACAGTATCGCAAGCATCGATTTAATCTAATGCATTCTTCATGTTGAACAAAATAATGAGCTCTTATTAAAAAAATCACGAATCCCATTTAACTAATTCTCACCTATTCCTAATAGCAAATACAAATACTCCAGAAACAATGTTGGATGGTGTAGAGAATGGAGGAACACTAAAAAGGGGCAAAAACACCATGACAAATATTTGTCTTAGGTTCTGTAATAAAGGAATACTAAAACATTTGATGACTATTATACATTAATGAAAATCGATGTAGAATATCTTATGCCACATATTTATTGATAAAATAAATTAGCAGAATCCTTAATTATATCACTTTATGTACTTGCACGTACTTTATTAATGTACACTTAATTGCCAATTTGTGTATAAGGTCGTAATATTATGCATGTTGTAGCATTAATTCATTTTAGGCCCACTGCATATCATTAATATTCTTTATTACAACTTGTACTTAATCATCAGCTTAATTTATCTCATATATGTACCTTTGGTTGTGCTTTGTATGTACCTATAGCACCCATACGATGCACTAAGATAGGACTTTAATGTTGCTCGGAGATTTATGTTAGTTTTAACTCAATGTCAATTATAAGATATCTTGAATACTTAACTGACAATCAATTTATGCCATAAGAGAAAGAAAAGTGCCTCATAAAGTAAGACATGAACTTTAAAAAAAAAAAACTGCCATGCCTTATTTGAATCTTTATATAAATAAATATGAAATTGAGATGCAAATGATTGTTCATCTTCAAAGAATTGCAAATAAATTATTAGATGCATTTACATATGCATTAAAAGTAATCAAGTCATATATACTAGCTGTTAATACATTAGCTCGGGTGATTATTCTTATAGAATAATTTAATTAAAAGGTATCAAATGAATTATTTTGTCCGCACCAAAAGTATGACAAATCACTTGGTATAAAAGATATAATTTCGTAGAATAAGTGACATAAGCCCCTTAAGGAACACAGGTCCCTGAAGAGACAAAGGTCCCTGAAGAGACAAAAGTTCCGAAAAAGATTTTAGCCTTAAAAGATACACAAGAATTTTAAAATGAGAAAAATATTACAAATTATGCCTACTCAATAGAAATATAGAAATATAATGAAATAATTATTGATGATGTGTTTTCATTTATAGCAGCTATTGAAATTATGAATGATGATTTTGAGTTACAAACTATTAATGAATGCAGAGATAAAGACATGACTAGCTCCAATAAAAATAAGTAATTCAAGTAGAATTGACTTCTCTAGCCAAGCATTGATGAATGATGATTTTGACAACGTGTTCTCATTTGTAGTAGCTATTGAAATTACGAATGATGATGTTAAGTTACAAACCATTGATGAATACAGAGAGAAGGGCATGACTGACTTTAATGGAAGATTCAATTCCAGTAGAATTAACTTTTCTAGTAAGCATCGGAAGGTAAGAGATTTTCAATGATGATGTTGAGAGATACATTGGATTTTAAAATGTTGACATGTCAGTTCCAAAAAATATAAAATACGAAGCACTATTGAGGAAAGTTTATCTTATAGTTGGAGTTGACTTGGTATAGTATAAAGTGACTCTCTTGAGGTTCATTTAAATACTATTAAATTGAGACCAATTGCACTTGAAATGATGGCAATGTTGTCTTTTGGTTGGGCCTGCATAAAAATAAATTTAACACCTCTATATGTAACACTGGATGTTCAAGCTCTTATATGTAAAACTGATGCAGAAGCGGTTATCGAATAGAATAAGTTTACCCTAATCAATTCATGTCTGCAAATAATAACAACGAAGTGAATAATATATCCTAAAAAATTCTAATACCTGTGTTTCGGTCAAACCCTCTAATATTCAATAAAGACTTTCACATATTATGATAGTCAGATATAAAGAGATGATGGTATCGATGTTGATAATAATGATGGAATTGATGATAGAATTGATGATGATTATGGAACGAAAGCCTATGGCTTGAATACATACCTAAAGGTGGGCCATGTCATATTTTTAATACTTCTCTTTATGGGTTACATGATGATTATGATTTGTATAAAAAAGAAGATAAGTTCAAGTAGAAAACCTATTTTAGTTCTTGCCTCCTATACTACTATCAGACTTAAACGTATTGAATAAGGTATCATATACTAGAACTGGAGATGTGTTTGTAGGAAAGTTGTATAACAATAAAGATGAAATTCATGAGCTATAAGCATTCTAGCATTTAAGGGCAATTTGAGCTTCAAAGTTCATAAGTCTACCAAAAATTATTTTGAAGAAAAATATAATGATGAAAGATGCAAATGGAGAATACATGTAGTGTCGATAAAAGGGTGACAGTTCTTCATTATAAGGAGAGTAGATGCAAAGCACACTTGTGTTTTGGACCGATTGTAGGATAGTCACCAATAAGTCAAAAGTCCTATTATTAGTAAAGTAATTAAAAATAAGTTTGCATAATTCGTAGAAATTATAGACTAAAGAAAATTCAAGCAGATATACATGAAGAATTTGGTGTTGGGATAACGTATCCTACAGCTTGGTAAGCTAAGAAGTATGCATTAAGATTAATAAAAGGTACTCTAGAGAATTCGTTCGGATTACTTTCTACATATAGCTAAGTGTTGGAACAGTACAATCTAGCTACAGTTACTCATTTGCAAATTAATGGCAATAATCGCTTTAAGTATTTCTTTATAGCTTTGGGATCCTACATAAGAGGTTTCAACTTATCCATACGACCAGTGATTTTACTTGATGGAATATTTTCAAAAGTTGCTTATCTTGGTACAATATTTGTAACGATATGTAAAGATGGAAATAATTAAATATTTCTATTGGCATTGGGGATTGCTGACTTAGAAAATGATATTTCTTGGACAAGGTTTATGGTCAAACTGCAGGGAGTAATTAGTGACCATCAAGATATAGCTTTTGTATCCGATCGACTTGCCAGTATTGAAAGGGCTATTCAAGGTGTGCTTCTTAATGTATATCATGGATTTTGCATCTTTCACTTGAAAGAGAATTTTGTGACAAAATTTAAGTTATCGAAAAAAAAGAATTAAAAAAAGGGATACTTAGTTGCTTATTTTCTTACTGTTAAGGCATATAGCCTTTTAGACTTTCAACACCAAATGAACAACATACAGGAGATGAGACCTAACACAAGTAAGTATTTGGATGAGGATGTTGGTACGAAAAAAGGGCTCGATATGCATTCAAAAGATATAACATTATGGCTACTAATATTTTAGAGAGTATTAATACAATTACGAAAGATGCGAGAAAGATTCATGTGTCCAACTTGGTTAAGTGGATATGAAAGCTAATGAAATTGTAGTTTTATAATCGGCAAGTGGTAGCAAAACTTATGACATTTATGTTGACAACTTGGCAAATCACAAGGTAATGAAGCACAATGATAAAAATAGTTGAATAACAGTTCACCAGTAGATAATCCATAATTTCTAGTGAAGAATGGAGGTACAGATGGAATAATGGACATCATGGTGAAGACATGCAACTATTGAAAGTTTGACTTTCAGCAACTAGCTTGTCCTCATTCACTTGCCATATACAGATATATAAGTTTAGCGCACGAAAGTCTTTGTTTGACTTATGACATGTCCATATCTTTATTTCGTGCCTATATCGAGTCAATAATTTTGGTTTGCCATGCGTCAAATTAGATAATCCCAAACGAGTTTATAAATATTGACATCTAGTCTCTGGTAGCACGACATCAGGCGAACAAACGTAGGATGAAGCGGATTCTGTCTCGAGGGGAGGAACCATCAAAAAATATTTGTAGTTGTTATAAATAACATAGACATAATCGATAGATTTGTCAAAACTATATTGCTTTACATAGCAATTGATGTATGTTTGTTTGTAAAGATAAAATTTATATTTAATCTTATTTCATTTAGTTTACTGTGACATTTGTTGTTTAATTGTTAAATATATCTCATTTCATTTGATGTACTTTTTATCGCTTGATTGTTATATATAGTTAATTATTTTTTGGCATATTTTATATTGAATATTTTGATATCTGTAGACTTGGCATTCGTTTAATTTTTTGGCAATATATATATATATATATATTTTATTAAATCACAAACACTTATATTCATTTGCCAATAAATTTCTTATTTTATGGACATTCCAAAACTGGAGGTCATAATAAACAAGAAAAAAAAAATACTTTTATATAATTATATATCATCTCTCCACACATCCACAAACACAATGAAAACATATACTTATATAATAGAAATACACACACACACACATACACACACACACACACACACATATATATATATATATATATATAAACATATACTTATATAATAGAAATAACACACACACACACACACACACACACACACACACACACACATATATATATATATATATATATAATATTTTGAACATTATACATCTTGTCCAGCATGGGTTTATAAATCTATAGCTATCTTATATCTAAAAAGGGTACTATATCAAGGTCAAAATCAAATGGTCGATTTAATATAAGGTACTAAATGAACATATAAGTAAAGACACTACAATCCCCAGTCCTGACCCTCTATTGAGGTATACCATCCTTCAAATGAATAACTTAGAAAGGTAACATATCTACATTTATTTTTGCTATTAACTCATAAAATCTACATTTACGAAGATAAAACATCATGACAATACTCAAAGATGCGATAACATCTTCAATCACTTGGTCGGAGTATGCATTCATGCTATAGTTATATAGTGTAAACCTCATTTAAACAAAATCGACATTTACTACAAACCAATGTTCTTGTTTGTAATTCAAAGGAATATATACCTACACAAACTATTGTTGTTTTACGAAGATAAATCAACATGACAGTACTCAAAGATGCGATAACATCTTCAATCACTTGGTCGGAATATGCATTCACGCTATAATTATATAGTGTAAACCTTCTTTAAACAAAATCGACGTTTACTGCAAACCAATGTTCTTGTTTGTAATTCAAAGGAATATATACATACACAAACTATTGTTGTTTTATTATGAACTTATTATAGTTTAAATGATAATAAAAAAATTACTTTACTTCTATTTTCTTATTCACCTCAACCCACATTTTATCACTAACTAAATCTTTCTTCGTTCCTTATGCATATGGCAACAACACTGCATCCCATTGGATATCATCATTATTTTGGGCATGTGCTTGGAATATATGTTTAATGTACTCCTAAAAATAAATGTATGACATTAAATTCATTAAAGTTAACCAACAGATTTATAACAAAACAAAAAATATGCATCTATAACTATATAATATTGTAAGTACACTTGCTAAAAGTGTTCTTGTTGTGGACAGACCAACTTTAGATACTAATTTATATGCTACGAAACTCCACATAATGTATAAAAGTTGAGAGAGTATTCTTTTAATTCTAAATTTAACCATTTATACTAATTACTAACAAAAATACAATAAACAACACAAAATTCAAAATTCACCATTTTTTCTTTTTTCTTTTAACTCCACAATCGATTTTTTTACTTCTAATCTTAAATATGTGATGAATTTAAAGTCGATCTACAAATTTTCGGATGCTTTAGATGGATTTGAGAGAGTGACCGTGTGTATTTTAGTTTTGAGAGAGTGAAATTTCAATTTTGAATGAGAGGGGCAAAAATGAAAAATAATTTCTATTTTATCTTTTAAAACAATGAAAATGTTGATCGTGGGAAAATAATAATAATTATAAAAAATGAGGTTATTTACAAAAATTTCCCTTTACAAAAATCATATATAAGATGACAAAAGTTGCTGTTCTTTCATGTCAGATTCTCCATACCAATAAAGACAACTAGAAAACTTATTTCACTAACACATTCATATCATTACACATCAGTTGTGAAGAGTATAACTAATATAAGGGCATCCAGTGGTCACAACAAGGGATGCTCATAAAGGACAACAATATTATTATTATTATTATTATTATTATAATTTTGATATGGGAAAGCGACATTCAAATTAGTTCTACATTTAAGTCTTTTTTTTAAAAAAAAAAAAACTCTTTATATAAACTTCTCAAGTGCTCCTTTTTAGATTTAACTCATTTTTCTAATTTTAATTTTTTGTAAAAAAAATTCGTATTTAAATCCTGTGGACATATTTACAATTAGACTACAAACAAATAAAAATACATTTTTGTTTGAAAAATAAAACCTATAAAAGAAAGTATAATTTGCAAAAAAAAAAAAATGAATAACAAGTAATTAACAAGACAAAAAAATGCCCCTTTTTTAGTGGTCACTATAGATTGTTCAACGGTAGAAAAACTGAGAAGAAGAAAAGAAAAGAAAAGATTTTTTTGTTCCTAGCAAAAGAGGTTAGTCATCGGATAACATAAGAAAGAAATTGAAACTTTTATTAAAAGGTAGAATAAATATACAAATGTATTAAATATTATTTCTAGCATTCGACAAAGAAATTGTGTTGAAGGCAATTAATAATTAAGATAGATTTTAAATAATAACTAATGCAATAATTTAACATTACATTCTAAAGTTTCCATATATCAAAAGAATAAATAGGGTGAAAAACCAAGCAATAAATAACTATAAGACTAAAAGTTACAACTTAAACAAGATGCACATTTTTTTAATCACATAATAATTTTTTTGGAGTCAATTAAATAATAAAAATTGGGGGGAAACAAATAAAATGTTAAAAGTAAAGTTTTTAAAATCGAGAAAAAGATAGAGTAAATAGAGAGATATTTTGGGCTATTTTGGATCAGTGATTGATTATGCGAGTTCATTGATTGCTAATTGTAAATTTGCAGGGACCTGAAGCACAATTTTTCTTTACAGAGGACTTAAAGAAAAACATTTTTCTACCTGACTTTCTCCCATGCTGTTTTTATATTTCTTTTTATTGTATTAATTATTTATTCATATAAATTATCATATTTACAATTATAATTATAATAACTAAATGTTAATGTATTTTAAATTTTAGATATTTTGTTTCATAATACATACAACACAAACTAATTGACATCATCTTTTGAATAAAATAATTTATTACAGGTTATGTAGTATGCATCAATTAATCAATTAGAAGGTAAAAAAAAATGTATGAATTATTTTAAATATTACAAAAAATTCACCACATATACTTTATATCTAAGTATTTATTAAACACTCATATTTTTTGTTCACAATTAATATTCTCATTTTTATAACAATTGTGGTTTTAAAATTATAATATTTCTTTATATAAAAAATAATGTTATACTTCTTAAATATTATTTTAAATTTTTTACTTTTAATAATATATTAAATAATTATTAAATAATAAATAATTTTAAAAATAACACTATTTTATGACTTCATAATTATTTAATATTAATTTAAAATAAAATATTTAAAATAATATTTAAAAAATATAATATATATATTTTTTTATCAAATAAACTCATGATGCGTGCCTCTACCGTAGAGGAGAGTACTTTAGGTGGCGCCGCTGGAGTTTTCCTTCTTTGGTTCGAGGGAATAGTTTAGAAGAGAGAGAAAAGTACCCAACAATTCTACGTTAGCTTTATTTAGAAGAAAAGAAAAAGCAAAAAATCAGCACACATGCAATAAGACAAAGAGAGTACTGTTATGTTAAAAAAAAAAAAGACTAGGATAAAACTGTTGAATTGAAAAGACGTTACAGTGGAAGAATAATCATCATATTTTCTTTCCTCCCTAAAACGAACGGCTAATATAATACTTGGTCTCTCTACCAGAATTCTATTATTGATTGATGATGATGATGCCATTGCCAACTGGGTTTCGTTTCAATCCCACGGATGAAGAGCTCGTCCAATTGCTACAGAGGAAAGATTCTGGCCACCAAATGCCTATTCATGGCCATTTCATTCCTGAAAAAGATGTATACGAGCTTGATCCAAAACATCTTCAATGTCTGTTAAACTCCCTTTTTTCTTCTTTAATTTCTTTTCTTCTGGGAATTCTATATGTTCCATGATTTACTTTACAGAGGGTTTTGCATTTTTTATTTCATTTTCGACTAATAACCACACTGTAGTTGGGCGCTGGAGTATTCAGGTTCAACAATATCGGTGCTTGATTTCTACGATTGTGTGTTCTGTTTGAAGTTTGAATACGAAATTTGAAGTAAAAATGAAAATTCTACTATGTTGGAATTTTCAAAAGCTACAACCAAAAGAAGAAGTTTCTTCTCCAGACTTTGAAATAAGATAACTGCCAGTTGAAATCCTCACTTTGCATGAATTGTTCATATAATTCTCAGTTTGCACAAATTTATTCGTCTTGTGTAAATCTGTTCTATATTTGTGTTTTCAACTCTCTCGGAGCTGGATAAAGTGCTTTTAATTGCATTGCACTTAGAGTTGAGCTGGCTTTACTAAATTTCATGTACCTCTCGTGTTGAAAAGCAGAAAACTTTTGCTATATTTACAATCTAATGCATATTTTTTTTTTATATATATATATATATATCTATACACAGGGGATTACAATGCAGGGCTATCCAACAACGAAAGATTTTACTTTTGCTTGAAGGACAATGATTCAAGAGAAGTTTCGGGCCAAGGATGGTGGAGAGCCATAGGCCATATTGTAAAACTTTATGCTCACAATGAAACTAAAAATCCACTTCTTGTAGGTTACAAGAGACCCCTAACATTTCACAGATTTAGAGATCATGATAGTAATAATAAAAAAAGAAAACGGAACAAAGCCATCAAGACTAATTGGATTATGCATGAATACAGCCTTGAATCCCACACAACGGTTTGTGCCCTTTTATTTTATTCTTAATTTATTTTTATTTAGTTACTTGAATAATGTTAATGAAAATTAATTCATGTGATCTCCGGTGAGTAATTAAATTACATGTTTTTATTTAGGTAAATTAGGACTCTTTTTGAGTTCCGTTAGAGGATGGCAAATTCAATTCATTTGTCCTTAAACAGAAAGAACACAGTCATCTTATATCCTTTATTCTCTTTTCCCATTCATACATATGCTTGAGTTTAATTTTGGGCAAGAAGGAATGAATTGTTATGTTTGTTGTATTCCAGGATTGGAGACTTTGTAAGATCAAATTTAAGGGAAAGCCAAGTGTTCAAGAAGAACTTGAGAATATTAGAAAAGTCGGCACTTCCATGCTTGCTGAAGCGGAACAACAACAGCAGCAGCCTGATTTTGTTGCTGAACAACAACAGCAACAGCAAACTCAGAAGTCGGAACTTGAATACCAGCAAAATCAGCAATATTATTCCTTTCAACTAGACAATAATTTGTATGAATCATACCATAATATTCCGGAAAGCATTCAAATGGAAGCAATCGATGTCGAGCAACAACAACAGCTGAAATCAGACTTATATGATCCTTACTATGGTTACTACTTTGATAATCTTGATCAGCTGGAGCTACCTGCGCATTCATCAGAGCAAGTGTTACCTAGCCTTTGGTCTTGGCAGAACTAGTATTTTTTTTTCTTCTTCTTTTTCTTTTTAAGTTAGCACATGCCCCAGTCCACCTCACTATCACCTTCTGCTCCAATAAAAATTAAATGTTCTAACTGTTCAAGATTGTAAAATTTAATCAATCAAATTGAATTTCATATTTTTTTTCTTTTTATGACATCTTCAATGTTGTTTCAAATTTAAATAAATGGAATAGTTGGAGTATTCATCTTCTCCTTCTTGAAGCCTTTGGACACCCCAATATTATTGTATTGAGATTCACAAAAATCTATATTCACATATGTTATTCTCATCATCTCATACTACTATGAAAAAACGAATTTCATGAGAACAATTTTGTGATAGAAATTTAGCGCTATCACAATTTATGATAAATACTATCACAAGCTTTTCACTATCTTTAATTATTGACAAATTATATCATAATATATTTAACACTAATTTGTGATAATAATCTAACACCGTTTTATTATAGAATGTATCACATTAAATTTTGTGATAGAAATCTTGCAAAGTATGTTGACATGAATAAGTATTATAGGATAAAATGGATGACATGGACAACTTGTTTAGGTTAAAATAATAGTGTATTGGTTTTTTTTTTTATAAATTTAATCTGAAATTTAAAAAAATGACATTGCTTTTTTTTTTAAAAATTATTATTGTTTATTTGCAGTGTTGAAGCAGAAGCAAACACACATGCAATACACCTAAAGTATTTAGTGCAAACAACAAAGTAATTAAGAATATAGAGAGAGAAAGTAGAAGAACAGTACGCAAATTTACGTAGTTCGACAACTTGCCTACGCTCACAGTAGATCAAGATCACACTCTCTTATTATTAAATCATAAGGCACTCACAAAATAAGCCTTTTACAAGAAAGACTCACAAAGAACTCATTCTCTCTTGTAAATTAGGAATTTTTCTCACAAAGGATCACAATGATATCACAAAAATGTCTCTACGATGTGTTTACAAACTAAAAGATGACTTTTATATAGGATTTAGGACGATCTAGGTTAACCTTAAATGTGTTGGAGTCATTTTAGAAAGTCCTAACATAAGTGGGAGTCGAAATAAATTTGAGAAACTCTTTTTCCCGCATCGGGCACCGTGGCGCCTAAGTGTTGTCTAGGGCGCTGCAGCTTCTACGCCTAAGCACTACTTTTGCGTTTTTGCCTTCTTTATTCGTTTGTATTTCTTTTTGTGTATCCAACGAACTTGACTTATTCTCCAAATTATATTTCAATGGTTTTTAATCAACTTTTTCATCTCTAATGTTTAAAAGATGAGTCAAATTTGGATTTTTATGTCTACTTATTAACGTCGTTTTATAATTATTTATTAAATTTTTTAAGTAAGTTTTTTTAGTTCATGCAATGATCAATACCTTATTGTATTTTCATTTATGCGTAGTTATAAAACGACTTAGTTTTTCATTTTTTTTTTATTTTTTCTTAATTTTTGAATTTATGGAATGACGACATTTTTACGGTGTTCAAAGTAGAAAAATTCCGTTATATAGGTTTGGGTCAGTACTTGAAAATGGCATTATTTTGATTGAAGATGATCTAAATTGAAAAAATCGAAACACCGTCATCTAGTTTACAGGTTACAAAGCCAAACGATGACGTTTTTGTGACATTATTGTGATTAAGAAACTACATCATTTTTGAATTGTTGTTGTTGTTGTTGTTATAGTCGTTGTCATTGTTATTGTTGTTGTTGTCATTGTTATTGTCGTCGTCATCGTTGTTGTTGATTTTTAAATTGTTATAATAAAGGTACTCTATAACCTTATCTTTCAAGAGATTATTTAAGCAAATGTAAACATCTAAATTAAAAAAGTGAATTCAATTCGCAATTAGTTATTGAATATCATCTTCATAATTTATTACAAAAAAAAAAAAACTTTATTTCATACATAATGAATAATGACTTGTAGCTTAATTTTAATTATAATATATTTTGTAAGGATATGTATACATGAAAAAAATTGATATTTCTAGGACAAATTCCTTAATCATGATATGGATAAATCTTAGATGTCATATGATAGATTGAGTCAAAAGTATGAAGAAGGGGTTGAAAAATTCATTGAGTTTGCTACCTTAAATTTTGAAAAGTTAAAGTTGATAAGATGCTCATGTCTTAAATGTGTTAATGTGAAAATTAACATAACCTGTGAAATTATAAATCATTTATTTGTGACTAGCATCGATGAAAGCTATAAGACTTTGAATTGGCATGGAGAGCAAATGCGTTCCCCAAATTGTAAGATGAATGTATGCTTGCTGTATCAAACTATGACTTTGATAGCATTGTTAAAATGATGCATGAAGAAAATTGGCATTATAAAAATGATAGGGATGCATTTTCTAAACTATTCGAGGATTTCTAGAAGCCTTTATACCTTAGATATTATAAATACACCAAATTATCAGGGTTGATGAAGTTGTGCAATATCAAGGGTAAACATGGCTAGTCGGACAACAAATTTGTTTTTAGTTTTTAAGTTTCCTCCGTGACAAGGTTGCTACTAAAGTCTTAAAGGTATTTTCCAATCATTCCACGATTGAGATATTTGTTTCAATCTCTTAAAATAGCCAAGGACTTCACTTGACATGTAGCCAGAAAGAAATGACGGTAAACCTTAACATCCAATTGACTCGCCTTCATGGCACTTAATAGATAAAAAGTGGTCTGACTTTGCATTTGAGAGTAGAAACCTTAGAATGGCTCTTTCTTCTAATGGTATCAATCCTCGTAGCACACTAAGTAATAATTATAGTTGTTGGCCAGTTATACTTATGAACTATAACCTTCCACCTTGGTTGTGCATGAAGAGAAAACTTATGATATTGTCCTCATTGATTTCTAGACCATAAAAACCTTGTAAAGATATCGATGTATATTTGAGACAACTAATCAATGACTTGAAAATTCTTTGGGACATAGGAGTAAAAGCTTTTGAAGCAAGTACGAAAGAAGTCTTGCTTTTGAAGCAAGTATGAAAGAAGTCTTTAATCTCAGGGATGTATTTTTGTGGACTATAAGTGACTTTTTCACTTATAGTAACTTTTTTGGTGCTACCATAAAGGGGTATTTCACTTGTCCTTATTGTACGAATGGTACTTATGCGTATAGACTAAAGCACATCAAGAAAATTTCTTATATGGTTCATCAACACAATTGTTTAGGCGACTATCCATATCGTGCATAGAAAAAAACATTTAACGAGGAACTAGAATATAATTTCCCCATATTCCAATGACCAAGGAGGAAATATTTAAGTTATTTGATGGATTTAAATATTTATGGGTGAAAAAAAAAACATCAAAAGCAGAAAAAGGTAGAGAATAATGAAAACATTTGTTGGAAGAGGAAGTCTAACTTTTTTTTTTTATTTACCTTATCAGAGATTTTTGTTAATTCATCATCAATTAGATGTTATGTATCTTAAGAAGAATGTATGCGAGAGCATATATGGAACCTAGTTAAACATTCTAGGAAATAAAAAAGATGGCATAAAATCTAGAATGGATTTGCAAAATTTGAAGAAGAGAAAAGAGTTATACCTTAAAAACAAATCAAATCATTTTACTGGTAGCATGTACTACATTGATTAAAGAAGAAAAGAACATTTTCAACAAGACATTGCCAGAAATCAAGGGGCCTATAGGTTTGAAGTCGTATGATTGCTATATTCTAATGCAAAAATTCATATTGCTTGCCATAAGAGACATTTTACTAGAATACGTTAGAGTTGATATAATAAGGTTTTGCTTCTTCTTCAATGAATTGTATAGGTCAACAATAGACATTGAAAATTTTGAACAATAACAATGTGATCTGGTAATCACATTGTGCTTATTTGAGAAATACTTTTTGAAGAAAATATAAGTAGGAGAATGCCAAATGATTTTAGTGCTTGTTGATCAATACAACTTTGCAGAGCTGAATTTATACATAAAAACAAGCACAAATAAGGAAATAATAAAATAATAGTCAAGGAATGAAACCATGACATAACTAAAGGGATACATAATAAATAGAGAGATTGAGTGAATCATGTATAAGTTGGTAGGTTTTGATTTGAATGACACTTACCATACTCATTCAATCTTGAAAATTATTATTAATTCTGATCTTTTTTTACCTAGTTTCTTTGACATCGTGGTGTATTTAACCGTCCATCTTGTTAAAGAGGTAAGACTATGTGGTCTGATCTATCTACAGTAGATGTACCCCCTTTAGAGATATATGAAAGTTTTTAAAGATTGTATGCCTAACCATTATTGGCTAGAATGTTGCATTGTTGAGTGTTATGCTGTTAAAGAAGCAATGGAGTTTTATGCAAAATTCTTATCAGGTCTAAATGAATTGGACATTCTTCCAATCATAAGGAGAAAATGGTAACTGAAAAGCCAACTAGTTGGCAAATCATGGAAGTTGACATTGACCTATTAGAGCTACCACATCGTTATGTCTTAGAGAGTACAATAGTTGTTCAACCCTATATTAAATGAGTGTTGATGACAGGACCTGCCCCGAGACCCTCGACTATAGATCCCAACGGCTCTGTTGGGCACCCCGACGAAAGTTTCTCAGAATTTAACTGTGTAAGTGGAGAAATTCGATGAGGCGAATCCCTTTTTAGTTCTTGCTATTACTTAGAAAATCCTGGAATATATGTGAAAATAACTTATTAAATTATACCAAAAAAAAAAAAAAAGGCAGAGTTTCCTTTATTTTTCTGAAAATTTAATACAAAACCTATAAAAGAAGTACACTTCTATTTTAATACAGCTTCTCAATATCTCCAAATAGAACCTCCAGTCTTTTTCAAAACCAAATCCATCTCAACTTAACAATTTCATTTATGATCAAAAACTGGCATACTAGTAAAATGTGAAACGATCATCATAATATCAAAATTTTTTCTTGTTTGTTCAAAACATATGTATAATACTCAAGCCTATATTATTATGCAGAAAGTAAAAAGAGTGCTACTTAGCACATTTACATTTACAAAAATGATCTTTAGCTTTAGCCCACTAATCGACAGTAAGAGAATCAGCAGCTTGCGTACCGATACCTCACCTAGAAAGGGGGTTTAGAAAATATAAAACACAAAACAAGTGAGCTAAAGAAGCTTAGTGAATGCATTTAAGATTTCAAATAAAATAAAATTCTGTATAGATTTTAAATTCTAAAAGACATGCATAATTCATGTTTCTAAAACTTGTATAAAGTTAAAAAAGGATTTCTAACATCATATGCTGATGAAATCCTGTCGAGCGGGTTTTATTTACATTTTCAAAAAATAATATCCAAAATTTGTATAACAAAATAATTAGCATGTGCATATAAACACATAATATAAAATCGATAGATCGAAAACTATTAAAGTCCTCGCTCGGCCATTTTCTTTCTAAATTGTACCAACGGTAACCTTAAAGCTCTATACTCACACAACAACTGAACTAGCACTGCACACAAGAGTAACTCACAGGGCGCCTCAACTAGCAGTACCCACAGTGACATCTCAAGATATTTCATTGGCTATGAGCGGAATCCTACATCGCCTATATATAATGAGACAATACCCCATACACATAGAGTGACTTACATGAGTCGACAACCCAAATTATCGGAGTTAGTGACATACCCCCAATACCTGCCCATGTGTACGGGATATATTGGTCGAGTCTTAAACCATCACCACCACTATAATCTGAGGGTACCAATAGCCTTTGAAACTAATGCAGTAGTTTTAAAGCTGTTTCTTAAACCGACCATGTAAATGCATATCTATGGATATATGTCAAAATCATAAAATATGTTTATGCATTAAAAGCACATAAAACATACAATTTCATTATGCGAAAATATAATAATCGAAAGATAAACAATGGCATATTTTCACTCACAATCACTCCAAGCTCAAATTTGCTCCGAATTTCTGTTCCCATTACTGGTCTCGATTTTCTACATCTACATCCCATAAATGACATCTAGAATCAAATCAAATTGGTAGATTCTCAATTAACTACTAAACCCTCTAATCGACATACAAAGCCCAAATGGATACTACTTTTCAATTTTTATTTACGGAGGCATTTAATTTAATTTAGCTCACTATCCGATGCCCTAAAAATTATTAAACGCTATATAAATTAGTTGGACATAATTTTCTTTCACCTTTCCAAAATGGACAATTATGTCCCATTTTATTTATTTGTGATTTTTCTATCAATCATATACATTAAATATTCATAAAGTACCATTTATACACCACAATTCAACCAAAACACAACTTAACCCTAACTTCCCTAAAGTGGCAGAATTTACATCCACCACCCAACACATTTATTTTTTCAATTGTTTTTGTTCCAATAGCATCAAAATCAAGCCAATTTCATTTTAACGCCCTAATTATAACCAATTGAATTCTCTACGTCAAAGTCACCCAAAATCCTAATTCTTACCTTACCAATTCTTTAATTTGATCACTCATTCCAGTTCCACACTAGAATTCAATTCAATCTAAATCAAGAATACATATAATAACATCAATTGCAGAAATCTTGAAAGTTCACATATTATCATCACAAAATAATACTTTTCTTACCTCTTTTTCTTAGATTTTCACTAATGAAGGCTTCAATTGATCTTAAGAACTTGTACTTCACCTTATTTTAGCTTGATTAAGCATAAAAAATCATGAAAAAAGATTGAAATTTCACTATAGCAACACCCCTTTCACTTTGGCCGAATTTTTTTCTCTTTTTACCCTAATTATATTTGTTTTTAACTTAGCCAAAAATTCTACACACTTCCTCGTTATATACTGCTCTCCCAAAAGACCAATTTGCCACTCAACTAACTCAAAATTTTTAAATTGCCATTAATTCAAAATGGAAGAATTTAATTGGTTCATTTCTAACTATCTAGTTAGGATAGTCAAAGGAACTAACTAGAATTCCCAACTTGACAATCCATGAAATTATCTCTATTTGGTCAATTCTCTAACATATGGATTGTGTTTCTCAACAATAGCTTGTTCCATATATAACCCTTAAATGAAAATTCATGTAGTAAATTAGAATTTCTTTTTTTCAGGCCAATAGAGAAAAATTCTAAAAATATTTTAGGGTCGTCCGAAGCTTCGACCGAGTGTGAAATTACCAAATTAGGTCTAATATCTCTCACGCGCACCATAAAACAATATTTTTAATAGGGTTAGAATTGGGAAACCATACGGTGTCTTTATTACTCTATACTAAAATTTAGGCACCAATACTACTAATAAGGATTGGATATTACAATTTCACCCCTCTTTAAAAAGTTCGTCCTCGAAATTTAAATCATACCTGTGTGGAAATAGTGGGGATATTGTACTCGCATATGATCACGTGACTTTTTGTACTCCATGGTTCATCCATAGCACTTTTACTAAGGGAATACTTTTATTATGAAACACTTGCTCTTTTCGGTCTAGAATTTGCATAGGCTTCTCTTCGTAGGTCAAATTCTCGTTCAATTCTACTGATTATTCCCTTAGGATATGCGAAGGATCTGCTAAATACTTACGAAGCATGGAAACGTGAAACACGTCATGGATTCTAGCAAGATCTTTTGATAACCGTAGACGATATGCCACCTCCCCAACTCTTTCAACAATCTCGTACGGTCTAATGTATCGATGACTCAGCTTTTCTGAATCTTAGTACTCCCTTCTATGACGATATCTTCAGAAAAACCTTATCACTAATCTGAAACTCCAAGTCAATTCTTCTATTATCTGCATAACTTTTCTGTCTATCATTAGCTATTTTCAATCTCTACCTGATAAATTGAATCTTTTTCGAAGTAATCTGAACAATTTCTAGGTCGATCAGCTTCTTTTCACCTACCTCATCCCAAAAAACTAGAGTTCTGCACTTTCTTTCATACAATGCTTCATATGGTGCCATCGCAATGCTAGTTTGGTAGCTATTGTTGTAGGCGAATTCCATCAGTAACAGATGAGTATCCCAACTCCTCTTAAACTCCATAACACATGCTCTAAGCATATCCTCGAGTATTTGAATTATCCGTTAGATTAGCCATCCATCTGTGGATGAAAGGTTGTACTAAAATTCAGTTTCGTACCTAGAGTTTTCTGCAAGCTGGGCCAAAATTGGGAAGTGAATTGTGGGTCTCTATCTGACACAATGGATACTGGAACACCATGGAGTTGTACCACCTATCTACGTACAACTGGGCCAATTTATCTGAAGAATAATTACTTCTAATGGGTAAAAAATGGGCAGATTTTGTCAGTCTATCAACGATTACCTATATTGCATTATTGACTCTCTAGCTACGTGAAAGTCCTACCATAAAGTCCATTGTTATTCTCTCACATTTCCACTCCAGAATCGGAAGGGGTTGTAAGAGCTCTGCAGGTCTCTGATGCTCAGCCTTTACTTGTTGGCAAGTTAGGCATCTTGAAACAAATTCGGCTATATCTTTCTTCATGCCCTTCCACAAGTAGTGCTATTTTAGGGTATGATACATCTTTGTGCTCCTCTGATGCATAGAATATGCAAAAGAATGAGCTTCTTTCATAATCTCTCTTTTTAACTTATTTACATCCAGAACACATAATCTCTGACCCAAGGTTACTATCCCATCCTTGATCACTGAAAGATCCTTTCACTGTCTAGACTCGATTTCACCCTTCAATTTAACTACCTGTGGATCTTGAGTCTGTAGTTCTCTGATCCGATCAACCAGTATCAGACGGACCTAAAATATGGCTAATAGTGTTCTTAAATCTGACAATTCTAATTTTACACCTAAAGACCTCAATTCTATCAACATTGATAGATATGCGACCTTCAAATGAGCTATTAAACCGACAAGCTTCGTGCTAAAAGAATCTGCTACCATATTAGCTTTTTCCGGATGGTACTCTAAGGTACACTCATAATCCTTAATAAGCTCTAGCCACTTTCCCTGCTTCATAATCAGTTCTTTCTGGGTGAACAAGTACTGTAGGCTCTTATGGCCCGTAAAGATCTTATAAGGAACCCCATACAAATAGTGCCTCCAAATTCTTAGAGCAAAACCTACTGCAGCTAGTTCTAAATCATGTGTAGGATAATTCTGTTCATGCTTCTTTAATTGTTTGAAAGCATAGGCTATTACTTTCTTTTTCTGCATCAGCATATAACCTAGACCCTGCTTGGATGCATCACAATATATGGTAAATCCGTAATTCCCTGACGGCAGTGTAAGCACTGGGGTCGAAGTCAACCTTCTCTTTAGCTCTTCAAAACTCTACTGGCACGCTTCCGACCATACAAACTTATCTTCTTTTCAGGTTAGTTTAGTTAGAGGAGAGACTATCTTTGAAAATATCTCTACAAAATTTCTATAATACCCAGCCAAACCCAAGAAACTACTGACCTCCGTCACATTTGTGGGTTGTTTTCACTTTACTATGGCTTCAATCTTTTGAGGATCTATTGTTACCCCTTCGGCAAAGATTACATGACCCAAAAATGCAACTCTATCTAGCCAGAATTGACATTTACTAAGTTTGGCATACAACCGATGCTCTCTTAAGGTTTGTAAAATAATCCTCAGATGTTCTGCGTGCTCTTCCTCACTGCTTGAATAAACTAGTATATCATCAATAAATACTATCACAAACTAATCTAAATAGGATCAAAAGACTCTGTTCATAAGATCGATAAAAACAGCTGGGGCATTAGTCATCCCAAAAGGCATAATCAGGAATTCATAATGCCTGTATCAGGACTTAAAGGCTGTCTTGAAACATCTTCCTCTCAAATTTTCAGTTGATGATTGCCTGACCTTAGATTTATCTTGGAAAATACTCTGGTCCCCTTTAGCTAATCAAACAAATGTCAATTCTGGGAAGTGGATATTACGCACTGTTACTTTATTCAGTTCTCTGTACTCAATGCATAATCTCATATTTCCGTTTCTCTTCTTTACAAACAAAATTGGTGCCCTCCAAGGAAAAGTACTCGGTCTGATGAAACCCTTATTCACCAACTCTTCTAGTTGAACCTTCAGTTCTTTCAATTTTAAAGGAGTCATTCTGTAAGGTGCTTTGAAAATTGGTTGCGTTTCAGGGGCTACTTATATTCGAAACTCTATCTCTCTATCTGGAGGTAAACTCGGAAGATCATATGGGAATACATTTGGAAACACTCTAACCACTGGAATATCCTCCAATTTTGTTCCATCGTCTCTTACTTCTATGGCATAGACTAAGTACCCCTGACACGACTTTTGAAGCATTTTCTTACCCTCATTACCAACACTATACTGACAGGAAGTGATTTTCGCACTCCACAGAAAATGACTTCTGTTCCTTTAGGCTACATAATCTAACTTCTTTCCAGAAATAATCCATCGAGGCCTGATATTTAGACAACCAATCCATTCCTAAAATCACATCAAAATCACTGATGGCTAGCACAATCAAATCCGCCATAAATTCTTGGCCCTCAATACTGAGTTTACTACACAAATACACCCTTCTTGCTACAATAGAGTCGCATGTAGGAAGAGACACTACTACTGTACAATCTAATAATTGGGGCACTATACTAGCCTTTGCAGTAAACGCCATAAAAATAAAAGAATAAGTTGCTCAAGGATCTATCAGTACATAAGCATCTCGACCAAAAATTGACATCGTACCTGTCACAACTTCTAGGGCCGCATCTGCTTCTTGCTGGGTCACTGCAAATACCTTAGCCTGAGTATGAAGTCTACCTTGTAGTCCTCCAAATGATCTTTTTTGATCGGCTCCCCTATTAGGCTGCCTCGAGCCGCTCGGCTTTCTGAATTGGGGACCTCCTCAAATCTGTCCTCGACCACCACTAGTTTATCCCGGAGCTGATGGTCTATCTTCTGGCTTACTGCTAACTCTATCATTCGTACAATCTCTCATGTAGTGGCCCTCTTGACCATACTTATAACAACTGATAGCTTCCTTCCTGCAATTTCTCAGATGGGCCTTGCCACATTTATTACACACTGAAATTTTTTTCAATTCTCCTTAGTGTTTCAGAATCTGGCCGATGGTTGCCTAACGGAAGCTTGACTAGATTGAGCTCATTGGCTTAGTTTTTGACTGCTAGACCATATAGATCTCTCCTATGTTCATGTGAATTTACTAGATCTTCCTCGAGGACCACCTGATGAACACATGAAAATGTATATTTGTTAAGAGATTCAGTCACCATTTAATGTCACTAATTTTAATATTTTCTATATTTTTAGCTTGAAATAAAGCGTTCTCTTTAAATTGTGATTAATGAATGTTATTTGGACAGGTTTAGGTAAAATAGACATAACTCTCAATGTAAAAATCAAAATGAAAAAATTCTTAAACTTGGTGCAACATGACTCAATCTTACACAAATTTGAAGAATAGCGAAAAAGCCAAATCCAACATGTTATGAGCCAAAAATTGAGATATAATAGAATCGGGCTACAACTTCTGCCAACTTGACCCAACTCATGTATTTAGACCGTATCTCACAAAATACGTACTTAATTGGTATAATTCTTGAAGATGTGAAATGCTGACTTAATTATCAACAACTCGTATGTTGATGGTAAAGTCCAAATCAGCCGTTATCATGGACCAAATTGCATTGCAAGTGGGTAAAATAGTTGTTGGCCAAAATCTGATGTTTGGAATTTTGCTTATATCTCATTGGACACTCATCCAATTCGCATGAAATTGGTGCCTATGGAAAGAAGAGACAAAATTCTACAACTTTTATGTTGGCTATAGAAGCTAAATCGGTCATTTACATTATCAAAAATGTGCTGCAAGTGGATAAATGAGTTATTGGCTTAAAATTTTTGAAGATTGATGTCATCCATGGCATATGTTCATTCATTGCCTATATAAGGAGACTCTTAGGACATTTTTAACATTAGATAATTCTCTCTTCTTTTCTTCTCGTTAACATGTATTGTAATCTAGGCTAGAGTTCTTGGCAAGGCTAAGAGATGAACTTTTATGTGTAATAAATCTACTTCTATGCTTTGATTTGTTGCAAAGAGCTATAAATGTTTGTTAGTTTGATTTTGATTAAACTCTTATCTATTCTATTTCTATAATCCAGATATTATAACTCTCATGTCTCATATAAGTTCAGTTATGCTTTTCTTATGTGATTCTTTGTGAACTATAATTGTTACTGGTTATATTATTTTATATGTTAATCTTTTACTACAGTATTGTCAAATTGATATATTATCGATCTTGGATAACATATAAGGGCAATAAATGTTTGATATTCAAGTTGATCTTTTACTGCAATATTGTCAAAGTGATATATTGTCGATCTTAGATAACTTGTATAAATGAACATGATGTGTGTTAATGCTTGTAAAGAGTTTAATTACATCAAATACATGTGTTATCAAATGTGCTATATTTTACCTATCTTCCGATTGATTGTTTGGGATGTAAAACTTTCAATTGAGTTATAAGCATTGAATCAAAGTGTAGGGTAGATTTATAAAGTATAATTGTGATTCTTGAAGCCTTGTTTAAATCATCATAATATATTTTCCTTAATTCATAGACAATTCTATTTCATCAATTAATTTTATCCTTTGCTACCTCTTTAATATTTTACTTCACCAACCTATTTTGCCAAGAGCTTCCTCGTGGGATCGACACCTCAATCTATACTGCGATAGCCGCGTTATATTTTGATCGTAAACACCACCTGACCAACCTCTTTTCTGGCCCTACTATTTCGGTTTAGGAATGGCCGCCATGCTTCTTTCAACTCGAGTTGTAGCTTTCACCAATGCTCCATACTGAGTGTGACTGCTGATACCACGTACGCCCTGATCTGAGGATTGATACCCACTGCAAACCGATTAGCCTTATGCTTTTCATTATCAGCTATAAAAGGAAAAACACGAAGGAGCTCTGAACACTTCTTCTCATACTCTGCCATCGAGAGAGAACCTTGTTCCAGCTTGAAGAACTCTTCTATCTTCACATCTTTATAACTTTTGGGGTAGAACTTATTCAAAAATTCCTCTTTGAAAAGTGTCCAAGACACCTTATCACCATTCCTCCTTTGCAAGGCCTTCCATCAATCTTTTGCTCATTCTTTCAATAAAAATATAGAGTATACCACAATCTTTTCTTCAGTACATCCTATAACCTGAAAAATTTCTTCATTGTTCTCTAATTAGGATAGGGCTCTCTCAAAATCTCCTGTACAATCATATGACTTAGCGCCTAATTTTTTAGTGCGCTCAATGGACACTCATGTCTCTCTCGGTTGTCGAATTGCTGCTGCTAGTATCTGGGCCATCTGAACTACATTTATGTTTCTGTCCTCTGGCTCAGTAGGTTGAGATGACTCATGAGGGGTCTGAGGTGTAGGAATATTTACCGACGCATTCCCCTGCTCCTTTTCAGATGCACGAGCCTCCGCAGTTGCTCTCCTAGTACGTGAGCCCCCACAACGATGCATATTTTTTGTAAATTTAGTGATGCAAATGATTATTAAATGCATAGAATTCAATTGACTAAACTTAGAAAAATATGCATGCAATTTCAAGAATCTCATTCTAAAAATAAACTTTTTAACTAAAACTTCAAAAATTGGGCTCTGATACCACTCTAACAGGACTCGCCCTGAGACCCTCTACTGTAGATCCCAATGGCCCTGTCGGGCAACCCGACAGAAGTTTCTTAGTAAGTGGAGAAATTCTGTGAGGCGAACCACTTTTTAGTTCTTGCTATTATTGAAAAAATTCTAAAATATACGTGAAAATAACTTATTAAATTATACAAAAAAAGGGGCAAAGTTTTCCCTGTTTTTCTGAAACTTTAAAACAAAACTTGCAAAGAATTACACTTTTATTTCAATATAGCTTCTCAATATCTCCAAATAGGACCTTCGGTCCATCTCAACTCAACAATTCCATTTATGATAAAAAACTGGCATACTAGTAAAACGTGAAACAATCATCATAATATCGAAATTTCTTCTTGTTTGTTCAAAACATATGTACAATACTCAAACTTATACTACTATGCAGAAAGTAAAAAAAGTGTTACATAGCACATTTAGATTTACAAAACTAATCTTTAGCTTTGGCCCACTAATCGGCAGTAAGAGAATCAACAGCTTGCGTACCGAGACCTGTACCTGGAAAGGGAGTTTAGAAAATATAAAACACAAAACGAGTGAGCTAAAGGAGCTCAGTGAGTACATTTAAAATTTCAAATAAAATAAAATTTAGCATAGATATTAAATTCTAAAAGACATGCATAATTCATGTTTCTAAAACTTGTATAAAGCTATAAAATAGTTTCTAACATCATATGCCGATGAAATATTACTGATCGAATTTTATTTACATCTTCGAAAAATAATATCCAAAATCTATACAACACAATAACTAGCATATGCATATAAACACATAATATGAAATATGTAGATCGAAAACTATTAAAGCCCTTGCTCGGCCATTTTCTTTCTAAATTGTACCAATGGCAACCCTAAAGCTCTATACTCACGCAGTGACTCAACTAGTACCAAATACATGAGTAAGTCACGGGGCACTTCAACTAGTAGTACCCACAGTGATCTCAAGATATTTCACTGGCTATGCAGCGGAATCCTATATCGTCTACATATAGCGAGACAATACCCCGTACACATAGAGCGACTTACATGACTTGACAACCTGACTTACCGAAGTTAGTGACACACCCCTAATACCTGCCCATGTATACGGGATATACTGGCCGAGTCTTAAACTATCACCACCACTGTAATCTGAGGGTACCAATAGCCTTTGAAACTAATGCAGTAGTTTTAAAGCTGTTTTTTAAACCGAACATGTAAATGCATATCTATGGATATATGTCAAAATCATAAAACATGTTTATGCATTAAAAGCACATAAAACATACAATTTCATTATGCGAAAATATAATAATCGAAAGATAAACAATGGCATATTTTCACTCACAATCGCTCCAAGCTCAAATTTGCTCCGGATTTCTGTTCCCATTACCGGTCTCGATTTTCTACATCTACATCCCATAAATGACATCTAGAATCAAATCAAATTGGTAGATTCTCAATTAACTACTAAACCCTCTAATCGACATACAAAGCCCAAATGAATACTACTTTTCAATTTTTATTTACGGAGTCATTTAATTTAATTTAGCTCACTATCCGATGCCCTAAAAATTATTAAACACCATATAAATTAGTTGGACATAATTTTCCTTCACCTTTTCAAAATGGACAATTATGTCCCATTTTATTTATTTGTGATTTTTCTATCAATCATATACATTAAATATTCATAAAGTACCATTTGTACACCACAATTCAACCAAAACACAACTTAACCCTAACTTCCCTAAAGTGGCAGAATTTACATCCACCACCCAACACATTTATTTTCTCAATTTTTTTTGTTCCAATAGCATCAAAATCAAGCCAATTTTATTTTAACGCCCTAATTATAACCAATTGAATTCTCTACATCAAAGTCACCCAAAATCCTAATTCTTACCTTACCAATTCTTTAATTTGATCACTCATTCCAGTTCCACACTAGAATTCAATTCAATCTAAATCAAGAATACATATAATAACATCAATTGTAGAAATCTTGAAAGTTCACATATTATCATCACAAAATAATACTTTTCTTACCTCTTTTTCTTAGATTTTCACTAATGAAGGCTTCAATTGATCTTAAGAACTTGTACTTCACCTTATTTTAGCTTGATTAAGCATGAAAAATCATAAAAAAAAGATGGAAATTTTACTGTAGCAGTACCTTTTTCACCTTGGTCGAATTTTCTCTCTTTTTAACCTAATTATCTTTGTTTTTAACTTAGCCAAAAATTCTACGCACTTCCTCCTTATATAGTGCTCTCCCAAAAAACCAATTTGCCCTTCAACTAACTCAAAAATTTTAAATTGCCATTAATTCAAAATGAAAGTATATAATTGGTTCCTTTCTAACTATCTAGTTAGGATAGTCAAAGGAACTAACTAGAATTTTCAACTTGACAATCTAAGAAATTGTCTCTATTTGGTCAATTCTCTAACATATGGATTGTGTTTCTCAACAATAGCTTGTTCTATACATTACCGTTAAATGGAAATTCATGTAGTAAATTAGAATTTCTTTTTTCAAGCCAATAGAAAAAAATTCTAAAATATTCTAGGGTCGTCCGACGCTTCGACTAAGTGTGAAATTATCAAATTAGGTCTAATATCTCTCATGCGCACCAAAAAAATAATTTCTAATAGGGTTAGATTCAGGTAATCATACGGTGTCTTTATTACTCTATACCAAAATCTAGGCACCAATACTACTAATAGGAATTGGATATTACAGTTGATATGTTGTATAATTCCTTTGGTAATTTTGAAATATGATTAACATGTTGTATTTTGATAATGTGACGATGATTAACACTATTAAGGAACACTTTATGTGGCTTATGAAGTAATATCCTTATTAATCAAGTAATAAAAAATGGTTTAAAGACTAATATAACTGTACATTTATATACAGATTCATAGATAAAGTATGAATTTTAGCTTGAGAAGTTGAACGATGTGTGGTCCTAACTTGAGTCGGAGCTTAAATTCATAACAGAAGCCTGGCTACAAATGTATATCTGATTTTCTTTTGTATGACAATATATATCTTGCAATTTTATATCATTTTTTATGTTTCTTCTGCTTATAGATAGTTGAAAGTAGGCAGTTTCTAAATTAGAAATATGCCTATAGATATTATGTACCCGAGCATAAGCACGTTGAAAGAGTATTGTTTGAGTACTTACAAGGTATGTCAGTTCTCCATTTAACGAGTGGCAAGAATTTTTAAGAATTTTATTGTACAACTATAAACTAAAAATCACAATATCTCATCTCTCAATAATTATGAATTTAGACTCCAAATCTCTTATCTAAGAAATTCTTGTCAGTAGAATTGCTGACAACATTTGAGCTTAAGCTTAATTGATACAGTAATTTACATATAATTATTTGAATCAAAAGTTTATACCTAACTTAGTCCAATTTCATTAAGAAAATAAAAACGTTATCCTAGTTATGTGAAAATGAAGAATGAGAGACCTTACTATTAATTTTCTTCTTCATAATATGTTTAAATTTTCTTTAGGTTCTGTATGATTAGGGACATATAGGGCTTGTATGATTGAATCTAAAGGTATGTTTTTTTTAAAAAGAAATGAACCTCCATTAATATTATATAGTGGACATTCAATCTTAATTGGTTGCCACCTGTAACTCTATAAGCACAAAGCCTTATGTCACACTCACATTTGTTTTTTCCTTTTTACAAAGTTAATATAAATGATACGTATAGGTTTGATTCATTCAAAATTAAAAATTAATTTCCTTTTATTGTTCAACATTAACATTATCTTTTTAATCTTGAATATGTTTGCTTTCACATTTTTTTTAACTTAACTTACTTACCTTAAACACCATTGTTGGAGGAATCCCCATTCTTCTTGTGAGATTAGCTTTAAGTAGAGAACTCTAACCAAGTTCAACCTTGAACCCTAACCTCTTTGCAAAGTGAAATAACCAAGTTATCAAACAAAAATAGTAAGAATATAAAGCAAATAATAAAGAGCACAACACAATTACTTATGTGATTCGGCCAATTGTCTATATCCATGGTGAATCTAAGGTTCTTAGCCTCTATAATTAACTCCCTAGAGAATTTACAAGAAAACACAATGAAGAACCCTTAAAAAGATCTAAGTTTTAGTGCACCATTACTCTCCCATGAATAATGAACACTTAAACAATAGTTGCACTTTAGCACATATAAGCACTTAGTGTCGACCTAGTTCTTTCCTCTCTTAATGCTTGATTATCAAACTAAAGGGTTTACAAGGGTTTATATAGCGGTTATTTCGTGCCTACTATCCCTAATCCTAATTTGAATAAGAGTCCATGTGTTTTGGAAGTCCAAATTTTTTTAAAACTTAGAAATCCAAAGTAAAAATGAATTTCCCCAGCTCTAGCACCGCGGTGCTGAGTCATACTGCAACTAGCGCTGTAGCACTAGACATGTTGCATTAGGCGCCGCAGCGCTTAGCCCTGTACTGAGCCTTTGCACTTTTCTCATCTCCTTTCACATCTTCGAGTCTCGTTTTACTTTCCTCTTTGTGTTTCACACGTTCTAGACTTCTTTATACGTGTCCTATACGTTATAGACTTCTTGTGACTCTCCTATTTGATATTCTTCACAATTCTTGCCTAAATAAAATTGTTGAATCACCAAATCTCCAATAACTGTTATCTTATTAATATTGGAATAGTATCATAAAAGAATGAGTTTAAGATTAGTTTATACATTTCTTAGTAATATTTTTAAAATTTTTTATACTAACATCTTTAATAAAAAAAATACCAATAATATTTATAGGGTTGGCAAAAAAATGAACCGATCGGCTTTTGGCTAATTTGGTTCGAAGTTTAGTTCTTGATCAGTTCAAAATAATTGGAATCAATTAGTTCGGTTTCAATTTAGTTTTAGTTTTGTTTGGTTCAGTTTTGGTCAAATCGAAAATAAATACACTTAAAATAGACTAATTTGTTTTAAAAAAATTGAAAACCAAACTAAATTAGTTTGGTTTCTTGTGCTTGAACCGATCAGTTTCATTTAAATGAAACTGATGCGTTTTGATTTCGCTTTGGTTCGATCCCAAACCGAATCAAATTTTCCCACCCTTAAATATTTATTCAAATCATTTCAAAATAAAATTTCAACGAGACAATCTAAATATCTAGTACAAAGTGTATATATATATATATATATATATATATATATATATTACATATATGCATTGATATTAGTATACAACATGCATACTTCAATAACCAGAAGTGCTTTATTTGGTAGAAGCTATCAATTTTATGTATAATTCCACTATCATCTATATTTTTCAATTTTCAATTTGTTAATATTTTTATGCAATTAGTGGTTTAAAATTTTGTAAATTCAAATTTGTTATATTGCTAATCCTTATTATATAAGACATAGTTGAGCCAAAATGCAGAAACTTGAATGATCATAATTATATTATTTTTCTTACAAGCAGGACAAAAATTTGCCTTGAGAAAGGGAGGTAGAACAGTTGGTGTAGGTGTGGTGACAAAAAAATAGGTAGTTCTGCAGTTTTTACAACTTCTACCTTGTTAATTGCAAACAATTAGGTAGAAACAAAAGGCTTAATGGTTGCTTCTTGAGAACACATGATATGTAATTTTGAAGAAGTTCGCATTTTATTCTATCTTTCAGTAATTGTTGGATACTTAATTGATGTGTTGATTTTTGTAATTACACATGACATGTAATTTTTGGATGTTGATTGAAGTCTGGATTTTATTGTTGGATGTTGAATTTGTAATTACAAATTTGGGATCTAAATTTTTGGTGGGTGTCGTATACATATGCCATGTGGCATATTGTTGAACATGTATAAGATTATATGGCAGAAGACATGGCACATAATTTTAGCAAATGACGTAATGATGATGTTAGCGTGCTGATATCATGATAAGGTCACACTAGAAATATATGATGCCATCATTGAGTTTCATATATTATTTGTGACAAGAATGATCTATTATAGATTTCTAAAGCGACTTTAAGCGATGGACTGAATTTATCACAAAATATTATTTGTGATAAATATTATCTAATAACATAACCATTTTTTTAGTGGTGACAATTTACTTTCTCACACATGTGCATCCTTTCATCTTGTAATTATTGACTTTAACATTAAAGTACTTACTTTGACATAAGGACAGGGTTCTTTTGAAGTTATAAAAAGTTCATAGAGAGAATAGGATGATTTCTCATAAAACTCATACCAAAAACATTCACTACCTATAATAAAAGGGTTCTTTTTCTTGCTCGATCTTCTCAACAAGAAAATAGTGTTGAAATTTAAGAATGTATTTCAAATAAACAAGTGTAAAAATAAGTGTTAAGAGTAGAAAAAAATAGTCGAGAAGAGAAAGAGGGATGAATGGAAAGCTTCAAAACAGTAGAAGGCTTGGACCCTACGGTATTGAGCTTGGTGCCATGGCACTTCAGCTATATGGCTGGGTAGCCCGACATTAGATCAGAAGTGCCATAGCAATCCAATCACTAGAATAGAGCACCACAAGACCCAAAGCTGAGTTTGGTGACTATCAAAAGAGTCACCTACCCCTTCCATATGATGTGACCTTTTATAGAGGTATTGTATCTCTTTAGAGAGACAATATAACTTTATAAATACTGTAGGTACTTTTGAAACTTTATATGAACTTATCTTCTCAATTTTTGATTCAAATTTCTCTCTTATCAACTATTTTCTAAGTTTAATTACTCATAGTCTAAGGAAATTATTTTGGTATGCATCTAACACTTTTTCATAAGTCATTGAATTCTGGAACTATCCTACTAACAAACTCATTTGCATATTTGATTATAATCAAAGCGGGGGTAAAAATAGTTTAAGGATAATGAATTGCATGCCTTGACTTCAAACTTTGTTTACTTGTATCCTTATGCATTTTCTATATATAGAACCATTTTTTCAACAAGTGAACATTCGATAATGGCTGTAACAAAGTCTCTCTCAGAGGCTACAAAGATCCCACCATTTCGTGAAAAACATTTCAAGAGATGGCTATATCTTTGTGTATCCTTGACTTCAAACTTTATTTACTTATATACTTGTGTATTTTCTATATACAGAACTATTTGTTCAATAATCTTAAACTATTCCTATCACATACACCTGTATACTACAAGTGAACGTTCGATAATGACTATAACAAAGTCTTTCTCAGAGGCTACAAAGATCCCACCGTTTTGTGAAAAATATTTCAAGAGATGGTAAGATTGGGTGTATGATACTCTTGATGTAATTGGTTATGTTGAATCTCTCACTATTCCTCATCCTGATGCTACTGCAGAAAATTACAATGAGGAGTTCCCTAAATGGAGTAGCGCAAACAAGGTATGCTGTAGTATAATTCTTCACACATTATCAAATGAATTGTATGATGTTTACTCCACATATAAAAATGCAAATGAGTTGTGGGCACAACTTAAGAAAAAGTATATTATAAAAGATATTGGTGCCTAAAAGTATGTTGTTAAAAATTTCTTAGATTTTAAAATATCTGAGAAAAATGAGGTCACTACACAAATACATGATTTTCATCTTTGACTAAATAATCTAAAAAATAAATCATTGTTATCCCTGGATCGTTTATTGTTAATTGCCCAATAAAAAAATTGACTGAATCCTAAAAGGATTAAAAGAAAAACAATAAACATAAAAGGAAAAAATTAACTTCGAAAGATTTAATTATGCACATTAAAATTGAAGAGAAGATTTGTCAAAGGGAGAACATAGAGAAGGTCAAAGAATTAGTTTCTACGGTTAATTTAGTAGAAGATGATAATCATAATAAGAAACATTAAGATTCCACAAACAATACTCATTTTAAAAAGAATAAAGCCTTATTCAAGAAAAAGGGTAAGTATTATACTTGTAAAAAAGGTGGTCATTTTGCTTATCAATGTAAACATAGGAACAAGAAAGGAAACAACAAAACTCCCAAGGCCAATTTGGTTGAGAGAGAAGATGTAATTGCTGCAGTTATTGTTTCACAGGTGAACATGATGGCAATTGACAACAAAAAGTGGGTGATTAGAGCCACTAGACACATATGTGGAGACAATAGTTCTTTCCAAGAGTATATTTTCATTAGAGAAGGGGATGAACAAGTGTATCTTAGTAATTTCCATTCTGCACCAGTGGTGGGGAAATGGAAAGGTCTTCTTAAACTCACTTTTAGAAAGTTTCTAGTATTTAACAATGTACTCTATATTTTCAACATTAAATATAATCTTGTTTCTATGTTCATATTGGGAAGAGCTAATGTAAATGTCTTATTTGAAGGGAATAAAGTTGTAATGACCAAGGATGAGACATTTATTGGAAAGAAATATTCTTCCAATGAATTGTTCAAATTAAATGTACTTGATGTTTCAATGAATAAAGATGTTTCTTTTGCTTATATTGTTGAGTCTTTCAATTTATAGCATGATAGATTAAGTCACTTGAATTATCTTTATTTAAAAAAGATAAAACGAGTTGATTTACTATCTAATATGAATTTAAATGAAACACATCAATGTGATGTATATGTGGAAGGAAAGTCCATAAAGAAAATTTGTAAACTTATAAATCTCAGGGAAATCGAATTACTTGGTTTAATTCATAGTGACTTAGGTGATCTTAAAGATGTCATGACTAGAGGGGAAAAAAGATTTTATATACCCTTTATTGATGATTTCTCCAAAATATACTAAGGTGTATTTGTTAAGAAATAAAGATGAGTCATCTGATAAGTTCTTAATCTTTAAACCAGAAGTTAAAAATTAACTTGGTAGGAAAATTAAGATATTAAAAACTAATAGAAGAGGAAAGTATGTGTCTAACTTGTTTAGTTTTTATTGCGAGGATAATGAAATTATATATGAAGTTACACCACCATACTTACCTAAATTTAATGAAGTGGCTGAATAGAAAAGTATAACTTTAAAGGAAATGATGAATTGTTTATTGATCAATTCTGGAGCACCTATGAATTTGTGGGGGAAGTAATATTGGATGCTTTCCATATACAAATAGAATTTCCTACAAGAAAATAAAAATTACTCCCTATGAGCTATAGGAGGTTATACTTATAACTTATCATACTTTAAAGTGTGGGGGTGTCTTGCAAATGTTCTTATTCTACATTTTGAGAGAAAAATAATAGGACCTAAGACAATTGATTGTATGTTCATAAGTTATGCATAGAATAGAGCTGCATATAGATTCTTGGTATTAGAGGATAATATGATGTTGTTTGATGCAAACAATATAATAGAATCTAAAAATACAGAATTTTTTTGAGTTTATCTTTCTTAAGAAAGCCAATGTAGATAAAATTATGACTCGTGTAAAAGTTATTATAGATCCTTCTGAAAACGCTAATAATGAACTATGGAGAAGTAAAAGAATGAGTAAGGCTACCGATTTTGGTAATGATTTCTATGTCTTTCATATGAAAAAGAACCCTAAGACTTATAGTGAGGCCATGACTTCTCATGATGCTCCTTTATGGAAGGAGGCAATAAATAATAAAATCAACATTGTCATGAGTAATCATGTATAAGAACTAGTTAATTTACCTCCAGGTTCTAAGCCTATTGGTTGTAAATGGATCTCTAAAAAGAAGATGAGGGTTGATGAAACTATTGAGAAGTATAAGGCAAGATTAGTTGTCAAAGGTTTCACTCAAAAGAAAGACTTAGATTATTTTGATACTTATGCTCCTATTACTAGAATTACATCGATTAGAATTTTGATTGCATTGGCTTCAATATTTGATTTGTTCATACATTAAATGGATGTAAAGACCGCTTTTTCTAAATGGTGATTTAGAAGAGAAAATTTACTTGGAACAACTAGAAGGTTGCATTGGTATTGGTACAGAGCATAAAGTATGTAAGTTAGTAAAGTCTTTGTATGGCTTGAAGCAAGCACCAAAATAATGGTATAAAAGTTTGACAATGCTTTTGTATTAAATGATTTTATGATAAATGATTCCAACAAGTGTATGTACTATAAAACCTTTAATACTAATAGATATGTGATTATAATCTATATGTGGATGATATGCTTATATTAAGTCTTAGTATAGAGGTGATAGTTGAGACTAAGAGGTTTTTATCAAATGTATTTGATATGAAAGATTTAAGAGAAGCTGAAGTAATATTTGGGGTAAAAATTATAAGAACATATAATGGTCTCACTTTATCACAAGAGCACTATGTAAAGAAATTTCTTGAGAGGTTTGGGTACATAGCATGTAAACCAGTGGCAACACCGTATGATGCTAGTGTTAAACTTTAAAAGAATGTAAAATATAGTGACAATTAGAACCATTATGTTCAAATCATTTGTAGTCTTATATATTTGATGAATACTACTAGACCCAATATAGCATATGCTATAGAGAAATTGAGTAAGTACACTTAAAATTCAGGAAAAGAGTATTGAAGTGCCTTAGATAGAGTTACAAAATATCTGATATACACTAAAACTTGTGCACTTTCATATGGTAGATCACAACCTGTGATTGAAGGTTATTATGATACTAATTAGATATCTAAATCTAAAGAGGTCAAGTTTACTAGTGGATATATCTTCACTTTGGGTGAAAGAACCAGATGCTGAAAATCCACTAAACAGACTTGTATAAAACGATCTACCATGGAGTCGCAATTGACAGCCTTAGAAAAGGCTTGTTCTGAAGTTAAGTGGTTAAAGACACTCATGTGTGATCTTTTCATTAGTACTTACCTTCCTTCTACAATTTTTATAAATTATGATTGACTAGCAGTTATTGATAGAGCAAAGAGTAAAATGTATAATGAAAAAAGTAGACATATCCGTCTACGACATGGTATCATTAAACAGTTGCTAGAATCTGGGGTGGTTAGCTTAGATTATGTGAGGTTAGAGGAACTTGGCCCATCATCTGACAAAGCCATTAAATAGGAGATTAGTAAAAGACACGTCGAGGGGGATGAGATTTTTGCCTAAAGTATAAGGGCTTGGTGTCGTGGCACTTCTGCTCTTGGGCGCCAGGGTGCCCAATTGGGCAAGCGCCCAATGTTACAATTGGGCACCACAACCTTGAGGATGAGTGCCACGACTCCCAAACTTGAGTTTGGTGACTCTCCAAAGAGTCATCTATCCCTTGTATATGATGTGACATTTCAAAAAGGTGTTGTCTCTCCAAAAAGATATATAAAAGTTTATAAATACTATAGGTACATTGAAACTTTGGATGAACTTTTCTTCTCAATTTTTGATTTAAATTTCTCTATTATTAACTATTTTCTAAGTATAAACACTTGTAGTCCAAGAAAAATATTTTGGTGTGCACTAATACTTTTTTAAAAGTCATTGAATTCTTAAACTATCTTACTAACAAACTCATTTACATATTTTATTATAATTTAAATGAAAGTAAAAATAGTTTAAGAACAATATATTGCACGCTTTAACTTTAGACTTTTTTTACTTGTATCCTTGTGTAGTTTTCATATACTGAACCATTTGTTCAACAAATAGTGTAAAAGAAACATGTGGAACTTTTGAGAGCACCAAAAATTGTGCATATGTGAATATCTTGTTTTACTTTTAGAATGAAGAGAGAGTGAACCATTTGTTCAACAAATAGTGTAAAAGAAACATGTGGAACTTTTGAGAGCACCAAAAATTGTGCATATGTGAATATCTTGTTTTACTTTTAGAATGAAGAGAGAGAGAAGATGAATATTGAACAAAGCGCTGATAATGATCTCTCTGCGATAGTGTGTTGTGCACTTGCTTTCTGCTGCCCTTTTCTTTATATGCACTTTTTGACCCTTGTTTTTGTAAGCCCCCCCGCCATGCGGAGCCAAACTTAAAAGATTGGGTGCAACGACTTATAAAATTCTAAACAATTATAGGACTAACATACGTATTACTTTTGGCAAGCGCTCCCTTGATGCGCATCCCCTGATTGATGTCGGGTTCGAACTCTCCTCCTCCAAATAATTGTAGAACGATAAAAAAAAAACTTATGTATTATATAAAACTATATTATTAGTTTTAAAATTTGATTGCAATTAAAATTTAAAAATATCTGTATTTAAGATGTAAGATTATAGAATATACATATAGATAATTTACTCTAAATATTTTAAATTAGGAGATATGTTTCCTTAGGGCCTATTATAATTTCTTCGTGTGAGTCATAGTCCCGTAGACCTAATTGTATACACACACATTTATATATATATATATATTATATACATATATAAAGTATTCTTAAAACAACTTTTAATGAATCTAAAGCCAACCTAAACTCATAAAAAGAATAACCCACATCTTTTAAGAATCTAAAGCCAACCTAAACTCGTAAAAAGAGTAACCCTGTTAGTTGCAACATAATTCATTTTTCTTACACAGGTGCACTCTTTTATCATACAATTATTGAATTGAGCATTAAAATACTCTTGTTTTAGGAGACTGAACTGTCATTTTGTAATTGCAGAGAGCACGCGAGACTGGTGAAATAATGTTTCATGAAGGAGTCTTTTTCTTGTTCGTTTGTGATCTTCTCGACAAGAAAAAAGGGTAAAGGAAACATGTGGAACTTTTGAGAACACCAAAAATCTGCGTATATGAATATCTTGTTTTACTTTTAGAATGAAGAGAGCGAGAGAGAGGATGAATATTGAACAAAACGTGCGCTCTGCGCTTGCCTTCTGCCGCCCTTTTCTTTATATGAACTTTTTTGACCCTAGTTTTTGCCAGCCTCCTCGCCATTAAATTCTAAAAAATTATAGGACTAACATTTGTATTATAAAAGACTATATTATTAGTTTAAAATTTTTATCGAAATTAAAATTTAAAAATATCTATATTTAAGATGTAATATTATATATATAATTTACTTCAAACATTTTCTTAGGAGATAAACCTGACTGTAATTTTTGGTGGGATATATGGTGTCTTAGACCTTACTGTAATTTCGACCACATGTCGTATAAGTGCCACACATCCTAAAGGCATATATGAAAACTGATCGAGTAATTTCTTTATCAACTCCTTTTCAAGAAAGAGGTATCATCTCAATCTATTATTTTTTCATTATTCTACGTGGGCATTGTACAAAACATGATTGTCTCATTGGACAAAATCATTTGAATTTTATTTGTAATCACAAAATGATTTCTACCAACCAAAGAACAAGATGTGTTTGTCGTCAAAGTGATAAAATATGTTTGTCGTCTAAGTGATAAAATAGTTTCGAATGGTATCTTAGAGCATACACTTCATTAATTCATATTTGAAATCTTCTCAAATAATGAAAAATTATGGCTGTAGATTAATCCTTTTGTATAACTCAGTACGGGAATGTCTGTTGATTCCCACTACATAATTAGAAAACCAACAAAACTAAAAGAGCCTTCTTTTGAATGACTTTTAGTGAACGGAAATCTCACCATAAATAATATATAAAGTCCCTCTAATTTACTTTAATTATATTATTTGTAAACAATTTCAACACTAGTGAAAAAAAAGTAAGACGAACCAATAAAAATTGGCTCCGGCGAGTACAAGGGAAAAACCGAAAATGAGTTGATGGGGGCTAAAATCCTACAATAAAAAATTTCAAGGATCAAATTTATATTATGAGAATAATATAATGTTAAAAGTTAAAATCATAGAGAAGGCAAAGTATAAAAAATAGATACTTTCAAAGATAAATAAATAAATAACTAAATATTTATTTATATATTTAAAAAAAATGAAACCTAGTGGTCATGAACCTCTAAGCTCTACTGCAAATCTGTCACTGGCTGACTACTAGTCCCTCACCTAATTCCAATAACAAAAATAAAGTAGTTGATACCTCCTTTTACCCTATGCTCATGCGCACAAAAAGGCGTTCGCTTAGTTACTACAAAATTTGGCGGCCATCTCCTAGTTCTTTTATTGTTGAGGGATGGTCAATCCATGCAACACAGAATTGCACTCAAGACACTTCACTAAATCAATCAAGAACTCTATCAATCTATCTAATCTAGTTGCAAAAATCAAACTAAACAAGAATAGGGACGACACTACTAGAAGTAGGTTTTTTGTGACTATTTTTTTCAATAGAATTTAAAATTTAACACTAATTTGTGATAAATTTGTATATAATTTTTTTAAAATTTATATTTGATCAAAAGGCTATGATGTTTTATTTCACAAAAGAAAATTAATAAAATACTGTCAGTAAACCGACGACGTGAAAATAGTATTATATGAAATTTTTTCATCTTGAATTTTTTTTTGGCCGGTAAAACGGCGTCGTTTTGCTCTTATAAGTTGGGTGTATAGTGAAACGATACCATTTCACGCTTTAATATAAATGTAAAATGATGATGTTTCACGTGTTAAAAAAGAATAAAAAACAGCACCTTTTAAATGCAGTAGGGAATGTAGAAAGATACTAGTAAAACAGCGTGTTTTGCTCATATAATTTGGGTGCATTAATGTCCATGGAAAACAATGTCGTTCCATGTGTTAAATAAAAAAAAATCCAACATGGCATTTTCAAGTGCGGGATTTTAGACAGACACAAGTGAAATAGTGCTATTTTGCATAAAAAAAATTGAATTAGAAAGAAAACGTTAAATGGTGCTATTTTTTTAAGAAAATTTAATTAAAAATGATAAACGGTGCCATTTTTAATAAAAATTTTAATTAAAAGAATGATAGATGGTGCTGTTTTTTGCGAGGATGTTAAAAAAAAAAGGGAATATGAGTAGTTCATCAGTATTAGTCATCGTTCCAGTCAGACAATTAAAATTTTGCGTCTTTAGGTTTTACTTTTGAAACTCTTTCTATGTTAAGTCTTCAATCTTGTTTTGATTGTGTAACAATTGTAATTAGTGAGTTTGAGTGTTTTGGTAAGTTTAAATCTTTAATTTCGTTATTAATCAAAAACTCACATTGATTAAAAACGCATCTTTGTTTAATTTGTTTTTTCTTTCATGCATGCAAGCCAAAAGGAAGCCGTAAAGCACCAATAACAGTTGGGTTTGTCTCCTTATAAGCCAATTTTTCAACTGTTAGGTATGTGCACTAAATACATTTTCGGTTTCATATAATTTCTATTATATTTATGGTCCCTTTCCTAGTTTGTTAGTGCTTTAATTAAAATTTGTGTTTTGGTGGTTCCTAGGGTTAATAGTTAATTTTCATGGTTGATGTTAGAACTTCTGCATAATTTTGTTATTAGTGTTATTTTAATATTTTATGTGGATGTAGAAATTTTGTTATTAGTGTTGTTTTAATATTTTATGTGGATGTAGAGATGGACGTATATAGTTTTATACATGTTTACAGTTTGTTTGCATGTTGTGATGTCTACTACATTTGTGGCCCCATTCTTGGTTTGTTAGGGGTTTTGATTAAAAATTATTTTTGATGGTCCTTAGGGTTAATAATTCATTTTCAAGGTTGACGTTCGAACTTTGTGCTTTTTTCTTTTTTTTGAAATATAACTGAGTTTCATTAAGAAAATAAGTTAAATGATAGAATTAGGGGCTTTTGATAGTAATATAAGAGAAATTAACGCGACTCAATTTATATTTGCACACTGACAAGTGCCCAACCCCATTCCATTGCATTTAAGAGATTATTAAACAATTCTCAAATGAGGATCCATTCCTAAAAAGGAGAGAACAACACTCGGAATAGATTTAGAGTTACAAGAAACAACCTCTACACAGGAGGAAAAAAAATACAAATACTACTAAAAATAACAACAATATACAAATCTAATACAAAAAATATTCAACAACACCCAATAGAACCAAGCACCAAGTAAATCCATCTAACACATAACCAATCAGAGTTTAGTGCCGCTAAAAAAGAATCTCACATCGCTGAGAAGATCAGTGGTTGTTGACCCTACAGTGGAGAGGAAAACGGCGACTGGGTCTATGGGTTGTCAATTATAAATTAAGGGTGGCAGCACACCAACAAGACCATGACTTATCATCGGCTGGATGGTGATAACAAGTTAGGGTTCAAGGTTGAACTTGGTTAGGGTTCTTCGCTTCAACCTAATCACGGGGAGAATGGTGGTTCTACCAACAAACTGGTATCAGAGCTAAGGTTCGATAATATACACTTGGAGTATTTAAATCATGGTTGCAATCAAGAAAGAAAAATAGAATTTTAATGAGATGAATGACTTCAATCTTTGGAGGAAGAATGTTAGGGCTCTACTAGTAAAGGAAGGGCTAGACTTAGCCTTGGAGGAAGCCAGTTCCTCAACTAGTGAAGCGACAACAACCTCAAAGTCTAGGCAGAAAGATTGGGATACGATTCAGAAAAAAGCTCACAACACTATAATTCTAGTGTTAAGTGACGAAGTATTAAAGAAAGTTGGTGATGAAGAAATCACTATGGGGTTATAGAAGAGACTCGAGGCATTATATATGAAGAAGTCTATTACAAATAGCTTTATTGTGAAGAAGAAACTGTATCAGTTAACTATGCTCGAGGGATCTTCATTGAGAGCCCACATGACGAGTTCAACAAGATCATTATAAGTCTTGAGCAATTGGGCATCAAGACTAAGGATAAAGACAAGGCTATAATCTTGTTAAGTTTGTTGCCAAAAAACCATGAGAGATTTGTGGATACACTACTGTATTTATTGTAAGGAGTTCTTAATGATGAATGACATCAAGGCATCATTAAACTAAAAAGAATTGACAAAGAGATCTGAGTCCAAGAATAGAGCAACATTACTTGAATAAGGGCAAAAGAGCGACCAATTAAGGAGGAGATCCAAGAAGTATTTTCTTTGTAATAAGGAATGACACTTTGTGAAGGATTGTCCAAGATCAAAAGACTAAGGAGGGTGGGGTACAATCGGTACTCTTGGGAAAGATATCGAAGTTGTAGACACGTTGGTAGGCTCAATGGAAAAGTACACTAGCAAATGGATACTAGATTTAGGGTGTAATATCCATACGTGTCCCAACAGATCGATGTTTACCAACTATAAAGCAAAGAGAGGTAAAGCTTTAATGGGGAGTGACATGACTTGTGAGATCGTAAGAGTTGGTGACATAAGGTTGAGGATGCAAGATGGAGAAACTATGGACTTACGTAGTATAAGGCATGTCCCTAATCTGATGAGGAACTTGATATCCTTAGGCAAGCTCGATGAGGAAGGGTATTTGGATAGGTGAAAAAAATAATTAATGGTAAAAAATGGATCTATAAGGTTTGAGGGTGAGAAGCACAATGTGAGACTCTATATGCTTATTAGGATACCCATAAGTAGCCTAACGCGGGGTGTTGGGCTACTAATGCAGATCACTAGGCGACATCCAAACTATGCTCACCGAGGTGATGATGGTTGAAAATGAGTGCAATGTATCTATACCTTATGCAAGGTGCACAAATTCCTTTGGAGATCGAAGTCACTAGCCCGGGGAAAGTTAAGTCTTGGTAAAGACTTAACTGAACTCAACTCTGGGTAATAAGTATTGGTGTGGATCAGATTCAAAACCCTTTTTATTTGGAAGATTTTGAATCAAGGAAGGGTTTATTAGAGATTTGGTGATTCAACAATCTTGATTGGACAATAATTATGAAGAATATCAAAGAAGAGAGTTACAACAAGTCTAGAATATATGGGATAAGTATAGAGAAGTCTAGGACATATGGGACACGAATGGGAAAGCAAAACAGAACTCGAAGAAGTGAAGGAAGTTAGGAAAAAACGCAGAGCAACTAACAAGGCTAAGTGTCGTGGCACCCAAATAAGTACCCGAGTGCTGCAACACTAGGTATCCAACACTGCAGCACTAGGCCATCAGTGCCGTGGCACCAGAGTGGGTTGAGTACCGTTTTGTTTTGGATTTATGAGTTTTAGAAAGTTTTAGAATTCCAAAATAAATGGACTCTTACTCCAATAAGAAATAGGGTTAGTAGGCATGAAATAACCCATATATAAATACTTGTGAACTCTTTAGGTGAAAATCAAACATTAAGAAAGGCTCTAAGAGAGGGTAGAATTGGGTAGACATTAAGTGCTTGTGTGTACTAGGGTGAAACCATTGTATGAGTATTCATTACTCGTGGTAGAGTAAGGGTACACTAAACATTAGGTTCTTTTGAGGGTTTTTCATTGGGTTTTCCTTGTAAAATCTCTAGGAAGTTAATAAGAGACTAGGATCTTTGGATCCACTATGGACATAGACAATTGGCCAAACCACGTAAGTGATTGTGTTGTGCTCTTTATTATCTGCTTTGAGTTCTAGCTATTTTGCTTAATATACACGTTATTTCGCTGTACAAAGAGGTTAGGGTTTAAGGTTGAACTTGATTATGATTCTTCGCTTTAACCTAATATCATGTGGAGAATGGTGATTCCTCTAACATTAGTGTATATATATAATTCGTTATATGCATTTTCAATACCTTTTGCATTATTATAGATCAGTTGAAAATCATTTGAAACCATACGCATACTCACATGTTCAATTAAAATTACGATATACTTGGTATCCTGAGTCTAATCATTCAATTAAATTCTATTGGTGTCCTCGAATGGGCACTAGAGTGTTTTAAACTTAAAAAATAATAGTGTGCTACTAAGTATAATGTTCATTTTTAATAATAAAAATATCTAGTGCAAGTTTTAGATAACTTTATAATATGGTGGAGAAGTTTGCTTTATATAGATTTCCTAATAAGTTTACTATTCATTTAACCACCTAATTTGCCTTCATCGATCCAATATCAGTGTCTCTAGCTATAAGATCAGATGCAAGGATAATGTAAAATGATTGGACTCTGTATATTTCTAACCGTTTGAAGTTTGCACAACACGGTCAATTGATTCTAATGTCATATAATCCCAAGTAAAATATATTCTTTCATGCTTTAAATTAACTTCTATCCATCATTATTTATTTTATTAAGTTAGTTTTTAAATTAGCTTTCATTGGGTCCTCGTGGCAATTGACCCAAAAATATAATATATTACATGGAACACTTGGGATAGTGTCTGTATCATGGCTTGAAATTAATTGTTAATAAGTGGTCATTTTCTTATTATTAGGTTAGTTTTTGTTCAATGTGCTAAATTCTATTGGTGTTTCTGAATGGGCACTAAAGTGTTTTAAACTTAGAAAATAATAGTGTGCTACTAAGTATAATGTTCATTTGATGATGTGAGTATGAGAATTTTTAATAACAAAAATATTTAGTGCAAGTTTTAGATAACTTTATAATATGGTGGAGAAGTTTGCCTTAGATAGAATTCATAATAAATTTACTATTCATTTAACCACCCAATTGGCCTCATTGATCTAATATCAATGTCTCTAGCTATAAGATCAGATGCAAGGATAATGTAGAATAATTGGACTCAGGATATTTCTAACCATTTGAAGTTTGCACAACACGGTCAATTAATTCTAATGCCGTATAATCTTAAGTAAAATATATTCTTTCATGCTTTAAATTAACTTCTATCTATCATTATTTATTTTACTAGCTTAGTTTTTAAATTAGCTTTCATTGGGTCCTCGTGGCAATTGACCCAAAAATATAATATATTACATGGAACACTTAGGATAGTGTCTATATCATGGCTTGAAATTAATTGTTAATAAGTGGTTATTTTTTTATTATTATGTCAGTTTTTGTTCAATGTGCTAAATACTAACAATAAGTTTTTTTTTCATGTAGTGCCATAATGATAAATATAGCCCAACAAGGAAACCAGACCAAGAAATTTATTCTAAGTGGTTTTAGTAGAGGTAACACATATTATAAATTGCTAATGTGCTTTGTAGTTCAACTAGAAAACAAGTTTATTTAAGATATTATCGTGAAAACACCTATTCAAGAAGGCAATATTGAATGTGAATATTATGTCATGATTTACGGACATAAGTTATTTATTTTAGGCAAGTTTTCTACTTATTTACCTATGAATGAATGCTTACAATTTAAATTATTCTATACTTTTAATTTTATTATTGTAATAATTTTGTGAAAAAGAAACTTACATAAAAGAACAAATAGATGATATCCACGTGGAGTGGAAAACCTTCATTTTTATAAAGGTTAGGTATTTTATAGTACAAATACCATCAATTTTGTATTTATAATTATTTATTTCATTAAAATATTTATACGATTATCTTTTCATAGGACAACTTCAAGGGTTTGAAGAAAAAATACAAGTAATCATAATGATAGTTGAGCTGAGCATTTTATGTTTACTGAACTTAGTTATTAGTTGGTTGCCTTGAACTAATTATGTTTAATTATTCAGAACATTGTTGGTTGGATTTGTGTTAAGTTGGTTTGTTGGAATAATGATGATATAAATGATTAGTTCTGATTGGGTACAATCATTTATCGTTTATTTTAGTTATTGTAAACAAAGTATTGATTATAAATGTAATTACGTTATTTTTGGTTGGTTTATTTGGTGCTCACTAATTTTTATTTTGAGTAATTATATTTAATGAATTAATTTAATATTTCAACAATGTAAATTGTAGGATTTAATTACTTGTTGCTAAACAAAAAATACAAACAAAAGCCACAAACACAAATTAAATTATCAAACTCAGAACTTTAATCGTTAGTAATCTAATGTTTCTTCCTTCCTTTCTTTCTTTCTCTATGAAAAATAAAAGCACCTTGAAGATGAAGAGGATTGAAAGATGAAAAGGATCAAAAGCCATGAGATTACCAATTTGCTAATCTTTCTTTTTCTATATTTTTAAGAATATTTTAGCTTATTTATTTTAATCATAACATTTGGTATTGAAGCTCCTCAATTTAGAACTCACAAAAATTACCTACTTATTCCTGCTAACTTCTTTAGTTTATTATGGTGCATCGTCTTTAACAAATAAACTTCGATGGTGCACTGTCTTCTTGCGAGAAAAAAATATTTTAACACTCAAATCAATGTTTATTAAAAAAAGTTAATATTTATTTAAAAAAGACGGTATTGTATATAGAGGAGTGTTCATAAAGACAAATTTAGTGTGACACTCAAGTCAATGTTTATCCGAAAAAGAGAAAGTTAGTATTTATTCAAAAAAAAGAGTGCTATGTAGAGAAGTATTTGCAAAGACAAACATGATTGTGATATTTGTTGTATGTTTAAATGAATGATGAATGATGGATCAACGATAAATGAATAATTCACGAATAATTAATTTATAGGGTATGAATTCAATTTTTTTTTAAAATTATGCATGTATGAATTTAATTCAAACTTTGATTAAAAAGAGCACGAATTTAATTTAAAGTCTATTTTTAATTAAATGCTTTTGAATAGATAGTTTGTTGCAATTGGCCAGTACAAATTATATTGATGTACCTACAGGCAAATATTAGTTTAATTGCAAATTGTAATAGCTTTGCAGAACATCACAATATAACTATAGGCATTAATTTTTGCATGATAGGTTATGGACAGTCACTAAATAATTATATGTTAATTTCTTCTATAACAGAAGAATATGATTACGATCATAGAAAACTACTTTTGAGGAAATAAAAACCAAAGAGAGAGATGATTGCAATCATCTACAAGAGCCAACAGCAAAGGTTGTTATAATTGCTTGTTTCAATTATCACTTAAAATATATAAATTTACTTTAAAAAATGAAAGATTCTTAAATTTCAACATTAAAAATGAATTTAAAATACAAAACTTGTAATTAAAACATAACACAAATAAAATCGCAATATTTGTCTAATAAAGTCAAAAATTAATTTGTGAATCAAGATTGCACTTGAAAATTTTAATATAACAATTGAAATTATAATATCGAAAGTGCAAATAAAACGTAAATATAAATTAAAATTATGAGTTGTTAAATATTAACACTATTTTTATTAATAAGATATTTTGAGATGGTAGAAATTTAAGATTGAATCTCTGTTAGGTTGAGTTTTGCTTAGATTTGAGAGAGGGTTGGTGGGAAAAAAAGTTCACATATGATATTTTGCAAATTGATCGTGTTTATCACCTCAACTGGCTCTGCAATTAAGACAACCACTAAAGGAATGATTCCAACAATTCTGTTTGTAATTAAAGTTGTGGATTTAGAATTTCAAAATAATTAATCTCATATCTTTGATAACTCATCAAATTTATGAGGAAGTATCATTTTTTTATAAGAAAAAAATATTTAAACACTTAAATTAGTATTTGACTAAAAAGAAAACTACTAGTATGTAAGAATATCTCAAGGACAAGTAAAAGTATAATAAATAAATTATATATGAGTGTGGAGTAAAGAATATAGAAGATGTATCTAAATAATGAATTGAATAATAAATTATTTAATAATATATTAAGGTATTATACTTATTTATAATATTTAAATTCTAAACTATATTAGAATATGATTTAATTAAACATCAATTAATAAAAAATTCAATTCATTTCAAGCAGTAAAGAATGATTTAAGTAGAATTTCTCTTCTTATAAAAAATCTTTTTCTATTAAGGATAAGAATTAAATAATTAAATACGATTTAAATTTTGATCTTCGGCTATTTACAAGTTGGTTGAACTTTAAATAATGTGACAAACAATTAAAAAATAATGTGAACAAGACGACAAGTATATTGATCAAAATCTGAATATAAGAATTTGAGCAGATTCTTTGATAAAATCATTGGTTGAATTATCAATATGCAAATACGACAACATTAATTAAAATCAAAATATTACTATATTTAATTTATATTTCTATGTTATATATATTTTATTCTTTCTATTTTTATTTATAACATTTTGTATAAATAGAACCCATATATAAAGAAGAGTAAAGTTTTAATTCCTTTCATATTATCAATTTTTTCATGATAGCGGAACTAATTCAATAGTGAGTTTAAAAGTCGATTTAACTATTTAGATTAAAATAAACACCATGTGATGAAGAGCATGTTTAATTAATTTGTCAACTTTATTTTTTCTTAATTTAAAAATAAATTATTCTACAATGCTAGAAGATTTTAACGGTATTGATAATTGGTTAATAATTATCCGGTAGATTAATATTAATTTAACAGTATCCATTAGATTAATAATCAAATATCATCACTCTTAATTCTCTGATTTCATCTAACGATTCAAATTATTTTTGATATTATACTAAAACTTTAATTCGAGTATTATAAAATGTCCCTTAAAAAGAAACACAAAACAATTTGCCAAACCATAAGATAGCTACCAACCACCACCATTGGAGTTAGGAAACGCCAGCCATCATGTACCACACATTTCCACAACCATTTCATCGCCAAAAATGCAAAATTCAGGTGAAAACCGCCACTCAAGCCACTACAAATCACGTGTTCTTTATAGCAAGTTGTACTTCACGGCTACCACCATTCAATTCCTTGATGTGCGTACTGCACTTCTAGGTAGTCATCGTCACCGTTGGACATATCGATTACTGAAAACATTAACAAATAGGCTCAACCGTCGCTTCTTTTTCATTTTCTTTCCAAAATTGTTGTTTCTTTTTTTTTTATCAATAAATAAATTTCTTTATTTTAATTCTAATTTTTGATTCAGATCATCGATCTATTTAAATCATAAATCATAAAAAAATGATTAAGAAAACGAAAAGAAAGATTTGTATTTATTATCGCCTTCATTACCGCCCCTTTTGTAGATATCGATGGTATCTACAACCATTAACACCATCATGATCGCAATCATCAAGTCTTTGTTTATTTACAATTCAAGACATTGATTATTTGCAAGCTACTACTTGTTAGTATCCCGAAATAATAGTCAATTACTGTTTTAGCCCTATAAATTCATTATTATATAGCATCTAAATTTATGTAATTTAGCATTATGATTGTGCAGGATTAGTTATTGATTATTTTGCTCCTTAAAAAAAAGAATAGGAGGAAGGAAAGAGATGGTCTGTAGCTTTTGGTTTAGGGTGGGAGAATTTGGTTTTTTTTTTGGACTAAAATAAAAAAAGTAATTTTATTAAAAAAAAAAGAGAAAATTAAATTTAGGATGATGGGATCAAAAAGAAAAAAAATCTATCAAAATTTTTTAAGTTAAAAAAGTTTTATGACAAGGTTCTTTTTTATGACAAGGTTGTAGGAAGGCATTGTGATAAGTTCATAAGAAGAAAATTTTCCGTGATAGACATAGGAAAGCCTTATAACAAATTCATAAGAAAAAAGGAAAAGTTTGCCACTAAGATATGCAATATCAAGTTGGAATTTTAAACTAGAATGATAAGAATCAAATAAATTGTTTGAGAAATTGATTATTTAAATTTTAGTATGCATGGCAACACTAATCAAAATTTGTTAAGGTATCAAGCCAGGTTATTTAGTTTGACATCTTTATAACATCAATTAAGTCACAGTTTTGATATTCTTTTTTGACTTTATGCTCAATGGAGGACATAATTAACAAAATAAATAATAACACATAAGATTAATACACCAATAAATATTAAAAAAATAAACTAATCAATAAAACACAAGATATACGTGGTGTTGCTCATAAATACTTGTTAATATATTTTATGGTATATGCATGTGATTGTGTCCATGTTGAAAATTTTAAATTATGTCCAATATACAATACGCAGCGGAATAAAAAAATATAATCAACATATACACACTATAATTGAATCAAAAATGGTACTAGAATCGAATACATACTCTTATAGACGATTTGGTGAAAATTGTTGAACTTTGAAGCTTGTTGAGCTCACAATAAAGTTATCTCTTGAACAATTCTAGACACCAACGTTTGGTGGGATTATAGTAGTTAGAATGGCAGCCTTTGATATATATTTCATGCAAGAATCAAAACAAATTCAATTCTCGAATTGGTTTAAGCATCAAATGTATTTTGGGGACCTAAATGCAATATTTTAAAAGTTATATTTTCTCTCTTTGTTTTTGCACGATTTTTTGAATTCAAAATTCAATCTCACTATAAATAAAACTCATTTCATTTGTTATAAGAAGTCTAAACTTCTTAAGTAACCACATGTCCTTCATTAAGGCATGTGTTGCCATGCAATACCATGCATGAGTGACAAATAGTACTTATATTATCCATGCAAACACATTACATGGATGACATTTATCACAAGAATGTCCATGCATGCTACCATTTGTCACAAATGGCCATGCATGGATGCCATGTGTGCATTTGTACTTTTCTATGCATTAGAGACCTATTTACAATATATGCAAACTATATTTTCACTTTTCAAATAGGTCTTAAAACATATCTTGCTTTTCAAAACTTTTTTGGATTGATCTGTAAGATTCGTACTGCTACCCCAGTGTTCAACAAGTACACTTCATATTGTGAGACTCTCTAGGTTTACCTCCGTTTGTCTTACGAAACATTTTTACAAGTTCGTAAATAATGTCCTATACACATGTTACGGATATTACAAAATAGAACGATGGACCATACAAGTTGAAGTCAACTATATTTGTATAATTTCTTCGTCATCTATATTTGGGAGGAGCAGAGATATAGATTATGGCTATCAAATCTCTATATGGTCATTCGTGAACTTATCTCCAGATACTTATTTTCGTAAATAGTATCCGCAAACTTCTTTACAATATTGTGTAATCCTAATAGAAAACTCTTTTTTTAGGTTAAAACTTATGGTCACAAGACATTCTGAAATATGGTTTTACAATATCTGGATATACAAGTCACCCATATGAGCTGACGGATCCCATATTTATATACATCAGACTCCATAAGCATCGGACCATATCCAACAACTCTCAGTAGTTAAACCATGAAAGGTCTCTGACATATGTGGAACTAAAGTATGGTGGTGACTCGCAAGCCCACCCTGGCCCTCTGGTCAAAGGATCACGAATATTATTCAACTCAAAAAGATCCTCTATTGATAACTTTATGGGATGTTCATAAACACAATAAAATGCATATTTGTTAAGAGATTCAGTCACCATTTAATGTCACTAATTTTAGCATTTTTGTATTTTTAAACTTGAAATAAAGTGTTGTCCTTAAATTGTGATTAATGAATGTTATTTGCACAAGTTTAGTAAAATAGACGTAACTCTCAATGTAGAAATAAAAATGAAGAAATTCTTAAATCTAGAGTAACATAACTCAATATTACACAAACTTTTAAAACAGTTAAGAAGAAAAATCAATTATTTTATGGGCCAAAATTAGGATACAACAGAACTGGATTACAACTTCTGCTTAGCTTGACCCACCTTACGTATTTAGACTGTATTTCACAAAATACATACCCAATCAGTATAATTCTTGAATTGTGAAATACTGACTCAATTATCAACAACTGATATATTGATAATAAAATCCAAAGCAGTCGTTATCATAAAGAAAATCATATTAGAAATCGGTAAAAGATTTGTTGGCTGAAATCTGACGTATCTTTGGTATTTTGTCCATATCTCATTGGATACTCATCTAAATTGCATGAACCTTGTGGCTGTGAAAAGTAGAAACAAAATAATACAACTTTCATGTCTACCACAAATGCTACGTCGATAATTTTTATTGTAAAATAGGTGAAGAAGTGGGTGGTCTAACATCATGTCCATATCTCATTAGATAACTTGTATAGATGAATATGGTTTGCGATAATATTTGCAAAGAGTTTAGTCATATCAAATACATGTATTATCAAATGTGCTATATTTTATATATCTTCCAATTGATTGTTTAGGATGTGAAACTTTCAATTAAGTTATGAATATTAAATCAAAGTATAGAATAGATTTATAAAGCATAATTGTGATTCTCGAATCCTTACTTACATCATCACAAGACTTCTCCCTTAATTTATATACAATTCTATTTCATCCCTATAAATCAATTAGTTAATTTTCTCATTTGTTATTGTTTTAATATTTTTATTTTATTAACCTATTTTGCCAAAAGTTTCCTTGTGGGATCGGCACCTCAATCTATACTGCGATAGCCATATTACATTTTGGGCATAAACAAAATTTGATGCTATTACCGGGAAGGCATATTAGTAAAAATTAGGTCGCATTTATCAATATTAAAGCTATAACTTTGTACATGTACCTTTTTTTGGGTAAAATTTTAGTTCTTAAATTTATTTCCTTTGTTATAATTTATTTTATTGTTTATGGTTGGTTCTATCACCTAACTTAGTTTTTTTTCTTTTGTATTTTTATTTTATTTTGCATGGTTGGTTCTACCACCTAACTTAGTTTTTTTTTTCTTTTATTCATTTGTTGTATTTTGTAGTTTATTTTTTTTTGTTAATTTGTTGTATTTTATTTTATTTATATGGTTGGTTCTACCACCTAACTTAGTTTTTTTTATTTATTCATTTATCATATTTTATAGTTTATTTTCTTTTATTTATTTATTATAATTTACAATTCATTATCTTTTGTTTATTTATTGTATTTTCTTTTATTTTTTATGGTTGGTTCTACCACCTAACTCTTTTTATTTATTGTTGTATTTTATTTCACTTCTTGTATTTTATTATGCAACCACGTTCATTTTTTCCTTCCTTTATTTATTATGCTTTGTTCTACCACTTAACTTAGTTTATTTATTTATTTTATTTTATTTTTATATTTCATGGTTGGTCTTACCACCTAGTTCGTTTTATTTCTTGTTGTATTTTATTTCACTTCTTGTATTTTATCTCATTTTTATGGCTGGTTTTATCACCTAGCTCATTTTATTTTTCTTTTGTTCACTTTGTTAGGATATATGCATCGACTTAGAGACAAACAAGGAAGATTTGTGAGAGAAATATAACTAGAACCACCACCACAATTTGTAAAGGAAGAGAATTCACCATCTAGTTCATCTTGTAATTCCGACACAATAAGTCAGCACGAGGATAACCCTGTTAGGATCCTAAAAGAATACTTGCACCCTACTCGCACAACATACCATCATACATTATATTTTCACCTAACACACTACATTTAGATTTTAAATCTGAAATGATACAACTTCTACCCACTTTTCATGGTCTAGATAGTAAAAATCCTTATGTGCATGTTAGGAAATTTAAAGAGGTAGTGGTCACATTCCATAGCTAACTCGAAGCCATAAACATTGTTGGACTTAAAGTTTTTTTCCTTTTTCTCTGAAAGACAAAGTAAAGAGTTGGCTATACTCTTTGAGGCCAAGGTCTATAAGAACTTGGGCAAAAATAACTCAAGCATTTTTCAATAAATATTTCTCACAATACAAAACTAATGGTTTAAAAAGAAAATTTTCTTTCTTCTCTAAAAGAGATAGTAAAACCATGTATCAAGCTTGGAAAAGGTTTAATGAGTTGTTAAATTTGTTCCCTCACCATGGGTATAAAAATTAGTGCTTAGTTAGCTATTTTGATGAAGGACTCACAATTAGAGAGGGTCAATTTATTGAGATGATATATAATGGGGAGTTCCTTCACAAAAATCTTGAGGAAGCCATAGAATTCCTTAATGACTTAGTTGAAAAAGCTTATTTATGAACTGGACCTAGTGCTACTGAAAGTACAAATAGGTCACGAACTAGTGGATTTTTTCATCTTAGGGAAGAGACCTTAAAGCCTAGTTAAGGGCATTAACTAAGAAATTATAGGCCTTAAAAATCAATGATAGAAGGGTCTCCCACATGATTGATAGGTTTAAGTCACATGATGTTTATTTTATTTGTGGAGAAGCAAAACACTTAGCTTAAGATTGCCCCACTTATAGTAAGATGAAAGAGATATATAAGGAACAATGTAATGCCCTAGGGATGTACAAGAAGCCTTATTCACCCTACTCTAAAAGTTATAATCTTGGCTGGAGAAACTACCCAAACTTTAGTTGAAAATTTGACTAACAAGCCAACAACCATTGAAAACAATAACAACAAGCACTCAAGTCTTATATTGTACCCTAATATAATGCATGACAAACTAAGAGTCCTTTAGAGGACACATTACAAGCATTTATAGAGGCAAAAAATAAGACTAATAAACAAATTGAAATAATTCGTGCACATGTGGTAAACGAAAACAAAGAAATCAATAGTCAAATCATTAAACTGACCAATGCCTTAATTGTACAAAAGTGAGGTAAGTTTTTATTTGAACCTCAATCCAATCCAAAAGGACAATTCATGGCATAAGCCTCTACTTTAGATGCACAAAATCTTACAGAAGTCAATGCCATTACTACTCAAAGTAGTAATATTGTAAGTAAGCCTACTTATCCAACCAACACATCTATAAGTAGTAAATACGCCCCCTTGAAAAAGAAGCCATAGTTAAAAAAGAGTCCGAAAATAAGTCTTCAATCCCAGTGCCTTTTCCCCAAGCTCTTTGACCTATTGGGAAAAATTCAAAAATTTAAAGTGAGATTTTAGAGCATTTGAAATAAGTTAAGATTAATTTTCCTTTGTTGCATTTGATTAAACAGGTTCTAACTTATGCCAAAGTTATTAAAGATCTGTGCAATATCAAAAGAAAATACCATGTAAAGAAAACTATATTTTTGGCATAGCAGGTAAGTGTAGTGATTGAACAAAAGACACCATCCAAGTATAAAGACTTAGGATTTTTCACAATCTCCTGCCAAATTGGGACACATAAGTTTGGTTAAGCTTTGTTGGACTTAGGAGCAAGTGTAAATTTGATACCTTATTCTATTTACTTATAATTGGGACTTGGTGAGATTAAACCTACATCTGTAGTCTTATAATTAATTAACCGATCAATTAACAAACCACGAGAAATAGTAGAAGATGTTTTGTCACAAATTGATAAAATCTATTACCCTATTGATATTTTTATTTTAGATACTCATTCTATAGTTAACATAAAGTCTAAAATCCCTCTAATTTTAGGGAGACCTTTTCTTGCCACTGCCAACACTTTTATTAATTGCAAAAATGGTTTAATGAAATTATCTTTTGGGAATATGACTCTTGAGGTGAACATTTTCAATATTGAAAAGTAACCACGAGAGGAAGACAAATGCTATCATTTATATATAATAGACACACTTGTAGTCAGGAAAGATTATAAAAACCATGACTCTGATTCTTTAGAAAACCTCATTAATTTTAATTTTGAAGAATTGTGTTATCCTGATGAAACAACTAATGTATTTAGTATTTTTGACTTACAAGACAAAGGGACTCGATTTTTGTAGCCATGCTTTAAAGATGTTGCCACGAGAGAAAGAGAGAGACCGAAACTATCAAACCTCAAGACACTATAAGTTGAGCTTTCTTCACTGTCCAAAGGTTTGAAACATGCATTCTTGGGACCAAATGATACCTTTCCTTAGACCATAATTGATGTTAAAAGTATTTCTCCATTAAAATGCTCCTGTAGAATTCATTTAGAGAAAGGTGCCCAACCCTGTAGAGACCCTTAAAGAAGGCTTAACCTAATAATGAAAGAAGTAGTAAAGAAAGAGGTCATGAAACTATTAGATGTAGGTATAAACTACCCAATTTCTGGTAATCAATGGGTAAGTCCAACTCAAGTAGTTCATAAGAAATTTGGGGTTATTGTTGTGAAAAATGAGAATAGAATACCTATTCTAACTAGAGTAGTAAGTGGTTGGCGAATGTGTACTAATTATAGAAAATTAAACACGACTACTAGGAAAGACAACTTTCCATTGTCTCTTATCTACCAAATTTTAGAACGTGTAGTTGGACATCCCTCTTATTGCTTTCTTGATGGGTATTCAGGATATGACTAGATTGAGATAGCTATAAAAGATAAAAATAAAATAAAACTACTTTTACATGCCCTTTTGGTACTTATGCTTTTAGTAAAATGCCATTTTGATTATGTAATGCATTAGCTATTTTTCAACGTTGTATGCTGAGTATTTTCTCTGATATGGTTAAAAATTGCATAAAATTTTTTATGGATGATTTAATTATTTTTTATCATTCTTTTGATTCATGTCTACTTAACTTAAAAGCTATTTTGAATAGGTGTGAAGAAAAAGGACTTGTGCTAAATAGGATAAATGTCACTTTATGGTATCTTCAGGGATTGTTTTAGAGTACATTATGTCTAAAAGAGGGATAGAGGTTGACAAGGCCAAAATTAAATTAATCTCTAAATTACGTACACTAAAAATGGTAAAGGATGTTCAATATTTTCTTGGACATGCTGGTTTTTATAGGAGGTTTATACAAATTATTTTTACTATATCTAGACCATTGTGTAACCTTCTGCTAAAAGATGCTAAATTTATATTGACATAAGAGTGTGAAGAGGCATTCCAAACATTCATTGCCAAACTCACCACCGCTTCTATTATACAATTATTGGATTGGAACCTCCCATTTGAGATTATTTGTGATGCAAGTAACTATGTTGTATGACTAGTTCTTGGGCAACGAAGGAAAGGGAAACCCTTTGTTGTCTATTATGCTATTAGGACTTTGAATGATGATCAAATGAATTATTTTACTACTGAAAAAGAACTATTAATTGTTGTTTTTGCCTTAGACAAATTCCATTCGTATTAGATTATTTCACCTATTATTATTTTTACTGACTACACAACCTTTAAGTACCTTCTTTCTAAGAAGAATGTTAAAGCCGGTTTAATTAGGTGAAATTTTCTTTTGTAAGAATTTGATCTAATCATTAAAGACAAGTAGAGTGTTGAAAATATTGTTGTGAATCATTTATCCCACCTTGAGTTCAATAACTCTATTGATGTTCCACCTATTTGAGATGATTTTCCTAATGAACATATTTTTACTATAAGTCAACTACCTTGGTATGCATATATCGTCAATTATTTAGTTTGTGGAGAAGTTCTATCTAATTGGAGTGTACAAGATAAGTGTAAGTTTTTGGTTGAGGTATGTAGTTTTTATTAGGATGATCCGTATCTTTTCAAATATTACCCTGAATAAATTATGAGACGTTGCATTCCTGAAAGTGAAGTTAGTTATATCTTAAATGTTTGCTATAGTGTTGCTTGTAGTGGTTATTTTTCTATGAAAAATACAGCTGCAAAAATTTTACAGTGTGGTCTTTACTGGTCTACCTTGTTCAAAGACACTAACAATTTTTGTCATTCCAATGAAAGATGTCAAAAGTTAGTTATTGTATCTTGAAGACATATGAAGCCTCTTAACCATATACTTGTTATCGAGATATTTGATTGTTGGAGGTATCACTTTTATGGGCCATTTTTCCACATCTTTTGGATACCTTGACATTTTTCTAGCTGTTGACTATGTATAAAAATGGATGAAAGCTATAGCTTGTCATACTAATGATAACACAACTACAGTAAAGTTCTTAAAAGAAAATGTGTTATCTAGGTATGATACACCACGTGTCATCATTAGTGACAAAGGAACACATTTTTGTAATCATTCTTTTGAAGCTTTGATACACATGTATAATGTTCTTCATAAAGTTTTCACTGCGTATCATCTGCAGATAAATGATAAGCCAAGCTAGCAAACAGAGAGTTTAAACAAATTCTGGAAAAAGATGGTTAACTTAAATCACAAAGATTGGTTTCTATGCCTTTCTAATGCATTATAGGCATATTGTATCGCATACAAAACCATTTTAGGAATATCTCCATACTGACCTGTCAATGGGAAAGCTTGCCATTTACCTATTGAGCTAGAATATAAAGCTTATTGGGCTGTCAAAGCCCTTAACTTTAATTTGAGTGCTGCAAGTCTTCATAGAAAGTTACAATTATAAAAAATAGAAAAGCTATAAAATGATGCATATGACAACTCAATGATTTACAAAATTAAGATAAAAGTGGCTCATGATAAATAGATCTCAAGGAAACACTTCAAGGAAAATCAATGAGTTTATCTTTATGATTCTCAATTGCATTTACACCATGAAAAGTTGAGATCTCGATGGATTGGTCAATTTATGGTAAAGCATGTTTTTCCAATGATGTTGTCAAAATCGAAGACCCCACTAATGGGCGAATTTTCAAAATGAATAGACAACGGTTGAAAAGCTACGTGAAAAAGGTAAATTACTTTATGTACTTAGCTGAGATCCCTCTTGTGGAACCTGTCTATCATCCTTGATCAGGTTTAATCTCTTTATACCATATTTTACATTTTGTCTACATTTTATATTTTGACTTTTGTTTTTTTTTTTGCATGTTTTTCTTCTTTCTCTTTTCTCTTTGGCGTGATTTTCTTTCTCAGTCAAGTGGTAGATACGGTACTCTATGGCTATTAAAGTTAAATTTTCAGTTCCTTAAAAAATAGTCCCCCAAACCGTGCATTCATCCCTCATCTTTTTCTCATTTTTTCAAAATGGATATTATCCTTGCCAACCTTCAAAAGTGTTTTCCTTCACTGTCTTAAAATTCTCTACTTAATATTTAGAAAGCACGGTGTGAAAGATTAAGACTATTAATGTTGAGAAATATCCCTGCGGATATTTGTTAGTTAATCAAAGCCACCGTTCGATTACCTGGTGAGTTTGAAAATAATTTTGTTTCTTTTATGTCTGGTCTTGGAAGAAGCTTTTATGTCAAAAGGCGAAGAGCAAAATAGTTATAAGTCTGTCATAAATGTGCTCGATGAAATTGTAATCGGAGTTATCGTTTTTTAGGATTTACATTTAGAAATCGAGAAAATAAAATTCATTTCATTAAGGATGGACTGAGTACAGAATCTTTGGATGATTTCTAGTGACTCTTGAGACGCATTCTTGTGGGTTTGTGCAATGTGAACTTCTCGATTTATGGAACAAATTAAAAAATAAACATCAATAATATAGTCTTATGGATTTGACTCTAAAAATCTTATTTACTAATTTATAAGAAAATTGGATGAGAAGCTTATCCCGAATCCATAAAGGGCATTTAAGTTGTTACTGGACATAAAACTAGAGGAAGATGTGATCCACAATCACAACTATCTGTACATACTCATGTGTCTTAATTTCAAGCTTTGTTTTTTTATAAAAAGTAGGGCTACTCACATAGATATCTTAAATTCAAATCTTTTGGTTAAATAATGCATGTGGGTTATTATCTTTGAATTTTTGTGTTCTATTTTCAAATCTCTTTTGACAAACTATCAAGTTACCAAAATCAATGTTATCATTTTATACTCTATAAATACAGCACCTTATTTTTTTAATTTTCATATATTGAGATCAAGGTGAGTGTAGATATAGAGAAAAACTCAGTTCGACGATTTTGAAATTTATGTGTAGTTTATAGATTTAATCATGAGAAAAAAAAAGTATTTGTAGAGGTAGCAAACAATCTAGGAAAAATATTAGCTGCAAGAAAAATCTATTTGATATATAGAAAGGGTAGCCTTAGATTAATGAGGTGTATGTCAACAGCTGCACATTTATGAAGAAGTCAAGTTTTAGGTATTATTCCTATTGCTTTAGTCGTGGGAAACCTAACTGAAAAAATAATAGGGGAAGAATTATGAGTCTCATCCATGCATGAACGTATAGCTAGAATGCTTTACTATGCAGACGCTTTTATTACTTTACTATGTGGTTTTGGTATCTTTACTATGCAGACGCTTTTATTGCTTTACTATGCAGAATGTCAGAGTAAGAAGTTTTTTTCTAACTTTTAAAATATATTTTAACTAATTTGTTATTTTATTTTATATATCATGCATTGTTGTTTATTGCACGTAGTCTTGGTAATTCTTCTATAAAAGAATTTGTTTTTCTGCTTAAGTATGATTTTAAAATTGTTTAGTTTGAATCACTGTTTCTATTTAGGTTACTAAAGAATGGCTTCTAAAATATGTTTTAGCACAATACTAAGTCTTATGGTAAGATGAATGATTCAATTTATATAGCCAAAGAATTCTTATATTTAAGTATATATTTTTCTAATCTTAGATATCTTTTGTGAGTAAGTGAAAAGGTTGAGAAAATAACTTACGAACTTTCATTGATATTATGAATTAGTTAATTTTTGTTTAGATTGAAATTATTCAAATTAAGGAATAAGTTAGTTGCGTAGCTAAAAGACGATTTAAAGTGAATTTTTAAATTGTGTGTAATATATTTTGGTGAGAAATTATTATTTTTATTTTGTAATGCTTCCTTATATTCTTTGAAAAAAAAATACAAAACAAATGAAAAACAAAATACAAGAAAAAGAAAAAGAAAGAAATGAAAAAAAAGAAGGATCAATTCAGTTTAATAAAGCCTTCATTCAATTTTAAAAAATAAATATTTTGTAAGGCAGTTTTCTCAACAAGTTATATTTGTAATAGTCTTATAAGACAATTGAAGTCCTAAAGTTGGTGCGTGTCAAGAATGATTGATTTCTAAACGATTAATTTTTTTATCTTTGAATCAATGTTAGTTTGTATGTTTGTCCTTAAAATTGACTTTTGCTTGAGTATTAACTATTTTTTAACTCCATGGAAGAAATCATAACCCTTTAAACAGTCATACACTTGTGAGAATATAGAGTTGAGGCTTTTACTTGGAGAAATTCTTAAGGCTATATATGTGTTGTGATTTATGGTAAAAAGGTTACGGTTTAGTTCGCACACACATAATTTTGAAAGTTATTATTGAACAAACCATAATAGCAATAGTAATCTTGAATTGGCTTTTTGTTTGAAAAGCTTAAGTAGTTTTGCATATTTTATTTACGATTAAATTGCTAGAGACTAGGAATAAACTGGGTGCGGGCTGTGATGAGCATAATAAAATACATATTTGTTAAGAGATTCAGTCACAGTTTAATGTTACTAATTTTAGCATTTTTTGTATTTTTAAACTTGAAATAAACTGTTATTCTTAAATTATGATTAATTAATGTTATTTGCACAGGTTTAATAAAATGAATGTAACTCTCAATGTAGAAATTAAAATAAAGAAATTCTTTAACCTAGAGTAACGTTACTCAATCTTAAACAAACTTGAAGAATAGTTAAAAAGCTAAATCTAACGTTTTATGGGCTAAAATTGGGATACGACAGAACTAGATTACAACTTTCACTTAGCTTAACCCACCTCACGTATTTAGATCATTTTTCATAAAATACGTACCTAATCAGTATAATTCTTAAAGTTGAGAAATATTGACTCAATTATCAACAACTCTTATGTTAATAACAAAGTCTAAAACAGTTGTTATCATAAAATAAATGTATTGCAAATTGATAAAAGAGTTGTTGGTCGAAATCTGATGTATCTTTGGTATTTTATCCATATCTCATTGGATAATCATTCAAATTGCATGAACCTTATGGGTATGGAAAGAAGAGATAAAATACTACAACTTTCATGTCGACCAAAAAGAATATATCAATCATTTCCATTGTCAAAAGGTACAACAATTAGGTGAAGGAGTGGGTGGCTTAAATTATTGAAGATTAAAATCACACTAAACATGTTTCTATTCATTGCTTATATGAGGACACCTTTAGAAGGCTAATGGAAATTTTTTCAATGCTTTACAATTCTATCATATACTTTCTCTTTATCATGCATTGTAAGTTAGGCTAGAGTTCTTGGCAAAGTTAGAGATGAGCTTTTATGTATAATAAATTTACTTCTAAACTTTGATTTATTGTCAAGAGCTACAAATATTTGAAAATTTTCTTGTGTCTAAACTCTTATTTATTATTATTTTTATAATCCAGAAGTTAAATTATCATGTTTCATATATTTTCAATCATACTTTCTTTATGTTATTCTTGTTGAATTATAGTTGTTACTGGTTATATTCTTTTACAAGTTAATCTTTTACTGTAATATTGTCAATCGATATATTGTCGATCTTAGATAATATGTAAAGACAATAATTGTTTGATATTCAAGTTGATCTTTTATTGTAATATTGTCAAAATGATATATTGTCGATCTTAGATAACTTATATAGATGAACATGGTTTGTGATAATATTTGCAAAGAGTTTAGTCATATCAAATACATGTATTATCAAATGTATCATATTTAACATATCTTCTGATTGATTGTTTAGGATGTGAAACTTTCAATTGAATTATAAACATTGAATCAAAGTAGAATAGATTTAAGAAGTATAATTGTAATTCTCAAAGCCTTATTTACATCATCATAAGACTTCTCCCTTAATTCATATATAATTATATCTCATCGAGATAAATCAATTAGTTTATTTTCTCCTTTGCTATTATTTTAATATTTTTATTTCACTAACCTATTTTGCCAAAAGCTTCATCGTGCGATCGGCACCACAATATCTACTACAACAGTAGCATTATATTTTGAGCGTAAACAAATATCTATTGGAGGTCCTTGTAAGTCTGTTCAGTATCCACTCCTTACTAATACCTGCATGCCCATACAGACTATCACTAAGCCCATGGTTTACTAAGACTAACCATCTCGACAATTCAAATATAGACATATACTGATCCGAAAGGATAAGCAAAGTTAGCGTATCTATTTTCTTTTTCCGTTTTTTGTTTCTTCATTAAGTGTAACCTAAAAATGCCGATCGACCCATGTCAATAACCATGGATTAAGAACAATATTTTTGAGAACATATTGTGCAATGGCATTTCTTAGCACCATTTACAAAATTTTTGCAATTACGTCATTATTATAATATTCTTAGATCTTTGTCCCTATTTGAGATAAGGTTCTAACTCTTTAAAAATGCTAAGTCTTAGCGTTGACCTAAACTCTTTTAGATCTATAATATCTAAAACGTTACAAACGTCTTACCATATAAATAATAATAATTGACGAATAATAAAAATACTTATTATATAAATATTAAATAAATAAACATTCATTCAACAATTTGAATGGCACATAAGCACTATTCCCAACAACACCTACGTCCATGAAGGATCCATAATCCAGCTTCTATTATTGATATAGATCACTAAATATCTTTTTAAATCATTAATGATTCTACAACACTTATAATATCTCCCATATATCACTCTAGTATCTCCTATAGAGATCACTAAGTATCTACTTTTGCTTACCGTAAATTTCTTAAGACCTTTTAGTATCTCTTCATTAGAGATTTCTATAAGGAATACAAGAATAGATTGAGCATATAAGCCAAAAGAATCTATGGTGTTTCTTTTGTTCAATCAAGAACTAAAAGAAAACACTCCTTAAAAGTTACACCCTAGTGCACCGTGCATTTAGTGCCTACCTAACTCTTTTATTCCTTCTTATGGTTTACATCTTGAAACGTTAGATGTTTGTCTTTTTTTTTTGGGTTAATAAGACTTATATAGTGAATAAAACACTCTTATAAACCCTAAACATAGTTGAAATAAAAGTTCACGCATTCTAAAAATCTAGAACTCCCTAATAGTTAGAAATTCGAAGCCAAATAGACATCTGTCGTGTCTACCATCTCGGCGCCAAGTGGCTGGTGCTGCAGCTCTAGGCAGCACCAGTATGAAACAGATCCAACTCCGCAACGCTAGGTCCTGGACAATAGTCCTTCATTTCTTTTACCCTTTCGCACCTTTCCACTTCCTGTTTTGCTTATCCTCATGTGTCCCATGGTAATTGATTTCAATGTGACTCTCTTATTAGTATTTTTCATAATTCTTATTTATACAAAATTATTAAATCACCAATATCTAACAAAATTAAAGCATGTCATTAAACCTTGTCAATTAAATCATTATATTCAATGTATATCCTAGATTGAATTTTTCCCTAACATATTTTTTTAACTTCAAACGGTGATTAAAATTTTAGCTTCAAATGGTGATTAAAATTCACTCATTGATAATCAATAAATAAAAATGTCACTTATTTAAATTAAAAATTAAGTTAAAAGAACCCACCCATCTCTAAATTAAATAATTTATTCTTTCTTTTTCTATTGTATAAATAGTACCTTCATAAAAATTTATTCTTTCTACATGAATAAAAGTGAAAGTCTCTCTCTCTTCGTATCATCAAATTTTCTTGTATTACCATTTTTGTTTTTTTAATTTTAATTCTCTTACTTGAGCAATGTTAAAAGAATCGACCAAAATGTTTATCGACAACATTACTCTATTTACACCTTGCTCCAATGAGTACCGAAATTCAAGATAATCAAGCAAGAAAACCACAATTACAGACTACATTGTAAAGGAAGCTGGTAAGAATGCATCTGTTGCTTGTATATCTTTCAAAATGACATTTCCAATGTTAATTACATGGATCCTAGTTTGATAAGATTGCCCTATAACAAGGTATAACTAGCTTCTAGCTACTGTGCATGTTATTCCTAAGCTTCTAAAAATAGCAGAAAATTACTGAGCTTGATTTGCCATACTCTGCAGCTTAGCCAACGTCTGATCCGCAGCTGATTCTCTTGCTTCACGAGGATTGGAGTGTGAGTCACCAGCAGTTGAACATTCAAAATCAATTTCTTTCACAGTTACAAGCGCTGGGAATCCACCTTTAAATAGGAAATAAAATCAGATTAGTTAAATCCTGCATAAAACTCGCATTAGTTTGTTATGTCCTACTGCATATTAAATTATAACATCTAACGGTAATAATAGTTGCATATATAAATAAAATGTCACAACTTTTCACTTTTGTATATTTTAAAATTCTTATTAAATATCCAACACCTCTTCATTAAATTAGTTGTGCATCTCATTAGGTTTTCCTTGTAAAACTGACTGTGAAGTAAACGTGGATAAATGCTACTTCTCCTAAATACTTAAGAGGTAAATATCAACAGGCACATGATAAATACAAAGAGCCCACTAAAACTAAACTGCGTTTGGTTGTTATTTTGGGTCATGTCTTTTTTAAATACAGTTTTATTTATTAAAATTCATTGTGTCTTTTTTAAATTCCGCATGGATAGTCATTTGTCCAATTTGAAAAAAAGGTTGAGAACCTGCCGCGCATTTATCTTGGTAGATGATAGGAGTTGCAGGCTGTGTTACAGCTATCCTTGTGAGATATTAATAGCTTTACTTTATAGTTTCTCTTTTTTCTACAAACTTGTTGCAGTGGGTGAAGATGAAATGGTGGAGAGAGAAAAATAATGAAAAAGAGAATTTACTCAATTGTTGTGTTCTTATAAAATATAACTGTTAAAAATTAATGATTCAATAATTTTGTATGGATAAGAATTGAGATGAATATTAAGAGAAGAATTATTATAAAATTAAGTACGTATTGGGAGTATAAGAGAGAAGCAAAACAGAAGAAAAAAGAACGAGTATTGTTTACTGTAGTTACTGTTCACGCCGTTACTATTTACACAGCAACTTTAGGATATTTCCTGTTTTGGCTCAATTAACTTCTTTAAGTGGGATTAGGACTATTATAAGTAAGGACTCTTATTCTAACTAGGTTTAGAGTTTCTAAGCGTGTTTTATTCACTATATAAACCCTTTTAAACAAGGGTTCAGATCAAGTATCTAAGGTTTCAAGATGTAACCATAAGAGAGAATAGAGGAACTAGGTAGGCACTAAGTGCATGGTGCACTAGGTTGTAACCTTTGGGGAGTATTGTTTCTTTAAGTTCTTTGAGTGAATAAAAGAGAAACACCATAAATCCTTTTGGCTTAGATGCTCGGGCTATTCTTGTGTTCTTTGTAAAAATCTCTTATAAGGAGATACTAAAAGGTCTTGAGGAGTCATGGTGATCAATGGTAGATACTTAGAGGTCTCTATGAGAGATACTAAGGAGTCTTGTGGGATCATTGATGATGTAAGAAGATACTTAGTGATCTATTTCAATAATAAGAAACTGGATTATGGATCTTCCGTGGACATAGGCAATTTTGGGCCGAACCACGTATATCTTATATCTTGTTGATTAGTTTATTTTCTTTATCTTTATTAGTGTGTTAATCTTATGTGTTCTTACTTATAATTTTTCTTTATTGGTGTGTTGCGGTATAATTTTTTGCTGCGTATACAATAAAAGAGGTATCAAAGTTGTAGCTTAATTGATGTCATAAGAGTGTCAAATTGAAGTGCATGACTTGATATCCGTAACAATAATAATTACATAACGGCAACAAGTAATAACGATAATAAATACAAAGTCAAATAATAACTATTTAATTTAATAATAACATTTGATTGTTGCAACATCCTTATTAGTCTCTCTCAAATTGGAGAGATAACTTCTTATGAACTCTTAACTTACTTTGAACTTTTGAACTTTTATTTTATTTTATCACCCTTCCTTCAAGTTGGACATATCATTTTTAAAATTTTCAACTTGTCTTGAAGTATGAAATTTAAAGGTCTTTAAAAATTTTATAGTTTTTTAAAGAGATTATATGGTTAATATAAATTATTTTCTTTGAATTTTCAATTATCTACAAAAATTATATAAGAAACAAAAAAAATTCTTATCATTTTTAATTAAATAATTATTTTCTTTTTAATATCTTCAATAAATATGGGTTCTTATAGATTATATATTTAATGAGTAATCCTTGACAAACACAAAAATTGGACTTTTTGAAAGATGTGTCTTTTTTTTTCTTGAGACTATCTTTGATCAAATTTGTCATCTTCTTTTTTTTTTTTTTTTATTTAAGTCCATACACTTAAATCTGCAACACCACAGCTCATGAATGACTTTCTCCTTTCTTCTTCCTTTGTTTTTAACATACGCCCACACACTTAAAAATGAGAAAATTTTCTTCCCCTTTCAAATTTTCTAATGCCTCCAAAATTGACTGCAAAAGTCGCCGACTCAACAAAAAAAAAGAGAAACATTAACAAAATCTCTCAGACTCCACGTACACTCACCACCGAAAGTTACATGTTTTTATCCATCTTTTTTTTTTATTTGACTTCTATTTGTCCTTTCCTTGCAACACCACCGAAAGTTACGTCTTTTCTTCATTTCACCTTTTTTAAAAAAAAATTTACGCAAAGGAGTTTTAATCCTTTCTCCTTCCTGGCTTTCAACTTTACTTCTCCAGTAGGCGTTCTAACAGAGAGATTCTCAATCAACATACGATTTACGCCGGACCGGTATTGAGACACAGATCAGTAGCAGCAGAGACAAAATCTTTCCCATATTTCTTCTAAAAAAGTAAAAAACAAATATCCTTAAGTGCCATCAGTTCTGGAATTTCTGAACACCTTGGGCGGCAAATATCACGCTGGCAATTCCTTCCTTCAAATCTGCTGGGCATTCCCTTTGCTTGGCAATGATGGAAAGCCTGGCCACAATCAATTCACCGAAGAGCAGTTATTGAACTCATTTGCAGCCAAAACATTTGTCACATGTGTTGGATCATAAACTTAATTTATTATGGGAGCTCAAACTCAAAACCAATTAAATTGAAGTCTAAGTTCATAATCAAGGTCCAAAACTACTAGTTTTCTACCTAGAATCTTCTAGGGTGTGGTAATTATGCATGTGAATAATTTGGAAGGATGAAGAACAATGAGATGTATGGTTATTGTAATTTTGGATTAGTTTATTTGTGTAGTGTAGGATTGTTCTAAGTAGTATAAATACCCCTCCCCATTTTAGTTTAGGTATCAAGAAAAATTAAGAGCTTCTAAGTGAGTGAAGAAACAAACTCTAATAAGAGTGAGTTGTAGTATCTTTGTTTTTGAGTGAGAGTGCTCTTGTAATATTTATTTGATTTTGAATAAAAGTTGTTTGTGTGAGTGTTTCATTTCCAACAAAGTGGTATCAGAGCAAGTTGGAAAGTATATACTATTGCATATCAAATCGAAGGTCTCGACGAGAGGAATCTGACGCTACCAAAATCTCCCCAATCTGAGTTCTGACGCGCCCTCATGCACCGCCGGAAGACTGCTGCCAGAGAATCGAGTTGACTCACCGAGTTGACCGAGCCGTAAGCCTATTGACCGAGCCCATTGACCAAGTCGTCCAAGCGCGTTTGACTGAGCCGTCAAAGTCATTGACTGTTGACCAGGTTAGGGTTGACTTTGATCGTTGATCGAAAAATTAAAAATTTTGACCAGGTCTCTCCGAAGGTTTTTCGGCGTTCCGGATTCATCCGTGCAATTGAATTTTGCAAATTCTCATTATATTGAGAGATATGACAAATGGTATGGCACCATTCCAAGTTCCGACACTCAACAACAACAACTACGACAATTGGAGTATCAAAATGAAGGCACTTCTTGGATTACAAAATGTGTGGGATATCATAGAGAAAGGCTATAACGAGCCTGCAGATGATGCTGCTTTTGCTGCTCTTACACCAGATCAAAAAATAACTTTGAAGGATTCGAGAAATAGAGACAAGAAGGCTCTCTATCTCATCTATCAAGCATTAGATAATGATGGCTTTGAAAAGATTTTGAGTGCAAGCTCTAGCAAGGAAGCGTGAGAGAAGCTGCAAACCTCTTATAAAGGATTCGAGCAAGTGAAGAAGGTCCGTCTCCAAACATTAAGAGGTGAATTCGAATCCTTACACATGAAAGTATCTGAGTCTATTTCGGATTATTTCTCAAGAGTAGTAGCTGTTTCTAATCAATTAAAAAGAAATGGTGAAAAGTTAGAAGATGTAAGGATAATAGAGAAGATACTCCGTTCATTGGATCCCAAATTTGAGCACATCATCGTGACGATTGAAGAAACTAAAGACTTGAAAGAAATGACGATCGAGCAACTCCAAGGATCATTGCAAGCATACGAAGAGAAGCATAAGAAGAAGCATGGGTTTACTGAGCAACTCCTCAAGTTGCAACTCAAGGATATGCATGAAAGCCAACGCAATGATAGAAACCAACGTGATCGAGGCAGAGGTAGAGGCCATGGACGAGGTGGAAGTCGCGGTCGTGGACAAGGCTGAAATTACAACAACAACAATTCCAACAACTATGAGAAAAGAGAAAGCTCAACACGAGGCTGTGGAAGAATCAATCCGAACTCAAGGTATGAAAAATCTTAAGTTCGATGTTATAATTGTCAGAAGTTTGGGCATTATGCTTCAAAATGTAGAGCTCCCAACAACAAAATTGAGGAGAAGGCCAACTATGTAGAGGAGAAGACAGATGGCAAAGAAACTCTTCTTCTAGCACGAAAGGAAACTGATGGTGGCCAAGCAAATTCCTGATATCTTGACAGTGGTGCAAGCAATCACATGTGTGGAAGGAAAGACATGTTCGTGGAGCTAGACGAGTCAGTAAGTGGAAATGTTTCGTTTGGAGATGATTCCATAATAGCAGTGAAAGGGAGAGGTAACATCCTTATCCGTTTGAAAGATGAGAGACATCAGTTTATTTCCAATGTCTACTATGTGCCCAATATGAAAAGTAACATCTTGAGTATAGGGCAACTGTTAGAGAAAGGTTATAATATTCATATGAAGGATTATAATCTTTCTATAAAAGATGATAAGAATAACTTCATTGCTAAAGTGCCGATGTCAAAGAATAGAATGTTCTTGATCAACATACAAAACGATGTTGCAAAGTGCCTGAAAGCTTGCTACAAAGATGCATCATGGCTTTGGCATCTTCGATTTGGGCATCTCAATTTTGGAGGTCTAGAGCTGCTATCTAAGAAGGAGATGGTGAATGGACTACCTCGCATCAACCATCCTGACCAACTTTGTGAAGGGTGTCTAGTCGAGAAATAATTCAGGAAAAGCTTTCCAAAGGAGTCAAAGACAAAAGCCAAGAAACCACTCGAGCTCATCCATACCGATGTGTGTGGACCGATCAAGCCAAGCTCTCTCGGTAACAGTAACTATTTTCTTCTCTTCATTGATGATTTTTCAAGAAAAACCTGGGTATATTTCTTGAAACAGAAGTCAGAAGTTTTTGAAGTCTTCAAGAAGTTCAAAGCAGCAGTGGAGAGAGAAAGCGGTAGAAAGATCAAAGCCATAAGATCCGACCAAGGTGGAGAATTTACTTCCAGGGTGTTTCAAGAGTTCTGTGAAGCAAATGGAATTCGTCGACCAATGACAGTTCCTATATCCCCCCAACAAAATGGCGTGGCAGAAAGAAAGAACAGAACAATCCTCGACATGGCACGAAGCATGCTCAAAAGCAAGAAACTACCCAAGGAATTTTAGGCGGAAGCAGTAGTGTATGCAGTCTACTTGTCAAACCGATCTCCAACAAGAAGTGTATGGGGAAAGACACCGCAAGAGGCATGGAGTGAAAGAAAGCCTGGCATTTCCCACCTGAGAATCTTTGGAAGTATAGCCCATGTTCATGTACCGGACGAGAGAAGAACGACGCTTGATGATAAAAGTGAAAGTTTTATCTTCATCGGCTATGATGCTAATTCGAAGGGCTACAAGCTGTACAATCCAGACAATAAGAAGATTGTGATTAGTCGAGATGTGGTCTTCAACGAAGAAGAAGAATGGGATTTTAACTCTCATGCAGGTGACTTCAATTTCTTTCCTCAGTTTGAAGAAGATGAGCAGACAACGAGGGAGCAACTAGGACCTCAACAAGAGCTTGCAACTCCACCCACTTCACCAACATCAACCACTCAAGGAGACTCATCACCTTCGTCATCATCAAGTGAGAGTCAAAGTGAAAGAGTTGTGCAACGTATAAGAAGCCTTAGAGATCTCTATGAGGTAACTGAACGACAAGATAATCTTACATTATTTTGTCTGTTTGTCGATTGTGAACCAGTGAGCTTTCAAGAAGCAGTATGAGAGAAGAAGTGGAGAGATGCAATGGATGAAGAAATCAAGGCCATCGAGAAGAATGACACATAGGAACTCACCTCACTTCCCAAAAGACATAAAGCAATAGGTGTCAAATGGGTGTACAAAACAAAGCAAAACGCCAAAGGAGAGATTGAAAGGCACAAGGCGAGGCTAGTTGCTAAAGGCTATAGTCAAAAGGCTGTAATTGACTATGATGAGGTATTTGCTCCTGTTGCTAGATTGGAGACTATTAGACTAATCATTTCTTTAGCAGCTCAAAATAAGTGAAAGATACAGCAGATGGATGTAAAGTCTGCTTTCCTAAATGGAGTTCTTGAAGAGGAAGTCTACATTCAGCAACCATCAGGCTACGAAGTCAAAGGCCATGAAGACAAGGTGTTAAAGTTGAAGAAGGCTCTTTACGGGCTAACACAAGCACCAAGGGCATGGAATAGCCGAATCGACAAGTACTTCCAAGAGAATGGCTTCAACAAATGTCCCTACGAGCACGCTCTATATATCAAGATCAAAGATGGAGATATTTTGATCGTGTGCCTCTACGTGGACGATTTGATCTTCACCGGAAGCAACCCAAGCATGTTCAATGAATTCAAGGAAGTGATAACGAAAGAATTCGAGATGACAGACATGGGGTTCATGGCGTACTACCTTGGCATTGAAGTTAAGCAACAAAAGGATGGAATTTTCATTTCACAAGAAAGCTATGCAAAGGAGATCCTGAAGAAGTTCAAGATGGAGAATTGTAAGCCGATAAGCACACCGACGGAATACGGAATCAAGATGTCCAAACATGAAGAAGGCGAAAGTGAAAATCCAACTTTCTTCAAAAGTTTGGTGAGAAGTCTACGCTATCTAACTTGCACGAGGCCCGATATTCTTCACGCAGTTGGATTGGTTAGTCGCTACATGGAATCTCCAACAACCACCTATTTTAAAGCTGCAAAGAGAATTCTTCGCTATCTGAAAGGTACAATTGACTTTGGCTTGTTCTATTCAATTTTTAATGATTACACGCTTGTTGGATATAGCGATAGTGATTGGGGTTGAGACATAGATAATCGAAGGAGCACTACTGGATTCGTATTTTTCATGGGAGATACTGCTTTCACATGGATGTCAAAGAAACAACCGATTGTCACATTGTCCACTTATGAAGCGGAATATGTTGCTACTACCTCATGCGTTTGTCATGCAATTTGGCTTAGAAATCTATTGAAGGAGATAGGCTTGATACAAAAAGAGCCTACCAAGGTTTGTGTCGACAACAAGTCAGCCATTACCTTAGCCAAGAATCTGGTATTCCATGATCGAAGCAAACACATCGATATTCGCTACCACTATATAAGGGAGTGTGTTGCAAGAAAGGATGTGCAAGTTGAATATGTGAAGTCACAAGATCAAGTTGCCGATATTTTTACCAAACCACTGACAAGTGAAGACTTCATAAGATCAAGGAACTTACTAAGGGTCACAAGATCAAGTTTAAAGGGGGGTGTTGGATCATAAACTTGATCCATTATGAGAGCCCAAACCCAAAACCAATCAAATTGGAGTTCAAGTCCATAATCAAGGTCCAAAACTACTAGCCTTCTACCTAGAATCTTCTAGGATGTGGTAATTATGCATGTGAATAATTTGGAAGAATGGAGAAAAATGAAGAAGAATGAGATGTATGGTTATTGTAATTTTGGATTAATTTATTTGTGTGGTGTAGGATTGTTCTTAAGTAGTATAAATACCCCTCCCTATTTTAGTTTAGGTATCAAGAAAAATTAAGAGCTTCTAAGTGAGTGAAGAAGTAAACTGTAATAAGAGTGAGTTGTAGTATCTTGTTTTTTGAGTGAGAGTGCTCTTGTAATATTTGTTTGAGTTTGAATAAAATTTATTTGTGTGAGTGTTTCATTTCCAACAACATGTTCCACCCGGATACGAGCAAGGGCATCTTGTTTAGACTCGAGAAGCAAAGCAATGTCGCGCCTCATTTGCTTCACCACAGCCTCTCTTTTGTTCCTCGGTAACTTTATCCACTTTATCCTTGCCACTGCCATCTTCGACGCCGCTTTACATTTGGAGGAGTTGAAGCCTCTGCGGAGAGTTAGCTGAGGCCATGCTTGCCACTGAAACAATCATGGCTCTGGCCTGCAAACTGAAATAGACAGAATGTAACGATGCCGTTGGCAGGGGGCATGGTGACGAGTTCTTCAAGTCAAAACTTGAAATCCACAGGAATCGAGACCTCCTCCGCGTCCTCCTCCGTCGACGGATTGCGAGGAATCTTCTTCGCGACTGAAGGAGATTCTAGGGCTCGGCCATCTGTACGACGGGAAGTTCGACAGGCTGATGTTATTTACGCATGAATGATGGTGGACGTCCGCAACTATTCCCCCGATTTGGCCTCTTCCAGCGATGGAACGAGGGTGGTGATGGCTGGATTTGGATGGCCGACGTCTGAGGATTTGTTCTGGATGTTTGGTTGTTGATTTGACTCAGGACGGCGACGGCGCGCGTCGGTTGACGGGGTGCTAAGCTTTTTTTTTTACACTAAATCACTAACTAGTCTTATTCTTTAATCAAACATACTCCGGAGCCCAATTATTATTAATATTTTTTTATTACGGTGGCCCATCATGAGTTTATTCTACATAAACTAGACGACTCTCAAATCTACTTTGAAGAATTTTGTAAAAAGATAGAATGGTGGAGAGAAAGAAATAAGAAAAAAGAGAATTTATTCAATTGTGTTATTCTTACAAAATACAACAATTATATAACGGTAACAAGATAAAAAATAATAGGTACAAATACTAAGTCAAATAATGACAGACTACTAAAATCAACGCAATTTGATTATTACAGTATCCTTATCACAAGAAACCTCATAGCATTCTTAGTATAAATTTGTGATTTCATGGAGTGATTGTTCTTTCAAGCTTCTTATTTATTTTGTATTCAGCAGGAACTGGATGATATATGTTACGAGAACAATTGGATATTACCAACTTATCGAGTATCACCTTTAGATGGTAAGATCCTTTGAATTTAGTATGTACATGTAAATTGTAAAGTGAGAAACTATGATTACTTTTATTGGTCTGGTTGGTTTACTAATGAACTAAGTGTGCCACAATGCATCTTACAAGGTCTAACTTAAAATCAACCATAAGATCGTAGTTTTAATTAATACCTTAACATTATTTATCCTTAAGGGAGATATAGGAAGGGTGGTTTTTTTTTTGGTAGGCATTTGGACTCTTGTCATCACTGGATCATTTTGGTAATGTATGATACATCTGGATAAGGTTGCATCTTTTCCTATTAAATAAGAAATAATATAACTATTTGTGACACTTTTGGTTTAAAAATTGGGATGGTTTATTTAAAATTATTAATCAAATTTAAATTTGATCTAACGGTTTTAAATCAAGATTTAACGGTTTTAAATCAAGATTTGTATGTGAAGGGTTACGCCCTAAATGAAAAGATATTTACTATTTATAAATATGAGTTGATACCAAAAAAATAGAGAGTAAGAAATGTGAATATATTATATATCAAAGTAATATTTAGATGTATACACAAAAGAGTATAATGGTGCATAGGTACATAAAAGTGCATAATAGTGCATAAGAGTAAATATATGTCAAGAGTTATTCTAAGGTTTTGCTTTATGAGAGTGCACTCATAAAAAACCAAAGTTATTTAATATTATGTTTAGACTATTATATAATTTGATTGCAACAAAACAATGTCTTAAAAAGATAGAAATTTATTTTTAAGTACAGTGTACTTTTACATACTTTAACTTACTATCTATTGTATGTATAATTTATGATCGGTAAAACATTCATCAATATTCTAAAATTTCCAACAAGAGGTGCTTTAGACACTAATATGCATGGTCATAGAAAACAATGGATATTAAATAATAGTGCTGTTTCCGGGTGCTGGGAGCAACTATAGTTCGTATACTGCAAGAAAGGAAGCTAGATGCTGCTGGTTTGTTATGCTAAATGAAATCTTCAGGTCAGATAACATAATAGAATTTTAGCCTCTTAAAACAAATATGTGAAATTTTTATGAAGTCCTAAGAATCAACTTAGAAACCTTTTAAGCTTTGTTCAGATGGCTGCTTAATTCCAGGTTTTACGATACAAAACTGAGAAGACTTTTCGAGCTAGACTACCTGACAGCTTCACTTCAACTCAAAATGGTCAAATGTCTCTTCATTTATTTTTTATAAAATTCTCTTCATTCACTTTCCCATGCATGTTAGGGGGAGCTTTATCTCCCAAAATGAATGTTTATTGTCAATGGAGATGCTCTAATACCATATAATTGAAAGAGAAAAAGGGCCATGCTAGGCGTGAGAAAATAAAAGGACTACGTAATATTCTATGAACCATTACAAAGTAAATAAAGAAAATCTAACACCACTAGAAAATGCTAATAAGAAAATACTAATATTACTAAGAATCATTAATACGACAAAGAAACACATACATGACCCTATTAAGCACTACCTAACATTATCAATAATTAATGACTTCTTGGAGCACAGCTCATAGGAGGCTAGTTTCTACAAGATCCACTTTTAACCCAAAAAATAAGCTATTTAAAGATAGGGATTGGAATCGACAGAAGGCACTGAATCCACAATAGAGGTTGACATGTCCACAAGAAGTTTTTACCTCGTTACTATTCTTGCTTAGACAAACTATCAGTAACTCCTGTTGTATTGTTAATTCTTATGAATTTTTCTACATTTATTTTATCTAATATGTATCCATACTAATATAAATTTCTGGGTAACAAAAGTTTTTTTTTCTTTAAATTGCCACAATATCTAACCGACTTCGATTGAACACACGGGGATGAAGCCCCAAAGGAAGTCCTCAATGGTAGCACCTAGGTACAAAATTCAGAAAAGATTCCGAATTCTAAAAGGAAAATTTTTAAAAATAGTAAAATTAAAGGGGATCTTTAACTTTTTTAGCCACCATTTTAAGTTTTTAATTTATTTAGTCAAATAAATTATTTTTGGACAAATATATTATTTCACTGTTTGTACAGTGTACAGTATACAGTATTTTTACTACAGTTATTAATTAAATCAAAATTAAATATTTTTTATTTATTAAAATTATATTATTTTATATTAGTTGTTTATTTATTTTAATCATATTACTACAAAATTTACATAAATAATAAAATTATTTAATGTATTTAAATAAAACTAAATAAATACAATAAATAAAAATAATTTTTATAAATAAATACAAACTTAATTGTATTTTTTATTAAAATTATATTTATTAATAAGTAAATAAAATAAATATAAATAAAATAAATTATTTATGAATAATAAAAAATTAAATAAATATAATAGTCACAAAAGTCGAGATCAACAAAGGGCATCTCGGGTCCGAGATGGCCCCCAGATGGCCTTGAGATGCGATGGTGGCCATCTGAGATGGCCCCGAGATGCAATGGTTGAGATGGTGCCGAGATGCGATAGTGGCCATCTGAGATGGCCCCAAGATGCGATGATGGCCATCTTGCCATCGCATCTCAGGCCCGAGATGCGATGGCCCCAAGATGGTCCCGAGATGTGATGGTGGCCATCTGAGATGGCCTCGAGATGCAATGGTCGAGATGGCCTTGAGATGCAATGGTCAAGATGACCTTTCTTGGCGGAGATGGCCTTTGTAACCATTATATTTATTTAATTTTTTATTATTCATACATAATTGATTTTATTTATTTAATTTTTATTTATTTTATTTAATTATTAATAAATATAATTTTAATAAAAAAATACCATTAAGTTTGTATTTATTTATAAAAATTATTTTTATTTATTGTATTTATTTAGTTTAATTCAACTACATTAAATAATTTTATTATTTATGTAAATTTTGTAGTAATATGATTAAAATAAATAAATATAATTTTAATAAATAAAAAATATTTAATTTTGATTTAAGTAATAACTGTAGCAAAAATATTATACACTGTAGCGAGTACTGTACAAACAGTGAAATGGTATATTTGTTTAAAAGTAATTTATTTGGCTAAACAAATTAAAAACTTGAAATAGTGGCTAAAAAAATTAAAGACCCGTTTAAATTTTGTTATTTTTAAAATTTTTCAATTTCAAAATATCATTAGGAAAATACCCTGTTCTAGAACCCACCTCCCAAATCTATCTCCCCTCTTTCTTTCTCTTCCTCAGCTACCCACCAATGTTTAAGGCACATGATCCAAAAGAAGTCAAAAAGAATTACTGTACAAACCATAATAACTAGTTTTTTAGTATGTCATTAATGGGCCACTAGATATTTAAGACATGCAAAATAGTCACTAACTGCGACGCCTAGGCCTATACTAGTTTGGCCATTTCCTCTCACTTTATTTTCTCTTCTCAACTAATTTTTTTTCTCTAATACTTAAATTTACATTTGCTTATTAAATACACTCATAAAATATAAAAAATCTCTCACATATTTTAAATAAATTAACATAATCAAATTAACTATATATAAAAGTAGAATTTAAGTTATATGTAAAAATGTGTTGTGCGTAGGGTCATTGTGTATAATTTAATTTTAATTTTATATGTTCACATGCAAAATATACGTAGCGGAATATAAAATATATATTTCATTACACTAATAAAAAATCTCACCCTTAAAGCGTACTTTAAATAATTATAGTCGAAAATATTGTGAGATTTTTTGAGTTAGAATAGTAATTTCTTATCTCAATAGGAATTTGTTACTTGAAGCAACTCTTGCTTCAAGTATTACTTGGCCAATACACTGACTATTAGCGTTTAATAACTTATATATGAAATCACCATTTTTCACTTGCATTTTGCAAATGAATCAATATCTCTATATATAGCCAATGTTACGACCAATATAACTAATCAAATTTCAATTAGTATCTTCATTTTGCAAGCATGACAAGGCAATGATTTTTTTTCCATTTCGTGCTTGTTAAATAGATTAGTGGCAAGGTTAATTGGCTGGCCAAATGCAAGGAAATTAGTGTCCATTTGCTTATAACATTAGGCCACCACATGCTTGCGCATTAAGCATGACGAAGCTTTAGCTTAATTTAATAGCCATTTTAATTGCCAGCACATGCTTACATTAAGCATGACAAAGGTATAGCTTTCAAAATGAAATAAGAAATAGCCATCTCTTAGTAAAATGGATTGGCTGAATTTTACTTCTTAATTGGTGGCATTTGCTAAGCCACCTCATGCTTACCTTAAGTATGACTAATCTATTTGTTAAAGCATGACAAATATTTCTTGCTTTCAATTGGCTAAATTCTCTTCTTAATTGGTGGTAATGAATTGCTACTCACTTGTCATATGCAATGCTATTACAAGTTAATGGCATGACATGTGGTAACAAATTAGAGAACTTACTACTTGTCAATATTCTAGGCCTAACACTAAGTCCTGTCAATTTTTTGAGAGATCTTAAAATAATTTCTACTTTTCGAAAACTTCTCCGATCGAACCATTCGATCTGATGCCCTACTCTAGTACTCAACGAGTATATTTCATATAGTGAGAATCCTTAGGTTCACACCCATTTTCTTACGGAACTCTTCTGTGAATCCGTAAACAATCATATGTTACAAAAATTATAAAACGATGCGTTAAACTATACAAATTGAGGTTAATATATATTTATATAATCCCTTTGTCATTTATATCTTAGAGAGTAAAGACATAGATCATCACCGTCAAGTTTTCATATGCTCAACCCTAAATTTATCTCCAGATTCATATTTTAATAAACAATATCTGCAAACACTTTTGCAATATTATTTATCTCACAGGAAATTCTTTTTTGGGTTTATTACTTATGACCATAAGACTTTCTGAAATATAATCTTAAAGCATCAAGATATATAACTCATCTATATGAGTGACGGATCCATATTTACATACACCATACTATACTTAGCGATACCTAGTAGTCAAACAATGAAAGGTCTCTAACATATGTGAAACTTTAATATAGTGGATCACTCACAAGTCCAGTATAGTGATCAGGTTAAAGGACCATAAATACTACTCAACTCGATAGGAGCCTCTATTAACAACTGTATGGGATGTCTATTGGAGATCCTCATTTGAGTCTGTTCAGCACCTAATTCTCACTAATTACCCACATGTCCATATGAGCTTTCATTAAGCTTATAGTCTACTAAGATTAACCATTTGGACTGTCTAGATATAGACATACACCAATCTATATTAAATAAAGTTTTCACCGACAGACCTGCATAAATAAAAATAGATCAGAAACATAACTTTCAAGAACATAATTGCACAATGACATTTCTTAGCATTATTTACAACCCTTTGCAACTATGTCATTGCTAGTATATTTTCAGGTCCTTGTCCAATTTTAAACAAGACTTCAACTCTTTAGATTTCGCTGATTCTTACAACCTACTAACTCTTAATAGTGTTAACCCTTAGTAATTATACCTCTCAATATTGCTAACTTTTAGCATTGGCCTAAACTTATTTGAACTAAATTTAAACTTATTCAGACTATACAGTATCTAAAATGTTACAAGCATCTTACCGTATAATTAATATTAAAGATTTTTTATGAAATATATATTATATAAATGTTAAACAATTAATATTCATACAATATTAGAATGACACGTAAACACCATTTTTAACAAACTCTCACTTGCTTTAGTGTCATTCATGATGATATATAAGGCTTAAGTGGATTTACTACATTATCCATGGAATGTATCCTAGATACTATTACATCTCCAATAGCCAAGAATTTTCTAATTATATGGTATTCAAAGTCCACATAATTAGAAATTTGATGTGCCTTATGGCTTCCTACATTCAGTGAGATAGAATCCACTGAGTTTGGAACTATTTTAAGCTCTACAACTGACTTGTATATCTATAGAACTTATTTTGCAGCCTTCTCAAGTTGCAATATATTTTACCTCTAAGGTAGAATTAGCTATGGATATCTAAATTGCACTCTCAACTACCTATGGTATCGATAAGAAGAAATACAAAACTAGATGTAGACTTTCTATACTCCAGACTAGACTAGACCGAAAGTCTAAGTTTGTGTATCCTCTCATATGTAAGTTACTTTCTCCATGATTCAAAAACGCATCCTCTATAACTCTTACGTATATTAGATATGTTTCACGGCCATTCAATTGTTATAACTTGGATTAATTTGATACCGGCTCATAACACTTATAGCCATTTAGATTCAGATCTCGTACGTAACATGGCATACATTAAGCTCCCTTTAGCTATGCACATAGTATGTTAAATACTCTAAACTTTTTATTTTCTTACCAAGGACACTTTCTCCTAGAAAGATGAATACTATGTTTGAAAGGTACATTAACTGTCTCACAGTTACCGAAGTTGTACCTTTCTAAAACTTATTCTATATGTAATAATTGGGATAGTCTTATGAGCCTCCTAACTATAAAGCTTTATATCCATTATTTAGGAAGTCTTTCTCAAATCTTTCACAGAGAAAATCTTACTCAGATAACACTTAACTAATTGACTTTGAACATACCAACGTCATTTATGACATTAAGTATATCTTATAAATAAAAAACTAGAAAAACAATTATGCTCTTACTGCTTTTTCTAAACACATATTCTTTCATTTTGTTCTTGATAATCTAAACTCTTTGATTTCCTTGTCAATGCAAATATAACAGCTTCATAAAACTGTTTGAGTTTATAAATAGACTTCTTCAATTTGCATATCACATTAGAAGTCAGGCTGAATGCAAAACTTTTAGGTTATTCCATGCATATCTCTTATTCGAGATATATATTCTAGAACATCGTCTTTACATCCATCTGTTAGACCTCAAAATGCTAATGTGCTATAATAACAAAAAACAAATTGAATTGACTTAAGCATGGTTACTAGTGAAAAAGCTTTTCTCATAATCGATTCCAAATCTCTGAGTGTAACCTTTTATCACCAATCGAGCTTTGAAGGTCTCCACCTCCATATTGGGTCCACACTTTTATTACATAAACTCATTTACAACAAATAGAATAATTCCTAGGAAGTATAACCAACTCCCAGACTTGATTATCATGCATAGAGTCAATTTTGGATTTGATAGCATCTTGCCATATTCTTGAATCGATGTCCAATATTGCTTTTCATATAGATTAAAGGATAATTTTCTTCAACTATGAAAACACAAAAGGCTTCTTTAGGTATCAAGCATATATAATAGGTGACTCTTAATATCATTTCTGACCTACGAATAGAGTGTGTTAAAGGTATCTTATTCAATTGAGCTTAAAGTGTCATTGTCAGTTTATATACTTCTTGATTAACTTCAACAAGTTCAATCATTCTATTATCCTTACAACCATAAGAAACTATTTCTCTAGGAAAGTGGCATTATAAGGAATAAACATGTTTCCTTTTACTGGAACATAGAATTAGTATTCCATATAATGCTTGGGATACGAAATGAACTGACACTTGTGCACTTGAGTGCAAGTTTATCCTATTGTATAACTCTTATGCAAGTAGGATAAATTCAAGTCTTAATATACTCAAGATTCAATTTCCTTCCCGTTTATATCTCATATAAAACAGAAGGAATGACTTTTGATGGAATGTTTTTCAATATATGAGCAACAGTTTTCTAAAGCATATCCCTAAAGATATTCCAAAAGATTAATGAAGCTCAACATTAATCAAACCATATCTAGTAAATTTCGATCCCTTATTTTTAAAATTCCTTTATGTTAAGGAGTACCTAGAGGACTATATTGAGTGAGAATTACATTCCCCTTCAAATAATTTGTAAATTTTTTGCCCATGTATAAAGCGCCTTAATTTAATTGAAGACATTACATAAGGGTTTGTTTCTTTATTTTTAGTCGAAACTTTTTGAACACTTTAAAAGTTTCTGACCTGTGTTTCTTAGAAACACATATCTATATCGTGACAAATCATGATAAAGATAATGAAGTATCAAAATTCACCTAATGGCAGTATGATTCATTGAACCATATACATGAACATGTACAAGTTCTAATAAATCATTGGGCTGATGTCCTATACCTACATAAGTATTTAATCATTTTTTCTTAAATCCAAAATTCATAAACTAGCCAAAACTCAATAGTTAGATCAAATATCTGGCCATCCTTAACCAGATGAGATAGTCATCTCACGCCTACCTAACTTAATCTTTTGCCCACAATTCTTTATTATTCAAAGTTTCCGAACTACTATATGTTTTGTTCACCTAGACATTTTCAGTTGTATTTAAGCTATAATGGCCATTCATTAACTAACATTCAGTTACCAAAATATTATCATTATCATCTATACATAAGAAACTATTCTTAATGTATTCATAATAACCCTCTCTTTATAATATAGGGAGTAATGTGATTTACCTAATAATGTTTGCACAAAATAGCAATTATACAATGTTATGCTTCTACTAGAATGGAGAAGTGACTTAAAAGTTCGAATAGTTACCACGTCTAGGAAATCTTCATTTCCTATGTGAAGCTGTACTTCTCATTTTATAATTTTTTAGCATTTCTCAAATCATGCAATGCTTTGCAGATATGAGAAAGATAGAAAATATCTCATACGCTTGCACTTTTTAGCATCATATGCTAATGAAATGCCAATAATTGGTAAACAGATGTCTAACGGGTCTATCTTTTCTAAATTAAGGTTTATTAAATAGTAACATTTACTATATCAAACCTTACTATAGTGGAAACACTTTCCACTGTGATTATTCTCTAACTGTGGTTTGCATATATCAAATAATTTTTTAGACGAAGCATAATTCTACTTGCATATCTCATGCACACATGCTCGTATTGAAGATTATTAGATATCGGGGCCAATATATGTTATTTGACTCTCAAATCATTCTTAATCCATGTTTGATAAATTTCCACCTATTCTGAAGAGATATTATCAGAAACACCTCTTTATCATTTTCTAATCAATAATATATCCAAGTTTTTTTGAATCTATAACTATTCTCAGATACATAGGAAGTCAAAATAGTTATTTATACCCTATAGTTAGTGTGCCAATTTCAAGTATACAAAAGTATTGCTCATACTGATCTTATCTCTATAAGATACATAAGAGATGTTCAACGGAACATTTCTAATTATTAATTAATAACGGTTTAGATCATGGGTATAACTCTCATATAATTTTTATATCTAAAACTGCCCTACCACTGATTTACATAATCTCTTAAATATCTCAAAAGGGAAAATGACAGTTTAAACTTTTTAAACTGTATAGTAGGAAGTGGATTCTATTGGTATTTTACTCTAGCCTCACGCTTTAGCAATATTAGCCTTTGTAAACTCAAAAGATAGACAACTCTTGTCAATTACATCTCAAGCAACTCTTGTCATTAATTTTAAATACACTTTATCCTCACGCTTTAGCAATATTGTATAAGTGTATTTTAGATTAACTTGTCAATGATCAAATATATGTTACTGATACTACTTTCACGCTTTAGCAATATTGGGCAATACATTCGCATATATTTGTCTCATCTCATATTTAACTAGTATAGCCTAAATCACACCGACTAATCCCTCACGCTTTAACAATATTAAAAAAGACCAAAGTGACTCATCTAACACCGTATAGACAAGACAGATCAACGTGTAACATTATATCATAATGAAATACTTTTAATCTAACTAAGAGAGATTTTTCTATTCTTGTCTACATCTTATGAGGATGTAATTCTAAATTGTACATTTATTTTTTACAAGCACAACTGACCCCACCAGTAAAGCTTCTATTGTAGTTACCAACACAAACAAATACACCACAATTTGTAATACATAACAAACAATAAATATTTTTAAATAATTTAAAAATAAATAATTGGAGTAACTAGTGTAATTACATCTTTTTCAGGTTGTCGACGTTGTGGTACTAGAGGCCAACCTCTGTTGTTACAGTACCAACCTTTACAGTGTTATAGCGCTAGGTTACCACCCAGCGCTGCGGCACTAGGTCACTACCTAGTACTCAGGCGCTAAAGGTTCTACTTCTAGCGTTACAGTGCTAGGCCACAAGTGCTATGATGCTGGGGCCTAGAAACCTTAGTGCTGCGATGCTACAGGTTCTTCCTCTAACACTACGATGTCAGGCCTTCAGTGTTGTGGCACTAGAGCCTAAAAATCCCAATGTCGCAGCATTGTATGATGAGCACTGAAGCATTAGAGCCTTGCTCTAGTGTTACGGCCTCGAATGACACCGTTATTGCCTCCTTTAAAAATAAACAATTTTAGTAACTAGCGTAATTATAACTTTTTTAGGTTGTCGGTATTGTGGTACTAGAGGCCAACCTCTGCTGTTACAGTACCAACCTTTACAGTGTTATAGAGCTGGGTCACCTCTCAGCGCTGCGGCACTAGGTCACTACCTAGTACTGAGGCGCTAAAGGTTCTACTTCTAGCATTGCAGTGCTAGGCCGCGAGTGGTACGGCGCTGGGGCCTAGGAACCTCAACGCTGCAACACTACAGTGTCAGTCCTTCAATGTTGTGGCACGAGAGCTTGAAAATCCCAATGTCATAGAATTGCATGATGAGCACTGAAGCATTAGAGCCTTGGCAGCTCTAGCGTTACAGCTTTGAATGACACCGCTATAGCCTCTTTTTCAGCTGTATCATAATTATGCTATAAAATACTCCAATTAAGCACAAACAATACACATACGTGCTCTCTAATACTAATTTAAAATTATGTTGTGCATAGGGTAAATGTGTAAATTTTAATTTTAATTTACATGTCTCACATGCACAAACAGCATATACTTACATTATAGCTTTCAAAATGAAACAAGAAATAGCCACCTCTTGGTAAAGTGAATTGGTCGGATCCTACTTCTTAATTGGTGGCATTTAATAAGCCACCTCATGCTTACCTTAGGCATGACTAATCAATTTGTTAAAGTATGAAAAATCTTTCATGCTTTGAATTGGCTAAATTCTCTTCTTAATTGGTGGTAATGAATTGTCACTCACTACTCATGTGTCATGCCAATACAAGTTAATGGCATGACATATGGCAACAAATTAAGGAATGGAGTGGTAAGTCCTACTTTCCACCTATCAATATTTTGGGCCTAACACTTAAGCCCTGTCAACTTTTGAGAGACCCTAAGAAAATCATTACTTTCTGAGAACTTCTCAGATCGAACCATTCAATTCGGTGCGCTACTCTCGTACTCAATTATTACACTTTATATAGTGACACTCCCTAGGGTCACACCTGTTTATCTTACCAGTAAGTCCATAAACAATGCCCTACACGTATATTACAAAAATTACAAAGCGATGCGTTGAACTATGCAAGTTAAGGTCAATACATATTTTTATACTCCCTTCATCATTTATATCTCGGAAGAGCAAAGACATTAATCATCACCAATAAGTCCATATGCTCAACCTTAAACTTATCTCCAAAATCATATTCAATAAATAATATCCGCAAATACTTTTGTGATATTATTTATCTCATGGGAAATGTTTTCCTAGGTTTATTGCTTATGCTCATAAGACTTTCTAAAATAAAATCTTGGAGCATCAAGATATACAACTCATCCATATGAACTGACAGATCCCATATCTACATACACCGAACTCTTTAAGCCTCAGACAAAACACAGCTATACTATTAGTTAAACCATGAAAGGCCTTTAACATATGTGAAACCTAAGTATGGTGGAACACTCACAAGCCCACCATAATGCTAAAGTCAAAGGACAACAAATACTACCTAACTCGAGAGGACCTTCTATTAACGACTATATAAGATGTCTATTGGAGATATTCATTAAGTCTGTTCAATACCCAGTCCTTACTGAATACTAGCATGTCTATATGAGCTTTTATTAAGCTCGTGGTCTACTAAGACTAACCATCTAGACCATTTAAATATAGACATACACTGATTTATATTAAATAATGTTTTCACCAATAGACCCAAATAAATAAAAATAGATCAGGAACATAACGTTCAAACATACTTGCATAATGACATTTCTTAACACTATTTGAAACCCTTTGCAACAATGCCATTAATAGTATATCTTTAGGTCATTGTCCCATTTTAGACAATGCTCTAACTCTTTAGATTTCGCTGACTTTTATAACCTGCTAACTCTTAATTGTGCTAACCCTTAGCAATTATACTTTTCAACATTGATAACTTTTATCACTAGTTCAAACTCCTTTGAATTAGATCTGAACTCCTTCAGATCATACAGTATCTGAAACATTTCAAGCATCATACCATATAATTAATATTAACAATTTTATTTGAAATTTTAGTGTATAAATATTAAAAAATTAATATTCAAATAATATTGGAATGGCACTTAAGAACCATTTCCAATAATATAAATTAGTACTCTTCCAAGCGATAAACTAACTACAGATTAAGTAATCGTATTTTACAGGAACTAGGTGAAACAAAGTTTCTATCAACCTTCATTCCGCGGTTAGACACTATTAATGGTTCTATGCCATCCTGGTTTCATGAGTGCTATAGAGATGTCTGGCTAGCTTTCATAGGAACTGACCCAATTCACACTCATATAGGTGACACTTCACCAATTGTGTCTTGCAGGTTTAATATACCACTAAGCTATAAAGAGCTGTGAAGTTTAATAAGAGTATTACTTACCCTTTATCTATTGCAGATGTACTACCTCGCCATAGGAGGGACTCATAAAATATAATCAGTAGTATAATAAGATAGCAAGTGACTTGTTCTTACCGTTATGAACCTACTTCAATAAGATCGTCAATCATATAAGTAGGGTTACCACCATTCTTTTCTCATGATCTAGATAGAAGTCTCATCTCCCTCGATGTTAGTTCCACTAATCTCATATTTAGTGGCTCAGTCAAAGGATCGGCCAAATTTATCTTCGACTTCACATAATCTTGTCTCACCACCCCAGATTCTATTAGCTGCTTAATAATGCCATATCTTAGACGAATATGTCTACTTTTTTCATTATAGATCTTACTCTTTGCTCAAGGAATGGCTGCAAGGCTATTATAATTTATAGAAATTAATGTAGGAGGGTGAATACTAATGGGAAGATCAATCATGAGCATTTTTAACCACTCAACCTTAGAATAAGCTTTTTGTGAGGCTGTCAATTTTGATTCTATAGTAGATCGTGCTATATAAGTCTGTTTAGTGAATTTTCAACATATGGCTCCTCCACCCAAGTGAATACATACCTACTGGTAGACTTCACATCATTAGATTTAGATATCTAATTAGCATCACAATAAACTGTTATCACATGTTGTGATTTACCATGTGAACGTACATAAGTTTTGGTGCCTATAAAATATTTTATAACTTTATCCAAGATAGTGTATTGCTCTTTTCCTGGATTCTCAGTATACCTACTCAATCTCCCACAGCATATTTTATATCAAGCCTAGTATTATTCATCAAGTATATGAGACTACCAATAATTTGTGCATAACGATTCTGATTATCATTATCCTTAATATTGTTTCAAAGTTTAACACTAGCATCATATAGTGTTACTACCGATTTGTATGTTGTGTACCCAAACCTCTTTAGAAACTTATCTATATAGTGTTCTTATGATAAAGTGAGAACATTAGATGTTCGCATTATTTTTATCGCAAGAATGACATAGCTTTCCCCCATATTTTTCATATTAAACTTTGGTGATCGAAATCTCTTATTCTCATTTATTATTTTCATACTAGGATTCAATATTAATATGTCACCTACATAAAGACATGATGAAAATTCTTATTTGATACTAGAGCATTGTCAAATTTTTCATGCCACTATTTTGGTGCTTGTTTTAAGTTATACAAAGACTTCATTAATTACATATTTTATACTCTGTACCAATACTAATAAATTTTTTAATTGTTCCATATACATTGTCTCTTCTAAATCTCCAATTACAAAGCGGTCTTTACATCCATTTGATGTATGAACAAATCATATATTGCAGCTAATATAATCAAAATTCTAATTGATGTTATTCTAGTTACAAGAGCATAAGTATCAAAACAATTCAAGTCTTTATTTTGTGTGAACCATTTGGCAACTAATCTTGCCTTATACTTCTCAATTGTACCATCAGCTCATATCTTTTTTTTGAAGATCTATTTACAACTAATCGGCTTGGTACTCGAAGGACAATTAACCACTTACTATACATGATTAAGTTGATTTTATCATTAATTGCCTCTTTTTATAAATGAGCATTATGAGAAGTCATAGCCTCACTATATGTTTTAGGGTCCTCTTCTATATGAAAAATATAGAAGTCATTATTAAAATTAGCAAATTTTCTCATTCTCTTACTTCTTCTAAGTTCATTGTTAGATGTTTTTGGAGGGTCATCATTAACCTCTATATGAGCCAAAGTTTTCTCTAAGTTGTCTTTCTTAGGAAAAATAGATTAAAAGAATTCTGTATTTTTAGATTTTAATATATTTTTTGCATCAAACAATCCAATGCGGTATCCTCTAATATTGAGAATCTATATGCAGCTCTATTATAGGCATAACTTATAAACATATAAGTAGTTGTCTTAAGTCCCATTTCTTTTTAGGGTTAGGTATTAGGACCTTTACAAGACACCCCCACACTTTGAGGTACGAAAGATTAGGTGCATAATATTTTCATAACTCATAGGGTATAATTCTATTTTCTTATAGGGATTTGTGTATTTAATTTGGTAAATTAAAATTTTATTCATTATTTGTGTATTTTGGAATAAATTAAGGTGAACGTTTGGCCAATGATAGCCAAGGGAAGGAGAAGGAGAAGAAGTGAGTCACAAGCAGAGGAATTAAGTATATAAGATTGATGTATACTTTAGATTAAAATTTAAATTTTTACTTTAAGGAATTTAGTGTATATTTATGTGATTTATTAATATGACGGATGAGTATGTTGTACTATAGCATTGAATTGGTAATTATATTGTTTCTAAATGTATTAAATATATTTTGAACATTGGATATTAAATGGTGGTCAAAATAAAAAAAACTTAGGCATAAATATGAATTTTGAGAAAAATAGAACTTATATGAGAATTATGAAAAAATTTGGACTATTGCATAAATATTTAAAAAATTTAGGTCTTTATGTGAATTATTATGGAATAGAACTTATGTACGACTTTTTGAAGAAATTGGGGCCTATAAGTGAAAAATTAGAAAATTTTAGGCTTAATTGTTAAATTTGAAAGAAAAATCTAGAACTTATTTGGGTATTTTGAATATTCTGAACCTATATGAAAACTTTTAGAACATTCAGGCTCATGTGTAAAATTTGAAAACAATTTGGGCATAAAAGTGAATAGTTAGAAATTTTGGGCCTATTTGTAATAATAGAAAAAAATTGTGTCTAAATATAAATAATCAAAAAAATTAAGTAAATGTGAATTTGTATAATAATTTAGTTTAAATAATAATAATAATTGTGTGTTAGAATGAATTTAAAGGATTATAATGTATTAATAATATTATCAAGACGTCCTAAGTAAACTTGAACATTAGTAAGGGAAGATTGATAGTTGGCATGCCAATAGGGTATTTTAGCAGTACTGCACCGTTTGCTTGTCTGATGACACCGCTCTATGTATCTGATCTGTTCTAGATCTGGTGAGTAGTCATCGAGTGGTCGATGCCGTATCACTATTTGATATCTGTTAGCCATTTAGCCAATTCATGGTATCATGTCAGTGTTTATTTTGGGCGCCTACTAGGATTAATTATAATTTATTAAAATATTTAATAAATTGATTAATTAAATTATAAATATGATATGTGTATATATATATATATTAAATGAAATGAGAAATTGAATAATGTTTTGGTTTAATAAATTGATTAATTGATAAATTTTGATTTGTTATGTTATATGACGAAATTGGTTATTAAAAATTTCATTGTTTATATATATGGTTTATTTGCAAAAAAGGTAATAAATCATTATTATACTGTTTCAACTCTTGTGTATACTCACTAAGCTGTTGTGCTTAGCGCGTTGAATTTACCATACGCAGGTAGTAGAGTTGCCGTCCCTAAAGACTGAAGAGTGAATCTTTTTGCAATAACTCAGAGTCGCTCACATCCTCTATATATATATTTATATTTGGTAGATGTTTTATTTGGCTATAAACTGTTGTATATTATATTATGGACATTAATTGTATGTACGTGTATATATGTATTTCCTCAGAACTGTTTTCTTTAAAATTATGATGATATATGATATTTGTTTTGATAATATGTTGGATTTGAATTAGTTTGGTGAAGGTTTGATGTATTTAAATTGTAATATGAGTTGTGGATATTTGTTGAAAAATGGGAAGTTGGTTGAGAATTGAAAATAAGATTAGGAGTTTTTTCTTTTGTCACCAATAATGTAAAGTCCAATTTTTAGGGGAGACTCTGCCAGTTTTTCCTCGTAAATGTTTATTTCATAAAAAAAGAAATTTTGTTATAGATATTGTCTAAAATATTTAATTTACAGGATTTTTAAGAAAAAAATTTGAAGTGTATTTTTGATAAGTTTGAATAATTATTTATTATTGTTTGTGTTCGATGTTATCGTAGCATCCCCTGATCTAGTGTCTTGATGAGAGGCGGGTGTGGGGGTGTTACAAAATATACTTTAATATATTTTGAGAAATCATCTATAAAGGTTATGTAAAATATTTTCCTTCCTCTAGTCATAATATCCTTAAGATCACCTTGGTCACTATGAATCAAACTAGGTAATTTAGTTTCTCTAAGAGTTGTTGGTTTACAACTTTCTTGGTGGATTTTTCTTTTACACATACATCATATTTATGCATTTCATTTAAGTTCATGTTAGAAAGAAAACTAATTTTTATCTTTCTTAAATAAAGATAATTCAATTGACCTAATCTATCATGCTATAAATTCAAAAGCTCAACCATATAAACTGAAGAAGAATTTTTATTAGCAGAAGCATCAAGTATATTGAGTTTGAACAATTTATTGAAAGAATATCCCTTTCTAACGAATGTTCCACCTGTGTTCATTACAATTTTGTCCCCTTCAAATGAGACTTTTACATTTGCCTTTCTTAGCATAAATACAAAAACAAGATTATATCAAATATTCGAAACATAGAGTATATTATTCAAAACAAGAGATTTCCCTGATGTCAACTTGAGAAGAATATTCCATTTCCCTACCACTGCTATAGAATGAGAATCACCAAGATAAACTTGTTCCTTTTCTTTTCTTGCCTGGACATAATAAAAAAAAGTAATCTTATCATCACATATATGTCTGGTGGTTCTAAAGTCAATGACCCATTCTTTATTGTCACTTGCAACCCTGCTCACTTGGAAAACAACCACAGTGGCAATTACCTCATCTCCCTCAACTAAATTAGCCTTAAGAGTTTTATTATTTCCTTTATTATTTTTGTACTTACACTAATATGTAAAATGATCACCCTTTTTCACAAGCATAACACTTACCTTTCTTTTTGAATGAGAGTTTGTTTCCATTAGGGTAAGAGTTATTTATAGACTTTTGATGATTCTCATAATGATTTTCACCCTCAACCAAGTTAGCCTTAGAAACTAATTCTTTGGCTTTCTTTATGTTCTCCTATTGGTGATTCTTTTCTTCTATTCTTATATTCACAATAAAATCCTCAAACGTTAAGTGTTTCCTTTTATATTTATTATTTTTCTTATAATTTTTTTAAGAATTCGATAATTTTTCTATCAAGTAACTAACCGCAAAATGTTCTTGGAGAACTATTCTCTCATTTTTCAAATTATTTATTAGAATGTGAAAATTATGTATTTGTATTGTAACATCTTTTTCTTCAGACATTTTAAAGTCTAAGAAATTAGTTATTATATACTTTTGGGCACCAACATCTTTAATTTCATATTTTTTTCTTTAGTTATGCTCAAATCTCATGTGCATCTTTATATATGGAGTACACATCATACAATTCATTTGATAGAGTATGTAAGATAGTGTTTCTGCATACCTTGTTTGCTTTACTCCAATTTTGAAATTTCTCCTTATAATTTTCAATGTTAAACATTCGGGGGAAGGGCCACTATTCCAGGTCCCAGCACCGTGGTACTCATCTCCAGTGTCGCGACACTCAACGGAACTGTTAAAAATTGGTGATTCAACAATTTTGTATGAGCAAGAATTGAGATGAATACCAAGAGGAGAGTAATTATGAAGTTAAGTACGCATTGGGTATACAAGAGATGAGTAAAACAGAAAGCAAAAAGAATGAGTACTGTTTTTAGGCACACTGTTCACGGATGTACTATTTGCCGGTTACTGTTCATAGGTTACTATTCACCTGTTATTGTTCATCGGTTACTATTCACGCAGCAACTTTAGGATATTTTCTGTTTTAGCTCAATTGACTTCTTTAAGTGAGATTAGAACTCCTACAAGTAAGGACTCTTATTCCAACTAGGTTTAGGATTTTTAAGGGGTTTTATTCACTATATAAACCCTTTTAAACACAAGAGAAAGATCAAGCATCTAAGGTTTCAAGATGTAACCATAAGAGAGAATAGAGAAGCTAGGTAGGCACTAAGTGCGTGTTGCACTAGGATGTAACCTTTGAGAAGTGTTTTCTTTTGGTTCTTAAGTGAACAAAAGAAACACCATAGATCATTTTGGCTTAGATGCTCGGGCTATTCTTATATTCCTTGTAAAAATCTTTTATGAAGAGATACTAAGAGGTCTTAGAGAGTCATGGTAATCAAGGATAGATACTTAGAGGTCTCTATGGGAGATACTAAAGGGTCTTGTGGGATCATTGATGATGTAAGAAGATACTTAGTAATCTATATCAATAATAAGAAGCTGGATCATAGATCCTCTGTGGATGTAGGTAATTTTGGGCTAAACCACGTATATCTTGTGTCTTGTTGACTGATTTATTTTCTTTATCTTTATTAGTGTGTTGATCTTATGTGTTCTTTCTTATGATGTGAGTTATGGTTTTTCGCTGCGCATAGAATAAAAGAAGTATCAAGGCTATGGCTTAGTTGATGCCATAGGGGTGTCAAATTGAAGTGCATGGCTTGATATCCGCAACAAGGACAATAATTCAAAGTCCTAAATAGGCACCGTGGCGTCCAGCACCAGTGCCGCGGTGCATATGGTGCCTAATCGTTGATGCCGTGGTGCCTTAGCCACTACTTTGAGCTCTGTGGCACCCTAGCCACTACCTTGAGCTCTGTGGTGCCCAGGCCTATATTGGCTTTGACGCTTTCCCTTTACTTTATTTTTCTCTTTTTAGCTCTTTTTCTTTACTCTAATAATTTGATTTTTTATTTATTTATTTGAAATACACTCATGAATACTAATATGTTAATCCCCATTAAATATATCATTCATACAGATAATGATTCTAGCCCCCTATGGATACCTTAACCACAGTCTATAAACGTTTTGTACCATCAACATATCCTAGGAAGACATATTTCTTAAACTTAAGGTCCAAGCCTCTCTTTCATCAAAATCTTGCTTGGTAAAGATTTAGAAATGTATAGGTTTTCAACTTTATTCCACAAATCTCTTTTAATGGCCTCCTCGTTTACTTGCCTTAGAACATTAACGAATAATTATAAGATGCTTGTGTTGAATGCAATCAATCAATATTTTACTTTGTTTTGTCGTTAATGTGAGGGAAACTTTTTGAGATCTATAAGGCCTTAATAATGTTTTGTTGTATTAACAGTACCTTCATCTTCTTCTACCACAAGCTAAATTCTTTATAGTTGTTAAATCTTTCCACCTTAATCCATGCAACTTCATCTTCTTCTACCACAAGCTAAATTCTTTATAGTTGTTAAATCTTTCCACCTTAATCCATGCAACATTCATTCTATGTGTGTTCAACCCTTGAGAAATTGTAAATCTTTAACCGGTCATATGAACCAAACTCTAATACCACTATTGGTGGATGGCCAATATAAGCAACACAAGATTTCACCCAACACACACTTCACCAAATCAATCAAGAACTCTACCAATCTATTGAAACTAGTTGCAAAACTCAAATAAAACAAGAATGAAAACTAAACCAAAGGAAAAAACAATATACGAAAAAGAAGTAGTCACACAGATTTATAGTGGTTCTATTCTCTATCAAGGAAACTACATCCACTTTTAAGATCAATAAAAAGACTCAAATCCACTATATAAATCAATCCAGTGCAATGATTACAAAGACTATTATAAGAATATACTTAGAAACTGTATCTCTATCTAACCCTTAATTGGGCACGGACAATTTATTAATTCTCTCTCTTAAAATAATTCATAATGCTCACAATGAATAATGCCTTCATTAATCTCTTCATCACTCTCTAATTATCAAACTATTTATAACTAAATGAATGTCTCTTTAACCAATCATAGATATTTCAAGAATCAATAAAAGAGAACCTACCTTCTCCTGAAACCAAAATAGAGCAGGTACAAATCTGTTATAAATAATTTTTGGTTGATCTCCTCCGAAATGGCATCCTACTTGAGTTTAAAAAATTATAGGAATGCTATTAGTAAGACGAGGCATATCACTGCAGTCCTTCAGGTGTTTGCAAACCGCTTCGGAAACACAAACCAAATATAATTTGAGTCCTTTAGTTTCTTTAAATTACTTTACAACTAACAATATTTACTTTCATATATATTAATTATTAAAAAAACATTTAAATCCTTAAAGTTCTAAAAAAGAGACATGCAAACGTTAATATTTTTTTAAATTTTATTTACACCTTTATTAAATAATAATTTTTATTTATTTTAACACTAAACAAGCAAAATTAATAAAAATATAATTAATTCCTTATTTTTAATTAAACGCTAAAAAGAAGGTTTACACCTCTAATTTGTGGCTAACAACCACTAATTCTAGCCAACTAAGCTATTCCAGCAATTATGGTTATTTCAACAATTAATGAAATTATATAATGTATTTTATTTTAAAGTAAACCCTAACTTATGGCCTGCATGTCACTTTCTCTCTCATAAAGACCATCGTCGCTCCGTCCGCTTTCACCCCACGCGCCTCCCTCCTCTGCTTCCACTAGATCATTGTACCACTACCACTATACTTGTCACAGATGCCGAAGCACCACCACCACCACCCATATATGTTTGACCCTTTGTCTAACTACTTTGATCCTTTATCATCATCACCATCAAGATCATCACTACTTAATCTTGACATTGTTCGGTCCAAAAGCTTATCCTAATTACACTGATTTCAGTGGGTTGTCACAGCCTAATTGTACCAATATTCTAAGCCTCCCTGGTCAATGTCTTCGGTACCCGATACAACGGCGCTTCTACGCCGTGTTGACAGGGGCCGACGAGTTATTGTATGTGTTTCTAATGAGGTACAGGTGCATGGCAGCACAAATGAAGGTGCTTTTTGACTCGACGTGGAAGGAGAGGAAACTTGTGGGAAAATCAATCGATATTTTTTCAGCACTGGAACCCAAGTTGGTGACTAGAAAACCACTGCATAGTTCTAGTTATCTTGTTGCGACAGATGTTTATTTAATTTCTAATTTAGTAGTTTATTATTATTATTTAAATATTAAAGTAAGTAAGAAAATTTATTTATTTGAATATTAATTTGTATATTATTAAAAGATCAATTTATTCTTTTTCTCGTTAAAAATAATAAAAACTATTTATTAAGGTAGTTAATAAAAAATTTAAAATTATTAGAGTTTATATGTCTCTTTTTAAAAATTTTAAAATTCAAATGTTCATTTATTATTATTAGTAGTAGTAATTGTTTTACTGAAAAGGTATCACAAAAGCGTACACTTTTTTACTAGTGATACCACATTAATTTATTTAATTCTAAAATTAGACTCTATCTAGGTTACTAAATATATGAATTTCCTCCTTCCTTATCATTTCTCTTCATTTCTTTATTTATTTATTTTTCCTAATCTTCTTCGAAGGATGAAATAGATCAGCTTTGGCGTTCATTTTGTCCTACTGATTCTACAGAATTGGACATTTTGGGTGTTCACGACTCTGAACTCCAGAGTGATCAGTCTCCATCTAGGTATGGTCTATTTGTTAAGATTTGTACGCGGAAGGCTTATCACGGAACGCATTCAAATCTACCATGACTACTCTCTGGAAACCTTTAAAAGATCTTGTTATCAAATGGCTTGAATATGATGAGTTTTTGTGCGAAATTTAGTTGTCTTGAAGATCGGAAATGTGTTTTTGTGACGGAACCATAGAAATTTAATCGTTTTCTACTGGTTTTTCAGATTGTTTCTACAGATACGATCACCTCTTCCTTGGATTTTCACTTTGCTCCATCTTGGATCCAAGTGCATGGATTACCATTTTTTTATATGACATCTCTACGAACTAATCGAAAACAAAACCAATTAATTTTTAGAAGTTGATGTGGATAGCAATGGTTCTTGCTGGGGTTCTTTCCTTCGAATTAAGGAACGTGGAAAATCTACAAGCCTCTTTGGAAACGGTTGTAAATTAATTTGAGGACCTCAAATAGAATTTTTTTCAATTTCCTTAAATGTGAGAAGTTATTGGATTAAACCAAATTTATTTAGGAAAATTTTAAATTATTTTATTTAAATTAGTATAAGAGATTCCTAAAAATAGTCTCTTTGTAGGATTTATCTTATTAGAGGTAGAGTCTAAATTATACAATAATTAAAAATACAAGTTCAACAAAAAATAAGATATCACTTACTATATAAAGAGGTTAGAGGACCAATGAAAAGAACTATGTGAGAAATTATGTTATGGGTCACATAGAAAATACTTAGAGTATTATTGTATTTTATGTTATAAGATTGTAGTGGATAATTTTCTTAATTAGGGTGAACCATATTAAATTTTTTGAGTTCTGTTGGAAAATTGGTGATTCAACAATTTTGGTTGGACAAGAATTGAGATTAATACCAAAGTGGAGAGTCACAAGAAGTCAAGAATGTGTGGGACATATATGAAGAAGTCTAGGACGTGTGGGACACGAAAAGGGAAGTGAAACAGGACTCAAAGACGCGAAGGAAAAGAAGAAATCGCGGGGAGCTGCCAGCGCCGCGGCGCTCAAAACAGAAGACCAGCACCGCAGCACTAGGCGCGAGAAGGGCCAGCGCCACAGCCCCCAAAGACGAGCGCCGCGGCGCCAGAACGCGTGGAAAAGTCCGTTTTGGTTCGGGATTTCAAGTTTTGGGAAGTTTTAGACTTCCAAAACAAGTGGACTCTTACTCCAACAAGGAAAAGGGTTTGTAGGCACGAAATACACCCTATATAAACACTTATAAATCCTTGTTTAAGATCAAGCATCTAAGGTTTCGAGATGTAACCATAAGAGAGAATAGAGGAGCTAGTTAGGCACTAAGTGCGTGGTGCACTAAGATGTAACCTTTGGGGGTATTTTCTTCTTTAGGTTCTTTGAGTGAATAAAAGAGAAACACCATAGATCCTTTTGGCTTAGATGCTCGGGCTATTCTTATGTTTCTTGTAAAAATCTCTTATGAGGAGATACGAAGAGGTCTTAGGGAGTCATAATGATCAAGGGTAGATACTTAGAGGTCTCTATTGGAGATACTAAGGTGTCTTGTGGGATCATTGATGATGTAAGAAGATACTTTGTGATCTATTTCAATGGGAAGAAGCTGGATCATGGATCCTCCGTGAACGTAGGCAATTTGGGTCGAACTACATATATCTTGTGTTTTGTGATTGGTTTATTTTCTTTATCTTTATTGGTGTGTTAATCTTATGTGTTCTTGCTTATGGTGTGAGTTATGATTTTTCGCTACGCATAGGGTATCAAGGTTGTGGTTTAGTTGATGCCATAGGGGTGTCAAATTAAAGTGCATGACTTGATATTCTCAACAAGTTCTTTGCGTGATTTATTAATCTTAATATTTGATATCCTTCTACTACATTTTCTAAACATATTATAAGAGCTAATAATAATAAGTGGTATCAAAGCAAGATTAAAGACCTTAGAGTGAATAGGAAAACCAAGCCAAAAAACTAGGAGCCAAAAAGGAGTCAAAGATAGGTCAAGTTGAAGATATTGGTTATATCAGGGTTAACATATATCGCAAAGTCAAAGAAAGTAAAGACAAATTTTAATAAAAAAAATTAAGGTCAAATATATCTTCTTTAAGAAAAAAGAGACAATGAGCAAAGTTGCATTTGTATAAGTAGTATCCATTAGAAGCTATAAAAAAAAAAATCCTTGATTAGATTGATGGAGCACTCTAAATTATATAGGAATGAAGTTATCCCAATAATTAAAATTTTCAATTGAGTTTAAAAATAAAAATTAAAACTCATTTAGACGAATCTAGCAAGTTGCTAGATTCATCTCAATGAGTTTTATCTTTTATTTTTAAACAGTCTTTCTTAAAAAAAAATACACACAATGAGTGCGTGTGAAAACAAAATTCCTATAAAAGTTATAGGTGGTTTGATTCTTATAAAAAGCCCTAAGTGAGCATGATGTATAGTCTCTATGAATAGACAAACTAGAAGAAAGTAAATCAATCATGATCTACTAAAGAGCTATGAAAGTTTGGTTTAAATGAGACAATGTTGGATTAAACCAAACTTATTTATAAAATGCCTAAATTATCTTATTTGAGTTGGTTTAGGAGATTTCTAAATTAGTAGTCTTCTTTTAGTATTTAGCTTATTTAAGGTAGAGTCCAAATTATACAAAGATTAAGAATACAACTTTAATAAGGAATTAAATATCACTTACTATTTTAAAAAAGTTAGAGGATTAAGAAAAAAACTATGAGAGAGAAATTATATTAAGGGTCATATAGAAATTACTTAAAATACTTTTGTATTGTATGTTATAAGATTATAGTGAATTATTTTCTTATTTGTAGATATAGTTTAAATTAGAGTGAATTGTGTTAAATTTTTTGTGTTTTTTATGTGATTTATTGATTTAAATATTTGATATGCATCTACTATATTTTATAAACAAGTTATATAAGAGCTAAAATACTAACATAAAGAACATAATTATTTAAGTTCCTTTAAATATAAGAAGTTGCCTAAATTTTGTGCTTTATGCAAATTAGTTAGCCACATATTTTAATTATGCAGTGGTGATTTTTTGTATATACTTTGTAAACTTGAGAACCATAGATTTAGTTATTCCTTCAAGGTTGGTCCCACTTCCTCAAAAAATCAATTTGCAAGCAGTTTGGGTTTAGGGTCTAAATAAGGCTAGCAAGAGGCGAGTTAGGGTGGGGTTCACATTCCTCATCCCCCATACCCTTATAGGGTGAGACTCTCTATACCCGCCCCATACTCGATTTATTTAATTCAAATTCAGGGTGGGGAATCCCCATAGGTACTTATACCTGACTTGTTTTTATTAATATTTTAAAATACTCTTTAACTTGTACTAATTTAATTTTGTAAGATAGTCTTTCACCACGTATAACTATAATATACCCAAAAATAAATATCTCAAATGAATTATCTTGAAATTCTATATCTTAAAGTTTATATTCTGATAATCAAGAAACTTCATAAAGTTGAAATACCAACATCATAAAACTGCTACAAGTAGACTTTTTATCTTTTGATTTAGAGTTTTATATAATAATAAGTCAATTTTTAATAAATAAATAAATTTATGGAATGCTTAATAAGAGGCCAAATGTGACCAGGTAAGTTTCTTCATTCTTCAGTTTAATTTCCTATATGATACTAAATAAATAGGTTTAAGAAAAAGTTTGTAATGTTTATATTTTATCAACATTAAACAAGGAGAACTTCTTTTTATTTCAATAAGAAAGAATAGTTTTTAATTTTTAAAGGAACAAAGGCTATTATAGAGTTTTTCTTAATTGTGTTATTATATCGAGTTTTTGGGTTGGGTTTGGAGTAACCAACCATCCTCGTCCCTAACCCGAATTTAATTTGAGGATAAATTGTTTTTCCCATACCCATCACATTCCTAAAATATGATAAAAATGCAATCCAAAATTTGGCCCATTTGAGGCGAGTCCCCGCAGCGCCTAGACCTTATAGGGAATTGCCACCCCTAGGTTTAAACATCATATTGGATCCCTTTCATCGACTTTATCAACATTATCTCTAAGAAACTCTTTCTATTCTTCCTTAAATTACTACATTATATCACACTTTATTCAGTTCGTCACCAAGATCGAATATTTTAGTAAAGCCTTCTACTTAGACTAACGTGCCGCCTATCAATACTTCTCTGAATTCTTCGTCCATGGTAACATGAAAATGTTTTACATGTCTTTTTCATGTAATTCTTCTCTACTAGTCTCTCTAATTGATTTACACAAACTACTTATGACAAATATATCTAATCCAGATCACCTTGAACAAACATATGTTGAGTTGTTGTCCCACATAAGAAATGAGTGGGAAGATAAATGATTTTATAAAGAGAAAGGCAAAACCACCTAATAAACTAGTCTTTTGGGTTGGATGTTGGACCTTTTGCCCAATCCTTTAATAATGGTATCAGAGCTAGAAGAATCTCACTTGAATAAAAATGGCAAGTGGGATGGTTTCTTTCCAAATCTCTACATTTAACGAGCTTAACTATGATACTTAGAGCATTAAGATGAAGCCTTTATTGGCTTTCAAGATACTTGAGAGATTATAGAGAAAGGCTATAAGGAGCCACAAGTGTTGGGTTATATGGTTGGGCGAATTTACTTAGGGTTCTTGCATGTGGGTTTGTGTTCATCATACAAACAATATACATATCTCATACATACATGTGCACAGCGGAAGATTGAATACAATGAACACAGAAAATAACATTTTATTTAATTGAAATTCGAGATTGAGAAATCACCAATGAAGCCTTTGGATTAATTTTCTTTGAAGTCCACCATGAAATGAATCTTTGATCAATTCTAGCAATCAACAAGGGTGGGTTTGATTGTCTAGAATGGCAGCATCTTAATCCAGCTTTTGTGTTTAACACTTAAACATTTTTCAAAGTTAAACCATTTAACTTAATTAAATTTGTTTTTCCTTTTATTCAACTCTTGAATAAATAAAACAAATCTTGTTTTTAGTTATTACATTTAGTAACCATTAATTCAATTTGTTTTGTTGTTCTAACACTTAAAACACAAAACAAACAATTTCAATTTCTCAAATTGAATTGGCTCCCAAAATGCAAAACCTAAAAAACTAAATCCTTTTTGAATTTCAATTTCATTTCACTTTATATACAAATGAATTAATTCCAAACTAATTTGAATTTCATTTGCATTTCATTTGGCTTAACCTAACCTTAGTTAACATTTAACCTTAGTTAGATTATTTTAACTTAACCTTTAAGTTAATAAATATTTAATTAATTTAACCATAGTTAACTAACTTAACCATGGTTAGGTTAACCTTTACTTAACCTTTAAGTAAGGTTAACTTAACTTAACCACTTGGTTAACTTTTAACCTTAGTTATGTTAAATTAATTTATTTAACAATTAAATAAATAAATATTTATTTTAATTATTTAACAATTAAATAATCATAAAGTGAAATTACTATTATATCCTTACTCGGTTACCAAGTTAACCTAAAGTGGGTCCCACCAATTTAACCACATACTTTAGTTAACGTAACCTTAGTAATTGCTGAATTATACTGTATTGAACAATTCAATACGGTACACTGCCCAAGTGCTCAAAGAGTACATTTCATATTGGGACTCAATAGGTCTACACCCGATTTGTCAAATGGAACTGTTCCATTAATCCGTAATCGATGCCCCACGCACACGTTACGAATATTACAAATCAGCGTGTCAGACCATACAAGTTGAGGTCATAACGTATACGTATAATCCTTCCATCATTTATATCCTGGATGTGCGGGGATATAGATCAGCACCGTCAAATCCCCATTTGCTCATCCATAAACTTATCTCCAGATTCGTATCTCGATAAACAATATACGCAAACACTTTTGCTATATTGTTTAACCCTATGGGAAACTCTTTTCCCGGGTTTATGCTTGTGGCCACAAGACTTTATGAAATACAATCTCGGAGCATCGGATATACAACTTACCTACGTAAGCTGACGGATCCCGTATCTACGCACACCGGACTCCATGAGCATCGGACCATACCCAGCGACACATAGCGGTCAGACCATGAAAGGTCTCTGACATATGTGGAACCAAAGCATGATGGATCACTCACAAGACCACCGTGGCGCTCAGGTCAAAGGACCACGAATACTACTCAACTCGAGAGGACCTTCCTTTGATGGTGTCATAGGATATCTATTGGGGTCCTCATAAGTCTGTTCAGTATCCAGTCCTGACTGGATACCCGCATGCCTATACAAGCTCTAAGCTCATGGTCAGCTAAGAACAACCATCTGAACCAGTCAGATATAGACATACACTAATCTATATATAGTGAATCACCGATAGACCCGCATTAGTGATTATAGATCAGGAACATTATCTTTGAGACATACTTACATAATGATATTTCTTAACACCTATTGCAACTCTTTGCAACTATATCATTACAAGTATACTCTCAGGTCTTTGTCCCATTATAGACAAGGTTCTAACTCTTTAGACCTTGCTGACTCTTATAAACTGATAACTATTAACAGTGCTAACTATTAGCATTTATAACTCTCAGCTTTGATAACTATTAGTTCTGATCTAAACTCCTTTAGACCAGATCTGAACTCTTTCAGATCAAACAATGTCTGTAATGTTACAAGCATTTTACCATATTAATATGATATTAACAATCTTTATTCGAAATGTTTATTGTATAAATATTAACAATTAATATTCATACAATATTGGAATGGCACGTGAGCACCAGCTCCAACAAACTCCCACTTGCTTCAGTGCCATACGTACTGGTATCTCATACCAATACACTCCACGTGTTTCTCAAACACTATAGGAGTTTAGGCTTAGGGGGGTTCGCTACATCCAAGGATTATTCCCTAGATTTTATTACAACTCTTATTGCCAAGAACTTTCTAATTATATGATTTTCAGAGTTCACATGATTAGAATACTGGTGTGCCTTATGGCTTCTCGGCTTAAGCAATTACCGTTATTTTGCAATATAGTGGGATAGGATCCACTGAGCTTGGAACTATTCAAAGCTCTGCAATTAATTTTGAATATCCATAGTACTTTCTTTGCTGACTTCTCAAGCCGCAACATATTCTACCTCCAAGGCAGAATTACCTGTGGACATTTACTAACAATCATTTAACTAGCTCCGGTACAGATAAAGAGAAACACATAACTAGATGTAGACTTTCTACCATTCAGATCAAACGTAAGTCTGAATATATGTGTCCCTTCTTTTGTAAGAAACTTTCTTCATATTTTATAAACTTATCCTCTATACTTCTCAAGTATTTTCAGATATGTTTCACAACCATTTAATGATCGTGATCTGGATTAATTAGATACCAGCTTGTAACACTTACAACCATCTAAATCCAGATTTCGTACATTAGACGGTATGCATTAATCTATTTCTAGCTAATGCATCTGAGATGTTAGACACTCTAACTCTCTCATCTTCTTCCCGAGGACACTTCCTCTAAGAAAGATGAATGCCACTTCTAAAAGGGACTTTAACTGTCTCACAGTCAATCAAGTTGTACCTTTTCATGGACTTATTCTATATACGAAGTTTGAGAGAGTCTTATTAGCTTCCTAGCTATATCTCCATAAAGCTTTATACCTAGTATATAGGAAGTCTCTCTCAAATCTTTTATGAAGAAGTTCTTTACACAGATAACACTTATCTGATTTACTTGCTATACTCCAATCATCGTTTCCAATATTGAGTATATACTTTCCACTTTAGAGAACTAAAAAGATAATTATACTCCCACTGCCCTTTCTGAACACACACGCTTCCTCTTTGTTCCTGATAAAACCAGACTTTCTGATTTCATCATTTAAACAAAGATTCCAACTTTGGAAAAACTGCTTAAGTCCATTAATGGACTTCTTTAATTTGCACATTATATTAGAAGTTAGGCTTGGATGCAAAAACATCAAGTTGTTCTCTGCATATCTCTTGTTGGAGATATACTTCCCAGAACACCTTATTTACATTTATAAGCCAGTCCTCATAATCATAATATGCAGCAATAGCCAACAAAATCCAAATTGACTTTAGTATGGTTACTGATGAAAAAGGTTTCCTCATTATTGATCCTAGATCTCTGAGTGTAACCTTTCAACATTAGTCAGGCCATGAAGGACCATTCCTTCAGATAGGGCCCACATTGCTTCCTCTGCATAAACTGATTTACTGCTGATAGAAACAGTTTCTACAGGAAGCACAACTAAGTCCTAGACTTAATTGTCATACTTAGAGTCAAATTCGAATTTTATGGTATCTTGTCATCAATAAAATCTAAATTGACTTTAGCATGGTTACTGATGAAAAAGGTTTCCTCATTATTGATCCTAGATCTCTGAGTGTAACCTTTTAACATCTATCAGGCCTTGAAGGACTATTCCTTCAGATAGGGCCCATACTGCTTCCGCTACGTAAACTGATTTACTGTTAATAGAAACAATTTCTACAGGAAGCTTAACTAAGTCCTAGACTTAATTGTCATGTGTTGAGTCAATTTCAAATTTTATGATATCTTTTTATTTTCCCGAATCGATGTCAAACATCGTCTCTTTATAAGTTAAAGGATCCTTTTCTTCAACTAAGAAAACATCAAGGGCACCTTCAAGTATCAAACATACCTAAATGATGGCCTTGATATCCTTTTGGACCTACGAACTTAGTGTGTTAAAGGTATTTCACTCATTTGAAATTAAAATTCCATCGTTGGTTCATCTATATTTAGATTGACTTCATCAAGTTCAATCTTTCTATAATCTCCACAATCCATGAGAAACGCTTTCTCTAGGAATGTGACATCATGAGAAACGAACATATTTCATTCATCTGAATTATAGAATTGGTATCCCATTTAAATACTTGGGATACCCAATGAACCGATGCTTGTACCGTTGGATACAAGTTTATTCTGTTGCATAACTCTTATGAAAACAGAATAACACTAAGTCTTAACATACTTAAGACTCGTTTCCTATTTAGTTTATATCTCATATAAAGTAGCAGGAACGATTATGGAATTATTTAATAAGTGAGTAGCAGATGCTAAAGTATAACCTCATAGATATTTTTAGATGATCAGCGATTCTCAATATCAATCAGACTGTATCTAATATAGTCCGATTCCTCATTTCCTAAACATCTTTATGTTGAGGAGTATCTGGAGGACTATGCTGAGAGAGAATCATATTCTCTTTAAATAATTTATGAATTCACTGATTATGTATAAATTACTTCGATCTAATCGAAAGCACTCAATATACATAAGGGTTTGTTTCTTTACTTTCATTGTCAGAACATTTTGAACACTTCGAAATTATTCTGACTTGCGTTTCCGAGAAACACATGTCTATATAGTGACAATCACTATAAAGACAATGAAGTATCGAAATCATTTATTACAGTAAGATTTATTGGACTAAATACATCTATATGTACCAGATCCAATAAACCAGTGGTTTGGCGTCTTACACCTACATAAAGATTCGGCCATATTCTTTTGAATTCATAATTCATAAACTAGTCAATGTACTATAGTCAGATCAAATATCTGACCATCCTTAACTAGCTAGGATAGTCGTCTCACGACTACATGACCTAATCTTATACATACCACTATTCATTATTATTTAAGTTGCTGAAATACTATATATTCTGTTCACCTCTATACTTATAACATTTCCTGTTGTATATAAGATATAACGGCCATTCATTAACTGACATTCAGTTAGTAAATCATTATCATTATCACAAGGAACTATTTCCGTATTTTTATGATAACCCTCTCTGTCAACTACAGGGAGTGATATGATTTACCTAATAATGTTTGGCACGTAATAGTAATTATACAACATTAATGCTGTTACTAGAAATAAGAAGTAACTGTGAAGTCTTAACGGCTACCACGTTCAGGAAATCTCTATTACCTACGTGAAGCTGAACTTCTCATTTCTTAGTAATCAAGCATTTCTCAAATCATGCAACATCTTGCAGATATGATAATAACAAGCGGTATCTCATACCCTTGCAGAGTTAACATCAAATGCTAATGAAATGTTAATTTTTGGTCAAACAGATATCTAATGAGTCAATCTTTCTTAAGTGAAGGTGCGATGAATAGTAACATTTACTATTTCAAACCTTATAACAGTGGAAACACTTTCCATTATGACTTTTCTCTATCTGTGGTTTAGTAATATCAAATATTATTGAATCTAGAACTATTCTTAGATTCATAAGCAAGTCTTACATATTTTATTCAGTACCCTATAGTTATTGGTATTTGTTCAAGATTAGTAACGGATTGCTCGTACTCATCTTATCTCTATAAGACAATCTTATCTCTATAAGACAAGTATCTTATCTCTATAAGATAATCATCTTATCTCTATAAGACAAAATAGGAGATGCGTAGCAGAACATTTCTTTATCGTTAATAAATTACGTTTTAGATCATGGGTATAACTGTTATACATTTTTTAATCTAAAAAACGCCCTCCCACTGCTTTACTTAATCCCTTTAATCTCTCAAACGGGATAAGATAGTATAATATTTTAAACTATACAGCGGGAAGTGGATCCCATTGGGGTTTTACTCCAGCCTCACGCTAAAGCAATATTGGCCTTTATAAATCCAACAGGTAGACAACTCTTGTCAATTGTATCTCATACAACTCTTACTACTGATCCTAAATACACATTACCCTCACGCTAAAGCAATATTGGGTAACTGTATTTCAGATTAACTCATCAATGCTCAAATATATGTTACTGACACTATCCTCACGCTAAAGCAATATTGGATAATATGTTCGCATATATTTGATTCATCTTATGTTTTACCGGCATTAGACCAAGTCACACCGACCAAATCCCTCACGCTAAAGCAATATTGGGAAAGACCATAGTGACCCATCTCACACCGTATTGACAAGACGGACCATTTAAAATATTATCACATAATATAATAAATTTCAATCTAATTAAGAGAGATTTTAATTACAGGCTTTCATATTATATGCGCTCATCACATGAGAGGTTATTCTCAATCAATTATTCATTTCTGTACAAGCACAACTAACCCCCACCAGTGGGGCCCCCATTGTGGTTACAAAAATAAATAAAATAATAAAAATATTATTTTCTTGGTTTATCATGTAAACTAATAACCCTTATCATTACATCTCATAAACCCCCACATGCGGAAAAATAAAAAGATTTTTTTTTTTTTTTTTTTTAGTGTAAGAACGCCGCGGCGCTGGTCTTATAGCGCTGCCGCGCTAGGGCTTCACAAGCCTCAGCGCTGCGGCGATGACTTACTAGCGCGGGCGCGCTGGAAGCAGTGCTTCCCGCGCTGGGGCGCCAGAAAACCAGCGCCCTCGCCCTTGTCCAGCGCTGGGGCGCCAAACAATCAGCGCCCCTGCGGTACTTCAGCGCTGGGGCGTCATACGCTCAGCGCTCCCGCGTTCATATGAACGCTGCCGCGCTGGACCTTAGCGCTGCAGCGTTCCAGGTGCTGTTTTTCACTGGTTTGCATTTTTAACACTTAAAATGCACCCCAACAGCCCCGGAACTTGTCCTACAACTTAGCCAACACTTAGCTAACACTAAAAAATCACCCATAACAACACAAATTGCTCTGATACCAATTGTTGGGTTATATGGTTGGGCGAATTTACTTAGGGTTCTTGCATGTGGGTTTTTGTTCATCATACAAACAATATACATATCTCATACATACATGTGCACAGCGGAAGATTACATACAATGAACACAGAAAATAACATTTTATTTAATTGAAATTCGAGATTGAGAAATCACCAATGAAGCCTTTGGATTAATTTTCTTTGAAGTCCACCATGAAATGAATCTTTGATCAATTCTAGCAATCAACAAGGGTGGGTTTGATTGTCTAGAATGGCAGCATCTTAATCCAGCTTTTGTGTTTAACACTTAAACATTTTTCAAAGTTAAACCATTTAACTTAATTAAATTTGTTTTTCCTTTTATTCAACTCTTGAATAAATAAAACAAATCTTGTTTTTAGTTATTACATTTAGTAACCATTAATTCAATTTGTTTTGTTGTTCTAACACTTAAAACACAAAACAAACAATTTCAATTTCTCAAATTGAATTGGCTCCCAAAATGCAAAACCTAAAAAACTAAATCCTTTTTGAATTTCAATTTCATTTCACTTTATATACAAATGAATTAATTCCAAACTAATTTGAATTTCATTTGCATTTCATTTGGCTTAACCTAACCTTAGTTAACATTTAACCTTAGTTAGATTATTTTAACTTAACCTTTAAGTTAATAAATATTTAATTAATTTAACCATAGTTAACTAACTTAACCATGGTTAGGTTAACCTTTACTTAACCTTTAAGTAAGGTTAACTTAACTTAACCACTTGGTTAACTTTTAACCTTAGTTATGTTAAATTAATTTATTTAACAATTAAATAAATAAATATTTATTTTAATTATTTAACAATTAAATAATCATAAAGTGAAATTACTATTATATCCTTACTCGGTTACCAAGTTAACCTAAAGTGGGTCCCACCAATTTAACCACATACTTTAGTTAACGTAACCTTAGTAATTGTTGAATTATACTGTATTGAACAATTCAATACGGTACACTGCCCAAGTGCTCAAAGAGTACATTTCATATTGGGACTCACTAGGTCTACACCCGATTTGTCAAATGGAACTGTTCCATTAATCCGTAATCGATGCCCTACGCACACGTTACGAATATTACAAATCAGCGTGTCAGACCATACAAGTTGAGGTCATAACGTATACGTATAATCCTTCCATCATTTATATCCTGGATGTGCGGGGATATAGATCAGCACCGTCAAATCCCCATTTGCTCATCCATAAACTTATCTCCAGATTCGTATCTCGATAAACAATATACGCAAACACTTTTGCTATATTGTTTAACCCTATGGGAAACTCTTTTCCCGGGTTTATGCTTGTGGCCACAAGACTTTATGAAATACAATCTCGGAGCATCGGATATACAACTTACCTACGTAAGCTGACGGATCCCGTATCTACGCACACCGGACTCCATGAGCATCGGACCATACCCAGCGACACATAGCGGTCAGACCATGAAAGGTCTCTGACATATGTGGAACCAAAGCATGATGGATCACTCACAAGACCACCGTGGCGCTCAGGTCAAAGGACCACGAATACTACTCAACTCGAGAGGACCTTCCTTTGACGGTGTCATAGGATATCTATTGGGGTCCTCATAAGTCTGTTCAGTATCCAGTCCTGACTGGATACCCGCATGCCTATACAAGCTCTAAGCTCATGGTCAGCTAAGAACAACCATCTGAACCAGTCAGATATAGACATACACTAATCTATATATAGTGAATCACCGATAGACCCGCATTAGTGATTATAGATCAGGAACATTATCTTTGAGACATACTTACATAATGATATTTCTTAACACCTATTGCAACTCTTTGCAACTATATCATTACAAGTATACTCTCAGGTCTTTGTCCCATTATAGACAAGGTTCTAACTCTTTAGACCTTGCTGACTCTTATAAACTGATAACTATTAACAGTGCTAACTATTAGCATTTATAACTCTCAGCTTTGATAACTATTAGTTCTGATCTAAACTCCTTTAGACCAGATCTGAACTCTTTCAGATCAAACAATGTCTGTAATGTTACAAGCATTTTACCATATTAATATGATATTAACAATCTTTATTCGAAATGTTTATTGTATAAATATTAACAATTAATATTCATACAATATTGGAATGGCACGTGAGCACCAGCTCCAACAACAAGATGCGGCATCTCTTTCTCAAGCACAAAAGGAAGCTTTGAAGGCAACAAGAAAGCTGTCTACACTATCTATTAAGCCTTAGATGATGATGGTTCTGAGAAGGTTACCAATGTAACTACCACTAAAGAAGCATAGGAAATACTTCGTACTTTTTATAAAAGAGTGGATAAAATGAGGAATGTACGTCTTCAAACTTTAAGAGGTGAGTTTGAATCTTTACATATGAAAGATTCAAAACATATTTCTGAATATTTTTCTAAAGTATTGGTAGTAGTTAACCAATTAAAAAGAAATGGTGAGAGTTTAAATGATACACTTGTAGTGGAGACAATTCTGCATTCTTTAGATCCAAAAATTGAGAATATTGTTATAGCTATTGAAGAGTCTAATGATTTGAAGAATATGAGCATTGAAGAACTTATGAGATCTAACAAGCCTACGAAGAAAGGAAAAAGAAGAAAAAGGAAGCATTATAGCAAATTCTTCAAACAAAGTTTAATTATAAAGAGAAAGATGAAAGCACCAATAATAAGAAAAGCCAATATAGAAGAGGTCTTGGTAAAGGCTTAGTAAAAGAGGTTTCAAGGTAAAAAAAAAATAGAGAAGAACAAAGACAAGTTTCATTTCCTACAAAAGTACGTGGGAGGGGATATAATTCAAGGTAAAGGTATGACCTTTCTCATGTTAAATGCTATAATTGCTAAAAGTTCAGGCATTATGCTTAAAATTACAAGGCCACTAATAATGTTAAAGAGAAAGTAACTTTTGTAGAAAATAAAAATCAGTATGGGTTTACTTTCATGTTGGCATACAAAGGAGGAGGAGATGATGGAGAAATGATTACTTGGTATCTTGACATTAGGCTAGCAATCACATGTATAGGAGTAGAGACATGTTTATAGAACTTGATGAATCAGTAAATAGCAATGTTACAGTTGAAGATAATTCTAAAATTTCAGTGAAAGGAAAAGGTGAAAATTTAATTAAATTAAAAAATAGGAGGCACTAATTTATTTCTAATATTTTTTATGTGCCCAATATGAAAAATAATATTTTAAGTATGGGCTAACTCTTAAAAAAAAGCTATGATATTCATATAAAAGATAATAGTTTTTCAATAAAAGATGGTAATAATGTTTTAATAGCCATAGTGCCAATTACTAAAAATATAATGTTTTTATTGAAAATTAAAATGATGTTGCAAAATGCCTAAAGGCATGCTTTGAAAATTTATCTTGGCTATGGCACTTGAGATTTGGACACATTAATTTTGATGGCCTTAAATTATTTTCGAATAAATAAATGGTAAGAAGATTGCCTTCTATTAATTACTTGGATCAATTGTGTGAAGGATGCTTGTATGGAAAGTAATTTAGAAAGTACTTTCTAAAAGACTCAAAATCAAAAGCAAACAAGCCACTTGAACTTGTTCACATCGACGTTTATGGCCCAATTCACCCAAGCTCTTTTGGAAAAAATAGTTATTTTATTCTTTTTATTGATAATTTTAGTAGAAAGACTAATAAGTATAAATTATATCTATTATTTTCTCTCCCTTAACTTAATTAATTGCTCATTTTAAAAATAATATTAGGCTTTTTATATGCTTTATTATTATTTTTGTAGGTTTAAAGTCAATGGAGCTATTATATGTAAAACATTGAGTTCCATTTACAATGCTTGTCTAATACTAGTAAGTTAAAAAATTTGAAGGATTATATAATGTGTATTACGTTGTTGTAGAAAGAAGAATTATACTAGTTGTGTTTCTAAACAAGTGTGTCACATATATTTACAGTTGGTTTCGTTAAACTTTGTTCTGGCAAACCAAATCTATGGCTCGTTCGGGCCTATTCAGTACCTAGTCCTTATTAAATACCTGTATGCTTATACGCACTTTCCTCTGAGCTCATGGTCTTCTAAGACTAACCATTTGGACCATCTAGATATAAACATACACTGATCTATATATTATAAGGTTTTCACTAATTGACCTGCATCAGTAAAGATAGGTCAGAAACATAAAGTTTGTAACATACTTGCACAATGATATTTTCTAGTGCTATTTGCAACTATGTCATTGCTAATATATTCACAGGTCTTTATCTCATTTCATACAAGGCTCTAACTCCTTAAATTTCACTTACTCTTATAATTTACTAACTCTTAGTAGTGCTAACTCTTAGCATTTATAACTCTGAGTATTTTTAACTCTTAGCACTGATCTAAGCTTATTTAAATCAAATCTGAACTCTTTCAGATCATACAATATTTGAAACATTACAAGAATCTTACCATATATATAATATTAATGATTTTATTCAAAATATTTGTTGTATAAATATTAAACATTTAATATTCATACAATATTGGAATGGCACATAAACACCATTTCCAACAATGAGATAGGATAGTAAGCAAATAATGCGATTTATAAAGTTGTGGGCCAAATGTGGGGCTTTAATAGCTCAGAGATAGGGGCGTGTGTAGAAACTTATGTTAATTAGATGATCATATGTTTAAATACGTAGTTGGTAGATTACATGATCGACCAATTTATGACGTGTATGTTATACTTGTATACAGGTATGTATAAGACCATCGTGCTATAATGCGATTAGAGGTAATAAAGAAGGCTCATCTTGGCATGACATTAAGAAGTTAATGAATATCCTATTCGTTGATATCTTAAGAATGTCATCAAAACTTGATGTGTTGTCTTGCGATTTAGAAGTAGTTAGAAAAATGGTAGGGCAAATACTGAGTATAAAAGGGGTAGGAAGAGTTATTGATCTGATTGGTGAAGATTCAAAACACAAAATGAAATGTGGAACACAAGTCGTTTCAATGCCTTCAATCATTGAGGTAAGTTCAGATGAGCATGATGATGTTGTTAGGGTATGTGCTTACGCATCATCCCTGTTTGTATGAATATCTATTTTGTAATATTTATACAATGCATATTATATTAAATCGCTAATAAATTTTATTAAAATGGTAATTAAGCTTGTAACATTATAGACATAATATGATCTAAATAAGTTCATATTTGGTTTAAAGAAGTTTAGACTAGCGCTAAGAGTTAGTAAAGTTGATAGTTATAAATGCTAAGAGTTAGCAATTATAATAGCCAGCGAGATCTAAAGAGTTAGAACTTAATCAATAATGTGACAAAGACCTGAGAATCTACTAGTAATGACATAGTTGCAAAGAGTTGCAATAGAGACTAAGAAATGTCATTATGTAAATATCTTCTCAAATAAAGAGTTCCTGATCTACGTTCACCAATGAGGGGTCTATTGGTGATACACATATATTAGTATATGTCTATATCTGTATTGTACAGATGGTTATTCTTAGTTAAACCACGAGCTTGGATGAAGCTTATATAGACATACAGGTATTCAGTTATAACTAGATACTGAACAGACTCACGAGGACCCCAATAGATATCCTATGAAACCGTCAAAGGAAGGTCCTCTCGAGTTGAGTAGTATTTGTAGTCCTTCGACCTGAGTGCCATGGTGAACTTGTGGGAGATCCACCATATTTTGGTTCCACGTATGTCAGAGACCTTTCATGGTCTGATCACTACGTGTCGCTGGGTATGGTCCGATGCTCATGAAATTCGGTATGCGTAGATATGGGATCCGCCAGCTCACATAGATGGGTTGTATATCTGAACTTCAAGATTGTATCTTGTAAAGTCTTATGGTCGTAAGCAATCAACCTAAGAAAGGAGTTTCCTACAGGTTCAAACATTATAGCAAAAGTGTTTACGTATATTGTTCATTAAGATACGAATCTGGAGATAATATAGTAATGGATGAAATTATCGAGATTTGACGGTAATGATCTATATCCCGTTCATCCTGGATATAATGACGGAAGGATTATACGAATATGGAGTAACCTCAATATGTATGGTCTAACGCGCTAATTTGTACTATCTGTAACGTGTGCGTGGGGCATCGATCACGAACTTATGGAAAAGTTCTATTTGATGAATCGGGCGTGGACCTAAGGAGTCCCAATATGAAATGTACTCTTTGAGTACTTGGGTAGCGCACTGTATTGAATAGTTCAATACAGTAAAATCCAGCAATTTACTAAGGTTACGTTAACTAAAGTATATGATCAGATGGTGGGACCCACTTTAGGTTTACTTGGTAACCGAGTAAGGACATAATTGTAATTTCACTTGATAATTATTTAATTGTTAAATAATTCAAATAAATATTTATTTATTTAATTGTTGAATAAATAATTTAAGTTTAACTAAGGTTAAGAGTTAACCATTTAGTTAAGTTAGATTAACTATACTTAATGGTTAAGTAAAAGTTAACCTAACCATGGTTAAGTTAGTTAACTATGGTTAAAATATTTAAATATTCTTTTAATTAACTAGAGTTAAGTGTTAACTATAGTTAGAATATTTAAATATTAGTTTAACCTAACTAGAGTTAAGAGTTAACTATGATTAGGTTAGATTAAATTCAAATTGAAATTAAGTGAAATTAAGTGTTATGAAATGAAATTAAATTCATTTGTATAAATAAGACAAATGTAAATTAAATTCATTAAGTTTTATTAATTTGAATTTGCAAAAATTAGGTCAGCCATTTCAAAGAGAGAAAAGAGAAATTGTTTTCTAATTAATGGATTCAAGAGTTGAATTCATTATTTTCTTTTAAGGCATAAAACTAATTTAGCAAAATAGGTTTTGATTAATTGATTAAGTGTTAATCAAAAAGAAAAAATCAAGAAAACAAGTTTAAGTAGTTAAACTTCTGCTGGATCAAAGGCTGTCATTCTAGATAATCAAACCCATCATTGTTGATTACTGGAATTGATCAAAGACAACATTTCGGTGGACTTTAACAATCTCCATCCAAAGGCTTCAAGGGTTATTTCTCAATTTTGTTTCTGTTAATTCCATTAATATACTATGATTGTGTTTACTGCAATATTTTAAGCTTCCGCTGCTTCATTATATGTATGAGATATGTATATATTATTGTTAAACATAAGACCTACATGCAAACACCCTAGAATGGACAACACCCAACAGATGTAAGGTTTAGGAACGAAAGTATGAAGGTTGAAAGGAAGAAGAATAATGTAGATGGTAATATCATGGAGCAAACAACACATATGTTATAGATGTTAGAATGGATTATGCAAGATAAAGGTGTTGAATCCAAAATTTGTGAAGTGGCATATCAGATAAAGAGAAAATTTCATATAATGTTTATTTAAAATTATTAATGAGAAGGTAGACAATATGATTACATAATTTAAAGATAGCACAAAGTAGGTGCATTTAACAAATAGGTAGATTATTTATTATTTGGTAGGAGAGCAAACTTAGTTGTGATTCCACACGCGTGACTGCTTGAGTTGGGGTATTAAATGCTTTCCATTATTACAATGTGAATACACTAGGGTTAGATTATCTATAAAGTGACACAATAGTGTGTAATGATCTCAAGAAACGTTATAGGACAAGTGCATTTGTTGTTTTGTATATTGTGGCAGATGAGGAAAATATAATCATCAAATACTTATTTGACACTAGTCAACCAATAGAGTACGGATATAATTGATGAAAGGTTATATTTATATAACGTACGGTTGATATGTTATTTGATATATGCAATGAGTGAGTTGTTAAAACGGCGGCGTTCAACATTGTAAATCAAAACATCATGCTGTCACTTAGGTTTAATAGATGGGTTAACAGTGAGGTTAGTATTCTTAACTTTTTTTATATCCAGGTGGTGCCATTATTGAAGTCATGATTTGTGTGTAATACAAAATTTGTTTAAACTTATTTCTATATAATACTTATACACATATAATTATAATGTTTGTTTGATATATTAACGATGGAGGAAAGAAGAAAAGATGGTTTCTTAAAGTGCAATTGGTTCTTATCTACATATTACTCAATCAGTTCTATTTCAATGACATCGTGGGGAACATATGTAATACATGTCCATTTATTGGTGTAACTTTTTGACAATGGAATGAATACATTAATAATGTTGTAGTAAGTTATATTATTAGGCACACAAAGGTTAAACCATTAAAGGGAATGAAGTAAATTCTGTGGACATTACATGTATGATTTGCAGCAATATGTAAAGGTAAATAGTGCATTGATATATACCTTCCATATATAATGGTAAACATAGTGATATTGTAATTAATGTCTCATAATATATACTAATGTATAGAATTTTATTCCAATCAACCTCGATGGATATCACTAGTACTTGTTGGTTGTCACTGTAGTAAAAGAACGTGTTGAAATCTGTGATCCCTTACTGAGCAAGCAAACATTGAGTTCCATTTATGACGCTTATGCAATACTAGTAAGTTAAAAAAAATTGAAGGATCATACAATATATATTACGTTGTTGTAGAAAGAAGAATTAAACTAGTTGTGTTTCGCAACAAGTGTGTCGCATATATTTACAGTTGGCGTCGTTAGACTTTGTTCTGGTGAACCAAATTTGTGGTTCATTCAGGCAAAGGTTAAAGTTTGACAAGTTTACAATTGCGATGAATAATAAAATGGTGAGGTAGAAAAATGACTTTGACTATGAAGTGTATGTGATAATGGTCATGAAGAATGATATAAACATTTTTGACAAAGCATACAAGGTAACTAATTATGTATATGTAGAAACCAGTAAATAATTTGAATAGTTTAAGTATGTCTTATTTAGTAGTGGGTAACTTATTTTCTTTGTACGTTTGGCAGCATGACTCGAAGGATGTTAGATGCAAGATGGCTTTGTACCTGGCATTTTCAAACATAAAAATACACGCCATCACCATAACTTGGATGATGAAGATATAGCCAATGAAATGAAGAAACTAGAGAGACGCTGCAATGAGAAGTCTAGACTTTATGGCTATAAGAGGCAAAAATAATTTATACCCATTAACATAAATTAACGATATTGTTAGGTGGTTTTACAATGCATTCCTCATTTGCAGTCATGCCATGATGGCTAGAAGACAATGTGTGATGTTAGAAATTGAATTTCCAAATATGTTCTTTAGCCTATACTCCATAGTTAGACTACAAAGTGGTAATTGAATGTGAAAACATAAAGGTGCATTAAGAGATTGTTGTGCCTTTTTTTTGGTTAAAACTTGATTGCATATCGATAGCATAGATGAGTATTACTCTATTTCAACATAGCTTGATTACACGTCAGAAATGTAACTTATACCATCCTCGAGTATATTAGTAGATGAATAACAAATTAGTGCTACTTGAAATGTGAAAATGTTACAGGTACATTAGGTATATTGTATACTTTGTTGTATGAAACCTAATTATATTTCAATGGCATTGATGATAATTACATATATCTGATATTGTTTAATTATATACGGGCATTGTATTTCATGGAACATTGTTGAGCATTGTTGAGTAATAGCAAAATATAATTACATAAAATGAAGTCCTTACATTCATCTACTAAAAACCTCTATTAAAATGTTTGCATAAAACAAAGCAAATGCAATGTAGCTAGAACATCAACAGTTATTGCACATCAGATGAGTCGTCAAGAAAGTCCATTACATTTGGATCTGCTTCGAAGATGCTTTCTCCAACAAGGTCATTGTTCATATAACGGTTGTTATCTTCAAAATACTTTACTGACCACCCACTATACCGATCAAGGATACCACTATAGTCCTTTGGTAGTTTACGATACTTGATCAAATTCTTCCTAAACCTGAATCCATGGCTGTATAACTAAGCTGTGGACACTACGACATGGCATTTATAAAGTATAAATTTTGAAAACTTAGTCAAAAACTATTGTTGAAGATCCAATTCATATAGTTCATATTGAAAGTGTACCGTATTACTAAGGTACATGCATGCGCAATGTGTTCATTATAATATAATTTATGCATCTCATACATTTATATTGCATAGCGGAACTGAAAATCTAATTTTTTTAGTGCAATAAACACATTTAAATTTTAAGTTTCATTAAACTAATAAAAGTGAGATTGAGAAATCACCTTTCAAGCCTTTGAAAATTGTTCAAAATGGAGTCCACCTTTAAGTGTTCATATTGGCAATTCTATGATCCAACTTGGGTGGGCTTTTGTCTCTAAAATGGCAACTCTAATTTTCAGTAATAATGTTTAACTCTTAAGCACTATTTTGGTAAAATACTTTAACCTTGATTTGTTTCGAAAGAAATAGAAATGTAATTTTTGAACAACTCTTATAAAATCCTAATTTCTTTTTCTTTCTCCTCATATAGCCTTAGCCAAATCTCAAGGCTTGAAGAAGAAGACGGTAACCCCTTGCTCTCTCTCTCTTTCGTGGCCTTATAAAGAAGAAACATTATGAGAAACTCTTTCTCTCTCTCTCTCTCTCTGTGGCCAAAGCAAAAAAAATGGCTTACTAATTTTGCTAATATTATGGCCTTATACCCCTTTAATTAATTAATCAAGACAAAAATAAATTTTTGTCTTATTAACCAAATCTAATGCCCGACCAATAAAATTTCTATTTAAGAATAACAAAATTGCAAAATCTCTTTTTACTTTTCATTCTTATTCATTTGAAAAGTAAGAAAAAAATCAATTTTTAAAACAAGAATAAACAACTTTTGTGTCCTTTTGAAATTTAATGGCTGGCCATGCCTTTTTCCAAATCTCATTTCATTTATTTTTCTCTATTTGGTCAAGAACAAGTCCTACAGCCATGTCAAAACCCATGCTCTATTGTCCCTTTGTTTGACTTATAACATTAATAAATAATAATAATTATTATTATTATTCTTATTATTCTTATTATTTTATTTATTTAAATCTATTTTGAATAAATAAACTAATTGATGTACTTAACACTTAAGTCTTTATAAGTGTACATTTCGAAGGATCCTAAAATAAATATTCGATTTGTTGGAATTTGTTGGATTGAACTATTCAATCCAGTATGTTGTCCAATGCACAAGGAGTACACTTAATATTGTGGGACTCCTTAGGTCCATGCCTGGTTTGTCAAATGGAACTCTTCCATAAGTTTGTGAATAATACCCCACACACACATTACAAATATTACAAAGCAGTGCATTAGACCATAAATACTGAGGTCATATAATCCTTCTATTACCTATATCTTAGAAGAGTAGAAATATAGATCATCTATTAGAGATGGTACTTACGTGTCATTCTAATATTGTATAATTATTAATTTTTTATTATTTATACAATAAATTGTAAGTGTATTGTGCATTGGGTGAATGTGTGTATTTTAATTTTTGAATATTTTACTTTTACACGTTTCACATGAAAAATTAACGTAGTGGATTAAAATACACACATATAAATTTCATTATACTTATTAGATTACAAATTATCCTTGAAGAGCTTGACAAGTGGCAAGTAATGATTGGTCATCACTTGTCACCTCATGCCATAACTTGCTACCACTTGTTAACCAAAGGCATGATGATGTATTATTATGGCTTGACAAGTGGCAAAGCAAGTGCCACCTTTAATTGTTAAATGACACATGTTCTTCAATTGTTGAACACGTGTAATTTATGGAAATTATTAAGTGTTTTATAGTGTAAATTATTGAATGAAAGGCCATGGCATCACCAAAGTAATAATAGTCAACCTATGAACCCTCATCACACTAGAACAAATTTGTCAATCTATTATTTGAATCTATAGTGTATTTGTAAAAGAAACTAGATCTGTAACTCTCTTCCCCTTAAGGTATGATAAACAAGTTTCGATATCTGAAACAATGAGTGTTACTCTTTTAAATACATCAAGCCTATTTTTTAAATCATTCCTCGTGTAACCTACATCTTGGTATTCACCAGATCGGTTAAACATCAAGGCATTTGCTGTGTCTATGTCCTATCCTAAAACCTTTTTATGGCTTCAATGAAATTGAACATGACACTGGGTAAAAACTTAATGCATATGTACGGTAATGAATTCAGTTGGTACCCATTGGCATGTTTTATTATATGAGCAAACTCATGTGTTTCCTATACCGTTGCATGATGGAGAGAAATCCCTGTGTCCAATCATGTATCTTCAAAAATTATTAAAGGTTTTATCACAGCAACTATTACTGCAAGCCTAAATGGCTGAATTGATGTAACTAATTGATGAATACTAGAAATTACACATTTAATAAGGGTTATACATCATTGTTTTGCATTACTAATACGTTAACTTTCATAATTTAAGTATGTTTACAATATTCTACCTAATTAGTTTTTAATTATTTTGTTGTAAGTTTGGTAAAATGGGCATAACTTTTTATCTAAGAATCCAATTAGAGTGATTCTTGATCCTATGAAAATTTGACCTTATTCACTAAAGTATTTTATTTCATAAGGAATTTATAATTCGATCATTTAGAGGGTAAAAAATGGCCTAGAAGAGTACTAATCTGCAGTATAGGCTAAGTTTAAATAGTCTTCAGTATTTGGCCTATAACTAGATAAATACGTATCTAATACATATGATAGACCTCAATTTGAAAAGTTGAGAAACTTATCTACAACCTTTTTTTTTTAAGTGGAAGCTAATTTGGACTACATCAATTTCAAATTGGACAAGTAAGTGAGTGCATTAATAATAATCAATGCAAATTAGTTGCATCTCTCTTTGACTTTTATCATTTAAGTGATTCCCTCCTTATTTTTCTTGTATTTTCCATGTTTTTCTATAAATAAATGGCCTATTTATGATTAAAGTATATAATTAGAGAGCTAAATTTTAGTCCAAAACACTTATCATTTGTATTATCTCTTTGTATTATTATTTCTTTTGTTTACTAGTCTAAAATTCATGTTATCTCTTCTTTCATCTTTTTTCTTTAATTTTCTTATGTCTAAGTAATTTTTATTTTGTTAAGGTAAAAGGGTAAAACTCTTAATAAGATAATAAGATATACTTAAACTCTTATTCTAGAATCTAATGTAACATTCTTAAGTTAAGTAAATTTATATATAATATATTTATTTTGTTTTACAATATTGATACCTTTTCTTGCAAAGTGGTGAATCTTAATTTATTGTAGACAATCTTTGTAGTTGGCACAATAAATCTTGAAATCATTTACAAGATTTATTGTAGATACCATTTTCTGTAAAGTGGGAGTCATGATTTATTGTAAACAAATATAAAAATTGGCATAATAAATAATTGAACTCATTTACAAGGTTTAGTATATAATAATTAAAAGAAATAAATACAAGTTAATATATAATGACGATGAACTTTAATTATTATATCTTCTGATTGGAACCTTCTTTGTGTAAGGATTCCAATTGAGTTATAAAGAGAGTTTAATATATTCTTATTTCATATGCCAAAAGTGAGTCCCCTAACCTTAACATTTATTTTAATTGGTTATTTGAATTATTATTTGGAAACATCTTATATTGCTTTATTTCATAGGCCAAAAGTGAGGTCCCTAACCCGTTCTCACTAAGTTATTTATTACTTTGACAATCCAGTACTTTGAAATAAACTCCTATATTCTAAACATGTCACTAATGAGTATTTAAACTGTTGTTATTTTTAGGGTTATCATGCTAGAAGAGGAGTATAGTATTGAGCTTATTTTAGGGAGAGAAACAATTGCAAGAGAGAATAAGATTTCTAGATAATGTCTCTTTTTGATTTCTTACCCCTATATATAGTGATGAAGGGAGAGCTCTATACTACAACTCCAAAGTAACTCATTAATCATACCTTCCATCAAATAAGTACTATTAATCTCAAACAACTAACTTATTAATTCTACAAGCCCTAATTAGACATGCATCAAATTTGGGTTAAAAGTTATGATTTCATTTTTGACCAAATTAAAGTTTATTGGTTAACAATTCGTTTACTGAAGGCAAGATGAACAGACTCTGATGCATCAAGCAGACCTTCAAAGTAACCGAATTAGACTAGTACCAAAGGTGAATAATGTGTATGTCGAAGTTATGGATCATGGACATGATTAAATGTGAACTAACGAACAGCCAAATAGTAAATTTCGTGAAACATACTTCAGCTATTTTCTTGGATTGGATATTATGGTTTTCCAAGGTGCAGTTTGTGCACAACGTGCTTCTGAGAGAAGTCATGACGGAGAATGTTGATGATGAGATATGGTTTATGATTGGTGACAAAAATTGTTAATTTTAACGGCAAAAGTTTGCTCTTATCACAGGACTACATTTCGGACCGCTTACTAAGCTAGAGGAGCACTTGAGTAATCGTAAGGTTCCCTGTGCTGGGTGTACACAATCAATGGCTTTTGGCACACAATGTAAAATTGGCCATAATGCTTTCGGCAATGAAAACAAACCAACCAACTACACAAGGAAGAATCATTTAATCTGTATACGTTTTCATTCGTCTTTTAAGTAAGTATGTTAATTTATTAATTTGCACGTGTTCCCTTCTAGAAAGGGGACATTTTAGTCACTCCTTTGTACACGAAATATTATCATTCTCTATTTATATTTTATCAATTGAGATATCTAGAAACAATATCTTTTTTATATATATTTTTCTTCATTTGAATTCGAACTGAATGCTTCTTCTATTTTTGTATTGTTTTTCTACACTAGATTTAATGACTAATTGCAAAATCACAACTAAAAAATAAAGACTAATTCATAAGTATGATACTTTGCAATATAAGTCATACTTGATAGAAATATTAGATTATATAGAATCAACAAATGAGATAGGTTTATTAACAAATCACAGATGAAAAAATGACAATAAAGAACGCATCTTAGTAATTGGAGTGTTATGATCAGTAACAAACTCATCTTTGCAAATATGGATATATGAAAGTGTATTCCCTACAGGACAGTTATATGTAAACAACATGAGCGACGAAGTATTCCTCGAATTCTGTAATGGATAACAAACACACCCCCTTCGGATATGTACTTGTAAAATGAGTTATTTAGTGTCCACGAATCGTCTAAAATAGAGGTGTTAATGAAGCTGTAACCCAGTGAACGGGAGCGTGAAACTAACTCCTGCAATAGTTATTTGACATGCCATGAAGTTCAAGCCGATGTTATTAGAGACAATGCTACTCCGATGTGTATGCCACTCTAAATGGGCTCTCCACACTTCATTACATTAATGAAATAAAGGGATCTCACCCTTTAAGCGTGCTTTAAACAATTCTAGTTCAAGAACTCGATGAGATTGATGGAGCTAGAATTGTAGCTTCCTATCCCAACAAGAATCGTTGTAGAAGCAACTTTTGCTTCCAATTATTTCTCTTAGCCTAATGAATAATTCTTAGTCTTGTAAAATAATGAACTAATTTATTGCTAAATCTTGGTTACGTTAATTGAACAAGCCCCCATTATATCACATTGTTTGCCACCCACTTAGCCAATCAAATTACTATTAGTGACCTTAATTTGTTAAGCATAACAAGGCTTTAATTTTGGCCACTTCATGTTTTCAAATTGCTTGGTGGCAAGTAGCTTGAGGTTGGCCGAATGAAGATGAAATTAGTGGCTATTTTCTATTTCAAAATCAATCCATGAAAGCATGATAAGGCAAAAGAGGCCACCTCATGCTTATTAAGAAATCATGGTGGCCATAAATTAAATTGGCCAAAATTTGAAGCATTATAATGCTTCATGCATTTTTCTTTCAAATAATGATAATGACTTGCTATGTGTCATCCATTACCAAGGCACTTCCATGTCTTGGCATGACATGTGGTAACTAATCAAGAGATGAAGTGGCAAGTTTCATTTTCCACTTGTCAACATCTTGGGCCTAACATCTAAGCGCCGTCAGTTTTTTGAGAGACCCTAAAATAATTTATGCTTTCCAAGATCTTTTCATATCGAACCATTCAATCCAGTATGCTACCCCAATGCTCAATAAGTACACTTTATCTGGTAAGTCTCCCTAGGTTCACACCCATTTTTCTTACAAAGCTTTTTATAAGTCTGTAAACAATGCCCCACATGAACGTTACAAAAATTACAAAACAACATGTTAAACCATACAAATTGAGGTTAATACATATTCATATAATCCCCTTGTTATTTATATCCTAGAAGAGCAGAGACATAAATCACTACCGTCAAGTCTCCATATACTTAACCATGAAATTATCTCTAGATTTATATTCTTATAAATAATATTCGCAAATATTTTTGTGATATTATTTATCCCACGGAAAACTATTTCTTAGGTTTATTACTTCTTGCCATAAGATTCCTTAGAATACAATCTTGGAGCATCAGGATATACAACTCACCCATATGAATTGATGGATCCCATATATCTATACACACCAAACTCTATAAACATCAGACCATACCCTGCAACACCCAGTGATCAGATCATGAAAGGTCTCTGACATCTATGAACTTAAGTATAGTTGATTACTTACAAGCCCACTATAGTGCTCAGGTTAAGGAATCATGAATACTACTCAACTCAAGATGAACTTTTTTTTTTTACTTTGTGGGATGTTTAAATGAAGTCCTCATAAAGTTGATGGATCCCATATATCTATACACACCGAACTCCATGAACATCAGACCATACCCTGCAACACCTAGTGATCAGATCATGAAAGGTCTCTGACATCTGTGAACTTAAGTATGGTTGATCGCTTACAAGCCCACTGTGGTGCTCAGGTTAAGGAATCATGAATACTACTCAACTCAAGATGACCCTTTTTTTTTTACTTTGTGGGATGTTTAAATGAAGTCCTCATAGAGTCTGTTCAGTACCCAGTCCTCACTGAATACCCGTATGCCTATATGAACTTCCACTGAGCTCATAGCTCATAAAATTAACCATTTAAATCATCCAGATATAGACATACACTGATCTATATATTGTAAAGTCTTCACCGACAGACCTGCATCAGTAAAAATAGATCAGGAATACTATATTTGAGAATATACTTGCATAATGATATTTTCTAACACTATTTTTAACTTTTTGCAACTATATCATTGCTAATATATTTTCAGGCCTTTGTCCCATTTTAGACAAGGCTCTAACTCTTTAAATTTTGTTAACTCTTATTACCTGCTCACTCTTAGCATTTATAACTCTTAATGTTACTAACTCCTAGCCCTGGTCTAAACCCCTTTAAACTAGATCTACATTCATTCAGATCATATAATGTCTGAAACATTATAAGAATCTTACCATATAATTTAATATTAACAATTTTATTCAAAAATTTTATTGTATAACTATTAAATAATTAATAGTCATACAATATTAGAATAACACGTAAACACCATTTCTAACATTATGATCGTACATAGTTAATGCGATAGTTGCATCGTGTCCAACAAATTATGGTAATCTTACTTTGTAACTTAAAAGATGGGCTATTGGAAGAGATGGCTTGCCACAACATGGTGGCAATAGAGAAGATCACACGTCTGATTGAAGAAATTACTCAAATTAAAGCAAAGGTGGTGGATAACTATGTGTTTGACATGGTAAATCTCAACGCATGTGCACTTGATATTGCTCCATTATGTAATAATTGGTATACTGTGGATGACTTGAAGGTATTCACTTTTGATGTGCAGGATAAGGAGTTATTGATTAGTGCTATAGTAACAAAGTACAAGCATATGCTATCGTTCCTATAGGGACAATATGATCTAATTCTTCACTCAATTATTAAAATTATATCTACTTAACTTTTATTCAGAAAAATCAAAGTCCAAAATTTAATTAATGAAAACCTAATTCTATCAAATTAAACTAAACCTAAATAGCAAACAAACTAAGAAATAAATTCTCCAAAGGATAATAATCTAAGGTATAGTCTTATTCCCTAGTATTTCATTAGATTCATTAACTACTTAGTTCATCCTTTTATATAAATTGTTGGCTTAGACATTAATCTCATCACAAGTCTCTATCGATGGTCAAGTGACTATATTATGCATTTTAAGAATCATCTATATTTCTATGATAATCAAATTAGAATGTAACTCATTAACAACAAATCTAAATTGTACCATACATACTACCTAGGTATATGTCTATCCTAGATGGAACTCACAGTTGTTACCCTATAATTATGCATTAAACTATCCTAAGTTAAACACATAAATTCATTTGTCAAGTTTATCATGGTTCCTCAATCATTCAAAATATTGGCCAAATATAATGAAAGCAATAAGATCAGAATAAAATGAATCAATTATATGTATTAAGTTCATAAACTAAGAATTAACAAAATCTAATTACATATTAGGTTCAAACATTTAACCATAGAAATAAAAACTTAGGTCATGGTGAAATAAAGAGTTCTAAAAATTAGCAAGAATAACATCATAAAAATCATAGAAAACTAAAAAGATAAAGAGTTGAAGGAATAAAACTAATTTTTTTGCAGTCTTTAATCTTCTAGTCATTTTGATTCTTCAAAAATTACTCTTTCTCTCTTCTCTTAATTCTTTCTCTAGGCTTTTTGATCTTATATTTATAAGTTTTATGCCTTCAAATTATAGTAAAACATCAAATACAAATTATATTAGGATTACTATTTATACGTAACTATTTACGCAGCGTTGCGGCGCTGGATTCTGGGGCTATAAGGCATTGTACATACTATTTTGTGTGCCACGGCACTCATTTTAGGGCACTACAAGTTGGTACTATATTCAATTATTATAGGATATACCGTAGCATGTACTGTAGCAATTATGTTTTTGCCTTATTTTCTTCAAATTCTCATCTCCATTTGCTTTATTGATTCCAAACCTACAAAATAATAATAAAGCACATAAAAAACCAAATAATCTTAATTTAAATGAACAAATATTAAGTTTGTAAATGAAAATATTAAACCTAATTAACCCTTATCAATTATTTGGCCATGGAATAAGATCTTCTAATGCAGAAAGAAATGATAAAATGGACTGGGATGAACTATATAAACGAATGCGATCGGATGATATGTGGCTTATAAAAATTAAACACGATAATGACGTTAACTGTGGCAATGCTAGTGGGTATGATCCCATGCCCTTATGGATGCTAATAAGTACCAGAAATTTTCCACTTGATTGACAAGTAGCGGTGGAGTACTACTTGTGACCAGTATATGGAACGTTGTGGCCATAATATGAGTGGACTGGTTCACCAAGATTGTACATGGTGGATGGCTTGAAGATGATGTACATAACATAATGCCTGAATGATAGTTTATATATTATGATGAATACGGGACATTGGCTACAAATAATTTAAAACAAACCAAAGATTAAAACAGTTGTTATAACACCCCATGTATTTATGTCATTTGACCTATTCTTATCATCTTTTGGATGTATAATCCAGCATATGAGCACCTACTTGTCCCTCATTCTGAAGAATTTCAAAATGAAAGGTAAGAACATGCACATGAGGTCCATGTGCATCAATGTTGAATTATAGGTGAGTTATTATGTTATAATTAATGTAATATAATGTATGTCAATGTTTGGCATACATGTCAGTTAAGTAACTAGGTTGAGTAATAGTTGCCTGTATTTTTCAATTTTGGCAGTTATTTATGCAAATAATATGGATGGAGCTGGCACACGATCGTAAGCCAATGCTCGTCATCAAGTGAAAGCTAGAGATCGTGGCTAAATACATAGAGAGCAACATTGCCTGAATTGATATTGACGTGATAAAATTCCTTGTACTATTTATTTGTTTGGTCTTTTTGTCGAAATGAGTTGTTTCAATTTGTTAACTCAAGTAGGTGTACATGCTTATAAACTTGGGATGAGGCCACTGGGTTACATGTTAAATAAGTTTTCCAGACAGGACCATAACTTTTTAAGACTCCTTGTTGTAAATGACATCAGTTGCAGATGTGTTTCATTGTATGCAATGTATAAGCCACTTACTTCCTCGATTCTTAGCACTTATTGCAACTCCTTGCAATTATGTCATTACTAGTATACCCTCAAGTCTTTGTCCCATTACAGACAAGGCTCTAACTCATTAGATCGCTGACTATTATAACTTGCCAACTCTTTAGTAGGGCTAACTCTTAGCATTTATAACTCTTAGCGTTGCTAACTCTTAGCAAGGTCTAAACTCCTTTAGACCAAGTTTGAACTCCTTTAGATCATACAATGTGTATAGCATTACAATTATAGTACTATATACATATTTAATACTAATGATTATATTTGAAATATATATTGTATAAACATTAACAACTAATAGTCATATAATATTAGAATGGCATATAAGCACCAGCTCTAACAAAGAGTTCCTAGGATAATGAATATGCTAACTTGCCACCGAAAAATAAGGTGCTATAAATTTTTGATTTTTTGAATTCGGGTTGAGGTTTTCCTTTTAGCCTTATTTTGTATATATGTTGTCTCATTTAAATCTAGCTTTATGCTAGCTGAACCTTAATACCTGAAGGATTTTAGTCAGGTTGCATGAATTGTGGTATGAGGCTAATCTTGAGGGTTCTTACTTCCATAAGCTTCAAGGCCTTTATTAATCAAGGGCTAACCCCGCGGGAGAGCATGATTTTTATTTCTTAACCATCTATGTTAAAGAGAAGAAGGCTGCTCTAATAAAGAACTTGCCCAACAGGAATACTGTGTAAAAGCATCTCTAGTTCTTTACTGAAGGAGATTAGGGGTAGGTTTTTTAGGGTTTTGATGGGCCTCAATTATGACCCTGTGTTTTTTCTATAAATTTTTTTTTTGTTTCTTAGATTTTTTGCAAACTAAACTATAGAGTTACCTTTTTTGTGTCTTCTAATGTTTTTTGTATGCATCGTGTGGTAGTTGTCGATTGGTCTTTGAAGCCAATGCTTTCTAATGAAGACAACGAACATGTTCGATCAGCTTTTGTGTTAAGTAGCGCTTGCAAAGAGTTGCTTTTCTAGGATAATCTTGTCCACTCGCTTCTCATTAAGGATATCCCAACTTCAACAGGCTCTTATGACTTTTAGGCCAAAGGTAAGACTCATTGATTGTGGGTTTTGTCATTGTAGCTATGAAGAAGAGCAAAATGAGGTCTATGTCTACCATTGAGCATCAAATTTCTACTGCAAAGAAGAAGAGGCCACTCATCTTTAATCTTCTCAATATGAAGATAGACTTAGGGGAGTCTTTTGTTGGTGCTCCGTAGAATGAGATGCAAGCGACTTTAGATAAGTAGGCTCGCGATGATTCTTCTCGTGACCATAGGAGTGCAGCTCTTGAAGGAGTGCAGACTTCTCCCATTTCGCTACCCCTACCTCTTTATCCACATGCTCTAGTTAGTGGGGGAGGAGCCATTAGTGAGGCTCTCAGTAGGGCTTTAATGCTGAGGCCCTGGTTACGATACAGACCAACATCTATTAAATTTACTGATATTCACTTCACAAAAAGGGAGATGTATAAGCTTGTGTTACCTCTCCTGCTAGAAGTGGAACAAATATTGCCTAAGGATTGTGCTACAATAGTATTTGATATGTAGCACATCTCGGATGATGTCCTATTGGATTTGGTACATTACAGAGGTAGTATATTAGAACTTTTTGCTCTTTATTTTTTTTTTCTTGTCTTCATTTTAAGCTACCATTGAGCATCTTGGGACTTTCGTATTATGCAAGGATTAGTTTCCCTTATCACCCATCGTGACGTAATTTATAAGGCAGTAACAGGTTGGTAGAGAGATGCAATTGCTGAGGCTGAGGCTGAGGCCAATAAGGCCATGGAAGCCTTAAAGAAGTGTCAAAAGCATGCAAAGGCTATTGAATGTGAAATGGACTCTTATATTTTGAAGTTGAAGCATGCTAAAGGAAGTGCTGAACTAAAGATGTTAGCCGTAGATGCAAAGACTAAAGTTGCATAGATCAAAGTTGCATTGCTAAAAAAGGAGGTGAAGGAGCTCAAGGAACAGGTTGCTCGGAGAGGAATTGACTTTGTTGCGCTCCACTAAGGAAGACTTAGAGAATAAACTCAAGGTATCAACTTAAAATCCGCAAGCAGTTGTCTGCATCTCTAACTATGCTGGTGGATCAATTTAAGATGCGTTATGCTGGCTTAGATCTTTCCTAGGTGGATAACTTATTTATGCCTTTAGAGGATGTTGTTATTCCTGGAGAGGTTGCTCTTACTATTGCACTGATTGATAAAGGTCTTTCTATCTAAGATGTTGCTGGCTTTTCGATTGCTAATCCAATTGATGATATTCATGCTCCTGCTGATGCTATTGGGGATCATCCCAACCCTCCTACTGCTTAGTTATATTTCCATTTTTTATTACAAACTATGAACTAGTTTCCTTCTTATTTTAATTTAATTATAATTTGTTTCTCTACTTGCTTCTTTTAGAATATATGCTTTCGCTCTTGAGGCCTATGCATTGAGTTGATGTTTGATTTCAAGTTGGAATGAGTTAACATTCTAAAATGACGTAAATGGACGCCTAACCTAAGTATTTTAGGATGACGAAAGTAATATGTTGGAGTGGACCACAAGTTCTTTTGAAGGAGCCCTTTACAAGAATGCAAAGAACCCTTCACTAGTTTTACCACCCATTTAATTTCCTTACAAGAATGTAAAGAACCCTTTACTAGCTGATAAGGGCAAATTTGTCATATATTTTCTCATGTTTTTATTATTGATATTTTATGGTTTTATGAGAATAGATGGCTATTTATGTGCATTATTGTTATTTATAGGGACAGGGACTAAAATGCAAAGTTTTCAAAGTATGTGTCCATCGCCCCAGCGCCACAAGTATTTTCGCCCCAGCGCTGAAATAGTGATCGAAATAAGAAAAACGACCTGCTTAAGTCGCGTCTAGCGCCCCAGCGCCGAAGAGTCACCGCGCCAGCGGTGAAGCCGTTTTCATGCAGCGCCCCAGCGCCAAGATACCACCGCTCCAGCGGTAATAGCTTTTTCACACGTCGCCCCAGCGACAGATGCATAGCGCGCCAGCGGTAGTGCGAGTCCTAGTCCGACGAGAATTGAGATTTTCAAGCTCATATCAATCCCTATATAAAGCCACTCGTTCCCAACCTTCAAGAATCAATCCAAGACGACCTAAGAGCACCAAGAATACAGAGCACGAGTCTTGGAGAGCAATAGGAGCTTAATTGAAGCAACTTTAGAGAGAGATACAAGACGTTCTTCGGCATAAAGAGTTCTTAGGCAGCGCAATTAAGAGCAATTCGACGTCTATATCGGTTTGCTAATAATTGTATCATGATTTATAATTATTTTTACTGCTGTTCTCTTGTAGCCATGAGCTAACTTATTTTCTAGGGTTAATATTTGAACTCAATATGTGCGCTTAAATTGCTATATCTTTTAGTATTTAATAAACTTAGTCATTTATTATTTAAATTATTTGTGTTTAATGCTTCAATATATCTGGCCAATATATGGTGAATGAGTTGGTAATATTATTGATAAACTCGGAAGAGGAATCATAATATTTAGACCTAGGTAATTTGATGCATGATTGTAGAGTAACATTCAATGTTGCATATGCAAGTTTCAACTTAGGATAGGAATATACCTAATTGGCATGTATGATCAATAAGACCTAATCTTAATGAATCTTAGTTTATTACAAGTACCATAGGAATATAGGTATTTGGTAAATTAAGGTATACTTGCATGACCTTGGAAGAGGCTTGTGAATACATTAGTGTCTTGATCAATAATAAAGACTAAGTGAGTTAAATATTAGAGGATTAATCATTAGAAACATATTGAGGGATAATATTAATCCTAGGTTTTCTCTACATTGCTATCTTTAAATCTCATTGCATTGTGTTTTTACTTTTATATTTTCTACATTCATTCTTAGGTTTTTATTTATCTGAATAATTATTAAGAAGATATAATTTTAGTAATTGGTTAAAAAGAAAACTTTATCCCTGTGGGTTCGACATCCGAATTATTTAGTCTCTTTATTACTTGCATACGATAGTGTATACTTGCACTTAATTTATGATATAGAATTATCGCATCAAGTTTTTGGCGCCGTTGCCGGGGATAATTATCTACTTTTTCACCAATATTAATACCAATCTTTCTAGTTTTTACTTCAGAATTTTTTTTTATTTTTATTTTTCTTAATTTAGTTTTACTTTCTTTCTTACGAGATACATACGAAAATTGAAAAGTGAAGACTTGATTGCTTTTGATCCAGAGTTTGAAAGAACTTTACGAAGAATTAGAAGAGAGAAAAATCAAGTCAACACCATGGAAGATCAAGTACCAATTGCACCCAATAATGAAGGAAGACCACTAAGGGAGTATGCTGTTCCCTTAGTGAATGGAATCCATTCGAGCATCCAAAGACCAACTGTTCAAGCTAACAACTTTGAGATCAAGCCAAGCACGATTCAAATGCTCAAAGATTCGGTACAATTTAGTGGACTACCTAATGACGATCCAAACATGCACATCATCAACTTCTTGGAGATATGTGATACATTCAAGTACAATGGGGTGTCCGATGATGCAATTCGTCTAAGATTGTTTCCCTTTTCCTTGAGAGACAAGGCAAAAAGTTGGCTGCTATCACTTCCATCTGGATCTATAGCTACATGGGATGATCTTGCACAAAAGTTCCTCGCCAAATTTTTTCCACCTGCTAAAACTGCCAAGATGAGGAACGACATCACATCATTCCTACAACTAGATGGAGAATCTCTTTATGAGGCATGGGAGAGATATAAGGATATGCAAAGAAAATGTCCTCATCATGGAGTTCCGAAGTGGTTACTTGTACAAACATTCTACAATGGATTAGCCGGTCAATTCAGAATGATAGTAGATGCTACAGCTGGAGGAGCACTCATGAACAAATCCACCGATGAAGCTTATGATCTACTAGATGAGATGGCGTCCAATGCCTATCAATGGCCCACTGAAAGGTCAACCACAAGAAAGATCGCTGGACTACGCGAAGTAGACACCTTGACCACATTATCTGCTCAAGTCAACCTTTTGACCAAACAATTAAGCAACTTGGGAGTTAATGCCATCAAGAGTCAACCTATCACTTGCGATTTCTGTGGAGGAAATCATGCTAATGGACAATGCATGGAGACTGCTCAATATGTATGGGACTTCAACCGCAATAATCCCAATTCCAATTTTTACAATCCTGGATGGAGAAATCACCCAAACTTCTCATGGAGCAACAATAATCAAGGACAGTATTCCAAAGCTCCTCCTGGCTTCCAAACGCAAATTCAACAAGAGAAGAAACCAGACATTGAAGACATGCTTCTGCAATACATGAAGAAAACAGATGCACTCTTTCAAAGTCAAGCAACTTCACTTAGAGCCTTGGAAAATCAAGTAGGGCAGCTCGCAACAGCAATAAACAATCGCCCTCCAGGAACTTTACCAAGCAACACTGAAGCCAACCCAAAAGGAGAACACTACAAGGTTGTCACACTAAGAAGCGGAAAAGAATTGCAAGATAACATAACCTCAACACAACAAGCACAGGAAGACGAGGAGATCACACAAGGGAAAGATGAAACCTTAATAAAGAAGAAAGAAAACAACATACAACCATCAAATGAGCCAATATACCGCCATCCACCACCATTCCCTCAAAGGCTACAAAAGCAAAAATTAGATAAGCAATTTTCCAAATTTCTTGATGTTTTTAAGAAATTACATATTAATCTTCCTTTTGCAGATGCACTGGAGCAAATGCCGAGCTATGTTAAATTCATGAAGGATATTCTATCAAGGAAAATGAGAATAGATGACTTTGAAACGGTAGCCTTGACGGAGGAATGTAGTGCCATCTTACAGAAAAAGCTACCTCCAAAGCTCAAAGATCCAGGAAGCTTCACCATACCATGCAAAATAGGGAACTATAACTTCGGAAAAGCACTATGTGACCTTGGAGCCAGCATAAATCTCATGCCATTAAGTATCTACAATAAACTGGAATTAGGAGAAGCTAAGCCAACAAATATCACTCTTCAACTAGCAGATCGCTCTCTCACATATCCTAAAGGAATCATTGAAGACATCCTAGTTAAAGTTGATAAACTCATTTTCCCAGCAGACTTCATTGTACTAGACATGGAAGAAGATCGTGAAATCCCCATCATCTTGGGCCGGCCTTTCTTGGCTACTGGAAGGACATTAATAGATGTCCAAAAAGGAGAACTCACCATGAGAGTCCAAAATGAAGAAGTGACCTTTAATGTTCTCAAGGCTATGAAGTTCCCCATTGATATTGATAACAATCTGAGCCTCGATGAAATAGATCAAGAGGTTCGAAAGGTCTTCAGCATTTATTCCATTCAAGATCATTTAGAAGATGCCATCATCAATGGAGAACAAGCAGAGAATCATGATGCACAGGAGTACGTAAGCATGCTTAACAAACAGCCAAGGTATGAATGTTCTAAACTCAACTTGGAATCATTAGATAATCCGACAACACCAGAGGCACGTGCAAAACCCTCCATAGAAGAACCACCCAAGTTAGACCTCAAGCCTCTTCCAAATCATCTAAGGTAAGCATTTCTGGGAAACTCTTCAACTCTTCCAGCTATTATTTCTAACGATCTTAATGAGCAACAGGAAGAGAAATTACTAAGAATTTTAAGGGAGCACAAATCTGCCATAGGGTGGACCATCGCCGACATCAAGGGAATCAGTCCTTCTTTTTGCATGCACAAAATCTTACTGGAGGAAGGACACAAACCCACCATCGAACAACAAAGAAGGCTGAATCCAATCATGAAGGACGTAGTAAAGAAAGAGATAATCAAGTGGCTCGATGCTGGAATCATCTACCCAATATCAGATAGTTCATGGATAAGCCCAGTCCAATGTGTACCAAAAAAGGGAGGATTCACGGTGGTAACCAATGATAACAATGAATTGATACCAACACGTACCATCACAGGCTGGAGAATATGCATGGATTATCGCAAACTCAACAAAGCCACAAGAAAATATCACTTCCCATTACCCTTCATTGACCAAATGCTGGATCGACTTGCTGGACATGAATACTATTGTTTTTTAGACGGATATTCTGGCTACAATCAAATAGTCATAGCTCCTGAAGATCAAGAAAAGACCACCTTCACATGTCCATACGGAACATTTGCCTTCAGAAGAATGCCATTTGGACTCTGCAATGCACCAGCTACTTTTCAAAGATGCATGATGGCAATCTTCTCGGACATAGTAGAAGACTTCCTAGAAGTGTTTATGGATGATTTTTCAGTTTTTGGGGATTCTTTTAATCAATGCTTGGAACACTTGGCTTATGTGTTAAAAAGATGTGAAGAGACAAATCTGGTACTCAATTGGGAGAAATACCACTTCATGGTAAAAGAAGGTATCGTGTTAGGACACAAAATTTCTGCTAAGGGGATAGAAGTTGATAAAGCAAAAATCGACACTATAGAAAAACTGCCACCCCCCACCAATGTCAAAGGGGTTAGGAGCTTTCTTGGCCATGCAGGATTCTATAGAAGATTCATCAAAAACTTCTCCCAAATCTCCAAACCCCTTTGCAACCTTCTTGAGAAAGACGTGCAGTTCAATTTTGATCAAGATTGCCTACAAGCTTTTGAAACCTTAAAGAAGAAACTTACAACTGCTCCTGTCATCATCACTCCTGATTGGAGTCTTCCATTTGAGCTCATGTGCGATGCTAGCGACACAGCCATAGGAGCAGTACTAGGCCAAAGAAGAGACAAGATATTTCACTCCATCTATTATGCCAGCAAAACCTTAAATGAAACACAAGGCAATTACACTACCACAGAAAAAGAATTATTAGCAGTAGTGTTTGCCTTTGATAAATTTAGATCTTATCTCATTGGTGTAAAAGTAACAGTATACACCGATCATGCTGCCATCAAATACTTGCTCACCAAGAAGGATGCAAAACCAAGATTAATTCGGTGGGTATTGTTACTGCAAGAGTTTGATTTAGAAGTCAAGGATCGAAAAGGCACTGAGAACCAAGTTGCTGACCACCTCTCTCGACTAGAAGGAACATACAACAAGGAGAGGTCCATCAATGAAACATTTCCAGACGAACAACTTTTGACAGCCCAACATTTCCAGGTACCTTGGTATGCTGACTTTGTCAATTTTCTTGTTAGTGGTATTTTTCCTCCTAACCTTTCCTGGCAGAGAAAGAAAAAGTTCTTACATGACTTAAAGTTCTACTATTGGGATGAACCTTTTCTATTCAAGCAATGTGCCGATCAAATCATAAGACGATGTGTCCCATATGAAGAGACGGAAAGCATTCTTCATCATTGTCATGGAAGCGAATATGGAGGACATTTTGGAGGCGATAAAACTGCAGCTAAAGTTTTACAGAGTGGATTCTACTGGCCCACCTTATTTAAGGATGCACACCTCTATGCCATCAAATGTGACAAATGCCAAAGGGTAGGGAACATTTCAAAGAAACAAGAGATGCCACTTCAGAGCATTCTAAAGGTTGAAATATTTGATGTATGGGGAATTGATTTTATGGGACCTTTCCCACCATCAAACGGACAAAAATACATCTTGGTGGCTGTCGATTATGTTTCAAAATGGGTAGAAGCAACAGCACTTCCAACTAATGATGCTAAGGTGGTACTTAAATTTCTTCGCAAAAATATCTTCACAAGATACGGCACTCCTCGAGCAATCATCAGTGATGAAGGGTCACACTTCTGCAATAAATACTTGTCTACCCTTCTACATAAATATGAGGTTAATCACAGAATTGCCACAGCATATCACCCTCAAACAAGTGGACAAGTTGAAGTATCAAATAGAGAAATCAAACGAATCTTAGAGAAAACAGTGCGACCAAACAGAAAAGATTGGGCTGCAAAATTAGATGACGCATTATGGGCATATCGGACGGCATACAAGACACCCATTGGAATGTCTCCTTATCAACTCATCTTCGGTAAAGCCTGCCACCTCCCGGTAGAACTTTAGCACAGAGCATACTGGGCCACCAAAGCATTAAACTTTGATGCACTAGCAACTGGAAAAAAAAGATTACTTCAACTCAATGCTTTGGATGAATTTCGACTTCAAGCTTACGAGAATGCGAAGCTCTACAAAGAGAAGACCAAACGATGGCATGATCAAAGGATAAGTTCCCGGAACTTTTCACCAGGACAATTGGTATTGCTCTATAACTCAAGATTAAAACTCTTTCCAGGAAAGCTAAAATCAAGATGGTCTGGACCATTTCGAGTACTTCAAGTATATCCACATGGAGCAATAGAATTGGAAAATACAGAAACCAATCAACCCTTCAAAGTCAATGGACAACGAGTAAAACATTATTGGGGAGGAAATTTCGATCATCAACAATCTTCAATCACCATGAAAGAGCCATAGAGTAGCATCACATCAAGCCGACGACGTTAAATCAAGCGCTACTTGGGAGGCAACCCAAGATAAGTATTATTATTATTAATATTATCATTTTTCTTCTTTTCTTTTTCAGCACAAAAAAAAAAAAAACCAAGAATTTCAGCGCTCCAGCGGCATAACATGGCGCGGCAGCGACAGAAAAATCGAGCACCACCGCCCCCGCGGTACAAGCAACATCGCGCCAGCGTAAATTCCAGTAACTGTGCAGAAATCAGCCTTTAGCGCTGCAGCGACAGACGATTACCGCGGCAGTGCCAGAACATCGCCCCAGCGACGGAGAGTCAGCGCGGCAGCGAAAATTGACCAGGGAAGTCTCTTAATTTCACTTCTTTATTTTTTGACATTGGGGACAATGTTTAAATTAAGTTTGGGGGTGGGAAACACTTTCTTGTGTTCATTTTTCTGCATGATTTGAGTGGTCATTCTTGTGGGTTAAAACTTAATTTTTTTTTTAGTTACTTAGTTTTTTTTTAGTTAATTCATTTTTATTAGGTTTTGATAAGATGATCATTTATCTATGATAAGAAAAAGAATACATGGTTGAATTTGTTTTTACACATCCATAGGGAATGATAGATACTTGAGACAATTTTGATTACCTAAGTTTAGGAACAAATTTGACCTTATTCATAATCACCATTTTTTGAGCACCTTATAAGCATGAATAGTTATAATTATTACTTAGAGATACTTATACTTTAGAGAGTACACCACAGTCTCGAAGACCGATACTCTAGAACTTGTCTTTAATTACTACTTGAGGCGAAATTCTTGAAAACATATGAATAGGGAAATGACATTAGGCCATCTTTGGACCGATTGAGCCTTTCTAGCCTACCTTTTATTGTATATTTATCCCTAGTACCCTATTTTGAGCCTAATTACCCATTCTTTGGTTTAACCACATTACAAGCCCAAGACTTTAAGTTTACTTATCTAAAAATTTACCCGTAACACCATAAACCTTGCATTTACTTAGAAATACTCTTGAGAAGAAAAAAGTTGTGGTGATATGAGAAAAATAAGTTTGGGTGGTATTTGTCAATCTAAGTTTGGGGGTATATAAAAAAAAAAAAAAAAAAGAGTAAGAAAAATACCCCCAGCTTAAGAAAAATAAGAAATTTTTGAAAAGAATGATGGGAACACAATAAGTTTGGGGGAAGAGATAATACAAGGAAAAGAAAAGCAAGAGGGTTCTAGGTAAAAATCTAAGTGTTCATGGTGTAATTTGAACTTCATATATTTATCATTTTATCCCACCTTGACCCTAGCCTTACATTACAAGCTAAGTAAAGTCCTAAATAGATCCCTAGACATGTGATTTTCTACATTAGTGGAGAGTGGTAATAAAGACAAGCTTATGGAAGTGTCATTATACAAATTAAATGCCGAGACACCATCTTTTCTGTACAACCTAAAGTATAAAGTAAATCAAAGTATGGTTTAGCTATTTACTTGCTACCTGCACACACACACACATGGTGATTGTTTATGAGAAAGAATAAGGGACTAAATGAAGATAATTAGAATTATTAATAGCTATTTGTCTACCTTAAGGATTTGTACTATTTCGTCAGCCTTTGAGACAATGATTTTGATCATCTTACTAGTATTAGTATATTTTGTTTTGTTAAATGAGTCAAGTATAACCCTTTGTTTCTCTCTTAGTTTTATTTTATTGCTTGAGGACAAGCAAGTATTTAAGTTTGGGGGAATTTGATAAGGGCAAATTTGTCATATATTTTCTCATGTTTTTATTATTGATATTTTATGGTTTTATGAGAATAGATGGCTATTTATGTGCATTATTGTTATTTATAGGGACAGGGACTAAAATGCAAAGTTTTCAAAGTATGTGTCCATCGCCCCAGCGCCACAAGTATTTTCGCCCCAGCGCTGAAATAGTGATCGAAATAAAAAAAACGACCTGCTTAAGTCGCGTCTAGCGCCCCAGCGCTGAAGAGTCACCGCGCCAGCGGTGAAGCCGTTTTCATGCAGCGCCCCAGCGCCAAGATACCACCGCTCCAGCGGTAATAGCTTTTTCACACGTCGCCCCAGCGACAGATGCATAGCGCGCCAGCGGTAGTGCGAGTCCTAGTCCGACGAGAATTGAGATTTTCAAGCTCATATCAATCCCTATATAAAGCCACTCGTTCCCAACCTTCAAGAATCAATCCAAGACGACCTAAGAGCACCAAGAATACAGAGCACGAGTCTTGGAGAGCAATAGGAGCTTAATTGAAGCAACTTTAGAGAGAGATACAAGACGTTCTTCGGCATCAAGAGTTCTTAGGCAGCGCAATTAAGAGCAATTCGACGTCTATATCGGTTTGCTAATAATTGTATCATGATTTATAATTATTTTTACTGCTGTTCTCTTGTAGCCATGAGCTAACTTATTTTCTAGGGTTAATATTTGAACTCAATATGTGCGCTTAAATTGCTATATCTTTTAGTATTTAATAAACTTAGTCATTTATTATTTAAATTATTTGTGTTTAATGCTTCAATATATCTGGCCAATATATGGTGAATGAGTTGGTAATATTATTGATAAACTCGGAAGAGGAATCATAATATTTAGACCTAGGTAATTTGATGCATGATTGTAGAGTAACATTCAATGTTGCATATGCAAGTTTCAACTTAGGATAGGAATATACCTAATTGGCATGTATGATCAATAAGACCTAATCTTAATGAATCTTAGTTTATTACAAGTACCATAGGAATATAGGTATTTGGTAAATTAAGGTATACTTGCATGACCTTGGAAGAGGCTTGTGAATACATTAGTGTCTTGATCAATAATAAAGACTAAGTGAGTTAAATATTAGAGGATTAATCATTAGAAACATATTGAGGGATAATATTAATCCTAGGTTTTCTCTACATTGCTATCTTTAAATCTCATTGCATTGTGTTTTTACTTTTATATTTTCTACATTCATTCTTAGGTTTTTATTTATCTGAATAATTATTAAGAAGATATAATTTTAATAATTGGTTAAAAAGAAAACATTATCCCTGTGGGTTCGACATCCGACTTATTTAGTCTCTTTATTACTTGCATACGATAGTGTATACTTGCACTTAATTTATGATATAGAATTATCGCATCACTAGCTCTACCACATATTTTGCATATGATCTGACCTAAATACATTGCAAATTATAATCACTAGCTACCTGTAAGCCCAGCTTGATTGCTTCTGTTTCAGCAGTCTCTACATCTCCCCTTGATCACTTGGTGCAATCACCGTTGTAAATGCTTGGCCATCCTTGTGTGTTATGGTAATCACCAAACAAGCAACCTATTTCCCTGCACTTGTGGCTGCATTAGTAATGCCAGATATCCACTCTTTGAGACCTGTCTTTTAAAGCTACAGGATATTCACTCTTCACTTGAGTATTCCCCTCTTTTAGTGTAATAGCAGCAATAGGAGTCTTCCATTTTCTCTGTAGACAATATAATTTTTAGTATTGGTTGGGCAACCTCCTCAACAAAGTTTTGCATCACCATTTCTCTTTTCCATCCATTGTGTTCATTAATAAGGCTCTTTACCTCGCTATCCAATGGAAGCTTCTGAGGAGATATGGGTTGTATAGTGAACTCCCTAAGAATCCATTTACTTTTGAATATCTCCACCTTATTTCTATTTCCTTCTAACCACCTTTCTCCTTTTCTCGTGATATCTCTGCCCTATAGTAAACTCTACCCTAAATGTAGGAGGGGTTACTTCCTAACTTTGCTTATAGGAAATGCTAGGCAGAACTTGTCAAAAATGCCCTTACATTGTTTGCATTCCTCATCATCTGCACTCACACAAACCAAACTAGCATTAGCAAAGAGTAGGTGGAAAACAATTAGATGCCTACAAAATTTAACTCTTCCAATGCTATCTTGCTCTGCATTAGTTAAGAGAGATGACAGTAGTTCATCACAGATAATGACCGAGTAAGAGGATAAGGGGGAGCCCTGTCTCAACCCCCGTCCCCCCATCTGAGCTCTAAAGCTTGCACAAATATTCCCATTTACAATGACTTTGGTCATATGAATAGAAGTAATGTGGTTTAGAGGGGCTCCTTTAGCAGAACGTATCCAAGATTTGAAAGTAAAATTTGATTTGTAAGATAAAATTAGGAGATCTAACTGATGTAATTTATGGATTGATTTTACTGACATTTCAATTCGATCTATATACCAACATCAACTTTAGTAAATTATAGTACCATTTATAATTTTTAAAAATAACTGATTAATGATCCTAATGTGCTGAAATGATATAGAAGGCAAACACTTGTATCTATTAACAGTCACTTTTATCCCACGATCAGTGTTTCTTAAGATGTCAAATTCTGGACATCAAAGTAATAGTTGATGTTCAACTTTAGAGATGTTACTGCTGTTAAAATGTTTTCAACATTACACAATTGTTTTCTTCAAAGGTCTCGGGTTTATGAATAAGTCATAGAATCTTTTTAAAAACAAATTTTAAAATGTACAATTATGTAACACTAATAAATAAATTAATTTAAGAAAAGACGAAATGATATAGCAATGATGATATGTTATTTTGCGTTAAAAAGAGCCTATATAAAAGTTGTTCCATGTAGATTAATCTTAGATAATACAAATTGAGGGCCGGATTAGATTAGATTGGATTGGATTAAAATGTAAAAAAAATAATCCAGTCTTGTGGTATATATATATATATATATATATATATATATATATTAGGCCCGTTTTTTATCCGGATGAATGGACGAAGGGTATCACATTAGGGATCTCTCTCAATTAGTTATATTGCCTAAGGAGAAATTGTATTTAAGCGAGCTTAAGCCTGTAGTTATGTTTACTTTTAGGCAACCTCCTGCCTGATTGAAGAAAGGCCCCATTGCCTGATCATAGACTGAATTGAATGAGCTGATCAATGAAAATGTACAAAGATTTTCGAGCCTGCAAACAGCAAGCAACAACGGCTTTTCAGCCGCATCGCACTGCCACATGAACAATGGATCCACTGGGCTGGATGAGCAACATTCTCTGAAAAATAATAGTGAAAAGTCATGTTACTTGGAATGGAACTGGTTGATTGCTTACTAAAAGTAAGACCACTTTGGTAAGCAAAATTCCATTATATAGGCATGGTTGCTTACAAGACAAAAGCTAGCTTCTAAATGTTCTCATCAGTGAGCCAGTAGTACAATATCCAGAAGCTAATTGAAACAAGACTTTATTTACGCACTACGCACATTCGGAGATATACTGCAAACATCTATCATCGGTCAAACTCGAACCCCCAACTATGAGATTGGAGAAATACACTCAATAAGTACTTCCTACGGGGCTAAGCACTCAAGTGGAGTCTCATGCTATATCTTACATACCAAAACAAGGTCTAAACTAAGTGTGTGTTAATCAACTTATATACTAATTAATTTGAAGCCTAATCAAGAGTGAAAGAGTAATAATTTTCCTGTAAAAGGCTTTTTTTTTTTTAATTCCAATGCAAAATGATCTGGAACGATAGTTAGATTGCCGCACCATTGATCACATTATCTCATTATAAATATTCAATTTTGGATGAATACGTTGTCACTTCGAAAGCCATCCTAACTTTTTCTTCTCAAATGGAATGACAGCAACTCAAGATGACTATGTGGAAGCTAGAACAAGGGGAATTTGAGACGTATAATATTAATTAGTAACATCTCTTAAGAGTTAAACCATTTATCAACTTAAGAGGCAGTTTTGGTATTAACAAAGCATAATAAATTGTATGTTTTTAAATTTTCTATAGGGCAATAGTAAAAATAGAGCATATACACACCACTCTTCAACTACAACGGTAGCCGCAGAGCATAAGAAGCAACTAGCTTCAATGGGTGAAAAACAGCCTGTTCTTGGTCAGCTTCACATAATTTTAATTTCAAATAGAAAAATATCTTGTACAACTAAAATAAAACATAAACTTGAGTCCATACCCGAATTACTGAGTGCATCAGTTCCCTTATCAGTGAACTTTTTAATTCATCATGGTAAAACAATTTCTTTTGCCTTAAGTATATATCAATTAACTTGAATTAGGGAGAAGGACTTCAACCTAAAATACATGCAGATATATTAATACACATCTCACCATATCTGATAATTTTTGGAGTTACTCTTTGCAATGCGTCCAGCAAAAGCCAGTTCACCATGCAAGTCAGCATCAAGCGCTTCAAGTATTTGACGCCTGAAATGCCATACATTCAAAGAAGAAGAAGAAGAAACAGCAATCTCTTAGCTGCAGCTCCTTTGACAAGCTTAATAAAAAAACTATAAGGTTCACTAATAACTTCATCAAAAAAAATCAAAAAGATCCCAAAATTATTATATTCTGTGAAAATCTTAGGAACTCAATTTCCTGTTTCGGAAAACAAATTTTCAATGGGCTATTTGAAAAACCAACAAACTCTCAATGCTAGCTGTTCCCAAAAAGAGTCTTGACTTAAAAAAAAAAAAAAAGAATTCTGGCGGCACTTTTAACTGCTATTTCAAAATGCATCCATGGTCTCTTCCTAAAACAAAGATCATTTTTAGCAGAGGCATAAAACAAACATGCTCTCAAAAAACAACACTGAACAAGAAAAGAAGAAAATCACCTTTTGGTTACAGAAAAAGCTACCAAGTAGATATGGCAAAATGATCTTCAAATTTGCAAACCCGCTAGAATCCGGCTCTGTTTGAAAAGGTTTTTTTTCAAATTTGAAGCAGATTTGAGATGAGTATAGTACACAAAATTAAAACTTGAAATGGGTTTAGTGAAATATCTGCAAATATTCGTAACAGGTATTCTCAAATATTTACATTTTTTTTTTTAAAAAGATGGCCAAAATAATGTTGGTTTAGTTGTAGCTCTAAATGACAAATTGAAAGAATGATTTTTATCTCATTCTTCAATCTATCAATTGTTCTCACTCTTACTTATCATATAAACATCGTTCCATTGCTCTCTCATCTTCGATTCTCCATTCTAACAAAGTCATTGCTTGTCAAATATTTTTTTCAATTTTTAAATAGCATGTTTCAATCTCTCTTTAATTTTATTTTACTGAAATTTTAATATATAAATAAATATTTTAAAAGAGATGGGTGAAATTTTTTGTTTATTTTCTTTACATTATAGAAATTGATAATTATTTGGTTGAACTTTTTTATTTATTTTCTTCACACAATGGAAGCTGATAACCATTTGTTTTACTTTTTTTAAAACTTCTTTAACTTTTAATATGTTATTGGTTTAACTAGTTTACAAAATAGTTTATCTTAAAACTATAATATATCAATACATATAAATTCATTTGTAAGATGTATTATTGAATTTTAAATCAAACTTAAGAAAAACTATTTTTGTTTAATTGGGTTGCATTATAATTATGTAGTTTAATGTTTTGATTGATTATTTATGAGTTTTTTTATTAGTTTTAATTTGAAAATATATTTAATTTTAATATGAAGACTTTTATTAAATTTAAATTTATGATATGATTTTGATTGTGATATTGTATAGATTTTGTTTAATATTAAGGTTATGATTTTATATTTTATATTTTGTTAATTTACAACTAATTAAAATCTGTGGATAACTTATTGTGAATTTAGTAAGGAATATATATCCATTAGGGCAAATTTGGTAATAAAACTCTAAACCCATAACAAGTTTTAAAAAAGATTTGATATTTTATTTTGAAGCGGATGTGGATGTGGATTTAAGATTATCCATCTCAAACCCGATCCTCTCTCATCCTACTGCCAAGCTTTCCCTAATATAAGGATTACAAAAATTTATTTTTGAAATTATATTCAAAATCATTTTAGCTCATTCAAAAGCACTTACTAAAATCATTTCACAAAAACAATTAAACAACAAAGGCTGACGCAAATAGAAGAGAAAAAATAACAAATTTTTCACACTCCACACTCCAACCAACTAAACTAAGAAATAAACAAAACCTAATTTTCAAAAAATATCAACTCATAGATAAATTATTTAAAAAAAAAAACTAAAGAATAAAGAAAAGAATGGATGAATTTACAATGTAATTAGCGGGATTAAGCAAGATGGATTCTTTGGTGAACTGAAAGGCGCGAGTCGATCTCTCATCGACGCAATAGACGCCGCAGAAGTAGTCTATAGTCTCTCTGAAATCTTCTTTGTATGCTATCGGCACCACCAAATTCAACCCATCGGCATCACGTCAAACCACTCTGGTCGTAGGCTCAACGGCAATTTCTTCGACTGCCGCTCTTTCTCTTCATTGGAGTCCATTTGTTTTTACTCTACATTCACGAATAGACAAAAATTTAGACTACTTAACTAATTTAGCTACAGTTTAATATTTTTAACTTATTTAGCCAAACACAATAAATTTGAACAAAAATATCATTCTACTATTTTAACAATACCCACTACATGAACAACATCCATTACTGTAAATAGTGCCACTACAATACTTTTTGTTTATTCAAAATTTGAAATTTTATTTGTTTATTAAAATTATGTTTATGAAAAAGGATATTTTTGTCCCTAATATATGGCCCAATACCTAATTTTATCCCTAAAGTTTTAAATTACCCAATTTTATCCATCTCCGTTAAATCAGTTACCATTAGATCTTACTCTTGAATGGAAAAATCGTAACTCAATAGGAATATATTCATATACTCTTACACATGTCAAATAATCATGAATTATTAAATAAATAAATAAATAAAACTCTACTAGCGGCCACCACAATCGGTAACAGACATTGGGCCATCGTCGGCCACAAACTCCAACGATAAATATGATCAAAATTTATATCATTAGACTCTATTTTTCATGATCTACACAATTATAGGATCATTTTTATAAAAAAAAAACAAGTGGCCAAATATGCAATGGGAGGCAGCGACCACTGGTGGTGTACATTAAACGGAGTAGTAATGATGTGCACCACTACCACTATTAGATAGATTGACGGTCAATTTATCCAACAATGGCAATGGTGCACATCACTGCCACCCCGTTTAACAATTATCGTTGTTCTGTGATCAAAGGGAATGGCCACTAGTGGTGCATGTCAAACAAAGCAGCATGATGTACACCGTTGAAAGCTATCGAAATGCCTTTACCAAAAAGAAGTAGTGTAGTGGAAGATTAAAGCTTGGTCCCATGAGCAAATCACAGCTTTAAATGCTGATTTGGAGTAGAAGCGGCCAACCACTTATCTTCCAACGATGCTTTATTGAAGCTGGCTGATGATAGAGCTTCCTAACTTGGGAAGGCTGCTAAAGAGCTACAATCCACTGTGAAGGGCCTCTAGAAAGAGTACGCCTCCCAGTAGTCTAAGAAAGATGTTGTAGATGCGACATGGTAGCGGAAGCTTGTAGTGGCAAAACAAGTATTTGATAGTAAAGTTAAAGAGTACGCCTCCCAGTAGTCTAAGAAGGATGTTGTAGATGCGACATGGTAGCGGAAGCTTGTAGTGGCAAAACAAGTATTTGATAGTAAAGTTAAAGTGCCACTGCACGCAATTTTTGGAATATGTTCTATTCTATGAGGGATCTTACTTCCTATAGAAGTTTCCCTAAGGATTTGGATGCCTCATGAGGCTTCTACAAGGGTTGGTCTACCAAGCACTTAGACGATGACCATAAGCAGATCAAATACGACTCGGTATGAGAAGGAGTAAAAGACCAAGATCCTAACATAATGGAGCTTCCTCCAGATTCTCCCTCAACGTAGGATAGCTTTTTCATTTCTTTTTTATTATGTAGTCAAGAACTCGGCTTGTAACCAGAATTTTTTAGTAATGAAATACAATTATGTTTATTTTATACTTGCCCTTTCATATACTAAGTATTAGTTCCAATAACCACTAGTTTACTTGAGAAATTCATTTTTTGTTTCAATTCTTTCTTGTTTGGTTTCCTTCATCTCTAGGATTAGACTTCTTTTCAAAGAGTTTTTATTCTTTGCAAAGAAGTGTAGGTTCCTTCCACTATCTTGGATAGTTGAACCCACAAGCATCATCAGTTGCTTACCTTTTAAGCACTCAACCTTTTTTGGCAAATGTTCTATGATTGTGTAAGGAATTGTTACAATCATACACTCAGAGCTAGATCATTTTTAAGTTTATCTTCTCAGAAAAGGTTTTATCTTTTATTTAAAGTGTTTAAGTCGTGTAAAGGGTCACTAGGACCTTGTACTCAAAATTTGAGGGGATCATTTCTTAGCCATTTTCCTAAAATAGCTAGAGGATTACTTTTGGATGTCTTCTCCCCTCTAACAACGTAATCGTTTTCAGAGGTTTCAGGCTGTATAAAGGGGCAGTAGGTCTCTATATCACACCTAGGAAAATCATTTTGATACTATCTCCCTAGAACAGTTGAATGATTGCTTTTGGCCATCTCCTCTCCTATAATAGAGTAACCTTTTTCAGAGGTTCCAAGACATGTAGAGGGACAGTTGGTCTCTACATCACACCTAGAGGGATCATGTTTCATACCATCTCTCCAGAATGGTTAGAGGGTTGCCTTTGATTGTCTCATCTCTTATAACAATGTAACCTTTTTCAGAGAATTCGGGTCGTATAAAGGAGCAGAGGTCTCTACATCGTACTTGGGGGGATCGTTTTTCATTTCATCTCCCTAAAATGATTAGAGGATTACTTTTGACCGTCTCCTTTCTTATAACGACATAACTTTTTTCATAAGTTTCAGGCCATGTAGAATGGCAGTAGATCTCTACATCACACTTAGGGGGGTCATTTTCCATACTATCTCGTCAAATTATTAAAGGATTGCTTTTGCCTATCTCTTCTCCTATAACGACATAACCTTTTTCAGATGTTCCAGGCTGTGTAAAAGGGCAATAAGTCTCTAAATCACCCATAAAAGGATCATTTTTCATTCCATCTCCCAGAACAATTGGAGGATTACTTTTACCAGTCTCCCCTCCGATAATAGCGTAACCTTTTCTAAAGGTTTTAGGCTGAGTAATGGGGCAGTAAGTCTTTAAATCGCACCTAAAGGGACTATTTTTCATTCTATCGCATCAGAATGGTTGGAGGATTGCTTTTAGTCATTTCCTTTTCTATAACGGCGTAACATTTTTCAAAAATTCTAAGCTGTGTAGAGGGGTAGTAGGATTTTACATTACACCTGGGGGATTATTTTTCATTCAATCTCTTTGGAAAAATTAGAGCATTGCTTTTGGCTGTTTCCTCTCCTGTAATAGTATAACTTTTTTTAGAGTTTCTAAGTCTTGTAGTGTGGTAGTAAGTCTTTACATTTCAGCTTGAGGGATCATTTTTCATACCATCTCTTTGAAATAGTTGAAGAATTGCTTTTGGTCGTCTTATCTCTTATAATGGCGTAACATTTTCCAGAGGTTCCAAGCCTTGTAGAGGAGTAATAGGCCTTTACATCGCACCTGGGAGGATCATTTTTCATACCATCTCCCTAAAATGGTTAAAGGATTACTTTTGGTCATCTTCTCTTTTGTAGCAATGTAATCTTTTTCAAAGGTTCTAGGCTATATAGAAGGACAATAGATCTTTACATCGCACTTAGGGGGATCATTTTTCATACCATCTTCTCAGAATGGTAGGAGGATGACCTTTGGTTGTCTCCTCCGCTGGTAATGGCACCAGGCCATTCTATTGGATAGAGGGTCACTGGGGCTCTACCATGGGTATAGAGGGGTCACTTTTTGGCCATCTCTCTGGAACGACATAATCGTTTAGGTCAATAATTATTTTAATAAATATCTTATTTGAATTATCCATAAAAGTTTAAAAATATAGGAACAAAGAAAGACATCATACATAGAACTTTTTCAACTTTAATATATTTCAAAAGGTGGGAATCAAGTTCCCCTTCATGTCTTACAATAGGGAGGCTCCTTTGTCTAGCTTCCGCAAGATTCTGTAGGGTTCTTCCCAAATTTCAGCCATCTTTCTAGTGTTGCACTCTTTATTAATGACAAGTACTTCTCTAAGGACGAGGTCACCTTTATTAACTTCACGATTCTTGATTTTTCTATCATAATACTTTTTCATCTTTGCCTTGTAAATTGCTGCGTGGATCATGCCAATCTCTTTGGCTTCATCAATTAGTTCCTTGACCGTGGCTCTGGCTTTATCATTAAGCTCTAATTGTAGGATCCTCGTCCTTAGTGTTAAGATAAAATCTTCTATAGGCAGCACAACTTTTGTCCCGTACACCAAGAAGAATGGTGAGGTTCTCGTGGATCTGTTCTCTATTATTCTGTAGGCCAGAGCACTTTTAGAAGCTTTTCAAGCCATTTACTCTTTTTTCGTTCCAATCTCTTTCGTAGCATCGTGAAGATCGTACAGTTAGAGATCTCAGCCTAGCCGTTTCCTTATGGGTAGCTACAAGAAAAGAATCGTTGTTATATTTGGTACTTCTTACAAAAAGAAGCAATAGTGCTATTCATAAACTACTTTGCCTTGTCAGATACAATCACCTACGGTATTCTGAATCTGGTAATGATGTTCTTATAAATGAAGCGTTTCACATTGGTTCTAGTAAGATTATTATAACCTTCTGCTTCTACCCATTTACTGAAATAATTGGTAGCCAACAATACGAGTCACTTTCCTCTTGTTACAATGGGAAGTGATCCCACGATATCCATCCCCCCACTGGATAAATGACCAAGGACTAGATACTGTGTTGAGATTGTTAGGAGGCTAGTGAATGAGCATGGAATGCTTCTGGCACTTCTTACATCTTCTGACGTATTCCTTAGTGTCTCTCATGATAAAAGGCCAGAAGTAACCTTGTGGTATAACCTTATAGGCCAGGATTCCTACGTTGAAGTGGTTTATGCACGATCCTTCGTGTATCTCTACCATAACCTGGTGCTCTTTATCTAATGGGACATATCTCATATATACACCAGCGAAGAATCTTTTGTACAAGTTCTCATCAATTATGGTAAATTTCTCTACCTTAGCTTGGAGACTTTTAACATCTTTTCTGTCCTAAAAAACCTTTCTTCCTTGAGGAAATCTGTAGTAACTAGTATCCACAACCAGAAAGAATAAGTATTTATATATATAGATATACATATTTTATTTGTATGTGGGTGATACTTGATTTATGTATTGTTATTAGTAGTGTTTGTATAGGTTAAGGATATACTATTAGTATTGAGTTTATTTGCAAAACTTTAGATTTATTTTAGGGACCAAATTGTAATACTTTAAAACTTTTGGGGGCAAATTTATAAATACCAAAAATTAGCCTCTTAATATAAAAATACACTTTTGAAACCCTAATTCACTCATTTTTGGTCGAGCTACCCCTTTAGAGAGAGAAAAGAGAGAAATGGAGGGGAGAGAAAGAGAAGAAGAAGAAGAAATTAGAATTTTGGATTTTAAGAGATATATCACAACTATTTCTCAATTTATTGGTGTTAATTAAGTTAATTCTTTTGAGTTTTTATTTCTAAAAATATTTACAATTGAGGATTGATGTGTATTTCATAAGGTATTATGAGAATTGATGATGATCTATATAGATAATTTGATAAATTATGATGAATTGCAGAAGTTGTACTTGATAGTCACTTGATCTAAGAATTTTATAACTTTTTGTGATTTGATTCTGATCTTGAATTTTGAGTATATGAAATTAGACATGTTTAGAATTATTTGAGACTTTGAATCGATTGAAAATTCCAAACGTTGAAGTTTTGGTGAATTTATCAAAATGACCCTGAAATTCAAGAAATTTCCTGTGTTAACAGTATAATATAGTGACAAACAATTTTTTATCTGCTTAATGATCTTAAAAATTACAAATTTATGGAATATGATAAGTTTATATGTCTAATATGATAAGTTTATATGTCTAATATGATATACTCAGAATTGAGAATTTAGATCAATGTGGTTAAATTGTTATGATTTTCTAAAGAGTGTAAGCTCATTGTAGTATTTGATTAACATATTTTTAAAGCTATGGAATAAAATAGTTTTAAAATACTTTTGGTAGGGATTTTGAAGTAAAATATTTATCATGGATTGAAATATGTGTCAAGAGTAATTCTATGATATTTTTGTAATTTTTGAGTTAGTATCTGATTTTATACAATTATGAGATGGAATACTGTTCAGTAAATATCTTGATCCCGCCATAATAATAGTTTGAATTTGATGGTGTTTATGAAATGGTATGTGTAAGAATTATGCTATAATATTCATATATAAGAAATATATATGAGTGAAAAAATATATATTCTGATTTTAGAGTAATTGGACATCATTTGATGTATAAGAAAATTTTGTTAAGTGTAAGTGGTCAGAATGACAGGTTTTGAGAAACCAAGTAATTAGACCAATTCGATGTGATAAGTGCAATATGTGTAATTTTGTAAGCTATTTAAAGTATTTTGTGTGAATGTTGAGGCTTATGAAAAGATTAATCTCCATTGATAGGTTATGGAGAATTAAGCCTTGTAGCCGAAAGTGTTAAGAGGTAAGTATACTAGACTTTTACTAAAATCACAATAAGCATAGTAATTATCTATGTATGTTTTTGTAAATGTGCTTAGAAATATGTTTATGTTATGTCAAAGTATATTTGATATGAAATGTGAAAGATATATGTTTATGAATGTAAGCTTTGACATTGAGCATGGATATACATGTGTTTTTAAAAGTGAGCTTTCAAAATGAAATGTATTTAACAAACAAAACTTTTAAAGTGTAATATTTTCATGAGAAATATTTTGTGTTTTGAGGATGCTTGAACTCACTATTGACTTAGCAGGCATCTTATGTGATTTATGGAACCTTTATGTGTGGCCTTTCCTTCAGGATTGGTATATGTTATGTGTTTCGTATGTAGGGAGGATTCTATTGGTACTTAAAGGAAGTTTGAGTCATCACATTTGTGTGGTGGCGTATTGGTGCATGTGAGAAGACTCACCGATGATCAGGGTGAGGGTTTGGCTCTTACCTTCGGGCATAAGCATTATATATATGTAACTAAATCTCACTTGTACTATTCCTCTCATACGGTATGTCACCTACGAGTGATATTTGGCTCATTATGTAATATGTGATATGAAAGTCCTACTAAGTAGTAGTTGAGTGATGGTATTCCTATTATATATTTTGAAAGAATGTGTAAGCGCTTACCTGACATGTGATTTGATAAGATTATAATTTTAATTTATCACAACATATCATACACATACATTGTGTATATATATGTATTTGTATTTTGATATATGAAAAACTAGTATACTTACTAAGTTTTATATTCATTATAGTTTATGGTGATTTCAGGTAAATAAGGTACATGTGTACTTAGCGAATTTGGCAAGACTCTTGCTGTCCCTTGGATTCCTTAAGTTGCTAGGTTGTTAAGTGTTTCACTTGTGGACACATAATTTATGATATTTAATTTGTCCCTATTGAATAAATACTTATGTAGTATTTTATTGTGTGGTTGTATGTGGTTTAAATTTCACCAAGTGTGGTTATGGGTTGATTTTAAGTAAGAATTTACAATGAATATATTATAGGCTTCTGGTAACAAAGTTGCTACTGGTGACGTAGTAGAGTGTTAATCTCTGAGAAAACTCTGCATATCTCCGATTTACTAATTGCCCCAGTAATAATTCAATTGTTATAATTCTAAAAACAAAATTGAAACGAATGTTTAAATAATATTGAATTAGTGTAAGTTATGTCATGTGTCAGATCTTTTGGCGTGATAAAATCTATATACGAGGTCATCTAATTCACCCTGATTGTAATCTCGAAAGTCATTTTTTCTAAAAGGTTCTCTTTATTGCTTTTGACTTAGGTTCCATCTTTCTCTTTCAAAAGAACTATTCTAGTTAAAGGATTTGTAAAGAAAGCTTCCTTGGCTAGCTTGTCTGCTTCCATGTTATTTTCCTTGGGAACCTATTGCAATGTTACACTGTTGAATGAAGCAGTAAGCTATTTTGCTACTTTTAATAGTTTTTGCTTCCTTTCTTCTTTTGTTGCATATTCATCATTCCGCTGGGAGGTGACGAATGTAGAATCAGTTTTTACTTCCAGGTTCTTAATTAAGAGGGCCTGAGCTACCTTTAGTCCTTCAATCAAAGCCTTATACTCAGCTTCATTGTTTGATGTAGGTGTTTTGAGCTTAACAGCATGTTCTAATGCTAAACCATTAGGCTTTATAAGTGTACTCAGATCCCTATACCCCTATTGTTGGATGCTCCATCTATATGTATGGTCCAGGTATGGTCAGTCTCTCTATGATTTAGAAGTAGCTAGTTATCTAGAGCCGCTGATTCACACTTTAGCAGAAAGCGGCTAGTACTTTCCTTTTGATAGCTGTGTGAGGTTGGAAGCTTATGTCTAGATGGATTAACCCCATAACTATCTTGGTCACTCTTCCTATAGCATCTAGCCTTAACAGTATCTATTTGATCAGGTAAAAAGTGTACACTACAATCAAATTAGCCTTGAAGTAGTGTAGCAGCTTATCTTTTGCTTGTGTCGAGGTTAAGACAAGCTTCTCTATTATTAAGTAGCGAGTTTTTAGACCTGTGAGGGCTTTGCTGGTGTAGAAAAATAGCTTATATTGCCTTCCCTCTTCTTTTATTAGTGTTGCACTAATAGTTTCAGTGGAAATAGCTAAATAGAGGTATAAGACCTCATTAAAAAGTTGCATTAAGAATATTAGAGGACTATTCAGATAGTCCTTTAGTTTCTGCAAAGCTTCTATCTAGATAGGTCATTGGATATCTTTCTATTTTGCTTTTAAAGTCTAGAAGAACGGTCTATATCTATCTAATATCCTTAAGATGAATCGGTTAAGGGCTGCGATTCTCTCAATTAGTATCTATATCTCTCTGGGGGTTCAAGGAATTGTTAAGTTCTGAAGAGCCTGAACTTGAGATGGGTCTACTTTGATTCCTCGTTCACTGACTATGTGACTTAGAAAAGTTCCTGATGAGATTCCGAAGATGCAAGTGGTTCCTTCCTCATAAGGAATGACGGCAAGTTCTGTCTACCTTTTGCTGCTGGCCACAACTTTAAAGGAATTTACATAACATTGTTTGGCTTGCAGCTGCTTTCCCTTGATATCCACGGTTTCCTTCCCTAAAGTTGAAATATACTAAATGACCTGATGCAAGGTTGACAGAACTGCTTCCATGTAGTGGATCCAGAAATGCCAAACTATAGCGTTATAAGTAGCGTGTGCCTATAAAGGCTAGTAGTTCGGTGTTGCACTGCCTCATAACCCTGGTTCAGCTTGAGCCCTTGGAAAGCTTCCCAGTATATAATGTCTACACTACTTCCTCCATCTACTATTGACCAATGTACCGTTGATGTTCAGGCTAACTACGAGTGGATACATGTAGAGCATAGACAGTTCTACCAGATCCTCTCGTGAGAATCTAATCTCTCCAGGTTCCTAATTGTTGATCTCTGTAAAAGAGATTTCAATGACTTTACATCGTCTGATCTTTAAGGCCTTTTTGGATAGCGGCCTCTACTCTCCTCCAATTTTAGTTCTTTCTGGTGGTTTCCCGTGCATGACCTGGACATGAAACCGATCAATCAAAGTCCTAAAAACTACTATTTCTATTGGTTCCTCTGACTGTAGGCCCTCGAGCATAAGAAGGGATGTCTCATTTATTCATTCATCCATAGGTTGCGCAATCCTGCGAGGGCTATCCCAGCAGAGTGCAAAATCGTGGATAGTATTAAGGATTGGCGTATCACTGTCCTCTATCCAATTTTACTTTGGTGGAACCTCTGTCGATTTCAATACCACTTTGGCATTTGCTCTGTACTCTTATAGTAAGTCCTCACTTATGAGTTGATGAGTCTAGAACCTTAGCGCTCTGCAATTCTAAATAGTGTAGCCTTCTTTATTATAGAATGGGCAATGTTTTGTCTGGTCCCTTTTTTTCGACAAGGTTGGCCACTAATGTTAGAGTTCAAAAGATTCTATATCCTTCAGGTTTGCCTATATTTTTTCCACATGATTATTTATAGGGATCATGGACTCTAATGGTCATTGAGGTCTTTTGTTCACTTCTTTGTTTCCTTGTGATCCAGGATGTTTCCTTTCCTGAGGCTTTGATTCTTGTTTCTGTTTTGGAGGTGTGCTATCAAGTTTTTTTTATAGTAATAATCGAGGCCTCATTTGATGCAATCTTAATATCTTCGTCCTTAATCTACTGCATAGACTTCTGATTGATTAATTCGAAAGAGTAAAATTCTTTCGATTCAAATATTTAACGTAAGGAGTAAAAGGCCTCATTACCTTTTTGTAAGCTTACGCCGCTATTTCTGAATCATAGCTTCTTATTTCGCTCAGTTTTCTATTGAAGTGCTGTAGGAAAATCCTGATTGAATCAGTGTTGCCTTGTCTTATAGAGAATAGGTTTGAAGTTATCTTCCTGCCTTTCTGGTTCCATAAGTACTGCTTGAGGAAGCGCTCAGTCAATTCTTCGAAAGAAGAAATTGAATTCTATAAGAGGCAATAGAACCAGAGTTGTGTTGTTTCTCTCAAACTTGAAGGGAACACCATGCACTTTAAGGCTCCACCATAGGCGTGCATTATCATCCTGAATTTGAAGTAGAAGATGTGTTCTTCTAAATCGCTAATTCCATCGAACAAATAAAAAATAGGGATGTTGAATTTCTTTGGTTTGGGAGCCAACTTGATGGCGCCTATGACAAGGTCCTGGTTCACTCTCTTTGCCATCAGTGAAACATTGCCAGTCTGCTCTATTTGACTTCTTTTTGCATACATCAACTCTACTTCCTTCAAGATGGAAGCTTTCATGTCTTCTTTCGCTTTCAAGACCGTGAGCTCAATACTCAACTCAATGTTAACATGAACACTCAACCCTGCTCTATTAGGGACTCTTTTTAATGTTTGAGTCACGGTAAAGGGAGTGTGAGGATTAGCCGAGAACTAAACTAGGTCTTTCTCTTGGTGTTCCTCGTCATTGCCTTTTACAATGCCATGATCTTGTTACAGAGCTCTAGATTCTTGTTTAGGTAACCCTTGATTTTCTCAAATGCTTTGGCAAAGAGTGTAGTTATTCCATGGCTAAGCTCATCACCCAGGATGGCAATTTCCTGAGTAATTGACCCTTTTAGAGGGTTTCTGGAATTGGCTAAACCATTTTGCTATGGATTCATGGTTGCTACTCTGGTATAATTCAAAAATTGATTGAGAAAAAAACTTATACTATAAGTTTGTTTTCACAGACGGCGCCACTGAAGTTTTCAATTTCTATAAATCTTTAGAAATTACTTTCATGCCCTTTGATCTTCGTTGGAATCCCAAATTTGGCCATGGTTCTCCTTCAAACTATTCCAAGAACCTTTCTCTGAGAAAAAACCATTATCCTGTAAAAGAAAATACTCTGACACTTAAGTCAATAAATAGCAAAGACAATCGCACTAAGTGTGAGAGTGTTTAACAAACAAGTAAGAGGACTCTGTATTTGGAAAGTTCCTGAAAATCAAATAAAGATCTCAAGAGAGCTATAAGGTTCTTACTAATGCTAAGCTTTCTCAATCTGTACGTGTGTTTCTTAATTTGATTCTAAATGCATGAAGAGCTTATGGTGCATGCTTTATATAGTGTAAAGATATAGTGTTCGATTATAATACAAACAATCATAATGAGATAAACTTCAATCTGTTTTAGAATTAAAGAGGTTTAATCATATTTTGAATGTGTTCTTATCTTTCCTTAAAAAAAATTTCACTGTAATACATTGCGTGTTTAATTAGGCTCTTAAGACAGAATGTAGCCCAATTTTAATACTAAATTTAAGATGAACACATCATATAATATAATTATAATCAAACTATGCTTTTTTTTATATTCAAATAATCAATACAAATTAATAAATAAAAAATATTTAAACTTGACTCATGTTTTTTGTTCGTTTCCTACTAAAAAAATATGAGTGCTTGAACTGCAAATTATCTCATTCAAAAAAGCATGTCGATAATTTTTAGAATTTGCAAACCTATTTTATGGATCTAACAGCTTCTTGAGCCTATCAATTTCTCTTCTATCAGTTTTTGTTTGAGGCTTTTGATGATGTTTTCAAACTCCTTTTAAGTAATAAAGCCTCTTTAATTAAGTTGACTCATCATTTAATCATTGACCAATAATGAGTCCAATAAATATAATCCAAAAAAACACAACACACCATTAATATAATTTTTATTTCATAATATAAAAAATATTAAATTCATATTATATACAAAAATAACAGTTATATTAAATTGATTTGAATTGCTAAACAATATGTATAATACAATCTTGTCATGTGTCATTCGTGTATAAGTAGGCATAATTTAGTGAATAACATCGAATTATTATAAACAATTACGTACATAACACGTGGGATTACGAAGCACTTTGTAAATACTGTTAGAAGTTGTGCATTAAAAAGCAAACAAATATTATATCATTAATTAAAATCAAAATATTATATATTAAAAATTATTAATCTATATAATTAAAAGATTATAAAAAAAACACAATATATTTACTTATTAATTATCAAAATAACACAAAATATTTATTTACTAATATACGTTTAGACTTAAATTTAAATAATACCTTTTAAAAAGAGATACAATTTAAATTTTATATCAAAGGACTATCCCTACAAATAATGATCGCTATAAAAATGAAAATCCCACTCTTGCACAAAACTACCTCACACTCAAATGGGAGGAAAAGAAAATCTATAAGAATTTCAATTTTGAAGTTGACTTTTAATTTAAACTCTAATCATAAGATATAATAATAATAATTTTTAAAAAGACTTGAAATTGTAAAAAATTTCAAATCGCCCAATTAGCCGCTGAAGGGTTGTTTGGTTACCGGGAAAAGGAAGGAAAAGCCCAAAATGACAGTAGCTGCAGGGATCGGGTACGCGTTGTTAGTGCTTGGACCCGCTCTTTCTCTCTTCGTCTCCGTCATCTCCAAGAAGCCCTTTTTGATCCTCACTGTGCTTTCTAGGTATTTCCATTTCTTTCTTTGACTGGACATTTTTCCCTAGAAAATAAAAGAAAGTTATGTTGTTTCGATCTTTATGCCTTTTTATTGTTTCGAGACACTTAAAGCTATAGTTTCATTGATGATTAAGCAAACATTGGTGTGGTGAATAAGCGAATTTTAGTAGTTGCTTATGACAATTTCATACTTTCTTGAGTTTGCCATTACAATTCAGCTCAATTTTCAACTATTATTTGTTCATTTTAGGGTTTAATAGTGGATATTGACAGGCGTTAATTGCACAATGAGAACTGGGTTTCACTTGATCTCAAAATTAAAACTTAGAAGAGAGAACTTTATTTGATTGTAATTCGACTGTGTTCTGATTTTTGTTGAAATCTAACGAGGTTTTTTTTTTTTTTTTGACTAACTTATGCATGTATGTATAAAATGTATGTAGTACACTGTTATGGCTTATAAGTCTAATCGTGCTATCGGGGGTGTGGAGGGCTTTTCTTCCACTGGAATCAACAACACGGTGGCCATTTGTGATACTTATAATTACATCTGTAGGGTTCCAAGAAGGGCTACGTGTTCTTTTCTGGAAAGTTTACAAGTAAGTTATTATCTATGTATCTACCTTAAAATTTGGTTTTGTTATCTTTCATGGTATTTCAATGTGAATGTAAGCTACACTTGGGAATTGAATTGAGATGACAAGAAGTGCATACTACTAGTATTAGTCACTAGTTTTGTGTCTGTTGACAAAGTCTATGCAATCATGGTGAGGAGTCCAAACATCTTGAGTTTCAAGACAGATTTTTCTCCTGCTCTATGTGATGTATTAATGGAGATCCTGCAGTTATCCTGTTCTGCCATTAGAATTCATAACTGGAGATCAAAAAGTAGACATTATAGAAGAAAAAAAAATGATAAACTTTTACTGACTAGGAAAAAAGAAAAGAAATAAAATGTCTCTGCTTATTAATAAGGTGTTCGATGGCAATGCTCACACAACCAAAGCAGTCTCTGTTTTGTTGCATTTACTTTTAGTGCACTGACTTAAATTGTAAAATAACCTTAATTTTCAAAATTGTCTGCACTTCCAAGCAATCTCTATTTCATCTCCACTTTAGTCCACTGACTTTGAATGTAAAATAGCTCCAATTATCAGATTCAAGGGTTCTCGCACATTAGTTATTTTCTTCCTTTTTGGCATAGACTTTGAATTGTATCAAGGCTGTAATCTTGGATTAAATAGCATCTTTGGAATTCCATCAAAAAACATATAAGTGTACGGGGCTAGGTAAACTATGTCATTTTAGGTTGTGATATAGTCTGATTTCCGCTTTTGATTTATGAACATTGCCCTTGTTGATTTGTTTTTCAAGCTGTTATATCTTTAACCAGATTTATGTTAGAGATTTTATTTCTTTTCCTTTCCTCTTTTATTTCCCCCTTTTTGTGTGTGTGTGGTAGGGTGCTCCAATATGAGCAATTTTATGTGGTCTTTCAGAAGCTCTTTTTATTTATTTATGTATGTTTTTGATGTTCTGGCAATATCTTCAGCTTTTGTTCCACTGCATGAGTTGCAGTGCAAATTTTGTCCCACAATGTTCTCTTTCAAGCCACTGATTGGCAATTTTGTTGAGCCTCCTACAGAAGGATGTTGCTTTGCATGCCACAACTGTTGTGTTTTGGGTGGAATGTGTATCTACTAGTTCCACATTTTGTTGTCTTAATAAGTTGCATGCTGCAAAAATGACTATGATTATACTGTTACAATTGAATTTTATCCAAACCTCCTTCCCTGTATTTTTCTGGGTTCAACCACCATTTTTGGAGATGTAAATGAAATTCTGATAGGAAGAATCTTCTTCCTATCCCATCTTTTTGTGATTATATGTTTTATTTAGGTATTTATCTTGTTCTCGAAATTCAGTGACAGTAAAACCTGCATAATATCGCAAGGTTATGTTAGTTTTGTAACATCTGTTTCTGTTGGACTTAATGTAGGAGGTTGGAAGACATGTTGGATGCTTTTGCTGACAGACTAGGAAGACCACGCTTATTTCTCACCGATAAGCTGCAAATTGCTCTAGGTAAGCTATGAAGAGGCTGCCAAATTCCTCATCACAAAGTTGCCATATTCCAGTGTTCTGTGTGAATTAGCCATAAAATGAATTTTTAGAGCTGTTATCATTTGAAATTCAATTTGTTACCACCCTCTTTAGCATTCTAGTATTTTAAGTCAATGATATTTGCAGCATTATTTATTGGCAAAATCATGCTGCTTCTAAGTTCAACCAAAAGCCATGCATTCAGAACCATCATACTCTTTTTTCTTTTCCTGATATTGAAAGAGCTACTACAATTTGCCAAATTTTAAGTTCTGTTATGTTTGTTGCCAAGATTCAGAGCTCTTTAAAAACCATGCATTCCTGATGGTAAGTTGGATTTTCAACAACTAAATTGTTAAAAGACTGCTAAAAATTGACAAATGATTAATTATTAAATTTCAGAATAATGGAAAATACATATCCTATCGAAACCAAAGTAACTAACATCCTCCTCCCACCCCCCACAGCTGTGTTGGTTCTAAAGAAGATAAGTTGAATATCATATTCTCTGATTTACTCTGCGTATCTTCCATGGTGTGGCTGATTAGTTCAAAAAAATGTGCAGCTGGTGGGTTAGGCCATGGTGTGGCTCATGCTGTGTTCTTTTGTCTTAGCCTGCTAACTCCAGCATTTGGTCCAGCCACATATTTTGTTGACAGGTGCTCACAGATGCCCTTTTTTCTTATTTCTGGTGAGTCATGCCTTTCCTTGTTGCTTGTTCACATTTAGTATAAATACAGGCTCTCGGAATGCATTGTAATCTTCACTCAATTAGATCTCATCGTAGTTTTCTGTTATTAGCATTCATTGTCAATTGATGGTAGCTAGCAAATGCTTTAGATGTTGATTTGCAATAAGCTTGCAATTTTTTTTGGCTCCCTTTTCCTAACAGCTTACATCTTTACTGTTGCAGCAATCATTGCTCTTGCATTTGTTACGATTCACACTTTCTCAATGGTCATTGCATTTAACGGATATGCAGAAGGGAATAAAGTGGACCAGTATTTTGTTCCTGTTCTTCATCTTGTCGCAGGAATGGTGGTAATGTCTGCTTTTACCTTATTTTTTTGCCTCGTAGCTCTCAACAGTTTTCTTATTGAGAATTTGATTTGACATTTGTCCCTCAAAAAGTGCCTATTGAATCCTCAAAACTGCAATACTTGAGCTTCAATGATTCAATCTGCCCAATGATCTGAGGTTTTGAAAGAAATACCCATAATATTGACATGGACCAATGATTGACCCAATTGCTATGTACATGACATGGACATGGATCATAGGGGATCAAATGATATACACATATTGGTGTGGCTATATATGTATGATAAAACTTTTTGCTTAATGTTTTTAAAGTTCTCTGGTTATAACTTCTAAATTATTACTGTTATTAGCCGTGTACTCTGGTGGTATTCAATTCAGCATACCCTTTTATAAATTATTGGACAAGGTTTTGATCTGCCCAATGACGTGTGAAGAATTTGAGAAATTTCTATTTGGTGAAATTTTCTATTTGTTGCTACATTAGTGCTTCATTAATATATCTCTTCATGCAAATAATGCTTGATTAGCTCTTACCAGCTTTTTCTAAATCCTCCTTTTTCTCATTCTCCCAGACATTGGTCAATTTTGCATCTGGTGGTTGTGTCATTGGGATTCCTCTGCTTTACATCATGGCAAGCTTGACCCTGATACACTGTGGGAAGATGGTATGGAGAAGGTTAATGGAAAGCCAAAGCAGGCAGGGTAATTCTTAGTAACCCATGGCTGTTGTAAAGTATCGTCTCTCGATTCAGTTCAGGATGCACTTACCTCCCCAAACAAATGACCGTGAATACTCTCTGCACCTTTGGTTTTTGTGAACTGACATACGAATTCAAGTCAGATGGCTATATTTGTTCCTGAATTTTTCCAGTGTTTTCGCACCCTAGGCCAATTATTTGAGAACCTATGTATTTCTTAGGAGCAGTGCAGCTTTGGCAAATCCTTAAGTTGTACAAGTGTATTAAGGAGGAGATCTTGGGCATTGTTAAGTGTCCATAGACTTATGAAGGAGTGGACAACGGAAAAGAAAATATCAGCTCCATATTTTCAGTTGTCCTGAAATCACCAATCTACAAAACAGATGGTGTAATAGTTTGAGTATAGAACAGTTTTAGTTAGCATTGCTAGCTGAGACTATTTCTTCGAAGGGTCTAAAGAATTATTGCTTTATGGCTAGTTTAAAGATTCTGTTTAGTTTTGCACTGACTGGCTTGCAGGACTTTTTATGTATATCTTTATCTCACTATCTTAATTTTCCCAAGCCAAAATTATGAATGTTCATGCTAGGATATGAATCTTCCTGGTGGTAAAACTAGTAACATAAAACTTGTACAACTTTATATAAAATGTGAAGTTGAAAGTCTTTAGCTAAATCATCCACTTTATCCCATCTGAAAAACAACAGTGTAAACAATTTAATCATGCGCATCTACAAATATATAATTCTTCGATCTTTTTGGGATTTGGCTGAATCACAATGGATAAAATTGACAATTAAACATAAGCACAGCACAAATTCACACTCAAATTAAACTAAAATTGCAATCCAAAATGAAGAGCTGCAAAGAACAAAAAGAAATTAAGAGCACAATTTTCAACCTTTGAATTTAAGCAAACCTTCAATTTACAATTCAAATTGGAATATTTGTAAAGAATAAGAAAAAAGGAAAAAAAATCCCTTCCCGCACAATTAGATGCATATATACCAATTAACAAGCTTTCTGATTCTATTTCCATTCTTACAAACCAAAAAAGGAAAAAAAATGGGACCGGTGATCTGCATTTATACACAAGTAATATGAATAAATAAACAAGTTTAGTTGGGTATTTCACCAAGTGATGAACTTTTATTCATTTCAGAAAGAACTTCCAGATATCTCTATCAGCCATTTCCTTAATTAAATGGACTCCAAAAAAGCCCTCTTCATCCACAAGACTCCTCAGGTGCCGTGCTGCGGTATTGAAACCGACGTAATTCTTCTTTGTTGCCAAATAAACTACTCCATATGGAGGCCTCAAACACTGGTCATCAAAAAAGAGTTTAAATGAATGCATATAAAACACTAAAATAAATCAACAACAAAGGTAAGCACTGAGACCAAACAGCCAATGAGTTAACATCATTGAATTGGGTACTAAAAAATTGCTTAATTAAAATCCAAGAATGCATTTGTCATTTGTCAAATTAGTGTATCCTTGAACTACTTTCCCAGGTCACTCATAGTTAACCTTAGTTGATGTGCAAGACTCCCAATTACTCAACAGGATTTGCAGAAAACAAAAACAAATATGATTCCAGATTGTAGTGATGAAATCTTACTCGAGTGTAGTTCATGGCATCCATGTCAAGGTTAGTTATTATCAGGACAATTTTGTATCAGGTACTGTTTTAACTTCAGTGTAAGATCAATAATAGAAAACAATTTTCATGTACAATATTCCATATCACATATAAATGATATTCATAAGGTTGTGAGGACAACGGGAAGCATGAATGCTACTACTAACACAACACTATAGAAGACCATGAATGAAGCAAGAAACTAACCTTTTTAATGAGTGAATATAACTTCTTCAATGAAGTTACTGAATATGGGATCTCCGTCATCAAAATAACATCATAACCACCTTCACCTTGATCAACCTCGCTAGCTCTCTCCCATGCCCGGCTTCCTGAAAGCTTTCTTGACCGTTTTGAGGAGAAGTCCTGTGCAATGATGCTACCATCTTGGCTACTACACCCATCCATGAAATCCTCCTCAGAGAAGCTCAGGCTCATCCTTGTGGTCACTTCAGAAACATCATTCCTCACAACAGATAAGACTGTGGGGAGTTCTTCCCAATCACCAGCGTAGAAGTGCACTGTTGGTGCTAGAGTTTGCCTTGATGGAGTCAGAGGACTCTCTGGTTGCCGGCTCTGCCTGTCCCGAGCTTGCTCAAGATTGGCAAGGACATTTGGTATAGTTGTGCATCTTATAGTTTCTGCATTGAGATCTTGAAAGTGCACTGTGCAAGCAGCCTGTACAAATATGAATCAGAAAGAGCGAAGACATGCTTCTTTCATAAAACCACATGTACTATGCATTCCACTTCTTTGTTCCAAAGGAATATCGCTTGAAATTCCATGTTCTCTCTTTGATACGTATTTGATAAACATTTTTTTAGCTTTAAGTAGTAGTAGATCAAAATCGTATCTTCAGTAGTAACATTACAAAACTTCAGAAAGAATATGCTAGTCGAGTCATCACTCCTTGCAATGATAAGATTAAATCATAGATCAGTTAAGCGAAACAAAATTTTGGACCACTGAATTTTCAATTATTTGCATAGAACATAAAAAGAAAATCTGCTCAAAGCACACTACAATTACATCTTGTCTTCAAACATAAAAAAGGACGTGATTATTTGGGGCCATATTTAGAGTACATGGACAATATTAGTAAAAACATAAAACTTCAGGCCTAATCAACTTTTTTGTATCAAATGGTACAAAAACTTTAGATAACCATATGAAGAAAACATCAATTGTTACCTCTAAGCATGTTTTTATTTAAATTCAAGATGCTCGAATTCAGAAAATTTGATGTGTAATGACAAGGGATAAATATTGGGAGACAAGAAGAGACTCTTCAAGTATATCATCTCACACATATTTTACACAAAGTGATAACTTAAATGTGACATTAAGAAAAATAAAAGGGGAAGCACGGCCTAAAATTAATCAACTACACATACCTTCAGGCAAGCAAAGATCCCAGGAATTCCATAGCTACAACCCAACTGTAAGAATCACCAAGGAAAACCATAAATATCACAACTCTGATATATGATACTAAATACTGAATTTTTCTCATTAAATGCCAAATGTTGCAATAGATTGAAAATTACAGAGAACAAAGCATGAATGGTGAGTAATAATAAATCTTGTGACTGAATTACCTCAAGTACCCTTTTGCCTCTAAAGCTTAACTGTCCATCACGAATTTCATGCCTAAGAACATTAACAAGATCAATAGAGCTTTCCCAAGATTTCAGAAATCCTGTAAAATAGGATGAATTCCTCGCTTCAGATAAAAATTTCCTAACATTGAATGACAAGGGGACTGCTTCTATATAACATAACTGGTGTGTTACTCAGGTACAATGTCTAATCACTGGAAGATCAAATGAAAAATAATCAATTGTAGAATTAATACTGAAAAGTGATATGCATACCATCAGGTTTCGAGGATATCATTTCAGAACCAGTAAACCCGATTATATCAGCGACGCTAACTCTTCCCTGCAAAAGATTTATGAAGGCAATTATCTTACTGCATAATTACACTGCAAAGTTACATTAAAACAGGCACTGGCAATTACGGGATTAAGTCTACACAAAAATATTTCATGGTTTAGAAACCATGAAAGCTAGTGGCAAGAATGATCCACATTCACTCTAGTTTTAACATCCTTGGCCGATGCTACAAGCCACCCTTTTTCTATAAGAATCCACTTGTTCAAACTGATATTTTTCATATCAAAATAGATTCGAATGTGAAATTCCCATTGCTAGGCAGTAGAAAAAATACAATTCAGAAACAAACAAATCATAGTATTATTTTTGAAACTCTAACGCAATAGGAAGTAGAAAAGATCGGCATCAATAACTTTGTTATGAAAGCATTACTCAAATGGCCTCTAGAAAAGCTATCAATATTGTCATAATACAAAAGAAATATACAAAAGCCATGCAGTTCTACCCTGTCTTCCCCACAAAGAAGGGGATAAAATTTAAAAAGGCAGTATTCCACTTTGAGCCAGCTTGCAACCATTATCTTACGTACCTTGAACATATTAATTCCCTGCAAGTTAACATTCTCTCCAGCATATTTATATGGATGAGCAATCTGTATTGTACACAAAGGAGAATCTCTTAGTTTTTATTGCAATTTACAACTCCACCTCTCCGAAAAAAAATTCTAAAGATATAGTTTTGTGATCATGTAGATGAAGAAATGAAACCCACCTTTGAAGGCAGAATCTCAACAGCTGGTGAAGGGAGATGAACATCTCTTTCTGAAATGGTTGACATGCTATGACTAGCTCGGTCGTGAGGCACCAAGCCTGGCAAGCATTGTGCAAGCAATGATGGTGCACGCATTGTGCCTTGATCTTTTCAGAACTATTCTCGGAATATAACAATCTGCCAAACCCATAACATTTTGCATTAACAACTCGATCATTCATAACAAAAAAGTCTATACGTACAATGCAGAAACAATGAAAATCTTATAGACCAAAAAACAATAACCACTCCACAGCACCAAATTCACTACTCATCAGATTTTTTTTATGCAAATGTGAAGGGCAGACTTACACAGAAAAGGATTACAATCACCCATGATATTCCCCGAGTCCGCACATTCTAAACTACATAGTATGCGTGCACAATTTACCAAAATATTTAGAGAGAGAAACCAACTAACAGTCAACCACAAGCTTAAAATTTATGATCAGAATCACTAAGCAACACCAAAACGTAAATTCAATCCAAGACAAAATCCCACCCATACTATACAATTTCACAGCAAGTCCATCAACAAAAATATGAAAAACCACCCTAAATCAAAGTCCATGACGGAAACTACAAAGTCCCAATATAAAGAATCAGATAAACTGAAAAAAAAAATGGAACTTAAAAAAGTTAAATTAAAAAGACAAGGAATTTCACATTAAAAAAGAAAAAAAAAAAGATCATCATTCATCTTCAATTAAATCCAAGAAAACCCATACTTGACAATCAAGAAGAAAATTTAAGCTAAAAAAACATTTTTTTTAAAAAAAATTATCTTAGAAAAGAGTACCTGGTTGCACAAACAGATCCCATAACAAATCAAAAGTAAATGAATGCTAAAAGCTGATAACGTAAAGTTTCCAGAACATCAAAAAAACAAAATAACCCACATGTCCAATTGCATTGAAGAACAAATCCAGAAGTCAAAATCATAACCAAAACTAAAGCGAACCCACATGGTTAATCACTTCAAAGAACAAAACCCAGAACTGAGAACCCAAACTTGCATCAACAATAACAGAAAGAAAAAATCACTGATAACAAAAACAAGATGCATTTTACCTACGATGAATCTCTTGCACAAAATCTCATAGGCAGTAAAGAGGCTTTTAATTATTTATTTTTTACAAGCCACAAAAAGGGAAAAGGAAAAGATGATTAGCAAAAAGTCAGAAATTTCAGAGAAAAGGAGAAGGGTTTTGGTGATTTTCAAAGTCAAAAAAACACCAAAACCCAACAGACAACACACAGAAGCTTCCATTCAGAGACTTCACTCGATGGAACCAGCACATTCCGAAACTGCTCTTTGGTTTTATAAATAATATCGAAGCTGACCACTGTGATTCTTTTTTAGGGTGATTGCTTAGTGTCGTTTTGGTAATTGTAGAAACAAACAAGGGTATTCTTCTGTGCACGTGGTACAACTCCAGTGGGCTGTTTCTTTTTCTTTTTGGTTGAAATAAGAATATTTTTTTTTATTGTTATTTAATTGAACGAATCACCCATCATATCAACGACAGATTATGTCTGTTACGGTAGGGATTGGGATATCAATACTGTTACCCCTGAGTGGTACATAAATAACTTTAATTTTAATTATATTATTATTTTTTTATTTAATTTAAAAGATAAAAATATATTTTTTATTATATAAATAATTAAAATATTTTTATTTTTTAAAGTAATTAGAGAAATTAACAGTATAATTTATATAAACATCAGAAAGTAATAGTGTTAATACCCTATATATGTAAATAAATTTTTAATTTGAAAATAAAATATAAACAAATATCAAAAAATTATTTTGAATGACTCCTTATAAACAAATAATTTTCGAATGTAATTTAAAAGTCTATGGAAAATTTAAAAATAATAAAACAATCCTTTGTTTTTTCAATTTTTTGAAATTGAATTCTATTTTATATAATAATATTTTTATTAAGAAAATGAGGCTTTCTTCGTCTAAGATTACTTATACAAAAATATTACAATATATCGTATGAAATCTGTAATTTTAAATACAAAATTTGTGACAATTTCACATTTAACATCATAAGTATTGTTCTTTGAATCCTAAATCTCAACTTTTTTGTTATTAAAATTTCATACCAGTAATGATGTCTTTTACCTAATTAGCAAGATCCATTTTTATAAAACAAGCATATAAATAATCTAAATTTACAAAATTAAGAAATTAAAAAAAATATATATATATATATATAAAATGTTTTTGGTAACTACGTCCACGTGTGGATCTGAGAGCGAAAAGCGGTCGCAAAAGCAGGGGGTTGGTCGGCTGTCATATTCTCTTTATATTCTCCTCAAGTAAAACGGAGTCTTCGTCAAACGGGGCCGCACGCCTTACACGTATCTTCGGTTGTTGAAGAAATCCAAAGCTCCGGAATCGGGATTATGGATTGTGAATTGACCTGACTTGCAATAGTAAGAAGGGGAAAAATGTAATGACGTTTGGTCAAGAAAATTGAATTTTGATTTATTAGGTGAAATGATATGTAGAGGTCAAGGAAGGACGGAAGAAATTTTGATGAAAAAATGTTGGTTAATTCAGACTAACAATTAGGTGCTTGTATGCCAATTATGATAGAAATACATTAGACTTTTTGGCCTTTCGCATTCACAAAAGCTCGAACTTATTATTGAGGCAAGCGCCCAATTTGGTGTTTTCATAAAAATAGATTTATATATAAAAGAAGAGTAAATTGATTAGGTTCAAGAGATAGAATTTTAAAAAACAAATGAGAGTTTCATGAAATTAAGTTAATGATATTTTGACATTAATTAATAAATAATTATTAATTCATTTAAAAAAAATATTCTTAAGAAATGAAAAAAAAATGTGAGTATTTGTTATTTGTTTGAGTTAATGTTAAACATAATTTATTTAGATTATTTAATATTTTTTATTAGCCAGTTAAATGATGTGATTAATTTTTTTCTTAAAAATATCCTTATTCCTTTAATACATTACATTCTTATTTATATAAAACCCATTTCTTTTATTTCTTAAAAATACCTATTAGTATATTTGTTTTACGTACTATAGCTTTAAAAAAAGGTATTTATACGTTATAAAAAATGACAAAAAAATTTAAATTAAAATTGTTTCAATTATATGCTTTTCATGTTTTCTTTTATTAATTTAACATTTAATATTTATAAGGGCATAAATGTAAATGTTAAGGATGAAACTAATGCAGATATTAAAATACTCTTAGCCCGTTGAGGAAGTCTCACACTTACAAACAACCAAGAAAAGAAAGACCACACAATAGGAGATAAACACCTAAGAAAGCAAAGAAAAAGAATACACAAATTTACATGGTTTGATAAATCTACCTATGTCCATTATGGATTTGAGGATCCTAACTTCTTTTATTCTAGTTTTTTTATACCCAAAAAACCCCACAAAAGTTACAAGGAATATCCCAATACTCAATAACTACTAAAGATCTATACTACATTATCTTGTGTGCTCAAAATATTCAAGTATGATCTAAGTTCTTTATTCTCTCTTATATTAATTTGATACCTTGATTGATCCTAAGCAATTATAAGGTTTTATATAGTGTTATTACTAACTCTAAAAATCTTAAACTTAGTTGAAATAAGAATCCACGTGCTTATGAAGTCCAAAATTGACTTAAACACGTAATTAGAACCAAAATAAGACTTTCCCAAATAGCTGACGTTGCAGCGCTAATATGATATCATCCCAACACCGCGGTGTTGGAGGTTTTGTCTTCGGCGCTGCGGTGCTGAACTCCAAACGCCAAAACACCCATACTTGGGCTTGTTTGACTTGTGTTTCTCGCTTTTTCTTACTTTCGATTTTTTATTTCATACCTCTTTTATTCATCTATTATGTCCTCGACTACGTGTCTAACTCTCCCTTAATCTCCCAACTCAAAATTAAATTACCCTTAATTTTAAGCCCTTATTTGATTCAAAATCTCCAAGAAGGTTTTCTATTATCCATCCACTTTAACGCTCTATCATCTAATGTTTCACATCAGTTGAGTATCTATCTAAACTTAACTCCTTTTGGGCTCATGATAAATTAGTCTCCAAAAATACGAATGCATCTTCCCTTGAATACCTTTCTCATTGTGATTTTTAGTACCACTCTTGACACCATCACAATACCTAGCAGTATCCTTTCTATGCATTATTTTTTTACCCATATTACCTCGGTGAGCAATCCCTAATATTGTCCCTTGGTAAGCATCCCCCCAATAACTCTATGTTGGGACCCCATAACATTGTTAACAAGCACATACAACCCCTTGTGTTGTTGGGTGTTGATTATTTTAGGGTGCTTGCATGTGAGATGTATTCATCATATAAAAAATATACATATTTCATACATATATGTGCACAGCGGAAGATTAATACAATACAATGAACACATGTAATACATATTTATTAAATGGAAAACAAGATTGAGAAATATAACCAATGAAGCCTTTGGATTAATTTACTTGAAGTCCACTATGAAATGAATCTTTTATCAATCCTAGCAATCAATAAGGGTTGGTTTGATTGTCTAGAATGACAGTATATTAATTCAGTATTTAGTTTAACTCTTAAACTTGATTTAAAGTTAAACTCTTTAACTTAGATAAATTTATTTTATCTTTTGTTCAACTCTTGAACAATTAAAATAAATCTCCTTTTTAGTTATTACATTTAGTAACCATTTATATATTTGTTTTATTGTTCTAATACTTAAAACACAAAACAAAGAATTCTAATTTCTCAAATTAAAATGGCTACCAAAAATGCAAAATCTAAAAACCTAAAAACTTTCTTGATTTTGAATTTCATTTAATGTATAAATTTCAAACTAATTTGAATTTCATTTGCATTTAATTTAACTTAATCTAACCTTAGTTAATATTTAACCTTAGTTAGGTTAGTTTAACTTATCCCTTAAGTTAATAAATATTTAAATATTCTAACCATAGTTAACTGACTTAACCATAGTTAGGTTAACTTTTATTTAACCATTAAGTAAGGTTAACTTAACTTAACTGTATGGTTAACCTTTAACCATAGTTAAGTTAAATCATTTATTTAACAATTCAATAAATTAATATTTATTTTAATTATTTAACAATTAAATAATCATAAAGTAAAATTACTTTTATATCTTTACTAGGTTATCAAGTTAACCTAAAGTGGATCCCACCATTTAACCATATACTTTAGTTAACTTAACTTTAGTAATTTGCTGAATTATATTATATTGAACAATTCAATACGGTAAACTGTCCAAGTGCTCAAAAAGTACATTTCATATTGGGACTCTCTAGGTTTACACCCGATTTGTCAAATAGAACTATTTTATGAATCCGTAATCAATGCCCCACGCACACGTTACGAATATTACAAATCAGCGTGTTAAACCATATAAATTGATGTCATAACGTATACGTATAATCCTTCCATCATTTATACCCTGGATGTGCGGGGATATAGATCAGCACCGTTAAATCCCCGTAAGCACATCTATAATCTTATCTCCAGATTTGTATATCGATAAACAATATACACAAACACTTTTGCTATATTGTTTAACCATGTGGAAAACTCTTTTTTCGGGTTTATGCTTGTGGCCACAAGATTTTATAAAATATAATCTCGGAGCATAGGATATACAACTTACCTACATAAGCTGACAGATTCCGTATTTGCGCACACCGGACTCCATAAGCATTGGACCATACCCAGCAACACATAGCAGTCAGACCATGAAAGGTATCTGACATATATGAAACAAAAGCATGATGGATCACTTATAAGACCACCGTGGCGCTCAGGTCAAAGGACCACGAATACTACTCAACACGAGAGGACCTTCCTTTGATGGCTTCATAGGATACCTATTGGGGTCTTCGTGAGTCTGTTCAGTATCTAGTCCTGACTAAATACCCGCATGCCTATACAGGTTCTAAGCTCATAGTCAGCTAAGAACAACCATCTAAACCAGTCAGATATAGACATACACTAATCTATATAAAGTGAATTCACCGATAGACCCGCATTGGTGAATATAGATCAGGACATTGTGTTTGAGACATACTTACATAATAACATTTCTTAGCACCTATTGTAACTCTTTGCAACTATGTCATTACAAGAATACTCTTAGGTCTTTGTCCCATTATAGACAAAGTTCCAACTCTTTAGAGCTCGCTGACTGTTATAACCTGCTAACTCTTGACATTTATAACTCTCAGCTTTGCTAACTATTAGTTCTGGTATAAACTCCTTTAGACCAGATCTGAACAATTTCAGATCAAACAATGTTTGTAATGTTACAAGCATTATACCATATAAATATGATATTAACAATTTTTATTCGAAATGTTTATTGTATAAAAATTAATAATTAATATTCATACAATATTGGAATGGCACGTGAGCACCAACTCCAACATGTGTTTCTCACCTTTCATAATTATAGATCATTTTCTTATATCCAGTATTCATTCTTTTGCTTTAAATGAGTACCCTTCTTAATCTAGCATTCTTAGGGATATCAATTTTTTCCTAAATTTAAGAACATGCTTAACCCTATGCAATACCCTAGTCTCTTTATCAAGCATCCTTATCCTAGCACTATCAATCCTATGACTCTACAAGTCATGCTATTACCCATTAGTATTTTCTTTCTCCTAATAGTCTTATAATTGGTAAACAATGACTTTTTCAAATATAAATGGTAACTACATCCATAATTAAGTATTTATCTATCAATATACTTCTCACCATAAGCTACTAAGGACTCCGTAATTTTCAAGTCTTCACCATAGACTATTGTAGCCCTTCCTTCATTCTTTGCCTTTCTTACCAAGCAATCCCTCCCCACGTGCCATTCCTTATTACAATCATAACACCTATTGGATCTATACCATTGATTCTTCTTACCATCTCCCTTTCTTGCAACTAATCCCGTTACACTTTTAAGTTCCAATCTTTTTCCATTTTTTTAGAATTTAACGAGGCTTTAATCGCTTACCGTTAAAGTCTCCCTCCCATACATGATTTTGTTCATGAAGTACTTATAACTTAGAGAAAGAAATCACAACAAAATAATAGCTTTGTCTTCATCTTGGATCTTGATATTTATCGTCTCAATATCGATGATAATTTTGTTAAATGTATCAACATGGTTGCTCATGGAAGTTCCCTTAGTCATAGTCAACTGATATGACTTCTTCTTCATATACAGATAATTCGCAAAGAACTTTTTCATGTATAGTATGTGAAGTTTCTTCTAAAGACTCATTTTCGTATTTATTTTAGCCACCTCTTTCAAAACTTCGTCACTCAATGAAAGTACTATTATATTATGGGCTCTTTTTCGAATTGTCTCATCATTTAAATCTCTAGGTTTTACCAGCTTCTTTTCACTAATGGTTGTATCTTGAGTTTTCTCAATAGCTGAGTCCAACATTTAACTCATTAGTAGAGCTATCACCTTTATCTTCCATAGATTAAAATTATTTCACCCATCAAACTTCTCTATTTTATTTTTGTAAGTATCCATGGTTAAACCAAACTTAGGCTCTAATACCAGTTTGTTGAGAGTAAAGCTAATGTGAACATTAAAATACCCTTAACGCTTAGCGGAAGTCTCACATTCATAAACAACCAAGAAAAGAAAGATCTCACAATAGAAGATAAACATCTAAGAAAGTAAAGAAAATGAACATATAAATTTACATAGTTTAGCAAATCTACCTACGTTCATTATGGATTTGAGGATCCCAACTTCTTTTATTCTAGTTCTTTTATATCTAAAGAACCCCATAAGAGTTACAAGAAATTCTTGAATACCCAAGAACTACCAAGGATCTATACTACATTATCTCGTGTGCTCAAAATATTAAAGTATGATCTAAGCTCTTTATTCTCTCTTATACTAATTTGATACCTCGTTTGATCATAAGGAGTTATAACAGTTTATATAGTATTAATATTAACTCTAAAAACCCTAAACCTAGTTGGAATAAGAGTCCATGTACTTAAAAAGTCCAAAACCAACTTAAACAAGCAATTAGAATCAAAATAAGACTTTCTCGAACAGGTGGCGTCGTGGCAATAGTGCAATCTTGTCCCAGAACTGTAGCGCTAGCCTAGTGATTGGTGTGTTATAGTCGCTAAGTGCAAGTGCACGCTATCGTATCAAGTAATATAGGATTTTAAGTCCAGATATCGATCCCACGGGGACTAAGCAATCTAATTCTATAAATTAAATACCTACTTAACTTTTATTCAAAAAATCACAATCTAAAATTTATTTAACTAATTTAACTCTATTAATTAAACTAAATAAAAGTAAAGAGTAGAATTCATAAATAAAGATAATCTAGGGTTTTGACTCGTCCCCTAGTATTTCATTGGATTCATTAACTACTTAGTTAATCCTTTAATACCAATTGATTGGTTTAGACACTAATCTCACCACAAGCCTCTGTCGATGGTCAAGTGACTATATTACGCATTCTAACAATCACCTATATGTCTATGATAATCAAATCAGAATATAATTCATTAAGATCAAGTCTAAATTATACTATACATGCCACCTAGGTATATGTCTATCCTAGATGGAACTCATAGTTGTTACCCTATGATCATGCATCAAACTATCCTAGGCAAAACACATGAATCCATCTGTCGAGTTCATCATAGTTCCTCAATCATTCAAAATATTAATCAGGTATAATGAAAGCATTAAATACAAGATAGAATGAATCAATTGAATTTATCACGTTCATAAACTAAGAATCAATAAAATTCAACTACATACTAGGTTTACATAGTCTCACCCTAGAATAACAATTTAGCCCATCACAAAACCAAAAGTATCAAACCAATCCATGAAGATCAACAAGAACAAGAACAAGAACAAGAACATAATGATAAAGAAAGAGAAGAAAAACTAATCAAAGTGACTCCTTGATGTGCTTCTCCCTCAATCTTGGCTTGAAGCTTGAATCTTGATCTTGGTTCTTCAATCTTTGGCTTTGATCTTTGATTTGTGTTGTGAATTCTCTCTCTAAATTTTTTGCCTCTTTTCTCTCTTTTTCTCCTCTTTTCTTTTAGGGTTTTTGGCTATCTATATATAGGTTTTTGTCTTTGAGTTACTGTTAACGAGTTACTGTAGCAAAATATTGTTCATGAGTTACTGTTCCCTGACACTGTTCCTGGGCACGAGCGCCGCAGCGCTAGGTTGTGTGCACCACGGCAGTCACTTGCTGTTCTGGGCGCTCAGCGTTGGGCGCCGCAGCACTTAACCACCTACTGTACTACTTTCGTATTTTGAGCGTAACTTCTTCGTTTGATGTCCGATTCGCCTCCCGTTTGTTCCTATGCATCACATTTTCCATCATGCATCTGTTTATGATCAAAAAACACAATTAAATAGTCAAATACTTATGATTTGGAGCAAAATATGAAAGTTAAGTACAAATCTTACTAGCGCTTTTATACCCCTATCACCTAGAGGTTCTGTCTCCGGTGCCACGACGCTAAACTCCCAACGTCACGACGCCTACACTTGGGCTATGTTTGGTTCATGTTTCTCGTGTTTCTTTGCTTTCGATTTCCTGTTTCACATCTCTTTTGTACGTCCATCACATCTTTGATCACGTGTCTGACTCTCCCTTGGTCTCCTAACTCAAAATTAAATTATCATTAATTTTGAATCACTAAAATTCCACCACTAAAAGTATTAATTTTTAGTTGTTTTTTAATTAATAGAAATAAACAATTTAATATTTATGTTCAAACTTAAGTAAAAATAAAAAATCAATCATTCAAATTTAGTCTTTTAACTCTATTAAACATTCAACTTCATTCAATTTTATTTGAACTCCATTAAAATATCAACTTCATTCAGTTTTATTTAAAATTCAGTAAAAATATAAGCACTATTTGAATATTTAGAAGGAAAATGTCGTTGGGGTTTGTACTTACATGCCATCACATTGTTGTATGAATATTTTATTTTATGATATTTATACAATACATTTTTATTAAATCGCTAATCTCATTAACTAAATGGTATAACGATTGTTATGCTATAGACATTGTATGATCTGAAGGAGTTCAAATTTGGCCTAAAGGAGTTTGACTAGTGCTAAGGGTTAGCAAGGCTGAGAATTGTAATTGCCAATAGTTAGCACTACTAAGAGTTAGTAGGTTATAAAAGCCATCAAAATCTAAAAGTTAGGACCTTGTTTGTAACGGAACAAAGACCCGAGAGTACATCAGTAATAATATAGTTATAAGGAGTTGAATAAGTGCTTAGAAATGTTATTATGCAAAACTATTCTCAAAATTATATGTTCTTGGTCTTATTCAGCGATGCAAGTCTATCGGTGGAACCTTTCTAATAGACCAGTGTATACTATACCTAGATGGTCTAGATGGTTATTATTAGCTAACCATGGGCTTATCGAAAGTTCATATAGCATACAAGTGTTCAGTAAGGACTAAAAACTGAACAGGCTCATTGAGGACCCCAATAGACATCTCATGAAGCCGTCAATGGTATGTCTTCTCGAGTTGAGCAGTGTACGTGGTCCTTTGACCTCAGTGCCATGGTGGACTTATAAGTGATCCACCATACTTTGATTCCATATATGTTAGAGACCTTTTATAGTCTGACTGTTATGTGTCACTGGATATGGTCTGATGATTATAGAGTCTGGTGTGCATAGATATGAAATCCGTTAACTCATATGGGTGAGTTGTATATCTGGATGCTCCGAGACTGTATCTCAGAAAGACTTATGGTCATAAGCAATAAACTCGGAAAAGAAGTTTCCAATAGGGTTAAACAATATCGCAAAGCTATTTGTGTGTATTGTTTATCGAGATTTATATCTGGAGATAAGTTCACGGATGAACGCGTGAGAAATTGATGGTGATGATCTATATCCCCTCTTCTCTAGGATATAGATGGCGAAAAGATTATACGTATGCGCAATGACCTTAACTTGTATAGTCCACTGCACTGATTTGTAATATCCATGACGTGTGCATGGGGCATCGATCTTCGACTCACAGAACAGTTCTATTTGATAAATCGAGCATGGATCTAGGAAGTCCCGCAATATGAAGTGTACTCGTTGTACACCGAGGCAGCGTACCAAATTAAATAGTTCAATCCAGTAAATTTTAGGTTGTACACGTGTTAAGAATTAAAAGTTAAGTAGATTAATTAGTTAACAATAGTTGTTGACCAATGGGATATTAATACGTGACGCATTATAGGCCTATCATTGTTTGACTTAAAAATTACCAAAATGACCTTATTTGTTGGACAAGTAAGATCATTATTTATTCGTTAAATTGTTTATTGAATAAAATAATAATAATAATAGTATTGATATTATTTTTTTAATAGAAGTCAAATAATAATTATTTAAATCTTAATTGGCATGTGTTTCTGTAATAATTTAATATGATTAAATCATTTATTTTAATGTGATTAAATAAACAAAAGAAACACTAATGCATGGGTTTGTCATATGGTGGGGCCATATTTTGCAATTGCAAGCAAGAGGAAATTGTTCCTTTTGCTCACATATCCGGCCACATTCATCCTACAAATCTTGTAATACATTTATTTATTGTAAACAAATGCCTTAATGAGCAAAAGCTATTCTATGTGGGCTATGCTTGTCCAATTTGGAGGGAAATGAAATGAAACTAATAAAAGCAAAGAGTTGCTCATTTTTTTTTTGTATGAGACATACGGCCATTAAGAAGAAAAGAGAGAGCCCCTTTTGTTTTTTTCAAAGTGTTGAAAAGTAAGCAAACTCTCTCAATTTTGTTCATCTATTTCTCTTCTTGTTGGTTGAACACACTACTTGCAATAACAAAGATGGTTTTTGTTATTCAAGTGTTAAACTTGAACAAAAACAATTAATAGCTTTGTAGTAGTCCAAGTGCTTAAGAGTTAAACATAAAGGTTTAAGAGTTAAACATAAGATTTAAGAGTTAAATCCTTGCTAGAATCAAATTGTTATTCTAGCTTCCCAAGCCCACCAAATTGAGAAACTGGAATTGTAAAAGAGAACACTTCACGTGGTTCTCTGGTTTGACGAAAATCCAAAGCCTTGCTAAGGTAATTAATTCTTAGGAAGTCTTATTATATGAAGTGTACTCATTGTGCACTGAGGTAGTGCACCGAATTGAATAGTTCAATCTGAAAAGTTCTCCAAAAATTAAAATTATTTCAAGGTGTCTTGGAAAAATCATAAGGTTTAAGTGTTAAGCCCGGGATCTCGACAAGTGGAATTTGCCACTTTAACCTTTTTATTAGATATTATATTTCATGCCATTAATTTGTTAGGGCATGACATATGGCATAATTGTTTTGGTCCAATTTATTGTTAAGTGTTAAGATTTAATTTGCCAAAGGGTTGTTAATGATATTTTGCTTATAAGGGATTTGAAAGCTAAAATCTAATTATGTCAAAAGTGAAAATTAATTTAAAGATGGCATTTCCATGCTTAAAGTTAAGCATGAAGTGACAGTTTTTTAAAGGAGTTAGGCTACCAATTGAAGCCACAATTTCGCCAAACTCCTCTTTATAGTGATTTACCAATTTTCACTAAGTATGATAAGGATAAAATTGATCATTGTCATGCTTATAAATGGCCAATAATTATTGGCTTTTCATTGGCCAATAGTGAGGTGTTTGATTATAAATAGCCAAATTCATTTCGTCTCAAATGGCAATTGATTCGAAGACAAGTTTTCTAAGGTTGGTGATTATAAGTAATATTACTTAAAGGTCTGAGAGATAGTCTGAAGCACAAGTGCTTCAACTAAAATATTTCGACGAGTAATAAGGCTATTATTCTAGCTCAACGGATTTCCCTTGTCCTTGACAAGAACTGCACAAAACATATTTCGAGGGTGAGTTCTTTGATATTTCATTAATGCAATGAAATATTTAGTTAAGTTTCGCTGCATTTAATTATGTATGTGATGTGTACTTAAAAATTAAAAATATATACACTCGCCCTACGTACAATGCATTTTCACTTACTTACATCCATATCGCCATTCCCATTACTTGACTACTCAACATTGCCATTTAGAAACTCAGAAAATCAAATTCATTCTAACAAAATTTATCTACTCTCCTTTACTAACAATAATAATACTCATATGAATCCAAAACATTTGGACAAAAACTCTAAGGACAACAATCCAACACAATCTACACAAATTTATCAAGGACAATTTGCTATTTTCAATAGATTTAATTTTGATGGATGATGACGATGATGAATGTGAATGATGATGAAGATGCTGGATATTTGATGATGGATTTAATTTTGATGAATGATGATGAAGATGTGGGAAAAAGTGATTTGATTTTGATGGACGACGATGATGATAAAGATGTTGGTTATTTGATGATGATTTGATTCTGATGAACAATGATAAAGATAAAGATGTGAGAAGAGTGATTTGATTTTAAGCAGGACGATGATTTGATTCTGCCATTTAACCCTCTAACTTAATAAACAAGGACATAAATATTATTGTATAACAAAATAAAATTTTTCGTCAAAATAAATGGTAACAGACTAATAGATTGAGATAAAATTGACTTTTTTAAAAAATTTGTGAGATAAAATTGGGTATTAACCCAAACGCCAAAGACAAAATTCTTCTTATCCCTATATTTTATAAGATGGGTAATAGTGTATATTATTACTGCAAGACGAATATATCTATATATATAGTTTTTTTTTTTTAAAAAAATAGTACCATGTAGAAAAGAATTTTGTATGAAAAAGGAAATGGCAGCGTTAAGTAAACTTGCGAGATGGACTATAAATAAGGGAATTTCATGAAATAATTAGTAAATGATAGGTGAATGAGTGTCATAATCCCACATTAGTAAATAATTATCAATTCAACACATAAAATGTATTCAAAAGTCTTATAGTAAAATATACTTTTGGTTAAACTTTAATTAAATAAATTTGTGGGTGTCAATTAATTTGATTGATAAACCCTCTTTACCAAAATTTAATTTATATTTCATGTAATAATTAAATAGATAAACCTTCTCCTTAATTTATTACATATTAGTATAATTTATTTACTTTTTTTTATCTTTTTGTTTTTTGACTCTTTGTTTTTATAATTTTAATTCATTTTTTTAAACTTTCTTTTAAAAATTAAAAAAGCAATAGTGATAGTTTTTATTTATGAGTCGTGAGCATCTGTTGAAGATTTTGGCTCACAAATCTTAGACATGAAGATGTTTCAAATGGATTTATAAAAAAATTAAAAATTAAACTTGAAATAAACTTCAAAAAAAGCTCATGAAGAAAGAAACATGGCATTGATGATGATAATGATTATGTTAACTTTAAGTATATGCATGGATGCATATAGATTATAAATCAAGATCTTAGAACAATATAATTCTTATAAAGTCATTTGAGAAACAAACCTCATTTGAGAAACATTTCTCATTTGAGAAATATACCCGATGCGGAAGAATTAGCCATCTTTATAAATTAATTTCTCTCCCTTCACCGTTTTTTCACTTACTAATCCATAATACTATTTATGTAAATTACTTTATATGAAATGATCTGTAATTTAAGAAGAAACTTTAGTGATGGGTTCCTTAGTTATCAATTCTTTTCAAAAGTCGTCTTATATAAACCATAAATGGAAAGGAGCACTCATTAATAGAAATACTTTTTGAGCTTCCAAAAAAATATTAATAGAGATAGCTTCCTAGAATATTAATGAAAGTGCTCTTTGAGCTCCTATACCCTTTGATTTTTCTATTTATTGTCTCATTATATCTCTTAGTCATTATGAGATAATATAACTTTGCAACTTCTCAATTACTTTAATGGGTAGGGAGATGGTCAATTTATATATCAAGTAAACATTAATTTGATATGCCCATCAAGTAACCAAATGAATAGATGAGATTTACTTTCAGTATTAAATCTAAGTGTTATTTATTTATCTAGTTATTAGGCCATAATCTAACATTCTTCCACTTGGCCTAATAATCAACTAATACTAAAAATTATTACTAAACATAATCCACGCAAAAATAAATATCCGTAATGTTTAACTTAAGTACCTTAGTATCATAAAGTACTAAACATAGGTTATGGTGTTTATATATTATTTTATGCAATATACCTCTTTCCATATACCACAATATTTATAACTTATGAAAGTCTTTAATGATATATCAAAATTATTTCGTAACAATTCTTATAAGGTCTCATAAGTAATTTTTTGTTAAAAACAATTATGTATATACCATTATGATAAATGAAAATTTCATTAAGGTATGTCAAAAACACATTAATGAGCTCAGAGTGTCTCAATCATCATCATAAATATCATTCATTAATATAACCAAGACCCATTCTTTGTACATGTTCTTTAAATGACTTTGGTTGTAACCCTTTAGTTAAAGGATCTGCAATCATGAGATTAGTTCAAATATGCTCAATTGACACTCTTTGTTTCTGAACTTCCCATTTAACGGAAAAATACTTTAATTCTATATATTTAGCAACTTTTGAGTATTTTTCATTTTTGGAGAAAAATACCATTGTACAATTATCATAATAAATTTTTAGCGGCTTAGTAATGATGTCAACAACCCCAAGTATTGAAATAAAGTTCCACAACCATAATGCATATGTTGTGGCTTCAAAACATACTACAAATTTGACTTTTAAAGTGGATGGAGTAATGATAGATTGTTTAGCACTTTTTTTATAGTATTACCCTTAAAAGAAGAAACAAATAGTCAAACGTAGACTTTCTACTATCAAGATATCTAGCAAAATCTGAGTTTGAGTAACCAAGTAATTCTGTGCATTGTAAGTACCTTAATACTTTCTTTATAGCTTTACAGTGATCAATCCCTAGATTACTTTGATACCTGCTTACTATCTCAATCGCAAAGCTAATATCTAGCCTCATACAAGTTTGCAGATGCTTTAAACTGCCAAAAACCGAAGAATATAGAATGGATTCCATTTTCTTACATTCTATGTCATTCTTTGGGTCATTGCATGAGACTAAACTTGTCTCTATTCTATAAAGGAAAAATTCCTATTGAACATTTGTCCATATTAATCTCAAGAATTTTCTAAATATAACATTTTTTTGGGATAAACTTAGTAATTCTTTGTGATTTGTCACAGAATATTTCAATTTCTATCACATAGGATGCTTCTTCCATATCTTTCATTTCAAAATTCTCAGAGATAAAATCTTTTGTCTCACATGAAATACCCAAATCATTAACAGCAATTAAATGTCGTCAACATATAAGACTAAAAATATAAATTTACTCTCACTGACCTTTTGGTATATACACTGATCACGTTGTTTTCCTAAAAATAAAAGATGTTATGGTATCATTAAACTTAATATACCAATGTCGAAAAGCTTGTTTAAGTCCATCTATTGACTTATTAAGTATACACCATATGACATTTTTGTTTTATTTCGAAACCTTTTGATTGCCCATGTTAACTTTCTCCTCGATTTCACCATTAAGAAAAGTTGTTTTCACATCAATTTGGTACAACTCTAAATCATATTGATTGACCAAAGTTATAATTATTCTTAATGAGTCTTTATTTGAAATGGGTGAAAATGTTTCTTTATATTCAATGTCATTTCTTTGAGTGTAACCCTTGGCAACGAGTCTAACTTTATATTGTTTAATATTGCCCTTTGAATCATGTTTGGTTTTAAAAAACCCATTTACATTCAACTCGTTTAGAATTTTTTGACAATACAACGAGATCCTAAACTTTAATTTTTTTTCCACGAATTTCAATTCATCATTCATAACATCAATCCATTATCAGACTCAAAACTTTCTATGGCTTGTGAAAACGAAACAGGATCTTTATTAATTCCAATATTGAAGTTTGATTCTTGTAAATAAACCACATAATCATCTAGAATAGTCATTTTTCTTTCTCTTTGAGACCTTCTTAATGGCATTCCTTGTGGTTCAATTACATAAAATGGTTGTGAGTTAGTTCCTCCAGGGAGTGTTTTTCTTTACTTATTTTTTATTTAAATGTTGTTCAGAGTTACTAGAACATTCCGTAACTTTTGAAATAACATTTTGAGGAAGCATGGATAAAGGAACACTTACAGGTAAAGAAATATTTTTACTAATATCTTTGATATTCATACTTTGTCTTTCATCACTCCCACTAACTACACCATTTTCAATAAATTTAGCATTATCTATTTCAATAATTCTTGGACAATAGTTAGGACAATAAAATGAATACCCTTTAGATTTCTCAGGATACTCAATAAACTAACAACTAGTAGTTTGAGAATCTAATTTCTTTTCATGTGAATTATAAATGCGCGCTTCTGTTGGACAACCCTATATATGCAAGTATCATAAACTAGGTTTCTTGCCAATCTAAAAGGAGTTTCTAGAACTACCTTCCTAGGAACCTTGTTCAATAAATATGCAGCAATTTTAAGAGTATACATCCACAAAAATTTAAGTAATGAGAGTTATTTATCATACTCCTAACCATATCTATTGAAGTTCGATTACACTTTTCTGCTACACCATTTTGTTGAGGTGTACTTGGGCTTTCCTACAAATATAAAGCTTCATTGAAATCTCTAAAAGAAACAAAAGAGATAATAGAATGACCTTTCAGAAAATGTAGCAGTGTCCAATTTTGGTGTTGTTCATAACATGGTAGAATGGCCACAAAAACCAATATCTCTTCAATTTCGCTGAAGATGGTTGTTTACGCTTAAAATGTAATGCGATCATCGCAGTATACATTGAGGTGTCGATTCCACGAGGAAGCTTTTGGCAAAATAGGTTTGTAAAGTAAAATATTAAAGCAGTACCAAAGATGAAAATTAATTAATTGGTTTAAGTAGATGAGATAGTATTGTCTATGAATTGAGAAGAATGTCTTATGATGATTTAAGCAAGGCTTCGAGAATCACAATTATGCTTTATAAATCTACTCTACACTTTGATTCAATATTTATAACTCAATTGAAAGTTTCACATCCCAAACAATTAATCAGAAGATATGTAAAATATAGCACATTTGATAACACATGTATTTGATATAACTAAACTCTTAGCAAACATTAACACAAACAATGTTCATTTATACAAGTTATCTAAGATCGACAATATATCATTTTGAAAATATTGTAGTAAAAGATCAACTTGAATATCAAATAATTATTGTCTTTACATGTTTTTCAAGATCAACAATATATTGATTGACAATATTACAATAAAAGATTAACATGTAAAACAATGTAACCAATAACAATTATAATTCAACAAGAATCACATAAAGAAAGCATAACTAAAAATATATGAAATATGAGAATTATAACCTTTGGATTATAGAAGATAAAATAGATAAGAGTTTAGGCACAAACAAACTTACAAACATTTGTAACTTTTAACAAAGAATCAAAGTATAAAAGTGGATTTACTACACATAAAAGTTCATCTCTTAGCCTTGCTAAGAACTCTAGCCTAGCTTACAATGCATGTTAATGATAAAAAAAAAATGAGAGAATTATCTAATATTGAAAACATCCTAAGAGTTTTCTTATATAAGCAATGAATGGAAATATGTTAAGTGTGACTTCAATCTTCAATAATTTAGGCCAACCACTCGTTTATCCACTTGCAGCACCTTTTTGATAATGTAAATAATCAATGTAGCCTTTTTGACCGACATAAAAGTTGTAGCATCTTGTCTCTTCTTTCCATAGAAATTAGGTTTATACAAATTAGATGAGTATCCAGTGAGATATAAGCTAAATTCTAAAGATATGTCAGATTTCAGCCAACAACCCTTTTACCCACTTCCAATATAATTTGGTCCATGATAACGGCTGATTTGGACTTTACCATCAACATAAGAGTTGTTGATAATAGAGTCAGTATTTCACAACTTCAATAATTATACCAATTGGGTAGGTATTTTGTGAAATACGATCCAAATACATGAGGTGGCTCAAGCTGAGTGAAAGTTGTAATCCAATTCTGTTGTATCCCAATTCTGGCCCATAAAATGTAGGATTTGGCTTTTCAACTATTCTTCAATTTTGTGCAAGATTGAGTCATGTTACTCCAGGTTTAATAATTTCTTCATTTCAATTTTTACATTGAGAGTTACATTTATTTTACCTAAACCTGTGCAAATAACATTCATTAATCACAATTTATGGAGAACACTTTATTTCAAGCTAAAAATACAAAAATGCTAAAATTAGTGACATTAAATAGTGATTGAATCTCTTAATAAATAAGCATTTTTATGTGTTCATCACAGTCCCCAACCAACTTATTGTTGAGTGTGCCAGTTCTTCATCTTCTTCTCTGGTGGACACCAAGGAGTTGGCCTTTTTGATAGAGTATGTGGAACCCACCAACACCTTGGTCCACCAGCTGGATGACATCTAAGAGCCACCAACGTCCCAACACAGAATTAAATCTTATGCATGACCTCTAACCATGTTGAACCTGAGATCTCATCCCTTATAGGCCTTTAAGGTTCAATGGTTGTACCACGTGGGAGCGTTGGTTATATAACGCTGTGGCATTTCGATTCTCGACATAGGGGCGTTGGAAACACAGAAAGCTGAGGCGTTTATATTTTGAATGCGGGGGCGTTCATGTGTTTAATGCCGGGGCGTTATTATTGATAAACGCAGGGGCGTTCATAAGTTAGAAACCCAGGAAGCTTTAGGTTGAAAACCAAAAAAGAGTAAGAAAAAATTTTTGGAGCATTATATTGTATAATACTATAGCATTTAACTTTTAATGCTGATCATTCTGAATAATACACTCCAATTTGAAATTTTGCATGTGAGATTTCTTTAATACAATTATAATTGTTATATCATTGTATTAAATGTAATATATATTTGTTTATGCTTATTAATTACAATTGGAGCTCTATTGGTGGGGGTTAGTTGTGATTGCATTAACAAATATTTTAATTATGAATTAGATTCGTATGAGATGCGCAAATTATCATAATTGTTAATGGTAATAATAATTACATATTATAAATAAATAAAAATCTCTCTATATCAGATTAAATAATATTGTATTATGAGATAATATTATATAATGATTCATCTTGTCAATACGGTATTAGACGATTCACTTCGGTCTTTCCCAATATTACTATAGCATGAGGGATTGGTCAGGGTGATTCGGGTTATGCCGGTTAAACATAAGATGAGGCAAATATATGCTAACGTATTGCCCAATATTGCTACAACGTGAGGGCTATACTGGTAGCGTATATTTGATGATTGACAAGTTAATCTGGAATACACTTATACAATATTGCTATAGCATGAGGATAAGGTGTATTTAGGATCAGTCGTAAGAATTGTATGAGATACAATTGACAAGAGTTATCTACCTTTGGGTATACAAAGGCCAATATTGCTACAGTGTGAGGTTAGAGTAAAATTCCAATGGGATTCACTTCTCACTATATAGTTTAAAGAATCTAAAAATATTATTTTTCCGTTTGAAAGATTAAAGGGATTATGTAAAACAGTAGGAGGACGTTTTCTAGGTTAAAAAATGTATAACTATTATACCCATGATCTAAAATGTTATTTATTAGCGATTGAAATATTTCGATAACATCTTTTCTTTTGTCTTGTCAAGATCAAATGGCTTTAAGCAACCCACTAGTTCGTATCCTAGATGTGCACTAACTCAAAGGTGCAGAAAATTATACTGACTGGCTTATAAATCTCATAATAGTTCTAGATTCTGAAAAGCTTGGATATGTAATTGATCAGCGTCTGCCCCAAGTTATTTCTGATGATGCTTCTCCGGAAGAAAAGGAGACATATAAAAAATGGTTGGATGACGCTTTGAAAGTTAAATCGTATATCATCGGCTCAATGTCTACAGAGCTCCAAATGGAGCATGTCCACATGGATAGTACTGGGAGTATCATGCTCCACCTGAAAGAGTTATTTGGTAACCGATCACAATTTAAAATATATAGAGTTGCCAAATCTCTCTTTCAAGCTAAACTACCCGAGGGCAGTCCAGTGAGTCCCCATGTCCTCAAGATCATATCTAATATTGAGAAGTTAGAAATTATGGATCTTTCAGTAAGCAATTCATTGGGGAACAGTTTGATTCTCCAATCATTTTCAGGGTCATTTGCACAGTTCATTATGAACTATAATATGTAAGGAATGACCCCTACTTATGCTGATATGCATAATATACTAAAAACAGCTCAAGAGGACATGAATAAAGAGGGCACGGTCCTATATGTTCATGGTGCTTCATCATCTACCCGGAAGACTTCTAAAAAGTCCAAAGGGAAGAATAAACGAAAAGTAATGTATGCACCCAGAATGGGTCCTCAAAGCAACACATGTCTAAGCCCCAACATAAGGGCAAAGCAAAAGGAAAATGTTTTCATTGCAACGAGGATGGGCATTGGAAGCAAAACTGCCCAAAATACCTTGCCACCATTAAGAAGACACCATCAGGTATGCACTTGCCTATTATTAACATTTTTTTAGCATTTGATGCTAATACTGGTTGGTTATTAGATACTGTTTATCCTTCTCATATCTGCAATGTGTTACAAGGTCTGAAGTAAGTTAAACTGTTACAGCTTGGAGAAATACAGCTTCGTGTTGGAAATGGATATTTCCTGCAAGTCGAGGCTATTAGACGATTTAATTTACTTCTTCCTTATAATAAAATTACTGTATTGAATAATTGTTATTATGTGTCAAACATTATCCGACAAATTATTTCTATTCCTGTATTGGACAGTGAAGGATATCATACATTTGTATAAAACCATTCCTTATATTTGTATGATTTGGATAATGTTTTATTAACTGAATGTCAGATGGTTACCATTATATATTGGATACAGTAGAAAATGTCATGAATGTACAGATGAATGCTGATAATAAATCAGGAACTTTAAATGATACAAAATTGTGGCATATGAGATTAGGTCACATAGGTGTGAGATGCGTAACCCGTCTGGTTAAGGATGGTCAGATACCTGATCTGACCATAAACCTTATCCAGTTTTTGAATCTTGTATTCAAAGGAAAATGACCAAAGCTCCATTTATTAGTGTTGGACACCGCGCCACTGATTTATTGAAACTTATACATAGTGATGTATGTAGTCTCGATGGCTTTTGATACTTTGTAATTTTTATCGATGATCTATCATGATTTAGATACGTGTTTCTTATAAAACACAAGTCAGAAACTTTTGAAAAGTTCAAAGAGTTTCGAATCGAAGTAGAGAAACAAACTAGAATATATATCAAATGCCTTCGATTAGATCGAGGCGGTGAATACACGAGCAATAAATTTTTGGATTATTTAAAAGAGAGTGGAATTCTCGCTCAATATAGTCCTCTAGGTACTCCACAACATAATAGTGTTTCAGAGAGGATGAATCGAACTTTATTAGATATGGTCCGATCAATAATGAGCTTCACTAATCTCCCTAAATATCTATGGGGCTATGCTCTAGAAACTGCTGCTCATATATTGAACAGAGTTCCATCGAAAGTTATTTTTTCTACTCCTTATGAGATTTGGAATAGAAGAAAACCGAGTCTTAAATATGTTAAGATTTGGGGTTGTCCTGCTGGTGGTTATTTTTGTATAACACAAATTAACTCATTTATACGTTATCGTAACAAGTAATATATGATAAGTAGAGTGTCGATCCCACGAGGAATTGTTATTACTACTTGCTAAGTACTAAAATTATGTTCTCCTATTCTTATTCAAGCTATTGGCAATTTAAAGATTGTTATATCTAAACTAACTAAATAAAAAGAATAATTACAAAAATTAAGCAAAGAGAACAAACGTGATAGCACAAATACTCAAATGGCTGGGATTACAACAATCCCTCAATACCTCACTTGAATTCAATTACTCCCCTTAGAACTATTAATATAAATGTTAACCAAGAACTCTAATATCCTCACAAGCCTCTTTTGATGGTCAAGTGAGTATATTTCATTCAATTAATTATCTATATGTCTATGATAATCAGATTGAAATAAGATTCATTAAGTTCAAATTCTCTAAATGGTCATATATTCCATATGAGTATATTTCTATCTCATATAGAACTCATGCTTTTACATAATGATCATACATCAATTTATTCATGGCCAACATAAAATTCCCTTTTCTAAATTCATTAAGGTTTCCAAATCAATCTAATACATTGTCATGTAATTAGAAGCATTAAGCATAGAACAAATTGAACAATTCAATACCAATATGACAATTAAGAGAAAATAATTAATCCAAGCTACATATGAGTTCACATTGTAATCCTATCAATAAAACTTAGTTCATAATTGAAAACATAAGTTTAGAGCATCTAACAACATCATTATACATGTTGTAATCAACAACAAATACGAATTTGAAGAGAAGAAAAAATTTCCCTTTAGGATCATAAAACACAATTAAATAGCCAAATATGTATGATTTGAAGCAAAAAAATAAAAGTTGGGTACAAATATTACTAGTGCTTTTATGCCCCTATCACCTGCTTACGTAAAAGTTACACAACAGGATAAACTTGCACCTAAATGATACAAGTATCGATTCATTGGGTATCCTAAGAATTCAATGGGATACCAATTCTATGATCCTGAGGAACAAAATGTGTTCGTAGCTCGGAATGCCACTTTTCTAGAGAAACAGTTTCTCATAAATCGTGGACATTGTAGAAAGATTGAGTTAGATGAACTCAATTAGGATGTGTACATGAACCAATGATGGAACCTCAGGCTCAATCGAGCAGAATACCTTTAACACACCCTCCACATAGGTCAAAAAGAATATCAAGGCCACCTGAAAGGTATGGTTCAATACCTGAAGGTGCTCTTTGTGTTTTCTTGATTAAAGAAAATGATCCTTTGACTTATAGAGAGGCAAAGTTAGACATCGATTCGGGAAAATGGTAAGAGGCCATGAAATCTAAGATTGACTCAATGCATCAAAATCAAGTTTGGGACTTGGTTAAGCTTCCTGAAGAAATTGTTTCTATCAAATGTAAATGGATTTACAAGCAGAAGCTTGAGCTCGATGGGAAAGTAGAGACTTTCAAAGCCTGACTGGTGGCGAAAGGTTATACTCAACGATCTGGGATCGATTATGAGGAAACCTTTCACCAATAGCAATGCTTAAGTCGATTTGAATTTTACTGGCAATCACTGCATATTATGACTATGAAATTTGGCAAATAGATATAAAAATGGCGTTCTTAAATGGATATCTTGAAGAAGAAATCTATATGGAACAATCTGAAGCTTTTACATCTAGCCAAACTTCTGGTTTAGTATGCAAGCTGAAGAAGTCTATTTATAGACTTAAGCAGGCTTCCCGAAGTTGGAATCTTTATTTTGATGAAGTAATCAAAAGGTCTAGTTTCATTAAGAACGAAGAAGAATCTTGTGTGTATAAAAGGAGCAGTGGGATCATGGTAGTCTTCTTGGTTCTATATGTGGATGACATTCTCATTATCGGAAACGATATTTGTATGTTGCAATCAATTAAAAGCTACTTTAGTAAGAAATTCTCCATAAAGGATTTGGGAGAGACTTCCTATATACTAGGAATAAAGCTTTATAGATATAGAGCTAGGAGGCTTATAGGACTCTCTCAATCATCGTACATAGATAATGTCTTAAAAAGGTATAAATTTAGTAACTGTGAGACAGTTAACATACCTTTTAGACATGGCATTCATCTTTTGAGAAAGATGTGTCTCTAAAGTGAAGATGAAAATGTTACAATGTCTAATATACCATATACATCAGCTATAAGAAGCTTGATGTATGCCATGATGTGTATGAGACCTGACATCAGTACGGCTGTAAGTGTTACAAGCCGATATCAGTCTTGTAGTAACTAGTATCCATAACCGGTAAGAATAAGTATTTATATATATATATAAATATACGTATTTTTATTTGTATGTGGGTGATACTTGATTTATGTATTGTTATTAGTAGTGTTTATATAGGTTAAGGACATACTATTAGCATTGGGTTTATTTGCAAGACTTTAGATTTATTTTAGGGACTAATTTGTAATACTTTGAAAGTTTTGAGGACAAATTCGTAAATATAAAAAATTAGCCTCTTAGTATAAAAATACACTTTTGAAACCCTAATTCACTCTTTTGGGTCGAGCTATCCCTTTAGAGAGAGAGAAGAGAGAAATAGAGGGGAGAGAGAGAAGAGGAAGAAAAAAAAGAAGAAGAAATTAGAATTTTGAATTTTAAGAGGTATATCACAACTATTTCTCAATTTATTAGTGTTAATTAAGTTAATTTATTTAAGTTTTTATTTTTGAAAATATTTATAATTGAGGATTTGATGTGTATTTCGTAAGATATTCTGAGAATTAATGATGATCTATATAGATAGCTTGATAAATCATGATGAGTTGTAGAATTTCTGCTTGATAGTCTCTTGATCCAGGAATTTTATAAATTGTTGTAATTCAATTCTGGTTTTGAATTTTGAGTGTATGCATTTAGACATGTTTAGGATCATCTAAAACTTTAAATCGATTGAAGATTCCGAAAATTGAATTTGTAGTGAATTTACCAAAATGACCCTGAAATTTTGGAAATTTCCTATATAAACAGTATGATAATTTTTGGCCTGCTGAATGATCTTTAAAAATTATGAATTTATGGAATATCATAAGCTTATATGCTTAATATGATATACTCAAAATTGATAATTTAGATCAATGTGGTTAAATTGTTATAATTTTCTAAAGTGTATCAGCTCATTGCAGTATTTGATTAACAGATTTTTAAAGTTATGGAATACTATAGTTTTAAAATACTTTTGGCAGGGATTTTGAAGTGACATATTTATCATGGGTTGAAATATATGTCAAGAGTAATTATATGATAGTTTTGTAATTTTTGAGTTAGTATCTGATTTTATAAAATTACGAGACTGAATACTGTTCAGTAAATATCTTGATCCCGCCAGAATAATAGTTTGAATTTGATGGTGTTCATAAAATGGAATGTGTACGAATTATGATATAATATTCATATACAAGAAGGATAAATGAGTCAAGAATGATATATTCTGATTTTAAAGTAATTGGACATCATTTGATGTATTATAAAATTTTGTAAAGTGTAAGTGGTCAAAATGACAGGTTTTGAGAAACCGAGTAATTAGACCAATTTGATGTGATAAATGCATTGTGTATAATTTTGTAAGCTATTTAAAGTGTTTTGTGTGAATTTTGAGGCTTATGAAAGGATTAATCTCCATTGATAGGTTAAGGAGAATTAAGCCTTGTACTCGAAAGTGCTAAGAGGTAAGTATACTACACTTTTTACTGAAATCACAATAAGCATAGTAATTGTCTATGTATGATTTTGTAAATGTGTTTAGAAATATGTTTATGTTATGCCAAAGTGTATTTGATATGAAATGTGAAAGATATATGTTTATAAATGTGAACATTGACATTGAGCATGGACATACATGTGTTTTTAAAAGTGAGCTTTCAAAATGAAATGTGTTTAACAAAGAAAGCTTTGAAGTGTAATATGTCCATGAGAAACATTTTGTGTTTTGAGGATACTTAAACTTACCGTTGACTTAGTAGGTATCTTATATGATTTGTGGAGTCTTTATGTGTGGCCTTTCCTTCGGGATTGTCATATGTTATGTGTTCCGTATGTAGAGAGGATCTTATTAGTACCTAAAGGAAGATTGAGTCATCACATTCGTGTAGTGGCGTATTGGTGCATGTGAGAGGACTCACCGATGATCAAGGTGAGGGTTTGGCTCTTACCTTCGGGCTTGAGCATTATATATGTGTAATTTAAACCTCACTTGTACTATTCCTCTCATACGGTATGTCACCTACGAGTGACATTTAGCTCATTATATGATATGTGATGTGTAAGTCCTACTAAGTAGTAGTTGAGTGATAGTATTCCTGTAATATATTTTGAAAGAATGTGTAAGCGCTTACATGACATGTGATTTGATAAGATTATGATTTTGATTGATCATAGCATATCATATATATGCATTGTGTACATATATGTATTTTTATTTGATTTATAAAAAATTAGTATACTTACTAAGTTTTATACTCATTATAGTTTACGGTGATTTCAGGTAAATAAGGTACATGTATGCTTAGCAGATTTGGCAAGGCTTCTGCTGTTCTTTGGGATCCCTAATTTGCTAGGTTGTTGAGTGTTTCATTTGGGGGCACGTGGGATAAGATATTTGATTTGTCTCTATTGAATAAATACTTATGTATTATTTTATTGTGTGTGATTGGATTTAGTTTAAGTTTCACCAAGTGTGGTTATGGATTGATTTTAAGTAAGAATTTGCAATGAATATATTATGGGCTTCCGGAAACAAAGTTGCTACTGGTGACATGGTAGAGTGTTAATCTCTAAGAAAACTCTGCCTATCTCCGGTTTATTAATTGTCCTAGTCATAATTCAATTGCTATAATTCTGAAAGAAATTAAAATGAATGTTTAAATATTATTGAATGAGTGTAAGTTATGTCATGTATTAGATCTTTTGGGTCTGAGACATGACAAGTCTGATCCAGGCAAAGGCCATTGGATGGCTGTGAAACATGTCCTTAAATATCTTAAAGGTACTAAAGATAAGTTTTTGATTTATGGAGAAAGTGACTTATAAGTGAGAGGATACACAGATTTAGACTTCCATTCTAATTTAGATGATATAAAGTCTACATCTGGATATGTGTTCATTCTCAACGGTGCTGCAGTTAATTAGAAGAGTAACAAACAGTCGTCCACAGCTGATTCCACTACAGAGGCAAAATATATTGCAGCCTCAAAAGCAGTAAAAGAAGCAGTGCGGATATGCAAATTTATTGCTGAACTTGGAATAGTTTCAAGTACAATGAATCATATACCATTGTTTTGCGACAACAACGGAGCCATTACACAAGCTAAAGAGCTGAGAGCACACCAAAAGTTTAAGCATATGGAAAGAAAATACCATATCATTAGAGAAATCTTGGCTAGAGGAGATGTAATAGTTTGTAGAGTAGATTCTATAAATAATGTAGTAGACCCACTTACTAAAGCCTTGACTCTAAAAGTATTTGAAAGACATATAGAGTCAATGGGTATTAGATACCATCGTGAATGGCACTAAAGCAATTAGGAGTTGTTGAGATTTGTGCTTACGTGCCATCCCTTTATGTATGAATATTTGTTTAATATTTATACTAGTATTATCATTTTATTAAATTGCTAATTATATTTTATATATGGTAAGATGCTTGTAACATTTCAGACATTGTACGATCTGAAAGAGTTTAGATCTAGTCTAAATGAGTTTAGATCAATGCTAAGAATTAGCAACACTGAGAGTTATAAAAACTAAGAGTTGGCACTGATAAGAGTTATCAGGTTATAAGAGTCAGTGATATCTAAAGAGTTAGCGCCTTGTCTGAAATGGGACAAAGACCTAAAAATATATTAGTAATGACATAGTTGTAAATAGTTGCAAATAGTGCTAGAAAATGTCATTATGCAAATACGTTCTCAAATATTATGTTCTTGCTCTATCTTCACTGATGCTGGTCTGTTAGTGAATACCTTAATAAATATATAAATTAGTGTATGTCTATATCTGGATGGTCCAGATGGTTAGTCTTAGCAAAGAGTTGCAAAGAGTTGTATGGTCTAACTCACCGCTTTGTAATATCCGTAACGTGTGTATGGGGCATCATTCACAGACGTATGGAAGAGTTCTATATGACAATTCAAGCGTCGACCTAGAGAGTCTCATAATATGAAGTGTACTCATTGTGTGCTGAGGCAGCATAAAGGATTGAATAGTTCCATCCTAGAAATTTTAGCAAACCGAAAATATGTTTTAGAGTTCCTCGGATTGTACACTTGTTTAGACTTAAATGTTAAGTATATCATTTAATTAGTTGACAAGAGTTATTAATTAATTAGATGTTAACAAGTGGCACAATTTTATTTCATGAATTATTTTACCATGAATTCACCCATTAACCATATTAGTAAAATCAAATAAGATAAATATTAATTATTCAAATAGTTTTTGAATAATTAAATAAATATTATTTAAATAAATAAAATATAATTTTATTTATTTGTTATTTTATTCTTAAATGGAAGACTTACCTAATTTGAGATACATAAATTAAATTAAGTGGAGCATCATTTTGTGATTAATGGTTAATTTTATTAGACTATTAAAATAGCCACAAAAAATTATTTTGGTAGTTGGCCACTTAATTTAATTTTGGTGGAGCACTTGTGAAGTGTTGAGAGCACTAAAATGGTTGAGATTCATTTGTGTTATCAAGTGTGTGAATCAATTTTCGCGCAAGGATTGATAGGAAAAAGAAGAGTTGGTTTTAAGAGAGTTTTTTATTGAACAAAGACTTGTGAGAAAAACCAAAGGAGAAAGAAAAATAAATCCTTCTTATTTTTCTTTCAAGTAATACAAATCTTATTGCTGGAGATTAGACTGCTGCTATTCTAGCTTCACAATCCCACCGGATTGTTGTGAACTAGAATTGAACAAAAGTGTACTTTAAGGTGAGCTCAAAGTTAGAGCAAAGAAATTCGGATTTGAAATCTTCATCGAAGGTCTTCAAAGGTATGTTTTCTATATTCTTAAGTTGTTAAGAATTGAAATACATGTGTATATGTTGATTACATGATAAATTTCGATGCCAAATTTGTGTATATGATACATGTGTTTCATTTTTTTCAATATGTATACAATCACATGCATACACCCTAAAATACGTCAACACTTATTGCTAGTCTCTAGCAATTCAAGCGTAAATAGAATATGCAAAACTACCAAGCATTTCAAACAAAAAGTTAGTTCAAGATCACTATTGCTATTATGGTTTTTTCAATTATAACTTCCAAAATTGTTTTTTTTTGTGTGAACTAAGCCATAACCATCTTATCACAAACCACAATAGATATAACATTGAGAATTTCTCTAAGTAAAAGTCTCAACTCTATATCCTCACAAGTGTATGACTATTTAAAAGATTGGAATTTCTCTCATGAAGTTGAAAAATAGTTAAACACTCCAGAAAAAGTCAATTTTAAAAATAGACATACAAACTAACATTGATCCAAAAATAGAAAAATTAATCGTTTTAGAAATCAATCATTCTTGATATGCACCAGCTGTAGGACTTTAGTTGTCTTGTGAGAATGATACAAATATAGCTTGGTGAGAAAATTGCCTTACAAAAATATTTATCTTCTAAAATTTGAATAAAGACTTTATTAAACTGAATTGATTCTTCTCTGTTTTTTTTTTCTATTTTTTCTTTGGTATTTTGTTTTGTTTTTTTTTATATTTTTTTTAAGAATACAAGGAAGCATTACAAAAGTTTCTTACCAAAATATATTATATACAAATGCAACAAACTTATTCTTTAATTTAAATAATATCAATCTAAATAAAAATTAACCAATTCAGAGGATCAATGAAGGTTTATAAGCTGTTTTCTCAACATTTCCACTTACTGACAAAAGATATGTGAGATTAGAAAAATATATACTTAAACATGAGAATTCTCTTAGCTATATAAATTGAATTATCCATCTTACCACAAGACTTAGCATTGTGTTAAAAAATATTTCGGAAGTCATTCTTTAGTAACCTAAATAGAAACAGTGACTTAATCTAAATAATTTTGAAATCATACATAGGTAGAAAAGCAAATTCCTTTATACAAGAATTACCAAGATTACAAGCAATAAATAACAATGCATGAAAAATAACAAGCTAGTTAAAATGCGTTTCAAAAGTTAGAAATAAAACTTCTTACTTTGCCATTCTAATTTGACCTAGAATGTGTCTTAAGAGTTCAAGAATAAACTCTTTACTCTGTCATTTTAATCAAATGTCGGACCCCATTATCTATTTTTTTATTTTTAAAATACAAAATACAACTTATGTCTACTATCCTCCCCCCAAATCAAATGAAACATTGTCCTCAATGTTAAAATAGAAAGAGATAAAGTATAGGAGACATTACTTGAAATGCCAGTTATTCGAAAGAAACAAACTTGAGAGACACTTAAGCAAATATAAACTAAAATAATGATGATGATAAATAAATAAAAATTTACAAATAAAGTGTCAGATCCAATTTTCATTTGTTAAGGCCCACTGACCAATCAATCCAAGTTATTGCTGGGTCAGGTTCGTAGGTAACTACCTGTAATTTGTTAATCAATTCATCGCATTGGTAGCAGAAACGAGGATCTGTCGCATTGAATATGAAATAAAATTCTGTTCCACAGCTTGATAAAAAAAACAGAGTAAGCAATCAAAATAGTTATTAACATTCAACAAACCTATAGGTTTTCGGTGGATATTCATCTAGGTCCAAGAGGTAATTTAAAAAATTTCTTCCAACGTACTAAAACTACCTGGTAAAGCAATAAAAGCGTTTGCATTATAAAGCATTCTAGCTATACGTTTATGCATGGATGAGACTCGTAATTCTTCCCTTATTTTTTTTCCAATCTGGTTTTCCACAGCTAAAGCTGTAGGAATAATACTTAAAACTTGACTTCCTCCTAAATGTGCAGCTGTTGACACACACCCCATTAACCCAAGGTTACCCCATTCATAAATCAAATGAATTTTCTTATAGCTAATACTTTTCCTAAATTGTTTGCTGCCTCTACAAATACTTTATTTTTCCCATGATTAGATCCACAAAATACATATATATTTCAAAATTGTTGAACTGAGGTTTCCTCCATATCTATATTTACCTTTATAAGAAGAGAGTTAAAAATAAAACACGAAAATTTAAACATAATGACCCACATATATTATTTAATTAAAATATTTGAATTTAAGACATTTACATGAGTAGCCTTACTATTCATAAAATAAAATAAAATAAGTTTGAATTTAAAACACTGTATTTACAGGTAGTTGTGATTGTAGCTCACATCTTTCTCTAGTTTTACATCTAGTAATGGCTTAAACGCCCGTTATGGGTCAGGGATAGGCTTCTCATCCAATTTTCTTATAAATTAGCAAACAGGGTCTTTTAGAGTCAGATTCCCAAGACTATACCTTGATGTTTATTTTTGAATTTATTCCATAAATTGAAAAGTTCACGTTGCATGAGCCCATAGAGATGCATCTCAAGAGTCAATAGGATATCATTCAAAGACTCCTTACTCAGTCCATCCTTAATTAACTAAATTTTGTCTTCTCGATTTCTATATGCAAATCTTAAAGAACGACAACTTCGGTTACAATTTCATCGAGCACATTTATGATAGACTTGTAACCTCTTTACTTGTCGCCATTTGGCATAAGAGTTTATTCTAAAACCAAGCATAAAAAAATAAAATCATTTACAGACTCACCAAATAATCGAACCTTAGCTTCGATTAACCAACGAATATCCACAGGGATATTACTCAACATCAATAGCCTTAGTCTTTTACACCGTACTTTGTAAATCTTAAGTATAGCATTTTGAGACAATAAAGGAAAGCGTTTGTTAAGGTTGGCAAGAATGCGATCTATTTTGAAAGAAAGAAAAGAGATGAATGCACAGTTGTTAGGGAATTGAGAAACCGACTTTAATAGTCACAGAGTGTTGTATCCGCCACTTAACCGAAAAATAAAATCACACTGAAGAAAAAAAGAAAAAAAAAGTAAATTAAAATATAAAAGAAAATAAAAGCAAAAATAAAAAATCAAAAGATAAAATATAGACAAAATATAAAATATGGTACAGATAGATTGAACCTAATTAAGCATGATAGACATGATCTACAAGAGGGATCTCGTCTAAGTACATAGAGTGGTCTACTTTTTTCACATAGCTTTTCAGTCGTTGTCCATTCACTTTAAAAGTTCAACCATCAGTGAGGTCCTCGATTTTAATAGCACCATTAGGAAAAACGTGCCTTACCATAAATGGATCAGTCCATCGAGATCTCAATTTTTCAGTGTAAATGCAATCGAGAATCATAAAGATAGATCCATTGATTTGGCTCGAAGTGTTTCCTTGAGATCTGTTTGTCATAAGCTGCTTTCATTTTACCTTTTTAAATTCTAGAGTTGTCATATGCATTATTTCATAGCTCTTCTATTTCTGACAATTGTAACTTTCTCTGAAGATCTGCAGCACTCAAATCAAAGTTAAGGGCTTTAATAGCCCAATAAGCTTTATGATCTAGCTTAACAGGTAAATTGCAAGCTTTCCTATAAACAAGCCGGTATGGAGACATTTTTAAGATGGTTTTGTATGCAGTGCGATATGCCCATACTAAATCAAAAAGGTGTAGAGACCAATATTTGCAATTCGGGTTAACCGTCTTTTTCAAAATCTGTTTAACCTCTCTATTTGCTAGCTCGGCTTGTCCTTTTGTCTATGGATGGTATATAGTAGAAACGTTGTGAAGAACACGATACCTGTGCATCAAAGCTTTAAAAGAACGGTTACAGAAATGTGTTCCTTGGTCATTAATGATGACACGTGGTGTCTCGAGGTTTGATGGTTTTAGTTTCTCCCTCTCTCGTGGCAACCCTTTAATGCTTGGCTTTTAAAATCGAGTCTCTTTATCCTGTAAATCAAAAATACTTAACACATCAGTTGTTTCATCAGGATAACACAATTCTTCAAAATAAAATCAATGAGGTTTTCTAAAGAATCAAAGCCATGATTTTTATAAGCTTTCTTTGCTATAAGTATGTTTATCATATATGAATGATAGAATTCGTCTTCTTCTCGTGGTTGCTTATCAATATGAAAAATGTTCACCTCAAGAGTCATATTCTCAAAAGATAATTTTATTAGATTATTTCTGCAATTAATAAGAGCATTAGCAGTGGCAAGAAAAAGTCTCTCCAAAATAAAAGGGATTTTAGACTCCATGTTAACCACAGAATGAGTATCTAAAACAAGAAAATCAAAATGGTAGTAAATTTTATCAATTTGTAATAAAACATCTTCTACTATTTCCTGTGGTTTCTTGATTGATCGGTCAGCTAATTGTATGACTACAGATGTAGGTTTAATCTCACCAAGTCCTAATTGCAAGTAAATAGAATAAGGTATTAAATTTACATTTAATCCTAAGTCCAACAAAGCTTGACCAAACTCATGTGTCCCAATTTGACAGGAGATTGTGGGACATCCTAGGTCTTTATACTTGGGTGGTGTCTTTTGTTCAATTACTGCACTTACCTGTTCTGTCAAAAATGCAGTTTTCTTTACATGGTGTTTTCTTTTGATAGTGCATAGATCCTTGATGACTTTGGCATAAGTTAGAACCTACTTAATCAAATGCAACAAGGGAAGATTAATCTTAACTTGTTTTAAATGTTCGAAAATCTCACCTTGAAATTTTGACTTTTCCCAACAGGTTGAAGAGCTTAAAGAAAAGGCATTGGGATTAAAAATTGATTTTCGGGCTCTTTTTCCACTATGGCATTTTTTTCAAGGGGGACATCTTTACTACTTATAAATATGTTAGTTTCAGAAGTAGACTCACTCATAACCTTACCACTTCGAGTAGTAATGGCATTAACTTTTTTTAGATTTTGTGCATCAGAAGTAGAAGCTTGTGCCATGAATTGTCCTTTTGGATTGGATTAAAATTGAGATGAAAACTTACCTCGCTCTTGTACAGTTAAGGCACTGGTCAGCTTAGTGATTTGACTCTTGATTTCTTTATTTTCGTCTACCACCTGTGAAAGAATTGTTTCAAAATTTTGATTAGTCTTACTTTGTGCCTCCATAAATGCTTGTAATGTATCCTCTAAAGGACTCATGGCTAGCCATGCATTATATTGAGGTGTACCATAAGACTTGGGTGCTTGTGGTTCTTGCTTCCAATGGTTGTTGGCTTGTTGGTTAGATTTTCAACTAAAGTTTGGGTGGCTTCTCCAGCTAGGATTATAGGTTTCAGAATAGGGTGAATAAGGCTTCTTGTACATTCCTAGGACATTACATTGTTCCTCATATATCTCTCTCATCTCACTATAAGTAGGGCAATCTTGAGCTAAGTGTTCCGCTTCTCCATAGAAAAAACAAACATCATGTGACTCAACCCTAGCAACCATATAGGTGACCCTTCTATCTTTAGTTTTCAAGGCCTCTAATTCCTTAGTTAAGACCTCTAACTGGGCTTTAAGGCTATCATCTTCCCTAAGATGAAAAACTTCGCTAGGTTGTGACATATTTATATTTTCAATAGCACTAGGTCTAGTCCATGTATGGGCTTTTTCAGCTAAGTCATTGAGAAATTCTATGGCTTCCTCAAGATCTTTGTGAAGAAACTCCCCATTACACATCATTTCAACAAATTGAAGCTCTCTAATTGTGAGTCATTCATAAAAATAGTTAACTAAGCGTCAATTTTCATATCTATGGTAAGGGCATAGATTTAGCAACTCTTTAAACCTTTCCCAACCTTGATATAAAGTTTCACTGTTTTTTTGTGAGAATGAAGAAATTTATCTTTTCAGGCCATTAGTTTTGTGTTGTGGAAAGTATTTATTAAAAAATGCTTGGGTTATTTCTCCTCAAGTTCCTATAGACCTCGACCTCAAAGAGTATAGCCAACTCTTTACTTTGTCTTTCAAAGAAAAGAGAAATATTTAAGCCTAACAGTGTATATAGCTTCAGGTTGGCTATGAAATGTGGCAATTACCTCTTCAAATTCCTTAACATGTACATAAGAATTTTCATTATCTAGACCATGAAAAGTGAGCAGAAGTTGTATCATTCCAGGTTTAAAATTCAAATGTAGTGTGTTAAGTGAAAATATAATGCATGATGGTGTGGCTGTGTAAGTAAGATGCAAGTAATTTTTTAGAGTTCTAAATGGGTTATTCTCGTATTGGCTCATTGTGTTAGAATTACAAGATGAACTAAATGGTGAATTTTCTTTTCATACAAATTGTGGTGGTGGTTCTAGTTCTACTTCTCTTACAAGTCTTCCTCGTTTGTCTCTAAGTCGATGCATACATCCTAAATTATTTTATTTTTTTTATTCTCATTTATTTTATTTTATTTTATTTTTTTAATGAAGAAAATGCTCAAGAAAAATTAAGAAGTGAAATAAAACACAACAAGAAATAGAAATAAGTTAAGTGGTAAGATTAACCATGAAATATAAATATAAAATACAGTAAATGAATAACGGATAATAAGTTGTAAATTACGATAAAAAAAATACAATAAATAAATAAAGTACAATAAGTAAATAAAAGAAAAAAAAGTGTAATAAATAAAGGAAAATTAAATGCAAAGTACAATAAATAAATAATTAAAACAAAATAAAGTATAATAAATTAAATAAAATATAATAAGTAAATAAATAAAAAGTTAGGTGGTAGAACCGGCCATTAAAATAAAATAAAAATACAACATATTAATTAAAGAAAATAAAGGGCAACAAATAAATAAAATAAAGTACAATAAAAAAAGTGCAATAAAAGAAAATAAAGTATAATAAATAAATAAAGTACAATAAATAAATTAAAATGCAATAAATGAATAAAGTACAATAAATAAATAAAATAAACTAGTTAGGTGGTAGAACCAACCATTAAAATAAAATAAAATACGATAAATTAACTTTAAAAAAATAAAGTGCAATAATAAATAAAAGAAAATAAAGTGCGATAAATAAATAAAAAAATAAAGTGCGATAAATAAATAAAAGAAAATAAAGTGTGAAGTACAATGAATAAATAAAATAAAATAAACTAAGTTAAGCGGTCAAACTAGCTATTAAAATAATATAAAATATAACAAATTAACTAAAGAAAATAAAATAAATTAGATGGTAGAACCAACCATAAACAATAAAATGAATTACAATAAAGAAAATAAAACTAAGATTTTACAAAAAAAGAAAATGTACAAAGTCACCGCTTTAGTACTGATAAACACAACCGACTTTCGCTTAGTATACCGCCTCGGTAATGGGGCCAAATTTTGTTTATGCTCAAAATGTAATGCGACTATCGCAGTATAGATTGAGGTGTCGATCCCACGAGGAAAATTTTGGCAAAATAGGTTGGTAAAGTAAAATATTAAAGCAGTACCAAAGAAGAAAATTAATTAATTAATTTAAATAGATGAGATAGATTGTTTATGAATTGAGAAAAATGTCTTATGATGATGTAAGCAAGACTTCGAGAATTACAATTATGATTTATAAATCTACTTTACACTTTGGTTCAATATTTATAACTCAATTGAAAGTTTCAAATCCCAAACAATCAATCGAAAGATATGTAAAATATAACACATTTGATAACACATGTATTTGATATGACTAAACTCTTTACAAACATTAACACAAGCCATGTTCATTTATATAAGTTATCTAAGATCGATCATATATCATTTTGATAATATTGCAGTAAAAGATCAACTTGAATATCAAACAATTATTGTCTTTACATGTTATCCAAGATCGACAATATATCGATTGACAATATTGCAGTAAAAGATTAACATGTAAAATAATATAACCAATAACAATTATAATTCAACAAGAATCACATAAAGAAAGAATGACTGAAAATATATGAAACATAAGAATTATAACCTTTGGATTATAGAAGATAAAATAGATAAGAGTTTAGGCACAAACAAACTTACAAACATTTATAGCTCTTCACAAAGAATCAAAGTATAGAAGTAGATTTACTACATATAAAAGTTTATCTTTTAGTCTTGCCAAGAGCTCTAGCCTAGCTTACAATGCATGTTAATGAAAAAAAAATATGAAGAATTTTTAATATTGAAAACGTCCTAAGAGTGTCATTATATAGGCAATTAATGAAAATATGTTAAGTATGACTTCAATCTTCAATCATTTAGGCCAACCACTCATTCACCCACTTGCATCACTTTTTTGATAATGTAAATGATCGATATAGCCTTTTCAGCCGACATAAAAGTTATAGAATCTTGTCTCTTCTTTCCATAGGCACCAAGTTCATGTAAATTGGATGAGTATCCAATGATATATAGGCTAAATTCTGAAGATATGTCAGATTTCGGCCAACAACCCTTTTACCCACTTGCAATACAATTTGGTCCATGATAACGGCTGATTTGGACTTTACAATCAACATAAGAGTTGTTCATAATTGAGTCATTATTTCACAGCTTCAATAATTCTATAAATTGGGTACATAATTTGTGAAATATGATCCAAATACGTGAGGTGGATCAAGCTAAGTGGAAGTTGTAATCCAATTCTGTTGTATCCCAATTTTGGCCCATAAAATGTTAGATTTGATTTTTCAACTATTCTTCAAGTTTGTATAAGATTAAGTCATGTTACTCCAGGTTCAAGAATTTCTTCATTTAAATTCTACATTGAGAGTTACATCCATTTTACCTAAACCTATGCAAATAACATTTATTAATCACAATTTAAGGAGAACGCTTTATTTCAAGCTAAAAATACAAAATGTTAAAATTAGTGACATTAAATGGTGACTGAATCTCTTAATAAATATGCATTTTTATGTGTTCATCAATGGTCGACAATAATCACATCAATATGCCATTGAGAGAAACCCTAAACTGTCACATCCTAAAGATTATTCCATAACATCCACAACACCTAATTACTCCTACAATTGTCTACTTAGAACGAAAACTAACCTAAGCTAGTACTAACTGTTTCTGCCCTCTTGCTATACAAATTAATCTAAAGGATGAATGCTAAATTGGGGTAATTTTCCAAAAGGAGTTTCCATAAACTCCTTAATGCCTAATAGTTCCCTATCCCTCTTGCATTCTAATATAAAAAGACTCAATGGGATAGGCAGGGCTGATCAACAGTCACCACTTTTGATAAAAAGTTCTAAGGACAGAACCTATTTTTTATTAAGGGAATTTACCCCATCATTATTGCATTTTTACTTACAAGAACCCATAATGTCATCAACATTCTCAGTACCAAGGTGTTTCAAAAAGAAATTTTTTGCTACTCATTTAATGGCTTTATTCTGACCCCTTTCTCTCCTACTGCAATTGTTTGTTGATGGTTGGTCAAAATGGTTTTTACCTGAGGACAAAATCAAGTCTGAAGACTTGTCGGGGCAAGTGGTGTCCATATAAATTTTTATGGTACCTTTCATTTAAAAATCTGAAAAGATTTTTAAGGGATTCATAGATAAGGACACGATGGATTTAGAAAGAATAATAGGAATAATTGTTTAACAATGACACTTTTCCTTTCCTTATTGTAGGCTAAGACTAATTTTTAACACCTATAAACAACTTCTTGGTGCTTATTCGAATCTTGATTTAATAGCTCATCCAAAACTAGTTTATTTAGAGAAGGTTATCCTTGAAAATATCGGAGCAAACCTGCAAAAATCTCAAAAGTTCAAAATTTAAATTTTGAATACCAAAAATTAAAATATTACCACTTGTGACACTGTCATATTAATCACAGGAAACAACCTAAACCTAAGTTCTTACTGCCACTAATTGGTCGAAAATGGGTTCTCCAAACACCATGTCATCAGAATTTTGTATAAAATCCTTCCCTGAAGAAGTCATCACTCTTTTCTTAGATTCAATACTTGCCCAGCATTTGAAGCATGAATACCATCTTGATAATAGTGATGTTCAGGTTTTTAAAACACTGGGAAAGTTTTCAAGGCATTCTCTAAATGGACGAGTGACCAACCCACAGAGAGAATAAATATCAAGGTGATTCTTGTATTTTAAATATATCCAGTTCAGATTTTCTAAGCTATTAAGCTTTACTAGTAACCCTTTTTCCAAATTGGTTTCAAGTAATCCAGCAGCACTCTTATATGAAGAAAATTTCTTGTGTAAGACTCTCTATTATCCACCTTCACCTCCTGAAACACTTTGATTTTGTTGCCAATAAGCTCAACAAACTCAGCTTTTATGTGGAAAATCAAAAGATTGTATACTTGTATCCAAAAAGGAACATTGCAAAACTTAGGTTTTGTAGCAGTATCATCAGTAGATACTATAGTCATTACTAGAAGAAACTGGCTAAAGTAATGTATTACATAACTGGATTATATAACAATTCTATAATTATTTTTCCACAAACCACCTTAGTTACATATAAGTTAGATATTTGATACCTATATAAAAATCTCATTTTGTAATTATAACTTTTAGTGGAAATACTAATATTAGCTTAAGTTTTTGAGTTAAGTAGTAAACTAATTTAATATTAGAGCCAATTATTAAGTTCGAACCCCTGATGTTTTTGTTTTTCAACTATTTTCTTAATTTATCTCTGTTTTGGTCTCTAAAGATCTACTTTATTTCTTAATTTATCTCTGTTTTGGTCTCTAAAGATCTACTTTATTTCTTAATTCATCTCTGTTTTAGTCTTTAAAGATCCACTATGTCTCAGACTCACGTTTTACTAATGTTTGGTTATTGGGCTCATATTTTATGTGAGAGGAATTGTTAAAATTTATCTTTAATAATAATATTGAGCTTTCATATAGCAGTTTAAGCTTTTGAGTAATCCATGTTTCACGTGATAGGGTTGGTAAGACTTAAACTTGTCTTTAATGCTATTGTTTGGTTATTCGACTCACGTTTCATGTAAGAAGGATTGTTAAAATTTGTCTTTGATAATGATATTGAACTTTCATCAAACAACTAAAAGTTTTATTTGAGTGGTAAATTAATAAGCTCAAACAAATTGAATGAGTTTTAGATTAGTGAGAAAATTTTGATCAAATATTATATTATTTATTATAATAGACATTAATTTACTGTTTTCAGAAAGTACTTAGACTTTTTTTTTTCAGTTACAAAATATCAATTGAGGCAATTAAAAAATACAAAAATAATTGAATAATCCAACTAAACTTCAAAAATTAAACTAATAATTTCTAATCTTGAAACCACAAAAACTCTCTTACAGAACTCTCACCTCTACAAGTTTCATAATATGTATTTTGAGGGTACATATTAACAAGACCCATTTATAAGAGTGCTTAGTTGGAATGTATAAACAAGACTCCAATGACTAAAAGGTTGCAAATCAATCTCATACTTATTAGATTTCAGATCCAGCAAATTCCATCTAAATGATATACTTAACAGCTCAGATACCATTAATTATGGGATTTAAAATTGAAACCTCTTGCAATAATACAAGGAACAGAATCAAAAACATATTAAAAGCCTAGTTTATTTGGGGCCATACCATCGAAGATCATAAACTAATTGAATTTAACCTGAAACAAAACACACAAAACTTTGCTAACTCTAAGCTAAGGTTATGTTGTCAAATCAACATAGATCCTAATAATAGAATTAAAGTTGTAAAACCTCCAATAATGAGATTCATCATCCCTTTTATGACCTCTGGTTGATTCTCTGCAAGATAAATCTGTTTGTTTTTAATGCATGTAATTTCGTCCATTTGCTCCATACATAATATTCACAGAGATCTTTGAATGTTAGAAACACTAAAAATAATTAATAGCATAAGATTTCTCCCCGAAGTTTCACAGCATCTATAGCATTTTATATCATACAAAGATATTACAAGTCCTGAAAGATTCCTATTCTGTCAAGAAAATCAAAGAATACAAACAAGCTTTTCACAAAAAAAATTGATTTGATATTAAAAGAAAATATTAACACCTCAAAATTATTAATGGTTTATCGGAATAGTTACACATTTATAATACTGCTCAAAAGAAGAGCCATATGATACCCGATGTAACAATGTATCTTTAGTTCAATGGCACCAGCAACACAACTTTAATCGCTGCTGATGGGAAACAAATCTACTCCCAAATAAGCTGTACTCCAGTAAAACTCTGGAGTCCTACTAACAGTACTGTCTTCGGAATGTCATAAAGACTTCTCCAGGAAGAAATCATCTTCATTGAGATCTGTATCAACCCCCTCATGTCCATCAAACTCGCCAAGCCCCAAAACAGACTCGATTGGAAGTTCTTCGTTCCATGCAAAAGCATCCTGGAATAGATTTCTATCCTCACATAAGGGTTTTGTTATAGGAACTTTTGTCTCTGTTGGTTCGAATTTATGATCATTTTCCATTTCTATGGGTATCACTTCCATAGAAACTTTATTTGAATTTCTCAACCTTGAAGGCGTATTGCTGATTTTCTTGACACCTTTATTGTTGTTTCTTTGTTTCACCTCCAGTATCTTTGATGCTGTAGATCCTGAACTGATCACGAACTTTCTCCTACAACCGATTTTTGGATTCATTTTCTGCACGTGGATTTGTAGTCCAGTACTGGATTCAAGTGAGGTCCCCTCCGGAGCCATAACTTTTGTCAAGCCCCTCCGAGGAGACATGGAGAAACATTTCCAAGCTTCCTCAGAACTCCAATCTTGTTCGAGCTCAAATGGCCAAAAAAGAGGTTCATTAGCACTGAAATCTTCTAAATCTTCAGCTTCCGAATCAGGCTCCAAAGACAAGTCATAATTTGATTTATCATCTTTAACTTCTATAGGCACTGGAGGACTATAATTAGAAGATTTGACTTCAGAACCCCAACTGCTCCTGTAAGATGGGCTTGGAAAACCCGACAATTGGAATTCTTCCAACTCAGATTCTGTATCTGAAATCCACTTAGAATCCTCCCCATCAAGATTCATTAAAGATTCACAGAAGCAACTTCTCTCCGTATCTATAACCACAGAAGAAGAATTGAAATCAAGTCTCTCAGACTTGGCACTCTCAGAACTGGTCTCTGAGGAATCCATCTCATCAGTTCCAGGTGAGTTCACAGGCAAAGTAATTCCTGCTTTTCCCTTGCTATATTCCTGGATATTTTCTTTGGCACCTGGGATAATTTTCTCAGGACTCAAAGATGAGTACTTCATAGAATTTGTCCGAAGTTCATTAAAGAGAGTGCTTCCTTTATCCAAATGAAGATAGGAGTTTGCCAAAGTTGATAGCCACGAAATTGACCAATCGTCAGCATACAGATGAAATGGACCTGACAGTCTATGCTCTTGGAAAAATGTTGAAGGCGATGTACAATCGGAAGACAACCACATACATTCATTATCATCCGAGCATCTTTCAACTCCAAGCTGTTGATCAAGATCAACATCATCTTCTACTAATGATTGATGAGAAATATTGGTATCACCAGTTTTCCTGCTTTTGCACATAGGACCCAACTTTTGCATGTGTAATCTCAGAGGTTCATTTGCAGCAGCAGTTGATTTTAGCCTATGATGAAGCTCATTATCTCTTTGATCAAAGGATTTGTTCTTCTTTCTCATTGAATCACAAGAGCTACTTCTTTCAGTGAATCCCATTTTGTGAGAGAGCTTGCTCTTGTGATCGCTGTTGCATTGGGTTAATAGATTGGTTTAATGTAAGCACAAGCACCAAGATTTCATAATCAGATAAATTTGAAAAAAAAATTAATTTAATTTAGAAAAGCCTGCGAAGACCAGCAACTTTGAAGAATTCCAAACAGATTTAAACAAAAATTATGTCGTGGTCAGAGCCAAATATTAAAGTACAAATGAGGTAATCTGATCGTAAATGTCAAGAGAATATAGACATTGATATTGACGCTAACAATTAGTAAGAAGAATACAATATCCATCACAGTTGCTTGAATATTATGGCAAATTCAAACTGAAATTTTATATTAACAACCCAAATTCCTAGAAACTATGTGAAGTTAGATTAGGCAATACGACCACAAGAACTTGTGCACAATTAAAGCAAAATCAATCAAAATCAACTTATGTAATCACACCATTAATTCCACTGCTTGATTTGAATGATTCAGGGTTCAGAATCAATTTCTATATTGTCAAAATCTAAAGGGTCACATTCATCATTACATTAAAATTGATAGCCATTGAGTTTATCAAACTATTTCAATGGCTAGAAACGATCTACTTCCAACAATCTAACAAGTTTAAGTATTGAAAGCAATGACTGTGGCAAGGGGTAAGAAGTCGTTGTCAAGGTCATAATATTGCAAATACACAAAGGGTTGTCAGACATAAAAATTATTGGTTAACTTTGAACACTTGTTGTAACTATTTATATACCAAATTGTCTGAAATGAATAGATTTGGAACTTAGTAATTTAAATATCAAAACTCAGAAAAAATTTCAACTGATTCGATTGGGGTAATGTTTCAAATTTATTTGGGTTGAACTACAATGATACCAAAAAATTTACATCTCTTCTGTTTATTAAAATTTGGTAATAGAAAATTAAAAGCACTTCCGAATTTACTTTGTGGTCATTAATTGAAATAAATAAAATTCCTCGAAGAAATAACTAGCTACTCTACAATTGTTAGAAAAGCACTTTATAAAACTTTCAGTTTTTAAAAAAAAAAATCAAATTAATTTTTAGAAATCATAAAAACACTTGAAATGCATTTCACAGGAACATTAATTTTAATATTATAAACACGCTTTTTAAAAAAACAAAAAAACAGTTCCATTCGAAAACTCTTTGTGCAAAAAATTACCAAATATCATAAAATCACTTTGGTAATATCAAAACAATCTCAAGAAAAAGCCAAAATAATAATTAAAAAAAATATTAAACTCTACAAAATCTGAACACTGCTATCCTTTGCCTGGAAAACATAGACAATGTTAAAAAGTAATTTAAAAAAAGAAGTTTACAGAACTGACAGTAACAACATTTAGCTAACCAAATCAAAACTTCAAAAACGTTAACAACAACATTTAGCTAACCAAATCAAAACTTCAAAAACGTTAACAACAACATTTAGCTAACCAAATCAAAACTTCAAAAACGTTAACAAGAAGAACAAATTACCTGGTGCAACATAGCTGAGACAAAGAAACTAAAACGTTCAGAGTCGAAGCACTATAATCGAGTAGTTCTTGTTTCGTTTGTAGGTATAACGTAACATTAAAATAATAATATGAAGCAGTGAATGTTTATTATCTGTAATTACCAAATTTGGAGTTTCCCAGGCTTCATTTTTCGTGACTCTCCTTATTTATGAGATTTAGTTTTTTTTTTTTTTAATTTACTTCACCGCGTACGTTATCAATGTAACCAGCTTTTTATTTGATTTATTTTCCATTTATGGGGGATATTGTTGCATGAAATAAAGCAAATCTGATCCAATTATCATAATTTGACATTTCATTGTGATGGGGTTGGAGATTTGATACCAACTTATCAGATTTGGTTGCATTACCAATTTAGTAATGGTAATTAGAACAGCATTTGAAAATGGTAACATGAAATTATATGTAATTAACTAATAATATCGAGCGTATCAGATTAATAGCGTGATGAATAATAACAAAACTGCAACTTATAGAGTGTGTGAAATGTATGTAGACCAGTAATATTAATAAGACAAGTAATATTTTTTGTAAATTACTATTTTTTTTAGGGATTACATACATATATATATATATATATTATATCGCACACTATCGAGAGAATGGGGGATTTGAATCCAAGTAAAGATATGAGACTTGGGAGACTCAACCAACTCACGCTCATTGGTAAATTAGTATTGGTAGTAGTTTTTAACAAGTAGTGACTTGTCAAAATATTATTGATGTAAGTGTTATTATTATTATTGTTATTATTATTATTTGAATATAGATGTCGTTACAAAGATAAGATAACAATATTATCAACAAGATCATGTGTATCGATGGCATCAAATATATCAAAGTCTTTTATTTTTATATGTAAAAAGGAGAAAAATATACCCTCATCTAACAAATGGAGAAATGCACTATGTAAGTGCCACTATTGTTGATAGTTCTTCATAGGTCTTTATGTGTGAATCACCTTCTTAGTCAAGAGCGGAGCTTGCAACTCATTGTAAAATAAATTTTAAGAGTTTATTTTATTTGGTTGTGTATAAATATTATCTAAAAAATCGAATACCATAATTTTCACAAAATGAAATACTATTAGGAAGTGTACCTTAATTCATAGTTTGAAACCTATGAAATAGATAATGGATGGAAGTTGTGTTTCTCTTTTTAACTGCTTTTAATTTTTAACATAAGTTTTTAGAACACCCTAATTTGATGGTAAATGTTATTTTTATAGGCAGAGAGAATACCAAATTTCCTAATTCTATTATGATTCACTTTCTATCAAAGTAGAATCTTTTTCGAAATATAACTCCTCACTTAAAATTAGATAATTAATTTTTTTATTATATTAAATCTAACAATAATATCAATATAAGCATATATATATGTCATGTAGGCCCTTAAAAACTTATATTCTCCCACTTAGCTCGTATAATATTTTTCTTAAATGACTTAATACAATATCCAACACGCATTCTTAAACTATCACAACTGTTATATATTAATGCAAGTCATAGATATAGCTAAGTATAATATTAATGCAAGTCATAGATATTATATGTTATTATGTGCAATATACTTTTTTCTATGTACCACAATACTAACATATATTAACATGGTCTATAACTGAGGAAGATGAATAAAAGGTCCAACAATAATGTATTTGTCATAGACTATTCTTGTTTTTCATGCATTCAATCTTATGTATACATAAAATTGTTGTGTGATATGGTGTGTAATGTGTTTAGATGCATATAATTTCAAAAATTAAATATGCAACGGAAGTATTCATACATGTTATACAATATATAACAAACTCAAGCATGTAATCACATGTATGATCATTCAAACACATATATATATTTTCATACATGATATAAAATGAATTGTAAATAAATAACCTACCCGGTTATGAAGGTAGCTTTACAATTCTTCAAGAACTCCAAACTTCAATTTGTTGAGCTCACCTTGAAGTGTTCTCTTGCACAATTTTAGTTCACAACTAAATTCGGTGGGATTGTGAAGCTAGAATGGCAGCCTTGAATTTTCAGCAAATGATTGTTTTAACACTTAAAACAATTTGTCCTTATGAATGATTACTACCAAAAGATGAGAAGAATTAGGTGTTTTCTATAGTTCTTTACAACTCTATACGTTGTACCTTGGTAAGCCTTTGCATTTTCTCTCAACACTTTGAGAAAAACACTTAGGAAAAGCTCTCAATTCTCTCTCATTTCTCCTAGAACGAATTTCACTCTTTCTTGCACACATTGAACTCTTTCAATTCTTTCTTAAGTGCAAAGAATGATTTCTCTTAGTGCTCCACCACCACTTAACCATGTTTGCCATTACAAACATTAATCTATCATATTTTTCACTCACCAATTTGATTCAACCAATTGAATCAATTTCTAGAGAGTAAATGGCATTTAATCAATGTTAAGTGATTTTACCACTTCCTTAGTGCATCATTTAAGAATTACTAAGTGGTAAACTTTTCTTATTATTAATAACAAGTGCATTCTCCATTAGTAAATGGTGTTTGCCACTTATTCCAATTAATAATAATAATTTGATTAATATATAAAATATTAATAATTCAAAACTATTTTGAATATTTACATTTACCATATATGTATTTACCAAGTAAGGTAAATAGGTAAATACATGGTAAATTATTTATGGAGCAAGATTATATCACTTGTCAATTTCTTATTGGTTAACAACTCTTGTAAACCAATAATGTGTTTTACCTTCAATTATTGACAAGTGAATAATAAAAGGAACCTTGAAACATTTTTCATTTTGCTAGAAATTGTTGGATTAATTGTTCAATCCAATTCGCCGCCCCAGTGCACAACGAGTACACTTCATATTGTGAGACTTTCTAGGTCCATACCCGATTTGTCATATGAAACTATTTTACACGTCCGTGAACAATGTCCCACACACATGTTACAGATATTACAAAACAGCGCATTAGACCATACAAGTTGAGGTTATAACATATTCGTATAATACTTCCATCATAAATATCTTAGAAGAGCGGAGATATAGATCAACACCGTCAAGTCTCTATGTGCTCAACCATAAACTTATCTCTAGATTTGTATTTCAATAAATAATATCCGTAAACACTTTTACGATATTATTTTTCTGAGAATAAAATTAATTCTTGGATATGTCTGCTTATGGCCATAAGACTTTTTGAAATACAACCTTGGAGTTTCAGGATATTTTACTCACCCAATTGAGTTGATAGATTCCATATCTGTACACACCGGACTTCATGAGCATCGGACTATACCCAGCGACACCCAGCGATAAGACCATAAAAGGTATCTGACATGTGTGGAACCAAAGTATGATGGATCACTCACAAGTCCACTGTGGCACTCAGGTCTAAGGACCACGAATCCTACTCAACTCAAAAGATCCTCCATTGACGGCTTTATGGGATGTCTATTGGAGATCTTTGTGAGTCTGTTCAATATTCAGTCCTTACTGAATACTTGTATCTCTATACGAGTTTCCACTAAACTCATGGTCTGCTAAGACTAACCATCTGGACTATCCAGATATAGACATACACTGATCTATATTTATTAAGGTCTTCACTAACAGACCCGCATTAGTGAAGATAGATCAGGAACATTAAGTTTAAGAACATATTTGCATAACAACATTTCTTAGCACCATTTGCAACTGATTGCAACTACGTCATTACTAATATATTCTTAGGTCTTTGTCCCATTTCAGACAAGGCTCTAACTCTTTAGATTTTGCTAACTCTTATAACCTGATAACTCTTATCAATGCTATCTTTTAGCATTTATATATTTTAGCATTACTAACTTTTAGTTCTGATCTAAACTCTTTTAGATCAGATCTGAACTCTTTCAGATCATACAATGTCTAAAACGTTACAAGTATCTTACCATATTTGTATATAAAATAATTAGTGATATATTAAAATCATAATTGTATAAACATAAAGCAAATATTTATATACAAAAGGGATGGCACGTAAGCACAAATCTCAACAAAAATAATTAATAGTAGAAAAAATATTCGAAACATATTATTAAGCTTAGAGTGTCAAACAATAGTCATTATATAATTCCATAAATCATCATTTATGTCTACACCTAAGACCTATTCTTTCCACGTGGTCCTTCAATGTCTTTGGTGGTAGCCTTTTGTCAATGGATTTGTAATCATTATTTTTATAATAATATATTCTATTCACACTCTTTGTTTTTAAACTTCTTTTTTAATGGTAAAGTATCTTAACTCCATGTATTTACCATCTTTAGAATACTTATCATTTTTAAGGAAGAAAATAGTTGCAAAGTTGTCTCAATAAATTTTCAATACTTTAGCAATAGAGTCAACAACCCAAAGCCCTGAAATAAAGTTTAGTAGCCACATTCCTTGAATGGTAGCTTTAAAGTAAGCCACAAACTCAACTTTTATTATGAACGAAGTTATGACAGTCTACTTTGCACTTTTTTATAAAATTGCTACATACTATTTTACCCATAACTTGTCGTGGAAAACTTCAAATTAATTTTTACAAAATTTCTTGGAAAGTTGAGAAAATTATCTTTTTATTGACATCAAGCAATACAAGTAACAATTTTCTAATTACCCTTTTATTTTGTGAAATGTATTCCTTTAGTCACCTTGTTCTTATTGTCTAAAACTTTTTACTTTGGTCTAGAATCATTGTTTTTCTTTATTGTTTAGATTCTTCAAAATCTTGAAGGTCTTTTAGGCTAGCAATTTTTTCATTTTTTAATGATGACAAATAATATATGCAATATATTGGTGATAACAAATAATGATACAATCACAAGTCATTATAGGCATATAAGAAAAAAATTAATCATCAAAATCTTATCCAAGATCAAGAAATTCAAGGAATCCCATTGAAATGCTTGTAAGATAATTATTACAATGCTCTTCTATATACATCATGCATGTTTCACAAGTTTCTCCATTGTAATCTTTGCAAATGATTAATACACTTAGAACCTATAAACTTATGCATCCAAGGTATGGTATGGTATGACTAAGGCACACGCAAAATAAAATACATGCATTCAAAATATATTTCATGAAAATTAATGAAGCAAAAGAGTTTTACCAAATTCATTTATGCTTAATTGCTTTTCTCACAATTCTTGATATTGGTACCGTTGAAGATAGTGTTTACATGTCATTCTATTATTTTTATAAATATATATTGATATTTTTACATTGTATATTTCAGTAAATCGCTAATTTATAAAATGGTAATAATCTTGTTACTTTTTAAATATTGTAGATTTAAAGGAATTTAGATTAGCATTAAGAGTTAGTAATTCTAAGAGTTAGAACCTTGTTTAGAATCAAACAAAGACCCAATAATATTTATTGTAATGATATAGTTGCAAAGAGTTGCAAATGGTGCTAAGAAATGTTATTATACAACATATTCTTAAAAGCATCGTTCTTGATCAATGTTTACCGACACGAGTTGATTGGTAAAACTTCTAGATGAATGTATGTCTATATATGGATTGTCCAAAGGAATATGTTTAGCAAATCTTCAGTTTAGTGGAAGCTTGTATAGGCATACAGGTATTTAGTTAAGACTAAATACTAAACAAACTCATGAGGACCTTTAGTAAACATTCCATAGAAAGCCATCAATTAATGGTCTTCTCAAGTTGATAGCATTTATAGTCCTTTGACTTAAGCGCCACAGTGAATTTGTGAGTGATCTACCATGTTTTAATTTCACACATGTCAGAGAGCTTTCATGGTTTAATCCTCGAATATTGTTAGGTATAGTTCAATGCTCATGGAGCCTGGTATGTATAGAGATGAGATCTATTAGCTTATATGGGTAGGCTGCATATTCTAATGCTACAAGTTTATATTTTAAAAAGTCTTATATCCATAAGCATTAACCCTAAAAAGGTTTAATGCACTGTTTTAATATATAGGTTACGGAGGGACTATATGAATATGATTAATCTTAACTTGTATGGTTCAATGTACTATTTTATTATATTTATAATATGTATGTGGGGCAATATTTACGGATTTATAGAAATGTTCCATAAGAAAAACGGGTGTGAACCTAGAGAGTCTCATTATGTGAAATGCACTTGCTGAATACTAGGGTAGTAGACTAAGTTGAAGAATTTGATTCAAAAATTTTTTGGATAAGCAGAATTTATTCTTAGCATCTTTCGGGAAAGCCATGTATCAAATTCTAAGTGTTAGAATTTGACATGTCTCAAAGCATAAGTATTATGCAATTGGCTTAATGAAAACTTAATTGTTAAGTTTTCTCAAAGCATTGACAAGTGTAACTACACATGGTAAATAGTGGCTTAAGTTAATGAACAAATGTCCTTTAAGTCAACTTATTCTGCAAATTTGTTTTGCATTTGGGTTTTGATTTGTCCGGCCACTTTAAACTTAAGTGTTAAGTTTGGCCTAGTTTTTTGACAACTATAAAACACTTGTTTTATTGGCCTTTAATTATTGACTTTTGCCTAAATTAATAAGTAAAATTATCATGTAAGAAGTGTTTTGCATTTCGATGAAGTTGACTCGACCATTTTGGTTTTTAGATAGATGATAGAATTGTCTTCTAATTTGGCTTAAGAAAAACTGAGGGAGTGAAAAGAAAAAATTGCTTAAAGAGTTAAGCTCTATAACACCAATTCTTGCAGAAATCAAAAGCTACCATTTTAGAGCTTTGAGCCTACCGAAGTCAAGGTTTAGAATTGTTCACAAGAATGCTTTAGGGCGAGACTTTGGGTATTTTAAATTGTCTAATTACACAGACAGATTCTTCAAAAGTATATTTTCTGTTATTGTAATAGAATTATGGTTTGAAGAATGTGGTTTTTGAAATATTTGTTAATTTTATGTTTTTGTTGTATACTGTATATGACATGCATTTATATTTCACCAACCACACACACTTTTATACACGTAATCTAACAAGTACTTATAAAATAAATTCAAGTTGTGCATTTTGATATCAAACATTCTTTGGGTGCTTTAATGTTGGCAATGGTTACTTTTAGAATTTAAATTTGATTTGCTTAAAACTTAATAAAAGAAAAATCATAAACTTTGTGACCATTTTTATTGCAATAATGACAAATTGAATGAGGTTCAATTTTTAAGAAGGATTTTATAGAATAATTGTTGAAAGGTTTTTGCTTTACGAATGATTTGTATTAAACCTCCTTTATCAGATTCACATTTTTTAAAATTAAGCAATTTCTCAAAATTCTTTTTGTAATTTCTAAAATTTTATAACAGCTTCTTGTAAATCACTCAATTTCTTCTTAAAGCTTTCATTTTTCAAAAGTAAATAATTAGAACTTCTAAAAGAATCTTAGACACTAATCTTTGAGATTTGAAATTTCTTTTCTTCTAAATAAAGATTCTCACCCTTTAAAACTTCTTTTTTTTAATTCTTTATTTTTAATTGAAAGAGCAAATTTCTTTTTAATTGAAGCATTCTTGGATGCAAGCTTTTAATCATTCTATCATGTAATTCTGGAAATGCTTCATAAAATTCATCATATGAGAGTTGTTCACATACCTCATCAAGCTCATTGAAATTGTTATATCCAATTGCCATGAGTCCAATTTTAGAGATTTTGTAATTTGTCTCATCTTCTAATGAATCATCATCATCCCAAGTTGATGCCTTCTTTTTTCTTTTTTCTCACCTTCACTTTTCTCATATTGGGTATGGAATTTATGCCATATTGCATATGCAAATTTATATTTGTAAATTTTATTGAATACATTTTTATCTAATGCATAAAACAAATGGTTCATGACTTTAGTATTTTAAGAAAATATTATAATATCCCCTCTTATTCCACTCATGTTTGACTTTAGGAATAAGCTTGCATTTTCTATTCTTTTTTATGGGCATATAAAGACCATTTTCTACAATATTTCAAAGATCAATATTAGTGGCTTGTGAATAAGTTCTCATCCTAATTTTTAATAACTGTAATTAAATCCATTAAAGAATGAAAGTCTAATTGTGGATCGGCCTTCATAAAATGAAACATCAAGGATTTTCATGCATCACCTTAAGATAGTTAGGTCCTTAGAAGGGTACCTTAATTTAATGCCAAATGAAAATCTAGTTTAAGCAACTTAAGAGGGAATGAATTGGGTGTTAAACTAAGTACACATGTGAGAGGAATCTATCACAATTTAGATTGGATGCAAAGTAATGTGAAGTTAAAGAGAACAAGCGAAAGAGAAATTTAATGCTGGATGTTTATGTGATTTGACACTTCTTGCGACCTACATCCACGCCCTAAGTAATTGACTCTAGGAATCCATTAGTTTTGCATTAACACAAGGCTAAAAATTAAAATACACTTAACTTTTAAGTTGTCAAGAAATCCAATAAATTGATTTTCAAGATACCAATTAAACCATGAATGAGTAAACACTCAACTTTCTAAGTATTTCTCACAAATACTAAAATACCAAATATATGAGATAATTTAAATACAAATAATTCAAACTCCTAAATAAGTGAATATAAAGGTTTATCCAGCTGATCACTCCTCTAGTTGAAGTATCGGGCCCCTTTTTTGTTGCCTAGGTTACACCTTCAAGATACCCAGAAAGAACTCTTAATAGTATCCAATTGAATGTGTAATCACAATAGAGTTCAAAGATGTTGAAAAACAATGTCTTGATGTCCTTTGAGCTATTTTGAATAAGATATTTATAGAGAAATAAAAGAAACTAACCATTTCTAGTTGTTATAAAGTTTTTCACACCCAAACCAACTAACTACTTTGCTAAACTGCTAAACTACTTTAAGCAAGTTAGCTACTAGCTAAAACAAAATTTGGAATAGGTTGGAAAACTGGCTTGGTGTTTTAAACTGGCAAATCGCTTTTACCAAACTAGTCAACTACTTTGCATTGTTCATGTTGCACATGCTTCAATGAATTTACCATAACTTATTGTTGAAAACTCCAATTTGACTTTTGTAAAATTCTTTGAAAAATTGAGAAATTTATCTTTCTATTGACATCAAGTGTATGCTCAAACTTAATCTTTTTAAATACTAGTAAAATTCTCAAATTATCTTTTATTTTGTTGAAATGACTTCCTTTAGTCATCTAATTCTTATTGTCTAAAAACTTTTCACTTTGGTCGGGAATCATTGTTTTTGGGGAATTAATTTTAGAATAGCCAAAAAATTAGAGCCATCATATAATGTAGCCTAAATTTTAATCTTTCAACTTTTGTAGCCAAAAACCCCTCTAACTTTTGAATCTTATATTTTATCATTTATCTTCACCAACTTGACTCTTGACTCTTGTAACTAATTTTCTAAAATTTAACATTTAACACCAATAAAGAGAACAAAATTTAGTCTTTGTATCGAAATGTAATGCAAGTATCTCAAAAGGGAATGTACTATAATAGAGAATAAATAAAATGTTATTGGGTTGTGAATGTAGTATAGGGAAAATTCAGAAATAATCGTGGGACATATCACACAAAAAGAGTCGTGCGACAATGGGTGGTAGAAAATTATGCGTGCAAAAGTCTATGCGATATAAAATCTTGTGACCAATCATATGCATAAAAAGGTACGCCTTATGCGATTACCACACATATTTATATTGGCTGCTTCCACTGTACAATCATTTTTTCTCAAGTCTAGATGATAAACTTTCCTTGTACCACTGCTTCTAATCAAATTGTCTTCTTCTAAATTACAATTTATATTAGCATGAATATCCATATGGTGGAAAGAGTTAAGTTTTAATTTTAGATTAATTTCTTTCTCCCCATCTGAACCACCCTTTATTTTAGCTTAGGAGATGTTGAAGTTTTTATAGGTCATAAGCAATAACCCACCCAACACAACCACTAAAAAGTAGATAAAGCTAGAAAAAGAAAAGGAGTATGAATAACAATAAGTTATCTTTTAATGCCCTCATCTTCATAAAACTTATCAAATTGACGTGAATTATACTCTTTTCCCCTCTTACTTTTTAAAATTTTTAAGTAATTTTTGCTTTGTTTTTCAACAAAACTTTTAAATTTCTTTAAAATTGAGAAAACTTCAGATTTTTCTCTCATAAGGAACATTTATGTCATTTTTGTAAAATCATCATTGAAAAATAAACTACCTATGTTTACTATGGGAAGGTGTAGACATTGATCCATAAACATCTGTTTGTACCAATTTAAGTGTTCGTTTTGCTCTCTATGCAACTCCTTTTGAAAAAAGTTATCGATTGGGTTTCCCAAGTGCACACCCTTTACAAACTCTTCTTTATCTTCTTGGTTACTTGGCAATTCCATAACCATATTCTTTTGAGAAAGTAATTTCAACCCATAAAATTTTAAGTACCCAAATCTTCTATGCCATAGCTATGATTCATCAACTATTTTTGTTTTCAAAACTACATCTCCTCCATATTTGAAAACAATTGGAAAGCTTCTATTTTTCTCCACGGCTATCTTCTTCACAACTTGTATCCCACATGCCGTGTCAAAAATAATGCAACCATGGCCTTCAAAGTGAACAATATATCCATGTTCTATAAATTGTCTAACAATAAGTAAGTTTTGCTCCAAATCTGGAACAATCAACACATCAAGAATGTATTTAGTTCTCATATTGGTTTAAACCCCAATTGTGTCTTTTTCTTTTACTTACACCAAAGTACCATGACCTATATTTATTTTTGAGTTAATTGAACTTTCTATATCTAGGAAAATATCTTTATTACTAGTCATATGGTTACTATAACCCCTATTAAGAAATTAAATATCCTTTTTTTTTGTTCAAAAGCACTTTGGCAAGCAAAAAATAAAGTCTCTTCACCATTTTTTTCTTCTATAACACTTGTCTGTTGATGTTTTTTTGAATCTACAATCATTTTACAAGTGTCCTTTTTTTTTACAATTAAATCATTGAAGTTTTTCCTTATTTCAACAATCTCTCTCTATATGATTGCTATTTTTACAAATATTACACTTTTATTGTGATTGGGATGCTTCTTCATTATTAAACTTTACTCTTCTTTTCCCTTTATCTCTTTCTTGTTTGCTAGTTTTAGAGTTCTCTTGATTAACATTAGATTGAAACACGCTCTTAATAAATCTTTCAGAGCGTCATATCAATTTTCTTTCAAAAGATTTTAAAGAATCCATCAACTCCTATATTGTCAACAAGGAAAGATCATTTGTTTCTTATATCATAGAAACAATTGGATCAAATATTTCAAGCTAACTAATAAGGACTTTCTCAACAATCTTCTTGCTTTCAATATTTTCACCATATATTTGCTTCTACTTCAAAATTTTTGTAAATCTATCTAAAAATTTCATTCTCTTTTATTTTTATATTTTCAAAATCTCTTCTAAGATTTTGAAGTTTACAAGTTCTAACCTTTAAATTCCCCCTGAATTCATCTTGGAGAATATTCTATGCCTTTTTTTACTATTTTTGTACAAATTATTCTTGGAAAGATTATATCTGAAATGCTTTGTTGAATCTTCTTATATCTAAAATGCTTTGTTGAATCTTTCTAAGAGCTTGAGCATCTTTTTGTTGCTTCACTTTTAAAAATCTCTTCTACTCTTTTGTTAATTTTCTTTTGGATCTTCTTTTGCTAACTAAATTCTCCAAAAACATTTTCCCATAAAATCTCATAAATTATAAGAGAAAAAAAAAAAGAGTTTTCATCTTTATACATAAAAAATTATAATTTTTTTCATCAAATATAAGCACATAAGATTATTGAATTACTATATTTAATAAACTTATGCTTTCCATGGAAATTCTCTTTGCAGCAATTTTCTTCTTTGATCTCTGTCTCTGATAATAATTTATGTTGGCTATTTAGGCATAATTATAAGAAAAGAAAAACTAAAATTAAAATAAAGATAGAATGAGGGAACAAGTTTTTTTTTTAAAAAAAAAATCATTTGACTTCTATTTTTAACAAACCATAAATGCATATAAATAAGTACTTTTATTTTATCTAAGTAGGAATATAAATTCTAACTAAATTTTTACATTAAAAAACCTAAATAGAAATAAAACTCATAATACTAATTGTAATGTAAAGACATTAATTAATAGTTTGTTATCGATATCAGTCACAATTCACAAAGTCATTCCAACACATGCCCACCGCCAAAGGACTCTGTTCGAGGTTTCAACCCTTGGGTCATCGTTTGGTCTCTACATGTGCTACCACCATCAACCTCTTTAATCTCAGCTTCACCAGTCGCTATGTTGTTGCTGCTGCTGAATGCCCAACTTGTCTGCGTAGATAGGACTCAGAGTAGGAAATTCTAAAATGACGCTTTTGGCAAACATAATTTAATGTTATCAATATTTTTGAAAGAAATACAAAACATTATTTATTATATTTCTTTTTACTTATTCAATTGAAGACAAAATGTCAATTTACAAAATGTAAGCTAATAAATATAAATATAGATATAATTGCCTCTTTTTATTAATATAAATTAATTTACAAATTAAAAGAAAGAAAGGTTTAAAGTTGAGCATGACAAAATGCAAATAAATGGAAAATTATCAGTTTAATATTTGAAATTTTATTAAATTACTCAATTATTTATTATTATTTTTGAATAATTTAATTAATTATTGTTGCTAATTTTTTTAAATTAAAAAATAATGTTTAAATTATATTTTTTAAAGCAATAAAATAAATTAATATATTTAATTATAGTAAATGATCTTATATTTAATTAAATTTACTTACTAAATAAAAAGAATACACCTAGACATTATCTTTTTAATGATAAAATTAATTAAAGTATTTAAAAATATAAAAAATTATTAAATAATATAATTAAATTTTAAGAATTAACAGATCATTTTCTTAGAAGTTAATAACTTTCACGTAAATAGGCCTTAAATTTGATCGGGGTTGAATCCACAAGACACAGACACAACATGATTACAATAAAAAAAAAATGAGTGGTTTTATGCATGGACACGAAAGAGATAAAAAGAAAACATACATGCATTGGCAGGTCCATTGATGCATAAACATGAGACATAATCTATCGTAATAATAATATTAAAAAAGGTAGAAGACATGATCTATCTCTTTTTTGGAATCTCAATGCTTGTGCTTTTGTATTTAATCTTGGTTGCTTTGGAGTCGCCTTGGAGCAATAATGGGGTTTGTTTGTTGCCTCAAGATTCTTGTATCCCATCGTTGTTACCTCAACCTCAAGATTGTTGTCAAAGACCAGACAATGAAGGGTGCTTCTTCCATTTTGCAATTTTGTTGCAAAAACAGATCATCATTAAGATCTAGAATCGGGACCTTTGGATTGGAAGTACATGTTTTTGAAGTATTTTTAGTTTTGTTTTACTGAGAATTTTGATCATTTGAATGTAAAAAATGATCAGCAGCAGCATTAGCATTAGCTATTATTTACAAAACAATTCTTTGTATCTTTTTCATTCACCAATTTCCGTAGGCTATCACCATTTTGTCAACTTAATTGTAGGTAATTGAAACAAAATATTGCCTCGAAGTAATGTTAAATTAGTACATCTCCGTTCATTATTTTACAAAGTGTTCATATAAAAATTATTTTGTTTTGTGTTTTGTGCTTTTCTTTTTTTAATAGAAATTGACTCAAAGATGCATCTAAAAGTGTGAAAAATATATATGATGCTGATTGGGTGTGGAAACCTCCATGGGAAGGGACGATTAAAGTTAACGTTGATGGCACTATTAACCAACTAAGTAATATGATTGTTGTAGGTTGGGTTGTAATAGATTCAATGGTGGCTGTGTTGATATCATCAGCTAAAAATATTTACGGCCTCTTTTTTTTCCATTTTCTATTAAGTGTTTTGTTTTAAGGATCGTTCTTCAGGAGGTCTATGAAATGATTGGCGGTAAAGTGCAATTGATACATGGGGACGATTTATTTTGGAATGCCTTTATTTTTTTTAGACAAATTGTAAACAAATAATTTTCTTACTTAATTCGCGATTGTTATCTAGTATTTAAAGTAATTTGCTTGAGTCTTTTTTTATATTGTTAGATGATTTTCCAGATGCTTCATGTACTTGTTTTTACAAAGTGCGAAGGAAATATGAAGGCTCATTGCTTGGTAAAATAGGCAGCCGAATCATTTGTCTCTAAAATTTGGGTCGATTTTTGGAGAATTATGAGTCTCTATTAATCTATTAATCTCAAGCTTAGTTGGTATTTTTTAAAAAGACGTCGGAGATAATTGATTTTTAAAGTGAGAAGAAATTTTGAAAAAAATAAATTGTATATTTATTAAAGTCCTTCGACCCTCTTTTTAAAGTGAGGGAAAAATCGTAGGTGAAAAAATTATAATAGAATTTTTTATGCGCCTTTTTGTTAATGTGTTATAAGATGTATGTATTTGATTGCGTATATATTGAAAAAAATTTCAAATGCATGACAATCATACATTACGTAACAGAATTAAACATAAAATCAACATATACACATGAAATTCGAACCATTAATAGTTTAAAGTTACAAAAACTCACCCTTAAAGAACTTTGGTGAAGAATCGCTCTTCGAAACTCACACGAAAGTCAATTCGCTACCAATTCTAGTCAATAAAATTCGTGCGATTACAAGAACTAGAATAATAGCTTGTTTGATCAATTTCCAGTAAGATTGAACTCAAAATTTTCTTAAATGGGTGCTGATTTGTTAAGAACAAAATGGAAACTTATTTAAAACAAGTTCAAAACTTGTATATACGGTTAGCAAAAATAGGGGACTAAATACAACATTTGTAAACCTTTAGTCACATCACTTTTTACATGGTTAACACTTGTCACTCATGTATTGATGCATGTTACCAAGTGTCAATCATACAAAGCCCATATGCACTACTTGTCAAACAAGTGGTCATGTGTCAAGATTCCCTTTGCCATGTAATAGGGACCTCTTTACAACATTTGCAAAGTATATTTTCTACTTTTTAGATTGGTCTTAAAAAGTATTTTACTTTTCGAAATCTTCCCGGATCGATCCCTAAAATCCGTCTCGTTACCCTTGTATTCAATTAGTACACTTTATACTGTAAAAACTTCTTAGATTCACCTCCGTTTGTCTTATAGAACACTTCTGCAAGTCCGTGAACAAATGTCCTACACATATATTACAGATATTACAGAACGAAATATTGAACCATATAAGTTGAGGTCAACCATATCCGTATAATTCCTCCGTCATATATATATATATCCTGGAAGAATAGATATATAGATTATGATTGTCAAATCTCTATATGTTCGATCGTGAACTTATCTCCAGATTCGTATTTCCATAAACAATATCTACAAACTCTTTTACTATATTGTTTAACCTTATAGAAAAATCTTTGTTGGGATTTTCGCTTATGGCCATAAGACTTCTTGAAATACAATCTCAGAGCATCAGAATATATAACTCACCAATATAAGCTGATAGATCTCATATCTATGTACACTGGACTTCATAAGTATCGGATCATACCCAACGACACTTAGCGTTCAGACCATGAAAGATTTCTGACATGCGTAGAACCAAAATATGGTGGATCACTCACAAGCCCACCATGGTGCTTAGGTAAAAAGATTACGAATACTACTCAATTTGAGAAGACCCTTCATTGACAGCTTCATAAAATGTCTATTGGAGGTCCTCGTAAGTCTGTTCAGTATCCAGTCCTTAGTGAATATCTGCATGCCCATACGAACTTTCGCTAAGCCCATGGTCTGCTAGGACTATTCATCTGGACAATCCAGATATGAACATACACTAATCCGAAAGGAATATCGATCAACCTATGTTGGTAACCATAGATCAAAAACGATATTTTTTAGAACATATTATGTAAAAATATTTTTTAATACTATTTGCAACTCTTTACAACTACATCATTACTCTATTATTCTCAAGTCTTTGTTTATGTTTCAAACAAGGTTTTAAATATTTAAAATTATTAACTCTTAGTGTGAACTTAAACTCTTTTAGATTTATAATGTCCGTTATAAGGTTCTTACCATATAAATAAAAAAAATTAATGGATAAAAAAAATATTTATTATATAAATATTCATACAATAATTTGAATGGCATATAAATACTATTTTCAACACTTTTATGCACTTAATGGGCATTTACAAAAATGTCATAATTAATTACCTATAAGGTAATTTATTTTGTAGCTCTTACACTTATCTTTCCCTTTTAAATAATTTTTGAATTTCATAAAAATTGTGAAATAGACTTAGTATAATGAATTGAGAATTGTTTTTTTTTGTTTTACAAGTGAAATGTAAAAAATATGAAAAATAAAATAGATTGTACATTTAATTTATACAAGAATAGACTTTATTGTTGGTGCTATATTCTTTATTTGAGAAGCTGATTTTAACCGTAGCCCAGGACTTTTCTCCTTGAATCAGTCTTTTATGGCCCATGAGTGGTTCTTTGTTCTTCGGTCCACAAGCAGCTACTTCCTCTGGCCCACGAACAACTTAATCTTGATGGCCCTGCAAACAACTCCTTCTTGCCTCTTTTCTAGCCCATGATCCATTCTTTCCTGATGGCCCACATTTTTAGGATATTTTAAACTTGTAATTAAAACACACTTAAATAAATGGCATTTTAGGAATTTTGAAGGGGAGACTCCAAAAGGCTTCTTAACGAGGGATGAAACATCTTTTTCAAGATGAACTAATTTTCTTTCTCGTTCCTTTTGTGTTGCTTATTTTGCTCTAGAAGCTTCTTTCCCAATCTTTTATATTTTGACCCACATTTTACTTAATTTTCTTTTTTTTTTTAAAGTCACCATTACTTTTACAGCCACCTTCTTGCTCGTTTCTCTTCGCCTCCTGACTCACACTCATCTTGCTTTTCTACACTCCTTCGGTGAACGACGGCCATCTTAGGTGGTGGTGAAGGGACGATGAAGGCATAACTCGTCTTCTTTGGTGTTTTTTTACGGTGCATCTTCGGTGAACGGCGATGGTGTACCTTCTTTGAGTGAGCAACGGCTTTTGGATGGCTCACTTCTCTCTTGTGGTGACAAACTTCAAACCTGTGAGTTTTATTATCGCTATTTTTATTTTTATTATTATTTTTTTATTACTTATTATTTAAGAGAGTTGAGACAGTGTTGTTTTTAGTGAGATTGTGGTTTTGCATGTTTGGGTTGGTGACAGTGTAGTGTCTGACCTATTTTTGTTTTATATGTATTTTGTATTAGGCTAATAATGCGGTTTGATGGAGCATTTTAGAGTTTTGGCCAATGATAGTGGTTTTTTATATATGGTTGACGCTGGGCACTCTTTTGTGTGATAGATGTTGTAATTTTGATTATTTTTGTTGTGTTTAGGAAAATGTTTTGTTTTGACAGTTTCTGCTAGTACTATCACTTTGAATGCTCCTTTTTATTATGATCCTTGCTTATTGTGTATATATATATAAAGAAATCATATACTTGTTATTGCGAGTACGTGTTTGTTTTTGTGATTTATGTTGACACTTTGTGTTGGCTTCGGTGGTTCTATTGCTCTTGTTTTATTTTGAGGCTAGATTTGCGACTAAATGCTGTCTAAATCTAACTTGCTGTATCATTTGTTTTGAGTCATACTGGGCTTGTTTTTGGTCATTTAACTATGTATTTTTAGATACTTTTGGACATTTCCTTTAGATGTTTTAGGCTTTGACTTATTTGAATTTATATACAAAGAAAGTTTTATTTGGACCCTTCTTTTGGTCTCTTATTTATTTTTTTCCTACGAGAAATAATATGAAATTTTGTTTCTTTCTTTCTATTTATTGGCGAGAAGTAATCTAAGGTAGTTTGTTGGGTTCATTATCTTATTTTATTCTTGCCCTTGCTTTATTTTGCGGAAAGTGCTTTTGAGGTAACTTTTTGGTTTTTGGTTTGGGCAATGTTTGATTTAGCAGTGTGTTTATGGCGAGCAGTAGCCATAGTTTCAACAAGTATGCTATGCTCGAATTACTTGAGGGTATACGCAAACGTGTTCTCAATCCTTTTATTGATTATACCAAATGTGGGGGCTTGCAAGACGATAAAATTTTCATGTACGAGGAACAGTTATCTGCCATTACATTTCCCTTACACTCAGCTATTCACTACTTTTTACATATACATTGCTTACCTTTTACTACAGTGAGTCCTAACTTTTTTAGAATTTTTTGGTCTACTCACTTAGCTCCCTCTTTTACTCATCCTGATATGGCTCTATCCCTTAAGGAAATAACTACTTTATTTCGGTTACAAAGAACGGGTTATGGTACTTTCCGCTTGGCCCCAAATTTTTAGGGTTTGAATATCATTGCTAATATTTCAAGTTTCAGGACTAATTGGAAGGAAAAGCCAAACATTATCGGTGGTAAATGGTATCGCAAAGAGATACGACAATTCCATATTCCTCAACTCTATGAGAACCATACAGGTAATCTTCTTATTACTGTTTTATTTACTAATAAACTATGTTCCTTTTGTTTTTAATTTTCATTTATTTTTTTATTGAGGTTTGTGGTGTTTGCTTTGCAGTGAATTCTGGCTTTTGCCTCATTGGTGATGATGCTCTTTCATCTCTGAAAGAGAAATATAAATCATTTTTAGTTTCTTGGGAGAGATTGGTTACCCGAAAAATTTTGATTAGAATATCCAAGACGAAACCTTGTTGGAGTAGGATTCCTAAGTGGTACACTCCGTATCCTAGTGCTACTATCGAGTCACTTGCTGCTAGGTATGATTTTTAATACTTACTATTTTCTTTTAGTTTTATTTGTAAGGCTGTTTATAATATGATCTTATTTTCTTTTCTTTTGTGTTGTTTTACCAGGTCTTCTCCTGTTGTTGATCTCTCTAAGGGTTTAGACCCTAGCAGAAAAAAAGATGTCAGTTTGAAAAGGAATGAGGGTGCTACTTCTGTTTCTCCAATCCCTTCTAGGTATCCACCCTTTACGAGAAAGAAATCAACTCCAAAGGTGGGCGCCCTTTTGGTAAAAGTTGCAAGGCCAGGCTTGCAAAAACGGCACAGCTTAAGGCTGCGGAGAAGAGAACTGATGCGACTAGTATGTGTTGGAGTTGATTTCTTGGGTGATACTGTCGTGGCTTCAAATGCTGGTTTGACTAATGCTGATGTGTCAGCACCTGATACCTTAGCTTTTCTTGGTATTATTGTTTTTTATCTTCTCACTTTTTATTTATTTATTGTGACTTCTTTTTGACTGTTTACAAGTAATATTTTGTGTTGTTTTATTTAGATGAAATTTCTTAGTAGGTATCTTTAAAAAGAAAAACCCGGAGACTTCTTCTCCCATTTCTCCTGATGTGTCTAAGAAGAGACCGGATCATGCTTTTTTTTATTCGCTTGATTCTTTTATAAAGGCAAAATTGCAAAACATTTCTGATGTTAACGGTTTGTTTGTTAAGTTTATGTGGTTGGTGCTATTTCTCATTTTTTTATAATGGAAGGATTGACTTTTATCATTTTTTTTAGATTCAGAATCCTAGGATGAGCTTGTGCAACCAAGTACTCAAGAGTGATTCTCCTGTTGCAGTGAGTACTATGTTGACTGGGAGTATTGTAGCTCATACGAGTACTGATATTCCTGCTTTAGCTCTTTTAAATTTACAAGTACTATTCTGTCAGCGAGTACTGACAATGTAAGCCTACGAGTTATTTCTCATTCTTTTGTATTTAATGAATATGGTTCTCTTAATTGAACTTTATTAAATGATTCTTTATTGGGTCAGAAGTGGAATCCTTCATTCATTGAGGATTCAACTCCTATCAAAGTCGGCGATTCCATCTATTTCAATGGTCACAATAGTTTAGCTGCGGCGTCTGTACTTCTTACTCTCGCAAACGCAATGAAATTGTCATTCTTTATTGATTATGACTTACTATCACAGGTCATAATTCAGTTAGTTCGGGTAAAAGACTAATAATTTTTACTTAGTTTTTATACTTGTAGACTATTTAGATATTAATTAATTATTTTCCTCATTCTTTTTTTATTTTCTTTCCCTCTTTTTTTTAGAATGTTCTGCCACTCCAGGAGCTGTTGTTCAGGCAAGAATGTGCTGGGGCTGGAAGTTCTTCCAAAGAGCCCATTAGCTTTCTTAACCAGAAAATTGTTGACTTAAACTAGTGACTAAAAGCCGCTGAACTTGCTAATGCTCGGCAAGGTTCTCTGTTGAAGGAGAAGGATGATCTTATCAGCAAGCTACATAATGATTTGTCTTCTTGCAAAAATGAGTTGTCCACTGTTTCTATTAAAGCAAATTTACTGGATAAGGAGAAGCTGGTGGATGATGTGGCTTTCAAGCAGCTTGCTGACCTTAAGGCTAAAGATAATGAACTTACAAAGGCGCGACAAAGCTATGAAAAATTACTTGCCAGGAAGAAGGCGCAGTTCTGCAACTTAAGGACGGCCACATGAAGAAGGTAGATCGTTATCAATGCTTTGCTCTTGCGTCATTTACCGAAAGATGTGAGAAGGGTTAGGACACTCATGACCAGAGTGCTGATACTGAAGGCAAGTTCCACTATCGGACCCAACTGTCCCTTGATGACAGTGAACTTGTTGATGATGTGATTGATGCTTTCGATTTGGAGTCTGATGATGGTGATATTTCACCAACTCATGAAGCTGTTGCAGCTAGTGTTTCTGCTTCGTAGGCGAAGGTTAATGATCTTCATTTTTGAATTTATGTGTTATGTTTTGGTTCTTATTTAAACTTTTATGGTATGAATTTTATTTAATATTTTTGTTTTTCTTTCAGGATTCCAAAAAGCAAGGAGAAGGTTCGCCCCTGATGAGATACTTGCTACGACTTCTTTGCCAAGGATACCTGATTTTTTGCTGCTTGTGTATTCACTTTATATATTCCAACCTATGTTTTGGTCATTGATACTTTTGTCATGACGATGTTTGATGTGTTTACTTTGATACTTTTTACCTCTTTATTGAGGTTTTACTTTCAATGGGTGTTTTTGGAATGATATAATTGTGGTCATTTTAAGGTGCGTCATTTTGATCGTCGGTTTATTTGTTCGCCCACGAGTATTTTTCTCGCGTGCGACATTTTGATTGCCAGCTTTTTTATTTTCCTGCGAGTATTTTTCTCGCGTGTGACATTTTAACCGTTGACATTTATTTTCCCATGAGTATTTTTCTTGAGTGCAACATTTTGATCGTCGACTTATTTATTTTTCTGAGTATTTTTCTCGCATGAGACGTTTTGGCTGTTAACTTATTTATTTTCTCGCGAGTATGTTTCTTGTGTGTGATGTTTTAATTGTCGGTTTATTTATATTTTTGCACGAGTATATTCTCGTGTGTTGTCATATACACATTTTTATGAATAAAAACGTATACTTTTTTTATAAGAAAAGTGGGGTGTCTTGCAACATTTTTGAGACAAAGAGGAGGTCATGCTTTTTCCTTGCATACAGGTACTTGACTCCTCAATTTACATATAGTATTTCTTAAGATGAATGGTATTTCATGGATGAATGGTATTTCATGATTTGAGTACTTTTTTTTTTTTTTAATATTCACTGATCTGTAAGCATCTTTTTTAATAATTACTTTGATTTGATAAAGCCTCTCAATTCAAGGCAAATTTTTCAACATTTAGCTCCTTTGTATTCTCAATTAATTTTTTTATGATTCGATCACCTTGGTTGAATTGACTTGGTCTCATGGATCTTTGCCTTTATTTTTGCATTTATTGATGGTAAGTTGCCATTTTGATGATCGTGGCTTTTTAGATTTTATCAGCCAAATTGCCATTTGCAACTAGTTATTACTCATTGATAATTTGATTTTTGGTAATTTTTATTTTCAAGTTAGATAGCCCCACTTCTATAGGAATCACTATTTCACACTATTTCACTTTCATAGGTTATGACAAATGGGCTTTTGTTAATGAATTTTTTTTTAAGTAGTTCGGTACATCCATAACAACAAAGGGGAGTTCTTTTAACCACCTTTTTTTTTCTTTTTTTTTATATAACTTCTTTAAATTGAAGTTGATAATTTTATTAGTTTACTCAACTTTGTCATATCCTTATAGTATTTATTGGAAGAAAATTTGTGAGTGATCTTCATTTTTTGGCATAACTCTCTCATTAATTAGTTATCAAATTATTTTTTATTATTTGATATGTTTACTTGAGGAATGCCAGATGTCACGGGCCAAGTGTTTGTCATTGACTCAAAAGATTAACCTATTAGGTAATGCTGCATATCCACCCTTATATACTCAAGACCCACCCAATTTTTATTCGATGTGAGACGTGACATTCTCCCCCGCCCAATCACGTGACGCCCTTGTCACGGTATGGTCTAAACTCAAAGACCAACTTGGCCCATATTACCCATCCCCCTGAGGATAGGGGACTCACTACCCACGTAGCAATCTCAATTGGGGCTCAAGACACAGAATTTTTAGGGCCTACTTGGCCTGTATTGCCGATCCCTTAACGGTATAGGGGACTCACATCCTATGTGGCAATTTTCATTGGGGGCGATTTTGGAGGCCCACATACAAATGAGAATTTAGATTTGCTCTGATACCACTTGTCACAGGCCGGGCGCTTGCCACTGACCCAAAAGACTAGCCTGTTAGGTAATGCTGCATACCCACCCTTATATACCTAAGACCCACCCAATTTCTATTCGTTGTGGGACGTGACACAGAGTAGTAGATGATGTTGTTGTAAACAAATTTCTCTACTTCTTTCTGAGTGACATTCATATATGTCATCGCTTCTACTCACTTTGTGAAGTAGTCTGTGACGAGTAAACAAACTACTTGTCTCATTTTGCTTTGGGTAATGGCCCCACAATGTCTAGTTCCCATTGTGCAAAGGGCGAAGGGCTAACGATTGAATGGAGTTCTTCTGCTGGCTAATGTAGGATATATACATGTATTTGACATTGGTGACATTTCTTGACAAATGCCTCTGAATCTACAACTATGTATAACTAGAAATACCTTTACAACATTACTGTATAAGCCATGGATCTGCGTTATGTGTGATTGCCACAAATTCCTTCATATACTTCTTCTAGGATTGCTTTAGCTTACCTAAGGCCAACACATTTTAAGTAAAGGCCGTTCAAGGACTTCTTGCACAGTTGTCCATTTATTATAAAAAATCATAAAGATCGAACTTTTAACTTGTGAGCTTTGCTGGCATCATAAGGTATTTCTTATGAAGCCAGATATTTGATAAGATGAGTTATCTATGTATTTTCACTTTCGTCGATCATAAAGACTTCGACCTACTTTTCAGTATTGGGTTGTATAATAACTCAATCTTCACTTCACAAGTTTTTTCTTTATTCATATTAAATTATTCATTAGCCAACTTGTCTGCTTGCTCATTAACTTATCGTAGGACCTGAATTAAGTCAAAGTGTTGAAATCTTCTAGCGAGTTCTCTCATCTTCTCCAAATAAAGCTTTATTCTCTAATCTTTAGCTTTATACTTCTCAAGGAATTATTTAACTACTAGTTGGGAGTCTGTCATGAGTTGGATCTTTTTCATTTGTTGCTTTAATGCCATTAACATGCCATTGATTGCAGCCTCATATTCTGTTTCATTATTTAATGCTTAATATTCAATTAACGTGGCTTTCTCTATTGCAAGCTTTTTCAGGTGTTATTATTTGAACACCAATTCTGGCACCAAATTGATTTGATGACCCATAAACAAAGACTTGCCATGGCTTTTAATCAATCTTTACTTTTTTTTTTAGTTTAGATCCAGTGCCTCGTCGTGGCTTTGCTCAAATTCTAGTAGAAAATTCCCTATAACTTGTCCCTTCTTTCTTGTCACGAATCTGTACTTTATGTTAAGAGTACTTAATTGCATTGCTCACTTAGTTACTTGTCCAATCAAGTCCGGCTACAACAAGATTATGCTGATTGGGTATGAGGTTAAGACAATTACCTTATGGGCCTCAAAGTAAGGTTTTAACTTCTTTGCTGCATGTGACAATGCGTGTATCAACTTCTTAATTCGAGTATAATGGAATTTAGCTTCTATCAGGGTTTTATTGACATAATAAAGTAGGTGCTATTGATTCTTTCTTTCAACGAACATGGCAGCACTTATCGCGACATCAGACACTGCTATGTAATGAAATAAATGTTCTTTATACTCTGGTGCGGCTAAGATTGGCAGACTTGCCAAATACTTCTTTAATTCTTGATAGGTTTTCAATAACTCAAGTCCCTCTTCTCCATTAAATGATTTCTTGATGATGTCAAAGAAGAGGTTACATCGATCTGACATCTTGATATAAATATGTTCAGTGTTGTTACTCGCCTTGTTAGTATTTGAGTTTCTTTGGCATTTGTGGGTTCTTTCATTTCTTGGAGAGCTTTAATTTGAGCAGGGTTGGCCTCAATTCCCAATTGACTATCTACATATCTTATGAAGGTCCTTGAAGTCACTCTGAACACGCATTTTGTTAGGTTGAGTCTCATTTTCTAATTCCTCAGTGTGTCAAATACTTCTTGTAAATGTTAAAAATAATCTTTTTTTCTCTTACTCTTGACGATCATATCATCAATGTAAACTTTCATAATTTATCTCAGAATTCGCTTGAATATTTTTGTCATTAGTCGCTGGTAAGTAGCACTAGCATTATTCAGGCCGAAAGGCATGATTTTGTAGCAGTATATTCCTCATTCAGTAATTAAAGTTGTCTTCTTTTCGTCAACTAGGTTCATGGGTATTTGATTATATCCTGAATATGCATTGAGGAAGGTCATCATCTCATACCCAATAGTCGCATCAACTATCTAAGCAAACTTTGGGAGAGGGAATGAGTCTTTAGGCCAAGTTTTATTCAAGTTTGTAAAGTCAATGTAGACTCTCTATTTTTCGTTCTACTTTCTTACCACAACCATGTTCAACAGCCATTTAGGGTAGTAGATTTTTCTGATGTACTTGAAATTTAGTAATTTATCTACCTCCTCATCTATGATCTTGTTTTCCAATCCAGCAACATCTTCTTATGGTTTCGCGACTTCATTGACATTTAGCTTCTGCCTTTTTGCTCTCTTTTGCCCTTTTATTCTTCTTCATTTTTTTTATAGGTCTCTCTGAAACTTGTTGTAGTTATTATTTAGTAGGACTCTGCATCTTTATTGACGTAGATGCATTTGCATCATTTTCTTCTTTTAGATTCACTTAGTAGCATTTTCTCATTACTTATTGATCTCCTTTTATTGTAACTATCCTTAAACCACGTTTAGCCTTGCACCTCATCTTCTGGTGTAAAGTGGACATTACTCTATGCATCCAATGAATCCAATCTCTACCCATAATGGCATAGTTTCTAAAAGGAGCATCTATTATAAAAAGTTTCACTATTAGGGTCTTTTAAGCTACTGTGACTTGCAAGCGTATTGACCCTACAAGTACTGTCTCAATGCCATTGAAAGTGATTACTAGTGACTAGCTTACAACAATCTCTATTTCTTCTAAACCATCTTTTGAAAGTGCTCTAAAAGATAATATTTGCACTACTTCCATTGTCAATCAAACTTTTGAGATAAAGTAGTTAGATATTTGTAAGATAATCACCAATGGATCGTTGTGTGGGTAAACGATGTCTATCAAATCTTTATCTGAGAACCTGATGTAGTTAGAGCTACTTACTACGATTTGATTAACAGATATGTCTGCAGATGTTGGTGGGAGTACTTCACTCACTTATTTAGCTTGAGCGAGTTTTCATTTTTTATGCCTTCTTTCATTCTTGGTGAAGCTTTCATTGTGTGGCCTACCACTAATGAGGGTTTTTAATTGCTAAAAAAATCTCATCCACGACTACGTCAAAGTAAGCTAAAAGATGTTGTTGCATACTAATTATCATTGTTTCTTTTAGAGCTACAAACATTCTTTCTACAATAGAACTATCATAGTATTAATCATCATCATCACTTGAATGAGGATCTTTGTCATTATTAGGTTTGCCATGTATGTACAGTGAGTTCACTGATAGCAGAGCTGTGATTTCTATTTCTCTTGGTGTAATGTTGGGAGTAAAAATGTCTTGTCACTCGTTGTTGCGGCTTCTAGATGGAGAAGATACTTTACTCTTGAGAATATATTTGGCTAAAATACATCATCACACTAAGTCATTAATTTGTGTTTTCAACATTTTGCATTCATTTATGCTATGCCTATAGTCATTGTGGTACAACCACTTCTTACTTTTAGCCCGTTGATTAGCCGGGGCTCTTATTAGCTATGGATCGCAGAATAATCCTCTATGTTTATTATCCAACCAGATCTTCTATATTGAGGTGTTGAAGGGCAATTCAGGTAATTGCAAAAAATTAAAGTTTGGCCTTCTTCTCCGACTTCTTGGTGATAGGGGTGATCTTACCAATTCAACATTGGGCTGTTTTTGAACTTCACGGAGAACAGGCCTGGTTATAGCTTTTATTATCATTCTATGACTTTTGCTCAAGCGATCTTCTTCCATGCGAATAAAGGATTCCGCACATCTAAATGATTCTTCTATGCTCCTTGCGAGTTGTCACAAAAGATCTTCATAGATATGAGTATTTGGCAGCAACCCTTTGAATAAGGAAATAAAAAGAGAAACGTCATCTGGATTTTTTATTTGCATATACATCTCCCTAAAATGCTTTACATAGTCTTTTAATGCTTCTTTGGGTCCTTGTTGTATGGTGGCTAGGTCAAATATGTTGACTTGCTGTTGGTGAGTTATTTAAAAGTGGTTGAAAAATAGTTTGCAAAAGTTACTAAAGGATTTGATCGACCTTGGAGGTAAGTTCTAGAACCAAGTCATAGTATTGCTAGTCAACGTTAGTGGAAATAATTTGCACTCTAGAGCTTTACTATAATCTTCAAGAGACATGATCTGCTTAAATGAATATGCATGGTTAACTGGATCAGTGTTGCCTTCGTACGTTATGAATTTAGACATGTGAAAATTAGGTGACTTCTTTTGATTTTTAATCTCTTTTACAAATAGGAATTCCTGCAGCTTCCATGTTGTGAAGAAGTAAGATGCGCTTGAGGCATAAATATGATGGCTTTGCAAGTGTTCATCAAATAAATTTTGCACACGAGCTTTAAGATCTTCTTTTAACATGTAAGTCGCAAGAGATGGTTTGATAGTTGCCGTAGTAGGAATCATTTTTGTAGTTGTAATTGGAAGGATTCGCAGTGATGTATTGCGAATCGAAAACTTTGTTGTGAAGCATACTTAGGGTTGTTGTGCCACCTGTAAGTTTGGAATTGGATGCCTTGTTTCTTGAGTTGCTTGTGGTGGCATTATCGGAGGTGGTATATTTTGCTGTAAGGTCGAATTTGAAAGTGCGATGTGCATTAAGTGAGCATGTACATTTAAAATGTTTTTATTTTATTTTAATTTAATTTACACATCACATATATAAATACACAGCGAAAAATAAACAAATATCTCATTACGCTAATGAGATATTAGAGAACTCACCCTCGAAGCATATTTTGCTCAGTTCTAGTTTAGAACTCGATAAAATCTTTTAAGCTAGAACGGTAGACTCTTATTCTCACCAGAATATTTACTTAAAGCAACTCTTACTTCAATTAATCTTTCGAGACTAGGTAAATACTGTTGGGTTATATGGGGTGGGTAGTACAAATAAAACTTAGGGTGCTTGCATGTGGGTTGTGTTCATCATACAAACAATATACATATCTCATACATACATGTGCACAGCGGAAGATTAAATATAATGAACACAGAAAATAACATTTGATTAAACTTAAATTCGAAATTGAGAAATATCACCAATGAAGCCTTTGGATTAATTTTCTTTGAAGTCCACCATGAAATGAATCTTTGATCAATTCTAGCAATCAACAAGGGTGGGTTTGATTGTCTAGAATGGCAGCATCTTAATCCAGCATATGTGTTTAACTCTTAAACATGATTTAAAGTTAAACTCTTTAACTTAATCAATTTTGTTTTTCCTTTTATTCAACTTTTGAATAAATAAAACAAATCTTGTTTTTAGTTATTACATTTAGTAACCATTAATTCAATTTGTTTTGTTGTTCTAACACTTAAAACACAAAACAAAGAATTCTAATTTCTCAAATTGTAATGGCTCTCAAAAATGCAAAACTTATAAACTAAAAACAATTTCCAAAAGATTTATCATTTTCAATTTCATTTCACTTTATATACTAATGCATAAATTCCAAATTAATTTGAATTTCATTTGCATTTCATTTGGCTTAACCTAACCTTAGTTAACATTTAACCATAGTTAGATTATTTTAACTTAACCTTTAAGTTAATAAATATTTAATTAATTTAACCATAGTTAACTAACTTAACCATGGTTAGGTTAACCTTTACTTAACCATTAAGTAAAGTTAACTAACTTAACCTTATGGTTAACTTTTAACCTTAGTTAAGTTAAATCATTTATTTAACAATTAAACAAATAAATATTTATTTTAATTATTTAACAATTAAATAATCATAAAGTGAAATTACTTTTATATCCTTACTCGGTTACCAAGTTAACCTAAAGTGAGTCCCACCATTTAACCATATACTTTAGTTAACGTAACCTTAGTAATTGCTGAATTATACTGTATTGAACAATTCAATACGGTACACTGCCCAAGTGCTCAAAGAGTACATTTCATATTGGGACTCTCTAGGTCTACACCCGATTTGTCAAATGGAACTATTCCATTAATCCGTAATCGATGCCCCACGCACACGTTACGAATATTACAAATCAGCGTGTCAGACCATACAAGTTGAGGTCATAACGTATACGTATAATTCTTCCATCATTTATACCCTGGATGTGCGGGGATATAGATCAGCACCATCAAATCCCCATTTGCTCATCCAATAATCTTATCTCCAGATTCGTATCTCGATAAACAATATACGCAAACATTTTTACTACATTGTTTAACCCTGTGGGAAACTCTTTTTCCGGGTTTATGCTTGTGGCCACAAGACTTTATGAAATACAATCTCGGAGCATCGGATATACAACTTACCTACGTAAGCTGATGGATCCCGTATCTACGCACACCGGACTCCATGAGCATTGGACCATACCCAGCGACACATAGCGGTCAGACCATGAAAGGTCTCTGACATATGTGGAACCAAAGCATGATGGATCACTCACAAGACCACCGTGGCGCTCAGGTTAAAGGACCACGATTACTACTCAACTCGAGAGGACCTTCCTTTGACGGTCTCATAGGATATCTATTGGGGTCCTCATAAGTCTGTTCAGTATCCAGTCCTGACTGGATACCCGCATGTCTATACAAGCTCTAAGCTTATGGTCAGCTAAGAACAACCATCTGAACTAGTCAGATATAGACATACACTAATCTATATATTGTTAATTCACCGATAGACCCGCATTGATGATCATAAATCAGGAACATTATATTTGAGACATACTTACATAATGATATTTCTTAGCTCCTATTGCAACTCTTTGCAACTATATCATTACAAGTATACTCTCAGGTCTTTGTCCCATTATAGACAAAGTTCTAACTCTTTAGACCTCGCTGACTCTTATAAACTGATAACTATTAACAGTGCTAACTATTAGCATTTATAACTCTCAGCTTTGATAACTATTAGTTCTGGTCTAAACTCCTTTAAACCAGATCTGAACTATTTCAGATCAAACAATGTCTGTAATGTTACAAGCATTTTACCATATTAATATGATATTAACAATCTTTATTCGAAATGTTTATTGTATAAATATTAACAATTAATATTCATACAATATTGGAATGGCACGTGAGCACCAGCTCCAACAAATACTTAGCCATTTTTACTAACACTTCACCTCAACTCAAATAAACGAAAAGTTTTTGCCTATTAAGCTTATTATAATTCAATTAGTGGCCATTTGCTTAAGCATGACAATGCTTATGAAATGGATTGAATTAACAAAATAAATCCATCTGTTACTTGCCACCAATTCTTCCAAGTAAAATCAAGAAAGTGACTTTTATTATCAAGCATAACAAAGCTAAATCAAAGTTTAGTTTGTAAATAAATGAGTTGGCCAAATGTGAGTGAAATGGGTGGCCATTTACAACTTAAAAATATGCCACCACATGTTTTAATAAAACATTTCATTTGCCACCTCTTGGTAGCAATTCCTTTAATGGCCGAAAATTGGTTTCAAATGGCAACTTTTGCAAATGTTTCAATTGGCTAATATATTAATATTTAATAATCAATAATATAATTTTGCAACATATATAAATTATATGTTAAGTCAATAAAAAAACCTTGTCACGTGTTATACCCTAACAAATTTATGGCATGATATATCACATCTAATAGAAAGATAAAAGTGGCAAGTCCCACTTGCTGAGAACCCGGGTTTAACACTTAAACCCTATAATCTCCTTGAGAGACACTGAAATAATTCTAATATTTTGAGAATTTTTCAGATTGAACTATTCAATCTGGTGTACTACCCCAGTGTACAACGAGTACATTTCATATAATGAGACTCCCTAGGTTTACACCAATTTTATCTTACGAAACTCTTCCGTAAGTCCATAAACGAAGCCTCACACATATATTATGGAACTAACAAAATAGCATATTAAACTATACAAGTTGAAGTTAATACATATTTGTATAATTCCTCTGTCATCTATATCCTAGAAGAGTAGAGACATCGATCATTACCGTTAAATCTCCGTATACTCAACCTGAAACTTATCTCGAGATTTGTATTTTCATAAACAATATTTGTAAATAAGTTTGCAATATTCTTTGTCCTGTAGGAAAATCTTTTCCCTAGTTAATTATTTATAGAGCATCAAAATATACAATTCACCCATATGAGCTGACAAATCCCATATCTACACATATCGAACTTCATGAGCATCAGACTATATCCAGCAACACCTAATGGTCAGACTATAAAAGGTTTCTGACATGTGTGAAACATAAGTATAGTGGATTACTTACAAGCTCACTGTGATAGTCAGGTCAAGGGACCACAAATACTACTTAACCCGAAAGGATCATCAATTGACGGCTTTATGAGATGTCCATTGGAGATCCTAATTGAGCCTATTCAATACCCAGTCCTCACTAAATACCCGCATGTCTATACAAGTTTTCACTAAGCTCATAGTTTGCTAAGATTAATCATCTGAACCATTTAGATATAGACATATACTGATCTATATTTAAATAAGGTTTCTACTGATAGACCTTAATCAGTAAAAATAGATTATGAACATAATGTTTGAAAATATACTTACACTATAATATTTCTTAGCACTATTTACAACAATTTACAACTATGTTATTGCTAATATATCATCGAGTCTTTATCTCATTTCACACAAGGCTCTAACTCTTTAATTTTTGCTAAATCTTATAACCTGCTAACTCTTAACAATTTTAACTCTCAACGTAGTTAACTCTTAGCCTTGGTTCAAATGCCTTTGAAATAGATCTGAACTCCTTTAGATCATACAATATCTGAAGTGTTATAAGCATCTTACCACTCTTAACAATTAATATTTATACAAAATTAGAATGACACGTAAGCACCAGTTCTAACAACTCCCTCTTGCTCTAGTGTCATTCATGATTATATGTAATACATGTCGACTCCATGTGTTTCTCAAACACATTAAGAGTTAAGGCTTTAGTTAGCAAGTCTACTATATTATTTACGAAATATATCCTAAATGCTATTACATTTTCAATAGCTAAGAAATTTCTAATTATATGGTATTTAGAGTTCACATGATCAAAATTCTGTTGCGCCTTATAGCTTATTGGCTTAAGCAATTGTCTCGTTATTATTGCATTTAGTGGGATATGACCCACTAAGCTTAGAAATTTTATAAGCTCTGCAACTAACTTATAAATTCACAATTATTCTTTTGCAAACTTCTCAAGCTATAACATATTCTGCCTCCAAAGTAGAATCGGTTGTGGATATGAATATAGCACTCTTAACTAACTATAGCACTGATAAAAAGAAATATATAACCTGATGTAGACTTTCAATCATCATGATTAGACTGAAGGTCCAAGTCTGTGTATCCTCTCATATGTAAGTAACTTTCTTTATAAATTGGAAACTTATTTTCTATACCTCTCAGGTATTTCAGATATGTTTCACGACCAATTAATGGTCGTTATCTGAATAAGACTGACACCGGCTTGTAATACTTATAGCCATCCAAATCCAGGTCACATACATAATATGGCATGCATCAAGCTATCTCTAGCTGATGTACATTGTATGTTAGACACTCTAACATATTCATCTTCTTATCGAGGATACCTCCTCTTAGAAAGATAAATGCCATGTATAAAAGTAAATTAACTGTCTCACAGTTATTAAAGTTATACTTTTCAAAAACATTGTCTATATCGAAGATTGGGATAATCCTATCAGTCTCTTAACTTTATCTCTATAACACTTTATAGCTAGTATATAGGAACCTTTTTCCCAATCATTCATGGAGAAGTTCTTATTCAAATAACTCTATCCGACTGACTTACAATATATCAACGTCGTTTCTGACATTGAATATGTCTCCTACGTAGAGAACTCGAAAGATAATTATGCTCTCAATGCCCTTTCTAAACACACACGTTTTCTCTTCGTTCTTGATGAAATCAGATTCTCTAATTTCTTTGTTAAAATAAAGAATCAAGCAAAATGCAATAGCAAAAAAAATTCAGATTAATTTAAGTATGATTACTGGTGAAAAGGTTTCCTCATTACCGATCCTATATCTCTACCTTCATAGTAAACCTATACTTTCATTGTGTAAACTCATTCACAAGCAAATAGAAACAATTCCTACCGAAAGCACGACCAAGTCCTAGACTTGATTGTTATGCGTCGAATTAATTTAAGATTTTATGGCATTTTTCTATTTTCACTAATTGATGTCCAACATCATTTCTTTATAAGCCAAAGATAATTTTCTTCAATTAAGAAAACACCAAATGCATCTTCAGGTATTAAACATATTAAATAGATGACCGTCGATATCCTTTCAGACTTATAAAGAAAGTGTGTTACAAATATCTCACTCAATTGAGTTTAAAGTTTCACCATCAGTTCATAGATTGAATTAATTAAGTTTAATCTTTCTACAATTCTCATAATGTCTAAGAAACTCTTTATCTTGAAAAGTGGCATAACGAGGAACGAACATAATTCACTCATCTGGATTATAGAACTAGTATCCCATAATATCCTTGTGATACAAAATGAATCGATACTTGTACCTTTTGGGTGCATGATTATCTTGTTGCGTAACTCTTATGCAAACAAAACTGCCCTAAATCTTAACATACTTAAGATTTAATTTTCTTCTAGTCTATATCTTATACGAGATAGAAGGAATGACTTTTAATGGAACTCTGTTCAATAAGTGAACAATAGTTTCTAGAGCACAATCCCATAGATATTTTAAAAGATTGGTGAAACTCAACAATTAATCAAACTATATCTAATACAATCTGATTTCTCATCTTTAAAATATCTATGTTTAACAAAACCTAAAAAATTATATTGAGCGAGAATTACATTCTCCTTTAAATAATTTAAGAATTTACTATTGATGTATAAATTGCCTTGATCTGACCAAAGGCATTGAATATATATAAAGGTTTATTTCTTTACTTTGGGTTGAAACTTGTTGCAGATATCAAGTCATGCACTTCAATCTGACACCTCTATGGTATCAACTAAGCCACAACCTTGATACCATTTTATTCTATGCATAGCGAAAAATCATAACTCACACTATAATAAAGAACACATAAGATCAACACACTAATAAAGATAAAGAAAACAAACCAATCAACAAGACACAAGATATACGTGGTTCGGCCCAAAATTGCCTACGTCCACGGAGGATCCATGATCCAACTTCTTATTATAGATATAGATCACTAAGTATCTTCTTACATCATCAATGATTCTACAAGACCCCTTAGTATCTCCTATAGAGACCTCTAAATATCTACCCTTGATAACCATGACTCTCTAAGACCTCTTAGTATCTCTTCATAAGAGATTTTTATAAGGAACATAAGAATAACCCGAGCATCTACGCCAAAAGAATCTATAGTGTTTCTTTTGTTCACTTAAGAACTAAAAGAAAACACTCCCCAAAGGTTACACCCTAGTGCACCATGCACTTAGTGCCTACCTAACTTTTCTATTCTCTTTTATGGTTACATCTTGAAACCTTAGATGCTTGATATGAACCTTATGTTTAGAAAGGTTTATATAGTGAATAAAATACCTTTAGAAACCCTAAACCTAGTTGAAATAAGAGTCTTTACTTGTAGAAGTCCTAATGCCACTTAAAGAAGTCAATTGAGCCAAAACAGAAAATATCCTAAAGTTGCTGTGTGAATAGTAACTACGTGAACAATACCCACGAGTGAACTGTAACTGGTGAATAGTATCGATGTAAACAGTACCATATAAACAGTAACTGCCGTAAACAGTACCCCCGCAACAGTACTCGCTGTGAACAGTATCATCGCATTAACAATACTCGTTCTTTTTTTCTTCCGTTTTGCTCCTCCCTTGTACACCCAATGCGTACTTGACTTCATAATGACTTTTCTCTTAGTATTCATCTCAATTTTTATACATACAAGATTGTTAAATCATCAATTTTCAATAAAACTTTTTGAACATTTCAAAAGATTTTGACCTATGTTTTCCAAAAATACATATTTGTATCGCGACAAATCACGATGAAGTATCAAAATATATCATTGGTAGTATGATTTATTAAATCATATACATCATTATGTATAAGTTCTAATAAATCGGTGGGTCGGTATCCAATATCTACATAAGTATTTGGTCATTTTTCCTTGAATTCAGGATTTATAAATTGGTCAAGGTTTCATAGTTAGATCAAGTATCTATTTATCCTGAACAAGACGAGATAATCGTCTCACGTCTACATGACCTAATCTTATGTCCCACAAGTCATTATTATTTAAAGTTTTCAAACTACTATTTATTTTGTTCACCTAGACTTTTCAAATTGTATTTAAAATATATTGGCAATTCATTAACTGACATTTAGTTAGCAAAAATATTATCATTATCATATTTATATGAGAAATTATTCTTGATGTATCCATGATAACCCTCTCTGTCTATTACAGGGAGTGGTATAATTTGCCTAATAATGTTTGACAAAAAATATCAATTATATAATGTAATGTTTCTGCTAAAAAGGAGAAGTGACTTAAAAGTCCTAATAGATATCGCGTCTAGAAAATCTTCATTTCTTACGTGAAGATGTACTTATCGTTTCATAGCTGCCTAGCATTCCTTAAATCATGCAACAACTTACTGATATGAGAATAACAGATGGTAACACATACCCATGTGCTGCTTAGCATCACATGTCAATGAAATATAATCGATAAATAGATATCTAATGAGTCTATCTTTCTTAAGATAAGGTACATTAAATAGTAGCAATTACTATTTTTAAATCTCATTAGAATGGAAACATTTTCTATTGCTATTCTCTATATGTAGTTTAAATATAATGTTTTAGACGGTGTATAATATTACTTACACATCTCATATACACATACTCTTACTAAAGATCATTAAACATTGAGGTCAGGATATATGATTTGAATTTCAAATCATCTTTAATCTATTTTCAATAAATTTTATCTTCTTTCGAAGAGATATTATCATAAACACTTCTAATCATTTATTTATCATTAATATATCCAAATTACACTAATGAGATACTAGAGAACTCACTTTCGAAGTGTGCTTTGCGTAATTCTAGTCTAGAACTTGGTGGGATTCTTCGAACTAGAACGGTATCCTCCTATTCTCGCCAGAATAATTACTTAAAGCAATTCTTACTTCAATTAATCTTTTGGGACTAGGTAAATATTTAGCTATTTTTACTCACACTTCACCTTCACTCGAAGAATTCAGGCTTATTTATAAAAGGAAAAGTTGCTGCCCATTAAGCCTATCATAATTCAATTGGTACCCATTTGCTTAAGCATGACAATGCTTATGAAATTGATTGCATTAACAAAATAAAGTTATAGAAATAATTCAATTGGTAGCCCATTAAGTCTCACTTGTCGAGATCTCGGGCTTAACACTTAAATCCTATGATCTCCTGGAAAGATACTGAAATAATTTTGATTTTTCAAAAACTTCCCAGATTGAACTATTCAATCTGGTGTGCTATCTTAGTGCACAACGAGTTCACTTCATATAGTGAGACTCCCTAGGTTTACACCCATTTTATCTTGTAGAACTTTTTTGTAATTTCATAAACGATTCCCCACACACACATTATAAAAAGAACAAAACAACGTGTTAAATTATACAAGTTGAGGTTAATACATATTCGTATAATCCCTTCGTCATTTGTATCCTATAAGAGCAAAGACATAGATCATCACCGTTCAATCTTCATATGCTCAACTCTGAACATATCTCCAAATTTGTATTTCTATAGACAATACTCGCAAACACTTTTGTGATATAAGACTTTCTGAAATACAACTTTGAAGCATCAGGATATACAACTCACCTATATAAGCTAATAGATCCCATATCTATACACACCAGACTCCATGAGTATTAGACCATACCTAGCGACACCCAACGGTTAGACCATGAGAGGTCTCTAACATGTGTGGAACCTAATTATGGTGGATCACTCACAAGCCCACAATGATGCTCAGGTCAAGAGACTACGAATAATACTTAACTCGAAAAGATCATCTATTAACAACTTTATGGGATGTCTATTGGAGATCTTAATTGAGCTTGTTCAATATCTAGTCCTCGCTGAGTACCCGCATGTTTATGCAAGCTTTCACTAAGCTCATGGTTTACTAAGATTAATCATCTGGACTATCCAGATATAGACATACACTGATCTACATTTAAATAAAGTTTCTACCAACAGACACACTTCAGTAAAAATAAATCAGGAATATAATCTTTAAAAATATACTTGCACAATAATATTTCTTAGCACTATTTATAACTCTTTGCAACTACGTCATAGCTAGTATATCCTCGAGTCTTTGTCTCTTTTTAGACAATGCCCTAACTCTTTAGATTCCGCTTACTCTTATAACCTGTTAACTCTTAGCAGTGCTAACTCTTAGCACTTATAACTCTCAGTGTAGCTAACTTTTAGACTTGGTCCAAACTTCTTGAACCAGATCTGAACTCTTTCAGATCATACAATGTCTGAAATGTTATAAGCATCTTACCATTTATATTTAATATTAACGATTTTGTTCGAAATATTTATTGTATAAATATTAAAAAATTAATATTCATTCAAAATTAGAATTGCACTAAAAGAACTAGTTCCAATAGGATCTTTATCCTGTAAAATATTGACACTTTCGGGGGACTCGCAACTTTTCATTCTGCTTCAAAACGTTTTGTAAGTAATTTTATTATTGTAAAAAGGTAAAATTGCTCCATTTGGGCAGCTTGCGCATCGAGCTTTTATTATATGGCTAATATCCAATCAGCAACTTATAGAACTATTGGTAGTAGCGTATTTGGGGAAGTTGCAACTTGCTAGGCTGCGACTTGTTGGCTATAAATTTCTTCTAGATTCTCAAAGTTCTACTCATGTTACTAGAATGAAACTTCATTTGCTTTAGAAGATGCGCAAGTCTGTCGCTTGTCCATCTTTGTGTCTTTGACAGCTGGCTTTTGAATTTTTTGTTTGGGAAGAAGCAAAAAATAACTTAAAATGCTAATTTCCTTTTGTAGAGGTAATAGTACTCGCTTCAATTTTTTAAAGCTTTACACTCATAAATAATATATCAATTATGAATTCAAAAGTAAATACTTGTGTTAGTGATGATTTGTTCATTACTCATATGTGATGAATATAGATGTTCAGAATGCATAAAATACAAAAGTATTTGAATAAAAATATCAATTTTACAAGTAAATCCACGAGTTGTCCAAGCCCTTGCGAAGTTGTTGTCGCATATCATTATGCACCATAGGTTATTGTGCACCGCAAGTTGATGTTTTTACTTCTAATGAAGGTTACTTGTTATAAAAGCTCAATCTCAACAAGACATATGATTAATTTATTATGAAATAATAAAATCATAAATAATTTGAGATATGAAAATATGATAATTTTATATAAATATAATGTAAGCATAACTAAATATGTGCAGCATGCTCCGGAGGAGATTGACCCTTCCCCGAGTCAGTCCAGTCAAAAAAAGGAGGGCCCGCTGAATGTAATTTTTAAATAATTATTTTTTATTGTTATAAAATAATCACAAGTGTTGAAAATAAAACAATGCACTTACTGAGGTAACGTCATGATCAATAAACAGTGAACATGTTTTGGACAGTTGAAATTTGATAAAATTTAAGTTATAAAATAAATAATTCATGCTCATGATTTTAATGTTTAAATAAAGTAAAAAATAATTATAATAAAAAATTAATTAAAGCATTAAAAAATGTAATGTAATAATAAATAAAATATTTATTATATAAAAATCGCCTGTATAAAAATTGACATAATATATTTAAGGTTATTAAATACACATCATAAAATAAATGATGATTGAAAAATGATAAAGCAATGATTCATTTATTGTCGGCCCAACAACTTGCTTTATAAGTATTTTTTTTATTATTTTAAAATAAATATTTTTTTTGATGTAATATTTTTTTAATAAAGAGCACACGTATTAATATTAATATAAAAGCATTGATAAGCCATCGCAAATATAAAAAAATAAAATAATAATTAATTAAAACTTCAAATTATGGTAAAAAATACATGGGCCAACGTGGTTCAACTTTTCTATATTTGTGACCTCACATTTTTCTTATTTTTATTATCATATTAAAATAATAAAATAATAGTGAGACATGCATTACTCAAAATGATTTCACTTTTCCAAATACATGGATCTCACACCTCTCTTTTCTTTATAATTTTAAAATAATAAAATAATAGTATAAATGTTGTGAAATACACAAAGGGTAAAGTAGTTCCACTTTTTAGACACCTTTTTATATGTATATAGGTCCTATATTTTTTTTCATATTAAAATATTATAAAATTATTGTGAGATATACATAACCTAAAATGGTTCCATTTTTCTAAACACATGGATTCTACCCCTCATTTTTCTTTTATACTATTAAAATAATAATAAAAAAGGTAGCTGAAAGTGCGCGGGTGAGGTGGTTCCCCTTTTTTAGGCACTTTTGTGGACACATGGATCCCACGAATTTCTCTTTTTTCCTTTTTATTTTTAAATAAAATAATATATCTAAAGAGTTGTGCAATTAACTACGTAAAATACCTTTTAAACTTCTTTTTTTTGTCATTAAATAAAAACAAAAGAGATGTGCTATATCACTACTTTGTATATTTTAAATAAATCATAACTATTAAAATACTTTCGTCAAATAAATAAATCACTCAAAATCAATGAACATGATCTTAGAATCTTTATCAAAACTGTATAATCAAAGTTGTTTTATCAAGAAATCACAACAAAATAAAAGATCATCATCCCCTCATTCATGATTGCCTAATCTTATTGTGATCAAATTATGACTGTATGATTATGCATATTAAAATATCAAAATTTTAATCACATGATAAAAATTATATTGTTAATGTAAAATCAACTTAAATCATCTCATAAACACTAATAAACTAATATGATCAAAAGATAAGATCATAACCGTTTGATTATGATCATGTAACTGTAAAAGAAATAACATGCAAGATCATAGCATGTATTTCAACTGATCATATTAGTTATGATTGATTAGCTATGTGATGATCATGATCACTGAATCGTCCATTATTGATCGTGGATTGGGCGTTTGATGATCAAGATCAACTGAATGATTGGACTATAACTATACATCCTAAACCAAAATCTAACCACATGGTCAAATCATGATCATCAAGCTTGAAGTCAGACTTGATCACATCCGTTTGCTCTTTTGGTGGAGGTTATAATGACTGCAACATCAGATCATAGCCATGAGCTTTAAAGCTAAATCAACCGTGTATTTGATTGATACAATATCTGATTAAATAAATCAAACAAACTTTATCCAAAAATTTCTTTCTTTGTTTATTCTTGCAATAAGTCTCGAAGACAATAGTAGTAATTCAATAAGCATGAAACATAAGAGAGAAAGCAAAATTACTTTATGATTACACGTGCTAAACTATGAACCAATGGTAATTTTTATACTTCTAATAGTGACATGAAATGGAGAAATAGAAAGTAAAAGCGTGAAATGATCATAAGATAGTCTTCTTCTTGGAAATCGAGATGGTTTATTAAACTAAATGTTTTTTGGTAGTTTCAAAGTGTGTTGCAATTAACTCGTGGCAGAAGCAATTTTAATATTCGAACTCTTGAAATTCGAAATTTAGGGAGAGAAATATACTAATTTTTTAACTTAACATTAAAATATTACCTAATTATTTGACATAAATTCTCACTAAATGAAGGATTATGAATCTCTATTGATTCATTATCTCAAGTTTAATTGGTATTTTTTAAAGAGATATTAGAGAGAATTAAATTTTAGAGTGAAAAAAAATTTTAAGAAAATAAATTGTATATTTATTAAAGTTCTTAGACCCTCCTTTTATAGCGAGAAAAAGTTATAGGTGAAGAAATTATAATAATACCTTTAATGGAATTTTTATGCCTCTAACGAGTCTTTACAAAAATGTCCTAATCAATTACCTATATCGCAATTTATTTTGTGGCTCTTATAATTTTATTCCTATTTTTCTTTGTGATTGTACTCACAATCACTTTTGTTCTTTGATTATCAATAAATAATTCAGCACTATCATTTAAAAAAATATATATGAAAATTATATTAAAAAAATTATAAGTTATCACCCTATAGTTTTCTAAAACTATCAAAACCCCTTCATAAAATTTTTAAAATAACTAAAAACCCTTCTATATGGCTAATATTAACTTAAGAGAAATACCAAAACAACACAACCAAGAATATTATTGGTGGTTTTAAAATTATAAGAGAGTGTTTAACAATTTTAAGAAATTATGGTGAGATAATTATTGGCAGTTTCTCAAAAAGTAAAAACATGTGACTGGTAGATCCAATAACCTGTGGTAGATATCAGTGCAATATTGTAAACCCCATGGCATAAATCCAATGGAAGAGAAAAAATCAGAAATAAATGAAACACTACAAGTTAAAATGGCATGATAAATAACATAATAATAGTATGTGATAATAATTTAATTAATTTTAGATAGTATGAACAAAATTTGTATGATTTAATTTAACATAACATATCGCATTAAATTATGTAGGGGAGTTTGTGAGTATAGTATTTTGTTGCTGAAATATACTAAAAACAAATTACTTTTTCTTTTCTTAAAAAAATATTTTTTTTTAAAGTGGAAACCTTAGAGGTTTTTGGTTTACCAATTTAATTGATTAGCACCAACAATTTGTATTTTTAAAGTAAATTTTTTTAAAATAAAATTCTTTTCTTAAAAAAAATTATATCTTAATTAACAAAAACTATATAACCCTATACTAAACAAAAACTAAAAATTTGTCTTTTAACGAAAAAAATTGCAGTCCACGTTTGGAAAAATATAAATTTCCATAAGAGAGAAGCAGTATATGTGTACATAAATATATCAACCCCTATCAAAATCAAAGGAATGAATAAAGATTTACTTAAGATGGGAAAAGGACATCCACCTCTTAAATTTGCTAAAATTAACACTTTAAATCTCAATAATTTTAAAAGAATTGATTTAATCTTATTTGTTAGTAAATTTCGGAGTTAATTTGAATGACAACAAAAATAATATGATACTTTGCAATCAAACACTAATACAAAAATAACCTTCACTGACGTTAAGTTAGTGTCAGTGAAAGATTTCACTAACACTATTTTATAGTGTCAGTATTGCTCGAGTTAAAAATTTTTTTACATCATTTATGATGTTAGTGAATCTCTATTACCATGGCATCAATAAATCTCCAAAACCACAATATCAAAAAATTACTGACACCATGATATCAGAGAATTCTTATTGCCATAGTATCAATAAATCTCTGACATCATAATATTAGAGAATTCTTGTTATTATAGTATCAATGAATCAAACACCGTAGTATTAGTGAATATCTAACATTATGGTATCAGTAAATCACTAACACTATAGTATCAAAAAATTACTGTTACTATAGTGCCAAAAATTAAATTAAATAATATCAATAATTGAAGAGTAAATAAGTTAAAAAGAATCACTTACTAACCTCTTTGTTCATATGAAAGTGCCTATGACCCTATATGACTAATATACATACAAATTTAATCAAACCACAATCAACAAAAAGGAATCCAACACTTAAGCCAATCCACCTGTAAGGAATTATTCTATCAAGTAGTAGCAGTAAATACTTACATGAACTTAAAAATAAGAGCACAAATGCCAATGGTTTTCATTTTCTCAATTACATCAAACATCTTACTATTAAATATGCAAGTATTGTAAGGATTATATTGATCATATTCAATTTAGATCTAATTATTCCTTCCGGGAGAATAATGCAGCTGTAGATAAATTAGCATACCTTAGACTCTAGTTGAATGATTTTACCTGGTGGTATTCAATTTAGATAATCATTAATAAAATGCATGAATTTATAAGTAGAGTTTATACCTAAAAAAGAAAGAGGAACTGATATTAATAAAAGACTAAAGTCATGCTTATTATATATGGGGAGTACACAAAATTGACAAAAGCCAGGCGATTTTGCATATACAATTATTTAATCCAAATATTTATACATTTTTAAGACATTTGAATTTATAATTCTTTTCATATTTGAATTATAAATAAGGTGTTTTTGCATCCACTTATGCATAAAAAAAGGTGTCTTGATCACAATCAATTCCTCAACCAAACTTTTCTATCAATAAGAAATCATTATTTTAAAAACACTAAAGTCATGAAACACATGCTAAGATAAAAGACCAGCAACATTATTAACCTTTTTCGATCAACATAAATAGAGAACTGGTAAACTTTTCCCATCTTATTTTAAATAAAATAAAATCTTCTCCTACTTTGAGATTGATAGTCAAAATTTGGATTAAACTCAAAATTACTCAAAATAAAAAAAATAAAACAAGGAAGACGTAAAACAAACACAACACACTTCAGTATTCAAGAATTAAACACAATTTTCTTAGTGACCAAAAACACAAATGGAGATCACTATATGAAAGGTTAGCAGAGTACAAGCCCTTCAACAATATTGACATATGGCCATCTATATCAGGTCATTTGATCAAATTGTGGCAGAATTGAATAAAAAAGATAAAAGAGAGAGATGATGATGGCTCATGGAAACAATATTGCTTTTCAATGCATCCAAATAATAAAGGCATATATTAAGGAGTCATATTGTCATAGACCAGGGACTAGAATTTGGTAATGTCATTTATTGGAATGAACTTGGTGCCAAACAATAGCAGAAGAAGTGACAACCATAGGCATTAGAAAGCATTATGGTTTCACTGCTCTAATAGGAAATTACATATAGGTTAATAGTCACCATCCTTCATGTGATCTAATTGTTATAAAAATAAAATAAATATGCATGTTTTTTATGGGACAGAGTTATTGAGAAAATAAAAAAAAAAAGAACTGAATATTAATTCTCTAAAACCATTAGACACAATAAAACATATCAAATGATCAACAAGAAAAATTTTATTGATCATTTAGAAGGACGTACTCTTAAATCTTGACAATTGAATCCAATATAGTTGATAACTCGTGAAATTGTCAACGCCTAATTGTAGTGTGTCATTAATATTTAAGTAAATAGAGCACTATTTTTACATGGATTAAGCCTCATAAATAACCCAGCCTCATTCAAAATATAAATTACAACAATTAACACAAAGTAGCATTCTAACCATTAACCACATCCATTAACCCTAAGTGAAATTGTTCCTACTGAAGTCTCAAACTATAACTGGGATTAAACTTTCTGAAATTGTTGGAATGAATTACTATAATAACAACCCCAAAAGTTAGAAGGAAAAAACATCAACATGATTGAGCATAAAATCAAAAGCTTTTCTAGTCTTTTCCTGGCCCTCTACACCCTTCTTCTCGTTAACTTTCCGGATGAATAGAATGTATCATCTCCTTTAAAGCCAACAAAAGCAACATGATGGAACAAAATGAGAAGTAGAAGTTAAAATCAAATTGTTTACCGAGGAAGCTACAAAAAGCAGAAAAAGGTAATAAAGATAAGTACTACAATTAATAAATTTTGGAATTCAACTAGATCAGGATCAGAACAAACATACTTCAATTTTAGTATATACTACACATGTTGCAATAAATGGAACTCAAAGCTAAGGGAAATATAGACAAAAGTTGCTCGTATATGGGCGCCGCCTGTGCAATTAGCAAATATTGAAGAAAAAAAAAAGAAGTACAATAATAAGAATGGTTGAATTGGATGAATATAAGAAATTAAAAATTAATTTCAACTCATCTAGAAACCCACCCATACAAACATCTGTACAAAACAAACCGAACAAAATTGAAACGTGGCGAAGCATCTCTGCCTTTCAAATTTTAGCCATGCATTAGACTATATTAGCCATCACTTGCTAACTATTGACGTAAGTACTAAAGTAAATTTATGTAAAACAATTAAATTAAAATCAGTACCTCTGGGCTTTATCGAATCTGAAGCTGTTGCTGCTAGAGCCATTTATGAATCCAAATCAAAATCTGCAACAAATTAATGATTTTAATTCACTTTTGGTTATGAAGAAATCATAGTTAAAGTTCTAATAACTACACAAAATACATGTGAGCCGTTAAAACTGGAAAATTTCTTTTACTTTATTATACAATTCATAGAAAATGCGTGAAGAAACTTGAAACTCTAAATAAATAAATATATCATTCCTTTTGTAGAAATAAAACAGAATAGTTTTTTAATTAGAAAAATAAACAACAAAAAATACGGAGTTATTTGAAGAGATCATCTAATATCGGATCACACCTAACAATTAGTTCGTTCTGAGTAATGAACGATACAAGAATGGAAGGTTATTGTGCACATTTCTCAGATTTAGGGTTTCTAAATCTAAGCAATTGATTACAGAGAAAAGGAAAAAAAAAATAGAAAGAAAGTAGTGATGACAGAAGAGACACAGAGATCTACAAAAGCAAACTTCTCATCTCTCCTCTTTCTCGCCTGCAACTGGATCTCCATTACACTGTAGATTTCGCCGATTTCATCATCACCAGAGATTTATAGAGTAATCAACTAACACACTAACATCAAATTTGATTCTAAGATCGACGATTTATACAGCAAAGTGAAGCCATCGATATTGATTGATTTCTGAGATCAACGATTTTGGCTAAATTTGTTTCTTTCTTCTGCAAAGTGAGTTGATTTTGGTTAAATGAAAGTTGAACGAAGAAGAAATATTCAGGGCTACAAAACTTTAATGCCTGAACGACGTCGTTTGGGGTTTTCTTAATTATTATTTTTAATTAAAACAACCGTTTTGAGGGTTTTTTTTTAAAAAAAAATATTATAAAGCTAAAACGATGTTGTTTTGAATGTTATATTAATTTTTAAATTTTAAATTATTTTAATAATTAAAATTTTTAAATAAAAAAATAATATTTTAATATTATAATATTACTAATTCATTAACACTTTATTCTCTAATACAATAATAATATCGATAATTCATCATATTTTATATTTTTAATATTATAATATCAATAATTCACTAACGTTTTATTTCATTAATACTATTTAAAAAATGTCAATAACATAGTGACAATAAAATCCCTTTTTATAGTAATGAAAAGAACACAAAGCGTTTTTATTAATTTTATGTTTTGAACATTTAACTAAAAAACTTTATCACATAATTTAATAAAATAAAAAAATTAATTTTATATTTTCTTAATTACTTTTTAAAAAAAAATTAATCTCAAAACAACGTTGTTTTGAGGGCTTTTTTTTAAAAAATATTATAAAGCTAAAACGATGTTATTTTGGATGTTATATTAATTTTTAAATTTTATATTATTTTAATAATTAAATTTTTTAAATAAAAAAATAATATTTTGATATTATGATATTATTAATTTATTGACACTTTATTCCCCTAATACAATAATATTAACAATTCATCACACTTTATATTTTTGATACTATAGTATCAATAATTTACTAATACTTTATTTTATTAATATTATTTAAAAAGTGTCAATAATATAGTGACAATAAGACTCTTTTTTATAATAATAAAAAGAACACAAAATATTTTTATTAATTTTATATTTTGAATATTTAACTAAAAAAACTTATCACATAATTTAATAAAATTAATAAATTAAAAACTAGACATTCATTGCCATTGTCACCAACATTGTCATCAGTGATTAATACTAGCTTGTATCACTGTTAACAAATTTAAACTCCAAATTGTATGACACTCCACATAATGAAGAGATCATTTTTGAAATTTGAGCATTAAAGGAAGAAAAACACAGTAAAGACTGCAATGGCTATTTTGGTTAAGCTACCACCAAAACCCACTACCACCAATTTTGGTTAAGAGTCTGGGTTCTAGTGGATGCTAGGGAGTGTATATTTTATTTTCCCTCTTGTGAGAGCAATTATTCTCCGTTTATGGATGCTAAGATGATGTATTCTATTTCTCCTCTTGTAAGGAAGTTATTCTTTAATTGTGAGAATTATTTAATCCAATATTTATTAGTATGTAATGTGAAATTATCCTTATTATTGTACAAATTAATATACCCTTCAAATAAATTAAATTAGTTATTCCACCATCATTATCGTCGTTGGCATAATTGGCAATAAAGCTATCTATATTTTTTTTTAATTAAGTCATTTATAAATTTTTAATTACAAAAATAATTGTCTAAATGAGTACTATTGAAATCATTAGAATCTAATTGCGGATCTTTCAGAGCTTAAGGATGTAGCTGTATTTTGTTTTTCTTAAAATGGGCTAATATACAACTAATACAACGAGAGGGTGTATATATATTAAGCGTCAAAAGTTTTTTAATATTAGTCAATTCCTTTCAAATCATCGTCAACTAACTTCTAATTTACATCTCGAAAATATTTGAAATGATGGTATCTGAATTTTATTTCCCTTCTCTTAAATCCGTCCTATATGGAATGGAATTAATTTAGAGTTGGAGACGATAAGATTTGTCTAAACAAAGTAAACATACACAATGATCATTAGCCGTTAAATATATATAACAGCATTCAAACTGCCTTGATAATCTTCACTGTACATTAAAATATAACACATGATTCATCAATTAGAGCCCTAAAAAAATGGTGGTGACAGAGGCCATGATTGAAGATTCCACTAACTACTTTTCAAACTTATTTAACTGTCTTTCCCATATTTAGTTTATTCTTTCCTGTTAGGGTTTCTATGTTCTTTATCTCAAAAGCAAAGACAAGAAAGAGAGAAAAAGAAGAAAAATTGTTCCTCTTTCGTTAAACGTTCCTCTCAGCTTCCCATGGGATGTTCTTGCTCTTGACATAAAACATTTTGCCAATAAAATCCCCCAAATCGCAAACCATCTTTATGGGAAGCTGCATATCTTTACCGGCGAAATGTGCCTTGTTCTCCAAGAAACGGCAAATCGATAATAAAGATCAAGAACGTGTCAACTCCAACAACAATGACAACAACAACAACAAAAACAACAGCAGCAGCATCAAGAAACCAGTTTCCAAACATGAAGTTGAATCTAAACACAATACCCACATGGATAACAAATCAATGTCTGCCAAAATCAGATCCGTGCTCTCGAACCCTAATACGGGGAACCTTTTGGATAAATACAAGCTAGGGAAGGAACTCGGGCGCGGCGAATTCGGGATAACCCACCAATGTTTCGACCTGAAAACAGGCGAAACGTATGCATGCAAGATAATAGCGAAGGAGAAGCTGAAGACGGATATTGATATCGATGATGTGAGGAGGGAGGTGGATATTATGAGGCATTTGCCGAAGCATCCGAATATTGTGACCTTCAAGGAGGTGTATGAGGATGAAGAGGCTGTTTATTTGGTGATGGAGCTTTGTGAGGGAGGAGAGCTTTTTGATAGGATCGTAGCTAAAGGCCATTATTCAGAACGTGCAGCAGCTGCGGTTGCCAAGAGCATTTTAGAGATTGTCAAGGTAAATTTCATATATTCTTTCAGAAATGTTGTTGTGTTTTGTTTTGTTCAAATTTTGGTGTACGTTGAAATGATTTTCTTGTTTTTTTTTTCTTTTTCTTTGGCTTTCATGGCAGCAATTGGGACATTAAAATTTAATAACATAAATTGTAATCATTTGCATTTTACAATTGAAACTTCCTTCTTGTGTTACTCATTCTAAATCATTTGATGTTATTTAATCCTTTTTTTTGCAGGTTTGCCATGCAAATGGAGTAATACATCGAGATTTAAAACCCGAAAACTTTTTGTTTGCGGATGAAAGTGAAAATTCACAATTGAAGGCAATTGATTTTGGCCTCTCAATTTTTTTTAAACCTGGTATGGTTTAATTTTAGTATCCTGCTAATGCAATTACTTTGTTTTGGCAAACATATATATATAAAAGTTGCAAATGTGGCTGAGCTATGAACTTTGCACAATTTTGGCAGGTGAACAGTTCAATGAAATTGTTGGGAGTCCATATTACATGGCGCCTGAGGTTTTAAGACGTAATTATGGACCAGAAATTGATGTCTGGAGTGCTGGTGTTATTATTTATATATTGCTATGTGGAATTCCTCCATTTTGGGCAGGCAAGTTTCTATCATAATATTTTCAGATCTAGTTTTGTTTTATATGTGAGAAACTCAAATAATTTCGAGTCATTTCTGAGTGGTAGTTGATTCAGCTAAAATCTCCCAATAGAGTGGTATCAGAGATAACATCAACATTTTGAGAGATGTTGGTTTGAATCTCTCTCTCATCAAGACAAGATGCTTGGAAATATTTTTCGCCATCATCTAACATTTGGGATCTGGTATAAATGAATGCAGAAACTGAGGAAGGAATTGCACATGCAATAATAAGGGGGAAAATAGATTTCGAGAGGGATCCATGGCCAAAAGTTTCACAAGAAGCAAAAGAATTAGTGAAGAATATGCTTGATCCAAATCCCTACAACCGGCTAACACTCGAAGAAGTACTTGGTATGTAATCTTATATTGATGAACTTCGAAATTCTAAAATGAACTTTTAGACGAATGGGTAGATGACTAAACAAATGGTGCTTATTAATTGTTAAGGGTCAGTTGGGAAATACTTTTAACAAAGCGCTTTCACAACAGGCATTAATTTTCTGTTTCTTTTTTGGCATGTTATGTGAAGAAAATCCTTGGATACAAAATGAGAATCATGCTCCCAATGTTAACCTGGGAGGGTCTGTGACATCAAGGATTAAGCAATTCTCTTTGATGAACAAGTTCAAGAAGAAAGTTTTGAGAGTAAGTTTTTGAACCCTTTAGCTCTTTTGTTTATTTCACTTTTTATTTGTTCTGTTTGATGCAATTCTCTTAAAAGCCAAAGTAAGTTCTTGTGAATTTTCATTGATCAGGTAGTAGCAGACAACTTACCAGATGAGCAAATAGCTAAATTCAAACAGATGTTTTACTCGTTCGACACTGACAAAAATGGGGACTTGACATTTGAAGAACTCAGAGAAGGCCTCAATGCAATTGGACAGAATGTTTCTGATCCCGATGTTGAAATGTTATTGGAAGCTGTGAGTTCAATTATAAGTATTTGCAATAACAATATGATTTGCTCTTGCATATATATGTGTGTGTGTGTGTGTGTGTGTGTGTGTTGCTTTAGAGGGCAGATTTTATGTTGTAGCAATTTAAAATTCTCTCCATTTTTATTTCAAAAAGGCTGATGTTGATGGCAATGGCCTTCTGAGCTGTGAGGAGTTTGTGACAATATTAGTTCACTTGAAGAAGGGTTTCAGTGATGACAGTCTCTCAAAAGCTTTCAATTTCTTTGATAAGAACGGCAACGGATTTATCGAGTTTGATGAACTGAAAGAAGCATTGCTGGATGACAATTTTGGTCCCAACAATGAGCAGATTATCAAGGACATTATGCATGATGTTGACTTGGATAAGGTAACTCATCTGACTTAATTCTCCCCCACCCTTTACTTGCTTATAGCTTAAGTTTCAGTTGGCCGAAACCTTGTCAAGCAAGTAATTAACAAACAATTTCGACTAATTTCAATAATTGTGTTTGTGTTGAACAGGATGGTAGAATCAGTTATGAAGAGTTTCAGGCTATGATGAAAAGTGGCACGAACTGGAAAATGGCGTCTCGGCAATATTCAAGAGCAATGATGAGTGCATTGAGCATCAAATTGTTCAAAGATAAATCAATGGAATTGACTAAGTCTATGGAATTAAAGAAATCTATGGAGACGAGGAAATCCATGGAAATAAAGAGATCTATGGAACTAAAGAGTGCACTGAAACCGACTTAAGACCTGGAGAAAGGTGATGTGATGATGATCATGTTAAGGTAACAAATGTGTTATAACTGTTAGATTTATTTTCAGGTTGCAGTTGTTCGATCATGAGATTATTTCAATGAGAAACCGAACTCAAAAACAGTAGATGTTAATGGGGGAGCAGCACATTCAATTTGCTAACGTTAGATACTTGGTTTGTAAATCCTGCTGTTCATATGTTTCCTTGGAATAAAAGCTCACTTTTTGCGTACTTTAGTAGATGAGTCTGTATTTTCGAATATTGCTAGCTGCAGCCATGACTGCTGTCGAGTTCTTTTATTTTAAAATTTTCCCTTTTTGCTTATTATGTGAACTATAAACAAAACGTCTCTCCTATGCTGGTTTGCACAAGATTCAAATTCCTACCTCTAATACCAACTAATTTTATAATCAAACTAAGAAACATCCACTGCTTATTTTGAGTTGTAGAGTAACATGCCGACATGAATTTTTATATCTATTACTATGCTTGGATTTGCCACAAAGAAATCTAAGATTAGAATAAAACAAAATAATGATTGGAATTATAATCAAGGTGGAGCCAAAATAACCAGTAAACACAATATGCATATGGAATGGCTAATTGAATTTATTATCTATTGACTACATATAAAAATTGTGATTTTTTTTTTTTTGGTGTTGTTTCCGGCATAAGTAAACACATCTCAAATGTATGATTAGCAATTCACAAAAGAGTATTTGGATTTGGTGCTCACAAATACTTATATATAATAACTAGTTGCTGACGCTCTATGTACAATAAACCACATACTATGATCCACCACACGCAGTTCAAAAAGAAGCGCTTTTTTTTGACCCCTTTCTTTTTCTTCTTTTTTGCTTAGTCCATGTCTACATAACCTTGTACTCGTTCAACAGCCTCCAAAAGACCAAAAATAAGGAAAAAAAAAATGAATTAAGTAAATAAACATAAGATTACAAAAGGAGCCACTGGACCTACTATACCAATAATTTTCCGACTGAATTTTCACGTTATTTGGAGCTTTGTTGAGAGAGTTCCTTTTCAACATAGATCCCACAACACAGAGGATTACAATTGTCCGGGAAAATGGTGGCAGAATGGATATTTACTGGGAAAGATCTCAAACTGAGAAGGTACAACTGTAGATTACTTACCAGTATCATGGGAACCACCAATTCTACAGCCTCCTTTTCCCCTTCCACCTTTGCTTTTGCTGGCCCCTCCGCCATACTTTGAGCTAGTTATCTTGCTACAAGCTGCATGGGAGTCTACATCCGCTAGTCCATTCTCTAGAGCTCTGACCAGGTTCTCAAAGTAATTCTTCGTCACACTGGCAATCGAGAAGGAAAACATTTCAAATTACAAGAGATTGCTAATAATTTATCAAACATGTAGAAGTTATCAATTTGAATTTTGTATGTTGACAATTATATGTTATGAAGAATGATGAAAACCAGATTCTTTATAATAATGAGAGACAGAACCGAAAGGGGCTTAAGATGCTGCAAGAGTTCTATTCCATATTCTTATACCATTATACTACATAAAAAACATTTAACATTCTTTTAACAGCAATTGCAGTCAAGATGAAATTCATTCAATTTTCTTTTTGTTGAAATGTATATAGCAGGTATAAATATGATAGGCGTAAAATAAGAAAGCACTAATAATGTTCCTTTTCTGTATAGAAGACTTCTTTTCTAGGACTGTCTCTTTTTCTATATATTATACTCTTTCTGTACAATGAATAATATAACAAAATCATATTCTCCTCTTTTACATGGTATCAGATCCATTATGCTCTCTTTGATTCTTAGTTTTTCTAGCAAATCGCCCGTTTCCTTTCCTGCCACTGTGTTTTTCCTTTTTCCAGTGGTCGTGTACTCTATCATGACATCACCCATAATTCACTAGCGAAACTCCAAGAAAACAAAGCTAAACCTCCGCTACACGCGCCATCATTGGAATCTAACCTTTTTTTTTGTTACGTGTGTGGACTCTCACCGCCGGCATCCCTGTCCTCAAACAATACCAGCGATCACTTCTACGGTGGCCAGACAGTCATCTGCTTCTGCACGCACCACCTCTTTCCTCGGCTTCACGTTTTCTGATCTCAGTCTCCGGCACGCACGAGGCTTCACCATCGGCACCAATCGCTTCAGACAACGCCAGCGACCCCAAAACCACCCACCGTGTCCCTTGCCATCACTGGCCACCGTCGCCGAAAAACCGCCCTTGTATTGCCGAAAAACTGCTTCTGGTTGTCTGTTGTCTTCTCCTTTCTCATTCTCTCTGATTTGTGAGCAAATATGACTACTAAGAGGTCTAAAACAGGTTCAATTTTTCCCTTCAGTTCATTCCCGACTATTTCTGCTGAAAAACTAGTAAGGAGTAGTAATTATACTTCTTGGGCCGCATCTATTGAATTATGGTGTATGGGATATAACTTAGAAGACCATTTAACTACCAAGGTTATAGATTTAAAAAATAAAGATACAACTGAGTGAAAAATGGTTAATGCCTTATTATGTAATCAATTATAGCAAACTATCGATCCTCAATTATATCCCATTTATAAGGCCTATCGAACATGTTTTGATATTTGGAATCAAGCTAAGTTCTTATTTACTAATGATATTCAAAGGTTGTACTCTGTGGTCTCGAGTCTGGTTAATCTGAAACAACAGTGTATGGAGATGTCAGAATTCCTTGGTAAGATGGTCTCCCTCAAAGCAGAGTTTAATTCACTTCTATGTTGTGGTGAAACTGTCATTGACGATTTTGCTCCAAGGGACAAATTCTTTATGGTTCTAACCCTAGCATCACTTAGCCCTGAGCTCCCATCAGTCCGTGATCAGATTCTTACTAGTGATGTTCCTTCCATCGCTGATGTCTTTGCCCGGCTGATTCGTGTATCTGCTCCAGGTCATCAGTCTGGATCCCCCACCACTGATTCAAAATCCTCCGTCTTGGCATCTCAGTCATAGCCTTCTTTTAAGGGAGAGCAAGGTGATCATGGAAAAAGTCGTCCCAAGTGAACTTATTGTCATCGATGGGGATATGGGAAAAATGTTACCTTGCTCAATCTGATCATTTTGACACTACTGACAAACAACCTCCATCCATATCTCTCACTGGTACCAATTATAAGAAATACCTTAAATATCAAGCGACTAAGCAGTATACCTCTTCCATTGCCTTCGTTACACATATTGGTAATTCGATTGCTTGTCTTACTCAGTCCTCTTCTCTAAAACCCTAGGTCCTTGATTCTGGTGCCTCTGACCACATTTCTAGTAACTTTCAATTACTTTCTCATATTTCTACATCTAAATCATTACTATTTGTCACCTTAGCTAATGGTTCCACAATTATTGCTCAAGCAGTTGGTCTCGCATATTCTCTTCCTTCCTTACCTTTAGTATCTATTCTTTATATACCGTGTTGTCATTTTAATCTTATATCTGTCAGTCAACTCACTCGCCCTTTAAATTGTGATATTACCTTTGTTGATGACTCTATTGTTGTACAAGATCGCAGTATAAGGCAGACAATTGGCACAGGACATGGGTCACAGGGGCTCTATCATCTCAGTCTTCCATAACCATCTGTAGCATGCACTGTCACTGAATCTCCAGCACTTATTCATAATTGTCTGGGACATCCGGGTCTGTCAAAACGAAAAATAATGATTTCAAATCTGTCTAGATTGTCGTCCTTAAATTCTGAGTCATGTCAACTTGAAAAACACTCGTATGTTTTTTTCCAAACGTATCAATAAACAGGCTGCGTCACCCTTTGAATTAGTTCATTTTGATATTTGGAGTCCTAGTCAACTTCCTTCTGCTTTAGGGTTTAAGTATTTTGTTACATTTATTGATGACTATTCACGTTGCACTTGATTATTTTTAATGAAAGATCGATTTGAATTATTCTCCACCTTTGAATTCTTTTCTGCAAAAATTAAGATAGTGTTTTACTACTCTTCGTACATTGCGAAGTGATAATGCATGTAAATATTTTTCCGCTCCCTTTACTAAATTTATGTCTGCTTAGGGAATTTTACATCAGCCCTCTTGTGCCTACACTCCACGACAAAATAGAGTTGTCGAGCGTAAAAACAGGCATTTTATTGAAACTGCTCACACCTTACTTATCCATAATCACGTTCCTCTCCGTTTTTTAGCTGACACCGTTCTTACTGCGTGTTTCTTGATCAACCGTATGCCCTCTTCCGTCTTACAAAATAAAGTCCCTCATTCTCTTCTACATCCTGATACACTATTATATCCTATTTCACCTCGGGTTTTCGACTGCACATGCTTTGTCTATATCTTTTCTCCTGGCCAAGACAAGTTATCTGCTAGATCCATAAAGCGTGTCTTCCTTAGGTACTCCCGTCTTCAGAAAGGATATAGATGTTATTCTCCTGACACACGTCGGTATTTTATATCTGCTGATATCACATTTTTTGAATCTTCGTTTTTCTTCTCTTCCTCTTATTCCGAAACACAAATCATCATAGAAGTTCTTCTAATTCCTTATATTGCTCCTTCTTCTGTGTCATCCTTAGAGCCAGTATCTAAATCGGAGTCTACCATTCCATATCCAGCCTATAATAATCTTTTGCCTGTTCTTCTACAGATGATGTTATTAATATTGTTCCTGATGTAGATCCTATAGGTGCTGCTGTTGATACAGGTGATGCCATTGATACTATTCTTATTGACTCACTGCTTGCCCCTGATTCCTCTCCAACTACAGTCTTGCCTTCTGATGAACAGTTTCTCATTGCTATTCGTAAAGATATACAATCCACTCGCAATCCTCATCCTATATACAACTTTCTTAGTTATCATCACTCATCTTCCCCATATTATGCCTTTATGTCTACTTTATCTTTTGTTTCTATCCCCAAAACACTTCGTGAGGCCCTTTCCCACTCTGGTTGGGGCCAAGTAATAGTTGAGGAAATGGCTGCTTTGTATGCTAAAGATACGTGGGAATTAGTTCGATTGCCACCAAGGCACTCCACAATTGGTTGTCGATGGGTATACACTATCAAAGTTGGACCTAATGGTCAAGTAGACAAATTAAAAGTTCGGTTGGTTGCAAAAGGATACACTCAGATTTATGGGTAGGATTATTGTGACTCTCTCCTGTGGCTAAAATGTCATCTATTTGGTTGTTATTATCTATGGTTGCTATTCGTCAGTGGCCTTTGCACCAACTTAATATCAAAAATGCTTTTTTTCATAATGAGCTTCAAGAAAAAATATATATGGAGCAACCACCTAGATTTGTTGCTCAGGTGGAGTCTGGTTTGATATGTAAGCTTCGTCGCTCATTATATGGTTTGAAACAATCTCCTCGTGCCTTGTTTGGCCGCTTCAGTACTGTTATCCAAGAGTTTGGCATGATCCAAAGTGAGTTAAATCACTCTATTCTCTATAAACATACACCACAAGGTCAGTGCATATATCTAGTAGTCTACATTAATGATATTTTCATTATAAGAGATGATCAGAAAGGTATTAAGAATTAAAGAATCATTTGTTTCGTCATTTTCAGACTAAAGATTTGAGATTGCTCAGATATTTTCGTAGCATAGAGGTTGCCCAATCTAACTCTAGAATTGTTCTCTTTTAAAGAAAATATGCACTAGATATTTTAGAGGAAACAGAAATGTTAGACTATAGACCTATAGATTCTCCCATGAATTTTAATGCTAAACTTCTACCTAGACAAGGGAAGCCGTTTTCAGACCCTGAGAGATATCGAAGACTGGTTAGTAAACTTAATTATCTTATTATCAAACGGCCTGAAATTTCCTTTTCAGTTATTGTTGTCAATCAGTTTCTACAGCCTCCATGTGATAGTCATTGGGATGCAGTTATCCGAATTTTACGATATATCGAAGGCACACCGGCAAATGATGTATGAGAATAAGGGTCACACAAGTTGTGGAATACTCGAATGCAGGTTGGGCAAGATCTCTATCGAATAGACAATCTACTACCAGATATTATGTTCTTGTTGGGGTTAATCTTGTATAATGAAAAAGTAAGAAACAAGATGATGTTACCAGGTCAAGTGTAGAAGCAGAATACTGCGCCATTGCCTTATCTACATGTGAGCTTATATGGTTGAAACAATTAATCCAAGAATTAAAATTTACAGACATTTAACAGATAAAGTTATTTTGTGATAATCAAGCTGCACTTCATATTCATCCAACCCAATGTTTCATAAAAGAACTAAACATATAGAAGTTGACTATCACTTTATTCAAGAGAAGATTTTGTCTGGCTATATCTCTGCTAATCATGTTAGTTCAAATAACCAGCTAGCGGATATTCTTACTAAATCTCTCAGGGGTTCTCAAATTGATTTTATTTGTAACAAGCTTGCGTAACATAGGAAAACACTAATGATGTTCCTTTTCTGTATAGAAGACTTCCTTTCTGGGGCTGTCTCTTTTTCTATATATTGTACTCTTTCTGTACAATGAATAATACAACAAAATCATATTCTCCTCTTTTACACTTTTCTATTACTATCTCTTCATAGATTAGTGATTGGGAAGATAGTCAATAAGACTATAGGCAGCAAAGTGCATTTACTTCTTCATGATCATAGCTAATGACATGGCAAATGTACAAAAAGACTACATTTATATACACAACCAAAATAAATTTATAAACACCAAAATTATAGCTAATGACATTGCATTGAGAAATTCCTCGCATAAAATGTTGAGCAATTTTTGTCTTTTAGCAATTCAGAGAATTGCTGTCCATGTTAGAATTGCTGGTGCAAATTTTAAGAAAATGCATATGTCCACACAATAGGGCAAATTAATGCTGGCAAAATGACCCGTGGGTTTTTAAACCTGCGGATTCTAAACCCGATCGAGTTAGGTATTTGGATAAATAAAATGAAAAAAATATAAAATTAGGTTGGGTAATTTTTTATCCAACATTTTCGAGTTAGATACGAGTAAGAATAATAAACCCCAACCCAACCTAAATACCTAGTATATATAACGTTTTACCCTAAAAATTAAAATCTGTACAATTTGAAACATGAGCAAATATTAGAAAAAAAAATTCCTCAATCTTTTGAAACTCAGCCGAAATCCTCTACCTACTCCCAGAGGTGTGGCTGGTTTTGGCCATAAGCACTAGCCTCACCCACACAGACGTCGTTGATTTCACAGTAGGTTTGCTCATTGATGTCTTGAGAAAGATTTCTGGTACTAATCACTTTCACTCTGTGTGTCTCTCTCTATTTTTGTTCATTTTCTTTCATTATTGATGTTAGATGTAATTTAATGCATTTTTGTTTGTCTCTTGATCTTGGTTCTTTGTTCTTCATGTGATTTTTTATATTTTCTTTTGTTGTTAAAAGTTGATTAAATCTTTTTTGTTGTTCTTCACAAAAATCTATTTCTTACATTCACTTTCTGCTGCATTTAGTTGTTTGGCTAAATCAATGTTCAGGAAAGCATGTAGTAATTGCGATGCACTATCTATCTAGACTGTTCCTTCTCTGTTGCTATGACAGTAGTGTGAATGCAATGACCTTAAGATTATTATTTGGCTGATCTCGATATGTCATCTATTTTACTGATGTTATGGAAGGAAATACTGCAACTTATTTGGAATAGTTGGGGTGACTGAAGTGCCTGGAACTCCTTTCAAGATTCCGCTCAAACACGCATACAACCCTTGATGTGAATGGATGTGTTGGTATTAAGGTATGATTCTCTATTTCAGTTTTTTTTTAGTGGCTCTTTGAAGTGTTTTATATAGGTGTTAAAATTAGATACTGAAATTATATGTATTTATATGAACTTGCTAATGGTAGACTTTGGTTTGTTTCTAAAACTGAGTGCCATGTGTTTGTGGAAAGTGTTCAATGCAATGGATAGTAATGCAATGAAGAGAGATGAATTGGGTCTGTGTGAATGGACTCTGGCTGTTTCATGTTTCTAGGCATCTGATTTCTCATTATCATTATCAGCTTGTAATGTGTCTATAACTTAAAAGTTGCAATCTTTAACTTGATTTAGCTTGAAAGGCGTCCTTAGAATGATCTAGCCTGGGGTATGTTTAGGATTGAGAATTATCTCCATTTGATGATTGCAACATGGTTCCATAGATTCTATTTTATCTTGCCTCCTCTCTCAGCTACTGGATTGGATTCTATATTTATTTGTTTAATGTAATGGCTACAATTGTGTTTCCCTGCCAACTGTGGTAATTATTTTCTTTTTAAAAACTATTAGATCAGCCAATATACGGTAGATTGGTCTAAGGTTATCTACAAAATGTGTCGAAGTTCATTTCTTTTTGTGCATGTTGCTCTTCTCTCCACTAACTTTGTTACTTTCTCCACAATGTTTGGGAGTATCCCATTTTGTTAAGCTCCTATGTGAAACTAGCACTGTTTACTAATTCCTCGCTCATGGTTTTCAGGGGTGTGGCTTCATTGAACGAGATGACGAGGTATATCATGTGCCTAGTTTATATGCTTAATTTCTTTCGTGTGAAGGGTCAAGCTTTGACAGAAAATTGGAGCAGAATTTACTCTACATCAGCCCATCTTTTTTCCCCTTCCTCTAAACAATTCTTTGTACTGTTTTCATGCAATAATATTTAATTGGTCATCCTCGAGACTTTGGGACCTTATTTTCAATTGATGATTAAGAGATTAATAGTTGTCATTCTCTAAACCATTCTGAGTTTGTCTATCACTATTAGTAACATGATAACATTCAATATTGGCTATTAGTAACATGAGTTTGTCTATCACTACTTCCATTTAAGAAACAGAAAATTACATCCCTGGGCAATGAAAACTTGAGGTAGACGTGCATTATTTTGATTTCAGATTGGCTGTTTCTATTTACTTGTATTACTTTGCAGGTAAAAGCTCATTCTTTTTTCAAAGGAGTTAACTGGGAGAGCCTTGCCTTGCCTTGCAAAAGGTAGTACACATGCCCCTTTGTCTTTTTTGTAGATTTATGATATTTAAGTTGAATTGTTAACTGAGTGGTGAAAAGTTTGTTATTTGTGTATTATTTTTAGTTCTTGGTTGTATTGGCTGGTTGTTAAGAATTTTTGTATACAAAATATTTTGTCATATGCTTGTATGTGAAAATATTTGGGCAGTAATAGCATGGACTAGAACAGATCAATAATGGTAGTGAAAACTTGTTTGGTTCCTGTTTTTCTTTACTGAGCCTAACATGGATCAAGTTAAAATGTAAACTCTACAAAGGACTTGGTTGTATTGCATATTTGTATTTATATAGATTTATTTTTTATTTATTTTGTAGGTCAAATATGTCAAATCCTACATAACATGAAGTGAACGATGATGTTCAAATTAGTGATGAAACTCCAACTCAAGAATCAGTTCAAATTGGTAGTAGTGGTGAGAAAATGACAAGGTTACGATCGGTTGTATGGCAAAATTTTTATAAGAAAGAAGTCGACAAGCAAAAATCCATACACAAATATTGTAGCAAAGTGTATGTGGGGAGAAGTACTAATGGAACTCATCATTTGCGGATTCATATGGACAAATGTCATATAAAGAAGTACTGATGTAATTTGGGGCATTTGACAACTATATATAATTTAATATGTTTATATTGTTCTGATTAATGATTTTTATATATTTGTTTCTCTTTTATAGTATAATGATTAATGATATTAAGTTGTTTTGTTTAAGTGATTTGTATATTTTAAAAATAATTTAATAATATTAGATTTAGTTATAATATAATTATTTAATAATTTGACAATTATTTTTAAAAGTAATCTTTAAAATTCTTCCAAAAATAAGTTCAATAATATAGCCCAACAATAAAAATTGGATAATTGACCCCATGGGTTATACCCAATTTGATTGGGTGTAACCCAACCCAAACCCATTCTTAAGATTTGGGTAATGGGGTGGGTTGAAAGTAACCCAATCCATACGAGTATGGGTTTGGGTCAGGTGAAATCCAACCTAACCCAACCCAATTGCCAGCCCCTAGGGCTAATTAGTTATATACACACAATAATTGGACTTATTACTTAGTGCATACAACCTTACATGAACGGTAAAGAAATTAATTATAGATATGTTCATCAGTTTAATCACAATTTTGATGCAAAAAATACCTGGTCAGCCCAGCTAACTTTGTACGGAAGTCATTGAACTCTTTTGATGGGCTCTCATCATTTAAGAATTGTTGTAGTTCCTTCTCCGCACATTGATGAAGCCTTTCTAGACCCGACTCCGCTTCACCTAAAACAAAGCAAAGGCCCTTGTATCTCTAATGGTAATCTAACCATAATAAAGCACATTTACAATTTTTGAGTAGTTACTGCAATTATATTTGAAAGTATAGATACCTTGCAAATACTCAAAGAATTGTCTCTTGGCATGCTCATGCTCAGGTAGGTAATATCCATAAGCATAGGTCCATTTCAGAACTCTTCGACATTCAACTATCTGGATATGTAAATTAAGATTGAGATAAAATTAGCATTATTGTTATTGGTACAAATGACAAGTCCAAAAGAAAGGCCAAAGCATCCCTCGCAACTTTTGGAAGGCATATCAAAGGTTTGGTGCGTATACTAATCTAAATAAATAATAACAATGCATGACAGATCTTAAACAAAATATGATGCCTTCAATCTTCTCAGATAGAAGATAACCAAAAATTGTAAATATTACTGATAATGAATTGTTGGATTTACCTGAAGCCAGGCCTCTATGATGAACTTGAGCTGAGATTCGGGTGTGCACTGGATGTCACTAAGCTTCTCAAGCTGGGAAAAAGAAGGGGGGAAAAAACATTTAAGTCATTAAAACCCAAATAGAACAGTGACAATCCAAAGGTAACTGTAAGATCAGATTATCAAATGGCATATTGGAAAAGGCCACCCATGATGCTTTATCAAGAATGACAATCCAGTGTTTACTTCGATATAACCAAGCATGCTAAAAAGAATGCTGACACAATTTTCTATAGCTTCTTTTTTTTTGGAAAAACTCTGAATTGCAGCAGAAGTCGTCTTTTCAACCACAAGTTTTTTGAAGAATTGCATATGAGAAATCATTAAATGTATAAAAATTCACACAGCTGTGAATACAGAATAATAGATTAATTTTGAAGTTCAAAATCACCCATGATGCTTTATCAAGAATGACATTCCAATGTTTACTTTGATATAACCAAGCATGCTAAAAAGAATGCTGACACAATTTTCTATAGCTTCTTTTTTTGGAAGAAACTCTGAATTGCAGCAGAAGGCATCTTTTCAACCACAAGTTCTTGAAGAATTGCATATGAGAACTCATTAAATGTATAAAAATTCACACAGCCATGAATACAGAATAATAGATTAATTTTCAAGTTCAAAATCAGTTCTATAAAAGGCAAGTTTCTAACTAATAGAATATATATATATATATATATTTACAAGTTATAAGAATTAGAATACTTACATGCACACTCTGCATTTGATGTAAATCTGCCAAAGCTTTTTGCCTTGACTGCCAGATATGAAAGCAGAAAACAGATTAGTAACAGGTAATTTACATTTATATGTGCTTTAAATTTGAAATTGAAAATCAAGTGCAAGAGTTTCAGGGAAAAAGATATCATGTCGTGGAACAGAATGCCAGAAAATATTTCTGTAAATATTATCTATAACTTTCTCCAAATGTCCTTGCAAATGGCAAGGAAGTACTAATCAAGACAATTTTACTAGATCAAAATAAAGGCTACACAAGAAACCTAGAAATAAGTCAAGAACTTTGACAGAAGTTATAAAATGCAAGCTTATGTTGTCTGTTTTATAATGATAAATTATTCTGTTTTCTCTTTTTACCAAAATCTGTCATAAAGAAGTTAATACCAGATAATAAAACTAAAGAACTTTTACCAATCATCCCATAATCCGGCCAGGTAGGTTAGAAGGAAAAACATAACCAAAGTTTTCAAGAACTTTTTGATTGCATTGTTCTATTTCTCCTCCTTTCTGATTTCCAATTCAATTATTTAAACTTGATACGATGACGAAGTCATAGAGACAATATAAAATTTTGAAATATAGTAAAATATACACATACTGTAAACTTGTTTGGCAAGTACACATTGGCCGGCTGTGATTCATAATTAATTATTGACATCTACTTAAAGAACAGATAATTGCCAAACAAGAGGCATCTTTGGTACAAGAAAAGTTTCACTGGTAGTTTTCTAGTTATCTGAGTACTTGAATTGTTTAGTTTTAAGTATTAAGGCTATAATTTCTAATAACTTCCAATCTAAAATTTGCAACTCAAAACACTTAATGACACAACTGGTATGAACAAAAATCATGAATAAAACTGCAGCTACAATTAGGTGGCTTAAACTAGTTAGACAAAAATAAATAAATAAAGCAACAGAAAACTTTTAACTTACGAAAAAAGTGAATCAGCTCTATAACATAGCACAGAAACAGAGAAAATTAGAAAGAAATACCACATACCGATTGATTGCTTGCCCATCGTTCATAATAATGAGTGTATTTCTCCAAAGAATTTTTTGCCATTTCTCTCCTTCTCTCGGCCTCATCATACTACACGAAATGATGTGAACTCGGAAGGTCAAAAAGAAAAAACTCATGACACAGTTGACAAAAGTAAAACAAAAGATTGAAATTCCTCTCACATCTCCCTGTTGCTTAGCTGCCTCATAACGGTTACAAGCGTAGAAGCCACCGGTTCTCTCACCGTGATCTGACCATGCACCAAGGCACAGCCTGCATTTTTTCGCATAACTAAAGTCACGAACTAAATTTACACATGCCACAAGATAATGGTTATTCAAGGGGAAAAGATAACAACATAATAATCCACAGTAACAATGTAATAATCCACAGATTTTAGCTTGTAAGACACCCAGTTGTAGCCAAATTTTTCATACAATAAATCTCTTAACAAGTATCAAATTAAGCAATGATAGTTCATTAAATATATGGAAAAAGAGTAACTATCGATTAAATTTGGCTTAAGAAGAAGATTACCAGCAAAATTCAAATTTACAAGGTGGTGAGCAGGTCATGTGCATACACCCTTGATTTTTCTCAATTGGTCTCTTGCACTTTGGACAAGGCTTAGAATTGGCTAGTATCCTGAAGGTCATCACATTCAAGATTAGTGCAAGAAAAGTAAAACATCAATATATTAATAAGCCCACTATATCTCATGAAGTGACACAATAAGTCAACAATTTGAGATCTCCATTTAAAAAATTTCTACAGTTTGTCCTTGATTATCTCCAACCAAGCTGCATAGAGAAAACAGCACATATGCTACCTAACTGAAAGCAATTAGCAAAAGGTCTGTTTCAAATTTTCTGCTCACAGGCAGGATAAACCAAAGAAAAACAAAGACAAGGAATAAAAGAAATCACAAATTAAAGGTAGATTCCAGCAGAAAAAATAAAATAATAGAGTACAAACCAGCCAACATTGACACACAATGAAGTCTTCCTTTGCTCATAAAGCATGGCCCAAAAACTCTCACCACAGAATGCAGCAAAAGATTAGCAACCATTTGGGGGGAAAAGAACAACATAGCATCTAAAAGATACATCCAGGAAAGCATATTCACAAGCAACATAGAATTCCAAATGCATAAAAATATATGCTCTACCAATTCATATTTTCAGACTCAGCACAGTTCTTCAAGATCCACTTTGCCACGGTATCACAGTCTACTGGACGGTGAGCTTCTTCAGTGCACTGCAGTTCAGATTCAATGGGAGGTTATTGATTCAGTCTAACAAATCGTTAATAATTCTTACCAAATCTATCATAATAGTTTCAGAAAGTGAAACATACATTCCAGCAAAAGCTATACAAGCATAAGCATGAAACATCAAAGCTTCCACTTCCAGCAGCAAAATCAATTGCATACTCGCACCCTGGAGCAGGACACCACTTGGTCTAGCAATAAACAGAAATACAAGAGTAAGAACTACATGGCTAATAATTGCAGAATTCATTGAAGTAGCAAATCGGCTTTTATTTTGGGTGAGAAAGGTGCACAAATTAGATAAGACACTCAAGATAGTACAATCTCATGTAGAGAACCAAAAAAACCACTTGGTCTAGCAATAAACAGAAATACAAGAGTAAGAACTACATGGCTAAGAATTGCAGATTTCATGGAAGTAAGCAAATTGGCTTATACTTTGGGTGAGAAAGGTACACAAATTCAGGTAAGACACTCAATATGATACAATCTTATGTAGAGAAAAAATACAAAAATAACCTTCAATTCAACTTTCCAAACTAAAGTAATAATATGAAATAGTACCATTGGATTCTATTCTTATGCATGGAAAAACTGGGTTCATGCTCCAAATGAAATATATCATGATCATCCAGAACTTAAATGCATATGAGCATTCACTATACTGCAGATCAGACAGACATTAACGAATAATATTGAAACTATTGAATGGGGAAATGCTGTGTGAACATCAATGTAACCGTGCTCCTAAATGCAAGAACATCAATAATAATTGGATATAACTCAATACAGTAAAAATGAAAATGATATTACAATAAACAGTTGGAAAAAGAAAAGGATAAACCTTTCGCGCTTTGACCCGAAAAGAACTAGATGTAGCTTTGATTTTAAAAATAATCTCAGGCAAGTTTTATGAGATATACCAATAGAACCAATAAACTGTTGGCAGTTAATCATCAATATCAGCCTCAAATTTACCCAATTACCTTCGACAACTCTACTGACATATGAAAGTTTTCAACTGCTACTAGACTGCACCACTGCCATAATCAAAATCACCACCATAATCATTATAATGTGCACTTTCTTTGTCCAAACCCATCTACCTCTGTCTCTAACTTCTGAATTCAAATCAAATCCTTTGGCGAGAGAAATAAAATGTGCAAACTTGAGATGATTGATTAAAAACTCCAATGAGAGTTCCATAGACCGCCTCCCTTTTCAAACTATCTGTATAGAGACCTCTGTAGGGTTTTCTAAGTTTGCTCAAAGAGAATCAGTTCTTATCTTATTCTTATAGTTTTTTATTGCTACCTTTATTTTTTCTTTTTTCTGTGGTCAGAGAGTCAGATTGGTTCAATACAATTAAAACTTCTTTAATGACTCTGTTCATGGATACACAGTCAACAATACAAGAGAAGTCCTTAGATTATTTTCAATTTGTTTTCTTTTGCCTTTTCCACTGTAATATAAGATCCGTCAAAAGTTTAACCCCTTTTGCAACTTATCTGCTCTATCTCTCTTCACCTTTCTATACCTCTCCTAATAACTTCCACTTTAAATCCATGATTGGCCTTGACCCTTGCAAATCATACTAATAATCAAACTTGGATTTCACATTTCAAAGCTAGGGGAAAAAGAACTCGTGTCCTGATAAAAAAAAACTCAGGTCCAATATCATGTGGAAACTGAGGCAGACAAAAAGAACAAGGTTTACATTCCAAAGGTGCTTCCTAAATACATTTTCTACTAGTTTTGGCCAATGATGTGCAAGAAGAAGGGTCTGATGGTTCTTCCTATTCGTAGGTGCTACATTCCCAAAAAAAAGGAAAGAAAAAAGCTAAGGGGCTGTAATTGTCTGTGGATTGAAGTACGAGGAGTCACAATTTACCCAAAAGAAACGGACTGACTTCTGATTTTTAAGTTATCACCAATACAAGCAAAAGGACGAGTGATTAAAAAAAAGGTCAAATCCGATACATACCTTTTTATTCTCTTCAATATAAGATCTAAGAAGGTAACGAGAATACTTCTCCTTAGCTTCGTCAAAAGCCAACATATCAATCATGTCCTCACCAACAGCAGCTCCACAAGATGGGTCAGGACATCTCAACATCAGACACCCAGGACCATCATTAACAGTTGCACTAATATAACCTATCACAAAATTAAAAATATAAGATAAAAAAGAAGTAGCCAAAAGTTCATTAAAAGAAATTTGGCAACAAAAGTATGGTAAAGGAAAGAAAAACAAAAAAGATAAAATTTGAGACTACGATTTTATGAGAGGATCAACAGCCTAAATGCATTTGACATATGCGTACAATTCAATTCATGTACAAACTACAGATCACATCTAAAAATGATTAAGGAGCCAAAAACATACGTAATAATGCTACAAACCCAATTTATAAGGAAAAACATGTTACAATTTAATTGGAGAACAAAAAAATTCAGCCGTATAATATTGATGTACATAACTTTTAAATTTAGTTATTAGGATAAGTTTCTTTAGAAAGGAAGAAGGAGAAACTAAGTGGCAGTGATAGAACTGCAACTCAAAACAGAGATTTGAAACCCGAAAAAACACCAAGCATGAAGGTGGGGGGAGAGAGGGAGAGGAAGGGATCAAAAATCATATTTAAAAAAGCATCTAAGACCAACCTCTCCAGCATGCACCGCAAAAGGGATGACCACAAGCAGCTGACATCACTTTGTCACGGGAATAGGATTCAAAACAGATCCCACAAGTTAACTGGGCAGGAAAACAATTTAAATAATAATAAGGAAAAGAAACTAGAAAACAATAAGCAAGAAACATTCGACTCTAAAGCTTCATTCATAGATCCACGAGGCTTACTTCTTTAGCATCGGAAAATTCGACAACTGGTTTATCCAACAAACCAACTAATTTACGGACTGCATCCTCATCTGCAAACCATGCATCATTCACTTTACTAACACTCCTGCAATGATAACTTTCTTCAGAACATCAATTTGAACAGCAAATAAAGCAGAGAAGTTCCACAAAAGCAAATTACTTACCAGTTATAATGACGAAGTAAGATGCTTGCATCTACTCTTGATATTGAAAGAACAGTGGAAACATTTGTAATATCAACCTCCTGGCATTGTTTTATATCTGCTTCCTTCAGCACAGTGTAACTTTGCTGAAACAGAGAACAACACATTTAACAAACCAAAAGACAACATGAATACACCAGAACCAAACATGAAAATCTTAACTTTAAAAGCTTATACACATGACAAGGTAAGGCACTGTCTGACTATTGCAGTTCAAAGACTAAAATGGATGTCATAATTTGTCCAACTTCAGCTTCTTAAGCTCTAATTTGATACCTCCCTTATCACTATGTGTCCTAAAGTTCAACATTAAATGGGTTAAAAAATGCGTCTACTTGTGACAAATTAGCTTGAAAATCATCTTGAGTTGGAGATGTAAAGCAAGACAAAAGAATTCAGTTCATTATATTTCCACTGGTTGTTTATGGATAAACTGTACTCAAACAAAATATTGAACTTGACATCGCTTATCTTGCAGAAAGAAATAAAAGGGATTTGTGGCGCAATTATCTCATTTTGGCCGATCTCCTCTTCCAGATTCTTCGAAACCAGACAATGCAATTTGGAACAATTGTTGAGTATTGCAAGGTCAAGAAACACCAAAGGAGCTGTAAACTATAATGCAAGATAAATAGACTGACAGCAGAGAAAAGCAAACAGTTTGAATTACGTGAATGCCAAAATCCTCATAAAACAGATAGATATAGCAAATCAATGCCTTCCAACTCTAAACCTAACTGTTAACCATCCACTCTAATCAAGAAATTCACTCAATTGAGCCCAACACCATAACTTGGCTTTAAGTGGGCTAACCTATCATAAAACTCGAATCAAAGACAGTAATGTCAAAAAAACAAATTATAAACAAAACAAAGTCAACATTCCAATTCTGCAGCCCCATCCACTGCCTCAAATTTTCCTAGTATACAAACAAACATTGGAACCAAGCTACACACATACATTGTACTTCCACAGAATGCTCAATTCATAGAAAACCCCTTTCTGCTCTCACAACCCAAACACAAAACCTTAACCCTTTCATACCATTCAATCAACATTCCTGTTAACAAACAGACCTTCTGTAAGAAAACACACCTGTCACTTTAAGTCAATTACCTCAAGAACAAACGAAATGAAAACATTACTTCTTTATTCCACGATAAAAAGGAAATTATTAACAAAAAGTAAATTGAAACTTGCAATAGAGCACCATGACAACATGTCAAGTTACTGCTGAGCCAAAATGTTAAGCATACATATAAGTGCCCAACATAGTAGTTAAGCTTTAAGATACTTTCTCAAATGCAAGATGAAGCACAGCCGACAACCATAAACATAACAAGAAACACAAACATGGCTTATTATAATTATCCTAATAAAATACAGGGATTAGCAGACAAGACCACCTGATCAACCTAGTTGCACCACTTACCGTACCCAAAGCTTAAAATTACAGGCATAAGCTCTAATTCAACAAATAAGAGAGCAAGAAAAAATCCATATTAACAAGTACACAGTATTCCATCGTGAATAAGAGAAGAACAAAGAAAAATATCTAAGTTCTTAAAAATGGAAGGCCAAAGAGATGTCCAAAAGTAACTCTAATTCTGCAAAAAGCTCCTTCTCTTGTTCCATATATTTAAAGATTTTCTGATTCCTTGCCAACAACAAACTTAGAAATCACCGCACCACAATCACATAAATCCATATCACTTCACCCTTTTCTCCTTGACCAAATCCTTAATGCAACTAAAGAAACAGATATACACAGGATGGAGGAAACTCAACTCAACTCAACGTAACCATGGAAAAGAAAAGACTATCATAACCTGACACTTCGCCTCTTACAAATAACACACTGGTGTAACAGCCTTCTTCTTCAAATCAAATGAGTAGGCACTAATCCTATCACTAGCAACCATCAAAATGAACCAAAATATATATATATATGAACTTTACAAGCCACTTTGGCCTTCATCATCAAGCATAGGTCAATTACAATTTCTAGAAAAAGAACTCACAAGCCAACAAGTTCAGTGCATCAAGTAACCATTATCTCTCTATCCTCACTCAATAGTAAGCCCAAACAAACATTGTCTAGTGCAGCCAACAAAAAGTAAAGTTCGGTCCTAAAGCAATCGCACTCAAAATTCATAATCATAATAGCAATACAAGCTAAAAAGAGTTAATTCTTTGGCAAACAAACACAACACAAAATATAGCAACTTAGATGATCAAAATTTCGAAAATAATAATAACAATAATAATTTTTTAAGAAAATCGAGCTCGATAATTAGAAAAGCAAAAAAACCTGATGGCGACGAAAGGAGACACTATCATAATCATCATCGGGATCCTCCTCGATGAACTCGTAATCGTCTTCGTCGCCAAATCCGGCGGCATCGTCGGAGTTACAGTAATCGTTGTCGTCGTCCATTCCCTCGCCACTGTAGAAATCGTCCTCCTCGGAATCCATGGCTAATTCGGTAACCCTAGGTCCTAGAAACGAAACGAATTCTCCAAAATTGGCGAGAAAATAAGAAGGAAAAAGGGGAAAAGGAATTTGCTGTTGCGAAATACGACACTTTGATTACAGAATGTTTCACTGTTTTGCTTTTTTTAATTAATTAAATAATTAGAGCTTAATGGTGTTTTTGTTTTTTTGCTTCAGTTATTGCCTTTCGTCAAGTGAATGGAGGCGGTGGTGGCCGGTATTTATATAGGTTCAACTACCTGAGTGGAAAGGAAAAAGTTTGGAAGTGTAAGGACGGTTATGTAATTTCCTAAAAAAGAAATTTGTTTTAATATAAGAAAAGGAGCTGGAAATGATATTCAAATTCTAATAATTTAAATAGTTTTATCGATATTTTTATTATGTAATAATTTTGTCTATTTTATATATAAAAATAATTTATATATCTTTTTTTCATTTAAAAATTTAGATAAGAGTGGACAATAAGTTTAGTTAATCAAAAATTAGATTAAACCGAACTAAATTTTTTGAATTAGTTCAATTTAATTTAAAATTCAGTTTAAAATTTAGTTTAATTTATTTAAAATCAATCTATTTTGTTTTAATTTATTTTTTGTTCGATTGAATTCGGTTCAAATCAAAAAAATATATATTAAATTTTTTTTTTTAAAATAAAAAATTAAACTAAACTAAATTAATTAATTCAATTCGGTTTCAATTTTTTAGAACCGATCGGTCCAACTGAGTTGAAACCAATAAATATCCACTTTCAAATTTAGATTTTTTTTTTAATACTTGATAAATTTATTGATAAAATTTTTAAAATTATTAAAATTTACGCATCTCTTGTTTACAACATTAAAAGTTCAAATATTCTTTTCAGTTTTAAAATAGTAGTGAGCTGGACTTTTTCTTCTTATTTTAAAATAGTGGTGCTTAGTGTTGAATTGGGTTTTTTTTTTTCGTTTTTTAACTAAATTTTAGTAATATAACTCTTACCCTCAAAAGTTAAAATGACAACCACTAAACTATTTAAATAGACTAAAATTATTAATATTTTAAGCAACTCTTTTTACGTGTCACGTGTAACATTTAATAATGTGTTAAGAATACAACTATATTGATTGATACATACATGTTAAGTAAAAAAAGAAAATGCAAATCTATTAGTTAATATCCGATAAAGTTCACATTATTGGAAGAAATCACTATGTTGCTAGCTCAACATATTTCAGAGCTTATGTTATTACTTTTGTATTCTTTTTTTAAAAAAATAAACACATTTGTATTATATAATGTTATACAATTAACATTTGTGAATTGTCAAATAGAATATGTCAAAATTATGGTAATACATGTTAGTACAAGAAGAGATAATGATATTTATTTAAAAAATTAGTTAAGAAAATTGGTAAACAAAAATTGAACAAAATATAAAGTTTCAACAAATAACATAATAGAGATATTAACTTTCAATAATGAAATTTTAAAGGAAAAGAACAATTCAAGTTTAAGTGGAAATTTTTTTTTTATAACTTTTAATAATTTTAAAAAGCAAAAAATAAATTCGTTAAAGGTTTCATTCACTTAAATTGTAAAAATATTTTTAAGATATAAATAAGTTATTTGCTCTTCTAAATTAAAGTTAATTTTATACATTTAATGAAGTGTCATAATCTTAACCATTTATTAATATATTAAATAAAAAACAAAGGTAATTAGTATTTATATATATTATGTTACTTACAATATTTATATTATTAAAAAATTTATTACAATTTAAAACATACATGATTAACTTAAGTTTCTATTACAATTTAATTTAATGCATAACATAATTTGTTTTCTCCAAAGATCTCGGCCCAAATCCCAACAGGCCTTATATTCCAAGGGCCTAATAGAAAAATGGCCCTCGAGCCCAACTCCTGAGGCATATCTCACCCAAAACCCTTGATGTAAGACTTTTACATAAGAGCACTAGAGGCTAAAACTCATAAAGGCCTAAAACCCGAAGGTCATTTCTAGTAGAAAGCTATTCTTAGCGTCCACTTAATGTAATCTTTAGTATCCTACAATAATCAAGTAGTTATCAACATCCTAAAGTAATCAAGCAATCCTTAACAACCCAGATGATCAAGCAATCCTCGACATTTCAAAGTAAGTAACCTAAGCTAAACCAACCTCTTAACCCTTAAGGTCTAATTCAAAAACTACTACATTAACCTACAACTTTAGATGCACATTATCCTTAAAGATCTTGAAACATCCCAAAAACCTTGGATAAATCTTATTCTTATAATCTTAATAATGTTCCAATCCAAGAATCTAGGAATATGTCCTAGTTTGTAGGACTCGAACAACTAAATACTTGCAAACCTATATAAAGAACTTTGCGATAGCTTTAAAAAATGGGTGCTTCTTTTTCGAGTATAGAGAAAAAAAAATACCTACTTTGGTAACATTATTCTCAACAACTTTGCTTATCTTATTTCTAGCCTTTTTTTATACACAATTTTATTACTGACTTAGGCATTAGAGAATTTTTGCAGTGATAACCATCGACATAGCCTAACCTTGTTCTTTGAGTGCAAGGATTGGTTTTGAAAATTAACTTTTGTTAAAAGAGATTAACATGTTTTAGCTCGAGGAAATCAAATCACTATTTCTAAAAGGAAGAATAAATTTTAGCTCTTGACCTAAGAATTTCTCCAAATTTCATGGTGAACATGATTAAATTATAATCTAATACATGTTATGACTAATTATGTGTTTCTAAATAAGTTTACTATCTAAATTATTTAGTAGTCAAAAAACATATAACAACAAGTTTTAATTAATTATTAGACTTATATTATAGGTCAACAATTGTTTTGGATTGCTGCTATTATCAATCGCCTCAATATCTTTAATTACAAATTGCTAGCCACAATGATTGAGACTCCAAGGTTCATTGGAGATACACTAGAACTCTAAATTTTACAATCTACATGATGGTGTTATTGATTTTACTACATAAGTGATGAATGGAGTAGAAATGGATGATGAAAAGTGGCGGACAACTATCACATCACCTCTTAACAGTAACAAATGAAAATACACCACCACCATATTCGAAGATCGATCAGCAACAAATTGGAATACGGTAGTAGATCACTCCCATGTGTCACATTTAGAAGGCGGCATAAGGTCATCAACTTTCACTATGTAATATCCAATCCCTATTAGTAGTATTGGTACCTAAATTTTGGTATTATGCAATAAAGATACCGTAGGGTTACCCAATTTTAACCCTATTAGAAATATTATTTTATGGTGCATGTGAGAGATATTAGACCTAATTTAGTAATTTCACACTCGGTCGAAGCATCGAATGACTCTAGAATATTTTTAGAATTTTTCTGTATTGGCTTAGAAAAGAAAATTTTAATTTACTACATGAATTTTCATTTAAGGGTTATGTATGGAACAAGCCTTTGTTAAGAAACACAATCCATATATTAGATAATGAACTAATTAGAGACAATTTAATGCATTACCAAGTTGAGAATTCTAGTTAGTTCCTTTGACTATTATAACTAGATAGTTACAAAGGAACCAATTATATATTTAGTTTCCAACCAATGGCAAATTAGAAATTTAGAGTAAGTTGAAGGGCAAATTGGTCAATTAAGGGAGCACTATATATATAGTAGAAATGTGTAGAAATTAAAGCATAACTTAGAGCAAAAGAGAAACAAAATTCGTGCAAGAAAGAGTAGTGCTGCTACAATAAAATTTTAGTTTTTTTTTCATAATTTTTCATGCTTAATCAAGCTATAATAAGGTTAAGTATAAGTTCCAAAGCTCAATTGAAGCATCCATAGTGAAAATCCAAGAAAAAGAGATAAGAAAAGCATTGTTTTATAAGGATGATATGTGAACTTTCAAGATTTCTTCAATTGATGTTCTTGTGTGTATTCTTGGTTTAGATTGGATTGAATTCTAGTGTGGAGCTTGAAGGAGTCATCAAATTAAAGAAATTGGCAAGGTAAGAATTAAGGTTTGGGTGATTTTAATGTAGAGTGTTTAATTGGTTGTAATTATGGCATTAGAATGAAGTTGGCTTGATTTTGATACAATTGAAACAAGAAATTGAAAAAAGAAATATGCTGGAACATAGGTTGAAATTCTGCCACTTTAGGGAACTTATGGTTGAGTTGTGTTTTAGTTGAGTGGCTGTGTATAAATGGTGCCTTATGTATATTGAATGTATATGATTGATGAAAAAATCAAAAATGAAAAAAAATGGACATAATTGTCCATTTTAGTAAGGTGAAGAGCAATTATGTCCAACCAAAGTTATAGGGTGTTAAGAAATTTTCAGGGCGTCGAATGCAGCTGCTGTTCTAGATTATCAAGCTCATCAAAGTTGATAACCTAGAAAGTATCTCAGGAGAGTCTTATGATTGTAAGCAGTTAACCCGAAAAGGTATTTTCATGGGTTAAATAATATGGCAAAGAGGTTGCTCATATTGTTCAATTGAGATACTATTCTGGAAATAGGTTTATGGATGAGTATATGGGAATTTGACGATGTGGATCTATGTCCCAACACATCCAAGATATATATGATGGAAGGACTATACGTATGCGTTGTAAGTTCAATTTATATGGTTCAACGCATCGATTTGTAATATTCGTGACGTATGCGTAGGGCATGGCTCACGGACTTATAGAATAGTTTCATTTGATGAATCGGGCATGGACCTAGGGAGTCCCGCAATATAGAGTTTACTCGTTGTGCACTAAGACAGAGTACTGGATTAAATTGTTTAATCTAGTAATATCCAACGTAACCACAAAAATGAGTGCATGTGTGTATTTAAGCGTTAAATATAATAATTAGTCAATAATTATTATTTATTAAATGTAAAGTGACACGTGACGCATTGTGGACCTTTGGTTGAGTTTATCTAAGTGTGAAATTTGGTAGAACCCGCTAAGAGGTATACTTGGTAACTATTTATGATGGATAAAATAGTCATTTCATACTTTGATTATTTAAATATTAAATAATCAAATATATTTAATATTATATATTATTTTATAATATATTATTTATAATAATATAATATATATAATACATGATAATTGTTATACATTATATATAATATTATTATTTTCTTTGTTTAATATTATTATTTGCCAACCATGCTTGATTTTTTTATATTATATTGTAATAATAATATTTTATTCATAAGAGATATATATCTGTGTGAATTGAAACGGAAATGAGAGAGGTGAAATGAATTGAAACAAAAGGAAAAAAGGAAAGAAAAGAAATAAAGGTTTATTTCTTCACCATTTCTGTTTCATGCTCTTGTAATTAAGTGAAGCAATTGTTGCTTCTACTTCATTTTTTTTTTCACCGTGAGAGAGATAAGAGCAAGCCTAAGAACTGGTAATTTGGATTAAGAGTTAATCCTACGTTGAATATTGGAGCTGTTGTTTTAGATTATCAAGCCCACTAAAATTGATAACTAGAACTGATAACGAGAACACCTCCAGGCGGACTCTGAGATAAAGCGTATAAAATATTACACGTACTGATAATTTTTTAATTTTATCATTTATATATTAATTTGATTAATATATGATTAGTGTGTTAATTGTATGTTTTATAATTTCACTGCGTTAAAATATGTATTAAATACGTATTTTTTAATTAACACACTACCACATGCATACACCTATACACAGTAGATGCCCTACAAAAACCTATTATTTTATTTATCTTTCGTTTATTATGTTTCTGTATAATGAAATTGTATATTTTATACGCTTTTAATGCATAAAAATTATTTATGATTTTGATAAATATCTATAGATATACTTTTACATGTTCGGTTTAAGAAACAGTTTTTAAACTTTTGCATTAGTTTCAAAAGACCATTGATACCCTCAGATTACAGTGGTGGTGATGATTTATGATCCGACCAGTATATCCTGTACACATGGGCATGTTTTGGGGGGTGTGTCACTAACTCCGGAAAGTCAGGTTATCGAGTCATGTGAATCGCTCTATGTGTACGGGATATTATCTCGCTATATGTAGGCGATGTAAGATTCCTCTGCATAGCCAGTAAGATGTCTTGAGATGTCACTGTGGTTGCTGCTAGTTGAGGCACCTCATGACCTATTCACGTGTGCGACGCTAGTTGAGTCGTTACGTGAGTATAGAACTTTAGGGTTATCATTGGTACAGTTTAGAAAGAAAATGGCCGAGCAAAGGCTTTAATAGTTTTCGATCTACTGATTACATATTATGCGTTTATATGCACATGCTAGTTATTATGTTGTACAAATTTTGAATATTATTTTCCAAAAATGTAAATAAAACCCGTTCAACAAGATTTTATCGGCATATGATATTAGAAACCATTTTAATGCTTTATATAAGTTTTAAAAACATGATTTATACATGTCTTTTAGAATTATTATTTATGCAGAATTTTATTTTATTTGAAATTTTAAATGCACTCACTAAACTCTTTTAACTTACTCATTTTGTGTTTTATGTTTTCTAAACCCCTTTCCCAAGTGCAGATTTCAGTACGCAAACTATTAATTCTCCTACAACTGAATAATGGGCCAAATCTAAAGATCATTTTTGTAAATGTAAATATAAATGTGTTAAATAACACCCTTTTTACTTTTTGCATAGTAGTTATAGGCATGTGTATTTGTATGTATATTTTGAACTAACAATAAGAGATTTCGATTTATAATGATCGTTTTTATTTTTTATAAGTGTGCTCCTTTTATGATTTAAATGAAATTATTAAATTGAGTTAGATTAATTTTAAAAAGGACTGGAGGTCTTATTTGTTAGTATTGAAAAGTGTTTGAATATAAGTGAAATTTCTTTACAAGTTTTATATTAAATTTAAAAAAAAAAACAAGGGAAACTTTAGCCCTTTGTTTTTTAAAAAAAATTTAAAAATTCATTTTCATGTATATTCCAAGGTTTTCTCAGTAATAATAAGAACTGAAAAAGGAATCGCTTCGCAGAATTTCTCAACTTACTTAATTAAATTCTGAGAAACTTTCATCAGAGTGCTTGACAAGACCGCTAAAATTTACAGTAGAGAGTCTCGAAGTGAATCTTGTCACACTATCCATTCGGCCTTCTCTAACATTCATATAATGAAAATGACATTGTTCTTATGTTGATAATAAATTTTAGAGTTAAAATGTATCTTCGATGAATTGATTGGGTATAAGTAACCATCCTCATCGACAATGACCGACAACAATAATATTTTTTCTACTTTTTATTTTTTTAATTATACTAATAATATTTAATTAAAAATTAAAATGTATAAAACTTGTAAATTGTGTCATGTATCCTTTCCAAATAAATGGATAAATTTTCTTTTTACTATCTAAATTAACAGAAATATTAATAAATAAGGGTATTTTCATCCCTTTCAAACTTACTGGGTTCAAATCTCTTAGTCTCTTTCTTAAATCGTTAAGAGTTTTAAATTTCATTCTCACAAGTCGTAATAACATAAAGGGTAAGAAACAAACAATAAATATAGTAAAGTTGCATGTATTTAATAAAAAAAAGGTGGTGAAAATAGATATCATTTCTAAAATCATATCACGTTTTTAATTTTATATATTATATCAGTATACTTATCATAATTGATCATTTTTAAAATGAGATTATTCAGATTTTCTCCAACAAAAATTCACCTATTTCACTAAAAGACATAGGAGGGGGCACTTGCTTCAGCTGTAGGCCAGTCGAGCTCCCCAAAAAATTTAATATGAAAATATATATATTTTAAAATATAATAATTTACATGTCCATCAACCTGAGTTTGTATTTCAATCAAAATATTTTTTATTTCTTAAATAGGTGTACATTAAAAAAAACAGATTGTATTTCTTACATTTATAACATGATTATGAAGTTGTTTGTATTTCTCACTTTAGTACAGTAAGAATTGACTTATATTTAATTAGGTTTTTTTTTTGCCTTTAGAACTTAAAATAATAAATAAGTTTATTAGTCATAACTCTAAAATATTCTTAAAAATAATAATAATAATTTAATATTTTCAATTTATTTTCTTTAAAAAATTATATTTGTGTGGGCATGGTGAAGAGCTCAAGCTTTTATTGTGACAAATAAGTTTTTTCCCTTCTATTTTATATTCATATATGCTTTTAAGTGAATTTAATATTAATAAGTAATTCAGTACTTGAATTATGTTGTTCCTCTGTGGAGGAACCTTGTTGAGGAATTCTTAGGTTTTCAAACATTGGATTATCACCAAAGATCGCTATTCATTTTTGGCGCAAGAGTAGTGTTTGATCAACGAGTTATTACACATTCTTCAAAGGGTGGCTACTTCTAAGTAAATCTCTTGGCTGTCTCTACACCCCTACATCCTTTATCACTAAACAGTTACTTAGAGGTCTTAGCTAGTGATCCAATTTATTTCCTTCTCGATAAAAAAAACTTTATCTCCCATTGTCTCCCTAGTCGAAGTTTATTAGAGAAAAGTTATAGAATTATTTCTTGCATGATAGATTAATTTATCTTATATTGTCACTTCTTATTTCCATATCAATGAAGAAATGTGTATTTTTAATTATGAAACTTATTAAAACAAATGTATTGTAACAAAAAAGAAGGACGACTTTCATGCGAATTGCATGTTTGTTTACATTAAAAAAGAACTAGCTTAAGTTATTAACTTATAATCTATAATAAACGAATCTATGCTTTGAGACATCACAAATTACAACTTTCCTCATCAGTAAAAATAGAGAGTAAGGGTTGATATTTTGCAGGTAAATTTCTCATCTCCATCTAAATCCTTTTAAAAAAATTAAACAGATGACAAATGAGACACATGTTAGCATGTTTTCATAAACTAAACCCACATTAGCAGGCTTTAAATAATATATATATATATATAATTTCATAATAACTAACAAAACTAAAGATGATAAATAAATGGCTAAATACGATGAGAAATTGAATGAAATGAAACAAAAATATACATATAGCGGAAACCTGTAAACTTGAAACAGATGTAAGCCAAGAAATATTAAGATTACAAAATTGAATGAAATGAAACAAAAATATACATATAGCGGAAACCTGTAAACTTGAAACAGATGTAAGCCGAGAAATATTAAGATTACAAAATTGAATGAAATGAAACAAAAATATACATATAGCCGAAACCTGGACAATTGTTGTGGCATGTTCTTATTTCAAGAACCTCATCGGGGTCGTCCTTTTGAGGCTGAAATTTTATCTTGCACTTGTTCAATATGTTCTTGAGACTCTTACAAGCAACCTTGGGTAGCTTTTGCCCTTTTTGTTGCATGTACTCCTGGTACTTCTTGCAGAACTTCATAGCTATGGCGACTAATTAGTTCCAAAGAAAATGACTCTGACTTTCAGTCAGTTGTTCTGATAATGGAGTAAAACCAATGCTAGGTTTATAAGCTTGGGATAAATATTTTGTGTTTTAAGTAATGTATAATTATCAGGTAGCATATCAAAAGCCCCACAAATAGACTTAAGAAAATGATTCCTCTTTGAGTCCAGATACTTGCTGCTTTGTCTTATTTTTCGGACAAAGTCACAGTCACGGCTGACTGCGGATAAAAAGTCAATTTCTCCGAGAAATCTCTTGGCAACTTTGCTTTGCTCATGTTATCAGAATCTATTATTTAATTACGTCCTCAATAGTTGACCATAAAGTGATTAGCGTCAGAAAATAAACAGGCTTATCGTCAACAAACAAACACCACCAGAACAACTGTACCAACGCCATGTCAAATCATATTACCAATTAAAAAAAAAAGTTTCTAAGAAAATTCTTATTCATTATATTACAGTTGTTTTGCCAAATTGAAGTTGATCATTTGCTGCTGTATTTTGCTTTGTCGGTCAAGATATATTTAGTCTTTGGTGAATGACGCATGCCATGATATAGTTAGCGAAAAGCGTGCTTAATATTTAATGATTTTCGTTTAAGATATCAATAATTCAACCATAGAATAGTATATTTTCGTTTGCTTTCATGTTACAACTTACAACTTGAAATATAATAGGATAAAAAATATTTCAACCTGATCTAATAGATAATTTTATTTATTTATTTTTTAAAAAATTATCAAAAACACTTATTTAGTAAATTTTTTTTTAATTCTTTTCATCAATTTTGATCCTCTCTAATACTTTTTAAAATAAAACAATACTATTATTATGTAGATCATAAAATTTTAAATATAATAATAAGTTAAAATTTTATTGTTGCTGTTGGGACTGGACTTTTATTTATCTAAACAAAACAAAAGAAATCAAACAAATTAAGCTAATCCAAGAGTCTTTGGGCATCACCTTTATTTAGATCATTTTTGTTTCTATCGATACCCTGACCCTGCCTCACATTATCTAAATTGCCAACTTCAGATCAAAGGGGAGTACAGTCACAGTTTCCTTAATATACCCTTTTGCTTATTGGACGACTTTCTTCTTTAAGTGACCCTACTTGAACTCATTTCCTCTTTTGTTCTCGAATAAACCAAGAAGGTTTTTGTTACCCTGGTTATTGGCAAGGTGCTTCATGGGTTCAATTGGTTTTGTTACAGCTTAGCGATCTATCAAGGCTCTTGCTGTTCTTTTAGTTCTTATATTTCTTTAGTACTTCCACCAATAAGCCGTTTAACTTATCTGTTTCCTGTTATGATTTCCTCAAATCCTCTTCTAATATTTCTTACTAGGCTAGCTAGTGATTTTCATTATGGCGTGGTACATTACCATTTTGTACTTCTATGGATTATTCTTGGTTTTGCAATCTGGGATTCCCACCAGCTAGCAAGTTTTGCTCACTACTCCGAGTAACCATGGAATGGTATCCACAATCTTTAAACATGCGCTTTTCATGATTTTCTATTCTTATGTTAAATGGCTTTTTATCATGTTCCCATAGACAACATCAAATTATTGATAAAAAAATTTAGGCAATTCTTAGATCAACAAATTGAATTTATTTTTTGTAAGTACAACAATTAGATTCCATGAAGACTAAGTTAAGCTGATTTGCTCCAAGGGTGCTAAGCTCAACAAGAATCCTACAACCAAAAATAAGTTAAGCCATGTCGAAATTTTTTTGACAATCGCACTCTGATGCCTAAGTCAACAAAGATCGAAAAAAGAATTGAAAGGCTTAAGAAAGGAAGAAAGAAAAAAAGTTTTATATAGAGTCAAAAGAATCCTCCTTAGCTCATCAATTTAAACCCCTTTATAGGGTTGTGATATGAGTTTTCCTTATAGTCATAAAATTTTATTAAAATTAGAAAGCATCAAGACTTTTTTTTTGGACTCTTTCATTAGAGTTTTACTAAAATAAGAATAGATATTTCTTATTATGGTAGGACTCCTATTGAGATTATAGGAGTTATATTTATAAAAAAAATCTTAGATCTCATGATTCTTAATAATGAGTCTGTTTTAGATTACCATTGTACGACAAGGATAGTCAACTTATCTGAGAAGGGTGCCTAATGTTGAAACTCCCAAGGTGGAGGACTCCTCTAAAAAACATTAAGGACCGCGAGCCAACTTGAAAACACCTCTTGTTGTGTTTTATTGAAAAAGGTGGATCTGACTAATATGTCTTTAAAATGTTTAGACTCATATTTTATAAGTTGTAATCCAAGTGAAACATATTCAATTGAACTCTTTAATTGACATACATGCCAATTGATCGAACACTTTGTTCTAAGATAGTCTTTTGATTCAAATTTACATAAAATATAAATGGAAATTTACTTCCTTTTTAAAAAAATCATGACATTGTACTCATATAAACTGAAACTCATTTTCATTTTGGGACTCAAATGTCACCCATATATACGTGACAACGAATACAAGTTTATACTTCTTTCTTTTAAAGTTAACTTAAGCCATAGTTTTAACGAAAATGATTGTCAATTTTTTTGTGTGTAAATTGTTACATTTGAACTTTTTAATTTCATGTTCAAAATTTCAAAGTTTAGATATTAGATATTTCAAATTAATATTTAAGTCAATACTTATAATAATATAATTGTCGTGTTGTCGTGCCATAGCCAGACACTTGTGGGAATAAAAAAAGAAAAGTTTTGACAAAATGGTATTAATAATGGGGAAAAGGTCAACTTTTTTTCTTCATAAGTTGACTTGAGCCCAGTTTTAATAGAAACAACACTAACTTTCAAAAGAAACCGGTTGAATAAAAATAGCATTGAAGAATTGTCTAAGGTTCATGATGATATTGTACAATTATTTGGTATAATTTGTCTTGACTTTAAAATCCATGATGATTTTATGGATTTTCAATCATCCAATTTTAAACAAGTTGAATTATTTTCAAATGCTTTGATTTTCTTGTGTTAAAGTTAATAGTATATTTAAAAAAAAAAATTAATCATTTTAAAATTAGAATATTTTTTTATATCAGACATAGTTTCATGTATTAATTATTTTTATATAGATTAAAAAATTAATATATGTATAAAAGTCACATGTTCTTAAGTCTTTCTGTATTTTCATTCTAAATAATAATTATAAAAAGTGATTTTTATACATGCATTAATCCCTGTTTAATCTATATAAAAAGAATTAAAACATAATACTGCAACTATAATATGATATTTGATACAAAGGGACATATCCTAATTCTAGAATAACTAAATAAAAAATTATTAATGTAATATTAACTTTAGCCTTTCTCTCCAAACTCAATGAGAAAATAACTTGAGTTTGTAAATTAAATTATAAATAAACAAAAGAAATAATAAAATAATAAATTTATAATGGTAAATACTATAAATAATTATTTTTGAGAGACAATTATTGGAGATTTGGTGATTTAATAATTTTGTTTAGATAAAAATTGAGATAAATATCAAAGAAGAGTCACAAGAAGTTTAAAACGTGTGGGACATGTATGAGAAAGTCTAGAGCATTGAGATACGAAGGGAAAAGCGAAAAGGGACTTGAAGAGGTAAAGGAAGCAAGAAAAAAGTGCAAAACTGGTGATAGGGTTGAGTGCCGCAACGTCCAAATCAGTATGCCAACGCTGCGACGCCAAGCATCCAGTGCTGCGGCAAGCATCAGCGCCGCGGTGCCAGGACCTCAGCACTGCAGCGCTAGAGCGGGCAGAGTCTTTTTGTTTTAGATTTATGAGTTTTGGAAAATTTTAAATTTAAAAAAAAAATGAACTCTTACTCCAATAAGAATTAAGGTTAATAAATACAAAATAATCCCTATATAAATACTTGTGAATCATTTAGGTTGAAATTAAACATTAAGAGAGATTCTAAGAGATGGAAGAATTAGATAGACACTCAGTATTTGTGCGCGCTAGGGTGGAACCGTCATTTAGGTGTTTATTACTTGTGGTAGAGTAAGGGTACACTAAACATTTGGTCATTTTGAAAGTTTTTAATTGGATTTTTTTTATAAAATATTTAGAGAGTTAATACGAGAGGTTAGCATCTTTGGATCTACCGTGGACATAGTTAATTGGCCGAATTACGTAAGTAATTGTGTTGTATTCTTTATATTTTATTTTAAATTTTTACTATTTTACTTGATATACAAATTATTTTGTTGCATGAAGAAGTTAAGATTCAAAATCAAATTTGGTTACATTTTTTTACTTTAACTTAATTTTATAAAGAGAAAGGTAATTTTTTCAATAATAACAACTATTGCCTGATAGTTAAAAAGTGATAATATGATGAGAAAAATAAATACTATAAGTGCATATACGGTAGTAAAGAAACTAAAAAACAAATGTAACTGTGGAATCAGATGTTGCTTCTGTGGTCAGTGATATTCTTTCGTAGGTGCAAGTCTTTTCCAGAGATGGGCATAGTGCTTCAGGATATTTTTAAGCAGATGAGTGTGTTTCAAGTCCTGTTTCAAGTCCGTAGCTTTGCCTATGTCCCTAGAGATTCTAATAAAGTGGCTCATTCTCTTACTAATTTGACCTTGAAATCAAGTTCGGACTGTATTATTCAGAGTTTTGTTCCTCCTTTCGGTAGATTGTTTTTGAGAATTTGCATCCTCCCTCCGTTTGAGCTTTTTTTTTTTTTTGTAAAAACAAATATCGTTTAAATAGGCATTAAATCTCTGATCTATATGAAAAACATTAATACATAAAATTACGAATATAATATAATATCTAACACAAAGAACAATATCTTCATTTTAGAATAGCTAAATAAAAAATCTTTATAATATCGTACTGACTTTAACACTTTGATTTGGTTGAATTGAATAGTTACGGTGATTAATTTTATCTAGATTTTAAATTTGAAATTAGTATAGATATTTGTTCTTTTTAAATTTTTTTTGTCATCACTAACACTTTACAACAGGTGTTTATTAGAATTAAACATGATAACTTCCATAGTAGGCATAGTTCAAATGGACTACTCCTACAAGGAAGGAAGATAACCGTTTGCTGAGAAAAAACACATTTTGTCACCCAAACGATTTAGAAAATTTTCGGAAAAAGCTAAAAATTTTGAGTTATTTTTTAATTTAACTAAGTATAAAATTTTATCTTTTATAATTAAATAGTTTTGATTTTAAATTTAAACTTGATAAAATACTTAAGACTTATAGAGAGAATTGAATTGAACTTTCAACAAGAATATATCATATGTTTTAAACAAAAGTGAGATGTTATGTCTTTCTTGCTATTTGAATTTGTTGTTTATTTTTGTACTATTTAAATAAAATTATGTAGATTTAAAATACTTCAATGAAATTTATTTATTACTTTAATAAATGTTTGATTAATAAAAAGATATAGTTATACATTAAAATGCATTGTGCAATATTAGATTAAATAGTGACATTATTGAGTATGAAAGGAGGAAAAAAAAGCCTTGAAAAAAACCATAAGACATGTCGTTGGCGACATGTCGTGTGATATGTTAATCGCGTGACCTATAGTGTGAGAATAGCCTTGCCCGACATTGCAGGCTCTATCACGACAAATTTTTGAATTGTTATTTTTTTTATTTTTTTTGTTAGAGATACTATAGAGATAGAGCCACTCATTGTGTGATTTGGTGGAAGGTAAGAGAGTTTTAAGTGATGACCAAGAGAGATATATTAAGTATCAAACTGTGGATATTTCAATTCCGAGACATGTGAATTATCAATGGCTTCATAATAATATATGTTGTGCAATTGAAATTAATTATAATTAGTATAATGTGATTATGAGAATCCCTGAACCTATAATAATAGTGATGGTTAAATTATTGGAAATTTAAAATGGTTAAGATATACAGTTCTTCATGGGGATTAGTAGGAGATGTTTGCAACCTATATGAGTATCTTTGGATCTTAAATATCCTATAAGTGATCAGATTACATAAGCTCTAGTAGAAAATTGACAAGTCTATCATAAACATTTCATGTCTGCAAGCAGTAATAATCAAATTAGTAGTACAACTTCAAAACACCAAATGTTATGTTTCCAACTAACATTGTAGTTGACTACCAATATTTCTCATTAAGATACCAAGATGATCCAACTCATACTCAATATAATAGTTAAACAGATAATGATGTCCATAATGTGGTAATGCAAATGATGATGAGGAAATAGATGGGTTGAATAATGTACAAGGCTACTTGTCTAACAATGAGATTGATGATATGTATGATTTGCATATAAGAAAATTTGAAACAGTTCGTGATTTATATCTAACCCCTTTGGTTGAGTAGGACAATATTGTTAAGCCATAAAACTCATTTTAGTTTCTTCCTTTTTAATATCACATTTGAACTTGAATCCATCGAATGGGGCATCGTACTAAAAAATAGGAGACGTTGTTGCTAAGAAACTATTTGCTAATAAGAAATACTATATGATGTTTTCAGCCAATTTGTATTAAAGAGTAAATGAAGCTTCAAAGTTCAGAAGTCCTTAAAAAAATAGCTTTGAAGCAAGTAATGAGTTTGTGCTGTATCAAATGATGCTCGAAAATACTTCATATGAAATTATGCAAGATAACCATTATTTTACACATATTTGTTCATTTCTTTTTATATTTTTCATCATAAAGTCAAAAATTAGTCCCGCCATTTTAATACCTAATTACTTTCTCCTAATTTTTATAATTTATCAACATCAATTTCTTACAAGCAAATGAAACTTACCACATTTTTTCCTCAAACAATGCTGTCCTTAGTTGCCGTCCATGCCTTCAAGAACTCCCTGAAATAGAGAAGAAAATGGGTCAAGTGTTTGAGAAAATTTAGGTGAAGCGTTGAGTGAGAAAACTGTAAAAATAGGTTTGAGGGCATTTTTATCTATTTTAAAATTATTTGGCTATAAAAATTACAAAATTTATATTGAGTGAAATTAGAAAATGACTTAAATTATTTTTTGGCTGTTTTCAAAAAATTCCAAACAATCTTGTAGTGTATAATAAACATATGAAAATTTGTCAATTGAGTTTTTAAAATTTTATTGAATTATTAAGTTGGTTTATATATATATATATATTAAATATTTCGATTAGTCTCTAATGTTGTTAAAAACATAAATTTTGAGTATATTTTTTGAGGAAATTGATACGTCTAATAATAGAAATCTTTTGAAGCAGCAAAGAAAATTAATTTTTTTAATAATGATAAAAATGGTCCTATATTTTATCAAAGATTCCTTGCTACCCTAAAAAAATATATGTTAGACATTATTTTTTCAATAATAGGTATTAATCAAGTATTTAAAAATATATTGAAACTAATTGGATAATTCAACTAAACTTTAAAAATAAAAATGATAATCTCTCTAAAGATATTTATTCTTAGACAAGAACTAACTGCATATAAAAGAAAAAAAGTTATTCTCCACATTCTTATTTCTCAGCTGTTAAAAATTGGTCTATAATCAAACTTATTCTCTCTACACCCTTAAAATGCCAAAAAAATAACCTTAATGTTTTCCTCTCCACACAATAACCCAGTTGTTTATCTTCAGGATCAATAGACATCAAATATATTTATTGTGAAGGAATTTTGAATTTGTGTAACTAAATAAACTAACAACAAACCTTAAGCACAAGATCAAACCCTATGTAACAACAACAACAGTAAGACACCAACAAGGTCATGTGGCTCAGCACTAAGCCTACATCCACGTGAGAAAGCATCCACTGGCACTTAGCTTATTGACAATGAAGAGTTACAATATAATATTAAAGATCAAGTTTCAGAGATCACAAAAAAGCAATTCTCTCTGAACTAGTTAGGATTACACCAAAGAAATCATATCATGAACATGACACTGCTTTTTTGACAGATTTATGAATCAACATATATGTTTCTCACATTTATGTACAATCCTTTTTTTTTCTTGACAAATTCGGCCGTTTTCTTTGAACTGAGATAAAGACATTTTACATTATCCATTACGTTGATGAAGAAGTAGAGCCTACATAAGAAGAAACCCACCACCCAACAACATTATTAACTATGCAATTCTTTGATTGATCTACGACTTCAAATATACTATATGAATATGAGAGAAGATGCATGCTCTAAATTTAATCGCACTGAAACAACAATTCTAATCTTACGAGTTCTTATACTACAAAAAAAAAAAACATGAATGTATTGAAAGTATACTATTGGATTTGGTGATTTAACAATTTTGTATGAACAAAAATTATGAAGAATATCAAAAAGGGAAGTCACAATAAATCAATGACGTGTAGGACACACGAGGAAGAAGCGAAACGGTACTTGAAAGTGTGAAAAGAAGCAAAGAAAATAGAGACTTGTCTAGGCATCAACGCCGCGACATTGGAATGGGTTTATGCTGGCGCCGTAGACGCGAGGAAGTCAGTTTCAATTTCGAATTTCTATTTTTGAAGGGATTTTGAACTCTTAAAACACGTGGACTCTTATTTCAATTAGGTTTAGAGTTTTTAAGCATGTTATAACCCTTATATAAACAATTATAAATCCTTTAAATTGATAATAAAACATTAAGAGAGACTCTAAGAGAAAAAAGAACTAAGTAGACACTAAGTGCTTGTGTACACTAGAGTGCAACCGCTGTTTGGGTATTCATTGTTCTTGGGAGAACAAAGGTATACCATTCATAGATTCTTTAAGTGTTCTTCATTGTGTTTTCTTGTAAAGTTCTTTGAAAGAGTTAATAAGAGAGGTTAAGATCCTTAGATCCACCGTAGACATAGATAATTGGTCGAATCACGTAATTGATTGCGTTGTGATTTTGTTTATTTGTTTTATATTCTTGTTATTTTTACTTGATATTTGGTTATTCTGTTGTGTAAGAAGATTAAGGTTCAAAGTTGAACTTGTTTATAGGGTTCTTTGCTTAATCTAATCACTAGGAGAATGGAAGTTTCCTTCAACATATACCCTTAAAGTATGGTTATTTATATTTATTGTTGAAAATAAATAATAGAAATTATTCATTCAATTTGCAGTTTTGATTGCTTTTATTCAAATACTATAAAATTCTTTAATTATTACATATAAGTTTAAACTAATATATAATATTTATATATAATATGATTAAGTTTAAGCATAATAGTCTAAACTAGTCTTTAGTCTGAATAAAGATGAAAACTTTAATTGATAGATTATAAGTGCATTCCATTTGTATATTATATACAATGTTCTTATCCAGATCAATTTATATGGTAAAATAAAAAATGGAGGCACTTTATATAATGTTGATTATATAAGACTGGACTGTAATAAAATTATTTCTCTGTTAATTTCATTAGTAAAGAGAATATATTTTATTACGATATAATCATATATGGATTAATCTTAATCTTGAGTGATTAATGAACTTTTATTCATTGAGTTATATTTATTAATTTACAAGATATTTTCAGTCAATTACTAAGTATTTTATAAATATAACAAAATTGATGGCTGAGAATATTTTTCACATATATTGAATCCACTCATTTTGAGAAGAAGTTAGATAAATTATTTTTTTGATAATTAATTTTGGTTTTGAACATAATGATTTCATTTTTCTTTAAAGGTTAAAGAAAATAATAAATTTGTAAATTTTACAAATTAAATGTTCAAAAGGATCAATGTGAATCAATGATAAGATATAATTACAGAGGTTAGCGGACACTCGACCTAATTCTAATTATGAACATTTGTGGAGGATTAATCTATATGAATTAATTATTAAATGGACAAATATAGTTTTTTGTTTTATACTTTATCTGTAAAATTAAGTGTTCAGCTTTATATTTTTAGTTGAGTAATATAAAGTTAATAAATAAAATTAAATTAATTAAATAGTTTAATCAAATAATTAAATTTATCGGAGTTTAATTTTGTAGGTCCATCAGGTCTCATATTGGCTACATAATTATTAAAATGGACTATTGGATTAATTGTTGAATCTAAAATATTAATTGGTTCAAGTTTAATTTGATTAAACTTATTAGGATCAATTAATTAATTTTATTAGCCCACATTTAATTTAATTAAACTCATCGAACTCAATCAATTGTTGGTCCAATACATAATAGTTATAGAACTAAATAAATAATTACATTATTTATTTAAATTAAATAATTATATTATTTAATTAGAGATAATATTAGATATTATTCTAATTCTTATTAGATAAGAATTTATTCTTTTGATTATTTAAATTAAAATAATATAAATATATTATTTTATTCTAATCTTATCTTTGGAGTTTAGATTGAATGAGGATACGTGATTACGTGTATTATAAAAAAGAGTTTTTATAATCATTTTTTTACTTATTCTTTTTGTACTTTCCTTTGCGCTAAATTTATTTTTTAGAGAGAAAAAAAAATTAAGAACACAAAAATTGATTTTTCCATTATTAATCAACTTACCCATGTGAGTAGCTCATTGGTGGAATATGCAACATGAAAAATTTGCTAATATTGACAAAAAATATCTATTAAAAATTCACATTTGAGGTATTTTTTTTCTTATACTTTTTGTTGTTAAATTAAAATAGGCATAACAAAATTTTAAAATCGTTCATATAGTATTGCTAAAGAGAGGATGCTAACGAGGCTTAGAGATTTCTTAGATGATATGAAGAGACTATGTATTTCAAATACAAAATATTTTTAGCGATATTTAAATAAGAGTAATACTAGGTTTACATAGTTGGAATACATATTTGTATTCTAATTAATATGTCACCAATCAATGATAATATATTAAGTAGTTGTTAAATTTTTAATTTTTATTGATATAATAATTATACAACATTAATCAACATAAACATATCAAATATGACATCAATTAAAATATATAATTTATATTCCAACTACGTAAGCATAACGTTATTGTTTGAATGATTTAGTTCAGTGACTAGAATAAATGTATGTTTTGAGACTTTTTTATTTTTTTTAAAAATTGGCAATTATTCCCTCTCTTTTTCTACGATAAATGGGTGTTTTGAGAATTTTTTATTTTTTAAGAAATTGGTAACTATTGCCTTTTCTTGTTTTTCTTTTTCTAATGCTTCATCTTGCATGAATTTGTCAACGTTAGTTCATACTCAATGTACTTATCGACTCTCTCTCTCTCTCTCTCTCCCACTATTATTGCCCGAGGCAAAATCTCTCGAGAAGCTTACTTGTCAATACCTACGCCAAACCATGTCCTCATGTCTCCACCACACCGTCATGTTGCTTGACAGTGATGTCTCTCATCATTTTCCATCAGATTCGAGCAACCTATTTCTTCATGCACCATACATAGCTCCGACGACGTCATGATTGGAGATGGCACTGCTCTTTCCGTTTCTCACACTGGTTCCACCTCTGAGAAACCACTCCTACAACTACCTTCACATTAAAAAAAAAAAAAAAGATTCTCTATGTACCAAGCATGAAAAAGAACTTAGATATCAATTTTTCAATTTTGCACCATTAATGTTTTTGTTGAGTTATTACCCTCTAGAATTTCACACGAGAGCAATTCTTTTAAAGGGTAACACTAAAGATAAGAGTGTATAAATGGCCGATTTTCAAATCAGTATCTTCTTCACTTCTTGCCTTTTCAAGTGTCAAGACCACTTCATCTGAACAACATCATCAGTTAAGTCATTCAACTTTTCCCATTTTAAAGCATATTGTTTCTTCTTATAAATTAGCTTTGTTGTCTTTTCTATCATTAGATATATTATGTAATGCTTGTCATTGCAGTAAAAGTAAGATTATTATTCTCTATTTCATCTATTATCTCTTCACAACCTCTTAAAATAATTCTCTTATGTATGAACTTCAGTAAATATCCCATGATGGTTTTAAATATTGTATTATTTTTTTTGACCACTTCACTATAGTTTTATCTACTCAAGTAAAACTCTGAGCACAATAACAGTGAATATCTAGGCCTTAAAAATTTTCTTGCAACTTAAAGCATATTAAATCTCACTACTCTACCTTATACATCTGAACACAATGACTATTTTGAAAAAGGACATCATCATATTGTTAAAACCGGCCTCACCCTATTTTCTCGTGCATCAGTTTCATTAATATTTTTATCCCATGCCTTTGCCACTGCCATCTATCTTATTAATAGGATGCCTACTCCTTCACTTACTCTTTCTTCACCGTATGAAAAGATTTTTGGCTTATCACCCAATTATTCCAGACTTAAAAATATTTGAATGTTTGTGTTACCCATCGCTTTGACCCATAAACTTAATTCCCACTCCAAACCTTCTGCCTTTTTTGGATACTCTCTCACCTAGAGTACTTATCTTTGTTTTGAACCATCTACATCTAAAATATTTGTCAATAGCCATGCAATCAAACTTGGTTTGAAACTGCTAAGTTAGTTTTTTATAAATTTCAAAGCGGTAATCTAGTATTCCCACCACTTTCAAACTTTGGTTTAAGTCAATAGCCATACAATCAAACTTGTCAAACCAGTTATTCGACTCTCCTAAACCAGTAAACCAGTTTCTCAAATAACTATCATATTTCTAATCAAACCAAAATGATAAACCGTTTTAGCAAAGCGGTGAACCATTTTATGTGAATCAAGATTTTTTTTTTTTCAAATGTCTATTTATTAAGAAATAATTCCAGAATTATTCCTTAATACCTCCCTCAAACTCAAGATGGCGCAGTAGAAGCAAGTTTGAGTTTGAAGACTAAAGCATGAAAACGGCGCGGAAGAAGAGATTTGGTAAAAATATCAGCAGGTTGCTCTTCAGATGAGATGGAGTGGAGCATGATAGTGTCTTGAGAAACGTGTTGCCGAACAAAGTGACAATCTATTTCAATATGTTTAGTCCGCTCATGAAACACATCATTGTGGGCAATTTGGATAACACTTTGATTGTCATAGTAAAGAGGTGTAGCTCTAGTATGAGAAATACCTATATCTTCAAGAAGTCAGCAGAGCCAGACAATTTCTTGGGTAGTATCTGCAAGAGCACGGTATTCAGCTTTAGTACTCAAGCGAACAACAGTTGTCTGTTTCTTACTTTTCCACGAAAGAAGAGAATCACCCAAGAAAAGGCAAAATCCAGTAGTTGATCTACGATCCGTAGGATCACCCACCCAATCCGCATCAGCATAAGCTCGTAACACAAGAGGAGAGTGAGCTGAAAAATAGAAACCGTAAAAAAGTGTACCTTTGAGATAACGTAAGATATGAAGAACTGTGCATAATGAGAGGTACGAGGAGTGGCCATAAACTGACTCACAACATGAACAGCATGAGCAATGTCTGAGCGAGTAACTGTAAGGTAGACCAAATTACCAACCAATTGACGATAAAGGGTAGCATCACTTAGAAGAGTACCATCAGAGGATCGGAGTTTGGCATTAGGCTCTAGAGGAGTAGAGGTAGTCTTACTGTCTGTCAACCCAACTTTAGCAAGTAGATCGGATGCATATTTAGCCTGAGAAAGATAATACCCTGTAGAGTCGGATAGTACTTCAAGGCCAAGGAAATAACTAAGGTTGCTAAGATCTTTCATCTCAAAGTGTTGCTGAAGAAAGTTCTTGAGAGTGGAAATACCAAGAAGATCATCACCAGTGATAATCATATCATCAACATAGATAAGTAGGAGAACACAACCTTGTGTTGTCTTGCGGACAAAAAGAGCTGAGTCATAGGGACTAGACTGAAAACCATGCTGAAGAATAGTCATACTAAACTTTGCAAACCATGCACGAGGAGCTTGTTTAAGACCATACAGAGCACGACGAAGTTTACAGACTTTACCTGGAGGATGTGGATAACCGGGAGGAGACTTCATATATACTTCTTCAGTGAGATCACCATTGAGGAAAGCATTTTTGACATCCATCTGAAATAATGTCCAACCACGAACTGCAGCAACAGCTAATAAACTTCGAACAGAAGTAAGTCTAGCAACTGAGGCAAAGGTTTCTTCATAATCTATTCCATATTCTTGGGTAAAGCCTTTAGTAACCAGGCAGGCTTTATAACGCTCAATAGATCCATCAGATTTGGTCTTGATCTTATACACCCATTTGCATCAAATGACAGTTTTATTAGAAGGAAAAGGAATAAAATCCCAGGTATGTGACTTCTCAAGGGCCTGCAATTCTTTTGTCATTGCTTGCTGCCAAACAGGATTAGAACTAGCCTCGGAATATGATTGAGGCTCATATAAAGAAAGAGTAGTAGAGAAACAGTGATAATCATGAAGTTTAACAGGAAGTTCTCTTACCCGAGATGAACGACAAAGAGAGGGTATAGAGGAGGCCTCAGGGATGTTGAGAGCAGATCTTTCAGACGATGTAGAAGGCTCAGAAGCAGGCGTCGTTTCAGCAGATTCACCTGTATGAAACTCAGAAGAAATATCTGTAGGTAAAGTATCAAGAAAAAGATCAACAGAATTATCTGTAAAAAATTATGACATAGGAGGAGACACAGATTTAAAGTTAGATACAAGGAAAATATCGTATGCTTGAGAAAGACTACATGACGAGAACACGAAGACGGTTAGATATAGGATCCCAACACCTATAACCTTTATGTTCTATCCCGTATCCCAACAAGCAACATAATCGAGTACATGGCTCGAGTTTAGTATGCTCATATTTTTGAAGTAGAATAAAACAAACACAACCAATGCTTTGAGGAGTTTGGAATTAGGTGGAGTTCCATAAAGACGCTCATAAGGTGACTTGTTCTCTATAACAGGAGAAGGAATATGATTAATGGTAAAGACAGCGGTTAAAGTAGCTTCTCTCCAAAAATGTTCAGGACATGAGGAAGAGATAAGAAGAGCACGAGTAGTATCTAAAATGTGTCTGTGTTTACGTTCAGCTTTCCCATTTTGCTGAGATGTACCAGGACAAGACCTTTGACATATAGTACCGTGTTCCTGTAAAAGATTTAAAAAATCAGAATCTCTATACTCCATAGCATTATCAGTGCGAAAAACCTTAATAGGACACGAGAACTGAGTTTTAACCATCTGAGCAAAGTCTCGGTAAATTTTAGTAAATTCAGATCGTTGTTTCATAAGGAACAACCAAGTATACCGAGAATAGTCATCAATGAAGATCACAAAATATTTGGATCCTCCCATTGTAGGATTTGGAGAAGGACCCCATATATCAGAATGTATAAGATCAAATGGAGCATGAGAGATAGTAGTACTATTATCAAAAGGTAAGGCTGGTTGTTTAGCTAAAGGACATGTAAGGCAATCATCTTTATTATCAGAAACAATACCTAAGTGACCACTGGATACTAGAGATCGAATGCGATTGATTGACGCATGACCCAAATGAGAATGCCAAAGATGTAATGAAGGTACTGAATAGGTAGATGCTGCAGACGAATGATATAGAGAGGATAAATCTAAAGAGATGAGTTCATACAGACGTCCAACCTTATGGCCTGTCCCAAGCGTCTGACCGGTCTTTGGATCCTACACACAACAACCAAAAGCAGTAAACAAGACATTAAGACCAAGTTCGCATAATTGACCAACAGACAAAAGATTTAAGGTAAGGTTAGGAATAAAAAAGGTGTCAGATACAGAAAGATTAGGGTAAGACACGTGACCAACATGGTTAACTTTTATGAGAGAACCATTAGCAGTTTGAATAGATGGTAAATAGGAATTAAGAGTTTTAGAAGAGAAAATTGTAGGATCAGAAGTCATGTGATTACAACATGCAGAGTCAAAATACCAAGAAGAATTACCTGAAATATTGGAAGAAGCAGAAATTAAGGGTTTACCAGAAAAGCGGAGTAGACGGAGTAAAGATTCAAGGTTAAGGGAATGATCCACACTATCCTGTGCAGTAGTAATAGCAGCTCCTATAAAAGTCGCACTTTGAGATGTTCTAGATATGTGGCATGACTGAAGTAGAGTAGAACCGGCAGAAGTACTACACTTATCCATAAATTCCAAAACAAAAAAAACCTATTTTTTTTTACTAAACTTATATTAATTACAAGTAAACCCCCGACTTTTAATAATTATAAAATAACCCTTTAAAATATAATAATTATAAAATAGCCCTTAATTTTTTTTAAAATTACAAAATAACCCCTTAAAAATATTATAATTACAAAATTACTCCAAAACTTTTGGAAATTACAAAAAAAGACCCAAAAGAATAGACAATTATGATCTGACCTGGAAATACTGAAAAGTTTGCAAACAGGCTCTTAACGGAAACCAGTAAACTTCAGAAGGCGCGTCCGTCTTGCTCCGACCTCCGATTGTGGTAAACTCGGCGGTGTTTGAACGACCGGTGATTGAGGAGTATTTTGGTCTGGGCGGTGTCGGTCACGCCGCCGTATAACGGCCGGGATCTGAAGTGACAGTGGGCGGCGGCAGTGGCTTTCTAGCGGCGCATCCGACAGTTTCCGACCTCGGATCGGCTCGTCGTCGACGGCGTTGAAACGGCCGGAGGATTCTAAGTAATTGAAGATGGGCGGTGGTGAAAACGGCAAGATTTTGAAATTTTTCGGCGACTTTTCGAAAAATTTTGATAGATTCTGTCGGGTTTTGAAAAAATTCCGGCAAATCTCTAACTATGCAAAATGACAGTGAAAAAACCAAAGCTTTGATACCATGTTAGAAATGTAAAGAAAATATATTTCACTGTGAAAAAATAAAGCTGTACCATGGAGCCTTTATATAGGTTGTAACCTTATTACATAATAGGAAAGTAACATACATATGAAAATAATATTTTACATTAATAACATGTATATATGGTAGGAGGGTATAAAAGAATTATTTCAAAATAATTCCAGAATTATTCCTTAATCAAATGTCTATTAATGGCTACTTTTTGGAAAATCTATAAATTGGGAAACATTTTGAGCTTTCTATTTTTGCTTGATCATATACAATTCTAAGATTAAACTTGTGCATCTACTCAAAAGGAGTTAATTTCGTATTCTTTCTTTAATTATAGTTTGATTTTGTTAAATTCGGAAACACTTGGATGGAGGTATGATTTATTGAAAATTGTAAGGATTTGATGACACCTTTTAAGACATCTTGTTGACTATTCTTGATTTGAGTATCAGTGAAATTCTTTCCGCATTTAGTGTAAGCATGGATGTAGTCCATATGGAAGATTGAGCCACATAAAAATTGTGGAGTTTGCTTTCTCCTAACCTCACTTTTACTTCATATTATTTATTTTATTGTCTTTAGCATTAAAATTTGTACTTTTCATTATTTTGTATAAGACGTGATAGACTCAGTTTGCCCCTCTTTAGGCTTGCCTAAACTTATATTTCATTTTTGTAATCACAAAGATTTAGCTTGTTAATCATGGTTTCCCTTTCCAATTCCACTGATTTGTTTTCCAATTACTTCGGTGTAATTAGTAGGATCTTGCCAACCTGAATCTGTTGGTGTTATGATATAATCTTTATTTTCATTAGATAAAAATTATTTTTATTTTAGAATCTTATAAATATATGGATTTGATGTTTAAAATAAATAAATAAGAATCAACAAAAATAATAATATACTTTGAATTTGTGCTAGGTTTCTTCTACTAAAAGGTTATAAACCAAGTCTCTTATTCTACATTAAAAAGAAGAGCGAGCTTCCAATTTTTTCTTCTAAAGAAAAAATACTCTTTTTGAGAGAATTTTTACATATCTGTGTGTGTCTCTTTTTAGACTAATGTTATCCTTTTAAAATAACAAATTATTATTATTTTAATTTAATTAATAACATTTATTAATTAAATTATTATCTCTTAAAAAGAGACTTAATTCATGTAAACTACATAAAGTCTTACTATTTGTGGTTAACGTATAATGCCCAATAGTTGAACATTATTAAGCTTTCAAAAGAAATGGACTAATAGTCTTTTAATAAAAGGAAAACACTAATTTAAAATAAAATCTTTATTTTATAATTTCAAAAAATATCCTTAAGATTATATTTATTTATTTCTTAAATTAATTATTTAATTATATTGGACAAGATATAATTTATATTAATTAATTCTTAACTAATTAATTTTATCCAAATATGAAACATACATATTTTGAAAATTTTTTCTGGACAAATAATTTGTGTAATAACACAATCATTTTTTTAATTGTTCACTGTAATAACTAAAGAGGTGGTATTGGAGACTTATGGACCTACAATTTCAAGCTCCAATAAATTTTTATATAATTAATTAAACTCTTTAATTAATTAATCTAATTTATTAATTCTAGTGTTATTCTACTAAAAACCTAAAATTGCACTCTTAAAATTATAGATATAATTTATTCAGAAAACTTAGATGGTTCATAATTAGAGCTAGATTAATTACCGTATTACCCCTCTAATTATTTTTTTATCCTTAAGTACTATTAATTCATTAGTGAATAGTTAATTTATAATCATGTTACAAATTGAGCACTCTAACTGTCTAGTTCCAAAATAATCCTTAAGAAAACTTTTTTTCTAACTTCCGTTAAGAAGGAATGGATTCTATATCTATAAATCTTATTCTCAACCACTTATCTCATTATGCTATCAAAACACAAGTTTTTAGCATGTTCTTCAAATAAATCGTAACGAGTATTTCAAATAACAAAATGACCCAAACAGGAGGTTATGATCACTTAGAATTAAAGTTGATATGCATATATTCATCAGTTGACATTATTTGAATTCTAAATTAACAATGGTAGTTTACATAAGAATTCAAACTACTTCTAGTCCACTCTTATATAATTATATTATATAAAGTGCCTCCACTATAATGTCACTACATTAGTGATTCGAATAAAATTACTACATTCTAAATGTAGATGGACCGCACTAATAATATTTAATTAAAGATCTCAAACTTTAATTAATTTATCAGACTTTTTCTGTTTATTATTCATAACTTTAATCCTCTTGTATATAACAATTATATACTAAGGTTATGGTCAGATAAATAAACAATGATTTTCTGATATTTATGTCATAAAATTATGAACACTTGTCAAGTATAAAATTGCAACTTTATTAATTTAATAAAAATAGTACAAGTACATGCTTTTAGGGCACTATTCCTAACAATCTCTCACTTACCATAAAGCAGGTGAGACATGTCTTTTAAACCCATGCCCTTCATATGACTCTCAAACGTCCTTGTTGGTAATGTCTTAGTAAATGGGAATGCAAGATTGTTTTGAGATGCTATCTTCATAACCGTCACATCATTTCTATGCACGATTTCCTTGATCAGGAGATGGTTTTTCTTTATATGCTTTGTTCTCTTGTAGCTATTGGGTTCTTTCAAATTCACCACTGTCCTACTGTTATCACAGTGAAGAGTTAATGGTTTATTCACGTCAGAAATAAATTTTTGATCAATGAAGAACTTCTTAAGCCATGCTACTTCTTTAGCTGCTTCGCAAGCTGCTATGTATTCTACCTTTATAGTTGAATCAGCAGTGTTGGATTGTTTTACATGTTTCGTTAAGAAGGAACAGTTAAGTTAAAGCAGTGTAAAGCAATCAAGCATCGCAGACTTTACCGTAGAAGTTGAATACATAGTTGCATCAGAAGCTATAAAGGGGGCTATATGGCTCCACAAGTCTCTTATGGAGCTTGAAGGGGTTCCTAGTGCTAAGATGTCCATTGTTATTTATTATGATAATAGCGAAGCTGTGGCATAATCCAAAGAACCGAGATGCCACAAGAAAGGAAAATACATTGAGAGAAAATATCATTTGGTACGAGAGCTTGTATAAAAGGGTGTAGTTATGGTATCCAAGATTGTATCAACAGAAAATCTGGCAGATCCATTCACCAAGTCATTACCAGTAAAGTGTTTTAAAACTCATATATATAATACGAGAGTTCGATAGATGCCCAACATGCTTTAGGGCAAGTGGGAGATTGTTAGATATTTTATGTTATTTTATACCCTTACATCATGGATAGTAACATTTTATTAGATTAATAAAGTTTATTCATAAATGTAGTTTAAGCATACATTGACGAGTTTATATTTAAAAAGTATGTGATCTATGTATTAAGCATATAATGCTAATACAGAAGGTATAAATAATAAGTTCTTTATAAATTAAATTATGTTCATAACCATTAATGAAAAAGGGCATTTCATTATGTAAGGTTGTAGTTTTTCTGCTTCTTATAGTGGATAATTTACCTTGATTATCGAAGTAGAGACTTTGAGTAAAAAAACTAGTGTATGTGTTACATTGAACGAGATTACTGTGAATTTCGATGTGGTTAACTAAATGTCGTAGGTGTTAATTCACAAAAGCTTTGATAAAGAGTCAAAACCTCAATATGTTGTAGATATAATTTCAGGGGTCATAGGAGCATACATTTACAAGATGAAATCTAATAAATACGTCCACCTAAACTATTTACAGTACTTGATCATTTGAAGCTATGGCCACAATCGTTTTTTCAATAAATGATTTATTGTGTAATATCTAATCTCTATTAGTAGTATTGGCGCCTAAATTTTGGTATAGAGTAATGAAGACACCGTAGAGTTACTTGATTTTAACCCTGTTAGAAATATATTTCTTTAGTGTAATTGGAACAAGAAATTGAGAAAAGAAATGTGTTGGAACTTAGGGTGAAATTCTGCCACTTTAGGGAAGTTAGGGATTGAGTGGTGTTTTGATTGAGTTGTTATATATAAATGGTGCCTTGCGTATGTTGAATGTATATGGTTGATGGAAAAACAAAAAATGAGGAAAATGGGATATAATTGTCTATTTTAGAAAGGTGAAGGGCAATTATTTCCAACCAAGTTATAAAGCATTTAATAATTTTTAGGGCGCTGGGTGATGAGTTAGATTAGATTAAATGACTCCGTAAATGAAAATCGGGAAGTAGTATGCATCCGGGCTTTGTATGCTGATTAGGGCGTTTGGTAATTAAATGAGATTCTAGCATTCGATTTGATTCTAAATGTCATTTATGGCGCGTAGGTGAAGAAAACCGATAACAGTAATGGGAGCAGAAATCTGGAGCGAAATTGAGCGCGGAGCGGTAGTGAGTAAAAATCTGCCATTTCTTTTATCTTTTGTTTATTATGTTCTGCATAATGAAAATGTATGTTTTATGAGCTTTCAACACATAAACATGATTTATAATCTTGATATGTATCCATAGATTGCATTTACATGTTCGGTTTAAGAAACAGTTTTAAAATTACTGCATTTGTTTTAAAGGCTATTAGTACACTCAGATTATAGTGGTGGTGATTGTATTAGACCCGACCCGTATATCCCGTGCACATGGGTAGGTCATGGGGGTGTGTCACTAACTCCGGGAAGTCGGGATGTCGAGTCATGTGAGTCACTCTATGTGTACGGGGTATTGTTTTGCTATATGTATGCGGTGTAGAATTTCGCTGCATAGCCAGTGAGATGTCTTGAGTGTCACTGTGGGTGCTGCTAGTTGAGGTGCCCCGTGACCTACTCACATGTGCGGTGCTAGTTGAGTCGCTATGTGAGTATAGAGCTTTAGGGTTACAATTGGTACAATTTAGAAAGAAAAGGGCTGAGCGAGGACTTTACTGGTTTTCGATTTACCGATAGCATTTATGCATTTATATGCACATGGCAGTTATTGTGTTATATATATTTTGGATATTGTTTTCTAAAAATGTAGATAAAACTCACTTGGCAAGATTTCATCAGCATATGATATTAGAAACTGTTTTACAGCTTTACATCAGTTTTAGAAGCATGATTTCTGCATGTACTTTATAATTTGCTATCTATGCATAATGTTATTTTATTTAAAATCTTAATTGCATTCACTGAGCTCCTTTAGCTCACTCGTTTTGTGTTTTATATTTTCTAAACCCCCTTCCCAAGTGTAGGTCTTGGTACGCAAGCTGCTGATTCTCCTATTGCCGAGTAGTGGGCCAAATCTGAAGATCATTTTTGTATATGTAAATGTGCTAAATAGCACCATTTACTTTATGCATAGTAGTTGTAAGCATGTATATTTTGTATGTATGTTTTGAACCAACAAGAAGAGATTTCGATATTATGATGATTGTTTTGCTTTTTATGAGTATGCTCATTTTGTGAGTCAAATGAAACTATTAAGTTGTGTTGGATTTGATTTGGAATGGACCGGAGGTCCGTATTGGTAGTATTGAGAAGTGTTTGAAATTGAAGAGATATTTCTTTGCAAGTTTTATATGGATTTTCTGAAAAACAGGGGAAACTTTGCCCTTTTTTTAAAAAATTCAAATGTCATTTTCATGTATATTACAATATTTTCTCAATAGTAGCAAGAACAAAAAAAAAGGGGAGGGGGGGGGTTCACCTCCTGGAAATTTCTCAACTTACCTAATTATATTACGAGGAACTTCCGTCGAAATCCCCAGCAGGGCCGCTGAGACCTACAGTAGAGGGTCTCGGGGCGGGTCCTGTCATATTGAATAATAAAATTTATTTATAAATTTATTTACAAATATAAATATATTAAAATTGATCATTAGAGCATTTATTGACTTTGAGGCAAATAAATAATTAAAGAGACAAGACATTTTTCTATGGCCTAACTTTAATTATAGACATCAATTAGAAGGTTAATGAAGTGGTTATTATTAGTTTAAAGACAAAGCCCAATTTAATTAAATAGAGTTTTAATTGAATGGACTTTTACTTATTAACATAGGTTACTAGAGTACAGCCCTGGGCTTTTAGTAGAATAACCTGGGGTTAACATAGAAGAACTGGTGTATCATGAGATAATTAGGATTGGACCTTTTATGTTGGAGCTAGGAAGCTCATAGGTCTTGCAGTCTCTTTACTAGCTCAAATCTTAATCAAACTCTAATTTTCTAATCTTAATCTAATTCTAAATATTCAATGAAGATTCTTATATATATGGGAGGTATGGAGTAGTAAACCTAGACAACAACTATAACAAGAAAAATTCTTTTTACGTATTCTTTCATGAAAAAAAAAATTGGTTATTACCCTTTTATCAGATTTGGGTACTAGTGATTTGAGAGATTAAGAAAAGATTCACGTGCCCACACGCGTTGAGTTTGAAGATTGAGGATAATAGAGAAGATTGCAACTAGTATAATTCAAGATTTGCCATAACGAGAAATTGAGATAATGTTATATTTTTATACATGTAATTATGAACAAGACGATCTGACTTCCACTGCGTTTATTTTGATAAATAATTTGTTAATTACTACCAACAATTGGTATCAGAGCTGCCTTATTTCATATTACATGTATGATTTATTTTTATGTGTGGTAGTAATTGTTTATTGTGGCACCAATTACATATTTAATCTACATTTGTTATTTTTTTTAATTATTTGACGAATGGTTATGCCCATAATAATTCATAGTTAGAGATTTGCTTGTATTATTTTTTTTATTTAGAATTGTAAAAATAGGGGGTAATGAAATAATATCACAATTTTCCCTAATAGTTAGGTTAATTCTTGGTGGTTCTTTAGATTTTATTTGTAAGCTAATTAATTGGCATAGGATTTTTATTTGTAATCTAAAGAATATATATGTTTCTTTTTTTTATATATTTATTTCTATTGGATTTAAAAAAAAGAGAGAAAAGCGTATAAAAAAAAAAGATCAAGCAAAATTCTGCTAGCATTTCATTAGTGTGGTAGCCACTGGCCATCAAGTGATGAGCAACCGCTGTAGTTCTTATTTTTTATAGACTAGACATCGGCGATGAAAGGCAGAAGAATGATCGGCAACGAACACTAGTAGCGGTGCCCATTTCTCATGGATTGTGGTGGCTAGGAGTGGCTTTGGCGAGCGTTGCTCAAGGTTTCACGGCAATGGAGTCGACCAGCAGCAAGTCGCGGTGGCAGTGGTCTTCTCCGAGTTGAGCAACGGCTTGAATTAGCGATGGTCGTTAGGCATAGAGAGCGGCAACCAGAGAAAGGGAAAATGTGGAATTAGGGTTTCCATTGAAATTATATCTTGAGCCCCTCCTTGTTTAATTAATTTTGTTTTGGTCTAGTCAAGTTTGCACATATTATAAATTGACCCTGTTAAGTTTATAAATTATGCAAATAGGCCATAATATAATTTTTTTATTTCACTCGGCCCCCTCCAGGAATTGGGTAATCACAATTTGACTAAAAAACTTTGAGATATTTATAAATAGATCACAAATTTGAACCAAATTTATTTTTGAATTAATTTTAGGTATTTGTAAAGTTAAAGTTAGTCCAAACTTTTTTTAATTTTGGTTTAATTTTATAAAATTTTATTTGAGCTATTTTTATAAAATTATTCGGTCAAAAAATATTTTTATTAAATTTTTTTTTAAGAAGGCCCAAAGAAATTTTTAAGCTTAAAATATGCTCAATTTATTTTTAAAAAAAAAGTGGACCAAAAAAAATTCAAAATTCAAAATCCAAGCCCATAAAAGAAGACAAGCAAGAGGAGATAGATATTATGGAAGAGCCTTAATTGACTTCAAGAAAGTCTTTGAAGAATTTAGGCTTAGTTTTAATTATTTTTCTTCTTAGGAAAAGTAATGAATTATGGATTATTTATTTATCTAGTTAATTGATTGGATCAATAACATATCATATAGATTAAGGGTGTCACATTCAATGTTCATGCATAAAATATATCATTTTATATGATATTAATGTTTTAATGAGATTAGGATAAGATTATTGTCATAATTTTAATATTATATTAATTTATTATTTGACAAAAGAAATAAGTCGTTTATATGTTCTGGTACACTAGTGAATAATCTATACTACATATATCCTAAAATCAATTCACTGCATGACACAGAATTGAATAATAAATCTAATCACCATAAGAGGATTAAAAGGACTCCCACTAATTAAACATATTTATGGCATTTACGTCTTAGTCATATTAGTCTAGATAGGATCCAAAGAATGGTCACAGATGGACCTTTGAGTTCATTAGATATTAAATCATTACCAGTCTACGAATCTTGTATAGAATGCAAAATGACTAGAAAACCCCTTTAATACTAAAGGTAATAGAGCCATTAAAATATTAGAATTAGTGCACTCTGATGTGTGTGGGCCCATGAGCACACAAACTAGAGGAAGTTATAAATATTTCATGACTTTCATTAATGATCATTCTAAATTCGGTTATGTGTACCTAATGTGCCACAAGTCTGAGGCGTTTGATAGATTTAAGGAGTTTCAAGCAGAAGTGAAAAAGTAATTAGAGAAACACATAAAGGCACTTCGATCTGATCTAGGTGGCAAATACTTTTATAATGAGTTCAAAACCTTTTTTTCAAACAATGGATCTTATCCCAATTGACTGCACTAGGGTCACCCCAGCAAAATGGTGTAGCAGAAAGGAGAAATAAAATTCTTCTTGAAATGGTGATGTCAATAATGAGTTATTCAACTTTATCCATCTCTTTCTAAAGTTATGCCTTAGAAATAGTCATATATCTTCTTAACTTAATCTATCTAAGTCAGTCTCTAAAACACCTCTAGAAATATAGATAGAGCATAAACTAGTTTACATCACATATATATGGGGTTGTCCAGCTCATGTGCTAAAAAGGAAGACAGATAAGTTAGAATCTAAGTCAAAAGTTTGTCTGTTTGTTAGCTATCCTAAAAGAACAAGAGAAAGTCTTTTCTATAGTTCTCAAGATAAAAAAAAGTATTAGTTAACACCAATACAATCTTTCTTGAAGAAGACTTTATGAAAGACTTTAAGCCTGGGAGTAAGATAATTCTTGATGCGTTATCTGGGAACTCTAATATTATGCTTGATAGAGTCAATGAGTTAATTCATAATTTAGATCATAATAACCAACCAGAGCCAATTGTAGAACAACAACCACCAATACTTCATCATAGTGGGAGGATTATTAAATGTCCAACTAGGTACATATTAATTAGAGAGTCCTTTCAAGTAATCTCTAATAAGCATGAACTAGATCTCACTAGCTATGATGAAGCAATGTTTGATTAAGATGCAAACCATTAGAATAAAGCTATGAAATTAGAAATAGATTCTATGTATTCTAATAAAGTCTAGGAGCTTATAGGGAAACCTGAGGGAATAAAACTCATAGGGTGTAAATGGGTCTACAAGAGAATGAGAGGGGTAGACGGGAATATAGAAACCTTCAAAGCTAGGCTTGTTGTAAAAGACTACACTAAAAAAGAAGGTATCGATTATGAGGAGATATTTTCACTAGTAGCCATGCTTAAGTCTATTAGAATTCTCTAATCTATTGTAACAAATCTTGATTATGAGATTCTACAGTAAATTTTGATTATGAGATTTTACAATAAATCTTGATTATGAGATTTGAAAAAAGGATGTCAAGATTGCATTTCTTAATGGCAATCTTGAAGAAAGTATTTATATGATACAATCAGATGGCTTTATAGCTATAGGTCAAGAGCATATGGTTTGTAAACTGTAAAAATTTATCTATGAACTTAAACAAGCATTTAGATCTTGGAACATTAGATTTGATCAAGCAATAAAATCATTTGGTTTTGATCAAAATCCTAATGAACCTTGTGTTTACAAAAAGGATAGATGGGCAGTTGATGGTTTTTCTAGTCCTATATGTAGATGATATAAACTACACATTAAAAATGATATAGGAGTATTATCATCAGTTAAAATTTTGTTATCTAACCTATTTGATATGAAGGAATTAGGTAAAGTCGGTTACATCATTAGAATTAAGCTATTGCGAAATCGTAAAAATAAGATGTTAGCTTTATCTCAAGCTGTATATATAGACAAAATTATGGTTAGGTTTGCTATGCATAAATCCAAAAAGGGATCATTTCTTTTTAGACATAAAATTAATCTATCAAGAATCAGTGTCCTAAAACTTTTGAAGAGATAGAACACATGAGAGGAATTTCTTATGCATATGCAGTAAGAAGTCTCATGTATGTAATGCTATGTACTGGACCAGATATTTGTATGCTATCGGCATGGTTAACAGATATCAATCTAATCTAGGACTAGAACATTGGACTACAGTAAAAGCATATATTTAAGTACTTTCGGAGAACGAAAGATTATATGCTTGTATATTCCAGTGGGGATCTTATATATATGGGGTATACATATTTAGATTTCCAAGTAGATAAGGATGTCCAAAGATTTACCTCAGGATATGTGTTTACTTTAGGTAGTGAGGCTATAGGTTGGAGGAGTGTAAAGCAATCATGCATCGCGGACTCTACCATAGAAGCTGAATATGTAGCTACATCAGAAGCTGCAAAAAAGATTATATGGCTCCGCAAGTTCCTTATGGAGCTTGAAGTGGTACCTAGTGCTAAGATGTTCATTGTTATTTATTGTGATAATAGTAAAGCTGTAGCACAATCCAAAGAACTGAGATACAACAAGAAAGAAAAACACATTGAAAGAAAATACCATTTGGTATGGGGGCTTGTAAAAAAGGGTAAAGTTATGGTATCCAAGATTGCATTAGCAAACAATTTGGTAGATCCATTCACCAAGTCATTACCAGTAAAGTGTTTTAAAACTCATATATATGATATGGAGTTGGATAGATGCCCGACATGCTTTAAGGCAAGTGGGGATTGTTAGACGTTTTATGTTATTTTATACCCTTAAAGCTTGTGCAATAATATTTTATTTAATTAATAAAGTTTATTCATATATATAGTTGAGCATGCATTGATGAGCTCATATTTATAAAGTATGTGATCTATGTATTAGGCATATAATGCTAATACAAAGTTTATAAATCACAAGTTCTTTATAAATTAAAATCATGTTCACAACCATTAATGAAAAAGGACATTTCGTTATGTAAAATTGTAGTTTTTCTGCTTCTTATAATGGATGATTTACCTTGATTATCGAAGTAGAGACTTTGAGTAGAAAAACTAGTATATGTGTTACATTGAATGGGACTACTGTAAATTTTGATCTAGTTAACTAAATGTCGTAGATCTCAATTCACAAAATCTTTGATAAGCTTGATGGATCAGAATCCTGAGCAAATAATGAACTTACATTCATGCGTTATATCTTTTTGAGTTATCACGGAATGAGATCCATATAAATGGTCAAAACCTCGATATCTTGGAAATATAATTTCATGGGTAGTAGGAAGATATATTTGCAAGATGAAATTTAATAAATATGTTCACCTAATCTGTTTGTAGTACTCGATCATTTGAATTTTTTACTATAGTTTTTTTTATAATAAATGATTTATTGAATAATAATATTTATTTGTAAATTTTTTTACAAATATAGATATATTAAAAGTGATCATTAGAGCATCCAGTGACTTAAGGGTAAATAAATAATTAAAGAAACAAAACATTTTTTCATAGCCTACCTTTAATTGTGGACATCAATTAGAGGGTCGATTAAGTGATTATTATTGGTTTAAAGGCAAAGCCTAATTTAATTAAATAGAGTTTTAATTAAATGGGCTATTACTTGATAACATGAGTTACTAGAGTACAGCCCTTAACTTTTAGTGAAATAGTCTGGGGTGTGATGCCATATTTTTATATTTTAAAATCAAGTGCAAGTATATGCTATCATAACAAGTAATAAAAGGGACTTATAAAGTCGGATGTCGAACCCATAGGGATAAATTGTATTTTTCATCAAGTACTAAAATTATATCTTTCTTATAATTATTCAAAAATCAAATCTTAATTTTGCATTAAATTTAAGTAAAATAAAAGTGTAAAAAATAAATGACACAACTCAAATAAAATAAGAAAATAGCAATATAGAGAAAGCCGAGGATTAATTACTATCCTTCAATATGTTTTTTAAAGATTAATCATTTTAATATTTATATCCCTAAATTCTTATTATTTGTTAAGACATTAATGTATTCATAAGCCTCTCCTAAGGTCATGAAAGTATATCCTAATGTTTTGAATACCTATATTCCAATGGTACTTGTAAGCAATTAAAATTCATTAAGAACAAGTATTATTGAACATATATACCAATTAAGTATATTCATATTCTAATTCGAAACTTGTATATGCAACATTGAATGTTACACTATAATCATACATTAAATTATCAAGGTCTAAATACAATGATGCCTCTTCCGAGTTTATCAAAATATTACTAAATCAATCATAATATTGATCAGATATAATGAAGCATTAAAAACAAATAATTTGAATAATAAAGAATTGAGTTCAAATAAACATTAAAAAAATTCAATAATTAAGCTCACATATTGAGTTCAAGTAATAATCCTAGAAAATAAATTTAACTCATGGTAACAAGAACATTATGGTTGAAAAATAAAATAAACGTGATACAACTAAAAGCAAACTAATATAGACGTCAATTCGTAATTAGTTGATACACTAAAGACTCACAAATAATCTCTTAATTTCTTGAATTTTCCTTACTTCTCTCTCTAAAAATTGCTCTTCTTCAGTGTGCTATAGATCTAAGAGCCCTAAGGTGTGTGTTCTTTGAGGTCTAAAATGAGTGGCCTTTATATTAGAATTGATTGGAGTATTGGAGTTGTATTTTTTTATGTTTAAGAAAATTCACACTATTCACCACTGGAGCGAAATACTGTATCATGACACTGTTTGTCGTGTATTATTTATTTGGTGCTGCAGTGAGATGTTTTAGGCGCTGAGGCAAAATACTCTTCACCGCTTTAATGTACTATAGCAAAATTATTGTTCACCAAATACTATAGCATTGTTACTGTAGTATTTTATGTTTTGCCTTATTTTTCTTGGATTTTCTTTCTTAATTATTCCATTGACTCCAAACCTACAAAATGATAATAAAAATATAAAAGTTTATTATTTTTATTAAAATAAATAATTAATCAAGTTAAAGAAGTTAAAACAATAGATATAATTTACGTTTATCAAGGTTAACTTAGAAGAACTGATATATCATGAGTGATTAGGACTGAGCCGTTTTAGTTGGAGCTAGAAAGCCTATGGGTTTTGCAATCTCTCTACTAGCTCAAATCCTAATCAAACTCTAATTTTCTAATCCTAATATAATTTTAAATACCCAAGGTAGATTCTTATATATATGAGACGTATGGAGTAGTAAACATAGACAACAACTATAACCAGAAAAATTCTTTTTACGTATTGTTTTGTGAAAAAAGAATTTGGTTATTACTCTTCTTTCAAATTTGGGTATTAGTGATTTTAGAAATTAAAGAAAGATCCATATGCCTATAAGCGTTGATTTTAAATATTAAGAATAGTAGAGAAGATTGCTGTTAGTCAATTCAAGATTAGCCATAACGAAGAATTGAGGTAATATTCTACTCTTATATATGTAATTATGAATAAGACAATTTGGCTTCAACTGTATTTATTTTGATAAATAGAAAAACATTTAATTACTACCAACACTTCACACGGGAGCAATTCTTTTAAAGGGTAACACTAAAGATAGAGTCTATAAATAGGCAACTTTTAAATTAGTATCTTCTTCACTTCTTGCCTTTTCAAGTGTTAAGATCACTTCGTCTGAACATCATCATCAGTTAAGTCATTCAACTTTTCCCATTTTAAAGCATATTGTTTCTTCTTATCAATTAGCTTTGTTGTCTTTTGTTGAAGCAGAAGAAATCAAATAAGCAATAAACCCAAAATATATAATGCAATACAAGCAATTAAGAAATCTAGAGAGAGAAAGTAAAAGAACAACATACAGAAATTACGTGGTTTGGTAACTTTCATACGTCTACGTTGGATCAAAATTACACTATCTTATTATTGAATCATAAGGCACTCATAAATTATGCCTTTTACAAGTAAGAACTTACTCTCTCTTGTAAACTAGGGTTTCACTTACTAAGAATCACAAAAAATGCTATAATCACAAAGATGTATTTACAAGCCAATAGAGGGCATTTTATAGGGTTTAAGACGACCTAGGTTATCCCGAAACAAGTGAAAATTATTTTAGAAAGTTCTGGAACAACTGAGAGATGAAAAAAATCAAACCAAAATGAGAAACTATTTTTTGCACTGGGCGCCGCGACGCTGGATGTCTCACGCCCAACGCTGCAATACTAGGCACCTGGCGCTGTTGTACCTAGGTGCTATCAGCAACACCATGGTGCCCAACTATGGGCATTGATTTGTCCTTTTGTCCTCCTTTCCCATTCATCTTACTTTCCCGCGCATCCAACATACCTGGCTTATTCCCCAGATTATTTTACAATGCTTTTTAATCAACTTTCACAAAAATTCCCTCATTGATTCAAAATCATTCACAAAAGTCTTTCGATCTTTCACATCCGCATCGTTGGTCACCTTAACAAAGTAGTGACTCAATTTACGTTTTGCATATGATGAACTTAATCGAGGGAAGTGGCTTAGTCAACATGTCAGTAGGATTTTCAGATGACACTATCTTTGTTAGACTAACTTCAGCACTTTGGACAATCTTTCAAATGTAATGAAACCGCACATCAATGTATTTAGACCTCTCGTGAAACACTCGATGCTTGCTTAGGTGTATGACACTCTGACTATCACAATACACACTGATGTTCACATCTTCAGTAGTCATTACCTCCGTGCATATGCCTTTCAACCACACGACCTCCTTAATAGATTCTCCAATAGCTATGTACTCCACCTCTGTGGTAAATAGTGCAACTACATGTTGTAGAACTAATCTCAAACATACACTACACCCAAACACTGTGAATACGTAACCTGTCAACGATTTTTCTATCTAGATCACCTGCATAATCTGAGTCTACGTATTCTCTTAGCATTACACTATTGTCTTCATCCCTTTTATACATCAACCCATGATTTGACGTCCCCTTGAGATATTTATCACTCATTGTAAGCCAGTGATCTTTACTCGAATTTGTCATATATCTACTTACTATTTCGCTTGCACGGTACTTTACTCATCTACAGTTTCTCTTTTTCGAATATTGGTGATTATACCACTGACAATTTGAAATACACGGCCAAATGAGTAGAAATAGCCTTTGAATTGGACATACTAAACTTCTAAAAAATCTTGAGTATATTGTTTGGATTTGTGCTTACGTGTCATCCTATTATGTATAAATATATAATGATAATATTTATACAATTATCATTTCTAATAAAATCGTTAATATTATTTATTATTAAATGGTAAGATGCTTGTAACATTTCAGACATTATATGATCTGAAGGAGTTTAGATCTGGTCTAAAGGAGTTTAGATCAGTGCTAAGAGTTAGCAAATACTAAGAGTTAGTGGTGTTAAGAGTTAGCGGGTTATGAAAGTTAGCAAAATTTAAGGAGTTAGAGCCTTGTCTAAAATGGGACAATGACCTGTGAATATATTAGTAATAACATAGCTGCAAAGAGTTGCAGATAGTACTATGAAATATCATTATGAAAGTATGTTTTCAAACATTATGTTCCTAATCTAATTTCATCGATGTAGGTCTATCGGTGGAACCCATTAATATAGATTAATGTATGTCTATATCTAGATAGTTCAGATGGTTAGTCTTAGCAAACCATAAGCTTAATGGAAGCTCGTGTAGAGATGCAGGTGTTGGAGCTGGTGCTTACGTGCCATTCCAATATTGTATGAATATTAATTGTTAATATTTATACAATAAACATTTCGAATAAAAATTTCTAATATCGTATTTATATGGTATAATGCTTGTAACATTACAGACATTGTTTGATCTGAAAGAGTTCAGATCTGGTCTAAAGGAGTTTAGACCAGAACTATTAGTTAACAAAGCTAAGAGTTATAAATGTTAAGAGTTAGCACTGTTAAGAGTTATCAGTTTATAAGAGTCAGTAAGGTCTAAAGAGTTAGAACCTTGTCTATAATGGGACAAAGACCTAACGGTACACTTGTAATGATATAGTTGCAAAGAGTTGCAATAGGTGCTAAGAAATATCATTATGTAAGTATGTCTCAAACATAATGTTCCTGATCTATAGTCACCAATACGGGTCTATTGGTGTATTCATATTATATAGATTAGTGTATGTTTATATCTGACTGGTTCAGATGGTTGTTTTTAGCTGACCATGAGCTTAGAACTTGTATAGGGATGCGAGTATCCAATTAGGACTGGATAATGAATAGACTCATGAGGACCCCAATAGATATCCTATGAAGCCGTCAAAGAAAGGTCCTCTCGAGTTTAGTAGTATTCGTGGTCCTTTGACTTGAGCGCTACGGTGGTCTTGTGAGTGATCCATTATGCTTTGGTTTCACATATGTCAGAGACCTTTCATGGTCTGACCGTTATGTGTCGCTGGATATGGTTTGATGCTCATAGAGTTCGGTGTGCGTAGATACGGGATCCCTCAGCTTACGTAGGTAAGTTGTATATTCAATGCTCCAAGATTGTATTTCATAAAGTCTTGTGGCCACAAGCATAAACCCCGAAAAAGAGTTTTCCACAAGGTTAAATAATATAGCAAAAGTGTTTGCGTATATTGTTTATCGAGATACGAATCTAGAGATAAGATTATGGATGAGCAAATAAGGATTTGACAGTGCTGATCTATATCCCCGTATATCCAAGGTATAAATGATGGAAGGATTATACGTATACGTTATAACCTCAACTTGTATGGTCTAACATGTTGATTTGTAATATTCGTAATGTGTGCATGGGGCATCGATTACAGATTAATGGAATAGTTCCATTTGACAAATCGGATGTAGAATTAGAGAGTCCCAATATGAAATGTACTCTTAGAGCACTTGGGCAATTTACCGTATTGAATGATTAAATACAGTATAATTCAGCAATTTACTAATGTTAAGTTAACTAAAGTATATGGTTAAATGGTGGAATCCACTTTAGGTTAACTTGGTAACCTAGTAAGGATATAAAAGTAATTTTACTTTATGATTATTTAATTGTTAAATAATTAAAATAAATATTTATTTATTTAATTGTTAAACGAATGATTTAACTTAACTATGGTTAAAGGTTAACCATATAGTTAAGTTAAGTTAACCTTACTTAATGGTTAAGTAAAGGTTAACCTAATCATGGTTAAGTTAGTTAACTATGATTAAAATATTTAAATATTTATTAACTTATGGGATAAGTTAAACTAACATAATTAAGGTTAAATGTTAACTAAGGTTAGGTTAAGTTAAATGAAATGCAAATGAAATTCAAATTAGTTTGAAGTTTATGCATTAGTATATAAAGGGAAATGAAATTTAAAATTCAAAAGTTTTAGGTTTTTAGATTTTACATTTTAGGTAGCCATTTCAATTTGAGAAATTAGAATTCTTTATTTTGTGTTTTAAGTGTTAGAACAACAAAATAAATATATAAATGGTTACTAATTATAATAACTAAAAAGGAGATTTGTTTTAATTGTTCAAGAGTTGAACAAAAGATAAAACAAATTAAGTAATTTGATTAAAACAAATGATAAGTGTTTTTGGTTGGCTAGAAAATTAAGAGAAATCAGGTGTGGAACTAAAGAGTCTCACAATATGAAGTGTACTCGTTGTGCATTAGGGTAGTGAACTGGATTGAATAATTCGATCCAATAAATTTCAACAAAATAGAATAATTATTTTGGGATCCTTCGGGATGTACGTTTGTCAAGATTTAATTATTAAGTACATCACTAAATTAATTAACAAGAATTGTTAATTAATAGGATGTTGACAAATGGCACAATTAGGTCATTGATTTGATTTTACCTTAGATTTACCATTTAGCTTTGGTAGTAAAAATAAATAAGGTAAAAAGTAATTATTCAAAATTATTTTAAATAATTAAATTATATATTATAATTATATTATTAGATAATATTATAATATATATTGATCATGACATTGTATTTTAATATAAAGAGGGACCTAGATGTTGACCATTTATTTACCTAATATAATTAAAGAAATTATATTTATTAGGTAAAGATTAATTTAATTAGTCATTAATTTAGTGCTTGATAAATTAATCCTAATTAAGAGGCCAACAATAAAATTGGTGGAGCACTTGTTTGGTTTAATCAAAAGTGTTGAATAACAAAAATAAAATTTGGCTAACAATTAAATTGATTCATTCATTTTGAGAGAAAAATTCGGTAAGCTCATGGAAGGTAAGTGAGAGAGTTTTAGTTTTGTGTTTTTTAAGTGTTGAAGGCAAAAAGAACTTCTCTTCATCTGCTTCTCTCTAATGGATGGCCTATAATGAACAAAAGGAAAATTGAGAAAAAGATAATTATTTTAGAAAAGAATTGTTTAAAATAATTATCCTATGGCAATTATTTCTAAGAATTATATAAGAGTTATATGTAAAATATTTCGAATTAATACAAGAGTTGTATATAAAATATTTACTATTTTCATTTAAGAAATAATGTTGTATTCAAAGAGTTTGAATACATGTTGCTGGAAATTTTAAATCAAAGCTACCATTCTAGCTCCATAATCCCACCAAACCGTTATGGACTAAAATTGTTCAACAATACACTTCAAGGTGAGCTCTTCACATGAATTGTTGAAGGACTTGAAGATTTTATAAAGCTACCTTCATTAGATAAGTGTTTTTTACATAATGTTTTAATATAATTGTTCATCACGCAAATTTTTGTATAATAGTTAATATTGTTCACATATGTGACATATGTGTTTAATTTGTTAAATTAGGTGTAATTGTTAACATGCTTCTTCTGCGTGTAATAATTTTTTAAATTATGTATATACTCGTATATCACACACTCGATTTTTAATATATATATCGTTATTGAGATAAGAAAATAACATCTCTTCTTTCCTTCACAATATCCATACCCAATATCCTCTTTGCTGCTCCCAAATCCTTCATCTCAAACTCGCCACTCAACTGCTTCTTGAGTTTATGTATTTTTTTCATGTTCCTACATGCGATCAACATATCATTGACATATAGAAGAAAATACATCATCCTAGTACTCAAGCTCTTAAAGTACATGCATTCATCATACTTGCTCCTACTAAAGCCACAAGCCCTTATAAACTCTTCAAATCTCCTACACTACTCTCTAAGTGACTACTTTAACCCATATAATGACTTATTTAGTAAACAAGCATGATCCATTTTTTTTTGGCTTTATAAACCCTTGCGGTTGTATCATGTAAATCATATCTTCAAGCTATCCATGCAAAAAAGCTATCTTTATGCCCATCTGCTTTAGATATAAATTTAGGTTTGTATACATGGCTAACAAAATCCTAATGGATGTGTGTTTGACGACCAGAAAGAAAATCTCATAAAAGTCTACTCCATTTCTCTAAGTAAAACTTGTGCAATTAACCTAGTCTTGAATCTTATAGGCTCTATTCTTGGTATCCTCTCCTTAACCTTATACACCCACTTGCACCAAACTAGTTTCTTTTGAGGTCTTTCCACCAACTTTCAAGTATTGTATTTCCTAAGAGAACTAATCTTTTTTTCCATGGCTTGCTTCCATTAATTCTTATTTGCATTCTTCATAACCTCGCCATATGTTCTAGGCTCATCAAATTCAAGAGTGTAAGTAGAGTTAAAGGCGTGAGCAATTAAATCTGCTTGTGCGTACCTAATTGGTGGGTTAATCGTTCTTCTTAACCTATCTCTGGCTAGCTGGTACTCTTCAAGTTCCATCTCAAGAGTCCTCGTCGGTGTCTTTAGCTTATCTTCAAGGAACTCCTTGTTGAAGTGATGATCTGGAGGCATATTAGATCTACATTCAAGTTTCACTTTAACTTCTATTAACTCGGGTGCTAAGTCTTTCTTTAACACAGGTTCTTCTTTCTGATATTCTTAGGAGACTTTCAACATTGTCGTCTCTTTGAATGTCACGTCACAGCTTATGATACTCTTTGGTGGTGTCAACTCTACACCATACCTTGTATCTTTTCACTCATTTAGGATACCCTATGAATATCCTTTTAATTGCTTTAGGTTCCAACTTCCCCTCATTCACATGAACAAAGGCAGGGCAACTAAAAATTCTTAGGTAGTCATGCTTAAAAAGGTTGCCGACCATTTCTCTTCTGGCTTCTTAAAGTCTATTACTGAGGAGGGACTTCTATTAATCAAACAAGTTGCAGTCATAATAGCTTTTCCTTAGAAAGCCTTTAACATCTTTGCATTGGTAAGCATTCATCTAACCCTTTAAGTAGGATTCTATTTATTCTCTCAGCTATGCCATTCTGTTGTGGTGTTGATCTTACAGTTCTATGCCTTGCAATCCCATGCTCGGCATAAAACCCATCAAACTCTCTATTGAAAAACTCAAGGCCATTGTCAGTTCTTAGCAACTTAACCCTTTTGCTAATCTAATTATCAACCAAATCCTTCCAAGTCTTAAACGTATCAAACACTTGATCCTTACTTTTTAACACATAGACCCACAACTTCCTTGAATAATCATTAATCAAATTGAGAAAATACCTAGCAATTCTATGAGTAGCTGTCTGAGCTAGTCCTAATAGATCCGAGTGTATGTAGTTAAGAGTCCCCTTAGTTTTGTGCTCACCAGTACTAAACCTAACTATATGTGCTTTACCAAGCATACAATGTTCACAAAAATCTAGTGGTTGGAACCTATCCTCACCAAATGCCTTTTAACTAAATAACTCATTCAGGTTTTCTTACCTAGGTGTGGTAATCTAAGATGCCACAACTTAGTTTGCATATTCTCATCATCTACAGAAAATAATATATAACCACTTACAACTCCACCCTTTAGCACATAAACACCTTTGTGATTCTCTCCTCTTATTACCACTATGAAAACCTTTAATACTCTAAAAAACCCTTCGTCGATCCTGATGGAATACTCATTCTAGTCAAAAGTCCCTAATGAGATCAAGTTCCTCTTGAGGTCAGAAGCATACCTAACATTTGTCAACTTTTTCACTCACCCATCATACAACCTAAGTTTAATACTACCAATTCTCATCATCTGACAAACGACATCATTAACCATTACACCTTACCACCACTAATGGGTTGAAAATTTATAAACCAAGACTTATGTGGGCATGTATGAAAAGTACAACCAGAATCAAGAACCCATTATTTAGTATTCTTACCATTAGTAGCGACTAGAGTCTCTGCAATGTCTTATCTATCATCATCGGCAAGTGTAGCATCCGTTTTTTTCTTGTTTTGTGCCTTCTTTTTTAGATAGTCCTTTATGAAATGCCCTACTTTCTTGTCGCAATAACACTTCCTCAGAGTCCTGGACTTTGATCTCAAGCCCTTTTTCTTCCCATCTCTATATGAGGACTTTCTTCTTACAAATAAACTTTATGCATTATCCACAATTTACTTTCTTAATAAATTTGAGTTTAATGATTATTTTACATCGCTCATCACTCTGCCGTAGAAAAGTATATGAATAAAGCTCTCATAACTCTTAGGGAGTGAACTCAGCAAGATGATTACGTTATCTTCATCTTGTATCTTAATATTAATAGATTTAAGATCAATAATGATCTTGTTAAAGGCATCTATATGATCTTTTATCGGCGTCCCCTCAAACATGGACAACTGATACAACTTCTTCTTTATATGAATCTTTTAGCCAATGACTTCCGCATATAAAGAAAGTCAAGCTTCTTTTGAAGACTAATCATCTTCGTCTCACTTATTACTTCCCTCAGTACTTTATCGCTCAATGACATAACTATTGTACTATGAGTTCTTTCTTGAATGTCCTTTCTTTCTGCTTCAGTTTTGGATGACTCTGGTGTTTTCTCTTCTTCACTAAATGGAGCTGTAGTCTCCTCTAATGCCTAGCCTAACCGTTGGCTCACCAATATCGCCTTAAATTTCATCTTCTAGAAATTGAAGTAATTCGTTCCGTTGAATTTTTCTACCTCATACTTGGGTATGGCCATGTCTGCTTAAAACTGAGCTCTAATACAAGTTTTTTGAAGCGGAAGTAATCAAGCAAGCAATAAACCCAAATTATATAGTGCAATCCAAGCAATTAAGAAATCTAGAGAGAGAAAATAGAAGAACAACTCACAAAATTTACGTGGTTCAGTAACTTGTCTAAGTCCATGGTGGATCAAGATCACGTTATCTTATTATTAAATCACAAGGCACTCACAAAGTATGCCTTTTACAAGAAAGAACTCACTCTCTCTTGTAAACTTAGGGTTTCTCTCACTAAGAATCACAAAGAATACTATGATCACAAAGATATATTTACAAGTTGATAAAGGGCCTTTTTATAGGCTTTAGGACGACCTAAGTTATCCCTAAACGTATTAGAGTCATTTTAGGGAGTCCTAGAACAAGTGAAGATGAAATAAATCAAACCAAACGGAAAACTATTTCCCGCACTAGGAGCCGCGGCATTGGATGTCTCACACCTAGCGCTGGTTCCTTAGTGCCACGGCGCCCAACTCTAGGCACCGATTTCTCATTTCTTTCTCTTTTCATATTCGTCTTGCTTCCTCATGCATCCAACGCACCTGGCTTGTTCCCCAAATTATTTTACAATAACTTTTAATCAACTTTCTCACATCTTTTCTATCCTTAGATATATTATGATGCTTGTCAGTGTTGTAAAAGTCAGATTATTATTCTCTAGTCATCTGTTATTTGTTCAAAACCTCTTAAAATAATTTTCTTTTATTTATGAACTTCACTAAATATCCTATAATGGTTTTAAATATTATATGATTTTTGTTGACCACTTCTCTAAATATATCTAGTTTTATCCACTCAGGCAATAATCTGAGTGAATATCTAGGCCTTAAAATTTTTCTTGCAACTTAAGGCGTATTAAATCTCATTACTCTACCTTATTCATCTAAACATAATGACTATTTTGAAAAAGAACATCATCATATTGTTAAAATCGGCCTCACCCTATATTCTCTTGTATCAGTTTTAATAATATTTTTGTCCCATACCTTTGTCATTGCCATCTATCTTATTAATAGGATGCCTACTCCTCACTTACTCTTTCTTCACCGTATGAAAAGATTTTTGGCATATCACCCAATTATTCTAGACTTAAAAATATTTGAATGTTCGTGTTACCCATCGCTTTGACCCATAAACTTGATTCCCACTCTAAACCTTGTGTCTTTTTTGGATACTCACTCATCTAAATCAGTTATCTTTGTTTTGAACCATCTACATCTAAAATATTTGTCAATAGCCATGCATTTAAACTTGGTTTGAAACTGCTAAGTTGGTTTTTTTCATCAATTTCAAAGAAATAGTCCAGAACTATTCCCACCACTTTCAAACTTAGAGGAATTACCCTTCTTCTTATGAGATTAGATTAAAGAGAAGATCCTTAACCAAATTCAACCTTGCACCATAACCTTTTTGTGTAGTGGAATAGCTTGTATATCAAGCCAAAATAGCAAGAATTCAAAGCAAAAAATAAAGAGCACAACACAATCACTTACGTGGTTTAGCTAATTACCTACGTCCATGGTGGATCCAAGGATTTTAGCCTCTCATATTAACTTCTTAGAGATTTTTACAAGAAAAATCCAATGAAGAATCTTAAAAAAAACCTAAGATTTAGTATACCTTTACTCTACCACGAGTAATAAACACTCAAATGATGGTTCCACCTTAGCACACACAAACATTTAGTGTCTACTCTGTTCTTCTCTCTCTTAGAGTCTCTCTTAATGCTTGATTTCAACCTAAAAGATTTACAAGGGTTTATATAAAGGTTATTTCGTACCTATTAACCCTAATTCTTATTGAAGTAAGAGTTCACTTATTTTGAAAGTACAAAACTTCCCAAAACTTAGAAATCTAAAATAAAATGGACTTCTCCTACTCTGGCGCCTTGACGTTAGTATACTGATTTGGGCGCTGTGGCGCTCAGCCCTATCACCAGCTCCATGCTCTTTTTCGCTTCCTTCATGTCTTTGAGTTATATTTTGCTTCCCTTTTTGTGTCTCACACTCCCTATACTTCCTCATGTATGTCCCACACGTTCTAGACTTCTTGTGACTCTCCTATTTGATATTCATCTCAATTCTTGTCCAAACAAAATTTTGAATCACCAAATCTCTAATAACCCCTTCCTTGATTTAAAATCTTTCAAATAAAAAGCCTTCTAGATCTGATCTACATCAATACTCTATCACCTAGAGTTGAGTCTAGTTAAGTCTCTACCAAGACTTAACCTTCCCTAGTTTAGTGACTTTGGTCTCTAAAGGCATTCGTGCACCTTGCATAGGGTATGGATGCGTTGCACTCTTTTCTGACCCTCATCACCTAAGTAAGCACAATTTGGATGACCCCTAGTGGTCTGCATTATCCCAACACCCTGTATTGGGCCACTCATGGCCGTCTCAGTAAGCATATAGAGCCCTCCATTGTGCTTCTCACCTTCAAACCTTATAAAACCTTTCTCTACCCTCAGTTTTTTTTTTCACTCTAACCAAATACCTCTTCTCATTGAGCTTGCATAGGGATATCAAGTTTCTCCTCAGATTAGGAACATACCTTACACCGTGTAAGTTTTTAGTTTCTCCACCTTACATCATCTACCTTCTGTCACCAACTCTAATGATCTCATAAGTCATGTCATTCCCCATTAGAGCTTTACCTCTCTTGGATTTGTAGTTGGTAAACATCGATCTGTTAAGACACATAAGGATGATACACTCATCTTATTGAACTTTTCTATTTCTTTCTTGATTGCAGCTATGGTTTAAATACCCCTGATGTGTATTATATCTTAGCTTTGATACCAGATTCTTGAAAGAATCACCATTGTTCTTATAAGATTAGGTTAAAGTGAAGAACCCTAACTAAGTTCAACCTTGAACCCTAACGTCTTTATCCAATGGAATAACCTATAAATCAAGCAAAAATAGTAAGAATTCGAAGCAAAAATAAAGAGTACAACATAATCACTTACATGGTTCGGCCAATTGCCTACGTCCACGGTAGATCCAAGGATCCTACCTCTCTTATTAACTCTTTAGAGATTTTTACAAGGAAAACTCAATGAAGAACCCTCAAAATGACCTAATATCTAGTGTACACTTCCTTTACCACGAGCAATGAATACCCAAGTGATAGTTCCACCCTATCGTACGTAAGCACTTAGTGTCTACTCAGTTCTTCCCTCTCTTAAAGTCTCTCTTAATGCTTGATTTCAACCTAAAGGGTTTACGATGGTTTATATAGGGGTTATTTCGTGCTTACTAACCTTAATCCTTATTGGAGTAAGAGTTTACTTGTTTAGGAAGTCTAAAACTTTCCAAAACTCATAAATTTGAAACAAAAATGGACTCCTCCTGTTCTGGTGCCAAGACGCTGAGGCCCTGGCACCACAGTACTGGTTGCCTGGTACCGTGGCACTGGTATACTAATTTGAGAGCCGCGGTGCTCAACCTTGTCACTAGCGCTGCATTTTTTTCTCGCTTCCTTCTCATCTTTGAGTCCCGTTTTACTTTCCTTTTTGTGTTTCACACGCCCTAAACTTCCTCATACATGTCCCACATGTTCTAGAATTTTTGTGACTCTCTTCTTTAATATTCATTGAATAACAAGATTGTTAAATCACTAAATCTTCAATACTTGGTTTAAGTCAATAGCCATGCAATTAGACTTGTCAAACTAGTTATTCAACTCTTCTAAACCGATAAACCAATTTATGTGAATCAATATTTTTTTTTCAAATGTCTATTAATGGCTACTTTTTGGAAAATCTATAAATTGGGACCATTTTTCACTCAAACTGCCAATTATATCTTAGGAAAGATTTTGAGCTCTCTATTCTTACTTGATCATATACAATTCTAAGATTAAACTTGTGCATCTACTTGATAAGGGCATATTAATCATATATTTTCTCATGTTTTTATTTTGATATTTTATTATTTTATGACAATAAATAGCTATTTATGTGCATTATTATTATGTATAGGGACTTGAAAAAAATGCTTCCATCAGCACATTTGATCCATCATGAGAGAATAAGAAGCCCCATCAAGTCAACAACGTTAAATCAAGCGCTTCTTGGGAGCTACCCCAAGTAATTTTTATTTTTATGTTGTTTAATGTCTGCTAAATCAGCATGTCAAACACCTAAGGAAGGCAGCATGAGCATTTGCAAGCATCGAGAGCAAAGAACTGTATTCATACAACAACACTACATAGCTTACATTTCAATTACCAAGAAATTCTCTTACTCTCAATTCATTATTTTTTGACATTGGGGACAATTTCTAAATTAAGTTTGGTGGTGGAAAATACTTTCTTGTGTTTGTTTTGCTGCATAATTTGAGTGGTTATTTTTGTGGGTTAATGATTTTTAGTTAATTAGTTTTTTGTTAGGTTTTTTCTAAGATGATTATTAGTCTATAATAAGAAATAAAATACATGGCTGAATTTATTTTTTACAAATCCTTAGAGAATGATAAATGCTTGAGACAATTTTTGTTGTCTAAGTTTAGGAACAAGTTCGACTTTATTTATAATTATCATTTTTGAGCACTTTATAAGCATGAATAGTTATAATTATTACTTAAAGATACTTATGCTTTAGAGAGTACATTACAGTCTTAAAGACCGACACTCTAGAACTTGTTTTTAATTACCACTTGAGGTGAAATTCTAAGAAACACATGAATAGGAAAATGACATTAGGCCATCTTTGGACCGATTAAGCTTTTTTAGCCTACCTTAATTGCATATTTATCCCTAGTACCCTATTTTGAGCCTAATTACCTATTCTTTGGTGTAACCACATTACAAGTCCAAGACTTAAAAGTTACTTATCTAGAAATTTACTCAAAATACCATAAACTTTGCATTTGCTTAGAAATACTCTTGAAAAGAAAAGGTTGTGGTGATTTGAGAAAAACACGTTTGAGTGGTATTTGTCCATCTAAGTTTGGGGGTATTTAAAAAAAAAAGAAAAAGAAAATACCCTTAGCTTAAGAAAAAGAAGAAATTCATTACAAAATAAAGGTTGAAAAGAACGATGGAAAATACAATAAGTTTAGGGGAAAAGATAATACAAGGAAAAGAAATATCAAGAGGTTTCCAAGTAAAGTCTAAATGTTCATGGTATGACTTAACTCAAATTATTTATCCTTTTATCCCACCTTGACTTTAGCCTTATGTTACAAGCTAAGTAAAATTCTAAATAGATTCCTAGACATGTGATTTTCTACATTAGTGGAAAGTAGTAGTAAAGACAAGCCTATGGAAGTGTCATTATACAAATCAAATACCGAAACATCATCTCTCATGTACAAACTAAAGTATAAAGTAAATTAAAGTATGGTTTTAACTATTGCTTACTACTTACACACACACACATATGGTGATTATCTTTGAGGAAGAATAAGGGACCAAATGAAGATAATTAGAATTGTTAATAATTATTTATTTACCTTGAGGATTTGTGCCATTTAACCAGCTTTTTTAGACAACATTTTGATCATCTTACTAACTTAAGCATATTTTGTTTTGTTTTCTTTATTTGTTATTTGAGTCAATTATAACCTTTTGTTCTCTCTTGATTTTATTTTAGTGCTTGAGGACAAACAAGTGTTTAAGTTTGAGGAAAAGAATTGATATTTTCAAACTCAAATCAATCCCTATAAAAAGCCACTTATTCCCCAGCCTTTAGAGAACATCCAAGAACATCAAGAACACATAACACAAGTCTTAGAGAGTAATTGGAGCTTAACTGAAGTAGCCATAAAGAGAGATTCAAGGCATTTTTTTGGCATCAAGAGTTTCTTAGGCAGCGCAATCAAGATTAATTCGACATCTATATCGGTTTGTTATTGATTGTATCATAATTTCTTATTATTTATGTTGTTGTTCTCTTATAGCCTTGAACTAAATTTTCTTTCTAAGGTTAATACTTGAACTCAATATTTGTACTTAATTGCTATATCTTTTTAAATATTTAATAAACTTAGTTCTTTGTTATTCAAATTACTTGTTTGTAATGCTTTAATATATAGTGAATGAATTGGTAATATTTTGATAAACTTAGAAGAGGAATCACTATATTTAGACTTAGGTAATTTGATGCTTGATTGTAGAGTAATATTCAATGTTGCATATGCAAGTTTCAAATTATGATAGAAATATACCTAATTGGCATGTATGATTAATAAGACTTAATCTTAATGAATCTTAATTTATTACAAGTACCATAGGGATATAGGTATTTGGTAAATTAAAGTATACTTGTATGACCTTGGAAGAGGCTTGTGAATACATTAATGTCTTGATTAATAATAAAGATTAAGGGAATTAAATATTATAGGATTAATCATTAGAAAGCATATTAAGGGATAGTATTAACCCTATGTTTTCTCTATATTACTATCTTCTAAATCTCTTTACATTGTGTTATTGCTTTTATATTTTTTTATATTCATTCTTAGATTTTTATTTTTCTAAATAATTGCTAAAAATACATAATTTTAGTACTTAGTTAAAAAGAATATATTGTCCCTGTGGGTTCAACATCCGACTCTTTTGTCCTATTATTACTTGCATATGATAGTGTATACTTGTACTCAATTATAAGATATAGAAATATCGCATCACTACTCAAAAGGAGTTAATCTTATATTGTTTCTTTAGTTATTGTTGGATCTTGTTGAATTCGGAAACACTTAGGATGGAGGTATGATTTATTGAAAATTTTAAGGATTTGATGACTCCTTTTAAGACATCTTGTTGACTATTCTTGATTTGAGGATCATTTAGTGAAATTCTTTTCGCATTTAGCGTAAGCATGGATGTAGTCCTTATGGAAGATTGAGCCAGATAAAAATTGTGGAGTTTGCTTTCTTCTAACCTCACTTTTACTTTATATTGTTTATTTTATTGTCATTAGCATTAAAATTTGCATTTTTCATTAGTTTGTATAAGATGTGATAGAACTCAGTTTTCCCTTCTTTTGGTTGCCTAAACTTATATTTTATTTTTGTAATCACAAAGATTTAGCTTGTTAATCATGGTTTCCCTTTCTATTCCACTAATTTGTTTTTCCAATTACTTCGATGTAGTTAGTATGATGTTGCCAACTTGAATCTTATTCACCACATGTAGTTCATTGAATTTTAATTTGTGTGATTTTTTTTTTGTTTTAGTTTACACATAATATTGAGTATTAGGAAAATAAATTGACACGCGTCTTTATTATCTTAAATATGTGTATTATGGTTATGATACAATGTAGTACCATTTTAAGAATAAAACTTTTCCAAATGCATATACTTTGCTTTTAAAAGTCACAATGCTTTTGATAATATATTTTACGAAATGCTTATTTCTTCAACACAACAGAAGTAGATTGTTTTTTAAGTCGCATTTGTAAGAGAAAAAAGGGCCGAGAGTAATTAAACCCTCCTATTTTGAGCATTACCTACTTACTTTCTGATGTTTCATATTATTAAAAACAAACTCTCCTATTGTTACAAAAATTCTATTAAATTTGAACTTTTGTTGTCTTTTTACTAATATTTTAGTTAAATACTGTATGGAGAATGTGTATAACAAATGATACAACAAGAAAACTTTTAATGTCAAGGCTTGTTAGGCACGATCCTTAAAACTATTTCTACCCCCACAATAATATTAATCAAGGTGCAGTAAAGTTCGAATGGTAGGATAGTTCTAGGATTAAATGATGAATATAAGTTGTAAAGGTATACACCAAATACAACTTCTTTGGACAACAAATGAACTTTGAAAGTAATGGATGAGAGAAATTGTGATTAAAGATGAAGATGAGAAGTTATCTTCTTATATAAAGTGTGCATGCAGTATTTATAGAGTTAAATGCGTCTCTCTGGAGAGACATAACACCTCTTCAATAGGCCACACCCATTGGAAGGGGTAGATGACTCTAAAAGAATTCATCTTTTCAGGTCTGGGGCACCACAGCGCCCAAGCCTTCTACGACTTGGGCACTTTCCCTTCATTCCCTTTCTTTTCTTGGCTTTTTCTCTATACTATAATACTCTAAGTTACATTTGTTTATTTGAAAAACACTTATATATACAAAAAATCCCCCACATATTTCAAATAAATTAATATGAATCAAATCAAACTACATATCAAAGTAGAACTTAACTTATATAAATTGGTACTCTTCTAAGCTACGAACCAATTACTAATTAAGTAATTGTATTTTACAGGAACTAGGTGAAACTAAATTTCTATCAACTTTCACTCCTTTTGATGTTAAATGGAAGATTAAATGATCAAGTTAAATTCTCTAGAAACTTATTTTTATCCGCAGTTTAGCACTATTAATTATAATGTGCATTCTTGGTTTCATAAGTGCTCTAGAGATGCCTATATAGCTTTTATATGAATTGACCCAATTCCACACTCATATAGATGATACTCTATCAAGTGCGTCCTACAGGGCTTAATACACAACCAAGCTATAAAGTGTTATAGAGTTCATTAAGAGTATTACTTTTATCTATTACAGATGCACTACCTTGCTATAAGGAGGGACTCACAAAATACAATCAATAGTACAATAAGACAACAAATAACTTATTCTTACCCTTATAAACTTACTTCAATGGGATTGCAATCACATAGGTAGAGTTACCATCACTCTTATCTAATGCAGAAATCTTATCTCTCTCGAATGTATGTTCTACTAATATCTTATTTAGTGACTTTGTCAGAGGATTGACCAAGTTCATTTCTGACCTCATATAATCTATGCTCCCACTCCAGATTCTAGTAGTTGCTTAATAATGTTATGTCTTAGACTAATATGTTTACTTTTTCCATTATAAATCTTACTTTTTACTCTAATAATGGCTGTTAGGTATTCATAATTTATAGAAATTATTGTATAAGGGTGAATACTAATGCGAAGATTACATATGAGTGTTCTTAACCACTTAGCCTCAGAACAAGCTTTTTCTAAGGCTGTTGTAGTAACCAGTATCCACGACTGGTAAGAATAAGTATTTATATATGTATAAATATACGTATTTTATTTGTATGTTGGTGATACTTGAATTATATATTGTTATTAGTAATATTTTTATAGGTTAAGGATATACGATTAGTATTGGGTTTATTTGTATGACTTTAGATTTATTTTAGGGACCAAATTGTTATACTTTGAAAGTTTTTGGGGCAAATTCGTAAATATCAAAAATTAGTCTCTTAGTATAAAAATACACTTTTAAACCCTAATTTACCATTTTTAGGTCGAGCTACCCATTTTAAGAGAGAGAAGAGAGAAATAGAGGAGAGAGAAAGAGGAGAAGAAGAAGAAAAAGAAGAAGAAATTGGAAATTTGAATTTCAAGAGGTATATCATACGTATTTCTCAATTTATTGGTATTAATTAAGTTAATTCCTTTAAGTTTTGATTTCTGAAAATATTTATAATTGAGGATTTGTTGTGTATTTCGTAAGATCATATGAGAATTGATGATGATCTATAAGATAGTTTGATAAATCATGATGAATTATGAAATTTCTGCTGGATAACCTCTTGATCTAGGAATTTTATAAATTGTTCTGATTCGATTCTGGTTTTAAATTTTGAGTATATGAAATTAGACATGTTTAGGATCATCTGAGACTTTGAATCGACTGAAAATCTCGGAAATTGAATTTGTAGTGAATTTACCAAAATGACCCTGGAATTCTGGAAATTTCCTGTGTAAACAGTATGATACAGTGGAAAATAATTTTTGATCTGCTGAATGATCTTTAAAAATTACGAATTTGTGGAATATGATAATTTTATATGTCTAATATGATATACTCGGAATTGAGAATTTGGATCAATGTGGTTGAAGTGTTATGAATTTCTAAAGTGTATCAGCTCATTGTAGTATTTGATTAACAGATTTTTAAAGTTATGAAATAAAATAGTTTTAAAATACTTTTGGCAGTTATTTGGAAGCAAAATATTTATCATGGACTGAGATATGTGTCAAGCGTAATTATGTGGTAGTTTTATAATTTTTGAGTTAGTATATGATTTTATAAAATTGGGAGATTGAATACTGTTCAGTAAGTATCTTGATCCTGTCAGGTTTGTAGTTTGGATTCGATGGTGTGTATGGAATGGATTGTGTAAGAATTTTGATATAATATTCATATATAAGAAGTATATATGAGTCAAGAATGATATATTCTGATTTCGGAGTAATTGGACATCATTTGATGTATTAGAAATTTTTGTTAAGTGTAAGTGGTCAGAATGACAGGTTTTGAGAAACCAAATATTTAGACCAATTTGATGTGATAAATGCATTGTGTATAATTTTGTAAGCTATTTAAAGTATTTTGTGTGAATTGTGAGGCTTATGAAAGGATTAATCTCCATTGATAGGTTAAGGAGATTTAAGCCTTGTAGCTGAAAGTGTTAAGAGGTAAGTATACTAGACTTTTTACTGAAATCACAATAAACATAGTAATTGTTTTGTATGATTTTGCAAATGGGATTAAGAATATGTTTATGTTATGTCAAAGTATATTTTGATATGAAATATGAATATATGTTTCTGAATGTGAGCATTGACATTGAGCATGGACATACATGTGTTTTTGTAAGTGAGCTTTCAAAATAAGATGTGTTTAATAAAGAAAGCTTTTGAAGTGTAATATGTCCATGAGAAATATTTTGTGTTTTGAGGGTACTTGAACTCACTGTTAACTTAGTAGGCATTTTATGTGATTTGTGGAGCCTTTATGTGTGGCCTTTCCTTCGGAATTGGTATATGTTATGTGTTCCGTATGTAGGGAGGATCCTATTGGTACCTAAAGGAAGAGTGAGTCATCACATTCGTGTGGTGGCGTATTGGTGCATGTGAGAGGACTCACCGATGATTAGGGTGAGGGTTTGGCTTTTACCTTCGGGCATAAGCATTATATATGTGTTATTCAAGACCTCACTTGTACTATTCTTCTCATACGGTATGTCACCTACGAGTGACATTTGGCTCATTATGTGATATGTGATATGTAAGTCCTACTAAGTAGTAGTTGAGTGATGGTATTCCTATTATGTATTTTGAAAGAATGTGTAAGCGCTTACATGATATGTGATTTGATAAGATTATGATTTTGATTGATCACAGCATATCATACATATGCATTGTGTACATATATGTATTTGTATTTGATATATGAAAAATTAGTATGCTTACTGAGTTTTATACTCATTATAGTTTATGGTGATTTCAGGTAAATAAGGTGCATGTGTGCTTAGCGGATTTGGCAAGGCTTCTGCTGTTCCTTGGGTTCCCTAAGTTGCTAGGATGTTGTGTGTTTCATTTGGGGACACGTGGGATAGGATATTTGGTTTGTCCCTATTGAATAAATACTTATGTATTATTTCATTGTGTGTGGATTGGATTTGGTTAAGTTTTATAAAGTGTGGTTATTGAATAATTTTAAGTAAGAATTTGCAATGGATATATTCTGGGCTCCCGGTAACAAAGTTGCTACTGGTGACGTAGTAGAGTGTTAATCTCTAAGAAAACTCTGCGTATCTCCGGTTTAATAATTGTCCCAGTCATAATTCAATTGCTATAATTCTGAAAGAAATTGAAATGAATGTTTAAATATTCTCAAGAGAAGTTTATATTTATATGTTAGGTTATGGTTAATTTTAGTGTTGAACTTACTAACAACTTGCTAAGGATTTCTATGTTGAATGAAAGTTGAAAATTTTGTGTAATATCATTTATGAGTGCACATGCAGTGAATGAATGTAAGTGATGTCGTGTGTCGGATCTTTTGGGTCTGGGGCGTGACAGCTGTCAATTCCAATTCTATGATAGATTGTGCTATACAAGTATGTTTAGTGGATCTAACATATGGCTCATCTACCCAAGGTCAACACATATCTACTAGTAGACTTCACCTCATTGGATTTAGATATCCAATTAGTATCACAATAACTTTCTATCATAGGTTATGATTTACCATATTAAAGTACATAAGGTTTAGTGCCTATAAAATATTTTGCAAAGCTATTCAAGGCGCTCCAATGCTTTTTTCTCTCTCTAGATTTTAAGTATACTTACTTAGTCTCCCTATAGCATATATTATATCAGGCTTAGTATTATTCGTCAAGTACATGAGACTACCAATGATCTGTGCATAACAGTTCTGATTGTCACTATGCTTAATATTCTTTCAAAGTTTAACACTAGCATTATACGGTGTTGCCACCGGTTTACATGTTATGTACCAAAACCTCTTTAGAACCTTATCCATATAGTGCTTTTGTAATAAAGTGAGACCATTAGATTTTCTCATAATCTTTATCCTAAGAATGACATCAACTTCTCCATATCCTCCATATCAAACATAGTTGACAGAAACCTTTTAGTCTCATCTAATACTTTCATACTAGGATTGAATTTGAACATGTCATCCACATAAAGACATATGATGACATAATTATTAATATCAAAGATTTTATAGTATACACATTTATCAGAATCATATATAATAAAACCATTTGATGCTAAAGTGTTGCCAAACTTTTCATGCCACTGTATGGTACTTATTTCAAGCCCTACAAAGACTTCACTAATTTACATACTTTACGCTCTGTACTAACTCTAACAAAACTCTTTCGATTGTTCCATGTAAATTTTCTCTTCTAAATCTCCATTTAGAAAGGCAGTTTTTACATCCATTTAATTTATGAACAAATTATATATTGCAGCTAATGTAGTCAAAATTCTAATGGATGTAATCATAGTTACAAGAGCATAAGTATCAAAATAATCTAAGTCTTTCTTTTGAGTGAACCCTTTGGCAACCAATCTTACTTTATACTTTTTAATTATCCCATCAGCCCTTATCTTATTTTTGAAGATCCATTAACAACTAATGGGCTTAATACCCGGAGGCAAATCAATAAATTACTACACATGATTACTTATGATTGAGTTGATTTTATCATTAATTGTCTCACTCCATAAAAGAGCATCATGAGAAGTCATAGCCTCACTATATGTTTTAGGGTCCTTTTTCATAAGAAAAATATAAAAGACATTACCAAAATTAGTGACTTTCCTCATTTTCTTACTTCTTTTAAGTTCATTATTGGAGTTTTTCGAAGGGTCATCATTAACCTTTATATAAGTTACATTTTTCTCTATGTTGGTTTTCTTAGGAAAAATTAATTCAAAGAATTCTGCATTTTTAGATTCTATTATGTTATTTGCTTCAAACAACCCTATAGTATCCTCTAATACCAAGAATCTATATACAACGTTATTCTGGGTATAACCTATAAACATACAATCAATTATTTTAGGTCTCATCATTTTTCTTTTAGGATTAGGAATAAAAACCTTTGCAAGACACTCCCACAGTTTGAGGTATGAAAGGTTAGGTGCATAACCTTTCCATAACTCATATGGTGTAATTATCGTTCTCTTATAGGAAATTCAATTTTGTATATAGCAAGCAGTCAACATTCCTTTCTCCCACATATTCATAAGTGCCCCATAATTAATTAACATGCAATTTATTATGTCTTTCAATGTTTTATTTTTTCTTTCAGCCACCTAATTAGAGTTATGTGAATATGGAGGTGTAACTTTATGTATAATTCCTTTGTCTTCACAATAGAAACTAAACAAGTTAGACATACACTCTCTTCGTCTATCAGTTCTTAATCTTTTTATTTTCCTACCAACTTAATTTTCAACTTCTTATTTATAACTTAAGAAATTTGTATATGAGTCATCCTTATTTCTTAACAAATATACCTTAGTATTTTTTGAGAAATCATCTATAAATGTTATGTAAAATATTTTTCCTTCTCTAGTCATGATATCCTTAAGATCACCTGGGTCACTATAAATCAAACAAAGTAATTCAAGTTCTCTAAGAGTTATAGGTTTAAAACTTTTCTTAGTGGACTTTCCTTCCACAAATACATCACATTGATGTATTTCATCTAAACTCATGTTAAAAAGTAAACAAACTTTTTTCATCTTTCTCAAATAAAGATAATTCATGTGACCTAGTCTATCATGTCATAAATTTAAAGAATGAACAATATAAACTGAAATAGCATTTTTATTGATTGAAAGATCAAGTACATTGAGTTTGAACAATTCATTGGATGAATATCCCTTTCCAACAAATGTTCCGCCCTTGGTCATTATAACTTTGTCCTCTTTAAAGGAGACTTTTATATTTTTCTTTCCTAGCATAAATATAAAAACAAGATTGTATCTAATGTTTAGAACATGAAGTATGTTATTCAATACAAGAGACTTCCCAGTTGTCAATTTGAAAAACAAATTCTCTTTCCTCATTACCGGTGCAGAATGAAAATCACCAAGATAAATTTGTTCTTCTCCATCTCTCACTTGAACACACTCATAAAATGCACTCTTGTCACCACATATATGCCTAATGGCTCCAGAGTCAATCACCCATTCTTTGTTGCCACTTGTAACCATATTCACTTGGGAAACAACCGTTGCAATAGTTACATCATCTCCCTCAACTAAATTGGCCTTAAGAATTTGTTGTTTCCCTTTTTGTTTCTATACTTACACTGATATGCAAAATGTCCAACCTTTCTACAAGCATAATACTTACCTTTCTTTTTGAATGAGGCCTTTTTTTCCTTAAAATAAAAGTTGTTTATAAATTCTAGATGTTTTTTTATCATGATTATCACCCTCAACCAAATTGACCCTATAAACTATTTGTTTGGCCTTTTTTAAGTTCTCCAGTTAGTGATTTTTTTTTTCTATTTTTATATGCATAATAGAATCCTCCAACGTTATGTTTTTTTCTTTTGTGCTTGTTGCTTTTTTTCTAATCTTTTCAAAATTCAAGTAATGTTTTCTATCAAGTAACCAACCACAAAGGGTTTAAGAGAACTATTCCTTCTTTTTTTAAAAGTCATTGATTAGAATGTCAAAATTATGTATTTGTATTGTAACTGCTTTTCCTTCAGACATTTTAAAGTCTAAAAAACTTTGCTATTATATATTTTTGGGCACCAACATCTTCTATAACATACTTTTTCTTAAGTTATACCCAAATCTCATGTGCATCTTTATAGTGGAGTACACATCATATAGTTAATTAGATAATGTATGTAAGATTGTATTTCTACATACCTTATTTGTTTTGCTCCATTTTAAAAACCTTATAATTTTTTGCAGTAGCCTCTAGAGGAGTGAGTGTCAAATATTCAACCAAACCCATAACATCTAATGTCTCGAATACCCAGTCTTGCCATCTCTTGAAATGCTTCCTACTGAATAATGGTATCTTTATAGCCTCAACAAGCAGGAATCACTTGTAGTATCCATGTAGAGAAATAGTTTTATGATTGTTAGTTAGAATATTGTATGAGGAATGTTTATAGCAAAGGATACAACAAGTAAACTTTTAATGTCAAAGCGTGCTAGGCACTATCCTTAAAGCTATTTCTGCCCCATAATAATGTTAACTAAGGCGCAATAGGGTTTTAATAGTAGGATAGTTTCAAGATTCAATGACAAATATAAGTTGTAAAGGTACACATTAAATACAACTTCCTTGGACAACAAGTGAACTTTGAAAGTAGTTGATGAGAACAGAGAAATTGTGATTAAAGATGAAGAAGATAAGTTATCTTCTTAAATAAAATGTGTCTGTTGTATGCATCCCTTCAACAACCCATGTTGAGCCACTTATAATATTGCCATCAAGCACATAAAGCTCCTTGTGCTTTACACTATCATTACTACTATAGATCATCTCTTTACTTCCAATATTCTTATTTCTACTTAAATGAATATCCCTCTTGATCTAACACTCTTAGGGATGTTAAGTTCCTTCTAACTCCAAGAATATGCCTTACACTATGCAACCCCCTAATCTTTCCATCATGTATCCTCATCCTAACATTATAAATCCCTATGACTCGACACGTCATATCATTCCCCATTAGTATTTTTCTTCCCTTAATGTATTTATAATTGGTAAATAAGAAAGTTTTCAGACACACATGGTAACTATAACTAGAATCAAGTATCCATCTACTAGCATACTTCTTACCATAAGTTATCAATGACTCTGCAATTTTCAAGTCTTCTTCACAGACTATATTGCAGCTCTTCCACATTTTTTGGCTTTTTTTCCAAGAAATATCTCTTCAAGTGCTCCTCTTTATTATAAAAATAACATTTCTTGGAGCTGCATTCATTGATTATTTTTATCATTTTATCTTCTTACAACTAAACTAGTTGTACTATCATATTCTGATCTTTTTTTCTAATTCTTTAGAGTTTAACAAGGCTTTAACATCAGTCATCATTAAAGCCTTCTTATCATACATGAGTATGTCTATGAAGTGCTCATAACTTAGAAGTAGAGAGCACAATAAAATTATTGTCTTATCTTCATCCCTAATCTTGATGTCTATCATCTTAAGATCAATGATAATCTTATTGAAGGCATCTATATGGTCTTTCATTGAAGTTTCCTCAACTATAGACAACTGATATTTTTTTTTTAGCATACAGACGATTCAACAAGGAGTTTGTCATGTATATAGCACCAAGTTACTTCCAAAGACCTTATGTCATCTTTTCTCCAACCACATCCCTCAGACCTTCATCACTCAAAGATAGTACTATAGTACTATAGGCCTTTTCTTTGAATGGTTTCCCTATTTGCCTCAGATCTAGATTTTTTCAGTCTATTTTCTTCATTGGTTGTTACTTAAGTTTTCTTTAGGGTTGAATCTAATCCTTGACTCACCACTAGAGCCATAATCTTCACTTTCCACATTGAGGTCATTCTACCTATTAAATTTTATTATCTCATGTTTGTGAGTTGCCATAGTTAACCAATCTATGCTCTGATACCAGTTTATGTAGAGTTTTTAGCATGGACTCCAAAAAGCCTTTAGTGCCCTCTGAAAGTCTTTTAATCACGAGCAGCTAAGAACAATAAAGATCATATAATAAAAGAGATAAAAACATTAAGCAACTAAAGAAATCACACAATAAATATACATGGTTCGGTAAACTGTTTACATCTACAGTGGATCTTAGGATCCTAACTTCTTTTATTCTATTTTTTTGTATACAAAGAACCCCTACAAGAGATATAAGGAATACCCAAATGCCCAACAGCTCTTAAAGATCTATACCACACTTAAGTGTGACCTAAGCTCTCTATTCTCTCTCTTATTGATGAGTTAATGATTTGATGATTAATTAATTATAAGGGGGTATAAAGGTTTATATAGTGTTAATACCGACCTAAAAATCCTAAACCTAGTTGGAATAAGAGTCCACATATGTATAAAATTAAAGACCGACTTAAACATACAATTAGAACCAAAATAGGACGTTTCTATACAAGTAGCAACGGCATCGATGAGCTAGCACCGTAGTGCCCAGCATATTATTTCTAGTGCTGCAGCACTGATATCCTAGTGTCGCGGCACCCACACCTAGGCTTTTCCCTTTACTTGTGTTTTACGCCTCTTCTCACTTCTGGCTTTCAGTTTTTCACCTCATTTGTCCGTCCATTGCGTTATTAACCACGTGTCGACTCTTCCTTGGTTTCTAACTCAAAATTTAATTAATCATTAATTTTGAATCACTAAATTCTAACAATAACCATCTAATCTGCAACCTTTATTATGAGGGGCGAATAATGGAAATGGTCTATGACCTCTATATTCAGAATATTTGATCTCCAAATTAAGGCAGTTTACCCTCGATACATACTATAAAAATATGTCACTGAATGATGATTAATTTTTAATATGACATAATCTATCACAAAATATTGAATCTTAAAGTTAAAGGATAACCAGACCTAGTTAAAGGATACTTGATTCATTAGCGTCTTTGAAAAGTAAAGAATAAATGGTCGTATGAGTCTGGATCCACCATATTAGATCATCATAATTTAAATTGATATTCGCCAAAGAATCAGCAATATGGTTATTCTCCCAAAAATTATGAATAAAGTGAAACTACATACAAGATAAATAATCTCTATAGTTCATCCACCTTGTGTAAAGCGGCCAAGAAGGGAGCAACTTACTATTTGAGAGCAAGTTAATCACTACTGGTGAATTAGCTAATCTTAAAGTTATGGAATAGAGTCTATGATAAGTTACAAGACTAGAATCTAGGATAAACTACAAGACTAAAAGATATCATCTTCCTAGATAAAGTACATATCTGATCAAGTTACAAACTCAAAAGTTAGATAGTATATGATACATTTGCTTTATCTAAATATTCTTAAGTGTATATAAACTCAAGAATATATAAATGAATATTCAATTCTTTACAGCAACTAAAACATGCTCATACATATTCATATTCTATCTTAGTATCAGAGCCAAATTCGATGGGCATATCAGACAGTGGTATAACCTTTAGTGTTTCTAACACATTTGATAACAATGCCACAAACATTATTATACTATCAAATCACATCACAACTCTGAATTTGATAAGCAGAACTACCTCATCAGGGAGTCACAGATACTTTCTGCCATCCGAGGACATAATCTTGAGAGCTGTATCAATGGCACCAAAGCCAAACTAGATTCAATTATAATCATTACAGATAAAGATGACAACATCATCACTGAACCAAATCCTGAGTTTGCTATGTGGATGAAGCAGGATCAACACCTACTTAGTTGGCTATTGTCTATAATTACATAAGGAATTTTAGGTACAGTTATCAATTGCACAACCTCACATGAATTATTGACAACTATTGAAAATTTATTTTCATCTTAATCCAAGGCAAGAGTCCTCCAACTATGTATACAGTTACAAACCACAAAGAAATGTGGTATGTCAATAATTGACTTTTTTGCTAAAATAAAAACCATAGTAGACTGTTTAGCTGTAGCTAGAAATGTCAGCAATAGAAAATAAAAACCATTTTCTAGCTGCTGCTAGAAAATGCTATCAGAGATAATAATCCGATTATATATATATTAGTTGGCTTTGGCTGAGATTTTGATTCAATTATTATGAATATTACTTCTCGAAATAAGTTACCACCTCTTCAAGAGGTATGCTATATTACTAAATCAAGAAAGCAGAATTGATCAGCTTTCAAAGCAAGCCAATCTAGAAATGTCAGCAGGACAACATAGCCCCTCACCTCACTTTGCTCAAAACTTACGGCAAACAAAGAATAATGTTGACAGAATAATGTTTAACAATAAATGTGGCTATATGAATCGAGGAAGGGGTTGAGGAAAGCCTTAAAAAAATATCAAGAACTCAAATAGTTTCAACAACAAACCAATCTGCTAAATCTGTAGGAAAGTTGGACATACAGTGTAAATTACTAGCGTCGATTTGATAACAGCTACACTGGCCAGCAAAACACAAACCAACCTCTCCCACAACCTATCTAACAGCATTAGAGTTCAACACTGATACAAAATAGAATGTAAATAATAGACCAACAAACCATATGACAAATAAAGTTAGCAACCTGCAGAACAGAGATGACTATAAAAGGACTTAGAAAGTGACAATTATAAATAGTAAAAAACTTTACATTACACACTTTGGAACTGTTATTTTACTTGCACAAACACACAGAATCTTACACCTCAAGAACACTTTATGTTTGCCTAAAATAACAAAGAACTTAATAAGTGTGTCTAAACTTTTATCTGACAACAGTGTGTTCATTGAATTTCACGAAAAGTCTTGGCTTGTAAAGGACAAGATGCAGGGACAAATAATGATGGAAGGTATTGCTAAGAATGGACTCTATCAACTACAAGTGAAGAAAGATTCTCTCTCTTAAATGCACAATAAAATAGTATAGACTGCAAAGGTTAATAATAGTCCCAATTTAGGAATAAGCTCAAGTCTTGAGTCTAAATTAGGCAATAAGAAGTTCTTTAATCAATTTTTATTGCTTCACAAGAAACTTGAACATCCAAACTTGAATGTATTGAAGCAGATACTGAAAGATTGTAAAAATTCTCCTCAATCAATAAAAATCAGCTATTATCCTTTACAAATCTTAATTTTTGTTCACATTGTCAATATGGGATGGCTCATAAACTTCACTTTAGTACTTCAAGCACGAAAACCAGTTACTATATCACTTCCTAAATCATTAAAATTAATCCATACAGATTTATGGGGACCAACAACCATAAAAATAAATCAAGGGTACAATTACTATATCAATTTTTTAAATGATCACACTAGATTTACTTGGGTCTATCTCTTAACAACTAAGTTTGAAACTTTTTTTATTTTTGTCTAATTCAATCTTTGTTGAAAGGAAATTTGGCACCAATATTAAATATGTTTAATTTAATTAAGGTGGGGAGTTCATACCTCTCTTTCAATTCCTTTAACAACAAGGAATCCAGATTAGACATCCTTGCCCACACACTCACCACCAAAATAGAAAAATAGAAAGGAAATATAGACATCTTATAGAAACGGCTCTTACTTTATTGTCACAAGCTAACTTGCCAACTCAATTTTGGAGGAAAGTTGTACAAACAGCAGCTTATCTAAATAACCAATTGCCAACACCTATTCTTGAAAATATATAACCATTTCAAAAATATTATCACAGGAAACTTGATTACACATATCTTAAGGTGTTTGGCTACACATGTTACCTTTTCTTGAGACCCTACAACAGAACCAAACTAGAATTTAGAACCACCAATTGTGTATTTGTCGGTTACAGCTTACTTCATAAAGGTTATAAGTGCCTTAGTAAATCTAGGAGACTCTACATTGCCAAAAATGTTATCTTCCATGAGATTGAATTTCCTTTCCTTCTCAACCCTAAATTTGGTCAAAAATAAGCTTCTTTTTTCATACTTAATCAGCTTGTTATAGCACAATATTTATTTCCTCCGTTAGTAAGTGCATCAAGAGAAGAATTCTTACATGTAGAAGATAAGGACAATTTAAAGACAGTATCTTTTGCAATGCACACTCCTTTTTCTAGTTCTGGAAATTTACTTAATTCTAATTCTTTCATTGATTTTGATTTACCTAATTCAGTAATACTGTAAGAGAATATCTCAAAACCTACATCTGAATCACAAAATCTTAAACCTAGGCACAACTCATCTGTCACTAATATACAAATAAACACCTTAAGCCCATCACAACTCACAACCTCTACTCATCCCATGATCACAAAAGCGAAGGTTGGCATCTTTAAACTAAAAACATACCTAAGTATTACCAAGCTTTCTGTCACTGTCTCACTTTCTGAGCCATCTTCTATTCAAGAAGCATTAAAAGCTGAGAACTGGAAGCAGACTATAAAAGCTAAATTTTAAGCTTTATAGGTAAATAACGCTTGGGGATTAGTTCCATATTCTAGAAATTAGAAAATTATTGGTAACAAATGGGTATTTAAGGTAAAATATAAACCTAATTGGACAGAGAAAAGACTCAAAGCAAGATTAATAGCTAAGGGTTTCATTAAGTTTCTACCATAGACTACTTTGAAACATATAGTTTTGTGGAACACCTATAGTGATAGTTGTTCTAAGCTTAGCTGTTCAAAAAGGATGGGATGTAACACAATTAAATGTCAACAACGCATTTCTAAATGGTGAACTTTAAGAGACATTTCTTATGGCTCAATTAGAGGGTTTCATTGATCCTTCTTATGTATACTGCTTGAAGAAACCTCTTTATGGGTTGAAACAATCCCATCGAGCTTGGTTTGAAAAACTAAAGCATGTTTTACTCAGCTGAGGTTTCAATAATGTAAGATCTAATCCTACTCTCTTTATTCAATATAGTCACTCAATTATTACAAATGTATTTGATAGGGGTGTAACTGCACTAGTAGATTTACAACTCAAAACTTGAGTTTTACTCTAAATTATGAATATTTGGCTTTTAATTGTGTTTTGATCATAAATAGATGTTTGAGGGAAAATGTGATGATTCGAAACAAACGGGAGGTGAAATGGATGTGAAACGATAAAGTTGAGCTTAAAATACGAGACCCAACAAACTCAGGCCTAAGCCCTGCAACACTAGGGTAGAAAGTTCGACGCCATGACGCCCAACCTCAATGTCATAGTGTAAGACTATAGTGGATCCCACCAACCCTTTGGTCCATCAATGGGACCCCAAAGCCACTAACGCACCACCAATAGCCCTCGCAACCAATGTTGAACCTGGGATCTCATCCCTTATAGGCCTTTAAGGTTCGATGGTGGCAAGATCTGGTCTAAATGAGTTTAGATCAGTGCTAAGAATTAGTAACACTGAGAGTTATAAATGCTAAAAGTTGGTACTGATAAGAGTTATTAAGTTATAAAAGTCAGCGATATCTAAAGAGATAGAGTCTTGTCTGAAGACAAAGACCTGAAAATATATTAGTAATGACGTAGTTGCAAAAAGTTACAAATAGTGCTATGAAATGTCATTATGCAAATATGTTATTAAATATTATGTTCCTGATCTATCTTCACCGATACTGGTCTATCAGTGAATACCTTAATAAATATATAGATCGGTGTATGTCTATATCTAGATAGTCCAGATGGTTAGTTTTAGCAAACTATGAGTTTAGTGGAAGCTCGTATAGAGATACAAATATTCAGTAAGGACTGAATACTTAACAGACTCACAAAGATCTCCAATAAACATCCCATAAAATCGCCAATAGAGGGTCTTTTGAGTTAAATAGTATTCGTGGTCCTTTGACCTGAGTGCCACGATAGGATTATGAGTGATCCACCATACTTTGGTTCCACACATGTTAGAAATCTTTCATGGTCTGACCGCTGGGTGCTAATGCTCATAAAGTTTGGTGTGCATAGATATGGGATCCATCGACTCATTTGGGTGAGTATTATATCCTAATGCTCTAAGATTATATTTCAAAAAGTCTTATGGCCATAAGCAGTAATTCCTGGGAAAAGAGTTTAACCCTAGGGATAAATAATATTACAAAAGTGTTTGAGAATATTATTTATTGAAATACAATTCTAGAGATAAGTTTTCAGTCAGGCATATAGAGATTTGATGGTGTTGATCTATATCTCCGCTCTACCCGAATATAAATGATGGAGGGATTATATGAATATGTTATAAGCTCAACTTGTATGGTCTAACGCGCTGCTTTGTAATATCCGTAACGTGTGTGTGGGACATCATTCACGGACGTATGTAGGAGTTCCATATGACAATTCAGGCGTGGACCTAGAGAGTCTCACAATATGAAGTGTACTCGTTGTGCATTGGGGCAGCATAATGGATCGAATAGTTCCATCCTAGAAATTTTAGCAAACCAAAAATATATTTTAGGGTTTCTCGGGTTGTGCACTTGTCTAGACTTAAATGTTAAGTATATCATTTAATTAGTTGACAATAGTTGTTAACTAATTAGAAGTTAGCAAGTGGCGCAATTTTATTTCATGAATTATTTTACCATGAATTCACTAATTAATCATGTTAGTAAAATCAAATAAGGTAAATATTAATTATTCAAATAGTTTTTGAATAATTAAATAAATATTATTTAAATAAATAAAATATGATTTTATTTATTTGTTATTTTATTCCTAAATAGAAGACATACATAATTTGAGAAACATAAATTAAATTAAGTGGAGTACTATTTTGTGATTAATGGTTAATTTTATTAAACTATTAAAATGGCCATAAAAAATTATTTTGATAGTTAGCCACTTAATCTAATTTTGGTGGAGTACTTGTGAAGTGTTGAGAGCACTAAAAATGGTTGACTTTCATTTGTGTTAACTAATATGAATCAATTTTGTGCATAGAGATGAGAGGAAAAAGAAGAGTTGGTTTTGAGAGAGTTTTTCATTAAAAAAAAAGACTTGTGAGAAAAACTAAAGAGAAAGAAAAACAAATTCTTCTTATTTTTCTTTCAAGTAATATAAATCTAATTACTGGAGATTAAATTGTTACTATTCTAGATTCACAATCCCACCAGATTGTTGTGAACTAGAATTGAACAAAAATGCACTTCAAGGTGAGCTCAAAGTTGGAGCAAAGAAATTCAAATTTGAAATCTTCACCGGAGGTCTTCAAATGTATGTTTTCTATATTCTTAAGTTGTTAAGAATTGAAGTACATGTGTATATATTGATTACATGATAAATTCCGCTGTAAAATTCGTGTATTATGATACATGTGTTTATTTTTCAATATGTACACAATCACATGAATACACCTTAAAATACGTTAACACATAGCACCCAAAGGAAAAACATCAAACTTTGCATTTCAGTTTTAAGTGATGTGATGCTTAGCCCCCAGTGCCGCTGCGCGCATGTGACAACAAAAACACCTTTCTAAATGTCCTATTTTGACTTAGATTCGAAGGCTTTCAACTAACGGATTTTTTAAAACTATAAGAGAACTCTTTTTAGAGCCAAAACAGAGACGTTTTGAGAGGCAAAACTTAAAGAAATAATTCACAGCACAAATCAAGATATTAAAGCCTAGATTGAAGATTCAAGTTCAAGATTCAAGCTTCAAGTCAATGAAAAGAGAGAAACAACTCAATGCATCTTCTTGATTAGTTTTTCTTCTCTTTTCTTATCATTATGTTCTTGTTCTTGCTATTATTCATAATTGGTTTAATACTCTTGATTTAGTGATGAACTAAACTTATTTTATCTAGGTTAGACTTTTGAACCTAGTATTTAGTTAGATTTTGTTAATTCTTAGTTTATGAACTTAATACATACAATTGATTCATTCTATCTTGAGTTCATTCTTTTATTATATCTAGCAAATATTATGAATGATTGAGGAACCATGATGAACTCGATGGATGAATTCATTTGTTTAGCCTATGATAGTTTGATGCATGATCATAGGATAACAACTATGAGTTCTATGTAGGATAGACATATACCTAGATGGTCTGTATGGTATGATTTAAACTTGATCTTAATGAATTACATTCTATTCTTATTACCATAGATATATAGGTAATTGTTAGAATACATAATATAGTCACTCAACCATCGACAGAGGATTGTGATGAGATTAGAGTCTAGCCAATTAATTTGTGTTATGGGATTAACTAAGAGGCTAATGAATCTAATGAAATATTATAGGATGAATCAAAACCCTAGATTGTTATTATTAGTGAATTCATCTCTTTGTTTATCATTGGTAAATATTAGGTTTAGTTTAAATTGATAGAACTAGGTAAATTAAATTTCATATTTTGATTTAACTAGATAAAAGTTAAGTAGACATAATTTTAGTAATTGATTGATAGAATTAGATCAGATAGTTCATGTAGAAACGATATTTGAACTTAAAATCATATATTACTTGATACGATAGCGTGTGCTTGCGTTTAACTATTGTAGCACATATTAGTACTTGTCTATATTAACATACCTATCATAAGCAATGATTTAGCTTTAATTCAACAATTCATTTCAGATTTACACATTAACTTTACACTCAAAGACCTTGGTTTCATTATACTATTTCCTTTGAGTAGAAGTAACTCGACATGATACTACAATAAAGCTATCTAAAACCAACTATATTAAAGACTTTCTACAAAAGTCTAAAATGAGTCAAGATAGTGGAGTACACATACCTATAGTAACCAGACAGAAACTAAGCAAGGAAGTTGGTGATATTTTTGCAAATCCTACAATTTACAAAAGTATAGTAGGTGCCTTACAATATCTCACTATAACTAAACTTGAAATTGCCTATGCTGTAAATATACTAAGTCAATTCATGGAATGTCCATTTATTCCTTATTGACAAGCCAGTAAAAGACTTCTCGAATATCTTAATAACACAGCAAACTATGATTTGATATTTTTAAACTTGGGAGAAATCAAACTAATAGCCTACAATGATGTAGATTAGGGTTATGACTTAGAAGATAGAAAATCAGTTGAAGGATACTGTGTATTCTTGATAAACAACCTGATATCCTAGTCATCAAAAAAGAAAACTGCAGTTGTAAAATCAAATTGTGAATAAGAATATAGATCTATTGCAAATACAATAGGTGGTTCATCAAAAGAAAATTATTCCCATAAGTTTGCTCGTAGGGGGCTCGTTCATAATAGAACATAAAACTAAAAACAAAAGTTCATTTCAATGGATTTAATCACTATTTTTTTTTTCTAAGCTCAGATAAACAAAAATAAACCCATTTTTCTTTAGTAATTAATAATCTTCCCATGTGAATTACATAGGAATTTTTTTCTTTTACTATTCACAATCGAAGAGTTATTGATACTTCTTTTCTTTGGTATACTCACCTACTTTTGGTGAATTTGTGGAGTCAAAATCATGACATGAATCCAGTTAAAAATTTTAATGTAACCCAATTCAAATGGAATAATAAGAGTAAGTCACATGAATATAGGAAGGGATTGATTGATGTATTTGTTGATACGTCAGAGTTTGAAAAATGAATATCTTTTCATAAACAAAATTCATAAACATAGAACAAAATAGATTATAAACATAAAAAAAAATAGATATAGATAAAATAGAATTAGACTAGATTGAATTTCAAATTCTAATATTAAAAATTTATAAATAGAAATTCGAAACAAAAATGAGAATTTTCTTTTGAATTTTTTTTATTTACACAAGCCCAGAGCGAGGTGAACGCAAGAAAGTTTTGGTTGTTTTGTTTATATAAGAGATTTATACTATATTGAAATAAAATCGAAGGAGGTGGGAGTACAATCGAAAAATCTAAAAACGAGGCATCATAACAAACAAACGAAACTAACTGAAATGAAATTACTGACAAAATCATAACTATTCCGCAAAGTAAGAACACCATCCCGAGAGGAAGTCCAAACCAGTTTATCTACTGTCCTAGATTTCAGAAGTTTAATATTTGCAATCTAAACTTGAACGTTCGAAAAGACCCTGAAGAAAGATTTCAAAAATATTTTGAATTGATTTTATATCTTCTCATTATTGAACAAAATAGCGACGTACTTATGAAAAATCATCAATCTTACCCTTTCGGTACTGCACCAGCCCCTGAATTAAATGCTACCTTGTATAGTCAAGGTGCAAATCATGGTTGTGACCGTCACAACCAAGGTCAAAACAATTACTAGCAACTTGGTGGCTATGGAAAAAGAAAATCAAACCATAAAATCTGTTATAATAATAAAGAAAAACATGAGAAGGAGAAAAATATTGAGAATAAAACCGAAAGTTATTGACATACGTGCAGTATCAAAGGGCATTGGGCTAGTGCATACTACACGTCCAAGCACCAAGTGAATCTTTATCAAATGTCTTGAAGAAGAAAGATAAAACATAGAGCAAATTTTTTTTTAAGGTTCAGTCCTTGTAAATATCATCCATCTTGATGTGTTTGATTTTTTAGAAGATCAAGATTGAAAAATTGACCATAAATTGGTGATGAAAATGTTCACACCAACTAACTTTTGTTTTTGCCTACATTTGTTTTTTTTTTTTTTTGTATCATTTCTTTGTTATGTCTAATTAACCATACCATTTCATGTTTTATTATCTTAATGTCTAACATATAAATTTACTTTTATATAAGGATATGGAGTCCAAAAATGAAATATCTATCTTCAAAACGAATTATAGAGACATATATCTTATTGACAATGCAACAATACATACAATCTTAAGAGAAAAAAAGAATATTTCGCATATTTAAGATTAATGAAGTTAAGATGAATGTTTTGTAAACTTAATTGAGACTCTGAAAAAGTTAGTCCTATTAACAAATATGACAAAATTAAGCATCAATGATACTTTATATTTAGCCAAATATAAGACAAACTTACTTAGTTTTAAAGACATCTATCTTAAAGGATATCATATCAAGACATCTATCTTTATGCATCGCTTCTTAAGTCTTAGTTTAAAAGCAAATATTGGATAAATTTACTATTACAAAATAATTTTCACTAATATTATATTATTAACACTTTTTTAAATAGTGTTAATAAAATAAAGTATTAATTAATTGTTAATATAAAAGTAATAAAAATATAAAGTGTCAGTAAATTTTGATAATAATATTAAAAATATAAAGTGTCAATAAATTAATAATATTATAATATTAAAAAAATAATTTTTATTTAAAAATTTTAATTATTAAAAATAATTTTAATTTATAAAAGTTAATATAATGCCCAAAACAACGTCGTTTTGGGCATTATAAATTTAAAAACAAAAAAATAAAGCTCCAAATCGACGTGATTTTGGGCATAAGATTTACCAAAATCTAGATTTTGCCAAATCTTTTCCTTCTCAATTTCCCTCAAAATCGCCCGCTAACATTTTTCCCATTTTACATTCATCATAATCAAAGGCGCTCACGATTTTACAGCCTTAATGTTCAATATCCTAACCACGGTTTCACAACCCTAATGTTCAATATCCTGACCAAATTCGTTGCGCTTTTCATGCTTCATCAGTTGAGAATTGCTTCATCAGCATTTCCCAGTATTTTATAATGCTTATTGCTGATTATTAATTGTTGAATGATGCTACATTTACTATAATACGTTCTTGTAGTCCCACATGTATCACAAAAGCTCTCTAGTGCTATTGTAAACCCTAATTCCAATCCAAACCGTACAATGGCAACTCGATCAGTTCTGAATTTGAATGTTCGTTCGTGATTTTTCATTTTTGATTGTTAATTTATATCAGTATTCTTATCAATACAGCTGTTAGTGGTCTTCCCGGTCAACATCATCACCCTATGTGACCAAAATTCCATCCAACGTCAGATCTCAACAAAACACTTCTGAACGCCACCCAGATACCACCATCAATTAAACAATTAAATGTTTTTCCAATCCCCAAAACTCATTCAAGACCGTCGATCGTACTCTATAACCCTCATAAAGCCAATCCAACGGCCAGTTTGCAAAGTACAACATATCTGATCATAGCAGTTACCGAGCAAAAGCGAAACAAAAGCTCACATAGAGAGAACAAACACAGAGCAAAAGACATGGAGAAGGAGAGAGAGCACCATGTTTACTCGGCCAGACTTGCCGACCAAGCCGAGAGATACGACGATATCGATTTAATTTTCGTAATATTTTTTTCTTATTTTTTTGGTCCACAAGAAACGAATTTAGAGTTTTTATTTTCGATTTTTGGATGATTAGTGCTAATTTACTTTTTAATCCTAATTTACGTAAAGTAATTAGTTTTCTTATTCATGCAATTCATGTACTTAACCAAGAAGTGTTGGTGAAGACTACTTGATGTTTTGAGTTTTATTTGCTATATATATACATAATTTTTTATTCAATTGTTTTTATGGTGCTTAGATGGATTATTTCGAGGGATTGGTCTTTGGTTTCGTTGCAGATCCAGAAGATCTATATAGTGCATTTCAAAAATGAGCATATTGTTATAATTGTTAAGTGTTCTCACTTGCCTCCTCTGCTAAGAAGCAAGTGAAATGATAAATGACGGATTAACTGGATGTTTAACTAAGATTTCTATTTTTGCATTTAACTATTTTTGGTTGCTATTGCTGTTGCAAATTCAGCAATTATATCTCTTCTTTGTTTTCTTCTACCATGGTTTTAAATTTGAAAGGTGAATTTTTTTTTTTTTTTGGTGGGACCTTCAAATGAGTTCTTATAGTCTCACTTGCAGATCATTTGATGCACTTTTATATTTATTTTTTCTCTCATTCTATGTCATTTTGCTTATTTTAGAGATGGTTGAAGCCATGAAGAAAGTTTCCAAGTTGAATGTGGTGACAATAGAGGAGAGGAATCTGATATCTGTGGATTATAAGAATGTGATTGGGGCAAGAAGGGCATCATGAAGGATTTTGTCGTCCATTCAACAGATTGTTACTTAGCTGAGTTCAAAGCTGGTGAGGATCGTATAGAAGCTACAGATCAGTCACGTAAGGCTTATGAGATCTGATCGATTCTTCTTCTCCCCATTTGTCCCTGTGGATGTATCCTTTTTGCTTTTCATTAATTATTTTGTTATGGAATATAAAACTAGAGTGTTGTTTTTGTTATTTATGTAGGTTGCCACAGCCACAGCAAGCTCAGAGTTGCATCCAATTCATCCAATCAAACTTAATCTGGCTCTGAACTTTTCTGTTTTCTATTGTGAGATTTTGAACTCACTTGAGAGGTTAACAAACCTGTTGTTTTCTAGTTTTAAGAGTTTTTTATTAGAGATGTTGGAAATTGGTGATTCAATAATCTTGTATAAGTAAGAATTGAGATGAATATTAAAGTGAAGAATCACAAAAAGTCTAGAACGTATGAGATACATATGAAAAAGTCTAGGACATGTAGAACACGAAGAAAGAAGCGAAACAGGACTCGAAGATGAGAACGAAGCGAAGAAAACACGTGAGGGGCCACCAGGGTTGAGCGCCGCTGCGATGGGCGCGACATAACTAGGGCCGCGGCGCCCAGGGATGAGCGCCGCATGCTAGACACGACAGGGAGTTCGTTTTTTATTCGAATTTTAAGTTTTAAAAAGTTTTAGACTTCCAAAACAAGTGGACTCTTACTCTAACAAAGAATAAAGTTAACAGGCATAAAATACACTCTATATAAACACTTGTAAACCCTTTATTACAAATCAAGCAACTAAGGTTTCAAGATGTAACCATAAGAGAAAATAGAAGAGTTAGGTAGGCACTAAGTGTGTAGTGCACTAGGGTGTAACTTTTGGGGAGTGTTTTCATTTGGTTCTTAAGTGAACAAAAGAAACACCATAGATTATTTTGGCTTAGACGTTCTAGCTATTCTTATATTCCTTGTAAAAATCTCTTATGAAAAGATATTAAGAGGTTTTAGGGAGTCATGGTAATCAAGGGTATATATTTAGAGGTCTCTATGGGAGATACTAAGGGATCTTATGGGATTGTTGATGATGTAAGAAGATACTTAGTAATCTATATCAATAATAAGAAACTGGATCATAGATCCTCTGTGGACGTAGACAATTTTGGGCCGAACCACGTATATCTTGTGTCTTGTTGATTGGTTTGTTTTCTTTATCTTTATTGGTGTGTTGATCTTATGTGTTCTTACTTATGGTGTGTGTTATGGTTTTTCGCTACGCATAGAGTAAAATGGGTATCAAGGCTGTAGCTTAATTGATGCCATAGGGGTGTTAAACTGAAATGCATGACTTGATATATGCAACAAAAAATGATATTGATAAAGTTTTTTTTTTTCATTTAAATTCTCTTTTCAAGTATTGTGTACAGCATGTACACATTTATATATTCTTAGATGAAGTAGTTATATATACTATGGTTTATGTAGCAGCTTATTTCATGTGAACTTTGTCCTTGTTGTATAAAGCTTGCCACATGGCTAAACATTCATCTTAAAATATATGGTTTCTTGATCATGAAATTAGATTGAGTTTATACAATGGTCATGGCATTTGCATAAAAGAACACATTAATTTTATATTTTGTTATTATCTTGGCAAGAGAGCAATTTAAAAGTGATGAAGTTCAAGCAGAGGTGATTGGCAATCTAAAAGTGATGAAGTTCAAGCATAAAAGAACACATTAATTCGGCCTCTTGAGTAATTTCATTGATTAATTGGTAAACTAAATTTCTTATTTGATCGGCATTGACTTATGGAATGTTAATCTTTGGTTTTAATTAACATTTGTTAACTACGTGGTTATTGAATTTTCTTAAAAATGAATAAATGGCTCAACTGGAGTTAAAATATAAAAATTATATTCAAATAACACTATAATAGCACATCTTCACTCCTACTACAGTTTTGTCTTTAGACATAGGGATCTTCTTCAATGTCTTCCTCTTAGTAGATGACCAAGTATATTTACTCTAAATAATTGCTTATTTCTTTATATTGATCTTTGGTTTTAATAAACTCATCTTTTATGTATTTTAATTTCCTTCATGTTGGTTTGTATCTGCTAGATTTTTGTGCATCTCCCTACAAATCATGTTCCAATTAAAAGACTCGCTTAAATAGTTCTTTAACTTCTATTTTGGTTGGTATTGGAGTAGCAATGGCAGAATAACTAAGCTCAATTTGACGTTGTTGCCTTTATGTAAATCAGGTACTTCATTCTTCTTCAATATTTTTTTGTATTTACGATTTTTATTGATTTAAAATCTGTTTTGCTATTGTTTATGTTTGGTTTGATGAGAGAACTAGATCTCATTTAATTTTGTATCACTTCTTATAGAGTGGGACTGATATTCAACTTCTTCAACCCTGGCACAAATGTTTTTGCATGGTAAATGCGCTAGAAATATGTATATACATTTTTTTTATTTTAAGGACTTTGAGATATATAAATATTAATTAATACTATTGCCTTGAGTTTGAGATCATCATCACACTAATTGGCCTTGGCTTCTTGCTAACTTATATATACTCAGTCTCTGTTTTTATCTTATAAAAGTTTTAACCATCAAAAAGCTTAGTGATGATGTAGGCTCAAGAATAGTACCCTCTAACCTTTCATCATTCATGAAGCTATAACTTTCTCTACCGAACTTCAAATTGAGTATCGTAAAATGCATTGCATTTCTGACTCAATAAGTTTTCTAATGATATATAATTTGAGCATGTAATATGATAGCAAGGAAGTTAGAAATTCAGAAATTCTCAGCTCTTATACTTATGTCGGTAGGTTCACACTATTCTTGACCTTCTGACAGCATTTCAAAAATATCTTTTTATAGGGAATTTCAAATTCACTTCTACAGAATTCTACTAAAACTAGACATATAAAGCTTTCAACCCGTAAATAAAGTGTAGGCTTGATTCTTCTAGATCAGGACAGAATAATTCTGAAATGTGACTTATAGTTCTATCTTTACTGCTTTTTTTGACTTGTATGTTTAAGTTTTCACTCTTTAAATTTTCACAGGTTGAAAAATTTACATACACTCCTGTGTCAAGTGATATCTCAGGACTTGGTAAGATAAAATGTGGGATCTACATATGCTAATTATGTCTATTATTTCAAATTTCTCATATTGAAGATTCAAGATTACTCAATATAAAAGTTTAATTTACATAGATTTTTCTTTACATGTTACAAGAGTTCCAAGTGAGTTAATTGATGATATAAGATTTCTTCCTTTAAATGCTAGTAATCCTACATATATGGCCAATCCCATCTTACTAGAAAGGTGCATGTGAATAAGGGGAGCAATTCAATGCCACAAATCATTGTAATAGAAAAATCAATGGAGCTCATTGGTTCATCAATGGATTTCTTGTCGAGAATAGGCAGCTAAACACAATAAAAGACACTGAATATTTATCCCCAAGAGATGCGAATAAACTTGGCATGCACACATTCAGCATTGTTGCAAGGTCTTTTGTGCATAATGCTAGCCACTCATTCAAGCTTAATGATCCTAGCAAATGTGCTTATAAAACTATCTTAGTCTTTTAAGATTTAGTTTGAGATGCTTTGTATAGTTTATAAAACTTAGTTTCGATGGTTTGACAATTATAGTTTATTTATAAATAAATAAATAATTTGATATTTATTTAAATGTGGTATTTATGTAGGAATTTGTAGTTTATAAGTAAATTTAAAATTCTAGTCTAATAATTTAAATTTGAAATTATTAAAAAAATATTTTAAATTAAATATAAAATCTCAAATACCACGGTGTTAGCGATTCAATGATATTACGGTGTCAATAGTTTACTGATATAATGATATCAGAGATTCACTAATATCGTGGTATCAAAGAATTACTGATACCACGATGTCAAGAATTTACTGATACTGTAGTATCAATAATTCACTGACACTATATATAGTGTCAGTAAATTTTTGAGTTGAGCAACATTGACACTATAAAATAGTGTAAATAAAATCATTCACTGATGCTAACTTAACATCAATGAAGACTATTTTTGTAGTAGTTATCACTGTGCTTTTTCGTCTAGATTCATTACAATAAATATGACTTTTAGTCACGAGCAAAATTTTATAGCATATAGTGATCTTTAGCCACGAAAATTTAATTTTGTGGCTAAATAACATAAGACGATAAATAATGTAAAATGACTATTTAACCACAAAGCTTTCATGGCTAAAAATATCTTTTAGCCACAAAGCATTTCGTGGCAAAATGTCACTATATTTAACCACAAAATAAAGTTTCGTGGTTAAATGTAGTGACAGTTAGCCACAAATATTATATTTGTGGCCAAATATAGTGACTTTTAGTCACGAAATTTTAATTTGTGGTTAAATGTCCCTACATTTAGTAACAAAAGTTCAATTCATGGCTAAATGAAGCATTTTTTAGCCACCAAAAACTTAGATGGCCAAAGGTGGAGATGTTTAGCAACGAACTATAAATTCGGGGCTAAAAATTGCAACATTTAGTTACAAACTCTTAATTCATGGTTAATAAATTTTTCTCTAAAATTTTTTACTTCCCAATACAATTTTTCACTTTTCACCCAATTATTAACCATGAAAAAGTTGTGGCTAATACTTTGATTGCAAAAATATTTTAAATTAAAATTTTAATAATCATAAATATAATTAGATTTTAAATTGATAATTGTAATTTAATTGTATATAATTTCAATTAGAATTATAATATTATGTAAAAAATGAAATTAAAAATGTAATAATTATAAATCAGAATTGGAACTGAAATCATAATTATAATTGAAAATATAATAATTAGAATTAAAAATATAACAATTATAAATGTAATGGAAATTGGAATTAGATTTGTATGTAATTATTTGTTAGAATTGAATCGGTATTGTAATTGAAAATATAATAATTAGACTTAAAATTGAATTAGAAATGTAATAATTATAAATGTAATTGAAATTGTAATTATAATTCTATGTCATTGCAATTAGAATTGAAATCATAATTGTAATTATAATTAGAAATATAATAATTAGAATTGATTCTTTTTTAATTTCTTATGTATAATTAAGTGGTGGCAAAATAAAAAAAAATTATTGAACAAATAAAATGTTTTTAATGAACTTATAAATTAATTTCAATTGCAAATATATCAAAATAAATATAACTAGAGTCGATTTATAATAGTATAAAAAAGATTTGGATGATATCTAATCTATACAAATCTAGATACAAATATATATATATATATATAGTGATGTTGAGACAAATATGCTATAATTTGTGATATTCATTAAAATATTTTTATTGTTGTTTTATTTATGTTTAAGTCTCATTCTTTAATGGATTTTATTTTTTAACTTCTTAAATATAAAATAGATATTTAATAATATTGCATTATTTTCATATGGCTCCAGGTGGACATAAACGATCACAATTGTTGCCTTCGATGTCGACAGATAATTCGATTATCGATGTAACTCCTACGACTATTTCAGATCAATGTAGTAGCACAGATAATATGGTGTATTTTTGTATTTCACTTCTACATGTTAGTTTATTATTTAAATTTATCATTTCAAATATTTTTTTTTACATGTTAATTAGTTTATTATTCTAATTTATTATTTTAAACATTTGTAGACTTACATCCACCTAATAAAAAATGTCATGGTCCTACATGAGGGGTATGTCTAGATTATATTATGAGAGTGTTGGGGCATATAGTTTTGACCATTTAAGCAGAACACTAAAAAGTCACATGGCCATTAACAACAAAACTATCTAGCAAGTGTGGTTATGTCGCTCAAAATTTTCTCACTTTTTTGTTCAGTCTTGGATCCATATGTCATGGAGTAAGAGAATGGAGTTATTCAAAAAGCTTATGGTATATATTTCTTTAATAATTTTTTAAAAAATTTTTGTTATTAATGTGTGATTTTATTATTTATAAGTATTGTGACCCTTTTACTAATACAAAATAGAATAGATTTAAATTTGGACCAACCTATGTCATGATGTGTGTGAATGATATTATGGGTGAATGTCACCATAGTCATCATTACAAATTGAAGAAGAGTTATGCTTAGTTTCAGTCACATGAAGAAACACTTAGACATCCTCCAAATAAGATCTCTATTGAAGATTGGGAGTATTATGTGACTTTTGGTCTAAAAAAAATATCAAGTATTAATTTTATATTTAATTAATTTACTTTTAAATGTACTAATATTTTAATTAACAGCTCTAAAGATTGAGAGCTTGGTATTGTTGATAGTATTTATGTTTTATTGCTAAAGTTCACAATGTATTGATGGGATATGAGATTCTAATATCATTTTTTTTGTGTTGTGAATATTATGAAGTATTTATTTTTTATGTATTGCAGGGTGTTTACATCTAAAATATAGAGGAGATGTTGTCAAAATTTTGGTATATTAATTTTATTTTTTAAAATTGTAGAATATTATTATTTAAGTATTTATTAAATATTGTACTAAAATATACTCTCTCTTTTTTAAGAAAGGTGTAAGAAAAATACAAAAAATAGGAAAAACCTCCCATATAATCATCGTGGGCAGGTCTGAATCATTTGTTACTCATCATGAGAATTCTAAAGTAAAATATCTTAATAATATTTCACATATTTTTCTTATATTTTAAATTTTTGGTTTAAACGTAGAGTGAGATTAGTGAAGTACAAAATTTTTCAAATTTATTTTTGCCTACCTATTATAGTGCTAATAAATGATGGGTGAGTTCTGAAGCACAATCACAATATGTAAATATTTTTGTTATAATCTTTGCATGTCTGATATAATTTTTTTAATTAATTTATATGTTAATGTGATGCAAATATTATTTTGTTATTATTTTACTTTTATTATTTATAGGAGAAGATGAAGCAACTTCATTATGAGAGAAATATTAAAGGATACAAATAATTCAGTGATGAACATTTATCTCAAGAGGTGTTTAGAAAGAAAAATGCATATTTCTCTCGAGACTTGGAGTTAGGAGGCAATCCCATTTATAGAAAACATCTAATCAAAATGAGTCAGCATTACATAGTGAGTTAGATGCAACAAATAATGAGTTAGATGCAATAAAAATAGAGCTGCAGCAGACCAAGACTACTGTTATTAGCAGGATTCTTCCAGATGATATACTTTCATCATTGGAGCAATCTTCACAACTACCTCAGCCATGATTGTCAATCTTTATTTTTATTTTGTACTTTTTTATGAGTATTTTTGTTTTGTACTTGAATTACTCTTTATTACATTTTGTTAAATTAATTAACATAATTAAGTATTATTTTTTATTCACATGTACTCCTAGATAATTATAATATAAACATTTTTTAAATTATCTATAAAAAAAACTTTATAAATATATATATTCATAATGAATAAAAAATATATTAATATAAAAGTTTAAAATACAATAATTATAATATATTTTAATAATATTTATTAAAATAGTTTTGTGGCTAAATATATTTAGCAATCTCGAGAGCATCTCGGGCCGAGATACGCTGAACCCAGACTACCACCGACCATTGCTTGGTTCAATAAAATACACTCAATAATCTATTTTTGGCCAGATTTTAACTTTTTTATATCATTTTAACCCTTTTTTTATGTTTAATTCATCTATTTCACATATTTCTAGTTAGAAATATAATTGTTACAAATATAATTTCTAACTCATTTCTAACAAATATCCAAATTTCTTATAAATTTAAAAAAATTTATCAAGAACGGCCATTTTCAGAGTTTGAAGTATCAAATATGTTATGCAAAAGTTAATTTACACAATGGCAACTTTTAAATCTTTGATCTAACCAAATTTTATTTAAGAAAATTTTGAGAATGTTCAAGTAGAGTGTGTGTTTTTATTCTTTCAAGGGTATATAAGTCTAATTTTTAAATGTTTGGCTATTAAAGAATATTAACTTAAAATGTGACTAAAAAAGAATAATTATAAAATATAGGGGCTATTTGTGAAACTTTTCTAAAATATTTTGATTATGCAATAGATCAATGGTTAAAAGAAATTTTGCAGTAAATACTTTTAAATAGTAACATATTTAGCCATAAAATATTTTATGGATAAATACAATATTTAGCCACAAATACGTATGTGGCTAAATAGCAGAATATGTAGTCATAAGTACGAATTTCGTGGCTAAATGTATTATTTAGTCATAAATAATTCGTGGCTAAGTTACTATTTAGCCACGAACTATTCGTGGCTATATAGTACATTGAGCTACGAAATATTTGTGGCTACATAGCAAATTTAGTCACAAAATATTCGCGACTATAATTTCGTGGCTAATTAGTTTGTCATGAAATACAAATTTCTTAACTAAATACAATGCACTATGCATTATAGGAGACAAAACTTGTCACGAAAACTTTAATTTTAACTATGAAAATTGTTGTGGCTTAAAGTCAAATTCCTTTTAGTGATCATAGCATATAATGACAAAAGCAATTAAAACCTATATAGTCATGAAACATAAATTCTCTTATCCTAAAGTTTTTATGGTATGGCATGATGATCTTAGTAATTTAGAATCTACAATAATGTGCAAGAATGTTGAATATACTTACGGTACCTTTTAAAGAATCAAACGATTCTCATATGTTCACAGTGCATACTAGTGGTTAGATCATGCCATCTAAAATTAGTCTTGAATATCCATCATTTTTTATAAGGAATTCAAAGAGATCTTTTGTAGGCCTATCATTCACCTAACGGATCATAAAGATCTTTGTTGGTTATGCAAATGATGGGTATTTATCTAAGCCCTATAAAACTTATTTATAAACAAATTATATTTATACTTATAACAATATTGTTAGACATGCCCACTACATTAAATTTTAAAATTAAGTAATTATTTAAATTTGCTAAATAACTGTAAAGTAATAGATAACTTAAATAACTTATTAAAACTCTATTAACTAAAAGTTACTCCTAGTATTTAAATTTCAAATAAACTCTTTGTAATTGGCTAAAATTTAGTAGTTAACGCATTAGATAAATCCTCCTTAAATACATGTCTTCTTGATGGGAGAATATAAATTTTGAGAAAAATCAAACATTAGGCAAAATACATAATGTATTTTGAGAGGATCTCTAGTCTAACAAAATAAGTATACAAGATTCCATCACTCTATGGGATATTAACTTTTTGGATAGACTAGAAAAACTTGATGCATTCTCTTTTAGAAAATAGTGGTTTGAATTTAATCTAATTGCTATAGGCAAAGGTAAGACCTAAGACTTCTGTTTTTATCTAGTAATTTTGTATTCATATATAGTTTTACAAACACAACAATTTTAGGTTGTTACATCCTTTAATCACTCTAAAATTTTTGCACTTCATTAAGCAAGCCGAGAACTTGTATAGTTAAGATTAGTCAGACATCATATTCATAACACATGCAAAACTAACCTTGGTTACAGATTCTCTTAATGTTATTGTTATTACATAAATCAAAGAATGGTATATCAAGAGAGACAAAACCAAGCATATTTTACCAAAATTCTTCTATACTCATCAATCAAGCATATGGCATCGGCATGCATTGATTTAATAAACTACCAAGTTGATATACACTAGCATTAAGAGGAGTAATTTGTCAAGGGGAGAATATGTTTTCAAAGAGGACAATTATTATAACCATATTAGACATATATACACTGTACTTTTTTTTTTTCCTTCAACTAGATTTTATCTTATTGTAGTTTATTGGCAAGAGTTTTATTGAGACAGATTTAAGCATGTCCAACATCACTTTTAATTTAAGTACAAAGCTATGAACATCCAAAGGAGAGTATTATGAAATGGTGGATATACCACCACTTTAAGTTATCTTTATTAAAGACGTAAATTTAATAAACTTCCATTTATTTACTTTGTCACTTAAGATGACGGTCTTTTTTGCATTATAAATAGAGCCTACAATTGTATAAAAACATCTCACTTCAATTTGAAGAAAAGAATTATAACCTATTCCCTTTTTACTTATTTTCCTCTATAACTTTTTGTAAATTTATTGTTTGATTTCATAACAATTTGTGATAACATAATTTGATTTTAGAAAATATAAAAAATTTATTCATAAACTAAATAGATCCAAATATTGATGTATTTTTAAATTACAATTACTCGTTATTCGATCTAATTTCATTTATGAGGTATATATATATATATATATATACTTCGAGCTCTTCATTTTTGGCTCTTTTTATTTCTCTATCTTAATAATTGATTTCGTTAATCAAGATTACAACATATAAATCTTAGGGAATTATAATACGAATAACTAATTATCATCATAAAGTAAAATATAATAGACTTATTCTACCTTGTCAAAGAAGATAAATATATCTTAAAAATCAACAAATTGGTGAAGGATTAAAATAACAATAACCACTTACTTTGAATTATAAAATATGATTAAATTAAATAATTCATAAAATATTAAAACATATTTGTAGTCAACAAAACTATTATGAAAAAAGATTTCAACACTATATTGTAAGAGAGAGTCTGCCTGCCAACAAATACACACTAACGCATGAGGCCAGATGTGAAGCTGAAAAGATCCAAGGGACATAAGAATATAGATAAAATGTTGTGATAGCTTAGAGAACCCAATAGCATGGAATTACAATACGTACGACATGTTTAAAGTTGTTAGTACATGTCACTATTAAAATTTCATAGTTAGATTAACATGTAGGCATGCGAGCCAAGCCAGATGGTGGAAGAGGTTTCGGTGCTAGCAAGTTTTTTCTCGGGCGGATATATTAATAATTTAAAATGTAAAGTGTGGACCATAAAGAAATTTAAGCAAAATCTGAGGGAGCCAAGTGAAATTTTCCAAAAGGCAAACCCAAAACTCACCGTTCCGGATTGTAACTTCTTGGAACTTTCAAAATGATGTCGTATTGTGCAAATTTAAATAAATTTAAAAATACCAAGCATATCCTTCTTCAACCTTAAGCCAATTTCGATTTTCTCTCTTTTAAAAGCCACGCGTCTTTACCCAATCCAGATTTCGTCCTTAATCAAGATTTCCTGACTAAAAATCATAAAGTTCTCCCATTCCATATAAGAAACAAATTGAAATCTCCCCTTATAAGCTAAATCTGGATCCAACATGAAAAGGGAAATTAAAAATAGGCTTAAAATTTGCTCTATATAAAGAGTTTAAAGTTAAAGTTGTTAATCATCAATTCTCTCCTTTTTTTTTTTTAGGCATAAGAGTGAAATAGAAGATATAGAGCGAAAAAAAAAAGAGAAATTTTTAGAGAGATAACAACCGTAACGAGAGAAATTACTTAAAAGAGATAAACTCATCTAAAGAGAGTAAGTGGGTGAATAGGATAAGAAATTCTGTATAATTATTCTCTAAACATTTTGAAATACAATGTAGTTCTGGGTTCAATTGATTTTTTTTTTTAAATGAACATAAGTTCATCAAAATTGAACCATTATAAATTCTAACTTTTTTTTCATTTTTATTTTTTCTGTTTGATAATTTTAAATTCTTGATTCTTTAAATTTTGGGTTGAACTGTAAATTTTTAATAATAGTAATAAAACATGAATTTTTTTAACGTAGTATCAAAATTGAAGGTTTGAAAGTTTAAAGAAAGACTCAAGAGTAATTACAAAGAATCTAAATAATGATAACTATTAAGTTTGAGGTGGAGAAGTATAATGGGTAAGAAAGTTTTAATCTATGGTAGAAAAAGATGAAAGCCTTATTGGTTCAACAAAATGTTGCTAAAGCCTTAATAGAGCCAACTAAGGAAGAATGAATTTTAATAAGTGGTGAAAAGATAGCAAAGATGGATGAAATCGTATTTAACACCTTCATCCTCTAGTTATCTGACAACGTATTGTGACAAGTCAATGAAACTATAGCAAGCAAGTTTTGGGTTAGGTTTAAAAGTCTATTTATTTCAAAATCTTTATCTAGCAAGGTTCTTCTAAAAGAAATATTATTTGTCGCTCGGATCCCTCAAAAGGTTTAAATTTTTTTTTTGATGAATTCAAGATGATCTGTATAGACTTAATAAATATTGGTGAAGCAATCAGTGATGAGAATTAAGCAATTATTCTCCTAAACTCATTGTCAAGTTCTTAGAAGGAAGTAAAATCTGTAATTAAATATAGTAGAGAAAGTCTTACCCTAAAAGATTGTTTAACTACTTTGAGAATAAGGGAACAATAAATAAAATCCGAGAAAGAAAATAATAAAGAAAACCTATTTGTCAGAGAAAAACTAGAGAAAAAGAAGAAAGGGAAATCCAGAGGAAAGTTTAGGTATAAGTCAAAGATTAATGAAAAAAATACTATTTTTATGAAAATTATGGACATTTAAAAAGAAATTGCTATGAAAGAATTGAAAATTTAAGAAAAACAATTCAAATCATATGATATAGTAGTACCATCAAATGGCCATGACAATTCAAATGTTCTTGCAATTTTAATGGAGAAAATTTTGAAAGTTGGGTCCTAGATTTTGGATGTGCCTACCATGTAAGTTCTAACAAGAACTAGTTTGATTCATATTAAAAATATTAAAGTGGTAAAGTACTAATGAGGAATAATAATTCATATAAGGTGATAAGGATAGGTATAATTTTTATAAAGTTGTATGATGGAATAATAAAGATCTTAAAAGATGTGAGACATATTCTTGAATTGAATAAAAACCTTGTATCTTTAAAGGTTTTAAATGAATCATAATACACTTGTAAAATTGAAAATGGATAATTAAGGATAAGTAAGGTTCTATGCTTGTGATGAAGGGTTTTACATGAATATATATATTTTATAAGGAAACACTATCATTGGATATACTGGTTGTTGCTACTCATGCAGGGTATAATAAGACTGAGTTATAGCATAAGAAATTAGGCCACACAGAGAAACCAGGATTACTACAGCTAAAAAAATAAAGTCTCACTGGAAATGAAAAGTTTGTTGTGCACGTACATTAGAAAAATAAAGCAAGGTCAGTTTCAACACCAATAATTACAAGAAAATTAGAGTTCTGAAATACATTCATACTAACTTGTGACGGGCCAACAAATACAATAACATGTGGTGGTAATAGGTATTTTTTATTCTTAGTTGATGACTACTCAAGGAATAACCCTACGAACGTAAATGAGTCCATGAGAACTCAAAGTATGATAGGGAGATTTCAACTTGAAGTGGAAGCCCCAAACGCTTTTTGAGAATGATATATAAGTTGAACCAAAAAAAGATCCACAACCTCAAACTAATTATGAACCAACACATCATTAGATAAAGTTCCAAGACATAAACTAGAGATAGAGGGCCAAGACAAATGTCCAAAACAAATGTTCGAGACAAAGGTCCAATGCAGAGACTCAGGACAAAAACTGATAGGCAATTTATAGTTATATGGATTGGTTTAGAAACTTAAACGGGTCAGATCAGTAATAACAATATTTTGAATAATCAGTAAGCTATTCATCTATATAAAAAGTAAGTATTTAAAGAGTTAATTTCAAGTGGAAGAGTGGAATTGGAGAAAATAAGCACTAAGAAGAATCTAATTAATTTAGGAATGGAGGTACTACCCATAAACAAGTTTTTGATATGTTTAAGTCAACTACATATAGATAATGGATGAAGAGCATAAATAGAATTTGAACTGAAGGAAATGAAGAACTGCACTAGATACACGAACTAAAATGTTTTATAACCAAATGTGAATATGTAAAGTGTTAGCCATAAAGAAATTTAACCAAAATTTGAGGGAGCCAAATTGAATTTTGCATAAAGCAAACCCAAAACGCATCATTTCATTAATGGGATGGGTTATAATTTTCTTAAACTTTCAAAATGATATTGTTTTGGGCAAATTTAAATAAATTCAAAAATACCAAACATGTCATTTTTTAACCTTAAGCCGAATTCAATTCTCACACTTTTAAAAGCCACACATCCTTACATAATTTAGATTTCGTCCTAATTCTAGATTTCCCAAATAAAAATCATGAAGTTCTCCTATTTTATGCAAAAAAATAAATTAAAATCTCTCATTTATAAGTCAAATTCAAATCTAACATAATGAAGGCAAAACTAAAAATAAACTTAAAATTTACTCTATATAATAGTCTCAAACTCAAGGTTGTTCATCATCAATTTTTTCTTCTGTTTTAAGTATTGGTAGAGAGTGAAAGAGAGAAGTATAGAGAGAGAAAGAAGTAGAATCTTTTAAAGAGAAATAAAATTTTAAAAAAGGGAAACTATTTAGAAAAAGAGAGTCATCTAAATAAAAAAAGTGAGTAAATAGATTAAAAAAATATTGTATAATTATTTTTTATAATATTTTGAGATATAATATAATTTTAAACTCGATAATTTTTTAATTTAAAAAAATAAACATAAATTTATGAGAATCAAATAATTATAAATTTTAATATTTTTTAAGTTTTTATTATTTAAATCTTATATTAGACTTTAAATTTTTAACGGTGATATTAAAGTACAAACTTCCAACATAAAAATATTTATATTATTTTAAACCTCTATTAAGTCAAGGAGGTGCAGAGTCTTTGTAATTCCATCAAAACAACCGGCTGCTAATAAAAAAAAAAATTTACTATAACGGTGCGCTTTATGACAAGTGGATGGCCTATGTTAGTTGCACACTTTACAAGTCAAGCGTAATTATATAATTTACATCTATATCTAGGCCATGTGTCCTCAGCTAAAAGTTAGTATTAACATCTGTATTTCTCATATCATATAATGTCTTTGCATAATTGAGTTATCTTATGATGATATGAAAATTATCCTTCTGTGAATCATTGCTCTTCGGGCTACTTCAAAGGCACATGGGGCCGCAAGAGCAAAACATGGTGGTGAATTTGTGGTATTATGTCATGCCATGTGTTAACAAAATTGGAATCAAAAGACAAGCTGTCTACTTCTTGCTTCTTACTTTTTTTTTCATGTGTAACACATAATGTTTTATAATGGCAGAGCCTGAAATTGATAGCATATAAAACAAGTCATGGCATTTCAAATCAAAGCATTGGCCAATTTGTTTAGAAGAAGGGGCACAAGGCACAAGGCACAAACCTAATTTCATTCTCATTTTCTTGATAATGATTGTCACTTGGAAGGAATTATAAGGTGCCCTAATATGATTGGAGAGTCAATGTTGTTGATGTAATTTAAGAGGAGTAGTAGTGCAATTACCATCGTCTTTGATTATGCCAACCACCCACCCATTTGATATTTTCAAAATGTGATCTTGATTGTGAGAAAAGTTTTTAGAGTTTGAACCTCTAATAACAAATTAAATTTGTTATACAATCAAAGGAATTTGTTTTTATAAATAACCCGTAAAATTATTTTTTAACTACAAATAAATAAGTTAATTTTTATTAATTAAGAAATAGATAAATAAATAATTATGTCTTTTAGTTATATTTTTTACTCACTAAATATTTTAATCCGCTCTCTTTTAAAAAAAATTTAAATTTTAAATTTTTTTTAATTTATTTTTTAAATAAAAAAATGTAATATAATAAAATATGAAAAAAATAAAGTAAATTTATGAAAAACATGATGAATCGTGAAAGAAATAGAGTGAATAAAAAAGTTTAAAAGCTAAGCACGAGGTCACACGCAATCCACAAAACACTTTCACAAAGTGCTTCGCGGAAGTCACGTTCGCGGACCCGCAAATGGGATCCATGAAGTGACTCAATAATCGTTTTTTTTTTTAATTTTTTTTATATTTTAAATTAATAAGTTTTTGTTTTATTTTTTGTATTTTTTTTACTTTTTTGTTTTGTTTTTTAATTAATTCAATAATTTTTTTTAATTATAAATAAATAAGTTATAAAATAAAATATTTAATAAATTTATTTAATAATTTAAATAAATAAAAGCTAATAAATAATATATTAAAAATAATAACTATTATATTTAATTATTTTAATAAAAATATTACTAATTAATAATAAAAAAATTTATTTATTTAATAAATAAATTACTTATTATTTATAAGTTAATTATTTTAATTATTTATTTATTTGATAATATTTCACGTATGGTGTCGTGTCGCGTGCGTTAAGTGCATGCATGGCTTGCATCTGCAAGTCACATAACAAGTAGTGTGCGTCGGAGGTATCCAATGGGCATACCACAAGCACGTCACAGGTGTTATAAGCCATGTGAGAAATATATATTTTATTTTTATTATTAAATAAATAATTATTTAATTATTAAATAAATACATATTTTTATTATTTAATAATGTTTTATTAAAATAATTATATATAAAAAAATTATTTTTAAAAAATTATTTAATTAGGTTTTACTTATTTAAATTATTAAATAAATTTTTTTTTTGAATTTTTTATTTCATTACCTATTTATTTATAATTTAAAAAGAAAACAAAATATATTATTAAATTAAAAAAAACAAAAAAAACAAAACCTTATTAAATTAATATAATTTAAATAAATTTAAGAAAAAACATTTTGGGCCTCTATTCCAATCTGTAAAAGTGGCTTTCGCAAATCACTTTGTGGAAGCTTTTCTTATTCTCAATTCTTAAATTTTTTGACTTACTCTATTTCTTTCTCAATTTATCTTATTTTTCTTAATTCATCTGATTTCTTTTGCACTTTATTATATTACACCTTTTCATTTAAAAAAACACAAAAATTTTAATTTTTTAAGAGAAAGCGGCTTCAAATATTTAGTGAGAAAGAAAATATAATTCAAATACATAATTATCCAATTATTTATTTCTTTACTAATAAAAATTAACCCATTCATTTATAACTAAAAATAAATTTCTTAAAAATATAGGTCATTTATAAAAAAAAATGCCCTACAATTAATCATGGTGATCATGATAATGATATTCCACTTTCTTTCTTTTTTTTTAAAAAAAACAAAGACTATGTGATGCAACCATTGCAATATCTTTTTGATGTTCAAACTTTAGTATGTAGATTTAAAAAAAAAAAAAAGCATGTCATATAACATAGGCTCATCAAATTACTAGTTCAACATGTTCTTATCAATCATGTTTGTACAAATTATTAGTTTAACTATAAATCCAAGATTTTATTGCCTTTTACATCAACATTTGCATTCTCAAAGTTATTACTAGATTATTATATTAATACAAAAGCAAATTAAATCATGTCACCTTGAGTTAATACATCTTAAGAAACGCTTCTTTAAAAAAGAGAGAGAGAGAGAGGCTTATATCTAAAAAGAAAAAATAGAGATCTATTTTTAAAAAAAGAATTATGATATTTTCTTAATTTTAATATTAAAGTTGAGCTTTTATTTATTTAATAATGTTTTAATCAAATTAATAAATAATTTTGGTATTTTCTTAATTTTATTTTATTTAACTTTTAGAAAATATTTTAAAATGTATTTTGTATTAATTATGTATAATAAAATTTATTTTGTAATTATTTTATATTTTACCAACTCTATATTAGTAAAATATTAGATAAAAGATAAGATTAAGAAAGAATTTCGGTCAATAATATTACGAGAAGGATTTTTTTTTCTTTTTTTGAAATAGATATTATAACATGAATTTAGATTTTTTTTAAAAAGTAAGAGTAGGAGTTATAACAATCTTTGACTAAAATGGTACAATAAAAAAAATATATATTTGCTCTCATTGTCACTAAATTCTTATTTATATTGTTCTGATCTATTTTCTTCAGTTATACAATCACATTTTAAATGAGAATAATTGATTAAAAAGATAGGATTCTCCCAAAGCTTTGTTTTTTTTTTTTTAAAGATAAGCATAATAATGAATATATAACACTGACACAATCAATATTCGTAAAACCCACGGTCAATAAATTGTTTATTTGTTTTTTAAGAATAAATTAATCTTTTTTTTTAATGAAGAAATTAATTACTTCTTGTAAAAAAAAACTTGTGAAAATAATAGAAATGACAATGGACGGGATAGAGCAGGGGTGAGGAAGGCTTTCCTATCCCTTGCTTCCTCTTTTATTTTAATTTTTATTCTTTGTTTTGTTTTCCAAAAACTTTAATGAGTGAATTCTTCGTTCATACTCCTTTAATCTATTTTTTATTTATTTAGATTAGAAATTAATTCATAAATATAAATTTTATTAATATAAAAAAATAAATTTAAGTAAAATCATTATCAACATATTATAATAAATCAATACAATAGTTATATTATTATCTTAAAATAATATAACATACATGATTAAACACTCTTTTTTTTTGTGGTTTTAAATAATTAAAAATTAATTTTAGAGTTTTTTTATTGAATATTATTAGTTTTTATTTATAAAATTATATAGGAGTAGCATTATTTCCATACCTAATCAATCTGAGATATATGACACTAAATTTTTAAGTTGGTCTGAGTATAAATATTTATTTTGAGACTAGTTGGAATTAATTTTAAACGACCTGATTTGGTTGATCGTTCCAAGATGTTCACAAACCAACCCGAAACTAAATTGTCAAAAATATAAAAGACATAAAATGATATCATTTTGGTGGCTCTAAAATTGACGTTATTTTTATTAAGTGCTGACTAAAAAGTGTATATATGTGAATATGTTCATTGAATCTTAAATTATATGTCATATAAATTAATTTTTTATTCAATAAACATATATTAAATTTAATTCTATTACAATCATAAAATTTAAAAACTTATCATTAAAGACGATTTGGTAGATTCGATTCCAAAGCTCACACCGAAACATAATTGTTGACAATTTTAAACTATAACAATTGGTTGAATTACAAATCTAGAGTGACAGCTTTAAAAATTGCAACAATTTTATTTGCTTCTCTTAAATGGCCAAATGTCTATATATAAAGAAGAAAATGCAACAATTTGCTCACTTTTCTCTTATGACCGAATAACGTACTCTCCTAACAAATGAAACAATTTTATTTTATATATATATATATTGATTGGTTGACTAATTTCCATGGACAAGTGTCCACTAATAGCCAATCACATTAAGTTATATGGCTACTAACAACCAATTATATGAAGCCATATGATCACTAAAAGCCAATCATATTAAGTTATATGCCCACTAAAACTAATTAAAAATAATCACTTGTTACATACATTATTTAATTAACAACTACTGTTAATTAAATAATCATAGACTTAACACTTGAGCTTATATGCTTTATGAGAGATTTTGAAATAAATTACGCTTTTTAAAATTTTTTTAGATTAAATTATTTGACTAAGTTCGCTACTCAAGTGCTTAATAAGTATATTTTATATTGTAAAACTCTCTAGGTTCACACATATTTGTCTTACAGAACTCTTTTGCAAGTCTATTAATGATGCTCTACACATACATTAGGGATATTAAAGAATGACGCATTAAACTATACAAGTTCAGGTCAACTATATACGTATAATCTGTTAGGGTTGGTATTTACGTACCATCCCTGAATGTACATATACTTATGTATTTATACAAGTTTACATTCCTATTAAATCGCTAATACCAATTTATATGGTACTATGCAATGTAATATCACAGATATTGTAGATCTGAAGGAGTTCAGATCAGATCTATAGGAGTTTAGATAAGGGCTCATAATTAGCCACACTGAGAGATATAAATGCTAAATGTTAGCACAGCTAAGTGTTAGCTGGTTATAATACTTAGCAGATCCAAGAGTTGGAGCCTTGTCTGTAATGGGACATAGACTTGGGAATATATCAGTAACTGCATAGTTGCAAGAGTTACAATCGGGTGCCAGGAAATGCCAGTTGTGCAAGTATATTCTCGAATAATTATCCCTAATCTATTTATGTCGATGCGGGTCTGTCTGTGAATACTTTTATATATAGATCAGCATATCTCGTACCTATAGTGTATAGATGATCTTTCCTAGCCGATTGTGAGCTTGGAGCTTGTATTGACATATAGATATCCAATTAGGACTGAATATAAGACTAACTCATGAGAGCCTTTGATAGACATCCTATATAAGTCGTCAACAAAGGGTCCTCTCGAGTTGAGTAGTATACGTGGTCCTTTGACCTGAGTGCCACGGTGAACTTGTAAGTGATCCACCATACTTTGGTTCCACGCATGTCACAGATCTTTTATGGTGTGACTGCTGGGTGTTGTTAGGTATGGTCCGATGCTTATGGAGTTCAGTGTGTACAGATATGGGATCTGTCAGCTCGTATAGGGAGTTCGATATCTAGATGCTTCGAGATTGTATCTCGAAAAGTCTAATGGCCACAAGCATTAATCCTGGAAAAGAGTTTCGCCAGGGTAGAACAATATGGCAAAAAAGTTTTGATATATTGTTCAATGAGATACAAGTCTGGAGATAAGACATGGATGAGCACTAGGGGATTTGACAGTGATAATCTATATCCCCGTACATCCAGGATATCATGACGGAAGGACTATACGTATGCGTTGTAACCTCAGCTTGCATAGGGCTGATTTATTTATTCGTGACGTGTGCATAGGGCACTGTTCACGGACTTATGAAATAGTTCCATTTGACGATTCAGACGTAGGACCTAGGGAGTCCCGCGATATGGAGTGTACTCATTATGCACTAGGGCAGCGTGCCGAATTAAAATATTTAATCTAGCAATATTCAATAATACTACAAGAATGCGTGCGTGTCTGTATTTAAGTGTTAAATACAACAATTAGTTAATAATTGTTATTTACTAATTGTATAATGACATTTGACACATTGTGGACCCTTGATTGAGTTTACCCAAGTGCGGGTTTGGTGGCACCCATTAGGAGTAGACTTGGTAACTATTTATGAAGGGCAAAATGGTCATATCACACTTTGATTATTTAATTGTTAAAAAATCAAAATATATCTCTTATTATATTATATAATATATTTTTATATTATTTTATTTTATTATAGAATATATTTTTATATTATATTATATTTTTTTATAAGATATTATATATATAATAATATTATATTTTGGATGCTAAATAGTTGACACCCATTAGTATTATTTTATTATTATTATTATATAATATATTATATTAATATTTTAATATATATATATATACATATTAGATATATATATAAAGAGAGAGAGATGAATGAAATCAAGTGTGTGAGAGTGGTGGCTATTTTGGTTGAGAAAGAGAAGAGAAGAAATGATGATGACGATGATGAAGAAGAAGAAGGAAAAGAAAAAAAAAAAGAGAAAAATGAAATTGTTTCATTTTTTTCTATGCTTCTAATTAAAGTAATGGTGGATTATTTCAAATTCTCTATTTCTTATCTTTTTAGAGAAAATGATAAAAACACACACTAACCATTCTGGGGTTTAAGAGTTAAACTCATTGCTGCGTATAGGGCTGCTGTTCTAGCTCACCAAGCCCACCGTATTGGTGACTAAAACTACCTTCGAGTTGGTCTTCATGCGAACTCTAGAAAATTACGTGTATAACATTACACGTTGAGGTGATTTCTCAACCCTATAAATATATTAATGCGATTAATATATTTTATTTATTGTGTTTATTGCAAATTTCACGCTTCTGTCAGACTTAAATATGTATTTGATATATATTTTGACAATAGACACAATTGCACATGCATACACCCACGTGTATTAAGATCCCTAACAACAAATGGTATCAGAGACATTTACGACACATTTGGGTGTTATTTGAGTGAATGGGTGCAAAAGGCCCAATGTAAATAGCGCGTTTCAAATGTTAAAACGGGTATGCCAAAGGGGAAGTACTGGGCACTGCAGCGCCAGGGGGCTGGTGCTGCAGTGCTGGGGGTTCGACCTTCCAGCGCTACAGTGATGTAATTCAGTGCCGCAACGGCATACTGTTCACTTAAACAGTAGCACATGAACAATATTTTTTGTTGTTCACAGCTATAGTATTTTTGAACAGGTTTTTAAAATTAATTTTGCATGTGTAGATTTATGAGATGTAATGATAAAAGTTATCAGTCTACATTATAAATCGGTGATAATAGCATAATGACAATAGTATTTTAGCACTCTAACTTGGGTATTTTTTCTTTAATCCATTAATATTTGGCTACTTATTTGTGTTTTTAATCTTAAATAGGTGCGTAAAGGAAACAATGACGTATAGGAATAAATGGGAAGCAAATCGGGCGAAAAACAAGCAAAATGCACTCAAAAGACGAAAGTAGGGAAACAAATGGCTAGGCGCCGCAGCACCCAGAACAGCGAGTGAGCGTCGCGACGCTCATTGATGATTTGCGAAAGCTTGAAGAGCGTGCCCAACGTCGCAGCGCCCGTGCAGATTTTTTAAATACTCTTCTCAAACTCGCCTATTAAGGGTGGATTTGAAGCTCCTTGCGCTTAGGATTTCTCTTAGCAACAAAAACACTATTCTTAGGCAAAAATAGAGAGACTTAACAAGGAGAAAAATGCAAGCAACGAATACACTTTCCAGCCATGAAATCAAGGTGAATTTATTGAAGATTGAAGAATCAACTCTTAGGCAATCAAGACAAGAGGAAGAAGAACAACTCAGGGTATCACTTGTGTTATTTTCTTCCTTAGTTTTAAAAGATGATTTTGTTCATGATATTTTCATACTTTTGCTTTAATATCCTTGTTTTGAACATGAGCTAAATACTTTTGATCTAGGGTTAGACGTTCTTGAACCTAGTATATAATTGACTCTTTTAAACTCTTAGTTATGAACTTTTATCTCTTAATTGATTCAATTTATATGTGCTTAATGATTTCATTATACTTTATCACTATTTTGATTATTTAGGAACCATGATAACTTTGACAAAAAGATGCATGTGTTTAGCCTATGGTAGATTGATACATGATCATAGAGTAATATCTATGAGTTTCATCTAGGATAGATATATACATAGGTGGCATATATGGTTTGATTAGACTTATTTTTAATGAGTTGCATCTTATTCGGATTACTATAGACATATAGGTAATTGTTAGGGTGTGATATTATCATTCGACTATCGACATAAGCTTATGATGAAATCAGCGTCTAGTCAATCAATGGATAATAAGGGAATACCTAAGTGATTAATGGAGTCAATGAACTACTAGGGGATACGTCGATACCCTAGATTACTTATCAAAATAGTGAATTCTATCTCTAAGTGCTTGCGATATTTTAATTAGGTTCAATTCGATAGCAGTAATTTAGTTAGTTAAATTCCATCTCTGAAGCTAGTCTGGATAAAGGTAAAGTAGAGTAATTTTAGTATTCGATTGAAGAAAATAGAAACAATAGTCTCTATAGGATCGATAATCTAGACTTAGTCCTATATTACTTGATACGATAGCGTGTACTTGCTCTAAGTTATTAAATTAGACATTAATTTTTTGGCACCGTTGCCGGGGACTATTCTATCCAATCTTAGATCGATACTATTACCATACTATTTTACTTTTACTTTAGATTTTATTTTATTTCATTATTGTTATTGTTCTTTTTCCGTTCTAGTTATCAATTGTACTTTTGTTTTTGTTTTGATAGTTCATCGAAGTACCAAGAGTAAAGATTCAACATCTTTTGATCCTGAGATTGAAAGAACATTCCGAAGACTTCATCGAGAACAACATCAAAACAGAAACATGGCAGAGAATCACGACAATATCAACAATCCAGTGTTTGAGCCTATGAATCCGCAGAGATTGTTAAAGGATTATGTTGTTCCTACAACATAAGGCATTTAGTCTAGTATTCGGCGCTCCACTATTAATGTAAACAACTTTGAAATTAAGTCAAGTATTATTTAGATGCTTAAGGAGTCTGTGCAATTCAGTGGAGCTCCCAATGATGATCCCAACATGCATATTGTGAATTTCTTGGAGATTTGAGATACATTCAAGTTCAATAGGGTTTCAAATGATGCCATCAGGTTGCGACTATTCCCTTTCTCATTGAAGGATAAAGCCAAGAGTTGGTTAATGTCATTACCATCATGATATATATCAACGTGGGATGACCTAGCATAGAAATTCTTAGCAAAGTTTTTCCCACCAGCGAAGATAGCTAAGATGAGGAATGACATCACCTCATTTGTGCAGATTGAAGGTGAGTCATTATACGAAGTATGGGAACAATTCAAGGACATGTTGAAGAAGTGTCCCCATCATGGAGTTTTAAAATGGTTATTAGTCTAGACGTTCTACAATGGGCTAATGGATCATTTAAGGACAATTATCGATGCCGTGCTGGAGGAGCTCTAATGAATAAGTCTACAGATGAAGCATATGAGTTATTAGAAGAGATGGCATCCAATAGCTATCAATGGCATGCTGAAAGAGTTACACCAAGGAAGGTTGCTCGAGTTTATGAGATTGATGCATTCAATACATTGGCTGCACAAATCAACATTTTAACTAAGAGGTTTGATTCTATGAATGCTATCAAGACCCAAAATGCGACTTGTGACTTCTGTGATGACAATCACATGAATAAGCAATGCAAGGAGTCAGCAAACTATGTGGGGAACCATAATAGATAGCAGAATAGTCCACATTCAAATTATTATAATCCGGGGTGGAGAAATCATCCAAATATTTCTTGGGGTGGCAACCAAGGGTAGCAACTTAAACCTAACCCACTCGGATTTCATCCCCCACAGGAAAAGAAAGCATCCTTGGAAGATATATTTATATAGTACATGAAGTCGAATGATGCTATTCTACAAAACCATTCTACATCTTTGAAAACTCTAGAAACTCAAATGAGGCAACTTGCTACAGCACTAAATAATCGACCTCAATGGACTTTACCAAGCAACACTGAAGTTAATCCTAAATGGGATAAGGAGCAATGCAAAGCTGTTTCTTTAAGAAGTGGCAAGGAGTTGCAGTCAAATAGTGCAGAAGTAAAGAAAAATGTAGAGTGTAATGAAGAAAATAATGCAGAAGTGCAGAATTTACTGCAGAACATGATAAACAGCAGCAAGAAAATGTAGAAAGCAGTAAAAAGATGCAGAAAAATGCTAATGCAGCAGCACAAACCAGTAAAATTCCACAGAAACTTCCAGTTCAACCTCCTCATTCACCTCCACCATTTCTTCAAAGGCTATAGAAATAGAAGTTGGACAAGTAGTTTTTGAAATTTTTAGATGTCTTCAAGAAACTCCACATTAATATACCTTTTATAGATGCTTTAGAACAAATGTCATGTTATGTGAAGTTCATGAAGGACATCTTATCAAAGAAAATGAGATTAGCTGACTATGAAACTGTGGCACTCATCGAAGAATGTAGCGCAATATTGTAAAAGAAATTGCCACTAAAATTGAAGGATCTGGGCAGTTTCACCATACCATGCACTATCGGGGAGAAATTATTTGGCAGAGTATTATGTGATTTAGGCGCCAACATTAATTTAATGCCATTATCCATCTACAAGAAGTTAAATTTAGGGAAAGCTAAACCTACTAACGCCACCTTGCAATTGGCAGACCGTTCACTCACCTATCCAAGGGGCATTATTAAAGATGTTTTAGTAAAGGTTGACAAGTTCATCTTTCCAGTAGATTTCATAGTATTGGATATGAAGGAGGATTGTGAGGTACCCATAATACTAGGAAGACCATTCTTAACAACAGAGAGAACCTTTATTGATGTGCAAAAATGGGAATTAACGATGAGGGTGCAAAATGAAGAAGTAACATTCAATGTGTTCAAAGCCATGCGAAGGCCAAGTGAAGAAGAGGAGTGTATGAGAATTAACGTCATTGACAAGGAAGTGCATGATATTTTCAACAAAAATAGCATTGAAGATTCTTTAGAAGATGCAGTGGTAAATGGAGTTGAGGTAGAAAGAAGTGAAGCACGAGAGTATTTATAAGTCTTAAGCCTTTCTCCAAGATTTAACTGATTCAGGAGGAGAGCTAAACCATTAGATATACCAAAAGGCTTGCAAACTCACATTAAGCTGTCTATTGAAGAACCTTCTAAACTAGAGTTAAAACCATTACTGAGTCACTTAAAGTATGCATTTCTTGGTGAATCTTCTACTTTGCCAGTTATAGTTTCTGCACAACTTGATGACTCGTAAGTAGACAAATTGTTGAAGATTTTAAGAGATCATAAGAGAGCTATAGGATGGACGATTGCTGACATCAAGGGAATTAGCCCCTCTTTTTGCATGCATAAAATCCTGTTAGAGGAAGGGCACAAGGCTATAATTGAGCAGCAAAGACGCTTAAATTCAGTAATGAAAGATGTAGTAAAGAAAGAGATTATTAAGTGGCTAGATGCAGAGATTATCTACCCCATTTCTGACAGCTCATGGGTAAGTCCAGTGCAATGTGTATCAAAGAAATGAGGGATCACTCTAGTGGCAAATAAGAATAATGATTTAATCCCAACTAGGACTGTCACAGATTGGAGGATATGTATGGACTATCGAAAACTGAATAAAGCCACCCGCAAAGATCATTTCCCCTTACCTTTCATCGATCAAATGCTTGATAGGTTAGCAGAACGTGATTATTATTGCTTCTTGGATGGATATTCTGGCTATAATCAGATTGCAATTGCTCCTGAAGATCAAGAAAAGACCACGTTCACTTGTCTATATGGTACATTTGCTTTTTAGAGGATGCCATTCAGACTATGCAATGCTCCAGCCACATTTCAGCACTATATGATAGCCATATTTTCATATATTATAGAGCACTTCATGGAGGTATTTATGGATGATTTTTCTATTTTTGGTAATTCATTTGATCAATACCTTGATAATCTAGCATTTGTGCTTAAACGGTGTGAAGATACCAATTTAGTGCTCAATTGAGAAAAGTGTCACTTTATGGTTAAAAAAAAGGCATAGTGTTAGGCCATAAAATTTCTGCTTATGGTATTGAAGTTGATAGAGCAAAGATAGAAACCATCGAGAAGTTGCCACCACCAATTAATGTGAAAGGAGTGCGAAGCTTTCTTGGCCATGTCGGATTTTATCAAAGATTTATAAAAGATTTCTCCAAGATCTCTAAACCCTTAGGCAACTTACTAGAAAAAGAAGTGCAGTTTTATTTTGATGATGCATGTCTAGAAGCTTTTGAATTATTAAAGGAGAAGCTTACCACCGCGCCGATCATTATAGCTCCAAATTGGGACTTACCCTTTAAAGTGATGTGCGATGCATGTGATTTAGCTATGGGGGCTGTACTAGGATAACGCCAAGAAAAAGTGTGAAACAATATATTATGCAAGCAAAACTCTCAATGATGCGTAGTTCAATTACACCACCACAGAAAAAGAGCTTCTAGTAGTAGTCTTCTCTTTCGACAAGTTTCGGGCTTACCTTATTAGAGTCAAGGTTAGAGTCTTTACAGATCACTCAGCAATCAAGTAACTCATCAATAAGAAAGATGTTAAGCCAAGACTCATTCGATGGATTCTTCTACTGCAAGAATTCGATCTAGATAGAAAAGGATTTAAAAACCAAGTTACAAATCATCTCTTTCGTTTGGAAGCATCAAATCAACACCAAGAGAAAATCCAAATCAATGAAACCTATCCGGATGAGAAAATCCTTGCAACACAGCATCACGAGATCCCCTGGTATGCTGATATTGTCAATTATTTAGTCTCTGGTCTAACACCTCCTGATTTGACTTTTTAGCAAAAGAAGAAGTTCCTCCACGATGCAAGATTCTATTTCTGGGAAGAGCCATTCCTTTACAAATCATGTGTAGACCAAATCCTTCGAAGATATGTCCCTACAGAAGAAACTTAAGACATCTTACACCATTGTCACACATCTGGTTATGGAAGACATTTTGTGGGCGACTAAACAGCAGCTAAGGTACTTCAATCTGGTTTTTATTGACCTACATTATTTAAATATGCATATTCTTTTGTTGCAGGGTATGATCGAAGTCAATGAACGGGGAACATCTCTGAAAGACATGAAATGCCATAGCAGACCATTCTAGAAGTTGAAATCTTTGACGTTCAGGGAATAGACTTCATGGGACCGTTTCTACCATCTCACAACAACAAATACATACTTGTAGCTGTGGATTATGTTTCAAAATGGGTGGAGGTAGTAGCATTACCAATAAATGAGGCAAGAATAGTGATTAAGTTTCTTTAAAAGAACATATTCATAAGATATGGAACACCGAGAGCAATTATAAGTGACGAGGGCTCACACTTCTGCAATAAGTATTTTTCAGCCCTTTTGTAAAAATACAAAGTCAAGCATAAGACGGCTACTGCATATCATCCTCAAATAAGTGGACAAGTTAAGGTATCCAATCGACAAATAAAAAGCATCTTGAAGAAGATGGTTAAACCAAATCGGAAGGATTGGGCATTACACTTGGATAACGCTTTATGGACATATCGTACTACTTACAAAACTCCAATTGGTATATCTCCTTTTTGTTTGATCTTTGGAAAAGCATGTCACCTACCCTTGGAGTTGGAACACAAAGCATATTGGGCCATTAAAGCCCTCAACTTTGATCTCCAAGCCATAAATGAGAAAAGCTTACTTCAACTAAACGCCATGGATGAGTTTCGTCTACAAGGATATGAGAATGCCAAGCTGTATAAGGAAAAGACGAAACGGTGGTATAATAAGAAGATACTTCAACGTTCATTTGAAAAAGGACAACTAGTGTTGCTCTACAATTCAAGACTGGAGTTATTTCCTGGAAAACTCAGGTCCCGATGCTCTGGCCCGTTTTAAATCATAATGGTTTACCCAAGTGGAGTGGTTGAAATTAGAGATCCAAATAATCAAGCTTCATTTACAGTAAATGGTCAGCACCTCAAGAATTACCATAAAGGATATATAGATCGACAGAAGTTCAATGTAGATCTTATGGATCTCAAGCAACTACAGGAACAACACGTCAAGCCGAAGACGTTAAACCAAGTGCTTCTTTGGAGACAACCCAAGTCTAGTATCCTTTGAGTTTAATTAGTTTATTTTATTTTATTTTTTCTTTTTTCTTTTCTCTAATTAGTAGTATATATATATATTATTTTTAGGTTGAATTAAAAAAAAAAAGGCTTGCGAGAGCTGCAGCGCCCACGCATGGGAGCCGCAGCACTCGAAATAATTGTGCCCATATGTGTGTGATCGCTGTGGCACTCACACGGGAGAAGTATAATACTTCTCCCCCCTCTTTTAGTTCTTCCTATCTTTCCCCCCTCTCTCTCACACTCACATAAACCCTAAAACCCATCTTCCCCATCTCACACTTTCATCTATTCATCTCAAATCAAAATTAAACACTCTCATACACTACATTTAGATTCAAATTTTTTATCCACTCACACTAACACCACATTAGCACACAATTCACCTAATTCTTCACATTCATCACCACTCCTAACTTCTTCTCTTCAATAGCATTCAAGGTACAAATCCCTATATTTCTTTATTTTATTTCTTGTTATATCTCTTTATTTTATGGTTACAATGCATAATTAGTTTTCTTATTGCTAGATTATGATTATTAGAACTTGTTTTCAATTAATTCTTCCAAAAAAAAAAATTCATGAATGCTTGTGCAACTTGTTCAAATTGGTGAGTTGACTGAGGTTTAATGAGTTCTACTTGAAATTCTTAATTAGCTACGTAGCTACATATTAGGATGTTTGTGAAAGCATGTTTAAAGTGGTGTTGACTCGTGTTTAATGTTCAAAGTGGTGTTAATTGGTGTTTAATGTTCACATTAATATTGATTGGTGTTTGCTGTACATGTTGATATTGATTGATAATTAATGTTCAACTTGGTGAGTCGGTTGTTGTTTAAATGGGTGACTTTGAGTGCAAAAAAGATTGTGGTTTGCGTAAAATATGGCAAACTTATATGATTTCTTGTTGTAATGTGCGCGCGGTATTTGCTGTCCATATTCGGGATGCTCATTATTGTTGTTTCAAGTATTTAATGGCACCCAAGAAATTAAAGAAGTCCGTTGCATCATCTTCTGCAGGCTACGACACTAACAAGTTTGTTTCCAATGAAGCCACTGACTTATATCACTATTTCATAGTCAAACGAACAATCATTCCTGAAAGAGGCTTCGATGTCACAAGAGGGGGCTATCCAAAAATCTCCAGAATTATTGCAGATAGAGGTTGGGGATGCTTGTGCGCACAACCAAATGCCATAGTTATCCCAGTCGTCCGAGAATTTTATGCTAATGGCAAAGAGCACTCTAATGGAAAAGTTAAAAACAGAGGCAGAATTGTTTGCATACACAATGAGGACATCAATAGATACTATGGGGTGCCCAATGTACAACGAGATGACTATATGGAGCTACACCAGAACCCAGATTATGAAGTCGTCATTCGCTACTTGGCCACCCCAGATGCTCAATAGACGATGTCTGAAAATATTTTGGTCGCCTTTCCCGCACGTTACATGTGCAGAGAATTCAAAGCATGACACAATTTCATAGCTGCAAGATTAATACCAGTCCGTCACATGAGCACAGTAACAACGAAGAGAGCTCTCTTTCTGTATGCCATTCTAACAGGGCGAACTATTAATATTGGTAAGGTGATCAGAGATACAATCTTTTTCGGCCTCGATTATCCAAAGCAAAGCATCTATTGCCCCTCGCTGATTATAACACTTTGTGCCAAAGCTGGAGTTGAATGGACATCATCAGATGAAGTATTACCCCTAGCACACGTATTGGACAACAACAAAATTGCTACAATCATTGATGGTCCAACCCAAGACCCCATTCCTTGACCACTTCTGCCACACACACCCATAGCATAACTGACCATACCTCAATAGTTGTTCAGGTTAGAAGATGCCTTCACCATACACCAGCAGTGGACTGCCTCACATGCTGCTTATCAAGACCAGGTTTTGCGCATTACACTCACACACTTCGGCATGGATACACATAACTTGCCACACTTTCTGGCCTATCCAGCGCCGCCAGATGTGGATGGCTTAAGAGATGATGCAGAAGTTGAAAACGAAGCGGGGAGTGAAGATGAAGACGAATGGGACACCTAATGCTTCATAACAACAGAAAAATGTTCCAATTTTGTTATTTTACTGCCATTATAAGGACATGTCTTATTTTAAGTGTAGGGACAAGGGAAACACTTTTAATTCGTAATTTTCTTCATGCGTTGTTAGTTTATTTTCTGTTTTTTTTTATTTGTCTTCTTTTAGAAGTAGTTTACTTTCTTTCAGTATCATTTGTTTGGGTCGAAAGAGTTGTAGTCGATGATGATAAATGGAGTTGAAGAAAAGCTATAAACTCTAGACTTATCTATTATTGTGTTCATTTTATACTATAATCGGATTAATTATATTTAGCTTATAGTTGTTCACTTTAAACATCAGTACACTTTAGAACTATTTAATTTCAGCAGTTGTAAGGAAAAATATACTTATTCACAACAAAGAAGATACTTATTCACAACAAAGAAGGTAATCAAGGTCGTCTATTATCTAGAACTTGTTTGATTAGCTTTCAAGGCAAAATCCTAGGACAAATATAGTAAGGGATATGATTATAGGCCATCTTTGGACTGTTTGAGCCTTTTCGAGCCTACCTTATATATATATATATATATTTATCCCTAGTCACCCCGTTTGAGCTTTATTTTTTATTTTTTATGTTTAACCACATTACAAGCCTAAAGATTTCGAGTTTAGGGTATTTATTTAGAAATATTTAAAAAAAAATGTTATGGATTTAGGAAAGAAGGGTACTGCAATGAAAAGCATTAAGTCTTAAAGGTGCATATCAATCTAAGTTTGGGAGTACAAAAAAAACGTGATTAGAAAAAGATGGAAATAGTATAAGTTTGGGGGATGAGATAAATAATTAAGGAAGAAAAGGAATCAAGAGGTTTTTAAGTAAAGTCTAGGTGTTAATGGTGTGATTTGTGCTTTATATATATCTTTATAACCCATATTTTACCTTAGCCTTACATTACAAGCTAATTAAAGTCCTATTTGATCCCTTATTATATACTTGTTCTACATTAGTGAAGATTGCTATGAAAAACAAACTTATAGAGAATTGTTTTAATCTTGATCTTTCTTTGATAAAAATAAGATGTTCGAAAATGCAATTGATGTGCAATTAAATAGCTCGACATACACTCACAAGTGAACAATTATAAGGTAGATATAAGCATGATAATTAAAGTGTAGAATAAGCATGAATAATTGTTGAGTCTAAAGATTTTATAAGTATAATTCATCCGTTGAGACAACTTACAAATTTTCGATCGACCCAAGTAACTCATGGTTCATGGAATATTAAGAGGGTGTTTTTATATAGTTGTTTTGGCTCTTTGTTAGTATGCTCTTGTCTTGCTCGAGGATGAGCAAGTATCTTAAGTTTAGGGTATTTGATAATAGCATAATGACAATAGTATTTTAGCACTCTAACTTGGGTATTTTTGCTTTAACCCATTAATATTTGGCTACTTATTTATGTTTTTAATTTTAAATAGGTGCGTGAAGAAAAATGTGACGTATAGGAACAAATGGGAAGCGAATCGGGCAAGAAACAAGCGAAATGTGCTCGAAAGACGAAAGTAGGGAAACAAGTGGAACCCATAATAACGAGTGAGCGTCGCGACGCTCAACACCCAGTGTCACGGTGCCCATGCGGATTCTTTAAATACTCTTCTCAAACCCGCCTATTGAGGGTGGATTCGAAGCTCCTCGCGCTTAGGGTTTCTCTTAGCAACAAAAATACTATTTTGAGGCAAAAATAGAGAGACTTAACAAGGAGAAAAATGCAAGTAACGAATACACATTCAAGCCAAGAGATCAAGGTGAATTTATTGAAAATTGAAGAATCAACTCTTGAGCAATCAAGACAAGAGAAAGAAGAACAACTCAGTGCATCACTTGTGTTATTTTCTTCCTTAGTTTTAAGAGATGATTTTGTTCATGATATTTTCATACTTTTGCTTTAATATCCTTGTTTTGAACATGAGCTAAATACTTTTGATCTAGGGTTAGACGTTCTTGAACCTAGTATATAATTGACTCTTTTAAACTCTTAGTTATGAACTTTTATCTCTTAATTGATTCAATTTATATGTGCTTAATGATTTCATTATACTTTATCACTATTTTGATTATTTAGGAACCATGATAACTTTGACAAAAAGATGCATGTGTTTAGCCTATGGTAGATTGATACATGATCATAGCGTAATATCTATGAGTTTCATCTAGGATAGATATATACATAGGTGGCATATATGGTTTGATTAGACTTATTTTTAATGAGTTGCATCTTATTCGGATTACCATAGACATATAGGTAATTGTTAGGGTGTGATATTATCATTCGACTATCGACATAAGCTTATGATGAAATCAGCGTCTAGTCAATCAATAGATAATAAGGGAATACCTAAGGGATTAATAGAGTCAATGAACTACTAGGGGATACGTCGATACCCTAGATTACTTATCAAAATAGTGAATTCTATCTCTAAGTGCTTGCGATATTTTAATTAGGTTCAATTCGATAGTAGTAATTTAGTTAGTTAAATTCCATCTCTGAAGCTAGTCTGGATAAAGGTAAAGTAGAGTAATTTTAGTATTCGATTGAAGAAAATAGAAACAATAATCTCTGTGGGATCGATAATCTGAACTTAGTCCTATATTACTTGATACGATAGCGTGCACTTGCGCTAGGTCATTAAATTAGACATCAATTTTTTGTCTTTAAATTAAAACGTTCTATTAGCTATTTAATAATTATTCTGTTTACATCTTCCATTATTTTGGCCTGTCAAGTTTAAATGGCCACTACAAATCAATTGGTGTGCATAGTTGATGCAGTCTAACTCAAGGATACTATGAATTACTCTAACCGGTGGATGAATCTAAAAAGTGTTCTGGATTCAAAAAATTTTGGATTTATTAATGATCAGAAGTTGCCGTAAGATATTTTTGATAATATCTCACTAGAGGATTGAGTAGAAAAGGTGTGATCGTATTTGCTCAAGGTGCTTCATCTTCTACTTCAAGTATATCTGGTGAGACCAGATGAGTTAGAAGATGAAGATAAGGCAGATACCCAGGATAAATCCTCAGAGGCGGCATTTATCCAAAGATCAACAAGATGGCGAGTAGATAGAAAGTGTTTCCACTACAGTAAGGTTAGATATTGGAAATCCCTCTGCCTTAGAAGCCTTATAATTATTAGAAAGACTTACATAGGTTTTTGTATGACACATATAGACATTTCTAGGGCATATGATGCCAGCTCAAGCTAAGTATGAGATACCGCATGTCCTTCTCATATCTGCAATATGTTACAAGGATTGAGAGAAACTTCAATGAAATATCTTGTAGAAGTAATGTTAAGAGTAAGAAATGGTGATTTCTTGCAGGTCCAAATTGTTGGGCAGCTTGACTTACTTCTTGTATGCAATACAATAGTTGCATTGCAAAATTAGTATAATATTTTATTAGCTGAATATCATTTAATAAATACACATTATATACAATTAGAAATGTCTATAGATCGGAATCCTTAAATGATATAGAGCTGTGGTATATAAGTTTAGGTCATATAGGCATCAGATGCCTATCTGTCTGGTTAAGGATGGTTGGATTCCTAATCTAACCATAAAGACTTAACTAGTTTATGAATAATGTATTCACGGAGATGACCATATATACCAGTATATACATTAAATCCCCTTGATTAGATCGAGCTAATGATTACATTAACAACAAATTTTTCTGTTTGTTTAAGGAATAATGAGATTCTCACTCATTATAGTTCTCTGAGTAATCCATAGCATAATAATGTTTAGAAAACGAGGAATCAGACTTTATTAGATATGGTCTAATTGATAATGAGTGTTACCGATCTATATCTGTGAAAATATACTCCAAATACAACTGCTTATTAAGTAGAGTTCCATTAAAAATTGTTCCTTCCATTCTATATGAGATATAAAAAGGAAGGAAACCGTATCTTAAGTAAGTTAAAACTTGGGGTTGTCCTGCTTACGTAAGAGTTACCCTGTAGGGTATCTTGTTTTATAAGAGTTACTAAGCAGGCTAAACTAGCACCAAAAAAGGTACAAGTATAAGTTCATTATGTATCCTATGAATACAATAGGATACTAGTTCTATGATTCTGAGAAGCAAAGTGTGTTCGTTTCTTGGTAGACCACTATTTTAGAGAAATAGTTTCTCATGGATTGTGGGAATTATAGAAAAATTGAACTTGGTGAAATCAATGAACCAAAGATAGGAACTCATGCTTTATTAAGCAGTGGCCTTTTAGCACACTCTCTAAATGGGTCAGAAACGATGTTTAGGTCACCTTTTAGGTATAGATGATACCTGAAGGTGAACTTAGAGTTTTCTTAGTATAAGAAAATCACCCTTGACCTATAGAGAGTTGATGTTAGACATCAATTCAGGGAAGCAATAAGAATCCATAAAAATAAAATTGACTATGTGCATCAAATCAAGTCTGGGACTGGGTTAAGCTACCTGTGAAAATTGTTCTCATTAGTTGTAAAGAGTTTGTAAAAAGGTAGTAGGAGCCAAATGAAAGGTAGATACCTTCTAGGCTTTATATTGGTTCTACAAAGGTAATCTTTAATGATCTAGGATCACTAAGAGGAAACCTTTGAACTAATATTGATGCTAAATTCGATTAGTATGTTATTGGCTTTTGCAGCATATAATGACCTGGAGATTTGGCAGATGGATGTAAAGAAGGTGTTCTAAAATGAATACCTCGAGTAAGAGATATTCATGGAATAGCCTGAAGATTTTACGTCTAGCCAAACTTCTGCTCCAGTGTGCATGAAAGGTCAGTGAGAGCATGATAGTTTTCTTAATACTCTTTGTTGATGAAATGCTGGTCATTGGGAATGATGTTAGTATATTATAATCGGTCAGGAATAATACGTAAGAATTTCTCCATAAATGATTTGGGAGAGGCTTCCTTTATACTAGGTATAAAGCTTTATAGAGATAGAGCTAGAAAGCTGATATGACTCTCCCAAATTATTTTACATCAATAACGTCTAAGAAAGGTACGGTTTGTTAACTATAAGTTAGTTAATGTATCTTTTAGACCTGGTGTTTGTCTTTCGAGGAGAGTGTCTCTTCAGATGAAAGATAAAAATGTTAGAGTGTCTGACACACCAGATACATCAGCTCTTGAAAGTTTAATATATGTTATGATATATTTGAGACCTGAGATCAGTATGGTTATAAGGGTTACGAGCTGAGTTTAGTCTAATTCAGATGACCGTCATTTGATGGTAGTCAAACATATCTTGAGGTACCTAGAGGATAAAAATGATAAGTTTCTCAAATATGGAGAAAGTAACTTACAAATAAGAAGATGCACGGAGTCAGACTTTTAGTTTGACCTAGATGATAGAGAGTCTACATCTGGGAATGTGTTCATTCTCATTAGTACTAAGTGAGTTGAAATTGCACAAAACTAGGATTCACTACTTATTAATAAGTACATAACGAAAGCGGCAGTGAAGATTCGTAGATTTGTCGCTGGCCTTGGAAGAGTTCTAACAAAGATGGATCATATCCCATAAGTTTGTGATAAAACAAGGCCATAGTATAAGCCGAAGTACCAAGAAGACACTAGTACTCTAATTATGTTGAGAGGAGTCTCATATGACTAATTTAGAGGACCCACATTCTAATACCATAACTCTAAAAGTATTTATGAAACACGGAGAGTCGATGTATATGAGATACCATCAAGAATGGCAATAGAGTAAGTGGGAGATTGTTAGGGTCAGTACTTACGTGTCATCCCTGAATGTACATATACTTGTCTATTTATACAAGTGTACATTCCCATTAAAATGCTAATACCAATTTATATGGTACTATGCAATGTAACGTTACATACATTGTAGATCTGAAGGAGTTCAGATCAGATCTAAAGAAATTTAGATAAGGGCTCATAGTTAGCCACGCTGAGAGATATAAATGCTAAATGTTAACACAACTAAGTGTTAGCTGGTTATAATACTTAGCAGATCTAAGAGTTGGAGCCTTGTCTGTAATGAGACATAGACCTGGGAATATACCAGTAACTACATAGTTACAAGAGTTACAATCGGGTGCCAAGAAATGCCAGTTACGCAAGTATGTTCTTGAATAATTATCCATGATCTATTTATGTCGATACAGGTCTGTCGGTGAATACCTTTATATATAGATCAGTATATGTCGTACCTATAGGGTATAGATGGTCGGTCCTAGCCGACTGTGAGCTTGGAGCTTATATTGACATATAGATATCCAGTTAGGACTGAATATGGGACTGACTCACGAGGGCCTCCGATAGACATCCTATATATACCGTCAACAGAGGGTCCTCTCGAGTTAAGTAATATACGTGGTCCTTTGACCTGAGTGCCATGGTGGACTTGTAAGTGATCCACCATACTTTGGTTCCACGCATGTCACAAACCTTTCATGGTGTGACCGTTGGGTGTCGCTGGATATAATTCGATGCTTATGGAGTTCGGTGTGTACAGATATGGGATTCGTCAACTCGTATAGGGAGTTCGATATCCAGATGCTTCGAGATTGTATCTCGAAAAGTCTTGTGGCCATAAGCATTAATCCCGAAAAAGCGTTCCGCCATAGTGGAACAATATGACAAAAGAGTTTGCACATATTGTTCAATGTGATATAAGTCTGAAGATAAGACATGGATAAGCACTAGGGGATTTGACGGTGATAATCTATATCCCATCACATCCAGGATATCATGACAGAATAACTATACGTATGCGTTGTAACCTCAGCTTACATGGTTCAACGCGTTGATTTGTTTATTCGTGACGTGCGTGGGGCACTGTTCACGGACTTATGGAATAGTTTCATTTGACGATTCAGGCGTAGGACCTAGGGAGTCCCGCGATATGGAGTGTACTCGTTGTGCACTGGAGCAGCGTGCCGAATTAAAATATTTAATATAGCAATATTCAGCAATACCACGGGAATGCGTGTGTATCTGTATTTAAGTGTTAAATATAACAATTAGTCAATAATTATTATTTACTAATTGTATAATGACACGTGACGCATTATGAACCCTCGGTTGAGTTACCCAAGTGCAAGTTTGGTAGGATCCACTAGGGGGTAGACTTGATAACTATTCATGAGGGGCAAAATGGTCATATCACACTTTGATTATTTAATTGTTAAATAATCAAAACATCTCTTTTATTATATTATATAATATATTTTTATATTATATTATATCATTTTTTTATAAGATATTATATATATAATAATATTATATTTTGGGTGCCAAATAGTTGGCACCCATTAGTATTATTTGTTTATTATTATTATTATTATTATATATATATATATATATAAAGAGAGAGAGATGAATGAAATTAAGTGTGTGAGAGTGGTGGCCATTTTGGCCGAGAAAGAGAAGAGAAGAAATGAAGAAGATGAAGGAAAAGAAAAACAAACAGAAAAAAAGGAGAAAAATGAATTGTTTTATTTTTTTTTATGCTTCCAATTGAACCAATAGTTGATTACTTCAAATTCTCCATTTCTTATCCCTTTGGGGAAAAGGATAAAAGCACACATTGACCATTTTAGGGTTTAAGAGTTAAACTCAGTGTTGCATATAGGGCTGTTGTTCTAGCTCACCAAGCCCACCGTGTTGGTGACTAGAACTGCCTTCAAGTTGTTCTCCATATGGATTCTGAAAAATTACGTGTATAACGTTACACGTTAAGGTGATTTTTCTACCCTATAAATATATTAATGCGATAGATATATATTTTATTTATTGTGTTTATTACAAATTTCACACTTCCGTCAGACTTAAATATATATTTGATATATATTTAGGAAATATACACAATTGTACATGCATACACCCACGTGTATTAAGATCCCTAACAACATAATGGTCATATCACACGTTAATATCCTCAAATAGTAGATATATATCATCACCGTCAAATCTTTATATGCTTGACGGTGAACTTATTTCCATATTTGTATTTTCGTAAACATTATTCATAAACTCCTTTGCGATATTATTTAACCCTATGAAAAACTCTTTTCTGGGGTTTAGACTTGGGGCTATAAGACTTTCTGAAATACAATCTCGGAGCATCAATATATACAACTAACTTATATAAAGTTGACAAATCCCACATCTACATACACCAGACTCTGTGAGCAATAGACCATAACCAACGACATTCACAAGTCATATCATGAAAAGTCTCTAATATGCATGGATTCAAAGCATAGTGGATCACTCACAAGCCCACCGTGACACTCAGATCAAAGGACCATGAATACTACTCAACTCGAGAAGACCCTCTGTTGATGGCTCTATGAGATGTCTATTAGAGGTCTTCGTAAGTCTATTTAGTACTCAATCTTTATTAAATACCTACATACCTATACGAGCTTCTACTGAGTCTATGGTATGCTAAGTCTAACTGTTTGAACAATCCAGATATAGACACACACTGATCCAGAAGGTATACTAATCAACCCGTGTCAGCAACTATAGAACAAAAATGACATTTTTGAGAACATACTGCATAATGACATTTTTTAGTACTATTTGCAACTCCTTGCAACTATATCATTACTAATATATTTTCAAGTTTTTGTCCTATTTAAGACAAGGTTCTAACTTTTAGAATGCTAATTTTTAGCGTTGATTTAAACTCCTTTAGATCTATAATATTTAAAAAGTAACAAACTTAATACTATATAATTAAATATTGATTATATATAGAAATATATATTGTATAAATATTAAATAATTAATATTCATATAAAATTAGAATGGCACGGAATCACCAACTCCAACTTGTTCTTGTGCCATGATAAGGGCAAATTTGTCATATATTTTCTCATGTTTTTATTATTGATATTTTATGATTTTATGAGAAGAGATGGCTATTTATGTGCTTTATTGTTATTTATAGGGACTTGAACGAAATTTAAAGAATGTGTCCATCGCCCCAGCGCCACAAGAATTGTCGCCCCAGCGCTGAAATAGTGATCGAAATAAGAAAAACGACCTGCTTAAGTCGCGTCTAGCGCCCCAGCGCCGAAGAGTCAGCGCGCCAGCGGTGAAGCCGTTTTCATACAGCGCCCCAGCGCCAAGATCCCACCGCTCCAGCGGTAATAGCTTTTTCACGCGTCGCCCCAGCGACAGATGCACAGCGCGCCAGCGGTAGTGCGAGTCCTAGTCCGACGAGAATTGTGATTTTTAAGCTCATATCAATCCCTATATAAAGCCACTCGTTCCCAACCTTCAAGGAGGAATCCAAGACGACCCAAGAGCACCAAGAATACATAGCACGAGTCTTGGAGAGCAATAGGAGCTTAATTGAAGCAACTTTAGAGAGAGATACAAGACGTTCTTCGGCATCAAGAGTTCCTAGGCAGCGCAATTAAGAGCAATTCGACGTCTATATCGGTTTGCTAATAATTGTATCATGATTTATAATTATTTTTACTGCTGTTCTCTTGTAGCCATGAGCTAACTTATTTTCTGGGGTTAATATTTGAACTCAATATGTGTGCTTAATTGCCATATCTTTTTAGTATTTAATAAACTTAGTCATTTATTATTTAAATTACTTGTGTTTAATGCTTCAATATATCTGGCCAATATATGGTGAATGAATTGGTAATATTTTGATAAACTCGGAAGAGGAATCAATATATTTAGACCTAAGTAATTTGATGCATGATTGTAGAGTATCATTCAATGTTGCATATGCAAGTTTCAACTTAGGATAGGAATATACCTAATTGGCATGTATGATCAATAAGACCTAATCTTAATGAATCTTAATTTATTACAAGTACCATAGGAATATAGGTATTTGGTAAATTAGGGTATATTTGCATGACCTTGGAAGAGGCTTGTGAATACATTAGTGTCTTGATCAATAATAAAGACTAAGTGAGTTAAATATTAAAGGATTAATCATTAGAAGCATATTGAGGGATAATATTAATCCTAGGTTTTCTCTACATTGCTATCTTCTTATTCTCTTTGCATTGTGTTTTTACTTTTATATTTTCTACATTCATTCTTAGGTTTTTATTTATCTGAATAATTATTAGGAAGATATAATTTTAGTAATTGGTTAAAAAGAAGACATTATCCCTGTGGGTTCGACATCCGACTTATTTAGTCTCTTTATTACTTGCATACGATAGTGTATACTTGCACTTAATTTATGATATAGAAATATCGCATCATGCCATTCTCGATGATATATAATGTCCATCGACTCCACGTGTTTTTAAAACACCCTAAGAGTTAATGCTTTAATGAGAAAGTTCGCTAAATTATCCATAGAATCTATTTTAGAATCTATTACATCTCTTCTAGTTAAGATTTCTTTAATTATGTGGTATTACTATCCACATGCTTAGATTTTTGGTGTGCCATTGACTCTTTAGCTTGAGCAATTGCTCTATTATTATCACTAAATAGTGGGATAGGATCCATTGAATTTGGGATTATTCTAAGCTCTGCGACAACTTGCGTATCTATATTACTTCATTTGTAGCTTTCGAAGCCGCAATGTATTCTACCTCTAAGGTAGAATCAGGTATGGATGCCTATTTTGCACTCTTTCAATTGACTGTGGCATTGTTGAGAAGAAACTCATATCCAAATATAAAGTTTCTATCATTCGGATCATACTAGAAGTCTAAATCAATATATCATCTCATTTATAAGTCATTTTCTCCATAAATAAATAAAAAATTATCCTTTTATCTTTCTCCTGAGGATATATCCTCGTAGAAAGATGAATGACATGCCTTAAAGGTACATTAATTATCTCGTAATTATTAAATTTATACCTTTCAAGAATATTTTTTATGTACGAGGATTGGGAGAGTCCTATCAGGCTCCTAGCTCTAACTCTATAAAGCTTTATACCCAATATATAGAAAACTTTTCTCAAAATTTTCATGGAGAAGTTCTTACTTAGATAACTCTTGACTAACTGTAACATACTAATCATGCTCTAATTGACCTTTTTGTACACACACGCTTCCTCTTCATTTTTATGAAATCAAACCATCTGATTACTTCATCAAAATAGAGATTCTAGCTTTGGGAAGCCTACTTAAGTCCATAAATAGACTTCATGAATATCTCTTACTCGAGATATCTATTCAAAAAAAGCTGTATTTACATCCATCTGTCAGATTTTAAAATCATAATATACTGCATTAATCAATAAAATTCAAATTGACTTCTGCATGACTACTGGTGAAAATGTTTCTTTATAATTAATTTCAGATCGCTGAGTATAACTTTTGCCACCAGTCGAGCTTTGGAAGTCTCTACCTTCCCATCGAGCCTAAGCTTCTAGTTGTAAACTCATTTATAACCAATAGGAATAATTTCTTCCAGAATTTCAACCAAGTTCTAGACTTGATTGTCATGCATATAGTCAATTTTAGATTTCTTAGCCTCTTTTCATTTCTTCGAATTGATGTCCAACATAACCTCTTTATAAGTCAAAGAATCTTTTTCTTCAATTAAGAAAACCTCAAAGGCATCTTCACACATCATATCATACCTAATAGGAGACCTTGAGATCTTTTTCGACCTACGGGGAGGGTGTGCCAAAGATGTCTCACTCTATTGAGTCTGAGGTTCCATTATTGGTTCATAAGCAAGTTCAATCCTTCTACAATCCTGACAATTCACAAGAAACTATATCTTTAGAAAATTGGCAATATGAGCAACAAACATTTCATTTCTTTGGATCAAATAACTGATATCTAATAGTATGTTTGAGATACAAAATGAACTGATACTTGTACCCTTTATATGCAAGGTTATCCTGTTATGTAACTTTTAAGTAAGCAGGACAACCTCAAATCTTAATATACTTAAGACTTGATTTTCTACTAGTTTATATCTCAGACATAGTATTGGGAACAGTCTTTAATGAAACTCTGTTCAATAAGTGAACAGTGTTTTCTATAGCATAACCCATAGACATTCTAGAAGATCAGTGAAGCTCATTATCGATCAGATCATATCTAATAAAGTCAAATTTCTTCTCTCTAAAACACCATTGTGTTGAGGAATACCTGAAGAACTATACCGAGTGAGAATCCCATTATCCTTTAAATAATTCATGAATTCACTGCTCATGTATTCACCTCCTCGATCTAATCGAAGGCATATAATATGCATATCAGTTTGTTTCTCTATCTCCTATCGAAATTCTTTGAACACTTCAAAGATTTTGACTTGTGTTTTATAAGAAACACATGTCTGTATCATGACAAATCATCGATGAAAATAACAAAGTATAGAAATCTACCCATAGTAGTGTGACTTATTTAACCACATACATCACTATATATTAGTTCTAATAAATTAATGGCCTGGTGTCCAACACCTATAAAAGGAGATTTGGTCATCTTCCCTTGAATATAAGATTCATAAACCAAATAGGATTTTATGGTAAGATCAGGTATCTGACCATTCTTAACTAGATAAGTTAGGCGTCTCATGTCAATATGACCTAATCTCATATGCTCTAATTTTTTATTATTTAAATTTTTTGAACTACTACTTATTCTGTTCATCTGTTCATTCAAGACATTTCTTATTGTATCTTAGATATAATGGTCATTCATCAACTGATACTCAACTAGAAAAATATTATTATTATCATATAAATATAAAGAACTATTTCTAATGTATACATGATAAATCAATTTGGCACAAAATAATAGTTATACAATATAATGCTACTACCAAAAAAGAGAAGCAACTCAAAAGTCCTAACAACTTCAACATTTAAGAAATCTTCATTTCCAATGCAAAGTTGTACTTCTCATTTTCTTAGCTTCCTAGCATCCCTCAAAGCATGCAACACATTGTAGATATGAGAGAGACATACAGTAGCTAATACCACCCAATACAACCATCAAATGCTAATGAAATATCAATGGTTCGTAAAAAACCACCTAAGGGGTTTATCTTTTCTACGATAAGATACTTTAGACATTGACATTTATAACGTCCAATCTCACTGCAATGAAAGCACTTTTCTTTGCCTTTGTTCTCATCTTATGGTTTGGAAGTATCAAATAATTTTATCAAATAAAGTATAATACTACTTGCATTATCCATTTGTATATATTCCCTCTGAAGATCAGTACATATCGAGGCCAGGATATATGATTTGACGCTCAAATCATCATCTATCCATTTTTGATAAGTTTCTACTTCTTCCATAGAGGCATTATCAAAAACACCTCTTATCATTTTATAATCAATGATATATCCAAGTTATTTTAAACCTAGAACAATTATCAAATTCATAAGGTAGTCAAAATTATTTTTCTGTACCTTACATTTTGTGTGCAATTAATATGTGTATCTATGAATTACTCGTACTCATCTTATCTTATCCCATTAAGACAAGAGATAAGATGTTAGCAAAATATTTCAAAATCGTTAACATAAAATTTTAGATAATGGATATAACTAGTGTATGCTTTTAATCTAAAGACGTCATCTCATTGTTTTACATATTCAATTTAATCTCTCAAAAGGGAAAATAAAAATTCAAACACTTTAAACTTTATAGTAAGAAGTAGACCCAATTGGCATTCTACTCTAGCCTCACACTTTAGCAATATTGGTCCTTGTAAAACCTTAAAAGATAAACAACTCTTGTCAATTGTATATCGTGCAACTCTTATCTCTGATTCTAAATACACCTTATCCATACGCTTTAATATTAATGGGTAAGTGTATTATGGATTAACTTATCAATAATTAAATATAAGTTACTGATACTACCCTCATGCCTTAGTAATATTAGGCAATACATTCGCTTATATTTACCTCATCTTATATTTAACCGATATAATTCAAATCACACCGACCAATCTCTCATGTTTTAGTAATATTAGAAAATATCAACGTGATCCGTCTAACACCGTATTGATAAGAAGAACCATGCATAACACTTTCTCAAAATAAAATGTATTTTCAATCTGATTAAGAGAGAAATTAAAACTTATCCATATCTTATGAGGTTCTGATTCAAAATTAAACATTTATTTTACACAAGCACAACTAACACCTACCAATAGGCTCTTATTGTGGTTAACAGTGCAAACAAATGACCAACGATTTATAAAACAATCATATAACATTTATATTGTTGTATAAATTAAACATCACATATAAAAAAATGTAAAATGGAGCGAAGGGGTTGAACATCGCGGCATCAGATATCCAACACCCCAATGTCATCACATAATGCCCCGCATAGAAAACTCCAACGCTCTTGCATTTTACATGAAAAATGCCCCAGTGTGGCATACTTTACCACCACAAAGTTATCACATAATGCCCCTATGGTAAAAAGCCATTACCCCAGCATCAAGACTAGGGACATGAATGCCTCAGTGTTATATGTCCAACACATTGACGTTCATCTATCCACAATGAATACCCACGTATTCCCTCAAACAATGACCTAGTTCTGCACTTTCAACAATTGAAAATGAAGTACCCATTGTTCCTCGGCATTCCAAAAAATATATAACACTCAATTATACCCAGAAAAGTATATATACATGCTCTGATACCATTGTTGTGAGTGCTTACTAAGAGTGCATGCATAAGAATGTATTCATTGAATCTTAAATTGCATGTTATACATGTTGCCGGAGAATCTAGTACATGTGGGTGTATGCATGTGCAATTGTGTCTATTGCCTAAAATACGTATCAAATACAAATTTAACGCGACGGAAGCGTAAAATTATAATAAACACGATAAATAAAATATATTAATCACATTAATATATTAGTAGTATAGAGAACTTACCTCAACGTGTAACATTATACACGTAATTCACTAGAGTCTGCATTGAGACCAACTCGGTGGCCTTGGTGAGCTAGAATAACAGCCCAATATTCAACATGAGATTAACTCTTAATCTCCAAAATGGCCGAGTGTGTATTTTATATTATTTTCTTTGAAAGGATAAGAAATTAAAAATTTAAAGCAATCCATCATTACTTCAAATAGAACCATAGAGAAAAATAAAATAATTTTATTTTTCCTTTTTTTTCTTTTCTTTCTCTTCGGTTCCATTTTCTTCTTCTTCTCTTCATTTCCATTTTTGCTTCTCGGCCAAAATGCACACATTTTCACAATTCTCATCTCCCTATCTTTATATATATATATATATATATATATACATATATATAATAAAATAATAATATAATATTACATAATGGGTGCCAAATAGAATATTAATATATATAAATATCATATAATATAATATAATAATGAGAGATATTTTGATTATTTAACTATTAAATGATTAAAATATAAAATGACTATTTTACCCCTGATAAATAGTTATCAATTCTACCCCTGGTGGGTCCCACCAAATTTCACACTTGGGTAAACTCAACCGATGGTCCACAATGCGTCACGTGTCATTATACAATTAGTAAATACCAATCATTGACTAATTATTGTATTTAACACTTAAATACAAACACGTACGCATTCCCGTAGTTGTGCTGAATATTGCTAGATTAAACACTTTAATCTGGCACGTTGCTCCAGTGCAAGACGAATACACTCTATATCGCGAGACTCCCTAGGTCCTACGTCCGATTCGTTAAATAGAACTATTCCATGAGTCCATGAGCAATACCCCACGCACACGTCACGAATATACAAAGCAGCACGTTGAACCATGCAAGGTAAGATTACAACACATACATAATAGTCCTTTCGTCATGATATCCTAGATGTGCGGGGATATAGATTATCACCGTCAAATCCCCTAGTGCTCATCCATGTCTTATCTCCAGACTTGTATCTCATTGAACAATATGTGCAAACTCTTTTACCATATTGTTCTACCCTAGCGGAACTCTTTCCTAAGATTTATGCTTATGGCCACAAGACTTCTGAGATACAGTCTCGAAGCATCTGGATATCTAACTCCCTATGCGAGCTGACAGATCCCATATCTGTACACATCAGACTCCATAAGCTTCAAACCATACCCAGCAACACCTAGCGGTCACACCGTGAAAGGTCTATGACGTGTGTGAAACCAAAGTATAGTGGATCATTTACAAGCCCACCGTGGCACTCAGGTCAAAAGACCACGTATAGTACTCAACTCGAAAAGACCCTCTGTTAACGGCTTACATAGGGTGTCTATCAGAGGCCTTCATAAGTCTATCCCATATCCAGTCCTAACTGGATACCCATATGCCAATACAAGCTCCAAGCTCAAAGTCAGCTAGGAACGACCATCTATACCCTATTGGTACGACATATGCTGATCTATATATAAAAGTATCCACCGACAGACCCGCATTAGAAGAAATAGATCAGGGATAATTATTTGAGAACATACTTGCGAAACTAGCATTTTCTGGCACCCGATTACAACTCTTGCAACTATGCAGTTACTAGTATATTTTCAAGTCTATATCCCATTACAAACAAGGCTCCAACTCTTAGATTTATTGAGTATTATAACCAGTTAACACTTAACTGTGCTAACATTTAACATTTATATCTCTTAGCATGGCTAACTGTGAGCCTTTATCTAAACTCTTTTAGATATTATCTGAACTCCTTCAGATCATACAATGTCTGTAACTTTACATTGCATGGTACTATATTAATAGGGATTAGCAATTTAATGGAAATATACACTTGTATAAATATACAAGTATATGTACATTCAGGGATGACATGTAAGCACCGACCCTAACAATATCCCACTTGCTCTAATGTCATTCTTGATGGTATCTCATATACATCGACTTTACGTATTTTATAAACACTTTTTGAGTCATGGTATTAGAATGTGGGTCCGCTAACTTATTTATGGAACACTTCTACAAATAATCACATTTTCCTAAGCCAAAATCTCTCTAGTAATGTGAGACTCATTTCATCATAATTAGAGTACTAGTGTCTTCTTGTCACTTGGCTTGTACTATGGCCTTATTTTATCATAAACTTATGGGATAGGATCCATCTGTCTTGAAACTCTTTCGAGGCCAGAGATAAACTTATGAAACCTCACTATCACTTCCATTGTGCCAATATAAATTAGCAATGAATCCCAGTTTTGGGTAATTCCAACTCGTTTAGTACTATTGAGAATGAGCACAATCTCATATGTAGACTCTGTGTCATCTAGGTCAAACTAAAAGTCTGACTCTGTGCATCTTCTTCTTTGTAAGTCACTTTCTTCATATTTAAGAAACTTATCCTTTGTACCTCTAAGGTATCTCAGGATATGTTTGACTACCATCAAATGGTGGTCACCTGAATCAGACTGAAACCCGCTCGTAACTCTTACAACCAAACTTATCTCAAGTCTTAAACACATCACAACATACATCAAGCTCTAAAGAGCTGATGTTTCTGGTGTGTTAGACATTCTAACTCTCTCATCTTTTATCTGAAGAGACACTTTCCTCCAAAGAGGAACACCATGTGTATTGATATGAAATGATTTGAGAGAGCCCTATCAGCTTCCTAACTCTATCTCTATAAAGCTTTATACCTAGTATAAAAGAAGCCTTTCCTAAATCCTTTATGGAGAAATTCTTACGAGTTACTTCTGACCAATTATAACATATTGGCATCATTTCCAATTACCAGTATGTCATTAACAAATAGCATCAAGAAGACTATCATGCTTCCACTGACCTTTCATGCACACTAGACCAAAAGTCTGGCTGGACGTAAAATCTTCAGGCTATTCTATGAATATCTCTTACTCGAGGTATTCATTCTGGAATACTGTCCTTACATCCATTTGCCAAACCTCAAAGTTTTAATGTGCTGCAAGAGCCAATAAAATTCTAATCGACTTGAGCATTAATATTGATTCAAAGGTTTAATCTTAATTGATCCCAAATCATTAAAGATTACCTTTCTAGAACCAATATAGAGCCTAGAAGGTCTCTACCTTCCATCTGGCTCCTACTACCTCTTTGTAAATCCTTTACAACCAATGAGAACAATTCTCACGAGTAGCTTAATCAAGTCCCAAACTTGATACTGAACTTGATACTGATGCATATAGTCAATATTGTTTTCTTGGCTTCTTACTGCTTCTCGAATCTATGTTCAACATCAACTCCCTATAGGTCAAGGATGATTTTCTTCTGCCAAGAAAACTCCAAGTTCACCTTTAGGTATCAACTATACCTAAAAGGTGACATAAACATCCTTTCCGACCCATTTAGAGGTGTGCTAAAAGATCATTACTTAATTGAGCCTAAGTTCTCATCCTTGGTTCATTGATTTCTAGATTGACTTCACCAAGCTCAATCTTTCTATGATTCTCACGATCCATGAGAAACTCTTCCTCTTGAATAGTGGTATGCCGAGAAACGAACACACTTTGCTTCTCTGAATCATAGAACTAGTATCCTATTGAATTTACAGGATACTCAATGAACTTATACTTGTACCTCTTAGGTGTTGTCTATCCTACTGAGTAACTCTTACAAAATAAGATGCCCTACTGCATAACACTTACATAAGCAAGACAACCTTAAGTCTTAACATATTTAAGAAATGGTTTCTTTTCTATTTATATCTCATACAAAATGGAAGGAACAACTTCTAATGGAACTCTGCTTAATAAGCAGTTGTATTTGGAGCAGATTCTTACAGATATAGATCGGTAACACTCATCATCAATTGGACCATATCTAATAAAGTTTGATTCCTCCTCATCAAAACATCATTATGTTATGGATTACTCGAAGGACTATAATGAGTGAGAATCTCATTCTTCCTTAAACAAATGGAAAACTTGCTGTTAATGTACTCACTACCTCGATCTAATCAAAGGGATGTGACGTACATATTGGTATATTTGGTCATCTCCGTGAATACATTATTTATAAACTGGTTAAATCTTTATGGTCAGATAAGAAATCCAACCATTCTTAACCAGACGGATAAGCGTCTCACGCCTATATGACCTAAACTTATATATCACAGCTCTGTATAATTTAAGGATTTCGATCTATAGACATTTCTAATTATATATAATGTCTATTTATTAACTGACATTTAGTTAATAAAATATCATATTTATTATGCAATACAACTATTGTATTGCATACAATAAGTCAAGTTGCCCAACAACTTAGACCTGCAAGAAATCACAATTTCTTACTCTCAACTTTACTTCTACAAGCTGTTGCATTGAAGTCTCTCTTAATCCCTCCAACATATTACAGACATGAGAGGGACATACAGTTTTTCATACCTAGCTTGAACTGGCATCATATGCCCTAAAAATGTCTATGTTTGTCAAGCACAAACTTGTAAGTCTTCTTGACAATTATAAAGTTTCTAGGGTAATTAGATTTTCAATACCCAACCTTACTATAGTGGAAAATCTTTCTATCTACATGCTCTGTTGTTGATCTTTTGGATAAATGTTGTCTCTGAGGATTAATGATGGGTATCTGCCTCATCTTCTTCTCCTCACACATCTGGTCTCGCCAGATATACTTGGAGTAAAAGATAAAACACCCAGAACAAATAGGGTCACACCCCCTCTATTTATATCCTCTAGAGAGGTGTTATCAGAAATATCTTACGGCAAACTCTGATCAACAATAAATCCAAAACTTTTCTGAATTTGAAATATTTTTTTAGATTCATATGTCGGTCTTAGTAATTCCTAGTACCCTAGAGTTAGATTGCATCAATTATGCACACCAACTAGTTCGTATGGCCACTAAATTTGACAGTCCAAAATAACGAGAGATTTAAGCGGAATATTCATTAAATTGCTAATGGAACATTTTAAATCATGGATACACTAATTATACATTTTCGATTTAAAATACCCTCCCACTGCTTTACATAATCCCGGTAATCTCTCAAACGGGAAGACGGTAGTTTAAAATTTTTAAACTATACAGCGGGAAGTAGATCTCATTGAAATTTACTTGGGCCTCAGGCTGTAGCAATATTGGCCTTTTTAAACCCACAGGTAGACAATAATTGTCAATTGCATCTCATGCAACTCTTATCACTTAATCCTGAATACACATTATCCTCACGCTGTAGTAATATTGGGTAAGTGTATTCCAGATTAACTTGTCAATGATCAAATATATGCTACTAATACTACCCTCACGCTGTAGCAATATTGGGCAATACTTTCACATATATTTGCCTCATCTCATTTTTAATCGGTATAATCCAAACCTAACCGACCAAGTCCCTCACGCTGTAGCAATATTAAGAAAAGGCCAACGTGACTCATCTAACACCATATTAATAAAATGGATTAGAATAAAACATTATCTCATAATGTAATATTCTTCAATTCGATTAAGAAAGATTTTGTTTCTATCCTTGGTCTCCATTCTCCTAGGGAGGGTTATTCTAAATTAATTAATTTTTCTATGTAAGCACAACTAAATTCCACCAGTAGAGCTCCCATTGTAGTTATCAACACGGAAAAATTAATCTTAGTTTATAATGCAGACCAAGAACTCTTATCACTGCATCTCATAAATCCCGATTTATAATACAGACTGATAACTCTTATCACTACATCTCATAAATCCACACATGCAAAATTTATTTTGAAACACTGTTCAAACAGTGTTCAAAATTACTATAGCTATGAACAGTAAAAATAATTGTTCACGTGTTACTGTTTAAGTGAACAGTATACCACCGCGGCACCGGATTATATCGTTAGAAAGGTGGGAGGTCGAACCCCCAGCGCCACGGCGCCAACCCTTTGGCGCTGCAGCGCCCAATGCAGTGCACCCCTTTAGGAATACCCATTTCAACACTTAAAACGCCCATTTACACTGGGTCTTTTCCATCCATTCACTCAAACCACACCCAAATATATCTTAAATGGCTCTGATACCATTGTTTCCAGGGAATCTAGTACATGCAGGTGTACGCATGTGCAATTGTGTTTATTGTCTAAAATACGTATCAAATACAAATTTAACGCGGCGAAAGCGTAAAATTACAATAAACATAATAAATAAAATATATTAATCACATTAATGTATTAGTAGTATAAAGAACTCACCTCAACGTGTAACATTATACACGTAATTCCCCTGAAGCCGCATAGAGACCAACTCGTGCGCAGCTCTAGTCACCAACTCGGTGTGTTTGGTGAGCTAGAACAACAACCCGATATTCAGCATGGAATTAACTCTTAATCTTCAAAATGGTTGGGTGTGTATTTTTCATCTTTTTCTTTAAAATGATAAGAAATGGAGAATTTGAAATAATCCATCATTACTTCAAATGGAACCATAAAGAAAAATAAAACAATTTTATTTTTCCTTTTTTTTTCTTTTCTTTTTCCCTTCGGTTCTATTTTCTTCTTTTTCTTTTCATTTTCATTTTTGCTTTCTGGTCAAAATGCATACACTTTCACAATACACAATTCTCATCTCTCTATCTTTATATATATAATAAAATAATAATATAATATTACATAATGGGTGCCGAATAGAATATTAATACATATATAATATAATATAATATAATATAATAATGAGAGATATTTTGATTATTTAACTATTAAATAATCAAAGTGTGAAATGACTATTTTACCCATCATAAATAGTTATCAAGTCTGCCTCTAGTAGGTCCCATCAAATTTCACACTTGGGTAAACTCAACCGAGGGTCCACAATACGCCATGTGTCATTATACACTTAGTAAATAACAATTATTGACTAATTGTTGTATTTAACACTTAAATACAAAAACGTACGCATTCTCGTAGTTGTGTTGAATATTGCTAGATTAAACACTTTAATCCGGCACGTTGCCCAGTGCACAACGAATACACTCCATATCGCGAGACTCCCTAAGTCCTACGCCTAATTCGTTAAATGAAACTATTCTATGAGTTCGTGAGCAATGCCCCACGCACACATCACAGATATATAAATCAGTGCGTTGAACCATACAAGTTGAGGTTACAACGCTTACGTATAGTCCCTCCGTCATGATGTCCTAGATGTGCGAGGATATAGATTATCACCGTTAAATCCCCTAGTGTTCATCCATGTCCAATCTCCAGACCTGTATCTCACTGAACAAAATATGCAAACTCTTTTTCCATATTGTTCTACCCTGGCAGAACTTTTTTTCGGAATTTATGCTTGTGGCCACAAGACTTTCTAAGATACAATCTTGAAGCATCTGGATATCTAACTCCCTATGTAAGTTGCGGATCCCATATCTGTATACACCGAACTCTATAAGCATCGGACCATACCCAGCGACACCTAGTGGTCACAGCATAAAAGGTCTGTGACATACGTGGAATCAAAGTATAGTGGATTACTTACAAGCCCGCGGTGGCACTCAAGTCAAAGGACCATGCATACTACTCAACTTAAAAGGACCCTCCATTGACGGCTTACATAGGGTATTTATCGAAGGCCCTCGTGAGTTTATCCCATATCCAGTCCTAACTGGATACTCATATGCCAATACAAGTTCCAAACTCACAGTTGGCTAGGAACAACCATTTATACCCTATAGGTACAATATATGATGATCTATATATAAAAGTATCCACCGACAGACCCGCATCGACAGAAATAGATCAAGGACAATTATTTGAGAACATACTTGCAAAACTAGCACCCGATTGCAACTCTTGTAACTATGCAGATACTAGTATATTCGCAAGTCTATATCTCATTACAGACAATGCTCCAACTCTTGGATCTGCTGTGTATTATAACCAGCTAACACTTAGTTGTGCTAACATTTAGCATTTATATCTCTCAGCGTGGCTAATTTTGAGCCCTTATCTAAACTCCTTTAGATCTTATCTGAACTCCTTCCGATCATACATTGTCTGTAATGCTACATTGCATGGTACCATATTAATGGGGATTAGCTATTTAATGGGAATGTACACTTGTATAAATACACAAGTATATGTATAATCAGGGATGACATGTAAGCACCGACCCTAACAATACATACAATGTGCAGTGGAATGAAATCTAATTTTCTATTCAATAAACACACATTGAATTTCAGTCTAGTATAGTTATAGAATCTAACAACTTACCTTGAAGCTTAAATTGCATGTTATACATACAATGCACAGTGGAATGAATTCTAATTTTCTATTGTTCCTCGACATGTTATACATATTTTAGAGCTTACATCGAAGCCTAATCATTGGCAATTCGAGTTTGCAACAAGCAATGAGATTACAAATCTAGAAAGATAACTCTGAAAAATGTAGCAATTTAATTTGTTTCTCTCTTAAATGGCTAAATGTATGTGTATAGAGAAGAAAATGCAACAACTTGCTCATTTTTCTCTCTTTGCTGAATAACACACACTCTTCTAATAAATGAAACAATTTCATTTGTTTATATTGATTAACTAATTGTCATGGATAAACGTCCACTAATAGCCAATTGCATTAAGCCATATATCCACTAAAGGCCAATCATATTAAGCCATGTGGTCATTAAAGGCCAACTATATTAAGCCACTTGGCCACTGAAGATTAATCATAAATGGACACTTGTAACACACATTATTTAATTAACAAAAATTATTAATTAAATAATTCTAAGGTTAACACTTAAGCTCATATGCTTCTAAAGAAATTTTGAAATAAATTTTGCTTTTCTAAATTTTCTTAGATGGAACTGTTCAATCCAGTCCGCTACCTTAGTGCTCAACGAGTACACTTCATATTATAAGACTTCTTAAGTTCACACTCGTTTGTCTTATGAAACTCTTCTGCAAGTTCATGAATGATGCCCCACACACAGGTTATAGATATTACAGAACGGTGCGTTGAACCATACAAGTTGAGATCAATTATATACGTATAATCCTTCTGTCATTTATATCATGGATAAGTAGGGATATAGATCATCACCGTTAAATCTCTATATCCTCGACCATGAACTTATCTCTAAATTTGTATTTCTATAAATAATATTTGTAAACTCTTTTGCGATATTATTTAACCCTATAAAAAAACTCTTTTCTGGGTTTATACTTTGGGCCATAAAACTTCTTGAAATATAATCTTAGCACATCCAGAAGATATATAACTCACTCATATAAGTTGACAGATCCCATATCTACGCACACTAAAATCTATGAAAATTAAACTATACCCAACAACATCCATAAGTCATATCATGAAAGGTCTTTGACATGCATAGAATAAATGCATGGTAGATCATTCACAAGCCTACCGTGATGCTTAGATCAAAAGGCTGCAAATACTACACAACTCGAGAAGTCCCTTGATTGACAGCTCTATAGGATGTCTATTGGAGGTCTTCGTGAGTCTATTAAGTACCCAATTTTTATTAAATACCTGCATGCCTATATGAGCTTTCGCTAAGTCCACGGTCCGCTAAGACTAATTGTTTAGACAATCCAAATATAGACACACACTGATCCAGAAGGTATGTCAATCGACCTGTGTCAGCAATCATAAATTAGGAATGATATTTTCAAGAACATACTGCATAATGACGTTTTTTAGCACTATTTGTAACTCCTTACAACTATTTCATTATTAATATATTCTTAGGTTTTTGTTCTTTTCTATACAAGGTTTTAACTCCTAGAATGCCAACTTTTAATGCTGATCTAAACTCCTTTAGATATGCAATATCTAAAAAGTAACATGCTTAGTACCATATAATTAAATATTAACGATATATTAAAATTTTTATTGTATAAATATTAAACAATTGATATTCATATAAAATTTGAATGGCTCGTAAGTACCAACTCCAATAGTTTTGCACTTTTTTTTTAATAAACAGATATGCCAAACAGCACCATTTTGGTCATTTTTTTTTCTAAAACAAATAGGTGCAAAAGAACATTATTTTACAGGGAAAAATTGTGCCGTTTTGCACCTACATTAAAAAGGAAACAAAAATTAAAAAACTTTAGTCTTCTTCTTTCTTGGTCTCGCTCTCTTACACGCTCACCTCTCAACTATCATCTTAGTCTCTCAGATTCTCAATTGACTCTCAATCTCTTACTCACTCTTATCTCTCTCCATATCGTGCATTTACAGCCCAGCTCTCTCTATGTCTTAGCTCTTTCGGGACTAAGTGTCTCGACCCTCTTGGGGCCTTGGTGTCTTAGCTCTCTCAATCTTTGAGTCTTAGATGACAGCTCTCTCAGCATCTCGTCTCAAGTTTGAATCGATCAATTACTCTGTTCTTTGGATGAATTTTGAAATTTTGTTATATTATGTTATTATTTACTATTTGGGGATTTAAATAAAAAAAACTTAAAATTTTAAATTTTTTTAAAAAAAGTAGTTCATATTATTTACTAATTAGATTTTAGGGTAGGGTTTAGACATTATTTTAAATTCTTAATTATTACTTATCACTAACCAATAATGCAAGTAATTTTTTCTTTTGTTTTTGTTTTTATATTTTTGTTGTTTTTTTTTTATAAAGATTATGAGTTATAGCCAAGAGATTTAAGAAATTTGCATAATTACTGGGATTTATTTTTAATATATACTATAGGTTGTATATGAGATTCTCATATGAGGGACTTCATCTCATGGAATTAGTGAGAATTAATAAACTAGTATCATGTTATTTATGAGGAAATTAATGTCATGGATTAAATTAATAATTTACATTGTTCTTGTATTTTTTTTTTCTACTATCTTATTAGTATCTTTTTATTGTTTGCAAATGATGAGTTTAGATTCAAGTTTGGGTAATAATATTGTAGACTTACAATCTCATTCTCAGTCAAATTATGAGGATGAGCGAGAAAACCAAAAGGAGGCTCCCTTTTTGCCAATCCATTATCCTAAAAAGAGGAAGTTTGTGCCACAATTTTTTACACAAAGATTAAATGTGTGGTTGCACTTCACGCAATGTAAAACCATGAAAGACAAAGTCAAGTACAAATATTGTGGTAAAATGGTTGCTTGTAATTCAGCACATAACAGAACTAGTGGTATAGGAAAGCACTTAAAGAGATATAAAGAGTACAAGAGGACAATGGTTGATGAGCAGCAAAAGATTTTTTCTAAAGAACTTACCGGATTTGGGAAGGGTAGTAATGTTGTGTCTGGGGAATTGAGTTAAGAAGCATGTCGATAGGCACTTATGAAAATAGTGGTGATTGATGAATTGTCTTTTAATTTTATGGAGAATGTCGAGTTTTGATATTTTTGCAATTTGTCAGTTTTCAATTTTGATGTCCTATCATAGAGAACCATAAAAAGGGATGCAATTAAGTTGTTTCACTTAAATAAAAGCTGTGTTGAAGAGTTTGGTTAGTGAGCAACGAGTGAGCTTGACAACTAATATCTAGACTTTAATTCATAATCACAGCTATATAGTTATAACAGCGCACTTTATAAACAGTTATTGGTAGTTGTATAGGAGAATTTTGAGTTTTTCTTCTATTTCAAATCAGATGAGAAATTATCAGAAGTAGCTAGAAACATTTTTATTGGATTGGGGCATGGAGAAAGTTTTTAACATAACAATTGATAATGTAAGTGCCAATGATGTTGCCATAAGTTATCTGAGGAAGAAATTGAAGAATTGGAAAAAAAGGATTCAATGGTGTTGAATGGGGTATTTATGCATGTGCAGTATTATGCGCACATTTTGAATTTAATTGTTACAAATGAGTTGAAGGAATCGAATGAGAGTGTTATTTTTTTACACAATACAGTAAAATATGTTAGATCTTCCATAACAAGATTGCACGCTTTTAAGAGTTGTATAGAAAGACATAAAATTGAGTACAAAATGAGCGTCATGTTAGATGTGCCAACTATATAGAATTATATATATTAGATGTTGGTAATTGTATTGGAATTTCAGAAGGCTTTTGATTGGATGGCAGAAAATGATGGATGAGAGTTTTTTTTAAAGGAGGAAAATGGAAAGAGAATAGAAGGGCCATTAGTCAGTGTGGATTAGACGAATGTTGAGCATTTTGTGTCATTTTTGTAAATATTTTATGAAGTTATATTAAAATTTAGTGCTTCATTAAGTGTGATGTCTAATAAATGTTTCAATGAGATTTAAAAAATACATTCTAATTTGACAAAATTAAGCAAGAGTGACAATTTTTCATTGGAGTTCATGGCAAATAAGATAAGAATGAAGTTTGATAAGTATTAAGAATCTATGGAGGATTAACAAAATGTTAATTATTGCCACCTTACTTGATCCACGACACAAGATGTAGTTTGTAGATTTCTTTTTTTTATATTTTTATTGGCGATGATAATGCAAAAGTTGAAGAATGAAGCCTCAACAAAGAGTTGTTGTTTAAACTTTATAAAACCTACAATGCATGGCATGGCAAACTATATTGTGGTGCATTTAGTAGTACTAATATTGGTGGAAATAGCTTCATTAAGTGTGATGTCTAATAAATATTTCAATGAAATTTAAAAAATACATTCTAATTTGACAAAATTGAGCCAGAGTGACAATTTTTCATTGGAGTTCATGGCAAATAAGATAAGAATGAAGTTTGATAAGTATTAAGAATCTAGGGAGGATTAACAAAATGTTAATTATTGCCACCTTACTTGATCCATGACACAAGATGTAGTTTGTAGATTTTTTGTTTTTTATATTTTTATTGGCGATGATAGTGCAAGTGTTAAAGAATGAAGCCTCAACAAAGAGTTGTTGTTTAAACTTTATAAAACCTACAATGCATGGCATGGCAAACTATATTGTGGTGCATTTAGTAGTACTAATGTTTGTGAAAATAACATGCTTACTTCACAATCACAACAAACTGGTGGCCCCTCAGTAGTTCAAGTTAATTTGTTGGGCTTACAGAGGACGATGTCATGCATGATGATGTCCCTTAGAGTTAATTTGTTAAGCTTACAAAGGACGATGTAAATTTCAAAGAAGCCAATAAGTTAGATAGATACTTGATGGATAATGTGAAGAGTTCTTGCAATCCACATTTTGATCTTTTGCAGTGATGGAAGTTAAATGCCAAGAAATATCCGATTTTGGCACGTGCCGCTAAAGATGTGGTTTTAGTACCATGGCCTCCAAGTTAGCTTGATATGTATTATGTGTACAAAACTAGATATGAGCTTCGGTTTTGGTGGATAGAACGAAGAAAGAAGAAGTGGGGCTTTAAGATGTTGAGTTTTATGATAAATTTGAAGCAAGTAAAATAATTATTATAATATTTTTTAATTATTTATACTTATATTTTTCTAAATATTATTTATTAATCTAATTTTAAATTTGTGTAAATATTTTTATCTCCAGTGTAGAGTTTGCACAACTATCAATGCAAGAGTAAAACTTGTTATTTAGTTTTACTCTTTTAGGTAAAATTTCAACTTTCAATTATTCAAGCATAATGAATTTTTCTTATTCAATTATTTTCTTTTAGCATAAAATGTTTATTTATTTTTGGATGCAGCCTTGCAGATTTTTAATGCCAGAGTCAGAGTTTCGGAGATATTATTTTGGCTTTCGACAACATGAAGGTCATCACTTATATTTTTAACTTTTGGACTTAATAGTTAATATGTTCATAGTTTATATAATGTCTGATATATATTCATTTTAATTTATTATGTAATTGTTGGTGTTTGTTGAAGTTAGTTTGATGTGAGCAGATGGAAACAATGATTTAAAATTATATCATTTAAAAATAAATTTGAAATTTATATTAGAGTGTTATAATTGTTTACAAGTTATTATAATTTAAGAGAATATTCAAATTTTAGGAGAGATTCTGTTGAATTTTTTAAAATTATAATACTTATTAAGATGTGCATACATTTGATTTGTAATGTGCTTCAATAAAAATACAACAATTTTAATTTAAAAAAATTATTTTAATCTAATTAGAATTGTAATTGTAAGTATAATTGTATATGTACTTGGAATTAGAATTAGAATTAAAATTATAATTGTAATTAGAAATTTAATAACTAATTAATTATAATTGAAATTTGAATTGAAAATGCAATAATTATAAATGCAATTTGAATTGAAATTGTAATTGTAATTGAAAATTTAATAATTTGAATTAAAATTTGAATTGAAAATGCAATAATTATAATTACAATTGGAATTGAAATTGCGGTTGCATATATAATTGGAATTTGGATTAAAATTATAATTATAGTTTGAAATGTAATAATAAGAATTGAAATTTAAAATGAAAATGTAATAATTATAAATTCAATTAAAATTGAAATTGAAATTGTAATTATAATTGTATGTAATTAAAATTAGTTATTATTATTTCACATAATCAATTATTCAATTAATCTAATTAACTCAATAAGGCAAGTCCATATAATTTTATTAAAAAAATGAAGTAATAAATCCTAATGAATTTTATGGTGAATTTAATTATTTTTCATCTTACTCTTTGTTGCGTCACATGTATTGAAGATTGATAATTTGTTTTAAAGTAACTACATTATTAGTTATTAATACTATTATAATTTTATCAAAATCATCGAAGGGAGTTGATTAATATATATTTAGTTTATTATAATATTTTTACATGAATTGTTCTTTTTTTTAAATCACTTTAATATTTAAAAAAAATAAATTTTAATTTAATCAAAAATCTAATTTACTTAATAAAATTTTTAATTAAATCATAATTGAAAGAGAATTCAATTGTTCAATTAATCCAATTAACTCAATAAAAGAAGTTCATATAATTTTTTAAAATAGAACTTTATTACATATTTCAAAACAATATTTTAAAATAAAAGAAATTCAAAATATTAAAAAAAAAAAAACCAATCCCAAATAAAACTTACTAACGCATATAAAAAAAACTCAATTAAAACTCAAAACATAAAACACAAATATATTAATAAAAGAATTATAAAAAAAGGTTCACAAAAAATTCAATTCAACTTTTAAACCCATTAAGAAAGAGATTTAAAACCAATTTAAATAAAACTTGTCCAGATCTAAAGTCGAATCGAGTCAGGACTAAACTTCTAATTTGTTTCGATTAAAACAAATTTTTTCTATCTCGATTGAAACTCGGTTCGACCGGCCGCTCGAAACCTGAAATTGCCCAATCTTAAAATTATATTATTTAATTTTTTTCACAAATAAATTAATAAATTAGATAAAATATTTGAATATTAAAAATTTATTTTCTAGATAAATAATGGAGCAGAGGTGAAGGCTCGTACCTATCTCCACCTGTTGATAATTTGAGAACAAAGACAAGTTCCCACAAAATTTAGCGACAAACCAACCCCACGTGATCTTTTACTCTGACTAAATACGGGACAATAAACGCGTCACCTTCACTTTTGAGTTTGATCTTAAAACCCAGTCGCAGCCACAGGTTTCCTTTGTGTCACGGCTGACCGATAAAATCTCACCATAAGGCGCGTGCAAAGCACCATCACTTGGGGCCGAACTCCTTGCGAGAGTACGAATCTACCCTCGAATAAAATAGTGGCTCAGAGAACAAGAAAATGCGAGTATGAAAGTGATTTACATACTCCATACACGTGTGGCACATTGCGTCCTCGTGAAATTAATTAGTGAATTTTTTTTTTTAAAATGACTATTTTTAAGTTATTCTTTTTATTAATCACAAATAAATAAGTTAAATTTTATTAGTTAAGAAATAAATTCCTCATGCGAAATGACAATTTTTATTTCATTTATTTAATTGATTTTTAATATTAATTATGAAATTAATATTTTTTAATTAGATAAGTTGTTTCAAAAAAAATATATTCTTTAATGAATTTTTTAATATTTTGATTCATTATCAAATAAAAATTAAAACAAATTAAAAAAATTATAATTAATTAATTTATATATTAATAAGTTATTTATTTGTTGAATGATGAAATAAAAAATTTAATTTTTTTATAATTTGATAATATGTTATAACAAAAACTTTATAATTTATTTATTTATTTATTTTATGTTAATGGAAATTTACTTTTATATAATAAACTAAAACAAAATAAAGTAATTACAAAAGGAAAAGAAAAAAAGAAATAAATTAATCAATTAAAGTAATCTATTTATTTTTTAAAGGCAGTTCTCCGCAAATCAATGGTTATCTTGTCTTAAAAAAGATTAAATCTTGAGCTAAAATTTAATGGTTGATATAACATTAAGAACTTTATAAACATACACATAAAAATCTACATAGTCCCCACTACTAACTGTTTAATAGGGCATACCCTTATATAACCTAATTACAACAAATGGGGATAAGTCAAGTACAATATTGATCCTAATCTCATAAATTCTACAAGCATATAGGTAGAAAGACATCAACATACATAATAGCGTAACATAAATCTCTATCACGCCATCAACATATTTGTTGAGGCTAAAATCATAGATGATGATCTTTTGATGCTCGATATTCACCTCAACAATAATCCAATGTTCTTACTTGTAGTTGAAAGGAATATAAACTATATAAAATTGGACATTATCTCTAAATAATAATATGTAAACAAAAAATAAATCTCTTAGCATACAAATATTTTACCTTGTCGACCTCAGCCTACTTTTTTCTATCGAGTAAATCATCTTTAAGCCCTAAGCTATACGACATCATGCCTTAGTTACCATACAAAGACAGATAAATTTGTGACGTACTGCATATGGAGAGGCCAAAAAGTATTCTAAAATTTAAATAAAACAAGTAATCAATATATTATATATGTATACGAAAAAATTTGAAAATATTAATAAATAAATAAAACTTATAAAAAAGTATGAATCCACACTAGTGGACGAATGTGGCAATGTATTATTATACTTGCATTGCCTTAGGCGAACCAACTTCAAATACTCATTGATATGTTGCAAAACCTAACAGATAAAGTTAAAAATTAATTAATTTCAATGTAATGAAATCTAATATATATATAATTTTCACTTACAAAGTCATCAAAGCCATTTCTCTAATAAATCCCAAAATTATACCATACTACACCCTTATCACTATAAACCTAGGCCTCAAACTCAGATTTGATAATGAAGTCTAATCGGTTGCAGCAAATTCATGTCCACATCTTGAGGTTGTACCTAAAGTTCAATCTTTCTCTTTTCGATCTTTTGCAATATGGGATTATTGTATGGGTTGTATTTATTTCATGTATCCCTATAAGGATCGTGTACATTAGAGTCTCTACTCCTCCAATTTAAAATATGAGTGAAGTGGTCACTATAACAAATGCTAAAAACCTCACTACAGATTGCTATGACCTTATAATTTCATACTTGGGGAAATTTAAAAACATCAATTTATTATAAATAAAAAATAATTAATTAATATCAATAGTAAACAACAAAATTAGTATGCAATTGATACACATATGCAAATTCGTACTTGCTATATTTCTCTATCCCACTCTCTACATAGTCTTCTTTTATTTTGGCTAACTTCTAGAAGTCTGCATTGCTAAATGAGTCATAAAGTATGCTTCATGCAATATTGCCTCATGGATCTTTATTGAACTCATCAAAGTCATCTATTATACTTAGAGTAAAATTTTGAATCCCTCTATGTTTATCACGTGGGATCAAATCACGATAAATAAAATAGAATAAACTCAATTTGACTATCGTTGAATTACTCTAAGTTAAAAGAAGCGTACCAAGTATTAATAACCTTATAGGTCAATTTCTTTATACCTAGAAAGATCGTCTCCCACAAGTGATTACCCAATTTTATCTTTAACTCATGTGCAGGTGAGAAATCTCTCATCTTTAACCCAATAATCAAAACAAACTTCTTCTTGGAGAATCGAATGCACTTAATGCTAATATGAAACCACATCTCCTCGTACAATCTGGAGGTCTTCACCTCATACAACAAAATCTCATAGACTAAAATACAAAAGAAAAAAAATATTGAACATATCCAAAAAAATGCCCCATATAAGTTCACTTAAATAACTCAATCTAATTAGAAGTTAATTTCTCTCTTATAAAATTCAAGGTCCATATTTTCGAGTAACATGTAATGGATGCGTGAAAGAATTCATTCTCCAAAATTTTATATCATCTAAAGACGTCATTCTTCCTATAAAAGTACACAAAAATACAATTAAAATTATTATTAATAAATAACAAACATACATATTATATTAAATTAAATAACCAAAAATAAACATATAATTTTTGTAAATAAATAAATAATTTATATTTTTAAAAATAATAATTTAATTTAATGAAATCAATTATCATTGATTAAATTATTATAATTAATTTATATTGTTTATTAATTTATGAATATTTTGAATATAATAATTTTTAAACATTTTTTATTATTTTTTTCTTAATTTAAATTAAAACAAAAATTTTAAAATCTCACCATAGTAACTATTCTCTCACCGTGTGTGTTCCTTATGCATGCATTCGTATGGTGTATGCATGAGCAGTGCCTACGCCAAACATTTCGAATGTAGACAATAGCCGACTATCACTTTGGTGGCTGTCTACATTTAAGATTTTACAAGACAACGGTTATTTTTAGTTAAAATTTTATCTTTTTTTTCTATTTTTTTAACTAATTTTTCAAACATATTTAACATATTTCACCCATTTTCAATTCAAATTTAATTTTTAATAAATTAAAATTTTATGTAAATTTTTAAAAAAAATTTAATCAAAAATCGCTATTTTTAAAATTTTAAATGATAATTTTGTTGTGCAATTTCTGATTTACGCAATGTTAACTGTCAGATCCTTGATCTAACATAATTTTTGTTAAAATAATTTTGTATAGAGCGAGTACATGGCTAGAGAGAAAGAGTGTTTTTTTTTTAAATTTTTCTTTAGGTTGGGGAGGGAAAAGAAGCTCTGGGGCATGCTGGTTCAATTTCGAACTTTTTTACTAATAAAATTAGCCCATTGAAAAATAATTTAAAATAAAGGATTAGTTTTGAAAAATTCCCAATTAATTATCATAATCTAATCTAAAATGCCACGTTGTCAGGTTACTCGCACCAAAAATTATAAATTACCCGTCAGTCACGACCTATTCTGAAATGTGTAACAATATGATTGGCTCGTCACTCACACTTGCGTAATAAGCATCATTTTGTAAGAAAATTACGTGTCAAAATTTCCCTTTAAATTTTTCTCGCCTTCTGGTCTTGCCGTGCTTTCTCAACCACCTCTTCGCTTTTTTCTTTTTTCATTTTCCAACTTCTTCAACACGAGTTTCGCGAGTTTCCCGACGGAAAAAAATTATTCTCCCAGATTTCCTGGGAAAGTTTTACGATCCAGTCAAGCCATCTTCCCTTTGAATCTAAGTCTCAAATTCAGCTCCCGTTAGAACAAGATAAGATAACAAGAAAATCCTCTCTCTCGCTAAGACGCTGTCGTTTCGGATCGCTTAAATTCGTCCATTTATAGTAACATTGTGACTGTATCATCTCCTTCACTTCACTTCGACCATTTATAGTAAAAAAGAAGAGAACTTCACTTCGACCATCTGTTTCTTTGATTCCTTGCAATTGCTTGAGAGTTTTGATCTTGATTTCATTACTTTTGTTGAATAAATTTAACTAAATTTAAGAAAAAAGGGAAAATTATAAGTTAATTAGAAATAAAGATGACGCTGACGCTAGAGTCGATACCAGGGAGTTCAGGTTACTTAGACCTGTTCCCGGAGAGGAGGATGTCGTATTTCAGAAATCCGTATATTCTTGGCTTGACTGTGATTGCTGGCATTGGCGGACTGCTCTTCGGATATGATACTGGTATTTTCTTTTTGAGCTTCTTTTATCTTATCCCTTCTTTTCCTTTTTTTTTTTTTCATTTTAAAATATTTATGTTCGTACTTAATATTTTGTGATTTCAACAATTATTACACTTGGGCGAATAATGAATAATGTTATATTTCTCAAATATTATCCTAAAATTTCATGTGTTAAGCCATCGGGCGAATAACATTTGGGAACTGTAACATTACTCTGTATATAATATGTACGTCACCTAAGTTTATGTTTGATTATTGGGTGGAATTTAATGTTACTTTTGCTGCTTTTGGAAGCACAGTTTCAAGAAAAGTTTGTTTTAGCTACTAATTTTTGTTTTTGGATTAAACATTACTTTTTTTAATATAAAGATTATGAGATTGGTGATTAAAATTAGAACTGTTTTTTCAAGTTTTTATTTATTTATTTTATTTAACTTGCGGATTAAATTTCCAGCTTTTCTGTAGCTTCTGTGGATATAGGTGAATTTATTTCAACCTGTTTAGTTGCCATCTGGATATCATTGTTTTTATATTTTTAATTTCTTTTTTGAATATGGATAACAATTGTTTTTGATAATCAATAATCTGTTTTAAAAAGAAAACATAAATTTGGTTGGTACTTTCCCGAATCACTTCATCAGACATAACCTAAGAACTGGTTAGAGTTAAACAAATTTTTCTTTTTTAATAATCTGAGTTATTTATTTATTTTTGCATATTATATTTAGTTAACTCAAAAATTATATCCTAATTTTTGATAACCTTTTTGGGGCTGCATATCAAATCGAACGTCCCTGAATTTTGATTTTAATTTTAATCAGTTCATGCAAGTTTTGTGTAAGGCAAACTATATCTGATATACATGTCGGTCTATCAGCTACAACGCATTTAGGAAGATTGGTGCCATATACAAAATCTAACTTAAAAAACTTTTTGAATGTTTAGCTTAGTTTGGCTTTTGCTATTGGGCTATGGAAAAGTGGCTCTGACATTGGTTATGGGAAATTCACTCTGGATATCATCTTTTCCCTACAAGAAAGATCTTGTTCCCATTGCCAGTGTTAGCTGATGTTGGTAATGTATTGCTTGCGCTTAAGGATAGAGGTAAGAGGACTGCCATTCTGGAAATTCGTTTTACCTCTTATAAGTATAGACATTTATTGGCCAAAAGTGAAGGTGATACCAAGTCCATTGGGAACAGTAGAATAGGTGTATGTAGCTTTGTAATTGAACTTGATCCTTTGCTTTTCTTTGGATAGTGAGGAGTTTTCCTTCTTCTGGAGTGAGTGGAATGATTAACTGAAATACAAACGGGTCTAGTTCATTCTGATTGCCCTCTTTAGTTTCGTAATTTCCTTTTGCTGCGTTTTGATTCTGTACATAAAAGATGAGTTTGCTAAAATGTTTTCTGATGCAAAAATGTTTGCTGCAGGTGTGATATCTGGAGCCCTTCTGTACATAAAAGATGAGTTTGAGGTGGTGAATCAGAGTAGTTTCCTACAGGTAACAATCTAGCAATTTTCAATTATAGGTTTCTCTGGCATGGTTATTTTATAATATTTGGTTTTCGGAAAGGTTTAGGAAAGAATATTAAAAATAAAACAAATACCATTCTTCAAGGCAGCGCTTATGTTGGGGTCAACAGGCATTATTGGTGTTGATTGTTCTCATAGCACTTAAATTTAATCGGCATAGCTGATCCTGCATGATGTATTTGTGGTGTTTGGGAGAGAGGGGTTTTAAGTATTTTCAGACAAGTTAATTCCTTGTAACTTTTGTTTAATGTTTCTAACTTTCGGGTTTTAAGAATTTCTGCACAAGTTTATTCCTTGTAACTTTTGTTTAATTTTTTTCAACTTCTTTATTGCAATTATCCTGATAATTCTAATTTATTAGGAAACAATTGTAAGCATGGCCTTGGTTGGTGCAATGATTGGAGCTGCATCAGGGGGTTGGATTAATGATGCTTATGGACGTAAGAAAGCTACTCTTCTTTCTGATGTTGTCTTTATTGCTGGGGCAATTATCATGGCTGTTGCGCCAGACCCATATGTTCTCATATTGGGACGGCTTTTAGTTGGTCTTGGCGTGGGTATAGCATCTATGACTGCTCCAGTATATATAGCTGAAGCATCGCCATCAGAAATAAGAGGTGGACTTGTGAGCACAAATGTACTTATGATAACTGGTGGACAGTTTATTTCCTATGTCATAAATCTTGCTTTTACAGAGGTCAGGTTTCCCTTGCTTTACCATCGATTTTGCTTTCATGAACTTGTACTTGTTTTTATACAACTAGATGTCGTGCATAAAATAATAGTTTGGTTACATGGAATGGCAATCATTTTATTGTTCGATCGACAAAGTGTAAATTTTTCTTTATATATAATCCTTTTGCCCACAATCTTATTGTGGTCTACTCCTTTGTTTGAGTTTCAAATAGAACAAAGAGAGGTTCTTTAAATTACTGGACATGCTGTGTGAAAAGAAGTGAATAACATGATTTTCTTTGCTATAAAATTGTAAAAATTTATAAGAGCTTCACTGTGAATCATGATACCCACCATATGGGTATGTTTATGCATACTAGCCAATCAACAAAAATTTTGTGGGGAGTCAAATTACATCAAATTAAGCTATATAGATTAGGAGATGAGAAGACGTTGTTGCCTTCTATTTTAATATATGTTTATCTTGTGTTTAAAAACCCTACGTCAAAAATGCTGTAGAAAATTATGCCCTTACAAAAAGCAAAAGTTCTAATAATATAACCTTTGTGTCATCTATTTCATATTTGGAATGTAATTTTCTAATGTAACTGTTAAGGTAATAACATCCATGGGCTTTTTTCCACTTTGCTGAATTTGCCTCTTATCATTATGTATTTCTAGATGGGTACTATTTACTATTTGAGCAATAGATTGTGAAAGGTGTTTATAAATTAATGGTTTGATGAATTATCTGGTGTGGTGACTATTGAGTTTTAGAATCTCTATTTTGGACTTCTAAAGGGTGACCTGTTTCATGAAATAATCTCAGTTGGCTTTTTAAGTGATAGATTGCTAGGATGACTGTACTTCTGTTTTATACAAGGGTTCTTGCAGGAAAATTTTCTTCTATCCATGCTTCTTAGACATCTCTGCTGGTGTGAAAGATTTCTCTTCTGCAGTTTTGAAGAGGCACCACCAAGAAAAAAATCAGGGTTTGCATATTAAGAATTCCCACAAAGACACATCACTGAAGGAATCTTTCATATTTTTGGCATAATGTAAATGATAATGGCACTATAATTCTAGATAGCATGTGATGTAGTACTTATTTTAGTATAGTTCTCATAGTAGTAACTAATAACATGTCCAAGCTTTTGATTTGTGAGAGAGAAAATGGTTAAAAATCACTGTTTTCTTTCTCGAAAGCTAAACACAAGAATTTATTACTTCTGCAACTGAAATGTTTGCTTTCAGAATCCTAGCATTTTAACTAGTTTTCAGCTTATTCTGTTGAGAGGGGAATATTAACCTAGCTGGAGTTGTTATGAACAAATTTTGGAATCTAATCTCTCAAAATAAAAGGCAAAATGCAATCAAGGTGATAACCCACAATTTTTATAGCAAACGGCAATAATGGTGCCTGATCTTCTGTGAATTTCAGAAATTTAATATGCTTAAATTTTCTTTGATCATTTGTTTATCCTCTCATCTTGGCCCATAGAAATTAATTGATTGACCATGTGGAAGAGTGTTTTTCCTTGTACCATTTTTTTTTTCACATGTTTGATGGTACCATGTGTCCTGTGCTGCTACCTCATATTTGGGTAATGGTGTCTAAGGCGTGCTTCTTAAGTTATGTGCTTATTATTTTGAAATATAGCTTGGTTGATTCTCTCTCCTTTCTTTTGTGCATCTTACCAACCCAATTTCTCAAGTTTTACTTTGCTGCAGTTTATCATGTTCCAGCTTTGGCAGCCATTAAGTTTCTTCGCCACCATGGAAAAATTATTCTGTCATGAGTCCTGACGAAGGTCTCACTTTGTTGGTCTTTATCTAAGTGTCTTAAATTTTAGAACTTTTTTGTTAAACTTAATTGGTGTTAAGGTTGTTCTGAAAGAAATAAGCATGGTGTTTATTACTTTCAAGCATAAATACAATATCATTGGTTTAGTTCTGTTGTAAAGGAGTAAATTGCTTAAACTATGCTTGATATTCCAATTTGCTGTATTGATTTATTAAGAAATGGATTAAATTGTTCGTTTCATTCCTTAAAAGTTTAGTTGCGTCCAGTGTTGAGAGAGGGCCTAGTCAAGTCAGGGCGGGGGTGGGGGGGAGGCGTTCAAGAAGATTTAAGCTTTCTGAGCATCATACATTCTCTGTTTTGAATCTTCTAGCACTGAAGCTTTCTTAGTTTTCTGACATGCATGCTTGGACAGGTCCCAGGAACGTGGAGATGGATGCTTGGAGTATCAGCTGTGCCAGCTGTCATTCAGTTTATCTTAATGCTTTTTATGCCTGAGTCTCCCAGATGGCTTTTTATGAAGGTAACGGTTATCTATTATATTTGACAAAGGTTTCTCCTGTGCATTCTTTTAACTCTTTTTGGATACATTATCATATTAATACTCTAAATCTGCAGAATGATAAAGATAAAGCCATTTCTGTGCTTGCTAAGATTTATGACATCGCTCGGTTAGAAGATGAAGTCGAACACCTTTCTGCTGCTGCAGAGGAAGAACGCCGGAGAAAGAATACTGTCAGATACTTGGATGTTTTTAAATCAAAAGAAATCAGACTTGCATTTTTGGCTGGGGCGGGACTGCAGGTATGAATACTGAATGGAGAGTTTACTGAAAAACTAAATCTAATTCCAGTTGTTGGGTATATATCATCTGCCATGATGGTTTATTTTAGCACTTTTCTTTCCTCTTCATGACATCAGTTCATTCGTCTTTCGCTTCTCAACACAAGTTCTAATATGAATGACGTTCAAGTTTGTAATTGGGACGTTAACCATGCTTAGGTGGATTATGTGACATAAACAAACAGAGCATGTTACTTCAATGAGAACTTTTGACAGTACAGAAACATTATATAAGATTTTAAGAAAAAATGTTGGCAGAGATTGTGATCTACCTTTTTAGAAAGATTACCTGCTGACTGGCAATGCTAGAAGTTGAAGTTTGCTTAAAGTGACCTATCTTTTATCCTCCAAATTTAGAAAGGTCGCTTGTTGACTAGCATCATGTCCAATTCTAATCTGCCTCAATGTAAGCTAACTTTTGGTGCTTGTGTTGAACTAAACTATAACAAATGCTAGAACTGATTGTTTGAGTTATGTCCTAAGCTTATTGTCAGACTCTAGTTTTGGAATCATTTTCTAATATGTGGACAATAGAGGTGCACATTTGGATATATAATCTTTTGGAAGTGGATGAATTGAATTTCTATTGCTCTTTTACCTGACCAGACACCTGGTCCACCTGTTTAACTACTACTTTTACTCCTGGCAGCATCCTTTATATAGATTAGCTCTCCATTTATTTTCATGAATTAAATTAGGATGTGAGCAGAGTGTAGGACTATGGAGTGACTCAGAGATATGTTATAATGCAGGCATTTCAGCAGTTCACTGGTATCAATACAGTCATGTACTATAGCCCAACAATTGTCCAAATGGCTGGCTTCCAATCCAATCAGCTAGCACTTCTCATCTCTCTTGCTGTTGCAGCTACAAATGCAGCTGGAACAATTGTTGGAATATACCTTATTGACCATATTGGAAGGAAAAAGTTGGCGCTGTCAAGCTTATCTGGTGTTATTGTATCCCTTATCATACTTGCTTGGGCGTTCTTCACCAAATCGTCTGGTTCTTCCAGTGGACTATATGGTTGGATTGCAGTTATAGGGTTAGCCTTATATATTGCTTTCTTCTCACCTGGAATGGGACCCGTGCCATGGACAGTGAACTCGGAGGTGTATCCTGAGCAATACCGAGGGATATGTGGGGGTATGTCAGCTACTGTGAATTGGATCTCAAACTTGATTGTGGCCCAAACCTTCCTTTCAATTGCGGATGCAGTAGGTACAGGAGCAACTTTCTTGATTCTTGCTGGCATTGCCGTACTCGCAGTCATTTTCGTGATTGTGTTTGTTCCGGAGACCAAGGGATTGACATTTCTGGAAGTGGAGCATATCTGGAAAGAGAGGGCCTGGGGAAACAGTAGCAACACAGAAAGCCTCCTTGAGCAGAGTAATGAATCCTCCTAAGCCTTGTGGTAAATTATTTAGTTGGCTAGAAATAGTAGTCCAATTTAAATGTTTCCGAAAACAGATTCCACTGGTTTTTATACCATCAAAGTATATGTCTATGCGACTCTTTTTTGCCAACTTAGGAGTTAAATACTCAATCCACTGAAACTACAGAATCCTCTTTTATATTCCATGATTAAGGCTCAAGTGGTGGAGTTGGGACATATAATAATAGGGATTGTATTAGGGAAGAATGGTTTCTGTTGTGCATATAATGGGACTGCCTTGAGGATTGTTTTGTTGTTCACCCTGCTAAATTCAGCTTTGTTAGAACTGTTAACACGTTCTTCTCCCTTAAAATAAAGTTGTTATTTTGGTTTGCTTAAGAGGATTGTGTGTAGACACAAATGCTAGATGCTGGTAATCTGAAACTCAATGCTAGTGCATTATTATGGCATTTGTTGAAAGTTAAAAGCTCATGAAAGTCTACAATATTCAAATTGATCGTTCCATGCACTCCAAAATTGTTTAGCAAAACTCGCTCAACAAAGATATGGAGCACAATTTTGCGCTCTGATGCGCGCACTCGACGATAGTGTCGAGTTCACTGCTGAACGCCAATTTCGCTCAATTTTAAGTTCTTTTTTTTGTTATTTAACCACATTAATTTTAGTTTATATTTTTATTTTATTATATTTACTTGACATAATGTAATTATTTGTAGGGAGATAATGGTTTTTGGATGAATAGATGGGAAGTGTTGAGAAGATATTGGTATTTTTATGATAAAATGTCATTTTATTTTCCGATTTTATGGATATATCATTTTCTTTTATAAATAAAAATTGTCTAATTTAAACATGAGATTTAAGTGTTTTTCGTGAATTTGTGTAGGTGTCAATTGTTGGTATTTATAAGATTATTTCAAATAAATCAATGCATTTCAAGGCTATAGAGTAAAGAAAATGAATCGAGAAGAGAAACAATAGGAAGAAATCAAAAGGGGTGTTCAGTCGGACTTTGTAATGTTCTGATGTTCCTTTTTTTATTGCTATGATGATGGGAATTGGGGATGTGATCCTTCGAAAAATTATTTATCTTTTTTAATGGGTGTGATTTTTTGAAGAGGTGTTGTGTCTCTTTAAAGAGACATCTTACTTTTATAAATATTACAAATACATTTCATTTGAAAAAACGAACAACTTTTCTTCTCTTTTAATTCAAATTATCTCTACTTATCAACTACACTCAAAGTCATTACTTATAGTCTAAAGAATTTACATTTAATGTGCACCTCTGTAAATTCTAATTGTTATTAAATCTTAAAAATTATACTAAAATTATACTACCATTCAAATCGTACAGCACCTTAATTATTATCATTGTGAGGGTGAAAATAATTTTAAGAACAATATCTAACACGCCTTAACATTTATATTGTTATATCCATTTTTGTCCACATTACCAACATCAATATCATCAACTTCCAGCCATTTGATTAATTATATTAGAGATGCGAAAGGAAAATAAAATTTGAATATTTGTTGTAAATAGATAATAAAATTTATACTCAAAATCACTTTTGATACGAGTGGGGTGCCAAAATTGAATATTTGTTGTAAATAGAAAATAAAATTTATACTCAAAATCACTTTTAATATGAGTGGGGTGCCATTCTCACTTGATGTGGATTCTAGCTTTGTGGAAGCTATTACCGCCAAACTTATAACACCCTTTTTTAGATTAAAAAAAATATCATTTTAGTCTATAATTTTATAGATATATACAAATTTAGTTCTAATTTTTTTTAATATATGCCATGTTAGTCATTGTAGAGACAAAAAATGATAGTTTAAGAATAAAAATGGTAATAAAAAATTATCAAAAATGTTCCTATAAGGTCTAACATGGTATATATAACAAAAGTGACTAAATTGATATATATTTATAAAATCATGGTCCAAAACAACATTTCTCCTTTTTAGATTTCATCACTCTAATTGCATTTTACATTATTAAAAAAGAAATTGTTGAAAAAGTAAATACAATCTATAATATCTAATGGTATAAATGTGCTCAATATTGCCTTATTTAAAATCTTATTAAATAAAGTGCTCAATGTCTAATGGTATAAATGGTTTTAAGGTTTCACTTATTTTTTTTTGCAGTTGATAACCTAATTTTTTTCATGGGCTAATATGTTAGATTGTATGCAAGTAAAAAGTATCTTATACTGCTATGAATCTGCTTCTAATCAGGTTGTTAACTTTGAAAAATCTATAGCTTGTTTTAGTTCCTTCTTGCGGCCTGAGGTAGTTGAAGGTCTTGGTTGTCCAACAGTACAAAAGAAAGAGTTCATGAATTACTAAATATGGGACTCTAGGGGTACATTCAGTTGTAAAAAAAAGAGGACTTGATTGAGTATTGAGGACTAAAAAAAAAAGGTTGCATCTCATGAGAAGTATCTTGGCCTTCTAGGCCATTATTGCCATTCAAGAGTTTCCCTATTTTCTTTTATCAAAGATCGAGTTTTGAGTCACCTTAAATGTTGGAAGAATAAATTATTGTTGTTGAAAGCTACCATTTAATTAATCCCTACTTACTCCATGAACCTTTTTAAGCTTCTGGTGGCCCTTATCAATGAGCTTTATTGACTTTGTGTGCGATTTTATGAGGGGTGAAGGGTGGAGGAGGGGATGTTTCCAGCAAGAAAATTCATTGGTGTTCTTGGACTTAACTCTGTGAAAATAAAAAAGAATAGGGGCTTAGGTTTCCAAGATCTAGCCACTTTTAATAAGGTATTGTAATAGATTATTAAATATCCTGGTTCTTTAATAATGCTGGTGCTTAAAGCTTTATATTTCTCTAACACTTCTTTTATGTAGGTCAAGAAATCTTCAGGTTCTTATAATTGGAGGAGTTTACTTTGGGGTAGATAATGTTGTATATTATGAGAGTATTTTAAATAAACCAATGTATATTGAAAATATGATGGAGAGTGAGGATTTCAAAGAGTAAGAAGGGGAAAGAGAGAAGATTAGAGCACCCAGGACAAAGCTTGAGCACCGTAATGCCTAGGAGCTGGGCGCTGCGCAGACGAGGCTGCTCCCTTTCTATGTTTTGAACATCGTGACACCCAAATTTAAGAGTTACGGTGCTGAAGCTAGAGGTGTGACCTTTGGAAGAGTCATTTAACTTTTTAATGGTTGTGTTTTTTTGGAAAGACACCTATCTAATCCAAAGATTGTGACCATTTGAAGAGGCGCATAACTCTTCCAAAGGTTATAACCCTTTGAAAAAGAACCTATCCACTTCAAAGGACATGTTAATATAAAGAGATATTATGCCCCTCTAAGGAGGCACAAATGCCTCTATAAATAGAGAGGCACACTTCACTCTCAGAAATATTAATTGATCCAATTTTTCACTGCATATTTTCTCCCTCTATCAACTCTTTCAAAGTTCTCTTATTGTCCTATAGAATTTGTAATTAGTGTTCATTATTACAAATTCAATAATCATTGAATCCTGAAACTATACTACCATATAAATCTATTTGCACCTTTAATCATTATTATTGTGAGAGTAGAAATAGTTTAAAGAAAGTGCCTAGCATGCCTTGAATATACGGAAGAAGAAAAAAATTGTATCTATCAATACACTCCAAACTACACCAAAACCAATCATCTTAAACTATTTCTAGATGGATACTTTTAGTGAAACATCCATTCTCGCAATAGTCAAATCACTTTCAAAGGCTACAAAAATTCTACCATTTGATGGCAAACATTTCAAGCTATGGCAAGATCAGGTGTATGACACTCTGAATGTGATAGGTATAGAAAAAATTCTCACAAAACCTCATTCAGATGTAAATGTTGAGAACTGCAACAAGAAATTCTCCAAATGGAATATGGTGAATAAGGATACCGTAACACAATTTTACTTACATTGTCAAATGAATTATATGATGTATACTTCTCATACAAATATACTTATAAAATTTGGGCACAACTAAAGAAAAAAAATACTTAATAGAGGATATTGGTGCCCAAAAATATGTTATTGCAAATTTTCTAGACTTTAAGATGTCTGAGGATAAAGAGGTAACTTCTAAAATTCATGATTTTTATTTATTGATCAATGATTTAAAAAATGAGGGGTATTGTTCTCCTTGAACCTTTTATGGCTGGTTGCTTGATTAAAAAGTTACCAAACTCTTAGAATGAGTATAAGAAAAGCAACAAGCACAAAAGAAAACATTTAAAATTGGAGGATTCTATTGTTCACATTAGAATCGAAGAAAAGAATTATCAGCAGGAGAACAATAAGAAGGCCAAGGAACTTATTTCTAAGACCAATTTGATGAAAAATGAAAATCATGTTAATAAGAAGAACGGTAAGACCACAAAAAATACTCACTTTAAGAACGCAAAACCCTCATTCAAGAAGAAGAAAGGTAAGTGTTATGTTTGTGGTAAGGGTGATCACTTAGCCTACCAATGCAAATATAGAAAGAACAAGAATCAAAATAATAAAACTCTCAAAGTCAACTTGGTTTAGGAAAAAGATGTCATTGTTGCAGTGATTGTTTTTCAACTGAACATGGTTGCAAATAGCAATAAAGAGTGGGTCATAGACTCTACAGCCATAAGGCACATTTGTGGTGACAATAATGCTTTTTATAATTATACAAGAAAATGAGAGGAATAAGTATATCTTGGAGATTCTCATCCTATACCTGTAATGGGAAAGGGAAAGTTTCTTCTCAATTTAACTTCTATAAGGCTAATGTATAGGTATCATTTGAAGGAGACGAAGTTGTATTGACCAAGAATGAAACATTAATTGAAAATGGATACTCTTCTAATGATTTGTTCAAACTCAATGTACTAGAAATCTTTATTAATAAAATTACTACTTTAGCTTACATTGTTGAGCCCTGTGATTTATGACATAATAGACTAAGTCACTTGAATTATTCTTATATAAGAAAGATGAAAAGAATTAATTTACTCTCTAATTTAGAGTTAAAAGACATATATAAATGTAATGTATGTATGGAAGAAAAATCCACAAAAACAGTTGTAAACCAATTAATTTTAGAGAAACTAAGTTACTTAGTTTAATTTATAGTGACCTAGGTAAACTAAAGGATGTCATAATTAAAGGAGAAAAAAAGTATTACATTACTTTTATAGATGATTTCTCAAAGTATATTAAGTTATATCTATTGAGAAATAAAAATGAGTCATATGATAAGTTCTTAATCTATAAACAAGAAATTGAGAATCAATTTGGAAAGAAAATTAAGAGATTAAGAACAGATAGAGGATGAGAATATATATGTCAACCATGTTTAGTTCCTAATGTGAGAACAATGGAATTATACATGAAGTGACACCTCCATATTCTCTTATATCCAATGGGGTGGCTGAAAGGAAAAATATGACTTTAAAGCACATAATGAATTGCATGTTATTAAATTCTGATGCACCTATGAACTTGTGAGGGAAAGCAATATTGATTGGTTGCTATATACAAACCTAAGTTCCATACAAGAAAACTGGAATAACACCCTATAAGCTATGTAAAAGTTATAAACCTAACATTTCATATCTCAAAGTGTGGGAGTGTCTTACTAAAATCTTAATTTTGGATCCTAAAAGGAAAAGGATAAGACCTAAAACGATTGATTGTATGTTCATAGAATATGCCAAGAATAGTGCTACATATAGATTCTTAGAATTAGAGGATAATATTGATTTGTTTGATGAAAATAATATCATAGAATTTAAGAATGTAGAGTTCTTTGAAACTATTTTTCCTAAAAAAGCCAAACCAGAAAAATTATTGACTCATAAGGATGTAAATGATGATCTTTTTAAGGGATCCAACAATGAACTTAGAAGAAGTAAGAGAATGAAAAAAGCGATAAGCTTTGATAATGACTTCTATGTCTTTCTTATGGAAGAAAACCCCAAGACATATAGTGAGGTAATGTCTTATCTTGATGCACCTTTATGGAGAGAGGCCACTAATGATGAAGTCAACTCCATCATAAGCAATTATGTGTGGGAAATAGTTGATTTGCCACTTAATTCCAAGCCTATTGATTATAAATGGATCTTCAAAAGGAATATGACGATTGATGGAATAATTGAGAAATATAAGGCACGACTAGTTGCTAAAGGGTTTACTCAAAGGAAAGACTTAGATTACTTTGATACTTATACTCCTGTAACTAGAATTACATCCATTAGAATCTTGGTTTCCTTAGCTGCAATTTATAGTTGGCATATACATCAAATAGATGTAAGACTGCTTTTCCAAATAGAAATTTAAAAGAGGAGATTTATATGAAACAACTAGAAGGTTGTATTAATGTTGGTTTGGAATATAAAATGTGTAAACTGGTAAAGTAATTATATGGTTTAAAACAAGTGCCAAAATAGTGTCATGAGAAGTTTGACAATACTCTAGTATCAAATGGTTTTATGATAAATGATTCTGATAAATGTGTGTACTATAAAACTTTTGATATTAAGAATTATGTCATCGTATATCTTTATGTGGATGACATGCTAATATTTAATCCTACTATAGAAGTAATGAATGAGACTAAGAAATTTCTATCAACTAAGTTTGATATAAAAAAATATAAAAGAGGCTGATGTTATTCTCGGGATTAAGATAATGAGATCCCCTAGTGGTCTATCCTTATCTTAAGAACACTATATAGAGAAGTTCTTAAAGAAGTTTAGATACTTGGAATGTAAACCAGCGGTGACACCTTATGATGCTAGTACCAAACTTCACAAAAATGATGAACATGGTGAAAATCAAGCCCGTTATGCTCAAATTATTGGTAATCTCATGTATTTAATGAATAATACTAGGCTTGATATAGCATATGCTATAGGGAGACTGTCATGCATGTGCCCTGGTATTGATAAGTGGCATATACGTGGCATGACAGTAAAAAAAAAAAGAAATAAAAATATATATTATAATTATTAAGCGGTGGTTGATATATATATATATATATCTGTTTGTTTATTTTTGCTTCGTTTGAGAATAAGCAATTGAAACATAAGAAGAAGACGCAAAATCGAAAGAGAAGAGAGAGTAAAGAAAGAGAAAGAAAAGAGAAAAAGAAAAAGAGAAAAAGAAAATAAGAAAAAGAAGAAAGAAAAAGAGAAAAGAGAAGAAAGAAAATTGAGGGAGAAAAGAAAAGCTGGGAAAAATGGATTTTAGGAAAAACAATAAAGGAGAAATTTTAGGAAATCAGTTTGGGTAGTTAGATTTATACCCAGTGTTTCAGCAGGTAACAGTTTTACGATGTTAGAATATTTATAATACATATCGATGCTAATGATGTATTTATACACCCTATGATATAAGAGGTGTGTCGATAGCGGGTAGATTTCAGATTTCAGACCTAGCTCAGGATTAGCGCACTTTTGTGAGTAGATAGTATATATATTTTATATATTTTTAATACAGTAATTATGATTTAATTACACATTATCAGATTTAACCATGATTTATTTTAGACAGATAAATATTTATGTTAATTAGTATATTCAGAAATATTTTTTAGAATTTATTATAGTATAGCTTATAATTATGTTTGGTACAAAAATAATTATTTCAGAATAATTATTGTCATGATATTATATAGTAATAGTTTTGAACCACTATATGAGTACCCTCTCATTTAGTGTAGTTGCTCTACGCATGCGTTAGACTAGTTTAGTTTGCTCTGCTTGAGCAATACAATATTCTGCCAGGTTAGACCAGCTCAGATCCCTCGCTCTACCTATGTGTGAGTTATTCCGCCAAGTTAGACTAGTTTTTCCCCGGATATAAGTTTAGTGTGGTTTTTAAAATATATATAGCACATGTTTCCAGAGCTATGTTACATATATTCAGCTTGATAATAGATTTTGTGATAGTTTATACTTTCAAATTTTTAGATTTTTAATATTATGTTATAATTTTAGTTTTAGTACAGAATTTATGACAGCTCATACTTTCAGTACAAGTTTATTGATTACTCAGTATATAGATTCATGATTATTCTATCTTACAGATTTATACGTGTGCAATACATATAAAGTATACAATATTTTTCATATTATGTCCACTCACTGAGCCACAAGCTCACCCTTTTTCCTATTTACCCTATTTTTCCAGGTTGTCACAGGAATTCGTGCAGTGTGATATAGTCATCACATTTTGAGGTTGGCTTATGACACGTATAGCTGTATAAGTGTTTCAGTCTATGTATTGTATATCTTTATGTAAATTGGAGTACACGTGTACACTTTTATTTAGGCAAGTAGTCTCGTTGTATCAAATGTATGAGTAAAGAGTATGTTAATCCCATGTCATCGCAGGATCCACCTCGTTTGTTGAGGAGGGCTCGGGTCGGGTCCTGTCAGAGACTGAGTAGATATACTTAGAACCTTAGTAGAGAGTATTGAAGTTCCTTGGATAGAGTTGCTAAATATTTAAAAGGCACTAAAAATTATGTACTTACATATGGTAAATCATAACCTGTGATAGAAGGTTATAGTAATGCAAATTAGATCTCAGAACCCAATAACGTGAGGTCTACTAAAGAATTTGTGTTCACCTTAGATGGAGGTGCTCTATGTTAGAAATTCATTAAGCAAACTTGTATAGCACAATCTACTATAGAATCTAAGTTAATAGCTTTAGAAAACCTATTCTGAAACTGAGTGGTTGAGGACACTCATATATGATCTTCTCTTTAATTCTCACCCTCCTACCTCAACTGCAATTAGTTGTGATTGTCTAGCTTCCATAGCTAGACAAAGAGTAAAATATATAATAAAATGAGTAGACACATTCGTCTACAAATGGAATTATCTAGTAGCTGCTAGAATCTAGGGTGATGAGCCTAGATTATGTAAAGTCAGAGTTGAATTTGGCCGATCCTCTAACAAAACTACTAAATATTTGATTAGTGGAACAAACGTCGAAGGGGATGGGACTTCTGCCTAGAGCAGTAGACAAGAGTGATGGTAACCCTCCTTATATGATTGGTGATGCCATGAAGTAGGTTTGTAAGAGGAAGAACAAGTCACTTGTTGTCTAGTTGTACCACGGATTATAATTTTATGAGTCATTTCCTATGGCGAGGTAGTATATCTAGAGTGGTAAAAGATTGACTCAGTCTCTTAATGAACTCTATAGCCCTTTTATAAAATGGTGGTGTGTCTACATACAGTATACACTTGATGGAGTATCACCTTTATAAGTGTGAAACTAAGCTGGTTCTCGTGAGAGTTAGACAAACATTTCTAGGGCACTCATGAACCCAGGAAGGCATATAGCCAGTAAAGTGCAAAACTGCAAGACAAAAACAAAATAAAATTGAGAATTTAACTTGATCATTTAATCCTTCATTTTACAACAAAAGAATACAGGTTCATAAAAATTTGGTTTTACTTAGTTCCTGTAAAGTATGGTTACTTGATCAATGGTTGGTTCATAGCTTAGAAAAGCACTAATTTATATAAGTTGAATTCTAGTTTGATGTAAAGTTGATATAATTAAATAGTTTATTTGAAATATATGGGGGATTGTTGTATATTATAAGTGTATTTTAAATAAATCAATAAATATTGAATGTATGATGAAGATGGAGGATTTCAAAGAGTAAAAAAGGGAAAGTGAGAAGAATAGAGCGCCTAGGATATAGCCTAGGCACCGCAACGCCCAAACGAGGCCGCTCCCCTTTTATGTTTTAAGCACCACGTCACCTAAATTTAAGGGCCGCGGTGCTAGAGTTAGAGATATAACATTTGAAAGAGTTATTTAAAATTTTCAATTGTTGTGTTCATTTGGAAAGACACATATCTAATCCAAAGGTCATGACAATTTAAAGAAACACACAACTTATCCAAAGGTTATGACCTTTTGGAAAGGAACCTATCCACTCTAAATGACATGTTGATTTGAAGACGTATTGTGCCCCTCTAAAAAGGCACAAATGCCTCTATAGATAGAGAGGCGCACCTCATTCTTGGAGATATCAATTGATGCAATTTTTCACTTGTATATTTTCTCCCTCTATCTACTCTCTTAAAGTTCTCTTGTTGTCCTACAAAATTTGTAATTAGTATGCACCATTACAAATTCAACAGTCATTGAATCTTGGAACTATACTACCATACAAACTCATTTACACCTTTGATTATCATTATTGTGAGGGTAGAAATAGTTTAAGAACAGTGCCTAGCATGCCCTGATGATACGGAAGAATAAAAAAATATTGTATCTATCAACACACTCTAAACTACACCAAAACCAACAAAGAAATTATTGAGAAGAGGGCTAGATAGAGGGTTGGTAACAAATCCGATATCTTGGTGTATCATGATAAATGGCTCCCCATGCATAAGAAATTCAAGCCACTTTATCCTCATAAATTGGCGAAGATGAGTAAGGTGGTAGATTTAATTTCCCCATCTGGTGGTTGGAATATTGCTCTCATCGAATCTTCATTTTTGGAGAATGAATGAAAAGCTATTCTTGGCATTCCTATCTCTCTTAGATCAAGTTAGCGGGTAATAAGGGCATATTTGTCATATATTTTTTAATATTTTTATATTGATATTTTATTATTTTTTGAGAATAAATGGCTATTCATGTGCATTATTGTTCATTTGTAGGGACTTGATTTATATTTAAATGGCTATTCATAGGCACAAACCAAGGATTAAAATGCAAGATTTTTAAAATATATACCTGTCGCCCCAGCACTACAAGCATTTTCACTCAAACACTTAAGCATTGATCAAAATAAGAAAATAAAAAATAAGACCTATTGAAATCGTGCATTTTCGCCTCAGTGCTGAGTAGTCACTGCACCAGCGATGGTCCAGCGCTATGCCTTCACCGCTTCAGCGATACAGCCTTTAAACGCAGTGCCTCAGCGAATGCATGGTAGTGCCCTAGTGATAGCACAATTTCTGACCCAACAAGAATTGAAGATTTGAAACTCAAATCAATTCCTATAAAAAGGCCACTCATCCCCAGCCTTTAAAGGGCATACAAGAATATACAAAATACACAAAACAAATCTTAGAGAGAAATTAGAGCATAATTGAAGCAACCATAGAGAGAGGTTCAAGGTGTTCTTCGGCATCAAGAGTTCTTTAGGCAACGCAATCAAGAGTAATTCGACATTTATATCGATTTTGTATTGATTGTATCATATTTTCTTATTATTTTTATCGTCGTTCTCTTGTAGCCATGAACTAAATTTTCTTTCTAGGGTTAATACTTGAACTCAATATATGCGTTTAATTGTCATATCTTTCTAATATTTAATAAACTTATTTCTTTGTTATTCAAATTACTTGTTCTTAATGCTTCAATATATTTGGCCAATATATGGTGAATGAATTGGTAATATTTTGATAAACTCAGAAGAGGAATCATTATATTTAGATCTAGGTAATTTGATGCATCATTGTAGAAAAACATTCAATGTTACATATGCAAATTTTAAATTATGATATTAATATACCAAATTGGCATGTATGATTAATAAGATTTGTTCTTAATGACTATTAATTTATTAAATACCATAAGAATATAGGTATTTAGTAAATTAAGATATACTTGCATGACCTTGGGAGAGGCTTGTCAATACAATAATATGTTGATCAATAACAAAGATTAAGAGAATTAAATATTAGAGGATTAATCATTAGAAAGTATGAGGGATAGTATTAACCCTAAATTTTCTCTATAATGCTATCTTCCAAATTTCTTTACATTGTGTCACTGCTTTTATATTTTCTAAATTCATTCTTAGATTTTTATTTTTTTTGAATAATTACTAAAAAGACATCATTTTAGTATTTGATTAAAAAGAAAATATCATGTGAGTTCGACATCTGACTCTTTTGTCCATTTATTACTTTCATACGATGGTGTATACTTGCACTCAATTATAAAATACAGAAATATCGCATCAGATGGTAGATTCTCTTATATGAAATTGCAAAAAAACACAATAACTACTCTGTTAAGTCTAGATACTGGGTAGCAAGAAGAGTTGATGGAATGGCAAGCTGCTCATCTTCTACAAGCTACTCAGGATGATGGCAACGACTATACCATTTGGTGGTTCCACCAAGAATTCGTATGTTTCTATAAAGAGCCTCTAATGATTGGCTTCCTACTAAAGCTAATTTGAAGCGACATTATGTTATAGTGGATGATCTTTGCCTAAGTTGTAGCGAATGGGCAAAAAACACTATCCATGCACTATAGCTTTGCTCTTTATTGAAGCATATTAGAGACGCATTGTCATTCATGAATGGCATTGAGTGTAACCATTGTACCATATTTAAGGAGTTCATGTTCCCTTGCCATAGCCAACTACAAGTGGATGAAATTGAGACATTGGCTATAATTTTATAAAGGGTTTGGTTTGCCTAAAATCAAAAGAGTCATAATAGACAAAACCTAAATATTAATGGAATTATTGGTATTTGTGTTATGACATTCATAACGTAGCTGAATAGAAAACAAAAATGATTTAATCTTTATTTTCATTACATAAAATTACATTTATCTTGGGATCTTATGAATATATGAATTTGATGCTTAAAATAAATTAGAATCAATAACATACCTTAAATCCACGCTAGGGTTTTTTTTACCAAAAGATTTCAAATCAAGTCTCTTGTATTACAGTGAGAGGAAAACTGGTCTTCCAATTTTTTTCTTCTAAAAAAATAAGTATTCTGTGTTTTTTTACATATATGTGTGTATCTTATTTTTTTAGACTAATGTTATCCTTTTAAAATAATAAACTATTATTATTTTTAATTTAATTAATAACATTTATTAATTAAATCATTATCTCTTAAAAAAAACTTAATTCATATAAACCACATAGAGTTCTACTCTTTATGGTTAAAGTATACTACCCAACAACTGAATATTATTAGACTTTTAAAATAAATAAACTAATAGTCTTTTAATAAAAAGAAAATACTAAAATTAAAATAAAATCTATTTGATAATTTCAAAAATTATCCTTAAGGTTTTATTCATTTAATTTCTTAAATAAAATATTTAATTATATTTGGATAAGATATTATCTATATTAATTAATTTTATCCAAATATAAAATATACGTATTTTAAAAACTATTTTTTAGATACAAAATATTTGTGTAATAACACAATTCATTTTAATTATTTATTGTAATAACTAAAGATGTAGTATTAGGGACCCATGGACCTACAATTTTAAAATCTACTAAATTTTTGGATAATTAATTAAAATCTTTAATAAATTAATCTAATTTATTAATTTCAGTGTTATTCCACTAAAAACTTAGAATTGCACTCTTGAAATTGTAGATATGATTTACTCAAAAAACTTAAAGTAGTTTATCGATTCAATCACTACATGCAATTCAACCCTTCATATATGGTTCATAATTAGAGCTAGGTTAATTACCGTTTTACTCCTCTAATTACTTCTTTATTCTTAAGTATCATTAATTCACCAGTGAATAGTTAATTTGTAATCGTGTTATAAATTGAGCGCTCTAACTATTAAGTTCTAGAATTAATCCTTAAAGGAACTTTCTTTCTTACTTTTATTAAGAATGAATAGATTCCATATCTGTAAATTATATTCTTAGCCGCTTATCTCACTATGCCACCAAAATACAAGTTTTTAGCTTATTCTTTTAGACAAACCGTAAATATTATTTCAAATAACACAACGAGACAAGCATAAGTTTAAGATCACTCAAGATTAATGTTGATTTGTATATGATCATCAGTTGACATTATTTGAATTCTTAATTAACAACGATATTTTACATAAGAATTCAAATAACGTCTGGTCCAATCATATATAATCATATTATATAAAGTGTCTCCATCATAATTTCATTACATTAGTGATCCAAATAAAATTATTACATTCTAAATATCTGTGGACTGCATTAATAATATTTAATTAAAGATCTCAAATTATAATTAATTTATTACGGATTTTTTTGTTTATTATTTATAACTTTAATCCTATTGTATATAATAATTATTTACTAAAATTATGATCACATAAATAAATAAATTTTTTTTTGATATTTATGTAATAAAAGTATGAACATTTTTTAAATATAAAATTATAACTTTATTAATTTTATAAAAATAGTATAAGTACGTACTTTTAGATATTAACCCTAACAATTGGCTGGTCCAATTATTCAGATGAATACTGAAAGGCTACCTGTCAGCAACAAACCGCGCAACTGAGATGTCCGATGCAAATTATGTTAAACTGAATACTAGCTATTAGTGTTACTTCTGAACGTATTGGCCTAGGAGTTGTTTTTGCTATCATCTGGGCCAATTGTTGCTCTCTGCACAATTTTGTTTACCAACAGTGTTTAAGATAGCAATTGGCGAAGCCTTAGCTATGAAACATGTCATATTGGAATTTGATGCTACCTCAATGGTAGAAAACATTCACTCAAAAGTGCAGTCTTTTTCTAAGCTAGGAATGCTTTTACAAGATATTTCGGTAGTGCTGAATTGGTTTAGTTCTTGTAAGATATGTTATGTTCACAAGATGTCTAATAGGGTTGTTCATTCTCTTGCTAATCTAGCACTTAAATCTGATGCTGATTGTGTAATCTAATATTTTGTTCCCTCTTCGGTGGAACAGCTTGTAATGGAAGATTTACACCCTCCTGTAGTTTTTGTTAATGTGGTAATCTTCCTTACAAAAAAAACTTTGTTGGCAAAACTCAATGAGATAACCGAATGGAAGGAAAATAAGTAATGTGCATGTTTGGAACTGGTGTAGTTTGTATCTTTAAGAAATATGCTTCCTCTAATTAAATGTTCTCTTTCAAATAACATTCATTATCTTTCAAATAACATTCATTATTTTGACAATTTAAGGAATATGCTTCTTCTAATTAAATGTTCTCCCTCAAAATAACATTCATTATTTTGATAATTTATTGAACCGACGCATGCCAATTTTGTGTAGAGGTAGCAACTGGGCTAAGCCACCCACAGGCAGCTCGACCCGGCACGATACTATAGTGTGCTGTGAAGGCGAAACTTTTTGGCCCATAGGCTCGACACAAATGAAGTCCACGGGCCCATGCCAGGCACAGCCCATCAAGGGTCTTATTACACAATAATTTAAATTTTGTGCCCTTGAGGTTTTGAACTCAAGATCTCGTGGCCAAAAGCTCAACTAAGTAAAGTCTACCAACCATGAAATCAACACAATACAATTAAGTTAATAACTACTTTTTAAATATTAATTACAATTATAATATTATAATAATAAATAAAATTATTAATTGTAACTATATTAAAATTGTGTTTTAATCATAACTAAAATTGCATCATAATTATGACTATAATTGAAATTACCGTTAAAATAAATGTAATTAAAAGTGTAATTATAAAATTGAATCATATAATTTCAATTTACTCAATTAAAATTTTCAATTTATCCCATGAATATAAATTCATTGAAATTGGATCTTGCACAATTAAAATTGAATCTTGCACGGTTGAATTTTAATTGATTATTTCTCAATTGAATTATAAATTATAAATTCTATTTATTCTATTAAATTATTTGATCTATCACATGAATATCAATTAATTCAAATTGAATCTTGCACAATTAAATTATAATTTCAATATACTCAATTGAATTATTTGACTTATCACATGAATATAAATTAATTAAAATTGAATCTTGTGTGTTTGAATTTTAATTGATTATTTTACAATTAAATTATTTGATCTATCATATAAATATCAGTTAATTCAAGTTGAATTTTGTAGAATTGAATTATAATTTTAATATACTCAATTGAATTATTTAATTTATCACATGAATATAAATTAATTGAAATTGAATCTTACACAATTGAATTTTAATTGATTATTTAATTGAATTATAAATTATAATTTCAATTTATTCAATTGAATTATTCAATCTATCACATGAATATCAATTAATTCAAATTGAATCTTGTACAATTAAATTTTAATTTTAATTTACTCAATTAAATTATTTAATTTATCACGTGAATATAAATTAATTGAAATTAGATCTTATACAATTGATATTGAATCTTGCACAATTGAATTTTAATTGATTATTTCACAATTAAATTATTTAATCTATCAGATGAACATCAATTAATTCAAATTGAATCTTGCCCAATTGAATTATAATTTCAATATACTCAATTTAAAGTTATTTGATTTTTTTCAAATGAATATAAATTCATTGAAATTGGATCTTGCAAAGTTAAAATTGAATCTTGCACAACTGAATTTTAATTGATAATTTTCCAATTGAATTATAATTTTAATTTACTCAATTGAATTATTTAATTTATCACATGAATATAAATTAATTGAAATTGGATCTTGCACAATTTAATTTTAATTGATTATTTCATAATTGAATTATAGTTTCAATTTACTCAATTGAACTATTTAATTTATCAAATGAATATAAATTAATTCAAATTAAATCTTGTACAATTAAATTTTAGTGGATTATATCACATTTGAAAATTAATAAAAAAATATATAATTATTTTTTTGTACAATTAAATTTTAGTGGATTATATCACATTTGAAAATTAATATAAAAAAATATAATTATTTTTAAAGTTTTAAAATTATTATTTTTATAAAATTAAAAAATTTAGTGTTCGACTCATAGGAATGACCCATTAGGCTCGCGTGCCAACAGGACAATTGGGCGTGCTAAGTGAATTTTTGGTTGTTGTGCTTGGGCCGATACAACATAAATTTTTTCTATATCATGCCGACCCGACAACCCACTTAAGCTGAATTTTAGTGGATCGTGCTAGCACAGCACGACCTACTTATAATGTCTAGAGCGTACATGTTTAACATCATCTTCTTATCATATTATAACTCATGGGTATAAACAGAATTTTAGAAGATATATTCATTTGTGTCCTTAGATATATTGACTTTAACTTGCTCAATACAGTGAGGTTCCTCTTTCCTCCTGTCTCCTAATCATGGGTGAGCAAAAAACTAGTAAACTGAATCGGACCCAATAATTGTTGGAGCATTCGATTCAGTTTTTGCCTTGGCTGATTCGATTTTTGATTTTATATTCTTAAAAACTAAAAATTGGGTTTGGTTTTCGATTTCGACCTTCTAAACCGAAAATTGAAAATTGAAAAATAAAATTATAAAAAAAATAAATATATATATATATATACATGTGGCACCTTAAGAACCGAAAATTGAATCATACCAAATCAAAAATTTAACTGAACCAAATTAAAAATAAGTTTAAATTAAACTCATTTAAAGTCAAATCAAAAAATAAATTAAAAAAATAAAACGAAAAATCGAACCAATAAATTGAATCAAACTGAACTAATTCGATTTTCAATTCTAATTTTTAAAAATTAACCAACTCGATTCTTTTTTTTTTACTTACTCCAAAAACTGAATCAAACCAAAAATATCCACCCCTACTCCTAACTCCTTTCAGCATTCGAAGACAAATATTATCGACTGCCAAAACTTCTCGTACGAGAATTCAATCTTTTGTTATTGATCCTTCCATTGTTGGACCTTTCACAGCCGGTCCTTCTACTGTTGGACCTTCTGTTGTCGATCCTTCTACTGCTGGTCCTTCTAGTGTTGGACCTTCTGCTATTGAGTCATCCCACATCGATTCTTCAATTGAGGACCTTTTTGGGACCAAGAGTGTTTCAAATGTTTTTGCGGAAATCCACGCACAGTTGGATGCAACCCCTGTGCATGCTCAAGTTGGTTCGTCTCAAGAGGAAGGTAGCTATAGCATCTGTGGCACCTTCCGAATCATCTTGTTCGTCTTTCTAATTCTTGTGTATTTCTGATGCTAACTTCTTCTCTATGTGTTTTCTATTCTAGACTTTCATGGAGGATCTACTGGATGTAGTTTTAGACTTCTTGAAGACTGGAACAACATGAAAATGGCAGACTAGGATGCCCAAGAGAAAGCAAAGTGTCAATGGCGTACCCGGTGATGAATCTAAACCTTCCATTCCCCAAAAAAAAAAAATGAAAGGTGTTTATCCCTGAGGGTGTTTCTGATGTTGCCAACATCCTTTAGTGACCTCTTGATCTTCTTGTTATCCATTCTTCCATGGATACTTGTGTTAAGTCGGTGGACTCTTCTATTTCTAGGAAATGGGAACTTCCCCTTGCCATCGAAGTTTCATTAGTTGCTAGTGATCTAGCTGATATTTCCTACACCGTTCCTCCAGAACTACAAAATTTTGAGGCTCCTTTGAAACTTCAGCCTCTAGCCTCTATCTGCATCTCTCCCTCCAATGGGAAGTTCTAATCTTGGATTCTATTTAATCCCTCCTTCAAGTTCTGGTGAGAATGTCTTTGCTGCTTGTTACTCTTCTGCCCTTCTTAATTTTGTGCAATAAGCGTTCCAGTGGTCAAGGTCAATTCAAGTTCGAGTTCTAGCTCTGAATCGAGTTTTGACTTTGCACTCCAAATCCCCCCACCCCTCCCTCGAAGTATAGAATCAAGAAGGGCATAAGGAATATCTGGACCACAACATGAAGTGCCAACCATTACTGTGACAATCAACATAATTATTTAACTTTATTAAATACCAACATTGATCTGAAACATGTTTTTATAATTGGCTTGTGTTGGTTTGCTATCATTAGGCTTGGCTTGCTATCCCAACATGGAAAGAATAACATATATATAACATATATAAGTAGGCTATTTATCTTTTATAAGGGATTTAAGCTATCAAGTAGCAAAGCCAAATTAATAATCTTTAACTTTCAACAATGACCCATTAGATAGGAACACTCATAATCTTAAATTAATTAATTACATTGTTCCACTATTTCATTAATAATGATACATCACTTGAGAATAAAAATAAAACGCTACTGAATATGTATGTTGGAGGATATTTTTTATGACACTTAAGTTGCTTTAAAGAGGTTACGTGACTATTAAGGCCCTCATTAGAGAGCTATTTAGCCTAAATAAAAAGTATATAACTAGACTTAGTAAGGACTCAAACCCATCAACGCTCAGTATCAAAATTAGATGGGATTCACTTGAAGACCTATGTCAGCAGAGTGCTGCAATCAATAAACATGTTAAGGGGCTATGTCAATGTTCACATCACAACTAAACCTCATAGTCAAATAATACATCAATAAATTATATTAATTTTTACGTCACCAATGAGCCCTAAAGTCAAAAGATATGTCAATAAGATCATGTCAGTCTCAGACTTCATCATTAAGTCCTATAATAATTTGCTAAAACAACTTCGTTGTTTGATAATTGGAGAAGTGGATAAAGCCTCGGGGGTGTAATATTGAAGGGCTCCAGTTGTGTCGCCATATCAACATGTTCCAAAACTCTATGCTCTTACTGATGGAGATATGAGACTTATTGGAAAGTACTTAAAGCAAGTCTATACCGAATGGAACTAAGTGTTAGTAATGAGGACCACCTGCTATTTGTTTATCCCACAAAGATAACCTTATAAAGTGTTTGATCAAAGGGGGTGCTTGTACTCTTAAGTTTTAAGGGCTTGATTACCAAAAAGTCTCTAAACTCAATATTTCTTAAAGACGCCAACTAGAAACGTGATCCTCCAATTATGCATTGGCACATGTCACCCTACATAAATTTTCAAGCCTTTCTTTTCCTCCTCGCTCAAAGTATATTCTCAATTTTTGAACACAAATAAAAAATAAAATCACTTGAAACTATAGACAAATAAGAAAATGAATTTTCTCCTTCTTGTTCAACTCTCTTTAGGCAAAAACTTTAAAAAAAAACATTCACCATTAAATTCATTGTTTTACTTGAACGTCGAAGGACTATGACCCGCTATCCCATAGGTGTCTGCCTCCATTTTATCTACATCTATTCTCAGCAATTTCTAACTTAGTGCTCCATCTTATACACTCTCTAATCAGTTCAGACTCATCTCTTAATACAAGCTAGCCTAATAAACTTATTTTTTTTTACATTCAAATAAATAACCGATGTTTAGGGCCAAGACCATTTTTAAACCCCCAACAATATAAGTGTTATTCAATATATTAAGCTAATTTGAATTCATTGCATGTTGCATGTTGTTATTTAATTGAATAGACTCGTTAATTCACTGTTTTTCTTTTAAATTCAGTTCTGATTACCACAAATACATGACGCATGCAAGAACAATATATAAATACTGATACAAGTAATATTATACATATTACAAAACATATATTCTTAATTAGTATTATCATTCATAGACCAAAAGCTTATTCTTTCAACAATATTTATATATATATATATAAATAAATAATTGATCTAGTAGATTATGTAATTCACTATATAATGAGTTCCTGAATATGTGACAATATTTTGTAATACATTATAAATTATACAAAAATTATGAATTTATTAAACAATAATATAATATAATAAAACTCACCATGTACTGAACTAATAATTTACTAAATCAATTACATATATGTATTAATTAAAAAATAATAAATGATATGTTTATTATTTTCACAAAATTTAGATCCTAAATCAAAGTGATGTAGGCATTTCATGTGCTGATAGGTGAACCAAGTTTCTAATCTTTTTCCTGTTTTTTTTATAAATAAAGTAATTGACGGCTCTCCACTAATTGAATTAGGTAAACCTAATTTAGTAACATCCCTAAAAAAAAAATTATTTCATTGAGTTTTTTTTTTCTATCATTTAAGTTGTGGGATCACGAAGACAATCACAAAATAAACTGTTTATTGAAATTGTTAGGTAAAATTACTCAAAGTGTGACAATTACAAAATAAACTTTAATAAATTGTTTATTGAAATTGTTAGGTAAAATCACCCAAAGTGTTAGGTGATGATCTAATATTAATAATAAAATAAATTTTAATAAATTTAACATAAAAATTTAAACTATCAAATAAAAGTTTAATAATAATATTTGTTCCCTCTTGAAAATCTTCATCTTCCTGCCCTTAGGCCTAAGGGCTTAGAATTTAATAAAGGTAGACTCAAGAGCAATGGTCAATAAGTTTAAATCCGACAGAATAACAGAACTGATTCAAATGCGGAGAATTTGGTCGACTAATGATGAAACTTGTTCGGCATCTGCTGACCTTAATGCGACTACGGCTGAGCATGTACTGACTACATTCTGCAACTTCGTTATAGCAGTTCCACGTCAATATCAAACCAGTAAAGGAGAGCTATTCAAAATCTGACCCAAGCCGACCAAAGTAAGTTTCGCTTGAAACAAAAATGCCGACTGAGACAAACCCGAGGAATATGCTTAACATATCAGAAGTGACATCTGACAAAGGGTAAGAACGATGACAAAAAATCAGTGAAAAGATATTCGGCGTATATCAAGGGGGCAATAGGAAGATACTTGGCGTGTGTCAGAAGTACAATTGAAAATATTCGGCGCAAGACAGAAATACTGCAAAGAAAAGCCAAAAAAGTCCCTGAAAGGCCATCACTATAAAAGAAAAAGGAGGGAGACATGGTAGAGGATGATGAAAAAAATCCTCATAGAACATAAATAGAAGAAAAAAAAAGGAAAAAGATGATCCCCTCAGAAAAACATTTTATTCCCATTTTTTCATATTTTTTAAGAGAGAAAAATCTCCATTTTTTTACTTAAGCATCAACGCGTCTTCGTCGGAACCTACCCCTGTAAGACCACCTTTGAGCTTGTGTTCTTATTGTCATTGTAAGCCCCTCTCCACAGTTCGTCGAAAATAAGAAATTCAAGTCTGTACCTATTGATCCAATCTAAACGAGGCTTAAAATTTGATTCTCCCTCAACAAATTTAAAACTCATTAATCCGAGGAACCACTTCTTCAGGTCAACAATATTAAAGACAAAATTTAATTAAATTTAGATTAAAAATTAATATTAATATTTAAGACAAATAATTAACAACCCACTTATAAAATTTGTATCCAAGAGATTCAAATTAAGAAATAAATATGTTTGGAGAAGATTTTTATAAAAAGTGAATTTAATTTTAAAGTCATAGGAACCAAGGGATCAAAACTAGGAAGAAAAATCAACAATTTGACCCACAAAAAAGTGATACATTTCATAAAAATACCATTTACTTTGACATCACATTAATACTAAAAATAAGTCTCAATAAAAATAAGGACATTAGTAAAAAATTGACAATACACCAAAATAACTTGGTCAAATATTCGTAATTGTTTAAATTAAATTAGTTATTAAATAAAAATAAAAATTAATTAATCATACTTGTATTGAATTTTTATAGTTTAATAACCAAATTATATATAATTTAATTCAATCTTCAATTACCAAAACACAACATAGTTATATAAATAAAAAAATATGTGTAATAAAAAAATGAAATTATAAATTTACTATTGTCGAAGAAATCACCATTCTTTTTGTGAGATTAGATTAAGCAAAAAATTCTAACTAAATTCAATATTGAACCTTAATCTCTTTGCACAACGAAATAATTAAGATATAAAGTAAAATAACAAGAATATAAAGTAGATAATAAAAAACATAACACAATCATTTATGTGGTTCGACTAATTATCTACATCCACGGTGAATTCAAGAATCATAATTTCTCTTATTAACTCTCTAAAAAATTTACAAGAAAACACAATAAAAAAATACTCAAAATGATCTAATGAATGGTGTACCATTATTATTTCACAAACAATGAACACCCAAATAGCAATTACACATAAGCACTTAGTATTTACCTAATTCTTTTCTCTATTAGAATCTCTCTTAATATTTGATTCTCAAACTAAAAGAGTTTATAAGGGTTTACCTATGGATCATTTTGTACCTACTAACTTTAATCCTAATTGAAATAAGAGCTCATGTATTTTAGGAGTTTAAAATTCTCTAAAATTCAAAAATTCGAAGCCAAAACAGACTTGCCCACATCTGGCGTCGCGGCATAGTGTTGGCACAAATTCGATCCAGCGTCACAGCATTGCAACCTAAACTTCCAATCTTCGTCTTTCTTGTCTCTTTTCATGCCTCCAAATTTATTTTTGCATCCCTTTTTGTATTTTACGTGTCTTAGATTTCTTTATGAGTATTTTACGCGTTTTAAATTTTTTGTAACTCTCATTTGTAATATTTTTTATTATTTTTATTTAAATAAAATTGTTGAATTTTCAAAACTCTAATAATTATAAATAAGTATTCCAAAAATATATATAATAAGTAGTATTTGTTTTAACGTGCCGGCAGGACCCTGAAATGAATAAATAAAATAAGACACAATGGAATAAATAATAAAATGTGAACTTTTCACTTTTTTTTAGGTGACTAAAAAAAATTATAAATTATATTACTTTTATTTACGTAAATCCGCTGCATGATTGGTCTGAGCGAGTGATACGACAAGAGAACAATCTAGATAAATCTTAACCAGGCTATGTTATTATGTTGCCCTATTCATAATATCTGCAACTTTCTCTTAATAAATTGGCAGTAGCATATAAGAAAAAAATTAAATTGAAAATTTTCTACTTTCTTAAATTTGAAAACCTAAAATATTAAAAAAAAATTCAATCGCTTTCATATGGTAGCCACGGCCCAAACTATTGATCATGTAGAGCCAAATGTGTAAACAAAAAAAATATTTTTTTTAATACCTAAAATATGATTTAATTTTATCAATATCTACATATTTAAAAATTAATATTAATATTCTTTTATAAAATATATACAAATGACCATTTATTAAGAATAAAAATATTTGATCAAAATTAATCAATTTTACATCGATCAAGTTGCCCCTTACACTTAAAAGAAGTTGATATAACAACTATTACACATTAAAAGGAGTTGATAAAAGAAACCTTTTTTTTAAAATGCAATGTTGACTTTTTATGTTAATAATAATGACAAAAATAAAATAAAATAATCATAAAATAAAGTTAAAAAATTAATAATAATAATATTTAAAGAGTTTTATTTTTAAAAATAATAAAATTTAAATACAAAACTAAAATAAAATAAAATTGAATGAAAATAAAAATTAAAAAGATATCTAAAAAATATTTATGGGAAAATTTTGCCTAGGTGGCAAAATAAAATTTTTTAAATATTTTAAAAAAATAAAACAAATAATAATAGTAATAATAACAATAAAAAAATTTAAAAAATATCCAGCAACCATTTTAGTCGTGGATCTAGCAGTTATTTTTGGCCACTTGGAGTTTCATTGTTTTTTTGACAACTTTTTTAATTAAATTTTATATTTATTTTATTATTTTATTTTTTTAAAAGAATTTAAGTGTTTGACGTATGAAATAATTTAATTATTTTTAAATCAGTTAACTTTTATGATTGCTAATGAGTATCTGTACATATTTTACAAATTTTAAATTTGTGAGTATTAATAAAATTATACTATATTTTAAGAATATTGATGATGATATTTAAAAAAAAAATTGGCAACAACATTATGGGATGATGCTGCGGCAATACACAGAAGAAAAAATAGGGTCATTAATTAAGCTCGCGAGTTTGCTGAATCGTGTTTCCTGCGGTATTTATTGACTGATTAAGACGCTGTTGGCATGTAATTTGTCTTCAATGGAACTTCCGTCCAAAATCCAATAACCGCCATACACGTGGCCCTACGTGTATCATGCATCCGTGATCTGCCATGGTCATGTATGTCCATGCATGCACATAGCATGTCATCGTGAAATAGGAGATGACAAAACAATACGGACACGTGGGCAGAAGAGATTGGACCACAGAAAACTGAAAAGCAAAAGCTCGGCTGGCAGCTGGCCAGCATAAGCCATTCAACTTATATCTGGAAAGCGACAGGATATATAAAAAGAGTGAATTGCAAGATAAAGTGAATAAATATTTTGTTTGGCATTTTTTTAATTAAGAAAATTAGAATAATTGATAAGTCATAGTCAAAAAATATATATTATTATTACAAACACAAATTACGTATATGAATCCTTTCTAGAAAAAAATGATATTATTATTTTATTGTGATATCATTTGCTTAAAATTTTAAATTCTTATTTAAGGAATATTAACACTTTTACCCTTAAAATTTACACTAATTAAACTTTAACGATAACTAATTTTAATTACACTATTACTTCTTAATTTAATTTGAAAGACAAAAATATTTTTAAAAATATTTTTTTTACATAAATAATTAAAATATTTATATAAAATAAGCGTATTTTCGTCTTTCTAATTAAATAAAAAAATTATAATATAATTAAAATTAAAATTAAAATTACTACTAAAATGTAATTTATGTAAACTTCAAGGGGGTGAAGTGTACCAAAATTTGAAGGATCAAAGTTGTGTTAAGTGTTTTCATTTGAAGTGGACATGTTCATCACCTAAGAGTTGAAAATTTAAATTGATTGAATGTTAAAATAGAAAACATTCTTATCTTTTTTACATTCAATGCATTCTTATCTTTTATGGAATGACCAGAGCAATGATAGGGAAAGTTATATGACTTTTTACATTTGCTTCTTTAATTTCATCCATTAAGCATTCTTATTGTGACAATTAATTTAATAACTTAATAATAAAAAATTATTATTATTATTATTATTATTATTATTATATATTTTTATTTTGAAAATGACTAGTTTTTAATAAATAAAATGAATATGTGGTATGGTATCATTTCATAGTTGAATATTATAATAAACATATTTTAGACATTTGTGTTTTATTTTATGGTATAAAAAATTTTAAGTTTAAATTTTTCTCACATTTTTTTTTTCTTTTTTTTTTTGGGTATAACAAAATATTATTCTTGTGAAAGTTGTGGATTACCATTTGTTAGCTTTGTTGTGACATATTCATGAAAATGAAAGTGGGAAAAGATAAGGATTGAATTAAGAACCTCTATGAGTTGTCCCTTATCCTCAAAATTTTATTGCTACAAGAAGTAGATATATGTTCTATGAAATTAAAAGTAATAATAAATAAATAAATAAATAGATAAAATTGTAAGACTAGCGTTTGCCGAGGTAAGTCTTGTACACCTTTCTAATTTTAATAAAGACTTCAAGTTCTGATATATATCAAAGTGGTGTATTAATTCTCTTCTTATTTTAGGTAGTTATTTTTTATATGAGAAATTTTTTATCTTTTTAATTTGAATAACAGTATAGTTAGAATCAAAGTCGTTATTAAATTATAATGTTAATAGTACTCAGTAGGGACAAACATGTAATTGCATAGGCGAACAAACGGTCAAGGAGATGTCAGCTGATACTTTTTTAAGTTCTAATGATATAAAGTTCAAAACAAAAGAGAACGATTTAACTAGTCTATTTGTGTAATTATGGAATCTCAATCATTTTTATTACCTTTTAAATGAACGTCACGGTTGATTATGTGTCTTTTCAACTTGTTTAAGATATAAATTAATGGTGGAGATTTAATTATGTCAATCAATCTACACCACAGATAAAGGTAAGTTGAAAAATATCAGAAAAAAAATTCAATGTTTAAATAAATATAAAATATATTCTTTAAAATTAAAAATAATAAAATTTCTTTTTTATGAAATTAATAAATTAAAGGTAATATATTGGATTGTATGTTATAATTTTGATTTTAATTTTAATAATATTAAATATTATAATTTTAATTTTAATTACATTAATTTTATAATTATGATTCTAATTTTAATTTTAAATACGTTAAATATTATAATTTTAATTTTAATTTGATTAAATAATTTTAATTCTAAATTTAATTTCAATTTCGATTTTAATTACGTTAAATTTTATAATTTTAATTTTAAATTTGATTTCAATTACGTTCAATTTTAATTACGTTAAATATTATAATTCTAATTTTAATTTTAATTTCAATTATGTTAAATATTATAATTTCAAATCTAATTTCAATTATGTTAAAACGTTATAATTTCAAATCTAATTTCAATTTTAATTACTTAAATGTTATAATTCTAATAACAATTTTAATTACGTTAAATGTTATAATTTTAATTCTAATTTCGATTTCAATTACATTAAGTGTTATAATTGCAATTCAAATTTTAATTTTAATTACATTAAATATTATAATTCTAATTTTAATTATATTTAATAATATAATTCTAATTTCAATTTCATTTACATTACATGTTATAATTTTAAATTTAATTTCAATTTCAATTGCGTTAAAAGTTAAAATTCTAACTTTCAATTGTGTTAAATATTATAATTCTAATTTCAATTCTAATTCTAATTTTAATTACATAAATATTTAAATTTTAATTAAAATTAAATGTCATAATTCGAATTCCAATTCTAATTTCAATTATGTTAAAGTTATAATTCCAATTCCAATTATAATTAAATGTTAAAATGTTATAATTCTAATTCCAATTCTGATTTTAATTACATCAAATAATATAATTCTAATTTTAGTTTAAAATACGTTAAATGTTATAATTTTAGTATCAATTTTAATTTCAATTACATTAAACATTATAATTCTAATTTTCATTTCAACTTTAATTACATTAGACGTTATAATTCTAATTCTAATTTTAAACTCAATTTCAATTACGTTAAATGTTATAATTAATAATTTCAATTTAATTTGAATAACATTAAATATTATAATTCTAATTTTAATTTTAATTACCTTAAATCTTATAATTTTAATTTCAGTTCTTAATCTAATTTCAAATTTGATATTGTATAATTTGTTTATTTAAGAAAATATTTGTAAAAATGAATTAATTAAATACTAAATAATTTAAAAAATAATCTGTAATTATCGTCGAAGACTCGTCGAAAATGATGGCTGGCCGGGCGCTGTTTTCGGTTATACTCCGACGACAAAAATGATCAAATTTTGCATCATTGGATTCTATTTTACATCATTTTATTATTTTTTATAAAAAAAATATCAAAAACAATAAAGTGCCGCAGCCACCATTGCCCCTCACCACCACATTTAACCGTCTTCTGGTCTTTTTCTATTAAAAATGACCACTATTGTACACATTAGAAAAAAAGAGTCAAATGATGTAAAATATGATCTTTTTAAAGCAGGATACTCGCTAAAAAATGACGGTTGACGGTCAACGAATCTTCGATGACAGTTACAAATTTTTTTTTTAATTATTTATCATTTAATTTATTTTTTTTGTAAAATATTTTTTAAAATATATACTAATTATATGATAACGCGTGTTATTTTATGCCACGTTTTATTTTTAATTTAATTATGTGGTTAGATTACTTTTTTTATCTTTCTACCATTAAAACTGACGATAAAAATTAACAAGTTATGGTAAAATTGGTAAAGTTATATTTATGCTTAAAATATTAGGGTAAATTTATCATTATCCCTTAAAGTTTATAATTCAGATTCTAATTCTAATTTCAATTACGTTAAATGTTAAAATTACAATTATAATTACAATTTTAATTAGGTTAAGTAATTTAAATTCCAAATCTAATTTCAATTTCGATTTAAATTACATTAAATGTTATAATTTTAATTCTAATTTTGATTTCAATTATGTTTAATGATACAATTTCAATTCCAATTACGTTAAATATTATATTTTTATTTTTATTTTTAAATTTAATTTCAATTACGTTAAATGTACAATTTCAATTTCAATTAAGTTAAATGTTATAATTCTAATTTTAATTTTAACTTCAATATTGTTAAATATTATAATTTCAATTTCAATTTCAATTTTAATTACATTAAATGTTATGATTCCAATTTCAATAACAATTTTAATTACATTAAATGTTATAATTCCAATTCTAATTTCAATTTCAATTACACTAAATGTTATAATTTCAATTCCAATTTCGATTTTAATTACATTAAATGTTATAATTCAAATTTAAATTTAAATTATATTAAATATCATAATTTTAATTCTAATTTCAATATTGATTTCACTGACATTCAATGTTATAATTGTAATTTCAATTTCCATTTCAATTACGTTAAAGTTATAATTCTGATTTCAATTTCTATTATATTAAATATTATAATTCTAATTTCAATTATAATTTTAATTACATAAAATATTATAATTCTAATTTTAATTTCAACTTTCATTACAATAAATATTATAATTCCAATTCCAATTTTAATTTTAATTACGTTAAATGTTATAAATTCAAATCAAATTTTAATTTTAATTACCTTAAATGTTATAATTCTAATTCTAATTTCAATTTTAATTACATTAATTGTTGGAATTCTAAATCTAATTTTAATTTCAAGTATATAAATGTTATAATTCCAGTTCCATTTCTAATTCAAATTTCAATTACATTAAATGTTATAAATTCAAATCTAATTTTAATTTCAATTATGTTAAATGTCATACTTCTAATTCTAATTTCAATTTCAATTACGTTAAATGTTATAATTCTAAATCTAATTTTAATTTTAAGTATATAAATGTTATAATTCCAGTTCCATTTTTAATTCTAATTTCAATTACGTTAAATGTTATAATTTTAATTTTAAATTACATTTTAATAATGTTTAATGTTATAATTAAATTTCTAATTTAAATTTCAACAAATCTGAAATTAGAAGTTAGAAATATATTTTGGACTTGTTATGTATTTTTGCAACAAATCCGCAATTGGAAATTATAAATATTTTCTTGAAAATAAGAATTTTTTATGTGGATTATTTATTTTAGAAATTAAAATTTTGAATTTGTTATATATTTTTGAAATTAAAAGTTGGAATGTTATGATAGTTTAATAAATGCCTTAAAAATTTTAAAAAAAAATTTAAAATATAAGAACACCCAAAAAAAAGTAAAAGTCAAAAGTTAAAACCAACAAAAAAAACTTTAATTTAGCGTAATTAAAATATTTTGTTATATATGTTTAAATTTAGCGTAATTAAAATTTTATTTATAATTTTAATAAAAAATAGTTAATTCAATATTAATTATTCATTAACTTAGATTAATAATAACTATTTTAAATATGAAATTAAATAATATTTAATAAAAAATTAAAGATTAAATATAAAAAATTAAATTAAATACCACACGACGTCTTTGTAGTGGTACCATGTGGTGAAGCATTTATATTAACTATGGTTATTTAGAACACTCATAAAATATCATTATTTTGTATTATATTATATTTTTTTGTACAATTAAATACAAACTCGCAATTTATAAAAAAGTGGGGACACCTTATTTGGTGGGTGAGAGGCACAAAAAGACGGAAACGTCATACGTTAAGTGGTATACAACATACAATATATTGTAGATGTAAAAAGTGAAAATATGTTACATGATATAAGGAGATGTTATTTTATAGGTGTCCATACAAGTGTAGTTTTTATATATTTTACAAAAATAAAAATAAAATAATTACAAACAATATCATGTATGTTCTCACTTAATAGATTATATGTTCTTACTATTTGATATTTTCACCAAAAAAGTGCATGTATCCCCACTTTTACATTTTTAGCGCGTTGTTGGTTACAATTGAAAATAAGTCACTAAGGGGAGACAATTTTATGAATGTCTTACATAAATTTGGTTTTCATATATATTACAAAAAATTAATTAATTACAAAGAACATCATGTATGTTCACACTTAATATACTAAATATTTTTACTATTTGTAATTTTCACCTAAAAAAGTGTCTATATTCCCACTTTCATATTGTTAACGTATTATCGATTTTTATTGAAAATAAGTCACATAATATAAGGGGAAGCAATTTTATGGGTGTCCTACATAAGTTTGATTTTCATATATGTTACAAAAAAATTAAGAATAAATTAATTACAAAGAACAGAATATACGTTCTCACTTAATATACTACATGTTCTCACTATTTGCACTTGTCACTCAACAAAATAAATAAAATGAATATGTGGTATGGTATCATTTCATAGTTGAATATTATAATAAACATATTTTAGACATTTGTGTTTTATTTTATGGTATAAAAAATTTTAAGTTTAAATTTTTCTCACATTTTTTTTTCTTTTTTTTTTTGGGTATAACAAAATATTATTCTTGTGAAAGTTGTGGATTACCATTTGTTAGCTTTGTTGTGACATATTCATGAAAATGAAAGTGGGAAAAGATAAGGATTGAATTAAGAACCTCTATGAGTTGTCCCTTATCCTCAAAATTTTATTGCCACAAGAAGTAGATATATGTTCTATGAAATTAAAAGTAATAATAAATAAATAAATAAATAGATAAAATTGTAAGACTAGCGTTTGCCGAGGTAAGTCTTGTACACCTTTCTAATTTTAATAAAGACTTCAAGTTCTGATATATATCAAAGTGGTGTATTAATTCTCTTCTTATTTTAGGTAGTTATTTTTTATATGAGAAATTTTTTATCTTTTTAATTTGAATAACAGTATAGTTAGAATCAAAGTCGTTATTAAATTATAATGTTAATAGTACTCAGTAGGGACAAACATGTAATTGCATAGGCGAACAAACGGTCAAGGAGATGTCAGCTGATACTTTTTTAAGTTCTAATGATATAAAGTTCAAAACAAAAGAGGACGATTTAACTAGTCTAATTGTGTAATTATGGAATCTCAATCATTTTTATTACCTTTTAAATGAACGTCACGGTTGATTATGTGTCTTTTCAAATTGTTTAAGATATAAATTAATGGTGGAGATTTAATTATGTCAATCAATCTACACCACAGATAAAGGTAAGTTGAAAAATATAGAAAAAAAATTCAATGTTTAAATAAATATAAAATATATTCTTTAAAATTAAAAATAATAAAATTTTTTTTTCAAATTAAGTGGTTGAGGGTTACATAATTATTGAAAGTAAAGATTAAGATACTCTTTTACAACTTACAATTGTCACTAAAATGTAATAAATGCAACAACAAATACAACTATTATAATTAATGCATAAAACAACTAACTACTACCTGACTCTTTTCTTTTAACATTCTCCAGAACTTTAAATTTTTTAATATGATTAAGTGCAGTTCACTAGATTTTATTTTTAGGTCCTTGCAATTAGACACTTCTATATCAATGTTATAAATATAAAAGTAACGTACACTAATTTTTTAAAAAATAGAAAATATTTTGAGTATAAATGTAAATTTGGGTGTTAATAAATAAACAATTATTAGAATATGTTAGAATGACTAATAATTATTGGCCACTAATAATTTAGTGGCGATTAAAAAATTTCACAATTGATAGAGTATGAATAATATGATTAGAAAATTTAAAATAGGTAATTTATTTAATAACTTTTCGGTGTTCTTTTTTTTTTGTTCAAATATTTTGTGGTATGTAGCTTCTTAGGAAAATAATAAAAAAACATTTCGTCTACTTAAACAAACACTTATAACTATCTATCTAAAGTGTTTTTAATTAGTAATGTCAAAAGTACTCGTAAATATAGTTTAGTCCCTTGAATCAAAAAAATCTTATGAATATATAAGTGGAAAATTGTCATTTTAATCCCTATATTTTTGTTGAATTACTCATTAAGTTCTTAATATTTTAAAAATTATCAATTGTGTTTTTTAGGGACGAAAATTGTCATGTTTTAAGGATAAAAATGGTAGTGAAAAAGTATATTTCAGGAATGAAAATGACAACAAAAAAGTCCTTAAAAGGTGTAATTGGTAATTTTTGAAATATTATGGACCAAGTGAGTAATTCAACAAAAATACAGAGACTAAACTATTAACTTTCCTACATAAGTAATATATTAAAATTCTATAATTTATAGGTGATTGATACTTGTTATTAAATTTGTGTTACTTAATGCTTTATACGTACTTAATACTTTAAAATTGTTGACAAAAAATTTGATTTCTTAAGCTAACGAGTTTTAAATTTTTTTTATTAAAGGAATGAACATGGGCCTGTTGGATTGAGCTACACTGGAAATGGGTTCTGAACTTTGCTGCTTAAACTTTCTTGCAAAAAATATAGTCGTGTTATGTTTTAGCTAGTGGTTGTTTTGGTGAGGCCCTTTAATGTCTAAGTTAATGATTCTAAAAAAAAAAAAGAGTTGTTTGAAAGTATTAAGTAAAAAAAAATGTCATTATCTTTGACAATAGTCGAACTTTTTTTTTTTATAGCTGATTCTTACCATTTAATCTTGAAAATCACGAGTTAAATGGTAAGCTGTCTTCCCTTAATTGACAGCGTACTCGAAGTGATTAAATTGGGGTCAATCCTAAGATTTCAACCACATACCTTATAAATAAGATATTTGACTTAACCCCACAATTCTTGGGGTCTTACTTAATTGAGAGATGAATCGTAGGATCAATGAGTACTCATAGTCTTAGGGTTATTCTTGCTCAGGGGTTTTTGATTGGAGAGATTGTTGAAGGATCATTTCTCGAATAGTTTTTAAAAAGGGGAACTTGAGCTTATGACCTTGGCTCGTTCTGAGAGCTCTATTTATCTGTAAGGGAATTGGACTAGGCCCGTGGCCTAAGATCCTTATCCTAGCCCATTACTTTGGCTAATTTCCAAAAGAAGGGGGGTTTGGACCTGTATTTGGGCAGATTTCACAGGAAACAAAAAATCTTTAGACAAAATGCAGCTTTATGAGAAATAAATTCACATATGGCAAAGTTAAGTTCATTCCAAAATTTGAAATTTTTATTTCACCTAGAGATAAACAATTGCTCTCACCTAACAAGCTAGGTTCTTTACAAGGAGTCAATTCGTAACAAAGTGAATTCAACATATCGTGTTCCAAATATTGATGTTGCTATGATTGCAACAATTAATAACAAATATGTATAATATCTAGAATACATAGCAACAGATTAGCAGTGTTACAGTCATCAATTAATATTGAATGAAGTAATGAAGCAATTTGCCTCCCTTTCCCCCATAAACGAACTTGGAAGCTTAAAAACATCCCACGTGGAAGAGGAAGATACGTTTGCTTGGTTGGCCATAGAATTGATATATAGGAGCTAAAACAAGCCACCAAGATGAATTTGCTGGGATTGCCAAGGCTATTCACCAATCAATGACTTTTTTTCAATACAAAAACTTAGAATTATTTTATTAATATTATCTATCGGTCTCAAATAAAAATTAATAAATTTTGAGAATATATAAATAAATAAATATCATTGTCTAACAAATTAGTCTTTAAATCATTGACAAACGCTCGACTTGTAACATAAAGATAAAATTTAATTTACAATGTTCATTGTTGTATTTCTATTATTCCTTTTTTTTTTCCTTTAAGTTTTTAATTTCTATTATTGTGTCTTAAGAACACATATTAATAGATAAAAATTTGTTATCAACAAATGAAATTGCTTCGAAATTTATTGGTCAATGAAATAATGTCAATAAATTATGAAATTTTATATTATATCTTTGTTTAACTCATTTTTTAATCTGTTGACTCGAAATTTAGACAATTTCGAATCAACGAGTTGAATTTATTTTTTTTAAATTAAGCTAGTTCACCTTAAGGACACTGAGCTTGATTAGAATCCTATAACTAAAAAGGGAGACCACGTTGGAAGTTTTTTCAATGATGATACTTTGATACTTAAGTAAAAAAAAAAGATAAAAATAATAAAAAGATAATAAAAGGGTGATAAAAAGAGAGAGGCTTATTTAGAGTCAGCAAAAAATCTCTCTTAGCTCAACAATTTTGACCCATTTTTATAAGTATTAAGGATATCAATCAACCTATTAATAATATAATTCTCTCTTGCCATATTTTCATTGTTGCTATAACATTATAATTAATTCGTGTATAATTTGTTTCTTTTTTTGCGTTAAATTAAAGTTTATATAAAGGCTTATTTTGTACTATATCAAATAGAGTAAAATATATATTTCTCTTATATTTCTTAAAATAGAGTTTCGAGGCGAGTTCTTCTCATGGTCATAGAATTTCGTTAGAATTGAAAAGTATTAAAACTTTTCATTCTTGGACTCGTTTATTAGAATTTTACCAAATTAGCGATATATCTTTTTTATTCTTGTAGGACTCATGCCAAGATTATAGGGATTATATTTGTAGAAAAAACCTTAGATTCAGGATTCTTGGTGGCTAGTCTACTTTAGGTTGCTAGTATGTAAACAAGGTGGTCGACTTAGTCGTGGAGAGTACACAATATCGAGCACTCCTCTTGAGAGAATCGAGAACTACAAGCTAGCTCAATGATATCTCTTTATTTGTTGAGATTTATCAAGGATGGTGAGCTGCAACCAATATGTCTTTGAAGTATTTGGCCTGCACTTATGGCTAAGGGAGAAACACGATCTTTTCAAGAAATTGTGACACATAACATGTAACAAAATTTAATGTAACATTTTCTTTATTATACTTTTTCCAATTATCACTAAAGCAAATAATTTTCGTGGTCTCTAAAATTACAAACAATGATTCTAATTATATAGAACTATAAAAGAAAAAAAATTGTTGATTACCAGATTTTTAGGTTTGTGGGGGGAAAAAAAAGTTGCAAGATAGCAAAAGTTTGAGAATTAAAAATTTGTATAGTAGTTAAAGTCTCTATTTAAAAATTTAAGAGACACCAAAATAAAGTGTGTTTAGTCTATGATAAGATATTACGAAACTGAACTATTTGGATTAAGCTTTTGCTTTTTCAACAAGTTTTTAAACTTATCCAAAATTAAGATGGACTCTCCTTTTTCTCATCAATTATTACTCTATACCACTTATATTTATTCTTTCTTCATGTTTCAGAAACTCATCCAAATCTAGAATCTCCTTCTCTACTACTGTATTTATTTAAAATATATAATTGCATCTGCAAGCTCGAAAACTGAAGATGCTGATATTTGTTGTTTAAGAAATTTAAGACAAAGCATCTAGTTGTTTTGCTCGAATGATAAGTGTTAGGGATAATGCCATAAAAATATATATTTGTATTGTTTTTATGAAATTAATAAAGTTACAATTTTATACTTAATAAGTGTTCATAATTTTGTGACATAAATATCAGAAAATTCTTTGTTTATTTATGTAACCATAACTTTAATATATAATTATTATATACAAGAGGATTAAAGTTATAGATAATAAACAGAAAAGTCCGTAATAAATTAATTAAAGTTTGAAATCTTTAATTAAATATTACTAGTGCGGTCCACAGATATTTAGAATGTAATAATCTTATCCAAATCACTAATGTAGTGACATTATAGTAAATGCACTATATATAATATGATTATATAGGACTGGACCAGACGTAGTTTGAATTTTTATGTAAAATACCGTTGTTAATTAAAAATTCAAATAACGTCAATTGATGATCATATGCAGGTTAACCTTAATCATGAATGATCATAAACTCCTGTTTGTGTCATTATGTCATTTGAAATACTCGTTACGGTTTGTCTAAAGAACAGACTAAAAACTTGTATTTTGGTAATATAATGAGATAAACGATTGAGAATATAATTTGTAGATATGGAATTCATTCATTCTTAATAGAAGTTAGAAAGAATGTTCTCTTAAGGGTTAATTCTAGAACTGAACGGTTAGAGCGCTCAATTTGTTATAATGTTACAAATTAACTATTCACTAGTGAATTAATGGTACTTAAGGATAAAGAAATAATTAGAGGAGTAAAACGGTAATTAACATAGCTCTAATTATGAACCATTTATGGAGGGTTGAATTGCATGTAATGATTAAATCAATTGACTGCTCTAAATTTTCTGAGTAAATTATATCTACAATTTCAAGAGTGCAATTTCAAGTTTTTAGTGGAATAACATTGAAATTAATAAATTGAATTAATTAATTATTCAAAATTTATTGGAGCTTAAAATTATAGGTCCATAGGTCCCCAATACCACCTTTTTATTATTATAGTGAAAAATTAAAAAGGATTGTGTTATTATATAAATTGTTTGTATCTAGAAAATAGTTTTCAAATACGTATATTTTATATTTGGATAAAATTAATTAATTAAAAATTAATTAATATAGATAAGATCTTATCCAAATATAATTAAATATTTAATTCAAGAAATTAAATAAATAAAATCTTAAGGATAATTTTTAAAATTATCAAAAGATTTTATTTTTAATTTTAGTGTTTTCCTTTTATTAAAAGACTAATAATGCTCAAATGTTTGGTATTATACATTAATCATAAAGAGTATGACTCTATGTAGTTTACATAAATTAAGTCTCATTTTAAGAGATAATAATTTAATTAATAAATATTATTAATTAAATTATTATTTTAAAATAAGAAGACTAGTCAAAATAAAACACAACACACACGTAAAAGAAAAAAAATGCAGGATATGTATTTTTTTTTCTTAAGAGTAGAAAAAATTGGAAGCCCACTCTTCCTCTCAATGTAAAATAAGAGGTTTGGTTTGAAATCCTTTGGTACAAGAAAACTCGGCATGGATTCAAGGTATATTCTTGTTAATTATTTATTTTAACATTAAATTCATGTATTCATAAAATCCTTAGATAAAAAATATTTTTATCTAATGAAAATAAAAATTAAAGAATTTTTGTTTTCTATTCCGCTGCGTTATTAATGTCATCATAATAACTTTTCAATCTTTGTATCTTTCGACTTGAGGTTAAGAGTTGAACCCTACCTACAATTCTTTCATTTTTGTAAGGATAGTTGATCGTCTCATCATATAGGTGTAGACCCAAGTCCTTCTATTGTGTAAGTGTAGATTCGAATATGCATAATTGTTAAATGATGTATAATTTTGATAAATGTATGTTGTATAATAAATATAAAAAATCTCATTATAAAAGTGTAGGTTGAAACATGCATAAATGTCGAATGATGTATAATTTTAATAGATATATATATATATTATATAATAAATATATGATATATTATTTTTATTAAAAAAAGAAAGAAATTTAGGATGAAGCTAAAATCAACAGTTGAGCTGTTGAAGTGTAATCTAGAACCAATATTTTATTTTGATTACGAACAAAAGAAGACTACATTATTAAACCAATCTTCAGTACTAATCCTGGGTTCTCAGCTAAACTACTTAATTATTTATTACGTTAAATAGTTAGCAAAAGATTTCGATAAGTTTTTTTTTTAACAGTAGGTAGCAATAGCAAGAGAAAAAAAAAAAGAAAACAGTGTGCTATTATATAGAGAGTAGAAACAAAAGGATGAATATTTCATTTGGGTGACCGAGTTTAGCAGCAAATTAATCTGAAATCTGAGCTGGAATATGGCTTAGTTCTTGGCAGATTATTTGGCAAGTGGGGATAAAAATAGAAAGGCAAATGATTGATTTGCTGAGAAGGCAAAACAAATTTATTTTTTTACTATGATTGGAAATTGGCTGGCTATATATGTAATATAATAAATGAAAAAAAAAAACAAAAAAAACATGATAATTGACATCAAATAAACTGATTTGGTCAAGCCCCCCAATGACAAATTGATAATGTTGTCTTTGATATTTGGGTGGAGCATTTAGCATTATCATTGCCGAAGATGGCGGATCAAAAGTTACTTTCTTTAGAAGCAAACAAACAATTAGGGTTTCGGGATCTGATATTACACATGTCATTGAACCCCAGATCTAATACACTACTATTTCCTAAAAATTTATGTAGAAAATATACATATATACATGGGTTGAGAAATTATGTTTTTTTTTTAAGTAGCTTCTTCAAATAATTTTTTTTTAAAGTAGAGTTCACTAATATATATAGGATATTAACACTGCCAACCTTTGGGGTTGGCACAAATTATATTTTAATAATAATTTTAATTTTAATTATATTGTTAATCTCTTTGCTTAATTTAATTATACTTTAGTTTTAAGCATTCTTGATACTCCATTATTGTTGTTTCTTTCTTTTTTTTTTTCTTTTAATGTTTTATTTTCATCGAAACATTAATTTGGTATCCACGAAACCATGAACCCCCAATATAAATATTTATATTTTCCTCATCGTTCTAAGATCCTTGTATGTCAATTTAATATTTTAATACTTTTCAGTCTTTTCAAGCTTCTGCTGCAACTGATCTTCAATCCTATTACGTTTCTAAAATAAAATAAAATTTTAAGGGGGAAAAAAAGGTAACTAGATTTGAAGAATCTTTTAATTCAATATATGATGTATCTGAAGTGGGTCTGGGTCCAAAACAAATCATATACCGTGAACAGTGAACTTGACAACAATCTTTCTGCAGTTTTTGTTTTTAGTTTCTTGTTCTATGTTCTGTTCCAAAAAATTATTGATTTGTCACAAGCAAATTTCTAATCAAATAATTTGTTTAATAAATTAATAAATAAATAATAAAAGTTGTTCCCTTAGGAAATAGCCCCAAATACTAGGATTCAAGTGTAGATTCATACGGAAGAGGAAAATTATCCCGCTAAAATGGGCTGAATTAAAGACTCACTTGAGATCATAAGCCAAGGCCTGGCTTCTGGATGACTAGCTCGAGGAATAATAGCAATGGCACCTTAATTTAGGTGGCCAAAATTCTGCCGAGTTCACAAGCAACCACTAGGCTTATAATCCTAAACTAGTACTGGATTAGAGCCCAAAAGTTATGGGATCGGTCAATGTACCCATCTTATAAGGGCAAATGCAGGAGTTTGTTGCCAATCATTATGAAAATAGTCGAATGTCTCGCCTGTAATTCTCAAAGTAAAATGGTTATGACCAACTATAAAAAAAAGAGAAAATTCTACAACAATAGAGGGTAATGAAATTTTTCCTAAAAAGTTTACTTTAAACCAATCTCCTTTTTCCTACATTAAAAATTGCCCACTAACTTAAGCAGGGGGTGTCCTTACGAGAACAACCATTGATAAGGCCTTGACGTTGTTTTTTTTCCTTTGGCTGCAGGAAAAATACAGTCACTAGGTGAAAGTCCGTTTCATTGCAGCTTTATAACACAGGCCGAAGTCTGTTCCCTGGCAAAATACAAAATTTAAAACTTGTTAGTCTAAAAAACTAGATTTTTCGATCAATAGGTTTTTAGTACCATCTGTAAGGAATAGAGCAAAAATCCTTACAGACGCTCACCAAGACTAAATGGAAAACCACTCACGGAGCAAAGTTGAAAACCACCTAAACACATAGCTGATTGAATATCCGAAATGCAACAACAGGGTTCGATGGGTGAATAATCAAGAAAATCCAATAACACAAGTGATAACTTCATTACAGGAAGGAATTGAAGAAGAGCTACGAATGTTAAGAGAAGAGAGAGAGAGAGAGAGAGAGGAAATAAAGCGGTTGTTAGATTGAGATCTTGAAGCAACGTAAGGGACTAGGCGGGTTAGAGGCCCCTTAAGAAGTTGAGCAGTGGGATGGACCCCCAAACCTCGAGGAGCCAAAAACTTTAAATGGGTTGCCAGCCAGAAACACCCGAGGGAAGGAGCAGATAGAATGCAACAAGTATCAGATGACAGCCAATCTGCAAGCAGATCAAGGTACAGTCGTGCCAGAGGAGAACACGATCGGTCGCAAGTTGGAGACTCAGGCCATGTAGTAAGGAATGAGGAGAGGAGAACCAAAGGGCATGAAGAAGTAGGAGAAAACCAAGAAGAAAAGGTCTCAAGTTAGTGTATTTAATTGGTTAAGATAACAACAATAGTTAATAGCTGGTGTATTAACGCTGTCACCCCTAAGGTTGGCATAATATACACTTTGATGGTGAAATTTAATTTTAATTATATTATCACCTTTTTACTTGATTAAAAAGATAAAATATCATCGTAATTTTGTCAAATAAATTATTAAAATATTTTAAAAAAGTGAAGACATTTTCATCTTTTCTATTAAATAAAAAAGGTAACACAACAGTATGTTAGAATTAAAGTCATCATTTAATTGTAATTTGTGCTAACATCAAGGGGGTGACAGTGTTAATATCCCGTCTATAGCTAGTACTCAGTAGGGACAAACATGTAATTGCATAGGCCAACAAACCGTCAAAGATATGTCAGCAGATACTTTTAAGTTCTAATGATAAAAAGTTAACAACAAAAGAGGATGATTTAACTAGTTTAATTGTGTAATTATGGAATCTCAATCATTTTTATTACCTTTTAAATGAACGTCACAGTTGATTGTGAAGACTTTTCAACTTGTTTCAGATATAAATTAATATCTGTTCAATTTCCTCTATTTCCTTTTCTTGTGGGAGTTGTAGATTTTTTTCTGTTTTATTAACTTTCTGCTGAAAAGTGCTTGAAAAAGAAAAGTGGGGAAAAAAAAAAGCACTTTTATGGGAGATCTCGTTCCAAAAGAGAGCTCAAGTTACTGCTGCTAGACAAATTATTACTTCAGCAGCCTGGAATCAGAAAAGTTACGGAAATAAAATGAATTATTCTTGGGGAAAATTTTAGTATTGATAGTTAAATTATTTGTAACTATTAAATTAATAATTAAATATTATTGTCTTTAATTTTTTAATTTAATTCAACAATTTAAATTATTTTCAATGTTATACTGAGACTTTATTTTTAGTATAAAATAATGACCCAAATAAAATAAAAGCTGCAAGCATAAATCTTTTTTTATTTCAATTCGGAGGTTTGAATTTTACAAATTATATGTTAAACTTGCTCTTAATAATTTGGAGTTCTAATTGTTAAAATTCACCGATAGATTACTAAAAACTAAGTGCAAGTTCATATACAATTGTTTATAGAGATGTCATCTAAAATTTACTCTCAAATGAGTTATATATATTTATTCAATATCATTTCATAAATCTTAATGGTATAAAAAATTATTTATAAAAAAATGAAATTTATATGTGCAAGATATTATAAGCTCTACTTAAAAAAAAAAGAAGGTATATAGTCATAATAAAATTGAAATAAAAATAAAAGGTTTAAAATTTATGGTAAAGTTGTATCTAATGATTTCTTGGTATAAATAAACATGCAATCTACAATAAACTCATTTTTTTTAATTTTATCACAAATATTTATTTTAATAAATTTTATATATGAAAATGTACATATTATCGTTTAGAGGAAAACTGGAATAATTTACACAAGACAAATTAAACTATTACGCAAAAAGTAACTTTTAAACTTTTTTGTTTGAAATAAATCTTGGCATAATGATTCTAGTGAATTAAATTAACCATTAATGTTAAATTTATCTTAAAACATATATAAATATAAAACAGAGAAAATAATTACTTATTTGAGATAGGTAAAAGTTTAACTGTTTGACTAGGTGAATACAATAAAATAATTTTAAATGAAGTTGTGAGGAAGTTAATTAAAATTTATTGAGATATGATTTGAAGAATAAGTTAAGTGTGTTAGGTACACGAGGATTGAAGACGAATACGAAAGGAGGCGAAAGGAGACGAAAGACGCAAGTAGCGGTACCTAGCGCAGAAAATTATTTTTCATTTTGATCCGACTTATTTCGACTCCCACTTGTTTCGGAACTCCCTAAAATGACCCTTACACGTTTATGGTAAACTTAAGTCGTCCTAAAACCTATATAAAAGCTCTTTATTGGCTTGTAAACACAATCCTTATGATCTTGGTGAGATCTTAGTAATCAAAGTACACTTTGTGATTCTTAGTGAGAGAAAACTCCTTAATTGCAAGAGAGAATGATTACTTTGTGAGTTTTTCTTATAAAAGACATATTTTATGAGTGCCTCAAGATTCAATAATAAGAGTATGTAATCTTGATCCACCGTGGATGTATGCAAGTTGCCGAACTACATAAATTTTGTGTATTCTTCTTCTACCTTTATCTCTTTAGTTTCTTTATTACTTGTTTCTGTATTATATTACTTGGGATATTTGCTCGTTTGATTACTTCTGCTTCAACAAACTAGTATCAGAGTTTGGTATTGTGTAGACATGGCCACACCCAAGTATGAGGTAGAGAAATTTAATAGGACAAATGATTTCAATCTATGGAAGATGAAGGTTAAAGCATTATTGGTGAGTCAACGGTTAGGTTCGACATTAGAGGAGACTGTAGCTCCGTCTAGTGAAGAAGAGAAAATGCAAGAGTCATCTAAGGCTGAATTAGAAAGAATGGATATTTAAGAAAGAGCTCATAGCACAATCATTCTATTATTAAGCGATAAGGTACTAAGGGAAGTAGCAAGTGAGACGATGACGATTAGTCTTTGGAAGAAGCTTGACTCTTTTTATATGCGAAAATAGTTGACCAAGAGATTTTATATAAAGAAGAAGTTGTATCAGTTGTCCACGTCAAAGGGGACACCGATGAAAGATCATATAGATGCATTCAATAAGATTATTCTTGATCTTGAGTTTATCAACATCAAGATAGAAGATGAAGATAGAGCAATTATCCTACTAAGTTTACTTCCCATAAGTTATGAGAACTTTGTTGATATGTTACTCTATGGCAAAGAGAGTTTAACGATGAGCGATGTGAAATCATAATTAAACTCAAAGTTATTAGGAAAACAAATCGAGGGCAATGTAGAAAGTCTATCTGTAAGAGGAAGGCCCTTATATAGAGATAGAAAGAAAAATGGCTCAAGATCAAAGTCCAGGACTCATAGGAAGAGCTATTACTGCAAGAAAGAAAGACACTTCATAAAGAATTGTTCAAAGAAGAAAGCACAAGACAAAAAGAAAGCAAATGCTGCGCTTGCCTATAATGATAGCTACGACGCGCAGAGACACTCGTCTTTACTGATGGTAAGAACATTGAACAATAGGTTCTTGATTATAGTTGTACATTTTATATGTATCCGCACAAGTTTTTATGTATAAATTTCTAACCTATTAGTAGTGGTAAGGTGTTAATGGGTTGTCACGCCCCAGACCCAAAAGATCTGACACACGACATCACTTACATTCATTCAATAATACTTAAGCATTTATTTTAATTTCTTTCAGAATTATAGCAATTGAATTATGACTGGGACAATTATTAAACCGGAGATACGCAGAGTTTTCTCAGAGATTAACACTCTACTACGTCACCAGTAGCAACTTTGTTACCGGGAGCCCAGAATATATCCATTGCAAATTCTTACTTAAAATCATCCAATAACCATACTTTATAAAACTTAAACCAAATCCAATCCACATACAATGAAATAATACATAAGTATTTATTCAATAGGGACAAACCAAATATCCTATCCTACGTGTCCCCAAATGAAACACACAACAACCTAGCAACTTAGGGAACCCAAGGGACAGCAGAAGCCTTGCCAAATCCGCTAAGCACACATACACCTTATTTACCTGAAATCACCATAAACTATAATGAGTATAAAACTCAGTAAGCATACTAATTTTTCATATATCAAATACAAATACATATATGTACACAATGCATATGTATGATATGCTGTGATCAATCAAAATCATAATCTTATCAAATCACATATCATGTAAGCTCTTACACATTTTTTCAAAACACATAATAGGAATACCATTACTCGACTACTACTTAGTAGGACTTACATATCACATATCACATAATGAGCCAAATGTCACTCGTAGGTGACATACCGTATGAGAGGAATAGTATAAGTGAGGTCTTTAAATCACACATATATAACGCTTATGCCCGAAGGTAAAAGCCAAACCCTCACCCTGATCATCGATGAGTCCTCTCACATGTACCAATACGCCACCACACGAATGTGATGACTCACACTTCCTTTAGGTACCAATAGGATCCTCCCTACATACGGAACACATAACATATACCAATCCCGAAGGAAAGGCCACACATAAAGGCTCCACAAATCACATAAAATGCCTACTAAGTTAACAGTGAGTTCAAGTACTCTCAAATCACAAAATATTTCTCATAGACATATTACACTTCAAAAGCTTTCTTTGTTAAACGCATCTTATTTTGGAAAGCTCACTTTAAAAAACACATGTATGTCCATGCTCAATGTCAATGCTCACATTCATAAACATATATTCACATTTCATATCAAAATATACTTTGACATATCATAAACATATTCTTAACCCCATTTACAAAATCATACAAAACAATTATTATGTTTATTGTGATTCCAGTAGTAAGTCTAGTATACTTACCTCTTAACACTTTCAGCTACAAGGCTTAAATCTCCTTAACATATCAATGGAGATTAATCCTTTCATAAGCCTCACAATTCACACAAAATACTTTAAATAGCTTACAAATTATACACAATGCATTTATCACATCAAATTGGTCTAAATATTTGGTTTCTCAAAACCTGTCATTCTGACCACTTACACTTAACAAATATTTCTAATACATCAAATGATGTCCAATTACTCCGAAATCAGAATATATCATTCTTGACTCATATATACTTCTTATATATGAATATTATATCAAAATTCCTACAAAATCCATTCCATACACACCATCGAATCCAAACTACAAACCTGACAGGATCAAGATACTTACTGAACAGTATTCAATCTCCCAATTTTATAAAATCATATACTAACTCAAAAATTATAAAACTACCACATAATTACTCTTGACACATATCTCAGTCCATGATAAATATTTGGCTTCCAAATAACTGCCAAAAGTATTTTAAAACTATTTTATTTCATAACTTTAAAAATCTGTTAATCAAATACTACAATGAGCTGATACACTTTAGAAATTCATAACACTTCAACCACATTGATCTAAATTCCCAATTCCGAATATATCACATTAGATATATAAAATTATCATATTCCACAAATTCATAATTTTTGAAGATCATTCAGTAGGACGAAAATTATTTTTCACTGTACTATACTGTTTACACAGGAAATTTCCAGAATTTCAGGGTCATTTTGGTAAATTCACTATAAATTCAATTTCCAGAATTTTCAATCGATTCAAAGTCTCAGATGATCCTTAACATGTCTAATTTCATATACTCAAAATTCAAAACCAGAATCGAATTAAAAAAATTTATAAAATTCCTGGATCAAGAGACTATCAAGCAGAAATTCCACAATTCATCATAATTTATCAAGCTATCTTATAGATCATCATCAATTCTCACAACATCAAACGAAATACACATCAAATCCTTAATTATACATATTTCCAGAAATCAAAACTTAAAGAAATTAACTTAATTAACACCAATAAATTGATAATTATTTGTGATATACCTCTAAAGATCCAAAATTCCAATTTCTTCTTCTTTTTCTTCTTCTTCTTCTCTTTCCCTCTCCTTTATTCTATCTTCTCTCTCTAAAAATGGGTAGCTCGACCTAAAAATGGTAAATTAGGGTTCAAAAGTGTATTTTTATACTAAGAGGCTAATTTTTGGTATTTACGAATTTGCCCCCAAAACTTTCAAAGTATAACAATTTGGTCCCTAAAATAATTCAAAAGTCTTGCAAATAAACCCAATACTAATAGTATATCCTTAACCTATAAAAACACTACTAATAACAATATATAAATCAAGGATCACCCACATACAAATAAAATACGTATATTTATATATATAAATATACATATTCTTATCGGTTATGGATAATGGTTACTACATGGGTAATGACGTTGCATGTCAGATGATGAAAATTTGTAGTATTAAACTTAGGCTACATGATGGATGTTCCATTAGGTGTTAAGTTTATTTCTGACCTCAAGTGGAACTTAATCTCACTAGGGACTTTAGAATAGAATGGATGTTCCATTAGGATCGATGGATAGGTTTTGAGAGTATTAAAAGGTTTTATGGTGGTAATGAGAGGAGAGAAGCACAAAAGTGTTTATATGCTTGTGGGTAAAGTTGTAAGTGGTTTTGCATTATTCTCTGTAGATGATGAGAATATGCAAACCAAGTTGTAGCATCTTAGACTAGCACACCTAAGCGAGAAAAACCTGAAGAAGTTATTTAGTCAAAAGGCGTTTGGTGAGATAAATTTCAGCTATTAGAGTTTTGTGAGCATTGTGTGCTTAAAAAAAACACATAGGGTAAGGTTTAGTATTGGCAAGTACAATACTAAGAGGACTCTTAACTACATACACTTAGACCTTAGGGGACTAGCTCAGATAGTTACTCGTGGTAGTGTTAGGTATTTTTTTCAGTTTAATTGATGACTATTCAAGGAACTTATGGGTCTATGTGTCAAAGAGTAAGGATTAAATGTTTAATACGTTCAAGACTTGGAAGTCTTTTGTTGAGAATTAGACTGGCGAAAGGGTAAAAAGGCTAAGAACTGACAATGGCCTCGAGTTTTGTAATAGAGAGTTTGATGGATTTTGTGCCAAGCATGAGATTGTAAAGCATAGAACAATGAGATCAACACCACAACAAAATGACGTAGCTAAGAGGATGAATATGACTATAGTTGAAAGGGTTAGATGCTACTTACTAATGCGAAGATGTCTAAAGCATTTTGGGGAGAAACTATAGTAACTGTAGTTTATTTGATCAATAAAAGTTCCTCATCAACAATTGACTTCAAGACTCCAGAAGAGAAATGGTCTAGCAACCCTCCTAAATATAACAACTTTAAAATATTTCGTTGCCCTGCCTTTGTCATGTTAAGGAGGAAAAATTAGAACCTAAAGCTATCAAATGGGTATTTATAGGGTATCCTAAAGGAGTAAAAAGATACAAAGTATGGTGTAAAAAATTGATACCACCAAGGAGTATCTTAAGCCGTGACATGACATTTGATGAGACAACCATGTTGAAAGTCTCCCAAAAAGATGAGAAAGAAGAACCTGTATTCAAGGAAGTCTCAGCACCAGAGTCAATAGAAGTTAAAGTGGAGCTTGATAGTAGATCTGATATGTCCCCATATCAGCACTTCAACAAGGTGATCCTTGAAGATGAACCAAGAACACCGACGAGTTCCTTTAAGTCCACCCAAGAAAAGATTAAGACTCCTGAGATGGAGCTTGAAGAGTATTAGCTAGTCAGAGACAGGCTAAGGAGAACGATTAGCCTACCAATCAGGTATGCACAAGCAAATTTAGTTGCTCACACTTTTAATTCTGCTTATACTCTTGATTTTGATGAGCCTAAAACATATGGTGAGGCTATGATGAGTGAAAACAAGAAAGAGTGGTAGCAGACCATAAAAAAAGAGATTAGTTCTCATAAGAAGAATAATACTTGAAAGTTAGTGGAGAAATCTCAAAAGAAACTAGTTGGGTGCAAGTGAGTGTATAAAGTGAAGGAGCGAATACTGGGGATAGAGCCTATGAGATTCAAAACTAGGTTAGTTGTACAAGGTTTTACTAAGAGAAAAGAAGTTGACTTTTATGAGATATTTTCTCTAGTCATCAAGCATACATTCATTAGGATTTTGTTAGCCATATGTACAAACCTTGATTTACATTTAGAGCAGATAGATGTAAAGACAGCTTTTCTACATGGAGAGCTTGAAGAAATGATATACATAGCACAACCGCAAAGGTTTGAGGAGTTTAAAAAAGAAGACCATGCTTGTTTGCTAAAAAAGTTGATATATGGGTTAAAGCAATCACCTAGACAGTGGTATAGGAGATTTGATGAGTTTATAATGAATTATGGGTTTGGTAGGAACAAGTATAATAGGTGTATGTACTTTAAAAGTTTAAGTTATGGGATGATGTATATACTTCTATACATCGATGGTATATTGATCGCGTGTAAGAACATTGAAGAGATACAGAAACTCAAGAAGCAGTTGAGTGGCGAGTTTGAGATGAAGGATTTGAGAGCAACAAAGAGGATATTGGGTATAGATATTGTGAAGGAAAGAAAGATGTTATCTTCTTTTCTCAACAGTGATATATATTTAAAATTCTAGAGAAATTTGGTATGTCCAATGTAAATGCTCTCTTTACTCCTTTGGCCATGCATTTTAAACTTTCAGCAGCACAGTTGTCGATATCCGAAGAGGAGAAACTGCAGATAAGTAAAGTACTATATACAAGCGCTGTGGGGAGCATCATGTATGCAATGGTTTGTACAAGATCAGACATAGCACAAGTTGTAAGTGTGGTAAGTAGATATATGACGAACTAGGTAAAGATCATTGGCTTACAGTGAAGTAGATTTTGAGATATCTCAAGGGGGCATCAAATCACGGGTTGATGTATAAAAGGGATGAAGACAACAATGTAATGGTAAGAGGATACATAGACTCAGATTATGCAAGTGATCTAGACAAGAAAATATTATTGACGGGTTATGTATTTATAGTATTTGGGTGTAGTGTGTGTTGAAGATCAGTTCTACAATATGTGGTTGCACTATCTATCACAGAGGTAGAGTACATAGCTGTTGGTGAAGCTATTAAAGAGGCCTTGTGGTTGAAAGGCATATGCACAGAGGTAATGGCTACTGAACATGTGAACATCAGTGTGTATTGTGATAGTCAGAGTGTCATACACCTAAGCAAACATTAAGTGTTTCACGAGAGATCTAAATAAATTGATGTGCGGCTCCATTACATTCGAGAGATTGTCTAAAGTGGTGAAGTTAGTCTAATAAAGATAGCGTCGTCTAAAAATTCTGCTGACATGTTGACTAAGCTATTAGCCTTGGTTAAGTTCATCATATGAAAGGACTTAACCGGATTCACTACTTTGTGAGGGTGACTGAAGATGCAAAGATGAGAGACCGAGTAACTTTGTGACTGATTTTAAATCAAGGAGAAAATTTGTGAGAAAGTTGTTTAAAAATTATCGGTATATGATTTAGAGAGTAAGCCCAGTGCATTAGATATGCGAGAATTAAAGATAAACGCGAAAGGAGGCAAAAGATGCAAGTAACGGTACCCAGGTATGAGCTTCACGGCTTCAAGTTGTTGGGCATCGTAGCACCAAAAATAGAGCTTGAGTGCTGTGGCGCTAGGTGCCCAGCACCACAGTGCACATGTGGAAATGTCCCAATGCCGTAGTGCCTGACGCAAAGAATTGTTTCTTATTTTGATCCGGCTTATTTCGACTCTCACTTATTTCAAGACTCTCTAAAATAACTCCCACACGTTTAGGGTAAACCTAGGTCATCCTAAAACATTTACAAAAGCTCTTTATTAGTTTGTAAACACAATCTTTGTGATCTTGATGAGATCTTAGTGATCAAAGCATACTTTGTGATTCTTAATGAGAGAAAACCCCTTAATTGTAAGAGAGAGTGATTGCTTTGTGAGTCTTTCTTGTAAAAGACATACTTTTGTGAGTGTCTTGAGATTCAATAATAAGGATGTGTGATCTTGATCCGCTATGATCTTGATCCGCTTTGTGAGTCTTTCTTGTAAAAGACATACTTTTGTGAGTGTCTTGAGATTCAATAATAAGGATGTGTGATCTTGATCCGCCATGGACGTAGGCAAGTTACCAAACCACGTAAATTCTGTATATTCTTCTTTTATCTTTCTCTTTTTAGTTTTTTTTATTACTTGTTTTTGTATTATATTACTTGAGATATTTACTCATTTGATTGCTTCCGCTTCAACAAAAGAAAATTTAAATTATTATAAAGAGCTTGTTAAAGAATTATGACTAATAAATCTATTTATAGTTCTTCTTAAAAGCATAAAATCATATTAAATATAAATTAATTTCTGTCATATTAAATTAAAAACTATAAATAAATTCTTAATATATTATAAAAAAGAAAAATGACATTTTAGTCTTTTATTTTATAAGTATATACCTACTTAGTCTCTCATGTTCTAATAATTACCACGTTAATCCCTACCATTAAAATTCTACTGTTAAATATTTGCCTTTTTGCTACTTTTACATAATACCCTTAGTCAAATGTCTACCAATCATCTGATACGTGTCATCACTTAGTTAGTTTAAAATTTATTAAATATTTTAAAAAATAAATAATATTTATTTAAAAAATTAAAAATAGAACTACTACCATTGCCGAAAAATGGCGATCGGCCAATTGCCGGTTGCCATTTTTTAATGATATTTCGACAATAAAAGTTATTTAATTTAAATTATTGGACTTTATTTTTTTTATCTACATAATGGTGGGGTCATTTTTTTGTAAAACAATGCAGAAAAATGCAAAACAAGGTGGAAGAGGGGTGGTGGCCGCCGTCAAGGTGGGGGTAGTAAAATTTGGCCTTTATTAGTACTCATCGTCGCCAAAAAAAGCAACTGGCGGCCTGCCATCGCTGTTTTTCAGCGACGGTGGGCAATAAATATATTAATTAATTATTATTTATTTTATTTTAAAAATATTTATTAAAAATATAAATCAATTACATGATGACACATGTCATTTGTAAATAATCATATTATGATACGTGTCTTTTATTAAAAAAATAAATTTATTAATTTACTTTTAAAAATATTTTTCTTTAAAAATATATATTTATTAAACATATAAACCAATTAATGATGACACGTGTCATTTGTAACTAATCATGTTATGACATGTGTCTTTTTATTAAATATATTTATTAATTTACTTTTAAAAATATTTATTCCATAAAAAAATATATTATTAAAAATATCAATCAATTATATGATGACATGTATCATTTATAACTAATCATATTAGGACACGTGTCTTTTTATTAAAAATATTTTTATTAATTTACTTTTAAAAATATTATTTTAAAAAAAAATATTTTTATTACAAATATCAACTAATTACATGATGACATGTGTCATTTATAATTAATCATATTATGACTTGTGTCCTTTTATTTAAAATATATATTTATTAATTTACTTTTAAAAATATTTATTTTTAAAAAAATATATTTATTACAAATATTAACTAATTATATGATGACACGTGTCATTTAAAAAAATTTTAATCTAACATTTGGCAGATTTATTTTAAAAATAACAAAAGTACTATTTTGCTCTTAAAGAGAACCCATTTAACAGCGAACTTCTAACGGCAAGTATTAACATAATAATTATTAAAACATGTGGGATTAAGTTAGTATATACCCATAAAATAAGGCACCAAAATGTCATTTTCCCTATAAGAAGTATAACAAAAAAAATATAGTACACTAATTTAAAAAACAGAAAATATTTTGAGTAAAAATACAAAATTTTGGTGGTTAATAAAGAAATAATTATTAGAGTATGTTAGAATGACTAATAATTAATATTCGTTACCAATATTTTAGGGGTGATTAGAAAATTTCTCAATTGATAGAGTATGAATAGTATGATTGGAGAATTTAAAATAGATATAAATTTTTTTCTTAATTTTGTTTTCAATATTTTTGTGGTATGTAGTTTCAAAAGAAAATAATAACAAATTTTCATCTACTTAAATAAACACTTAAAACTATCTAAAGTATTTTTAATTAATAACATCAAAGCACTTGAGTGCTTACTCCAATAAGCACTTGTTTTTAATTAATAACATCAAAGCACTTGAGTGCTTACTCCAATAAGCACTTGCGTAAGTGTACTTTGCAATTTAAGATCGAGAGTTTAAGAACTAACGAATGTTAGAATTCGTTAGAATAGTGTATTAATCCCCTTCTTATACTAGAGGCTTTCTTCTCTTTTTGTGGAGGTCTATAATCTATACTCCCTTTGTAGAATCTATCTTTGAGCGTACGTTAATGTGAAAGTGAGATATTGTTTTTATTAGTCTCAAATCTTTGTACTAATAAATTTTTGATGTAATATCAATAATTAAAAAATATATAGTATTGTTTGTAAAGTCAAATGATAAATTGGCAAATTGGGCAAAAATAAAAAAAGAAACTATTTTGATTAAAGATGAAAATTGCCTTTTGGATATTGCCTTATATAAATAATTGATTTTGTTAATTGTCCTTTATAGTTAAATTGATTTTGTTAATTGTCTTTTATAGTTAATTGATTTAGTTACTTGTCCTTAATAGCTAATTAACTTTTTTTTTTATAATACTAACTGATTTTGTTACTTGTCTTTTATAGTCAAATTAATTTTGTTAACAAATTAAAGATTTTAAAGATGAAAATTGTCCCTTATAGCTAAATTGATTTTGTTAACAAATCAATTTGTTTAAAGATGGAATTTTATTGATTTTGTTATTATATGTTTTTAACGTTTCTTTTTTCCTTTTCAGATTAAAGAAAGGTAGTGAATTTTGTCTATATATATGGATGTTCTTTTTTCTTGTTGAGTAGTGCTTAATAGAGAGAAAATTCACTTGTATTTTATTTGAGAGTTTTAATTCTCATTTGTAAGACAAATTTATTTATGTCTTGTTGTTAGTCTTAGAAATTTTTTGAGTGTTTCTAAGCACTGAGTATTTATTGATAAGTTCTGCGTGAGGAAGAACCCGTTTGTCTAAGAGAGAAGAACGATCTCACACATTGGAGAGAGTCTAAGCAAAGAAGATCAATGAAGCCGAGGGAATCTTATTGAACTGGATTCGTGAAGTGATTACAAGAGTATTGCGGCAAATATTAAGAGAGAGTCTTATTTTGTTTAAGGAAATTCTTTGTAATTTTTTATACTTTACTAACTAGTTCAATGTCTGGGCGTGGCCTCATGGAGTTAAGAATTTTCGAATCACGTTAAAAACATGTTGTCTTCTTCTTCTCTGGTGTTTATATTTTGAAATAATTATTAAAATAATCTTACTTCAATAATTCTTCAGTAATATTCTTAAAAGCAGTTCTTTCAATTGGTATCAGAGCAAGTCACTAAATTCTTAGTGGAATTTTTAGTTTTATCCGATCTGTTTGTTTTGTAGTTAAGTCTATACTAGTAGAAAGAAGTTCCATCACAAGACTACTTTTGTTCAATGGTTCTAATTATCCTTATTGAAAAGTTAGAATGAGAACATTTATCAAAGCTTTTGATGAAAAAGCATGGAGGTCCATTCTGATAGGTTGGAAACCTCCAAATGAATCCAAAAATGTCATTGAAAAATCAAAATTGAAATGGGCTATAGAAGAAGACAAGTTGGCTAACTATAATAACAAGGCTCTTCATTCTATTTTCAATGGAATGGATCTTGTTTAGATTAAGTTAATCTCAACTTGTGTTTCAGCCAAAGAAGCCTAAAAAATCTTGCAATCTACATTTGAAGGAACTGGAGATAATAAATATAGAAAGCTTGTTATGCTTACTACTAGGTTTGAAAATTAGCATATGTTAAAAGATGAATCTCTTTTTGAATTTTATACTAAATTGGTTGATATTTCTAATGAGTCTTTTATTTTGGGAGAAAAAATGTCTGAAGCAAAAATTGTTAGAAAAATTATTAGATCTCTTCCTAACAGGTTCTAGCCAAAGATCACTACTATTAAAAAGAGCAAAGATCTTGAAAAACTAAAAGTAGAAGATCTAATGGGTTCTTTGTGAACTTTTGAACTAAACATGAAGCAGAGAAAGAAAGAAAAGACTATTGCACTAAAAGCTCTTTAAGAAGAAATAGAAAGTCGTGTCTCAGCAGATAACATTGAAGAATCAGATGAACTCGCTCTATTGACAAAAAACTTTAATAAATATTTGAAGAAAATGGAAAAGAAATAAAGTCCAGTTTCAAAATGTAACAATTTTTCAAAATTATTTGATTCTAAGTCAAAAATAATGGCTATCACTTAGAGTGATGATTCTGATGATGGTGAAGAAGAAAATTAGGTGAGAAATGTAGCTTTGACGGCTTCTATTCCTTCTAGTTCACATTCATTTTAGGAAAATGATGCTAAAATTGTCAACAAAATTTTTGAACTTGTTGAAAACGATTAATCTGAAACATTGTCTGTAAGTAATGATGGATCAGATTTTGATCAAGAGTCACTTCAGAAAGCATATTAGAAAATATAATCTCAATGGGTAAAAGTGTGTAACGAAAATCTTTTTTTGGTAAGCAAAAAAAAATAATTTAGCAAGATTAAAAATTGATTTAGAAATACAAGTGCATATTCTGAAATTTTAAGTCCTTGCAAGATATGAAACTATTAGGATTTGTGCTTACGTGCCATTCTATTATTGTATGAATATTTTATTTTATAATATTTATACATTTCATTATTTGTTAAATCGCTAATTACTGTTATTAAATGGTTCAATGCTTGTGATGCGACAGACATTATATGATCTGAAAAGGTTCAGATTTGGTCTAAAAAAATTTAGATCAATGCTAAGAGTTAGCATGTTATATTGATCAGTGAAGTCTAAGAGTTAGAATCTTGTCTGTGACGGTATAAAGACCTGAGAATACATTAGTAATAATATAGTTGCAAGAGTTGCAATATATATTAAAAAATATTATTATGCAAGTCTATTCTCAAACTATATGTTCCTAATCTTAATTTACTGATGTAGGTCTGATGGTGGAATCCTTTTACCTAGACTAGTGTATACGATACCTAAATGGTTTAGATAGTTGTTCTTAGCAGACCACGGGCTTACTAAAAGTTCGTATAGCATACAGGTGTTCAGTGAGGACTGAATACTGAACAAACTCAATGAGGACTGCAATAGACATCCCATAAAACCGTCAATAGAAGGTCCTCTCGAGTTGAGTAGTATACCCGAGTACCACGGTAGGCTTGTAAGTGATCCATTATACTTTGGTTCCACGCATGTCTCAAACATTTTACGGTGTAACCACTGGGTATCGCTGGGTATAGTCCGATACTTATGGAGTCCGATGTGTACAGATATGAAATTCGTCAGCTCATATGAATAAGTTATATATATCTAGATGCTCAGAGACTGTATCTTAAAAAGTCTTATGGCCATAAGCAACAAACCCAGGAAAGGAATTTCCTACAGGATTAAATAATATTGTAAAAGTATTTGCATATATTGTTTATTAAAATATGTATTTGGAGATAAATTCGCAGATGAATACATAGGAATTTAACGGTAGTGATCTATATCCCTATTCTTCCAAGATATTATTGGCGGAATGATTATACGTATGCGCTATAACCTCAACGTGTATGGTCTATTGTACCGATTTGTAATATCCATGATGTATGCGTGGGGCATCGATTTCGGACTCAGAATAATTATGTTTGACAAATTAGGAGTGGATCTAGAGAGTTCGGCAATATGAAGTGTACTCGTTGTGCATTGGGGCAACATACTGGATTGAATAGTTCGATTCAAAAAATTTCAGCAAACCAGACATTTACTTCGATTTTCCTTCGATCGTGCACGTGTCAAGACTTAAGATTTAATTACATTAATTAGTTAACAATTAGTTGTTGACCAATGAGATGTTGACACATGGCACATGTGGGTCAATTATTATTTGATTTAGAAATTATCAAAATGCCCTTATTTGTTGGACAAATAATATCATTATTTTATTTATTAAATTTTTTATTGAATAAAATAATAATAATAATATATGATATTATTATTTAAATTGTAATCAAACAATTAAATTTTTATTTAAATTGACATGTGTTTCTATCATAATTTAATATGATTAAATCATTTTTTTAATATTTATTAAATGATATGATAAGTATAAATTGGTGGCATTTGTTAATGGTAGGTCTTAAGATGTTTCTTAATAACGAGAAAGTGTTTTCTCATTTGGCCTAAATTAAGGCCAAGTTCATTTAAATAATTTTTCATTTTGTTTTGTTTTCATTTAGTTTATTGTAAATAATAATAAACAAAAACTAATGGCAAACACAATGGATGCCATTAGGTGAGAAAATGAAAGATAATAATAAATAAAACACTAATGGCAAACATAATAGATGCCATTAGGTGAGAAAATAAAAAAAATAAAAAACAAATAAAAGAGCAATATGTTGCTCAATTGATTAAGTGAAAACTAGGCCAAGGAATTTGTGGAAATGGTAGAGAGAATTTAAAAGGCTAAGTGTTAGAAAATTCTCTTAAGTGTTGAGAGCAAAAATACCTCTTCCATTTTTCCTTCCATTTTTTGGTCACCCATACTATAAGGTAGAAACAAGAATTCAAGAGTTGAATCATTTGCTGAAAAAGCTGTTATTCTAGCTTTCCAAACTCACCGTGTTGAGTAACTAGAATTGTGAATGAGTTACTTCAAGGTGGGTACTTCGTTTCGACAATATACCAAAGACTTGATAAGGTATTATTTCTCAATCTTGAAGTATTTTACATTTATGAGATAACATGTAAAGTTTATTTGTGTTTATCAGTATGAAATTTTTATCCCGCTCATCCGCTGCGCATGTATGTATGTGATACATATGCTATATTTGAATAATAGACACAAACTCACATGTATAAACATTAGGTTTAAAATCACTCACAGAAACAATAAAAGAAGTCTCAAGTGAACTTGAGAGAACTCATAAAGGTTTAAAGATGATGAATGCAGGGTCTACAAAATTGGATCAAATTCTCACTACTAGAAAAACCTATGAAGATCATCAAGGATTAGGTTTTATAGGTATAACATCTGACTTAAAAATAATTTTTTGTAAAAACTTGTAGGTTCGGCTATTGTTAACACTTCTATAAAAACCACCATACAGTTTATTTCTGCAGCAATTGATAAAACAGTCACAAAATCAAATTTTTAATAAAAAATTCAAAGGTTTATTCCAATTTGTCATTTTTGTGGTGTTAATGGTTATATCAGACCAAAGTATTTTACAATGTTAAATTTTTTAAAAATAATTATTTTAATCATGTACAAAGAAAAACACCAAAACCTAAAGTTGAGTTGAATAATACTTCAAAGAAAGTTTGGGTAAAAAAGGTTGATATAAAATGCTTTGTTGCTTTTACTTGTTTAAGAACATATGCTACTAATTCATGCTATTTTGATAATGGATGTTCTAGACATATGATAGGCAACTAAAGCATTTTGACTGATTAAAAGCAAATGACAAACATAGATGTTACGTTTAGAGACAGAGTCACAAGCAAGGTCCTTCGTAAAGGGACTCTCAACATAGAAGGATTTTCAAGATTAAAAAATATTCTTCATGTAGACGGGTTGAAAGCTAATTTAATTAGCATAAGCCAAATATGTGATCAAGACCTTCATGTCAATTTTACTCGTGAAGAGTGTTGTTCTGAATCAAAATAAAGATTTATGTTGAAAGGTTTGTGATCCATTGATAGTTGTTATACCTTGAATTTACCTCACTTCTATCTTAATGTCAATATCAATATACTAATTTATGGCATGAAAAACTTGGGCATTTAAATTTCAAAACTCTTAAAAGAATCTCATGTGCAGGTATTATTCGTGGTTTGCCAAAATTTGGTAAACAAACCCAAAGAGTGTGTAGACCATGTAGCATGGGAAATAGATAAAAATAACACACATGGATTTCATTTTCCACCCCAAGGGTTTTAGAGTTACTACACATGAATTTTATGGGACCTATTAAAGTTGAAAGCCTTGCAAGTAAAAGGTATATTTTTGTTTGTGTAGATGATTTCTCGTTTCACTTGGGTTGATTTCTTTAAAGATAAATCTGATACTTTGAATGCTTTTAAGAAATTGTGTAAGAAACTAAAAGTAGAAAAAAGTTGCAACATCGGAAAAATTCGAAGTAATCATGGCAAGGTATTTGAAAACAATATATGCTAATTTTTGTGATCAAAATGGCATAACATATGAATTTCCCGCTCTTAGAACACCTGAGCAAAATGGTGTTATAGAAAGAAAAAATTGTACTTTGCATGAAATGGCTAGAGTTATGTTAAACAGCAAAAAGTTGAATAAGAGACTATGAGCCGAAGTAATAAACACAGCATGCTACACCATAAATCGGGTTTACATATGTCCAGGTACTAACAAAACACCGTATGAGATCTGGAGAGGTAAGAAACCAAATCTGAGTCATTTTCATATCTTTGGATGTATTTGCTACATCTTAAATGATAGAGAACAACTTGGTAAGTTTGATGCTAAAAGTGATACTGGTGTTGTTCTTAGTTATTCCAATAACAGCAAAACCTATCGTGTGTATAACATGAGAACTCAAACTATAATGGAATCTACTAATGTTGTTTGTGATGATTATAAAGAATTTGCAGAATATTCATAGGAAATTTAGATTGACAGCTTCACTGATGATGTTGTACAAGATTTTGTTGATGCTGAACCTATCCTAGAGGTAACTGATTCTGAAGAAAATTGATGACATTCTTGGAGAATTAGTCAGATGAGAACCATCAATAAGAATGAAGAAAATCATCCGATTGATCTCATCATCAATAATCTAGATGATAGAATGGTTACAAGAATAAGGTTGGTTAATTTTGTTAATTATATCTACTTTACCTCTACTATTAAACCAAAAAATGTCAAAGAAACTTTAACTAATGAGTTTTGGGTTAAAGCAATGCAATAAGAACTCGAACAGTTCACAAGAAATGATGTTTGAACTCTTGTTCCTAGACCTGTACACACAAATGTTATAGGCACCAAATGGATCCTTAAAAGTATATCAGATGAGTTTGGTATTATCATAAAGAATAAAGCTAGGTTATTTAAATAAGGGTACACTCAAATTGAGGGAATTGACTTTGATGAAACCTTTGCTCCTGTTGCTAGACTAGACTCAATTAGCTTATTGCTTGCCATATCGTGTGTTATAGGTTTCAAAATTTTTCAAATGGACGTGAAAAGTGTCTTTTTAAATGGCATTTTAAATGAGGAAGGCTATGTCGAGCAACCTAAAGGCTTTGAAGATTCACATAAGCCTAATCACATTTTCAAACTTAAAAAGGCTTTATGTGGATTAAAACAAGCCCTAAGGGCTTGGTATAAATGATTGACAATTTTTTTTTGAAAAAGGTTACAAGAGAAAAGGAGTTGATAAAAATTTGTTCATCAAACATTTTAGTTTTTGTTTAATCATTGCTCAAATATATGTTGATGACATTGTGTTTGGTTTAACTTCCCAGCATAAAGTACAGGAATTCATTAATCCAATGCAAAAAGAGTTCGAGATGAGTATGGTAGGTCTACATTTGTAGGTAAAGCAATTTGATGATGAGATTTTCATATCTCAAGGTAAGTATGCTAGAAATCTTGTTAATAAAATTGGATTGGAATCTACTAAACACGCGAAAACTCCAATGGCCATAACTTTGAAGCTGACAAAAGATGATGAAGGTAAAAGTGTAGATTCAACATTATATAGAAGTATGATTGGAAGTCTTTTGTATCTCACAGCCAGTAGAGTATATATTAGCTACAGTGTTAGTGTGTGTGCTAGGAAAGCAAATCCTAAAGAATCTCATATTGCTACTATGAAAAGAATCATTAAATATGCTAATGGAACTCTAGATTATGGTATTTGGTATTCCAAAGACACTAATGTTAATCTTGTAGGATATAGTGATGCAAACTGGGCAAAAAATGCTGATGATAGGAAAAGTACAAGTGGTGGTTGCTTCTACCTTGGGAATAATCTAGTTTCTTGGCATAATAAGAAACAAAATGCCATTTCTTTGTTCACTGCAGAGGTTGAATATATAGCTATTGGAAGCTGTTGTACCCAGTTATTGTAGATGTAACAAATATTGGCAGGTTATGGTATCAAGTTAGATATGTTAACTATTTATTGTGACAATACAAGTGCAATAAACATATCTCAAAATCCTGTACAGCATTCAAAGACAAAGCATATTGAGACTTGTCATCATTTTATAAGGGAATTGGTTGAAAATAAAATAATTTCTCTGGAATATGTCAAAACATAAAAATAGCTTGCTGATATTTTTACCAAAGTCCTATATTTTGTTCGTTTTGATTCTTGGAGAAACTTTTTAGGAATTTGCTCAATATAAAAAAAAAAGAGAAATTGTTTTTGTTTGTTTAGTTAAATAATTTTTTTTTTTTACTTTCTAATTCTCTAAAACTAATCTTGATAGAATGAATTTTTTGGATTAAATTGACTGACAAATAGTCTGATTGTTAAATTATTCATTTCAAGAAAAATATTTGCAAAGGGTTATTGATGAAGTGCACACACCAAGCTTATGGTAAAAATGGTTTGGCAATGCTCGATTTGGAGATAGTTAATCATGAAATTGAGATTATTTTCTTTTATTCACACATTCTTTGTGAAAAATGGAAAGGTGAGAAAACAATTGATAAAGTTTTCATTGATTATTTAACTTTGTTGAGTCACTATTTGAAAATCTTTTACCAATGTCTGTTTTGTGGAGAAAAAATATGTTATTGTTCAGTTCAAAAAACAATTTACCAAAAACAAATGTCAAAACACTTAATTCCTACTTAATTTGACCATTTATTTTTATTTGTAAGCTTCCGTCTTATATCTGTACCAAAACAGAGGGGGATATATCATCAAATTCTCTAAGGAGGTAGTTTCTTTTTCATATTACCTATCATGTAAGTTTCAAAACATCTTTCGAACTTGGTAAAGTTCATCTTTCAAACATGTGACTCCTTGTTTTCTTAATCAATTTTTACTAAATATGTTGTCATAAATAATGTTTGACTTTTCTTTGAGAGTAATATATTTATTTGTTCCAACTCTATGAGTGAACCTTTCCTGATATTGATAAACACAATCCTGTAAGGATATAGAGTTGAGACTCTTTTCATGATTAATTATTAAAGAAGATAGTGTTGTAAGTTTGTGGTAAGATGGAAAGCTTGGTTCACACACAATTTTTTTCTAAAACAATTGAGTGTTGTTTGATATTTTATTCAATATTTTTGGACTTTGTAAAGTTCATCTTTCAAACATGTAACTCCTTGTTTTCTTAAACAATTTTTACTAAATATTTTATCCTAAATAATGTTTGACTTCTCTTTGAGAGTAATGTATTTAGTTGTTTCCAATTCTATGAGTGAACCCTCCCTAATATTGATAAACACAATCCTGTAAGGATATAGAGTTAAGATTCTTTTCATGATTAATTATCAAAGAAGATAGTGTTGCAAGTTTGTGGTAAGATGGAAAGTTTGGTTCACACACACTTTTTTTTTCTAAAACACGAGTGTTGTTTGATATTTAATTCAACATTTTCATGATCAAAGATTTCAATTTTTAAAGAGATTCAATTGTCAAGAATGATACAATATTTTATTATTCAAGATTTTTTATGTAACAACTTAATAGTATTTAAAAAAAAATTTAAAATTAAATAAAAAATTAACTCTTCTAAATAACTCTTTGTTTTCAAACTTTTGAAATTCACTTCAAAGATAACTTTTTCAACTTCAGCTTTCTCGTCCTGTTGGTTAAATCTTTAGTTCGCTGAATTTATTTCGAGCTTTTTTAAAATGATTTAATCTTTGTTTTCATATTATCTTTAGTAGGTCTTTTATTTTGTTTGTTTTAGGTATTGAACTATTACTTTTTGTTTGGTTTTATTTTGGTTGGACAAGTTTTTTTAAGATTTTTTTTTGTTTCTGTGGACTGTTCGTAATAGTATACATGCGCACTGTTTTTGTTTCTGTTCACACGCACTGTTCCCTGTTTACCGTTGCTGCATATGAGTACTATTTATGCCAATTATTTACGGAAAAAATTTCTTTTCCTTTGACCCTTTATGTAAAAAAATGGGGAGATTGATTTAAGGGAGAGATAATTGTTTAAGATTAATTATATTTATTTTGCAGGTCCAATTTTTTTTTTTCTCTTTTGTATTTTTGCCACAAAGATGTCAAAGGGGGAGATTGTAAAGTCAAATGATAAATTGGCAAATTGGGCAAAAATACAAAAAGAAACCATTTTGATTAAAGATGGAAATTGCCTTATATAAATAATTAATTTTGTTAATTATCTTTTATAGCTAAATTAATTTTGTTAATTATCTTTTATAACTAAATTAATTTTGTTAACAAATCAATTTGTTTAAAGATGGGAATTTTATTAATTCTGTTATTATATGTTTTTAACTTTTCTTTTTTCCTTTCTAGATTAAAGAAATGTAGTGAATTTTGTTTATATATATGGATGTTCTTTCTCTTTGTTGAGTAGTGGTCAATAAAGAGAAAATTCATTTATGTTTTATTGGAGAGTCTTCATTTTTGTTTGTAAGACATAGATTTATTTATGTCTTCTTGTTAGTCTTAGAAATTCTTTTGAGTATTTCTAAGCATTGAATATTTATTGATAAGTTTTTTAGGAGAAAAAACTCATTTGTCTTTTGAAGAAGAGTGATCTCACACCTTAGAGAGAGTTCAAGCAAGGAAGATCAATGAAGCCAATGGGATCTCGCTGAACCGAAATGGTGAAGTGATTACAAGAGTATTACAACAAATATTAAGAGGGGGTCTTATTTTGTTTAAGTCAATTTTTTGTAATTTTTGATATTTTACTTAGCAATTCAATCTCTGGGCATGGTCCGTAGAGTAAAAATTTTCAAACCACGTCAAAAATGTATTGTCTTCTTTTTTTTTATTTTTTTATTTTGAAATAATTATTAAAATAATTTTATTTAAATAATTATTTGATAATATTCTTAAAAGTAGATCTTTCATTATTAAAAGTACACGTAAATGTAGTAAGTCCCTTAAATCAAACAAATCTTATGAATATATAAGTAATAGATTAGAATTCTATAATTTATAAGTGAGTGATACTCGGTGTTAAACTTGTGTTACTTTATGCTTTATAGGTACTTCATACGTTAAAACTCTTTAGACAAAATGCAGCTTTATGAGAAATAAGTTAACAAATGGCAAAGCTAAGTTCATTATTACCAAATTTTTTCATTGTTATTTCACCTCAAGATAAATAATTGATCTCACCAAACAAGCTTAGGTTCTTTACAAGTAGTCAATTCGTAACAAAGTGAATTCAACATTTTGTGTTCCAAATATTGATGTTGCTATGATTGTAACAATTACTAACGAATATGTATAATATCTAGAATTCATAGCACATTCGTCAATTAATATTGGATGAGGTAATGAAGCAATTTGCCACCCAACACACCCTTTCCCCCCCCCCCCCCCCCCCCCCCCCCCCCCCCCCCCCCCCAAATGGAAGAGGAAGATACATTGCTTAGTTGGCCATAGAATTGATATATAGGAACTAAAACAAGCCACCAAGATGAATTTGTTAGGATTAATTAAGGGAGGAAACACTATTTTTCCTCTTGAAATTATATTGAAGCAAAAAATTTAAGATTCAATTTAGAATCTTAACCTCCTTGCATAGTAGAATAACCTGTTAATCAAATAAAAATAATAAAAATTTAAAGTAGAAAACAAAAGAGTACAACACAATCTTATGTGGTTCGACCAATTGTTTACGTCCACGGTGGATCCAATGATCCTAACCTCTCTTATTATAACTCTCTAGAGATTTTACAAAGAAAACCCAAATGAAGAACCCTCAAAAGGACCTAAACGTTTATTGAACTTTTTCTCTATCATGAGCAATGATCACCCAAACAACGGTTTCACCCTAGTGCACACAAGCACTTAATGTTTACCCAGTTCTTCCCCTCTCTTAGAGTCTCTCTTAATGCTTAATCTGAAATCAAAGGTTTATAAGTGTTTATATAGGGTGTATTTCGTGCCTACTAACCCTATTTCTTGTTGGAATAAGAGTCCACTTGTTTTAAAAGTTCAAAACTTCCCAAAACTTGAAATCCCGAAGAAAAATAGAATTTTGACGTGTCTAGCGCTGCAACACTCATCCCTGGGCGTTACAGCGCTGGGTTGCTGTCCTGGGCGCCGCAGCACTCAGCCCTGTAGCGCTTATCCTACATTTTTTTACTTCCTCACATCTTTGAGTCTCGTTTCACTTACTCCTTCGTGTCCCACACGTTCTAGACTTCTCCATACATGTCTCACACATTTTAAACTTCTTGTAACTCTCCATTTTGATATTCATCTCAATTCTTATCCAACTAAAATTATTGAATCACTAATTTTTTAATAAAATTATTAAAGCAAGGCTAATCATTGATCAATGTCTTTTTTTAATACCAAAATATAGAGATGTATTTATCAATGCTATCTATTGCGTTTTCCGTTGGAGAAAAATTAGTACATCTAAGAAAAAATATAAATAATTAGATAATATTTTTTAATAAATTAATACTTTAAATTATTAACAAATACTCGATTTGTAACATAATGATCAGATTTAATTTGCAATATTCATTGTTGTATTTCTTTAATTCTTTTTTTTTTTAAAGTTTGTAATTTCTATTATTATGTTTTAAGAATACATATTAATAGATAAAAATCAGTTATCAACAGCCGAAATTACTTCTAAATTTATTAGTCAATCAAATAATGTCAATAAATTATAAATTTTTATATTTTTTTCTTGTTTAACTTATTTTTTTAATACGTTAACTCAAAAATTTGGATAATTTTAAATTAATAAATTGAATTTATTTCTTTTAAGTTAAAATGATTTGTTTTAAAAACTCTGGGATTGATAAGAATCTTATAACCAAAAACATATTAGATTACGCTTAAAGATTTTTTAGTGATGGTGCTTTGAAACTTAAATTAATAAAGGTAAAAAAAAAGTAGAAAAACAAAAAAAAAGAAAGATAATAAAAGGGCAATAAAAAAAGAGAGACTCAAGAGAAAGGCACTCAATGCTAAGGATTCATTTTGAGAGACTCAAGAGCCATTAGCTCAAAGACATCTCTTCACTTGTTAAGCTTTGTCGAGAATGGTGAACCTCAACCAATATATTCTTAAACTGTTTAGACTACGCTTATAGGCCAAACTCCAAGAAAATACATAATCTTTTAAAGAAATTGTGACACATGACATGCAATACATTTTAAAGTAACATTTTCTTTGTTATATTTTTTCCAATTAGCACTAAAGCAAATCATCTCTTTATATGCTAAAGCAAATCATTTTGGCAATCTCTAAATTTGCAACTAATGCATAGAACTATAAAAAAAAAGAAAAAAATATTGATTACCAGAATTTAGGTTTGTGGGGAAAAAAAAGAGTTGCAGGATAGCAACAGTTGAGAGTTAAAAAATTGTATAATAATTAGAGTATCTATTTTAAAATTTAGGAGGTTCCAAAATAAAGTGTGTTTTAGGGTATGATAAGATCGATATTACGAAATTGAAGTACGTGGATTGCTTTTTCAACAAGTTTTGAACTTATCCTCAATTGAGAGGACTCTCCTTTTCTCATCAATTATACACCACTTGCATTTCTTCTTCCTTTTTTTTTTTTTAAATGTTTCAGAAACTTATCCAAATTTGGAATCTCTTGTCCACTATTCTATTTATTTAAAATAAATCTAGGATGAAGCCAAAGTCAAAAGTTGAGCTGTTCAAGTGTAATCTAGAACCAATATTTTATTTGAAAAAAAAATATCATTTTGATTCTTATTTTATAAGTATATATTAATTTAATTTTTATTTATTAAATATATATCATGTTAATTCTGTAAGAACAAAAATAATAATTATTTAAAAACAAAAATAATAATAATAAATTATTAAAAAAATTATATAAATTAATATATTATTTATTAAAAAATAAAAATTAAATTAATATATATCATAAAATTAGGACCAAAATAGTTTTTTTTTTTTTGTGACTGCAAACCAAAGAAGACTACAAAAGGAAGAATCTTTCATTTGGGTAGCAGCAAATTAAAGAGCTGGAACATGGCTAATTAGTACTTGGCAGACTCTGTGGCAACTGGGGATTAAAATAAAAAGGCAATGATTGATTTGTTGAGAAGGGCAAAACAAATTTCTCTTTTACTATGATTTGAAATTGGTTGGTTATATGTAATGTAATGTAATATAATATAAATATGAAAAAAGAAAAAGAAAAACAAACAATTATTGATAATGTTGTCTTTGATATTTGGTTGGAGCATTTGGCAGAAGCAAACAAACAATTAGGATTTCGGGATCTGATATTACACATGTCATTGAACCCCAGATCTAACACACTACCATCTTCACAATAACATTAACATTTCCTCCAAATTTATGTAGAAAATATAGATATATATATATCTGGGTTAGGAAATTATGTTTTTTTTTTTAAATGCTTCTTCAAATAAAGAATTTTTAAGCAAAGTTTACTAATATATATATATATATATGATTTAATAAACTACATAACTTATTAAATAAGAAGTTATTAAATATATGACAGAATTTTGAATCACTTTATAAATTATATGAATATTATAAAAAATTATAAATTTATTAAATAGTGACATATAATAGTGTTACTCATTAAATTATTTATATATAATATAATCACTATATAATTTTTATTTTAATTATATTATTAAATTATTTATTTAATTAAAAAAATAAAAATATTCTCATTTTTTAAAATATTTTAATTATTTATATAACAAAATTATGATAATATTTTTATTTTTTTTATTAAATAGAAGGAATGACAATCTAATTAAAACTAAAATTACGTTAAAATATAATTTGTGCCCATCTCAAAATATGTCATTGTTAATACCATATATATCTATATAGAAATTTTATGATGAATGATCTATTTAATATAATTTAATATGTTAGTTGATTCAACTTGAATATTGAATGGGATTTTAAGAATTCTTGATACTCCATTATTGTTGTTTCTTTTTTTTTTTTTGTTTGGTATCCACGAAACCATATAAATAATTCTATTTTCCTCATCGTTGTAAGATTATTATATGTCAATTTAATATTTATTTTTATTATTTTTTTTCAAGTCTTTTCAAGCATCTGCTGAAAACTGATCTTCAATGCCATTACGTCTCTGAAATAAAATAAAACTTTAGGGGGAAAAATTGGATAACTTGATCCTGAACAATCTTTTAATTCAATAAAACAAATTACATACCATGAACTTAGACACCAATCTGTTTGCAGTTTCTTGTTCTATGTTTCTGTTCCAAAAACAAAAACTTCTTGATTTGTTACAGCAAAATTCTAATCAAATAATTTGTTTGATAAATTAATAAATAAATCCCTAGAAAATTGCCCCAAAAACTAGGACTCAGTGTAGCTCCATACTGACACGGCTATGAAAATTGAATTTAGGTGAATTTTCGTGACTGTGCGTGCTGGCACAGTATAAAAGGATTCCTTATTATGCTCCTTTTGTGCCTTGTCGCTCTAACCACCAAAACTTAGGTCGTGACTCAACACAGCACAAAGTTGTATCACACAAAAATTTAACTTTTTGTTTAAAGACCATTGATCAACGTGCCTTCACCCCCAATTTCCCTCGTACTTAATCTCTTCTCCTATTTTCTTTACACTTTTTAAATTTTCTCTTAATACAATTCAATTTTTTTTTAATTCTTTCTCTAAATTATTTCAAATCTTTTTAAAAATTATATTCTCTCAATTTTTTTATTTTTTTTAATTCTTATTTATCTAATTAAAATTTCTAAATTACAGATTATTATAAAATAAATTCTCAACCGTCCTAAAATAATAACAACAACATTCATTCTCAATCTCATTAAGAGAATAACGATGAAGATGCATCGTAGTTATAACGTAACAGTGTAAAGAAGTTTATTTGAAATTATTTTATAATTAGAAGTACAACATAAATAAAAAATAATCGTATTACAATATTGTGTTGCAATACGTATAACCGAACTTTAGCCTATTCTAATTATTTTGACTTAGCATACATTTGTCAACATTAAGTGAAGTATAAGGAGGATCATCAAATAAATTTTATTTTGAAGTTTAATAATTAATTTATGTTATCTTATCCATCAAACCAAGGACTGAGTAACCAAAAGAGGTTAAACGAGTAGAGTAGGGTGAAAGTTAAAGCTAATGGTTATAACTTCTTGGGGACTCTTATCGATATCTTATTATTACAATATTTATAATTATAAAAATTAAAAATATAAAAATTTATTTAAAATATATAAAGAAAATTAAACATTTAAAAATAAAATAGGATAAAATAAATTAATTATTAAACCTCAAAATAAATTTCAATAAAGTTATATTGAATTTTGTGATTTTCTTTTGTATTTATATCCCATAATTTCAATTTTAGAAATTAAAATAATAAATTGTTATCTTTAATGGAATTGTAATTTCAAATTTTCAATTATGAATTTATGAATTATAATGACAAACAAATTTCAAATTTTTAATCCAACATAAATTATAATCTTAATAGTTATTATAATTATTAATTTAATTGTTATTCTAATTAAAATAATTGTAACTAAAATTTAAAATATTTGTAAATTTTAAAATATTTGTAAGAAATAATAATTATAATTAAAAATTAAATATTTTTTTAAAAAAGGCACTGTGTCGAGCCAATGATAGGCCCGTGCCAACACTACATGCTAGGTTGCATATTATAGCCTAGCACGACATAACTTGATGGGTCATACTGTATTGGGGCAGTATGACCCATTTGCCACCTCTACCCTAATGATGGGCTGGGAAAAGGATAATTATCCCATAAAAATGGACCGAATCAAATATGCACTTAAGACCATAAGCTAGTCCCAACTCCTAGATGAGTAGCTCAAAGAACAACATCTACTATAAAGGAAAGCTCCTCGATACTTATACCTTAATCTTGGTGGCCAAAATCCTCGTGAGTTGACCAGTAGAGCTTCGCCCCTGATATCATTTCATAAATTTTATTGGTATAAAAAATTATTCATAAAAAATAAAAAATATATATTTTATATGTGCAAGACATTATGACCTCTACTTAGAGCTTGTTTGGTTGAGCCTTTTCAAATAAATTTTTTAGAAGTAGAGATTTTAGAAATAAAACCTTTAAAAAAAGTCATTGATCGTTTGATTGTCAATTAAAAAAACTCTTTTAAAAGGTTAGATCGTTTCGTTAAATATTATTAAAAGTATTATATGTCATTAAATTACAAAAAAGAGCACTTAATAATTTTTGAATAAATTTATTTATTTAAATTTTAAATTAATTAAAATATAATTAAATTTATCATGTACTTTATCAAATCTAATCTCTTAAAATATAAGAACATAATAAAATTAATACATAGCAATCAACGAATTAAATAAATTGTTATTGTTGGTATAAAACTTGACAATAAAATAAAAAAATACTTATCAATGATAAAAAAAAGTTTTGGTAGAGAGTTTTGTAAAATTATTATGACTCTAGAGATATAAAAATATGATAGCTTTTAAAAAAATATTACAAATATATTAGTTGAATAGGGTTGATTTTTATGAAAGGTACACCATAGGATTAAGATAATATTATTAAGATATACGTCACATTATACAAATATTTAAAAAAAATTACTCACAAAATTTAAATTTTTACAAGTAGAGATAAAATAATTTTTTTAATTGTAACTAAATATTATTAAAAAATTTTAAAAATACTTTTGGTATTAAGAAAGCCTTTTTATGCAGTAGAGAAACTCAATTAAACATATCTTTAAGAAAAAATAGTATATAATCATGATAAAATTGAAATACAAATAAAAGGTTTAAGGTTTATGATAAAATTATATTTAACGATGTCTCAGGATAAATAAACATGCAATCTATAATAACTGATATTTTATATTATTACAAATGTTTATTTTAATAAATATTATACACAAAAGTGCATCTTATCATTAAGGCTAGCACAGTTTGGGTCAATTCATTTTTTTTAAGAATTGAAATAAATTGATTCAGTTTGATTTTTTAAAGAAGTAAAATCGAAGTATTCATTTAAAACGAAAAAAATTGAATTAGTTTTTTTTGGTTTGGTTTGGTTTTAGTTGTTCGATTTTTTTGCTTTTTAAATTTTTTTTTTAATTTTAAATTGTTGACTTTTTTTAATTCATTTGTTCAAATAATTTTGTGAATTATTTTTGGACCTAATTTTTGAGCCTATTTCATATTAACCAAATTACAATTTGCTTAATTTGAGATAAATTTAAACATTTATTTATTAATAATATACTAATTTTTGACAATATCTATAAAATAAAATTCCCTTGTCTAATAAAAATAAAAATATTCATCAAAATAAAATTGAACATCAATTATTCAAAAAAATAAAAAAAACCAACCAAGAAAATTAACCATGAAAATAAAATTGTCCATCAATAAAATTATGCATGAAAATAAATGTATCCATCAACAAAATTATCCATGAAATAAAAATTGTCCATCAACATAAAATTCATGAAAATAAAATTATTCAATCAACATAATATTCAAAATAGGATTATACATAAAAATAAAACTATCCACCAATATTTAATTGTCGATCAATATCACGTAATAGTGACCACATATCCAAAATAAAAATGACCATCTCTATGACCAGTAATTTCAACTCCAATAAAAAAAATCCAATAAGTCTACAAGTATTAAAAGAAAAAAAAACTTATAATAAACTATAAACTATAAATTTATATTTTTAATTTAAGAAGGATTGTGTGTGGTTAAGTGTATATTTATATTTCAATCATATAATTATTTAACGCCGTGTGGTAATTTAGAATTGAACCGAACCGATCAATTTTTTTAAATAAAGCCACGTGGTTTTTTTTGTTACAAAAAAATTAAACCGATTGATTTGCTTTAATTTTTCAATTTCAGTTTAAATTACTTGCCCTTACTAATCGATTAGAGGAAAACTGGAATAATTCACACAAGACAAATTAAACTATTATATAAAAAGTAACTTTTAAATTTTTTTTTGGTTTTAAATAAATCTTGACATAATAATTCTAGTGAATTGAATTAATCATTACATTTAAATTTGTCTTAAAACATAAATGAATATGAAATAAAGAAAATAATTATTTATTTGAGATAGGTAACAGTTTAACTGCTTGACTAAGTGCACACAATAAAATAATCTTAAATGAAAAAAAAAATTATTATTAAGAACTTGTTAAAGAATTAGGACTAAAAAATCTATTTAGAGTTCTTCCTAAAATCATAAAATCATATTAAATATAAATTCGTTCCTACCACATTAAATTAAAAAATATAAATTAATTATTAATTATGTATAAATGTAAGAAGTACAAAAAAGAATTAAAGGACACTAATTTAAAATATAGAAAATAATTTTAGTAAAAACACAAAATTTGTGTAGTTAATAAATAAATAATTATTAGAGTATGTTAGAGTGACTAATAACTAATTCACTACCAATATTTTAGAGACGATTAGAAAATTTCTCGAATGACAGAGTACGAATAATATGAGTGGAGAATTTAAAATAGGCATAAAATTTTTCTTAATAACTTTTTCGGTGTTCTTTTTTATTTATTAATATTTTGTGGTATGTAGTTTCATAAAAAAATAATTACAAATTTTAATCTACTTAAACAAACACTTATAATTACCCAACTAAAGTGTTTTTACTTAGTAACATCAAAACACTTAGTGGGCTTAGTTAAATAGTAAGCACTCGTTTAAGTGCACTTTCGACTTGAGATTGGAGGTTTAAGTTTTGACAGATATTAAAGCAATGTATTAATTCTTCTTATATAGTTGAGGTTTTCTTCTATTTTTGTGGAGAGTTTATAATCTTTACTCCCTTTATAGTGATAATGGTAATCAAAATATTTTATTTTATTTTATTTAAATTTATTTATTTAAAAATTATCCTTTTTAGTTTCTCAAGTTATTAGATCTATTTCTTCTTAAGTTTATTTTTTTCATATTTTAATTTATTCATATTAAATTTATTTTTTCTGTTTTGATTTATTCCTATTAGCTTCATTTCTCTTTTAGGTTTATTTTTTTCCTATTTTAATTTATTATAAACTCTATAAATAATTAAACATTCATAAATAAAAATATAATCAATGTAATATTTTTCATTCTCTCTAAATCTCTACATGATATTATAACCTCTATGGGTTAATCTTTTACCTCCACCAAACCGTAGTGCAATGGCCAAGTGAAATTGCTATGCTATGTGCAACCAAGCAAAAGTTACTATGCAACAACTAAATGAGTTCATGATCAATTATGTATTTTCTTTTTAAATTTTAACCACTAGCCAATTTATTAACACCATATTCAACTCCCCCTCTATCAATTTATTTCTTTCTTTTTGTCAATAGTGTGCATAAACAGTAACCTTGAACTATGTGCGTGAACTGTAATCGTAAATAGTACTCTATGAACAATAGCTGCATTAGTAAGCTATTATTCTCATCATTCCCTCTTCAATTATGACTACCATAATTAACCAAATTGTCATTTTTTCTCCGTCTTTGTAAGTTACTTCAGTTTTGTTATTAGATTAAACTTTTATAAACTATATATATATATCTTCTTTTTTCCAAATCGATCTTTTATTTTTATACTTTAGTTAAGGGTTAACTCATCTCCATTCCCAAACAAGTCTTTTATTTATGCTTTATTTTAAGGATTTCACCCATTTTATTCTCAAATTGGCTTTTATTTTTTATTTTATTTTAAAGATTTCCTCTTAAATTCTTAAAAAAAGTTTCTTTTCCTTTCTATTGCTTCCTTCTTCTTCTAATTTCAAAATTCTTATTTGTCTTTTTTTTTGCCCATTAGGTCAAATCAATAACAACTGCTTACTCCTTTTCAATAACAAGTGCTACAATCTTTCTTAGCAATCTTCATCACAATTAGCCCAGATGCTACCACAATACCCTTTCTTTGAATCATTATTGCTGCATCACTGCCCACTCCAACCACTACATAGCCCTTATCAAATATCTTTTGTACACTCAATTTATCCTATTGAATAACAAGATTAAACTCTCTCCTCCGACCTTCTCTTCTTGACGGATAAGATTAGACTCTCTTTTCGGAGCTCCATCTTGCAGGGACATGATAAAGGAAATAAAAAAAATTAAGTTTAATTTAAATTTATTTGTTTTAAGAATTACCCTTTTTAACTTCTCAACCTATTAGATCTATTTCTTTTTTTTTATTAATTATCCAAAATGAGTTTATTGCTAATGACAGCAAAAGGTACAATTAAATGATCCATACACTAGAGTGCAAAGAAACTCAAGTCTAGCGCACCTCTAAAAGAGACATAGAGAGAAAAAACTGGGGGTGACTCACCACCTGTTTATAATATGATCTATGTGTTAGCCATTTTGAGCACTTAAACACCTAATCTAAACAATATTTTTAATACTTTGAAAGATAACAGTAGCAGAAGAATTATTTTGATGAAAAACTACCTGAGTGTGTTCCAACCATATAAAGTAGATTGAAGCGCAAAAGGAAACCCTGCAAATCTTACTAAAGAGAGATTTGCTCTGAGTTTTCCTGCAGAAGAACACCTATTAGATCTATTTCTCTTTTTAGGTTTATCTCTTTTTTTTTTAATTTATTTTTATTAGGTTTATTTTTTGTATTTTGATTTATTCCTATTATGTTTATTTCTCTTTTTGGTTTACTTTTTTTCTATTTTGGTTTGTTGTAAACTCTATAAAAACTCAAGTATTCATCAATAAGAATATAAGTAATGTAATATTTTTCATTCTCTCTAAATCTCTACATTTAGAATTTGTCTATGAACTTGCGTTAATGTAAAAGTGAGATATTATTCTTATTATTCTCAAATCTTTGTAGTAATAGATGTCTAATGTAATATTAGTAATTAAAAATATAGTAATGTCAAAAGTACTCGTAAATGTAGTATTAGTCCTTGCATCGAACAAATCTTATGAATATATAAGCAATAAATTAGAATTCTATAATTTATAGATGATTGATACTTGATAATAAATTTGTATTACTTTAGGCTTTATAGGTATTTAATACTTTAAAACTCTTTAGACAAAATGCAGCTTTATGAGAAATAAGTTAACAAATGGCAAAGCTAAGTTCATTATTACCAAATTTTTTCATTGTTATTTCACCTTAAGATAAATAATTGATCTCACCTAACAAGCTTAGGTTCTTTACAAGTAGTCAATTCGTAACAAAGTGAATTCAACATTTTGTGTTCCAAATATTGATGTTGCTATGATTGTAACAATTACTAACGAATATGTATAGTATCTGGAATGCATAGCAAAAGATCAAGAGGGTTGGGCGGTGCTGTGTCACAGTCATCATTTAATATTCAAAGAAGTAATGAAGCAATTTGCCTCCCACACCCCCCCATAAATGAACTTGGAAGCTCAAAAATATCTCATGTGGAAGAGGAAGATGTGTATGCTTGGTTAGCCATAGAATTGATAGGACCTAAAACAAGCCACCAAGATGAATTTATTGGGATTGTCAAGGCTTATCACTAACCAATGTCGTTTCTTAATACAAAAACTTAGAAATGTTTCCATAAATACTATCTATTGCGTCTTACATTACGTAACAAATTAGTCTTTTAAATTATTGGTAAACTCTCGACTTGTAACATAAATTGATGACTCTTGAGAATATATGGATAATTAGATAATATTATCTAAAAACTAATATTTTAAATCATTGACAAAAACTCTCGACTTATGACATAAGGATAAGACTTAATTTGCAATATTCATTGTTGTATTCCTTTCTATATTATTTTAATTTTTTAATTTTAGTTGGGTTTGTAATTTCTATTAATGTGTCTTAAGAACACATAATAATAGATAAAAATCAGTTATCAACAACCGAAATCGCTTGTAAATTTATTGGTCAATCAAACAATGTAAATAAATTATGAATTGTTATATTATTTCCCTACCTAACTCTTTTCTTAATCCGTTGACTAAAAAAATATGGATAATTCTGAGTCAATGAATTGAATTTATTTTTTTTAGGCTAAACTGATTCGCTCTAAGGGCGTTGGGTTTGATGAGAATCCTAGAATAAAAATGAATTAGATCACTCTAGAAAATTTTCTAATAATGGCATTCCGATGTTTAAGTCAATAAAAGTTAGATAAAAGATATAAAGAACGCAAAGACAATAAAAGGGCAATAAAAAAGAGAGACTTATTTAGTGTCCAATAAAACATCCCTTTTATCTCAACAATTTTGATTTCTTTTTATAGGTTGCAAGGCCACTTCAACCCATAGTCATAGAATTCCATTAGAACTGGAAAGCATCAAAAGTTTTCCTTTTTGGACCCATTTAATAAAAATTTAATTAAAAAAAGTATATTATTCTTACCCTTATTAAACTTCTATTGAGATTATAAGGGTTGTATTTGTAAAAGAAAAAAATCTCAGACCTTATGATTCTTAGTGGCATGTCTGCTTTAGATCACTAATATGTGATCGGAATAGTTGACTTAGCCGAAAAGGGCATCTATTGCTAAGAAATTCTCTTAAGAGAATCAAGAACCACAACCCAACACAAAGACATATGTTCACTTATTGAACTTTGTCGAGGGTAATAGGCTCCAATATGTCCTTAAAGTGTCTAGACTGAATATATGAACCAAAATCTAAGGAGAAACATAATCTCAAAGAAATTGTGACACATATTTGTGATACATTTTGGAATTAGCATTAAATCAAATCATTTTGGCGGTCTCTAAATTTATAAATAATGATTCTGATTATTAGAACTATAAAAGAAAAAAAAAATGTTGATTAACATAATTTAGGTTTGTAGGGAAAAAATAAGAGTTGGAGGATCGCAAAAGATCAAGAATGTTGGGCAGTGCAGTGTCACAGTCCTCAATTAATACTGGATGAAACAAGTTGCCTCCCACCCCCCATAAATGAAATTGGAAGCTCAAAACTATCCCATGTGGAAGATGAAGATACGTATGCTTGGTTGGCCATAGAATTGATAGGACCTAAAACAAGCCACTAAGATGAATTTGTTGGGATTGTTAAGGCTAATCACTAATCAATGTCCTTTTTTTTTAACTACAAAAACTTAGAGATATTTTTATCAATACTATCTATCCTATTTTACATTGAATAAAAATTAATGGTCTTAAAATTTTATGGATAAGTAGACAATATTGCCTAACAAATTAGTCTTTTAAATCATTGACAAACTCTTAACTTGTGACATAAATTAGTGGATCTTGAGAATATATGAATAGATAAATAACATTACCTAACGAATTAGTCTTTTGAATCATTAACAAACTCCTAACTTGTGACATAAAGATAAAATTTAATTTGTAATATTTTACTGTATTTCTTTAATTCTTTCTATAACTTTAAATTAGTGGGTCTTGAGAATATATGAATAGGTAAATAACATTACTTAATGAATTAGTCTTTTGAATCATTAAAAAACTCTTGACTTGTGACATAAGGATAAAATTTAATTTGTAATATTTTACTGTGTTTCTTTAATTCTTTCTATAACTTTTCTTATATATATATATATATATTGGGTTTGTAATTTCTATTCTTAAGGACATATAATAATAGATAAAAATCAGTTATCAACTACAGAAATTACTTCTAAATTTATTGGTCAATCAAATAATGTCAATAAACTATGAATTTTTATACTATTTCCTTGTCTAACTTTTTTTTTAATCCGTGAACCTATAAATTTAGGCAATTCCGAATCAACGAGTTAAAGTTATTTTTTAGACTAAACTGGTTTGCTCTAAAAACGTTTAAGAACATATAATAATAGATAAAAATCAGTTATCAACTACAAAAATTACTTCTAAATTTATTGGTCAATCAAATAATGTCAATAAACTATGAATTTTTATACTATTTCCTTGTCTAACTTTTTTTTTTAATCCGTTAACCTATAAATTTAGGCAATTCAGAATCAACGAGTTAAAGTTATTTTTTAGACTAAACTGGTTTGCTCTAAAAACGTTGGGCTTGATAAGAAAAAATAGATTAGACCATGCTGAATTTTTTTTTTAATGATAACATTCCAATGCTTAAGTCAATAAAGGTCAAAAAAAATGTAAAAAGAATCGAAAGACAATTAAAAGGGCGATAAAAAGAGAAAGAGGCTTATTTGGATTCTAACAAAGAAACCTTTTTAGCTTAATAATTTTGACCTTTTTTTATAAGGTTTTGAGGCAAGTTCCATTTATAGTTATAGAATTTCACTAGAACTGAAAAACATTAATACTTTTTCTTCTTGGATTTGTTTATTAGAATTTTACTAAAAATATATATATATTTTTCTTATCCTTATAGGACTCTTATCGAGATTATATGAGTTATATTTATAGAAAAAACTTCGGACCCTGGGATTTTTAGTGGCAAGTCTACTTTAAATCGCTGATATATAATTAGGGTGGTTGGCTTAGCCGAAAAAAAGCACCCAATGCAAAGAAATCCTCTTAAGAGAATCAAGAACCAAGAACCAACTAGAAGACATCTGTTCACTTGTGGAGTTTTATCAAGGGTGATAGGCACAAACCAATATGTTCTTGAAGTGTTTGGGCTATGCTTATGGGTTGGAATCCAAGAGAAAACATTATCTTTTAAAGAAATTGTGACACATGTAATACATTTTAAAATAACATATTCTTTGTTATAACTTTTCCAATTAGCACTAAAGCAAATCATTTTGACAGTCTCTAAAATTGCAATAATGATTCTAATTATATAGAACTTTAAAAGAAAAAAATGTTGATTACCAGAATTTAGGTTTGTGGGGAAAAAGAAGAAGAGTTGCTGTAACAGGTGCAATTTAAAATTTTGTATAATAATTAGAGTATCTATTTTAAAATTTAGGAGGTTCCAAAATAAAGGGTGTTTTAGTGTATGATAAGATCGATATCACGAAATTGAAGTATTTGGATTAAGCTTTTGCTTTTTCAACAAGTTTTGAACTTATCCTAAATTAAGATGGACTCTCATTTTATCATCAATTATTACTCTACACCACTTGCATTTCTTCTTTCTTCATGTTTCAGAAACTCATCCAAATCTAGAATCTCTTTGCCTACTAATTTATTTATTTAAAAATAAATAAAAAGCAACTGCAAGCTCGAAACCTGAAGATGCCGATTTTTGTTGTTTAACAAATCTTGGATAAAGCCAAAATCAAAAGTTGAGCAGTTCAAGCGTAATCTAGAGCCAATTTATTTTGATTACAAACAAAAGAAGACTACATTATTAGACCAATCTTCAATACTAATTCTGGGTTCTCAACTAACCACTTATTTCTTTTTTAGGTTAAATAGTTAGCAAAAGATTTCGATATGTTTCTTACAACAGGTAGCAATAGTAAGAAAAAAATACGCGCTTGAAAGTTTGCTCTAGCGGTAACACTTGCGCTCATTCTTGTAAATGTTTGAGCAGTGTAAGTTTTCTTTTTTATTTTATGAAATTTTATAATTTTAGTAAAGTATGTTCAATATTATACATATTATATTATGTTAAAAAGTTAGTGATTAAATAATTTTGGTCAGATTAGAATTGAGATGAATATTAAAGTAGAGAGTTACAAAAAGTTTAGAACGTGTGGGACACGTATGGAGAAGTCTAAAAGATATGGGACACGAAAGAAGAAGTGAAACAAGACTCGAAGATATGAAGAAAACGAAAAAAATAAGCATAGGTGCCACTAGGGCTGAGTGTCGCGGCGCCCAACATAGAAGCCTAGTGCCGCGGTGCCCAGGGATCGGTGCTCAGGGATGAGTGCCACAGTGCCAAATGCGACTGGGAGTTCATTTTTTATCCAAATTTTGAGTTTTGAGAAGTTTTGGACTTCTAAAATAAGTGAACTCTTACTCCAACAAGAAATAGGGTTAGTCGGTATGAAATACACTCTATATAAACACTTGTAAACCCTTTAGTTGAGATTAAGTATTAAGAGAGGAAAAAAACTAAGTAGACACTAAGTGCTTGTGTACACTAAAGTGGAACTGTCATTTGGGTAATCATTGCTCGTGATAGAGTAAGGGTTCACTAAACATTATGTCTTTTTAAGGGCTCTTCAAATTGAATTTTTCTTATAAAATCTTTAGGGAGCTAATAAGAAAGGTTAGGATCTTTAGATTTATCGTGGACGTAGGCAATTGGTCGAACCATGTAAGATTGTATTGTACTCTTTTATATTCTGCTTTGGATTCTTACTATTTTGTTTAATTAACATATTATTCTGCTGCACAAGGAGATTAGAGTTTTAAATTGAACTTAAAATTTTTTATTTTAATATAACTTCAAAAAAGAGAAAGACGTTCTCTCTCTCAACATATTCGATGATTGAAAGTTTTATAATCTAAATAAAATGTATTTCACGTTGTATTTGTTATTATCGATAATTCTAATATAGTATAATGTTATAAAATATATAAGAAAAAAACAGTGTGCTATTATATACAATCAAAATGATGAATATTTCATTTGGGTGACCAGTTTAGCAGCAAATTAATCTGAAATCTGAGCTGGAACTTGGCTTATTTCTTGGCAGATCATGTGGCAAGTGGGGGTTAAAATAAAAAGGCAATGATTGACTTGTTGAGAAGGGAAAAACAAATTTCTTTTTTTGCTATGATTTGGAAATTGGCTATATGTAATATAATATATGGAAAAAAAAAACATGATGATTGATTGTCCTCAAATAAAAAGATTTGGTCAAGCCCCCATGACAACTTGATAATATTGTCTTTGATATTTGGACGGAGCATTGTTATATTATTGCCGAAGATGCCGGATCAAAAGTTACTTTTGTTAGAAGCATACAAACAATTAGGGTTTCGGGATCTGATATTACACATGTCATTGAACCCCAGATCTAATATGCTACTGTCTCTTTCTCAGTCATATTAATATTTCCTACAAATTTATGTAGAAAATATTGATATATGGGTTGAGAAATTTAAGTTTTTTTTTTAAGTAGCGTTCACTAATATATATATATATATATGTAGAGCTCTTAGTTAAAAAATAATAATAATACAACAATAATAAATGATACACTATTGAAGATATAAAAAGATAGTCTGAATACCTTTTAGGTTGTGTAATATTACTCGAAAATAATTTTGATTGTTTAATTACCTAACGCAACTTTTAGCCAAAAGAAATAATTATGTATTTACTTCAATATAATAAAATTTTTAAGACTATATTATGTGAGGAATGATATAAAATTTATAAATTAAATAGTGTTTAAAAAATTTTTTTTTTTACACCCAATTGCTTGCTCTAATGTCAAAATTTATATACACATTGGCTTAGATTACGAGTTCAAACCTTAATAGAAATTAAAATAGTTTTAATTCTTCTAATTATTGAGAGATCAGTTTTAATTAATTTTTAATTGATTGTATTACAAGAATATTATTGTAATTAGTTAATATTTGAGTTGTAATATTTGAAATTTGAGATGTAACATTTGTATTAAAAAAAAATAATCTTTTAAAAAAATTCAAAACCTTACTCAGAAAAGCAATAATTTGAATATATTTCATGCTAAAGAAAGCATTTTTTTTCCCTCAATCCTTCTTAACCTTTTCTTTAATTATAACTAAACAATATCTCTCTTATATTGTGGCTCATTTTAGTATTTAATTTAATGTTCTTTCCTTTAAAAAAAAAAACCCTCAATCAAGCTATAATAAATAAACAAATAATTTGTTGACAAAAGCCAGCTCTTTCAACTCAATAAAAAATTATACCAAACAAGCAATAAATTTTAAAATTGTTGTGTCAATTTACGATCAACATATGTATTCTATTTTATTATGAATGATCTATTTATTATAATTTAAAATTTTAATCTGTTAATTGATTCAAATTGAATCTATTTAAATGAATTTTATGAGATTTTAAGCATTTATGATACTCCATTATTGGTTTTTTTTTTCTTTTAACGTTTTATTTTCATCGAAACATTAATTTGGTATCCACGAAACCATGAACCCCATATCTGAAGTGGGTCAAAAACAAAATTATGTTTCTGTTCCAAAAATTCTTGATTTTGTTACAGAAAATTTCTAATCAAATAATTTGTTTAATAAATAAATATATAAAGACTTGAATTCTTGAGTCAATCTTACAAACTTAATTTTTTTAACACAAAATACAAAAAATAAAGAAAACAGTTAAAATTAATATAAAAAATTTAAAAACTCTAACATAAAAATTTAGATTCTAACTAAAAATTTTAACCAAAAAGTTAAAACCTACATCAACAACTTAAATTTAATTTAAAAAAAAGAAATTACTACTTTCTTGATCCATACTTTTAATATTGATTTATTCACTAAAATCTTATTTTTTTTTCAAATAATCAATTACTTTCTTTTATTATCATTTTCTTTCTTAAAAAAATATAAATTTCTTTTTGAAACAAGATAATTGAGTATTTCAAAAAACTAGAAATTTAATAAATAAAATTAAAAAACAATGACAATATCATTTTCAACTTAATTTATAAAAAGCAGTGATATAAATGCATTTAAAATAAATTATTAACATGTTTGTTAGATTTTGGCCATGACAAAGGTTATATAATTGCATCCAGATGTTTACCTTAGCAGTAAAGTTTGGGCATCCTCTAGTTTAGATTGTAGTTATTTAATTATTGGTAGACAGCTATTGTAATTCAAAATAATTTTATAAAAAAAAGTTGTATAATTCATGTCTCTTATCCTCAATTGTTATTGGTAGTGCAATTATAGTTATTTAGTTATTGGCAAATCGTTATTGTAATTCTTTAAAATTTTAAATTGAGATTTTAAATTTATAATGTAATGAATTTAATAATAAAAAAGTTATATAATTCATGTCAAAAGTTGAGATTTAAAATTTGCAATGAAATAACTTTATAAAAAACTATTTCTTTTATATTCAATTATTATTGATAATTATTGGTAATTGTAGTTATTTGGTTATTGATAGAAAATTATTGTATTTAAAATTAAGATTTAAAATTTATAATATGATAACTTTAATTTAAAAAAATAATTCATGTCTAAAATTAAGATTAAAAATTTGTTATGTAATAATTTTATAAAAAAAGATTGTATAATTCATGTCTCTTATCAATTTATCAATCACATTAAGTGATAATATTCTTGTTGCTACATTGGAGATCCAACTTCCGCGACATGTCCTTATCCTTTTTCGGAAACCACATAAAATTAAAATTAAAATAAAAAAGAAAAGAAAATCGTGTGGTCTTCAGAAGTTTGTATATCCTTTTTCATAAAAACAAAATAATTGCAATTTTTGTCTAGATGGTGTTGTGCCCTTGTTTTTAATTTTGGAGTATATATCGACCACTTAACTTTTTATTAATTGGTCATTTTAAATGAGCCCCTATAATTATTCTTCAAGGATTATTTATCTTATAAAATTAAATTAAGATTTATAAATAAATTTTAAAAAAAATTATGCACCTATCTATTTACAATGTGTAATCAAAATTTACGTTGATATTGTGTATGAGTTGGTTAAATGGTGAAGTATGCACCTCCCTTCCCATAAACTTTAGGATTTGAGTCTTAAGGGATTGAAAAGATAATAGATTTTTTTTTTCTTTTTTAAGGGTTTCTTTTTCTCTCTTTTATACAGATCTTGTATTAATAATGTGGTTCTATATTTCTCTTCTTTATTCCATGCGAGATTCATAGTTTCCTTTTTTAAAAGTGTCTTGTCTTTTCTTTTGTGAGTTCTGTGTATGAGTTTTTTTTCTTTTTTGTAGAGTATGTATTTTTGAAAGAGTCTCTTCGTTTCTCCTTCTTGAGGTTTGTGTATGAGTTCTTCCTTTTTTTTTAAAAGGTATTTGTTTGGGCATGTATCAACGTGTAAATATAATATATTATCTTAATAATGTAGTGTTCGTATTCTTCTTTTTTGAAAGAGTTTTTTCTTCTCTCTTTTTTATGAGGTTTGTGTACGAGTTATTCTCTTTTTTGTAGAGTGTAAAATATCAGTTGTTTAGTGTTTATTTGCCAAGAAAACGTGAGAGAATGAAAGAAAAGAAAACTGAATGATATTCTTTATTTCTTGAATTCTAGTTATACATCCGGTCATTACAACAATAATACCTCTATATTTATATATCAGTTGGTTACTGAATTAGTTACAAATAAGCTAAAACTCTTTTTAACAAACTTTCAACTTGTTAACAACGTTTATTTTGTTGACGTGGACCTCCAGCTAACATGACATAACTGAATACATTGACATGGCTACGTTTATCTAACAACTTCAGTAATCAGTTACATTGCTCTGTTTTTTAGCTCACGATTTTAGCATATCACAACAACCTAATATTTAATCTTTAAGATCCCTCCTCAAGCTTAAGGACATCTAACGACCTTGAGCGTGGATTAGAAATAACAGAAACTAGCAACTGATAAAGGCTTAGTAAGAGTATCTCTAACCTAATCATGACTGGGAACAAACTGTTAGGGTCGATGCTTATATGTCATCCCTAAATATACATATATTTATGTATTTATATAAGTGTACATTCTCATTAAATCGCTAATACCAATTTATATGGTACTATGCAATATAACGTTACAGACATTGTAAATCTGAAGGAGTTCAGGTCAGATCTAAAGAAGTTTAGATAAATGCCTACAGTTAGCCACGCTGAGAAATATAAATGCTAAATGTTAGCATAACTAAGTATTAGCTGGTTCTAATACTTAGCGAAGATCCAAGAGTTGGAACCTTATCTGTAATGGGACATAGACCTGGAAATATACTAGTAACTACGTAGTTACAAGAGTTACAATCAAGTGTCGGGAAATGCTAGTTACATAAGTACATTCTCAAATAATTGTCCATGATCTAGTCTGCTGATGCGGGTCTGTCGGTAGATACCTTTTTATATAGATCCGCATATGCCGTACCTATAGGGTATAGATGATTGTTCCTAGCCGACTGTGAGTTTGGAGCTCGTATTGACATATGGGTATCCAGTTAGGACTGGATATGTAAGCCGTCAACGAAGGATCCTCTCGAATTGAGTAGTATATATGGTCATTTGACCTGAGTGCCACGGTGGGCTTGTAAGTGATCCACCATACTTTGATTCCATGCATGTCACAGACCATACATGATGTGACCGCTGGGTGTCGCTAGGTATATTCCGATGCTTATAGAGTCTGGTGTGTACAGATATGTGATCCATCAGCTTGCATAGGGAGTTGGATATCCAAATGCTTTGAGATTGTATCTCGAAAAGTCTTGTGGCCATGAGCATTAATCCTGAGAAAGAGTTCTGTTAAGTTGGAACAATATGGCAAAAGAGTTTGCATATATTATTCATTGAGATACTAGTTTGGAGATAAGATATGGATGAGCACTAGGGGATTTGATGGTGATGATCTATATCCCCGCACATCTAGGATATCATGACATAAGGACTATACGTATGCGTTGTAACCTCAGCTTGCATGGTTTAACGCGCTAATTTGTATATCCGTGACGTGTGCGTGGGACATTGCTCATGGACTCATAGAATAATTTCATTTGATGAATCAGGCGTAGGACCTAAGGAGTCCTGCGATATAGAGTGTACTCGTTGTGCACTGGGGCAGCGTGCCGAATTAAAGTTTTTAATTCAGCAATATTCAGCACTACCACGGGAATACGTACGTGTCTATATTTAAGTGTTAAATATAATAATTAGTTAATAATTGTTATTTACTAATTTTATAATGACACGTGGCACATTGTAAACCCTCGGTTGAGTTTACTTAAGTGCAAATTTGGTGGGACCCACTAAGAGTAGACTTGGTAACTATTTATGAAGGGTAAAATAGTCATTTCACACTTTGATTATTTAATTGTTAAATAATCAAAATATCTCATTATATTATATTATATAATATTTTATTATATGATATTATATATAATAATATTTTATTTGGGTGCCAAATAGTTAGCACCCATTAAATATTATTTTATTATTATTATTATATAATATATATATTATTATTTTATTTTATTATATATATATATATATAAAGAGAGAAATGTGAAATTGTGAAAGTTGTTGGGTGTGCCAGTGAGAAAAAGAAAGAAATGGAGAAAGAAAAAAAAGGAGAAGATGAAGAAGAAATGGCCAAAAAAAAAAGAAAAAAAGAAATTGTTTTTATTTTTCTCTATGGTTTCAATTGGAGTAATTATGAATTGCTTTAAACTCTCCATTTTTTATCTTTTTGGACAAAATGATGAAAACACACACCCCGTCATTTTGGAAATTAAGAGTTAATCCCGTACTGGATATAAGGCTGCTGTTTTAGTTCACTAAGCCCACTGTGTTGGTGACTAGAACTGCTCACGAGTTAATCTCCATGCGGACTCCGAAAAATTAAGTGTATAATGTTACATGTTGATGTGAGTTCTTCATACTACTAATATATTAATGTGATTAATATATTTTATTTATTTTATTTATTGTATTTATTGTAATTTTACGCTTCCGCCGCATTAAATATGTATATGATACATATTTTAGGCAATAGACACAATTGCACATATATACACCTACATACATTAGATTTTCTGGCAACATAAACCTGACATTTAACACCTTACTGGCCACTTTATCTAGAAAAAAAAGCACATCCAATTCGATGTGCTTGGTTTGAGCATGGAATACCAGATTATTGGCTAGTGTTTGTGCACTTTGATTGTTACACCAAAGTACAGTAGGATGAGGCACATTAAAAGAAATTTTAGATAATAAAGATTGAATCCACACTATCTCTGAACAAGTTGAAGCTAATGCTCGATATTTAGCTTCAGTGTTAGACCTAGCCACAACTTGTTGCTTCTTTGAAGACCATGATATAAGATTTGGTCCAATGTAAACACAATAGCCTTCTATGGATCGTCGACCATTGGGATCACATGCCTAATTCACATCTGAATAGGCATATAATTCAAAGTTCTCAGAGTGTTCAATAAATAAACCATAAGAATTTGTTCCTTTAAGATACCGTAATATTTTCTTATAGGCTCGCTAATGTTTGGTGGTGGGATTGGCAAGAAATTGACTCAACTTATGAACAAGAAAGGCAAGCTCATGTCAAGTTAACACCATATACTTCAAAGAGCCTACAATACTCCTATATATTGAAGGATCAAAGAATAACTCCACCTCAGGATCATTATCTGCTTTCAATAGCTTTTGACCACCAGCCATTGGTATCACAGATCATTTAAACTCAGTTATATTTGCCTCCATTAGCAGATCATATATATATTTGGTCTGGGACAAATGGATACTAATAGATGTAGTTTTGACTTTTATTCTTAAGAAGTAGTTAAAATATCTCAGATCTTTAAGTGCAAAGGTATAGCCAAGTTGTTGAATGAAAGCTTCCAATGATGAAGAATCTGATCCAGTAATCAATATATCATCTACATAAATCAATACTAGAATTATATGCTGCCCTTTATGATTATAAAACATGGAAGAATCATATTTGGCATTTAAGAAATTTCAGTTCAATAAAGCTCCCTTCAGTTTATCATACCAGGCCCTAGGAGCCTATTTTAAACCATATAAAACCTTGGATAACTTGCACACATGATGAGAAAGAGAGGTATTCACAAAGCCTTCAGGTTATGTCATGTACATAGCTTCACTCAAGTCACATTCAAGAAAGCATTATTAATATCAATTTGTCTAATAGACCATCTGTTCATCATTGTAAGGATAAGTATAATTCTAATTGTAGATGCCTTAACTACATGATTGAAAGTCTCAAAATAATCAATCTCAGGTGTTTGCAAAAATCCCTTGGTAATTAAACTTGCCTTGTATTTTGCAATAGACCCACCATGATTATATTTCAATCTAAACACCCACTTATTTATGATTACCTTACTTGCTTCTATTGTAGGAACAAGAATCCAGATTTTATTTCTTTGTAAGGCTTCATATTCATCATTCATTGCTGCTTTCTAGTGATGATTAACCAAAGCATCTTTGACTGAATGTGATTCACTGATACTAATATCCACTTGACTAGTATAAGTTTTAGGCTTAATAATTCTTGCTTTTGATCTGGTTTGCATAAGATGCTTAAAAGAGGTTTTATATGAAATGATAGGTACAATGTTTTCAGATGATGTTTATATAAGAAGTGGAGGCATTTTGTCTATTTGGAATATTAGGTAAGGTATCATTTGCAGAAGTATCTTGTTGTATTGAGGTAGGTAACACTCTACTACTGTAAGGAATTTGAAGAACAATAGATTGTGTTGTAGTAGAAGTGATTGACTTAGACTTAAAGGGTTGAAACAAGACTTTATAAGGAAATTTACACTTATTAAACTTGACATGAATTGCTACATACAGTCTTTCTGAGGGGTGAAGACATTTATAGCCCTTATGGGGGTGACTGTAACCTATAAACAAACAAGGCTCAATATGGAAATTTAATTTGTTAGAATGGTATGGCCTAAGAAGAAGGTAGCATATGCAACCAAAGGGCTTAAGAAAATAATAGTCTGGTATGGTATTGTATAATTTCTAAAATGGAGAACTATATGATAGAACATGAGAAGGTAACATGTTGATCAGATTTGCAGAAGTATGAAAAGCATCCCACTAGGAATGTAGGGGCATTTTAGCTTGAGCTAACAAAGTGAGACCTATCTTTACAATGTATTTATACTTTCTCTCAACTACACCATTTTGATGGTGTGTATAGGGATAAGTTAACCTCTGCTAAATACCATTGTCACTTAGATATTGTGTAAATGATCTATACTCACCTCCCCAGTCTGATTGTAAGGCTTTTATAGGTGAATTGAATTGTTTTTCAACATGTGTTTTAAAGACAAGAAAATCCTAAAAGGCATCTGATTTGACCTTTAATGGAAAGAGCCAACAGTACTTTGTGTAGTCATCTATGAAATGTATATAGTAGTTATAACCCTATTTGGATGGCATGGCAGTAGGTACCTATAAATTAGTATAGATGAGTGCTAAGCATGACTTTTTATAAATGGAATGAATAGAAAAATGAAGTTTGTGTAATTTTCCTAATTGACATGCATTGCAGAAATCAACAGATGAAGTTTTATTTATGTTTGAACTCAGTTTATAACTCTGAAGAATAGTTCTCAAGATATGAGAACAAGGATGCCCCAATCTTAGATGCCAAAGATACACTACTATTTGCTTATTCTAAACTAGCATCTAAAGTTGAAAGTGAAGAGTGTAAACAAAGGCTAAGATTTTTTGATTTTATACAAGACCTTGAATCAGGAGCATAAACCTGATGCTTATTTATATGACACAGTGCTTTTGAAGATAAATAAGACAATATAGAAGTAGGTTTTGAATAGCCATTGGAGTTTGATTAAAGATTTAACAACAGTAGCTTATACGAGCCTCTCACAACAATACCCCTCAGCAAGATTGACCCCTTCTTCTTGTCCTTGATAAAACAAACATTGTTATGGAACTCAATAAAAATATTGTTATCAGAAATAAACTTTGAAACATTTATAAGATTCTTAGTAATTTTAGGAACATGCATCAATTGATTGAGATTGATAATAGTGTTTTCAGATCTAAGGTAAGATTTACCTATATTGTGTATTTTTAAACTATAGCCATTACTAATCAAGAGTTTATCCATACCTGTGAAAGTAGACTTGTCAACAAGATTCCTTTTATTATATGTGAGATGGTGAGGAGCATCAGAATCTAGATACCAATTAGGATCTAATGTAGCATCAGTGTAATGCTAATCAGTCCAGATAGTGTCATTTACTTTATTATACTAGAATGTATCTTGTTGAGCCATATAATCCATTTTATTACCAGTTGAGGTACAATTACTCTGACTTCCTGAAAAATCACCACCAGAACCTTGATAGCCAGTTCTAGGACTATAGCTTTCATATCCAACAAAACCAGCCACATTTCTAGCTCCATATTCTTTGTTGAATTTGTAAAAAAAATTTGCTGCAGAGTGACCTTGTTTCTCATAGATTTGACAAACTAGCCTATTATTGTTATTGAAGAATTATGGCCTGAAAAATGTTCCTCTTCTACTGTGTTTAGCTATTCCTATTTGATATCTATTAACAAATCCAATGTTATTAAAGTTGCTGGAATATCTTCTTCTTCTTCCAAATGAGCCTATTCCCTTGCAAAATTATTATCAATATACATTCCTCTTCCTCTATTTCTTGAGACAAAATTTCTTTTTAGATTATTGAAATTTGTCCTAAAAGTTCTCAAATTTTGTTAATTTTTATTCTCTTGAGCTAATAACATTACATATGCTTTATTCAATATTATTGCTCCAACTCTACTTATAATGATGGCAACATTAGATCATAATCAGATCCAAGTCTCGAAACTAATTGTCTAATAAAATCATCATCATCAACTTTGCAACTTGCTGTTGACAGTTCATCAATTATCCCTTTCACATTTAAAAATAATTTGCAATTGTCAAAGAACCTTTTTGAATTGTAGATAATTGCATTTTCAATTGCGTGGACTTGGCCTTAGATTGAGATCTAAATTGCTTCTCAATTGAATTTCACAACTCATTACTCGATTTGCTATCACTTACTAAACTTAGTATTGATTCACTAATGGTTGAAAACAACCATCCAAGCAAGCTTTGATCTTGCATAATTCATACATCATAATCAGGATTCTCAGTTAATACTATTGCCGGTGATCTAATATACGTGGGTGTATGCATGTACAATTGTATCTATTGCCTAAAATACGTATCATATACATATTATACGCAGCGGAAGTGTTAAATTAAACAATAAATATAATAAATAAATATATTAATCACATTAATATATTAGTAGGGTAGAGAACTCACCTCAACGTGTAACGTTATACACGTATTTCTTCGAAGTCGCATGGAGACCAACTCGTGGGCAGTTCTAATCACTAACATGGTGGGCTTGGTGAGCTAGAACAATAACCATATAGCCAGTACTAGGTTTAACTCTTAAATTCCAGAATGGCAAAGTGTGTGTATTTATTCTTTTTTCTAAAGAGATAAGAAATGGAGATTAAAACAATTCACAATTGCTTCTTTTAGTACTAAAAAAAATGAAACAATTTCTTTTTTTCATTTTGTTTTCTTCTTCTTCCCCCTCTCGGCACCATTTCTTCCCTTTTTTCTTTCTCCATTTCACTTTCCTGTAACACACCCAAAAAACCACTTTCACACACTTCTTATATTTATATATATATATTAAAATATTAATATTATTTATTATATAATAATAATAATATAATATTAATAATCGGTGCCAACTATTTGGCACTCAAATAAAATAATAATATAAAAAAAATATTATATAATATAATAATATATAATAATGAGATATTTTAATTATTTAACAATTAAATATACAAGTGTAAAATGACTATTTTGTCCCTCATAAATAGTTACCAAGTTACCTCTAGTGAGTCCCACCAAATTTCACACTTGGGTAAACTCAATCGAGGGTCCACAATACGCCACATGTTATTATACAATTAATAAATAATAATTATTAACTAATTGTTATATTTAACACTTAAAATACAGACACGTACGCATTTCTGTGGTAGTGCTAAATATTTAGATTAAATAATTTAATCTGGCACGCTGCTCTAGTGCATAACAAGTACACTCCATATTGCGGGACTCTCTAGGTCTATGCTTGATTCGTTAAATGGAACTATTCTATGAGTCCGTGAGCAATGCCTCATGCACACGTCACGAATATACTAATCTGCATGTTAAACCATGCAAGTTGAGGTTACAATGCATACGTATAGTCATTTCGTCATAATATCCTGGATGTGCTAGGATATAGATTATCACCATCAAATCTGCTAGTGTTCATCCATGTCTTATCTCCAAACTAGTATCTCATTGAACAATATACGCAAACTTCTTTGCTATATTGTTCCATTTTGGCGTAACTCTTTTCCAGGGACTAATACTTATGGCCATAAAATTTTTTGAGATATAATCTTGAAAGCATCTGGATATCCAACTCTCTATGCGAGTTGACGGATCCTATATCTGTACGCACCGGACTCCATAAGCATCGGACCATACCCAATGACACCCAGCGGTCACACCATGTAAAGTTTGTGACATGTGTGGAACCAAAGTATAATGGATCACTTATAAGTCTACCGTGGCACTCAGGTCAAAGGACCACATATACTACTCAACTCGAGAGGACCCTCCGTTGACGGCTTACATAGGGTGTCTATCGGAGGCCCTTGTGAGTCTGTCTCATATCCAGTCCTAACTGGATACCATATGTAAATACGAGCTTCAAGCTCACAGTCGGCTAAGAACAACCATCTATACCCTATAGGTACGGCATATGCGAATCTATATAAAAGGGTATCCACCGATAGACCCGCTTCGGCAGAAATAGATAAGGGACAATAATTCAAAAACATACTTACGTAACTAGTATTTTCTAACACCCGATTGTAACTATGCAGTTACTGGTATATTCTCAGGTCTATGTTCCATTACAGACAAGGCTCCAACTCTTAGATCTGCTGAGTATTATAACTAGCTAACATTTAACATTTATATCTCGCAATGTGGCTAACTATGAACCATTATCTAAACTTTTTTAAATCTGATCTGAATTCCTTCAGATCGTACAATGTCTGCAACGTTACATTGTATGATATCATATTAATAAATATTAGCGATTTAATAGAAATGTACACTTGTATAAATATATAAATATATGTACATTTAGGGATGACACATAAGCACCGACCCTAATAAATACAACAAATCTATCTTAGTTAATAATTATTGTGTGTTGTGGATATACCTTTACACCTATAAGAATATCTTTAAGACAATTTTCTTTAGTCGCTATTAACATTTGTGATTTGCAAATTGTGTAATTTGATATGTTAAGCTTAACAATTGAAGGAAAATTATAAGTCATTATAGTTGAATTAGCATTTGGGAGTGTTGAATTAATAGTTGAACTACCGGTGGTGGTCATTTTTTGTTTTTGTGCTCTGATACCATGTAAAATATCAATTGTTTAATGTTTATTTGCCAAGAAAAATATCAATTGTTTAATGTTTGTTTGCCAAGAAAACGTGAAAGAACGAAAGAAAAGAAAATTGAATGATATTCTTTATTTCTTGAATTTTGGTTATACATCCAATTATTACCACAGTAATACCTCTATATTTATATATCAGTTGGTTACTAAATTAGTTACAAACAAGTTAAAACTCTTTTTAACAAACTTTCAACTTGTTAACAAATTTTATTTAGCTGATGTGAACCTTTAGTTAGTATGACATAACTAAATACATTGACATGGTTGCATTTATTTAACAACTTCAATAATCAGTTACATTGCTCTGCTTTTCAGCTCTCATTTCAACTCACAGCAACTTGATATTTAATCTTCAAGATAGAGTATGTGTCCGGGCATGCATTATATATAAATACAATATCTTGTCCCAATAATTTTTTTTATTGTAATATCAGTGGTTCTTTAACTATTATCACTACTTTGCAAATACTAAATGTGGCATTTTTTTTATAAGTTCTAACAAATTGGGTAATTATATTTGTCTCAAAATTAGCTTTAGTAAATTTGATACAATTTAATCAAAATAGTTTTAAAACTTGACAGACACCAAAAATGAAAATGAAAGACCAATGATCAGGCAATTGCTTGCTTCATACAATATTGATGCAAGTGAAAATAACAATAATTTTAATTGTTACTTCATTCATTAGCAGATGATAGTGAACATAACAATATTTTATTTTGATTAGTTTTCACAAGTTACAAAATAATTTTATCCTATGTTTTTATTCAAATTTTTTAATTTGAAAATAAAGATAATAACATTTTATTTTAATTATTTGTTACTACGAGTTGTAAAATAATCATACTTTATAGTTTTATTTATTTATTTATAGGAATATTTGGGTTTTGATAATTCAATTGGTCTATCTATTTTCTACTTTAAACAATAATAATAATATTTTATTTTAATTAATTGTTAGAAGTTGTGAAATAATCCTACCCTTTGAGTTTTTTTTCCTTACTAAAATGATAAATAGTAGGGTTATTATTAATATTAAAATCAGATCTAAAAATACCCTCGCGTAAAGTTTTTAAAATAAATTGATTAAGATAACTTTGATTTAGAATGAAATAATTTTTTTTTTATCCACATTATACATCTTTAAACTCATTTGCAGTGATATGCATTATTTTATGGAAGGAGAAATTAATGTTTATGATAATTTTTTTATTGAGGAAATTGTTTAAGATAATTTTAATAACCAAAACTCATGTTTTCTTTTATTTAAAGTTTGATTGTTAAAATCTAAAAAAAAATGATTATTAAAGATGGAAGAAGAATTTGATTTAATAGAAACTTTAATATTTAATTATTAGTAAATAATATATATTATTTTTCATAAATTTTTAACTATTTTAATTTGAGAAATTAAGATAAAGTATAATAATGGGTGACTTTATAGAATAAATTACAATTGGTGGGTTTATAAGGTAGATTTATAATATAAAATTGAAAGATTTAAATTTTAGTAGTGGATTTATTGAGAAATTTGAATTTATGGAATATTATAGCGGATTCAAATAACATTTCTTATGGTTAAATGAGTAAAAATAAAATAAATAAAATAATTTATGTTAACAACCTAATGATAAAGAGATTGTATATCTACTTTCACTCTAATGGAAGTTCTCAGTTCAAAATCTTTAAAAAAAATAAAAATAAAAATAATTATATTATCCATTCTCGTTTATTATAACGAACCTAAAAACTTAATTTAGAAATAAAATGTTAATATTAAATCACATTTTATTCCTATGATTCATTTGGTTTACACACAAATTTTGTACAAATCATAGAAGATATTGGAAAGAAAATGTAATTTGTTTGTTTGGTTCGAAGATTGATAAACTAAATAGTGATAACAATTTAGTTTAAACATTATGTTTGGTCTAACTCTCAAAATGTTTAGTTTTTTTTTAGATTTAAATTCAAATTTTTTTATAGAAAATTTGAATATAAATTTTTGTTGGAATTCGAATACTCAAATTAAATTTAAAAATTATTTTTTTTAAAAAAAATTTTAAATTAATTCCTAAAATTTTGATTCTTTAATATATATGAATTTAACAATTGTTTTATAAAATAAATATATTAAAAGTTTAAATTTTAGCCTAAATATTAAAAAAAAGTAAAACAAATTTAAAAAAAATAAAAAATTTGAGTTTAAACTCTAGCCAAATAAAACCTAAGTTTTATATTCATAAAAAAAAAAATTAAATATAAATCCGAGACCAAACAAACAAAATAACCAAAAAGAAAAAAGAATGTAACAAGTAACAACTAACAAGAGGTGGTTGTTCACACAAGTCTTTTCTCTCTCTGTGTTCACACTTCATATATATTTTGGGTTTTGCAAGAACTGAAGAACAGACAAAATCAACGACAGCATCAAACTAGCACGTGGTAGGCCCCCACCATCAACTCTCATCTTGTCCATATTTGCCAAACGAAAAACCACCACCATCACCACGTGTCCTCTTCTGATTCTTGTCATCATCGCCCCACCTCACCCACACTAACTACAGCTGTCCCCCGTCCACGTCATCTTCCCCACATGTACGCTCTCGGGTTTTTAATCTTCACCCCCTCCAATTTTCTTACAATTACATTTACGTCACACTACATATAGAAAATTCTAAATATCATATCATCGCACGTATCGATGGTTGTCGTCAACTTAATAGTTTTTATTGATTAAAAGAAATATTATATATAAAATGCATATTTCCTATAGATTGAATAGTCAGTTTAGGATTTTGGTTTTAGAATTTCCATGGTTTATGTTGAAATAATTTGACAGAAAATTAAAATTTAAAATTATTTTTATTATTGATTTATGAAAAGTAACTCTCATATTTTTTTTTAAAAAAAACTACTGTATGGAAATAGTACCAGGGGCATTCTACTTAAAAGACATTTGTGAAAATATTTAATGATAAATAAAAAATTAAATTTGTGAAAATCTCAATAAAAATTTCAAATTGGTTGTAAATATTTTTTTTTCTTTTTCAGAATAATATTGTCTCGTTTAATGTTTAGATTAGTGGTTAATGAGTCAACGTATCAAACTCAAGGGCAAGCTTTTGTTTCCGTTACCGATTATTTATTAACACACATCATATGTATGTATATATGTATGTATGTAAATTACATCATCATGCATTTGACAACATACCCATGATAATAATATATAGTAATAAAAATAAAATGAAAAAGGAAGTGCTTTTTTCCTGACTGGACACAGCTTTATAAGCACTTTCTCATCAGCTCTCGCAAGTCACCACATTTACAGAAACACTGAGAGAAACTCTTGAAGAGAGAGACACAAAAAAGAAATGGGAGGCTTTTCTTGCGAAACTGAATCCTGGGTTTCTTCTAAAACCACAACCGAAGAAACCCCTGAAACCAAATCTTTAACCTTAACTTCAACTGATATCAAGCAAGATCCACAGCTTTCAACCATAACAAGAACTGGGTTTGATGAAGAAACCGAGTTCAATCATGAAACTGATGAGTTTTTAAAACCTAAGAGTGAAAGCAAGAACATGTTGAAGAAGAAGAGCAAGAAAAAGAGTCAAGTTCTGCTTGAGGGTTATGTGGAGACGGATTCTGAGGATGATTTGAAGAGAACAAAGAGCTTGACTGATGAGGATCTTGATGAGCTTAAAGGGTGCTTGGATCTTGGATTTGGGTTTAGCTATGAGGAGATTCCTGAGCTTTGCAACACTTTGCCTGCGCTTGAGTTGTGTTACTCAATGAGCCAGAAGTTCATGGATGAGCACCAGAAGTCTCCTGAGAATTCCCCTGTAGCTGAGCCGGTTTCCAGCCCGATTGCTAACTGGAAGATCTCTAGTCCTGGTGAGTGTTTTGGATTTGAGTATATGCTGTTCTATATTGTTGGGTGATAAAAATGACGAACCGAGTGCTTATGAAATGATCTAAATTTTATATTATTAATTTTGCTGCAATTGTATTATGCATTTGTTATGATGAACTGGGTTTCTGTTGAAGAAGCATTTTAATTGATTCCATGATGTATGAGTTAATGATGCAAGATCTATGTGTATCCAAGACCAGAGTACATTAGATAGCTCTTGAATACATAATATGTTTCCATGAATGATGATTGTGATGCCATCATACTTTCTATTGTTGTAACAGCTTCGGATTTGGAAAAATAAGCTAAATCATGATACTTTCGCTCATCATATTGGGTTGATCATGGTTTTGATGTTTCAACTGAATTGATCTTTGTAACTTAGATTTAAAAGGGCATAAATTATTGTTTTTAATCTTTATGTTGCCTTCTTTAAACTTGTTCAGGTGACCATCCGGAGGATGTTAAGGCAAGACTCAGATATTGGGCACAGGCAGTGGCATGCACTGTTAGATTGTGCAGCTGAGGTGGAGATCTATGAAATAAGCGGATTTATCAATTGAGAGGAATGAATCATTCCATTTCTTTTCAATAAAAAATCAGAACAATGTCCTGGACCTTCATATTGACATTTGCTCCACTGATCTACTCCAGTACAATTTCTTGCGGGAATGAAATCTCCAGCTATTAATTAGCTGTAGACGGACCTGCCATAATTAAGCAATGATGGGTCGGACATAAAGGAGTAGAAGGAGGAGCAAGGAGAAGAAATGTCTCAGGTTTGAGATTAACCAAATACTCTTAAGTCTTTGACTGAATTTTCCTGAGGCTAAAATATGTTACTAAGATTTTTGTATCAGTGCATTAGAAATAAAATGTGTTATTGAATAAAGTTCTCTGTTCTATTTTTGCTTCAATTATCTCTGTTGTGATGTTTTAATTTGTCAATGGATACCAACACTGCTGTTGGTTTGTATGCAGTGGTGAGAGCCTTCATTAGAGCTTCTCCAAATAGTCGGATACCTCTGCATTTGCTGAGGTAACTAATCTAACTGGGTTGATTAACATTTCTCGATTCCTCTTGTCTTTGTTAGTTTGGTCAATAAATGAAAGTTGCACCCCCTTGATTGTCACAATGTGTGACGAGATAACTAGCAACTGACTTATGTCTATCCAGTCTATATATCTATGAACATGATGCTTGCCGAGTTGATTGCCAAGGGGAGAGAAAACAAGTGAAGGAGAAGTGTGAATATGTATATCTCTTAACTTATCAAAGAATGTCTCCCCAAAGTTCTCTTTCCATTGATTCCATGTTTTGGGCTAAAAGCACGTTGACATTTTTTTCTGTGAATGACTGGATTTGAGGAACAAGAGTTTGCAACATGAGATTTGATGATAGCTTGTTTCTGTTATCTCTGCAGGAATATAGATGTTTTGTTATAAAATGTTTTGATCTAGGTCTAATTACCTAACTTCGAACCAGGTATTGGATATCATAGATGATATTTGATTCTAAGCTAACTGTTTCTCCTATGCAATGTCTTAACACTTGTTATTGATAACCTGAGGTTTGTTTTTAGATGGCGGCGTTGCTCTCCATGGTGAGCAATATTGTCACATGTTCTCTATGTTGTCATGACATAGCGCTATTAATCTAGTGTTTAAATTGTTTATACAAGGTCTTGCATCATTGCATATAGATGTGTTTTATATGGTGGGTAATTAAGCATCTCATTGATAATACTTGTCAATCGATTGAAGAGTTTGCAAAGAAAATTAACACGACAGGGAGAAGGATAGGGATCATGAATGTTATATGCAGTCAATATGGTTAGGCTACCAAATTGAATGATTTCTACCAGCTCTATCCAAAGCCGAGTGTTCTTCAGGCTTTAGACCATTTTTGAGCCAATTTAGTATTAGTCTTTTGGGAATTTAGCATATGCTAAAGAAGAACCATTATCATTAAAAATTAAATTGAATTATGAATCACGACATTTCTTTCATTTTCAATGAAATGTGAACGTAGTTTCTCCCCACAAAGGCTTGAATAATTTGTCCGCTTGTTGAGTGTAGTCTAAGATTTTATGGCCATTTTAAAATTGTACAAGTCAATTGTTACGGCCAAATTATGTCTCTGTGTAGAAGACTATTAACTATTTGATAGAATAGAAGCTTTACTAAAGCCAAAATTATTAAAGCAAAAAAAAAAAAAAGGGTGAAGAAAGCTTTTTTTTTTTTAATTATATAAAATATAAATTGGGGTGTTAACACTCTCATCCCTTGAGATTGGTACAAATTACACTTTGATAGTAGTTTTAGTTTTAATTACACTCACCAGTTCTATTTAATTGAAAAAACGATAATTTTATCGTATTAATAACTAAAATATCTTTAAATGATGAGAGAATTTTTATTTTTTAAATTAAGTGAGAGTAATAATATAATTAAAATTAAAGATACCGTTAAAATATAATTTGACCTAACCTCAAGGGGTGAAAGTGTTAATACCCCAATCTCATCCCATTGTCAGTAAAAGAAAGCCTGGTCGTTGAGTAGTCAAACTTAAGAAAATTATTCAGCAATTGCATTCGTACACGTATTTGTTTTTAAAAGTCAAAACCAGGGTAGATTAGTCCATAAAAGTTTGGGACTTGGAAAAGTTTGAAAGTAATTTAAAGAAGTTAAAAGGAAATTTAGTTGTTTAATAAAATAATTTAAAATTATCTTTGGCAAAATCTCTTTCTCATTTAACATATTTTAAAAATTCAAAGAATATTTTTTAAAAAATATATTGAGAATTATTATTTTTTCATTAAATATGTCTTCGAATGTATCATTGTATAAATATGTTAAATGAGAAGACATATTTAATAAAAAAAAAATAATTCTCAATATTTTTTTAAAAAAATATTCTTTGAATTTTTAAAAAATTTTAAAATATGTTAAAATTTTAAAATATGTTAAATACATGTCTTCGAATGTATCATTGTATAAATCATACAAAATTTAACATTACTGCTATTATTTAATTCTAAATTTATCTAATTAATAAGATTACTAAAGTTATTTATTTTTAATGTATAAATATAAATATTATATATACATATAAAAAAAAATATAAATTACGTAATTTATTATATAATAAGTAAAATTTTTATATGATATTGTTTAATTAATTTATAATTTTTACATAATTTATTATGTATTACAAAATTTTGAAACATATATAAGAATTTTTTATATAATAAATTATGTAATTTAGATCATTTTTTTATATATAACATATATATATATATAAATATAAATTGGATAATCCATTATATTATAGCATTTATTTATAAATATATCATCATCATCATCATCATTAAATCCCTAGGCTTTATATGTTGTATATATACTGGGTTGGTTTTGGTAACTCTCCAACAAAAGTGTAGGTGTTGAAAGAAAAAAAAATCTCACGTGAAATTTCTGGAATTAACACATTACACGCAACGTGAAATATATGACAAATAACTTGTGAATTTCAATATGAAACTTGATAAATTTAGCTTAAAATTTACATGTTAAATCAATGTACATAGAACCATATATTATTAAAATACCAGTAAATTCAATTTACAATTAAAGACATTATATACTTAAATGAAATTATATTACTCTCCACGCCTATTCATTAATAATTAGTTAACGTTTTTTTTCCTCTGCATGATGTTAATTATCTGGTGAAAGATACAATGTTCCTTTTATAGCTTGAATGATATTATATATGTTTAAAATTTACAAAGACGTAAAGGCAACGTGAACTTCAAACCAATGAATGACGAGAACAAAGATGAAAATCCACGTTTTGTGTGTTGTATTGAGGGGATATCTCTTCATTATAATGACTTGATGAGGATACGAAGATAACTTACATTTCAAACTAACACTCAATCCACTTTTTCAAAATTTAAACATGCAAGCTAATAGCCACCCACGTTCTTTTAGATTTTGTAGCAAGAAGATAACTACAACTTATCTAAGTCATTGGCCCAGGTCAACCCAATATTACATCTCCTCCTTGCATATGATGATGCGACAATATAAATAAATAAACAAGAGTAATTTAGCCCTAAGCTTTAAACATAGTAACTATGCAGGTAAATGCATCGTGTAATTAATAAACTAAACTCAATGCATGTTGAATCTTAAAAAAATCTCAATTACAGAAAAAAAAAATTACAAGAAATTTATCAAATATCTATTGATTGTGTTTCCTAAATTTAGGTTTATTATATTAGTCCGAGCATACTTAACCCCTCAATAATAACTATGCTCAATTTCTATACCCTCCATATATGCACAATTGTATTTATCCTCCCACAGATTATATAACTACTCAAACGTAAATACGACTTAGATGTAAGAAAACAAATCTTTTATCTGACTCATAACTTTTTTTGCTTCAAGGATTTAATCAATATTTACTCACCAATCTCGCATTACTACTGATAACTAGTATACATAAGGCTCCAAACAACACTTAGAGCATTAAACTCATGTTATATATTTTATTGTTCTTAAAGACTTTAGAGACATAAGTGAAAGCCATGAATTTGTCCCTTTTGTATTGAGTGTATCCATAAGCTTAAACTCTAGCATAGTGAATCTTTCAAGAACTTTTCTAGTGTAAAACTCTTGCTATAGAGTTAAAAGTTTCATTAATAGATTCTTATGAATTTAAACTTCTAAAATATATAGGATACTTTGTTTATATCTTTCATCTCAAAATTTGGGAACAATTATTCCTTGATGGCTTTAAATAACTCTTAATTGTTTTTAGCCAATGAAATATCATTTACATATGATGATAAAATTGAGCTGGCAAACTTTGTGCTCTTGGCTTTTACTAATATGGTTTCCAAGTTATTCCATACAAACATCTTCTTATTTTTTTTTATTAAGAATATGAGTTCTAATGTTCATTTGATGTAACTGTAGGTCTTTATATGTAATAATTATTAGACTTAATCGGATAAGGGTAAACTTTTCCATCAAATAAAAACTTCTTCAAAGTCTTACTCTATTTTCAGGGATTTTGTAAAGGCCTCACCTTGTTATGATAGGGATTTTTTAAAAAGCCTTGCCTTATTATAATCATTGTTGTAAAAACATTATTTGATAGTATCAAATGTGTGAGCTTATCAACTTAATGAAATGGATGTAGACTAACACTAAGGTGAAACACTATAATTTTGTATTCATTTACAATTGTTTGATTAACCTTTGATTAAAAGTCTAAATACGTATTAAGCCTATGCACAATTAATGATGGACCATCTTAGCCTAAATCTATCAAAGAGCCCGATTATTAATCCTTAGAATTAATAAATTTAACTTGCTGACTTAAGACAGCCCAAAATCCAAGGTTGTTTATTATTATTATTATTATTATTATTATTATCTAATGAGGATTTTTAGCACACACTAAGAAACTTTAAAATGCTTTATGAAAGTATTTCACTCATAGGCAATCAAGAATTACAAAGATTACACAATCAAAGAGATAAACAATCAATCACAACAATGAGAAAATAAGTAATATATGTAATTTGACAATAATAGCTTATGTCCACGGTGGATCTTAGGATCCTAACTTCTTTTATTTGATTCACAAAGAATTCCTACAAGAAATTATAAAAAATACCTAAATATCTAAGAGCTTCCAAAGATTCATACTACACTATCTTGTGCACTCAAAGTACTCAAATGCAACTTAAGCTCTCTAATCTCTCTCTTATTGATGATTTGATACTTGATTAATTCTAAAGGGTTATAAGAGTTTATACAGTGTTTAAGAGGTTCTTAGAAACTTTATTTCTAGCAAGAATAACTGTCCACATATTATAAGAGTTTAAAATGTCTTTGGGATGCAATACTACCTAAAATCGTACTTTTCCCGAATTGGGGTGCCTAGGCGCCAAAGCAAATTGGTCTTGCTTTTCCTTCAAGCCCCCTCCTCACTTCCAGCTTCTATTTTTAACCTTTTCTTATTCTTCCAATGTGTCATTGACCTTATCTCCTTGATTCAAAACTCTCTGAAGAAGCTTTACTAGGATCCATCCACTCCAACGCCCTATTATTTAGCGTTAAAGTCTTTATCTAAACTTAAATCCTTTTGGGCTCATGACCTTGGTTTCTTATGATACAAATGCATATTTCCTTGAGTGGCCTTTGTATCATGATCTCCCATGTCATTCTTGACACCATCATAATACTCCCGTAGCTTAGCCTCCACTATTCTTTGCCTTTCTTATTGGACAATATCTCTTCAAGAGCCTTTCTTTATTACAATAATAGAACTTTTTAGATTTTCCACATTCATTGTTCTTTCAATCTCTTCCTCTTGCAACTAAGTTTGTTGCACTACCATATTAAAATATTTTTCCTAATTCTTTAGAGTTTAATAAGGCTTTAACATTAGTCACCATTAATGTCTCCCTGTCATATATGAGTGTATCCAAGAAGTCCTTATAACTTGAAGGTAGAGAACATAATAAGATCATTGCCTTATATTCATCCTCAATTTTGATGTTTATCGTCTCAAGATCCATGATGATATTATTGAAGGCATCAATATGATCTTTCATTGAAGTTCATTCAGCTATAGACAGCTAATATAACTTCTTCTTGACATATAGAAGATTCGTCAAAGATTTCGTCATATAAAGAGCGTCAAGTTTCTTTCAAAGACCTAATGTCATTTTCTCTCTAACTATTTCCCTTAGAACTTCATCACTTAAAGACAGAAGTATGGTGCTATGGGCATTCTTCTGAATGGTTTCCTTATGTAACTCGAACCTAGGTTTCATCAATCCTTTCTCTTTATTGGTTGTTGCTTGAGTTTTCTCAAGGGCTGGATCTAACACTTGACTCATTAGTCCTTCTACAGCTTGAAATCATTCTGCCTATTAAAATTCTCTATTTTATGCTTATGAGATGCCATGATTTTTTCAACAATGCTCTGATAATAGTTTGTTGAGAATTTTTTGCATTCACTCTAAGAAACCCTAAACGCCTTGCGAAAGCCTTTCACTTACAAGCAACAAAGAATAACAAAGATTACATAATTATAGATATAATAATCAATCACACTAAGAAAAAAAAAAGCAATATATGTGGTTCAATAATAACCACTTACGTCCACAATGGATATTAAGATCCTAACTTCTTTTATTCAATTCATAAAGAATTTTCACAAGAGATTACAAGGAATACTCAAATACCCAAGAACACTCAAAGATCTTCACTATACTATTTTGTGCATTCAAGTGTAACTTAAGCTTTCTATTTTCTCTCTTGTTGATGATTTGATGTTGATTGATTCTATGAGGTTAGAAGAGTTTATATAGTGTTTGAGAGGTCCCTTGGAAACTATATTTCTAGTCGGAATAAGAGTTCACACATTTTAGGAGTTCAAATACCGACTTTAGTATACAGTACTACCCAAAATTTCACTTTTTCAAAATTTGTGGCGCCTATGCCAAATGCACCCAGACTTTGTCACTTAGGCACTAAAGTGAGTTGGTCTTACTTTTCCTTTGCATTCTAAGCCCCTCCTAGCTATTGGCTTTCATTTTTGACTCTTTCCCATCATTGACCCCATCTTAACTTTTCATTGGTCTCCAACTCAAAATCAAAACTCATCCATAAATTTTAATCGCCACATTTCCAACATTACCCAAAATTATCATGATTATATACTACTTTATATGTATATAGAAAATTAAATATCATAAATCTCTATGGCAGTTATGACATTAAAATTTACCAAAGGCATATAAAATGATTTTGGATCTGACTATATTTTTTGAAAATATAGGTTGCCAAAATTTGGTTACCTCTTTTTACAGTTGATTATTGTTTCAACATATCTAATAGTGTTTATATGAAAGCTACAATATTACAAAATTGACCCTTAAATCCATAGGTTATACATATTATATATATACTGGGTTGGTTTTGGTAACTTTCTACCTCAAGTGTAGTTGTTGAAAGAAAAAAATCTCACATGAAAATTTTGAAATTAACATATAACATGCAACATGAAAAATATAACAAATAACTTGTGAATTTCAATTTGAAACTTGATAAATTTAGCTTAAAATTTAGATGTTAAACAAATGAGTAACCATATATTATTAAAATACCAAAAAATTCAATTTACAATTAAAGATATTATCTACTTAAATGAATTCACTCATTTTTCTTATGTTGGTTATAAAAGCACATGTGGTATGGTTCATATGTTACAATGGATTCTCTTTTCAAAGATCATATGTCCAACTAATTCACTATTATAACTCTTATTTTAGTTGCCACTCAAGTTCCTAACTTGATTTCTTAATAAGGTCATCTTTATAAAGAGTCAAATAGAAAACTCACATTTGACTAAAACAAGTTTCCATGATAATGAGGTATATCATGGTTAGTTCAGATGTCAACTCAAAAGTGAACCTCATCTTTACCCAGTCATAGCAATACATATCCAATATCTTATTCTTTTTTAATTTTGTGTTTTATCTTAGCTTACTTTTATGGTAACTAAAGTGACCGCTTATGGCGATACATAAAAGTCTCACTAATTATAATGCTATAGAATATGTTTACATACACACACACACATGAATATAGATAGAGATGAAATGTTCATTAAAAGTCTCACCAATTATAATGCTATAATCTACATATTCTAAAAACGTGGATGTGTAGCGTAAACATCACTATTCTCAATGAGTTCACTATCTTGTGAAAATGTAAATATGCATTGTTTGCATGCATCTTTTTGTTGAGTGTCGATTAATTATAGGTACATACATGTGGTTTATGCGTTCATAATACAAATATAAATATCTCATACATATAAATATACGACAGAAGTCTAAAATTAAATAATGAACACAATTATATACATATTAATCAAATTAATACAAATTGAGAATATATCACCCTTGAAGACTTTGAATTAAATTTTGTTTGGAGTCTATATGAAATGAACTTGTTGTGAATTCTAGCAATGAACGAAGGTGGGTTTGATTGTTTAGAATAACAGCCTATAATCAAGCATTGGTTCAACACTTAAACTATTTAGATTAACTCTTAATCTAATGCTTAACACTTAAGCAATTTATTAAGTAATGAATTTGATTTTGTTTTTTAACTCTTGAATAACAAAAATGTTCAAATTCAAAGCTTTAATGGTGGCCTAATTTTAGAGAAGAAAATGAATAGTCCTTAAGCTTTGGCTTTGTAATTTTAACACTTAAAACCTTAAAAAAAAAAAACTTCTCATTTTCTCTCTTAAAATGGCCGGCCACATGAAAAATCTAACTTAATGAAATTTGTTTCATTTTAACACTTATAAGTAAATGCATTTAATTTCGAATTGATTTGTATTTCATTTAAGTTTAATTTCACTTTGATAGATATATAGAAAGTCAATTTCAGATTTTATAGCATCTTGCCATTTTTCCAAAACAATGTCAAACATCGCCTCTCTAAATGTCAAAGGATCATTTTCTTCAACTAAGAAAACATATCTTCGGGATCGCCTGCGCCTACAAGTAAACCTATAGCAGTATGAATAGGATCAGCAACCGGCAAGCAGTGGCATGTGGTAATCCTTTTAGTCTTTTTTTCTTCTTTATTTTTTTTTTTGGGTATGCCAAGGGCACCTTTAGGTATTAAACATACCTAAATGGTGACCTAGATCTTTTTGACCTATGAGGAGAGTGTATTAAATTTATTTCACTCAATTGAACTTGAAATTCCACCTTTGGTTCAAATACATTCTAATTGACTTCATCAAATTCAGTCTTTCTATAATCTTTATGGCTCATAAGAAACTATTTCTCCTGGGAGGTGGCATTGCGAGCAATGAACATATTTTATTCCTTTAGATCATAGAACTAGTATTCCATAGAATGCTTAGATACTCAATGAACTACTTGTACCCATTGGATGCAAGTTTATCCTGTTACATAACTCTTATGTAATTAGAACAACCCTAAGCCTTAACATACTTAAGACTTAGTTCCCTTTTAGTCTATATCTCATACAAAATAGAAAGAATAATTTTTTATAGAAGTAAGGGTGGGAAAAAAATATGTGAACCGAACTGAACCCGAAAAACTGAATCGAATCGGCAAGTTCGGTTCTCAGTTTTTTAATTTAAAAATTCAAAAATTTGATTTGGTTCTCGATTAGAAAGGCTGAATTGAGAATTGATTCAAAAAATTGAATTTTAAAAAAAATTAAAAAACCAAAAAAACCAAACCAAATAAAAAATAAGCCTAAATTAAGTCCATTCGAGCAAAACTAAAAAACGGAACTGAAAAATCCAAAACCGAACCAAAAAATCCAAAACCAATTTGGTTCAGTTCGATTCACTATAAGTTTGGTTCGGTTTTATTTTTTAAAAATCGACCAGTTTAGTTCGATTTTCAGTTTATACCAAAAATTAAATTGAACTGAATTTGCCCACCCCTAGATGGAAGTATGTTCAATAAGTGAACAATAGATTTTAAAGTATAATCCCATAGATATTGTAGAAGATTAGTAAAGCTTAATATCTACCAAACCGTATCTAATAAAGCTTGATTCCTCATTTCGAAGACACATTTATATTAATAAGTAACTGGAGGACTATGTTGAGCGAGAATCATATTCATCTTTAAATAATTTGTGAATTTACTGCTTATGTATAAATTATCTCGATCTAATAGAAGGCATTCAATATATATAAAGGTTTGTTTCTTTACTTTTTTAGTCTGAACCTTTTGAACACTTCAAAAATTTTCGACCTGTGTTTCTCAGAAACACATGTTTGTATCATGATAAATCAAGAGATATGTAGCGTAACATTTCTAATCGTTAGTTAATAACGCTTTAGATAATGAGTATAACTATTATATATTTTTAATCTAAAAGCCCCCTCCCTCTGCTTTACTTCATCACTTTAATCTTTCGAATGAGATAACGACAGTTTAAACTATACAGTGAGAAGTGAACCATATTGACATTTTATTCTAGCATCACGCTAAAGCAATATTGGTCTTTGAAAACTCAACGGATAGACAACTCTTGTCAATTGTATCTTATGCAACTTTTACAACTGATCTTAAATATACTTTATCCTTACGTTAAAGCAAAATTAAATAATACATTCTCATATATTTAACTAATTTCATATTTTACCGACATATTTAAGTCACACTGACCAAATCTCTCACGCTAAAGTAATATTGGGAAAGACCGAGTGACTCGTCTAATACCGTATTGACAAGATAGATCATTTAAAAATAATATCTTATAATGTAATAAAATTCAATCTGATTAAGAGAGATTTTTAAACACATGCTCTCATCTCATGATAAGGTGATTTTTAATTAGTTATTTACTAATAAGGCTCCCATTGTGGTTACCAACATAGAGAAAAATTACCCTGATTTTATAATGTAAACTAATAATTCTTATCACTTCATCTCATAAACCCCATATACATAAAATAATTTTTTTTTAAAAAAAAAATTTGAACAGTGTCAAGGCCGCGGCATTGGACTACCAATGCTGCAGCGTTCAAGGTAGTACCCCCAATGCCACAATGCTAGCCTTATAGCACTACGGTGTTGAAGGCAGAACCTCCAACACCGCAGCGCCAAGCATGAACACTACGCTATTTTGGTTGCTGTTTTTTTTCGGTTTAGTATTTTCAACACTAGAAATGCACCATCGCAACCTCGAAACTTATCTAACAACATAGCAACACTAAAAAAGCACCCAAATCAACAAAAAATGGCTCTGATACCATTTGTTGGGTGTCGATTAATTATGAGTACATGCATGTGGTTTATGTGTTCATCATGCAAATATACATATCTCATACATATACATACATGGCAAAAGTCTAAAATTAAACAATAAACATAATTATATATATTAATCAAATTAATACAAATTGAGAATATATCACCTTTGAAGACTTTGAATTAAATTTTGTTTGGAGTCCACATAAAATGAACTCATTGTGAATTCTAGCAATCAACGAAGGTGAGTTTGATTATTTAGAATAACAGTTTATAATCAAATACTGGTTTAACACTTAAACTATTTAGATTAACTCTTAATCTAATGCTTATACTTAAGCAATTTATTAAGCTATTCGATTTTGTTTTCTAACTCTTGAATAATAAAAATGTTTAAATTCAAAGTTTAATGGTGGCCTAATTTTAGAGAGAATAATGAATAGTCCTTAAGCTTTTACTATGTAGTTTTAACACTTAAAACTTAAAACAAAACTTTTCATTTTCTCTCTTGAAATGGCTGACCACATGAAAAAACTAACTTAATGAATTTTGTTTCATTATAACACTTATAAGTAATTGCATTTAATTTCAAATTGATTTGCATTTTATTTAATTTTAATTTCACTTTAACCTAACCCTAGGGATAACAATTAACTTAGGTTAAGTAATTTCATTTAACAATTAATTAAAATAAAATATCTTTATTTTAACCTAATCCTAGAGTTAATAATTAACCATGAGTAAGTTATATACAAAATATCTTTAATTTAACCCTTTAGTTAACAATTAACTATGGTTAAGTTAAACTTTATTTAATAATTAAATAAAAAATATCTTAATTTGAACCTAACCCTAGAGTTAACAATTAACCTAGGTTAAGTTAAATACAAAATATCTTTTAACCTAACCCTTTAGTTAATAATTAACCATGGTTAAGTTAAAATTTATTTAATAATCAAATAAATAAATAAATACATTAACCCTTTAATTAATATTTAACCATGGTTAGGTTTGCTTAACTCTTAAGCAATGTAAAAATCTTAATTATTTAATAATTAAATAATCAATTAAGTGTAATTACCCTTAAGTCCTTACTTAACCGAAAGTAAGTCCAACCTATCCCACACTTGAATTAACTTATCTAAATGCTCATTATGCACCACATGTCAACATTTAATTAGTCAACAGTAATTGTTAACTAATTGATATACTTAACTCTTAAGTCTTGACAAGTGCGCATCCTAAGGGTTCTTGAAACAAACATTTAGTTTTGGTAGATTTTACTGGATTAAACTATTCACCTTAGTACGTTGCCCCAGTGAATAATGTGTACACTTTATATTACGAAACTCTCTAAGTCCACACCTGATTCGTCAAATAGAACTATTCTATGAGTCCGCGATCAATGCTACACGCACACGTCACAGATATTACAAATCAATGCGTTAGACTATACAAGTTGAGGTCAGAACGTATACGTATAATCCTTCCATTAATTATACCCTGGATATGCAGGGATATAAATTAGTACCGTTAAATCTCCATAAGTTCATTCGTAAACTTATCTCCAGAATCGTCTCTTAATAAAGATTACAGGCAAACACTTTTGCGATATTATTTAACCTTGTGGGAAAATCCTTTCTTAAGTTTATTACTTATGGCAATAAGATTTTCTGAGATACAATCTCAGAGCATCAGATATACAACTTACCTATGTAAGTTGACGGATCCTATATCTATATACATCAAACTCCATAAGCATCAGACCATACCCAACGACAAATAGCGGTTAGATCATGAAAAATCTCTGACATTCGTAGAACCAAAGTATGGTAAATCACCCACAAGCCCATTGTGGAGTTTAGGTCAAAGGACCACGAATGCTATTCAACTTGAGAGGACCTATCATTGACGGTTTCATAGGATATCTATTAGGGTCCTCGTGAGTCTGTTCAATATCCAGTACCAACTAAATACCTGTATGCCTATACAAGCTCTAAGCTCATGGTCAGCTAAGAACAGTCATCTGTACCATGTATATATAGACATACATTGATCTATATGAAAGAGATTTACCGATAGACTTGCATAGGTGAAAATAGATCAGGAATATAGTGTTTGAGAACATACATGCACAATGACATTTCTTAGAACCTATTGTAACTATTTGTAACTATGTCATTACTAGCATACTCTCAGGTCTTTGTTCTATTTCAGACAAGGCTCTAACTCCTTAGATAGCTAACTCTTATAACCTGTTAACTCATAACAGTGTGAACTTTTAGCATTTATAACTCTCAGCGTTGTTAACTTTTAGCCCTGGTCTAAACTCTTTTAAACCTAATCTGAACTCTTTCAGATTATATACTATCTGTAATGTTACATGCATTGTACCATATATATTTAATATTAATGATTTTATTCGAATTATTTATTATATAAATATTAAATAATTAATATTCATATATTATTGAAATGGTAAGCACCAGCTCCAACGCTTTTATGCTAAAATATCACTCGAAAACTATACTTGGTCTCTATATATTTTAATTTATTATGGTAACAAACTTCTTTTTCAAAAGATCTATTTATTTGGCTACCATAATATATAGTTATTGATCAGTGGCTATCTCAAGATCCTTTAAGAATCTTGAAACCCAAGTAGCCTCTTACATTGTTACTAAACAAATGTTATAATCAATCTCCATTAGTGGTGGAGCTTGTGCTTGTTTGCTTCTTACTATTCTATGATGTGGTACAATTATTAAAAATATATATCTTGAGGTAGTTTTATTTATAATGACTACCTCATCATTGATGTTTGTATATAAACGATATCGCCTCTTTGATAGCACAAAGAGTAGTATGCAATATTTCTATAGAATGACAAAATCCTTTGGGCAACATGTTAATTGTTTGCTTCAAGGATTTAATCAGTATTTACTTACCAATCCCACATTACTATTGATAACTAGTATACATAAGGCTACAAACAATACTTGATCATTAAACTCTTGTTATATATTTTATTGTTCTTAAGGAGTTGGTGTAGTAACCAGTATCCATAACCGGTAAGAATATGTATATTTATATATATAAATATACGTATTTTATTTGTATGTGGGTGATCCTTGATTTATATATTGTTATTAGTAGTGTTTTTATAGGTTAATGATATACTATTAGTATTGGGTTTATTTGCAAGACTTTGGAATTATTTTAGGGACCAAATTGTTATACTTTGAAAGTTTTGGGGGCAAATTTGTAAATACAAAAAATTAGCCACTTAGTATAAAAATACACTTTTAAAACCCTAATTCTCTCATTTTGGTCGAGCTACCTCTTTTAGAGAGAGAGAAGAGAGAAAAGAGGGGAGAGAAAGAGAAGAAGGAGAAGAAAAAGAAGAAGAAATTGGAATTTTGGATTTTAAGAGGTATATCATACGTATTTCTCAATTTATTGGTATTAATTAAGTTAATTCCTTTAAGTTTTGATTTCTGAAAATATGTATAATTGAGGATTTGTTGTGTATTTCGTAAGATCATATGAGAATTGATGATGATCTATAAGATAGTTTGATAAATCATGATGAATTATGGAATTTCTGCTGGATAACCTCTTGATCTAGGAATTTTATAAATTGTTGTGATTCGATTATGGTTTTGAATTTTGAGTATATGAAATTAGACATGTTAAGGATCATCTGAGACTTTGAATCGATTGAAAATTCTGGAAATTGAATTTATAGTGAATTTACCAAAATGACCCTGAAATTCTGGAAATTTCCTATGTGAACAGTATAATACAGTGACGAACAATGTTTGTCCTACTGAATGATCTTTAAAAATTACGAATTTGTGGAATATGATAATTTTATATGTCTAATATGATATACTCAGAATTGAGAATTTAGATCAATGTGGTTGAAGTGTTATGAATTTCTAAAGTGTATCAGCTCATTGCAGTATTTGATTAACAGGTTTTTAAAGCTATGGAATAAAATAGTTTTAAAATATTTTTGGCAGTGATTTGGAAGAGAAATATTTATCATGGACTGAGATATGTGTTAAGAGTAATTATGTGGTAGTTTTATAATTTTTGAGTTAGTATATGATTTTATAAAATTGGGGGATTGAATACTGTTCAGTAAGTATCTTGATCCTGTCAGGTTTGTAGTTTGGATTCGATGGTGTGTATGGAATGGATTGTGTAGGAATTTTGATATAATATTCATATATAAGAAGTATATATGAGTCAAGAATGATATATTCTGATTTCGGAGTAATTGGACATCATTTGATGTATTAGAAATTTTGTTAAGTGTAAGTGGTCAGAATGACAGGTTTTGAGAAACCAAATATTTAGACCAATTTGATGTGATAAATGCATTGTGTATAATTTTGTAAGCTATTTAAAGTATTTTGTGTGAATTGTGAGGCTTATGAAAGGATTAATCTCCATTGATAGGTTAAAGAGATTTAAGCCTTGTAGCTGAAAGTGTTAAGAGGTAAGTATACTAGACTTACTACTGGAATCACAATAAACATAATAATTGTTTTGTATGATTTTGTAAATGGGGTTAAGAATATGTTTATGTTATGTCAAAGTATATTTTGATATGAAATGTGAATATATGTTTCTGAATGTGAGCATTGACATTGAGCATGGACATACATGTATTTTTGTAAGTGAGCTTTCAAAATAAGATGTGTTTAATAAAGAAAGCTTTTGAAGTGTAATATGTCCATGAGAAATATTTTGTATTTTGAGGGTACTTGAACTCACTGTTAACTTAGTAGGCATTTTATGTGATTTGTGGAGCCTTTATGTGTGGCCTTTCCTTCGGGATTGGTATATGTTATGTGTTCCGTATGTAGGGAGGATCCTATTGGTACCTAAAGGAAGTGTGAGTCATCACATTCGTGTGGTGGCGTATTGGTACATGTGAGAGGACTCACCGATGATCAGGGTGAGGGTTTGGCTTTTACCTTCGGGCATAAGTGTTATATATGTGTGATTTAAAGACCTCACTTGTACTATTCCTCTCATACGGTATGTCACCTGCGAGTGACATTTGGCTCATTATGTGATATGTGATATGTAAGTCCTACTAAGTAGTAGTCGAGTAATGGTATTCATATTATGTGTTTTGAAAGAATGTGTAAGCGCTTACATGATATGTGATTTGATAAGATTATGATTTTGATTGATCACAGCATATCATACATATGCATTGTGTACATATATGTATTTGTATTTGATATATGAAAAACTAGTATGCTTACTGAGTTTTATACTCATTATAGTTTATGGTGATTTCAGGTAAATAAGGTACATGTGTGCTTAGCGGATTTGGCAAGGCTTCTGCTGTTCCTTGGGTTCCCTAAGTTGCTAGGTTGTTGTGTATTTCATTTGGGGACACGTGGGATAGGATATTTGGTTTGTCCCTATTGAATAAATACTTATGTATTATTTCATTGTGTGTGGATTGGATTTGGTTTAAGTTTTATAAAGTGTGGTTATTGGATGATTTTAAGTAAGAATTTGCAATGGATATATTCTGGGCTCCCGGTAACAAAGTTGCTACTGGTGACGTAGTAGAGTGTTAATCTCTGACAAAACTCTGCGTATCTCCGGTTTAATAATTGTCCCAGTCATAATTCAATTGCTATAATTCTGAAAGAAATTAAAATGAATGTTTAAGTATTATTGAATGAATGTAAGTGATGTCGTGTGTCAGATCTTTTGGGTCTGGGGCGTGACAGTTGGAGTCCAAGAGTTTGTCCCTTTTATAATGAGTGTATCCATAAGATTAAATTCTAACATAGTGAATCTTTTAAGAACTTTTCTAGTGTAAAACTCTACATATAGAGCTAGAAGTCTAATTGACAGATCCTTACGAATTTTAACTTCCAAAATATATAAGCCACTTTGCTCATATCTTTCATCTCAAAATTGGGAACAACCATGCCTTGATAGCTTTGAAAACTCTTAATTGTTTTTAGCCAATAAAATTTTATTCACATATGATAATAAGATTTTGAGCTTACAAATTTTATGCTTTAGCCTTTGTTAATAAAACTTCAAAGTTGTTTCATCCAAACATTTTCTTTTAATTTTCCATTAAGAATATGAGTTCTAACGTTCATTTGATGTAACTTTAGGTCTTTATCTTTTAAAATAAAATGATTCATTGACAACTAAAAAAAATCAATAGTCACAATAGTTGCAATACAAATAGGCAACTCCTTTAAACAAATGAGAGAGTACTCTAAATTCAAACAAATGAGAGAGTACTCTAAATTCAAAGAAAATTTATCAAGTTGATGAATAACTCAATTAACTGTTCTATTAATCATTGACACATTAAAACTTGTCATCTGAAAAGCAATTTCTTGAAATTTATAAAAAAATTTAACACATTTTTTATGGAAGTTTAAATTATTAAAATACCAATAAATTCAATTTACAATTAAGGACATTATATACTTAAATGAAATTATATTACTCTCTATACCTATTCATTAAACTCGTTTAATATATAACTTATTACCATAAACCCTATATATATGTTGGGAGATAATTTTGAACTGTCTACCTAGACCAATGATAAATTAATATGTGGCTTGTTGAAAGCAAGACTGAGCTTTGCATCAGATTGGCTACTTAAATCTATAAGAAGAGAAAAAAGATTAGACTCAACAAAGATATAAACTTAGGACTTTCCATTTAGATTGTGGGGGTATTCTAAACAATGCCTACTTGAGGGGATATGGTAAAGCCTGACACTTGCCATGTTGGCATATAACTGGCAGTTAAATAATCAAAATGCGATATCAATAGAATAGCTCAACAGTCCACATTACCACTAAGCCCTAAACTTGTCATGTTAGCTCACAAACACCATATCAGTTGACAGTTGGCAAAAGAAAAGATAAGAGAGCACAGAAAGATTGGTACAACCTTACAGAGCACTTAGTATGGGACTACAGATAGTTCTCTTATACTACAGAAGGTACCATAAAAGTTATCATTCACCTCAATATCTTAATAAAGATAAGATTACATGGGCAATCAATAAGGGATAAATCTTGAAGTGCTAAGTCATGTTGCCCTATCTATTGAAAGGATAAATTAACACAAAATTTTCAAGTGGCATTGAGTAGGGACTATACTATCACCAATATTGATTCTCTATGTGACACATGTCAAAACCACTTAAAGATAATGACACTTGCAAAGTAGGATATTCCCTAGTACAAAAGGAATATTCTCACATTCTAAGCATGACATCTAACCTTAAAGACATTACACTCTTCTCTCGACTAAAATATCATAAAATGGCCCAATGAGCTCATACTAACCTCTACTATATATGCCTTACTTTCTCCACTGAAAGAAATAAGTTGTTCATCTATTACTCTACTTTTCTATATTCATCTCATTCTCCCCTCTTGGAGAATTATCTTCCTCTTTATTTCTATATTAAGGTTTGCCCTACAACCCACTTGATAACCTTCAATTATTTAGTAAATCATTAAGAATCACCCTTTATTCTTATTTAAAAAATATCCATTAAGACATGTGGAAATGGCCTCTAAAAGGCCAACGAGGGGAAGAACACATGAGATCTTTGCTTATGAGTGTTGTTACTTTTATTGTATTTTGTTTTGTAACATCTCTTTCTTATGGTGAATTTCGATGATGAGTTCTACTAGTAAATATAAATTTTAGGCTGAACAAAGTAAATTTGTGTGTTAGTTTTCTTTGTATTACATTTTTTTATTACTTGTTTGCTGAATTGTGTTTAACTTAGAAACAGCAAGATCAATACAAACATACTCTAATTCGAACCTTATCCCTATTTTTTTTTACTAAGTTGATGATTCGAAAAACCTTTCTCTATACTAATATTAAGTTATGAGCTCAGCCCAAATAAGCTTTGCTCATTCCTACTTGGTTATAATCACTCAAGACAGCTCCCTGACCTTAATTTTGATTTGAGCCATCTCTTTACGATCCTATGAATACCAAGTCTCCTCATTCTTCAAAATATATTTTAAACTCTTTCTTGTTTAACTCTGCACCCCCTAAGCATCTCCTATGACTCTAAACACAGCCTTAACAGCCTTCTCAAATTTAGCTAAGTCAAGTCATCCCTTTAAGTAGTTCTACATTTACTGGCCCTAGTCTCTGGCAATCTTTATTAAGCTATTTTTTTTATTCATCAAAATAAATTCTTACTCGTTTGGACACAAAAGACGACTGGTCCTTAAACTCTTAGGCTTACAAAATTTTGACACAAGTAATATATATATTCTCAAATTCTATTGATCTATATATTTAATTCTCAAATTGCGAATTCTTTTTAATATTATCTTGTTTTTCTCGGGAAGGTTTTTCCCTCTTAAAATTAAGTTCAAGATATAATAATTAGTTAACATATTTTAGCATGTATGATGTTATGTGGTGAAAGACAATCTTCCTTTTATAGCTTGAATGATATTATGTTTAAAATTTATAAGGACGTAAAGGCAATGTGAACTTCAAACAAATGAATGATGAGATAAAGATGAAAATCCATATTTTGTATATTGTATTGAGTTGATGTCTCTTCATTATAACGAGAGAGTAATTATTAGACGACATTTTTTCTTTTGATTTTGGGATATATAGAAGCAAGATGACTCACGCATGTAAATGTGATAGAGCTGTCCTCAATTCCTTGTCCATCTTTTTTTTTTTCAAATAGTCCCAGCTTCATTTTACAAACTTCTAATATTTATTTTTTTTCTCGAATAAGTGATCGGGTGTGGAAATGTTTTGCGTGTAAAAAAGAAATAAAAATATGTAGCATAAGATATCTAATTGAATATCCTTTTTCGAGAATATAATTGAAGATTATTTTGGTATTTCAAGTTAAAATTTTGTATTAATATTTTATATAATAGATTTAAGTTAATATTAAAGGAAAGATTGTTTCAGGTTAATATCGATATGGTTTCAGGTTAGGTAAAGTTATTCTTAATATCGATCTCTCTCCCTTCACTGTTTTAATTCTATTTTCCGTTTAGCTATATACGATTGTTGAATTTTTATAGGGTTAGCAAGACTCAAATTGATTTTTTTTTTTGTCTTATTAAGTATAAGGATGCGAATTGAACCGGTCTTTGTTTGATAATTGCGAGCCCTTGCTTGTTTGGCTGCTGAGAAATCTGAGGGAAATGTGTTTTTGTTTCTCACAGTGTTGAACTCTGAAACGGAGTCATTTTTTTGTCTGTTTATTAGAAATTTCATTTGCATGTTTTTTACTTTGAGCAGATCAAAATGTGAAACGATTGTTGTGTTCAATTTAATGTGTGGTAGGACTTGCATTATTTATTAATATGAAAGTAATAACGGGTTTTTTTGGGAATAGCCTGCTTATTTAGGAGTTTTACAGAATTAAAATTTGTAGCTGTTTGTTGTTTGTGATCTTGCTGGAGTTTTTGGCCATCGGTTTTAATCAATAGTTTTTGGCCATAAGTTTTGAGGAAATCCTATGTGAAAATCTCAGAGATGTGAAAGAATTATGACAAGTGTTAGAACTACAGTTTAGGAAAGAATGAAATACTTTTATTTGCAAGAATTCTTTAGATACACAGATTGTTCTTCAATTCAGGTTTGAAGAGGTACCTTTACAAGCTTATAATTTTTCTGAATACTCCTAACATAGAATAACTTATTTAAGAGAAATATTACAACGGTAATATCCTAAAATATCTCAACTTTCCTTTCTTACAATCTCTTCATAATCACACGTCTTCCACAACTTAGAATCTACTGCACTGTCCTAAAAATTAGCAATCTATTTGACGTGGTTTTCCCTTATTCCCGCAAGACTTGGTCTCTCTTCCACGTTCAACATATCCAAGTACTTGGGGTTGGGTTTCCTAATGCGTTTAGGTTTATCATCTGCCGCCTCTAGGACTTTGACCTTGCCCTCAAGGTCAAGATTAGAAAATTGATTTCTTAATTGCCCGACTAGTCCCCATGTGGATTCTTCATCTGGCAATTGCTTCCACTGCACTAATGCTTCCTCCTGCATCTTTTTCCCATGCTTAACCCATCGAAAATATTACTGCCAGTGGCTCAAGCAGCAGCGTCCCTCCCTTGGTGACAGGAGGTGTTGTATAGTTTGAGACCTTGCTTTCCCTCATTCATTTTTTGAGGCACGACACATCAAACACAAGATGAATTTTTGACCCCTTCGGTAGCTCCAACTTATATGCTACTGCACCAATCTTTTCCAAGACACGATAGGGGCCATAATACTTGCTAATTTTTTGATTGGCTCTTCTAAACACCGATTGTTGGCGGAAAGGCTGAAGCTTAAGGAAAAGCCAATCTCTTATCTCAAACTTTTCATCTCTTCTGTGACTATCCGCTTGTTGTTTCATGCGATTCCTAGCCCGTTCCAAATTTTCTTTGAGATTTTTGAGCAGCTCATCACGTTCGCCCAATGCCTTATCCACCTCATCCACGACTGTACTTCCGGATAGATAGCGAATGAGACTTGGCGGTGGTCTTTCATATAATGCCTGGAATAGAGACATCCCAATGGGACTGTGGAATGAAGTATTATGCCAAAATTCAGCCCACAGCAAATGAACACTCAATTGGTTTGGTGTTTCGCTATATAAACAACGAAGGTACTATTGGAGGCTTTGGTTTATTACTTCTGTTTGCCTGTCAGTTTGCGGATGATATACCAAGGAGATCTTGAGTTGTGTTCCCTGTAATTTGAAAAATTCTAGCCAAAAATTGTTGGTGAATATCGCATCTCGGTCATTAACAATTGTTCTCGGAGTTTCTTGAAGCCGAGCAACCTTATCCATATACTCTTCGACTATTTTCTCGGAGGTGAAAGGATGGCGTATTCTGATAAAGTGAGCATACTTCGTCAGACGATCCACGACTACCAAGATTGCATTTTTCCCATGTGAATTTGGTAACCCCTTGATAAAATTCATTGAGACATCTTCCCAAACTTGTGATGGTATAGGCAAGGGTTGAAGGAGTCCAACTAGAGTTCGTGAATCGGCCTTGTTGTGCTGACATACATCGCATTTGGCTACATGTTTTTGCACGTCATTCTTCATTCCTTTCCAATAAAAATTCTGAGCAAGCCGTTTTCACATCCTAAGCACCCCCGAGTGGCCGCCCATTTTATAGTCATGGAACTCCTGCAAAAGACATTTTTTAAGAGAGTCTTTAAGTCGAATACAAACTCTACCTTTGTACCACAACAAACCATTTTTTCGTACATAATCATCTGTTTTCAATTCAGTCTCCATCTTCTGCTTAACTTCTTCAACCCATGGACTTTTTGCCATTTCTTGTCTCAATGTCTGCCATATCTCAAATTGTGGACTAGATAGACAAATAGGATAGGCTTTTCTTTCTCTCGGGACAGTGAGTCAGCAGCATTATTCTCTTTGCCAACACAATACTTAATCTCGTACTTATATCCTAGTAGTTTGGTGACCCATTTTTGCTGCTCTGGAGTGTAGAGAATAATAGAGCACAAATAGAACACTTTTATTAATACAACAAATACAAAACTTACAACACAAAATTTAGAAATTCTCACACTTTCTCACTTATAATACAACACTCACAACTCAACTCTCAAACACTCTTTGTTGAGCTTATTATTTGCTTAACTTTCTAATACTCTAAACTCTCAACAATTGATCAAATACTTGTCAACTCTTTATTCTTAACTTGCTTGCTTGCAAAACTAAATGACGGAAGATGGTATTTATACTTAGTTTCAATAAACCAAAATCACACAAATAAAATAATGTAAAAATTTATTAACCACACAAGTTTATAATATTTATCTCCTTAATTATTAACTTAAAATATCTTACATAATCTAGAAACTTCAAGAATTTGGTTTGTAAATATTTGGGCTTAATCTTGGGCTTGATGTTGTAATTAATTTAATTTAATTTGGTATTGTAATTTTAACACTCCCCCTCAACACCAACTTCCATTCTTCTAACCATGTTGAGTTGTCTTCGAAACTTTTCGAACTTATCAACACCCAAGCCTTTTGTGAACAAATCAGCCACTTGATTTTCGGTCTTAACATACAGCAACTCAATTTCTTATTGCAGAACTTTCTCTCGGATAAAGTGATAATACACCTCCACATGCTTTATTCTTGCATGAAAAATTGGATTTTCTGCCAAACAAATTGCTGACCGATTATCACAATATATTGGCACTTTATAATCTCTTGGCTAATGTAAATCCTCCATCAATTGCATCAACCATGTAATTTCTTGAGCTGCCATTGCTGTTGCTCTGTACTCAGCTTCAATAGTTGACAATAATACAGTCGGTTGCCTTTTACTGCACCAAGAGACTGTTCCTGAACTAATCTTGAAAAAAAACCCAATGGTCGAACGTCGTGTGTCATGATCTCCAGCATAGTCAGCATCACAATATCCAACTATTTTACGATCTTGGTCTTTCTTATAGAAGAGACCATAGTCAATTGTGTCTCTCACATATCTCAATATTCGTCGAGCTGCTTCTAAGTGAGGTTTCTTAGGATTTTGCATGTATCGACTTATTACTCTAACTGCATAAGAAATGTCTGGTCGAGTCAATGTCAAATAGATGAGACTTCCTACTAGTTGTCGATACATAGTTCCATCTTCTAAATCCTTTCCTTCATGACCGCACAACTTGGCATTAGCTTCTAGTGGTGTTGAGATAGGCTTGCACTCTAGCATCCCAAACTTTTGCAATAAATCTTTGGCATATTTTTGTTGTCCTAGAAAAATTCCTGCTGTTGTCCAAGTGACTTCAAGCCCAAGGAAATGTTTAAGTTGTCCAAGCTCTTTCATCTGGAAACGAACTGCCAAATTCTCTCTTGTTCGACAAATCTCTTCTTCATCATCTCCAGTGATAATTAAGTCATCCACATATACCAACACAATTGCAAGTTTCTTTCCATTAGCTTTGACGAACAAGCTTGAATCAGCTGATGCTACAGAGTAACCACCATGTGTTAGAAATTCTCCAATTTTACCATACCACGCCCTTGGAGCTTGCTTTAATTCATACAATTCCTTTCTCAATTTATACACATAATCAGGATGAAATTTTCTTTCAAATCTAATTGGTTGAATCATGTAAATCTCCCGATCTAACTCTCCATGTAGAAAAGCATTCTTTACGTCCATTTGCCACAATATCCAACCTTTGCTAGCTGCCAATGCAAGTAGAACTCGTACTGTGGTGATCTTGGCTACTGGACTAAACGTTTCATCATAATCTAGTCCATACTGTTGAGAAAATCATCGAGCTACCAACCGAGCTTTATACCACCGATCCATCAGGACATCTTTTGATCTTATACACCCACTTACAAGATATAGGTTTCACATCCTTTGGCTTTGGCACTAAATCCCAAGTTTGATTTTGCTCAAACGCTATGATTTCTTCTTCCATAGCTTTAATCCATTCAGAGCTCTGTGATGCTTCTTCAAAAGTCTCAGGCTCCTTAACATTTTTCTCTTTCACCATAGCTGCATTAGCATATTTGGGATTAGGCTTTCGTATTCTTATTGACCTTCGAGGATGAGATTGAGGGGTTGCAGGTTCTGCTCCTTCATATTTGGTCTCCGTTGTTGGTTGTTGATAAATGCCAGTTTGCCAAGGACTTTGAGTTGTCTCTTGCTCAGTGTTGTCATCACTGCTTCAATTATCAAGGTCTTCTTGGCTTGGTCGGATTTCAGCAATTTGCTCATCTATCTTTTGTTGTAGTCGTTCTTCTATTTCTTTTGAATCTGAAAGCTCCTTTTTTGTGGCGACTACCATGAAGATGCTTCATCAAACACCACATTTTTTTATGTGTAGCACCGCCCACTAGTAGGGTCACAACATTTCCATCCTTTGCGCTGGTTATCATATTCAACAAAGATACACCTGATTGCCTTTTTGTCAAATTTGTTTCTGAGGTGATTTGGCACAAACACATAGCATATACAACCAAATACTCAAAAATGACTCATTGTAGGTTTCATATCCCATAACTTCTCAAATGGTGATATAAACCCTAATCTTGGTTGAGGAAGCCTATTAATCACGTGGGCAGCAGTCTTCATTCCTTCAGCCTAAAATTTTCCTGGTACATTTTTTACGTGCAACATACTTCTATAAATCTCTGCAAGATGCCGATTCTTCCTTTCTGCAACACCATTTTGTTGTGGCGTGTTGGCACATGTGAACTGATGTCGTATCTTATTTTCTCGAAGATATTGTGAGAACTCATCAGAGGTATATTCTCCTCCATTATCTGTGCGGAGACAATAAATCTTCCTTCTGACTTCTACTTCAGTTGTTTCTTTAAATTCCTTGAACTTCAAAAAAGTTTCTAATTTTTCCTTCATAAAGAAAACCCATACATACCTCGAGAAGTCATCAATAAATGTCACCATGTACCGCATACCACTAATTGATGGCTGCTTGACAAGTCCAAACACATCAGAGTGAACCAGCTCCAATGGCTCCTTAGCTCTAAACTTTGACTCCTCATATGGTAGTTGATGTGCCTTGCCATATTGACATCCCGCACATACTGTATCCACTCTCACATCAAGTTGAGGTAGACCCTTAAGCATTGCTTTGTTCATCATCACTTTTAGCTTATGATAACTTACATGTCCCAATCGTGCATGCCACAAATCTACTGTCTCATTTTTTCGAGTCTTGTATACATAGGCTGACTCTGCTGATAGTACATAGACTAACTCTAGTTGTCGTCCTTCCATTGTTGGTGTTCCTGTAATTTTTAAATTTTGGTACACTTTAACATCTTATGGACCGAACAAGACATAATGTCCAGAAGATGTTAACTGTGATACTGACAATAGATTCTTTTTCATGCCGGGGACATGATAGACATCTTGAAGTGCTACCTTATTAGGATTGTAACGAGGTGCAAAGACTGTGTTACCGATGTGAGCTATAGGCAATCTTGAGTTGTTGGCTGTCACCACTACGCGACTTCCTTTGTACTTAGTCATATCTTGCAGCTTTTCTTCGTCACCAGTCATATGATTTAAACATCCTGAGTCGACGATCCAATCATTTTCATAGTCAATCCGTCCAAGCATTATCACTGAGAGTGATAGGTCTTCTTCCTTTATAGCGACAGACGCTTCAGCATCCCACTCATCTTCACTTTTTCTTTCTGAGTTTGATGTGGCAGCATTACCCTCAGCAAACCTTTTCTTAGACCAACAATCTTTTGCCATGTGTCCTATTTTTTCACAATTGTAGCATTTTCCTTCAAACTTTTTCTTTTGGTTGGACTGACTACCATTGCCGCGAGCCCTCCATACTCCCCATGTCTATGGGCTACCTTCTTGGTGATAACTCTTTATCTTGTCATCATCTCTTTTAGATCCTCCACCAACACGTTGTTTAAATCGACCTTTCCTTTTGTCGATGTAGAGTGCTTCTTCATCGCCTTTTAAAGAGATCCCACCCATTTGCTTGGCAATCGCTTCTTGATCAGCAAGCAAATTTTCAAATTCAATGAGAAATGGTTGGGTTGGTCAGCCTTGTACAGCAGTAACAAAACTTCTATACTCGGGCCTCAAACCATAGATGATAATTCTTTTCATCCTAGTTTCAGCAATAGCAGCGGCAGGATATAACTCAGATATTTCACGACACAAGAACTTTACCTTTGTGAAGTATTGGTTGATCGTCATGTTGCGTTGTGCAATTGACAACAGTTCATTCTCTAGAAGCTGTAGTCGCATGTTGTTTTTCTTTGAAAAGAGTAATGCGAAAGTGTCCCATGCTTCATTTGGCGTCTTGGCCTTCTTTATGTGCTCTAACATTTCTTCTTCAACTGTGGTCTTAATGGCGAACATAGCCTTACCAGTTTTTACCTTCCACTTCTTTAAAGTAGCTTCGTCTGCTGGCTGCTTCACTTCATTCCCGCCAACGACCTCCCAAAGATCTTGGCCTTGAAGGTAATACTCCATCAACGTCGCCCATGTATTGTAATTTTGGTTGTTAAGCTTCTTGATTCCTTCAACGACTTGAAGGTCACCCATCGTGTTGGCAGTACCTCAGTAATACCAAACAAGTTTTGTCAACAAACTTGCCGAGTCACAGACTACTCACGACACGCAGAAGCTCACTCACTCACAATTTCTAAAAGTCCTTTATCATGTAGAAGATCAGTCAAAGCTGTAACCACAGAGCATACTCAGAATTCTTAAAAATCCTATAACTTGAACAGTTCCAGACAGTCCCGCTCTGATACCAATTGTAGAGAATAATACAGCACAAATGGAACATTTTTATTAATACAACAAACATAAAACTTACAACACAAAATTTAGAAACTCTCACTCTTTCTTACTTACAACACAACACTCACAACTCAACTCTCACACATTCTTTGTTGAGCTTATTATTTGCTCAACTCTTTAACACTCTAAACTCTCAACAATTAATCAAATACTTGATCAACTCTTTATTCTTAACTTACTTGCTTGCAAAACTAAATGACGGAAGGGGGTATTTATACTTAGTTTCAACAAACCAAAATCACATAAATAAAATAATGTAAAAATTTATTAACCACACAAATTTATTATACTTATTTTTTTAATTATTAACTTAAAATATCTTACTTAATTTAAAATTTTTAAGAATTAAATTCATAAATATTTGAATTTGTAAATATTTAAATTTAATCTTAAATTTAATATTATAATTAATTTAATTTAATTTAATTTAATATTGTAATTTAAACGTAGAATCGCCACGTGCTGATCGAAAAAGAAATAAAGGCTTATCTGATAAGTAATTATCTGAAACTTCCTCCCCAGAAGGTACGGCCTCCAACATCGAACCGCTTCAATTATTGCCAACATTTCCTGGGAGTAGATAGGCTATGATCTCTTTGCTGGTCCTAAAGCACAACTTAAGTACACAATTGGCCTCCCTTTCTGTGACAAGACAGCGTCTATACCTGTATCCAAAGCATCAGTCTCAATGTCAAACATTTCATAAAAGTTAGGGAGAGCTAATATCGGGGTTGTAGTCATAGCCTCCTCGAGTGCTTGAAAAGCCTTCTTCGCTTTATCATCCTACTTGAACTACCCCTTCTTTAGAAATTGAGTTAAGGGTCCTGTAATAGTACCGTAATGGCACACAAAATTTTGGTAATATCCTATTAAGCCTAAATATTCCCAGAGTTCAGTCACATTACTCGGCTTTGGCCAATTCTTTATTGCCTCAATTTTTCTTTCATCAACTTGCACCTCTTCGCTAGAAATAAAATGTCCGAGATATTCTATCTTGCGTTGACCAAAAGCACACTTGGAGTACTTAAAAAAAAAAAAATTGTTCTTGAAGGATGGTGAAGATCATTCGAATGTGTCAAGGTGTGCTTCCCACGTGCTACTATATATTAAAATATCATAAAAAAACAAGGACATACTTACATAAATATGACTTGAATATTGCGTTCATGGCGACTTGAAAGGTTGAAGGCGCATTGCATAGTCCAAAAGACATAACCAAGTACTCGAAGCAACCATTATGTGTTCTAAATGCCGTTTTGTGCACCTCTGCAGGGTGAACTCGAATTTAATGATAACCTGCGCGCATATCCCACTTGGTAAAATACTTAGCCCCACGTAATTCGTCTATCATATTGTCCACAGTAGGAATGGGAAATTGTTCCTTGATGGTGACTTCATTTAGTGCTCTATAATTCGTACAAAATCACCATGACCCGTCTTTCTTTTTAACCAAAAGAACAGGTGAGGAGAATAGACTGTAGCTTGGTCGAATTATCCCATTTTCCAGCATCTCTGGTACTTGCCACTCGATTTCATTATTTTAGAGTAGGCGTGCGGATAAGGGCGAACATTGACTGCTGCCACTCCTTCTTTTATTGGAATTCTATGGTCCACCATTTTGCAAGGGGGTAATGCCTTTGGCTCTTCAAATAAACCAGTAAAATTCGTTAGAATCTCCTGGATACCGTGTTCTGACTGTTCTTTGCTTCATTTACAATTTGTCTTATTCATGACAATAGAAAAAAGAGTCCCTCCGTAATCCAACTCATTCTCTATTGCCTTAATTGATATTTCCCTAGAACTAGAATCTTTGAGGCCATATAACACCTTGGGTTCTCCATGTCATTTAAATTTTATGGTTAACTTATGCCAATCACATAACACGATTCCTAATTCTTCCAACCATTAAATTCCAAGCATGACATTCATTCCTTGCAAAGGAATTGCAAATAATGTTGCTGCTAAAGAAATCCCTTAAATCTCTATTGGCACCATTTCATATTATTCTTGGCACTAGAGCTGTCCACCATCTGCGATTTTCACATTAAATTTATCAGTATGAACAACAGGTAAATGAAGTTGATGGGCAACTCGTTCACTAATAAAATTATGGCTTAAGCCCCTATCAACCAACACAGTGACAAGATGTTTATTGATGAATGCTTGTAACTTCATAGTACGGGGTCCCCTCCATCTTGAGAAGGCATGAAGGGTGATTTTTGCGTTGGCTTCTTGTTCCCCGTTCATAGCCGTGGTGTCTGAATCAGTGTGACCATTCGGATCTTCCTCTTCATCATTATCTTCTTCAATCAAGAATAGTTGGGGAGTTTTGCACTTATACCCAGGTACAAATTTTTCGTTACAATTAAAACAAAGCCCAATTTCTCTTCTACATTGCATCTCTTCCGTTGTCAAGCGTTTTACAGATGTTCCTCAATTTGATTTGGGAATAATCGTTGTTGTAAGTACTGTTGGCGTAGCAAGTACACATTGGTTTTTTAACTACCGCTCGTCCCACATCCACTCTTCCTTACCACCTCCTCTTTGTTAGTTGATCGTCCTTCATTCGGGCTACTCCTATGGCTTCACATAGCAATTGTGGTCGAGCCATCCTTACCTCATCTGCAATCTCATCTTGTACCCCCCCAAGAAGGTTCCCACAAGCACAGACTATGGTCACCCCACTACTCGATTGGCTAACCTTTCGAATTCACGTTGGTAGTCACGGAGTGATCCAGTTTATTTGACTCTAGACAAAGCCTCATCAAAACACTCGTATCCTGTAGGACCAAAGCGAGTCATAATTTCCCTTTCAAAAAGCTTCCAGGTAATTTCTTTGCCTTCATCTCGTTGGATCTGCCTTAGCCATTGCCACAATTGATTTGCTTCTCCCTCTAAATGAAAAGATGCCAATGCAACCTTTCTCTCCTTGTCCGTCTCTTGGAATTCGAAGTACTGCATCACTCGACTCAGCCACTCTATCGGGTCACCTCCCGAAAATTTTGAGAACTCCATTTTGATGAACCAATGCTGCTGATGATTGCTTTCATCTCGGCTGGGTCCTAGCTGTGACGAATAACCTTGCTCATCTTGGAATGAAGTTGTTATTTCCCTCGAGACCCGCAATTCTGATAGCGAATTTAGAACCTGCCTGAGCTGTCCTTCCATGCCTTGCATCTGCACCCGAGTTTCACCCGTTTCAGTAGTTGACTGTCGCATTAGCTCATACATTTCACGGAGCTCGACCTCTAGCCTGTCAAGCCTTTCCTTGTTGGTTCCCATCACGTAATGTGCTCTGATACCAAGTTGTTAGAGCTCAACAGTTTAGGAAAAAATGAAATACTTTTATATGCAGGAATTCTTAAGACACACAGACTGTTCTTTAATTCAGGTTTGAAGAGGTACCTTTACAAGCTAATAATTTTTTTGTATACTCCTTCCAACATAAAATAACTTTTTTAAGGGAAATATTACAACGGAAATCTCCTAAAATATCTCAACTTTCCTCCCCTACAATCTCTCCATAATCACAAGTCTTCCACAATTTAGAATCTACTACATTGTCCTAAAAATTAGCAACCTCTTTGACGTGGTTTTCCCTTATTCCCGTAAGACTTGGTCTCTCTTCCACGTTCAACATATCCAATTACTTGAGATTGGGTTTTCTAATCCGCTTAGCTTTATCAATAAGGCTTGCCAGTTGTTTGATAGCACAGACAGTCATGGTTTAATTCCACACAAATGTGGCTATAATCTTTCAAACAAATTTTAGATGATGCTGACTTACCAGACATGGAAAAACACTACCCAGGCAAGATGCATGAGGCAGAACTGGTTAGTGAATTATATCCCATATTATGCTGTCCTCTCAAGCTATGTGAAGTTAGGGCAGTTGGAAATGGCAGAGAGAGTTTATAAGGAGATGATTTGGTTTAATGTGAAGCCTGATGTTGTGGTTTATGGTGTATTAATAAATGCTTATGTAGATGTTGGAAGTGTTAAACAACTATAAGTTATTTCAATGCAATGAAAAGCTCTAAATTGTCTAAGAATGTTGAAATATACAACTCCTTGATTAAGCTTTATACTAAAATTGGTTATTTGCGAAAAGCTTGAGAAACTTACAAGATGCTTGAATCGTTGGGAGTCCACTGCAATGTTTATGCTTCAAATTGTATGATTGATCTTTACAATAAATGATTTATGGTTAGACAAGCGAAAAAAGTTGTAAGCACATGAAGAAAAAGATGATGAAAATGAATTTACAATGCTATGACGTTGATCAAGTACAAAAGAAATTGTAGGTTTAAGGAGGCCACTGGGATTGCCATATTGTTTCTAACTGATTTTTCTAAGCTGCAATAACGTGTTTGATTGTCTGCTTTAGATGGTAGATTCAAGGAAGTGGTTGGAACTTTTAAAGACAGGGTGAATACTGCCATTCAATCTGATAATTACATGTTCAAGTCACTTGAGTTCTCCTGCATTAATAAAATCTATGTACTATCAAACCAAAAAATAGTCGATGTTTATCATTTTTTACAATCATTCTTTAGAAGAAGCTATAGCTTGGACCTTGGTGGATTATGGTGTCTTTAGACGGTAGAATTACTTCATATTAAAATGTATTCTAAAAGAAGATTGTTTACAAAAAAATTTAGTTGTTGTATTCTAAAAGAAGATTGTTTACAAAAAAATTTAGTTATAGTGATCTTGAAGGCAAATATATAATTTTGTAAAATTAATATGATGAGATGTGCGGATTGATGAAACTGTATTTTGATAGTTATGGAATTCACCTATCTACTAATATTTAGTTTAATACTGTTTTAATTTAATAGTATTTTAATTTAGTATTGATTACTGCTTGTAAAATTATTTCTAAAATATTAATTTTTTATTTATAAATTTAAAATACTTTCGGTGGGCACTATCAACATACAAATATTGATTTGAAGTTGATAAATATAGAATTGTTATAAATTTGGTCAAAAATACAATATGGATGTTATTGTAATACATTATGAATGTTATTGTTATAATATATTGATTTTTTTTTAATATATTAAAAAAATACAAAATGCAAAAAAAAAAAAAAAAATTGGATAGACCTTTTTGTGACGGATATACTTTGCTGTCACAAAAAATACAATTTGCAATTTGCAAAACTTTATGATGCCCACGTTTACGCCGTTGCAAAGGACCGATTTTCCTGTAGTGGTATTATCCAAAAGAATTATCTGATAGAGGTTCTACAGTACTTAAAGTTAAGTTGATGATTGAATTTATTGTTCTGTTTATAGTCATATTGTTGGATATATTTATTTTAAAAATTATTTATTTATATAGTAAAATATATATTGTCAAATATTTTTAAGATAGAAATCATCAACAAGCATGATAAAAATTACACACACACATATAGAATAAAAAAATTTGACCTTGACCATAATAAAGACATACTAAAAAGTATTATCTTAAAGTTAAATAATCTTCTCATCGTGCAAGTAGTGATGGATTTACATGACTCCAAGATTCAATTTTATGGTCTTAGCTACTCTCAATAAGCACGATCACTATTACATCATATCAAGTCTCCATTATCACAGTGCTAAAAAATACAATATATATAACATATTATCTAAAATTCTATACATGGATTACTTCTCTTTTTTCTTTTCTTTTCTTTTCTTCACTCTCACTCACTAACCACTAATAAAAAAGGGTTAGGACCCTTTATGTAGTGATAGGTAGTCTATCTATTAATTTTGATATTTAATAAGTATAATTTAATACATTGTAACTCTTTTAAAAATTTAATATATAAAACTCCCAAATAGTAGTAATGTATAAATGTTATAACTGTCACACATTTAACTTGGTATATCACACACTTAACCTAGTTTTAATTGCTAATCTAAAATATTATAACTACTATATATTGATGATAATTTATTATTTATAACTTACAATACACAATTTATATTTAAAATATGTAATTTAGAAATATTAAAGGTTTTTAAAACCTTTTCTCCAACCATCTCTCGTATAATATTTGAAAACCTTTTATATATACATATGAATTTTAATATATAAGAAAATATAATGCATAATTAATAACAAAAGATATATAGGAGCAACGTTCTACTATGTAGTAGGTATAAGTGTCTCTTGCACTTGAACTTATACTTGGTGTTATAGAATTTATTTAAGAAATCTAAGTGAACTGTGTCTTGAACTCGACCCTTTGACTAAACTTCAACTAAAACACATATAATAGTGACGAAGACTTAGTTTTATGGGTTAGTGCATTAATGACCTTGCACTCTATCTTGATTATAATGAGATCTTTAGAGAACAATCCTATTCTAATAGTCGCAGTACTAGGACTACTCTCATATAGGTGAGTCATCCAAGGACATAAATGACTAATATCTTTAAAGAGTATGCTTGTCTTGGACTCATTCAAGGTAAATACCCTCCTAAACGTCATACAAAATTAGGACTTTTTACATAAGGATGAGTGAAAGCATATCAATTATAGGATATATTCAAAAAATAAGTGTTGAATAATTCATGTAGTATTGATTGTTCCTACCCATTGAATCTCTTTCATGGGATTGTCAATCACAAATATTTAGTTACTTTCATAGTTGGCTCCTTTATGGGTTTAAGCACACCTCCCTCAAACGATTTTAAATTTTTTTTTCTCAAACGTATTGTATTTATGGTTTTTTTTAAAAATATTTTATTTATCAAATTTTTTATATAGTTCCCATTTTATATATGGTATATTAAAAAATTCTTCAACCGGTTGCATAGATTTAATTTGAATTGGTCTTAAAAATTTTGTCTTTAAACTTTCTAAATTTCAAACAAAATTTCTTCCTCGAAGAAAAGTATTAGTATATACCAACAATAAAATATGTGAAATATATATCACAAAATAAAGTTAAAAAAAATTAAAGAAGTTCTCAACATTAAGAGTTCTTTAAAAAGAAAACCTTTTTTTTATTATTTATTACACATGTTTATTAATTAATGTATTTGAATTCCTCATATTTCACAGATTTTTTAAAAATTACAAATAATTAAAGTTGAAACATATAGTCTCAACACCAAATATAAAACTAAATATATTTATAATATGCACATATATTTTATATTTTTTAGGTAATGCATTAATACAATGCATATTAGATTGACCAAAAATTCAAACTGATCCATTAAAAAAATACTATTAATAAATAAGTAAGCACCAAGCCAAAGTAAGTATTTAAAATACTAACGTTGTTATGAATGCGACATGACATCCACAGAAGCTATGCAACTGCTAATATATGGTCTTGTAAAACTTATAGTATAATCATCATCATTTAAAACTTATAGACAATAGAATGAACACATACTAATAAATTATCCAATAACTTAATATATAAATAGTTGAAAAATAACCTCTTATACAACCTACATAAATATTGTAAAAATATCATCTATATCCCCAAAAATAAAAAACAACAATCACTTATGGCTTTTAATTAAATAGGAATATTCACGTTTATAATGAAAATTGAACATAATAATTTTCTTAAAGAAAAAAAAATTAATAATTCCCCTTCACTTAAAGTGTGATTGATTAGCGTATGATCAATTACTTGAACTAATATTCTAAAAAATATTATTACTCACCTTTGAAACTTTTGAACATTCAAAATATTTTATAAAATATTCAAAATCAAATTAATTATAGCAATTTAATTGATACAATATTATATTATTAATGACAATAATAAGAAGAAAAATAATAATAATTTAATCAATTACATAACATATTTAAATCATCAAGGATGACACACAAAAATATATAAATTAATTGGCAAGAAGATATATTATATACTTATATATCTTAAGAAACGATATATATAATAAACTTAAAAAACAAATTGAGTGACCTTAACCCTCTCCTTTGGAAGAATTTTATTCAATGACAAAAAGTTCTTTACTAATAAAACAATCCATCTACTATTATAAAAACTATTACATGCCAATGGATAGATTATGGTGTATATATATAATAACATCTTGTAACGCACCCAAATTAAGGGTGGTATTTGTGTAAATGAAATGTAGTCATCTCGTGTTAATATATGGTATAAACAATTTTTTATCTTCGTAAATGATTCATTTATGTAAATAAATTAGGCACTTAAACAAATATTCGATTCATTTAATATTTGAATTATATAACACGAAATGATTAGACACGTTTAAATAAATGGATCAAATTCAATTCGCTTATACAATTATACATAATTCAATTCATTTACGATTATATTCATTTAAATGAATAATAACACCAATTCGATTCATTTACACGAAATATTTGATTTATTTAATATGATTAAATATTTTAAGTCATGATTAATAAAATTTAAAATTATATCAAAAATTAAGTATTTATGCATCTAATAATAAAATTATTCTAAAACACAATTAAAAAAATAAAATTTATTATATAGAATAGTTTATGAGTAGAAGTAAGAAGTTATAATTAGGGTTTAATTTCAAATTATATTAGTTTTTTACTTTTATAATTGAGTTCAAATCTTAAATGAATAAATATAAATTTATTTTTATATGAATCGCGAATTAATTCATTTAGTTCAATAGTAAGTTAAATAGTAAAGTATCTTAAGCAAATTTGTGAATCGTAAAGCTCAAACATATATTTGACACTATTAATAAATAAGTAATATGAATTCGACCTACTTATTAATCGTGTCAATTAACCTTTACCCATATACACTTAAAGCATGTGAAATAATCGTGTCTAACCCATTGTACGACCCTTAACCCAAATATAATATATTAATTAAATAATCATCATTTACTTATCTTTCATAATAGTAGTCTAGATTTATAATGATTCAAATACAATATATAATAAAAACCACTATCATTGTGTACAGACCATGGTAAATTAACCGAGTCAACAAAAACTTCACAAGTCCTATTCGAGAAGGTCTTAGAATAATATTTATAAAACACATGAAGAACTTAATAAAATTTAAAAAGTCCAACAATAAACACAATATAGAGTTAAAACTAGAGAGCTATGTATTTATCTTATATCAATTGATATGAATACATCATTATTAAATAAATGGTATGAACGTATTTTTCATGTTATATGTTTCTAATGATATACTAAATTTAGAATATACTTGAATATAAAATAATAACACTAAAAAAATTAAATCCACAAAGAATATAACTACCATTAAACACTAAAAAGTATTTGGCTTTAGATTATTGGGTATATTTATTTTAAGAATTATCAATTATATATTAAAACATATATCGTCAAATATTTGTAAGATAGAAATCATCAACAAGCATAATATAAAATTACATATATATAAAGTAAGAAAATCTAGCATTAAGTATATTGGAGATATGCTAAAAGCATTGTCCTAAAATCAAATAGTCATTCCCTCATGCGAGTAACAACGGATCTATATAGCTTCAAGATTCAACCCTATGCTTGTAGCTGCTCTCCTCGATAAGCATGATCACCATTAGATCATATCAAGTCTCTATTGTCATAATTGTTAAAAAAATAAAATATATAAAATATATGATCTAAAATTCTATATATAGATCACATCTTTTTCTTTTCTTTTCTTAGCATCCTTCATACAGTGATAGGTAGTCTATATATTAATTTTAATATTTAATAAGAATAATTTAATACATTGTAACTCTCTAAAAATTTAATATATAAAACTCCCAAATAGTAATAATATATAAATATGTTATAAATATCACATATTTAACCTAGTTTTAATAGGTAATATAAAATATTATAACAACTATATAATGATGATGATTTATTATTAATAACTTATAATACACAATTTATATTTAAAATATGTAACTTATGAAATATTAAAAGGTAATTTATAAATTTTTTCTCCAACTGTGTCAATATGCCATTGCAAGCTAAGTGTGCCATCAAAAACACCTAGCTTGTCTCTAGTAAGAATAAACATAATACAAGTGAGCGGCTTCGTTAAAAATCAGCGAGCTGATTACCAAAATGAATATAAGAAACAGAAAGAAGACCATGGGCAATAGCTTCCTGAACTAAATGAAAATCAACAACAATAAGTAGCCCTGATATCACAGTATAAAATAGGTTTAAGGCAAGAGACATCTAGTTCACGAACTAAGTTACGAACACAAAACACCTCACAAATAGTGGTAGCAATAGCATGAAATTCAGCCTTAGTGGAAGAACAAGCAATGGTATGGTATTTTTTAGAAGACTAAGAAATAGGATTGCCTCTAAAATATAAAAAAGTAGGCACTTGTGGAAGTACAATCATCACGATTACTACCCAAATCAGAGTTAGAAAAGGCTACCAACTGAGTCGAGGCAGAATGTCGCAGATGTAAGCCATGAAAATAAGAGCCCTCGAGGTAGGGAGTACACATTTAGTAGCTTGCCAATGCAACTCAGAAGGTTGATGCATGAACTGAGATAACTGGTTTATAATAAATGATATATCAAGTTGAGTCAATGTTAGATATTGTAGGGAACCAATGAGTTTGCGATATAAAGTAGGATCCATGGGGGCAGCTCCATCATGTAATTTAAGATAGGCAATATAGGAATATAGAGTTGAAATAGGATTTGTAGTGGCTATACTAAAGGTGGAAATAAGTGAGTGTTGAGCGTTGTTGTGTTGGGAATTTGTTTCTCATTTTTTAGACTTTTTTTATTTGTCTCTCACTTGCTTTAGCATTTTTTAATATGACTCTCACACATTTAGGGTAAACTTAAGACATTCTAAAGCCTATATAAAGACTGTTAATTAGCTTGTAAATATATCTTTGTGATCAAGAAGAGATCTTAGTGATCATTGAAGAAATCTTTGTGATTAAACCTTTTTTGTGATTCTTTGTGACAGAAAATTCTTAGAGTGCAAGAGAAAGAGTTTTCTTTGTGATCTTTCTTGTAAAATGTATACTTTGTGAGTGCCTTGTGATTCAATAATAAGAATGAGTGATCTTGATCCGCCGTGGATGTAGGCAAGTTGTCGAACCACGTAAATTTTATGTGTTCTTCTTCTACCCTTTCTTTCTTCAATTCCTTAATAACTTGTTATGTATTATTTGCTTGGGTGATATTGCTTATTTGTGTGCTTTTGCTTGAACAAACTAGTATTAGAGCTTGGTTTTCTAAGCAGACATGGCCACACCCAAGTATGAAGTAGAGAATTTCAATGGTATGAATGACTTTAATCTGTGGACGATGAAGATAAAGGCGTTATTGGTGAGCTAAAGGCTAGGCTCGGCATTAAGGAGACTGCAGCTCTATCTAGTGATGAAAAGAAGACACTAGAGTCATCTAAAGCCGAAGCAGAAATAAGAGACATTCAAGAAAAAGCTCATAGCACAATCGTTCTGTCATTAAGCGATGAAGTACTAAAGGAAGTAGCAGGTGAGATGACGGCAATAGGTTTTTGGAAGAAGCTTGATTCGCTTTATATGTGAAAATCGTTGGCTAAAAAATTGTATATAAAGAAGAAGTTGTATCAACTAGCCATGTCAGAGGGGATGCCGATGAAAGATCATATAGACGTCTTCAATAAAATCATCCTTGATCTTGAGTCTATCAACATCAAGATAGAAGATGAAGATAGAGCAATTATCCTCCTGAGTTCACTCCCCAAGAGTTATGAGAGCTTTGTTGATACGCTACTTTACGGCAGAGAGAGTTTAACGATGAGTGATGTAAAGCAAAAAGTTACTAGGGAAGCAGATCGAGGGCAATGCAGAAAGTTTACCTGTAAGAGGAAGGCCCTCATATAGAGATGGAAGAAAAAAGGACTCAAGATTGAAGTCTAGAACTTTTAGGAAGTGCTATTGCTGCAAGAAAGAGAGACACTTCATAAAGGACTGTCATGAGAAGAGAGCACAAGACAAGAAGAATGCGGATGCTGAGCTTACCTATGATGATAGTTATGACAGTGTAAAGACACTCGTCACTACTGATGGTAAGAATTCTGAACAATGGGTTCTTGATTCTGATTGTACTTTTCACATATGCCCCAACATGTCTTGGTTTGTAAATTTTCAGCCTAATAGTGGTGACAAAGTATTAATGAGTAATGATGTTGCATGTCAGATGATGGGAATTGGTAGTGTTAAACTTTGGCTGCATGATGGGCGAGTGAGAAAGTTGACAGATGTTAGGTATGTTCTTGACCTCAAGATAAACTTAATCTCACTAGGGACTTTAGACCAAAATGAGTGTTCCATCGGGATCGACGGAGGGGTTTTGAGACTATTGAAAGGTTTCATGGTGGTGATAAGAGGAGAGACGCATAAAAGCGTTTATGTGCTGAAGGGTGAAGTCGTGAGTGGTTCTGTATTATTCTCTGTAGATGATGAGAATATGCAATCCAAGTTGTGGCATCTTAGACTAGCACACCTAGACGAGAGAAACCTAAAAGAGTTATTTAGTCAAAAGGCATTTGGTGAGGATAAATTTCAGCCTTTGGAGTTTTGTAAGCATTGTATGCTTGAGAAAGCACATAGGGTGAGGTTTAGTACCGATGAGTATAAGACAAAAGGGACTTTTGACTACATACGCTCAGATCTTTGGGGGCGTTTGATGTATTCAAGACTTAGAAGGCTTTTTTTTAGAATCAGATTGGCAAAAGAGTGAAGAGGCTGAGAACTGACAATGGTCTAGAGATTTGTAATAAAGAGTTTGATGGGTTTTGTGCTAAGCATGAGATTACAAGGTATAGAATGGTAAGATCAACACCACAATAGAATGGGGGTAGTTGAGAGAATAAATAGGACCCTACTTGAAAGGGTTAGATACATGCTTACCAATACGAATATGTCCAAGGTATTTTAGGGAGAAGCTGTAGTGACTGCAACTTACTTAATTAATAGAAGTCCCTCCTCAATAATTAACTTCAAAACGCCAGAAGAGAAATGGTCTGAAAATCCTCCTAAGTATGACTACCTTATAATATTTGGCTGCCATTTCTTTATACATATTGAGGAGGAAAAGTTGAAACTTAGAACTATCAAATAGGTATTCATAGGATATCCCAAAGAAGTGAAAGGATATAAGGTATGGTGTAAAACCTTAACACCACTAAAGAGTATCATAAGCCATGATATGATGCTTGATGAGACAAAAATGCTGAAAACCTCCCAAGAAAATGGGAAAGAAGAACTTGTGTCCAATGAAGACTCAGCACTCGAGTCAATAAAAGTTGAAGTGGAGCCTGAAAGTGGATCTAATATGCCCTTAGATCAACACTTTAACAATTAGATCCTTAAAGAAGAACCAAAAACACCGACGAGCTCCTCTAAGACCACCCGAGGAAAGATTAGAACTTTTGAGATTGAACTTAACGAGTACTAGCTAGTCAGAGATAGGCTAAAGAGAACGATTAACCCACTAGTCAGGTATGTACAAGCATATTTAGTGGCTCATGCTTTTAATTCTGGTTACATTCTTGAGTATGAAAAGCATAAGACATATGGTGAGGCTATGAAGAGTGAAAATAATAAAGAATGGCAGCAGGCCATGAAAGAAGGGATTAGTTCTCTTAAAAAGAACAATACCTGAAAGTTGGTGGACAGACCTAAAAAAAAACTAGTAGGGTGCAAGTGGGTGTATAAGGTGAAGGGGGGATACCGGGGATAAAGCCTACAAGATTCAAGGCTAGGCTAGTTGCACAAGGTTTTACTCAGAGAGAAAGAGTTAATTTTCATGAGATATTCTCTCCAGTCATCAAGCGCACATTTATTAGAACTTTATTAGCCATGTGTGCAAACCTTGATTTACATCTAGAACGGATGGATGTAAAGATAGCTTTTCTGCATAGAGAGCTTGAAGAGACAATATACATGGCACAACCGCAATGGTTCAAAGATCCTGAGAAAGAAGATCATGCTTGTTTGCTAAAGAAGTCATTATATGCATTAAAGAAATCACCTAAACAGTGGTATAAGATATTTGATGAGTTTATGATAGCTTGTGGCTTTAGTAGGAACAAGTATGACGGATGCGTGTACTTCAAGAACATAAGTTATAGGATGATGTATTTACTTCTATATGTCGATGATATGTTGATCGCATGTAAGAATATAGAAGAAATACATAAGCTCAAGAAGTAGTTGAGTGGTGAGTTTGAGATGAAGGATTTGAGAGCAGTAAAGAGAATTTTGGGTATAAATATTGTGAGGGAAAGAAGAGATGTTATCCTTCTGTCCCAACAGTGATATATACTCAAAATTATAGAGAAGTTTGGTATGTCCAATGCAAAGGCTGTCTCTACTCCTTTAACCATGCATTTCAGACTTTCAGCAGCACAGTCGCCGACATCCAAAGATGAAAAACTGCAGATGAGTAAAGTACTGTATGCAAGCGTTGTAGGGAGTATCATGTATGTAATGGTTTGCACAAGACTAAACATAACACAGGCTGTGAGTGTGGTGAGTAGATACATGCCAAACTCGGGTAAGGATCACTGGCTTGTAGTGATGTGAATTCTAAGATATCTAAATGGGACGTCAAATTACGAGTTGATGTATAAGAGGGATGAGGATAACAGTGAAATGGTAAAAGGGTACATAGACTCAGATTATAGAGGTGATCTAGACAAAAGAATATCGTTGACGGGCTACGTATTCACAATGTTTGGGTGTAGTGTATGTTGGAGATCAGTTCTACAACATGTGGCTGCACTATCTACCACAGAGGCGGAGTACATAGCTATTGGTGAAGCTATCAAGGAGGCCGTATGGTTGAAAGGCATATACGTAGAGGTATTGACTAGTGAAGATGTAAACACCAGTGTATATTATGATAGCCAGAGTGCCATACACCTAAGCAAGCATCAAGTGTTCCACGAGAGGTTGAAACACATTGATGTAAGGCTCCATTATCTTCGAGAGATTGTCCAAAGTGGTAAAGTTAGTCTAAAGAAGATAACGTCGTCTGAAAAACCTACTGACATGTTGACTAAGACACTGCATTTAGTTAAGTTCATCCTATGCAAGGACTTAACCGGAGTCACTACTTTATGAGCGTAACTGAAGATGCGAAAATAAGAGATCGAGTTTCTTTGTAGATGATTTTGAATCAAGGAGGGGATTTGTAAGAATATTGATAAAAAATCATCGATATATAATTTGGAGATCAAGCCAAATACATAGAGTGCACGAGGATAAAAAATAAACTCAAAAGAAGACAAAAGATAAAGGGGTAGTGCCTAGGCATGGATGCTGCGGCAGCCAGAATAGAACTTGAGCGCCGTGGCTCTAGGTGACGAGCGCTGTGGTGCTAGGTGACGAGCGTCGTAGTGCTAGGTGATGAGTGCCGCGGCGCACCAGCACTGTGGCGGTGAGTGCTGAGTGTGGAAATTTGTTTCTCATTTTTTAGACTTCCTTATTCGTCTCTTACTTGCTTCAGCACTCTCTAATACAACTCCTACACATTTAGAGTAAACCTAAAACATCCTAAAGCCTATATAAAGGCTGTTAATTGGCTTGTAAACACATCGTTTTGATCAAGAAAGAAATCTTAGTGATTATTGAAGAAATCGTTGTGATTAAACCTTTTTTGTGAGAGAAAATTCATAGAGTGCAAGAGAGAGTTTTCTTTGTGATCTTTCTTGTAAAAGGCATACTTTGTGAGTGCCTTATGATTCAATAATAAGAGTGAGTGATCTTGATCCGCCTTGGACGTAGGCAAGTTGTTGAACCATGTAAATTTTATGTGTTCTTCTTCTACCATTTCTCTCTTTAATTCCTTAATAATTTATTCTGCATTATTTGCTTGGGTGATATTGCTTGTTTATGTGCCTCAACTTTAACAATTATTGTGTCATCCATATAAGCTAGAAGAAAGATTTGAACACTAGAACAATGGATAAATAAGGAAGCATCAGAGCAGCTTTGTTGAAAAGCAAAAGAAACAAAACATTTTTAGCTCTATAACCGAAGCACGAGGTGTATGCTTTAAGCCATAAAGAGATTTAGGCAACCTGCACACAATAGTAGGTTGGTTAGAGTCAAAAAGGCCAAAAGGTTATTTTATATATACGTCCCTCTGAAGTTGGCTATGAAGAAACACATTGTTGGCATCAAATTGATGTAAAGACTAACCTCACACAAGAGCTAAGCACAAGACAAGATGTATTGTAGTAGGCTCAACGACATAAATAAACGTCTCATGAAAATCAACACTAGGGCATTGATGAAAACCCTTAGCTATAAGGCGAGCCTTATAACAATCAACACTACCATCAGGTTTGTGCTTGATACGAAAAACCTACTTACTGCCAACAAGATTCTGATAAGGAGACAATGGAATAAGATCCTAAGTGTGGTTGGTAAGAAGGGCATTAAACTCAGAGGCTATAGCAAGGCACCAGTGAGGATTTTGTAAGGCGTGAGTAATGGTATAAGGTTCAAATGAAGAATAGAGAATTTGTTTGCTAGAAGTGGGAAATTGTTTGGGCTTGAAAAAATTATTTTAAGATCGAGTTGTCATATATATATAGGAACCAAAAGGTTGGTAGAAGAAGGGGATGATAGACGCAATGGTGGATTGTTTAAGGGTAAGAGATTAATGATCGAAACCTGGTGAGGTGAAGATGGTGGAGAGGCAATTGGAGATAGTGTAAGAACTAATCAAGGGATTAAGAAGTGACTGTTCAACAATTTCATGTAAAGAATAAACTTGTGAAAAAAAAGAGTAAAGAGATAGATTGTTGAGGTACATTATAATATAATGTGAGGCAATTATGTCAACCAACCAGTGTAGAGAATTTGATAAAGAGACTGTGATTGTATATGTCATGGTTTTATGTGTCATAGGAGGTTCCCATTGAGAGGTACTGGTGTGGTGTGCCATAGAAGATTATCTATAACTAATAAATGTAGGACAATCTTCAGTATAATGTGACATTTTTCTGCATAAAATTGTCAAAACCCTTTGTAGCCTGAGTTTTTTTCTTCATTGTTGATTATTATGAGCACCTTAATTGTTATTTTGAGGTACCAACTGACTATTTTATGAAGAAATATGCTAAGATTAAATTTACAAAAGTAACGATTATTATTGCCTTGCTTGTTATTGGAAGAGTTCTTTTTGTTGAAGTTGGTGCTTACGTGCCATTCTAATATTGCATGAATATTAAATTATGTAATATTTATACAATATACATTTTAATAAAATCGTTAATATCAAACTTATATGGTACAATGCTTGTAACATTACAGACATTGTATGATCTGAATGATTTTAGATCTAGTCTAAAAGAGTTTAGATAAGAGTTAAGAGTTAAGAGTTAAGAGTTAGCAACATTGACAATTAAAACTACTAGGAATTAGCAAGTTATAAAAATCAGTACAATCTAAGGAGTTTGAGCTTTGTTTGTAACGGAACAAAGACTTGAAGGTATACTAGAATGACATAGTTGCAATAGTTGCAATCAGGTGCTAGAAAATGTCATTATGCAAGTATGTTCTCAAACACTATATTCCTGATCTATTTTTATCGTTGCAGGTCTGTCGGTGAATCTCTTTTATATAGATCAGTGTATGTCTATATCTGTAGGGTACAGATGGTTGTGCCTAGCTGACCATGAGCTTAGAGCTCATATAAGCATACTGGTATTCAATTAGGATTGGATACTAAACAGACTCACGAGAACCTCTAATAGACATCCCATAAAGCCGTCAATTGAGGGTCTTCTCAAGTTGAGTAATATTTGTAATCCTTTGACCTGAGCTCCACGGTGGGCTTGTGAGTGATCCACCATGTTTTGGTTCTACGCATGTCAGAGATCTTTCATAGTTTGACCGTTGGGTATGATCCGATACTCATGGAGTCTGGTGTACGTAAATATGGGATCCGTCAGCTCATATAGGTAAGTTATATATCTTGATGCTCCAAGAATTATATTTCATAAAGTCTTTTGGTCAAATGCATGCCCCAGAAAAAAGTTTTCCATAGGGTTAAACAATATCGCAAAGAAGTTTGCAAATATTATTTTTCAAAATACAAATCTGGAGATAAGTTCATGGATGAGCATATGCGAATTTGACGGTGTTGATCTATATCCTCGCTCTTCTAGGATATAGGTGATGGAGGGACTAAATGTATGCACTATAATCTTAACTTGTATAGTCTAATGCGCAGATTTGCAATGTTTGGGACATGTGCATGAGGTACTTATCACGAACTCATAGAATAGTTCAATTTGACAAACTGGTTGTGGATCTAGAGAGTCTCATAATATAAAGTATACTCGTTGTACACTGGGGCAACGTATGGATTGAATTATTCAGTCTAGTAATATCCAACATGACCACGAGATGCACGCGTATTTGTATTTAAGTGTTAAAATATATTAATTAATTAACAATTATTGTTTACTTATTGTATAATCACACGTGGTGTATTGTAGGCCTTTGGTTGAGTTTACCCAAGTGTGTGGTATAGTGAGACTCACTAAGGAGTATATTTGGTAATCATATAAAAAAGAAAAAAAAATTATAATTTCACATATTAATTATTTAATTATTAAATAATCAAGATATTTTTTATTATATAATATAATATTATATGTTATAATATTTATATATATATATATACTTGGTGGCCAAGTATATATATAATTATATTATATTATGCATAAATATATGTGTGTGAAATGGAGACCAAAAAAAAAAGGTGAGAAGCAAAAGTGAATTATTTTCGTTGTTTTTGAAATAACATGGCTAGTCATGTTGAATGAAAAGAGAAGTTTTTGGTTATTTTGTTCTAATTATTAGAAATAAAGGAAAAACGAAAGTAATTCATCTTCTTATATTTTTCTTCAATTTGCTAGCCATATTACAAGCACTTAATCAATTGATTTTATTGTTCAAATGTTGAATTAGAACAAAATCATTGATTGTTTGGTAATGAATAAATAGATTAAGAGTTAATCTAAATGGTTTAAATATTAAACCAGTGTTGGAAATAAAGCTGTTATTCTAGCGACTCAAACCCATACCGTTGAGTCTTAGAATTGCCAATGTGTCCATTTCAAGGCTTGCAAAGTGATAATTCTCAATTTTAATATTAATGTTATTAATATTTTTTTATTCTTTATTGTACTATGACAAAAAAATATTGTGTTCATTACTTAAAAAAATTAGATTTTCAGCTTCCGCTGTGTATATATTTATATATAAGATGCATGAATTATATATACGTGAAATTTTATGTAATGAAAATAAACCAGGTGTATACACACATCCAATAAATTTTGTTATGAACTGAAATATTCAACATCTGACACTTTTGATATTGGTTGTTTGTAGCATCTGTTATAATTGTTAAAGTTGTTAAATGTTGTTCATCTCTCTTCAAAGTAGCTTCAAAGTCCATGAGTTTATCATAAAACTCTTTAAAGCTTATTGATCTTTCTTTAGACTTCATTGCAACAATTGTTTTTTCTTTTTGTAAATTTAAGTCCAATTTTGACCTAAGCCTCCTTGGATGATGAGGCACTTGCAATAAAAAGTGCAGCCCTCTCGGATGTAGAGACAAGAATAAAATTAAAAAATTGTTAAGAATAATACCCTAAAAACATGTAATTGTATAAGTTTTATGAAATAAATAAAATTGTAATTTTATACTTAAAAAGTGTTTATAATGTTATAACATAAATATCAAAACATCTTAGGCTTATTTTTGTGACCATAACTTTAGTATATAATTATTATATATAAGAGGATTAAGGTTATAGATAATAAATTGAAAAAGTTCGTAATAAATTAATTAAAGTTTAGGATCTTTAATTAAATATTATTAGTGCGGTCCATAAACATTGAGAGTGTATTGATTTTATCTATATAACTAATGTAATGACATTATATAGAATTTGACCAAACGTAATTTGAATTCTTATGTAAAATACTTATTATTAAGAATTTAAATAACATTAACTAATGATCATATGCAGATCAACCTTAATCCTGAGTGATCATAAATTTTTATTTGTATCACTATGTCATTTTAAATACTTGTTAAAATTTGTTTGTAGAATAGGCTAAAACTTGTATGTTGGTGGTGCAATGGGATTAGCGGCTGGGAATGTGATTTATAGATATAAAATTTATTCTTTCTTAACGAAAATTAGAAAAAATGTTCTCTTAAGTATTAATTTTGGAACTGAACGATTAAAACGCTCAATTTGTAATAGGGTTATAAATTAATTGTTCACTGGTGAATTAATGATACTTATGGATAAAAAGTAACTAAAGATGTGAATAGTAATTTGACCTAACTCTAATTATAAATAATCTATAGAGGGTTGAATTGCATGAAATGATTATATCAATAAATTGTTATAAGATCTCTAAGTAAAATATTTCTACAATTTCAAGAGTACAATTCTATATTTTTAGCGAAATAATACTAGAATTAATAAATTAGATTAATTAATTAAAAATTTTAATTAATCATCTAAAATTTATTGAAACTTGAAATTATAAACCCATAGGTTCTCAACACCATCTTTTGAGTTATTATAATGAATAATTAAAGAAAAAGATTATGTAATTGCACAATAGTTGTGTCTTAATTATAAATTAATTAATTGAGAATTAATTAATTTTAAAGATAATATGTTATCCAAAATATAATATTTAATTTTAGAAATGAAATAAATAAAATCTCATGGATGATTTTGAAATCATTAAAGAGATTTTATCTCTCCTTTGTATCTTTCCTTATAAAGAGGAAGGATTATCTCTTCTAGGCTTTCCTTTTATGAAAGATTAATTTTAAAAATTAATTTTTAGAGATTTTTAGAAATTAAATAATTTGAAAGTTGTATAACACCCAAATTTAGTGTGTTACATGTTATACCAAAGAAAACAATCTCTATTTGGTTCACGTTTCATCTCCCTAAAATTAGAGAGATATTTATTTAATTTTTAATTAATAAATACTATTAATTAAAATTATTCAATTAAAAATAAAAAGAGTTTTTTAATTGGAGTATTATAAAAGGAAGAGAAAGGCAAAGAGAGGGGAGAGACACATGTGAAACAACATAAAAATACAATACATAAATTCCCGTGATTGAAAATTGGAAGCCTACTCTTTCATTCACGATTATAACAAAGACTTAGTTTAGAATCTTTTGGTATAAGAAAATTAAATGTGGATTCAAGGTATGTTTCTTGATTCTTATTTTTTAAAGCATTAAGTCTATATATTCATAAGAACCTTAAATAAAAAAAAGTTTTTGTCTGATAAAAATAAGAATGAAAAAATTATTGTGTTTTATTCCACTGCGTTAAGAATGGAGTAATCCCAACAAAAACTTACCCTGATGAAGCCAATGTTGATAAATAAGATTAAGTGAGGAAGTTTTTCTATCATCAATTGAGATGGTTTCTTCAAGACGAAGATAGGAACCATTAATATATTTTAGAAGATTGTAACTAAATGCTGAAGACAAAAATTGAGATCTCCATGAGAAATAATTGTCATGCGACAATTTTAAAGGTAATTGAGCAGCTGTATTTATAGAAATATACTCTCCAAGTTGGTTGCTGAATTGAAAAAGAAGAAGCAACCATTGTTAAAGAAGAGTTAGCTGATGCAATTGATGCAGTTGCTGAAACTGATCTAGTAGGCCACCAAAGTAAGGCCAAGTCAGCAGTGCCGAGTAAGTTAACTACAACTCGTCAGCAACAGTCCAGCTCAGAGTAGAAGTTAAAATACAAGTCTAAAGACTTATGTAATTGATGTTATATTGTTATCATAAGTTACACGATAAAATGATTAAGATACTAGACTAGATAATATATATTTGCTAAGTTATCCTATCCTTTGAACTGTATATATAAGCTTGTACATGTTTCATCAAGATATATAGAAACACTAGAACTTATTGAAATCCTACAAAAGATCAAATTCTTTCTTGGTATCAAAGCATTCAAAATCCTTCCCTCGACACAAATTAATGGCTAATCAAGAAATTTCAGCCACCTCAAATCTTGACACTTCAGCAACATCTGTAAAAGTCTCTGGTCAATCAGGGATAATCTCATTACAGAATAACTTCTCCATTATAAAACTTGATAGACAAAACTATCTAATTTGAAAATCTCAAATACTACCAGCAATTTGTGGGTATGATCTTGAAGGGTTCATTAATGGAACCAAGAAAAGGCCTGACTGAATTCTAATTATAGTAGACCAAGAAGATAATATTACAACCATGCCAAATTCATAATATCACTCCTGGATGAAACAAGACCAGTTACTGCTAAACTGGTTACTTTCTACAATGACAAAAAGTATCTTGGCACAGTAATTAACTGTGCAACATCTTGTGAACTTTGGTCAACAATTGAGAAGCTATTCTCATCATAATCAAAAGCTAGAGTGTTGCAGTTAAGTATGCAATTACAAACCACCAAGAAAGGGGGTCAGTCTTCCAGTGAATATTTCACTAAAATAAAGACCATCTTAGATTATCAAGGAGCCTCAGGTAATCTAGTGAGTAATGATGACCTTATCCTCTACATCCTGGCTAGCTTTGGTGATGATTTTGATTCTATAGTTATCAATATCACATCAAGAACTGAGTTGCTATTTCTACAAGAAGTATATACTTTACTACTAAATCAAGAAAGCAGAATAAATCAAATGACTTGTCTCACCAATACAGATGCATAATATGCAATACAGAGTAACACGTCTGTATACTATACATACACCAACTCAACTCAAAAAGGCAACAATGCAAGAAGAGGAAGTTATTTCAATCGTGGTAGAGGAAGAGGCAGACATCAAGGTGGTAGAAGCAACAATTACCAGTCAAACATAAATCACAGTAACAGCAGTAACAAATAAGCAGTCTTCTAAATATGTGGGAAGAAATGACGCACAGCAACAAGTTGTTGGTACAGATTTGATGACAACTACAAAAGGTTGAACAATAACTAAAATTGCAGTCACATAGCAACAACAGCCTATTTGGTAGCCTCAGACATTCCATCAGAACAAAATTGGTACATAGACAATGGTGCAACCAACCACTTAACTAATGATATTAGCATACTCAACAGCAATAGACGTAAGTTCAGAGGCTCTGAGAAGGTGACAGTTGAAAATGGTAATAAGTTAAGTATCTCTCATACAGGCTCTTTCATTTTACCTACCACATATACACACAAACACTTAACACTAAAAAATGTTCTATTTGTTCCAAGCATTAAAAAGAAATTGCTTAGTGTATCAAAATTAGTTGCTGACAATGCTGTATTATTGAATTTCACAAAAATCTTTGTCAAATTAAGGATAAGAAACAGGGAGCAGTGCTGCTGGAAGGTGTTGTTGACAATGGACTCTATCATTTAACAACTTCAGGGAACTCGTTGTCCTCTAAGGTGTATGGCAATCTATCTCTCTTCTCAGTAGAAGTGAATAAGAAAAGAAATTTCAAAGAAGAGTGAGAGTTAAAGTCTCTATTAAGTCTTAGGAATAAGAACATAAGTAAAAAAGACTTACTTCATTTCAGATTAGGTCATCCCAATGTCAATGTCATGAAACATTATTAATAAATTGTAAAAGTTATCTTTCATCAAATCAAATCAAATCGATTCCCAATTTAAATTTTCAGTCTTGCTCTGTATGTTAACATGGCAAAACACACAGATTACACTTTGGCATTTCAGCAACAAAGACATAGAAACCCCTTGAACTTATTCACACTGATTTGTGGGGACCAGCTGCAACTGTATCAACTCAAGGATACAGATATTACACTAGTTTCCTATATGATTACACTAGGTTCACTTGGACTTATCCTTGACAACTAAATCACAAACCTTAACTACATTTCTTCAGTTTAAGACCTTAGTGGAAAAATAATTTGAAACACAAATTAAAGCCATTTAATCTAACTGAGGAAGAGAGTTCAGACATTTACTTCCACTTCTTAAACAACAAGGGTTCATATTTAGACACCATTGTCCCTATACATATCACCAAAATGGAAGAATAGAAAAGAAACATAGGCATCTTGTAAAAACAGCCTTAACATTACTCTCGCATACTGGAATGCCTCTGTGCTATTGGTGGAAAGCCATAGAAACAACAACTTACCTTATAAACAGACTACCTGCACCAATTCTCACAAATCTATCACCCTATATAAGCTCTATAGTCATCAACCAGACTACTCACTACTAAGAGTCTTTGGATGCATATGTTATCCATTTCTTAGACCATTTAACAAACATAAACTTTAATTTTGCACAACTAATTGTGCTTTCATTAGTTATAGCCAAAATCATAAAGGATATAAGTGCTTAAGTAAGACAGGTCATGTATTTGTTGTTAGACATGTTACTTTCTCTGAATTAGAGTTTCCATTTAGAAATGATCCATAATTTGGTTTAAACTCTGAATCAAAATTCACTAATAATATACTGCCTAGTGCACATACTTTATTTCCTCAATGTGTAACATCATTAAAAGATGAGATCTTAGAAGTAACAGGAACAGTCAGTCCACAAACAACACCTGAATTAGCAGTACATGCAAGGTTACCTATAATGACACTAAACTACACTGAACTATCATTCAGATCCCCATATCAGAATGTGTCAACTGGTTTTGAAAACAACACAAACTTCAGTTCTACCTTGAATATCAGTCAACAAGAAAATAGTTTTAATAATAGAATTCCAGCAGCTCAAGTTTAGCCACCAACCACCTCATTACACCCTATGATCACTAGAGCCAAAGCTCGTATTTTTAAACCAAAATCATACCTCAACTTAACAACTCCAACTGTTTTTAACTCAAAAGAACTTCCCACATTAGTAAAACATGCACTGACAAATAGAAACTGGAAGACAACTATGAAGTCTGAATATCATGCACTGATGGACAACAGAACTTAGGAACTTGTTCCATTCTCTGATGCATACAAATTAGTAGGCAAAAAATGGGTATATAAAGTAAAATACAAGTCAGATGGCATACTAGACTAGTACAAGGAAAGATTAGTTGCAAAAGGTTATCATCATATGGCTGGAGTTGATTACTTTAAAACCTTCAGTCTAGTAACTAAGACACCAACAGTTAGAGTAGTCATAAGTATGGCAATAATGAATAAATGAGAGATAAAACTAGCTGATGTAAATAATGCATTCTTTAATGGAGAATTACAGAAAGATATACATGGTTCAACCTGAGGGATTTATTGATCAAAAACACCCAACTCATGTATGCAAACTTAGAGAGGCATTATATGGCTTAAAGCAAACCCCTCGAGCTTAGTTTGATAAACTAAATGAAGCTCTAATCAGTTGGTGGTTCAAGAATTCTAAGTCAGACACCACCATATTTATTAGAAATAAGAATGATGATATACTCTACTTGTTAGTATATGTTGATGACATATTGATTACAAGAAACAATGCTACAGCTATACAACAAGTCATTGATGAATTGAAAAAATGCTTCACTTTCAAAGACCTAGGCCTTTTGCATTTTTTTCCTAGGAATAAAAGTAACCAGAGATGCAACAGGGCTAAAAATGTCTCAGGCAGCATACATAGCAAATCTTCTCAATAAAACTTATATGGATCAGTCCAAGACCTGCTCAACAAAAATGACACAGGTGAGAAACTTATCAATACTTCAGGTAATGAATTTACTGATCCTAAGTTATATAGAAACATAATAGGGGCACTGCAATACTTAACCTGGACTAGGCTAGATATCTCATTTGCAGTAAATAAGTTAAGCCAATTCATGCAAAATCCATAAACTCAACACTGGAAGGCATGTAAGAGGCTACTAAGCTATCTTAAAGGAACAATTAATCATGGCCTGTGTTTACAACCTCTGGACAGCTTAAAATGTTTGCATATAGTGATGCAGATTGGGGTTGTGATATAATGGATAGAAAATCTGTTGGTGGCTACTGTGCATACCTTGGAAATAATTTGATTTCATGGCCCTACAAGAAATAATCTATTGTGGCAAGGTCTAGTTATGAATCTGAGTATAGGGCATTTGCTCATCTCACAACAGAACTTTGTTGGTTAACTTTTCTACTTTCAGAAATGAGAATTTAGCTACTTTGTACTCTAAAAATCTACTGTGATAATATAAGTGCAATAGCTTTAGCTGCTAATCCAATTCAACATGGTAGAACTAAACATGTGAAGATTGACATTCACTTTATCAGAGATAAACTAGCTCACAAAGATATTGATTTACAGTATCTGGCATCTAAAGAATAAGCTGCAAATATTCTCACTAAGCCTCTGACTCATAAAAGATATCACTACCTCAAACACAAGTTGAATGTTCATGAAGCCCACATCAGCTTGAGGGGGCATGTTAGAGAGCAGTTAGTTAATGCAACTGATGCAGTTGCTGAAACTAATCAAGCAGGCCAGCATAACAAGGCCATGTCAGTAGTGCAGAGCAAGTTAACTACAACTCATCAACAATAGTCCAGCTCATAGTATAAGTTGAAATACAAGTCTAAAGGCTTATATAATTGATGTTATGTTGTTATCATAAGTTACACAATAAGATGATCAAGTTACTAGACTAGATAATATATATCTGCTAAGTTATCTTATCCTTTGAATTGTATATATAAGCTTGTACATGTTTCATCAAGATATATAGAAAACACCAGAACTTCTTGAAATCCTACAAAAGATCAAATTCTTTCTGCAATGGATGTGTTGTTTGACATCAAAAGTGAAAGCAATACCTATTTGAGATCTGTTAAAAATTAATGCATCTTACTTGTAGTTATTTCTTTTACTATTTCTTTATTACCAAGTCAAATAATGCAGTTCCTATTTTTATGAGTAGCTAAGCCTGATTAAGTATCAGTAATGGAGTTAGGTAGGAGTTTTTGTAAGTTGTTGGAGAATTTTTAGGATGTTAACGTTAGTAGATCATGTCTGTATATATGTTTTGAATTTGATGTAATGGCAGAGTAGTCAAGGCAATAAATACTTCTTCAGTTCAGGGTAGCAACACATATACTGCATATTCTGTCTCCATTTTATTTATTTATTTTTTGTTTTATAGTATCAGAGTCAAGTTGAGGCACTTTACGATTCTTCTTGTCTATCAAGTTTTGTTTGTCTTGTTGGGGGAGATTGAAAGTTGTGGAGAAGAAGCCTTGTTATGCAGTATAGAGTTAGCAAATGGTAAATAGTTCAAATACTCAGTATGGTGTCAAGAAACTTGTAGGCACAAACTACAAGTACTGGAGAAAGCATATGGAGGCTTATCTTCAGGGTCAAGACTTGTGGGAACTAGTTGCTGGTGTTGATATAAATATTCCAGCTGACACTTCTGTCAATGCTGAACCATGAAGGAAATGAAGACATCAGATGCAGAAAGGCTCTATTTGCTTTGAGGACATCGATTAGCAAAGACTTCATTGATTATGTTTGTGATGTTGGTTCTCTAAAGGAAGTTTGGGAAACTCTTGAGAGGCTGTTTTCCAAAAAACAAATACAGCAAGGCTACAATTCGTGGCAAATGAATTGGCAATGCTAACACAATGAGGTATGTCTATTTCTGAATATTTCTTACGGGTTAAAAGTATGTGTTGAAATTTCAGAATTAGATGCGGCTGTAAAGATCAGTGAAGCAAGATTGCGGCGGTTTCTCATTTGAGGATTGAAGAAGAAGTACATTCCTTTCGTTACCTCCATTTAGGGTTGGGCCAATCAGCCTTCAGTTGAAGTACTAGAAAATTTACTTTCTAACCAAGAGGCTTTGGCAAAACAAATATTAAAGAATTTTGATCCAGATGCTGTTGTCTTTTCGAACGAAAGTACAACATGAAAGCACATCAACAGAAAATTAGAATAATGAAAAAGGGTCAAGTGCCGGAAAAGCTACTGATGGCAGCTCACAAAATAACAATCCCATCAAATGCTATAGATGTGGTAAAATTGGACATATCAAGAAAAATTGTAGAGTCAAGCTCTTCAAAGTAAACGTTGCAAGTGAAAATGAAGCAAGGGAACAGCTCAAATGGGAGCAATGCTTCACTACAGAAACAGTTGAAGGAAGAAACAATGTTGCTACTGAATTAATACCAGCTCAAGCTCTTTTCAACCATGAAAATTGCAAAGAGGAATGGATCATTGATCCGGTTGCTCTCACCATATAATCGAAAATGATTCACTACTCTCAGAATTGCATCAGCAAGTTATTGTTATGGCTGATAACTCAAGATATCAAGTAGCAAAAGAAGGAATTGTAAAGATTGACACTGGTGATACAAGGATTGTTAAGCTAAATGACGTCTTTCATGTTCCAAGTTTGAAGAGAAATTTAGTTTCAATTTCTCAAATTACTAATTTTGAAAAATATTTTTGTTTGGTCCAAATGATGTAAAAGTTCTTGATAACGTAAAGAATATAGCTGCTGATGTTGTTCTTATTGGTGAAAAGAAAGGTTCCTTATTTATCATGTCAGTGGGGGAAGCTTATATGAAGAAGACAAGCCAAACTAAAAGACTTTTTATGGTTTGCTAATTATGTATGCTTCGGGTGGTGGAATTCTTCCCTCTTCTGACACGCAGCAATTTGGCATGCTCGATTGGGTCATTTAGGCTATCAATTGCTACATCAAATTTCCTCAAAGAAATTGGTGGAAGGCATACCAACTCTAATGAATGTTCATGAAGATGTAATTTGTCAAGGCTGTCAATTTGGAAAATCACACTGTCATCCTTTCAAGAAGTCATCAAATGGCAAATCCACCATGTTCGAGCTAGTTCATACAGATTTGATGGGTCCTACGAAAACACCAAGTTATAGTGGAATTCACTACGTCATGGTGTTGGTAGATGACTTGTCTAGGTATACCCGGGTGAAAGTCTTGAAAACGAAAAGTGAAGCATTGTCAATGTTTGCTGAATCCATAAATACTGTGGAGAAGGAATTTAGGAAGAAAGTTAAATGTTTACAAATTTACAATGGAGGTGAATTTATATCAGATGATTTCTCCAAATATTGCGACAACAATGGTATTTTAAGACAAATGATATGTCCAAATACCCTTCAGCAGAATGGTGTCTTTGAGAACAAATTAGCTCATCTCACCTCTACGAGTGTCTCATGGCTACATGATAAGAACCTCCCTCAAGAGCTTTGGACTGAAGCTATTCAATTTATATACCACGTAATAAACCGCTTACCTCCATGGCTAGGTAAAGAAAAATCTCCTTTGAGATTTTATATAAAGTAAAGCCAAATGTAAACTACTTTCGGGTATTTGGTTCACCTTATTATGTTCATATACCAAAATCTAACTGAACTAAACTTGACCCAAAAGCAAAGAAGTGTATTTTTGTTGGCTATGATTTATGTAGGAAAGGGTGGAAGTGTATGGATCCGGAAACAAGGAAGTTTGTCACTTCTAGAGATGTTGTGTTCGATGAAGTGTCTTCTTATTATTCTACCCAGAAAATTTCCATTCAAGAAGCTACTCTTGATGGTGTTCAAGAAGATTTGAAGTTGTTTCCGGAATATGACAAGTAAGCTTCAAACAATGATGAATGTCCAGCTCCAAACATCTCAAATTCAGATGGTGGTAACAACAAGCTGAAAGGAGGTCTACACGGGAGAAAGGACAGCCAAATTACTTCAAAGATTATGAGGTGCAGCTCAATCGTTGCACTATTACTTCACGCTTCTTTACAAGAGCATTAGATGAAGCAGAACTAGCAAGTTATGAAGAAGTCAAAAATCATCCAGAATTGGAAGCAGCCATACAAGAAGAAATTAAGGCTTTAAACAAAAATCAAACATGGAAGTTGGTGTCAAAACCAGAAAATTGTGAGCCCATCACTTGCAAATGGATTTACCGTATAAAGAAAAAATTAGATGGGACTATTGATAGATACAAGGCCTGATTTGTTGTACGTGGTTTTTCTCAAAGTTAAAGAGTGGATTATGAGAAAACGTTTAGTTCAGTTGCAAAAATGGTGATAGTAAGATCCATCTTTTTTCTTGCAGGTTTTAGAAATTAGAAATTGTGACAACTTAGCAAATAAATATTTAATTTTATTTTATTTTGATGATTCATTTATTAATAACTTATATATATGCTTTAGATAAAATCGTGCCTAATGTTAAGTGTAACGTAATACAAGCACTTAGTAAACAAATACTTAATTTGGTTCTATCTTAATGACCCATCCATCAATAACTTATATATAAGCTTTAGAAAAAATTATGCCAAGTGTTAAATATGACCTAACACAAGCACTTAGCAAATAAATACCTAATTAAGTTTTATCTTAATGAATCATTCATAATCCTAATATGTCCACCTTAAGTGAGTGGAATTATTATTAATTACCATTGAAAGAGACACTATATATAGATGGTGTCTATGTAAAAAAGAGTGAAATTGATTGAAAAGAATAAAAACTAGAGTGTGTATGTGAGTTGAGAGTGTTGAATCATAGAACAACCAAGTGTTGATTTGAAAAGAAATAAGGAGAAAATAATTAAATACTAAGTGAAATCTTACTTATGGGTATGTTTCACATTTTCATACTATAATTTATTTAGTTATACTTTTCATAATTATGTAGAGTTTATACCTAATTATTTTTGTGATAAATTGGCAATGAAAATGATTTTATGAGGAAGTTATGTAGAATAGAAATGAGAAAGAGATTATGTAAAGTAGAAATTAAGTGTTGAGTTTATGAGTGGTGTATTGCCATAAGTAAATTGAGATTTTGAATAATTTTTTTCTAAATCCGATTCTTTCAAATGAATTATATTTTATAATGGTTATTTAAAACTTTGATTTTCATCAAGAGCTCTTTATTTTTTTACTTTTGATTATATATACATATTAAGTAGTGAGTGAGATTCTTTAAAAAAAGTATTTCAATAACAATATATATTTTCCTAAATAAACTGTATTAATACGCATATTTTTGTATCAATATTTTTACTATTTAAAATTTAACACAGTAAGAATTTCAAAGAATTTTATTTTAATGAAAATCTCCTAGAATTCATTTTTTTATGAATTTCTAAAGTAGAGACTTTAATGCTGAAAAACAAAAATTTTAGCAATAGACCCAAATTCTAAAAATAGCTTCACCTACCAAACAATCTTCAAAATTTTTAAAAATTTAGTGATTTTTAGATAACTGTAAAATATTTTATAAACTATGTTCACATACGAAAACTGTTTGACAGACTCTGTTAAGCAGATACAAAAATACCTTTTATATAATTTTGCTACATCAAATATTTTGAATAAATTAGATGTTGAACCCTTTTATGTCTAAAACATAAGGAGATAAAATTTGTAAGAATCTGATTTACAGGCTACAAGATACAAATTTCGGAGCATATATTGCTCGATACTGAAATAAAAAATAGGGAGAGTCATAGGTTGAGAGATATATCTAGTTTGAAAATGACTATGAAAGGTAATTAATTATTATCTTAATAAGCAGGATATTTATGGTATTTGGACAAGTAGAGATATTTTTTGAGGTATTTGACTTTTGTCGAGGTAAATATCCATTTTATTTTCAAATGAAAAATGTTGTTATTATGATATTTGAAATATAAAAAATGCTTTAAGATATGCTTCTGAAACTTTTATGGTTTTTCAATTAAATGATTTTTCATTGATTTTGGTTAAAAGTATGAATTTATCTTTTAATTTTATGTATTTTTTGAAGTTTTCAAATAAATTTTTTTTTTTAATAGTTTTAAACATCTCTTTAAATACAATTACAAAACTATGGATCTTCATACGGTAACTCAAAATTACAGGTTCGATTTTGAGTTAATTGGATACTATTTACAAAACTGTTACAAGTTATGTTATTATGAAAGAATTGAAGCTATAATATTTGAAATAAATTGATTATTGAATCTAAAATTTAAAGAAAATATTTTGGCTCATTGTCTATAGTCATATGATATTGAACGATTAACATGATATATGATTCGGAGCAACTGGTATCCTTTAAGATTATTGGTTGAGTCACCGAGGGTACATGTAACACTATATGACATGAGCAACATTTATATACTTCTGATATATACAAGTTTACAAGAATTGTTATTAAATCAATTTTCATATTGATTTATGATATTGAAGAATTTTACTTCAATAAATTTGAAATTAAAATATTTTATTGATATTATTGATGATATTTTTAAAAGGCTTGCAACTTTTCGAATAGAAACCCTCATATATTTTGAATGGTTTTACTTACTGAGTCGAGAAAAGCCTTTCGTTTTTAACGTTTTTGCAGATTAAGTTTTAGTTTGGTGAGTTACCTTGGAGTTGAAGTTAAGCATTTAGAGAGATATCTTTTACTTAACAAGAGAAAGTTATATCTCTAATAGTTTTAATTTTGTTTTCTTTGAATTGTAAGTATGATCTAAAAGTTGAGACTTTATTTTAGAGATTTATTTATATCATTATGTGAGAGACTTTGAAAACTTTTGGTTTGATAAGTAAAGATTTGAAAATTTTATATGAAAAATGTGAAATATAGTATTTTGGTTTTATAATAGAATAAGTAGCATCATCTTTTGATGCGTGTCTTGTACGCGCGAAAATTCTTGATGTTACACTATATGTCCGGTTTGAGATGAAGAATTTGAGAGAAGTTGGTTGCTTTCTTTGTATGGAAGTTGAAATATCAGATCAGGGATATTTCATTTCTTAATAAGGTTATGCAAAGGAGCTTTTGCAGCATTTTGGCATGGGGGAGTCAAAAGAAAAAGATACTCCAATGGAGCCGAATCTCAAGCTGATGAAAGATGAAGGGAAGCTGTTAAAGGATGCTACAAAATTTTGAAAACTTGTTGGTAGTTTAATTTATTTTACTATCACAAGAACTGAGATTGCTTATTCTGTTGGTGTAGTTTCTCAATTCATGAAGTGTCCTAGAAATTCGTACTTAGATGCAGCAAGAAGAATTCTACGTTATGTAAAGGGTTCCCTTGATCATGATCTTATGTACAAACGAAGTGAAAATTTTTGATAAGTGGTTTTACTGACACAAATTAGTCAGGAGGTGCAAATGATAGACATTCAACTTCATGTTATTGTTTCAGCACTGGTTCAGCAGTGATATCCTGGTCAGCAAAAAGCAATATATGGTTGCTTTATCAAGCACTGAATCTGAATATGTGGCAGCAACCATGGCTGCATGGGAATGTATGTGGATGAAGATGTTGATGGGGGACATGCTGTGCAAAATTGATTATGCAGTGCAGATTAAATGTGACAATGAAAGTGACATCAAACTTGCACCAAATCCAATTTTTTACGGGCGAACAAAGCACATTGAAGTTCGTCATCACTACATTCGAGAGAAGGTACTGGATCAAGAAATTGAGCTGAAGGGAATCTGCACAAATGATCAAGTTGCAGACATATTTACAAAGGCCTTAGGAAAGCTTAAGTTTGAATGTTTTAGACCTGCTCTTGGAGTTAATGATTGTAAGCATGCACTAAGAGGGAGTGTTAAAAATTAGTGCATCTTACTTGTAGTTGTTTCTTTTACTATTTCTTTGTTACCAAGTCAAATAATGCAGTTCCTAATTTTATGGGTAGACTAACTCTGATTAAGTATCAGTTATGGAGTTTGTAGGATTTTTTGTAAGTTGTTGGAGAATTTTTAGGATGTTAACGTTAGTAGATCATGTCTATATATATGTTCTGAATTTGATGTAATGGCAGAGTAGTCAAGGCAATAAATATTTCTTCAGTTCTAGGCAGCAACACATATACTGCAAATTCTCTCCATTTTATTTTTTTTATTTCTTTTTTGTTTTAAATTATTTAACTTTGATACCATGAAAAAAAAGTGTTTCTTATGTTTGCATCTGTTATAATATACTCAATATAAACACTTCTTTTAAAAAAATAAAGATAACTACAGAACAAAGATAACTCTTAGAAAGAAGATTCTGCAGTACTTGAAGCTGAGTTGACTATTAAATTTACTGCTGAGTTGATAGTGGTGTCAATAGATACATCCCCATCTTTGACTAATTTGACTACATAAAATATTTATATTAATACTTTAACTGATATTAAAAAAAAGACACCATTATGTGTATATTTATTATCATAATAACTTATAACATTATCAAGATTTAATTAAAACAGTGATTTTATCTCCAACGTGTAATTTCAGTTCACTTGATGAACTCCATGATCCAGAAATTACAGACACAAGATTCATAATTGATGCCCCTAAATCCAGCTTTGTTAGCTAATGACATCAACTCTCGTTTGGTAAGTTCCTTTGCCCCGGGAAACTCCATTAACATAATTACATCCATTAAAGAGGATTCTTTTCCTGCAGGAGTAGTCTCTCAGGCTTTGTTGAGTTGACTCTATCAATAACAATTATCTTTCCATCATCTGGAATAGCTTCATAACAATTCTTCAGCAACCTCACACTGTGATCATCGTCCCAATTGTGAAGTATCCACTGCAATTTATTGGTCGCTAAATTTAGTCAAGTAATAATATAAAAGTTAATTTGAATAAAACATTAGCTAGATTCACTTAGTAGTGTTTTTTGAACAACAAAGAACAGCATATGAATTAAAAACCATTTAATTTCCTAGGCTTTTACATATTTAATATCTAGAAAAAATTACCTTAATATTTATTTAATCGTTCAATCGATTCAATTTAATTGTATAGAGAATTTTTTAGTTGACAATGGTAAATGTTAAATTTTGACTTTATACCTTAATCGTTATATTAAAAGAAGAAGATATTTGGTCAATAACTCATCTTAGGATTTTGAGTAAATGTTTTTTAAGAAATTTTAAACTTGGAAATAAAAGTTAGAGTTAGATATTGGAGGGACTAAAGGCTCATTTGGTTGAACTTTTTAAATAAATTTTTTTTAGAAATAGAATTTTTAAATAGAAGTCATTGATCGTTTAATCATCTATTAAATTTTTTTTTTGAAATAATAGATTATTTAGTTAAGTATTATTAAAAGTATTCATTTATTATTAAATTATCAAAAGGACATTTAATAAAATTTACATTCATATTTTAGACAATTCAATATTTTTTATCATAAAATAAAATTTATAATTTAATCTTCAAAATTTGAGAGCATATTTTTATAAATAGCACAAAAGTGATCCGTGTTAAAAATTATTTTAGCTATCATTGTGAAATAATGGACAAAATACTTGGAACTTTAAATATTAATAAAAATAAATTTGTAAGAATTTAAGTAAAATTAATATATAACAATCAATGAATTAAATAAATTATTATGTTTGGTATAAAAATTTAAAATAAAATAAAACAAAACACTATGTATCTTTGACATAAAATATATTTCCTTAAATTTCTATAGAGACGATGATTGCATGGATAGAGATATACTAGTTTTCAATAAAATATTAAAAATATATTAGTTGAATAAAATTTATTTTTATTAAAAATATGCTTTTGAATTAAAAAAAATATTATTAAGGTGTATGTTTTAATTGTAAGTAGAAGCAAAATAAATATTGTAATATCTAAAACTTATCTTTAATTATAACCAAATGACATAAAAAAATTTAAAAAAAACTTTTAACATTCAAAAAAATTCTTCTGATCATTAAAGAAACCCAACCAAACACGTAATAGATTGTAAGAAGTTCATGAATAAAGGCTCTCCATACCTTACTATAGCTCCGTTGTGTTCAAATTCATATCTTTAATGTATAAACTAATACATTAATAACAAAATGAAGAAAATGGTACTTATCTTACCGGGATAAGTTGGGGCATCTTGAACAACGCAAGGCAAGTCGAAATTAATACCCTTGATAAGAGGATACTTGGCAGAGATCGTATTGAGAGTGACACCAAGGCCTCCACCAACATCCACAAGCAGCTTAATTCGCTCAAAGCCTTTGTAAGAGTCGAGAATCCTCTTCATAACTATGCTGGTGTGATTAAACATTGCCCCATTGAATGCTTCATTGAATCTGGGGTTTATCCTAACATGCTCAAACAAATCCATTCCATGTACCTTCTTGAATGGACTTCCTCCTTCAAGAACTGCTTAGGCCTAATCAAAAAAAAGTTCAAAACTGACTTGTCATGATCGTAGTTAGTACTTGCTTCATGTACTGTAATAAGATTATAATAGTGGGATAAAATTATGATGATGATTATTTTCACTCGAATAACATGTAAGAAGAAGAAAAATCAGATGAATATGAAGATGATCTTCATTAGAGTAGAAATTTAACTTTCACTTGAATACATGTAATAATAAGAAGAAGATGATGGTGATCTTCATTAGTATCGAATTTTAACTTTCACTAAGTAAAATGTAATTGTTTTTTTAATGGGTTTAGAGAGTAAACAAAAATATTGAGGCTGAGGAGTAAAATGACAAACCAAATGTATATTATTGCTTCGTCCCAAGCCAAGGCCATGAACGGACACAACGAGGCAACATCTTCGTTGACCACAAAGTATTTGGTCACGGGAGCAAGACTGTACAGCCTCTCGTCCCCACAAACACAGCAACCAAGCACACGGTGGCTCGCCAAAAGCTTAAGAATCCGGTCAAGCATCGTAGCCGCATCGGGGTTTCGGCTCGGCATCTGTGCTGCAATTTGTGCCGCTGAGAGTTTAGCCCCTGGACCTGCTTTGGCTATTATCTCAAAAACGCCGAGCTCTGCTGCTGCTTGCATGGTCGTGGTATACGCCATGCCCATTGCCAGTTGCATGGCAAATGAATAAGTCTCTTCTTCATTTTCTTTTTCTTTGTCACTCACTTGTTGGGTTTCTGCTAAAGAATCCATTTGGCTCAGAACTGCTTTTGTTTTTCTCCCAATTGAAACCTGTCAAGTGTGTATTTATAAGGAATTTCAATCCCCTCCAAATGTTTGAGGATCCATGCATACGTGGCAATTACACAAATCCACTTATACTATGGTATAACAACTAAATCAAACATAAAATTTTATATCAAATAATGTAACTAAATTTGCATGATTTAATTTGTACACGAAATATTATTTTTTTTCTTTAACGCTTGACTGAACAAACTGTTCTTGATTTTTTCTGTTGAAAGAAACTCCTCAAATATTCATATTTTTTCCTCATGGAAAACTGATTTTTGAAACCTAAAACTGTATGATGGTAGTTGGTAAGAACAAATAATATAATAATAATAATAGTAATAATACATTTCTTAAGTCATATTTTAAGTAAAATCCTGATACTGTTATGCAATTATTGGATGTAAATTTTTCTTACGAATTACTTTATTCCGGTATTTCATTATTCATTGAACGAATTCCATATCAATTGGAAAGATTTTATTTAGAATAGAGAAAATGTCATTTTAATCTTTAAGTTTTTTTTTTTAATTAGTCATGTCATTCTTAACATTTTTGAATTATCTCAATTCGTCTTTGTCGTTAAAAAAATTTCGTTTAAATTAACTTTTTAAGAGTAAATATATCTTTTACACTATTATAAATTTTACATTGGAAAATAATGAAAAAGTAAATTTTCATCTTCATTTCACCACACCCCACATCACCCACACACCACACCACCACCCACCCCCCCCCCCCCCCCGGCGCCCCCGCCCCAAAAAAAAATCAACCCAACCATCGTGTTCATCATCCCAAAATGAGTCCTTTACTCAAAATCAGCCCCCAACTCCAAAAAGAGATGAGGTGGGGTGGGGGAATAAAAATTTAAGCTGAGAGTAAAATGATTAACAGAAAAAGTGTCTGCTTAATGGAGTTTTTTGGACTGTAAGAATTAACCGAGGTAATTCAAATTTATTAAAGATAATATGGGTAATTCATAGAAAAAAAAACCTATGGATTAAAATGGCAAATTTCTTTTAAAATATGACTTGAGAAATGAATTATTACTCAAATAAGAAAATTATTACTCAAATAAGAAATAATATATTCTAACTACATGATTATATAATTGCCACACATCCGTTTTCAAAAGATGAGGAAAGATCAAAAGGGTGTGGTTAGCTTGGTGAAAATTATAAATGGATCTTTTTTTAAATGCAACATCTTTACCCCTTCTATTATATTTTCATTAAAAAAGGTCTTTGACGGGCTTTGACTTACAAAATAACTTTTACACATTTTTTAAATAAGAATTTGAAAAAAAAAAGTTTTTAATTAAAAAAGAACTAATTTTAATAAAGAAAATTAATAGGCAACAATTCTATTAATTTTATTTTTAATTAACTATTTTATTTATATAATTTGTTTGAGGCAATGCTGTCTCTATTCCAATATTTATTAAAATATTTAAAATAACATTATAACATAATATAATAAAAATTTATATTCATTAATACATAATATTGCACTAATATTATTAAATGATACTTCAATTGTAATATAAATTTCTATTTATTTGGAATTGATCGCTTTAGTTTCAATTTAGTTTTGTCTAACTTGGTTCAAAATTGAAAAAATAATCAAAATTAAATAAAATTTTAAAAAATAAAAATAAAAAATCAATTTAAACCATCTTAATTTAATTCGATTTAATTTTTGCAACATAAATTGATTGGTTCCATTTGTATAAAATTGATCAATTTAGTTTCGGATATATTATGAATCAAATCAACCCGAAACCAAAACCGAATTGGTCATTAATAAAATTTGTATCTCAACTTTATAATATTATTATTTTATACTTATATTATTTAACATAAATTATTAAGATTATAATTTAAAAGAGTTGGAAGTATTTTTTTATAATATATTGTACTTAAGGGAAAGGTCCTTGCACCGTGCAGATTAGAGAGTAATGTTTGTTTGTGAAAAGAAATAAAATTCAATCGTCTAGAAAGAGTATGCCAACAACCACCAGAATTTTATTGAGATGTTATAAATGTTTATGGACAGAGATAGATACAAGGGTAGCTTCCCTGAGCTAAAGCTTACAGGCATTAACTCCAATATGATAGCTAACAACGCAATATTAATTATGTGATTGAATAATCCCAACATGAACAATTTTACTTTTATAAAAGAGTATCATGCATATATACTGTGAAACCTAATCCCTTCTATTTATGAAACCATGACCATAAATTACGAACAAATTAAGAGAAAGTCTAAATATTGTGAGACCTACTCTTGATTCTCAACCTAATCCCTTTTTCTATTTAATTCAATTATGTGTGTTTTTCAAATCATAAAAATTTAATAGATACATGACTTAAATTAATAGAACGAGAATACATAGGTAGCACTGAAGTCTCTCTCATAAATTAAATATTGATATTAAGAGAGTCTTGAATATAAATTTTTTTTTATAAATTATCGTATTACTGAGCTCCTTTCACTTCAACCAAATTTACAATATATATCTATCAAATTTCGAAGGAGTTTTATCAAAGTTAAAAAAAAAAATGGTGTGTGAATCAAAAGGGGAAATTATATTTTACATCACTGGTAAATTTAATATTACTAAAAAAACTCCTATTGTTTCCTATTACTAAATTTTTATTTGGTTATAATATCAATGTCTTAAAATCACTTATGAAATTGAATTCGAGTTTCTTGTTTGGTAATATAAAATAATAGGGAGATTTTTTTTTTTTTGGTAATTGATTATTGTACATTCAAAAGTGACTAACTTCTGGAACAATTCCTAGTGGGGGTGGGCAAATTCAAACCGAACTAATCAACTCAACCAATTTGGTTTATAGGTTTATTCAATTTATTTAGAAATCTATCAGTCCTATTTTGATTTAATTCGATTTGATTTAATTTTTTAAAAAATTTAAAATAAATTTAAAAATAAATAAAATTAAAAATTAAATTGAAGCAAACTAATTTCAATTGATTCGATGATTCTCTTTAAAATTAATGGGCTTCACTTTTGTAGAACTAATCCCTTTAGTTCTTGCTTAGCTAAGAGCAAATCGAACAAAAATATAAATTGTTCACCCCCTAATTTTTAGGAAGTGGAACTATCACATTAATTAGAATCTTAAAATTAGTAGGCCGCTTAATATATGCTAATAGATGCTTGACATTTATTAAATATTGAGAAAGAATTAGGAGAGAATTCTTAAAAATAAATGAGTGAAGACTTTTAGAAGAGAGTTTCGACAGTTGGCACTTGTCATAACAACAATCTAATAACGGCATATTTTGGCATGTGAATTGTAACAAGGAATGGACACATAAATTAATATGTAATTATATTAAAAAAAATATGAATAAAAAAATAATATTTTAATTTTTTATTTTATAGTTATATTCCAACTTAATTTTTTATGTTTCAATAATTATTACGTTAATTTATATCGTTAAAAATATGTTGTTAAATGAGTACTTTTGTTATTTCTAAAATAAAGTTACCAAATGTTAATTTGAAATAAAAATATTTATTCATTTATTTTTAAAAATATTTATTCTTTAAAAAATATATTATTAAAAATATCAACAAATTATATGATAATACATGTCATTTATAACTAATCATGTTATGACATGTGTCATAATATGATTAATTACAAATGACATGTGTTATCACGTAATTAGTTTATATATATATTTTTAAAAAAAATTTTAAAAAGTAAATTAATAAATAAATATTTAATAAATAAGGACACGTGTCATAATATGATTAATTACAAATGACACGTGTCATTATGTAATTGGTTTATATGTTTAATAAAAAAAATTTAAAAAGTAATTTAATAAATAACAGACATGTGTCATTTATATGATTAATTATAAATTACACATGTCAACATGTAATTAGTTTATATTTTTAAAAATAAAATTAATAATTAATACAATTACTGTCCACCATCGTCGAAAAACAACAATCGGCTGGCCGTCATTTTTAGGCGATGGTGGAGTACTAATAAATGCTAAATTTAATATTATTGGACTCTATTTTTTTTTAATGTACACAATGGTATAGTAATTTTTTTGCAAAACAATACAAAAAATAGTAAAAATTGGTGAGGGAAGAGCGGCGGCCACCACTGCTCGCTGTCAAACAAAGGGGTAGTAACTTGCGCCACCCTCACCTATGGATAGATTAGTAGTTAGCTTATCCATATATGGGGGCAGTGCAAGTCACCGCCACCCTCCCCCCAGCCATTTGACAGAAGCGACAGTGTAAAATAATGCAGAAAAATGTTAAAATGGTAGGAGAGTGGCAATGACAAAAAAATGATCCCATAATTATATAGATTAAGAAAAAATAGAGTCAAATAATGTAAACTTGAATTATTTTTATCGTCGAAATATCGCTAGAAAATTGTGGCCAAACCGATTGTTATTTTTTTGATGACGGTAGCAATTCTATTTTTAATTTCTTTTTATTTTATTTTTAAAAATATTTAATAAAAATTTAAATTAATTAAATGATGACACGTGTTAAATGATTGGTGGACATTTGACTAAGAATATTATAATAATAGTAGTCAAAAAATAAAATTAAACAGTATAATTTTAACAGCAAAAATTAATATAGTAATTATTAGAATAGAGAGAATTAAGTTAGTATATATCTGTAAAATCAGGGACTAAGATATTATTTTTTTAATATAAAATTATATGTTCAATTAAACAAGGGGATGGACTATTTTTGTAGAATTATGTGTATTATTCAAAAATAATGCAAGAGACAAATTAGTACTCATTCCTTTCGAAGCTTGAAACAACTGAGATTATGTCATTGAAATAAAAAAATTCTATGATATTACAATGCGATAAGTCATTGAGGTTATGTCTTTTGTTCTATGTGTTTTAGTTTTGGTGTGCGATTTCTTTAAGTAAAACGAATGTGTATATCTTGATAGTTAACGAGGATAGGAAAGCAACTTACATTTCAAACTAAAACTCTACCAAGTTTTTCAAATTTAAACGTGCAAGCTAACAACCACGGTGCATTATATGGTCCTGGGATGAGATTCCCAGTATTAATACCCAAAATAAATTTAGACCATTAGATTTATCTAATGGTGTATAATATTTAAAATAAAAAATTAATTTAATCTTAAGAAATTATCAAATAACTAATTATGAAAACTACACATTAAATGTAAAATTGATATTACATTTGTAAGTCAATATCAAAATTTTAAATTACTTTTTTACTTGTACATTAAATTAAATCTTATAAATAGATCAACACTAAACTTTTATATTTATATAAAAAAATATATATGTATATATATAAAAAAAATAAAATGTAAATGAAATATAATTTATTTAAAAAAATTTAAAGTAAATAAAAAAATTATAAATTAACACAAAAATATAAAAGTAGACATAAATTTCGTAAACTATACTTACAATGTGTAAATGTAATATAACATTTGTAAATTAATATTAAATTTATAAATGATATTAAACAAAATTTTATAAATATAATGTAAAATTTATAAATTAACACTAAACTTGTATATCGACGTAAGAAAAATAAATATAATGCATAACTCGTAAATGAATCATAATATTTGTAAAAATATTAAAATAATTAAAAAAAATTATAAATCAACACAAAAATATAAAGTAGACATATTTCGTAAACTACGCATACGACATGTAAATGTAATATAACATTTGTAAATTAATATCGAACTTGTAAATGATACCTTTTACTTATAAATTAAACTAAATTTTATAAATATAATGTAAAATTTGTAAATCAACACTGAACATATATATCACGGAAGAAAAATAAATATCATGCATATATCATAAATGAAACATAATAATTGTAAAAGAATTTATTAAAACAATTATAAATCAACAAAAAAAATGTAAAAGTAAACATACAACGTGTAAATTTTAATATAACATTTCTAATTCAATATTGAACTTGTAAATGCTATTTACTTGTAAATTAAACTAAATCTTATAATTATAATATAAAATTTGTAAATTATTAAAATTGTATATTCACATAAAACTATATATATAACTTAAAAATGGTAAATGAAACACAATATTTTTAAAATAAATAAAAGTATAAATCAATACAAAAATATAAAAGTATAAATAAATTTCGTAAACTATGCATACGACATTTAAAATTAATATAATATTTGTAAATCAATATCGAACTTGTATATAATGCATATGATTTGTAAATTAAACTAAATCTTATGATAAAAAAATATTTAATACTATTATTCTACAATCATTATCTACAATAATCAAGACACCTCATATAGTTTGTCTCCATTATATATTACTTTTAATTTTTATATTCTAATAAAACTAAGTTTATTAGTGGAGATATTTGAGAATATATATTACCATTATGTTAATTTTTTTAATAATACCATTATGTTAATTGATTTTATTTTTTCAATAATTATTGATTAAAATTTGGTTGCCTTTCTGCTTTCGGACAAGTAGTTAAAAGTCGTAAATCAATCCTTTCGAAAATCAGGTAAGGAAACACTCAAGGATCGAGTGACCCAACTTGATGGCAAGGTCAACCATTTGGGCAAACAAGACCCCATAACTTCAGTTTCAGCTCCGACGAAGGCCTCATTTACCACAAAATAGTGACCCAGACTCGAGATCCATCTCCATTCGAACTTTGACTCCAGTAGTGACAGATTCTCATATTATCGACCGATCCCGTCGTTAATCGTTAATAAAGTGAATATAGATTTATTAGTAAGAGGCGAGGAGAAGTGAACGAGCTCCTGCTTGAACTTACATGGAGGAAGCGATCTCCGTCAAGATTTTCCCTATGAACTTCTAAGATAGGCTAGATTAGCACGAATTCTATCGATCAAGCTGGTTGTTCCATTTGGGATGGTTCACCGAACCGCCAAAAAAAGAAGGAAAAGGAAAGGAGTGAATGTCTTATTCTTTTTTTCCTAGGCATTGATTTCTTCCTGCATAGCATCTCTCCAGCAAGAATTACTTCATCTTCTTTACCATAGAGTAGGGGGCGGCTTTGAAGCTATAGAAACAAAAAGGCTATGGCAACATCTACCTACACAAGCTCGATCAGGAGATAGGGAGGATCCGACAGAAGTACGAAATTTCGATTATTCAAAGAATAAGATTGGTTCTATTAAGGACAGGTCGTATTGATGACCAAAACTCTGGAGAAGAAGCAAGCTTCAAAATATAGTATGCTCAAAAATAATAAAAATGTTACTTTTTATACATAATTTGAGATCATATCTATGTGATATGTAACCTAATTACATTAACATGAAAGTAGTAAATAGTAAAAAAAAATATTATTTATGACATTTACAATTTTATTTTATTTTATTTGGTAAGATATAAAATTTAAACATAAACTTGTTGATTTTAATATATACGAGTAATATTGTGTGTGTAAATTTGCATTACATAAATTGTAATGCATTAATGTAGGTTGTTGGTCTTTATTACATGTTAGTATTAATAATCATTGAAACTAAATTTTTATTTTTTTCATATTAGTTTTTAAATCTGTTTTTAAAACTATCATCGATAGATTTCCTCTAAAATATATTACAATATAGATTTAGATTATATTTTAATTTATGACTATTTTAAAAAAATTATTGATTAATTTATGTTCAACTCTAAATAATGTACTTTTTTATATTTATATGACTAATTATTATTTTTAATATTAATAAATAGATTAATAAATTGAATAAATTAAAATTTTAATGCACAACTATATTTTTTTAATATAAATTCAAGGCGACCTGTTACCTGAACAAGATTAACTTTTATTTATAAAAAGTTAATGATAGAGGTTAAAACTATTAATCTAATTGTCAAAAACAAATTAAGTATTGATACTGTAAATATTTCTACAACACAGTAGAAAAATCCAATAACCACCCACGTTCTTTTAAATTTTGTAATAGGAAGATCAGTAGACCTTGTCTAAATCATTAGGCCAAGTCAACCTATGGACGACCCACTTAAATCACATCTCTTCCGTAAACATGATGATATAATAATATAAATATAAGGTGGGTAATTTCAAGTTCGAGTCGAATTCAAATTTTTTTGAACTTGATCAAAACGTAAAAATGTATTCCAATCGGAACACATTTTGGGTTGGGACAAGTAGAAAAATTTTGATTTTTTTTAGAACAAAATTATTTTAAAAAGATATAGTTTTGATTCGAATTCGAGACGGGTCAAAAAAATTCGGGACGAGTTCGAATTTATTCGGGATAATTTGGGACGGTTCGAGATCAAGACAATTCAGGACAATTCTGGTTCGAAACGGGTTCGAAACAATTTAAGACGGTTCGGGTGGGGTCGAATTCGAGTCGAGAATTTTCGTTCGGGTTTGAAAAATTCCCGAACTCGACCCGTCCTATTCGGAACATAATTTTCTATCGCAAACGAGTCTCAAACCCATTCCCATTCTTATTCCCGTCCCAATCTAAAATTTTGAGACTAATCGAGTTAAAATGGATCAGGTTCAAAAATAATACTCACCCCTATATAAATAGAGCAAAAGGAGTAATTTGGCCAGAAGCCTTAAACATAGTACATAGTACCTATACGGGTAAATGCATTGTGTTATTCCAATAAACAAAACTGTATACATGTTATAACTTAAAAAATTCCAAGTACAAAAAACAAATTACAAGAAATTTATTAAATATATTGTTAATCGTGTTTTATAAATTTAGATTTATTATATTAGTCCAAACATACTTAATTCATTGTTAATAGTTATGCTCAACTTCTATACATTCCACACATGTACAATTATATTTATTATCTTATGGATTATATAATTGGCGAATTGTGAATATACAAATTAGATGTAAGAAAACAAATCTTTCATCTAACTCATAACTTTTTTGATTTTGGACTAACTTCTTTTTTAAATGTGTTTCATAAATCGCTGATAGGAATTAATTAGATTTAATATTTTCATTTCTCAAACTTAAATTTATTTGTTTAAATTATGATTATTTAATTTTTTTATATGTTTTATTATTATTTGTAGATTTGAAACTAATAAAGCAAATAGGGATGAAAATTTAAAAAAAAAAAAGTAAAAACATCAAATTGTTACAATACCCCGCTACAGTAGATTGTGCTACAGTGCCTAGCACCGCAGCCCTCAAGACAGTGTGTACAGCACCTCGATGCCTAAAATCCCTGCGTGACCAGAATGCATGAACAATGCTCATGAACAATAATCTTAATCTAACTTATACTTGATGCTTTACCCAAAATTGAAGACATAAACTTATAAATAAAAGGTTAAAAATTCTAATTCAAAGAGTCAAAAAGAGATAGAAAGAGTAATTTTTAGAGGATTAAGAAGACTAGAAGATTAAAAATTGCATAAAAAATAGTTTTATCTTTTCAACTCTTTATCTTTCTAGTTTTTTATGATTTTCATGGTGTTATTCTTAACAAGCTCTAGAACTCTTTATTTTACCATGACTTAAGTTTTTATTTATATGATTAGACTTTTGAACATAATATGTAATTGAATTTTATTGACTCTTAGTTGATGAACTTAATAAATACAATTGATTCATCATATCTTGTGTTTATTATTTTATTTATATCTGGTCAATATTTTGAATGATTAAGAAACCATGATAAACTTGACAAAGAAATTTATATATTTAGTCTAAGATAGTTTGATGCAAGATCATAGAGTAACAATTATAAATTTTATGTAAAATAGAAATATACTTGGATGGCATGTATGGTATTATTTAGACATATTCTTAATCAATTACATTATATTTGAATTATCATAAACATATAAGTAATTATTAGAATATATAATATAATCACTCGATTTTTGATAAAGGCTTGTGATGAGATTTAAGTTTAAGCCAATCAATTTATATTAAGGAATTAACTAAGAGGTTAATAAGTTCAATAAAATATTAGGGGATAGTCAAACCCTAGATTCCTTTTGATTTTTGAATTTAATCATTTGCTTACTTTTGGTTAATTTAAGTTTAATTTGATAGAATTAAATTAATTAAATACAAATTCATATTTTGATTCATCTGAATAAAAATAAGTAGAGTTAATTTTAGTCATTTATTAAAATAAATAGATTAAATAGTCCTTGTGAGAATGATATTTTGAACTTAAATTCTATATTATTTGATACGATAGCATACACTTGCGCTTAACTATTATTGCATACATCAACCATATAATATCATAGCTATAGATAACATGCTAAACTTATTAGAGTTGGTGCTTATATGCCATTTAAATTATTATATAAATATTTATTTATTTAATATTTATGCAATGAACATTTCAAATAAATCGTTAGTAATTAATTATATGGTACTAATCTGAAAGTATTGATAAATCTTATAGTGTATACATGTGGTGTATATTCATTATCTCATATATATGCATCTTATATATATATATATATATATATATATATATATATCGGAAGCCAAATTTAAAACAATGAACACATTTTATACCTTAATCAAATTAATTAAAGATTAAGAATATTACTTTTGAAGCCTTTGGATTACTTTTGCTTGGAGTCCGGCAAAAATAAACTCGTTGTCAAATTTAGTACCTAACGGAGGTTGGTTTGAATGGCTAGATTAATAACCCTTAATCCAACAATAGTTTAACACTTAAACTCTATCTTAAGTTAAACACTTTAATCTAGAAATTTGTTTCAAGAGTAAGGATTGTTTTTCACACTTTATTTAACACTTTAAACAACAAAACAATCTCACTGTGTTTAACGGTGGTCAGCCACTTTCATTAAAGAATATAAGCAATTGGTTGTTAAGTTTTTAACTTTTGAAAATGGAAAACAATTCTCTTAATAACTCTTTCAAGCTTTGGCCAAAAATATCAACACCATCAAATGAAATTTATCAATTCAATTTATATCACAAATGAATGAATTAATCTATTTTAATATTTGCTTTATTAAAGTAACTAAACCATAAAGTTAACATTTAGCCAAGGTTAAATTAGTTTTGTTTACTTAACAATTAAGTAAACAAAATATCTCTATTATTTAATTATTAAATAATTAATAAAGTAAAATTACCCTTAAACCCTTCATTTTACTTCGTCACTAAATTAACCCAAAGTGAATCTTACCACCATACACTTGAGTTAACTTAACCAAAGATAAATTATTATTTGAATTTAATAAAAATAATTTGTTAAACAAGCCAATGGTATTATGGTAATTACTTATAGTAAAATAATTAATGGTTTATTATGCACCACGTGTCAACATTTAATTGGTCAACAACATTTATTAACTATTTGATGTACTTAACTATTAAATCTTGACAAAGGCAAATCTTGAGAGATCCTGAAATAAATATTCAATTTTGTTAAAATTTACTGAATTAAACAATTCAATCATGTACGCTACCACAGTGCACAACGAGTACATTTCATATTGTGAAATTATTTTATCACTTTGTGATCAATACCCCACACATACCTCACAAATATTATAAATCAGCACGTTAGACCATATAAGTTGAGGTCATAACGCATACGTATAATTCTTCCATCAATTATACCCTAGATGTATGGGAATATAGATCAGTACCGTTAAATCCCCATATGCTAATCCATGAACTTATCTCTAAATTCATATCTCAACAAACAATATACGTACACATTTTTGTGATATTGTTTAACCCTGACTGAATACATGTATGCCTATACGAGCTTCCACTAAACTCATGGTCAACTAAGAACAACCATTTGTACCATGCAAATATAGACATACATTAATCTATATAAAAAGGATTCACCGATAGACTTGTATTGGTGAAAATAGATTAGGAACATAGTGTTTAAGAACATTGTATAATGATATTTTCAAGCACCTATTGCACCTATTTACAACTATGTCATTACTAGTATACTCTTAGGTGTTTGTCCTATTATAAACATAGTTCTAACTCTTTAGATTTCGTTGAATATTATAATCTGCTAACTTTAGTGTTAATCTAAACTCCTTTAGATCATATCTAAACTCATTTATATCATACAATGTATATAGCATTACTAGCATTGATACTATTTAATTAATGTGATTAGTGATTTAATAAAACATACATTGTATAAAAATTACAAAATAAATATTCATATAAAATGAACATAAGCTTATTACATTTCAAACATTATAGATCTAAAGGATTTTAGATCTGATTTAAAGGAGTTTAAGTCTGTGCTAAGAGTTAGCATTCTAAGGAGTTAGAATCTTGTCTGATATAAAGACAAAGACCCGTGAATATATTAACAATGACATAATTACAAAGAGTTGCAAATAGTGCCAACAAATGCCCTTATACAATATATTCTCAAAAATATCGTTCTTAATCTATGATTGCCAATATAAGTCGATTGGTATTTCTTTCAGATCAGTGTGTATATCTATATATAAATTGTTCAAACAGTTAGTCTTATCAAACTGTGGGCTTAACGGAAGATTGTATAGTCATACAAGTATTCAGTGAGAACTGGGTACTGAACAAACTCATGAGGACCTCCAATAAACATCCCATAGATCTGCTAATTTAGAGTATTATCAAGTTAAGTAATATTCGTAATCCTTTGATCTGAGCGTCACGGTGAACTTTTGAGTGATTTTTCATGCTTTGATTTTACACATGTCGATACCTTTTATGGTCTAACCTTTAAGTGTCATTGAATATTGTTCAATGCTTATGAAATTTGTTGTGCATATATATATGATCCATCAGCTCATATGAGTGAGTTTCATATCCTAATGCTCTAAGATTGTATTTTAAGAAATCTTATATATAGGGGTTGTATATGTGTGCATCATTCTATGGGTAAATGGGTTGAGATATAATTAAGTAATCTATTTCTATCAACGCATGATCTGTTAAGTGGAACTAATTTTTATCATTAAGTCTTGTTTAGTATCCAGTCCTCATTAACCTTATTACTCAACTCAAAAAGACTCTTCATTATGGTTATAAGCGAAAACCCAAAATTTTTTTTTTTTGTAAATTCATGGTCGAGCATATAGAGATTCAATAGTGTTCATCTATATCTTTGCTCTTCTGAGATATAGGTGACAGAAGAATTATACAAATATGTTATAATCTCAACTTATATAATTTAATATGTTGTTCTGTAATATCTGTAACGTGTGTGTGAAACATCATTCGTGAACTTGCGAAAGAGTTTCATAAGATAAATGAGTGTAAACTTAGAGAGTTTCACAGTATAAAGTGTTCTCATTGAGTACTGGAGTAGCAAATTGGGTTAAACAGATCGATTTGAAAAAAATTTTGAAAACGGAATTTATTTTAAGATCTTTCAGGAATCACACTAATTTAGGTTTTAAGTGTTAAATAAGTTAATTAATAAAATCTTGACACTTGGCACTATACATAAAAAAATAGTTTGAGACTTGATTTTATGCATGAAAAAGTAAGTAAACACTTACAACTATGCATAGAAAAGTAAGTAGAGACTTGACTTCATGCATAAAAAATTAAGTTGACACTTGACCTTACGCATGAAAAAATAAATGAACACTTAGCACTATGCATAAAAAAATAAATAGAGACTTTACTTTATATTTGAAAAAGTAAGTGGACACTTAACAATATACATGAAACACTATTACAAAAATTACATTCACTAAAGCTAAGTTAGCGTCAGTAAAGGGTTTCACTGACACTGTTTTATAGTGTCAATGTTGCTCGAGTTAAAAAATTACTAACACCATTTATAGTGTCAGTGAATCTCTGATATCATAGTATCAATAAATCGCTAACACTACAGTATCATAAAATCACTGATACATAATATTAGAGAATTCTTGTCACCATAGTATCAGTGAATCTCTAACACCATGATATTAGAGAATCACTGACACTATAATATCAAAGAATAACTATGATATTTTTTAATCTATAATATTTAAATATTATTAATGAAACATAAATATGAATTTAATTAAAATTTGAAAGTGACTAATGTAAATTTATTTAATAACAATAAAATATTCTTTCAACAAAAATTCAAATTACATTTGATATTTCCAAATAAATGATAAATAATTAAGTGTATAAAATACAATATTGTTGAAAGTTAATAAAAAAATATAGTACATCAATGTTACAAATAAAGTATAATTCTGTTATCGAATTCAAATGCAAACGATGATGTTACTAACTTTATGGAACACTTTACTTCATTTATAAGACGTTGTAGCCTTAATCTGCAAATAGATATAGCCTTCTCGCATTATGAAATTGTTTCTTAAGGCTTGGCTAATGCTCTTTGTCAAAACATTAAAAATACTGAAAAGAAAAATACGAGCTTTAGATAGAAAGCTAAAATAATTTTTTTTTCTAGAAGAAATTAAAAATAAAAAATGTTGTTCTTGCATATAAATGAAGAAATGGCATATACTTGTCAAGCACTTCCACCAAACCTGAAGAAACATAAATGATTAATGCTTCCAAACTCATCATCTCGAAGGTTACAAATTTAGCTGCATCATCTATAACTGCATTAAATGGACCATGCCCATCCAACCACTTCTGAATAATTTCACCTTCTGCGTCATTCAAGATGTTCACGAGTCATTTTATATATTATATTCTTGAAGCAATGAAAATCAGCCAATATCAACTATTGACTACCATAATAAAATTATTATAAGATATAAGCTAACAAGATATTAGCTATATCAATATATTAATATAATAAAGAAAAGTTGAGCAACCATTATAAAATTATTATAATATAAATTATAAAATATTCATCCATTGCATAGAAGATAACTTCTAATTTTTGCCCTCAACCTTAAATTTTGGGTCTAGTTTTATTTTCACTTGCTTAATAGGCTGAGTGCTTATCTATTGCTAATTTCTCGACATTTCTATTAAATAAGTACAACTAAATGGGCTATAAACATGCCAATGTGCACATCATCCAAAATTTAGTAATGGTAGAATGATAGTATGTTCATCAATATCATTATTGCCTTGAATGACACTTCATAAAAAAAATATATAGAGAACTTACTGATATAAAACTTCTACATACCAAAAAAACTCTATTCTTCAACAACAAATTGATGTACCTTGATGACAGTTAGAGCAATTGCTTGGATTTTGGTTTTACCATTGTCGAAAGCTTATCTCAACTCGAGTACAATTTTCAATTTCCATACCTTGGGCAATTATTCTAGGAATTAATGAAGAAGCATCGCATGATATGCATTGCCTATTCAAGTTTAAGGTCATAAGCATCAATCTCATAAAATATACCAAAAAATCACCAAAAAGATCAGAACTAAACGTGAACAACTTCGACAATGGTTTGCGTAACTACATTAGCAGCTCACTCTGTGTAATGCCATCTGGCAACAATCTATCAAGCAACTAACATGATATTAGAATTTATTAAGGATCAAAATAATAAGTCAATAATGAAAAAGATAATCCAAAAAAAGAGTATGTCAAGAAAAGAGAAGATAATCCAAAAAGTTTAATAATAATCAATGCAGGACACAAAAACAAAAACTTAAGTTGTGCCAATATTGAATAGAACATAGTTGCCAAACAGCTAAATAAAAGTCCATGAGATCAGGGTTGGTTGCCATATCCAACTAATGATGACAAACATAATTTGACTAGCATTACAGAATTATAAAAGAAGACCAGAGTTTGGGAGATATATTCCAATATCACAAGTACATGAGAGTTCAAAATGACATACTTCTTGCAAACCAGCATATAAAAAGGGTGTTTGATTCATATGTCAAATGGAATAAGAAGTTATTCTGATATCACAATACATCTATAACAAACAAATTCGTACACTTAACAAAGCAATATAATATGTCAAATAATGAAAAATACGTATATGATAATATCCCTCATTTTCTACAACAAAAAGTCCCAATTTCTATATATTTAGTTGTATTTAATCACAGAATCACCAGAAAACAACTGAACATAAGAATTTAATTGCATAAATAACAAAAACATTTGTAAATGATGGACCGAACTATGTAATACATAAAACCATGGAGCAGATATTACTCATCACCAAATATAAGGTACCAGTTTTCAGCAATGTAACTGTAACAAAATTGACTAGCAAGAAGATTAGACAAACTTTCACACAAGAAGAAGCCTATTTTTAATTAGAAGTAAGGCTTAAGGCTTAAACCCAATGCAATCAAGATCGAGATGAAATACAATGGCAGCGAACTGGATGATCAATGTCAAAATAAAAATCACTAATTATTCTTCACTCAAAACTGAAGAAGCACAGTAACAAAATAATCAACAAGAAGCAATAAAAATAGGTACCAGAGCCATGTGAAGGGACAACGATAAGCAGTGTAATGCAATCCCCAGGTTGAACAACATGTGTCAAAGCCCACACAAGAGCAGTTTCAGGAATCTCTTTTGATGCCTTCACAACAACATCCAAACTTCCTTTCTCCTGCTTCTGTTGTCACCTCTTGACTCATTGCCATAAAATATTTTTTTGTGCAACTTCTTTATCCCAACAAGCTACAATTCCCAACAGCCATAATCCCCATATGATTGAAGAGGCTAAAAAAACAAGTCTTTTAGACAGAAATGAACATATCTTGCATTATTGGTGTGCCCCCACCATGTTGGATTCAACCACTTGCATCAATACATGCTTAATTGTTCAATTCCAGTAATTGTAGGCATAAAAAATTGAGAGATGACAAGATCCTTTTAACTGATCCATATGAATCACTCAAGAACTACACAAATGAACAAACACCATCTTTACCAGCAACAAATCTTTCTAGATTTAGAAACCAAATCTTCAATGTATGTTCAGCAAGTCACTATATACATCACTCCAAATATATTGTTTTTTATCTTTCAAATCAGCAAGTCAACAGATGTGAAAGAAATAGCTAACACTTTAAGGTGAAAATGAGATCCAAGAACACAGATGGGTAAATACTAAATCGCAAGATAAGACTAAAGAGAATCTGAACAAATATATAAGCCCTAAAGTAGATTCCATTGCCTCAGAGTCCAGCCAAAAGACTCATTAAATCATTGAATGACAAGAGCAAAAGTTGTATCTACTATATAAATATTTTTAATTGTATCTATTATACAAATTTTGTAGCTCATTCAAGAATTTAAGCATGAATGAAAATGGTACACCATTAATAATATTACTAATATAGTTAGTCATAAACAAATGAAATAAATAGAAGGTCAAGAGTAATTTTCTATAAAAGAAACAGAGGCTTAGATGCTTTCGGGCAACTTTTCCTTAATAAGGTCTTTCTTTTTGGGATTCAAAACCTTCATTTTGTAACTGAACCATTAACAATAACATGGAAAACAATCTTCAAAATCAAAATATACATATATATAATAGATATAATAAATGAAAATGAAACATGCAGAGCCAAAGCCAGAGCCAGAGTCAAAGTAATGAATGACAGTACTTCTTTATTGCTCTGTAGGTAATTTATCTTCTTCATGACAGAAAATTACAAGCCCTTTTTGCTTTTCCCATCTTTTTGGTAATGAAGCTAAAAAATCTTTAAACAGAGAATGAAGTGATTCCAGGGCTCTGCTTCAAAAATCTTGTAATCCTCAACTCCGCTTATATTCCAATATCTTGGAAAGCCAAATTTCTCTTCTTGAGATATGACAAAAACAGCCACATTTCTATCTAATCAAAAACACCAAAAATTACTAACAAATGAATCAAACCAATTAAAAACCACATTTCTATCTCATCAAAAACACCAGAAATTTAAAAAAAAAAATTGCAAATTCCTAACCACTGGTATCAGGATATAAATGCATATTCATAAAAATTTAAATGACACAAAATAAAGTATCACTAGAAACTTTTCAATAATAAATTGATAAACTAATCAAACAGTCAGTCCCCCATTACTACCCACAGATAACTTAGTAGAAATGATAACTAGGATAATCCTGGATTATCTATTTTCTAATGACATTATACACTCTGTTTGTACCACAAACTGTTTCAACTCATAATACACAATAAGAATTTGAACTTTCAACACAAACAAGAACGGTAAATTGCAACTCAAAACCCTAAATTAACTAATTCAAAATGCTACCATCACAATTACAACATGGAATCACGAATTAAAGCTCAAAAACTAATCTTTTTCAATACACAACTATAAGTCGATGGGTATTCCAAATTAAATGAAAAAAAAATCCACTAACAAAGAAAAAGCTATAAGTCGATGGTATTCCAAATTAAACGAAAAACAATCCACTATAAGTCGATGGGTATTCAAACAATACTCACTTCAATACTCGAATTTGAAAACGAAAATAAAAATCTAGGGAGATTCAATCAATTGATAGTGAACTTACCACTGCTATTGTAGGGTTTACAGTCCACAACCAGCTTTATGTCCTAAACGACCCCTTTCAATTGACAAAACGTACCGAATCTAAAATTTTACTGAATTTATCGCAAGACCACAAGAGCGAGATTCGTCAGTGGTTAAGATTTGAGTTAAAATCGGGTAAAAGACGATGCAAAATCACAAAGTGTTGCAAGTTCAACGATTGAGATTCGCTTTAAAATTCTTGTTTTTCCAATTCGAACAAGGTTTTGTCGGAGCTATAGGAAAGAATGGTTATTGATGAGGTTATAGAGTTAAGGAAAGAATTAGGGATTTTTTCACATATTAATCGCCCAAACGACGTTTTTTTGGGGTGTGTTAATTTTTTTTAACCCAAAACCACGTTGTTATGGGACTATCTTTTTTAAAAAAATTTATAAATAATGCCTAAAATGGTGTCGTGGGCTTTATATTACTTTTATTAATTTAAATTATTTTGTTAAAATATTAAAAATATTTTTAAAAAATTAATATTATGTTATCAGTATTTTATTGTCACTTTATGTTTCTAATACTATAATATTAGTAATTTATTGACATCTCATATTTTTGATACTATACTATCATCCATTTGTTGATATTTTTTTTCATTGATATCATTTAAAAAAGTATTAATAATAATTTAAAAAAGTATTAATAACATAGTATCAGTAAAGACCATTTTTGTAATAGTAAAAAAAATAAATAAACACTTAATATTATGCATAAAAATGTAAGTAAAGACTTAACTTTATGCATAAAATCATAAGTGAACATTTGATAATATATATAGAAAACTAAATAGGACAAATGACTTTTGCATGACTATTTAATGTGACAAGTGACTTTATTTAAGTGGATTAAATGGACAAGTGTCTATGGCAAAAGTCAACAAGTATATAAGTAATGCAGATGTTGCTTTTTGAATTAGAATTTGGCCATATCATTTTCAACAAAGGGTTTTTGTATGAAAAGCTTTAGCTCCTATTTTGGCTAATAGATGTACAAAAGTAAGTGTTGCTTAAAATAAAGTTTTTAGAAATTTACTAAAGCTATCATTATAAATTTTTAATTCCACTAGCATGCAAAACTAGAATTATCCATGAATCTTCTTTAAGGTAAGACCTGCATATTGATTCTACACCGAAAGTCTTCAAGTGTAAGTAAAAAATGTAATTAATTTACATTTGGTATCTATTTTTTTAATAAAAAAATATATTTTCATTCTATTGAGTATATATATGTTTGACATGTATTAAATATTCAATGAACACTATCACATGCATGCACTCATTGTAATGTACTCTAACAAAACATCTAACATTAGCTCATCACTTCAAAACATTGTTGATGGTATTAAAGATGCTTGTCAAGATTGTAATTAAGGAACTTATATAATGATGAAATGTAGATTTATTCATTTATTTTATTTCAATATAAGAGTTTTGACTTTTAACCACAAAAGTTTTAGGTAAGAAAAATATTTTGTAGCTTATAGTGATATTTTGCCACGAACATTTAGTTTTGTCGCTAATTAATATAAGACATTAAACAAATATTTAAAAAATTATTTAGCCACCAATTTTTCATGACTACGCTTTTAACCACGACATTATTACATTTTTGTTTGTGGTCAAAGGTAGAGATCTTCAATCATGAAACTTTAATTCGTGGCGAAAAGTAGTAACATTTATCCACAAATCTTGACTCATGACTTAAAGTAGTAACATTTAAATCTTCATTCGTGACTTAAAGTAGTAACATTTAGACACAAAATCTTAATTTGTGGCTAATAAATATTTTGCCAAAACTTTTTACTTCTTGTAAAAGTTTTTCACTTCCAACTATTAGTGACAAAATTTTCATGACTAATACTTTGCAAAAAGGTTTTAAATTAGAAATTTTAAAAAATCATAAATGTAATTATCCTTAAAATTAGTAATTTAAATTTAATTATATATAATTTCAATTAGAATTATAATATTATGCAATAATTAAAATAAAAATTTAAATTGAAAATGTAGTAATTATAAGTTAAATTTAGAATTGAAATCATAATCATAATTAAAAATATAATAAATAGAATTGAAATATAACAACTATAAATATAATTAAAATTATAATCGTAATTATATGTAATTGAATGTAATTAGTGTTAGAATTGATGTCGTAATTATAATTGAAAATATAATAATTAGAATTAAATTTTGTATTTAAAATATAATAATTATAAAAGTAATTAGTATTGAAATTGTAATTTTATGTAATCACATGTATTTGGAATTAGAATTAAAATTGTAACTACAATTGCAAATGTAGTTATTGTAATTGAAATTTGAATTGGAAATGTAATAATTATAAATATAATCAGAATTGAAATTGTAATTGGTATGTAATTAGAAGTACAATTGAAATTGTATCTAAATTCAAAATGTAATTGAAATTGTAATTGAATGTAATTAAAATTAGAATTAAAATCATAATTATAAGTGGAAATGTAATCATAAGAATTGAAATTTGAGTTAAAAATATAATAAGTATAAACGCAATTGGAATTGTATATAATTGAAGTTAGTATTGAAAATGTAATTGTAATTAGAAATATAGTATTTAGAATTAAAATTGAATTGGAAATATAATAATTATAAATATACTTGAAATCAATATTGTAATTGTAATTAGAATTGAAATTATAATTGTAAGAGCAATATGAAATATAATAATTAAAATTTAAATTTAAATGAAAAATATAATACTTATAAATATACTTAAAATTGTAATTGTACATAATACAAATAGGATTGAAATTATAATTATAATTAGAATTAGAATTAAACTTAAATTAAAAATACAATAATAAATGTAATCAAAATCAAAATTTTAATTTTAATTGTACATAATTACAAATAGGATTGAAATTATAACTATAATTAGAATTGAACTTGAATTAATAATGCAATAATAAATGTAATCAAAATTAAAACATAATTACAAATAGGATTGAAATTATAACTATAATTAGAATTGAACTTGAATTAATAATGCAATAATAAATGTAATCAAAATCAAAATTTTAATTTTAATTGTATGTTATTACATATAATTCAAATTATAATTGAAATTAGAAGCTTAAAAACTAAATTGTGAGTAGGCCGAATTTAATGTACATTTAATTGATTGATTCAATTCAGTTCAATTTTATTTTTTCAATTTCTAATTTTTTGCATTTACTCTCAATTACAATTAGAATTTACAATAAAAATCCCTAAACACCAACTTCACAACGTCAATAATCCTTCTAATAATCCCACAAAACTCTCAAACTTCACAATTGTTTCCATTTAAAAACTCTCCAGGTCTCTGGTTCTAGCTGTTTTTAAGATAAAACTGTTTCAACAATAAAAATCCCTAGAATCCTCTTTCATATTTCTAAAGCCACCACCACCTAGTTAGTTACCTCATGTGAGTTTTTATAGAACCTTCTGTTTTCATATTTTTTTTTCTTGGTTGTGTACTGACAAATTGTTCTGCTTTTACTTTGTTTTGTTTGGTTAATCGTAGGGACTATAATACTGAGGTGGAAATAAAGGAAGGTTGTAATTCGTAAAAAAACTTGAAAAGCCAACTCAAACTACAAGACCTAAGGAGGTGAAATTCTCTAGTTTTTTTGTTCTTTGGTGCTCATTTAAATTGGAATATTGCGATCAAATGAGGGTGTGGTTTGCTATATTCATACAAAAATTGCAAGAATTTTTTAAGATAAATAACGTTTCTCAAAGATTTTATATATGCAATATATGTTTCTTAACCAAACAAAGGGTATCTTTTTTTAGTAATCTAAGAGAATTTTACTTAAGGCTTACATAGTCTATCATTGTGATTGTAACTGGTATTTATCGACTCACAAGTAATTAAAATCTAGTAACAAATCTAACAAACTAAAACTAAAACAAAAGTATCTTAGAATAGCGGCAAAATAATTTTTTTTTCTTTTTAAAAAAATCCCTCTAACTAAGTTAGACATTTTTATAATAAATTTTAACTTCTCAAATTACGGTTTTTTTTTTCTCTTTTCACTTTTGAAAAATCTAAATACACAAACACTCGCATCAAATTAAAACTTTGTTTTAATATCCACAAACAACGATTTGCAAATAAAAATACCTATATTATTACATGCAAATAGATAATCTCATTTAATCTATTAAAACACATAATAAAGAATTATAGAATTAAAACAATATTATCATAGGCACATGACATTTTTTATTAAGTATTATACAAAAAAGAGGACTTTTTGTGACGTTTATTAATTGTCGCAAAAGCTTTTTGCAACGGTTAAATAGTTATTGTAATTGTTGCCAATGTAAATTTTTTACGACGAAAAATATTGTATTTTTCTTATTGTGAAGGTTCAAATAGCCGTTGGAAAAGAGGTCAACATTATTGACTAAAAAGACATTGCGACAACTTATTAGCTATTGTAAAATAGATCAATAAAAGTTTATTAACAAATTTTTTTTTTTTAAAAATTATTTCCAATGTATAAATTTATATATTTCACATTTTAAAAATCTTTTCATTGAATAATTAACAAAAAAAAAAAAATTAGATAATTTTAATTCCTAAATAAATAAACACAAGCATACAATTAACTTCCATAACAAACTTGGACCTTGAGGCAGTTCGCTGAAAAATTTAAAAGGCCATAAAGTTGTAATTACAACATTCATACTTGGATATATAGCTTCCAATGTTAATCTTGGTCATCTTGCAAACATTCATGTTTGGTATACACCAACTCTTAATGGAATAACCTTTTTATTTTCAAATTTTACAAAGTTTCGAGTTCACTAAGAGTGATCTATACAAGGAAAATTACAGCTACCCTTATCTTTAAAATTGTCATATATCCTACCTTTTTTAGAAGATTAGATCAGTAAAATAAACTCAAGCAAAAGGCTCCAGATCTGCTGTCAGTCTGTCCAGAATTCCATATTCAAACACTGTTCCTTATTTCCCACCAAAGGAAGGTCCTTGCAGCAAGATTTCAGAATCTATAATCACAAAGCCATAATAAATCTGCACAGCTACATAATTCCCTTCAACAAAAATCTAAGTTCAAAATAGAAGATTGATTTACTTTACAGCATATAATGGCTAGAGGATTGAATCTGCTACAAATCAAGACAAGTGGAAATCACATGTTAAAGACTTTGGATAAATTAAGCTGCTGTGCATGAAATATTGACCATTAATTTGTAATATTATATAGAAAATGAGAAAAAATTCATCTTCTCAATATGTTAACTGTGGTAACTGGTTCGTGTCCTAGAAAATCACTTGTACCTTACATATATGTAAATGCTCAATAATTCTTATAATTTAGTATAAAAAACGGAGTATATAATTAGGAATATCATGGAAATTAGATTCAATCTTATTCTTGTCTAAATTGATCTCTTTACTCAAAATTAACAATGTTCGAACAGTTTTAATGATTAATATAATTGATAAGATTAATGCATCACAAAATTGCCATTATAGATTAACAAAGCTTCTAGAAATCTTGTCCACAACTAATGCTAAGCCTATTGCAAATAATGACAAATGTTGCAAGTAAATGGCTTATGCACAAAACTCATTAATCATAAACTTAAACATCAACTATACTTAGTTATTTTCATTTTCAAGCTATCAAACTTTTAATAATTTCTTCAAACAGTCATATTAATCAACAAAAGTTTCAAATCACATGATGAAATCAATACAAATTGACAAAATTGTAAGATGAAGGAAAAAAAAAGCACACCTCACTCTGGCAATATACATTCAGTAGAAATATCAGTGGCTGCAAGTTAGAAAAACTCCTACAATGTAATTTACAACTAGTTTAACAATACTATATGCATAAATAAACCCATGAAGGTGATGAGAATTGACAGGACTTAACCCGAGCCTTTTTAAAGAATTGAGGCAGATTTTGCGATGACATGGTACTAATATACTATTTACTTACACATTTGATACAACGAGGTTACCTGTCTCAATAAAAGTGTACACGTGTACTCCAATATACATAAAGATATACAAATACGCAGATTAAGACATTTATGTAGCTATGCATGTCGTGGGCTAATCTCAAAATGTGATGACTGTATCACATTGTACGAATTCTTGTGACAACTTAAAAAAAAGAAAAAAAAATGTGAGCTTGTGACTTAGTGAGTCGACATAATCTGAAAATGTTATATATTTTATATGTATTGTACATGTATAAATTTATAAAATAAAATAATCATGAAGCTATATATTGAATAGTCAATAAACTTATATTGAAATATGAGCTGTCATAAAATCTGTGCTAAAATTAAAATTATAACATAATACTGGAGATTTGAAAATCTAAAAGAGTAAACTATCATAAAATCTATTATCAAGCTGAATATATGTAATATAGCTCTGAAAATATGTACTGTATATATATATTGAAAATCACATCAAACTTGTACCCGGAAAAAAACTGGTTTAACCTGGCAGAATAACTCACGCACAGGTAGAGCGGGAGATTTGAGCTGGTTTAACTAGGCGAAATGCTGCATCGCTCGGGCAGAACAAACTAAATTGGTCTAATACGTGCACAGAGCAACTACACTAAAAGGAGAGTACGCATGTGGTGGTTCAAAAACTACTACTATAAAATATTATGAAAACATAATTGTTCTAAAATAAATATTTCTATACTGAACATAATCATAAACTATATTATAATGAATTCTAAAAATATTTTTGAATATACTAAATAGTATAAATATTTATTTGTATAATTTAATCATAAATAATTATATTAAAAATATATATAGTTATCTACTTACGAAAGTGCTCTAATTTGAGTTGAGTCTAAATTTTAAAATCTACCCACTAACACACCTCCTATATTATAAGATGTAAAAATATATTATTAATATTGATATATATTATAAATATTAAAATATAAATATTCTAACATCATAAAACTATTATCTACTAAGATACTAGATATAATACTAACTTCCCAATTTCATTTCTTAAAATCTCTCATTTATTTCTTGTTCTGAATTTTTTTTCTACTTCTCTTTTCTCTTTTTTTTTTTTTCCTTTTCTCTTCTCTCTGTTCTCTTTTTCTTTCTTCTTCTTCTTCTTGTCTCTCACTTTCTTTTCTCTCTTTTTTTTTTCTTCTTTTCTCTTTTCCTTTCCCTTGGCTCACTCTCTTATTCTTCCTGTTTCAATTATTTCTCTGTGAAATAAATGGTAATAAAGTAGGATATATATACACATACGCCCACCACTTAAATATAATATATATATTTGTTTTTATTTTTATTTTTTTTACTGTCATGCCACATATATGTCAGTTATTCATACCACCACACGTGCATGACAAGAATGGACTTTTAAACTCAAGTAAATCTGATGAATGACAAGACATACATTTACATGTCCAAGAAGTGATAAATTTAAACCATAAATTTGATGCACAAAGAGCTAAAATTTGAAAATATCAAATACTTCGGACCAGTGCAGCCCATTCTTGTTCCCAAACCTCCATTGAGCTTCAACACAGCAAGTTTATTCAAAAGCTTTTTGGTTTCAGCTGGATCTGCGTCCATCAAATTTAACGTAAAATTACAAACAACTGATAGGTGATACAAATTCAAAGCAAAATTTTCTTAATAGTCAAATCAATACCTTCTGCAATAGGTGCCAAGGTGTCATAAGGAACCACCACTTCATCAGCAGGCATTTGGATCTTACTCCAGTCCACATGTTGCGCTTCACCACTTCAATTAGTTAATCAAAAACAGAGAAACTATTACTTGAGATTTTTCACATTCATTGAAGGTATATATAATTGAATCAAATAAATTTGAATGTTAAGCACAAATAAGAAACATAACAATAGATTTTTCAAACAGAGAAGAGAAACCATAGATATTTGGATTCACCTTAGATAGCGAGTAGCGAGGTTGATGAATCTATTTTCTCATTTTCATTGCAAAAATAAAACAATCAAACATAGATCTAAAATCAATGAAAATCATACATCTAGAAAAATTGAAGAAGAATGGGGTACCTGATTTGAGTAAGGCCAACAACGTCAGATTTGAGCTTAATGATAGAGTGAGAAGAATCTAGAAAGAAACAAATAATAAAGAGAGATTAGACTGATGTGCGCAGAGGCCAAAGAGTGAGTTGTGATGAATATATATATATATATATATATAATAGGTTTTTAAAAATGTGAAGGTGATAACCAATAGGTAGTGTGGTATTTGCATGTAACGTCCTTTGATTTGACCTATTATTTGATGGTAATTAAGAAAAAGGCAAAATGAATAAGAAATAGTCCAATCAAGTCACAGAATATACAGTCGAATATGACGCTTAAGTCATACAGTGCGAGCCAAGAATAGCGCCTCTCTACCCAGAGGTGACATCTTGCTACCTCACCTCTTAACACATAGTTCAATCGCTTCAGCCATGCTTTCTCTTTCTGTTCCCTTACCGTTTTGGATTTGTCATCTTGGCCAAAGCAAATTGTAGAAGTCATTTGCGACGGCTATGTTTGCCATAGAAAATGAGGTTGCAAATGGCACTCTCTTGTAGTGTGTAGATCAAAGTCAAAATCCATTATAAGTTATTATTACCACAATAAGAAAATATAAAAAAGAAAAAAAAATTAAAGTAGAAAACTTTTAAATATGAAAATCTACCAACAATAAGAATTTTTATGCATAATTCGAAGCTGGGTTTTTTATATATGCATTTTAAATTTTGGCTACAGAATAAATTAAGTTAATATAGGGTCATCTTGGAAACTTGTTTTAGGATTACTGGTTCCTGATATGGTTGAGTTTTTGTTTTTTGTTTTTTATGAAATAGGGAGTTTTAATGATGATAAACCTAACATGTTATAGATCAAGTTTTAATAATAGAATTCCATTACATAAAATGTGGTGCTAAATATAATTCTCATGAAACTCTATTTCTTAGATAAAATTACCAAATAAAATAAGTTGTAGGTGCAATTCTACAATCACGTAGCACAACACTGTAAAAAATATTATCTCTTCCTTGGATAATGCAATTACTTCGGCATTAGAAGCAAGTTGCGAGAACTTGATTTCGTTGTTAGGCTACCAATAAGGTTTGACATATATTCATCATTTAAGTTTAAGACTAACGAGTATTTGTCACAGTTTCCTACATGATAGAGTACCCAAATGAAATTTTTTCTCCTCCAGTCTAAATGTGCCTTTTAACAATTTAGAAAGCGGGAAAAACAATTTAGAAAATGGAAAAGACAATTTACTAGCTTAAAAACTAACCACCTGATAACAATTGATCAGCTTAAGATTTCCCTTGACACATTTAACAACCATGATTATAAACGAATACAGAAGAAATGTACATATTAAATCAAACCATATAGTAATGTTATTTGAAATCATACTCAAATTGTAAGTTTCTCTCACGTGAACAATAATTGTATAAATAATATAAGCTAATTGAGCATAATATTCTGACAGTTCAACAAGATAATCTTGATGAATATTCATTTGCTATAGATACTTTAGATAATGACAAAAATATGTTTGAAGAAGATAATGATGCTGAGACAGAAGAAGATAGTGATTTTGAAACAAATATACTATAATTTTTTGTATTTATTAAAGTATTTTTATTATTACTTTATTTATGTTTAAGTCTCTTTTTTTAATGTATTTAAAACTTTTAATTTCTTAAATATAAATAAATATTTTGTAATATTGCATTATTTTTAGATAGCTCCAGCTGGGAACATAAACAACTATGATTAATGCCTTCGACATCAACATATAGTCTAATTATTGATATGACTCCTACAGCTGTTTCAGATCATAGTAATAGCATAGGTAACATTGTATATTTATATTTAAATTTTATATGTTACTTTATTGTTTAAATTTATTATTTTTAATTATTTTTACATATTATTTTATTATTTTAACTTATCATTTTAAACACTTATAAACTCAAATCCACCTAAGAAAAAAGATAATGGTCTTATAAAAAGAGTAAGTCTAAATTATATTGTGAGATTTTTGGGGCGAATAATTTTGATCATTTCAGCATAACACCAAAGAGCCACAAGATCATTAGTAATAAAACTATTTAGCGAGTGTGGTTATGTCGCTCGAAATTTAAAATGGATATTATGATGGAGGAGGATGGGGGTGGTGGTCAAAACACAACTCGAGATAGAGACAAACCGTTGTGGAGCCAGTTACTTCCCAATTCCCATTATGTTGGAACCACAAACCAAGTATCTTCGAATTCGATGGTTGGTGAAATAGAGAAGAATTTAAATTAGTCTTGCTCATCTACTGAGGTGAAACTGTTACACGTATCTAGCATGGAAATAGTCATGGATAAACTTTTATCTAAATGTGGGATTCCCCCTTAAGAATTGTCGGATACAAACATCCCTATATAGTATCTAAAATAGAGAAGAATTTTTAATAAATCTTGCCCACCTTCTAGAGTGAAACCACAACACGTCTCCAGCATAAAAGTAGTGATGGTGAAACCATTTTCTAAAGTGGGAGCGCCCTTCAAGAATTTTTAGATGCTAAACATCTCCACTTGGTATCTAAAAAATAAGTGGTCTATGTAATCAGCAAACTTTTAAAGGTCCAGCTCAATAGTAAATGGGCTCGAGATTGGGAGAGTCAGGTCGTAGTGAACTGTTAAAGACTTCTATCCACATAAAAACCTTTTCTAGCTAATTTGCATTAGCTAAAAAATAAGTTGTATCCATCTCAAACTCTAAACAAAGCCAATGTGCCAACCTTCAATTCAAATGATTAACCACTAACATGAAGAAGAAGAAGACGAAGAAGAATAGTAGATAAAAATTCTAAGAAAGTCAGTTTCTAAACCCCAAGCAGATGGTAATCTTGCTCGTAAGGTTGATAATGATCTCTCTTCCTTTGCCCCCCATCTACTGACCTGGTAGAATAAGAACCATTGACAGCACTTGTAGGACAGGGCTGCCAATTATAATGAATCTTTTAAATTAGAATGTTCGGGAGCTAGTGTTATGTCCCACATCAAATATAAATTATGTGGATCTTGGGTATATTTGAGTTAGTAGGTAGTATTACCTAACAGGCTAGTTATTATGGTCAATGACAAACGCTCAACTCGTGACAAGTGGTAGCAGACCAGACCTGAATTCTTATTCACATGTAGGCCTCTAAAATTACCCAAATAAAGATTGACATATGGGAAGTGAGTCCTCTATATCCTGGGGTGGGCATTACTAGTCAAGTGGAACCTAAAAATCTCGTATCTTGAGCCCAATAGGATTTTCACGTAGGTAGTGGGTCTTCTAGCTTTGGAGAGGATAGACAATACGGTCCAGGTTGGCTCATAAGTTTAAGCTAAACCGTGACTAACGCGTCTCGTGATTGGGTATGAGAGAATGTCATGTCCCACATTGAATAAAAATTGGACAAATCTTGGATATATATGAGCAGATAAGCAGCATTACCTAACAAGTTAGTCTGTTAGGTCAATGACAAATGCCCAGTCCGTTACACTAGGCAATCCCTGAACATTTCTAGTGCTACAAAAACATATGCAATAATTTAAGCCTAACCTAGTGATTTTGATGGAGACAATCGCTTGGAGGGATCAGATTGAAAGTTTAAGATGTAAGCTAGGGTTTAAGGGTAAGTTAGTGGTAGAAGGAGTTGGCATAAGTGGTGGTTTATGTTTACTGTGGAGTGATTGAGTTATGGTTGATTTGATATTCATTTTCACGATCTCACATTGATGTTGTTATCTTATTCCACCTGCATAAAAAATGGTGTTTTGCCAACTTTTATGGGCATCTAAATCATTATCCAAAAAGTCACTCATGGACACTTCATCATCATCTAAGTTCCATTTCCTCATTACCATGGTTATGTGGGGGTAGTTTTAATGAGATCACCACTACTAGTGAAAAAATGGGTGGTACTGATCGGACAGAGGCTAGAATAAAGGATTTTCAGGTGGCTTTTGATGACTGTTATTTAATTGATATGGGATACCAAGGAGCATACTATACGTGGGTTAATGGCATAGCCGAACAAAGTTTCATCTGCGAACGTTTAGACAGGTGATAAAGGCAGACATACACTAGTACATTAGTACGCTGAACTTTCATATTTTTCTCTAAATCATAAATATTTGACTATTTAATTTTTTTGTTATCATAAATAGGTGCGCAATAAAAAATTTAATATATAAGAACAAATAGGAGGAGAATCAGACATAGAACGAAGAAGTTGCGCTCAAACTATAAGAGCGCTAGAACTTAGGCCTAAGCATTGCAGCGCCCAGAGATAGAATGTGGAGTGATACAATGCCCACATCTAGCGCCACAGTGCCTAGATATATTCCCTTAGACAATGTTTTCCCATGACTTAGTGCCATAGCACTAAGCCTTTAGAGTCATGGCACTAATGCAATAAATGCAAAAATCCTCATTTTTAGTCTTATTTCAACTTGGATTCGAAACTACTCGACCTTAGGGTTTCTCATACCTATAAAAATAATCTTTTAAGAGCCAAAACACAGGCGTTTTTATAGGCAAAAATTTAGATAAATAATTCACAATACAAAATCAAATATCAAAACTAAAAAATCAAGATTCAAGCTTCAAGTCAAGATTGAGAGAGAAGCAACCCAATGCGTCTTATTGATTAATTTTTCTTCTCTTTTCATATTATTATATTCTTGCTCTTCCTGTTCTTCATTGATTAGTTTTATACTTTTGGTTTTGTGATGAGTTAAACATTATTTATCTAGGGTTAGAATATTAAACTTAATACGTAGTTGAATTTATGGATTCTTAGTTTATGAACTTAATACATTATAATTGATTTATTCTATCTGAGTTCAATGCTTTTATTATATATGGCCAATATTATGAATGATTGAGAAACCATGATGACATTGACAAAGGGATTCATGTGTTTAGCCTAGGATAGTTTAATGCATGATCATAGGGTAACAATTATGAGTTTTATATAGTATAAACATATACCTAAATGGCATGTATGGCATAATTTAGACTTGATCTTAATAAATTATATTCTAATATGATTACCATAGATAAATAGATGATTGTTAGAATGCGTAATATAGTCACTTAACCATCGACAGAGGCTTATGATGAGATTAATATCTAAGCTAATTAATTCGTATTAAGGGATTAAATTAAAATACTAATGAGTCTAATGAAATATTTGAGGATGAGTTTATACTTTAGATAATTGTCTATTGGTGATTTTATCTCTTTGTTTGATTGCTATTTAAGTTTAGTTAAATTTAATAGAATTAGGTTAGGTAATTAAATTTTAGATTTTAGATTTCTCTGAATAAAAATTTAGTAGTTATAATTTTAGTACTTGATTGATAGAATTAGATCGTATAGTCCTTGTAAGAACGATATCTAGACTTAAATCCTATATTACTTGATACAATAGCATATGCTTATACTTAGCTACTATAGCACCAATCAACAAGATGGTTTGTGCTACTTCATAGTGTGAAATGTTTCCTTGCTCGACGGCCTCTCACTTTAACTTATGGGGTTTGGACTATCAACCCTTAATAGTGGATATTTTTAAAGTAAGTCAAAGGCAAAGAGTGAGAAGGTTTAATCAGTTTCACTTTGAGGAGGCTTAGGTGGATGATCCGAATTATAAAGAAATCATTAGGGTTAATTGGCTTCCCTCGAATTCTGTTGATATTGCCGATGAAACTATGGTAAATATAGATCGATAGGAAAGTGCCTTGGGCGATTGGCATAACTCTTCTTTTAGGAGTCTCTAATGGCAAATAGCCCTTAAACAACAAGCATTAACCCGTTTATAGGAGTCTTTAGATGGGAACAATTTGGAGAGTTATAGAAGAGTTGAAAACAAAGGTCTTGCACAAACTGGCTTAAATATGGAGACAAGAACACGAGATTTTTTCACAACCAAGCATCCAAACGTAAGGTAAAGAATGAAATTCATGGGCTATTAGACATCAACAGAGTTTGGCAGTAAATCCAAGTGGTAATTGAAGAATATTTTAAGAACCTTTTAACTCTTCCTTGCTTTCTATAGTAGATATTGAGGCGGGAATTTTCACGGTCCACACTAGAATTTTGGAGAAGGATATATCATTGCTTGAAGCCCTATTCACAGCGGCTGAGGTATACAAGGTTGCCTTTTAAATGCGAGCAACCAAAGCTCCTGAGTATGACAGAATGTCAGGCCTCTTCTATGAAAAATTATGGTACATTATGGGAGTTCAAATTACTAAAACTTGTTTGCGGATTCTTAATGAGGGTGCTTTTTCTGTCTGCTTCAACAAGACACTAGTTACACTTATACCAAAAGTAATTTAGTTGCTTAAGCTGGAGATTACCGACTTATTAGTTTGTGCAACTATTCTTACAAAATCATTGCCAATATGCTGGCAAATAGACTAAAGCTTATGTTGAATTCAATTATTAGTGAGAACCAAAGTGCATTCATCCCAGGGAGATTTATTACAGATAATGCAATTATAAGCTTTAAGTGTTTAAATGTAATGAGAAGAAAAAGGAGAGGACAGCAGGATTGGCTCACTTTAAAATTAGATATGGCAAAGGCATATAACTCTGTCAAGTGGCAGTTTCTAAAGAGTATTTTGCTTAGATTGAGTTTGCCAGCCAGCTTTACAGGGAAGATTATGGCATGCGTAACTATTTTTTTTTTGAAAGGAATATTTCATTCATAAAATTCGGGAGAAATAAGAATCCTAAATTACAAGATATTCAATTTGGAGAGGCATTTTACCAAACCAAATAGTTTTAAAATCTAAGTTGAGGGCAAGATGTGCTAATTTATATGCAACTCGATTGGATAATCGATGACCATAGCTAAAAGAACAACAGGAGATTGAAGAAGAAATAACAATAATGTCTTGAAGGACCAAGCCTAGTTTCGAGGTAGAAGGGGAACGATTGTTGATGTCACGAATAATGCCTACAGCATCAGAGGCCACCTCAAGTGCTGAGATACCCAACATTCGAGTTAGGCAAAATCCACATAGCAAGGCCAAAGCTTCAAGAATGTCCACAAAAGGTTGTGCTTTAAAAGGAATGGAATAGGAGGCTAAGACAGTCCTAGAGTGATCGCGTAGCACCACCCCTAGCCCAGCTTTGAAGTGTTTTGGAGACATGGCACCCCTAACTATTGTTTCTTATGCTTTCTTAATTAATGGCCATATATGGTAATGTTCTTCCATCTATAGGTCTTCATCAAAGGGATTCATTATCTTCATACCTATTTATCATTTATTCTAAAGGTCTCTCGTGTCTTATTCAGCATGAGGAGCATAAGAAGTTATAAGGAATCAAATGTGGAAGAAGTGGATTAATTATTTCTTTGTGCTCAAAAAGTACCTACTGGGGAATTCTGTCCTTGTTGCCATGATGCCAGAAAATCAATTATGCATGCTCTATGGTCTTGCAGGAAACTTACGGAGGTAAGAAATGAGGTATACTTCATAGATAAAAGAGTTGGCGAGAGATCAGTTGATTTTCAGGGATTTTTTTAATACTAAATGGACTCCCTGCGACTGTTTGACTTCTCGACCTTAGTGGTGATTGTTGATTATAATGGAGCACAAATGGAACACTTTTATTAATATAACAAACTCAAAACTTGTAATACAAAATTTAAAAAATCTCACTCTTTCTCACTTACAACATAACACTCATAACTTAACATTCATAACTTAACACTCACACACTATTTGTTGAGCTTATTATTTGCTCAACTCTCTAACACTTTAAACTTTCAACAATTGATCAAATACTTGATCAACTCTTTATTCTTAACTTTCTTGCTTGCAAAACCAAACAAGGGAGGGGGATATTTATACTTAGTTTCAATAAGCCAAAACTACATAAATAAAATATTATAAAAATTTATTAACCATATAAGTTTATAATATTTATCTCATTAATTATTAACTCCAAAATATCTTACCTAACTTAAAAATTTTAAGAATTGGGCTTGTAAACTTAATCTTGGGCTTGGTGTTGTAATTTTAATACACCCCCTCAACACCAACTTCCGTTCTTCTAACCACGTTGAATTGTCTTCGAAACTTTTCTAACTTATCAACACCCAAACTTTTTGTGAACAAATCAGTCACTTAATCTTCGGTCTTAACATACAACAACTCAATTTCTTCTTGTAGAACTTTCTCCCGAATAAAGTGATAATGTACCTCCATATGCTTTGTTCTTGCATGAAAAATTAGATTTTTTACTAAACAAATTGCTGACCGATTATCATAATATATTGACACTTTATAATCTCTTGGCTGATGTAAATCATTCATCAACCGCCTCAACCATATACTTTTTTGAGTTGCCATTACTGCTGCTCTGTACTTAGCTTCAATAGTTGATAATGATATAGTCGATTGCCTTTTACTGTACCAAGAGATTGTTCCTGAACTAATCTTGAAAAAATACCGAGTAGTCGAACGTCATGTGTCATGATCTTCAACATAGTTAGCATCACAATAGCAAATTATTTTACAATCTTGGTCTTTCTTATAAAAGAAACTATAGTCAATTGTGCCTCTCACATATCTCAATATTCGTTAAACTACTTCTAATTGAGGTTTTTTAAGATTTTGTATATATCGACTTATTACTCCAACTGCATAAGAAATGTCTGGTTGAGTCAATGTCAAATAAATGATACTTCCTACTAGTTGTCGATATATAGTTTCATCTTCTAAATCTTTTCCTTAATAACCGCACAACTTGGCATTGGCTTCTAGCGATGTTGAGATAGGCTTGCATTCTAGCATTCTAAACTTTTGCAATAAATCGTTGGCATATTTTTGTTGTCTTAGAAAAATTCCTTCTAGTGTTCGAGTGACTTCGAACCCAAGAAAATGCTTAAGTTGTCCAAGTCTTTCATCTGGAAGCGAACCGCCAAATTCTCTCTTGTTCGACGAATCTCTTCTTCATCATCTCTAGTGATAATTAAGTTATCCATATATACCATTACAATTGCAAGTTTCTTTCCATTAGGTTTGACAAACATACTAGAGTTAGCTGGTGCTTCAGAGTAACCACCATATGTTAGATTTTCTTCAATTTTACCATACCATACCCTTGGAACTTGCTTTAATTCATACAATAACTTTCTCAATTTACACACATAATCAAGATGAAATTTTCTTTCAAATCCTATTGGTTGAAGATCTCTCAATCCAACTCTCCATGTAAAAAAATATTCTTCACATCCATTTGCCACAATATCCAGCCTTTGCTAGAGGCTAGTGCAAGTAGAACTCGTACTGTAGTGAGCTTGGCTACTGGACTAAACGTTTCATCATAGTTTAGTCTATACTATTGAGAAAATCCTTGAGCTACAAACCGAACTTTATGTTGGGTTATATGAAGTAGGCTCAATAAAACTTAGGGTGCTTGCATGTGGGTTGTGTTCATCATACAAACAATATACATATCTCATACATACATGTGCACAGCGGAAGATTAAATATAATGAACACAAAATAACATTTGATTAAACTGAAATTCGAAATTGAGAAATATCACCAATGAAGCCTTTGGATTAATTTTCTTTAAAGTTCACCATGAAATGAATCTTTGATCAATTCTAGCAATCAACAAGGGTGGGTTTGATTGTCTAGAATGGCAGCATCTTAATCCAGCATATATGTTTAACTCTTAAACATTTTTCAAAGTTAAACAATTTAACTTAATCAAATTTGTTTTTCCTTTTATTCAACTCTTGAATAAATAAAACAAATCTTGTTTTTAGTTATTACATTTAGTAACCATTTATCTAGTTTGTTTTGTTGTTCTAACACTTAAAACACAAAACAAACAATTTTAATTTCTCAAATTGAATTGGCTCCCAAAATGCAAAACCTAAAATCTAAAACCAATTTCAAAAATTTTATGATTTTCAATTTCATTTCACTTTATATACTAATGCATAAATTCCAAACTAATTTGAATTTCATTTGCATTTCATTTGGCTTAACCTAACCTTAGTTAATATTTAACCATAGTTAGATTACTTTAACTTAACCTTTAAGTTAATAAATATTTAATTAATTTAACCATAGTTAACTAACTTAACCATGGTTAGGTTAACCTTTACTTAACCATTAAGTAAAGTTAACTAACTTAACCTTATGGTTAACCTTTAACCTTAGTTAAGTTAAATCATTTATTTAACAATTAAACAAATAAATATTTATTTTAATTATTTAACAATTAAATAATCATAAAGTGAAATTACTTTTATATCCTTACTAGGTTACCAAGTTAACCTAAAGTGGGTCCCACCATTTAACCATATACTTTAGTTAACGTAACCTTAGTAATTGCTAAATTATACTGTATTGAACAATTCAATACGGTACACTGCCCAAGTGCTCAAAGAGTACATTTCATATTGGGACTCTCTAGGTCTACACCCGATTTGTCAAATGGAACTATTTCATTAATCCGTAATCGATGCCCCACGCACACGTTACGAATATTACAAATCAGCGTGTCAGACCATACAAGTTGAGGTCATAACGTATACGTATAATCCTTCTATCATTTATACCCTGGATGTGCGGGGATATAGATCAGCACCATCAAATCCCCATTTGCTCATCCAATAATCTTATCTTTAGATTCGTATCTCGATAAACAATATACGCAAACATTTTTGCTATATTGTTTAACCCTGTGGGAAACTCTTTTCCCGGGTTTATGCTTGTGGCCACAAGACTTTATGAAATACAATCTCGGAGCATCGGATATACAACTTACCTACGTAAGCTGATGGATCCCGTATCTACGCACACCGGACTCCATGAGCATCGGACCATACCCAGTGACACATAGCGGTTAGACCATGAAAGGTCTCTGACATATGTGGAACCAAAGCATGATGGATCACTCACAAGACCACCATGGCGCTCAGGTCAAAGGACCACGATTACTACTCAACTTCAGAGGACCTTCCTTTGACGATTTTATAGGATATCTATTGGGGTCCTCATAAGTCTGTTCAGTATCCAGTCCTGACTGGATACCCGCATGTCTATACAAGCTCTAAGCTCATGGTCAGCTAAGAACAACCATCTGAACTAGTCAGATATAGACATACACTAATCTATATATTGTGAATTCACCGATAGACCCGCATTGGTGATCATAGATCAGGAACATTATATTTGAGACATACTTACATAATGATATTTCTTAGCTCCTATTGCAACTCTTTGCAACTATATCATTACAAGTATACTCTCAGGTCTTTATCCCATTATAGACAAAGTTCTAACTCTTTAGACCTCGCTGACTCTTATAAACTGATAACTATTAACAGTGCTAACTATTAGCATTTATAACTCTCAGCTTTGATAACTATTAGTTCTGGTCTAAACTCCTTTAAACCAGATCTGAACTATTTCAGATCAAACAATGTCTGTAATGTTACAAGCATTTTACCATATTAATATGATATTAACAATCTTTATTCGAAATGTTTATTGTATAAATATTAACAATTAATATTCATACAATATTGGAATGGCACGTGAGCACCAGCTCTAACACTTTATACCTTTCCATCAATCTATCAAGAAGTCTTTTGATCTTATACACCCATTTACAAGATATAGGTTTCACATTCTTTGGCTTTGACACTAAATCCCAAGTTTGATTTTGCTCAAACGCTATGATTTCACTCAAACGCTATAATTTCTTCTTCCATAGCTTTAATCCATTTAGTGCTCTGTGATGCTTCTTCAAAAGTCTCAGGCTACTTAACATTTTTCTCTTTTGCCACAACTGCATTAGCATATTTAGATGAGATTGAAGGGTTGCAGGTTCAGCTCCTTCATATTTGGCATCTGTTGGTTGTTGATAGATGCCAGTTTACCAAGGACTTTAAGTTGTCTCTGGCTCGGTGTTGTCATCACTGTTTTCATCATCAAATTCTTTTTGGCTCAGTCGGATATCAACAATTTGCTCATCTATCTTTTGTTGTAGTTGTTCTTTCTTTTAAATCTAAAAGCTTTTCTTTTTGTGGTAACCACTATGAAGATGTTTCATCAAACACCACATTCCTTGATGTATAGCACTGCCCACTAGTAGGATCACAACATTTTCATCTTTTGCGCTGGTTATCATATCCAACAAAGATACACCTGATTGCCTTTTTATCGAATTTGTTTCTCAGGTGACTTAGCACAAACATATAGCATATACAACCAAATACTCGAAAATGACTCACTGTAGGTTTCATATCCCACAACTTTTCAAAGGGTGATATGAATCCTAACTTTGGTTGAGGAAGCCTATTAATTATGTGGGCCGTAGTCGTCATTCATTCAACCCAATATCTTTCTGGTACATATTTCGCGTGCAACATATTTCTATAAATCTCTGCAAGATATCTATTCTTCTTTTTTGCAATACTATTTTATTGTGGCGTGTTGGCACATGTAAAATTAATCTTTCTACCGACTTTTCTTTCAGTTATTTCTCTAATTCTTTGAACTTAAAAAAAGTATTTGATTTTTTCTTCATAAAGAAAACCCATACATACCTCGAGAAGTCATCAATAAATGTCACCATGTATCGCATGCCATTAATTGATGGTTGCTTGATAGGTTCAAAAACATCAGAGTGGACCAACTCCAATAACTCATTAGCTCTAAACTTTGACTCCTCATATGGTAGTTAATATGCCTTATCGTACTAACATCCTGCACATATTGTATCCACTCTCATATAAAGTTGAGGTAGACCCTTAAGCATTGCCTTGTTCATCATTACTTTTAGCTTATGATAACTTACATGTCCCAATCATGCATACCACAAATCTACTGTCTCATTCTCTCCAGTTTTGTCTATATAAACCGATTCTACTAATAGTACATAAACCGACTCTAGTCATCGTCCTTTCATTGTTAGTGTTTTTGTAATTTTTAAATCTTAGTACACATTAACATCCTGTAAACTAAATAAGACATAGTGCCCAGAATATGTTAATTATGATACTGATAATAGATACTTTTTCATACTAGGGACATGATAGATATTTTGAAGTGTTACTTTGTTATGACTGTAACGAGGTGAAAGGATTGTGTTTCCGATGTGAGCTATAGGCAATCTTAAGTTATTGGTTGCCACTATCATGCGACTTCTTTGTACTTAGTCATATCTTGCAGCTTTTCTTCATCACTAGTCATATGATTTATGCATCCTGAGTCAACGATCTAATCATTTTCATAGTCAATCCATCCACGCATTATCACTGAGACTGATAGATCTTCTTCCTTTATTACGACAGATGCTTCAGCATCCCATTTATCTTTGCTTTTTCTTTCTGAGTTTGATGTGGCAGCATTACTCTCAGAAGACTTTTTTTTAGACCAATAATCTTTTGTCATGTGTCATAATTTTTCACAATTGTAACATTTTAATTCAAACTTTTTCTTTTACTTGGACTAACTACCATTATCACGAGTCCTCCATGCTCCACCTGTTTATGAGCTGCTTTCTTAGTGATGACTCTTTATCTTGTCATCATCTTCTTTAGATCTTCTACCAGCACATCATTAAAATTGACCTTTCCTTTTGTCGATGTAGAGTGCTTCTTCATCGCTTTTTAATGAGAACCCACCCATTTGCTTGGCAATCGCTTCATGATCAGCAAGTAAAATTTTAAATTCAATGAGAGATAGTTGGGTTGGCCAACCTTGTACAGCAGTAACAAAACTTCTATACTCGAGCCTCAAATTATGAATGATAATTCTTTTCATCTTAGTTTCAACAATAGCAGCGGCATGATCTAACTCAGATATTTCACGGCACATAGACTTTACCTTTGTAAAGTATTGGTTGATTATCATGTTGCCTTGTGCAATCGAAAATAGTTCATTCTCTAGAAACTATAGCCGCATGTTATTTTCCTTTAAGAATAGTGATGCAAAAATGTCCCATACTGCATTGGCCGTCTTGTCCTTCTTTATGTGCTCTAATATTTCTTCTTCAACTATGGTCTTAATGGCGAATATAGCTTTACCAATTTTTATCTTCCACTTCTTTAGAGTGGTTTCGTTTGTTGGTTGCTTGACTTTATTTCTGCCAATGACTTTCTAAAGATCTTGGCCTTGAAGGTAAGACTCCATCAACGTCACCCATGTATTATAATTTTGGTTGTTGAACTTCTTAATTCCTCTAACTACTTGAAGGTCTCCCATTGTGCTTGTAAGACTTCAATAATGCTAGACAAAATTGATCTCAAACTACAAGCTTGTAGAGTTTCAAACTCTTTACAACTCAAATAAAAATCCACTAAGGTCAATCTCTAACCATCCTACTGTTACTCCTAACAGTGCTTCTACTAGCACTACAGTAACAATGTCTACATGTTTATTTATATGAATTGTACATCAAAAAAGTTCTCAAGAAAGACTAGATGGGTCACAATGGTCTCACTTAAAATTTAGACTCCTTAGGCAATTATTAGCCCCTTTGACAGAACTTTCCTAGACATACATCATTCATACAACTACACTAGACTTTGATATTGGTACTGTATATTTTAACAATAACCGTATGAACAGTATTTCGATTATTGTTCTACACCCAGAACAATTTGACTCTAATACCAATTGTTAATTATAATGGAGCACAAATAAAATACTTTTTATTAATACAATAAACTCAAAACTTATAATACAAATTTTAGAAACTCTCACTCTTTCTCACTTATTTGCTCAATTCTTTAACACTTTAAACTCTCAACAATTGATTAAATACTTTATCAACTCTTTATTCTTAACTTTCTTTCTTGTAAAACCAAGTGAGAAAAGGGGATATTTATACTTAGTTTCAATAAACTAAAACCACACAAATAAAATATTGTAAAATTTTATTAACCACATAAGTTTATAATACTTATCTTCTAAAATATCTTATCTAACTTAAAATTTTTAAGAATTGAGCTTATAAAATTTGGACTTAATCTTAAATTTGGTGTCATAATTTTAACATTGATATTTTAGAGGATAAGGTAGGGTAAAAATCTGATCGTCCATTCTCAATTGAGATTAGAACGTCAAAATGTTACAGCTTGGGCTATTGGTTTTCTCCAAAGTTTCCAGCAAGCATGTTCTATCTCTATGGCACTTAAACGTAAAAAGTGTTGGGGTGTTGTTAAATTACTAGGGTGCTTGCATGTGGGTTGTATTCATCATACAAACAATATACATATCTCATACATACATATGCACAGCGGAAGATTATATACAATGAACACAGAAAATATATATTTGATTAAACTGAAAATTCGAGATTGAGAAATATCACCAATGAAGCCTTTAGATTAATTTTCTTTGAAGTCCACCATGAAAAGAATCTTTGATCAATCCTAGCAATCAACAAGGGTGGGTTTGATTGTCTAAAATGACAGCATCTTAATCCAGCATTTTTGTTTAACTCTTAAACATGATTTAAAGTTAAACTATTTAACTTAATTAAATTTGTTTTTCCTTTTATTCAACTCTTGAATAAATAAAACAAATCTTGTTTTTAGTTATTACATTTAGTAACCATTTATCTAATTTGTTTTGTTGTTCTAACACTTAAAACACAAAACAAACAATTTCAATTTCTCAAATTGAAATGGTTCCCAAAATTGCAAAACCTAAAAACTAAATCAATTTCAAAAACCTAATTCTTTTCAATTTCATTTCACTTTATATATATTAATGCATAAATTTCAAACTAATTTGAATTTCATTTGCATTTCATTTAGCTTAACCTAACCATAGTTAGATTATTTTAACTTAACCTTTAAGTTAATAAATATTTAATTAATTTAACCATAGTTAACTAACTTAACTATAGTTAGATTAACCTTTACTTAACCTTTAAGTAAGGTTAACTTAACTTCATCACATGGTTAACTTTTAACCTTAGTTAAGTTAAATAATTTATTTAACAATTAAATAAATAAATATTTATTTTAATTATTTAACAATTGAATAATCATAAAGTGAAATTACTTTTATATCCTTACTAGGTTACCAAGTTAACCTAAAGTGGGTCCCACCATTTAACCATATACTTTAGTTAACGTAACCTTAGTAATTGCTAAATTATACTGTATTGAACAATTCAATACGGTACACTGCCCAAGTGCTCAAAGAGTACATTTCATATTGGGACTCTCTAGGTCTACACCCGATTTGTCAAATGGAACTATTCCATTAATCCGTAATCGATGCCCCACGCACACGTTACGAATATTACAAATCAGCGTGTCAGACCATACAAGTTGAGGTCATAACGTATACGTATAATCCTTCCATCATTTATACCCTAGATGTGCGGGGATATAGATCAGCACCATCAAATCCCCATTTGCTCATCCAATAATCTTATCTTTAGATTCGTATCTCGATAAACAATATACGCAAACATTTTTGCTATATAGTTTAACCCTGTGGGAAACTCTTTTCTCGGGTTTATGCTCGTGGCCACAAGACTTTATGAAATACAATCTTGGAGCATCGGATATACAACTTACCTACATAAGCTGATGAATCCCGTATCTACGCACACCAGACTCCATGAGCATCGGACCATACCCAGCGACACATAGCGGTCAGACTATGAAAGGTCTCTGACATATGTGGAACCAAAGCATGATGGATCACTCACAAGACCACCATGGCGCTCAGGTCAAAGGATCACGAATACTACTCAACTCGAGAGGACATTCCTTTGACGGTTTCATAGGATATTTATTGGGGTCCTCATGAGTCTGTTCAGTATCCAGTCCTGACTGGATACCCGCATGCCTATACAAGCTCTAAACTCATGGTCAGCTAAGAACAACCATCTGAACTAGTCAGATATAGACATACACTAATCTATATATTGTGAATTCACCGATAGACCCGTATTGGTGATCATAGATCAGGAACATTATATTTGAGACATACTTACATAATGATATTTCTTAGCTCCTATTGCAACTCTTTGCAACTATATTATTACAAGTATACTCTTAGGTCTTTGTCCCATTATAGACAAAGTTCTAACTCTTTAGGCCTTGCTGACTCTTATAAACTGATAACTATTAACAGTGCTAAGTCTTAGCATTTATAACTCTCAGCTTTGATAACTATTAGTTCTGATCTAAACTCCTTTAGATCAGATCTAAACTCTTTTAGATCAAACAATGTCTGTAATGTTACAAGCATTATACCATATTAATATGATATTAACAATCTTTATTCGAAATGTTTATTGTATAAATATTAACATTTAATATTCATGCAATATTAGAATGGCACGTGAGCACCATCTCCAACAAAAAGATGTTGAAGCGGAAGTACACAAACAAGAAACAAAATTCACCCAAGCAATATAATAATGCAGAACAAGTTACTAAGAAATAAATAGAGAAAGGGGTAGAAGAAGAACACACAAAGAATTACGTGGTTCGGCAACTTATCTTCATCTACGGCGGATCAAGATCACACTATTCTTTTATTATGAATCACAAGACACTCACAAAGTATGCATTTTACAAGAAATATCACAAAGAAAACTCTCTCTTACACTCTAGGGATTTTCTCTCACAAAGAACCACAAAGATTATCACTAAGATTTGTTGTTGATCATAAAGATGTGTTTACAAGCCAATTGATAGCCATTATATAGGTTTTGGGACGACCTAGATTTACCCTATACGTGTGGGAGTCGTATTAGGGAGTCCTAAGACAAGTGGGAGATGAAATAAGGAAGTTTCCTTATTTCGGGATACTATTCTCGTCTCCAGTGCTGCAGTGCTGAGATCTCGTCGTTGCGGCGCTAGTCTCCGGGTGCCACAGCGCTCAGGTTCTGTTCTGGGCGCCGCGGCGCTCACTCCTAATCGCTGCGACATTGGCGTCTGATGCATCCTTCTTCATTTTTTGCTTTCTTTCGCATTCGTCTTCAATTCGTACACATTTTACATACTTGACTTAATCTCTAAATTATATTCCGATAGTTTTAAATTAATAATCTCACAAAAACAAAATGGCTCCTTTTGAATTATGGTGGCTGGAAAATTAATACGAATGCAGCCATAAATGAATGACGAAGGAAATGTGGCTTGGGATGGATGATCCATAAGTACGAGTCAATCCTGTCATCGGGAGTAGTGTGCAAGTCAGGAATATTTTGGTTGCTGAGGCCCTGGCCATTCAAAAGTGGGTGATGATGGCTACTCAGTTTCAGATATCTCCAGCTACTTTAGAATCGGATGCTGCAACGGTAGTGAGGAGGATTCATGAGAGTTTAAATTCTCTTGCTGATGTAGATATTATTACCTCAGAAAATGTAGATGCTTTATCTTTTTCGGGTATTCAGAATGTAACCTATATTCCCAGAGAAGCTAATATGGTTGCCTATAAATCTATCCAAATTTGCTTTGTCCATTGTTGGGGAACAAGTTTGGATGGAAATGGTAGCATCTTCTTTGTTGAACTATGTAGCAGCTGATTTGGTTGCAGCTATTGTTGTTGATCAATATTTATCAGGTTACTGTGTTTTTAAAATAAAATAAAAACAAAAAAAATACACAAACCAACTATTTTTTTTTTTAAAAAAATGAGGATTATTTTAAAATTTAAAGTGGTATATAGAGTATAAACTTAAATTTTTTTCAAAGAAAAAATTAAAAGGCTTAATTTTTAAAATTTATTAATTAATAAAAGGATGTTTAAAATATATTTTAAGATATAAATAAATCTATCTAAATGTATTGATTTGTATTGCACCTTGATTCAATTATTTATATCTTAAAGTAATTGCTATTAATTTAATGGATACGAAAAGTTGAGTCCTCAACTTTCACCAAATGGATAATTTAGTTTCAATTAAATTTGAAATATTTAATTTTATCTTAATTTTTTTTATTAGTTCATTTTAACGGATTATGCTATTTGGTATTTAAATGATTTATTAGTTCTCTAACTTGAGTGTATAATTAAACTAATTCTGGATACGTAATAAAATCTCATTCATTTATAATCTCTAGATACTTTGTGCGATCTCATTTATTACTTTAATATAACCGAATTGAATTAAATAAATTTAAAATAATTATTATGTTAAATATTTGTGTGTTTATATCATTAAAAAGGTTAAACTCATATGACATTAAAATGCATATCAAAGTCGTACTTTTAAAAGGTATTAAATAAAAAAAAAATTAATTAGTATAACATTTGATATTTGTATTTAATTATAATTCTTTTTTCAAATAAATATATTTAGTATTACTTAATTAAATAAATATGACATAATATCTTAATATATACTTCATTCTTATTAATATATATAATAATTTGGAAATTCATAAATTATTTTTATTAATTAGTGTAACTTATAAATATAATAAATAGATTTAGTTTACTTCAATTTTAATAATTAAAATTAGAAAAAATAATTATTTTAAAAAAATAGGTAATATTGTAACTAGAATGTTGCTAGACCGCCATGGATGCAGGAGACCGAGATAGCACTGTTCCGACGATCGGTTTAGATTTTAGGTTTTCCTTTTTTTCAATAATATAATTTACATATAATTATTAAATTTTATATTATAAAATGTATTAATATAAGCTAAATGTATGTGTAATTAGAATAAAACAGCTTTATTTCATTTAAATTTAAAAAACAAATTAACAAACTAGGACTAAATTAGATATTTTGGATCCAACTGGAACTAAATTAGACCAAACTCGAGGATTAAACTATCTTATCCCTATATATTCATATTTTATTGATAATAAATAGAAATATGTTGGAGAATAGAATTTGCCACGAAATTAATAATTATATGTACATTGAAAAAAAAAGTTCCTAAGATCAAACTAACCCAAATCACAAATGAATCCTAATTCAAACTCAATTCTTAAGGAGAGTAAACTCAAGAGAGGGTCTTGGGTACTAAGATTTCGATAAATTTCTTCCAATATCATTATTGAGAAACAAGCACATGTTTATTATCCCAGCAAACATAAACAGTTTATTATTAAGCAAACTGAAAGCTCTTACATAACTTTGGCAACACCAAGTGACAATACAAAATAACTACCTATTAAAACACCACGGACTCAGAACAACGAAAGAGACATAGATAGATAGATAAATACACTTAGTTATGCAAATTGAGCATTAATTTTCATTGGGAAAAAGGCGAACTGGAAGCCCCTTTGCAGCCATTAAATTCGGAGCTCTTATCATTTGTTCATCTGGGTTAACTTTCTCCCACTTGAATTTTCTGACAAGATGATGCATGAACACAAGTATTTGTAATTTAGCATAATCTTTTCCAGGGCATATGTGATGACCTCCTCCAAATGGAAGGTATGTGTATGGAACTATTGGATCATTTCTTTCAAATCTTGATGGATCAAACTTATCTGGGTTTGGAAAATATTCTGGATTTCTATGCGTTGCATGTACACTCCAATGCACCTGTGATACAAGTTATATGAAGCAAAAGATGTTTAATTACCCATCTTAGTTAGGTGTTAAATTTTTTGAACATTTCATCGCATGTTAAAGTAATAGGCAGAGCTAGAGTATTTTTACAGTTACCACGTTTTTGTTACATTTCTCAAATTCTCTAATAAATTTCCAAGTTTGAAGTTAGATAATACCAACTTTCTTACATATTAAAATACAACGCATAACTTGAAATATGTAACGTAAAATTTGGTGACTGTATTATTGATTGACATGTAATTATAAAAGTAATAATATTACCTTCCATCCCTTGGGAATTAGAAAACCCTCGTAGCTGAAGTCCGAAAGGGCCTCTCTGAAAGTCCCAGAAGCCGGTGGTTCTATTCTTAACGATTCACTCACCACATTCATTGAGTACTTCATCTTCTTTATATCCTCCATATTCAGATACTCTCCTGGTTTCTTGGAGTTTGCTATCTCTATTTGCTCTGTGCACAAACATAACATATATTAAGACAAAAGAAATTAAAGAGTAATATATGACAAGTAGATATTTGAAACTGATCTTTATAGCAGTGAACCCCGAGATAGTTTTAGAAAAGATGTGGGTAATTGGCGTACCTTTACGAACTTTTTCATATATATGAGGCTTCTCCGCAAGATTTTTCATAATGGAAGTAATCGTTACGCTTGGATTGTCAAATGCAGCTGAGAGCAATGATACCAAGTTCTTGGCAAGAACAACATCATCAATGTCTTGGCCTTCCTTATAATTCTCCATCAATATTCTAGACAATACGTCATGTCTGTCCAAATTCTTCTTCTCCAACAGTTCACTCCTTCTCTCCTTAATAATATCCACGAAAATCTTACGTAATTTCCTCGATGATTTAATCGCACGATGTAATATTGTCCCCGGAAAGTTTATGGGAAATGCAAAGAAGGCCCTCACTGTGTTGCACATTAAAGGCAAGCTCTCGTCTAGAATTTCTCGATCCTCGATGTCTGCCAGCAGTCGAGAAGATATGTCAAATGTCAATTTTCTTGCTAGAGGATACGTAGTAACTACTCTGCGACCATCCCAATACAACTTGAAGTGATCTTGCACTATCGCATCAGTAATCCCAGCATGTTTCACAAGAGCTTCAGGCTCATTGAAGCAGGAGAGAAACTGTTTCCGGGCTCTGATAACTTCTTCCATGGTAATGTTGCCGTCGCCGGCGTTTTCGAAGACTTTGAGAAAAGTAACAGGCCACCATGATCTAACAAGCTTGTAGTCATTGGCAAACAAGAATTTGTTTCCCTCCGGCGTGCATAGAAACACCATCTTTTGGCCAATATGGATTGTTTTGAAAAGCTTGGTCTTGTATTTGTTTTTCCTCTCGGCAATGAATTTGTGAATTGAGTTCCTTTTGGCCTTTGAAAGATAATCTAAAGTTTCCCAAATTTTGAAGGGCCAACCTACATGACCAGGTGGGAGAGGAAGATTCTCAGTGGCATTATTATTTTGTTTGGGTTTGAGGAGATAAATGAAATACAAGAGAGTAACTATGACAATTGTGTAAAGGAGGAGTTCCATTTCTGTTGAAGCAACTAAGGCTTGTGTTAATTTTGATTGTTTAATTATTGAAGCAAAGGCTTTGTAGTATGAGATATTTAAAGGCTAAATTGGGACAAAAGTATGAAATTTAGTATATTTGTGTCAATAAAAGTGTGCAACTAATTATCATATTGTTGTTGAATAATGTTGCTCTTGGGTGCATTTTAATTATCAGATTTTGTTGTGAATACCAAGGGTTGCAATTAAATAACAACTCGTCTGAGGAGGATAATGTTAGATATTGTAGTGACCTAATCCTAAATACAAATGATTTCATGGAATGATATCATTGATTATTAGAAAAGAAAATCACACTAATTTTGACCCCATAAAAAGCTATACTAATTTTGACTGTAAAAGATCATACTAATTTGATTACATTATCTTTCCACCAACTAATTAAGTAGAGAATCTCGTTTATAGAGTTGGACGCATAATATAGTAAAAATTATTATGGAGAGCTCTATAAACCTTCAACGAAAAATTTATAAAAGATAATTATAAAAATAAAAAAGGAAAAATATTATTTTAGTATTTAATTTTATTGATATATATATTTATTTAATATTTATTTTTTTCATATATACCACATTAGCCTTTATAGAAATATTTTTTGTTATTATTTCCATTTCTAAATAATTATGATTTTTGTCTTTACCGAAATTAAAATGGTATAATAGAAATTAAATTGATATATATTAATAAAATCAAGGACGAAGTTGATATGTTTTTAATAAAAAACTCTATTATAAATTTTTTTCATTATATATAATTTGACTCAACAAGGGAATGTGTTTTTTTTTTTTTAAGAGAGAGAAGGGAATACGAATTTTAACAAGCCACACTATGAGTTCTCAGCCCATCAACCGAATAAATTGCACATATTTTATGAATTTGATAACATATTTGTGTTACTAATTTCTCATAAACTCAAACGTTGGAGAATCAATTATGTATGTCGTGACGAATTCTGGTGCTCATATTTATATGATCCTTCTTTGATTATAAGGTTGATTTGTCGGACTCGACATTAACTGATCGTTATCAAATTTTTAAATAAAAAAACTATTCTAGCAAACAGCCATAATTCCTTCTTAAGCTCCAACGTAGAAAACGCAATGACAACTTCTGTACTTTTTTAGAGAAATTATTATTTACTCTTTTGCAGAATTCAAAATTCTCTTTTCCCCTTATTGTTTGGGGGAAAAGAAAGAAGGCAAATATATTTCTTCTTGTTCACGACATTTAAGTTTTAAAAATCATTTTGTCCAATTTTTGATAATTTTTTAAACAACTTACCGTACTTACAAAATATTACGGAGGTAAATTGTAAGTTTTCTTTTTAATATTATCTCTACCAATATTACAATTGCAAATCTTGAGAAACTAGTCTTGATCAGCTCAATAATGATGAGTTTAGCTCGAATATTTATCTTGAGAAAGGAGAAATTTGCTTTAATAAGTTATGAAAAAAAATTATCAACAAAATTTATTTAATTTTAAGGTGTCTTGTATTTAAAAGACATCTAATAAATAGTATAATAAAAAAATTGGTTTTTTTTTTTTTATGACTACTGAACTTGAATAAGCTCTTCGCTTAAAATAGAGATATGAGATAGATATTATATTATTTATAATACGTTATCAGTATGAATTATAAGTATATTTAATTTTCATATTAAAATTTTGACGTCTTTGATTTTGTGTTATAATATTATTTTTTATTTTTTATATTTTTATTATTTATATTATGATTATATTGAATTATTATTTGTATTATACTTATGTTTATTATCCTTATGAGTTTAATCACTGATTGCTACTTAGTTTGATCTTCTACGTTAGAAAATAAGGACAATCTTCTTTAGTAATTACATTATTGTTATCTCATATTAATATTTCTAATATTATTTTCATTATTAAATATAATGTTATTGTTAATTCTTTTAAATTTAAATATTCACTTGCAACTTGAAACTTGGTAAAACAAGTAAATAAATTAGAACCTAAAATTTTAATAATAAATATTATCAATAAAAACCTGAAATTCTAAGTAACAATTTTAAAATTAAAATATAAAGATTCATAATTTATTTCATATACATAAAATTAAAATTTTAAATTTATCTCTTTATTTTAATTGTTTATTCTAATAGAATTCTAATGTAAGGCTATGTCTCCTAATTTCTATTATATTATTTAAATAAATTGTTAAGCCTTCTAATTTTATTATTTGTATATATGAAAGACCACTCCTAAACAATTTCTTTGATATTTATATTTTGTATTATTACTTGTTGAATTATATTTATCTATCACTTTCGAGTCCTTGTTGAATTATTTCCCTTTTTTATATTTAAAAATACCCATAAAAATGTTTTTGACAAACTTACAAAATTCCACACATAATGTCTCTAGAGGCAATTATCTATCATGAGTATTAAATGCTTTATACACTTTCACGTCATGGGTTTAGAAAATACAATTGAATATATATATATATATAATGTGTCATTGCATGACAAATTAAAGTTTATAATTTTCCTACAACACATCAAAGTCTATAATTTTCCTATAACACTATTTGCATGAGAATTTAAAAGTTGAACATCTCACAGTAGAGCAATCGCAAATCCTTTAAGAAAATCTTAAATAAAGATTTTACCATTAGAAGAATGTGTTTAATCCTAAAGCAAGATAAATTTAAAATTGTTGCTAAATATAATTTTACTCTTTTTTAAATCACTTCACAATTAAAATTGTATAATTAAAAAGTCACAAAATAAAATATGTTAGAGAAGACATTTTTTATCTTTCATATCTTTAATATTGTCCTATAACAATAGTACCATGAGAGTTATTTTAAAAAATACTCATAATTAATTTCACCTGGTTGTTAAACAAAATAATGAATTCTTATTGAAAAATTATGAATAACGTATAATTGGTTTTCAATCATTCCCTGAAGTAAGGGTGGGCATCCTGGGACCGGGTCAGGTTCGAGACCAATTTGACTGGTCTCGGGCCCCGTTCAGGATAGATAAATCTATCTTAAATGGGTATTTGTTTGGGATAGGTCCTGTCCTGACCGAACCGAGACGGGTCGAGTCTAGACACGGGTTCAAACTGGGACATGGGCAATTTTTGCCCATGTCCCTAATTTATTTAAAATTTACAATTTTGTTTAAATATTTTGGGTTAATTTGTAGTCTATGATCCTAATTGCTACAAATTTGTATTTTTAACCTAAAAAATAAATTTTGTATTCTTTTAGACTTCAATAAATTTTATTATTAATTTAATTTCCTATCATTAATTTAATCATTGATTTTAATTCTAATAAAAGTTGAAAATTTGAATTATGTTAAATATTATAATTTTAATTTTATATATGATAATATAAATAGGATTCCAATTTAAATTTCAATTACGTTAGTATTAAATGTTATAATTTTAAATCTAATTTTAATTTCAATTATGTTAAGTGTTAAATGTTATAATTTCGAATCCAATTTTAATTTTAACTACGTTAAATATTATAATTTCGATTTAGCAAATCCTAATGTGACATCAATTGTTTAAGTGTTGTAATTTCAAATTCAAATCCAATTTTAATTTTAATTGTGTTAAATTTTATTATTTGAATAAAAAAATTGGATAGAACCTCCCTTAAAATTTAGTCATTCTCATAAATATATACCTACACAAAATTGACACTCCAATATTCACTGCATCAAATCAATTCACCTAAACGCCTTTCAGCGAAAGGCTTTCGCAATAGCCCATTGCCGACTAATAGGTCCAAAATAATTTCAATAGCTAATATATATGAATAAACCAAGCTAACATCTTCACAAAATAAAAATAAAGTGCAACATTTAGGTAATAAATACATTAAGTCCAAAAGGAAATTGCTAAAATAGTAACTAAATAAAGTCCATAAAAATAATTATAAAAATGTCATCGAAATTTTGATTCTTCGCAAAACAAAAGTATAAAAAATATTAAATATTACAATATAAAATTTCATTACTCATATTTATTGATTTAATTGAACTATTAGAGAATTACCTTAAAATTAAATTACCTATAAGTAACATAAGTAACCTCTTGGTAAATTTAATGCCATGGAGGTGGCGGTTGCATAGTATGTGCAACTTTTACATAAAATAAGTAAAAAAAATAATTTTCACATTATAGAAACATAAAACATTAAGAAAAAATCAAAAGGAGAAATAATAAAATAGTTAAATAATATTTTTTACCTGCTTTAACTTTATCATAAAATTCAATATCTTCGAGAAATTCTTTTTTCTTCGGTCTATTCAATAAAATTGAAGGTCTTATCCAATTTTTTGTGTATATCAAACTCTCAACCGTCTTTAGAGTCAATGAGCTGCGAAATAAATCTAAAATACGTCCCCCGATACTAAAAGCCAACTCAGAGGCCACAGTAGATACCAAAATAGCAAGTATATCCATAGCTATCTGTGCCAATACTGGATACCTTGAAGAATTCACGTTCCACTAACTCAAAATATCAAAACGTTGATTTTTGGGATTCTCAAGTTTCTCCATCAGGTATCTATCCACTTCATTGGATTCAGCCAAATCCATTTCATTATCTACACACCCCACAAATTTTGCCCAAAGGTCATCATCCCCAATATCAAACTGTATTACGTCTGAATATAAACTTGATGAACCATATTGCTGTGACTATGACCCCATACATGCTAGTGCTACTCCCAACTTCACTCCCAGACCCATCAATACTACCAACACTACTATTTGGCCCACCAACCACTCTACCATACAGTGTATTACAGGCTTCGTAAAGTCTATACAATAATTATTTACTTATTCTCTTCATGTCTTTGACTCTAGCGCTGCCATTACCATATAAAAAATCAAAACAAAATTCAGCAAATTATATCTTGCATCTTGAATTAAGCACTGTAGCAAGTAAAAATTAATTCATTTACTCCTTAGATTCCTAATATTTATCATATTTTTCCCGCATCTTGCTAGCCATGACGCATAAAGAGACATCTTCACTCCAACTTAATTTAGCTAAATTAGAATTAATCTTACAAATCTCCTTAAAACAGATATTAGATGTCACTGACAATTAAGCACCAAATTTTAACGTGACATCATAAAAAGTTTTTAGAAACTTCATAAACCATTCAGTATTCTCCCAATTCGCACTAATTGATGGCTCATATCTCTTCTTTTTTATTTTTATCCTTTAGAAAGTAACTCTCATATGACTCATCCTCTTCTGCCATTCGATCAAAAATATTTACAAATTTTAATGCAATCGCCAACATCAAATAAGTAAAATTTCACCTCATTGTCACATCTAATACACACTCTTTTTATAATCAATTCTCTCTCTCCATAAAACTTTTAAAAACTTGAACTCTTACTATTGAAGATCTCACATATTTCACAACATTACGTATATAAATAATGCTCTCATGCAAATCCTTTAACCCATCAGTCACAGTCAAATTCAAAATGTGTGCGTAACAACGCACATGCATAAACTCACCATTAAATACTAGTGCTTCATCTTTTCAACTCTTCAGTCTCTTCTTAAAATAATTGACGGCAATGTCATTGGCACTTGGGTTGCCAACTGTAACGGTAAATATTTTCTCTATACCCCAATCTAACATGCAAGATTCAAGTTGCTTGCCGATGTCATCCCTTTTATGGGATAGAATAAAAGAGAAACTCAAAATTCTCCTATGCAACTTCCAATCCGAATCTATGAAGTGGACAGTAATAATCATATAACTTTGATTATAAATAAAAGTTCAAATATCAGTTGTCAAGCTCATTTTTTGCCCAGTTACACTAAATAAACTCTTGAACGTGGCTTTCTCCTCGGTAAATAGTTTTACTACATCTCTAGTTATAGTTCTATGTGATGGAACATCAAATACAGGACACGTTACATTGCAAAAATATTTGTACGCATCATTCTTTACAAAACTGAATGGCAATTCATCTATAATCACCATTTTTACACCTGCATCTCGACATGCTTCTTGACTCCATCCTCTAGGCACAACATTACTATTATTTTCCATTTCTCCTTCTGTGGGTTCTCTACCAAATATTATTTGTCTATTATCCATTAACGAATATGGAACCTTCTTATATACCTGTAAGTGTTTTCTAATACCATTTATTTCATCTTCTGTTGAATTACACGCATATAATTTTTCACTGTAATTTCATTGTGACTTATCTATTATGTCATTGCACGGGGTGAAGTGACTCCACACCATTGATCTTGTTCTTTTTTTAGTATTAGAATATGGAGGCAATAATGCATCTGCGTCGTCGATGATGCATTTCACATCCTCATGAGATTCTCCAATATTCATAATATTTTTTGAAGTTGAATCACGATCCATCTGTAATATAATAGTATAATAATACACATCGATAAAACAAGATTAATTTGAATCTTTCACAAATTTTTTAATATTTCACAAATATGTATTTTTATAAAAATGCAAAAACTCATAGAAAACCTTAACCACCACACAACCATTATTTTTCATACCATAATACTAATTAATGTAACATGTAAATATTAATCGGATAACAATTAATATGACATGCAAATATTAATCTTGATAATAATTAATAACAATTCTTTTTTCATACCAAAATAATAATTAATATTACTTAGTTTACTACTTTACACTACAATTCATTCTGCTAATATGTTACTAAGTATATTGTAAATATTTGTAAAATAAATAAATGTAAACAGTTTACACTTACACTTTAAAGTTACAAAATACAAATTTACACTAACAGTAACAGTAACAGTATACTTACAGAGTGTACGGTCGGCGGCACATGTACTCAGAAGCAACTGCAGTAGTAGAAGACAGCAGCAATGACAGCAGGATAACATAAATCACACAGTGGCAGGTGGCAGCGTAGGTCACGTGGTAGTAGAATGACAGCATCAATGATGAGAAGTGACAAACCGCAAATGACAGTCACAGACACGGATTCAGAGTCACGACAGCAAACAGCAAAACAACAGAATGGCATATCAACGACGGCAGGCAGACATAGATCACGCAGTGGTAGGTCAAGCAGCAGCAGAATGGCGGCACCAGGGACGAGAAGCGATAGATGGCAGACGGCAGTCACAGTCACAGACTCACGGCAGCAATGGCGAAATAGCATCGAAGAAGAAAGGAACCGTTCTACTGAAAACAATGGCATGAATTATGAAAATGTGAAATCTGATTTTTTGGTTTTTTCTTTTTTGAACCTAAAACATTTTTTTAAAAAAAAATTAGCTTATTAAATAGCACCGTTTTTCTTCTTTTTGTTTTAAAATGGTTTGGTTCGAGAATGACCCGAATCGAACTGAATCCTGTCTCGTCCAAACCGGGACAACCAGGACTTTTATTCTTGATCCTGACTATATCCCAGGAATAGGTCCCGACCTGAATTTTTCTGATCAAACGGTCTAGGTCGGGCCAAAATCGGGACAAATGCCCACTTCTACCCTAAAGCGAATGCAAACAACATAACAATAATGGACGTAGTCGAGAAAGTGAGAAAGGACATAATTACCAACCCGATGGTAATGAACCCTTGAGATGGAAAAAAATAAAAAATGAACAAAACTACAAGAAGTGCAATGAAAAAAGAGATAATTATAAAGGTGGAAAAAATAAAAATAATGATAATACTTTTCATAGATATGGCATGACTTTAGTCTCATACCTATTGTAAGCTAAAGCATCTTATAAAACTCTAGATGGCATTTATTAAGATAAGGAAAATAATGTGTAGATAAATCTCATTAATGATTAAGATCTTATAGATTTTACTCATCTAAAAGTTTAGTGGTCTAAAAATATTTATGCAGTGGCATGATCGCTTTGGTCACCCAAAATCAATAATGATGCGAAGACTCATTGAAAATTCTCATGGATACTTGTTATAGAACTTAAAGATTCTATTATTTACTGAGAATATTTGTATCGCTTACTCATATTACAATCTTGTAGTTAAACCATCCTCTTTTAAGAATGATCTAAAATCTATATTTTTATATAGTTCAAAGAGATATGGCATTTGTCAAGATAAAGAAAAAGAATATAGAGACAAATCTCATTGATGATTGAGGTCTTGTAGATTTTACTCATCTCAAAGTTCAATGATCTAAAAATATTTATGTTGTGGCATGACCACCTTGGTCACTTAAGATCAACAATGATGCATAAAATTATCAAAACTTCTTATGGATACCCATTAAAGAACTTAGAGATTCTATTGTCTAATGAGAATATTTGTATCACTTGCTCACAAGGCAAACTTGTAGTTTGACCATCCATTTCTAAGATTAATCTAGAATATTCATTTTTATAAAGGGTTCAAGAAGATATTTGCAAACCAATCCATCTACCAAGTGAACTTTTTCTTTTTTTATTGTCTTGATTAATGCATATACACGGTAGTCAAATGTTTGTTTATTTCCCATATGAAGTTTTGTATCCACTAAATTACTTATACATATCATTAAATTAAGGGCATAATTTCTAGATTACCCAATTAGAACTATACATTAAGATAATGCTGGTGATTTTTATATCTAAAATATTTGATGACCATTGTACATAAGTGGGGATCAATATAGAACATCTTATGCCCTATGTTCACATGCACATTATTACAGCATTAATCTACTTTAGGTAATTTCACATATTTTGTTGATGCATACACAATTACCAATTTCTATATTAGGTTGTTATTTTTCATGTTGCAGTATTAATCCACTTTAAACCTACTATATATTATTAATACTCTCTATAATAGCTTGTATTTGGTCATCAGCCTAATATATCCCATTTATGTGCTTTTGGTTATGTTATGCATATAACTATAACACTCTTAAAACACACTAAAATGAGACCTCAACGGCGCTTAGGGGATTTATATTAATTTTAACTTATTTTCAATTATTAGATATCTTGAACCCTTGATGGACGATTTATTTACCTCACAATTTACAGATTATCATTTTAATACACAGGGCAATGAATGAATTATCAGTTGCACACCAAAAGTGTGGCAAAATACTTGGTTTAAATGATATTGTTTTACAAAAGAAGAAAATGAGAAGTCGGGATCCAAATGAAAATAATGCTCGAGCCAACAAATCTATATTCTCTAAATTAATAACATCACAAGAGTTAATAATCCTTGAAAAGAGCACATGTCCCTGAAGAGATAAAAGTCATAGAAGAGATATTAGCTCCCCAAAAAGGTACAAGAGCTTAAAAATGAAGAAAAAATTTTAAATTATACTTACACAAGAAAAATACGAAAACATAATGAAATAACTATTGACAATATGTTCTCATTTATAGTAGCCACTAAAATTATAAATCATAATTTTGAGCCACAAACTAGTAATGAATATAGACAGAGGTATAATTAGCCTCGATAAAAAGAAGTAATTCAAACATAATTAATTTCTTTGGCCAAATATGAAGTATTTGAACTAGTAGTGCAAACACCTAAAGATGACAAACCCAGTGGATGTAAATAAATGTAAATAAAGAATGTGGTCATCAGATACAAAGCGAGACTTATTGTCTAAGATTTCTTATAAAAACTTAATATTGATTATGATGAAATTTATTCCCCTGTAATAGATAAAATTACATTTCAATTTTTTTAATAATTTGGCAATCTAAAAAAAGCTTGATATATGAACATAATAGCAAGTTAATTATTTAGGTCACTTGACAAAGTTTATATAAAAATTACTGAATGATTCAAAATGCACGAAGCATGTAATTGCAACTTGTGTTCAAAGCTAAAGAGATTTTTGTATAGACTAAAACCATCTAAGCACATGTGACACAATCACATAAGTAAATATTTTATAAAAGAAGGATATATTAATAGCTCAATATATCCATGCATGCTTATAAAGAAATCAAATTCAAGATTTGTCATTATAGTTATATATGTTAATGATATGAATCTAATAAGGGGAAGACAAAATATTATCTTGACATGTAGATCGAGCACAAATAAAATAGAATCTATATCTATCAATCTACTTATGTTGAAAGATTTTGTAACAATTTAATACAAATAAACCTCATCCATTAAGTATTATTATGATTGTTAGGTCTCTTGATCCTAAAAAAGATCAATTTCATCCCAAAGCAAAATGATGAACAAATGTCTAAAAGTATCATAAATCAATACAATTATTGTCTTATTATATCTAGTCAAATGCACTAGACCATACATAGCATTTGTAGTAAACTTATTAGTAAGATTTAGCTCTGCACCAATTCGATATCATTGAAATTTTATTAAACATTTTTTGTTATCTTTGTGGAATGATAGATTTGAGATTATTAAATTCTAATGAGTCAACATAAATCCAGGTTTAACTGGTTATATAGCTGTTAAGTACATATTTGATCTTACAGAGCCTGCTTGCAAACAAATATATTTTTACTTGCAATAATAAAATAATTCATAGTGATTCATAAAGTAAACTTTTATTATCACGTCCTCTAATTACTCTAAAATTCTTGTACTACATAGCAAGCAATGATGCACATGGCTGTAAACTGTCATTCATCATATTTAGAGCACATATAACCTATCTTCTGCAACAAATATTCTAACAATAATATATGAAGATAATTTTACTTATATTATTTGAGTTAGAGGCAGATACATGAAAAAAAATAAGACTAAACACATTTCTCTGAAATTCTTGTACACCTATAAGCTGCAATAGAGTAAAAAGATTGATGTTAAACAAATGCACTCTACTATAAATTTATAGATTTGTTCACCAAATCTTGAACAAATCTTTCTCCAACATCAATTTTTGAAAAATTGGTTTATAAAATTGGCATGTGTTAGCTTAGTAGATTATCGAATTAATGGATATTACTTTAGGGGTTGGGGATATTTAACTAGAGGGAGCATATTTCTTTAAAAAAATGAATCAAATTACAAACATGCATTATACTTTTTTCACTTTAAACATGTTTTATCCAACCAAATTTTACGACAAGATTTTTAATAAACCACTATTAAGCATGGTCAAAACTATTGTCCCAACAAATATTTTTTTAATAATGTAAAATATAATTAAAAGTGATAAAATTTAAGAAGAAATATCACAAAATTGGTGGCTTCCATTGCGAGGCACAAATTCCACATCGATTAAGTAAAGGCTACACACCCCTTTGTAAGTTTATATATATGAGCTTATACTTGTAATATGAATTATAAACAAAAATTACTGTGTTAAGGTGTCTTGTATTCGAAAGACACCTTGCTTTAGTTTAATATTTGTCTTTATTTTTATATTATTTATATAATATATAGTAATTAATGCATGCAAAATGTATGTACCCTGCGTGAAGAGTGAAAAGAAAATGTTTGGCCCTTTCAGTCAATATTTTAACATATAATTCAATTTTATTATAAAATATTTTTTGAACAATGACATCTTCATTGGAAATTTACTAATACCTCAAAAAATTTGCTAAAACTACTTGAAATAAAAATTTTAACTAACGTAGTCTAAATGTCCCACGAAGAGCCAATCCAAAGCCCATAAAAACCTAACTCTTCCTTTACAATAAATAACTTTATTCATACACCACTTTGTTTTTTTTTTTTTTTTTTAATCTCATTTAAATATGTCAAGTAGGTTAAGTGGTCCATACTTGACCTGAAATAACAATGAAGCATATATTTTATAGATTAGCATGAGACACCGTCTTGTCAGTGCCAATATAGCAATTGATACTGCCTGAGACACGTTGTTTTAAGGCACGTTGTGGGCTTTATTTTAACTCATGTTGGGTCGTGTTAGCATAAGTTTATTATGGGTCTTGCTTGGGACATAAGCCTACAACGAGATCGTGACAAGCACAACCTATGATATGCATGGCTCATCAAGAGCCGACGAATTAAATTCAAGCCATGTCTAATACAATATAAAAAATTTTGGTAGTCATGAATCTTGAATCTCAAGTGTGAAAGTGTGGAAAGCCAACAACTCAACTAAGTCATGTTATATTTAAAATTTGTAAATTTTAACATTTATAACATATAATACAATTAAATCAACAACTAAATTTTAATAAATATTAAATAGTTTTATTATAATGATTTTTTTCATAAGAATTTTTTTAAAAAAAATAACATACAAAATTATTTAAAAGTCATATAAAATAGCAAAAATTACAAAAATATAATGACTTTTAAATTTTATACTATACATAAAATATATAACTATTAATAATTCAATCATTTGCATTAGAATCGAAATTTTAATTACAACTAGGGTTGTTGTAATCATAATTGAACATATTATAATTGTACTTATTGCAATTGTAATAGTAATTATAAACATTAAAATTAGAATTGGAATTGTGATTATAATCTGAATTCTCTTAGATGTAATTGCAATTATGATTCTAATTGAAAATATAATAGTTTTAATTTTATCAGGAATTGTAATCAAAATTTGAATTTTATAATAGTGATTACAATCGCAATTGCAATTATCGAAACTGCAATTGCTATTAATTGTTATCACAAATATAATTTTAATTTTAATTGCAATAAAATTATTAATAGTGGGAATCAATTGTACGCTAACTCTTCGGTCACGAATGGATTTTTTACTTTTGGAACCAGTGGTTTGGCCGGATGTTAAGTTAATCTGACCTCTCATGAGCACTCCTCGACTTTTGAGATTGGTCTCTGCACTAACAGAAACTTGTTAAGGCTACGTCAATAGCTATCTTCGACAATAACTCTCCAATACTTAAGTCAACGATAAGATTTTTCAAAAAAAGAAAGACAATTAAAAATAATTTGTTTAATTAAGCTTATTTGCTCATTTATCTTTATTTTCAAGTCTCTTAAGAAAGAATTGTATATCTTAATCTCATTTTTCGTTCTTCTTATGTAGGATTCCTTGGGTACTTAGTCATCCGAGGGATTATATATGTACCGAGATTTTAGAAATAAGATATGTCCAAGATTATAGAGATGAGGTATGCTTGAGATCCTAGGGATGGGATAGGCTTGAGATTCCAAGGATAAGGCATGCCCAAGATTATAATGATAAAATGTTGCTCCAATTTTTGAAGTAGTCCTCAACATAAAGTGGGAGGTGAGGTCGATTAACCTGAGATACCTAAGTACAATGGCAAGATTACCAATGCCGTCTTATCATGTGCTAATCATAAGCTCTTGCCTTAGGCTCTGTACATAAGTCAATAAGCATGGGCCTTTGGCAAGTTGGCCTTTATAGGGCTAGACCTTAGAATTTAACCTAAACATAAAACCTTAGATTTGGACACTTGGTGTGTGGGCCTTGAGGGGGATGAGCCTCTCACTTAGTGGACTAAGCTTGAGCCGAGGCCTTTGGGAGCAACAAGAGTCTCTCAAATTCAGTATTGACTTGTCACTGCAAAAAACTCAATTGCAATGCTTGAGTTGGACAAAGTCCTTAATTGTGGTGAGCACGGTGTAATTTTGTGTAGTTTTAGCCAAGGGGTAGTCCTCTTGTCAAACTATTTTTGAAATTTAAAATTAGAGCCAAGCAATTAAATAAAGTTGTCTCTTCATAAAGTATGCATCATTTTAAATGTACTTTTCAAGTACCTAATAGTTAAATCACTACAATTGCCACAGACATGAATACTTATATAGCCATTGGATCTTATCAGACGACTAAGATTGTCCCCCAGCTGTTATGTATGTCATGCATTAGCTTAGATAATTGAATTGATGGATGTTACTTTGTACATCAATATTTAGATTCCAAAAAGTAAAATAAAAAATCGTATGATTAATATATAGTTTCTTGTGCTTTATATTTTTAATTTGATTTTTAATTTTGAAGCCATTTTTTGCCATTGAGCTCTTAATGATTGCACTCATATTGCTTCAAAAGAATAAGGGAGATTATTATTGTAAAATTGAGCTAAAACCTATATATCGTAGTTCTATTTACAACTTACACATACAAGATGGAAATTAAACAAACCTCGTATTCTATTAAATATTGACCTTTAATATTATGATTTATCTATAATACTACCACAAAAGATGTCATTTTCTTTGTTTTTTGCTCCATGTCTGCTCTAATAGCATCATCTTTTATAATAGAAACAAATTATTGGAAAGGGACAAATAATAAGGTTAGATTCATTTAAAGGAAGTGCAAAGAAAGGTAATCCAAAGGATAGCTATCGATCTAGTGTAATGAGGAGAGTGTATCATGGCGCAAAAATAATTTATCTTTCAGTGGTGAACAACCAATTCAAGTTGCATTGATTAATCAATGAGTTGATCGTGGTAGGATTATACCTAAGGATTAGGGTAACCAGGCTGAGCAGTAGACACTTCAAAAAAAGTATTTGAGTCTTCCTTGATCTAAGAAGTTTACGTCTTTGTCTCTGGTTCAGGACTCGGCTTTCTAAAGTTATTCCATTTCAGGACATAAAGCATTCTATTAATAAGATAGGGTATGTCAACTGGCTTAGTTAGTAATTTAGGGATACTTTCACCTTGAAGGCATTAACAAGCTTGAGCAAAAGGCGTAAGAGAATACAAAAATGGGTTGCGATAAGTGAAATATCATTCTTTCTAGTAAGTGCTATGGCGCGCTAGGAGGTGTACTAAAGTTACTAACATTGATAAGATATGGAGTTGAAATTGGCCTAAGGGTCAAAGCATATGAATTAAAGATAAAAGAAATACCCGAGTTGCTTCCTTTTATGGATCTAACCCTATCCAAGCTTGAGCAATTTCATGGGCTTGATGCCTGACTGTTTGACCCTATCTTTAAAGGAAAGTGCAATACAACCTTGCTTATTTAATCCTTGAACTCATAAATTAATCTCAAGGAAGGCAGAGAAAAAAATTAACTCATCAAAACTATTACCATTAGAAGATTTCCACGCCAGAAAAAGAAAAAGGCTATTTTAGGTTCTCTGAAGAGATGCTAGTGTCGTTGTCTTAATTTAAAGTGATTAACTACACAAATGAAGAAGTCGTCCTTCACTTAAGATGGGCATCCATATTTTTTATTCAGTTAGGTACTTGTTCAAGTAGGGCATCCGGTAGCATTCGAAACTCAAAAGCTAAGCAAAACAGAGAAGAAAAAGTATACTCATTCAAGAGAAAGAGATGACAACAACAATTTATAACTTCAGGATATGGTGTCTTTTAACTGTGCAGGAGAAGGAAATAACTTCTTTTTTTATTATTTGATTGGTTGTTTGATAACAAATAAGTTGGTGAATTCAAAGATAAATTGATTTGATGTAGAATTTCGGTATTAAGAAATATATATATTTTTAAAATGTTTAATAGACTTTATTCATATTAAGGGTCTAAAGATGTAGATAACGATTTTTAGGTAGAACTAATCAACAAATAAAAATTCTTATTATGAGCACGGTATCTAGAGTTTCAAGTTAGATCTGAAAATTTCTAATTCTAGGTTTTGTCACTTTTTTATTTGCTTGAGGGAGAAGGAATAGAATTTGGAATCTCCACTTTAATTTTAAAAAAAAAAATGAATTACAAGCTTTTATCACTAAGTCATTTAAGTAATGTTGCCTAAGACCACTTTTTTTTAAACAACTTTTATTCATCAAAACTCAAGTACAAGAGCAAGCATCCTTAACAATTAAATGCTCAAATTTTCTTGGAACAAAATTCCTCCAAGTATAAGTTGACTCTGAAATAAGTGCTAGTTTAGCTAAATTATGAGCTACCATATTTGTTTCTCTATGAACAAATGGTACCTTAGAAAAAGTAAAAGAATTAAGATACTCATGAATCTCCTTAAAAATACAACCTATTTCACAATAAGGCATTACATTAGACAAAATATCTTTGACTACTTGTTTTGCATCCGATTTAATTATAATTGAGTCAAGATTTAAAGTATGAAGAGCCATTAAACCATTAAGAATAGCCATTGTTTTTGCAATCAGAATAGAGAACAGACCATTGTACTTTACAATTTTCAATAATACCATAACCCCTAAATTAGCATTTATTGGAATCCAATCATGAGATGCCTTCCCCGAAGGAAAAATTTAACTTTTAGTGGGATGTTTAACTTCCAACAATGCTTCAACCACTTGCTAACATCCGACTTTTTAGAACTACTAACAACCTCAATCTCTTGACAAGCCAGCTAGTACCCACTTTTAACTGTGTATCAACCTCAATAATTATAATGCCATATAATACTATATTTCTTATTCAGATTATGATGTGGGAATGGTATACTCAAAATAGCCTGTTGCTCCTCCAAAGAAAAAACTCTATAAATGACATCTACATCCCACTCCCCTGAAGCTAATATAAACTCAGAAACAGTAGTATGCTCATCTAACTTATATGGGAACAAAGGTTTAAAAGACATAGGTCTAGGTATCGATTGATCATGATATACCAGAACATTATGTCCATTGCCTATCCGTCATCTAGTTCCTTTAGAAAGGATATTTCTCCTCTAAAGAATACTGTGCCAAAAAAAAGAAGTACGAAAAGTTGCCTTTTCTTGCCAAAAACTCTCATTTAAAAAATAAGACCCCTTCACAACCCTAGCCATAAAAGAATCTGGACTGGACACAATACACCACCTTTGTTTAGCAATTATGGCTAGATTAAAGAGAAACAGATTTTGAAATTTAATGCCACCACTTTTTTTTCCCTAAGACAACATATCCCATCTACACCAATGTAGTTTTTATTTCAACTCATCACCACCCCACCAAAACGGTGCACAAAGACTATGAAGCTAATGGATTAGGATACTAGAAGGAGGAATAAATTTCCAATGTAACCAGGAATTACTTGAATGACTACTTTAATTAAAACTTCTCTACCCACAGCCGAGGATAACTCTCTTTTTCAACCCTTTAATTTATTCCACACTTTGTCTTTAATATTGGCAAAAAGAACCTCTTTTATTCTGGCCATTAATATTTAAGACACCTAAGTACTTTTCATGACAACTAACTCTCTGAACTCCAAGCATATTAAGAAGGTGCCTAGATCTCTCATTTGTAATTGACTTACCAAAATAAATAGCCGATTTATCAAAGTTTATAACTTAACCTGAAGCCTTGGCATACAAATCTAATACTTCCTGGATGGTACGACCACAAGTCATAGAAGCCTTAGCAAAAATCAAGCAATCATTAGCAAAATATAAATGAGAAATCGAAGGACCATATCTACCACATTGAACTCCAAAAAACCTTTCTAATCTCTCTACTTGTTGAAATAGAAAAGAAAGTCCCTCAACACACAGGATGAACAAATATAGAGATAGAGAATCCCCTTGATGGAGACGCATTTAGGGTTTAACTACACCTTTTGAAACACCATTGATCAACACGGAATACGAGACTGATGAAACACATCTCATTAATAGCTGACACCACTTATCTGAGAAGCCGAACCATCTTAGGATCAACTTTAGGAAGGGTCATTCCATCCGATCATATGCCTTAGACATATCTAACTTCATTGCTATATAACCCTCATTGGACCTTGTCTGCCTCTTAATATAATTTGGACATTCAAACCCAATTATTGCACTCTGGAACTCCAAAACAAGGTCACCTAAAACTCCTCACAATCTATTAGCCAAGGTTTTAGAAATAATTTTATTATCGCAGTATAGATTGAGGTGTCGATCTCACGAGGAAGCTTTTGGCAAAATAGGTTGGTGAAAATATTAAAGCTGTAGCAAATGAGAAGATTAATTAATATATTTAAGTGGATGAGATAGAATTGTTTATGAATTGAGAAAAATGTCTTATGATGATTTAAGCAAGGCTTCGAGAATCACAATTATACTTTATAAATCAACTCTACACTTTGATTCAATATTTATAACTCAATTGACAGTTTTACATCTAAACAATTAATCGGAAGAGATGTAAAATATAGCACATTTGATAGCATATGCATTTGATATGACTAAACTCTTTTGCAAATATTAACACAAATCATGTTTATTTATACAAGTTATCTAAGATCGACAATATATCATTTTGTCAATATTGCAGTAAAAGATCAACTTGAATATCAAACATTTATTGCTCTTACATGTTATCCAAGATCGAAAATATATCAATTTGACAATATTGCAGTAAAAGATTAACATATAAAACAATGTAACCAACAACAATTATAATTCAATAAGAATCACATAAGAAAAGTATGGCTGAACATATATGAGACATAATAATTATAACCTCTGTATTATAAAAGATAAAATAGATAAGAGTTTAATCAAAACTAAACTTACAAACATTTGTAGCTCTTGACAATGAATCAAAGCATAGAAGTAGATTTATTACACATAAAAGTTCATCTCTTAGCCTTACCAAGAACTCTAGCCTAAATTACAATACATGTTAATGAAAAGCAAATAAGAGAGAATTATCTCATGTTGAAAACATCCTAAGAGTCTCCTTATATAGGCAATGAATGGAAATATGTCATGTGTGACATCAATCTTCAATAATTTTAGGCCAATAACTCGTTCACCCATTTGCATCATATTTTTAATAATGTAAATGATCGATATATCCTCTGTGGCTGACATAAAAGTTGTAGAATTTTGTCTCTTCTTTCTATAGGCTCTGAGTTCATACAAATTGGATGATTATCCAATGAGATATGAGCAAAATTCCAAAGATACATCAGATTTTAGCCAACAACCATTTTATCCACTTGCAATGCAATTTAGTCCATGATAACGGCTGATTTGGACTTACCATCAACATAAGAGTTGTTGATAATTAAGGTAGTATTTTACAACTTTAATCATTATACCAATTGAGTACATATTTTGTGAGATACGGTTCAAATACATGAGTTAGGTCAAGCTGGGCGGAAGTTATAGACCGATTCTATTGTATCTCAATTTTTGGCTCATAACATGTTGGATTTGGCTTTTCCACTATTCTTCAAGTTTGTGTAAGATTGAGTCATGTTACTCTAGGTTCAAGAATTTCTTCATTTTGATTTCTACATTGAGAGTTATGTCTATTGTACCTAAACCTGTGCAAATAACATTCATTAATCACAATTTAAGGATAACATTTTATTTCAAGCTAAAAGTACAAAAATGCTAAAATTAGTGACATTAAATGGTGACTGAATCTCTTAATAAATATGCATTTTCATGTGTTCATCATATGGCTCCATAACATTCACTTTCACTCTTATCCTTAAAAATTCTCTAATACATTCCCGAGATACACCTTTATCTCTCTCCTCAACAACCACAATCAATGAACCCAATTCTCGGCCAACTTCTTGATTCATGAATAACAGAGGCAAACTATAAAGTTAAACCCAAAATAGCACAGATCAAAAGACAGATCAGAGAGACACCCTAGGTCTTTAGGCTCGGCAAAGGCAATCAACTTACCGTCAAATGTATAAAGACCTCTAGCAATTACTCTCTTTTTATCATTAGTAGAACTAAAGGAAAAGATAAATAAGTTCTGTTATGGCTTAACTACTTCTACATTAAACTTCTCAGCTGTCTGTCATAAATATTTTTTACACAAAATGAAAGCCTCACGGTTTACAATATTTGAACTCAAAACTTTCCCAACCAAAGATAAAGAAATTTTTCTACCACCAGCCACCAATGCTTCATGGGAAAGTTTTGTTATTGGTAGTGCATCATCATCTAAGTCTAAGGACTCATATCTAGAAGCAACTCCTTCAAAGTCTATGGTTTATCACAATTGGCTACAAGAACTAGCTGCAGGTGCCTATAAGTAGAAGAACTGCAACTTGTTGTAACTGTGAGGGAGGTGGTGAAGTATGTTGGTATAAACTACATGAACAGTACAAGACAAGGCGCGACAACTTGTTTGGACGGGGACGGCAGTTGCTGGAACAATTTGGAGTTACAGGCATAAAGGTAAATATTGAGATGATTCAAAGTTAGAGCCTAAAACCTTCTAGACTGGAACAGTGTTACCTATCAGAATGCGTTATAGTAGGGATTAAATGTTGTCGCAGTCGGATTGTCAAGGGAGTGGAATCATCATTGGAGTCGATCGCTGAATTTGAAACATATAAAAGAGGTGGTTCAAATAGAGAGTGAGGATGTTGGGAAAGCTCTCAAATGCGGAAGATGGAGGAAAACAGTTGGCGTTTACTTGAGACCACTTTTCATCTTCAATAATTTCAATTTCAAATAATGAATTATTACCTTAGAGTTTGTCATAAAATGTTTTTCTAGTAAGATTTTGTATACAAAAAAATGATCCACCACCATGAAATTTACCATCATTATTTTTATACAAGACTTCTCACCTATAGTCAAAGATAGATTTACCACCGTAAAAATATAATAAGACCATCACCAAACCCATATACATATGTTTGAACTCTGTCTATTTAGAGGTCAACATTCTTGAGGTCATCTAGAGCCTCTTTAAAAATAAATCCACCAAGATCCCATGATCTATAAAGACGTTGTTAACCTCTTAACTTACCATAATCAATGTTACCATCAGAACATCATCATATGGATAATCAACACCTTCTGCATCATCTTTTATAAATATAATTGGAATATAATGCACCTTCTGCTTTTTTAGAGCTTGAATATTGAATTAAACTTGATATCCAAATAATTATTTCTCTATTTGTTTGAATTAGCTGACAAAGTTAATCCTCCCGCTGTGATCATTATTGGCTTTTCAAACACCTCTTGGGGACCACCTTGTGTGTTGGGTCTAATCTAATCAACTTGTACATTCTCAACATTTGCTTTTTATTCTTTGAGATATCCATTCCTAATTATCTGCTTGATATATATTATCTTAATTCAAAACACTCCTTGGTTAGATTTTGTGGTTCTTATGAAACACACATTTCTTTCTGTTCATTTGTTATAGATAACTCTTAAGAGGCTCTAGGCCATTCAATATTCCTCTGCCTTTGATGACTTCATAAATGACATTCAACCATGCATTAAAAGGTATATAATCTCGATTCTCCTGTATATGAATTATCATATGCGTCAATTTGAAAGGAGATGGAAGTTTTTCTACTGGTAAGGCTTTCTCATGTTGAAAAACCTCTCTGTTATTAAATATTTTGGCGAGCAACATGGTGTCATCTGATTTCTCATTTGCCCTTCGATTTTCCAATAAGACCTATGAAACATCATCATCAACTAGACTATCCTTATCTATGTCACCCTTAAGTCAATCACATTAATAGCCTGGCTTTAATGCATAGTATGGCTTATGTCTTTCTTTATATGTTCTGAGAGATAGGTTTGATTCTTGTTGTCTTAGCTCATTCTTGGAGTGTTTAGTTTTGGTTGAGTCATTCTACTGAAGCTGGTAGATTTTTTAGTGCTAGTTAGCTTTGCCTTTTCCTTTGCTCAATTTCTTCTATAAACTTTCTCATGAACTTTTGACCATTTTGTCATCTTCCTTATCTCTTCCTTCGTCCTTTTCTTCCACTAATTTTTATCCATCTCTCTCTAAAGATTGCCTTAAACCTTTAGTCTTTGATCTAAGTTGCTTCCAATGCTTCTTTGTTCACCATTACTTGAGTAGTCACATGATCCACCTTGCACTTTAGTCGAATCAAGGTGAGATGATTGGTATTATTCCCTTAGACAACACCAATTATTGATACTAATCTTGAGGTGAGACTAATTAATGAGTTAAATATTTTGCTATGAGCATGGTATTTGGAGTTTCAGGTGTTGGATAGAGAATTTCAACAATTTGTCCAAAAAAAAAAAGTCATATCTTAGACTTATTTATTAGTTTAATTTAATTTACTATAAATCTTGGCCTAATCTTCATATGCTAAATCACCTTGGACAAACCTCTTGATATATCTCTACAACCACAAAAATTAATTAAGGTACACCGAATTGTTACTGGCAAAAATCCGCTAATACTTAAGTTAATAATGGGTTCTCTTGAACAAATTTTTTATAAGAATTAAATTTTGTTTCACAAAATAAATTATATATATATATATATAACATGTTTAAATTAACCCAAGCAAGCTTAGTGTTGTTATTGCAACCTAAGCATCAAATTCACTCCACATCTTGCCTCTAACACCTATGAACTCCTGTCATATTTATTTCTATGATGATCTTCCATCCTCTTGTTTCTTCTTATTTTATGTAATCACACTTAATTTTTTAAAATTTGTTTATAGTTAAAATTTTACCACCAAATGAAATGATCAAAATAAATAAATACTTAATAATTATTTATTTTTAAAGTTCTTTGATACGAACTTCACGAGAAATTACAATCTGTCCCTACGTGCTTCTCTTAATTGCAAGCAAACCTTTTGTCTTCCTACAAAAAAAAAATCACTCCAATGCTTAATTCAATAATTACAAGATAAATAGGTGCGCGTATAAGAATGTGAATTATGTTGTAAGAACAAGCAAGGTTATTGGTTTTTATGTTTGAAAAATTATATTTTTCAAATGCATGAGTATAGTGCGAGTTACTAAAGTGAAAAGATAGATTCTTTTTTTAATCTCTTTAAAAAAATTATCCCTTTTCTATCATCTTTTTATCCTTTTATGAGGACAGAGATCAATTGAGTTATTACATGAGTAGTTATGGCAATAACTCAAATAATTTTAGCTATGATTTGATAATTAAATTTGTATTAAATGTGTTTTTAATAGGTTTTCAAGTAAATTTATATTGCTGGCATTAATTTCTTATTAAATATTTATTTCGGTCGTTAAAAATAGCATTCAATATGCAATAATTTAAAACAAACATTGAGTTCCAAGCCATTCCTGCCTCCCAAGGTATCCATGATCTGTTTATAGAATTCATGGATTTGCGGGTCTAGGTTATCTGATATGGATCGCCTGTATTTGAGGAAATAAAAATGTTGCCATGAGCCTCTACTGTTGAAGTGGACTCTAAATAGTTAGCATGAGTTGATTATGTCTAATGGTATATAGGTCCAATAGATGCTCCTCATAAGTGAATGAGTGTGTCTATTAAATAGAAAGCTTATAAGAAATACTTCTTTATTTAACCAATCAGCAAGCATCACATGTCCGTTAATCTTTTAACTTTTCTACCCATTGTTATCTCTTATTGTTCCATCAACCATGTTGTTTCTCATTCAACGTTAGCAATTATTTCTTGCCTTATAAAAATTACTCAATTTTACTCTAGTTTTTTTACTTCAAAGCAATCTCCCAATTCTTACTTTTCCTTTTTTCTTAAGAATTAAGAAATCATAATTTTTTTTAAAAAAATTTCTCTATCAATTCATCAACAATAGTAAAGGGTTTAAATAATTTATCTATTTATGAATTAAAATCCATACTCCAACTTTTGGAGAATGTCTGAATAAAAATCTTCATATGAAAGAACCTCTTAACAACCCACCATCTATTAAAGTGAGTGGGACCCTTTATTTAGGGAACACCTAGAGTGTTTCAAGTTCTCTATTCCTCTTATTATCCATAAGTTCCTCCATATCACTGGTTTGTCTACTCTTTAGATTCACCCTAATATTTTCCATCTACTTTAAAATCTGGCATGCGTTCTTAAATGAGATGGTTTCCTATGCCAGTTTGTATAGTCATTATTTCCTGTTGGTTTATGCTCGCTAAGAGCAAGTATGCCACCTCTCATGTGCTCTAATCGTAAAGGACTGAGTGTTGATGTTGATGCCTTCGAACCTCAAATTTCTTGCAAGTTCCATGTCCTTCGATGCCTGAGAATTTTGCAATCGCTTATATTGTGATTGCCTTTCTGATAAAATAATGTTCCCACTTGGTTTTATTGAGAATTTCTATAGAACCTACACTTATAAAATGATCTTCCCAAATATAAGTTTCTTTTATCTTGTATTGCCTCCATTTAGTTCTGTTTAATTGAGTTCCTGACATTTTCTTTCTTTTGTAACCTTTATTGTCCAAGTTGTTCAAGTCTCTTAGGAATGTGAGATTTTGGATTTCATTCCTTCTGACCTTTCTCTAGATGCTAACCAGTCTCCTTCTACCAGTAGAGACTCAGAAGATAGTTTCTCAACTCTAAATACGGGCCTTTACAAGACTATAGAGTTCTTATTACTTTTAATTTTGTTCATTCCATCAATCTTTTTTCTTCTAAGGTGATTGCGATTGGTCCTCTATAGCTAGATCTACTCTCGTTCCTCCTTCCCTAACAGAATGAGGAGCTTCCTTGCATCCTCTATATGATAAAAAGGGTAAGCTACTTAATTCAAAGTTTGCTCTGTGCAAATTGTTGTTCTTACTTACTGATGTCTGTGACATCTTTCCTTTTTTCAAATTTCCAAGCTTACTTAGAAGACCTCACTGAAGTGGTTTCTAACCTACCACATCATAGAGCCAAAAAATCGAGGACTCTGAAGTTAAAGAAGAGACAGTCTTTAATAGTTCCAGAAAGCTCGAAGATAATTCAACTTTTAAAAAACAAAGGCTAACTCCTTTTGAAATTTTGGTTATTGATGTCCAGCTGGAACCCACTTAAAATGAGGCTCTAGAGATTGTACAAGAGCCTCTTCCAATTAAAGATGTTTCTAAAGTGACTTCGAGAGCTGTTTAAAAGGACGTTCTAGAATTTTCCCAAGAGCTTCTACATACTGATAATGCTCCTCCTTTAAATGCTGAAAGAGAAGCTCTTATAGAGGAGGAGGCTTAAAATCCCACAATTGAGCCTTCTCCATTCAATTTTGATGTTGAAATAGAGGACTTCGTTCCCTTTAGTATGTGTAAAAAATTTAGCTGTTATGATTTTTGAATTTTTTTCTTCATTGACTTTTTGTTCCATTTTTATAAAAGGTCTAGTCGATGTAAGCAGCGACTCTAGTGCCACTCCAAACCCTAGGGACTACACTCCCCTCCAAAGAATAATAACAAAAAGTGTGGGTGCTACTGGAAGTTGTAAGGGCCCCTCACATTAATATTTGCCATCACACTAAAGTCTTGATTCAAAACCTCCTCGATTAATTATCAAATTGCCTTTTTTAATATCACAAAAAATAAATTGTCCTTTACTCCTCTATTATTAGTGAAGACTTTGAAGAGTGTTCTAAGATCTTAAAACCAGTTCCTGCACAAGATCCTAAGGTTCAGGGGTAGCTACTTCCTTAAGTTCTGTTTTAAGATCCAGGAACCAGTTCCTCTATAAGATCTTAAGTTCCAGGGATAATTGTTTCCTTAGGTTTTATTATAAGATCCTGGAATTGGTTCCTCTATAAGATCTTGAGTTTCGGGAATGGTTGCTACCTCTGGTTTTATTCCAAGATCCTATAATCGATTTCTCTACAATAGTTTACCTTCTGAGGGTAGATGCCTCCTCAGGTGCAGAGCTTTCATCAGTCCCTCCTTTTGACCCACCAATAGAGGGAGAGGCTTTATCACATCCTCTAAACAAAGAGGATGGTATGTGAGTTTACTTATGAGTTCTCATTATGCAAAAATACATGAGTATTTTCTAAATTTTGTCTTTCTTTCTTTCTCAGACTTCCAAGCTCTCATGGAGAATCTCTATGACGTGTTCTTAACCTTTCTCATCATGAAGCAAAGAAATTAAGAACCCAAAAGATTAAAAAAAAGTCCTTAACAGTTTCTAAAATAGAGGTTCCAAGTTCTTATAGACAATACTACTGAAGCTCTCCAATACGAACTTCACAAAACATTATCTCGTTGCCCCTATGTACTTCCCCTAATTACAAAAATTTCATTCGTCCTCCTATAAAAAAGAACACTATGATGTTCAAGGAAATAATTACAAGATAAAAAGGTAAACATATATAAGGAAGTGAATTATATTGCAAGAACAAGCAAGATTTTTGGTTTTTTCTTTTTTCTTTTTTTTTTGCTTTGAGTGGTTGTATTTTTAGTTTTAAGAGTACTATGCGAGTTCCTGAAGTGAAAAAGACAAATTCTTGTTTTTATATCTTCAAAAAAAATTGTCTCTTTTTTTTATCAACTTTCTATCCTTTTATAAGTTGAGATCAATTGAGTTATTATTTGAGTAATTATAGAAACTAAAATGATCTCAGTTATGATTTGGTAATTAAACCAATATTAAATGTGTTCCTAATTGGTTTCTAGGTGAATTTACATTATCGAAATTAATTCCTTTATCAAATGTGTGTTTATGCTATTAAAATAGTATTCCACATGCAATAAATTCAAATAAATGCTGAAATCTAACCCTTCCCCGCCTCCCATGGTATTCACGATCCATTTATGGAATCTATGGTTTGACGGATTTGTGTTACCTGATATGGATCGCTTGCATTTGAGGAAATGGATCTGTTGTCATGGGCCTCCATTGTTAAAGTGGGCTTTGAACACTTGGAGCAGGCTAGTTGGGCTAATAGGATATAAGCCCAACAATATTAATTAAAAAATATTTATATTGCATAAATCTTATATTTTTTGTATGAACTTGTACTTTCTTAAATTGAAATATATTTTAAAAATAAATAATATTTTCAATTATAGAAAAAGTGAAAACACGTGGGCACTGTGCTTTTTCTCTCAGCATACGTTAGCACGCACTAACTTATGTCGTTTTCCATGGGAAGGAAAAGGCTATGCAAATCATCCCTTACAGTCTCACATCCCCAGCCCGTGATTGTTTATGATGATGCTGTTGTGGTTCTGGTGACTACCGATGATCCAATCAATAAGGATTTTATTAGGGTTTGTGCTTACGTATCATTCCTATTTGTATGAATATTTGATATTTATACGATGTTCATTTTATTAAATTACATTAATAATATGGTACAATACTTGTAATGCTATAGATATTTTATTATCTGAAGAAGTTTGGATCTGATCCAATAGAGTTTAGATTAAAGTAAAAAGTTAAGAATTAACAAAATTGAGAATTATTATTGCTAAGAGTTAGCAGGTTATAAGAATCGGTGAAATCCAAGGAGTTGGAGCCTTGTCTTTAACGAGACAAAGATTTGAGGGTATACTAGTAATGATATAGTTGTAAGAGTTGCAATAAGGTGCTAGAAAATGTCATTATGCAAGTATATTCTCAAATATTATGTTCCTGATCTATTTTCACCGATGCAGGTCTATTGGTAAATCCTTTTTATATATAGTCAGTAAATGTCTATATCTGTAGGGTATAGATGGTTGTTCGTAGCTGACCATGGGCTTAAAGCTCGTATAGGTATACAGGTATTCAGTAAGGACTGAGTACCGAATAGACTCACAAAGACCCTAATAGATATCCTATGTAAGTTGTCAATAAAAAGTACTCTCGAGTTAAGTATTATTTGTGGTTCTTTGACCTGAGCGCCATGATGGACTTGTGAGTGATCCATCATACTTAGATTTTATGGATGTCAGAGACTATTTATAATCTGAATGCTGTGTGTCACTAAGTATAGTGCAATGCTCATAGAGTCTGGTGTGCGTAAATATGGGATCTGTCAGCTCACATAGGGAATTGTATATCCGATACTCTGAGATTGTATCTCAAAAAGCCTTATGGCTATAAGCAATAAAGCTGGGAAAAGAGTTTCCCATAGGATTGAACAATATAGCAAAGGTATTTACGTATATTATTCATTGAGATACGAATTTGGAGACGGTGCTGATCTATGTCCCTGCACATCCAGGATATAAATGATGGAAGGACTATACGTATGTACTTTAATCTCAACTTATATGCTCTAACGCGTTGATTTATAATATCTGTGATGTGTGCGTGGAGCATTAATCACAGATTTATAATATCTGTGATGTGTGCGTGGAGCATTAATCACAGATTTATAGAATAGTTCCTTTTGACAAATCATACGTGGACCTAGAGAGTCCCGCAATATGAAATGTAGGCGTTGTGTACTAAGCAGTGTACCGGATTGAATAGTTCAATTTAGTAAAATTCAACAAAACTGATTATTTGTTTCAAGTACCCTTAAGATGTGCGTGTGTTAGTACTTAAGTATTAAGTGCATTAATTAGTTGACAATTATTATTAACTAATTATATATTGACACATGGTGCATAGTGAGCATTTGATTGAGTTTACCCAAGTGTATGGTATGATGAAACCCATTAACGAGTTTACTTGGTAACCAAGTAAGGGTTTAAGGGTAATTTCACATATTGATTATTTAATTGATAAAATAATCAAGATATTTAATATTTTAATATATTAAATAATATTTAACTCAACTATAATTAAGAGTTAACCAAAGTTGAGTTAATAATTATTTAATATTATTTTATTAAGTACTTGATAGCCAAGTAATTTAACTAACCTAGGTTAATAGTTGACCATAGTTTAGTTAAATTATAAAATATTTTTTCTATTAGTTTATTAAGTACTTGGCCACTAAGCAAGTTACCTAACGTAGGTTAAAGAGTTTACCATGGTTTTGTTAATTTATAAATTATTATATATATGTGAAATGGAAGAAATTAAAAGTTTGTTTTTGGTTGTTATGTTGGCCGGCGACTTGGGAGAACAAAAACAAAGAAATTGTTTCTTAATTTTGAAATGCAAAAGTTGTATTTATTCATTTACCTTTTTCTTCTATAATCTAAGCCAACATTACAACAAGTTTTGTTCATAAGTTCAAGTGTTGAACAAGAATATATATAAACAAATAAATCAGAGATAAATAGTTTATATTTGATTTGATTTAAGTGTTGAATCTGTTGTTGGATTTGAAGCTGCTATTCTAGATCCTCAAACCCACCACTGTTGAGTACTAGAATTGATAATGATTGTAATTCAAGACGGACTAAAGTAACTTTTTTTCAAAAGTTACACTAGTGAATTCTTAATCTTTATGTTAATTTGATTAATATGATATTTATTTGTGTTTATTATTTATTTTATACTTCTGCTACACATAAATATGTATCAGATATGTATTTTGTATAACGAACACAAATAACACTTGCATACATATTGTATTTAATTAACATTGACAATTGGTATCGGAGCTCGTTTTGTATGTGATTATATGTGTTTTTAGTGTTAAGGAGTGTTGTTGATGAAGTCCCAGTGTTAAATTATGCATTTCAAGATCATTATCAATGTACAGATGAATAAAATGCCAATAGGGTCTACTTCCCACTATATAGTTTAAAGAGTTTAAACTGTCGTTATCCCGTTTGAAAGATTAGAAGGATTGTGTAAAACAGTGGGAGGGCATTTTAAATTGAAATATGTATAATTATTATACCTATAATTTAAAATGTTTTATTAACAATTTAATAGTTTTTATAATTCTACTAACATCCTTTATTTATTTTGTCTTATGAAGATCTGATGATCTCCGCCAACTCTTTGGTGCGCATACTTGATGCACATCAACTCAAAGGCGCTGAAAACTACTCCGATTGGGTTATGAATCTTAAAATTGTTCTAAATTCGGAAAAGTTTGGATATGTTATTGATTAGAAATTTTCTAGAAGTATTTTTGATAATGGCAACTCAGATGAAAGGTTGACTTATCAGAAATAGTTATATGATAATTTAAAGGTTAAATCTTACATCCTCGCCTCTATATCTGTTGATATTTGTGCTCACATACCATCCTAAGTTGTATAAAGATTTAATTCTGTAATATTTATACAATGCATATTTTGTTAAATTGCTAATTACATTAATTAAATGGTATAATGCTTGTAACTCTACAAACATTGAATGATCTGAAGGAGTTCAGATCCGGTCTAAAGGAGTTTAGGTCAATGCAAGAGTTAGCATCGCTGAGAATTATAAATTTTAAAGAGTTAGCATGTTATAATAATCAACGAAATCTAAAGAATTAAAAAATGGTCCTTAACGGGACAAAGACTTGAGAGTACACTAGTAATAACATTGTTGCAAAGAGTTGCAATAAGTGCTAATAAATGTTATTACGTAAGTTTATTCTCAAATATATTGTTCCTGGTCTAATTCACCGATGCGGGTTTATCGATAAAACCCTTCTTTTATAGATCAGTGTATGACTATATATAGATGATCCAAATGGTTGTTCTTAGCTGACCATAGGTTTAACGGAAGCTTGTATAGCATACGGGTATTCATTGAGGACTAAATACTAAACAAACTCAACGAGAACCCTAATAAACATCCTATGAAACCGTTAATTGCAGGTCTTTTTGAGTTAAGTAGTATTCTTGGTTCTTTGACCTAAGCACTACGGTGGGCTTATGAGTGATCCATCATACTTTGATTTCACATATGTTAAAGACTTTTCATGGTCTGACTGTTACGTGTTGCTTGGTATGGTCTGATGCTCATGGAGTCTGGTGTGCGCATATATAGGATTCGTCAGCTCACATGGGTGACTTTATATATCCAAATGCTCCGAGGCTATATCTCAGAAAGTCTTATGGCCATAAGCAATCAACCCAGGAAAATAATTTTCGACAAGGTCAAATAATGTCGCAAAAGAGTTTGTGTATATTTTTTATCGAGATATGTGTCTGGAGATAAGTTCATGGATGAATGCATGGGAATTTAACAGTGATGATCTATATCCCCGCTCTTCTAGGATATAAATGGCAAAAAAATTATGCGTATGCGCTATGACCTTAATTTATATGGTCTAACGCGCTGGTTTGTAATATCCGTGACATGTGCGTAGGGCATCGATCACGGACTTATGAAATAGTTCTATTTGAAAAATCGGGCGTGGACCTAGGGAGTCCCGTAATATAAAGTATACTCATTGTGCACTAGAGCAGCGTACCGAATTGAATAGTTCAATTCAGTCAATTTCAGCAAACTAAACATTTGCTTCAATATCCCTCAAGATGTGCATGTCTCAAAACTTAAGTGTTAAGTACATTAATTAGTTAACAATAGTTATTGACCAACAGGATGATGACACGCGGCATATTATAGGCTGCTTATTGTTTGACTTAGAAATTACCAAAATGACCTTACTTGTTGGACAAGTAATATCATTATTTATTCATAAAATATTTTTTTGAATAAAATAATAATAATTGATAATATTATTGCAAGTCAAACAATAATTTATTTACAAGCATTTGTTGACATTTTAATTGAAAAAAAATAAAGAGTGAAAGCATGGGCATGGCATATGGTGGGTCGAAAAGTGTTATACAAGAATTAGAAATTTTTTCTCATTTGCTTGTTGTCTTGGCCAAAGACCAATTATCCATTCCATCACATGCCTTTTATTGCATTTATTTATAGTAAAAAAAATGAAACAAAAACAGAAGCAAACGGCCATGGCAAATGTTGCCATGCGTTGGTGGGCCAATGCTTGATAATTTGAGGGGAATAATTGAAGCAAATAAAATAGCAAAAGTTGCTCACTTTGGCCACACTTAGAGAGAAAAGAGAGAAGTCTTTTGTTTTTCAAGAGTTAGGAAAAGCTATTAAGAGTTGAGAGCTTTATATTTTCTTCTATTTTTCTCCTCATTGGTCGGATGCACTACAAGAAACAATGAAATTATTTTTGTTGTTTAAGTGTTAAATTAGAACAAGTATCATTCATTATCTTGCAGTAGTCTTTAGCTTAAGGTGTTAACCAAATAGTTTAAGTGTTAAATTAGAGTTTAAAGTGTTAATCTCTTATTGGATTAAGCTACTATTCTAGCCTACCCAAGCCTACTAAGTTAGATGCCAGAATTGGAAACAAGTTCACTTTAAGGTGGAAACTCCAGCTAAACATTCAAAAGGTTTGTTAAGTTAAGGTGATTGCTCAATACTTATAATTTCATTTATGCGATAAAATAAAAATTTTATTGTATTTATCAAATTAGAAAATTAAATTTTTGGCTTCTGCTGCTATGAATATTATATGAGATATATGTTTAGAAATGATGAACATACAAACTCACATGCATGCACCCTAGAATAATCATCACTTTTAATATCTAACAATTTATAGTGGGAACATGTCCATATGGATATTGCTAACAGCATTATCGTTCATCTAAAAGAGCTTTTTGGTGACTGACCCCAAGTCAAGATTTACAGGGTCGCCAAAGTACTTTTTCAGGCTAGATTGAATCAGGACAGTTCAATAAGTCTTTATGTCATCAAGATGATTAAATTGATCGAGAGGCTTGAGACTATGGACATTGCCGAGGTTATTTGCATAGTTTATTATAAACTTTAACATGAAGAGATTGACTCCTACTTATATTGATCTTCATAATATGTTCAAGACAGCTAAAGAGGACCTGCGCAAAAAGGATTAGGCCTTCTTTATTCAGGGTGCTTTATCTTCTGCTTCAAAGACTTTTGAGAAGTCTAAGGGAAAGAAGAAACAGAAGGTGAAGCAGACACCCCAGATGGGTCCTCAGAGGCAAAAGATATCGAAGCCTCCATAAAAAAGTAAGGTAAAAAAAAAGTGTTTCTTTTACAGTGAGGATGGGCATTGAAAGTACAACTGCCCCAAATACTTTGATGTCGTTAAGAAAACTCCCTCAGGTATATGCTTGACTATTATTGACATTTCTATGGCATTTGATCCCTGTTCTGACTGGATATTAGATACTGCATATCCTTCTCACATCTGTAATACGTTGCAGTGATTGAGAGAAGTTAGATTGCTATAGCCTGAAGCGGTGATGCTTTGAGTAAGAAATGGTGATTTCTTGCAAGTCTAAGTGGTTAGACATTTTTATTTACTTCTCTCATGTAATAGAACGGTTATATTATATAATTGATATTATGTGCCTAATATCATTAGATAGATTGTATCCCTTCCTGTACTAAGAGTGAAGGATATCATATGTATATTAGGAATGGTTCCTTATGTTTATATAATGTTAATGGTATTTTGTTAGCTGAATGTCAGTTAATTAGTGGGCATTATATTTTGGATACAACTAGAAATGTTATGAATGTGCAAGCTAGTTCTAGTAATAAACGAAGATTGAAAACTTTAAATGATACAGAATTGTAGCATATGAAATTAGGTCACATAGGTGTAAGATGCTTAACCCATCAGATTAAGGATGGTTGAATACTAGATCTGATCATATAGCTTTATCCAGTTTATGAATCTTATATTCAATGGAAGATGACCAAATCTCCATTTATAGGTGTTGGACATTGTGCCTCTGATTTATTGGAATTAGTACATAGTGATGTATATGGTCTAATGATTTATATTACAATTTGTGGGTTTTGATACTTTGTAACCTTTATCGATGATTTATCATGATATAGGTACATGTTTCTTATGAAACACAAGTCAAAATCCTTTGAAAATTTCAAAGAATTCTGACTTAAAGTAGAGAAATAAATCGACATATCTGTTAAGTGCCTTATTTAAAAGAGAATAGGATTCTCACTCAGTATAGTCGTCTGAGTACTTCGCAACACAATGGTGTTTCAGAGAAGATGAATCAGACTGTATTAGATATGGTCCGATCGATGATGAGCTTTACTGATCTTTCAAAATACTTTTGGGGTCATGCTCTAGAAACTGTTGCTCATATATTGAACAGAGTTCTATCCAAAGCTATTCTGACCACTTCGTATAAGATATTGAATGGAAGAAAATCGAGTCTTAAATATTTTAAGATTTGAGGTTGTCTTACTTATGTAAGAGTTGCGCAGCAAGATAAACTTGCACTTAGGAGATAAAAGTATAAATTCATTGGGTATCCTAAGAATTCTATGGGATACCAGCTCTATGATCATGAGAAATGAAATATGTTCGTTTCTCGCTATACCACTTTTATAGAAAAAGCATTTCTCATAGATCGTGGAGATTGTAAAAAGATTGAACTTAATGATGACAATCAAGAACCAAATGAACCAGGGATAGATACTCAGATTCAAACGACTTGTACAGCTTTAACACACTCTTCATATAGGTTGGAAAGGATGTCAAGGCCACCTATTAGGTATAGTCAGATGCTTGAAGATGCCTTTGAAGTTTTCTTAGTTGAAGAAAATGATCATTTGACCTATAGACAGGTAATGTTAGACATTGACTTATAAAATTATAATAAGCCATGAAATCTGAAATTGACTCTATGCATCAGACTCAAGTTTAGGACTTGGTTGAGCTTTTTGAATAAATAGTTTCTATCAGTTGTAAATAGATTTACAAGAGGAAATATGGGCTCGATAGAAAAGTAGAGACCTTTAAAACTCGACTGATAGCAAAAGGTTATACTTAGTGATCTGGGATTGATTATAAAGAGACCTTTGCACCAGTAGTGATGTTAAAGTCAATTCGAATTTTATTGGCTATTGTCGTATATTATGACTTTGAGATGTGACGGATGGATGTAAAGACAGCGTTTCTGAATGGATATCTCAAGGAATAAATATACATGGAACAACCTGAAGATTTTATGTCTAGCCTAACCTCTGGTCTAGTATGCAAGCTAAAGAAGTCCATTTATGGACTTAAGTAGGCGTCTCGAAGCTGGAATCATTATTTTGATGAGGTAATTAAAAGGTTTGATTTCATTAAAAATGAGGAGGAAGCTTGTGTGTATAAAAATGTCAATATGAGCATAATAGTCTTCTTAGTGCTCTATGCTGATGACATACTGATCATTATGGATGATATTTGTATGTGCAATCTATTAAGAGTTATCTGAGTAAAAGCTATCCATAAAGAATTTAGAAGAGGCTTTCTATATACTGGGTATAAAGCTTTATAGAGATAGAGCCAGGAAGTTGAAGGACTCTTCTAGTCATCATACATTGATAGCGTCTTAGAAATGTATAGTTTCACTAACTTGAAGGCAATTAACGTACCTTTCAGATATGGTGTTCATATTTTGAGGAGAATGTCTCCTCAGACAAAAGATGAAAGAGTTAGAATGTCTAACATAACATATACATCAATTATTAGAAGCTTAATGTATGTCATGATGTGCACGAGACCTGACATTAGTATGGTTGTAAGTGTTACATATTTGTACCAATCTAATCCAGGTGACAGTCATTGGATGGCAATCAAACATATCCTGAAATACCTTAAGGGTACAAAAGATAAGTTTTTTTATTTATAGAGATAGTGATTTACAAGTGAGAGGATACATAGCAAGTAATCTCATAAAGTCTTATGGCCATAAGTAATATACCTGGAAAAAGAATTTCCCACCGGGTTGAATAATATAGCAAAGATATTTGCATATATTATTCATCGAGATACGAATCTAGAGATAAGATCATGGATAAACTTATGAGAATTTGACGGTATTAATCTATTTTCCAGCACATATAAGATATAGATGACAGAATGAGTATACGTATATGCTTTAACCTCAACTTAAATGGTTTAATGCGCTGATTTGTAATATCTGTATCGTGTGCGTGAGATATTAATCACATACTTATAGAATAGTTCTATTTGACAAATCAGAAGTGGACCTAAAGAGTCCCACAATATGAAGTCTACTCATTTCGCACTGAGGCAGCGTACAGGATTGAATAGTTTGATTCAGTAAAGTCTAAAAAAACTCATATTTGTTTTAGGTACTCTCGGGATACACGCATGTCAGTACTTAAGTGTTACGTATCTTAATTAGTTGACAATTATTATTAACTAATTATATATTGGGACGTGGCATATAGTGAGCCTTTAGTTTAGTTTACTCAAGTATGTAGTATGGTGGGATTCAATAGCGGGTTTATTTGGTAACCACGTTTGGGTTTAAGGGTAATTTTATATATTGATTATTTAATTGTTAAAATCATCAAGATATTTTATATTTTGATATATTAAATAATATTTAACTCAACTATAATTAAGAGTTAACCAAGGTTGAGTTAATAATTATTTAATATTATTTTAGTAGATACTTGATGGCCAAGTAATTTAACTAACCTAGGTTAATAGTTGACCATTGTTTAGTTAAATTATAAGATGTTTTTTATATTATTTTATTAAGTACTTGGCCACCAAGTAAGTTACCTAACCTAGGTTAAAAAGTTGGCTATGGTTTGGTTAATTTATAAATTATTATATATTTGTGAAATGGAAACAGATTAAAAGTTTATTTTTGGTTGTTATATTGGCCAACCACTTGGGCGAACAAAAACAAAGAAATTGTTTCTTAATTTTGAAATGTGAGAGTTGCATTTATTTATTTAACTTTTTCTTCTATAATCCAAGCCAACATTACAACATGTTTTGTTCATAAGTTCAAGTGTTGAACAAGAATATATATGAACAAATAAATCATAGATAAAGAGTTTATATTTGATTTGATTTAAGTGTTAAATTTATTGTCGGATTTGAAGCTACTATTCTAGATACTCAAACCCACTACTGTTGAGTACTAGAATTGACGATGATTGCAATTCAAGACGGACTCAAGTAACTTTTTTTAAAAGTCACACTGGTGAATTCTTAATCTTCATGCTAATTTGATTAATATGATATTTATTTGTGTTTATTATTTATTTTATACTTCCACTATGCATAAATATGTATGAGATATGTATTTTGTATAATGAACACAAATACCACTGGGCTAAAGTCTTCTACAAGGGTTAAGCTTCAGAAAATGTTGATACTGTTAAGGATACTCATGGTGTTACAAATAGACAATATAGGGATGGTCAATCCAAGCCATGGATTTCCTTATTTTTTAGGAATCAAAATTTTTATCCTAAATGCAAATTATAATTTGTTGCTCCTGAAATTTGTAATGGCCGAAAATTGGTAAAATACCATATGGAAGAACTTATTAAAGTATAAAAACGGTGGAAACATGCTTTGATTGGAGGTGTGTATGGTCTCTTCCCAAGCTTCCATCAACTAAAAGCTTTTGTGAAGAATCATTGGGCACGGTATAGATTAATTTCTGTCCATTCCATTAAGTATGTTTTGCTCTTATTTAATTTTGATAGTGAATTGGGACAACAAAAGGCACTGGAAGATGGACCGATTACATTTGATAACTGACCTCTAATTGTAAAAATTTGGAAACCACGAATGAGTATGGATATGGCTAACATTCTTTCTGTACCTATATGGATACAGTTGCTTGGGTTTCCATAAGAGTTTTGGAGCCCCTCTATGTTAAGTCAAATAATCAGTTCATTGGGTGTCCCAAAATATTGTGACTTTTGCACCTTGAATAGTTATAAATTAGTTTATGCTAGGGTAAAATTGGAAATGGATGTTAGGGAAGAATTCTTATATAGAGTGACGCTGAAAGATGATAATGGAACTATTGTGAACCAAAAAGTGATATATGAATGAAAGCCAATAGTTTGTTCCAAATGCAATAAATTTAGTCATGAGAATAATTCTTTTATACCAGGGAGAAAGCCCAAGCAAGGATGAAAAGTGAAAAGTGATAACTGAAACTATCTTAAGGAAAAAGAAACTACTCCCCAAAGAAAGCCAGAGGAGGTCCATAAACCTGAAAATGAGATAATTGAGGTAATGTAAAATATGGGAAAGAACCAGAAGGAAAAGGTAAAAATAGCCCCAAAGTTGAGGTTTTCAATGGCTAACTCTAACCATAAACCCAAGTGAAAGTTAAGCTATAGAAAGATTTAACTTAAGGAAGAATATTGCTTTAACCCATTTGGTAGGAATAATTGGTAAAGGATAACGAACCACAAGGATTCTCAAATCCCCTGATAGGGAAAAATGATCTCAAGCTAAAATATTCGGGGTCTCCATAATCCCTACAAACAATCAGAGGTGAAGGTTTTGATTAAGAAGAAAAGATTGTGTCTTATAGGGTTGTTAGAAACAAGGGTGAGGCACGAGAATATTTCTAAAATTTAGGGCAATTTGGCTCTAAAAAACTAGAAACTGGAATATAATTTCGATTGTTTGGATATGGGTATGATATAGCTTGCTTTTAATCCTACTAGATGCAATGTAAAAGTTCTTAATAAGTATTGGCAATTTATGCACTATATAGTGAAAATGGACGTTTTAGAATTTTATTGGACTCTTGTTTATAGTACTTCTAATGCCACGGATAGAGAGGTTCTATGACATGATCTTCATGCTGGGATGATGGCTGCACATTATCCTTGGTTGATCCAAGGTGATTTCAATCATGTTCTTAGTAACAATGACAAGATCGGAGGCAATGGGGTTAACGATAATATAGTCAACCTTTTTAAAAGATTGAAGTGCTGACCTAAAGCTATTTGAGCTAAAATGTCGAGGTTATAGGTATACATGGTGTAATAATCAATTGAGATCTCAAAGGATCTGGAGGAAGATTGATTGGGCCTTTGTAAATCAGAAATAGCTAGATACATTGGAATGAATTGAGAATAAAGTGTTAACAGCATGTGCTTCTAACCACTCCCCTCTTACGGTAACTATCTCTAAAGATTATCCCAGGGTTAAATTACCTTTCAAGTTCTTCAACGCTTGGTGCTCAACCTTCAGTTCATCAAAATAGTAGATGATATTTGGCAAACAAAGATTCATGGTCCTCCAATGCGTAGAATATGGTGTAAGCTCAAAATTTTAAAGGAAAGGCTAAAGGATCTCAACAAAGAATACTTCCTAGATGTTTCTCAAAAGATTAAGGATTAGAAGATAATACTGGATTCATTACCAAGCGGTTTGTTGGTTGACCCATTCAACCAAGTGCTACAAGAAGTGGAAAAGTGTATTCATCTGCAATTAAGGAAGCTCATCCTTACTGAAGCAAGCATTATCAGACAGAAGTTCAGATTTCATTAGGTTCAACTTAAGGACTTGAATTCTAGATATTTCCATAATATGATGAAATAGAAAAAAGCAGGGAATAAAATCACTTCTATAGCAGATTAGAACAGGGACCTTCTTTAAAACCCAGAGGATATCAAAAGTGTAATAATGAGCTACTACAAGATTTATTGAGAATAAACAGAGGTACCAGAGAGTCCATCTAGCAGGAAATAATATATGTGGGCCCTAAGTTCAAGGAAGAAGACATAGATATGCTCTGCGCTTAAGTCTCTAACCGGGAAGTAAAAGATGCAATGTTCAGTATCAGTAGGGATAAAACGTCGGGTCCTAATGGTTATAACAGTCTCTTTTTCAAAATTATTGGACTATCATAGGCAAAGTTGTTACTCAAGTTATGCAACACTTCTTTTCTACAGGTCAGATCTATAACTTATTAATATTATTGCTATTATTATTGTTCCTAAGGTGTCTAATCCTCACAACCTTAGGGATTATTGACTAATAGCATGCTACATTATCATGTATAAATGTATCACAAAAATAATCACATACAGATTAAGAAAGATTATTGACTATTTAATTTGCCCTAGTTAAACAGCTTTATCCCTAATAGGTCAATTATTGATAACATTTTCTTAGCTCATGAACCGGTGAGAGGATATGATAGGAAAAGTGGAGTGCCTAGTTGTGCCCTTAAAATTGATCTGAGGAAGGCCTATGATTCAGTTTCTTAGGATTTCTTAGAAGAAGTATTATTAGGGCTCTACTTTTATCTCTCGTTCATTTGGATAATCATGTGCTACGTAAGATCTTATATGTTCTCTATTGTGGTGAATGGCAGTTTAGAGGATTTTTTCTCAGGAAATAAAGGTCTAAGGCAAGAGGATCCTGTGTCCCCTTCTATTGTTTTTCTTGATATTTGCTAATGATTTGTTCCTATTCTCTTATGGTGATACTAGTTCTGTTGGCCAATTTAAACAATTTATGAATAACTTTTCACAAGGTATCTAGTTTGCAACTAAATGTGAGGAAGAGCTTAATATTCTTTGGTCACGTCCTAAATATTTTACAAATAACCCAGTTTTAATATGGTGTTCTGCCGGTAAAATACTTAGGAGTCCCTTTAATTTTTGGGAGACTCCAAAAAGAATACTATCAGGGTTTAATTTGTAAAATTATACGAATTTTCAATTTAGGGGAGATAAGATGTTGTCTTATACTGGGTGTCTGCAATTGATTGTTTTTGTATTAATGAGTATAAATGTCTACTAGTCCTCTATTTTTGTCCTCTCGAAGGCAGTTATCAAGGGAATGGAAAGTATTTACAGGAAGTTCCTATGGTATAATTATGACTCACAAAACAAGAGAGGGGCTAGTCGCTTGGGCAGATGTCTGTACTACCAAGAGGGAATGGGGGTTACGAATAAAATCCCTGCACACTTGGAATTAAGCGGCAACCATTAAACACATATGGGATCTGCTAGTTGTGAAATCTTTCTTATAGGCTAGATGGGTAACTGAGAACAGACTAAGGAGACTGCGTTTTTGAGGGATCACAAAACCATTAAATTATAGCTAGGTATGACGAAAACTACTTGAATTGAGAAACCATATAAAGAAGTTGTTTGGTTATGAATTGGGTAATAGTTCTACCTTTCTTTTTTAGTTGGACCCGTAGTTGAATGGAGAGGCATTATCATATAAATTCTCGACTATCAATATTAGTGACTCTAATATTCCATGCGATACAAAAGTCAGATATCGTAATAGGGCTTAGAACCTACCAGACCCTTTAAATTGGCACACTACTCGAGCTTGGGGCTATATATGTCATAACTTTTCTATTACTGCTACTAGAGAGGACAAAATAATTTAGAATGGTTGCTCTAATATGAGATTTTCAATTGCTTGTGCATTGAGGAACTTGATAAATAAAAAACCCACAATGGAATGGTTTTGGCTATTATTAAGCCCTTAACATATTTCTAAGCATATTTTTATCACTTGGTTGACATTGAAAGACCGATTATCTACCTACGTGAGACTGGCTAAATGGGTTCTCAACCTACTCATAAATTATCCACTTTGTGGTAATGACGGTGTAATACTTATTCTTTCAATGTAGCTTCACGGAGGGTGTGTGGAACAGTCTTGCTGACTTGCCAAATCAATAAGTATATTGTCACTTAGAGAAGAGAAGTTTCTTACTTTAGCATAGAAAACTAGATGTAAATCCTTACTTAACAAAGTTTGGAGAATCGCTTTTTATTCCTCAATCTATTGTATATAGCAAAAGCGTAACCAAGTGGTGTTCTAATGAAAAACTCATGATGTTAATTATGTCTTCCGTTGTATTAAAGATGTAATATAGATTAAATATTTAAATATTATTTATGGATAAAATATAAATGACATTGTAACTAAGTGGTGAAACTGTCTATATACTTTCTGTCTTCTATATGGTTTAGCATTATGGCCAATTGTAATCGATGTTTTTATCAATAAATTTTCTTAATTGACTACCAGAAAAAAAAATCATGAAATATATAAATATATATACACAATAGAAAATACCTTAAAGAAAAAAAAAATTATATATATATGTAAAATTTTATCTTTAAAAAAATATATATGTAAAATTTTAATTCTATCTAAAAGATGTTGCTTCATAAATGAAGAACAATGATGATGTAAAAAGTGTCCCAAAAAAATATCATAAATATTTAAAAAGGAAGCAATTTAAGAATAACTTAGATTTATTTGTAATGCTTAAAACTTTTTGATGAAGTTATTTATAAGTTGAGTGTTATTACAGAAAATATGGCATAAAAATGTCACCATCCTCTTACAATGACTAAACCCTTGTACCAAGCCCAAGCCCAAAGCCCATACTAATTTTAGTCCACGTGGTTCACTATTTGTTGAGATTGCGCTGTTTTATTAAAATCACTTCAAACATTGTTATGTTTGCTGCAAATTGTTGACATCTATTAAAATTGCAAGATTACGTTTGTTGGGCCCAAAAGCCTTTTCTCAAAGCTTAGAAGGGGCGAACTTGCACAGCCCAAACATTACAGAGCCTTGGCTGCAGTAACACAGCGATTCTATCAGGTCATTAGCAACAAATTTCTGCCTGAACATATACATTTAGAAGAATTTTGCACAGCATGTTTGTTATTTGCTCTTAAATTAAAACCATAATAACAAAATGAATTTGGGTGATTGTTTCTTAGTAAAGCTATCTACAAAATGCTTCATCATAAACAAAATACTTCTCTAAGAGGTTCATTTTCAAATTCTCTACCAATTGAGAATTGATGAATTTAAGAAAAGTTCAAACCAAATATAAATCAAGATGTAACAAACAATATACTAAAGAGCCTGCTTAGCTTTCTTGAATTGAACATGTAAGATTGCTTTGTTTTGAAGTTGAGTTATAGCAAAGGGGTAATTGAGACCTTCTAGTCAATTTGATATAGAAAATTTGTTTTAATCCTTTTATGCAATTTGCAACGGTTATTGTTATTGAAGCATAAATAAATAAAGCCCTTTAATCCCTTCTCACCAAAGTTCATATATCATAAAAGCAGGCAATGGCCCAAGTGCAAACCCATGCAAGTACACACACGTCCCACAAGAGAGGGGCAATTTTTTGAAGATTTCACATAACCAAACCTTTTATTTCTCCTGTCATTATTTGAGTACATACAATCAAACACATAATAAAATGCAAACCAAAATCTTAATGGTGATTGATCAAGCAGGCATATTTATCTGAATAGTAATCCAATTCCATAAACACACAGTCTTCAAGCCTTCATGAAATTGGAACAGACATTTCTACATGGCATCCTGCAGGAGCAAACACGATATAATCACTTAGTACACAATTTAACATTAGTTTCAATATTTCATTAATAGATAACCTGTCTGATAAACATCTCTCTAGTTCCTATTTTTAAACTTCCTCTTGCCACTTAATTGGTTCCTCAAACATACTGATTTATGTCCAGCCCCAAGAAAAAATCGGCACATTAATTTGTATGGAACTTACAGATACATCTCTTACAAGGATTCATTACATTGAACAATGATCAATATACTGACCCACAAATTCAAAACAGGCATTCAAACTTCATTATAATACTTGTTTCCCCATTTTTCTGGAGATGTAACTCTCAAGTAATGAGGCCAACAAGGGAGGTTTGCACAAGCATCTGGTAAGGGTTTTCTATTTACCAAGTCCTGACCTCTTAATGCTAAAGCAACGAAAAAGAAATCATGAGAGAAAATAAATCAAACATTTCTTTCAGCAGTTACAATGAATAAAAACAAACCATTGTCACTCCAAGTTTGGACATTTCAAATGGTAAACATCCTGGTCCAATCCCAATTGCTCGTAAACACTAAGTTTAGGAATATCATTTTTCCATACAACAACCTAGTCCACATTTTTACACACCAAAGCTACCATATCGTAAACGTTACCTAGAAACCGGACTGGGGCAAGGTGCAAATTTTCTTGTGCACCCAATGAAAATTTATAACTTGAACTGATGAAGTTAACACTGAGAAGAGAAAATTCTTAATAAAAGGTAAATTGTAAGCTTCAAACCTTGTTATTCAAGATGATCCCAACAAATTTTGTATGTCTTTCTGCAAAGAGAAATGAAATAACCAAATATTAGCCACAGTTTACAGCCGTCCTGAGAATCAGGCATCAAAATGGAAAGATTGATCCAACCTCGATCTTAAGAGGCGATGTTGTTGGAGCATATCTCTCCACAACCTTCCCTTCTTTGTTTACCAGAAACTTGGTAAAATTCCACTTGATGGCATCTCCAAGGAATCCCCCTTTCTCTGATTTTAGGAACTTGTAAAGAGGTGCTGCATTCTTCCCATTTACATCAACCTACAATATGAAAGTAAAACGAGGATTAGAACACTTGTGCACAGCTCACAATTTACAGTGACCTTTACTTTTTTTTTCTTTTCTAATCAGAAATCTAAACATATTATAGTTTCATTTTAACAAATGATTGCCACAGAAGAAACTCCAAATTTTAAGGAATTCCCAACTAAAGTGATCTCAGGGGTAGTACCTCCCCCCAGTTTGTTTACCATAAGATGCTGCCCTTTTGCTACTTGACTAGTAAGACAACTCAAGAAGTTTTGAAGTCTTTTTATGTACAGTACCCTATTTACACTATTGCTGGACGGTTTATAGAAAGGGCAACAGAAGCAAGATTTCTTAGCTCTTAGCTTTTGCAAGATGTGAGTGGTAATGCAATAATCAAGTTAATGTATGGCATAGGCAGGAAGGTTAGCTTTGCATCCTTACTAAATAAAACTACTTGAAAGAAGAGCAAAGCATAAAACATTATTGACAAACTTATGCTTTGAACCGCTGGAAAGGATATCGAGAAATTGATTGCAAATCTCACAAACTGTCTTATTTGCAACACTATGAAGTTGACCCGGGAACTGCACATAGAGATTGTAGAGAAAAACTTCTGATTTATGCCAGGGGATTACCTTATCAAAGATTGGGAATTCAGCTTTGAACATAGTACATGCAACTTCCTGAATTTCCTCATTGTTTCCTGGTTCCTGTCCAGCAAACTGGTTGCAAGGAAATGCTAAGATCTCAAACCCTGCAATAGCAGTGCCGGTCAAGGAATCAAACTTCTAACCCTTGAAAACATTATAAAACTCAGCAAATTATGGACACGGTTCAGCAAGTTTGATTTACAGACCTTGGTTTCTGTATTTTTCATACAAAACATTCAATTCCTTGTAGTTTGATTGCGTTAAACCACTGCAAAATTATAACAAAACATGAAAAACACAAAACATTACTAAACAAGAAAACTTGCAGCTTGTTAGTTAATTCAAGCGTAGAAAACATGATAAACCTCACTGCAAAAGGTCTTGGGAGAAAAATTGCAACTTAGCATTACAAAAGGTGTCTTATGGTGCATTATCAACAGGGGACTATGTAGTTATTCCTTCATATGAGAACTTAGAGAAGACAGCAGAAGTTCTTCATCTCATAGTAATTCTTATACCAATCAGGGCCATGGTATCTAAATAGCCAATATAAATTTTAAGCATCAATACAATTTTGGATTTAAGAGTTAAACAGGAAATGCAGGTAAAATTTGTTTGGTCTCATGAAGTATTCCAGATAAAGCAGAAGAAGTACCCGCAAGCAATGAATATAAAATCTATGTATCACTAAACAGAAAGAATGAGAAAAAAAACTATAAACATCAAAAGCCCACATCATATGTTACTCATAAAAACTGAGTACAAGGTTAAATTTAGCAAGACATTATTCCAACACAAGACCCTCTTAAGTTTCATTGTCTCTTAAATCTCAACAAGCTCAACTTCTCAACATCAGATGATAATTTTCTGTAATAATTTTTTAGATTCAGAATCTACACGATTATCAGAGACTCTGAATTTAAAAAGATAATAAGTTATATCACAACTTATCAGAGGCTGAAAAGGTAGTTGCAAGGATCCAGTTTATTCATCATGTTCTCCAAGTTCCTCAGAAATCCAAACTTAAAGGACATCAACTCAGATTACAAATTGGGGAGGAAAAATTTTAGGCAGCATAAAATATATGTGCCTTCATGACACAAGTAAAAGTCTAAAATCAGAAAGTGTACATAGCAGATTAAAAAGTTTATGATGATCATGATTGCATAGGTATTTCCATTAAGACATGTTTTGTAAACAAATCAAGTCAGATTACCATTTTGAAGCAACATTCACTATCAGAAGAACCTTCCCACGGTATTCACTTAGACTCACATCATTTCCATGAATATCCTGAAATTTTCCCCAATCAGTAATGATGTTAAATAATGAAATCTTTAACCTTTCCAATAGAAAAAAAAAGGGAAAACTTCAGGTTGTCTTATGATTAATGTCTAGTCTATCTCACAAAACACAAACAGACAGATTTAAATATCTCTACAGCCCTTCAGGATCACAGATTCTTACAAAATCTTTATATTATTTTCCTTCATTTTCTCAGAGTCCAAACAGAATGCACAAGACAAAGACAAAGGTATTAGAAGGGTGCATCTCTGAACTCAAAGATGAGTTGATTTCTTAACCAAAACTCATATCTACAATCATTTAAGACCAGGAAAACAAATATATAGAAGGGAAAAAAAAATCGAAGGATAAGATATTGAATTATATACTGTTCAATGTGTGGGTGCTAATTTGTTTAATTCGTAGGTTCAAATCCCGATCATACCAGATTGGTTTATATTCGAACAATGTATATATACCCAATTTACCCAATATCGAAAGGGCTTTTGCTAACGAAAAAGCTTTCAATGCTACCCAATATCCCATAAGAGAAACACCCCATATCAGTAATCTAATAAAGAGCTAAACGCACACGCTAAAACCATAAAATTCAAAAACTTAATAGAATGAAGAGCTAAACACACGCTAAAACCAGAATATAATAGAATGAAGATGAAGTAATTAGATCAAAGGCAAAAATACCTTGACGGTGAAGTCATAAATGGACTTTGGAGCCTCTTCAGTAGCAGCCATATTCTTTGAAGAAGAAATGGGAGATGGGTATCTGTAAAAATACAAGAACAAAGCAAATCCAAGAAAAAGAAGAGAAACCCAGTTGCTGAATTTCAATAAATGCATGCCCATACGTCATTTATAGTAGCAAACTTCCTTACGGACAAAGGAAGCAACGAATTTTTGTCAACAAATTTACACATATTTAAAATCTCCGCATTCAAGATGACATGTGAAGTTGACAATTTTGTTTTGAATCTTTGAATGTTGTCATTTAATTTTGTTTCACATTATTTCTGCTCGTTTATGAGGTCTGGTTGGCAGACAGATGGAAGGGGACTAAAATTATTACCTTACCGGTCATGCTTTAACTTCTGCTCTTTCAGGTATTCACATCGGTCCACTAATAAAGTGGCGCATGAACTAGCACACCTTGCTCTAAACATAGTTTCTGATACTATTTGGTTGGGTAAAGTCCCAACACAATGTAATCGTTTTGTATTTGAGGATTTTTCCTCCACTTGAGTTAAATTTCACAACCTTATTATTATCAAAAAAAAAAAAAAAAATTATTACCTTACCGGTTGTTAAGATATGGGATAATTAACATCCGGGTCCCTGGATTCTTTTTGTTTTCTTAAATAAAAACAGTTTGTCCATTTGTATCAAATGGTCCTATTAGTATGACTTAAGTATCTTTAAAGTATTGAAATTTACGTTATATATCACTTCATCACGAGGTATTTCAGTTATTTTAATAGAATTGGGTACCTATTTATTACAAACAACAAAATATATCAAATCAATCCGTGAGAAAATGTAAAAGGATTAGGTACCTAAATAATGTTATTCTTTCTATTATTAAACACCCCGACCATATAGATATATGTGGAGGGTAGATCAGACTATAACTTGCTCTAGCCAAAAATAAAAACTTCCATTTATAATTACAAAAAATTTATTTTTATTAATATTAGTTATGTTGAGTTGGGTCCACGTCAATGGCTGCCTAACATGAGCTTGAATGACTTTTAAATTAAAGAAGAAAAAAATGAGAAAGTGAAAGGTTAGGATGAGTGTAGAGCGTGTGAAAGCTAGAGAAGAAAATTGAGAGAAAGGGAGTAGGGTTTTAATCTTCTCTTTTATATTTGAACGATGATTTAATCTTTGATTTTGTTTAAATTTAAGAGTGAGCTCTCGACACCTTTTTTACATATTTATTGGTGTTAATTTTTAGTTTAGTTTTTATTATTATCAAATCTAACGAATGTATATATAAGATAAATTTGCTAAAGTTAATATTATTAAGTTAAGATTGATATTCTTGGTGTTATGAGTAAATATCTAATGAATTTTAAAAAGAATATTGTTAATAATCTTATTATTATTTTATAGTGAAAGTTAAAATTGGACTATGATCCATAATTTTTTTCAATTTAAATTTTTTACGTAAAAATTTAATGTCCCATTATAGTTGATTGTAATTTATCTTTGTGGTATTTTTTTTTATTGATTGTGGTAGTACACTAACCTATTTTAATAACACAATAAGAAAAAAATGATGTTTTCATTGTGTTTTGTGATTGTTCCAAATAAGTGGTATCAAATCGAGATAAGTTGTGCGGTGTTTAATTTGTGTTTATTAAAATAGATGAGAATTTCGCATGCATGATTAAATTGAAAGTATGAAATTATTCTATATAAAAATTTAGAATGAAGGATTTACTTTATATAAAGAATCTATATAAAACAATTAAAGGAAATGCTACAAAACTAAAAAAAAATAGATAATAAGGAGTAGAGCCAATTACATAAAAAGTGTGTTGACACTATTAGGCAATTGATAGATTAGAGTATGTTATACCATGTGACAAAAGAGACCAAGACTAGTGTTATGTTGAAGAAATTAGAGTCTATTTATAAGCTGCCTACACTACAAAATAAAGTCAAATGAAGAGACTTGCAAATTTAAAATACAAGAAAGGACGCAATATAGCTAAATAATGAGTTTCAAGACCTAGTGAATATATTTACTAGATGATGAGTTATAAGCATTGTTATTACTTAGTTACTTATTGAATAATTGAGAGACATTGATGGTGTCAATAAACAATTCAGCGACAAATGAGAAGTTGACCATAGAAATGGTTAAGGAAAAAATACAAAATGAAGAAGCCAAAAGAAAAATAGCAGACTTAAGTTCCTCTTAAATAGAAACACATACTACATAAAAGCATAAAATGTGAAGAAGAAGCCAAAGTAAAAATTCTGGCAATCATAACTATAAAAGAAGATCTAAGTCTCAAAGAAAAAAAATGTTAAGTGTTACCATTGCAACAAAATAGGACATATAAAGAGAGAATGCAAAATATGGACAAACGAATAGGCTAAGAAAAGGAGCGAATTACAAAAAAATAAAAAGTGAGCAATATAATTGTCGCTAATAAAAATATGACTATTGTTTATGATAGAAACTCCATAAATCTCACATGTCATACAAGTAATTATGTGATTAATTTGGATGCTTTATTTCATATTACTTCACATGGTAATTTCTTCACATCTTATACTAGTGGTGCTTTTGGCTATGTTATGACAGAAAATAATGATGCATCCAAGATTGTGGGCATAGAAGATATTTCAAAAGTTAGGAGGTCGAAGCTTGACAATAAAACTAATGAGTGTATCTTTTTGGGTTATGGACATAAATAATTTTGGTACAAATTATAGGATCCAATGAGTTTAAAAATCATCAAAAGTAGAGATGTCATGTTTCTTGATAATCAGATAATTAATGATATAAAGAAAGATGAAATGCCTCAAGAATCTAAAAAAATTCTTATTCCTAACACTCTTATATCAATTTCTCCACTTGTATTTCATAATGATTATAGGGGAGACACACAAAAAGATTCTAATGACAGAGTTAATAATAATAGTTCAATAGAACAATTTGATCAAGCACTTCCAGAATTATTTGATCCATCAATTGAGCCTTAATTGAGAAAATCCATGAGAGAGAATCACCATTCCTCCAAATATCCTTCATATGAGTATGTGATGTTTATAGGCGGGGAAAATCCTGAAAACTTCTAAAAGTCATGTCTCACTAGCAGAAGAATAAGTGGTTTGAAACTATGCAAGATAACATAAAATCTTTGCATAAGAACAACACTTATGTGTTAGTAAAACTGCCTAAAGGTAAAAGGGCTATAAAGAACAAATGGGTTTATAAGTTCAAGATTGAAAATAACTCACAACTGAGGTACAAAGCTAGATTGGTTATAAAAGGGTTTAGTTAAAAGAGGGTAATTAACTTTGAAGAAAAAATTTCTCCTGTAGTAAAGATGTCTTCTATCCAAGTTAATTTTGGTTTAGTAGCATGTTTAAACTTTGAGATTGAGTAGATTAATGTAATGATGGCTTTCCTTTATGGTGATTTAGATGAGAAAATCTATATAGAGTAGCCTGAGGGATTTAGAGTCAAAGACGAAAAAGATCTTGTGTGCAAATTGAAGAAAAGCTTATATGGTTGAAACAGACACCAAGACAGTGATACAAGAAATTTGATTCTTTATAAAGAATCATAGTTTTAGCATAACTAAATCAAATCATTGTGTCTTTATGAAGAGGTTTATTGATGATGATTTTATCATTTTCTTGCTTTATAAGGACGACATGTTGATTATTAGTCGATGTTAGTAAAATTAAATGGTTGAAAAGAGAACTTAGTAAGTTCTTTGCTATGAAAGATTTAGGACAGAAGAAACATATCCTTGGCGTAAAGATTTTTCGTGATAAAAAATAAAAAGTTATAATTATCTCAAGAAAACTACATTGATAGGGTTCTTAAAAGATTCAACATGAGTAAGGCAAAACCAAATTGTTTACCACTTGCAGGTCATTTCAAGCTTAATTTAAAACAATGTCCTACAAGTGAAAAAGAAAAGAAATAAATAGGTATAGTTTCTTATGCATTAGCTATTAGTAGTTTGATGTATGTCATGATCTATACTAGGCTAAAAAGTACTCATGTAATTGGATTTGCCAGTTAAATTCTCTTTAATCCTGGCAAAGGGTACTAGATAGCATTGAAGTAAATTTTCAGATATCTTAAAAGCACATTTACAACATGTTTGTATTTTAGTGGTGAAAAACTTATGTTGTTTAGGTACACAAATGCAAATATAGTAGGAGATATAGATTCTAGGAAATCTACATCAAAATATCTTTGCAAGGGGAGTTGTGTCATAACAATCTAGACTTTAAAAATGTGTTAATTAGTTTACCACAGAAGCTAAGTATATTGCAATTACTGAAACTTCTAAAGTTGTGGATAAAAAAGTTTTTATAAGAGTTAAGTGTAAAGTAAAAGAGCTACATTGTCTATTATGATAGTCAGAGTGCCATTCATTTGGCAAATAACCCAACTATTTATTCAAGGTCTGATCACATTGATGTCAAATATCATTTGGTGCATGATGTGTTAGAATCAAAATTGCTATAACTTAAAAAGATACATATAAGTAAAAATGAAGTGAATATGATGACTTAGCCATTGTCTAAAAAGAAGCTTCAAACTTGTAGCGGGAAAGCGAACTTGGTAGATCCCTTCACATGAAATGGATGGGAGATTTATTTTGTTGTCGTCATATTATATAGCTGGCCTTGTTGCCGGGGATCTAAGACATGTGGGTGTATGTATGTGCAATTATATCTATTGCCTAAACACGTATCAAATACATATTTAAGTCTGACGGAAGCGTGAAACTTACAATAAACACAATAAATATAATATATTAATCACATTAATATATTAGAAGGTTTGATAACTCACCTCAACGTGTAACGTTATACACGTATTTTCTCGGAGTCCGCATGGAGACCAACTCGTGTGCAGTTCTAGTCACCAACTCGGTGGACTTGGTGAGCTAGAACAGTAGCCCGTTATCTAGCACGGGATTAACTCTTAATCCCCAAAATGGTTGGGTGTGTGTTTATATCATTTTCTCCAAAAGATAAGAAATGAAAATTTTGAAGCAATTCACAATTATTCCAAATAGAAGTATAGAGAAAAATGAAACAGTTTCATTTTTTCCTTCCTTTTTTTTCCTTCTCTTTTTCTTCTTCTTTTCTTTCTTCTTCTTTCTCCATTTTCGTTTTCTCTTTCTTGGCCAAAATGGCCTACACACCAAAAACCATACCTCTCTCTCTCTCTTTCTCTTTATACATATATATAATAAAATATTAATATATAATATTAATAATATATAATTATATATTATTAATAATATATAATAATAATAATATAATAGGTGCCAACTATTTGGCACCCAAATATAATAATAATATATATAATATTATATAATAAAAATTATATTATATAATGAGAGAGAATGATTATTTAATAATTAAATAATCATAGTGTGGAATGACCATTTTATCTCTCATAAATAATTATCAAGTTTATCTCCTAATGGGTCCCACTAAATCTCACACTTGGGTAAACTCAACTGAGGGTCCACAATATGCTACATGTAAAAATACAATTAGTAAATAACAATTATTAATTAATTGTTGTATTTAACACTTAAATATAGACACATATGCATTCCCGTGGTAGTGCTAAATATTGCTGGATTAAACAATTTAATCCGGCAAACTGCCCCAGCCACAACGAGTACACTCCATATCGCAGGACTCCCTAGGTTCTACGTCCGATTCGTCAAATGAAACTATTCTCTGAGTCTATGAGCAATGCCCTACACACACGTCATGGATATACAAATCAGCGCGTTGAACCATGCAAGTTGAGGTTACAACACATACGTATAGTCCTTTCGTCATGATATCTAGGATGTGCGGGATATAGATTATCACCGTCAAATCCTCATGTGCTTATCCATGTCCTATCTCTAGACTTGTATTTCACTGAACAATATGTGCAAACTCTTTTGCCATATTGTTCCACCCTGATAGAACTCTTTCCCGGGAGATTATTATTGGCCACAAGACTTTTCGAAATACAGTCTCGAAGCATCTGGATATCTAACTCCATATAGGAGCTAACGGATCCCATATCTGTACATACCAGACTCTATAAACATCGGACCATACCCAGCGACACCCAGCGGTTACACTATGAAAGGTCTGTAATATGCGTGAAATCAAAGTATGGCGGATCACTTATAAGCCCACCGTGGCACTCAGGTCAAAGGACTACGTATACTGCTTAACTCGAGAGGACCCTCCATTGACGGCTTACATTGGGTGTCTATCGGAGGCCTTCGTGAGCCTGTCCCATATCCAGTCCTAACTGGATACCCACATGTCAATATGAGCTCCAAGCTCACGGCCGACTAGAAACGACCATCCATACCCTATAGGTAAGACATATGCTGATCTATATTTAAGGTATCCACCGACAGACCTGCATCGGCAAAAATAGATCAAGGACAATTATTCAAGAACATACTTGTGCAACTAGCATTTTCTGGCACCCGATTGTAACTCTTGCAACTATGCAGTTACTAATATATTTCCAGGTCTATGTCCCATTACAGACAAGACTCCAACTCTTGGATATGCTGAGTATTATAACCAACTAACCCTTAACTGTGCTAACATTTAGCATTTATATCTCTCAGCGTGGCTAACTATGAGCCTTTATCTAAATATTTTTAGATCTGATCCAAACTCTTTCAGATCTACAATGTCTGTAACGTTACATTGCATAATACCATATATATGAGTATTAGCGATTTAATATGAATGTACACTTTTATAAATACACAAGTATATGTACATTCAAGAATGACACGTAAGCACCGACCCTTACAGGCCTAACAAACAAGTAAAGTCCAAATGGGTTTCAAATTAAATATAAAAAAAAAAGAGTAAAGGATTAGGATAAGTGTAGAATGTGAAAGGCAGAGAAGAAAATTGAGAGAAAAAGATAAAAATGGGATTAAGGTTTCAATCTTTTTTTTTATGTTTGGATGGTGATTTGAGTTCCAATTTTACTCAAACTGTAAAGGTGAGATTTCAATATCTTGCTCTACATATATATCTGTGATGATTTTCAGTTTAGCCTCCATTATTGTTAGATCTAGCAAATGCATTTATGAGATGAACTTGCTAGTCATAATTGATGTTCTTGATGTTGTGGATGAATCTCTAGTGTGATTTTATAGATAATATTATTGTAAACCCATTATTATTTCATAGTGAAAGTTATAATCGAACTGTAGTCTAGTAGTTTTTCTAATTTAGATTTTTTTACATAAAAATTCAATATATCATTGTAATAGATTATGACTTATTTTTGTGATAATATTTTTTTTATCAATTGTAGTGGTCCACTAATCTATTTTAATAATTCGAAAAGAGAAAAAAGAATATCTATATTTTATAGTATTTTTTGTGATATTCCCCAATGAGTTCATGACATATATATATATATCTTTTATTTAATTATAAAATACTTTTCTTTATATATAAGCAGTCTTTTTTCTAAAAGTGGTCCCATTCACAATTAATTCTTTCTTTTTGATGGGACTTTCTCATCTTATTTTTGCAAACTCACTATATTATTAAATTAAAAAAAATTTGCAATTACAAACGTTTTTTTTCATCTACCAAATAAATAGATTATATTCTCTCTTATTGTCTTTTATATTTTTATAGGTTAAGATTTGTTATTTAATATGATTTGTTGTAAAAAAAAGTAATGCAATTACAAAAATATACAATTAATCTTTTCGTGTTATTTTTAATGAATAAGATTCCATTAGTTTTTATTATTAAAAACTCTTGTATGATCAGTTTACGTTAAAAGACTACATTATATTTTTTTAAAGAAGTTTATATGGAGATGAGAAATCCCTAATCTACAAAATATCAAATTTTATCTCTTATTTTTATTCAAATATAAGTGGCCGCGGATGGTTTACGTATTCACAATTAACTAAGCTATGGCCAGGAGGCAGACTATGTTACCTTTTATTTTCTTTTAAAAGTTTCAATATTTTTTTGTAATAAATTTCCCAATATATAATAAGTAAAGTATAAAGAGTTTTAATGCTTTAATGATTCACATTATTACATATTAATTTTCAAAATTGTTTGTACTTGTGAGCGTGTGAAATACAAGTGTATGTTGTTTAAATTTTAACTTAAATGATAATAAGGCTTTGTATGTAAATAATAAAAACTTAACGATTTATAAATTATTGAGTTTATTAGATAAAATATTGGAGATGGTACTTACGTATCATGAGTTTAGTGAAAACTCATATAAGCATGTAGGTATTCCATTAGGATTGGGTACTTAAATGACTCACAAGAATCTCCAATAGACATCCTATAAAGTCATCAATGGATAATCTTCAAGAATTAAGTAGTATTTGTAATCTTTTGACCTAAACGCCAAGGTTGGCTTGTGAGTGATCCATAATGTTTAGATTCCACATATCAAAGACTTTTCATGATCTAACCTTTGGGTGTCGTTGGGTATAATCTTATACTTATAGAGTCCAGTGTGCATAGATATAGGTTTCGTTAGCTTATATGGATAGGTTGTATATCCTAATGCTCTGAGATTATATTTTAGAAAATCTTATGACTATAAGCATTACCCTAAAAAAGATTTTTTGTAAGGTAAAATAAAATCGCAAAGGAGTTGGCGGATATTGTTTATCAAAATATAAATCTGGGAGATAAGTTCATAGTCGAGCAAATAAAGATTTGACAATGAAGATCTATATTTTTGCTCTTCTAGGATATAGGTGACAGAGAAACTATAAGAATATGGTTAATCTCAACTTATATAGTTTAACACACCATTTTGTTGTATCTGTAACATATAAGTATGGCAAGATTCACGGACTTATAGAAATATTTCATAAGACAAATGGATATAAATCTATAAAGTCTCGCAATATGAAGTTTACATGTTGAGCATTAGGATAGCAGTTAAGTTGAAAAATTTGATCTAGAAAAAATTAGGATAAGAAGGATTTGATTTTAACACCTCTCGAAAAATGACACATGTCAAATTCTAAGTGTTGGAATTCGACACGTATCAAAGCATTAAAAGCCATCATTTATGGCCTAAACAATTGCCCACTTAAGCAATATACTAAGCAAAACTTAATAGTTAAGTTTGCTTAATATATTGACAAGTGTAAGACACTTGTCTCGATGATAAATTACTTAATGGACACTTATCCATTTTGAAAGTAAAATCTAAAAGGATTTGCACAAGTGTTATGTAAAGCAAGTGAATTAGATTCATGAAATTAGTTTTGGCAATTAAGAGGCTTTTTGGCTTAGAAAGAGTTCGGCCATTTCATAATTATATTTATGTTCGATGTTCAAAGAATTTGAGAGAGTGTAAGCCCAAAATTACTTAAAGAGTTTAAGCACCATAACATTAAATCTCACATAAATCTTAAGCTACCATTCTAGCCTTCTAAGCCTACTAAAGTTAAGACCTAGAATTGTTTGAGAGAATACTTCAATGCGAGATTCTGAGATCTAGTTATCCAACAACCTCATTGGTTCATCATAGGTATATTTACTATTACTGAGATAGAATTGCCTATATTAATGTGGTTTTTGAAATGCATTTTATGCTTCCGTTGTATGCTAAAAGATATGCATTCGCATTTCACTACCCACATACACACACTCATACACCCTATTCATATTAGAGCATTCTATATGTTGAGTGTGTAACACAAGAGTTGTGTATTGTTAGACAATGGTTGAACTTGGTGATGTTTGACATAAAAGCCCAAAACAGTGTGTGCAACAGTGAGACTATAACGGCGTTGCGGCACTAGGTTTTTATTATAGTGCATGATGCAGCACTAGGTCTCTATTTTATTTACCCCATAGAAAGGCCTTAGTGGCACCACTACACCAGGCTTTCTATTTTGGACACCATGACAAAGCTATGACGGCGCCGTAAGGCTAAGATTTTTGCTTTTCTTCAATGTTTGGATTTTTTTTTCTATATAATGACATATATATATATATTGAAGATGGTGCTCACATGCTATTTTGATATATAATAAATATTTTAATAATAATTATTAATATATAATTATATGGTAAAACGTTTGTAACTTTTCATACATTGTAGATCTAAAAGAGTTTAGATCTGAACTAAAAGATTTTAAGTCAGCACTAAAGTTAGCAATTCTAAATATTTAAAACCTAGTCTAAAATAGGGACAAAGATTCAAAAATAAGATAGTAATGACGTAGTTGCAAAGAGTTGCAAAGAGTTGCAAATAGTGCTAAGAAATGTCATTGCGCAATATGATCTCGAAAATATTCTTCTTGATCCATGGTTACTGACACAGGTCGATCAGTATTCCTTTCGGATTAGTGTATGTCTATAACTGAATTGTTCAAATGGTTAATCTTAGCAGACCATGGACTTAGCGAAAGTCTGTATAGGCATGCAGGTGTTCAGTAAGGACTGGATACTAAACAAACTCACGAGGACCTCTATTAGACATCTCATAAAGCCGTTAATAGAGGGTCTTATCTAGTTGAGTAGTATTCTTGATCATTTGACTTGAACGTCATAGTGGGCTTATAAGCGGTCCATCATTCTTTAATTCTACGTACGTTAGAGACCTTTCATAATCTAATCGCTGAGTGTTACAGGGTATAGTCCAATGCTCATGGAGTTCGGTGTGGGTATATATGGAATTTGTCAGCTCATATGGGTGAGTTATATATCTTAATGCTCCGAGATTATATTTTAGAAAATCTTGTGGTCACAAGCATAAGACTTATAAAAGAGTTTTTCATAAAGTTAAACAATATTGTAAAAGAGTTTGCAGATATTGTTTATAGAAAAATCTAGAGATAAGTTCACGGTCGATCATATAAAGATTTGATGGTAATGATCTATATCTCGGCTCTTCTAAGGATATAAGTGACAGATAGATTATATAGATATGGTTGACCTCAACTTATATGATTCAACGGACCGTTCTGTAATATTTGTAACGTGTGTGTAGGACATCGTTCACGGACTTACGAAAGTGTTCCGTAAGATAAATGGGTGTGAACTTAGAGAGTCTCACAATATGAAGTATACTTATTGAGCATTGGAGTAGTGATACAGATTGTACGGATCAATCCGAAAAGATTTTAGAAAGCAAGATACGTTTTAGGATTAATCTAAAAAGTGAAAAACATACTTTATAAATGTTGCAAAGAGGTCCATGTTACATGGCAAAAGGAATCTTGACATATGGCTATTTATTTGACAAGTGGCATATAGGGGCTTTGCATTATTGACACTTGGCAACATGCATGGGATGCATGAGTGACAAGTGTCAACTATGCAAAACGTTAGGTGGCAAAAGGTTAACAATTGTTGTATTTAGCCCACCACCTTTGCTAACTATATAAATAAGTTTTGCACTTATTTTAAATAAGTCTTCATTTTGTTCTTAACAAACCAACACTTATTTGAGAGAAATTTGAGTTCAATCTTGCTGAAAATTGATCAAATAAGCTACTATTCTTGCTCTTATAATCCTACAGATTTTAAGGACTAGAATTGATCACAAGTAGACTTTTGTGTGAGCTTCGAAGAGCGATTCTTCACTGAAGTTCTTTAAAGGTGAGTTTATGTAACCTTAAGCTCTTAATGGTTCCAATTTTATACGTATATGTTGATTATATATTTAATTTCGCTACGTAATGTATGATTGTCATGCATTTTAGAAATTTTTTACATGTACACAATCACATGCATGCACCATTTAATACACTAATAGATGTATCAAAGTATGTTTTATGTGTTTTTGAATTGTTGAAGTGTTATATGAAGTGTTAAGGATGCCCAGAAATAGTTAGAGGTGTATTTTGAAGTGTTTAAAGTATAGAAAATGATTTACTATCGAGAGAATGTCGAGACATTGCGATGAGAATGCTGGGGCATTCATGTGTAGACATGAACGCTGGAGCGTGATAAGTATAAATTATATCTATTATTTTCACTCTCTTAACTTGATTAATTGTTCATTTTAATAAAAATATTATATTTTTTATATGCTTTAATGTCATTTTATAAGTTTGGAGTTAATGGAGCAATTGGGGATGAAAATCTAAGAAAAACAAAGCAAAACATATGCTATAGTAACAACGCTACAGTAATAGCTACAACATTTGATGAATAATGACTTTGCTACAATACATTACTGAAGTAGTGAATAGTATTTTACCCTAACAAAAATTCTAGTACTCAAGACATCTCGTTGTAGTGCTAAGTGAACAGTGCCTATAAATAGTACCCCGTGCTACAGTGCTTTTGCCCCAATTATGAACAGTGTTCGCTGCAGCGGTGAACAGTGAGATTTTTTCTAAACCTAAAAGAAATACAATTCTAAGACTCCAATCAATCCCTATATAAAGACCACTCATTTAAATCTCAAAGAACACACAACTTATGGCTCTTAGAGTCACAACACATTGAAAAAGAGCAATTTTAGAGAGAGAAAAACAAGGGGAATTAAAGAAAGTAAGAGTTTGTTTACGAATCTTTGACATATCAACCAATTACAAATTGACATCTATATTGGTTTGCTTTTGATTATATTATGCTTATTTTATTTTTTAGCCATAATTCTCTTGTTACTATGAGTTAAATTTAGTTTTTAGGGTTATTACTTGAATTCAATACGTATGCTTAATTGTTGAATCTTTTTAATATTTATTTGATTTTAATTCTCTATTATTCAAATTATTTATTCTTAATGCTTTATAATATCTGATCAATATTGTGATTGAATTGGTAATACTTTGATAAACTCAAAAGAGGCATCATTGTATTTAGACCTAGATAATTTAATATATGATTGTAGAGTAACATTCAATGTTGTATATGCAAGTTTTAAATTAGGATATGAATATACTTAATTGGCATGTATGGTCAATAAGATTTATTCTTAATGAATTTTAATTTATTACAAATACCATAGAAATATAGGTATTTGGTAAATTATGATATACTTGCACGACCTTGGGAGAGGCTTGTGAATAAATTAGTGTCTTGACTAATAATAAGAATTGAGGGATATAAATATCAAAAGGATTCATCTTTAGAAAATAAATTGACGGATAGTAATTAATCCTATGCTTTCTTTATATTGCTATTTTCTTATTTTATTTGAGTTATGTCGTTTATTTTCTGCACTTTTATTTTACTTAAATTTATTGTAAAATTAAGATTTCATTTTTCTAAATAATTACAAGAAAGATATAATTTTAGTACTTGGTAAAAAATAAAATTATCCTTGTGGGTTTGACATCTGACTTTATAAGTTTCTTTATTACTTGTTACGATAGCGTATACGTGCGCTTTTAAAATATAAAAATATTGCATCAGAACGTTCTGCGCATAATGTTGGAGTGTTCATTTAGGTTCTACATGACTAACGTTGGGGCAATCAAGTGTTGAACGCTAGGGCATTCGCATAATATAACACTAGGGCGTTCATGTATATAATGTTGAGGCATTTGCAAGGTAGAAGCAAGTTTGTTGCATATATAATGCTAGAGCATTGAAGATATAATTATTGAGGCATTCTCCAACACAGAATGCTAGAGCGTTCAAGGGTTGAATGTTGGGGCATTGATGCAATTTAACGTCGAGGTGTTTTAGGTTAAACGTTAGGGCGTGAGCCTAAAAAAGAGTACAAATTTTTTTTCGAAGCATTATATTGTATAATGTCAGGTTGTTCAACTTTTCGTGCTAATTATTCCAAACTCTACACTATAATTTGCATTTTACATGTAAAATATTTATATTTTATTATTTACTACAGATATAATTGTTGGAATTTGTACTCATGTGTCATCCCATTGTTGTATGAATATTTTATTTTATAATATTTATCCAGTTCATTATTTGTTAAATCGCTAATTACTATTATTAAATGGTTCAATACTTGTGATACTATAGATATTATATGATCTGAAAAGGTTTAGATTTGGTCTAAAGAAGTTTAGATCAATGCCAAGAGTTAACATCACTGAAACCTATAAATGCTAAAAGGTTAGCATGTTATATTAATTAGTGAAGTCTAAGTGTTAGAATCTTATATGTGATGGTATAAAGACATGAGAATATATTAGTAATAACATAGTTGTAAGAGTTGCAATAGGGGCTAAGAAATGTTATTATGCAAGTCTATTCTCAAATTATATGTTCCTGGTCTTAATTCACCGATGCAGGTCTAACGGTGAAAGCTTTTTACATAGACCAGTGTATACTATACCTAGATGATCTATATGGTTATTCTTAGCTGACTATGGGCTTATTGGAAGTTCGTATAGCATATAGGTGTTCAGTGAGGACTGATTACTGAATAGACTCAACGAGGACCCCAATAGACATCCCATGAAGCCGTCAATGGAAAGTTTTCTAGAGTTGAGTAGTATATGTGTCCTTTGACCTAAGTACCACGGTGGGTTTATAAGTAATCTATCATACTTTTGGTTCCACGCATGTCACAGACCTTTCACGGTATAACCGCTGGGTGTCGCTAGATATGGTCCGATACTTATGGAGTCCGGTATGTACAGATATAGAATCCATCAGCTCACATGGATGAGTTATATATATCTATATGCTCAAAGACTGTATCTTAGAAAGTCTTATGGCCATAAGCAACAAACCCAGGAATAGATTTTTCTACATTGTTAAATAATATTGTAAAAGTGTTTGTATATATTATTTATTAAGATACGTGTTTTGAGATAAGTTCACGGATGAGCACATAGGGATTTGATGGTAGTGATATATATCCCTGCTTTTCCAGGATATGATTGGCAGAAGGATTATACGTATACGCTGTGACCTTAACTTGCAGGGTTCTACTGCACTGATTTGTAATATCCGTGATGTGTGCGTGGGGCATCAATCTCGGACTGACAGAATAGTTCTATTTGACAAATCAGGAGTGGACCTAGAAAGTCCCGCAATATGAAATGTACTCGTTGTGCACTGGGGCAATGTAATGGATTGAATAGTTCGATCCAGAAAATTTTAACAGACCGGACATTTAGTTCGGTTTCCCTCCAGTCATACACGTGTCAAGACTTAAGAGTTAAGTACATCAATTAGTTAACAATTAGTTATTAACCAATGGGATATTGACACATGACACATGTGAGCTAATTATTGTTTGATTTGAAAATTACCAAAATGACCTTATTTGTTGAACAAATAATATCATTATTTTATTCATTAAAATGTTTATTGAATAAAATAATAATAATATATGATATTATTATTGAAATTGAAATCAAACAATTAATTTTTTTATTTAAATCGGCATATGTTTCTACTATGATTTAATATGATTAAATCATTTGTTAATATTTATTAAATGATAAGATAAGTATAAATGAGTGGCATTTGTTAATGGTAGGTCTTAAGATATTTCTTAATAATGAGAAAGTGTTTTCTCATTTGGCCTAGATTAAGACTAAGTTCATTTAAATGATATTCCATTTTGTTTTATTTTAATTTAGTTTATTGAAAGATAATAATAAACAAAACATTAATGGCAAACATAATGGTTGCTATTAGGTGAGAAAATGAAAGATAATAATAAACAAATGAATGGGCAATTAGTTGCTCAATTAATCATAAAAAATTCTTGCAAGGGGTTAAGTGAATGTGAGAGAGAATTTTGAAAGGTTAAATGTTAGAAATTCTCTCAAAATTCTCTCAAGTGTTGAGAGCAAAAATACATCTTTCATTTTTCCTTCTATTTTCGGTCACCTATACTACAAGGTAGAAACAAGGATTCAAGAGTTGAATCCTTTGCTAGAAAAGCTGTTATTCTAGCTTCCTCAAGCTCACCGTGTTGAGGAACTAGAATTGTGAATGGGTTGCTTCAAGACGGGTACTCGGGTAACAATATACCAAAGGCTTAACAAGGTATTATTTCTCAATCTTGAAGTATTTTACATTTATGAGATAACATGTAATGTTTACTTGTGTTTATCATTGAGTAATATGTATTCCGTTTATCCGCTGCGTATATATGTATGAGATACATATGCTATATTTGAATGATGGACACAAACCCACATGCATGCACCACAGGTTTAAAATCACTCACAATAATTATTATATTGTTGTATTATATTATTTACATTGTTAACCATAATAAGAGCCCTACTGGTGGGGGTTAATTGTGTTTGCGTGAATAAATATTCTAATTATGAATCAGATTCGTATGAGATAAATTTTTTTTTTATTAAATTGTAAAAATTTCTCTTAATCAGATTGAAATGTATTACATTATAAGATAATATTATATATACTTCGCCTTGTCAATACGGTACTAGTTTAGTCATCTCGGTCTTTTTTCCAATATCACTAAAGTGTGAAGAATTTGATAGGTGTGATTCAAAATATGTCAATTAAACATGAGATGAGACAAATATAAGCGAAAGTATTATCCAATATCACTAAAGTGTGAGGGTAATATCGGTAACTTATATTTGATCATTGACAAGTAAATTTGGAATACATTTACCCAATATCGTTCAAGTGTGAGGATAAGGTGTATTTAGGATCAGAAGTAAGAGTTTCATGAGATGCAATTGACAAGAGTTGTCTACATTTTAGGTTTTTTGAAGGCCAATATCGTTAAAGTGTGAGGTTCAAGTAGAATACTGATTAGATTTACTTCTCGTTGTAAAATTTAAAATGTTTAAATTTTTATTTTTCCCGTATGAGAGATTATGGGAAATATATAAAGCAATGAGATGTCGTATTTAGATCAAAAATATATACTAGTTATATCCATGATCTAAAAATGTTAATTTTAACGATTAAAAATGTTCCGCTAAACATCTCTTGTCTTGTCTTATAGAAATAAGATAAGAAGAATACGAACAATTCATTAGATACACATTTTAGACACACACAAACTATAGGGCACCATAAAATAATTATGACTGATTATGAATCTGAGAATTATTCTAGATTCGGAATAACTATACCGGTTAAACATGATATAATATAAGTGAACATATTGCCTAATATCGCAAAAGTGTGATGGTAGTATCACTAACTTATATTTCATAATTGATAAGTTAATCTAGAACACATTTACTCAATATTGCTAAAGTGTGAGGATAAGGTGTGTTTAGGATCAGTGTTAAAGGTTGAATGAGATGCAATTTATAAGAGTTGCCTACCTATTGGGTTTACAAAAATCAATATTGCTAAAGTATAAGGTTGGAGTAAATCAAAATTGGGTCTATTTTCCATTGTAAAGTTTAAAGAATTAAAATGTCATTTTGTCATTCAAGATATCAAAGGGAAAATGTAAAGCTATAAGGGGCATCTTTAGATTGAAAACATATAAGTTGTTATATCTATGATCGAAAACATTTATACAATTTGAAATATTTCGCTAATATCTCTTTTTTTTTGTCTTTTGAAGACAAAATAATTACAAGCAACCTATTAGTACGCATATTGGATGCACACCAACTAATAAGTGCTGAAAATTATTCAGACTAGCTATGGATCTCAAAATTATTCTAGATTAAAAAAAAACTTGAATATGTGATTAATTAGAAATGTTTCCTAAATGTGCTTCTAATAGTGCCAGTTCGAAAGAGATTAAAACTTATCAGAAATAGATAGATGATGATTTGAAAGTCAAGTCATATATTCTAACCTCGATATCTACTGACCTTTAGAGGAAGCATGTGCACATTGATAGTATAAGTAGTATTACGCTTCATCTAAAGAAGTTGTTTAGTGACGGATCATAGGAGGACATCAACAAAATGGGTTCAGCCCTCTACGTTCAGAGTGCTTTATCTTCTACACTAGCTTTTAGGAAGTCTAAGGGCAAGAAGAAGATAAAGCAGCTACCACCTGTTTGTCTTCATTGAGGTAATATATTTAAGACACAAGATAAGAGTAAAAGCAAAGAAAATTGTATCCATTGTGATGAGGTTGGACACTAGAAACATAATTGTCCAAAGTACCTTGCCACAGTAAAGAAGAACCCCTCAGGTATATGTTTACTTATCATTGACAATTCATTGATTTTTTATATTAGCACAGGTTGGGTATTAGCTACCATATGTCTTTTTTATATCTGCAATAAATTATAGGGTTTGAGGGATGCTAGGAAGCTAAAACGAGGAAAAGTACAACTTTGAAAATGAAGATTTCCTAAATATAGAAGCTGTTAGGACTTTTAAGTTACTTTTCTATTAAAGCAAGACTATTTTATTGTATAATTACTATTTTATTCCAAACATTATTAGACAAATCATATTCCTTTTTGTACTAAATAGTGAGGGTTATCATGTACATATTAGGAATAGTTCCTTATATTTATATGATAAAGATAATGTTTTGTTAGTTGATTTTCAGTTGATGAATGGTTATTATATTTGAGATATAATAGGAAACATCTTGAATGTACAGGTAAATAAGAAAAGGAAAAATTTAGAGACTTTTAATGTATTAAATTGTGGCATAAGCAATTAGCTCATATAAGAATGAGATGCCTAACTCTTTTAGTTAAGAATGGTCAAAAGTATGAACTTACCATAGAGCCATATCCAATTTTTGAATCTTGCATTCAAGGGAAGATGACCAAATCTCTTTTTGTTGGTGTAAAACTCCAGGCCACTAATTTGTTAGAACTAGTACATAATGATGTATGTAGTCTAATAAATCACACTGCCATAGGTGGGTGTCAATACTTCATAATCTTTGTTAATGATTTGGCATGGTACGGATATTGTAATTTCATACTTTATGCAATAAATAAATATTTCATTAAATTACTAATTATTTTTTTAAGGTAACATGTTAAACATTATATTGATCTAAAGGAGTTCAAATCAGGTTTAAAGAGTTAGAATCTTGTTTAAAATAGGACAAATATCTGAAAATATACTAACAATGACATAGTTACAAATAGTTGCAAGAGTTGCTAAGAAATGTCATTGTGCAAGTATGTTCTCGAATTATATGTTCATGATCTATTTTCATCGATACACTGTTTATTAAGTGAAACCGATTAATATAGATCAGTGTATATCTATATGTGAATTGTCCAAATGGTTAATCTTAGCAAACCATGAGCTTAGTTAAAGCTCATATAGATATACAAGTATTTAATGAGGACTGGATACTGATCAAAACTCAATGAAGACCTCCAATAGATATCATATAAATCCATAAGTGGAGGGTTTTTCAGAGTTGAGTAGTATTTGTGGTCCCTAGACCTGAGCACCATAGTGAGATTGTAAGTGATCAACCATACTTAGGTTCCACACATGTCATAAACTTTTCATGGTCTGACCGTCAGGTGTTGCTGGGTATGGTTCAATGCTCATCGAGTCGGGTGAGAGATATAGGATCCGTCAGCGCATATAGGTGAGTTAAATATCCAGATGCTCTTAAGGTTGTATTTCAGGAAGTCTTATAGCTATAAAGAATAAACCTAGGAAAGAGTTTCTCGTCGTATAAAAAATATCGTAAAAGAGTTTATGAATATTATTCATCGAAATGCAAATCGAGGAGATAAGTTTATAGTTGAGCTTTAGGGGACTTGACGGTGTTGATCTATGTCTCTGCTCTTCTAGGATATATATGACGAAAGGATTGTACAAATATGAATTAACTTCAACTTGTATGGTTCAACTCGTCATTTTGTATTATCTATAACGTTGTATGTGTAGGGCATCGTTATAGATTTATAGAAATGTTCCGTGAGACAAAATGGGTATGAACTTAGGGAGTTTCACTATATAAAGTGTACTCGTTGAGCACGTGGGTAGCACATGAATTATTCAATCCGGAAATTTTTTTGGAAAATATTTATATATTTCAGGGTCTCTCGGGAAGTAGCTAAGGTTTACATGTTAAGCTTAAGATTATGCCAAGTAAGACTTGACATTTTAATCTACCTAGTGTATGCCTCAAATTATGCCAATAATTTGTATGGATACTAAATTAGGTATTAGTGGATATATAACTACCATTTAAATGAAATAATTATTGTTTTATTTAAATTATATTAATTGGTCATTTATTTATTTTAGAGTTTCTCAGTGAGTAGTTAAAATTTAAGTGTTAAATCTAAGATTATGTCAAGTGAGACTTAATATTTTAGTCTATCTAGTGTATGCCTTAAATTGTGTCAATAATTTGTATGGGTACTAAATTGGGCATTAGTTGACAAAGAAATAAAATAATTGTTATTTTATTAAATTGTTTTCGGCCATTATATAATCAAATGAATATGATCCATTTGATTTATTCATTTTGCACATGTGTTCATTTTTCATTAGATGAAACAGATGTCTAAGTGCAGCTTGTTTACATTTCACCGGATGAAATCAAAAGCAATAGCTAAATAGCTATTTGTACATTTACTATTGGTCAAAGCAATTGAAATTGAATCAAATTGAATTTGATTCAATTTGAAGGTAGTAAGAGGTGGCAACGATTTTGCCACCAATTGCTTTTTTATTTGACCAATAAAAGTATGCAGTATACTAATGTATTAAGCTGTCCAATCACTTATTTATATGTGTCAATTGAATGAATTTCTATTGGCCAAAGTTAAGGCAAATATTGCTATATAAAGAGATGGCCAAGAGTTCAATTTGGTAGATTGGCTTCTGTTTTTACTTTTATGTTAAGTATTAGCATAGAAAATTTTAATTCATCCAAGAGACAAAAATAATTCAGAAGCAAGAGTTCCTTCGAACTTCTGAAAGGGAAAGCTACCAGTCTAGTTTGAGGAAGCCAACCACGTCTTTAAATAGTTTTGTTCAAAGCACGCTTTAAGGGGAGTCTCTAATCTCATTAGTGTAATGAGATATTTTAATATGTATTTTAATTTCGTTGCGTAGCATGTATGACATATTATTATTAAAATGTTTAATAATGTACACATTCACTCGATGCTTGGCGCACATACACGTAACACGAACCCTAAGGTCTTCCATACTGGCTAAAAGTCATCACACGACGAACCTAAAGTGCAAAAACATTAAGAAAAGTAATCTATTAAGATTGTCTTTATCTTGTTGTCATCAATATGCCAAACACCCGAATTATTCAACTGACGGGGATATAAAAATACTAGTATATTTAGTAATCTGAATAGGAGATTAACTTTAATTTATGAATTTTAGGTTATTTAATTGTGTTTTTTTATCATAAATAAGTGCACGATGGAAAAATGTGACATTTAAGAACAAACGGAAGGTGAATCAAACTAGAAATGAAGAAGTTGCACCCAAAATACAAGAGCACCTAAACCCAGGACTGGGCGCTGCAGCATCTAAGGCAGAGACTTGGGTGCCACCACGCCCAGCTAGCCTTCATGCCCCTTGCAATTCCAAGTCTCAACATTGCAGTGCCTATGCAACATATAAAACCCTATTTTTTTAGTCCTATTTCAACTTAGATTTGAAGGCCCTCGACCCTAGGGTTTCTCATACATATAAAAGTACTTTTTAATAGCCGAAACAGGGACTTTTGTGAAAGGCAAAACTTAAGAAAACAATTCATAACCCAAATTGAAGAGATCAAAGCCCAGATTGAAGATTCAAGTTCAAGAATCAAACTTCAAGTCAAGATTGAGAGAGAAGCAACCCAATGAGTCACCTTGATTAGTTTTTCTTCTCTTTTCTTATTATTATGTTCTTGTTCTTGTTGTTATATATGGATTGGTTTGATACTTTTGATTTTGTGATGAGCTAAACATTATTTATCTAGGGTTAGGCTTTTGAACCTAAGTATGTAGTTAGATTTTATTAATTCTTAGTTTATAAATTTAATACATATAATTGATTCATTCTATCTTAAGTTTAATGCTTTTATTATATCTGACCAATATTATGAATGATTGAGTAGCCATAATGAACTCGATGAATAGATTTATGTGTTTAACCTATGATAGTTTAATATATGATCATCGAATAACAACTTTGAGTTCCATACGGGATAGACATATACTTAGATGGCATGTATGACTTGATTTAGACTTGGTTTTAATGAATTACATTCTTATCTAATTACCATAAACATATAGTTAATTGTTAGAATGTGTAATATAGTCACTTGACCATCGACAAAGGCTTGTGATGAGATTAGAGTCTAGTCAATCAATTTGTATTAATAGATTAACTAAGATATTAGTAAATCCAAAGAAATAGTAGGGGATAAGTCTAAACCCTAGATTGTTATTAATTAGTGAATTCATCTATTTGTTTGTTTGCTATTTAGGTTTAATTTAAATTGATAGAATTAGGTGAATTAGTTAAATTTCAGATTTTAGTTTTCTAAATAAAAGTAAAGTAGATATAATTTTAGTATTTGATTGATATAATTAGATCGCATAGTCCCTATGGGATCGATACTTAGACTTTAAATCCTATATTACTTTATACGATAGCATGCGTTTACACTTAACTAGTATAGCATACAACACCAACAAACTAGTAATACAGCTTTGCCTTCATCTACTTAATGCTTTAAAATGAAAGAACCTAAAATTTTGATTACCACATTAAAGTCATAAAACCCTTGATCTTTATCTCCAATATTGTTCTTGTTTATAGTACAAAGCATTAAGATGTCTTCCTAGTACTCTTATTTGTTTCCATGAACTAGGGGTGACCTACTGATTAACAGCCAAAAGTAATTGCTTGTGATCCTAAATTTCCTTAGACAATCTCCTAAAGTTATCTAGATTTTGAGCCTTAAATGATTTACTACAAGCAGTAAGATTGGTAGAAACTCTATTAATAGAATCAATAAACTGCTAGCCTTTTGAAATTAACTTATAACACCCCTCATCATCATCTTATGCTTCCTCAAAATAGAATCTATTGATGTCTTCCTTTAATACTGCAATTGATGGTAGCCTTCAGGGCCATGGATTATAAGCAGTAGTGTTCAATGGTTAGAACTCCAAAAATTAAGATGTTGTATCAAGGAATTTGGAAAGAAACTTGTCCACCTATCATCATGAATAGCTCGATCAAGTCTTTCCTGGATAATTTTCTCAGCATCTTCAACATTACACCATGTATAAGAAGGGCCTATGAATCCTATATCCATCAAACTACAATCATCCAATGCTCACTAAATATTTTCCAACAAATATCTTGGCTTCGGTCTACCACATTCTTTTTCTTTGTAATTGAGTATCTCATTAAAATCCCTATAATAAATTCATAGAGACTGGACAATTATGTAGGCGTCGAAGTAAAGTCTAGGTATGAATTCTCTGACTTGCCTCCAAATAGCCATAGATTCTTGTAAATCTCTGTAATTTACCCTTATATGAAGAAACAGAAACATCAATATGGAAACGAGAATAGGATAGAAGACAAATCTCAACATTATTGAGGCTAGCTCTTTGCCCTATTCGTTCAGCAACAAGCTTTCTAATAAAATACTTTATTCTTAATTCCTTTATTTACTGATAGTAAAAGATGGTTTCTCAAAGGAAAACCAAATCTAGGAAATAGTCCTGCACCTTGGCATGAGTTGCTTCTATAATAAGAGAATTATTGAAATTGACATCACTCAAAACTACTACATTTTCCTCTAAAATCAGGTAAAAGTGCACAACCTTATCATCCTTAAAATCAAAGCTTAACATTTTTTTTCATGCATTTGCCCCTTTCACCCCTTTTATCAGCCAAGTTTACAAGCAACGATGGTTTAGATTTTCTCTTACTCGTTGATGCGATATTTTTATATCTTAAATTAAGTGTAAGTATACACTATCATATGCAAGTAATAAAGAGACTAAATAAGTCGGATGTCAAACCCACAAGGATAATTTCTTCTTTTTAACCCATTACTAAAATGATATCTTCCTAATAATTATTCAGATAAATAAAAATCTAAGAATGAATGTAGAAAATATAAAGGCAAAAACACAATGTAAAGAGATTTAAGTGATAGCAATATAGAGAAAACCTAGGATTAATACTATCCCTCAATATGTTTTCTAATGATTAATCTTTTAATATTTAACTCCTTCAGTCTTTGTTATTGATCAAGACACTAATGTATTCACAAGCCTCTTCCAAGGTCATGCAAGTATACCTTAATTTACCAAATACCTATATTCCTGTGGTACTTGTAATAAATTAAGATTCATTAAGATTAGGTCTTTTTGATCATACATGCCAATTAAGTATATTCTTATCCTAAATTGAAACTTGCATATGCAACAGTGAATGTTACTCTACAATCATGCATCAAATTACCTAGGTCTAAATATTATGATTCCTCTTCCGAGTTTATCAATAATATTACTAACTCATTCACCATATATTGGCTAGATATATTGAAGCATTAAGATCAAGTAATTTAAATATCAAAGAACTAAGTTTATTAAATATTCAAAAGATATGACAATTAAGCACACATATTGAGCTCAAGTATTAACCTTAGAAAATAAGTTTAGCTCATGGCTACAAGAGAACAACAGTAAAAATAACAATAAATCATGATACAATCAATAGCAAACCGATATAGACGTCGAGTTGCTCTTAATTGCGCTGCCTAAGACACTCTTGATGTCGAAGAACGCCTTGAATCTCTCTCTAAAGTTGCTTCAATTAAACTCCTATTGCTCTTCAATACTCGTGCTCTGTATTCTTAGTGTTCTTGAATTGCTTTAGGTTGCTCTTGGATTATTCTTAAAGGTTAGGAACGAGTGACTTTTTATAGGGATTGATATGAACTTGAAAATCTCAATTTTCGTCGGACTAGGACTCGCGTTACCGCTGGGGCACTATGCAGTTGTCGCTGGGGCGACACGTGGAAAAAGCTTCACCGCTGGAGTGGTGGGTTGATGGCGCTGGGGCTCTGTTCCATCGCTGGCGTGAGTGTTTGGCCTCTGGTGGGCCAGATGCGACTTAAACATGTCATTTTTCTTATTTCGATCATTATTCTAGCACTAGGGCGATAATCCTTGTAGCGCTGGGGTGATGAACACATACTTTGAAAACTTTACATTTTAGTCCCTGTTTTCACTCCTTTTGCATTCTTTCTTTAAATTTTGTTCAAGTCCTTATAAATAACAATAATGCACATAAATAGCGATCTATTCTCATAAAATCATAAAATATCAATAATAAAAACATAAAAAAGTATATGACAAATTTGCCCTTATCACTCATTACTGAAGGGGAAGTAAATAGAGTGATGCAGTTTGATAGGTCATCTTAAATACTTTAAGACTTTACCCTAAATTCCTTCACTGTCATAGGGTTGGTGCTAGCCTCGCAAGTTCTCTTACCCTTTTTATATCATTGTCCACTAGTTGCACTTGGGTTAGATTAAAAATTGAAATCATCCAAGATTTGTATATCATGGAAAGGATTATCTGTGGCTCCAAATAAGCTACCCTCAACTAGCTTAATACATGCAATCTTGTTACGTATGAGACAAAATGGCCTTCAATCCTACAAAAGGTTTAAAATGTTCCTCAATGTTTTAGTTATACTACAAGACAAATTACAACTCCACTACATCATTTCTCTAACTAATTACTTGTAATCTTACAACCATTTATTTTTGTCAATTGCGTACGAGAATTCAAGCCAGACATTAAAAATCAACTTTACCATTTGCCACTTCTAACTTGACACTCTCTCATTCTCTTGATTTTCGTTGACAATGACATATTCAGCAATATTCTTACTTCAACTGCATATTAGCTTTAGCCTCAAAATAATATAAGAGTTGTGTACTGTTAAATTTCATTATGTATCAATACAGATGGAGTCGTATATGACTATTAGTGGTGAATGAGTCATAATATTTAAAGAGAGAAAATTAGTCACCTGATATGAGTTTTTTTGTCCTCTTTTGAAACTATAAAAATATATAAGCCCCTTTAAAAGAAAAACTTGGGAGTCCAAGGGCCCTTTTTTTAAAAAAAAAAAGATAAAAATTTGTAATACATGACTAAACCAAGCCTTAATGAAAAAAATTCTAAAGTATTTTTATTAGGAAAATTGACATTTTCACCTCCAAAGTTTTAAACATGACAACAATACTCCTGTTCATTTATTTTTTTGCTGAAAAAATTAATTGAGCACCTTTGACTTATAAAATGATCATTTTACCATTTTCTTATAATTGACTAAGTAAACTAAAATTTACTGGCCATCTTTGACCTTTGCAATTATTATTTTATCCCTAATTATACAATTTATATTATATTAACCAACCTTGACTGCCTTGATTGATATTGATCGATGTTGACCAACTCACTGTAGATATTACTAGACTTTAAATTTCTTGATCTACTTTTATGGTAAATATTATTTTTACCAATGAAGCATTGGTGGAATCCCAAAATTAATGAGAAAAATGGCAATCCTATATATCGTTGACAAATCTTTTCACTAATTTTTTAGTTTTTCTAATGTTTCATTAACAAAGAAAAATAAAATTTGTCTATGGCATAGATCAAGAAATTTTGGGTTCAATAATATCCACATTGAATTAATAGGCTATTGGTTAATAGTCAGTTATAGGTTGATCATTGATTGTTGTAGTGGCAGTTAGTAGTTATCTTTTTTATTTTTAATTAAAAATATGTAAAATATATATATAATTTTCCCTTTACCCTAAGTTACTTAATAGATAAAATAAACATAAAGGGATACAAATTTTTTTTAAAAAAAAACTTTGGGGTGAAAATGTCATTTTTACTATATTTTGAAGTTAAAATTTATTTTCTCTTTTCCTTAATCTTAAATAAAGTGAAAGATATTTAAATAATCTTAATTAACCAATGAAATAAAATTTAAGTCCTCAATACTTTAAAAATAATAGCATTACATGTCCAAACTAATTATATAAACTTACTCATATTATTTGACGTGCATAACGTAGTTAGAAAGATAAATATAAAAAATAAAATATAAAATAAAATAAATACTGTGATAATGATTTAACCATTCATATCATACCACATTAGGTAATATAAAAAAAATGTGTATAATTTAATTTGTATTTGTAATATTATTGTTTTAGAAACATTATTTTATTATTGTCATACTTTAGCTAATGAGTATATGTTCAATTGTAACTTTGAATTACTTAATATACAGTATACCCATCACCTTCATACTGTATTTATATATTAAAGATTTTATTCAAAATTATTGTTAATTTAAGAAAAAATTTAAGAGAAATTATCAGTCCTACCCCATATGAAATCGAGAATCATTATTGGATTCTTGAATTTTTAAAAAGTCTAAGTCTAGTATTCTCACTTAAAAGTTAGCTGTTGATCAATATTTATCATTAAAATTATCCTTTTACATTTGATATGATGTATACTAAAAGTAAAAAGAAAAATTATAAATTTAAAAATAAATACAAAAAGAAATTCTTTTATTCAGCTCTCTATGTCATCTTTTTCTCTATTTTTCAATTTCTTTTTCTAAAATAAGTTGTTATAAAATGCAGTTTCATCTTACCCTTCTTCCGTTGTCCTTTCCAATTATAATTACAAAAATTTATTAAAATCTTTTTAGAAAGAAAAAAATAAACAAACAAACAAACAGAATTATAGGACTAAAACTTTCACTTCCACTTCCACTTCCATTCTCAATTGAAAAATAAAAACTCCATTTTTTTATAAAATTCTTCTAGTAGATCAATAGGGTTCTCTTTATTTTATATCTATCTACATCTAAGTTTATGAATTTCCACTGCCCACCTTAGTTTTTAAGGTGTTTCATCAAAGGTATGTAATTGTCATCTCTTTTCAAAAAATTGAAGATACCCAATAATTAAAGATATCCAATAAATTATTTCTTACCGTATGAATATATACATACATATATATGTATATATAATCTTTTCATTTATACTATGTAATTATTGTAGTATATTTTTTTGGGTATATATTATTATTTCCATTTTTGTGTTAACCTAAAGTTTATATAAAAACTTATATTGTATTATTTCAACACAGTAAAATATGTAGTGTTTTATATTACTCACATGATAATAAAGTCAAGGTTTTGAGTTTGAACTCCTTATGTCTTTATTCTCAAATAATTTCTTGAATTTTCACTTTATTTTAGTCTATCGGGATCCACTCTAATTCAGACTTATTTGGATCCATGTTTACAAGAGATCCACTCTAGTTCAAACCTATTCAGATTCACGTTTACAAGGGATCCACTTTAGTTTAGACCTATTCAAATCCATATTTACAAGGGATCCACTCTGGTTCAGACCTACTTAGATCTACGTTTTACGTGAGGATGATTGTTAAGACTTGTCTTTAATATTAAGATTAGGTCTTCACATATTAGCTTAAATTTTTAAGTTGAATAGTAAACTCACATAATATCAAAACTCTGGTTCTTTCACTGTTTTTCTGTTTAATCGGAGACTTGCCAAAAAAATTTGAAACTTGTTAAAAGTTTACTAAAGTTTCACCAAAAAGCCGCAAAAAGTTTACCGTGATCGACACCAACTAACCTAAGACGTTCAGACATTTGCAAGCGACTAAATGCTACTAGAATCACATTGATCAGAGTCCAACGTAACCCACATATGCTGCTCAAAACTTTTGTTGCCATCAACCGTCGTCTTTGATTTTGGCTATTTTTTGGTGCTTCCACCCTCACCGTCGACACCAAATTACTCCCTGATATAGGGGTGGGCAATTTCGGGTTCGGGTCGGGTTTGAGAATTTCTGACCCCTACCCGAACCCGATCGGGACACATTTCGGGTCGAGACAGGTCAGGTTGGAAAATTCCAAATTGTTTTTGGAAAAAAATTGTTTTGAAACGATATAATTTTGATTCTGGTTCGGGACGGGTCGGGACAATTCAGGATGATTTGGGTTGGGACGGTTCGGGTCGAGACAATTCAGGACGGTTTGGGTTCTGGATGCGTTGGGTTGGATCGGGTTCATGATGGTCGAGTTCGGGACGGGTCAAGAATTCTCGTTCGAGATAGAATTTTCTGTCCTGAACGAGTCCCGAACCCATTCCCATTCTCATCCCAACCCGAAATTTCAAGACGGGTTTGGTCGGGATGGGTCAGGTTTGGGAATAATGCCCACCCCTACCCTGACATTCAATCGATGATGTCCCATTTCTCGATTAGTCCTCCGATTTGCAAGAAGGTCTTTTTGTAAACTTTTCACTATTTTGAAGTTAGATTGCAATTTTTCTACATTGGGATAATTTTGTAATTTATAAAATTTTACGGTCTTTTTGCAATTATTAAATTCTTTAGATGTCATTTTATCATTGTCATAAGTTTTTAGGATTATTTTGTAATTGTAATTATCAATAGTGGTCAAATTATAATTATAAAAATTTATGGCTAGTTTACAATTTTTGTAAGAGTTGAAGGGCTAAAATTGTAATTTTGTTTTAATTTCTTGAGATATATTACAACAGATAAGTCTGATATTTCTCAATGTCATATCTTTGCCAGCTTTGGTTCGCTTAATACATGTTACTATTGCAACTCACTTAGTCATTTAATTCTCAACTGCCTAACATGTAAGTGCAGAATATGTCATCGGCTTGGATCCGATCACTATGAGAAGGACTGTCTTAACAAAGAGAAATTGTCTCAAGGTGCTTCGTCAAGACTTACTGTTATTGCTACTCAGGATAAGTGAGGCTCTCTTCTAACTTAGCAAGTAATCTTGAGTTTTTACTCTGCCAACTTCTCTTGAATTCTAGTGAACCCTCAATTTCTACTGATCTTGAGTCTTTACTTCGCCAACTTCTCTCAAACTCTAGTAAATCTTTAATTTTTGCTTCTTTTAGTATTTTCGATAATTCTTTTTAGATTTTGATTCTGCATGTTGTAATCACATGACTCTGATCCTACATTTTTCTTCTCTTAATCTCTTACATCTTATTTACCTTTTATTCAAACTGACAGTCGTTCTTTCATGAATGTTAGTCACATTAGCCAAGTATTTTGCTTAAATATCTCATTATCTAATATTTTTCTCATTTCTAAATTCATATTAAATCTTTTGTTTGTTAATTAATTATACGAACTTAGTCTTAATATCTTGTTTATTATTTTTGGTTGTTCTGTACAGAATTCGAAGACAATATAAACATTTAGGACAGGCTGTAAGGTTGGTTGTTTATATGAGTTCATCTGTCTAGATTCATCCTTTTTACACCCTCTGTTTGCAACATTTACTTCTCCGGTATCTTTATTACTTATTTTGCATTCTTGTTTGGGTTATGCACCAATCAATCGCATACATTCTTTGGTATCTAGTAGTCCTTTAAGAGTTATTTCTGGTAATAAAAATGATTATTTGACTTGTCCTCTGGCAAAACAACCAGTTTTATCTTTTACTGATAGTATTACTTTTTCTTATACTCATTTTGATCTTAACATTCTAATATATAAGGTCCCTCTCCTAATGCCATTATGCGAGATTCAAATATTTTATTATTTTCATTAATGACTATTCTCAATATACCTAGTTATTTCTTATAAAACAACGATCAGAATTTATCAAAATTGATCATGACTTTTCCTAAATGATTAAAACGCAATTTTCTTGTCCAATTAAGGTTTTCATAATGATAATGCCTTAGAATACAAAGATTCTAACTTTTTCAATGTTCTACATGAGCATGGTATTAATTGTCAAAATATCTTGTCTTCGTACATCTCAGCAAAATAGGAGAGTTGAATGTAAACACAAACATATTTTAAATACTATTTATGCTCTCCTTATCTCTTTTTCTTGTTATAAATAGTTTTAGGGTGAAGTTGCCTTGACTGCTATCTTTACCATCAATAATTTTTATATCTTGTTATAAAGAATAAATCACCTTACGAGTGCCTATATGGAACCCTACCTAATTATAGTATTCTCAAAATATTTGATTGTCTGCTTTGTTCTGCTTTAAAAACATAAACACGCCAAACTTGAACCACGTACTTTGTTATGTTGCTTATTATGATATAGAATAGAACATAAAGATTTTAGGTGTTGGGATCTTGATAGGGGTTAATTAAGTCTAATATTTACATCTTTCAAACCTAATATTTCTTCGTAAAAATTAAGATTATTTTGGGTTTTTATGTATTTTATTATTATTTTCGTAGGTTTGGAGTCAATAGAGTAAATAGGGTCGTAACTCTAACGAAAATAAGTCCAAAACATCAAATTGCTACATACTGCTACAGTGAAGAGCTACAATAACAAGCTATAATGATATGCTATAGTGTCTAGCGCTCAGAAACGAGCACCGTAGCGCCCGAAATAGTATCTATAGCCCTATAGCACTTAGAATTCAGCACCGTGGCACGTGAACAGTAACAAGGAACAGTACGGTGAACAGTTACGTGTGAATATTATTTTTGCTACAGTAAGTCGTGAACAGTAATCCTTCTCTGACTTGAATTTGATGTTTAACCCTAAATTGAAAACATAAACCTATAAATAGAAGGCCAAAAACCCTAATTAATGGGGAAGAGAAAAAAGAAAAATCAAGAAGAGAGAGAAAATTTTAAAGAATCAAGAAGACTAGAAGATGAAGGCTGAAGAAAAATTAGTTCTATCTTTTCAACTCTTTATCTTTCTAGTTTTCTATGATTTTCATGGTGTTATTATTTATAAGCTCTAAAATACTTTGTTTCACCATGATCTAAGTTTTTTTATTTATTTTTAGAGTTAGACTTTTGAACCTAAGTATGTTATTGGATTTTATTACTTCTTAGTTTATGAACTTAATATATATAATTAATTCATTATATCTTGTGTTTATTACTTTCATTATATCTGACCAATATTTTGAATGATTGAGGAACCATGATGAATTTGACAAATGGATTAATGTGTTTAGTTTAAGATAGTTTGATGCATGATCATAGAGTAACAACTATGAGTTCTATCTTGGATAGACATATACCTAAATGGCATGTATGGTATTATTTAGACTTGATCTTAATGAATTATATTCTGATTTGATTACTATAGACATATAGGTGATTGTTAGAATGTGTAATATAATCACTTGACCATCGGCAGAGGCTTGTGATGAGATTAGTGTCTAAGCCAATAAATTGGTATTAAAGGATTAACTAAGATATTAATGAGTCCAATAAAATATTTGGGGATGAGTTTATACCCTAGATTATTATCTTTTGGTGAATTTATCTATCGTTTATTACTGTTTAGATTGATTTAATTGATAGAATTATGTTAGTTAATTAAATTCCAGATTTTAGTTTTCTAAATAAAAGTTAAGTGCTTATAATTTTAGCACTTGATTGAAAGAATTATATCGCATAGTCTATGTGGGATCGATACTTGGACTTAAAATTCTATATTACTTAATATGATAGCATTCGCTTGCGCTTAACTAGTATAGTATTAAATATTTTCTTCTGTGTCAAACTTTCATTTTGTGTCTCTATGTGTTCAATAATTCTTTATAGATAATAATGTTGTTGACTTATTTCCATACATTTTATATACAAATATCTTTTTTAAGTTTTATACAAGTGAGCATATTGATACGATGCTTGATCCTGAGCTACTTACCTCGAGGATCTACCTTAAACAACTCTAAGGCTTCCTCTACACCCTTTTTTCATCGCTCTTCTCAAGTAACAGAGCTTGCTATTAAACTTTATGATTATCAGTATTTTTCTACTACTATTTTCTTATACGAGCCTCAATCCTATTCCAAGCCTAACTCTAATCTTGTTTGGCAGCAAGTAATAATAAAATAATTGTAAGCCCTTAAGAAGTCGTATACTTGAGATTCTTTTACTCTTCCATGTATTAAAACTACCATTGGTTGCAAATGTATATACAAGATCAAGATTAAGTTTGATGGTCTATTAGGCAATATAAAACTCATTTTATTGTAAAAGGTTTTACTCAAGAATATGGAATTGATTATGAAGAAACCTTTGCTCCAATTGCTTGACTTACTTCTATTTAGAGTTTGTTAGCTGTTTATGTAGTCTGTGGTTGGACATTGTTTCAGATGAATGTGAATAATACTTTTCTTAATGGAGATCTTGCCGAAAAAGTATATATAAAGCCTCCTCCCAGTTATCCACATCCCTGAGGCAAAATCTACAGACTTCGCCGTATTCTATACGACCTTAAACAAGCCTCTCGCGCCTAGTTTGCAAAGTTTAGTGGCATTAATCTTCAACATAATTTTCAATCTAGTCCCTATGACTTAGTTCTCTTCATCTGTAAGACAACACATAGGTATGTTCTGTTACTTATCTATATTGATGATATGATTATCACAGGTGATGATCTTATTGGTCTTTTTACTCTCAAGGATTTTCTTCAATAATATTTTAAAATGAAAGGCCTTAGCACTCTCAATTATTTTCTTAGTCTGAAAGTACTATCCAACTCTACTATCTTGACAGATAGTAAGACCGCCTCTACTCTCTTAGAGCTTAATACTAAACTTCAATCTTTTGATGGAACTCCTCTTAGTTATGCCACTCTTTATTGCCAATTGGTTGATAGTTTGGTAAATCTTATTGTCACTCAATTAGATATTGCCTATATTATTCATGTTGTCAGTCAATTTATAGTTGCTCCTCATACCACTCATTTTGCAATAATTTTTCATATCTTTTGCCATCTCAAGGGTATACTTTTTATGATCTTTATTTTTTGACTCACTCTTATCTTATATTACTAGCCTACGTCAATGCTGATTGGGCATGTAATTCTACTAATCTTTCCATTACTGGGCTTTATCTTTTCTTGAGAGATTCTCTTATATCATGAAAGAGCAATAAACAAACAGCTACTACATGTTCCAATATTGAGGCTGAGTGTCGTACTCTTGCTGAAACTACCAAATAGATTATTTATCTTTGATGGCTTCTTGAAGACATGAATATCTTTCACTCTAACGTTACACCTCTTTATTGTGACAATTAGAATGTAATTTAGATTACTTACAATGATGTCTTTCATGAGCAAACCAAGCATGTTATGACAAATTATTACTTTGTTCGGTAACATATTTTTTAGGGAATGGTTACTCTTCACTCTATCTCTTTCGATGTCTACTTGTTGATATTTTCACCAAGGCTTATATCTTTGGACTTTCTAAGTTCTAGTATCTAAACTTAAACTTACTTATACGGTGCCAATTTGAGTTTGAGGGGATATTAAAGATATCTAGCAAATCACCTTTAGTGTGTGTGTGTGTGTATATATAATTAATCTAGTAGGTTATATAACTTACTAAGTGGTGAGCTTCTTGACATATGGTAGTGTTTTGTAATATACTGTAAATTGTGCAAAAGTTATAAAAAATTGTAGATTTATTAAACAGTGACATATGGTATTTCTCACATAAAAATTGAGTATTTGTTGCTCATCTCTTTTTAAATTAGGTATTTTTGGGTCTCTATTCCTCCTTTCGCTAACCATTTTGGAAGTAAAAAAGAAGAGAGATAAGAAAGAAAAGATTATTTATATCTTTTTTCAATGAATATTTTGGTATGTTTACATACGATTATAAATTTAATCTTTTATTATTCAATTTTAATATTTAATTATAGTCTTTTAACTTTAACAATAAAGTAACAACATATGGACAGGTTGTATACTTTTCAAAAATATAAGATCGTGGATTTAATATGGAGAATTTCTCAAAAATCAAAGTGTTTGTCGCTTTTTATTTTTATTTGAATGAAATTAAAGTTGGGATAAAAATAAGGAATGATTTATTTATTTTTATCATGAAATTTAAATAGAAAATAAATTTTATTAAAAATAAGGACAATTTAGTTCTTAAGTTTAACTAAATGAACATTTTAGTCTTACTCAAATCCAAAATAACTATTTTAATCTCACTATATTAAAAACTCTAGTCTTCTCCTAAACTCTCTCTCTCAAAGAAAAAAGAAAAAGGCGTCGTTACCCTTTTTCCACTGAAGAAGGGCTTCACGGCCATTCTCCGGGGGAACCCTTCACCTTTTCCCCTTTTATTTTGTCTTCCCTTTTTTCTAATTGTGTTTTTCTTCTAATTGTTGGTTCTTTAGCTGCTCGATCTGTGATCTCCTTGTTGGTGGATTTTAGGCACGCGTGAGTGTATGCATGTGTAATTGTGTCTATTGCCTAATGCAGCGGAAACGTGTAAATTTTGTAATAAACACAATAAATACAATATATTAATCGCATTAATATATTTAGAGGATTAGAGAACTCACCGAAACGTGTAATGTTATACACGTATTTTTTTTCTGAAGTTCGCATGGAGACCAACTCGCGGGCAGTTCTAGTTACTAACACGGTGGGCTTGGTGAGCTAGAACAGTAGTCCTTTACGCAACACTGGGTTTAACTCTTAAACCCAAAAATGATCAGTGTGTGTTCATATCATTTTTTCCAAAAGGATAAGAAATGGAGGCTGAAGTAATTCTCAATTACTTCTTCTTCTCCTCCATTTCTCCCTGACAACAATTGCCCAAAATCATCTCATCTCTCATTTTCTCTTTATATATATATATAATATAATAATAATATAAAATTAATAATGGGTGCCAACTATTTGGCACCCAAATATAATATTAATATATATATAATATCTAATAATAAAATATTATATAATAAAATATTATATAATAAAATAATATAATATAAAAAATATTATATTATATAATAAGAGAGATATTTTAATTATTTGACAATTAAATAATTAAAGTGTAAAATGACCATTTTGCCCCTCATGTATAGTTACAAAGTCTACCCTTTAGTGGGTCCTACCAAACTCGCACTTGAGTAAACTCAACCAAGGGTCCACAATGTGCCACGTATCATTATACAATTAGTAAATAACAATTATTGACTAATTATTGTATTTAACACTTAAATATAGATACGCATGCATTCTCGTGGTATTGCTGAATATTGCTAGATTAAATACTTTAATTTGGCACGTTGCCCCAGTGCACAATGAGTACATTTTATATCACGGGACTCCCTAGGTCCTACGTCTGATTCGTCAAATGAAACTATTCCATGAGTCCATGAGCAATACCTTACGCACACGTCACGGATATACAAATCAGCATGTTGAACCATGCAAGTTGAGGTTACAACGCATACATATAGTCCTTCCATTATGATATCCTGAATGTGCGGGGATATAGATTATCACCATCAAATTCCCATGTGCTCATCCATGTCCTATCTCCAGACTTGTATCTCACTGAACAATATGCGCAAACTCTTTTGCCATATTGTTCCACCCTGATAGAACTCTTTCTTGGGATGATTGCTAGTGGCCACAAGACTTTTTAAAATACAGTTCCGAAGCATCTGGATATCTAACTCCATATAGGAGTTGACGGATTCCATATCTGTATGCACTGAACTTTATAAGCATCGGACCATACCTAACGACACCCAGCGGTCACACCATAAAAGGTCTGTGACATGCGTGAAACCAAAGTATGGTGGATCACTTATAAGCCCACTGTGGCACTCAGGTCAAAAGACCACGTATACTACTCAACTTGAGAGGACCCTCCGTTGACGACTTACATTAAATGTCTATCGGAGGCCCTCGTGAATCTGTCTCATATCTAGTCCTAACTGGATACTCATATGTCAATACGAGCTCTAAGCTCACAGTCGTTCAGGAATAACCATCTATACCCTATAGGTACGACATATGCTGATCTATATATAAAGGTATCCACCGATAGACCTGCATCAGCAGAAATAGATCAAGGACAATTATTCGAGAACATACTTGCGCAACATGTATTTTCTAGCACCCGATTGCAACTCTTGCAACTATGCAGTTACTAGTATATTCCCAGGTCTATGTCCCATTACAGACAAGGCTCCAACTCTTGGATCTGTTGAGTATTATAACCAGCTAACACTTAGTTGTGCTAACATTTAACAATTATATGTCTCAGCGTGGCTAACCATGAGCTCTTATCTAAACTCTTTTAGATCTGATCTAAACTCTTTCAGATCTACAATGTCTGTAATGTTACATGCATAATACTATATAAATAGGTATTAGCGATTTAATAGAAATGTACATTTGTATAAACACACAAGTATATGTACATTCAGGGATAGCACGTAAGCACCGACCTTAACACTTCTTGGATATGGCCAGTGTGCCTTCACTCCTCGGTTTTGCCAAGCCTCCATCCATCACAGTTTTTCTCCGACCGGCCTCTAGTTTATCTTCTGCTTATTCGGTCGTTCTCCACCGTCTCCCTCCGGCCCCTGACTGTTGTAAGCTTCCCTTAGTCGATGTTGTGTTGTCTTTCTCTTCTGGTGATCTCAGCCACGATCTATTTCTTCATGACATCTTCTGACCACTATTGGAAAACTTACATTGGCGACACAAATGTAGGCTCTAGTGCTCCTTGGTTCCATTTTGGCTGGCCCCCGAAGTTCTATACTGAACTTAGGCAGAAGTTTTTCTAGCACCACTTCTTAGATTTTTGGCTAACCATTCTAGCCTTCCACCTGTGAGATTAGTCATCGTGGGAAGTTGTTATTGTCAATCGAGCATGCCTAACTCACCGACAGTTGCTTCGGACCTAAAATCAGTGTAATGTATCTTTTGGCGATTTATCTCGATCTTAGGCTAGCGATATTGATCAAGGCATCTGGCTATTTTGGTTGTAGGATCTGGATTTAGGAGTTGATTGAAATGTATTTTGTGAGTTGTGGACTACTTGTAATAACCTTCTGTGTGAGGATTTTTGCTCCTTTTAAGTGGGGCTTTTGCATTTCTTCCTCTTTTACGGGGATAATTTTTCCCTTTTTTTGAAGGGTAATTTTTTTTTATGAAGTAATAAAATCCTTTAACGGGAGGGTATAGCTCCCCGTTCTTAATAGGAATAATAAAATTCATCAGTAGATAATCTCAAGTTCTAAAATTATCATCTCTCTTTATAAAAAAAATTTCACGTTCGAACGTTCGTTAATCGATATGTATTTTATTGTTTTGATATTCCTTTACTTTAAAAAACAGTAACTCTGTTATTAAAATTAAGGCAAAAAAAAGATCTCATTGTATTAATATTTTTATTCAAATATGTGAATTATAATTTTTGGTGTTTAAATGACTTAATTGACATAAAGTTGTAAAAAAAATTATACTATAGACAATTTGCACAATTTTATTTATTCACTAACTTTTAGACTACTCACAATTTTATCACTTCATTTAATATAATTTAATTAAATAAAATAATTATAAATATAATTATTAATTTTACATTTAATGCTATGTTAAGTATTTGTGCATATCAGTATTGTCTTTTTTTTAATAGTATTATACTAATTTTTTTAAATTAATATTACACTGAATATTTATATTTAATAATATATTTTAAATAAATATGGTTATTATTATTTATTTAAATAAATATAAATCATATTTTCATATGTAGTTGATTGTTATTAATATATATGATAACAATTTAAAATTCATTAATTGCTATATTAATTATTGCTGTTTATAAATATAATTAATAAAATTAAGTTTACTTTTTTTAAAATTTGGAAAAAAGAAGTTCGGAATGTTTAAGAAAATAATTTTTTCTTAGATATAATTACTTATATTATGATATGTGACAATATAATTTAAATATAGTTTAATTAGATTAAAATATTTTTGTTCCACTTAAATGGCGAAAAAAAGTAATAAATCAAAATTATATTGAATATTTTAAATTTAATTAAGACTAAAATGTTCATTTAGCCAAATTGAAAGAATAAAATGATATCGGCTTGGTTTTCGTTCTTTTGAAAATTATTCGGCTTATAATTCTGGTTTTGAAAATAGAAACCAAAAACCCGGTTCAGTGTAAAACAAATAACAATGCGTCATTCCATCGCACACGTCGCACGCGATAAAAGGTGGTTTTATTTCCATTAATATAGACCTGACCGCAGTACATTATAAGCTATAAAAGCAGCACAAAAACCCTAAACCAAAACTTATGTCCCGGTAGCCGCTTCGCGCCTAACATTGCCGCCGATCTGCGTTAACCGATTTATATCCGCCGCAAATCTGCATCTAAGCGACGGAAAATGAACTCGAATCTCTGCTGCCCTGTCAACCGGTCGCCGTCACGCCGTCAAGCCCCCTCCAGATTGATTTATTAAAATGTGCCAAGGTGAAATTGAAAAGACACGAGATTAAACAAATTAACAAAGCGCAAAATCAGCCCAAAACCGGAAAAACACCGAGAAAAAACCGAACCGAAAACAAAAACCGAAAACGAACCGTGCTCATCCACTTTATTATTACACATTTATATTTAGCATCTCAAACTCTCTTTCCTGCCTATAGCATAACTTTGCATTTGAAAGCCACCTCAGTCCTCGCTGACGCTTCAGCTTGAAAGTTCCTCCTATTCCTCCGCCGTCTCCATAACTAGAGGCCGCACCCAATTTCACTTGCACTAGCAATGGATGAAGTAAGCGAGGGGAAGGACTTTTCTTTTCCTCAACAAGAAGAAAAGATTCTCGAGTATTGGAATTCAATCGAAGCCTTTAAAACCCAGCTTGCCCGCACCGAGAATCGGCCCGAGTATATCTTCTACGACGGGCCGCCGTTCGCGACGGGTCTCCCGCACTACGGCCACATACTGGCGGGGACCATCAAGGACATCGTCACCCGCTACCACTCCATGATGGGGTTCCACGTCACGCGTCGATTCGGATGGGATTGTCACGGGCTGCCGGTGGAAAACGAGATTGATAGGAATTTGGGGATTAAGAGAAGAGACGATGTGTTGAAGATGGGGATTGATAAGTACAATGAAGCTTGTAGGAGCATTGTTACGAGGTACGTGGAGGAGTGGGAGCAGATCATTACGCGGACGGGTCGGTGGATTGACTTTAAAAATGATTACAAGACCATGGACTTGAAATTTATGGAGAGTGTTTGGTGGGTTTTCGCCCAGCTTTATGAGAAGGGACTTGTTTACAAAGGTTTCAAGGTGAGTTACTTTTTGCTTCCCTGAGCTTCAAACTGAATTGTTTTACCTTTTCTGTAACTCCTGGTGACGGTTGGTCTCATGCTGATAATAGGTGATGCCATACAGCACTGGTTGCAAGACCCCGCTGTCAAATTTTGAAGCTGGTCAAAATTATAAGGTGTGTGATTTAACTGTTACGTGATTTCTCTTTTGTATCATGCCATGCCAATTGAGATGCTCAATTGTTGTTATTAGTGGTAGTTTTGTTGTTAGTTTATTTACTTATATCTTTTCTGGTTGGAATAATCAACATTGTCTATTTATCACTCTTTGCATTTTATAGGATGTACCTGACCCTGAAATAATGGTGTCCTTTCCAATAATTGGAGATCCCGACAATGCAGCTTTTGTGGCTTGGACAACAACCCCTTGGACCCTTCCTAGTAATCTTGCCCTGTGTGTCAATGAAAATTTTGAATATGTGAAGGTCAGTTACTCTTGATTATCTTTCATTTGTTGTTGGGCTGAGATGGAGGAGAATATTTTAGGCTTATGCATTGAAGCATGAGTTTAACAAGTATTTGTGTAAAGCATGGGGTGTTCCTCAATTGTATTTGTGTTAGCTCCTATTACATATGTAAAGAACTGTATGCAATGCATAAGAAGTGAATGTGTGAATATTAGTTTTTGTTTGTGCATGTGTGTATGTATGTGCCTGCATAGGAATGCATCCTTGATGACACTAATACTGCGATTTTATTTGTTCCATTGGTTAACATTGTGGTTTAGCTCAACTACATTTGCTTCAGCTCCTACTACATATCTCTAGGACTGTACGCAAAGACTAAGAAGTGAGTGTGTGAATATTTGTGTTTGTTTGTGCATCTGCATGCATACTTATTCATGTGTGTGTGTGTGTGTATGTGTATAATGTATCCTTGACACTACTAATACTGCAATTTTATTTGTTCCATTGATTAGCATTGTGGTTATAAATTAGTTATTAGACATTCCTTGGTTTGATTAGTTGTTGAATTGCTGGGAAAAATAATCTTTTGACTTAATTTGATGTAACTTGATTAGTCATTGATTGATTTTTGTAGTTCTTAATTGGAAGCAGTGTTATAATAGTTGGAAAGAATAGTTTCTGAATTATAGGAGTTGTCTAATGACTTGAGCTTAGTCATACTTTTTGTGAACTTCTTGTTTTCTTTTGGGTCTCTTATACAGGTTTTATTGTTAAAGTGGACGTCTTGTGCCCCTTTTTGTAAATATTGTTCTAATAGAATCTGTCTCTTTTCCTAGACAAAAAAAGAAAAAAAAATGTAATTTAATGCATATGCTACTATTTGAATTTTGAATGGTTTTTAGTCTTTTGGTCTGAAAATAATGAAATCTGCAGGTTCGAAATAAGTACACTGGCAAGGTCTATATGGTTGCGGAGAGTAGGTTATCAGCACTTCCTAGTGACAAACCAAAATCAAAGTCAAGAAATGGACAAAGTGGTGATTCCAATAAATCAAATTCCAAAATCAAGGGATCATTGGGTAAAAAAGCACAAGATGGAGAGTTAGAAGCGTCGGCAAGGAACAATGAATCTTATGAAAAATTGGGTGGAGTCTTCAAGGGGACTTCTTTGGTAGGAAAGAAGTGAGTATTCGTATTCTTTATGAAGTTCTTCGGTTTATTATTAGCCGTCTCTTCTGCATTTGCAATTTCTTCCAGATAACCTCTGAAATTGCTGTTGCGTTAACTTCCGCATCCACTAGGAACTGAATTATTACATGATTTAAATGTTCTCTTAAAAGATGCTGATTTCCCTTTATGGGTATACACAATGCTTTTTGCTTTTTTTTTTTTTTTTATAAATTTTATATCAATCTGATAAATTATATGTGGACAAAGCATGAACTTATTTGTTGATTGTGTTTTGAGTTCTGTGTCCCCTCAAGCACTCAGGATAGAAGTTTACTTTTGGTGTAATTGCACTAGTCGTATGCTTCTGGAAATCTCATTTCTCTTATCAAAATATTGCCTGTCTGCCAATATTCCTTTTACCACTCTGCCTATTGCATCTCGGATTTTTTAACAGCATAGTTGGGGAAATGTTTACTTATATGTGTAATAAACATATGCAATCATTTGTTGAGAAGCTGCTATTTGTTGCACAGAAACTCAAATCTCTGAAGAATGCTTTCTTGTATATCTAAACATATCGTTAAGACCACAAACATAAAAGCAGTTTTTTATCAACAAAACTATCAAGTCTAATTCTTCATGGCTTTTTTGATCGAATTCCTTATTTTTCACTTAATTTTGGATGGATATTTACTATTTAAATTTTTTATTAAAAAATGTGATAATTTGTTATTAACTGATTATTGAAATTCAGCTTTAAATATAGTAAACATTTTTTTAATTATCCTTTTCTCTTTCTTTTAGGATAAACAAATCATATTGAATAGTATAAACCTGGGAGAAAAAAAATTTGTGAATACCTTAAAATATTTTATTAGAATAAATTGACAGAAGAAAACCTTACCTATATTTTCTGTTTATTAGTGCTGAACTTTTCAAGAGACCTATAATTTATATATATTTCACTCGACCTATGTCCTTTATTTTATTAAGTATGGTTTAAAGAAAGTAAACTTGTTTCAGACTCTTAAAATAAACTTCGACTATGCTTCATCTAAGACAAATTATCAGGAAGATAATACAAGCTATTCCCCCACTAAAGGATTTACAGGTTGCATAAAGTTCTTTCTAGTTACTGGATTGCTGAAAGTCCTGTTCCTTATAATTCTTTTTAATGATGTTAGAGGCGATAGGCCCAGTTAACTTTTATGAATGAGAGTTATGGATGTGTTGAAATTCTAAGAGTGACTGTTTACTGCAGATATGAACCATTGTTCGATTATTTCAAGGAGTTTTCTGATGTAGCATTTAGAGTTATTGCGGACAACTATGTAACCAGTGATAGTGGTACTGGAATTGTCCACTGTGCTCCAGCATTTGGTGAAGATGACTACCGTGTTTGCATTGAAAATCAAATAATCAATAAGGTTTGCACTTGAATACTTAAACTATATGTTTGTCATTATAACATTACAAAAAGTCTACGGTTAGTGGACATTGTTACAAGTGATTGTTTCGACTTGGTCATGGTGTGCTAGTCAATGATTTGGACATAAGGACATGGCTCCTTATGTTAATAATTGAAAATTTTGAAGTATTGATTTATATTTAACCATGATTGAATGTTTCTATGTTGATAAAACCATAGAATATGAAATAATTATGAAAATTGTAATTTATTCAAGTCACTGGATAATAATGCATAATTCTACATAGAAAGACTTACACAGCAAAGTGAATTTAACTGTGTTAGACATGGATGGATGCGCAATTATGGCATCCTTGCGTTTCCAGTTAGTACTTCAAAATCTAGGAAGGGACTCACATCTAATAATTGACAAGATAATGTTTGTGTGCAAAATGTTTATTGGCTTTATCCATGAGATTGTGGGAAAATTTCACTGCATTGAGATTACCACATATTTTGGGTTCATTTTCAGTTAAAAATTATTATGGTGCTCTCTGGTTCTGTTTTTCAATTCCTTGTGATCATATGTTGTTAGGTTCCTTGCACCTTTGTTGCTAATTTTCAGTTTCATTGCAAGTCTTCTTGCATCAGTTTTTGATCCACTATTGTGATACTGCTCAAATTTCAATCAGGATTATAAATTATGCTTGTAAACTTTTGCACACTGGTAAAGAATGTTTTTAGGATCAGTTTGTGTGTCACACTTGGATGACATTACAGGGGTTAAATAGGGGAGAGGTACGAGTAAATTAGAGTTCTATATCATCTTTAAGAGAGAAGAGAGGCTTGAAGCAAGGAGTGAAAAAGGATGCTCTCTCTCTCTCTCTCTCTCTCTCTATATATATATATATATATATATGAAACAATTTGTCCGAGATTCCTTATTGGATTCTATGTCTTTTAGGAACCACACCGGGGGACTCATAAACACATTTCTAAAATTCGTTGCCATCATTGGAAGGAAATTAAAATCTCATATCTTTTATTTTGTCAGAAAGCATAAATGCAGTAAATCTGAAGTGTCTTATGATAACATGTGCGGCTATCTTTTATCTGCAATGTTGTTAGAAGTATATATGAGATTGTTTGCTCTGATGCTTTCAGATATACTATTAGACTGATTCTATGATATTGTTCACTTTTTATGTTTTGTAAATTCTTAGATTGTTATACTGTTTGGGTTATATAGATAAGCTGGGTTTTATCTTTTTCTATAGTGGTGTTTAGCCTTTAAAGGGCTGTTTCTGTTTCTGTTGCTCTCAGTGGGCCTCTGATTTAGTGTTCTATCTTCTTCATGCCCGCATTCCCACCCCCTTCTCTTTTCAATCAAAACTCTGCCTCGTGTTCCCCCTACAAAAACAGAGCTTTAGAGCAAACTGCAACTGTTTTCAGCCTCTGAGACTGTCATCTGTGTTTGTTTTTTCTATACCTTTTTCACTGGTCTGGTTTCGTGTTTTGCTCTATTCTGTTTTTGACCATAAGTTCATTTGTTCTGGGCTTGTAGGGAGAGAATCTGATTGTAGCAGTAGATGATGATGGCTGCTTTACTGGGAAAATAACTGACTTTAGTGGGCGCTATGTCAAGGATGCGGATAAGGATATCATTGAAGCTGCGAAGGTGAGGATGATTAAGATTGTGTTATCCAACGATGATTTTAGCTATTTGATGTGCAGGAAATGCAACGTGTGTGAAATATTCTTTGACTATTTTTGTAAATGATACCTTCTTGCTATGACTTTAACTGATGTCATCACTGTTGCTGTTAATTTATTTGCAATTTGAAATAGAAAGAAATTGACTGGGTGGCTAATCTGTATGAGTACTGTATTTGGCTTTTGTTGCCCTAATTTTAGGTACTTTGATCTATTTATTCTTTTGACGAAACTTGTTTGTAATTTTTCAGGCAAAAGGAAGGCTTGTTAAGTCCGGAAGCTTTACCCATTCTTATCCCTTTTGTTGGAGATCTGATACTCCTCTTATCTATAGAGCTGTTCCGAGTTGGTACTGCTTTGCCATAATCTCCTTATCTTTTAGTTATAGTAATAGTTTATTGATAACTGTATCATTATTTAGCTGGAAGCTTGTGTGTTGGATCTGGTAAGTTTAAATTAGGAAGGTTTGTTGGTCTGAGTAGGCTGGGTTTGTTGGGTGGATCTTGCTGTAGAGATTTAGAGGTTCGTGCATGCTGATCCTGGTTTAAGGGACGGTTTGTTCATTTTTCGTAAATCTTGTACTAATAATTCAAGTCTTGTTACTTACCATCAAGGATCAGGTCACAAAAGTAACTGAGGTGTTAATCATATGTTAAACTGATAGTTTTTCCTTATTTCTCAAAATAATGAAAATAGAGAATTAAGATTTGGGTCAATCAAATTGGTTGACTGTAGCAGTCCAACTTTATGGACCACAATATTTTATTTTCAGTAGTAATGCCAAATACTGGATAATTGTAGAAAAGGAACCTAATTTTGCAGGTCATATTTCTTGCTTTTGCGGTCATTCTAATTCTGAGACTTGATGTTTCTCTGCCTTGTTTGAACTAATCTTTCACAATAGATTCAAGATTCTATAGTTGATACGTTCTTTATACTGATTATAAGCTATCATTTTACAGTTATTGATTAAATCAAGTCAATACTGTAATTGTTTGAATCACTTATATTCTCTATTCAGGTTTGTTCGGGTGGAAACATTGAAAGAACAATTGCTTGAAAACAACAAACAGACATACTGGGTTCCTGACTATGTTAAGGTTTGATATATTTCTCCAAAACCTTGTCAATATGTAGCACGGTTTTCCAGCATGATAACAGTCATGATTCTCAAGTGATTGGGCATCATCTTATTCAATTTCTCTACTTACCTGTCCCAAAAGAACTATGTTTATGCTCTTTTCTATGCTGTTTTTGTTTTTGGGGTTGAAATTGGGATGGCTTCTTGTTAACATGAATGAACTCTCATGAATTTAAACTTGTTGAGTGGTGAGGCAGATTTTTGGTTTTTCTGATCGACTTTTGATTCTAGCATGTGGTGCTTGCTCATCTTTTTTATATGAAGTGACCAACAGCTTATGAAAAGAGTACAATCTTATACTATATCTAGGCTGTATAACATAAGCACAACACATTGCTACACCTACAGAAAGCCTGAAGGACTCTTCCTGGCAAAGGATCATAAACCATGGAATGATTAATCTACTCGAGAGATTAAATTATAAATCACTTCTTTCATTAAATCCAATGAAACAGAGTATGATGGAGCTTAAGGTAATCCTGCTAGAAGAATTCAGGATTCTTCTTTATCTTTCATTTTGCAGAATTAGCGGCTTGTTTCGGACAAAAATTGGTGTTCTTTTTGCATATGACCTATCCTGTGGGGTAGTTTTAAGAGACATTGTGAGGTTTATATGGACTTCTGGTTCATTTCCCTATTATTTTAACATTTTGATGGAAAGGAAATATTAGCAAGGTTCATATCAGAAAAAGAAAAAAAAACCCATGGAAGAATACATTTCTTAAATTTATTTGAGAAAGCTTAAAGAGCTCTCATCTGAGGTTGAACTATGCTATATTATTTCTTTGTTTCATAGAGATGGGAAGTCATGTGGCGGGGACTCTGGGTCAGGTATAAAAGTTTTTGCCATGAGCATTTTTTTTATCTATTGAATAACTTAAAAATACTGGTTCTAAATTATGAAACCTGAATGTTACCGGAAGAAACTTTATGAGGCAGAGCTGTTGTCATTTTCATAATAGTTAAAAAAAAAATGCAAATTATGGTTTCATTTTGCATTGTACAGGAAAAACGTTTCCATAATTGGTTGGAAAATGCAAGAGACTGGGCTGTTAGCCGAAGTAGATTTTGGGGCACTCCTCTTCCTGTGTGGATCAGTGAAGATGGTGAGGAAGTAATAGTCATGGATTCTGTTGCTAAACTTGAAAAGCTTTCTGGTGAAAAGGTTTGATCTCTTTTGCTTTCTTCCATCTATTTGCTCTATGTTGGTACATTTTCATTTCTTTAGCTGTCTTGGTTGCAACTCTGATCAATTTAACATGTGCACTGGCTTGGTCAACGAAAAATTGTGTACTGAAGTTTTCAACTCTTTTTTATATTTTTTTAAAAAAAAAATTGGTTTGCATCCTGTGGAGGATAGATAAATCTACATTTGGGGAAAAGGGCTTGAGAATTACGCAAATAAACAAAAGAATGGCCATAAATATACAATCCGGTAACAAACTTGCTTTTCTACTTCTGCAAAAGCTTTAAATTTTTTAATGACAGAACAGCTGGAGAGGGTAGCTGCCTGCTGAAGATTAGATGCTGAAAATAGGTTTTTCAATAGCCTGGCTACAGGGCATTGCAGGCTAAATATAAATTAGGCAATGAATGATTCTTTCTTTCTTTTCAATTTTCTCTCTTTTATGTTTCTATGGTTGGTTGCTTCAGTTCTTGGACATACTACTTTAGTTTTATTCTATTGTGAAAGGAAAAAAATTCTAGATGGTTGCTAATATGGATAGCATTCAGGTTTTGTGGATCTGCACTTTTATAGATCATACTAACTGTTCTAATTCATTATTCTACAGGTGTTTGATTTGCACCGTCACAATATTGATCATATCACAATCCAGTCCAGCCGAGGTCCAGAATTTGGTGTGCTTCGGCGGGTAGATGATGTAAGACCACTGATCTGAGTTATTCTTATGCAGTGTGCCTACGATTTCATGTTATTCACTGTTTGTATGATATTATTTAATGTTATGCATTCTTTAGAATTCATAGCAGTTTAAAATGTGATTTATGGTTTTATATTTGCAGGTATTTGATTGCTGGTTTGAGAGTGGGTCTATGCCTTATGCTTATATTCATTACCCATTTGAGAATGCTGATCTTTTTGAGAAAAACTTCCCTGGGCATTTTGTTGCTGAAGGGCTGGACCAAACTCGTGGATGGTCGGTCCTCTGTCCTTATAGATATATGAGCTCACAATACTTGCCAGATTGAATAGTTCATGTTTAACATGGCTGATTAAATGTCCCTAACTCTTAATTATTGTGCTATGAATTTTATTCTTTCTCATGTCCATCTCAGAATTATGTGGCATTATGTGATTTTTTGGTATTGCCTTGAGAGTTTTTAAATCTTCTAAGAAGTAGCTGGTTGGGTTGTGTGAAACAATTTTGAATCAAATGATGCATGGATTTGGCCTTCTCAATGCAGGATTATTTTCTGCATTAGTAGCTTTAACATACTAAATCTCTGTCATTAGAACTGTGTCAATTATTACTTCTTTCACCTTGCACTGAGGACTACTTATTTGTTTACGAGTGATACTAATTCCCAAGTAGTATCCCAATATTTTCCATCCAAGTGATATCTCAAGTAACCATTTGGTGGTGAAATGGTGTAGTGTGTAATTTTGGAAGTTACAAAAATTAATCATCCAATAAATACTTAACACATCACTTGGGCTAGAAAAATATTAGAATACTACTTGGGAAGTGTAGTATATTCGTTTGTTTATTTGTTCATATGAAATCTTTGTAGCCCTTTCTTGTCATGTGTGTGTCTTTCTGATTATATTTATGAGTGATTGATTAACTACCTATGGAGAATAGATTCCCCATACCTAAGGAATACAAAGTTTTCAAAAGAAAGAAGCCTGGTGTGGACTTTTATTCTCAAGGTTTTGATTTTGCAGGTTCTATACTCTCATGGTGTTGTCTACTGCATTATTTGGGAAACCTGCGTTTAGGAATCTCATTTGCAATGGACTTGTCCTGGCTGAGGATGGGAAAAAGATGAGTAAGAAATTGAAGAATTATCCATCGCCTGTAGAAGTGATAAATGATTACGGTGCTGTAAGTTTTTGAGTCTAAGCTTTTAATTAAATTTCCATTTTTTGTTTTCTTGTATATAGCATTCAACCAAGTTCTTGTGGATGCTTTGTGGTGTTTAAACACCTTACTAGATTTTGTTTCTCACTTATTTGACAGGATGCTTTACGATTATACCTTATAAATTCTCCAGTTGTGCGTGCCGAGACATTGCGTTTCAAGAAGGAGGGAGTTTTTGGAGTTGTGAGTGTTTCTCAGTTACTATATCTTAGCTTATGCATCTGGTTCTTTTTTTCCTTTTTAAAATTTTCTTCACTACCTTAAGTTCCGAAATTTTATTCTCGAGTTACTTATACCAATATCTATTTTAATTTTCACCCAGGTCAAAGATGTTTTTCTTCCATGGTATAATGCATATAGGTTCCTAGTTCAGAATGCAAAGAGACTTGAGCTTGAGGGAGGTTCAGCCTTTGTTCCTATTGATTTAGTAACTCTTCTAAAGTCATCTAACGTGCTTGACCAATGGATCAACTCGGCTACTCAGAGTCTTGTTCATTTTGTCCGCCAAGAGATGGAGGGCTATCGACTTTACACGGTTAGCTGTCTAACAACCCTAGTTGTTCTGTTCATGTTTGCTTTCTTTGTTTAAAAAAATAGATGGATTACTGTTTCTAGAACTTGAGGAATTCCACAGATGTTATGGTAACATTTCAGCAATTGTCCTCAATTATTCTGAAAATCAATGTAATTTATAGTGTTTCATGCTACTAACTAATTGAAATACCTGTTGTGTTTGACACAGGTAGTATGTTGGCAGAACCTTGATTAGTTACTTTCTAATAACTAATTGAAATTCCTTTTTTATCAACAAAAGGGATTGCTATATGTTTTGTCATGGATATAAGGTCTTGGCTGGTATTATTATTACTTTCCATTTGAAAAATAACCATTATTGATGAGAAATTTCTTGCGTTCTCTTAAACTTATCTTACAAGATATGTTTGTAATTTAGTTCGGACTGTCAACCTTCCAGTGTCCTCTCCCCTTCACATACACACACACTTCATTTGATTTTCTTGGGTTTGATAGCCAATGTTGGTTAAGGCCTCGCCTTTTTTATCAGAATTTCATTAAGTTGAAGAGCTGCTTTGAGCTTGTTTTGTTAATGGTCATAATGATGATAAAATGACAGATTTTAAGGCCACACACGAACAAACGGGATTTTTGCTTCTTGTTGATATTCAGTCTTAAGGATTTTGAAGACACTTCTTTCTTCTTCATCAGTCTCGATTTGCAAGGGGTCTTCTTTTTATTTTGTTTCTTGGAAAGCTTTAATTTTTTGTGAACATTTTGGACTGCTATGCTGTTTGGGTAATAGATGAGCTGGGCTTTATTATGTTCAGATGTTACTTAGCCTTTGAAGTGCTGATTTTGTCACCCTTCTAGATTTCTATGTCACTTTTGTATCCTCTTTTCCTTTCTCAAATAAAATTCTTTTGTTCCCCTTCAAAAATGAAAGAAAATAAAGAAAAGGCCACACTGAAGATTCTTCCTACATCTGTTTCCCAGAGTATTCTTCCAGTTATTAATTACTTTGTTCAACAGGCCTTTGTGGTTCTTGTAGTTGTGTTACTAATCACAGGTAATAGCACTAACAAACATATTTGCATGTCTTGTAGGTGGTTCCTTATCTCTTGAAGTTTCTTGACAATCTGACAAATATTTATGTCCGATTTAACCGCAAGAGACTAAAAGGACGAACTGGAGAAGAGGACTGTCATACAGCTCTCTCAACTCTTTATAATGTACGATACCAACTAAGTCTAACATTCTGTTATTTAACTTGTTATGGATTGCATGCTATTAGGTGTTCGAAAACACTCTCTTATCATGAGTTGTATTATAAAATAGTTTCATGTTTACTTTTCATCTTTGTTTTACTTGTATAGAAAATTTTCATGATCATTGCCTGGTGTCTTGTATGTGTGCTGCATTTGGTGCATAAATTATTGGAGCTTTAGCATATTAAAAACAGCTGTGAGGAAATTGTGCTCAAATTGAGGAAATTCATTACTTTGTGATAAAAGTAGGTTTCATTCCCTTGAAAAATGAATTAATCAGGTTCTGCTGTACGAGACATGTTCAAGAAACAGATCTCACAAAGAATCTTCCATAGTATAACAAGTAATGGAGTCCTAAGTGAAGCAAGGATTGGGTCATCGTTTTGATATATATGTTTAGAAGTGTATTTTAATTGTGATAATGCTTTTCTATTGGTAGTTAGATAAAGGTACTAAAACACTGATTATTTCAGTTGCATTGAAGTATGAAAAAGGTCATTTTTAAAAAAAAGTTCCTTAGAAGGATCTTGTCAGCCATTAACTTTTTGGTAAGATATCAGCATCTTTTTATTTATTTTCTCTGCTAAGAATCTTTTAAAATGTGTAATTTGTAAATTTATTGGGAATGCAAGTTAGTAAAACCAAGGTAAATGCTTTAGCTGAGTGGATTAGTGTAGGAGCTAGTAGAAAACTCAATCTTGGTTCAATGTATGTCAGGAGAAGTTCAAATTTGATTGGCTTGGTAAGTTATCAAGCCAGTGGATGCTCGATTTTCACATGAATTTTCTGGCCATTGCATCATATATATGAATTTTCTCAAGGATGTATAATTTCGATAACAAGACTTGGGTGCAGTTTTTCTATTAATATCTCGTGTTAAAGTCACAACACTTGCCTCCAATGTCTCCTCGTACTTCTTTTGATTGACATATCATCCCTCGTTTCAAGTCCCATATAAGTTGCCCCATAAAGTTATATTTTTTGTATTTAAGATATGATATGTATGTTACTGCCTTAGAACTATCTGGGGCTTGTATGTGAGACAATATACCAATTATTTTCAAGAGTGGTGCCATTTATTTGTAGATCTTTTTCTATATGTTTCATCTCTGTTGATATGCTGGTTATTGTTCTTGGTCATCCTAATTATTGTCATTATAATCCTAGTTGTTAACTATCAGCTGTTAACTAGTTGTAATTACTATAGCTCAATTTGTCTTAATTTTTTCTACTTGTGTAAATCTCAGGTGCTCTTAACCTCATGTAAAGTGATGGCTCCATTTACACCATTCTTCACAGAAGTACTGTATCAAAATATGAGAAAGGTTTGCAGTGGATCTGAGGAAAGCATTCACTTTTGCAGTTTTCCTCAGGAAGAAGGAAAGGTTCTCTTCATGCCTTATTAATCTACTATGTTTCACATGATTTATCATAATTTACTGGAAATCTTCATTTTCCACATGGTATAGTTTGATGGCTTTCTGTAAATCTGTCCAAAGCCAGAGGCCACTTGCACCCAACAGAATGCTTTTACACCCACATTGCAAAGTACATCCATTGTTAAAGTTTTTATTATTGATAGCAAATTGTTATAATGGCAACACCTTTAATAATTGCTTTAAAAATTATACACCTATGACATTCTTAAAATGTTGCACTTCTAATTGATATATGAGATTTTCAAACAATCAGCACAAAATCCTTAACGATGGGCAAGTTTTATGAAATATCAACTTTAGATGAGAATTTCCATTGCATTTAATATTCAATAATGTATTCTTTTAATTGATTTTTTGTGGTCGCATAAGATATATTTGGAATTATGAAAGCTTGTGGACTGAAATATCTTGTGCATGTCTTTTGGAAAAATTGTTATGGTTTAAATTGGGGAGCGAAGCTCAATTAGTACTAGCTCAATTGATTCTTATGAAAGCTTCATTCAAATGGAAACTTTTTTTTGGGGGGGGGTCAGCTGCATAATTTTATGTATTTCCAATAATCTCAGAGGGATGAACGTATTGAACAAAGTGTTACGAGGATGATGACAATCATTGATCTTGGCCGCAATATTCGTGAGCGCCATAACAAGCCTCTTAAATCACCACTCAGGTTGCTTAACATACCTTTTCTTTTGTTCACATTCTCTAATCACGTCTTTCGGTCCTTCTCTTTATTGCTTAGCTTTGCTGTCTATAATCTTTCCTAATTCTTAGTTTTCTCTTTGGAACTGCAGGGAAATGATAGTTGTTCATCCCGATGCAGACTTTCTTGAGGACATAGCTGGAAAACTAAAAGAGGTCTGTGAATAACCTGTAATATATACTTAGTTTCCACTTACATACAAAAGTGATTGTTGTACCATTCTGCTCATGTTTAGGTTGCAATAAATAGCCCTTTTTTTTTTCTTCTCTTCCCCATTTTTTTTTATTACGCTTGAAATCTTATCTGGCTGAATGGTTCCCTCTCAATATTAGAATGATCTTTTTACCTAGTCTTTCCTTTTTCATATTTATTTATTTATTTTTAAAAAATTTGGATACTTTAATAAATTGAGACCTCTGCCAGCCCTTACTTTCAGATATAGGTGATGTTGGCATAAGAAGTATTTTTGGGTTCTTGTTTATCATTTTTCTGAAATATTTGGTTAGTTAAAATACTTCTTGGAATGTCAGAGGCCTCAACTAAGTTTCCTTAAGTTTGTTTTGGATTTGGTTGTCATATAGCATACAAAATATTGTATTATGATCCTCAAGGTTGTCATTAAATCTAGAACTTGTCTGTTGGTCTTGGGCTAAATATGCTCTGTGGAGCAGTTCACCCTATTTCTTTTGGTGCTTTTGATGTATGTATATGTATTTTTATTACAGTATGTGCTGGAGGAACTCAATGTAAGATCACTTGTTCCGTGCAATGACACTTTGAAGTATGCTTCTTTACGTGCAGAGCCTGATTTTAGGTGTGTTAAATGTTACTTCAGAATGCCGTGAATTACTGTTTGTGCTTGCAAGTAGTCTCATGTGGTTTTCTTGTAGTGTGTTGGGTAAGCGACTTGGGAAATCAATGGGAGTTGTTGCAAAGGAAGTCAAAGCAATGTCTCAAGAAGATATTTTAGCTTTTGAGAAATCTGGGGAAGTAACTATTGCCTCGCACTGTTTGAAGCTGGCTGATATCAAGGTGCATAATTTTTGCTGCTTTACTTGTATGTGTCTGTATTGGCAACTTGTTTTTGCTTCTGCTTCTATATCCACTTGCAAAAGTTTTGATAGCATTCTTGAGGTGCTTATAGGTAATGAAATGATGAGATTTGAACTCATTACATCCACGCTAGGGGGACTGAAAAACTGAATCTGGTCAACATTTTCATGCTTCACTGATGTGCTACTTCTCTTTCGTCTTTTTGTTCTCGAACATTAGGTTGTCCGGGAATTCAAACGCCCTGATGGTATGACAGATAAGGAGATTGATGCTGCTGGAGATGGTACGTAATGTTAATGACATTGTGATATAGATAAGTAATTTTACAGGAAAAAGGACATTCTGATATAATATTTTGACTGGTATACTTATATTTTCTATTGGCGGTTTGTCATTTTGGTCCTATTTTCAGGTGATGTTTTGGTGATATTGGATTTGCGTCCAGATGAGTCATTGTTTGAAGCTGGTGTTGCCCGTGAGGTACATTATTATTAATTAACTATATATATGTGTGTGTGTGTGAAGTTCACAGAGTGAATTTCTTTTTGAAATCAGTAACATGCAATATGTCAAACATGCCACAACTCTTGGTTAATATTGTTTACGATTCTGCTAAGGAGACCCTTTCTACAATTCTTCCAGTTTTTATATTATGTGAATCCTTGGTGCTGGTGATCAGTGAACAAAGTAGGTGGAGATGTTTCTGATAAATGAATTTTCTTAAATTCACCTACTGTAGGTTGTTAATAGAATTCAAAAGTTGCGGAAAAAAGTTGCCCTTGAGCCTACGGACATGGTGGAGGTTTACTTTGAATCATTGGATGAAAACAAATCAGTCTCCCAACAAGTTTTAAATTCACAGGCAAGTCATCCTTGATAAATGATTATGTTTTCTGTTCAATTTGTTTGTTAATGTTAAATTGCTTTGTGGTTTTGTCTATAAATTTTCTTTATAGATGTAAACATCTTCTGAAAGTGTTTGTTTCTAACATTTTACTGTTCTTTTCTTGGAAATTCTTCATTATATTTGGAATTCTTTATAGGGACACTTTGTGATGGTATGATTTTGATTTAATTTGGATTTATTGCTTTCATGAGTTGCTAGGGTTTATAAAAACAGGCATCAGCTCAGTTATCGTAGCTAAGTTGAGTGGCTGTACTTGCTAGTAATCTCTTTGTTTCTTGATGTGTTGATTGGATATTGATCTCCTCAGGGCATATGCATTATCTTAGATTCTTTTACATTGTATATTATTGAAGTATTCTCCAGTTGCTCTTTTTTTTTTTGCAGGGAGAGAGATGGAAAAATGCTTTCTGTCCGTCTTTGATTTTTTTTTTAAGATACTCTCAACTCTGTCTCTTTGTCTGTCTCCAACTCTATTAGACAATGTATTTCTTTGTCTTTGTTTCCTCTGGTCGTTGAATTATTTTTGTATCTCTTTGTCTTTGTTTCTTCTGGTCACTGAATTAATTTTAAAGATTTTCTCTCAAGCATTCCCCTCTCTCTTTGAACTTATAAATTATAAATACTGCATCATAAATAACCTTTCCACTCTCTCTAGTGCGCTTGTGTTTTATCTGTTTCACTCTTTTACGTGCACTACTTTCTCTCAGTTATTCTGTCGTATTATGAAGAATTGTTTTATGAGTGTCCCTTAAAATTACTATATATTTATTTATGGTGGGGCACTTTTTAACTTAAATTGAGACAATTTTTATCCATTGGTTCTATATAACCAGCAGTTAAATTCTAATAAAAAACTAACATTTTATGTTGCCACCTTGTCAACCCTCTCTTTCACTGGGTTGGATGCAATCAATGGCTAAGAATTTTGTCACCACTTTACAAAAAAAATTTAAGTTAAAGAAGTCCCTACGCTTTTATTTATTTATATTTCCTGTGTCTTGTCTGTAATCTAGCGTAATTCTGATGTCTGACAGAGTAACATGTCTGAACTTTTGGTATCCATGTTTAAGAGCTAAATTGTGTATTGTTATGTGCAGGGACATTACATCAGAGATGCAATTGGTTCTCCATTGCTTCCTTCCAGTTTGATGCCAACACATGCTGTAAGTTATTTTTGAGTAATCTCTGCTACTTCAGGTGCAAAGATTCTTGGTATCTTTTACAATATTCCATGCATTTTCTTTTTTTTTTTAAGCTTTCTCTTCTGTTTGAGGACAATGTTTAAATTGTCAAAACATGCATATATGCATACAAAATTTAGAAGGTTTTCTTTTTTCCTCCCTTTTTCTGTCCCTGATAAACAAACATCTTTAATCTAATTGCAGTAGCTATAGCCGCCATTTTCACTTGTTACATGAATTTGGGTGGTATATTTTAAGTGAACTGTTGTCTTTTCGTCCGCATTTTCCTAACATTTTCTTCATATCTATTGTTGTACAAATCACAGGTCATAATTGGCGAGGAGAGTTTCCATGGAGTATCAAAATTGTCGTTTAAAGTTAGTTTGGCAAGACCAGCATTGGTGTTCAACTCAGATGCTGTTCTTGCATTATATTCAGGTTGGGCTTACTCTCTCTCTCTCTCTCTCTCTTTCTGTGCACTGTGTGTGTCTGCCTTTGATGGTTACAAATTGTGAATTGAATGGTTGCAGGAAACACAAAATTCATGCAAGGCCTGCAGATTTACTTGCTATCAAGGGATCATTCTAATTTGAAGTCTGATTTTCAACTTGGTAACAGCAAGGTATGTTTTGTTTCCAACTTATATATATATATATATATATATATATATATATATATAACTTACTATATGGTGAACTCCTAGACACATGATAGCGCGTTCTAAGCTTTCTAAAGTGGACAATGTGGTGAACTCCTAGACACATGATATATATGTATATAAATGATCTAGTGAGTTACATAACTTACTATATGGTGAACTCTTAGACACATGACAGGATTCTGTTACACATCATAAACTGTGTAGAAGTTATAAAAAGTTGCAAATTTACTAGACAATGACATAATAGTGTTGCTCACCCTCACCACATAGCCCACTAGATCATCTCTCTCTCTCTCTCTATTATATATATATATATATATATATATTTTAGTGGGGTTCTGTTAACTTAATCCAATGGTATGGAGTTGATAACATTAAATGTTAGTTTTAACTTTGAATTATATCATTGGATTGCATGAGATCAATAAATTAAAATTTAAAATCACCATTTTAAGTCAAGAATTTAAGTTAATGGAACCCTATCATTTTTATATATTCATCTCATCATCCTTACTTTTCACCCCATCTTTGTGCAGATACTGGTTGATTGCATAGAAAATCAGCCTGCTGCAACTTTGGTGTTGGGAGAACACGTATTCTTGTCAGTTGGTGACTACTCTTTGCGGACAAAATCCAGCTGACTCTGATTTTTAGATATTTATACATCTTTTTTGTACTTGTGATTATTTTAGCTCCGATTAGTGATAACAGAACACAATGATGGATGACTAATTGGCTTTATACACCAGTGTTACATGCAGGCAATGATTTTCTAAAAGTCACTGCTTGCTTAGTTAAACTTTATGCATTATTCATCACATTTTTTCTGATAGAAATAGAGTTATATGTTTTTTTTATTTCCTTGCAAAGAGTTGTTAATAAATGAAGGAAATGCTTATATGCATGGATTGCCATCTTCTATTTCCATGAAGGCATTATAAACGTAGCTGTGGAGTATGTGGTGAAAATTTTATAGCGTTTCATTGTATTATGCCATTCCTTTGTTTTAGTTTTTCTATTATGGGATGTGATGAGTGTAGAAACATTAATGGATTTATGTTTAGTATAGTAGATGATCTTCAAGAGTTGTAAAGAAGTATGGTGGACAATGTCTTATAGAAGTCAACATATGATTTTCACTATGCAAAACATTGGAGAGTAAGTTAACCAAATTTAGAAAAGCTTTGTGCACTGAATCCAAAACACAAGTCAGAGCAATTAACTTGTATAAATTTACATATGCCTTTTTAAGTATGTGAATTAAAAGGTATGAATTTACTGTAGACGTTTGAAACTCTAGATTAGAAAGAGAAATGGATGTGGATCTATTGCGGTCGATTGACTAAGTATTTAAACCAAATGGATGTCAATTGTGTCGATGTTACATATACTCTTTGATGGTTTGTCATTTATGATTTGAGTCCGGTTCTTTCGACAATGACTTGATCAAATTGGACGTTTGATGTCCACTTTGATACTTGATCAATCGGGTAGATTGGTTCAACTTCAACATATACCATATGTAGTTTGTTAAATGTGTTATAATTACAATAAAGATCCTTATACCGTGCATTTCTTTATCTTTTGTCAATTATTTTTCCCCAACACACTTGTCAATATGTCAATTAAATGACAAGTGTGTTGGCAAAAAATAATTGACATTTATCCACAGATATCTCAATTATATGATTTCTTTCTCTGTTCTTGAATAAAAATTATGAATTGTTATTTGGCCAAACTGTCATTCTCAAACAATTCTTAGTATGCTTCCCAATCTTACAATTTTTTTACGTCATTTCCCATTGCTTCTCGTCTATGGCAAAATCAATCTTACATTAGCAAATCATGAAATAAAATTTATAGGTATACAAAACTTTCCTTAGTTATGCACAATCTTCTTATTAAGTTGCAAGAGTCTTCATACAGCTTCCAAAATTGGTTAGGGTAGATATAAAAAACCAAATCGAACCATATTCGGTTGCAAAATACAAAATAACTAAATAATTTTTACATAATAAAACATAAACAGTTCAATTCGATTTAAATTTTTCCATAACAAAACTAAAACCATTCTAAAAACCGAATTAATAGATATTACTTCTAAATTTGACACATGAAACACAATAATTTAGAGGTTCCATCACTATTACAAAACTTGCTACACTTAATCCTTTACCATTAATGTAAAGTCTAAAACTTAATCCTATTAACATATTTTGGCCTCTGCTTTGTTCTATCCTACATACTTGGGCTACTGTGAATTATTTTTAGGGTTCATTTTTTGTTATTTATTTATATTTTTGGCATGATTTTTTAAAGAATAATCTTGTGTATTTTTTTTTTAGGAGCAATTCAGTTGTTTTCTTTTCTGTCCAACTTAATTTTTTTTAATTATTTATGGTTTCATTTTTTAAGGACCATACGGTACATTTTTGGTGCAATATTTGAAAGCCATTTATGGGCATGGGTTGGTGTAAATTTTTTTTTTTTAATTTCTAGAGTAATTGTTTTGAAGAGCATCTAGCATATATTTCTTCAGAAGCATTTTTGGTCTAATTCTTCGAAGCTATATTTGTGAAAAAAAAAAAAAAACCATGCCCAAAACGCTGCTCTAGTTTTAAGTTCGAAAATTCAAAAACAAAAAAAAATGGGAACAAACCAAACCGGTTTGTCCTGTTTGATTCTGATATTACATCTGAGTTTTTGCAGCTCTAATTTAATAAAAACAGAATTAAAAATAAAATTTATACAATTTTGGCGAACAATGCCTCATCTTAAAATTGGCTTGACTTTCTTTTACTTATTTATTTATTTTTTAAACAAAAAACTGATTAAATAAAATAACTACCGAATAAGATTTTAAAGGGTTATATAAATAAAGAGAAAGGACGGCTAGCCCAGAGGTTTTTAAAATGGACAAATGGACTTCTATATTGAAAGTAAGTGACATTTGTACTCCTTTCATTAGTTGATTGGATTTGAGATTTTACCTTCGTCAAATTATTATAATATTTTTTTTTATTAAATTTGACATAATTAAATAATCACTACACCCTCGTTAAATCATTACAACTTCTTTTTTTTAATCATATATTTCATTTTGATATAACATGTAATATGTTTATAATATTTAAGTTATATTTAGATATAATTTATTTAATTTATTATAGTATGTAAGAGCAAAATAAATTACACATATTTTTATATTGGTATGATATTATTATTTTGAGATTAAACTCTTATGATTTTGTTTTTGAACTCTATTAAAAAAACTTTATATTAATGAAGATATGATTAACTCTTTATATACCATGATCTATCACATTTTTTGTCAATGTAAAACTTTGTTTGTTTCTTTAATAATTCTTTCATTGAACAAAAGATCAAATTATTCTAAGTGATTTAAGTTATAATATTCCTTAATATATTTATAATATTTAAGTTATATTTAGATATAATTTATTTAATTTATTATAGTATGTAAGAGCACAATAAATTACACATATTTTTAAATTGGTATGATATTATTGCTTTGAGGTTAAACTCTTATGATTTTGCTTTTGAACTCTACTAAAAAGACTTTATATTAATGGAGATATGATTAACTCCTTATATACCATGATCTTCCACATTTTTTGTCAATGTAAAACTTTGTTTGTTTCCTTAATAATTCTTTCATCGAACAAAAGATCAAATTATTCTAAGTGATTTGACCCCCCCCCCCCCCCAAAATGATATCTCATCCGTCTATTTTGTATATAGAAAAAGCTTACTCCCTTCAGTCTAGTACTCATCTTCACTACGTTGAGAGTGCACGCCTTACGTGAAACATCAGAGCACCGCACCGCCTACCTTGAGAGCTCGTTTTATCAAGTCAACTTTGTATCATTGCGTTAAGAGAACACGCCTTATGTGAAGCCCTAGAGCACACTGCCGCCTATCTATAGACCTTAACCACGAATCCCATGGCAAATAAACTAGAGCTTTATCAGGCTCACCATTTTTTTTTTTTTGGCATTGAAGATTTTCTCCACATGACTAACTCTGAGGCATGCCAAATAAATAATTTAAAGCAAAATTCAAGTTTGAGAAGATAAAAATAATATTCTTTATAAGACACTATCAAATAAGCAGTTTGTTGGGAGCAGAAGCTCTTACTCACACAAAGTATTATAATATAGCGAATAAAACAAAAGAGAATTGAAAATGGAATCATAAGAAAATACACCGGACAATTTACGTAGTTCGTTGCCTACATCCACGACGGATTAAGATTTTTCTTCTTAATATTGAATCATAAAGCACTCATAAAATATACTTTTATGAGGATCACAAAGCTCACAAAGAATTTTCTCTCTGGTCGATTTTGTCCTTATTGACAGGTACCCAAAAATTTATTTGGTTGAGATGAAGAAGGAGAATGTTAGCCATCTCGAGTTAGCTTTGTTTGTAATTGACTTTCTGTTGCTTTATTATTATAAGGCTTTTTGTTAAGGCTGTTTATCTTGGCCAAGTTCTCTTCAATGTCTTGGCTCTGCATTCCATGACATTGGACGACTTCATTTAAATATCTTAGTTAATCGTGCCATTGAATGCCCCTCTATTGTGTCTTTGTCAGCTTGAGGGTGTATTTGTAATCATGATAACTCCCCAGCCTATCAAATATGCTCTGTTTCAAAATATTGTGTTCCTACTAATCGACTTTGTTTGCCCTAGGCTTGAATGTTCTCCAGTGTTGGTGGTTTGAAGTTGACTTTGAGATGAATGGTCTTTGACCATCTTAAATTACTTTTGCAAAAATTATTTGGCATTGTGGGCATACCAAACAAGCCTTCTTAGTAGTCGGCTCTTTGCATAGAACTGACTCCTCTATGATGATCCTCTTTTTTCGGGAGACATCTTCAGTAATGTCCCCTATAAGAATCTTTATCCTTAGTTTATCAAGAGTCCAGATTTGAGACAAGGATCCTTCTCCTATAACTTTTCTCTTTGGTACGTCCACATTAATTCATACGGTGAGGAAATGATCTATTTCAATAATAAGAGTCGTACCTTTAGAACTAAATCAGAGTTAACCTTCAGTAAAAAACCATTGGTTTTCATTTTTAAACACTATACGATTATTTGTACTATACTTCCAAGAGTTATGCCACTTGCAATAGTCCTTATCAGCTCTTTGTTCGAGCGTAGAATAGTGTGCTCTTTAGAGAGCTTGATCTATATGCCTTTTAAAAACCAATCGAATATTTCGTCAACTTTCCTAAAGTTGAATGAGTATTCTTCAGCTATTTGAATATTTTTTTTCTGAACTTCTTCTTTCCTTGTTGGAATTTGGCCTATTGAGGACTATACATTCATATGGGACTCTCTTAACCACTTTAGTAAGGCAGACCTATTTATTTGAATATGAGTCACTGAAGTCACTTTCTGACTCGATCTGGATAGCAACCACGTCGAGCTGATCTTTATAATAAGTTCCTTTAGAAGACGTCTTCTTCTGATTTCTCTCTATTAAGAGCCTCTCATAACTGGTTGTTTTGATAGCCAATTCATATAAATCTCTAAATCGATGTCCCTTAGAATGTTCCCTTATTGTGAAGGACATCCCTTTCACGACCGTGGATACATAGTTGACTTCAATGATTTGGGTATGATAGCACGTTCTAAGCTTTATAAAATGGACTATGTATTTGGATACTGACTCGCCAGACATCTACACTATTCTAGTTAGGTCGTTTAGAGTAACCTCAAGAGGTGACCTATAAAATTCGACATGGAATTTATCCTCAATTTGTTCCCAATTAGTTATAGACTCTAGCACTAAGTTTATGTACCAAGTGAAAGCAGTATTTGTTAAAGAGTAGAACAATTTCAGTTTTCAGAAGTGAGAAAAGCTGGTTTTTCCACACTGCACCTTAAACTTTGAGATATGTTCAAAGGTTATGATGTTCTCATTCCTTGAAAACAAAAAGAATTCTAAAATTTTATACCCTTCTTGAAAATGGAAGAGGGAGTCTTATTATAGGATACGGTTTCCTATAGGACAGCCTTGCCATTGGCTTTAAATCTACCCATATATTATGTAAAGTTTTAGCCAATATAATCCTATTGATTTTATTGCTTTACTAGCTGGCTAGTCTCAGTGGCTTTATAGACCTAAACTGAATAAGTCTTTGTTAGGACTGGTTGACTTATTCTTGTGCTTGTTGAGCTAGTTGGTGCAAACTTTCTAAGTTTACCATATTTTTAGCAAAATTATGGCTAAAAATATATCTAGGCTGGCCTTGTTAAACTTGAGAGTTCGTAGATTCCACTCTCTTAGGTCACCTTAGGATATTAATCAATCCGTGTTGAAAGTCAATTTTCCTATGATTTTATATCTTCTGGGTTCCTAAAGCTCTGGGTTGGGTCAGTCATAAAGAAGAGCCCTGAGGTCATATCGATTATGTCTTATGGTTTCCAAGCTCTTCAAAATGCTTTTGCTAATGTTTTAATTGTCTTTAATCAGTGGTCTATAAACTACGACCATTTGATTAGTGACCATAATATCTAATTATTGGTTCTCCAAAGCAATTTGAGATACCAATCCATGAATGTCGGCGTGGAGAACAACCTTGTTGGTGACAGGGTATCTCTTAGGATGTCGTTAAGTTATCAAATAAATGAATCTTCTTCAATATCATGACCATCACTTGTTTTTGTATGATGTATTGTATTTATAATATCTCTGATAAGAGTGGTGGCCAACTTTTTACCCTTTTTTGCCACACTAGAAGGTTTAGCAGAAGGCTTTTTTGCTACGGTAATTTTTGGATTGTTTCTCATACTTCTAGTTGTTATAGCATATAAAGATAAGTTCTATTGGGCGTGTCAAAAAGAATATTCGCGATAAAAAATTATTGAAGGAGATTCGTGTATGTCCAATGCCTTGCTAGAAATATGAATCACCTTGAATTCGCAAAAAACTAAGATTAAAGTTTGTCAAATTAGGCAAAACTGAATTCAACGTACAACAAGTGAGGATTAGAATGAACCTAAACTGTAAAATAGCGAGTAAATTATAGTTTTTGGGTTACTTCACAAAAAAGAATAAGTAAAACTCTGACAATTAAGCTGTGAAAATCAACAAGGATGAAATCCTAGGTTGAAAGCTAAAGACAAGAAAAAAGCTAAATTGATAAAAATAATATTGTTATATTGAATGAGTTAAATGATGATGAATTACAATAACTTATTATGTCTTTATATAGGCTCAAGAATTTCAACTTATTCTTAATTCCACAAAATAAAGTTAAATAATCTTAATCAAATAAATTTTTTTATTCTAATAGACACATAAAATAGATCTAATACCCAATCGGGTCTGGACTAATACACAAAAAGAAAAGAATCAAATGGGCCTATTTTATAATTTTAGGCTAGTGTCGCATTATTATATAACTACCGTATCAATAAATATTAAAAAGTCAATAATTATCTTATATGCGGTAATTATTAATTGATGAAACATTAATTATGATATAAAATTTATATTTCAATATCTAACATTACTTATCTAATTACTTAGACTTTACTTATTTTTTTTAAAAAAATAATGTCATTTTGTATTTGAAATTTGAGTATAAATTTGAATGTTATAATATATTTTTCTAATGGATAAATGACTAATTATAATATATTTTTCTAATCAATAAATGACTAATTATTTCTTTTCTGTTTCTCCAACCTTATCTAATGTCTATTTCAAAAATTGTGGATAGATGACTCAAAAAGACTTGAAAGAGATTTTTTGTTTACTATTTCTTCGTCTCTTTAAAATGAGTAAGTAACTTATCTTGTCGTACTCGATTTAAATTCAAATAATTTAGTACTATGACATGAAAAAGAAATAAAAATCAAATTTTAATTTGAATTGGAATTTCAAGTTTTTACCTCCTGCGTTTATAGAGGAAGTACACAATCACCTAAATCATTCCTCGTGATGTCACTATTGTTATGGTAGAATTAGGATTTGAGCTTTGGGTCGTTAAATTATAATATAAAATTTTAAATTTAATAAAATTAATTAATTAATATTTTCATTCCATGTTAATAATAGATACACTAAAAAAACATATGTTGTTGTGAACTTTAGTATCATTTTAAGAATTGGTGATGATGTATAGATTTTTTGAATTTTTAGTATTTTATTTTTTAAATTAATTAATTATAGATGGCGTTTCTACAGAAAAATAAAATATTAAACAATAAACATATATTATATTATTCATAAAAGTAATTTTTTTATCTTAAAATTAATAAATTTAAAGCAAATGAATAAAAATCAAGATGTATAAAAAAAATACATACAAAGTTATAATAGTAAGATATTAAAAAATTAACTAATATATAAATAAAATTATTAAAATTTAAAATATTCTAACTTACTTATTTTTTGAAGATTTATTTTCTTAACTTTTGAATTAGGAAGAAAAATTTGATGTAAATTTTAAAAGAAGATAAAATCACTAATGTATGGCATTTTTAATTGTGACTCTATTTATATAAATTCAATTAGAAAAATAAATTTTATGTAGGAAAATAATTATAAGTATAAAATTATTTTATATTAAATAAATGATGTATTCCATCTTCCATGTAGGAAAAGAATTATAAGTATACAATTCTTTTATATTAAAGACTATTTATAAATATAAAATTATTTTTATTAAGATAAAAGAATGAAGTTGAAAAATGTAAAAATAAGGGTCACTTGTAAATTATTATTATCTTATTAGAGAAAGATGATAAAGTGGAAAAAGATTGAATATTGTTTGAACATTAAATATTGTATTAAAAATTAAATCTTTATATTAATATGAACTATTTTTTTAAATTAACAATTTAACCTACTAAGTATAAAAATTTTAAAAGAATTTAAGGGTCAAAATAAGTATTTTAATACTAAAATAGTATATATTATATATATGTATGTATGTATGTATATATAAACAAATTTATGGAGACATGTTTCAAGGGGCATGGCCGGCCCTGCAATAGTTCTGCCTTTGACTTCAGCATACAACACTAATTTGTTATCGGATGAATTTGTATAAGTAGTTAATAATTATTAAATACTCTGAAATTTTAAGAAGCTCCAAAGAGCTTCTGAGAAAAGTAAAAAATTTGGTCTCTTAATTGCAATCAAATGATAACAAAGATAATTTTATATTAATAATTTTAGAATGTAAATTAATGATTTAATCAATGATATTATATTTAATAATAATTAAAAAAAATAACGTCAAAGAGAGAGATAAAAAAACTTTTGACGTTAGAAATAGATTAGTTATATGAGACCAAAACATAGGTCTCATTTATTATTATTTTTTTCCAAATAATCTTTTTTTAAGTAGATCTTTTACTAATGGACCTTTCATAAGTAGAACTTTTCATTAAATATTTTTGGGTCATTAGGCATTTAATTTCACTAACACATGATATTGAGACCTCAAGAATATTTCTCGAAGTATTATTTCAGGCATATGAATTAATATAATTATTAATGAGATATTACTAGCAATATTCTCGAAATAAGATCATTTATTAATAATACCTACAAATTTTAAAAATAGGCACAATTCCTAATTAATAATCTAAATCTATTAAATTTAATGGTCAAAGAATAGAATGGTAAATAACACTTAAATGAGTTTAGTTTTGTAAAATTATGCAATAATTTGCTGATGTGAAATTAAAGCTAATGTTTGAATTTTTTTTTACTTCTCTTAATAAGTGGATTAAAAATTTTGATTATGAGTTTAATTATGGATTTATTGAAATTTATTTGTTGGTTCTTTAATAAATTTTTAATAATGCTATGCTTATGTAGATGGATTTAAAGTTCATATTCCAACTAATATGATATATGATATGTCTAATATTAATTGGTATCGTATAACTATCATATTAACGAGCATTTAAAAATTAATAACTATTTGATAAATAATAATCATTGATTGGTGACACATCAATTGAGATACAAATATTGTATCTCAACTATAAAAGTGTAATACTACACATAAATTTTAGCAAATATTAAACTAAAAATTAAAAAAAAAAAGTAAAAATATTAATTTTATGTGAGACTAAAATATTATTTATTAAATTTCATTCTAAATTATATTCAATTTGTATGCTCAAATGAGTGTTATTTAGATAGAGAATTTTTCTAATTGATTTTGTTGGAAAAAAAAAAAGGAAAGAGAAAGAAATAAAGAAGTATATAAATTAGGATATGATTTTCAAGTTAAAAATATTATCAAGAATATTTTAGATATTTTTTAGACTCTATCATGTTAAAGGTAAATTTTAAAAAAATATTTTTTAATAATTAAGTATTAGTGCTTATTTTTAAAATTTATGAATATTGTTGATAAATAACCTCGCCTCAAGGATATTGTTGATAATATCACACTTGTTGATTATTTGACTAAATAGATGTTTTTCTTATTGATTAATTTCTTCTCTAGATAATTACAAATTTCTGCCGTTATCTATGGCTTTATTTGCTTTAAATTCGTTGAATTATTATTGTAGAACCTACATAAATTTTCTGCATTCATTCTTTTTTTATTTATCTATTTAACATTCATCATTGAGTATTTGAATTTCATTAAAAGGTCAATGAAATGTTACGATGGTATAAGATTTTATTTGTTGTGAAAGTTAGCGTAAGGTGGTGGGGGTATTTTGGTGAAATCTATCCCTCGTATAAATATGTGTACAGTCTTTTTATAGTTCATTTATTTTTAATATTTTTATAATACTTTTTAAAAATTTTTTAGTATCTTAAGATATTCTTAATTTTCATTTTTTATTTACAACACTTTATCAGCACAATTTTTAAAGTGTTCTTAACTTTCATATTAAATTCTTAACTTATCTTATTTTATATTATTTTATTTTTATGTGTTTCATTTATATTCAACTATCATTTGTATTGTATTTATATTATTATATAATATAATCTTTATAAGTATGTGTTGTAGTTTTTATTTATTTGGATCCTCCACATCAAAAAATAAAGATAATATTATGCATTAGTTATCTCGTATTTATATTATGTCTATTCTTTTAAATTCAAATATTTTATATACAATTTGAAGCTTGCGTAACAAATTAATAAGTTAGAATTTGAAGTTCTATATTATAATTTTTAAATTTATTTTTTTAATTACTTATTCATATAGAAAGTTACGTCTCCTCATTATTATATAAAAGACTTTACCTCCTCATTATTATTATATTATGGAAGGTTATACCCTCTCATTATTATCAATTTATGAAATGTTATGCTTTTTTATTATTATTAATTTATAGAAAGTCATGCCTCTTTATTATTATCAATCTACGGAAGGTTGTGTCTCCTTATTATCATTAATGGAAGGCTAATACTCTTCAATACTACTAACATATGGAAGGCTTTGTCTCCTAATTATGATTATTTTATGTATATGAAAGGCCACATCTCCTAAACATTAATTTTGATATTTATATTATGTATTATGAATTTATTGAATAATTTTTATATTTCATTACACTAATTTTAATTTCATTTTTTATATTTAAAGTCCTTGAAAATGTATTTTACAAATTTACAAATCCCTAGACTTGACGCCTCTGAAAAATTATATATCATGGATAATGGATGTTAAAATGCACTTCCAAACAATGGTTTGAAAAAATTATTGAAAAAAATGATGTATCTCTGTAGGACAAGTCGAGAACTATAATTTTTCTTTGTTATCACCTACGTAAAGATTGAAATCTTAATATTTGAGAACTTGCAGATTTTCTAAGAAAATCTAAAATAAAGATATGATGTGTTCCTCCCAATAGTAAGACATGGACGGATAAATTTGAGATTGTATAATTTTAGAATTATTATTAAATATAATTTTACTTTGACCACAACCACCTTACAACCAAAATTGTGTAATGAGAAAGTTATATACAAGAAATGTTAGAGAAGACATTTCTTACTTTTTATGCCTCTAATGTTGTTCTGTAATAACAGTATCGTGAACGACGATTTAAAAATACTTAGAATTAATATCATTTCTTCTACTTGCTGAATAAAATAAAGAACTCTTGTTGAAAATTCATGAATCACGTCTAATTAGTTCTTAGTCATTTCCAGAAGTGAATGCAAATACTCACAACAAAGTTAGACATGATTGTGGGAAAGAAAAAGTGCACAATTATCACCTCTATGGTTATCATAAGTGCCAAAAATAAAGGAATACTAAAAGAGAGAATAAATACTAAGACAAATACAATGGTAAGAGAATAAATGCCCTAAGTATTATGAAAATACTTGTTATTAATATAGTGCATTATGCGGTATCTACCAAGGCAAAGGGATAAAATATGAAGACAAATCTTATTAATATCTTAAGATCCTAAAGATTTTACTTATATAGATATCTCTAATCTCTTTTGAAAAAAAGAAAGGAATATCAATTATTAAATTTTAATTAATATTTTCATATTATGTCTTTCTGTATGAAATGTGACTTTTATCATCCTAATATCTACCATAAAATTTTATGTAATGAATAACTTTTAAAGATGAATTATCTACTTTAAAAAAGTTGGGATGCTTATTTAGCTGACAGTGCAACTACATGCACTATCCATCGAAATAAGAGATATTGAAAGAAAAGTGATATGAGGTCTTGCAGATCTGATTGAAGGCTTTGGAAGAGCAATAATATTGTTAGCAAGTGAAACAAAAGTTATGTATAAGTGAAGCTTTATATGCAGGTAGATTCAGAAGAAATATATTTAGTTTTAAAGATGTCAGCCAAAATAGAAATCACATTGAGACTTTGAATGAAAATACAATATGAATACTTAAAAAGCTTTTTACCTTATCATCTAGTTTGTATTATTCAATTGAAAGCTACACAGTAATGAACCAAAAGTTCAGTAATTCAAAAATATTTATGCTATAGCATAACTGCCTTAGTCATCTAAGATCAACTGTGATGCATAGAACCATTAAAAATTCTCATGGACATCTATTAAAGAACTTAAAGATTCTGTTGTCTAATGAGAATTTTTGTACCACTTGTTCACAAGCCAAAATTTGTAGTTCGACCATTTATTTTAAGATTGGTCTAGAATCTTCATCATTTTTACAAAGGATCTAAGGAGATATATGCAGACCAATTCATCCACCAAGTGAACCTATTTACTATTTTATGATTTTGATTGATGCATCTATACGGTGGTCACATGTTTGTTTATTATCTATATGAAATGTTGCATTTGCTAGATTACTATTACAAGTCATTAAATTGAGGATACAATTTTCAAAATACCCTATTAAGGTAATACGTTTAGATAATGCTAGTGAGTTTAAATCTAAAATATTTGATGACTATTGTATATAAGTGAGAATTGATGTACAATATCTTGTGCCACATGTTTATATAAAAATGGAATAGCAAAATCTTTAACGATTATATCACCCCACAATACACTAAAATGAGACCTTAACATTGCTTGAGAATTTAAGGTAGTTTTAACTTACCATCAATTATAAGATATTTTAAACACTTGATGAGTGATTGCTTACCATATGGTTTACGTATTTCTATTTTGATGAAATAATATTCTTATTATTAAAGAAAAGAAAATTGCCTCATGAAGTAAGGCATGAACTTTCTTGAAAAATAACAATCATGTCTTATTTGGATCCTCACACAAATTAATATGAAATGAAGTGTGAAGGATTATTCATTTTCAAATGAATTACCAAATGCATTTACAAAAATCATCAAAGTAATCAAATCATATATATTAACTACTAATATATAAGCTAGGGTGATTGTTCCTATAGAACAATCTAATTAAAAGGTAGCTAATGAATGTATATTGCACGTCAGAAGTGTGGCAGACCACTTGATTGAAAAAATATTGTTCTGCAGATTAAGAAAGTGAAAATCAAGATTTTGTTAAAAATTAGCTCGAGCCAATAAATTCACATTCTCTAAATTATTAACATTAGAAGAGTTAATAGTTTCTGAAGAGATGTAAGTCCCTAAAGAGATATAAGTCATTGAAGAGACATAAATTCTTGAAGAGACATAAATTCTTGAAGAGACATAAATCTTTGAAAAGACATAAATCTTTGAAGAGACAAAAGTCTCGGAAAAGACAAAAGTCTCGAAAGAGACATATGTCCTAGAAGAGACAAAAGTCTCAAAAAAGGTACAAGAATTTAAAATTAAAAAAAAGGTAAAAATTATGTTTAAATAGGAGAAATAGAAAATATGATGAAATAATTGTCAAAAAATGTGTTTTTCATTTGCAGTAGCTACCAAAATTTTGAATAATAATTTGAGCCATAAATTATTAATAAATGTAAAGAAAAATATGATTGACTCTATAGAAAGAAGTAATTTAAATATAATTAACTTTTATAACCAAGCATGAAAATTTTGGACTTATAGTCTAGACAGTTGAAGATGTTAAGCCCGTAGATGTAAATTGGCTATTTTGTATAAAAACATAGCGAAAACAACGAGATCATCAAATATAAAGTAAGACTCGTTGCTTAAGATTTCTCACAGAAACCTAGTATTGATTATGACGAAACTGATTCCCCTGTGATAGACACAATCACATTTTAATTTTTTGATAAGCTTGGCAGTCTCAGAAAAGCTTGATATGTGTTTTATGGATGTAATGATAGCTTACCTATACAGGCCACTTGACACATATATTTGTATAAAAATTCTTGAAGGATTCAACATGCCTGAAGCATGTAATCATAATTTATATTTAATCAAGCCACAAAGATTTTTGTATGGATTAAAACAATTTGGGTGCATGACATACAGCTGCCTAAACGAATACTCGATAAAGAATTAATGACCTAATATACCTATGTGTATTTATAAAGAAGTCAAAATATAGGTTTGCCATTGAAACTGTATATATGGGTGATATGAATCTAATCAAAACTTTTGAAGAGCTTCTAAAGATTGCAAAATATTTAAAAAGAGAATTTGAAATGAAAAACTTGAGGAAGATTAAATATTGTCCGGCTTGCAGATCAAGCACAAATTAAATGGCATCTTTATTCATTGATTTATCATTACTGAAAAGATTCTAAGAAGATTCAATATAGATAAAATTCAACCATTAAGTGCACCCATAATTATTCGGTCTCTTAGTCGTAGAAAGGATCCATGTCATTCAAGGACAATGTTAAGAAAAATACTTAATCCAAAAGTATCATATCTTAATGTAATTGGTGCTTTATTATATCTAGCCTAATGCACTAGATCAAATACAACTTTTGCAACAAAAAAAAGGCAATTAATGTTAAGAATTTATTTAATCCCTAAAAAGCTCCATGGCATGTGGGATATATTTTTATTTTACAATAATCTTATGGTGATATACAAAGCAAACTTTTGTTACCACTTCTTCTAATCACTCTAAGATTCTTACACTATATTAAGCAAGTAGAGAATGCATATGACTGTAATATATCATTCATGGCATTCAGAGTACATGTTACTTGTATTGCCTAAGTTAGAGCGGATGCATCAAAGGAGATAGAACTAAACATATTTCTCCAAAAAAATTTCAATCATGAGTTACAATAAAGCAAGAAGATTGATGTTAAACAGATACGCTCCACCGATAAATTTACAGATTTGTTCACTAAATCTTTGCCAATGTCAATTTTTGAGAAAGTTTTTTACAAAATTGATATGTGCTGACTCAACAAATTATCAAATTAAAGAATGCTACTCTGAGGGGGAGCACATTCTTCCAAAAGAAGAATCACATTAGATATAAACGTGTATTATACTTTTTTTCTTTCTTTTGACTATGTTTTATCTCACTGAATTTTATTGGTAAAGTTTTTAAAGAGGCAGTCTTGAAGTATGTTCACTATCACTATACATTTAGAGTTGTATTTATTTTTGCTTAGTTTTTGTCCTACTGGAATTTTTTTAAGCAATATACTATACAAATAAGTGGTGGAATTCAAGGAATAGTGTGAAAGTTAATAGTGAAGTAGAAAGGTGGTGGGGGCATTTTGGTGAATCCTACCCCCATTTGCCTATAAACATGTGTACAACCCCTTATAGCTCATTCACTTCCATTATTTCTATAATTTCTATAATACTTTTCAGAAGTTTCTTAGTATCTTAAGATATCCTCAGTTCTCATTTTTTATTTACAACACAATTATCCAATACTTGATTATTTATTAATGGGATATTATTATCAATATCCTTGAGGTATGGCCTAATTTCTTCAATGCCCACAAGTTTGAAAAATTGATGTTAGTACCCAATATTTTGAAAACATGCACGAATGCCCAACTATCAGTGATTTACCGTCAAAATTAACAGATCAAAGGGTAACAAGTCTTTTTACACTTTAGACATTTAGATTCACAAAAAATAATATAATAAAATAAAAAAATAAACAGCAAGCCAAAATGGCTGGCTGGATTGGTGGTAGCGGCTATTTGGCTGCTTGCATCGACGGGCATTTGGCCGTTTACACTAGTGGTCAAATGGCCATAAGTGGAAATTTTTTAAAATTTTTTAAAATATTTTTCTAATTATATTTTTTAAAATTTTAAAATTTTAAAATTTTAAAATATTTTATTTTATTTTTTATTATTTGTAAATATTTTATTATTATTTTTTAATTTAATATTATTATTAATTTATTTTTATTATATTTAAAAGTCAAAATTTTAAAACTCATGCAATTGTCATATCATGATAGTCTCGTTTAACATGTAAGGGGCAAACTAGTTATTTGATACTGATTAACATTTCTAATGATTGAGTATTTGTGCATATTTTGCAAAATAATTGAGTATGAATGTCAATTTTTTAAACTTATGGGTATTTGAGGAATTAGGTCATATCTCAAGTGTATTGATGATAATATTTATTTATTTATTTTTATTAGTTAGTAATACATATTATAATTGATTTTTATTTTTAAGTTGATTATTGTTGGACCCATTATTAAATGAATCTACTTAGTTCATGCCTTTGAACACAATTAGAGTGAAAGCTCACTTCAGAATAAGCCTAAATCAAGTTTTTTGAGTGGATTTTAGCCTGAGTACAGTATTCATTTATTAGGTAACCCGACCCATTGACCTATAGATCTTAGAAATGGGCTGTGTAAAGCATAACAAAGTCGGAATAGATTAAAATTACTATTTTATTGGAATTTGAATAAATTTAATTATTGTTTTATATGAAAAATAATTTCTCACAAAATTGATGATTTCTATTTAAATCATTCTCCTGCATTGTTGCATTATGAATTGCAAATAGACTTAACCTTTGACTAAACTAAGATAATCACATTGTGTATGCTTATACATACTTTGAGTATAATTTGAATTAATAAACTATAAATAGGATAGGTTTTATCATGTATGAATAATTTCAATTCATCTAATTTTTAGTAATCGAGTATTTAGAGCAGTTTGCTTATTTTTGGAGCACTTCATACGGAGAGTATTTCTTTTTCAGAAAAATATTGACTTGAGCATTAGAGTTCTTTTTCTTGTAAGAGGACGGTGTTCACCTATAAATTTAAGGAGTTACCAAGGATAAGACGGTAATTTCGTAAAATTTCAACTTTTGGGACTTTCAATTGTCATATACATAAATTTAATACTACACCAAACATAAGATAATATAATTTAAATAGCCATTAAAGTCCAAATTCCAATAAATAAAGCTTAAGTGTGACAAATATATGTGTTCCGTAATGAATTTCAATATTAACAATTTTAGTTGAATGAATCTCAACAACAAAAATACCAGGTGTTAACCCCAAAATTTGGTCAGTTCAAGATCAACGAGTTAAATTTATTAGTTCTTAGGAATGAGGTTGAGATTAAAAAAAATTAAAGAAAAAGTAATAAGAACACTAAATTTATAGTGGTTTAGCTCAATATGAGCCTACATTTACTTTTATGAGTATTATCAGCTCTCTTGAATATACTATAGAATATTATTTTTTACAGTAGAAATACATGGAGGCAATGCCTTTATGAAAATTACTCCAAAAAAAAAATAAATGTGTGAGAATTGATCACTCTCCATTTGATGCCCTTCTTCTATGATTTTAGCCTTTTTTATAGGGTAGTAGATGTGTAGTGCTCGTAGAATCTAAATTAAATTAGGATATTGTAATACTTTTCCAATTAATCTTCTCTTGTTAGAGTTCTACTAAAACAAGGATGATAATTTATTTATTTGTCTGGGACTTTTTGTTAAGGTTGGTGTTTATGTGCTATCATTGAATGTACATATACTTATTAGTTATACAAGTGTACATTCTCATTAAATCGCTAATGCCTATTTATATGGTACTATGAAATATAACATTACAGACATTATATGATCTGAAGAAGTTCTGATCTGATTTAAAGGTGTTTAGTTAAAAGCCCACAGTTAGCCACGCTAAGAGATATAAATGCTAAATATTAGCACAACTAATTGTTAGCTAGTTATAATACTCAGCGAAGATCTAAGAGTTGAAACCTTATCTGTAATGGGATATAAACCCGGAAATATACTAGTAACTGCATAGTTGTAAGAGTTGCAATCAGATGCCAGAAAATGTCAGTTGCGCAAGCATGTTCTCAAATATTGTCTTGATCTATTTTTACCAATATACGTCTGTCGGTGGATATCTTTATATGGTTCAACGTATGTCGTACCTATAGGGTATAGATGGTTGTTCCTAGTCGACTGTAAGCTTGGAGCTCGTATTGACATATGGGTATCTAATCAGGACTGGATATAAGATAGACTCATGAAGGCCTCCGATAGACACCTTATATAAGCTATCAACGAAGGGTCCTCTCAAATTGAGCAGTATATGTGGTTTTTTTTAACCTAAGTGCCACGGTGGGCTTGTAAGTGATCCACCATACGTTGGTTCCATGCATGTCACAGACCTTTCATAATGTGACTGTTAGATATCGCTGAGTATGGTCTGATGCTTATAGAGTTTGGTATGTATAGATGTGAGATCCGTCAGCTCGCATAGGGAGTTAGATATCCAGATGCTTCGAGACTATATCTCAAAAAGTCTTGTGGCCACAAGCATTAATCCCTAGAACGAGTTTCCGCCAGGGTGTAACAATATATCAAAGGAGTTTACACATATTATTCAATGAGATACAAGTCTGGGGATATGATATGGATGAGTACGTGGAGATTCGACGGTGATAATCTATATTCCTGCACATCTAAGATATCATGACGGAAGGACTATACATATGCGTTGTAACCTCAACTTGTATGGTCGACGCGCTGATTTGTATTCTAAGACGTGTGCGTGAGGCAATATTTACAGACTCATAGAATACTTCTATTTGACGAATCGGGTGTGGACCTAGGTATTAAGGTCGATGCTTACGTGCCATTTCTGAATGTACATATACTTGTATATTTATACAAGTGTACATTCTCATTTAATCGCTAATACCCATTAATATGGTACTATGCATGTAACGTTATAAATATTATACGATCTGAAGGAGTTCAGATCAGATTTAAAGGAGTTTAGATAAGGGCTCATAGTTAGTCATGCTAAGAGATATAAATGCTAAATATTAGCACAACTAAGTGTTAACTGGTTATAATACTTAGCAGATACAAGAGTTAGAGCCTTATTTGTAATGGGACATAGACCTAAAAATATACTAGTAACTACATAGTTGCAAGAGTTGCAATTGGGTACCAGAAAATGCTAGTTGCGCAAGATTGTTCTCAAATAATTATCCTTGATCTATTTCTGCCGATGCGGGTCTATTAGTGGATACTTTTATATATAGATTAGCATATGTCATACCTATAGGGTATAGATGGTTGTTTTTAGTTGACCGTGAGCTTAGAGCTGGTATTGACATATGGGTATCCAATTAGGACTGGATATGAGACAGACTCACGAGGGCCTCCGATAGACACCCTATATAAGCTGTTAATGAAGGGTCCTCTCGAGTTGAGTAGTATACGTAGTCCTTTGACCTGAGTGCCACGGTGGATTTGTAAGTGATTCACCATACTTTGGTTCCACACATATCACAGATCTTTCATGGTGTGACCATTGGTTGTCGTTGGGTATAGTCTGATACTTGTGGAGTCCGGTGGGTACAGATATGGGATTCGTTAGCTCGCATAGGGAGTTCGATATCCAGATGCTTCGAGACTGTATCTCAGAAAGTCTTGTGGCCACAAGCATTAATCCCGGGAAAGAGTTCCGCCAGGGTAGAACAATATGGCAAAAGAGTTTGCACATATTGTTCTGTGAGATACAAGTCTAGAGATAAGACATGGATAAGCACTAGGGGATTTGACGGTGATAATCTATATCCCTGCATATCCAGAATATCATGACGGAAGGACTATACGTATGCGTTGTAACCTTAGTGTATGGTTCAACGCGCTAATTTATATTTTCGTGACGTGTGCGTGAGGCATTGCTCACAGACTCATAGAATAGTTTCATTTGACAAATTAGGCGTGGACTTAGAGAGTCTCGCGATATGGAGTGTACTCGTTGTGCACTGGGGCAGCGTGCCGGATTAAAGTGTTTAATCCAATAATATTCAGTACTATCGCGGGAATACGTGCGTGTCTGTATTTAAGTGTTAAATACAACAATTAGTCAATAATTGTTATTTACTAATTGTATAAGGACATGTGACATATTGTGGACCCTCAATTGAGTTTATCTAAGTGTGGGATTTAATGAAACCCACTAAGGGGTATACTTGATAATTATTCGTGAGGGACAAAATGATTATTTTACACTTTGATTATTTAATGGTTAAATAATCAAAATATATCTGTTATTATATTATATTATATATAATAATATTATATTTTAAGTGCAAAATAGTTGGCACCTATTTTTCATATTTTATTATTATTATATATATTATATTATATAATATATTATATTAATATTTTAATATATATATATATATATATATAAAGAGAGAGAGAAAGAAATTTGTGTGAGTTTTTGTGTGTTTTGGCCAAGAGAAGCAAAGAAGAGAAATGGAGAAGAAGAAGAAGAGAAAAAGGAAAAAAAAAAAGGAGTGAAAATAAAATTGTTTAATTTTCTCTATGCTTTTAATTGGAGCAATTGTGAATTGCTTCAAATTCTTAATTTCTTATCTTTTTGGAGAAAATGATAAAAACACACACCAATCATTTTGGGGTTTAAGAGTTAAATCCAGTGCTGTGTAGAGAGCTGCTGTTTAGCTTACCAAGTCCACCGTGTTGGTGACTAGAACTGCATGCGAGTTGGTCTCCATGCGGACTCTGAAAAAAAAAATGTATAACTTTACATGTTGAGGTGAATTCTCTAACCTTTACTAATATATTAGTGTAATTAATATATTTATTTATTGTATTTATTGCATGTTTTACGCTTCCGTTGCATTTAAATTTGTATTTGATATGTATTTAGGCAATAGATACAATAGCACATGTATACACCCACATGTATTAGATCCCCGACAACACTATGGAGTCCCGCGATATGGAGTGTACTCGTTGAGCATTGGGGCAGCTTGCCAAATTAAATTATTTAATTCAATAATATCTAGCACTAACATGAGAATGCGTGCGTGTCAATATTTAAACGTTAAATATAACAATTAGTCAATAATTGTTATTTACTAACTGTATAATGACGCATGACACATTGTGAACCCTCAGTTGAGTTTACCCAAATGTTGGTATGGTGGAACCTATTAAGGGTAGACTTGGTAACTATTTATGAGGGGCAATATCTTATTATTATATATTATAATATATTATGACATTAGTTGTCATCCATTAATTTATTTTATATTATTATTTATTATAATAACATTATTTATCTAAATTAGTGGCCAAGTGTAGTATTTTTATTAATATAATAATATTATTTCGTATATATTTTTTGAGATGTTTAGTGTGTGTGCCGGGAGAAGCAATTATAAATTGCTTCATATTTTGTGTTGGTTTCAAAGAGTGGTCGTCCAAAAGTTATACAAAACAAAGGGATGTGGATTTATTTAAGGATTAATTTCAAATGTTAAAATTAATTCTATTGCCTGCATTTATTGGCTACTAGTTACAATAATACAGAAATTTATTTTATTGATCAAAGAGTTGACCAAAAGAAAAATAAATTCAAAGGGTTTAAGAGTTGAACCAAGTACTGGATTTAGAGTTGTTGTTCTAGCTTACCAAGCCCATCGAGTTGGTGACTAGAACTGCCAACGGGTTGGTCTCCAGGTGGACTCCTAGGATACACGTGTAAAATGTTACATGTTTCGGTGATTTCTCAACCCTTCAAATATATTAATATGATTAATATATTATTTATTGTGTTTATTATATTATTTTAATTATTCTGTTGCTTTAAATATGTATGAGATACATATTTTATACAATGAACACTATTGCACATGCATACATCCAAGTATATTAGATCCCTAACACTTTCCTTGTAGAGTCTTACTTGAAATAAAAAAGCTCTCTTTTTAACCTTTTAGGAGTAATTTATAGGCCTACTAAAATTTAGGCAGAATAAGAGTCCTTCAATTTTCAGTGTTAACTTGTTGACATTATAAACTTTATAACATTCCTTGGATTGATTAGGCTATTTAGGCTCTTTTCAATGTGTCAGGTCAATCAAGTTCTTAATTTGGTCACTTTTATAAGGTACTCTATTCAAGGTGAGAATTGTCCCTCATAGAGGTCTTAAGAAGTTTGTCATGCTGAAGGCTTTCTAATAATTTCATCTTTTGTTAAGGAAGCCTTCTTATAATTTTATCCCTCATAGAGGGGTTTTCAAATAATTTTTTATCCTTAGAGATCATTTGAGTCTTCAGATGGTGTTTTTAATTGTCAACTGGGCCAAATTATATTATGGAATAGTGTTAATGTTCGAGGACCTTTTTAGAGATTGAGGATGGTAGGCCATTTCATCGGTGTCCCTGGGCTTGATGTTGGCTTTTATCAAAAGAATGGATCAAAGCCTGAAATGTTGGTGTCATTGATTAATAGGCCTTGATGTTTTCATATTAGTTGTTCATCTAGGATAATGCTAGTCGTTGTTAGAGCTTTTACTTTGTGATGTCATAAAGTAGTTTGATTCGAGTTACTCTATAAGCATAAGCCAAGTACCAGAAATTGACCACTTGACATTGAAAAAAGAACAAGAAACTCAAGTGCCATGAATATTAGCATAAGCATATAGTGCCTTATATAAAATAATTTGAGTATCATGAACTAAAATTCGAACACCATGGGCTAAAGTAGCATAATAATCATAGCATTATGGGCTAAAATTCAAGCACCATAGGCTGAGAGAGAAAAATAAATGAAGCACCATGGGGTTGAAATATGTGCACCATGGGTTAAAAGATAATAATAATAAGTTAAGCATCATGGGTTGAAATTTGAGTTGCATGGGCATAAGTAAGGATTCATGTGGCCTTGAATGAGGGCTTACGTGGCTTCAAATGAGGGCTTGTGTTGCCTTTAATGAGGACTTACGATGCCTTTAGACGAGGAATTATGTTGCCTTTGTTGAGGTCTTACATTGCCTTAGATGAGGACTTACATTACTTTAGAGGAAACTATTTTTGTTTTAGACTGGAATCCTGCTCAAGCCTTATGAGCTTCTACCTTATATGCGCCTTATGGGCCTCTGGTGTCTAGAAGTTGAACCTTGCGCAAGTTTTACGCACTTAACGAGCTTATGGCATCCCAAAATTAAACCCTGTATGAGCTTTATAAGTCCCTTGATGAGATAGAGGTTGTCTTTTATAGAGGATCTCTTATATTTTTACTTATGGAGAAGATTTTCAATTAATCTTACACTTTATAAAGGAATTTTTAATAATGTTTTTCTTTAGTAGAGAGATTTTTTTTTTTATAATCTTTGCCTTTTGTAGAGGGATTTTTCATATTTTTACCATTTGTAGAGGGACTTTTAATAAGTTTTGCCCAAATAGAGTTATATTATTGGGCCTTATGGGCCTATTCTTTAGGCCTCATAGGTTGAATCTTTAAGCCTCATATATTGATTCTTTAGGCCTCGTGGGCCGAATCTTTGGGCCTCACATATTAAGTCTTTGGGCCTCATAAATACGGGCTCTTTGGGCAATTAATCGAGAATATTTTAGGTATTTACATGATTATCCTTAGATAGGGCTTATGCGGCCTTAGTGAAGGCTTACGTGGCCTCGGTGAGGGCTTACATGGCCTCAGTCTCAAATGAACTTAGATTATTAGCATTTGCAGGGATTTTTTAGTTTTTGGATCATAAATGTTTGCCTTCCCAGTCCTAAAGACTTACGGGGTAGACGACTTTGGTAGGGCTTACGTGTTCAGCCTTCATAAGGGCTTATGACGGCCTTGATGAAGGCTTATATAACCTCAGTAAGGGCTTTCAAAACTTAAGATTATCAATATTAGTAGGGGTTTCTTAAATTTGAGACCATACTTGTCCCCTTTTTAGTCTTCGGGATTTATGAGTTTGATGGCTTCGATGAAGACTTAAACAGCCTTAGTGAGGACTTAAACGACCTCGATGAGAGCTTAGGCGACCTCAGAGAGGACTTGGGCAGTCTTAATAAGGATTTAGGCAACCTTGATGAGGACTTATACAGCCTTTGGTAGGACTTAGGTTATCTTGGAAGGACTTAGGCTGCCTAAAAAAAGAAATTATTGAGTCTTGATGAGAAGGTCCTCAAATTTGATGATGAGGTCCTTGAATTTGGACGAAGAGATCCTCAAATCTTAATGAGGAGGTCCTCAAGTTTTGATAAAGAGGTGCTTGAATCTTGATGAAGAGATCCTCGAATTAGTAGAAGGCTTTTTTTTGTTGAAGGCATTTTTGTAAACTTTTGAAAACATATTGGCTAGGATAGGAATTTTAAAAACTTGGAAAGGTCTAAATAAAATAAAAAAGTATATTTCCAGGGGTCTCTTTACAGAAGTAAAAAATAGTTAGGTCATATTTGAACATTTTAAAACAAAGATGGGGTGAAATGATATTATTAAAAGGGTTGCCCTAATTATCTTTTCTCTTTGCATCGTGTAAGCTTTCTTCATCAGACCATCGTCGATCATTTTGAATGGCAACATGGATGACGGAGTTTGATGTGAGCTAGTTACAGCCTCTACTCGTCAGTGATGAACGATGCTGACTGGTGATGATGTTGCCTTGAAACAACTGGCATAAAATAGGCAGCGTTAAAATCATGTATCGCCTTGATTTTGAATTTTTTGAATGATGGAAGACAATGGTGTAGCTCAGGTTTAGGTTGTCGAAAGTTGATGAATTGATTAGTGTGTTCTACAATGACTAATGTGGTGGTTTGGGGTGGCTTGAATTGTTTATGTTTTTTTTCTTTATGTTTTATCCTCAACTGGCTGTTGTAGTTCATATGATTATCCTTTGCTTGTCTTTTGAGGGTCTTAGATTCGATCTTGGCCAAAAGATTTTCTTGTTAGATTTTGGTGGTTAGGGTTTTTAAGCCTTTAGTAGTATTGATTTTGGCAATAGTTCACTCAAATTATTATGGTGGAGTGGTTATCACACTCATCAATTTCATAAAGGTATGAGGTTCGACTATCTAAGAAAGTTTTATGTACTTTAATTTTTCTAAAGCTTTTCTAGTTTTTGTACGGGTCACTTGTCTAGTTTTGTCTAATTTCTTTATTCTTGATTTTAAATTTTTTTTGCCGCCTTTGGTCTTTAAATTATTAATCTATATGGTTAATTTTTATGATTTTTTTGTTTATTTTTAATGGATAATATCAAATTATTGACCTTAAAGTTTGGTCAATTGAAGATCATTGAATTAAATTTGTTAGTTATTGAGAACGAGATTGAGATTAATAAAAATTAAAGAAAAAAAATAACAAGAACACTAAATATCATAATGATTCAATTCAATGTGAACCTACATTCACTTTATGAGCCTCGTCAACTCTCTTAAATACATTATATAATATTATTTTTTTATAGCAAAAATATATAGAGGCAATGCTTTTATGAAAATACCCTTAAAAAATAATAATGTGTTGTCCCCTCTAGAGAGAGAATTGATCTCTCTCCCTTGGATGCATTTCCTTTATAATTTTAGCCTATTTTTATAAGGTAATAGGTGTGTAGGATTATAAAATCTAAATAAAATTATGATATCACAATATTTTCTCAATTAATATTCTCTTATTAAAATTCTGTTAAAATAAGAATGATAATTTTTTTATTTATTTAAAATTTTTTTTATAAAGTTTTATTTGAAATAAGGTAGCTTTCTTTTCATCTTATTAGGATTTAAAAATTTGTTTTGTTAGTAATAAATTGGCTTTGGGGAAATCTAAAGGGAACGCATGGAATTATGTTTAAGCATTATTAAAAACTTTTGAAATACATTAAAAAAAAAAATACATTTCTTTTTCACTTTAATTTATGTTCTTTAAACCGCCGGCTGTGGGGAGGGCTGTTGGATCAAAGTTATTTACAACACAATCTAAATATTTATTTTTATAAACAGAGGGGTATTTGCTCTCAAATATACACACAGACTCCATCCCCACTCCCACTACTTAAGTTCAAGAGAGATATATTTACCATCTAATCACAAGGTCTTGTGCCACAATTTGATATTTTAAATTTCAAAATTAGGTAGAAGCTCATCCTTTTTCCCTTTAAATAGACGGTTCCTATGTACAAGTAAATTTCTTTCATTTATTATCAAAGTGAATTGATTCGTTTGTGAGTTTAGATATATTTTTTTTATGAATCAAAATTTAAAGATAATTTTTCTATGAACCAAAACTTTTAAACCGTGTTATGAAAATTTTATTCTGAACTAACCAATATCTTTCAACTAAAATGTTGGTATTTTAACCAAAAGAAACAAAACTTTTCTATTGTTACTTTTTTGCTTACCCTCTTTAAATCTTTTCTTATTTAACCCAAATTCTTTTAACCAAAATATTTAATTACAGATCTTATTTTTTTAATAATTAAAATACAAACCCATAAATTGAAGTGCAGCAAACAAAAAGAAATTGGGGTACATAACTCTATTATAACCGAGATAAGATTTTACTTTTATATTAATGTATAATTTCACTTTTGTATTGATGCACTTCTAGAATTTAGTTAATTAAAATAATATTTTATTATTTCACTTTTACATTATTGTGCACCCAAATTTTAATTAATTAAAAAAAAAATTTATTTGTATACTAACATAATCTTGGATAATAACTCCTATCTAAAAAAAAAAAAATCTTTATTATATTAAAAAAAATTATTGCATTGCTCTAACATTAAGAAGAATTATTACCACTCTAAATTAGAGAGGTGCATTTGAGAAGAATTGTTACCAAGTGCGGCCAAATGGATCTCTCAAACCCTCAAAAACCTAAAATATAATTGGATGCATAACTCAGTCAGCATTATTCTCTATATGAATATAAGAAACCAAAGTCCAACTAAGTTTGTTGAGAGTTAGGTAGTCAGCAGTGAGTGAGTAGCTGACACTCTCAGGCCCCAGTCATCGAACTGTGTCAGTATCCCTTCGATATCATCGCCCAAAAAACTGTGTGCAGCTCTCCAACTCTACGATAAAAATGCTGTCGATTCGATCAATGTTACTTAGTTCATCACAACGTAGTTTAAGACCCTCGAAATTCTTGCCATTCTCTTCATCTTGCTCTTGTTACTCTTATTCTGCTGCTGCCATTGAAGCCGAGAGGACGATAAGAGAAGGCCCCAGACATCATTGGACTAAAGATGAAATCAAGTCCATTTACGACTCTCCTGTTCTCGATCTCCTCTTCCATGGAGTCAGTTCCCATTCTCTCTTTATTCTTTTTTTTTTCCTTTTATAAATAAATGCTCTTTTTTTTTGTTTTTCTTGGTGAATGCATTGATGGGTCCTCGTTCGAACTGTGTTTTTATGAGTTTTTTTGTAATAAAATTTTTAACCCCATTATGTTTATGTTATGTGTAGTTTTGGTGAGCCGGTATCTGGGTTTTATTAAAGCTTTAGGATTTATTTTTCAAAATTGTTTTTTTTCTTTTCTCTTACTTTGAATATTTGATTTTGGTTTTTTTTTTGTTTTGTAAATGCATATCGAAAACAGTTTTTCTTTTTTTGAAAAAAAAATGTTTGGTGATGGTATTTTGGACGTGTAGAAGAAGATTTCTGTGTGTTATCTGAATCTTGTTTTCCGGAAATATTGCATTAGTATCCTAAATGCCAATTGAATTAGTATTTTTTTTTATAAAAGAAATTGTTTTTAGATTTTTGAATTGGAAAATGGATTTGAAGGCAATGGTAAACAGTTCAGTTGCGAACTTTTAGTTGAGACCATTACTTGAATTTTCTTTAATTTATTTGTGGGGAACTATATTCAATTCAATTATATTTCCTGAAAAAAGAAAAAAAAAATTAACTATATGCAAACTTACTATGGTTACTGTTGTCATTTGAGTAACTTACTGGGGTGTTCTATATAATTTTAGGCTCAAGTTCACAGACATGCTCATAACTTCAGGGAAGTGCAGCAATGCACTCTCCTCTCCATCAAGACTGGTGGATGTAGTGAGGATTGTTCATATTGTCCTCAATCCTCGAGATATGACACTGGATTGAAGGCCCAAAAGCTAATGAATAAAGAAGCTGTGATGCAGGCGGCACAAAAGGTCAGCATCTTTATTTGCTTGATTTCAAAATTTTGAATTCTTTTGCATGGCCTACCATCAATTATGATTTGTTTATAAAGTTATTTCCCATTGTTAGCTCCTGTTGGTTTATGTTAGGTCAAAATTGCATTTCTAGGAGATTTTGCATTTTTCTGCCCATGCTTTTCTCACATTGGCGATTATTTGCTACATCTCAACTAGACCCATATGTTGCATGACAGAGGAACTTGATATGCATAATCTTTGTTTGAAATATGAAATTTTGTTATATGGAATAAATCTTCTCCTGAAGCTGAAGGACTGTTGTAGATTTATAAATCATGCTGCATGATAAGCGTGTGTATTTTTTCACTTATTCGTTCTCAAATTCTCACTTCCTTGTAACTTATACTCATCTTATTTTAGTCCAAAAGATATTTGCTACATCTTTTGTTTTAAGTTGAATGAATCTTGATGCCATGAATGCCTTGGAATGTATTAATTAAATTATTCATCTTCAGAGTGACTTGTTTTTTCCAAGATGCTGGGCATAATTGATACTTTCTTGGCATGTTTGTTAAAATTCATTAACTTACTGATCTTCTATAATGCAAGTGTGCTAACTGTGTGTTAGAGCAGCAATGTAGTTAAGAGAAAGAAAGAATATGGAGCCTTGAAAGTAACACATGATACTAGTCTTGCATATTGGCAGTTGGAGAGAGGAGAGAAATGGAAAAATGCGAGAGTTGTTCAATGACTATTTACCCAAAACTATTTGTTATCCATACGCTCATTTAAGGGTCATTATTTTTATTTGGTTTACCCTGCTGTGAACAAATTTTTAGAAAGGCTGTAGTATTGATTAACTTAAATTGGAGGAAAGTATTGCTTTCTCTCGTCTCTGAGAACTGTTTCATTGATTTCATCAAAAGCTCAGTAAATTAGGAGAAAATACTAAGTCAATCATGGAGTTATATGGGTGACCAACATTGTTATTCCCATTCTATGTTGACATATTGACATACTTAAAAGGTTAAAGTTTATACTTCGACAAATTGATCAAATGACTATGTTTATGAACAGATTGAGATTTATTGGTGACAATCTCCCATTATATTTGGTGAATTTGAAATGCCTATGAACATTTGTCTTATGTGCTTTATGTTTCATGTTAAAGGATGCTGCAGTCTTTGTAGCTTGATATCAAGATTTTTGTATGCTTTTTCAGGCGAAGGAGGCTGGTAGTACACGCTTTTGCATGGGTGCTGCATGGAGAGACACCATAGGAAGGAAAACCAATTTCAACCAGATACTTGAATATGTGAAAGAAATAAGGTAATAAAGCAAATCAATGAAGAAAGTCCTTGTGTAATTGAAGTAGGTGAATTTATTGATTGTGCTTGGATCATTATTTTGTTATTGTAGATAATGAGGCTGTTATATAATAATGTGGGAACTCCTCAGAGTGATCGAGGGAACTTATTAGAACTATAACTAAGGGATCATAACAAGATTTTCCTTTTATTATTTTTCCTGCATTTATTTCTTCATATCTTGGAGAATATTTGGAAAATGTAGATATATGTGAAAGAAACAAGGTAATAAAGCAAATCAATGAAAAAAGGCCTTGTGTAATAGAAGAAGGTGAATTTCTTGATTGTGCTTGTGCTTGGATCATTGTTTAGTTATCGTAGATAATGAGGCTGTTCTATAATAATGTGGGAACTCCTCAAAGTGATCGAGGGAACTTATTAGAACCATAACTAAGGGATCATAACAAGATTTTCCTTTATTTTTTTTCCCTGAATTTATTTCTTCATATCTTGGAGAATACTTGGAAAATGTAGATATCAGTGGATGTTTGACCATAACAACAAATCTCTGAGTTGATGAAAGTTTCACTTTGTTAAAAAGAAACAAGAACTGAAAATATTGTTTTAGCATTTTACTATTAAATTGTATGCAATAATCTATGGCTATTAGTCCTTTCTGTTTAAAAAATATATGTTACATGGAATACAAATGCTCGTTTACATTATGATGGCTGCCAGTTGACTTCTATTTTTTTATTTTTCATTTTCTATGTTTTTGATACCCAGAATTCCTTCGACCTTTCTATGTTCACAGATCTAAACTAGGGAGTACTTGTCCAATTGAATTTTATTAATGCCATTGTTTTCCCCAGGTTTTATTCTTTTCTGTTTTAAACTAATAGAATTACTACACCATGAAGAACCACTTAGCCTATTAATTTTTTGCCACATATTTTGAAAACTTGATGAACTTGTATTTGGTTTTCTTGCTTATCCATCAGGTATTTTAGCTGTGTTAATATAACTCTGTCATATAATCAGGGATATGGGAATGGAGGTGTGCTGCACCTTGGGCATGCTGGAGAAGCAGCAGGCTTTAGAACTCAAGAAAGCGGGCCTTACTGCATATAACCACAACCTTGATACCTCAAGAGAATATTACCCGAACATTATTACTACAAGAACCTATGATGAACGCTTGGAAACCCTTAAGCATGTCCAGGAAGCTGGAATAAATGTTTGTTCAGGTAATTTGGTACTCTTTTTTGGATATTCTGGCTTAATAAAAATTTTGTATACATGGACTTTTATCCTGCCTTTTCTTGGTTAAATGGGAAGACTAAGAAATTGAGGGGCAGAAAAAGTATAAAACGGAAGGGTAAATGTTTGTTTGGCTTTCACAGAAGATGATATTTTTAGAGTGAAAATTTACCCTCTTCCAAAATGTGGAAAAAGGTTATGTTAGAGTGAAACTCATTGTATGATACATGGACTTTTATCCTGCCTTTTCTTGGTTAAATGGGAAGACTAAGAAATTGAGGGGCAGAAAAAGTATAAAACGGAAGGGTAAATGTTTGTTTGGCTTTCACAGAAGATGATATTTTTAGAGTGAAAATTTACCCTCTTCCAAAATGTGGAAAAAGGTTATGTTAGAGTGAAACTCATTGTATGATATAGTTCTGTAAGCTCCTAGGGTTTATATCATTTCCTACTTTTAAGTATTGCATGATATCATTCTGAGAGGCCATTATAGATGTAATAGATTACAAACTTCCTCCATAGTCCCTAAGTTGGCTCAAAGCATCACTTATTTTAACACCTACAATCCTTGACAACAGATGGCTGAGAACTGCATATTGAAATTTAAGTTCCTTAGTTGATCAGAGAATAAATTTTGCTGAATGCAGAGTTCAAATTTCAGCAAAATGCTCTATTATCTTTTATTATGATTGATTGTGTGTGCTTACAAATACAGAGGTAAACATAATGCTCATATAGGTAAACAATTTGATAAAAATGTTCTACACTATGATGACTTGATTTAAGATACCTGGAATAACCTGCCAAAGATGTTAACATTTTAAAGAGGAAAGGATAAATCTGTATATTTCAGATGTGACAAGGATGATATTTTCCAATAGTCTGGTAAGAGGATGTTGTCTGTGCAGTTACAATTCCTTTTCTTTTATCACTTCAAATTGAACATGGGTGTCCTTTTATATACATAATTGAACATGGGTGTCTTATTTAGGAGTTCTATTCGTCAAACTCATGTTTCTTTTGAGGCTCCAAATCATCACATAAGCTCAAACTTAAGATACTAGAAACGCTTCTCCACTTCAATTTGGTGGGTTATACAATTTCTGTTTTAACCGCTGGGTGACACTCCTCAATGTCAAAACAATCTTGTTTTTTTATTTTACCTTCTTCGTTTTTCTTTACTTTTTTAACGTAAAGGTAAATAAATACTTGTGGTGACTGTTTGCTTTTCTATCCACAGGAGGTATAATAGGGCTTGGAGAAGCAGAGGAGGACAGAGTTGGTTTGTTGCATACATTGGCAACACTCCCTACACATCCAGAGAGTGTCCCCATCAATGCTCTGGTTGCAGTGAAAGGCACGCCTCTTCAAGATCAGAAGGTGATTTCATTTCTGTTTAAACATGATACCTTTTGATATTTTTGGTTGACAGCATATGTTCTTTTACTGCATTCACATTTTATTGTTCATGATATCTCTATTTTACTTGTTTGTTGCTTCATAACATAACAAACTGTTGGTATAAGAAATGATTGCAATGTAATACAAAAGAATTTTATAAACTGTTTATATTACCTTGTTTGGTTAAATGTATTGAAACCAATATTATTTAGCAAATAGCTGTTTGTGGATGATCTCTCTAAAAAATGTTGTGATAAGCACTTTATACTCCAGTTTGCTTGGTATTTCAGCTTCTCGTATCCTATTCTAATCTTCTGTTTTGTTTTTGGGAAATATAATGCAAGTGCAGTGTATCTCTTATCCCAATTTTTTTGGTATTTAAAAAAAAGGAAAAAAGAAAAGGCAGATCTAAGCAAATTTCTGATAGATCCTTGGTCTCTTCGACTTCTCTGTTTCTGGATTGTGATGAATTTTTTATGTGCTGATTTGTAGAATAATGGAAATTACATGCTGTTATTTTGAAGTGTTGATTATGTATACATGATTAATCCTTGTTTAACTCTTATCTTATAAAAAAAACTGTCTTCTTATTTTTGCTGCCTTAAGACTCCCAGAATTTGTCTAAATAGGCACATTTTCCACATCTATTGTTGTTGGCATCTTGAAATTCTCATAATCTACAAAAAAAATGGTTAATGGAACATAGGATGTTGGATGAAATTCCCCCAAATGTACGACAAACAACTTTTAGGAATCTACAGCTTTGTCCATTCAGAAATAGGAATAACTTATTTACAAGGAAACTTATATCAATTATTGGTGTGGCTTTATATTTCTAGTAACTTATAGCTGACAAGTGCGAGAGGCCTTTATGAAATAGTCCTGCCTCTATGATATTAGATGACAACTTCTTGTAATGTAGACTATGAAGCAGTTGATCTTGATATATCCATTTCAAAACATGTAGAATGTGTAATACTAAAATATTATTTTTGTAATTAAATAATAAAACTAAAACAATACAGAAGAAATTGGTCTGATATGAAATGCCAATGATGCATTTCTTTCTTAAGCGTTGGATAGGTTCTATTATGTTAACTCTCTATTTTAAGAGGTAACCGTTATTGTTAGAGAGTGTCGCCAAAAGTTTTGGTAAGTAGGTAAGTAGGCCATATCGTTGAAGTTAGTTTTGACTTCTGCATGGACAATTGTGATTGCATCTACATATTAATGATGAAAAGATATTAGATATATGAAAATAATTTAAGCCACTGATTAAAAGTTCTTAAACATTGGATGTGTTCCCTGTTGTGAAATCGCCCTAGAATTTATTTTTGTTTATTATATTGCTATGAGAATGTGGAAGTCTGACAAATGTTAATTTCCCAACTCCTTTTCAGTCAGTTGAAATATGGGAGATGATTCGAATGATCGCCACAGCACGTATAGTCATGCCGAAAGCAATGGTCAGATTATCAGCTGGAAGAGTTCGTTTCTCCATGCCTGAACAGACATTGTGCTTTCTTGCCGGTGCAAATTCCATCTTCACTGGCGAGAAGCTTCTAACAACTCCCAACAATGATTTTGATGCTGATCAACTCATGTTCAAGATTCTGGGACTAACCCCTAAAGCTCCCAGTTTCCCAGAAGATGAAGCAAATGTTTGCGAAGCAGAGAGTTGTCAGGAAACTGCTTCCAGTTCGGGCTGAGATGCAGTGTCTGTGTCCAACTTTGTACTTGTGACATTTTCCTGTTCATTCGGATCGGCGCTGCCCATGCATCTTTATTTTTATTTCTTTTTTATTTTTGAGATCTTTATAATGAATAGAACTGCTCATCAATCAATTGCCATGAGGCTCGGTTTCAATATCAAAGTTTGTTTAATAGGCTTAATTGAATGACTTAATTTATTTTATTTAATTATTTAAGTTGTTTGTTTTTATATTCTTTCCTTTAAATAAAAATAAATAAATAAAACATATATTTTGAGATAAAAATAATTTTTTTTAAAAAGGACAGCTAAACTTTTAAAGTTTTAAAAAAAGTATATATAAATTTTTAAAATTTTTAAAATTTTATTTACATTTTTGTTAAGAAATAGAATTTGTTAAAGTTGATGAAAAAAATGACAAATTAAAATTTATCTTATTTTGACAGAAAACATTTATCAACACTAGTAAAGAGTTTTTGTTATTGATGAGCAACTGTGGTAAACGGTAATGATGGTCAATGTTGTTAAATGTCATTCAACGTTAATCAATAGATGATCAATGATAATTAACATCGATCAAGCCCTTCATTTTAAATAATTTAGTTGATAATAATATGTTAATGAAAAAAAAATATTTAGATTCTTAAGATTTTTTTGAAAGAGATATGCAGATTTTTAAAAATTTTATTTATATATTTTTCTTAAGTAACTTGAATTTGTTAAAATTAATAAAAAAAATGGCAAACACAAAAATTCATCCTATTTTGATTGAAAGCTTGGTCAACACCAATTAAGGGTTGATCAACGATAAGCAACGCCATCAAACATCGGTCAACAATGATTAATATCGGTCAACGATTAACTAACATAAGTCAATAACTAGTCAATAATTGATTAATGTCAATCAATAACAATCAACAGTTAATCAATACTAATTAATGACCAAACAAGTCTTCTATTTTAAATAATTTGTTATCAAAAATATATTAATACATTTATAAACCATACATAATTTAAAAATTAAAATGGTTTAATTAATTAAAATATTAACTTTTAATTATTAGAAAAAAAGGTTCATAATGGGAGTATAATCATATTTTTACTAAATTTAACAATATTTTTTTTATTGATTTTGATAAAATTATAAATAAGATTTTTGAAACTTCAAAGAATACGTCCATTTCCTTAAAACTTTAAAGGGTTAATACTTTTTCCCTAATTTTAAAGTCATACTAGTGTACAACATCGTGTACTTCTATTTGATAAAAATTATCGAAAAGTGCATTTATTTCAAAATAATAATAATAATAAAGATAAATAACCTCGCTAATTTTTTTTAAAAAAATACGTCGGAATTACCACTTATGTCCTTGTACGTCATTAAGCACCTGCCTGAATAGTCGCGTGTAAAACAGTACAAGGGTTTGTCTTCAAATTGCTTCGCCTCCTCGACGCCCGCACGACGGTGGCGGGAGATCATCCCATCACTGTAATGCTCTGCTTGCTGAAGTCAGATTCCGTTGCAAAATGACCCGTCCACCTTCGCTCATATTCGTAACCTAAAAGATCATTCCATGTTGAGGATTTCAGCTCAGGTATATACACGTTTACATAGAGAGAGATGATGATTTAAGTGTTTTTATGTGGTGGGTTTCGTTATATTTTCAGATTTCCGGTATATAATGGGAAGTTATATTCGTGTTTTATATTGGTTTTGGGTTGATTTTTATGGTGGGTCAGTTTAGTTCCTTTTCTCATATTTTATTCTTCCACTTGTTGATGACATTGTGTTACTTATAGATGCTTTGCATTGAATTCCATTGCTACCCTGTTTTTGAAATAGGAAGTTAGGCTTATACACCTTGTTGACTAATTGATAGCTATGGTCTTTTTGGTTTTATTTAATTACTTGAGTATGTCAATATCTGGATTTTTGAATTGTAATTGTACATTTATTTGTTTAGTAACATATTTTGGTTGGTGGGATGGTGCTGTTGTTTGCTGGAAAGTGGTGAAAAGAAAGATGAAAGAAAATGATGACATTTGCATCACTGTGAATTTTGTTTCATGCTTTTGTTTATTCAGTTGGGAATTTTGGTTCAGGTTGATGAGATATGTTAAATATGTACAATCTGCCAACGTCCTCATTGTGATTTGTGTACCTGTGGATGATGCATCCAAATTCTTTAAATGATAAAAGTTCTAAAACTGTGGGCAGCAGTAAAAGATCACAGATTCACAAAGGACAGCAGCAAATGGTGCTGGTTGTATAGCTAGCTTAATTTCAGATTTCTGTATAATTTGGTGAAGAGATTTTGTGTCGTATAAGATAAACTTGTGCTGTATTTGGTCCTTTTAAGCAGTAAAGGGCAGAATAGTTGAATCAACATTCTGTTAAGCCAACTTCAACTGTCAAAGGATCTATTTGAGAAGGCGAAAATCAGGGCAGGGAGAATTTGTGATCAATTTTGCAAACCACTGGTTTATTTATTTTCAAGCAAACATCAGCAACTTGGCTGAAAATAGCCGACGAACCAACTCTGATACATGTACAAAGAACCTGTAAGCTTGAAAATTCAATTTGTGCTTCAATGAGCATGAGTAATCGCAACATAAACTCTGTGTTCTACGCCCAGTCATATCACCCGATTCAGGCTGGGAGCATTGACGGCACTGATATTCTCCCCCATGACAATGCCGTTTACCGTGCTCAACTCTGCTCTTCTGCGGGACTCTGTATGTTTCCTGTCTTTTATTATCTTTTCCTCCTCACAACTGTTACTATTCACACTATTCCCCATTTTAATCTTTTTTTTTTGCAGATGACCCCCTTGGTGATCCCAAGGTTATTGGTGATCCTTATTGCACCGTTTTCGTCGGTCGGCTCTCTCACCTTACTACTGAAGACACTCTTCGAAAGGTTAAATTTAATTTTGTGTTTTCTTTGAGGTCAATTTAGTTAATTGATTTTCTGAATTGATGGAATTAGAATTTGATTTGGATAATTGTTGGTGTTGTGGGTTTTTCAGGCTATGAGCAAGTATGGGAGGATCAAGAACTTGCGTTTGGTGAGGGACATTGGTAAAGTTGTTATTCTTTTCCTCCTAATTTGTGATGTATTTTCGGAGTTCTTTACAATGTAGCTAGCTAACTTTGCTTTGGTGCTTATTTACATGCAGTAACAGGTGCCTCACGGGGTTATGCTTTTGTTGAATTTGAAACTGAAAGAGAGATGCTTCGTGCATATGAGGTATTAGATAGATGGTTTGATGCTGCCTCTGGCTATAGATACATGAATTTGGATTTTTGACAACGATGCACTTTGTTTTTTTGCGTTGAGACTGTTCAGCTCAGTATGATTCATTTTTAGATTCTAATGCATCATAAGTAGCCATATGTTGATTGTTAGAGTTCATGTGTGGGTATATTTGTTTAACAATGAGAATGTTCATCTACGTGCAAACCGTATTTGCAAGTAACTTAAAAATATGACCAGTAGGATTGGATGTATGCTTGTGATTAAGTTTTGTACATCGAAGTCATTTTTGCTGAACACTTACGGACTCTTCATTTTTGCAAAGTACAAGAGATGATGTTTTTTGTTTGTGTCTGTTATTCAGGATGCCCATCATTCCATTATCGATGATCATAAAATTATAGTTGATTATAACAGACAACAGTTGATGCCTGGATGGATTCCAAGGAGGTTAGGTTAGTCATTTGCTTTGATTCAGTTTCCTTTTTTGAACTGTAGCACCTATTAAGTTAAATCATAGAACTTTCTTCCTTTTCCTGTAAATAGGAGGAGGCCTTGGGGGAAAGAAAGAGTCAGGGCAGCTTCGTTTTGGAGGACGAGAAAGACCATTTCGAGCACCTCTGTATGCTTCATACTTTACGTCTTTTATATGTTTTTATATACTTCATGAAGTGATTGTATGGTATTATCATGGTTGCATCAAATATGGTTACAATTTCCCCCTCAAATGAAAAATGCTTGCTTCTGAATTTTCCTTATCATTTACTGTATATACTATTATAGGTATTATTTATAATGGTGTCAATATTTTGTTTGCTTGAATACTGTTCAATATATTGTATGTGTCTTTTTGTGTTGGCTTTTGATGTTTGTTTTGGTGGTGGGGTAGACTGTAGAGGAGGGAAGAAGAAAGCATAATGTAGTTAGTGGTGCTGGAAGGGGAAATACTTAGAAACATTTAAACTTTCAGATGGGTCAAGTGTTAGAACTTGCTTTATTAGGAAAGTAATAGTTGAAGAGAGGAATAGGGGATTGAGTCTCATTTCCACTCCTTTACTTCTATTGCATTAGACAGAAATACAGCAACATTAATATCAAATAAGCAAGTACCCACTGCAAATAACTTTAGGCAGAAGAAAAATGGCTCTTGCAGAATCTTCTTTACCCTATTTTTACAAAAAGGTGTCTTTTTTAAACTCTGTTAATTATGAAGTAGATTAGAAGGCCAGCACGGACACTGTTTGTACAGTATGTGCATCTTTAAAATTTTTTCCATATTCTATCCATATTGTCAAGGGAGTATTTTCATAATTCTGTTTCTGGAGTAATTTCATGATATCTTTTTTCATGATATTGTAAAAGCGAAATTCATGCATTATTTGTGGACATTTAGAGTAGTGATTGTTGCATGCTCAATGTTATGCGTAAAGCTACTTAAAGTATTGGAAATTTTTTGCCTGCCCAGCTAATTGTTTGGCACAGAATGACCCATGGACTAGCGATATGTCTAAATTTCATTTCCTTTGCATTTGGCTAGGGTTTTGAATAGTCAATCAAAATAAATATTCATTATATAGACTAGCAAATATGGGAAAAGATATAATCTTTTTGTGTATTTAGTTCTATCTCAATTTAAACCATCTTGTAAAACTGTTAGACCCAATGTTGAAACAAGATAGCTCTCACATCAACTACTTAAGAGCTGCCCTTGTCACTAATGATTTACTTTTTTTGGGGTTCTCACGATAAGATTCTCTGCAACCTGCTTGTTTATGACATGATTCTCTCTCTCTCTCTCTCTCTTGATGTGGTTTGGATCCTTTTCCTTGCCCTAGGCTTTTCAATATGTAGATCTGCTTATCCATCAGCCTAACCAAACAGCTATTGTATATACTTGTCAATTTTAAAATCTAATTTTAACAGTTCAAGGTTCATCTATTTTTATAATTTGCTTGAGTTTGGGTCATGAAAGTCAATTTTTCTTTATGGCACTAGTTATATTACCAACAATCAGCATTTAACAAAGTCTTTTGCTATTGTCATCTCATACTGACTTTTGATTCAATGGAACTGTTTTTCTGTTCTGCAATTTATTGTGCTGAAACACTGGTAATTAGGTTTTCAGTTCTCAATAACATTGGAGCAGTGGTCACTCACTGCTGGCCAAATGGGCCAATGCTTTGAGTGAATCTGGGACAAGACTCATTTTGCAAAATGAATAAGTTCATTACTTTTGGTACAGAAAATCACATCAAATTTTAATATATGATTCTTGATTCTGTATTACAACACCAGGCGCCCAATCCCTTATGATGATCTGAAGAGACTTGGCATTCCTCCTCCACCAGAAGGAAGATATATGTCACGCTTTCAGGTATTATTTCTTTGAGCTGCTGAGCTTTTAGAGATACTAAAATGGATCTACATGTCAACTTGTGCAATGTTATTGGCCCTGTAAACATCTTGTATCATTTTACAAGAATTCTTAATTGTTGAAGATGCTTTATGAGCAATCACTTCCAATGCTAGTGTCCATTTCCCTTTCCCTCCTTTATTTTTCAGAAACACTGATCTTACAAACTATAATACCTCTTATAGAATATTATTAAATCTTGAAATATTTAAGTGTTAAATAATCCCAAATGTACTTAAGTTGTGTTGCCTTTAAGAATTCCAAAACCTGACCTTGTAAGTTCTATTTTATGGAAAATTAAAAAAATAATCCCTTCATATTCTTATCTTCATTGTAGGTCCCATCACCCCCTAGAAGGAAAGGTACCTCTGAAGAGAAGGAAGACACTTCTTACAATAGGAGCTCAAAGCACAGAGAAGAGCATACCCACAAAAGTAGCACTAGGGAGGAAGAAAGACACCAAAATAGCTCTGTGGATAAGGAAAAATTGCATCATAAAAGCTCTAAAGAGAGAGGCGAGCATTCTCATAAAAGAAACTCTGTGGAGAGAGACTCTCATAAAAGAAGGTCCATGGAGAAAGAAGAAAGGTATCGCAAAAGAAGCACTGCAGAAAGGGAAGAGTGGTCTTATAAAAGTAGCTCTGTGGATGGGGAAGATCGCAATCAGAATAGATCTGCAGAGGAGGAATGCTATCATAGAAGGAGCTCTGGGGACATGGAAGAGAATTCTCATAGAAGGAGCTCTAGAGATAAGGAGTACTCACACCATAGCCATAGTAAACGGGCTCGCAGACATGAAAGAAGGTCTAACAGTCAAGATCATTTTTCTGATCACTGACTTGTTGCAAGTTTGGCATCTGTCAATGGTTAATGCATAGGTAATAGGATCGATTTGCTTGCAGTTAGTCTGCTAGTTGGAGTTGTGTATAAGCATTTTTTCTTGCCTTCAATCTTTCAGGTGCTACCACTCTGTATATTTGCAGTAAAATGTATCACTTTGTCATATGTGATCTGTCATGGTTGTTTTTAAAAATCAAAAGATTAGGAGAATTCAAATCTGACCCCAGAAGGTTTGCAGTAATACCAAGTACCTACGGGTTTTGAGAGAAAAAAAAAACATTTTATTTTTTAAAATTCAAAATACCCCATCTTTTGATTTTTTTTTCCTTCCCCTGAAGCCTTGACATCTTTGTTGAGTGCATTTTCTATTGTTTGAAAAATACTAAATGCACTTTCTAATGTATGAATAATTCTAAATGTGCAAAATCTTTGTACAAACTATTTCATATAAATTGAAGTGGCATATTTGTATTAATCCACATGATTTATTTTAGTTTATCTCAATAATTTTTTAGTTTTATTCAACTTGTATACCACAATAGTTTAATACTTGCATGCCACATTAGTTTGTACGAAAAAATTTATATAAAGAGTTTATACGTCTAGCATTACTCTGGTTCATGCCCCCTAGAAGTAAAGGATTCTACAACTGGTTTTGTTGTTCCCAAAGAATTCTAACTTTATAGATAAGCTGTAAAACGACAAATTAGCTTATAATTTTATAGATAAGCAGTAAATCCACAAGTTAGCTTAGAACGGGCAGACCTCGCAGTTGAAGAACTCACAAATCTGAAGTGATTTCTAAGAACAAGTTGATATTAAGAATGAGGATGCATCGATCACAAGCGATGAGCATAAACTTCTTGACAGGCTTCAATTTAACAAGATTTTTAACTGTAGACATAGTTTTAGAAAGTTGAACGACTTTACAGTTTACAAGGTCTAACCTGATGGTTTTACATTACACAAGTTGCAGAAAGTTCAAGATTACAAGGTCTAATTTGATGGTTTTACATATCAACTTTCCAATTCTGTGATGCTAAAATATTTCTAAGAGGCCGGTAAAAGACATCAAACTTCAGCTCTCAAAGACTTGTCATCAAGACTGGAATATTCATGTCAAGTAATCCAGACCAGCAGGCTTGGTGAAATGGATGACTTATCTCTAATATAATTGCCAGTTGTTTGAATCTCTGTTTCACAACTTGGATGGAAGTGCCAACATGCGTTTGTTGTAAACTGCAGCTGCCTGCACACCTAAGCACCTGAAAAGAAACTTGGTAAGCAGTATTCAATAAAAATTGGCAAGCAAGAACAAAATGAAAATATTTTGATAACGACGAAAGCTACTGATTTACCATTTTATTTTATTTTAACTTTTTTTTTGGGAAGATGCCAATGAATTTCCTTTAAACCATATGTAAAACAATTCTATCAAATAAATTCTAAAGGGCATGTAAATGCCCCATGAATCCAAGTAGTTCCAAAAATTTACCAAAATTTTAGACCAGAAAGTAGAATTTCCACAATTCTGACCATAAAAAAGTCCCTCACTCAACTCAACTCAACTAAGTGAGTCCAAGGTAGTTGGTGTTGGTTTCATGAATCATTTTCCCCCATGCCACTGACAAAGGCCATATTCTATGTAGAAGTTCTTTTAATTCCTCCTATTATATTATTTTTCTTGTCGATAAAATTTCTTCTGCTATTATGTTCAATAGTGCAAGAAACATCATGAAAAAATAACCAAGATTACCTTCAAATAGCGATTTGAACTCTGCCATTAAATTCTGACCAATCTGCAACTCTGTGGCTCTTTGTAGCTATTTGTAGCAGAAAATATCAATATATCAAAAAGTGAAATCATTTAAAATGCTATCATATGGAAGATTACAGTTAAAAAGTATTGTTAGTCTTAGGAATTGTAGGCCAAGGAAGATCCACAGCTTTAAGTCCCAATACATTCTATCTAATACAACTCTCTAGTAAAATGGGAAGTGATAACACGTGAAATTGTTTTTGAAATTCAGTATTGAAGTACTAACGGAAACAGTTTCCTCTAGGGAACTCCAAATGCTAACCTATGGTGCTATATTGAGGTATGTACCAAGTCAAATCACTACTTTGAGAAAAGTTTAATTGATGCAAGTTTTCCTATTCCCTTTGCTATATAGAAGATCACATCATGCTATAGCTCATAAGTCTAGAGTTCAACCCAACTTCATTTATAATTTGCATAGTGACGATTCAAACTTGTCTCTTTTTCCTTACTGTCTTTTCCTTTGTGAATACTCCGCTTTCATAATGAGTGTCTTCATTCATTTTATCTCAATTATTAAGGAAAATTGATTTTTGCAAGTATATCTAACACTTTCCAACAGCACAATAAGAAAGAGCATTCACCACACCTACAACGTGAATTGAGGGCATATAAAACTTCTCCATAAAACTCCCGTAAATTTTTTACAACCTATTGATTCCATTATTTCAAATTATAACTGAGTTTGATCCAAATTTTCGATAAAGGAACGGTGTATTTTCTTCTTTCGACGATGTATTGACACCAAAAAGACGTCATAATGTCAAAGTTAGGGGGAAAAAAAGAGTTAAAATCAAACTCTAAGGCAAACCAAGAACCTATACTACATGGAACCCGTCCATTATTGTACCCACTATTTCAATTTGAATAACTCACCATTAAGGTTTGCATCAATCTACACCAGCAATCATGCACCACGAGTCATTTCTGTCAATTGCCAATGAAGAGCCTCATCTCTCTTCTTTAATCACAACTTTACTTTTACTTTTCTTTAGTGCATTTCTTCTTTTGGCTTGAATTTGACGGATGTATTCTGCCACTATCACATGGAACTTTGGAGCAAGCTTACTTGAAGAAGAAACATTAAGCCCTGCTTTCTTCAAAGCTCTAGTAACATGTTTCAGAGCCTTTTGAAAATGGACCGAGCAGAGAGATGGAGTAACGGATCTCAAAATTGGTTTTCCACATGTTATGGGTCCTGCCAGAGCACTACATGCACAAACAAAGAGAAAAATATCAATTGAGCTAAAATTTAAGAGCTTGCGAATTGAAGCGCAAATATGAGAAACATGTGAAAGCACATAATACAATAAAATTGGATTATGTGTACGCATATCAGAAGCTTGATATTCTCAGCATTGCCACAACCACAGAATCTGAAAAAAATGTCTCGTAGATTTTTCTCGATATAATTTTTCTATCTACCCCTTTATGAGTATGTTAACTATATAAACCTCAGGTTTCCTAAATGATAAATCACAGTTGCAAGCATTTTCTGGGTATATTATTTTACATCAAGGTTCTTTCAACTCTTTCCTAATTCATAATTTACATTATATACATAGTGTATGTGATAATTAGTGTTCTCTATCACACTTAAAAATCCAAATAGCTACATAAGCTATTTGAATACTTCCCTATCTAGTCATCAGATACGAATTACAAGTAGTGCTTTACCATAAATCACCCACTTGAAAATTTTCTCAAGGGTCTCAGTATTGGCAAACAAAGAAAAGTTCCATCAGAAAAATCAAAAGTTCCAAATACACATAATAACAAAATCAGTCATATTCAATAAACTATCAACCATCCCCGCCACCCTAAAGAAAAATTAAATAAATAAATAAAGCATAACGAAGAAAAAGAGAATCACCTCTTGATGACATAATCACAAGGCTTGTAAAGCTTCTGCTTGGAATCAGAGAGAATATGAAGATGACAAAAGCTGGTCAAAGCTATATAGCCTTCAACTTACAACCAACAAACAAGCACCTTTGATTATTACAATTATTCTTATCACTAACATTCTCACCGCTGCCTTCACCATTATTATCACCAATGTCTCTCTCCACGCCATTTTCTTTTAATTGCTGTTGGTCTTTAAATGGGCTGACCCCGTACTTCCAGTAGTAGTCTCTGGACTGAACCTTGAGGTCCTCCATTAAAGCCCAGTAGAAGTCCTTGTAGCATTTGGAGAGGTGCCTGAGGTGGCGGGAACGGCGGAGGAGGAGCTGAGGGTGCGTGAGGTGGGAGGCACGTGAGAGAGGTTGAACTTGTAGAGGGCAGAGAGTGAGGTTGAGGTTGGAGGTGGTTGAATGAGAGTTGGTGTTTTGATTTGGGATTGAGGGAATTTTGGCTGGTTTTGAAGAGGAAGGGTGCTGCTGCTGCTGCTTTGAAGCTGATGCAGACATTGTGAATTGTGATAACACAACTAAACTACTTGCTCACTTTCCTTTTTTATTAGCTGCTTGCTGCTCTTCTTCTCAGCTTTTTCTATCAAATTCACACTAAATAAGGGTTTTGAATACCGTGTTTTTAATATATAAATGCGTGTAGTTAATAGGATTTATTGTGTAATCTTTCAATGATGTACTTGCTCCAGCCTGCCATGATCCTTCATCCGACTTGTTTCTTGTATCAAGTTTGTTAGCATTTAGAAGTTGTCTGACTTTGCAATATTACTTTAATCAATTGCATCTTTCTTTGCTCATTTATTTAATCTTCTTGTCTTTCCTTGACTCACGAAACTTTGAATTAAATTAGGGATATTATTTTAAATATTTTGAAGTATGATTTAATTTTAGTAATATTTAAGAGTTCGAAAATTTATCAATAATGTTTTGTTGTTAAAAAATATTTTGTCAAATTTACCAGATTCTATACCAGAATATATGAAAATTGAAATAACTCAATTACACCTAACAATAACATTAACTTGACAATCATATCTAATAACTTTTTTTTTTCTTTTTTTAAATTTTTTTAAAAACCATTAATATTAATAATCATCATAATCATTGTTTTTATTGTTGTTGTTATTGTAAGAGGAAGCTTCTCCTTCTCAAGCTCGGTCTCTTCTATCTCCCCCTTCACCACCAAACCATAATCCTAATCTTAACCCTAACCCTAGCCCCTTATTTCCATCTTTATTTCCTATACTAATCATCTAATATAATCCCCTAACCCACCAAATCAAACTTCGAACCTGTCTCTACACCTCCTCCGAAGCCAAACTCGACCCAACCCATTTCACAGCTCCCAAAACCCACCAGATTTGCTCTTATTCGTTCAAAATCAAATCCATCAACTCAAGATCATAACCATAAATACCCTAAAACTATTAACAAAAATGGTAGCCGAATAAACCAACAGTAGCAACATGACTTCATTAATCAAAACAGTGGTCGTTTTGGTCCAAGAAAACCACTCCTTCGACCACATGCTCGCTTGGTTCAAGTCCCTTAACGCCGGGATCGATGGCATCACCGACTCTGAATCCAACCCTCTCTCCACTTCCAACTCAAACTCTGCTCGCTTACCTTTCACCAACATCACCACTTATATCAACTAAAATCCTAGACACTCATTCCAGGCCATGCAAGTTTATGGCAATCCATGGGACTATAACATCCCTGACCTCAACCGCAAAACGAGTCCTACAATGGAGGGTTTTGTCTAGAATGCTGAGAGCATATAAAAAGGGAATCATGGGAGTATTTAGTTGTTGAACCAATGTGTTTATGGATGAGATCGTTGATAGTGAAGGCGAGGACTAGTTTTGAATCGGTGATTTGCTTGACAATTAGGGATGTTAAGTGAATTTTTGGTGGTGATAATAACACCAAGAGACATGACGACTAGTTAGACAATAGGAAAGAAATTGAATTAGGAGGCAGGATGAGGATGACATGACTTTTTTGGGCCGTGCATGTGTGGGAGTGAGAGAGAGAGAGAGAGAGAGACAGGGGGAGGGATCTAGGTCGTACATGTGGGGTCTCAAGTGCATTTTTTTAAGACGTGAAGTAAAAGCAAAATAAATAAATAAATAAATTATCAACCAATAATTGAAGTTAAACATAAAATTAAAATGATTTTATTATTATTATTTTTTTGGTTAACTTTGACAGAATATTATTAACAGTCTAAATATTATTATCAATTTATCAAATTTTATAGGTATTGTTAAATATTATACCCTACCTTGAAAGTATTCAAGACAAATTCTATTATTATGCCAACTTATTATTCCATGTGACATTATTCTTTTATGTGACGTGATTCTTAAGATAAACAATTAAATCAATAAAGTGAACATTGCTAGTGAGCGCAATTTTCCAAGAAGAATCTGTTAATATATTTTGAATAGAAAAGATGTGAAATTTGTAATCAAACTACATACCTAAAGAGAAAGATAAACGTAAGCAAAAATCAGGAGAGCAAGAGAGATGGCGAATAAAATGGATATCAATGTCTTTCCTTTGACATTCTATAGGCTTATGAGGGTGTACTTGCTCCATGCAGTGGCGACTCTTACTTGGATAAATGTTATGATTACAGTTTTTACGAGTCTCTTGTCTACTGCCAAACTTGCGACCACGAACCCTTTTGGTAGTTTCTATATTTGTCGTTTGTGTTATCCCAACTCTGCCCTCATCCAAAAATCATTTCTCAAATTACCCCAACAGATCCGAGAAGGTTTTCATTCAACTTTTCTATATTTCTAGTGCGACCACTGTAGTTTCCAAAATATTTATTTTAGATGCGTTGCAATACTCCTCAATTATCATAAAGGTCAAGAATATTAGACATATAATGTCATTTTATACTTATAAAGCATGTGAAAGAATATTATATTTAATTAATAAAAATTTATTTATACATATAATTTAGCATATATTGATGAGCTAATATTTATAATGTATATGATTTATATATTAGGCATATGATACTAATTCAAAAGGTATGGATTACAATTTTTATATAAATTAAATTTAGTTCACATGCCATAATAAAAAAAGTATTTTATTATGTAAAGTTATAGTTTTTTTATTTTTTATAATGGATAATTTACCTTAATCATCAAAATAAAAATTGCAAGTAGAAAAACTAATGTATATGTTACATTGAATGAGAGAATTGTGAATTTCAATCAGATTAACTAAATGTCATTGATCTTAATTCGTAAAATTTTTAATAAGCTTAATTATTTTTAATCCTGAGCAAGTAATGAGATCCATACAAATGGTCATATAATTTTATAGGTCGTAGGAACATATATTTACAAGAAGGAATCTAATAAATAATATGCACCTAAGTGATTTGCAGTACTTGATCATTTTAATCAGTGGCCACAGTTTATTTAATAAATTATTTATTTTGTAAATTTATTTACAAATATAGACATATTAAAAATGATCATTAGAGCATTTAGTAACGTATGGACAAATAAGTAATTAAAGAGGCAACACATTTTTTTTTAATAATTTAGCTTTAATTATAGATATTAGTTAGAGGGTCGATTAAATGGTATTATTGATCTAAAGATCAAGCCTAATTTAATAAAAAAAATGGTTTTAATTAAATAACTTTTATTTATTAATATAGGTTACTAGAGTACAACTTCTGACTTTTAGTAGAATAGTTTATGGTTAATTTAAAAGAATTTGTGAGTCAAAGATGATTAGAACTGGACCTTTTAAGTTAGAACTAGAAAGCCCATAGGTCTTACATTCCCTCTACTAGCTCAAATCCTAATCAAAGTCTAAATACTCAAAGGAGATTCATATATATACGAGAGGCAAGGAGTAGCAAATAAGAATAATCATAACAATAATTATTGACCGAAAAATGGTTCTTTGGGCCAATGAGCTTTGAATTTATTTGTTAGTTGGAATCAACACTTAGGCCTCATCTTAGTTGGGCTTGTTTGCAAGAGCCTAAGTCTTCTCTTCTTTGGTGGCTACGACAGGACCTGCAAATCACAAGCAAAACTTATCGTGATGGTCTCACCGGGGTGGGTTTAGGTGAAGACTCTCTGATGTTTAAGTTAGAATGGATCTTTTTGGTGGGAGTTTGATAAGAAAGGAAGTAAAAACGTGTCCAGAATGAAGGGAAAACCTTTTTTATATGTTAATACTTCTGTTATTTAAGCATCATCCATTGCTTCTGTGTCTTTCTCTTATTTTTATAGTATTGATCTTCGGAGGACCTTTTGGATATTCTGCTTCTGCTGTGCTTCTATCATACGCTAAATATTCTTCTATGGATCTTTTTCTGGTATGCTTCTAACTCTGTTTCTGCTATATTCCTGTCACATATTAAATATCCTTTTGCAGATTTTCCTCTGGCATGCTTCTGTCTCAGCTTCTGCTATACTTCTGTTATACGTTAAGCATATTTTGGGAATATTCTTTATACCTGTCTTTGCTAGTGGAGTTGGTTAAGTGTGAGGTTTCTTGATCTGCTTGGATCAATTTTTTGGTAGTTTTCCCTGTTTGGCTCGGCAATGGTTAGAGTTATCTCCAAAGAATTGGTTCTCTGATGACTTTCTGACTGTACTTGGTCGGCCTGTTCAGCATAGAGCTGACCTAGTGTCTGTCGTGACTTAGTTTCTTTGTTGATTCTATAAGTGCTGAGATGAACTGATCTAGTTAATATGTAAAAGGGTGATCTTGGTCGTATTCTGGCTTGTTTCATTGAGCAGATGCTTCGGATTGTCAATCAGATCCTTCAAATCTGAGCAAGTTCTGCACTGTCTAGCCCTGTAAGACCTTGCCCTAGTGGCTATCACCATGGGCTTATCTTTAGAGTGGACTGTTGATTGATGCTATACTAGTTAAGTGTAAGTGTACGCTATTGTAACAAGTAATATAGGATTTTAAGTCTAGATATCGATCTCACAGGGACTATGTAATCTAATTCTATAAATCAAGTACTAAAATTGTATCTACTTAACTTTTATTCAGAAAATGACAATTTAAATTTAATTACTAATCTAACTCTATCAATTAAACTAAACAAAAATAAAAGGTATAATTCGCAAATAAAGATAATCAAAGGTTTTGACTTGTCCCCTAATATTTCATTGGATTTATTAACCTCTTAGTTAATCTCTTAATACCAATTGTTGGCTTAGACACTAATCTCATCACAAGCTTTTATTGATGGTCAAGTGACTATATTACACATTCTAACAATTACCTATATGTTTATGGTAATCAAATCAGAATGTAATTCATTAAGATCAAGTCTAAATTATACCATACATGTCATTTATGTATATATCTATCCTAGATGGAACTCATAGTTGTTACCTTATAATCATGCATCAAACTATCATAGGCTAAACACACGAATTCCTCCGTCGAGTTCATCATGGTTCCTTAATCATTTAAAATATTGATCAGGTATAATGAAAACATTAAACACAAGATAGAATGAATTAATAGAATGTATCAAGTTCATAAACTAAAAATTAATACAATCCAAATATATACTAGGTTCACATAGTCTAACCCTAGATGAACAATTTACCCCATCACAAAACCAAAAGTATCTAACCAATTCATAAAGATTAACAAGAATAAGAATATAATGATAAAAAAATAGTAGAAAAACTAATCAAAGTGACTTCTTGATATGTTTCTCGCTCAGTCTTGACTTGAAACTTGAATCTTGATCTTGGTTCTTCAATTTTTGGCTTTAAAATTTGATTTTGTGTTTTAATTCTTTCTCTAAGTTTTTGCCTTTTTGTTTTCTCTCTCCCCCCTAATTAGGGTTTTTGGCATTCTATTTATAGGTTTATATTTTCAAATTAGGGTTAAACATTAAATACAAGTCAAAGTAGGATTACTGTTCATATAATACTGTTCACAGCTACTGTTCTCGTGTCGCGACGCTGAATTCTGGGCGTTGCGGCCTGTAAACATTGTTTCGGACACCGTGACGCTCATTTCTAGCCGCTGTGCACTGTAGCAGATCACTGCAGCTCGTTATTGTAGCAATTTGATATTTTTGGCTTATTTTCATTAGAGTCTCGACCCTATTTACTCCATTGACTCCAAACCTACAAAAATAATAATAAAATATATCAAAAGCCAAATAGTATTAATTTTATGAAAAAAAATATTAAGTTTAGATGATAAAAATATTAGACTTAATTAATTCCTATCAACTGTTCCACAAGAAAACATCTGACTGAGACTTTGGGGGCCGACTTCTTTTAGGCCTAAGGGCTTATTGGCCTAAAGGTGATTTTATTAGGGGAACAAGGGTTTATCAGTTTCTAGTTTTGATTTATTCAAACTAAAAACTCTAATTCGGTCTTGGCTAATTCTGATCATCCTGCTAATCTCTGCTTGTTTGCTTTATTTCCTTTTTGTGTTGGTTCCTCCTTTGTCCGAGCTGGTCCGAGCTAGTTTCTAGGCGGTGCCATGCTGTCAAGTGATTGGCTGTTCGCAAAGTTTAGGTATGTCAGAGCTGCTCGACTCAGCATGATGATGTCATGGCTGCTCAAAGGGTTATTTCATATAATAATGGCTTATCCCATGACCCTTTTAAAATAATAATGACGAGTCTTTTCAAGCATCATCTTTGGCCCATGTGAGAAGCTTCTCAAATAAGGAATTCACTGCTAGCCGCTGATCTACTTTCAATCATGTGGCTAAGAGTAGTTGAGACCCAAAGGTTGTGTCTTTTTTGCTTTTTGAGTGGTATTCGATCATGTGGCTCGGAGGGTTATTGCCATATAATGATGTCTTATCCCATAACTCTTTTTAAATAATAATGACGAGTCTTTTCAAGTATCATCCTTAGCCGATGTGAGAAGCTTCTCGATTAAGAAATTCGTTGCTAGCTACTGATTTATTTTTGATCGTGTGGCTAAGAGTAGCTGAGATCCAAAGGTTGCGTCTTTTTTACTATCCAAGTGGCGTTTGGTTGGTCGAGATAATCTGGGCTGTTGATTTGCTAGATTCGATGGTCTGGATCACTGTTCTTCAAAGAGACGTGCATTTAATGAGCCTGGAAACTTGAGGCGTCACTCAATTTTCCAATAGGTGTCTATTTGGTTCTCTATTAATCATATCCATCCATTTGATCTTGATGGTCTTGATTGCTCCACTGTTGTATATAAATAGTTCACCTTCTTCTTCACTTGTCTTTTTATTTTACATTTTTTCTTCATTGTTGTCATACTGGTTCTCTAGCGCGAAGACTTCTTCTCTATTTGTGGTGTCTTTATTGCTATTGTGATTTTTGATTTCTGCGCTTCTTCTTGGTAAGTTCTTCCTTCTAATTTTATTTTTCTATATTCTTTATTTTCTTTGGTATGTTTGCATCCATGGGCTTTTGCTACTTGATTTGGCTTCTGTCTTTTTGGTAGTTTTTGTAGTTCTTTACGCCATTTTTTGGGTTTTTGTTACTGCCTTCTTATTTTAGTTACTTTTGTATTTTCTTTTGATGTTTATTGTCTGTTTCTCTTTGTTTGCCATTTTCTGGGTGTAGTTATCTGTAGCCTTTAGGTAATACCTCAATGTTCTAATGTTGTGTAGAGATAGCTTAGGTTTTCTTGCCATAAACATGACTAAGAAAGAGGAAATGACCCTAGAGGTCCCATTGGTTAGAAGGGGTAATGGGGCAAGGAGTAGTGGAGGGGCGTCCACCTTAATAGGTGATGTGCCCTATTCCTCAAGAGTGACCATTACTGAGGCTAAGCCTGTCTTAAGCATTAGAGATGGGGAAGCTAATGATCTAGAGGAGGGGCTGGTAATGTGGTAGGGTTTGAACTGGATACTAGATACCGTACGTCCTGTTTGAACAAGGTTAACCTGAATCACATTAGGCACACCTATGACATCCTTGAGTTGGTCACCCTTAAGCTACCCACCGAGAAGGATTATCTGAGTAGCCATATCAATGGTGAGGTGGCGATCCATGTAGAGTTTTTAAGGCTGAGCCTCGAGCTTCTTATGCAGTGCTACTTCGCCGAGATGCTAGCTCGCCTAGGCATAGCTTCCTTCTAGCTAAGACCCAACTCTTAGAGAGTCTTAATTGGTCTATATGTTCTTTGGGCAAGGATAGGGCAATCCCCCACCCCTCATTTTTAGGAATAATGCTACATGTACCACTTCAAAAGTAATACTAGAAGCCAAAGGGGTTTCTACTACCTCTATTTTCATGGCCTCCAAACCCAGTCTCTGGTCAACCTACCTCCGTGAAAGACTAGAAGAGGGAGTAGTTCTTTGCTGGATGAGAGTGAGGTCAGAGGGTCTGCAAGAGAAATAGGGGAGAGTGGGTCGTCCTTACTGATTTTTCTGTAAATGTAGGTCCTTGTCATTTTGTACTTAAGAAATCTTTTTGTTACCTTGTTCTATTCTACTAACATTTCTAACTTTTTTGTAGTGACCTGAGCTACTGACGTTGAGGTATCCAAGCAAGCACTCAATCTAATAATCGCCACACATCAACATATCTGCCCTATTCAAGAGTTACTGTTAGTAGCTAACCTAGTTAGATCGGGCCTTATTACTTCCATGCCGTCCCTGCCCCGTATTTGAAGAAAGTTCTTATTTTCCTTTGCCTTGAACCAATCTTCTTTCAGTACTTCTTAACCTTACATTGTATGCAATATGTAGGGATGTTTGAATAAAGTGGCAGTGAAAGAAGAAAATAGAATCGAACAGAGGGCTCCTCTGCTATAGGCGGTTAGGGTTCCCTGAACCCTGACAATGTTATAGGGATCTTGTTCAGCTTTGACTCAAGAAGAAGCTGAGCGAGGTTGCCGTCTTGTGAGAGGGGGTCGTCTGGTCAAGCTACTAATAAGCGAGTCTTCAAAGAAAAACCTACGAGTCAACCTGGTTGAGTGGGGGGACAGGTTCAAAGAGGCTCTCCAAGGAGAGGGTCGGCTTCTACTCAGGCTCTCCCTCGAGTGCAGGATCACCTCGCATCCCAAACTCAAGGTAAGGGGTGGGGCTCGCGTGCTCGGCTCTCAATACAAACATCGTCAACCGGCCGAGCAGTGGGGGAGTCTAGCTCCAAAATGTGGGAGGAGTCGTTATTCAACGAAGAATCTCATATTCGCATGTCCACTTTCGTGTTGGTCTTGGAAGCAAAGGAGAACTTAGGCTTTCTACTCCCTGTGATGTGGGAGATGGAGAGGTACTTGACCTTAGGCTGGTTAGGTCAGGTATCTTCCCTGGACCCCATCACGAGGTTCAATGCTAATATTGGGTTTGCTCTTAACATAAGTCCATTATTTCTTGTCTTTTCTTGGCCTGTTTATCTGTTTATACCTATGTCTGATCTGAATTTTTTTTATATCTTTTATGCAGTCTATTTTTCTTCTTTATCGGTTCTAGGCTGAGATGCTTGACATGGCAACCCAAGCCTAAAGGGTTGAGGATAATCTTGCTCGGTCTAGAGCTGAGACCCAGCAAGCAAAGAGAATTGCCGAGAAAGAAAGGAGAATGACAGATGAGGAGGAAGGCCAAGCTGAAGGAGATGATGATCGCTCGTGCTGAAGAGGAGAGCAAGCTATTAGAGCTTGAGCACAAAAAACGCTGGTCGAGCAGAAGATGACAAATTCTTTGGCCTGACGAGGAGTCATATCACTGAGTTGACAAGCCACAACAAAGAGCTTGATGCACAGGTCTCGACGGCTTTGTAGGAGAGGGAGCTGATTGAACAAAACAAGAATTCCTAGGCAGCTCAACTTGAGTAGTAGAGAATGACTAGTCCGTTGGTCATGATGAAAGCTTCCGCCGAGGGGCAACAGAAAGGTTCTTGAGGTCGATCAACCTCTTCGATGAGTACTACCCAAAAATTGACCTTCAGTAGTTATGAAGCTTTACTATTAGAGGTTCATACCATGAAAGAGAGACCATTGGTACCCAGTATGCTAAAGAGGCATCGGTTCCTTCTGGTACAGGTGCTGATGCTGAAGATGCTGCTTTGGTCAAAACAACTACTGTTGTTGCTGGTGGCGTTGTAGTTGTTAGTACCATCGAAGCCGTTCCTCCTACCGACCAATGCCATATTACTAGCATTGCCGCTGCTCAGTCCTTGGGGCTAACTGAAGCTTTAATCGATCTTTCTGCCCCAGCCAACCCTCCGGTTGAATCCAATCCTGAGGCGATACCTATTGTAAACCTAGAGGTGTCTGACGCGACCTTAGCTGCATAAGCCAACGAGCTTTTCTTCCATCTTTTCTTCTTTCTCCTCCACTTGCTTTTCTTTCTTTTCCACCTTCTCCTCTTTATCCTTTTTGTTAATTTTAGAATATTTATAATGTCTGAAATTTCTTGTAATAGAACTTCTTATAATATTTTTTGTTAATGAATGCAAGTACATTTTATTCTTCCCGTTCTTGCGTAGAGCTGTTCTTCTCATAACTATTTGCAGCGAACCTGTTCTCTTATATGAGTAAAAGCAATATAACATAACCAAACGACTTATAATATTTAATCTGTGATGTTAGTATAACTGAACTCCTCATAAAAATTGTAATAAAAGTATTAGCGTAGTCAAACTAACCACGATAATAATAAAATTTATTACAAGAAAATGCTAACTGTATTGCTGAACAGCTTGCAATGATCAAGTATTGGCAATGGTTCATAACTTTGTGAGCTTTCATTGTAAAACGAGGAGTTCCACCATGGCTATAAGGCATCAAGCCTGATCGTTCGAAAGTTAATGATAAATATACGAACTTGATTTCCCCACTATAAATTAAAATAAAAACTTGCTCGATGTACCATATAATAACTAGATCGGTGTAGGGATGAAATATATATCCAAGTCTTTAGGGGAGTTAAGTCTGATGACAATTGGTTTATCGTGGAAATACGATAGCAATGAAAACTAAGATAATAGCCGGCCTTGTTGGGTGTTTATCATAGAGTGTGTGATTATACGAGTGTATGCGTAATTTCAAAAATTACCATATGCGCAGCGGAAGCATATACAAAATACACCTATTTTAACAATTTCAACATATATCACATATATGCATAAGTATAACAATTATACAATAATAAATGATGAACAATATGGTATTATAATATAATGTAAAATACTTACCTAATGAAGGTAGCTTTACAAATTCTTCAAGTATTTCACCAATCCATGTGAAGAGCTCACCTTGAAGTATATGTTGAACAATTCTAGTCTATAACATTTGGTGGGATTATGGAGCTAGAATGGTAGTTAGAATTTTTCAGCAACTTGTATTCAACTTCTTTGAATACATATTCTTGTTTCATAAACATTAATGTGGTTTGGCCATTCATGGAAGGAGAAGAAGATGATCTTTATTTTGTTCTTGTTGGTAACACTTTACAAACACAACAATAATAAATTCTCTTTGTCATTGCTAAGTTATCCAAGTGTGTAAAATTAATCAAACCAGAAAAATTTTCACACTTATCATTCAACTCCTTGAAAGAAAAACAAGACAAAGTATTTCTCTCTCCCTCATCTTCTCTTGGCCGAGACCTTCACCTTGTAAGAATTCATTCAATTCATTCAATTCTTGTTTTCTCAATTGATGGCCAAGCAAAATGAAGTGCTTTCCTCACCATCATTTTAGTTGGTCTCCCACTCAATATTATTAACAATATGCCTAGGTCCCTCCACTTCCTTAATGCTTAAAAGAATAACAATAAATGAAGAAGTGTTCCCTCCATTAGCCAAAACATGGCCGGCCACTTCAATGAATGAAAATGAATCAAATTCATTTAATGGCTTATTATAATACATGTAATATAAAGAAATCTTCCACCATTCATAATGGCGAAATATTAAACTTATTTAAATAACATTAATACAATAAACTATATAATAATGTTTAGTGCATTAAAAGTATATAATAAATAAATCAAAAACTATTTTTGATTATTTAATTAATATAATAAAATAAATCAAAAACTATTTTGTATTATTTTATTAATATATCATGAAACAAAATGAAGGGCTTAGATCTTGCCATTTGTCATCATCCTATTGGTTAACAACTTTTGTTAACTAATTATTACTACCAAGGTTAAATGGTAAAATGGTAAAATTAAATCATGGAACAAATTTTGTCATTTGTCAATATTCTATTAATTAACAATCCTTGTTAATTAATTAAGTGATGTACTTAACAATTAAGTCTTGACAAATGTACAATCCGAGGGATCCCTAAACAATCGTTCTCTTTTGCTGAAATTTATTGGATCAAACTATTCAATCTAATCCGCTACCCCAGTGCACAACGAGTATACTTCATATTGTGAGACTTTCTAGGTCTAAACCTAATTTGTCATATAGAGCTCCTCCATACGTCCGTGAACAATGTCCCACACACACGTTACGGATATTACAAATTAGCATGTTAGACCATACAAGTTGAGGTTATTACATATTCGTATAATCCTTCCATCATTTATATCCTTGAAGAGCAGAGATATAGATCATCACCGTCAAATCTCTATTTGCTCAACCATGAACTTATCTCCAGATTTATATTTCATTAAACAATATCCACAAACACTTTTGTGATATTGTTTATTCCTCCGGAATATCTTTTCCGAGGTTTATGCTTGCGGCCACAAGACTTTCTGAAATATAATCTCGAAGCATTAGGATATACAACCCACTCATATGAGCTGATGGATCCCATATCTATGCACACCGAACTCCATGAGCATCGGACCATACCCAGCGACACCCAGCGGTCAGACCATGAAAGGTTTCTGACATGTGTGGAACCAAAGCATGGTGGATCACTCACAAGCCCACCGTGGCGCTCAGGTCAAAGGACCACAAATACTACTCAACTCGGAAGACCCTCCATTGACGGCTTTATGAGATGTCTATTGGATGTCTTCGTGAGTCTGTTCAATATCCAGTCCTTACTGAATACCTGTATCTCTATACGAGCTTCCTACTAAGCTCATGGTTTGCTAAGACTAACCATCTGGACCATCCAGATATAGACATACACTAATCTATATTAATGGGTTCCACCGATAGACATACACTAAGACTAACCATCTGGACCAATTAGATCAGGAACATTATGTTTGAGAACATACTACCATAATGACATTTCTTAGCACCATCTGCAACTTATTACAGCTATATCATTACTAATATATTCTCAGGTCATTGTCCCATTTCAGACAAGGTTCTAACTCATTAGATTTTGCTAACTCTTAGTATCACTAACTCTTAGTGTTTATAACTATTAGCGTTGCTAACTCTTAGCTCTGGTCTAAACTCTTTTAGACCAAATCCGAACTCCTTCAGATCATACAATGTCTAAAACGTTACAAGCATCTTACCATTTAATAAAAATAATATTAACGATTTTATTAGAAATAATAATTGTATAAATACAATCACTATATATTTATACATTATGGGATGGCACGTAAGCACAAATCCCAACAGGCCTATCATTATGACAAAAATTATCCCCCAAAGACTTAGGAGTGGTGTTTATAAAAAATAATGCCTCGCTAGGCGGAGGTACGACTGAGCAGTTGTTAATCAATAGGGTAGCACAGTATAGTAGTTAACCTAGCGTGATGACGCTGAAAGGGCGATTTGCAGCCACTTGGGAGACCATTAAAAAAATGTTGGCTGGCTCGGGGTAATAAAATCAACTGAACGACTTACAGCTACTTTGAGAGACCGACTTGGCCTACAATGCTGAATAGCATGCCATGGGTGCTGTGAAAATTCCATAATGATACCCTGGAAAGGCCATGGTCAAACCCTCTTCAATAGGCACCATGGAAAGGCCACGGTGATGCTATGGAGATGCTAAAGCCCTCGCCCTGCCAAGTTGTCTTAATCATCATCGGGTCAAACTAGTAGTGGCGATATGCCTCATAGGCGTCGAACCATGTATGGTGAAATGCCCTATGGGTGTCGAACCGATCATGGTGAAATACTCAGTGAGCGTTGAACCAATAATAGTGAAGTACTTTGTGAGCGTTGAACCGGTGACGATGAAGTGCTCTATGAGAGTCGAACCAGTATGGTGAAGTGCTCCGTGAGCATTGACCCGATCATGATAAAGTGCTCCGTGAGCGTCGAATTGGTTACGATGAAATGATATGACACAACGATGTAATGACAAAGATGACAACGTGATGTGATGATGATGATGAAATAATGGGATGATAGGATGATGTGATATGAAGATTTAAGCTATCCAGAGTGTACCTTTAGAGGGCGTTGATTCACTTAGGTCGACTAAGGTAATTCTTCCAAAATAAGTCTCACTGGGCCTTTAGAGGGCATCAATTCGCTTAGGTTGGCCCGGGTAACTTTTTCGTAATAGTCCTCGCAGGGCCGCCTTATAAAATATTTGGATGAAATTCCAAAGGCTTTTTCCTTTACCCTGCCTGACTCACTTTAATTGCTTCGAGTCTTTAGTCGCCTTGCATGAACTCTGAAAGTGTTGTGCGAATTTCTCAGTTAGCTCATAGTAAAAGGTGACACTATGCTGCTTCAAGCCTCTATACTAGAGTAAAGCGGTATTTGGTTCTGCCTCAACCAGCAATTGATAGTAGGTTAGTAAACTGATTGACGCAGTAGTTGTGGTCAATGATTCATCTATAGATGGGTAGGTTCAGAAGTCAAAACCCGCTCGAAAGCTCTACGTCTCTCAGCTCATCCGTCAGTGGCGATCTCCTCTCCATCTCTGTCTTTTTCGTAGAGGGTTGCTCTTTCTTTTCCTTTTCTGCCAAAAATCTTTTCAGCTTTCCCTCTAAATCGCGGACTTTGTTCTCCAGATTTGATTCGCCCTGTTGGTGTTACTATTGTTTAGTAGATGGATCTCTCTTTGTCGCCTGCTCAGAATCTCCCATTTGCATCACCTCTCTCTCGAGGGGCGCTTGACTTGGCTTGGTTGCTCCAGCCAAATCTTGCAAGGTCCCTGACCTGTTCCCTTGGTATGTCTACTCCCGAATCTTCACCCGAGATTCTCTTTTGTTGCTGTTCCCTGTTTCCCTTCTCTTACTTTTAATTAACTCGGCCATGAGCTATCTCAACTTTTCCCTATCATCCCTCAAGGTTCTCAGCATTGCTTGGATCTTAGGTGGCGGTGAGCTTCTTATTTGATAAAAAGGCCTATTTTTATAGCCTTCATTCTTGTTTGGGTTTGGGCCTTGCCCTTCAATTGCGAGATTTCTACTAGTAGATGATTCTTTTGCCATAGCCACATATCATCTTTTTGGACAAAGCTTTTCATTATGCTTCCCATAGATGGCGACAAATATTGTTGACTGAAAAAAATGGTTATTCGGGCCAATGAGATTTGAATTTGTTTGTTAGCAGGAATCAACACTTGGGCCTCGTCTTGGTTGGGCTTATTTGTGGGAGCCTGGGTTTTCTCTTCTTCGGTAGCTATAGAAGAACCTATAAATTACAAGTAAGACTTAATATGATGGTCTCACTATGGTGGGTTCTGGTGAAGACTATCTGATACTTAAGTCAAAAATGGTCTTTTTGATGAGATTCTAGTAAGAAAGAAAGGGAATTTTTTTTTTGTATGTTAATACTTATGTTATTTTAGCATCATCCCTTACTTCTATGTCTTTATCTTCTTTTTAGAGTACTGATCTTTAGAGGTCATTCTAGGTATTCTACCTTTACTGTGCTTCGGTCATATGCTAAATATCCTTCTGCGAATATTCCTATAGTATGCTTCTGACTCTGTTTCTACTATACTCATGTTACACGTTAAATATCCTTCTGTAGATTTTCCTCTAGCATGCTTCTGACTCTGCTTCTGCTATACTTCTATCATACATCAAGCATATTCTGGGCATATTTCTCATGCCTCTCTTTGTCGGTGGAGTTTGTTAGGTTTGAGGTTTCTTAAGCTGCTTGGATTGGTTTTTTGGTAGTTTCTCATGTTCGGCTTGGTAGTGGTTAGAATTATCTCAAAAGAGCTGGTCCTCTAGTGACTCTCTGGCTATACCTGGTTGGTTTATTTGGCATAGAGTCAACCTGCTGTCTTTCTTGACTTATTCAAATACCCACGGATTCGCTGTTTGCTTACTGGCTTCATATAATTCAGAAAACACGAGTTTTCTTGAAGCCTCTTGTTCATATCTCTCATTAAAAGGTGCTATTCGATAATGTCTATTTAGCAGGTGCAATCAAATACCAAGGCCTAAAATAATGATCTTTCTTCTATCATTCACTCTCGGTCATTCCACACGCTGCTTAGCAGAGGTGTCAATTCGCTAAGGCGTAAAGAACCCGGAACGTGAAGTGCTCTTCGGTTAAAGCAAAGCCCAAAATGGTTGTGTCTAAGTTGTCAAATATTTTACTATATTTCTTCGATGATTCTGCAGGTACTGAGATGAATCGATCTAGTTAATGTGTAAAATGGTGGTCTTGCTCGTATCTTGGCTTTTCTCGCTCAGCAGATGCTTCAAATTATTGATCACGTCCTTCGAATCTGAGCAGGTTCTGCATTGTCTAGCATTGTAGGATTTAGCCATAGTAGCTATCACCATGGGCCTGTCTTTGGAGTAGGCTGTCCCATAGAAAAACATCTGGCTGAGTCCTTGGGGTCTGACTTCTTTTGGACTCGAGAGCTTTTGGGCTCAAAGGTGATTTTCTGGGGGGGGACAATAATAAATAATTCTTTTTACGTATTATTGAGTTGACAACAGCTATGCACCATCTGTGTCTGCGTTCTTGAAGGCACCCTTCTTTTTCAAGAGGATTTGCAGCATGTCAAGCCTTAGTAAGGTTCTTCGCTTTGCTCCTTTTTTCTTTTTTATTTTAATTTTTGGATTATTATATGATGATAAGAAATGGTATCGTTGCGTGGATACAAGACAGAAAGAATTAATCAAATTTGCCTAATGTAGAGGCAATCAAGAAAGCTGCATAAGTGAATATATAACCTATAGAGAAGTGGGCTAATCCAACTAATCTTGCTTGCACAATGGAAAGAACCACCAGTTTACGTGGAAAAAGAATTTGGTTACTATTTTTCTCTCATATTTGTGTATTAGTAAATTTAAAGATTAAGAAAAGATTCATATGCCCACTCGTATGAGTTTGAAGATTAATGATAGTAGAAAAGATTATTGCAGGTCAATTCATAATTTACCAAAGCGAGAAATTGATGTAATCTTTTATCTCTATATATGTAATAATAAATAAGAGAATTTGACTTCTGTTGCGTTTATTTTGTTAAACATATTTTTTTTTAACTAAATAATGGTATAAGGGCTGCCTTATTTCATATTACATGTATAATTTTTTTTTATGGCAGTAATTTTGTATTGTGGCACCAATTGCATATTTAATATATATTTGTTATTTTTATTAATTATGTGATTAATGATTATGCCCATAATAATTCATGATTAAATATTTGCTTGTATTGTGTTTTGAGAATACAAGAGGGGGTGATGAAATAATATCACAATTTTCCCTTTTGGTAAATTTTTTATAGATTTTTTGTAACAACCATGTATCTTCTTAATTTAATTATTTGAAATGTGGAAAAGGCATAAACTAAGTTTATGTTATATAAATATGTGGAGTTGTCCAACACATGTGTTAAAAAGAAAGCAAACAAAATAGAATCTAAGTAAGATGTTTGTCCATTTATTGGCTATTCTAAAACAACAAGAGAGAGTATTTTCTATAGTTCTCAAGATAAGAAAGTATTGGTTAGCACCAATGCAATCATTTTTTTAAAAGACTATATGAAAGGCTTCAAGCCTGTGAATAAGATAGTTCTTTATGAGTTATATGGGAACTCCAGTATTATACTTGAGAGAGTTAATGAGTTAATTCCCAATCTAGCTCATAATAACCAACCAGAGTCAAATGCAGAACAACAACCACCGATACTTTGTTATAGTGGGAGGATTATTAGACGTCAAACCAGGTATATGTTAATTAGAGAGTCTTTTTAGGTAATCTCTAATGAACATAAACTATATCCCACTAGTTATGATAAAGCAATGGTTGGTAAAGATACAAACCATTGGAATAAAGCTATGAAATTAGAGATGGATCCATGTATTCTAATAAAGTTTGGGAATTTGTAGAAAACATTGAAGGGATAAACCCTATAGGGTGTAAATGGGTCTACAAGAGAAAGAGAGGGGTAGACAGAAAGGTAGAAACCTTTAAAGTTAGACTTGTTACAAAATGGTACACTTAAAAAGAAGGTATTGATTATGAGGAGACCTTTTTGTTAGTAGCCATGCTTAAGTCTATCAGAATGTTCTTATCTATTATAGCAAATTTTAATTATGAGATTTGGCAAATGGATGTCAAGACTACCTTTCTCAATGACAATCTTGAAGAAAGTATCTATATGATATAATTAGATGATTTTATAGTTATAGGCCAATAACATATGGTTTGTAAATTTTAAAAATCTATCTATGGGCTTAAACAAGCATCTAAATGTTGGAACATCAGATTTAATCAAGTAATTAAATTGTTTGGTTTTAATCAAAATTCTGATAAACCTTGTGCTTACAAAAAGATTGATGGGCAGATGATGGTCTTTCTAGTCCTGTTTATAGATGATGTACTACTTATTGAGAATGTTGTGGGAGTATTATCATTAGATAAAATTTAGTTATCTAACCAATTTGATATGAAGGACTTAGGTAAAGCTAGTTACATTCTTAGGATTAAGCTATTGCGAGATCTTAAAAAATGATGTTAGCTTTATCTCAAGCTGTATATATAGATAAAATTCTAGCTAGGTTTAGTATACATGAATCCAAAAAGGGATCATTTCTTTTTAGACATGGGATTGATTATCCAAGAATTAGTGTCTTAAAACTCTTGAAGAGACAAATCATATGAAAGGAATTCTTTATGTATTAACAGTGAAAAATCTCATGTATGCAATGTTATGTACTAGACCAGACATTTGTTATGCAGTTGGAATAGTCAACAAATATCAAACTAATCCAGAACCAAAACACTGGACTGTAGTTAAGCATATATTGAAGTACATTCGGAGAATGAAAGATTATATACTTGTATATTATAGTGAGCATCTTATATCTATTAGGTATACAGATTCAAATTTTCAAGCAGATAAGGATGCCTGGAGATCTACCTTTGGATATGTGTTTACCTTAAGTGGTGGAGCTATAAATTGGGGGAGTGCAAAACAATCATGTATTGTAGACTTCACCATAGAAGTTGAATATATAATTGCATCTAAAGCTACAAAAGAGGCTAAATAGCTCCAGAAGTACCTTATGGAGCTTAAGGTGGTACCTAGTGCTTAGATGCATATTGCTTTTTATTAAAATAATAGCAGGGCAGTACACAGTTTAAGGAACTGAGAAACTATAAGAGAAGAAAACACATTAAGAGGAAATAACATTTAGAAAGAAATTTTTGTGAAAAATGATGAGGTTATAGTATCTAAGATATTTAAGCAGATAATCTAGTGGATCCATTCATCAAAGTCATTGCCGGCAAAGAGTTTTGAAACTCATATAAATAATATGGGGGTTCAATAGTTACTCGAAATGCTTTTGAACAAATGGGAGATTGTTAGATATATAATATAATTTTATGCTCTTAAAGCATGTTGGCTGGTATTTTATTTGATTAATAAAATTTTATTCATATATATAATTGAGCATACATTAATGAGCCAATATTTATAAAGTATGCAATTTATGTATTAGGCATATGATGCTAATACAAATAGTATAGATCACAAGTTCTTTATAAATTAAATCTACTTCATAGCCATTAATGAAAAAGGTATTTTATTATGTAAGGTTGTATTTTTTCTACTTCTTATAGTGGATGATTTATCTTGATCATTGAAGTAGAGACTTCGAGTAGAAAACCTAGTGTATATGTTATATTGAATGACACTATTTTTCATTTCAACTAGGTTAATTAAATATTATTGATCTTAATTTGCAAAAACGTTAATAAGCTTAATTGATCTTAATCAGCTTACATTCATACGTTGAATTTTTTGAGTTATCATAGAGTGAGATCAATATAAATAGTCAAAACTTCGATAGTTTAGAGATATAATTTTATGAGTCGTAGGAACATATATTTGTAAGATGAAATCTAATAAATATTGTCCACTTAAGCTGTTTACAGTACTTGATCATATGAATCTTTGACCGCAGTTTAGTTAATAAATTATTTATTAAATAATTATATTTATTTGTAAATTTATTTACAAATATATGTATATTAAAAATGATCATTAGACCATTAAGTGGCCTAGGGGTAAATAAGTAATTAAAGAGATAAGACATTTTTTTCATGGCTTAACTTTAATTATGGATATTAATTAGGGGGTCAATTAAGTGGTTATTATTAGTCTAAAGACCAAGCTAATTTAATTTAAAAAATTGTAATTAAATGGTTTTTTTATTTATTAACATGGGTTACTAGAATACAGCCTTTAACATTTAGTGAAATAGCTTGGAGTTAATTTAGAAGAATTGGTAGGTCATGAGATGATTAAGATTAAGCCTTTTAAGTTAGATTTAAGAAGCCCGTGGGTCTTGCAATCCCACTACTAGCTCAAATCCTAATCAAATGCTAAATTTTTAATCCTAATCAAAGTCTAAATACTCAATGAAGATTTCTATATATTTAATAGATACGGAGGAATAAATAAGAATAACTATAAATAATTCATTTTACATATTCTTACGCGAAAAAAGAATTTGGTTACTACTCTTCTCCCAGTATTTTTGAATATTAAAAAAAAATTCACATGCTCAAATGCGTGAGTTTGAAAATTAAGAGTAGTAGAAAAGATTGTTGCCGGTCAATTAAGGATTTACCAAAGTGATAAATTGAGATCATCTTTTATCCCTGTAGATATAATTATGTATAAAACGATCTAAATTCCAATGCGTTTATTTTGTTAAATAGATTTATTTTTTAAAATTTTTAACCAACAGAGAACACGTTCAGTTTTCGGCACCCTTTGACCCATTTGGAGGTAAATTCCATGGAATGCAAGGTATGTTACGAGGAAACCCATGGTCCAAGCTATAGTTGCAACACATGTCAGTTTTGTTGGGATTTGTGCTCACGTGCCATCCCATTGTTGTATGAATATTTTATTTTATTACATTTATACAATGCATTATTTGTTAAATCACTAATTATTTTTATTAAATGGTTCAATACTTGTGACGCTACAGACATTATATGATCTGAAGGAGTTCAGATTTGGTCTGAAGAAGTTTAGATTAATGCCAAGATTTAGCATAATTAAAAACTATAAATGTTAAAGAGTTAGCATGTTATATTAATCAGTGAAGTCTAAAAGTTATAATCTTATTTGTAACGATACAAAGACCTGAGAATATATTAGTAATAACATAGTTGCAAGAGTTACAATAAGTGCTAAATTTTTTTATTATGTAAGTCTATTCTCAAATTATATGTTCTTGGTCTTAATTCACTGATGCAGGTCTATTGATGGAATCTTTTTACATAGACCAGTGTATACTATGCCTAGATAGTTTAGATGGTTGTTCTTAGCTAACCATGGACTTACTGAAAGTTCGTATAGCATGCAAGTGTTCAGTAAGGTCTGAATATTGAACAGACTCAACGAGGACCCCAATAGACATTTCATAAAGCCGTCAATAGAAGGTCCTCTCGAGTTGAGTAGTATACGTGGTCTTTTGACCTTAGTACCACGGTGGGCTTGTAAGTGATCCATCATACTTTGGTTTCACGTATATCACAGACCTTTTACGGTGTGATTGCTGGGTGTCGGTAGGTATGGTCCAATGCTTATAGAGTCCGGTGTGTACAGATATAGAATCCGTTAGCTTACATGGATGAGTTATACATCCGGATGCTCAGAAACTATATCTTAGAAAGTCTTATGGCCATAAGCAACAAACCTAGGAAAAGAGTTTCCTACACGGTTAAACAATATTGTAAAAGTGTTTGCATATATTATTTATTAAGATACGTATTTGGAGATAAGTTCACGGATGAGCACATAGGAATTTAACGGTAGTGATCTATATCCTTGCTTTTCTAGGATATGATTGGTTAAAAGATTATATATATGCACTATGACATTAACTTGTATGGTCTACTACACTAATTTGTAATATCCGTGATGTGTGCATGGGGCATCGATCTCGGACTGACAGAATAATTCTATTTGACAAATCGAGAGTGAACCTAGAGAGTCCTGAAATATGAAGTGTACTCATTGTGCACTGGGGCAGTGTACCAGATTGAATAGTTCAATCCAAAAAATTTCAGCAGATCAAACATTTACTTCGGTTTTCCTCTGGTCGTGTATGTGTTAAGACTTAAGAGTTAAGTACATCAATTAGTTAACAATTAGTTGTTGACCAATTGGATATTGACATATGGCACATTGTGGGCCAATTATTGTTTGATTTGAAAATTACCAAAATGACCTTATTTGTTGGACAAATAATATCATTATTTTATTCATTAAAATGTTTATTGAATAAAATAATAATAATAATAATATATGATATTATTATTTAAATTAAAATCAAACAATTCATTTTTTAAATTTAAATTGACATGTGTTTCTATCATGATTTAATATGATTATATCATTTGTTTAATATTAATTAAATAATATAATAAAAATAAATTGGTGACAATTATAAATGGTAGACCTTAAGATGTTTCTTAATAATGAGAAAATATTTTCTCATTTGGCCTAAAATTAAGCCAAGTTTATTTAAATAATTTTCTATATTGTTTTGTTTTCATTTGGTTTATTGTTAATAATAAAAAAAACACTAATGGTAAATATTGACTTAATTAATCGATGACATTAGGTTAGAAAATGAAAGATAATAATAAACAAATAAAAGAGCAATTAGTTGCTTAATTAATCAAGAAATTCGGCCAAGGGGAGTATAGGAGAGAAAGAAGTGAATTTTGCTAAGTATTAGAAAATTCTCTCAAGTGTTGAGAGTACAAAAACACATCTTCTCTATTTTTCCTCTTCCATTTTGGTCACCGATACAATAAGGTAGAAACAATGATTCAAAAGTTGAATCCTTTGCTAGAAAACTACTATTCTAGCTTCCTTAACCCACTTTGTTGAGGAATTAGAATTATGAACGGGTTGCTTCAAGGCGAGTACTCCGGTTTAACTATATACCAAAGGCTTGACAAGGTATTATTTCTCAATTTTGAAGTATTTTACATTTATGAGATAATATGTAAAAGTTTATTTGTGTTTATCATTGAGTAATTTATATTCCATTCATCCGCTGCACATGTATGTGTGTGATACGTATGTTATATTTAAATGATAGACACAAATCCACATGCATACACCCTAGGTTTAAAATCACTCACAATTTTTATATTCATAAATCATATGGTGAATTACGCTCGTAAATTCACACCTTTTTTCATCTTTCCCATTGTTTGACCCTCGACATTGATGTGGATTAGTAAATGGATACTATGATGCATGTTTCTTCCTTTTGAAGAAAGTTTGAGATACATATGTTTTGTGTGTAAATTTAGGCTACATATTAAATGTATATCTCTAACACCATACATAAAGTACAAAGATCGAAAGCATCTTCTCATTCTAGTAGAGAATATTTCCTTTTCAAACTGAATGTTATGCATGGAATTATGAAATTAAAGGCACTTTTTTTTGTCCAATATTTGATATGTAGCTTCAATTTTCACTTTCAGTGTTATCCACTTCAATTATCACTAACTGTTGTACACAAAAATCACTCTCATCCTCTTACACTCAATGCCAAAACACTTGACAAAGATGTTTTACATTTACTTTATTGCAATGCTTGCATAAAAGAAAGAACCCAATGCATCCATTATTGTGTTGAATGAGTACCATGCTCATGATCGTTGCCTAATTACTGAGGTTCAACTCATTGAAAAAGAAAAAAATAATACATCTCAACTATTAGCATTTCTTGCACACTCTTGAAAACCCAAAAGATGATGATATGTTGAGGCCGACTAAGCATATAGTTGCAATTCTTGCAAATTTTATCTATATAAATCTTATGCTAAGTTACTGTAAATGATACATCATACATCTATTTACATTATCCCATTTAAGAGTTTAAAAGGGACATTGTATTTTAAGCTTGTGGTAAAAATATTACAGCCTTTTGATACAATTGTAAGACTTACAACTTCAAACTAGATATAAACTATGCTTCACAACACCCATTAACAAAATTCAAAGCTTTTAGTGACAAGAATAAATATCAAGAAAACATCAAGCATTTTAGTCACAGTCATCCCTTTACCTTATTGAAGGTTATTGATACGAAATGCAAAGTTATATTATAAATTAAACATCTATGGTCCAAGATATGGCTACACTGAGTGTAAGTTTTATATCCACAAAACTTTGTGGTGAGTTACCTTTAGAGTTACAACGCTCTTTTCATCCAAGGCATTATTTAAAACTCATGGTTGTTTATATGAGTTTTATATTCAAAAATCAACATTATGCTTGTTATTTAGGTTTTGTAGAAGGCCAGTTTGCTAACAATGTGGTGAGTGCATTTATAAGTTACATATTGAATATGTCTCTAACACCAAAAATAAAGTACAAAGGTCATGATCATCTTCTTACTCTAATAAAGAATTTGTCTCACGAAAGCATATGCAAAGTATATGGCTATATGAGTAAGGTACTTTCTTTGTCCGATGCATCAAGTGTTGCCTCAATTTTCATTTTTAATGTGGCCATCTCCCTAATTTACCACCAGACATCAAGCATAAACATTATCCATCCTCTCACCCTTAAATCTGAAAAGAATGTAAAAAGGATTTAGATTTATTGTGTTATGATGCTTGTAGTGATTAAATAAACCTAAAACATTCGTCTTATTCTTGTTATAAATGTAAATACTTCATTCATGTTTGTTGTATTGTCATTGAGGTGCAACTCAAAGATTACAAGAAACAATATCATTTTAGCCACAATGACCATTTCTTGTTTCTCTTTGAAAACAAGAGGAATAATAATATGATGTGTTATGCATACTGTTGACTCCTGAATTTAGTAACTCGGGAGTTAATGAGTTAGATTTGTTTCTTTAAAGGGGCATGACTTGGACGACAAGTATGAGACCAAAAATTAGACCAACGAAGACGCTTCTCTTCCCACGACCCTGGTGTCTGACAAGGATCCTAGCATCCTATAACCAAAAAGAATGTGAGGTCACACTAGAATTGTTTTTGGCATAGGCACTCTGATGCTTAAATTAGTAAGGGTCCAGAAAAAGAGAAAATAAGGCAAGAGAAAAGTAAATAGTGAGTGAGTAGGTTGCTCTGAATATGTGTATCTGAAGATACATTTTTTTTGTGAGAAGCTTAGTTCAATAGTAGTTCTCAATGTGTGGATAACCGTCGATGCCTCTTAGTGCAAACTTTCTCCTCTTTTTATAAGGTGAGAATATAAGTTTTACCTATAGTCTTTTAGAATTTTTTTTAATGTGAGTGTCTATAAGAATTTTTCTTTTTTGGATTCCACTTGATCTTACTTTCCTTAGTAGGATTTATATTATATATTTAAGAATTCCCTTTGTTTTAGACTATTATTATTATTATTATTATTTGAGGCAGTCATTTTTTGGACCTTCCCCTACTCAACATAAGCAGTGGTCATCTCTATTCGTTCAAAGCCTGGTTAAACAAGATAATCAGTGTTCGACCATTGTTCTATTTGGCCTCATGGTGGTGGGTCTAATTGAGTAGGGTAATTGAGTTTCAATAATTGCTCTGACCAACTCAAAGATATCGTAGTTCTTCTTTAGGAGACTAACTGAGCTAGATAGCCGGGTTTCAATCATTATTCTAACTAGCTCGAAGGATGTGACCTTGTCTTTTCTCCTTTAGGACTCTAAACGAATAGAATAGCCAAATTTTAACTATTGTCCTGACCAACTCGAAAAAAGTACCTTAGTTTGAGAATGTTTATATGCTGACACTTTTCTCTTTAAGTCTTTTATGTTCGAGATCATCTTTAAACTTTTTTGATCTAAGGTCTTTGGGCCTCATTGGTCGAAGACCTTGCGCTTTGTTCGCCCAAATTCAAAGGAAACACTAAAAAAAATCCTGTGAACCTGACATCCCGTCCACCAACAACAATAATATGGTTGTAATTGCTGCAAAGTTTATCTTCATAAATCCTGTGCTGGGCTGTGGAGAGAGATTACAACCGGTCCACCAACATTCTCTCACTCTCGAAGAACCTGACGTGGACCGTGAATGTGATGTTTGTCATAGACAATCCAATGGCTTCGATTGTGATTTCCATTTGAATGTGGTTGCGCTTCACTAGAGCCTTCAATAAAAGTTAAGGGTCATGAGCATATACTTACTTTCTTCAAGAAGTTAGATCAGAACCCGGTATGTAAAAAATGCAAGTTGGGTTCTTTTGATGCTTCTTATTTCCGTTGCATTAAATGTAATTACAATATCCATCTATGGTGTTCTCCATTACCATTACCATGAACTTGAGCATAGAAGTTCCCAGTATGTGCTTGCCCTCATGGATCATTTTGTTGATGATAACTATGATAAGCAAATTTGTGATACTGGTGAAGAGAAAAGAGATCCTGAGGAACATGTATATTCGCTGAGAATGCTATTTTGTAGTAGATCGTGACTGCGTGATTGATGATATACGCTTATTATTATAAGCCTCATACTGATTTCATAAATAACTCTTTAAAATTTACCTGAGTTCTTGTTGCTTGATAGGTATTACTCATTCTGCAAAAAGAGCTCCGAAGATGTGCAGTTGAGAACTGTCAGTAGAGAGATTACCGATAAGGTGATGGGGAAAGGCTTAACCTCCAAAGATGTGACAAATTCCATGACCATAGAGGAAAAAGTCGTATTTGACGGCATAAAAAAGAACTTGAAAGAGCCACTGAAAGAAGTTGGTAAGATAATGTGCGAGGACGACGTTGAAGAATTGGACGGTGAAAGCATCTGACAAAAGTTTTCTTGTACGGATGAGGTATTTTAGTAAATACATGTAAAAAAAAATTTTGGGCTAGCCACAAATATTTAATTTTATCTCTAATCTTCTAAACCTCATTTTATTTTAATAATTAGAATGAAAATTTTCAAATTTTAAAAAAATATTAACATATTTTAAAATAAATGATTAATTTTTATTAATAAACTTGTTAAAGACCCGAACAATAGAATACTTAACACAAGTGTCACAGAAAAATATTTTTTTAAATCTCACATTGAAAAGTTTTTTTTGTTTTTACATTCCCTGTTGTAATATGTTTTGATTAGGTAAGAGATATATATGTAGTTAAAAAGCATTTATATTTTTTATTGTAATCCTTAAAATTTAAATTAAAATATGTAATAATTGGGTAGATAAAATTTTCTTTTCTTTTTTTCTTGGAAAAATGAGTCACTCTACGCTTGACAAATATGGGGATATCGGTGGCAGTTGCAATTTAACTGAAAGGCCAAAGACGATTATCCTTGTCTACTTGTGTGCGCTTGTGCGGAGCATGAGCAACACAAACCTATTTGTCTGCTGCTGATTGAAACTGAATGATTTACAGCAAAATTGCTTAAATGAAAAGATGTCTATGCAGCTGTGCTCCAATGTGATTACTCAATGTTGGTATTTGAAGGAATAAAGCTGACAAGGAATCCATTTATATTTCTACTCATGCATTGAGATTGTAAAATACTCTTGATGCATTTGCGTGATCCTATTCCCTAATGCTGATCGCTCGGCTTAAGATTTCTGTTGTTTCTTGTGCAACTGAGTTCAAAGAAACAACAAAACCTCCCTAGAAAACCTAAGTTACTGGGATAACACCTAATCTTAAGCCCTGTTACCCAAGCCAGATGGATTGTCCTCGAACGATTGCATAAAGCAAATTCAGGCGTCAAGAGGAACCAAGTCGCCTACCTCAAACGCAAATCCTTAAAGAAGCAATTTTTCATTTCCTTAAAACAAAAAAATTGCACCACCACATTCTTCAGCACCATCAACAGTTGCACTATATTCCAATCTCCCCACCACTGCAGCCCTCCTTCACCCAGAAGCTCGTGTGAAGTCTTGATGACATGGTTCTCCTCATCTGCAAACAGACCTCACTTTCAGCAACTTTCTCACCAGATCTACCACTTTTTTTCAGCTTTTTCCGCAACAAATGTGGGATCTTTTGAGACCTAGAAACCGCTTTCACATGCATCAATGACACTCCATCATCAACAAAGAGCTCTCTCAACATCCTCTACATTTGGTTGTTGCAATTATATTTTACATGGCAAAAGGTTATCCTCTACATTTGCTTGGGATTGTGCATGTTAAGAATGCCATCTAATTTCACAATGGAACGATAGAACAAAAGACCCTAGAAGAAACCCTATTAAATTCTGCAGGGGAATCCCTCTATACTAATGCAAATTACCAAGTAGACAGCTTCACATTTGTACTTAAAATGTAAAAAAAAAAACAAAAAAAACTACGACCAAGTAAATTCTTTTTTATGAAAAAATAATATAAATTCTGCAGGAACCTTTAATACTTTTCTTAATTGAAGCTAATTAATATAAATAAAATTAATAAAAAGTAACATGCAAGAACCAAGTCTCTAATTTTCATGCTTTAATAGTATGATCCAAGTAGCATTTAAGCACCCCAATGTATGACTGTTTTCAATTTGATATCAGTAGATGGCTTAATGCTGAAAGAACAACCTATGAACAACAAAAGGTAGCCAAATCTAGTTCTCAGATTGAAATTTAAGATCTACCAAAACCTTCCCAACCATTGATTCAGAAGTTGAGCAAAAAGCTCAAGGGACAATTCTCTGAACTCATGGTTAATCACTTGGCTTGAATATACTCTGAGATATATAGTGTAAATCATACCATTGTGCATTTCTGAACCAAAATTGAAATAAAGCACTTTCCATACCACTATCTGTGAACAAATATCTAGAAATTCTTTTCTAAAACTTAATACTGAATTCCTGGAGAAAGCTCCCTGATTGATAAATCAAGAACAATAATGATATAGTATAAAGGATTATTTTTGTTTCTTCACCCGTCTGTGTTCACTTTTGCATTAACCATATTGCCTAGAAACAAATCAAGAACCACAACAATATGGCATTATGGACTCTTTTTCTTTATTTGTCTTCACCTCTTTATGTCTCTTTCTGCATCTTACTTGAACTACAATATATTATGGAACCAAGAACAGTTTGCAGGTGTTTCAATTTTCACTCTTTTTTTCGTTTCTGATCGCAGGTTTTCCAACCTGCTTACCCACCAATAAAATTGGCAGCATCTACTAGCTTTGCAAATCATTTCATGTTTTGCAATTGAAATAAAATCATTTAAATAACCCCAGGATACTGGAGAAGAAATGGAAGCAGAAAGTAAGAATCACATATATGGCATCCATCCCAAGATTGCTCATCTCACAAAAAATAAAAAAAATTAAATTCATTTAAGACATGAGTAAATTCCGCCAACTAAAATTTAAAATTAAACTCTCATACTCAAAATTGCATGGAAACGCTTAAGGATTTATTGTTTACATATACTCTTAAGCGACCTCCTTTAACAAGAATACTGACAGAATCTAAGGTGAAAGGAACGCATTTCGCGTATCACAGTACCTAGTCATGAAGATAGATTCCCACTAAGGGACAAATATAAACACGCAAGAGGATACAACTAACTTTGCTGTGCACTAGATATGTACATGAGAAATCTTATCTCCTATCCACGCAACACTTTTGAAAATCATCAACCAGCATTATAAACATCAAGCTGAGAAAAACTTGGGTGGGATGATACGTGTTTCAGTATCTTTAATATGACTGGACCATTTCAAAATAAATGTATGAGTGCAGAATTCCATTGGATGGGCACAGATATGTTGTGGTGCACCCATCCCACCTAAGTCCTTTTCCAAGAGTTGAATTCTTATTCTATTGAATCTTTACTTTCTTCAACCCATGCATCAGAGTTTCTATAGATTTATGAATCCTACTGCCATCTGTTTGCCTCACTACCTGGGATGCCTGGTGTAAATTTTGAATCCCACGTCCCAAACTGGCAATTGAAGGAGCAGCAGGAAGAGATTCAGCAACACATTCAATGCCATCTCCACACACAAGCAGGCCAGTGCAAGTGGCAATACCACACCCAAATGTTGCCCATGGCAAGACTCCAATCGGTTGTACTCGCCTTTTCCTCATTATTTCATAGAATGCTGTTCTCATTGCTGAAAAACTGGTCTTCTCAATGGAGGCTATAACACTGTGGGCCACTGTCCTGATTTTCTCAGCAGAAGCAGCTGCCTTCAAAATGGATGATGTATTGGACCCAGAAGTTGCAAGTCCAGGGGCTACCACTTTAGTCTTGCCTAGGGCCATACCCATTGCCTTATAGGTATGCGTTAAAATAAGCTTAAGTGAAGCAGGAGCTTTAAATGTTGAAACCTTCATGAAGGTTGATGCAGGAAGAACTTTAGATAGAGATGAAGCTCCTACAGCTGCTGTTGCTCCAGCACCCACTGCCACGACAGGTTTATTGGATAAAGACCACTTCCTACTTGTGCTAGAAGTTTCTTCATCATCTTCACAGCTTGTGACTAACTGTCCAACCAAATCCTTTACCTCATCAGGAAGAGGAGTGTTCCAATGTTTCCTAAGCCCAGCTAAGCAACTCGCATCCACTACTGCTACCACAGTCTTAAACTTCTTGGCTTGGCTCTGAAGAGTCTGTGCAAGTAGCGCATGCGACTTGTCCTCAAGTGGAAGCTCTGAAAAATCAATATTTAGTGAGTTGGGATTCCTCGATTTTTTGATAGGAAGGCGACCGGCTTTGTTAAGAGCAATTCTCAACCCCTCAACTGCAATCCGAAAAGTGTAAATTTCAGAAATAACCTGAGACTCCACAACTTCGCCTCTGTTCACATCATAAAACATCTTCTGTGCAAAAGCTAAAGCCCTAGCCATTGATGGAAGATCAACAAATACATCATGCAGATCCACAAGTAATGGATAAACAGATTTGGCAAAAGATGGAACCTGATAACTACCACTAGGCTGAACTTCCTTTGCCCCCATATCCAAACTAGAACCCAGAGGCCTCACTTTCAATCCTAACGAATCCATTTTCGAAGATAACAATTTCACCATCCGCGACTCAACATCATTAGTAATGCAAAACCTCCTTGAACTCAAAGACAGAACTGAACCCACTTTCTGTGGAACCAAACTACTTACCAAACCTTGAATCTTATTCACATCAACTTCCCCCAAGGGATCATCTGCAACTGGATTTCTAACAAGACGTGATTCAAGCACCATAAAGGACGAACCAACCTCTTGGGCCGCCCTCTTGGCAGCAAATAAATGTCCATGAAAACTAATCCCAAAAATCTCCCTCAGAACCAAGTTGCCAGCCACATTCTCATACTTTTCCCTATTAATCTTATCAACAAAGCATCGTTTAAGGACTCCAAACAATGAAGTGGGAACAGAGTCATCAACATTCTCTCCTAGCTCACTCTCTTCAAACTGTATTTCACTCGAATTACCCACTTGTGCCACAACAGCATCCGGCCTCAGTTCCCTAATGAGACACTGAGCATCTAGAGCTGATCTCTCTGATAAATTCTGCGCAGAGAGTATGTAAATCACAGATTGTGATTCGGCTTCTCTAACGGCAAAAACGAACTCTTTTGTGTGTTCGGGTATTGAAAGTCGCCTAACCAAATCCTTAGATGCTCTCAAATCATCGTGTTTGAGAAAGGAAAATGGCCATAAATTTTTCAGCTTAGAAACCAACCCAATTGCCATTACATTAACATCAATAACCTGTTCAATTATAGACAAAATACGTTTTTAAAAATGACAAATTAATGTAATAAAAACCTAAATTGATTCAGGGTCAATGAAACACAATATCAAACTTTCATCAATTAATCAACAACGCTTCATTAAATTGATTGATACAAAAGTAAAATTTAGAAAATGAAACAACGAAAAGAGGATTTTGATTAGCTACCTGGAGGGAATCAGTGTCTCTTTGCTTGATTCTGTTTTTGTTACTGCTTCGTCAGGAATGCCCTCTGTGCTGTGTTCTGTATTATTTGATTCGGGTTCTTTACCCGGATTCGGATACTTCCAGGTCAAAAATCCGGGTCCATACTATGTATTTGAGTAGGACAACACATACCACTTCATTTGCTATATAATTTTTGAATTAAGGTTCTCTCATAATCTTAAATTAAGTTTTACTTAAATTTTTAATTTTTTTTATATTTGTCTTGTAATAAGTATGAGTGGTCTAAATATATTTTTTATTATTTTTTTTAATAATTATCAATCATATACTAAAATCTTTTTACATATATTTTGTATTTGATATGAATGATTAAATTTATTCTTTTATTTTTTTTCTAATAATCATTAATCTTATGCTAATAAAAATTAAGCAAAAATTTAAACAATTACGTGTACTTAAAAAATTAAGTGAAAATTTAATTTTAAAAAAAATTCACATCCATAATTTTTTAGGATAAATTTTGAGAATACCATTAAAATTGGATTGTTTTATAAAAAATTTACTTGTAGTTCATTATGAATAAAGAGTCATTTGTAGTCACAAATCACAACTAAATCTTATTCTTATTTTGACTCAATTGATTTCTTTACGCGAGATTTGAATTCTTACAAGTAAAGAATTTTAGCAAGTAATGACTCTTATTCTAACTAGATTTAGGATTTCTAAGGTTAGTTTTAACACTATGTAAACTTTGTAATTTCTCATAATTGATATAAAGTACCAAAAGCAACAAGAGAGAGAATAGAGAGCTTATGGCACACTTGAGTGATTTGAGTACATAAGAAAGTATGGTATAGATCCTTGGGGCTTTTAGGTATTTAGGTATTTTCTGTAATCTCTTATGAAATATTTTGGGTACAAAAAAAATTGGAATAAAAGAAACTAGAATCCTTGATCCACAGTAGACGTAGACGGTTTTGCCGAATCATGTATATTAGTGTTTACTTTCTTTTGTGTGTTATTGATTTTCTCCTTATTTATGTGATCTTTACTTTTCTTGATTGCTTTTGAGTGTAAGACTTTCACAAAACGTTAAGAATTTCTTTGATGTACACCAAAAATTCGTAACAAACTGGTATCAGAGTAGGGTTAGATGAGGAAATCATTCAAAAAAGAGCCCATAGTATAATAGTACTATCTTTGAGTGACGAAGTTCTAAGGGTGGTGGTTGAAAAGATTACAGCAATGGGCCTTTGGAAAAAGTTTGACATACTATATATGATGAAGTCCTTAGTTAATCTTTTGTATGTGAAGAAGAGGTTATATCAGTTAGCTATGACTGAGGAAACTTTTATGAGCAACCACGTTGATGCCTAAAGAGATTGTCATTGATCTTAAGACGATAGATATCAAGATCCAAGATTAAAGAAAAGGTTATTATCTTGTTGTGTTCTCTTCCTCTAATCTATAAACAGTTTGTAATCACACTCATGTATGGTAGGGAGACTTTATTGGTAAGTGATGTTAGAACCTCATTGAACTCTAAAGAAAAAAGGAAAAGATCGAAATCTGAGAATATAACAAGGTTAGTTGCAAAGGGGGGAGATGGTAAGAGAAATCAATAGGGTAGATCTAATAAGTGATACTAGTGTAATAAGGAGAGGCACTTGAAGATATATTGCCTGGGAAAAAGGCAAAATAAAGAAGAGGGGCTGCAATAGTCTGTGATGAAGACTTAAAAATTGCAGAGTCTTTAGTAACTTTTTGTGAGAAGTATGCTAATAGATAGATACTTGATTTTGGGTATAGTTACCATGTGTGTCCAAAAAAGTCCTTAAGGGAAAGAAAATTCTAATGGGGAATGACATAGCTTATAGAGTCATAAGGATTAGTAGTATTAAGGTGAGGATGCATGATGGAGAGACTGGAAAGTTACATAGGGTTAGGCATATTTATGGATTTAGGAGAAATATGATGTCCTTAGAAATGTTGGATTAAGATGGATATTCATATATTGCAAAAAAAAAAAAATACTAGAAATAAGAAAATTATCTATAGTGATGAGAGGTGAAAAGCACAAAGGGTTATATGTGCTTGTTGGTAATGTTGTAGGGTTCCAATATGAAGTTGTTAGAGGGATGCTTACTAAGGGACAACATTGGGGTTATACTCCCCGTGGTGATAGGGGTTGAAAGAAAATGAATGGGAAAGATATTGCTAGATATTGTAATGGTGTCAAAGTGGCACTGAAAATTATAATAGGAAAGATATCCAAGGGAAGATGTATTCGTATCTTTGAAGATCAAAGTCATGAGCCCAAAAGGAGTTAAGTCTTATTAAAGATTTAACTAGTGTTAACGCTAAGTGATAGAGCTTTGAAGTGGATAGATCCTAGTAAAGCTTCTTGGAAGGATTTTGAATTAATAAGGGGTTTGTTGAAAATTGGTAATTTAAAATCAAGGATGAGTTTTGATTTTGAGATAGAGACTAATGAAGAGTTAGCAAGTAGTCTAATATGTGAAGGTCATACTAGGAAGGAGCAAAATAAAAAGCCGAAAACAAGGTACTGTTCATGCGACAACTTATAGGTATCTCCTATTTTGACTCAATTGACTTCTTTAAGTTGGATTTAGACTTTTACAAGTAAGGACTCTTATTCCAACTAGGTTTAGGATTTCTAGGGTTAGTATTTACACTATATAAACTATTATAAGTCCTTATAATTGATATCAAGCATCAAAAGCAATAAGAGAAAGAATAAAGAACTTAAGGCACACTTGAGTGATCTGAGTGCACAAGAAAGTATGATATAGATCCTTAAGGCTCTTGGTATTTGGGTACTCCTTGTAATCTCTTGTGGGGTTCTTTTTGTAATCTCTTGGGTACGCCTTATAAGTTAGGATCCTTAATCCCCGTGGACGTAGGCGGTTTGTCAAATCACGTATATTGGTGTGTGATTAAGTTTCTCCTTATTGGTGTACTCTTTACTTTTTGGTTGCTTGTGAGTGTGAGACTTCTACAAAGCTCAAAGGATTTCTTGGGTGTACACCAAAAATCCGCAATAGTGTGTATAAAACAATTTATGCCTTAGAAAAATTTGAAACTCGATATCTTCTTTAAATAAAGAAAAATTGGAACTTAAACTGTAAAAAGTTATTTGGATTGAGTTATTATTTGCAGGGAGTTGTTAATTTAGAAGTAATGTATTGTACGACAAAATGTTGTGTTCATTATCAAGACTTAATCTTGGGATTAATGGGGGAGACTTAGAACAACGACGATAATAACAACAACAACAATAACAACAAAAAGAGTGCAACTTTGATTATTATGGAGATCCTCAAATTCATTATCATCATTTTAGTTTCCATAGACTTTAGGTATGTAATATGAATCTCTCCAACAAATAAAACAAACAGAAATAAATTTCAAGTAATGAAACATTTTTTAAAATGAGAAATTTTTTTCCTTAATACACTTTACAATTGGTATTACATCAATAAATTGGTATTACAACAATTAGATTACATTGTATGTCGGATCATCAGGAATAAGTATAACATTGAGCATATCCTACTCATATTATAAGGTTCTCATAAAATGGGAAGAAAATTTAAGTAAACTTACACTGCTCTAGCATTTGCAAGAGCTCGAATCGTTAAGGCAAGTCCTCAAGTGTTGAAAATGAGAATTATTGATTACCTCAAATTTAAAAACTATTTGGTATTTCATTTCTGTTAATATTAGTGAAAAATCCCAGGAAGATTTTTATTAGTTTTGAAAAACTACAAACATTTCATATTCTAATAAGAATACTGTCTATTTAAGTAAAGGGATTCTGAAAAATAATCAATCATCAAAAACTATTTTGTAGTTTTAGAAACACCATAACCTTTTTGTAAATTCCTCCAAAAAATTAATAACAAGAAATTCATGTTGATTGGATTTGGTGCAGCAAAGAGATGATAGAAATTATATCAAGTTTGATGATACTCGAAGCATCTGCTAAGATTGTTATAACTCTAACACCACAACAGACGCCAAGAAATGTAAACTCCTCTTCTGAAAAATGTGTAAATTTTACAATGAGTTAAAATTTGAAAACGATAAAACCATATCCATTTTGCTCATTGAAAAATTTGATCTTCACAACTAGATCACAATTGTATGTAGTGAGGATGTCCATATTATGATATAATTAATTAATTAGTTTATTTTATATTCTTGCAAAAAGTACCTAGTAGGCTTTTTCATTTTAAGATTTTGAGCTGAATTGTACATTGTAGGTTATTTACGAATTTGTATATAATAAGTTGTGTTATATTAGAATTTTTTTCCTTATAAAATTAGATTTGGTATAGGCATTTACAGCCTATAAATAGGCTTAATTTCTCATTATAAATCATTAACTATTCAATACACATAATACACAAGATTTTATGCATTTTATCCTTTTTCTCTTGTTTTACAGCTTATAAATAGGCTTAATTTCTCTTGTTTTCCTAGAAGATTCCAAGCTCTGTGACATGCTCGCTGACAGCCTAGGTGTGAACCTCACTTGCTAACAACCAAGTTTAGCCCCGCCTTACTTGGTTAATCCTTTGTCTCGATTTCTCTTGAATCAAAAGCGACATCCATCTAGTAGGACACTGAGCATACACGAACCCCAAGTTCGTTTGAAATTTGTATTGCGAACATCTTTTTGGATGCCTAGTAGGACCACATTCTTGTATGACTGTAACAACTAGATAGATGGCAAAAAAACAAAACTAGAACAAACGCTACTGGAGGATCCATAGCCATAACTTCACCATAAATCAGAAACCCAGTCGATTCTAACCAAGCCGGGGCAAGTTTAGCCAATGCCGAGAAAGACTTGCTGAATTAACAGCTTGAAAAGATTCACCACAATACTCTTCCATACCCTAGGCTATTTTTCACGACCGATGTACAAGAGTTGATCACTCAGATCACCCAGAAGAATCAGTAACTCAATACAATGCTTACGAATCAGATGGTCACTGTTTTTCGACCATTGATTGAGGATAATCAAAATATAAGTCGAAGTATTTTGAAAAATCTCGAGTCGATGAGGTAAAACCAAACAAAGCTGACTGTTCTTCTACAAGGTTACCTGAACCCTGAATACAAAATCCTTGTTGATGGTAGAATCACTAGGCTAACATGCATTACAGTTCCATCAATATCCTTAAGTAACCTGAGAGGGTTAAGTCTTTAAATTCTTAGGTCCATCAGAACTAATAAGGGAAGATTTTTAGTTATGATCAGTTAGTAACATAATTAATCTGGGGAGTTTACATTAGTCCATTCCCCAAAACCAAGAGTAAGTTGGCCAATATCAGTTAAGGCCGATACAATTTGGGTCTATAGAATCTGTGTGACTTGTAAGCGGTTTCGGAGGACTTGAGTTAGATAGAAACATGCTGGCAGAAGCATTGCAGAATATTAGGGGTTAATTTGAGGCTTATGGCACACCCATCTTACAGTAAGCCATACCCTTATAGCATTGACATGCTTTTGTTAGAGATAGTGCTTACATGCCATTCCATTATACAGTAAATATTTTAATAATAATCGTTAATACATAATTATATGGTAAGAAGCTTGTAACTTTTCAGACATTGTAGATCTAAAAGAGTTTAGATCTAATCTAAAAGAGTTTAGATTTGATCTAAAAGAATAAGTCAGAGCTAAAGTTAGCAATTCTAAAGAGTTAGAACCTTGTCTGAAATAGGGATAAAAACGTGAGAATAATATAGTAATGACATAGTTGTAAAGACTTGTAAATGGTGTTAAGAAATGTCATTGCGCAATATGTTCTCAAAAATATTATTTCTAATCCATGGTTACTGACACAGGTCGATCAGTATTCCTTTTGAATTAGTGTATATATATATATATCTAAATTGTTCAAATGGTTAGTCATAACAAACCATGGACTTAGCAAAAGTTTGTATAGGTATGCAGGTATTCAGTAAGGACTTAATACTAAATAAACTCACAAGAATCTCCAATAGACATCCCATAAAGCAGTCAATTGAGGGTCTTCTCAAGTTGATTAGTATTCGTAATCTTTTGACCTGAGCACCATGGTAGGCTTGTGAGTGATCTATCATACTTTGGTTTCACACATGTCAGAGACCTTTCATTATCTGACCTTTGAGTATGGTCCAATGCTCATAGAGTTTGATGAGCGTAGATATGAGATTTGATAGCTCATATGGATAAGTTGTATATCCTGATACTTCAAGATTGTATTTCAAGAAGTTTTGTGGCTATAAGCATAAACCTCAAAAAAAGAGTTTTTTCATAAGATTAAATAATATTATAAAAGAGTTTGCGGATATTGTTTGTGAAAATATATCTAGAGAAGTTTATAGTCGAGCATATAGAGATTTGAAGTTGATGATCTATATTTTTGCTCTTCCAATGATATAGGTGATAGAGGGATTAAATAGATATGATTGACCTCAACTTGTATGGTTCAATGCGTCATTCTATAATATCCATAACGTATGTGTAAAGCATCGTTCATGGTTTTGCAAAAATGTTTCGTAAGATAAACGGGTGTGAACCTAGTGAGTCTCACAATATAAAGTGTACTCTTTGAGCACTGGAGTAGTAGGACATATCATACGAATGGATCTGAAAAGATTTCAGAAAGCAGGATACGTTTTAAAACCTTTTGGAAAGCGATAAACATAATTTGTAAATGTTGCAAACAAATCCCTATTGCATGAAAAAGCAAAATGCACACATGGGATCTATACATGGCCATTTGTGTGACAAATAGTAGCATGCATAAAGTTGCATGTGACAAATGTCATCCATGCAAAGTACTTGCACGGATAACACAATTGAAACTTATCACTCATGCATTAGCTTACATGTTTAAAGCTTAGCTTTATGATGGACATGTTAGAAGTGGTGCTTATATGTCATCCAAATTGTATGAATATTAATTATTCAATATTTATACAATAAGCATTTGATAAAGGTAAATTTTTCATATATTTTCTCATATTTTTATGTTGATATTTTATTATTTTATGAGAATAGATAGCTATTTATGTGCTTTATTGTTATTTATAGGGACTAAAATACAAACTTTTCAAAGTATGTGTCCAGTGCCTCAGCGCTACAAGGATTATCGCCCCAGCACTGGAACAGTGATCGAAATAAGAAAAATGACTTGTTTAAGTCGCATCTGGCGCCCTAGCGCTAAATAGTCACTGCGCCAGCAATAGGCCAGCGCCCCAACGCTAACATCCCACCATTCTAGCAGTGAAGCCTTTTTCACGTGTCACCCCCAACGACAACTGCATAGCGCCCCAGCGGTAGCGAGAATCTTAGTCCGACGAGAATTGAGATTTTCAAGCTCATATCAATCCTTATAAAAAGCCACCCGTTCTCAACCTTTAAGAATCATCCTAGAGCACCCAAGACACATTCAAGAATACCAAGAATACAAAGCACGAGTCTTGGAGAGTAATAAGAGTTTAATTGAAGCAACTTTAGATAGAGATTCAAGGCGTTCTTCGGCATTAAGAGTATCTTAGGCAACGCAATTAAGGGTAATTCGACGTCTATATCGGTTTGCTATTGATTGTATCATGATTCATTATTGTTTTTACTGCTGTTCTCTTGTAGCCATGAGCTAAACTTATTTTCTAGGGTTAATACTTGAACTCAATATGTGTGCTTAATTGCCATATCTTTTGAATATTTAATAAACTTAGTTCTTTGATATTCAAATTACTTGATCTTAATGCTTCAATATATCTGGCCAATATATGGTGAATGAATTGGTAATATTATTGATAAACTCGGAAGAGGAATTATAATATTTAGACCTAGGTAATTTGATGCATGATTGTAGAGCAACATTCAATGTTGCATATGCAAGTTTCAATTTAGGATAAAAATAAACCTAATTGGCATGTATGATCAATAAGATCTAATCTTAATTTATTACAAGTACCATAAAAATATAGGTATTTGGTAAATTAAGGTATACTTGCATGACCTTGGAAGAGGCTTGTGAATACATTAGTGTCTTGATCAATAACAAAGACTAAGGGAGTTAAATATTAGAGAATTAATCACTAGAAAGCATATTGAGGGATAATATTAATCCTAGATTTTCTCTACATTGCTATCACTTAATTTTCTTTATATTGTGTTTTGCTTTTATATTTTCTACTTTCATTCTTAGATTTTATTTTTCTGAATAATTATTAGGAAGACATAATTTTAGTACTTGGTTAAAAAGAAGAAATTATCCATATGGGTTCGACATCTGACTTACTTAGTCCCTTTATTACTTGCATACGATAGAAATATCGTATCAGCATTTCAAATAAAATTGTTAATATTAAATACATATGGTAAGATGCTTGTAATATTTCAGATATTGTATGATCTGAAAGAGTTCAGATGTAGTTTCAAAAATTTTAGACCAGGGCTAAGAGTTAGCAACACTGAGAATTATAATTGTTAAAAGTTAACATTGTAGTAACCAGTATCAATAATCGGTAAGAATAAGTATTTATATACATATTTTTATTTGTATGTGGGTGATACTTGATTTATGTATTGTTATTAGTAGTGTTTGTATAGGTTAAGGACATACTATTAGCATTGGGTTTATTTGCAAAACTTTAGATTTATTTTAGAGACCAATTTGTAATACTTTGAAAGTTTTGGGGGCAAATTTGTAAATATCAAAAATTAGTCTCTTAGTATAAAAATACACTTTTTAAACCCTAATTCACTCTTTTGGGTCGAGCTATCCCTTTAGAGAGAGAGAAGAAAGAAATAGAGGGGAGAGAAAGATAAGAAGAAGAAAAAAAAGAAATTAAAATTTTAGATTTTAAGAGGTATATCACAACTATTTCTCAATTTATTAGTGTTAATTAAGTTAATTTCTTTAATTTTTTATTTCTGGAAATATGTATAATTGAGGATTTATGTAGATAGCTTGATAAATCATGATGAGTTGTGTATGTATAATTGTGTATTTCGTAAGATATTATGAGAATTGATGATGATCTATGTAGATAGCTTGATAAATCATGATGAGTTGTAGAATTTCTGCTTGATAGTCTCTTGATCCAGGAATTTTATAAATTGTTGTGATTCAATTCTGGTTTTGAATTTTGAGCATATGAAATTATACATGTTTAGGATCATCTGAGATTTTGAATCGATTGAAGATTCCGGAAATTGAATTTGTAGTGAATTTACCAAAATGACCCTGAAATTCTGGAAATGTCCTGTGTGAACAGTATGATACAGTGGCAAATAATTTTTGGCCTGCTGAATGATCTTCAAAAATTATAAATTTGTGGAATCTCATAATTTTACATGTATAATATGATATAATCAGAATTGAGAACTTAGATCAATGTGGTTAAATTGTTATAAATTTCTAAAGTGTATCAGCTCATTGTAGTATTTGATTAACAGATTTTTAAAGGTATGAAATAAAGTAGTTTTAAAATATTTTTGGCAGTGATTTTGAAGTGAAATATTTATCATGGATTGAAATATGTATTAGGAGTAATTATATGATAATTTTATAATTTTTAAGTTAGTATATGATTTTATAAAATTGGGAGATTGAATACTGTTCAGTAAGTATCTTGATCCTGCAGGTTAGTAGTTTATATTCGATGGTGTGTATAGAATGGATTGTGTAGGAATTTTGATATAATATTCATATATAAAAAGGATATATGAGTCAAGAATGATATATTCTGATTTTGGAGTAATTAGACATCATTTGATGTATTAGAAACTTTTGTTAAGTATAAGTGGTTAGAATGACAGGTTTTGAGAAACCAAGTAATTAGACCAATTTGATGTGATAAATGCATTGTGTATAATTTTGTAAGCTATTTAAAGTATTTTGTGTGAATTGTGAGGCTTATGGAAGGATTATTCTCCATTGATAGGTTAATGAGATTTAAGCCTTGTAGCTGAAAGTGCTAAGAGGTAAGTATACTAGACTTTTTACTGAAATCACAATAAGTATAGTAATTGTCTATGTATGATTTTGTAAATGTGCTTAGAAATATGTTTATGTTATGCCAAAGTGTATTTGATATGAAATGTGAAAGATATATGTTTATGAATGTGAGCATTGACATTGAGCATAGACATACATGTGTTTTTGAAAGTGGGCTTTCAAAATGAAATGTGTTTAACAAAGAAAGCTTTGAAGTGTAATATGTCCATGAGAAATATTTTGTGTTTTGAGGATGCTTGAACTCACTGTTGACTTAGTAGGCATTTTATGTGATTTGTGGAGCCTTTATGTGTGGGTTTTTCTTCGGGATTGGTATATGTTATGTGTTCTGTATATAGGGAGGATCCTATTGGTACCTAAAGGAAGATTGAGTCATCACATTCGTGTGGTGGCGTATTGGTGCATGTGAGAGGACTCACCGATGATCAGGGTAAGGGTTTGGCTCTTACCTTCGGGCTTGAGCATTACATATGTGTAATTTAAACCTCACTTGTACTATTTCTCTCATACGGTATGTCACCTATGAGTGACATTTGGCTCATTATGTGATATGTGATGTGTAAGTCCTACTAAGTAGTAGTTGAGTGATGGTATTCCTATTATATATTTTGAAAGAATGTGTAAGCGCTTACCTGACATGTGATTTGATAAGATTTTGATTTTGATTTATCACAGCATATCATACACATGCATTGTGTACATATATGTATTTGTATTTTGATATATGAAAAATTAGTATGCTTACTGCGTTTTATACTCATTATAGTTTATGGTGATTTCAGGTAAATAAGGTATATGTGTACTTAGCAGATTTGGCAAGGCTTCTGCTGTTCATTGGGTTCCCTAAGTTGCTAGGTTGCTGAGTGTTTCATTTGGGGACACGTGGGATAAGATATTTGATTTATCCCTATGGAACAAATACTTATGTATTATTATATATTGTGTGGTTGGATTTAGTTTAAGTTTCACCAAGTGTGGTTATGGATTGATTTTAAGTAAAAATTTGCAATGAATATATTCTGGGCTTCCGGTAACAACGTTGCTACTGGTGACGTAGTAGAATGTTAATCTCTGAGAAAACTCTACGCACTCCGGTTTACTAATTGTCCAAGTTATAATTCAATTGCTATAGTTCTGAAAGAAATTAAAATGAATGTTTAAATATTATTGAATGAGTGTAAGTTATGTTATGTATCAGATCTTTTGGGTCTGGGGCGTGACAAACATTGTTAAGCGTTAGCGGGTTATAAGAGTTAGCGAAATCTAAAGAGTTAAAGTCTTGTCTGAAATGGGACAAAGACCTAAGTGTATACTAGCAATGATATAATTGCAAAGAGTTGTAAATGGTGCTAAGAATGTCATTGTGCAAGTATATTTTTAAATGTTATGTTCCTAGTCTATTTTCACTGATGCGGGTCTGTCGGTGGAAATCTTATTTAATATAGATCGGTGTATATTTACATATAGATTATGTAGATGGTTAATATTAGTAGATCGTAAGTTTAGTAGAAGCTCGTATAGACATGTGGGTATTCAGTTAAGACTGGGTACTGAACAGGCTCAATTAGGATCTTTAATAGATATCCCATAAAGCTATCAATAGAAGGTCCTTTTGAGTTGAGTAATATTTGTGGTCCCTTGACCTAAGCACCACAGTGGGCTCGTGAGTGATCCACTATACTTAAGTTTCACACATATCAAAGACCTTTTATAGTCTGACCGCTGCATGTCGCTAGGTATGGTTCGATGCTCACAGAGTGTGATCCGTTAACTTATATGGGTGAGTAGTATATCCAAATGCTCTAAGATTGTGTTCCTAAAAGTCTTATGGAAAAAGTGTTTTTTATATAAGAAATAATATTGCAAAAGTGTTTGTAGATATTGTTTATAGGAATACGAATCTGGAGATAACTTCTAGAGTTGAGCATATGAAGACTTGATGGTGATGATCTATGTCGCCGCTCTTTCAGGATATAAATGACGAACAAATTATATAAATATATATTAACCTTAACTTATATGGTTTAACACGTTGTTTTGTTATTTTCATAATGTATATGTGGGACATTATTTATAGACTTACGAAAGAGTTTCGTAAGAAGAAACAAATGTGAACCTATGGAGTCTCACTATATAAAATATACTCGTTATACACTGGGGTAGAACACCAGATTGAATAATCCAATTTAGAAAGTTCTCGTAAAAGTCAGAATTATTTCAAGTCTCTTGGGGAGATTATAAAGTTTAAGTGTTAAGCTTAGGATCTCAACAAGTGGGACTTGCTACTTTAACTTTTTTATTGGATACCACATATCATGTCATTAATTTGTTAAGACATGACATGTAGCATAGTTTTATTGGCCTAATTTATTGTTAAGTGTTAATAGTTGAATTAAATAAATGGCAAATAAAATTAAGGATTTGGAATCCAAATAGATTTCGGCCATTTGCTAAAAGCTTAAATTCAGCCAATTGCAAATGAGTTGAAAATGAAACAAATAAATTGATTGCCAAAGTCAATTTCAACTAATATAATAAAATTAATAGGTGGCAAGTTTACATAAAATAGAAAGCAACCAATTTACCTTTCATTTAGCCATTTCTTTGGCAAATCAAAGCATGCTTTATCATGCTTATTTTCAAGCATGAGTTAGCAATAAAGCAAAGGTAATTTGGCCACTAATTGAAGCAAGATTTGGCTAGTACAGCACCTTGGCACTAAGTTTTCATTAAAGCATGAAGTGTACATTGTCATGCTTAACGAATTTAGCCACCAATTGCATTTTAATTGGCTAAGAGAGTGGCGGAAAAGGCTATAAATTGTTTGCTTCATTTCATTTTCAAGTAAGTGAATTGTTAGCAATAGAGATTGCTAAATACCGAGAGATAAAATACTGAAGTAAGTGTTGCTTTAATTAAATTCCAGGCGAAAATAGAAAGCTACCGTTCTAGCTCGAAAGATCCTACCGAGTCCTAGAATAGAATTGTGCAAATCATGCTTCAAGGGTGACTCCTATAATATTTTATTAGTGTAATGAAATATTTGTTTGTATTCCTCCATACTTAATTATGCATATATGATGTGTAATTAAGAAAATAAAAATATACATGCTCACCCTATGTACAATGTACTTTCAGGACATGTGTCTATAATTGAAGTATTAAGCTAAATAAAAAAAATGAAATAGTTCATTTGTTGAATAATTCATTTATTGAGTGCAAAGCATTTTGAGAGAAAATGGCAACTTTGAGAAAGTTACATTTTAGTCCTTAAAATCAATCTTTAAGCATTTGATGTATGAACTAGTTTAAATGTTAAACTAAGTTTCCTGCATAAAATACTGATCAAAAGCTACCAGTCTACTTAGTTTAATCCCACCAATTGTTAGAGTCTAGAATTGTTCAAAAAAGGACTTTGTTGTGAGGTTAAAGGTTTCAATGTTCAACAATCGTTACCAAATCATCTATAAGGGTATGTATTCGATTCTTGTACTATTTTAGATGAAGTTGTAATATGTATATGTTAATTATATTATTTTATTCCGCTGCATAATGTATGTTGGACATACAATTTGAAATTTTCAACATGTACACAATCACATGCATGCACCTTTTAATGAATTAATAGCTTTATCATTTTTCAAAAAGATATAAAATCCCTGAATTCTTTTTTGTTTTCGGGCAAGGAGAATATCACTATTTTCAAGCATATTTTAAGGTTCACAATTCAATCCAGTGAGGCTAGTTCATCTCTTTTCTAGAAGCTAAAACTATTCAATAACTCTCTAACTAAGACGAGATTCACTTGGTATACCAACTTGGTGCCAGAGTCGATCGTTAATTAGGAGCAATTGGAAGATAAGTTCCATGCCAAATTCTACAGGCCGCCTCAGAAGTAACTTTGGCTAACCTGGTCAGGGTCACCTGGAGGCCAAGCGAGTCAGTTTCAAAATATATCAGCTAATTCAAAAAACTTCGGTCTTAATGTCAAACTCAAATTATTGAAGTTGACTGTGTACCCATGATTTTAGAGGGAATATCCTTTGCAATAAAAGAACACTTCAAAAGACGCTGATTAAGGGATTTATATGAATTGACCACTAGAACAACTAATTATAAAAGGGTCATAAAGAAAATGGACCAATATAGGGCGTCTTCTGAATGTACCTAATACCAGCATCAACTGGATATGGCTGCCATTAAAATAAAGTCACACCATCCCTCTGGTCAACCAACGTGGTATGCCTTGTTGAAGTACTCAAATGAGCTCCATATAAATGCCTAATCCTCAAAAAGCCAATTTTCACCAAAGAGAAGAAGTTTAGCAAGAACACCCAAGTCCCAAAAGAATTCTTGTTCGATCTACGAAAAGCCGATCAAATTTTTGATTGGCTCTTAAAGGATAAGCAAATAAAGCTATCCAAAGGCCATACCATCCCTTCGGTCAACCAATGTACAGGGAAGGATTACTGTAAATAGTATAACTCTTGGAAACGCAATACAAACAATTGCATTATATTCAGGAACAAGATTCAGCGATTGATTTGATGAAGGTTACCTTCTCTTTGGTTTTAAGAGAAAGACTCATCTCATAAAAACTAACTCATTCCTAGCAACAAGGGTCAAAGTTGTTGTATTCTTTACGAAGAGGAAGTTATTGGGTGAAGGGTTATCAACATGAGTCTAGACCCTAGATAAGCCAAGAATAAAGATCCAAGTAAATGACTCAGCCTCAAAGATAACTCGAAAAGAAATGATGGTTACAATAGAGCAGACTTCAAGTAATCAGCCGACCTCCAAGAAGGCTTGTCTGGATTACCCTCAATGCCATACCATATTTGAGAAGGTTTAAGGCAATTTTGAGGGATCATATTTCCACCATCCCATAAAGACTTTCAAGCTTAAGGCCAATATGGTCGGTCAGTGGGAGTTCAGCATTCCAAGATGAAGTATATTTGGTAGACTAGGTAATCAGTTTTATCTAAACGTAAAGGTGACAAAAACTTAGAAAATGAGAATGTAGAGACATAAGCAACTAAGGCATCTCGAGTATACCATTTATAATCTGGGCGATGGCTAAAAGATTAAGGAGAATTTGGCCAAGATTGACAGCCTCAATAAAAAGCTCTATGGAAATAGAGCAACAAAAGTCTCACAGTCATTTAGGCTGATCAACAAGGGTAACAAACCACAGAGGAAAGTCTAGTTACTTGTAAATAGGCATTAGATAGACGAGAGCCCACCTACCCAAGGTAAATAGGGTGACCTAAATGATCCATCTGAGCATGACTCTCAGGGTGATTAGGTTAACCATGGAGCATCAGCAGAGGAAAATGCCCTAAATTAGGTTATTAACATGGTTGTCCTACTACCAAAATCATTTCAACTAAGCTCGATACTATGTGGGGCGTTATCAGGCAATTAAAATGATCAAATACATATCACGGACGACTTCAAGGATAAATAATAGATCTTCATATACCTAGGCAATTCTTTGCCTTATGAGGGATTTATAAGCAATTTTTGGGTGATGGCAATCACCAAAGTATCGAGGGCGATTTTTTACTAAGAAACTTATGAAGCTTCAACAAGGATGACTGTAGCCAGTGTCCATCAAGTTGGACGATTATTAGAGAAGAGATCATCATAGACTTAAATATTGGGTGACAGAAAAAGGTAAAAATCCTTGAACATATATAGTCAAAACATGCAAAATTAACTACCTTAAAAAAAAATTTCAAATCGCCCCGTTTGGCCAATTGCATATTTAGCCATGAAATCACCCTGGCCAAATCATGCAATGGCCCTCTTTTAATATATATATAATACAAATCACTTCATTTGCCCAATTGCATGATTTGGCCATGAAATCGCCTTGGCCAAATCTTGCAATAGCCATCTTGTAATATATATATATATATATAATTTAAGCAAAAAAAAAAAAGAGGATAAGGGAAATTGGCCATATATGGCCTATGTATGAAATTAGCCATAATTAAGGGCAAATCGCCTAATTGGCCATATATAGCCAAATTAAAGACAAATCGCCTAAATGTCCAATTAGCCATATATGAAATTGGTCATCCAATTGCATGTAAATTATCAAATCATGCAAAATTATCCATCCTTTTAATAATAATAAAAAACAAGGAAGAGGAAAAAGGAAAAGGAAAAATTGGTTTTGATTGGCCTTTGGTGTCTAAAATCGACTGTGTGACCATTTGGATTTGTTTTTGTATGATATGGCCATTAATACATAACGTTGCCATGTGAGAATAATTCAAATTGCCCACTTTTGGCAAATCACCTACCTTTAAAGATGAAGTCGACCTCAAAGTTTGATGTAAGGAGGCATTGTAAAATTTAATTGCCATAGCCGACTTCATGATTGCAAAATTTGATTACTGAGCAACTTCATGATTGTAAAATTTTATTGATCGCTTGTCTAAGGTGGCCAATTTAAGAAGCTTTCTTTAATTTTTGAAATTTCCCTTATGAAAATTTTATTGCATACAAATTTTGAAATCATCCCATGAATAACTTGATTGTATGGAAAATTATAATATCGGTTTTCGAAAATTTAATTACATCACACAACAAAATCAACCTTGTGCAAGTCAAATGTATGGCATGGCAAAGATTTTCTTACAAAGCCGATTTTTTTCCTTAAGATTTCCTTACTAAGCTGATTTTTGTTTGGGAATTCTTAATATTATTACACGAAGTCAATTTCTTTTTCATAAATAATCCATAGGAAGTGCAATAAGGCCGATTGTTCTCTACAAGTCATGCATAATGTTTGTTCAAACATAAGGGCAATTCCACTATGCAACTTTGAAGGATAATTTGGAGGCAAAAATTTCATCTAGGGCGATTTCATGCAAATTAAGAGGATCAAATAACTGTAATGGGTAATTTCAAAGCAAATGATGAGATCTCTACATGCCTGAAGCGATTGTTTTTGCCTTTAAAAGGGTCTATAGGCGATTTTCCACCTAGAGAAACCATGAAATTTCAACGGGGGTGATTGGGGTGATTGCGGCCGGTTTCCACCAAGTGATGTTTGATAGGAGATTTTCTAAAACTAAGGAGAGGTCAGGTGATCACCAAGAAAATAAGATATCATGGGTAAATTGACCAAAGGACTAAAAGTTCGGGTGACTGGTAGGATGATGTGGGCGACCTCAATTGAGTGATTTTGAGAAAATAAAGCCAAGTGACCCAGATGGACCATTGGGGCAACTTTAAAACCTTGTTATAGGGAGAATTTGAGGTCCTGCATTAGCAGCGGGGCAATTTAGAGATAGCCGACTTTATTAAGTTGTAAGCCTTGACGAAAATTATCTTTCGATGACTTGTAGGGGGCATTGTTGACGTCGGGCCAAAAAGTGCTTAGTGGGCCTTTTCATTTTAAGATTTTGAGCCCAATTGTATATTGTAGTTTATTTAAGAATTTGTACATAATAGAAAGTTGTGTTATATTAAAATTTCTTTTCTTGTAAAATTAGGTTTTATATAAGGATTTACAACCTATAAATAAGTTTGATTTCTTATTATAAATCATCAACTATTCAATACACATAACAAGCGAGGTTTACACTTGGACTATCAATGAGCATGTCACAAAGCTTAGGTTCTTCTTAGAAAAGAACGAGAAAAACTCTAACAACAAGGCTGTATGGTTTTTTCAACAAGTAAAGATGTGGTGTCTTTGGTTGAATGATAAAAACGAGAGAAAAATGATAAAAAGCACAAAAACTTGTATGACAATCAAGTTCAGCCCTATCTTATTTGGCAAATCTCTTAATCTCAGTTTCTCTAAAATTTAGAGCGACATCCGTCTAGTAGAACATTGAGCATACATAAACCCCAAGTCCCTTTTAAATTTATATCGTGAACAATTTTATATATTAAACCTCATAATTTCTTCTTTCTTTTTTTTTAAAACTATTGGTACTCCTCCAGAAATTTTGCCTATTAGCGTAGCTAGAAAGGCATCTTGCGTTGTAGGCGACATACTGACTGTGAGCAAACACTTTTTATTAACTCATGCTTAAGGTAACAAAAGAATCATCAAGTATTTTCATCTTTCTTATAAAAATAGATAGAGAGATGCATATTGAAAGAATGACAAATACAAGTATAGAAAGTGCCGCCAAAGCAAACAGAAATCAAAGGACGGAATTTGATTTTGATTGTATTAAGTTTCCCCCGGTAAGTTTTTCATTTTATGGTCATTTCTCACTCTGTCCTTTTTCTTAATTATAAATTTGAGAAATTTGATATCCAGTGAAATGGCTTAATAGGTGATTTTGTAAATTACATCATTTCACCCCTTAATAATAGTTTAACAAAAGTGTTATTCAACTTTAAGTTTCTACTTTGTAAGACTAAGACTAAACCCACGTATGTTGACATTGTAGGGTCATAACTGGAGTAACGTTGGCACATGAGTTGATGCACGTATGGTTGACACAACGCAAAGGTCAATTTGTTTTTTCTTTTATTTTGAAATTAATTTTTTACAGGAATTAGAAATATAATATGTTACGAGGCCTACAATATAATATTGTAGGAAAACAAAAGCCTAAAAATTTATATATTAGTAACCCAAGTGATGCCACATAATGGAAAGAGTCCATAAATTCCGTGGAGAAGATGAGGAGTGGATCAGATATAACCTGGTATTTAATATATAAATTTTTATACTTTTGTCTGTAAATTTACAAAATTATCCTTCAATTGTTCCTTTTCTTATATATATATATATATATAATTTAACACAATTTAGTTTATTTTTGCTAGACATATTTGGAATCAGAAGAGACAAGATGGTGCAAAAACTTTATCGTAAAAAATCCTTTAAAATTCGTAGAAGAGAAAATATAGACGTAGGTTACAACTTTTTTAAAATTTTTATTATGGTTTGTTCATTTATCATAATTTTTTTTTCATTTACAATTGTCATAAAATTTTAAACCACTTTTCTAAATAATAAATTTTATGTTTTGGTTTTAGATTACCTTCTTATTTATTCTATGGCTTCTCTACGTAGAACCAACTATTGTATTTTTTATTGTTAAAAAAAAATTTGATAACAAAGCAACAACTTTTCTGCTCATGTGTATTTTATTACGTGTTTCAAGTTTGTTTTAACTGCGTAATTTATATATATAAAAAAAGCAGGTTGAACTTTACTTTTATTTATAAAATTTTATATATTGTTAATATTTTATTTTATTCATAAGTTCCTACTTTTTCCAATCACAAAAATTAGAAAATTATTTTTAATATAATTAGATTCCTTTTATTTTTTGCTTCTGAAAGTTAAATCCCTTGACTAATGTTTACCATTTGATGCTTTTTATTGAGGGAGGAAATGCCCTTCTCCCTCTCGAAGTTATGTTGAAGCGAAGAACTCAATATTCAGCCTAAAACCCTAATCTCATTGCGCAGTGAAATAACCTATCAATCAAGCAAAAACAACAAGAATCCAAAGTAGAAAACAAAAAGTACAACACAATCTTACGTGGTTCAGCCAATTGCCTACGTCCACGACGGATCCAAGGATCATAGCCTCTCTTATTATAACTCCCTAGAGATTTTACAATAAAAACCCAATGAAGAACCCTCAAAAGGACCTAAACGTTTAGTGAACCCTTACTCTACCACGAACAATGATTATCCAAAAAACGGTTCCACCCTAGCGCACACAAGCACTTAGTGTCTACCCAGTTCTTCCCCTCTCTTAGAGTCTCTCTTAATGATTAATCTAAAATCAAGAGTTTACAAGTGTTTATATAGGGTGTGTTGCGTGCCTACTAACCCTATTCCTTGTTGGAATAAGAGTCCACTTGTTTTGGAAGTCCAAAACTTCTCAAAACTAAAAATCTGGATTAAAAACAAACTTTTGACGCATCTGGCACCTTGGCGCTCGTCCCTGGGTACCGCAGCGCTGGGCATTATCGCACTCATCGCCGCGGCACTAAGGACCTAGTGCTGCAGTGCTGGGTTGCTGTCCTGGGCGCTGCGGCGCTCAGCCCTGTACGCCTATCCCGTATTTTTTTACTTCCTTCACGTCTTTAAGTCCCATTTCGCTTCCCCCTTTCGTGTCCCATACGTCCTAGACTTCTCCATACGTATCCCAGGTGTTCTAAACTTCTTGTAACTCTTCACTTTGGTATTTATCTCAATTCTTGTCCAATCAAGATTGTTGAATCACCAATTTTCCAACAAACCCTTCCTTGATTCAAAATCTTTCGAATAAGAAGGCTTCGGGATCCGATCACACCAATACTCTATCACTTAGAGTTGAGTCCAGTTAAGTCTCCACCAAGACTTAATTTTTCCCGGGCTAGTGACTTCGGCTCCAAAGGCATTCGTGCACCTTGCATAGGGTATGGATGCGTTGTACTCCTTTTCGACTTTCATCACCTCGGTAAGCACGGTTTGGATGTCGCCTAGTGGTCTGCATTACCCCAACACCCCGCGTTGGGTCATTCATGGCCATCCTAATAAGCACATAAAGCCTCACATTGTGCTTCTCACCCTCAAACCTTATAGGTCCTTTCTTTACCCTTAGTTTTTCTTTTTCCGCTCTAACCGAATACTCTTCCTCATCGCGCTTGCCTAGGGATATCAAGTTTCTCCTCACTTTAGAAACATGCCTTACACCATGTAATTCCCTAATTTCTCCACCTTGCATTCTCAGCCTTATGTCACCAACTCTTATGATCTCACAAGTCATGTCATTCCCTATTAGAGTTTTACCTATCTTGGCTTTATAGTTGGTAAACATTAATCTGTCGGGACATATATGGACGCTGCACCCCGAATCTAGTATCCATTTGCCAGCGTACTTTTCCCTTGAGGTTACCAATGTGTCTACAACTTCGGTATCTTCCTCAGTACCGAGTGCAGCCCACCCTCCTTGGCCTTTTGATTTTGGATAATCCTTCACAAAGTGCCCTTCCTTATTACAAAGAAAACACCTCTTGGATCTCCTCCTTAATTGGTTGCTCTTCATTCCTTGTGCAAGCAAAGCTGCTCCATTCTCGGACTCAGATCTCTTTGTCAATTCTTTTGAGTTTAATGATGTCTTGACGTCATTCATCGTTAAAGACTCCTTTCCATACAGCAGCGTATCCACAAAGCTCTCATAACTCTTTGGCAATATACTTAATAGGATAATGGTCTTGTCTTCATCCTCAGTCTTGATGCCCAGTTGCTCAAGACTTATAATGATCTTGTTGAACTCGTCAATGTAAGCTCTCAATGAAGTTCCCTCGTGCATTGTCAGCTTATGTAATTTCTTTTTCACAAGAAGTCTATTTGCAAGAGACTTCTTCATGTACAATGCTTCTGGTTTCTTCCATAGCCCCAAAGCGATTTCTTCATCACCAACTTCCCTTAATACTTCGTCACTCAATGCTAGGAATAAGGTGTTGTGATCTTTTTTCTGAATCGTGTCCCAATTTTTATGCCCATACTTTGAGGTTGTCGCCTCATCGCTAGTTGAGTAGCTGGCTTCCTCCAAAGCTGAGTTTAGCCATTTCTTCATTAGTAAAGCCCTAACCTTCTTCCTCTAAAGATTGAAGTCATTCATCCCATTGAACTTCTCTATTTCTTGCTTGATTGCAGCCATGGTTTAAATACCCCAGGTGTGTATTATCGAACCTCTAGCTCTGATACCAGTTTGTTGATGGAAGAAACGCCCTTCTCCCTCTCAAAGTTATATTGAAGCAAAAAACCCAAGATTCAGCCTAGAACCCTAACCTCCTTGCGCAGCGGTATAACCTGTCAATCAAGCAAAAACAACAAGAATCCAAAGCAGAAAACAAAAGAGTACAACACAATCTTACGGATCCAAGGATCCTAGCCTCTCTTATTATAACTCCCTATAGATTTTATAAGAAAAACCCAATGAAGAACCCTCAAAAGAACCTAAACGTTTAGTGAACCCTTGCTCTACCACGAACAATGATCACCCAAACAACGGTTCCACCCTAGCGCACACAAGCACTTAGTGTCTACCTAGTTCTTCCCCTCTCTTAGAGTCTCTCTTAATGCTTAATCTAAAATCAAGGGTTTACAAGTGTTTATATAGGGTGTGTTTCGTGCATACTAACCCTATTCTTTATTGTAGTAAGAGTCCACTTGTTTTTGAAGTCCAAAACTTTCCAAAACTAGAAATTCGGATTAAAAATAAACTTTTGACGCGTCTGGCGCTGCGGCGCTCGTCCCTGGGCGCCACGGCGCTGGGCATTATCACTCCCATCACCGCAGCACTGGGTTGTTATCCTAGGCGCCGCGACGCTCAGCCATGGGCGCCACGGCGCTCAGCCCTGTACGCCTATGTAGTAACCAGTATCCATAACCGGTAAGAATATGTATATTTTTATATATAAATATACGTATTTTATTTATATGTGGGTGATCCTTGATTTATATATTGTTATTAGTAGTGTTTTTATAGGTTAAGGATATACTATTAGTATTGGGTTTATTTGCAAGACTTTAGAATTATTTTAGGGACCAAATTGTTATACTTTGAAAGTTTTGGGGGCAAATTCGTAAATACCAAAAATTAGCCTCTTAGTATAAAAATATACTTTTGAACCCTAATTTACCATTTTTAGGTCGAGCTACCGATTTTAAGAGAGAGAAGAGAAATAGAGGAGAGAGAAAGAGGAGAAGAAGAAGAAAAAGAAGAAGAAATTGGAATTTTGAATTTCAAGAGGTATATCATACGTATTTCTCAATTTATTGGTATTAATTAAGTTAATTCCTTTAAGTTTTGATTTCTTAAAATATGTATAATTGAGGATTTGTTGTGTATTTCGTAAGATCATATGAGAATTGATGATGATCTATAAGATAGTTTGATAAATCATGATGAATTGTGGAATTTCTGCTGGATAACCTCTTGATCTAGGAATTTTATAAATTGTTGTGATTCGATTCTGGTTTTGAATTTTGAGTATATGAAATTACACATGTTAAGGATCATCTGAGACTTTGAATCGATTGAAAATTCTGGAAATTGAATTTATAGTGAATTTACCAAAATGACCCTGAAATTCTGGAAATTTCCTGTGTAAACAGTATAGTACAGTGAAAAATAATTTTTGTCCTACTGAATGATCTTCAAAAATTATGAATTTGTGGAATATGATAATTTTATATGTCTAATATGATATACTCGGAATTGAGAATTTAGATCAATGTGGTTGAAGTGTTATGAATTTCTAAAGTGTATCAGCTCATTGCAATATTTGATTAACAGATTTTTAAAGTTATAGAATAAAAGAGTTTTAAAATACTTTTGGCAGTGATTTGGAAGTGAAATATTTATCATAGACTGAGATATGTGTTAAGAGTAATTATATGGTAGGTTTATAATTTTTGAGTTAGTATATGATTTTATAAAATTGGGAGATTGAATACTGTTCAGTAAGTATCTTGATCCTGTCAGGTTTGTAGTTTGGATTCGATGGTGTGTATGGAATGGATTGTGTAGGAAATTTGATATAATATTCATATATAAGAAGGATATATGAGTCAAAAATGGTATATTCTTATTTTGGAGTAATTGGACATCATTTGATGTATTAGAAAATTTTGTTAAGTGTAAGTGGTCAGAATGACAAGTTTTGAGAAATCAAGTATTTAGACCAATTTGATGTGTTAAATGCATTGTGTATAATTTTGTAAGCTATTTAAATATTTGTGTGAATTGTGAGGCTTATGAAAGGATTGATCTCCATTGATAGGTTAAGGAGATTTAAGCCTTGTAGCTGTAAGTGCTAAGAGGTAAGTATACTAGACTTTTACTGAAATCACTATAAGCATAGTAATTGTCTATGTATGATTTTGTAAATGTGCTTAAAAATATGTTTATGTTATGCCAAAGTGTATTTGATATGAAATGTGAAAGACATATGTTTATGAATGTGAGCATTGACATTGAACATGGACATACATGTGTTTTTGAAAGCGAGCTTTCAAAATGAAATGTGTTTGACAAAGAAAACTTTGAAGTGCAATATGTCCATGAGAAAGATTTTGTGTTTTGAGGATACTTGAACTCACTGTTAACTTAGTAGGCATTTTATGTGATTTTTTGAGCCTTTATGTGTGGCCTTTCCTTCGGGATTGGTATATGTTATGTGTTCCGTATGTAGGGAGGATCCTATTGGTACCTAAAGGAAGTGTGAGTCATCACATTCGTGTGGTGGCGTATTGGTACATGTGAGAGGACTCACCGATGATCAGGGTGAGGGTTTGGCTTTTACCTTCGGGCATAAGCGTTATATATGTGTGATTTAAAGACCTCACTAGTACTATTCCTCTCATACGGTATGTCACCTACGAGTGACATTTGGCTCATTATGTGATATGTGATATGTAAGTCCTACTAAGTAGTAGTTGAGTGATGGTATTCCTATTATGTATTTTGAAAGAATGTGTAAGCGCTTACATGATATGTGATTTGATAAGATTATGATTTTGATTGATAACAACATATCATACATATGCATTGTGTACATATATGTATTTGTATTTGATATATGAAAAACTAGTATGCTTACTGAGTTTTATACTCATTATAGTTTATGGTGATTTCAGGTAAATAAGGTACATGTGTGCTTAGCGGATTTGGCAAGGCTTCTGCTGTTCCTTGGGTTCCCTAAGTTGCTAGGTTGTTGTGTGTTTCATTTGGGGACACGTGGGATAGGATATTTGGTTTGTCCCTATTGAATAAATACTTATGTATTATTTCATTGTGTGTGGATTGGATTTGGTTTAAGTTTTATAAAGTGTGGTTATTGGATGATTTTAAGTAAGAATTTGCAATGGATATATTCTGGGCTCCCGGTAACAAAGTTGCTACTGGTGACGTAGTAGAGTGTTAATCTCTGAGAAAACTCTGCGTATCTCCGGTTTAATAATTGTCCCAGTCATAATTCAATTGCTATAATTCTAAAAGAAATTGAAATGAATGTTTAAATATTGTCAAGAGAAGTTTATATTTATATGTTAGGTTATGGTTGATTTTAGTGTTGAACTTACTAGCAACTTGCTAAGGATTTCTGTGTTGAATGAAAGTTGAAAATTTTGTGTAATATTATTTATGAGTGCACATGCAGTGAATGAATGTAAGTGATGTCGTGTGTCGGATCTTTTGGGTCTGGGGCGTGACAGCTTTTATTGGTATCAGAGCTAAGATATGATTCTGTAGACTTTTAAGTGTCGAGTCAAGGGAACCGAGCAGATGCCAAATCCTTAGGATTGTATTTGTAGCTTTGTTGTGTAAAAGTTTGACATATTCCTTAAATGTTGTATGATTTTGTGAAGATGACACAGTATCCAAGAGCTGCTAAGATTGTAGTTGTTGTGGATAATGGTACCTTGTGGATCTTAATGTTACCATTTAGATTTTCTTTTAAGTTATGACTAATATGCTTAGTAAGAGTGATGTTGAATATCTTATAATGATAATTTGCATGTGATAGAGCAAATTGAGATAATTTTCTCAATGACAAAATATAGAGAAGTAGAGTATTGAAGACATCAATTGAAACAACTTTTATTGAAAAGGAAAACAACAACACAACAACAATAGCAGCAACAAAAATACAATAGAGGCTACGGAGTGAGATTTAAGTCTATTTTGCGCTTCTTCTGACTGTCATGAGTAGACCAATCTAACTGATGCAATGTTGGATTAGACAGAGGAATAAAAGACTGCAATTGATCAATCAGTTGATCAACAGTTGGAGCTGAAATAAAAATCCGTCGTGCTAGAAGTGGGATGAATTGTGTTCCCGCTGCATAGTCAAGAAAAGATATCAACCCGTCGTAAAAACCATTAACATTTAACAAACCAATGGGTTTTTGGTGGATTTGTAATTGTGCCCATGAGACAATTTGAAAAATTTCCTCCAAGGTCCCGAAACCTCCTGGTAGAGCTATGAAAGCATTCGCATGCCTAAGCAATTGAGCCATTCGCTCGTGCATAGATGAGACTTGTAACTCATCCCCAACTATTTTTCCTACAATATTTTCAATAGCTAGAGGTTTTGGAATGATACCCAAAACTCGACTACCTTTATTGTATGCAGCTTTTGCCACAGACCCCATTAACCCTCGGTTACCTCCTCCATATACTAAATGTATATTTCGCTCAGCTAATACCTTACCAAGATTTTCTGCAACTTTTGTAAACTCTTCAGTATTCCCAGGGTTGGATCCACAAAAGACACAAATTTTTGTGAATCGACGAGCTGAGGTTTCCTCCATTGCTATGCTCACCCTAATCTTTGAATGTTTTCGAGTTTGTATAAGGATGCAAAAATAATGTATTTATAGAGAAACAAATTGATAATAGCTATTGAGCATATGTGTAAGTATGTTCAAGTATATATTTTTCTCGATTCTTGTGAGGCAAAAAAAAAAAAAGAAGAAAAGAATCAATTTTACTTTATCATTTTATAAGGGACAATAGGCCGCAAAATCTTGAATAAATATATGTTGATATGTAAGTGTGATAAAAATTGTGTCGGAAGCGTGATGAGTTAGGTAAGATAATTAAGAAAAGTCAATAAAGGCCTATTTTATGGATTTAGGGACTTTGTCGTTTTGGCACTAATGGCCGACAATGCATCTATGACTTGAAGACTTTTTGAGCGAACAATTGGACTTTGGACATGAGGCCAAATTAACTTTATTAATTTCAAGGATTTTTGTGATCTTAACATTGATTTTTGGATAGATTAAAAGCAGATATGAAGAAAGATAAAGCACACTTGACATAAAGATAAAGCAGTAGTCAGTCTCTCTTTGATGTGATAGAGCAACACGGATTTAGTTTCTGTGAAAATAGAAACAGCAATGTAGGTCAAAATGAGTCTCCTTGGTCGCTTTCATCTATGTCGTATCCGTGAGAGAGGAACTTATGGAGTTGTTGTTCCCATGCATTGAATGAGGGCTCTGGCTGAGTGGAATGTGGGTCTACCATATCTTGATCTTCTCCAGGTGAGCTGGTCTGGATGAGGGATGTGCTGGCTTCCTCTTGGATTTGGGTGTCGGTTGGATAAGGTTGGGAGTCTTGAAAGAGGGATAAGTCAAGATTGGGTTGGTGTTGGTCAGGTTCTGTCGGGGCAACTGGCTGAGATTGAGTAGGTTCTGTCGGGACAGCTGGCTGAGGCCATTGGTAAAGGTTGTCCATTTCTTGTCTGTATCTGGCATAATAAGTCATGTTTGGGATATGGTGATGGTGGGTAGAGTAATCTGTATTTCTATGATGAGAAAGATGATGTTTTTGTCTTTGTCGGGATTTGTGTAGATTGGCAGAATTCAATTCTTCTGCAAAGTTATCTTCAACCTGTTCCCAAGGTGCAGCATCTTTTGGGGAGATCCAAACAGACAGAGGAATTATCTGATTTTCCTGAGCAAGAATTCTTTCAAGTTCTCTCTTTTGTTAGACTACTTCTTCAGGCCAGAGCTTAATTGATCCCTTTAGTGAAAGGGTAAAAGTGAGGTAATCCTTGACAGTGGGGTAATAATGGATTTCATGATCTGAAACAATCATACCCTTTCGTTGGAGAAGTAAGACAGACCAAAGATGTTGTCTGGGGACTGCAGCATTTGTGTTGTTTACAATCATGTATTGAAATTTAGTTATCCACCATGTCTTTGGGTAAAACCATTGGAGAAATATCAGGGCTGGATGATCTTCATCACATTTTTCTAATTTTTGGAGAGTTCTAAGTAATGGAAATTCCATGGCGATTGTATACAGATCCAACAGGTACCATAACAAGTAAATGACAGATTTGGACCATTGGGAAAATGGGAAAAAATAGTGCAGGTGAAAGAAAGGGTATTCCAAGTTGAACGAAGGGCCACCAAGAACTGTGAGGCCGTGTTCTTGGACTGCCAAGATGGCATAGTGTCTGATGAATTCTTTGGCACGAGAATGGAGTGTTCTGGTTCTGATTAGGTTTGGAAGTTGTGGTGGAGTAAAAGGAACATGAGGAGTTATGATAATAGGATTCATTATGAAGATGGTATGAGGGTTGGTTTTCTTTATTGCTAGAAAAGTGATTATGAGGTTTAGGCTATTTATAGAGTTTTGTGAAAGAGTATTCAATCTTTATTGATTGAATACTCTATACCTGAATTTTTTTTTTAAAATTTAAATAATCTTTTATTTGTTTTGATTTAATTTGTGAAATAGTTTTTTACTCCGTACAATCATAATATATCTAAAAAAATATAAACATCACATGAAAATAATTTACATCGAGTCTTCAACTATTAATTTTAAAAATTAATAATATGAATTAAAATTTAAAAATAACAAAAACTAATAATTTTTTGAACTTTAGCACTTATAACACAAAGTAAAAGAAATTTTGAGTTAGATGAGTGATGACTAAGAAACTAAAAATGACAATAAAATTATTTATCTCTTTTTCTTTTTTGAAATTATAATTTACTTCTTTTGTTTGTTCCTATTCATCTTTTTTTTTAACAAATGAATTCACTTTAATTTGAAAGCAATTGTATAATATTAAATATAATTAAAAAATATGAATAAGAATAAAAAATTTTAAAAAATAATATAAGTAAATTTTATGCTCTAGGTTTAGCATATAATTAACTTTAATTTGTATAAATAAGTAAATTTATTTTACACTACTTTTTTTAATTTTTTTTAAATAGATTATTTGGGGCGGGTTTAAAAAATTAACTTATCTCTAAACTCAACCCGAATTTAATTCGATTTAAATTATCATATCTATACTCGCTCCATCCTAAAAAATACCTAAAATACAATCTAAATTACTCCTCATCTAAAATGGGTTTTCACAAACTCAACTTCACGAAAAATTCTGCCACCCCTACCACCATCTCTTTTTCATCTTTTAATAGTAAACAATAATGGGGAAAAAAAGAGTCAAATAGCAAAAAGAAAAGGCTTAAAAGCAGTGTAATACTAGCAGCTGTAACAGTGAATCAACAGCAACAAAAGTGAAAATTCATTGAAACAAAATAGCAGCGACAAAATAACAATAAAAATAACAACAATTAAACGTTAGAATAATAAACAGTTGTACAACACCAAAAAAAACAGTAGCCCAACAAGTACAAAACAGCAAGGAAAAAGAATAGCAAAAATAATTGAGAAAAATCAATAATTTATTTTACACTTTTATTTTTCAATCCAAGCCCACTTCAAGAAAATAACATAACACAACCATACGACCTGCCTGCAAAACCCCATCACAATATTTAGGCAATAGGTACCATTTTATAAACCTGTTTCTCGTTAAAGAAAAACCATTCCAGGATAGCTTTTGAGTAACAAGATCAAACAAACAAAGCCAGAGTTTTTAATACCAAATCATATTTTCAATATTTCAAAATGCAAAATTTAATTTCTTGTTCTCATTCTAACCACACCCTATATTGCAAATTTTATTTACCTTATAGCTAAAAACTCATTGTAGACTGCTAAGTTTGAACTCTAAAAAGAAAAAAAAGAATGAAGAACAGGGACTTTGTTTGATTCTTACCTAAGTGGATTGATGGAGTTGAACGTGAAAATTTCTCGGAGAGTAGAAACCCTTGACCTATTATGAAACTCCGTCACTCTGTTCACCACACTCACAAAATCCTAGCCTAAAACACCACTGTCTTGTTGACCAACTGTACCAAAAGGTTCTATTGAATTGGTGATTCAAAATCATGTGTTGATTGGCATTGAATCGAGGACCAATTTGGAGACAAATTTGAAATTGAAATGAAGCCGAAAAAATTGTCGAAAGGGGTCAGAAACTCAATGGAATAGTACTTGAGAAGTGCAAAAAATAAGGAAAAAATTCTCAAGTATGAGCACCGCAGCATTGGAAGGCATTGGCCAGAGCGCCATTTCCAGAATGTGCATAAGTTGCCCACGCCGCGGCATTAGTTTAAGCGCCGCGGCACTCGTGCTATTCTATATATACTCCTTCTAGTTTTAGGGTTTGTGAGAGAGTAAGTGAGGGAAAAGAGATGGGGCCGAAATAGAAAGAAAATATACTATTCAAGTGTGTATTGTGATCAATTAGCTCCAAATCTTTCACTTGTAATCCCAAGAATCAATAAAGAGACTCGGATTCTTGATCCACCGTGGACGTAAACGTATTTGGCCAAACCACGTATACTTTGTGTTGTGGTATATTCGTATTTCTGCTATTTTTACGTATTATTTATATGATTGATCTTCTAATTCATTGTGTTGCTTTATACTTGTGATATTTTATTGTGTATTGCAATATATTGGTGAAGTTTGATGTTTGACTATCAAATTCTGTATTGAGGCTTAGTGTTTTGTTTCCTAATATGTATTTGTTGGGTATTGCTTCCGCTTAAACAATCTAGTAGTTGCTATTGAGTTCGTAATTGTCTTTGTGCAATTGATAGCGGATTAATAGTACTAGGGCTGTTTGTATTTGGTGTTCTAAGTGAGGGTTTATACACTAACAGGTTCAATAGCGCATGATGGATTTAAGAATTTGCAATAGTATTTGGAGAAGAAAAAGAAAGACAGAGCAAAGATTGTTATGGATTTTCAATGTACACCCAAAAACTCCTTAGCGGCTGGCAAAAGTTTCATACTCACAAGCAATCAAAAAAAGTGAAGATCACATGAACAATGAAAAAAATCAATCACACACTAAAGAAAGTATACACCAATACACGTGATTCGATAAAATTATCTATATTCATAACAGATCAAAGATCCTAACTTCTTTATTAATTCGTTCTTTGTTCACAAAGAACCTCACAAGAAATTATAAGAAATATCTAAATACCCAAGAGTACTAAGAATCTATACCACACTTACTTGTGCACTTAAATCACTCAAGTGTGCTCTAAGTTCTCTATTATCTTCTTGTTGCTTTTTATGTTTGATATCAATTAAAGATTTACATAGAGTTAATACTAACCCTAGAAATTTTAAACCTAGTTGAAATAAGAGTTCTTAATTATAGGATTTCAAATCTCACTTTAATAAGTCAATTGAGAAAAAATATGAAATACCCATAAATTATCATATGAATAGTACTCATCGCTTAAATAGTACACGTCAAGTAAACAGAACCTTACTTCTAACTTTTTGTTTGTCTTTTCTTTAACATGACCTTCACGTACTAGATTTTTTGCTGACTTTTCATTGGTCTCTAACTCAAAATCAAATTAATCCGTAATTTTGAATTATCAAAATTCCAACAAAGTCGAAGAAAGCCCTAAAATGAGATTTACCCAAAATCTCGATCTATTTATGCAGCTTAGCCACCAAAATAACATCATTTTGGTTGGTGTTTTTCTTATGTCTTCCCCCTAAATTGGCGTCGTTTGGGGAGACTTAATTTTTTTGGTCCCCCAAATGATGTCGTTTTGTTTGGGTTTTTTTCTTTAGTTCCCCAAAATGGTAGTGTTTTGGGGCAATTTCATTAATTCTCAAATAATACCCCTAAAATGCTGCCCTTTTGAGCGGAATATTTTTCTATTTTTTCTTTTTTGGATCTTTTTTCCATTCTTAATTAATCTTTTCTTTTCTTTTTAAGAATAATGATTTATTTTAAATGTTTTTCTTCACTACTTCATCCTATTAAAATATTCTCAATAATTATTTTGTATTTCAAAATAATTAGTCTTTTTTTAGTTAGTCTTCTTTAAAATATTAATTCTTTTTACTATTTAATTTTTTATAAAAAAATTAAGATAATTATTTTTTTTAATCAAAACTAAATCATTTAGATTTTTGACAATATAATATTAATAATTCATTGACATTTTATGTTTCTAAGATCATAGTATTAGTAATTCATTGACACTTTAAAGAAGTATTAGTGAGCCTTGATACAGTACTATCATATCAGTTTATTTTTATCTTAATTGACACAATTTTTAAAAAGTGTCAGTAGTATGGTGTCAGTGAAACCCATTTTCTAGTAATAATAGTAGTTTATATATAGATACTATTATCCTATAATTTTATCGAGGTTCCAAAGCATACTAACCTAGACACATCCGCTCCAAAGACTAAGAGCCTAAAGGACCCAGAGTCTGTGTAGCTAAGAAGGTTTAAAGCCCAATCACCTTAAAACTTTTCAACTACTCCCAACAAGCTCAACCACCTTAAGGACCCAGCCTAAAGACTGCCAATCCAAGAAGTTCAATGACCTAAAGATCCTAAATGTCTATATTGCCTAGAAGGCCTGAGGCCCAATCATTGAGGATAGTCCTCAATAAAGTTACTAAAACACGTACATTGAGGACTTCTCATTTATCACAAGTAAATATCACAAAGTTAAGGTCCTCAACAACTTATATAAATGTTTCTTAAGTAAGACAATGAGGAAGTACACCATGAAAGCCAAGAACAATTGATATAAAGAGTAGGTTTGCGGTGCCCAAAGAACTCGAAAGAGACATCATGTTGCCCACATCCCCAGAAAAAGCAAACATACAAAGCACTGATACTACGATGCCTTAATATTTGGACCTCTCATATATATCAGGACGTGATACGTAACCTATCTGAGAAGCATATAAAACGAAGAGTGGTGGTCGTGCATGAGGCAAGGGGAAAGTTTTAAACAATTGAGAAATAGAGAGAAAAAACAAGTAAGAATTTTGTAAAACATCTTTCTTTAGGCAAATCACCTTTTTCAATTTAATAAACACTAAAAATTCATAATACTAACTTAAGTATTAGAGAATCCTTACCAAAAATAACCACTGACGAAGTCTTGATTGCGTTTCTGAGTATGGAAGAGTTTTCAGAAAGGCACAAAGGGTTACTCGAGATATTTAGACAGGTGTAGAGATAACCATTTCCATAAAAAAAATCATTTTTGATAAAAGTATAGTTATTTAACTAAGAACCAAGGTCAATAGATGTACATACATACATACATATATATATATACATATATATATAATGATTTATTACATTTAGCAAACATTATGGCAATGATGACAAAAATGTATTTGTTGGATAAATTAGAGCTTGCATCCGATGAAAGAGTAACAATTATATTTTTAAAACTTGGGTTTTTTATTTGTTAAGGTTTTAGGAGGTAATTTATTATATAAGGTTCCATTATGCTTAGAGGTTTTTAGATATTGCAAAATATTTCCTAATGCTAACTCACAACCATTTATGGAAAAGTAGCTAAGTGATGCCTTAAGCTTAATATTTATGATCATTTAAATAATCATGTTGTACAAAATAATTTTTGAAAAAATTAACTTCTTTTTCTCTTTTTTAATGAAATCATTTTTTTGCTTCTTGAGGTTTTTGTTAGGAGTATGCCTTTAAAGTATGATCATTTATATTTATTGTTAAAAATAAACAATAGAAGTTATTAAAATAATCTCTAAGGCACAATGTCTAAGACACCTCAAGAATGAGAGATAAGAGATGGATATCCTATGCCTCCGCAGTAGACAAACTAGTGAATGCTATGTTGTGTGTTAAGCCCGATATTTGCTATTCAAGGGGTGCAGTTAGCCGATATCAATCTAATCCAAGATATGATTATTGGATTGCAATAAAAACAGATTCTTAAGTATTTACGGAGAACAAGAAACTATATGTTTGTCTATTATGATAAGAATTTAATCCCAATCAAATACACTGATTTTAATTTTCAATCTAACTTAGATTCTTGAAAATTCATATTCAGATCAGTGTTCACTCTTGATTGTGGAGCAATTATATGGAGAAGCATAAAGCAATCATGTATTATTGATTCCACCATGAAAACCAAATATGTAATGGCTTGTGAAGCAGCTAAGAAGGTAGTATGGCTCCACAAGTTCTTATTGGATATGTGATAGGGGCGTAAAAGTATTAGTATAATTTATATCTAACTTTTGTATTTTGCTCCAAAATATAAATATTTGGCTATTTAATTGTATTTTTTTATCATAAATAGATGCACGACGGAAAATATAATGCAAAGGAACAAACGAGAGGCGAATTAGACGTAAAACAAAGAAGTTATGCTCAAAATACGAAAGCGAATACTAGGGTTGGGGGGCCGCAGCGCCCATGACTGAGTGCCACGGACCCATGTCAGTAGTTGAGCACCGAAGGGCCCATAAGCCAGCACCGCAGTGCTTAGCGAGGCTTTTAAAATTCATGTTTTCAGGTCTTAGTACCGCAACGCCCGTACGATATATAAAATCCCCTCTCAACTTTCCTATTTCAACTTGGATTTGAAGCCCCTCACCCTTAGGGTTTCTTATACCAATAAAAACACTCTTTTGAGGTCAAATATACAGAATTTAGAGAAGCAAAAACTTAGAGAAAGAATTCACAACACAAAATCAAAAATCAAGGCTAAGAAATCAAGATTCAAGTTTCAAGTCAAGATTGAGAGAGAAGAAACCCAAGATGTCTTCTTGATTAGTTTTTCTTCTCTTTTCTTATCATTATGTTCTTGTTCTTACTGTTCTTGATGGATTGGTTTGATACTTTTGGTTTTGTGATGAGCTAAACTTGGTATTCTGGGGTTAGACTATGTGAATCTAGTATGTAGTTGAATTTCATTGATTCTTAATTTATGAACTTAATTATTATAATTGATTCATTTTATCTTGTGTTTATTACTTTCATTATATCTGGCCAATATTATGAATAATTGAGGAACCATGATGAACTTGACAAAGGGATTCACGTGTTTAGCCTAGAATAGTTTGATGCATGATTATAAGGTAACAACTATGAGTTCCATCTAGGATATACATATACCTAGGTGGCATGTATGGTATGATTTAGACTTGATCTTAATGAATTACATTCTAATTTGATTACCATAGACATATAGGTGATTGTTAGAATGTGTAATATAGTCACTTAACCATCAATAGAGGCTTGTGATGAGATTAGTGTCTAAGCCAACAATTTATATTAAGGAATGAAGTAAGTGGTTAATAAATCCAATGAAATACTAGAGGATGAGTGTATACCCTAAATTATTATCCTTTGGTGAATTTATATATCTTGTTTGTTTGCTATTTAGGTTTAGTTTAATTTGATAAAATTAGGTTAATAAATTCAGTTTCAGATTTTGATTTTTCTGAATAAAAGTTAAGTAAATATAATTTTAGTAATTGATTCAAGAATTAGATCACGTAGTCTCTGTGGGATCGATACTTGAACTTAAATCCTATATTACTTGATACGATAACGTGCACTTGCGCTTAACTAGTATAGCACACATCAAGTTTTTGTTGGCGCTGTAGCGCCCAGCCCTAATACACTATTTCATATTTTGAGCGTTATGTTTTCACATCCGATTTGCCTCCTGTTTATTTATATGTGTCACATTTTTTGTCATGCATCTATTTTTTTATCAAAGAGTATAATTAAATAGCCAAATATTTATGATTTGAAGCAAAATACCAAAGATGAGTACAAATCATACTATTACTTTTACGCCCCCCCCCATCACTCTAGAAGTTATTTTAGATATAGATAAACTTCTCACACTTTATTGTAATAATAGTTGTGCTTAGTAAATTCCAAAAGAGCGTAACCTCTCGTACTATAAACCGAAATCTATGTATCCATACTATTAATATGGATTAGATATTATAATTTCACCCCTCCTAAAAGAAAACTTCATAACTCTTGTACTACATAGTTCATCCATAACACCTTCACCAAGGGAATGCTTTTATTACAAAGTGCTTGCTCTTTCCGGTCTAGAATTTTCACAAGCTTTTCTTCGTAAGTCAGATTCTCGTTCAACTCTACTGACTGTTTCCTTAGGATGTCTGAAAGATCTGCTAAGTACTTGCGAAGCATGGAAACGTGAAACACGTAATGGATTCTGGCTAGTTCCTTCGGTAACCTCCTCAACTCTTTCAACTATCTCATACGGCCTATTGTATCGAGGACTCAGCTTTCCTCTTTTCCCAAATCTTAATTCTCATTTCCATGTTGATATCTTCAAGAAGACATTATCACCAACATGGAACTCTAAGTCCTTTATTCGATTACCTGCATAACTCTTCTGTCTATCATTAGTTATTTTCAATCTCTACCTTATAACTTGAATTTTTTCTGAAGTAATCTGGATAATTTTTTGGCCGACCAGTTTCCTTTCACCTACCTCATCCCAACAAATTAGAGTTCTGCACTTTCTTCCATACAATGCTTCGTATAGTGCCATGTCGATGCTAGTCTGATAGCTATTATTATAGGCAAACTCCATCAATGGAAGATGAGTATCCTAGCTCCTCTAAAACTCCATAACATACGCTCTAAGCATATCCTCAAGTATCTGAATTGTCCACTCAGACTAGCCATCCGTCTGTGGATAAAAGGTAGTATTGAAATTCAATTTAGTGCTTAGAGCTTTCTGTAAGCTGGGCCAAAATCAGAAAGTGAACCTCAGATCCCTATTTGACACAATGGATACTGGAACGCCATGAAGTCGTACCACTTTATCTATGTATAACTGAGCCAATTTATCTAAAGAATAATTGCTTCTAATGGGTAAGAATTGGGCAGATTTCGTCAGTCTATCAATAATTACCCATATTGCATCATTGCCTTTTTGGCTATGCGAAAGTCATACCACGAAATCCATCATTATTCTCTCCCATTTCTACTTAGAAATCGAAAGAAGTTGTAAGAACCCTGTAGGTTTTTAATGTTCAGCCTTTACTTGCTGGCAAGTCAGGCATCTGGAGGCAAATTCTACTATATCTTTCTTCATGCTCTTTCATCAGTAGTGCTCATTTAGTGTATAGTATATTTTTGTGCTCCCTGGATGCATAGCATATGCAGAAGAATGAATTTCTTCCATAATCTCTCTTCTTAACCCATTCACATTCGGTACACATAATCTTTGACCTAAAGTTATTATACCATCCCCAGTCACTGAAAAGTTTTATGCTGCCAGATTCGATTCCACCCTTCAATTTAACTACCTATGGATCTTGAGTCTGTAATTCTCTGATTCGATCAACCAACATTGGACGGACCTGAAATTGATTAATAGTGCTTCCGAATTTGACAATTTTAATTTTATACCCAAAGACCTCAATTCTACCAGCATCGATAAATATGCAACCTTCAAGTAAGCTATTGAACTGACAGGCTTCCTGCTGAGAGCATCTGCTACCACATTAGCTTTTTTTGTATGGTAATCAAGTGTGTACTTATAATCTTTGATAAGCTCCAGCCACTTTCTCTATCTTATATTTAGTTCTTTTTGGGTGAAAAAGTATTGCAGGCTCTTGTGGTCCGTAAAAATCTTACAGGGAACCCCATACAAATAATGTCTCCAAATTCTTAGAGCAAAAACTATTGCAGCCAGTTCTAGGTTATGTGTGGATAATTCTGTTCATGCTTCTTTAATTGTCTGGAAGTATAGGCTATTACTTTCTCCTTCTGCATCAGCACAAAACCTAGACCCTACTTGGAAGCATCACAATATATAGTAAATTCATCATTCCCTGACGGAAGTGCAAGCACTGAGGCTGAGGTCAACCGTTTCTTCAACTTATCAAAACTCTACTGACATACTTCTGACCATACAATCTTCTCTTCTTTCTGGGTTAATTTAATCAGAGGAACGGCTATCTTTGAAAATCCCTCTACAAACTTTCTATAATACCCAGCCAAACCCAAGAAACTACGGACCTCCATCACATTTGTGGGTTGTCTCCAATTCACTATGGTTTCAATCTTCTGAGGATCTACTACTACCCTTTCTGCAGAGATTACATGTCCCAAAAATATAACTTTATCTAGCCAGAACTAACATTTACTAAGTTTAGCGTATAGTCGATGCTCCCTTAAGGTTTGCAAAACAATCTTTATATGTTCTGCATGCTCTTCCTCACTACTTGAGTAGACTAATATATCATCAATAAATACTATCACAAACTGATCTAAATAGGATCGAAAAACTCTATTCATAAGATCCATAAAAGCGATTGGGGCATTAGTTAGCCCAAAAGGCATGATTAAGAATTCATAATGCCCGTATCGTGTCCTAAAGGACGTCTTGGGAACATCTTCCTCATGAATTTTCAGTTGATGATAGTCTGACCTCAGATCTATCTTGAAAAATACTTTGGTCCCCTATAGCTAATCAAACAAATCATCAATTTTCGAAGGTGGATATTGATTACGCATTGTTACTTTATTCAGTTCCCTGTAGTTAATGCATAATCTCATACTTCCATCTTTTTTTTTACAAACAAAATCGGTGCCCCGAAAGAGAAGTACTCGACCTGATGAAACCCTTATTCACCAATTCTTCTATTTGAACCTTTAGTTCTTTCAATTTTGAAGGAGCCATTCTGTATGGTGTTTTAAAAATTAGTTTCGTTCCAGGGGCTAATTCTATTTGAAACTCTATTTCTCTATCTAGAGGTAACCTCAGAAGATCATCTAAGAACGCATCCGAAAACTCTCTAACCATTGGAATATCCTCTAATTTCATTCCATTATCTCTTACTTTTATTGTATAAACTAGATACCTCATGACACGACTTTCAAAGCATCTTTCTTGCCCTCATTACAGATACCATACTGGCGGGAAGTAATTTTCGCACCCCATAAAAAATGACTTCAATTCCTTCTAGGCTACATAATCTTACTTCTTTCCGGAAGCAATCCACAATGACCCAATATCTGGACAACCAATCCATCCCCAAAATCACATCAAAATCACCGATGGCCAGTAAAATCAAATCCGCCATGAATTCTTGGCCCTCAATACTGATTTTACTACCACTATACACCTTTTCTACTACAATGGAGTCTCCTGTAGGAAGAGACACTACTACCGCACTATCTAATAACTGAGGCACTATACTAGCATTTGCAGCAAACCCCATAGAAATAAAAGAATAGGTCACTCTAGGATCTATCAGTATATAAGCATCCCGATCAAAAACTGACATCGTACTTGTCATAACTTCTGGGGCTGCATCTGCCTCCTGTTGGGTCACTGCAAATACCCTAGCCTGGGTACGAGGTCTGCCTTGCTGCACTCTAGATGATCCACCTCGACCGACTCCCCCACTAGTCTATCCCGAAGTTAGTGGTCTATTTTTTAGCTTACTACTAGCTCCAACATTCGGGCAATCTCTCATATAGTGGCCCTCTTGACCACACTTATAACAACCTATAGTCTCATTCCTACAATCCCCCGAATGGGTCTTTCCACATTTGTTACACATTGGAAAACCCTTCAAACTTTCTTTAGTGTTTTGGGATACGGCTGATAGTTTTTTGACGGAAGCTTGACTTGATTGAGCTTCCCGGCTTGGTTTTTGACTGCTGGACCATATAGATCTCTCTTTTGTTTGTATGAATTTACTAGGTCCTCCTCAAAAACTACCTGACTAACCCCTTTTTTGGCTCTGCTGTTTCGGCTTAGAAATGGTTGCTATGCTTCTTTCAACTTAAGTTGCAGCTTCCACTAAAGCTCCGTACTGAGTGTGAGCTGCTAACACTACATAGGCCCTAATTTGAGAATTGAGGCTCATTGCAAACTTATTAGCCTTTTGCTCCTCATTATCAGCTATGAATGGAATAACACGGATGAGCTCTGAAAACTTCTTTTCATACTCTGCCACGAAGAAGGAACCTTGTTCTAACTTAAAAAAACTCTTATATCTTCACATCTTTATAACTCTTGGGGTAGAACTTATCCAGAAAATCTCTTCTAAACAGTGCCCAAAACACCTCATCTGGATTTCTCCTCTGCAAGGCCTTCCACCAATCTTTCGCTCTTTTCTTTAATAAAAATGTTGAGTATGAAACCATCTATTCTTCATTATATCCCATAACCTAAACATTTTCTTCATTATTCTCTAACCAGGATATGACTCTCTTAGGATCTCTGATACTATTATACAGCTTAATGCCTAATTTCTTGACGAGCTAAATGGATAATCCTGCTTCTTTTGGCTGTTGAATCGCTGTAGCTAGCATCTGGGCCATATGAACTACATTTATGTTTCCACCCTATGGTTGGACAGGCTGAGATGACTCAGAAGGGGTCTAATGCGTAGGAACATTTACCGACTCATTCACACGTTCCTCTTCATATGCAATAGCCTCAGTAACTACTCTCCTAGTACGTGGGCCACTTCGACGATGCATATTTTCTATAGATTTTAATAATAAAAATGGTTATCTCATGAATAAAATTCAATTTAACAAAATTAGAAAATGCATGCACTTTTGAGAATCTTATATGAAACTAAATCCTTTTGTAACTGAAAACCTCAAAAATCAGGCTCTGATACCACTCTGATAGGATCCGCCTCAATACCCTCTTCTATAGATCCCAGCAACCATACCAGGCACTCTAATAGAAGTCCCTTAGAGTCTAACTATCAACACTGAAAATTCTGTTAAGCGAACCCCTAGTTAATCCTTACTATTTCTGATAAAATCCTAAAATATTTATGAAAATAATTTACCAAAATTTTAAAAACAAACGGACAGAGTTTCCTCCGTTTTTCTGAAAATTCAAATACAAAACCTGCAAGAAAAATCACACTTCTAATTCAAACAGCTTTCTCAACTTTGAAATAGAACTCCAAGTCTTTTCCAAGTCCAAACTAACTCAACAAGATAGTGTCATTCTAATCACATAAAATTAATATATTAATGAAAAGTAAAAACTATTATCAAAATGCTTAAACCACTTCTTGATTGTTAAAACATATTTACAATATGCACAAATATTATATCTACTATGTAGAAAATCAAAAGGTGCTACTCAGCACATTTACATTTATAAAATTTTCTTCAGATTTGGCCCACTGATCAGCAGTAGGAGAATCAGTAGCTTGCGTACTGAGGCCTACACCTAAAAATAAGGTTTAGAAAATATAAAACACAAAACGAGTGAGCTAAAAGAGTTTAGTGAGTGCATTTAAAATTTTTGATAAAAATAAAATTCTGCATAAATAGTAAATACTGAAAAATTGCAAAAAACATGCTTCGCAATACAAAACTGCTTTTAAACATCATATGTTGATAAAATCCTGTTAAGCGGTTTTTATCAATAATTTCTGTAAACAATTGCAAGAATTTGTAAAACATGGTAGCCAACATGCATATATAATATATAAAACACTGATATGTGCTTTGTAACTCAAAAGCTGCTAAAACTATCGTTCAGTCATTTTCTTTCTAAACTATGACACATGGTAACCTTAAAGCTCTATGCTTACGTAGTGACTCGACTAGCACCACACACGTGAGTAAGTCACAGGGCGTCTCAACTAGCAACACCCACTGTGACATCTAAAGATATGAATAGGTCAGAGGACGTCTCAACTAGCAACATTCTCTGTGATATCTAAAGACATCTCACTGGTTATGCGACAGAATCCTACATCGCCTACATATAGCGAGATAATACCCCGTACGCATAAAGTGACTTACATAACTCGACATCCTGACTCCTGAAGTTAGTGACACAATCCCCAATACTTGCCCAAGCGTACGCAATATACTGGTCAGGTCTTAAACCATCACCACCACTGTAAATCTAAGGGTACCAATGGCCTTTGAAAACTAATTTAATAAGTTTAAAACTGTTTTTCAGACTGTACATAAAATTCATGATTATAACAGTCAATAAAATTGTAAATCATATTTAAACATTTAAGATCATATAAAATATAAAATTCAAATATACTAAAATATATTAAACAAATGATACACAAAATTGATTTTCACTCACTGAACGCTTCAAACTAAATTTTTCTCCGAAATGTTTTTTGCTTTTACCGCTCTTGGTTTTCTTTACCTACATGCCAAAAAAGACATTTAAAACTTTTATAAATGCTAAAATTCCACTTAAACTAATAAGCGCCTTAATCGACTTTCAAAGCTCGAATGATTCTACTTTTTTATTTTCACTATGAAGCCATTCAATCTTGTTTAATCTAGTTTAATTCATCAGCCGAAGCTATAAAAAATGTTTAACACCTTATAAATTTGGTTGAACATAATTGCTCTTCACCTTACCAAAATGGACAATTATGTCTCATTTTCTTCATTTTTTATTTTCCATCAACCATATACATCCAATTAACATAAGGAACCATTTCTACATAACAATTTAACCAAAACACAACTCAAGCCCTAAAATCCCCTATGTGGCCGAATTTACATTCACCACCCAACACATTTTTTTTCATCAATTTCTCACTCTAATGGCATTCAAATCAAGCCAATTTCATCCTAATGCCATAATAACATTCAATTGAAGTTTTTACAACAAAGTCACACTAAACCCTAATTCTTACCTTACTAATTTCTTCAATTTAATGAATTCTTTAAGCTCCACACTTGACTTCAACTCAATCTAAATCAAGAATTTACACAAGAACATTAATTGAAGTCATCATGGAAAATTCAGTCATCACCATTATTAAACCATGCTTTTCTTACCTCTTTCTTTAAATTTTCACTAATGAAGGCTTCAAATGACCTTAGGAACTTGTATTTGACTTTATTTTAGCTTGATCAAGCATGGAAAAATCATAAAATAGCTTGGTTTTATTGTAGCAATGTATTCCTCACTATGGTCGAAAATCCTTCTCTTTTGCTCTAAGATGTTTTGCTTTTAATCTCTCCAAAATTCTACACACTTCCACCTTTATATAGTCCCCTCTAAAGTGTCTATATTGCCCCTTAACTTACTCTAAATTTTTAATTTGCCATTGGTTAGAAAGTAAGTATTTAATTGGTTCCTTTGTAACTAATTGATTAGAATAGTCAAAGGAACTAACTAGACTTCCAACTTGACAATCTATAAACTTGTTTCTAATTAGTCCATTTTATAAGACATGAATTGTGTTTCTCAATAAATGTTTGTTCCATGCATAACACTTATATGGAAATTCATGTATTAAATTAAAATTTTCGTTTCCAAGCCAATAGAAAAATTTCCAAAAATATTCCATAACCATCCAACGCTTCAACCGAGTGTGAAATTACCAAATTAGGTCTAATACCTCTTACGTGCACCATAAAAAAATATTTTTAATAGAGTTAAAATCGGATAACCCTACGGTGTCTTTATCGCTATAAACCAAAATCTATGTATCTATACTATTAATAGGGATTTGATATTACAGATTATTGGGAGTATGTTCTTAAAGCATGATTATTTGTATTTATTGCTAAAATAAATAATAAAATTTATTCATTCAATTTGTAATGTTGATTGGTTTTATTCAAATATCATAATTTTTTTTATTATTATATGTAACCTTAAACTTAGTATATTATAGTTATAAACAAGAGGGTTAACTTTAAGCATAATAATCTAAACTAGTCATGAGTCTGAATGAAGATGAAAACTTCATTTGATTAATTATAGTCATGAGGTCTATATTATAGTCATGAGGTCTATTTGTATATTATAGTCATGAGGTCTATTTGTATATTGTATATAATAGTCTTATCCGAATCATTCTATGTGGTGACATAGAAAATGAAAGCGCTTTGTATAATGTTGATTATATAGGACTAGATCACGATAAACTTAAGTCTCTATTAATCTTTGTTAGTAAAGATAATTTACTTTATCATAATATAATCATATATGGATTAATCTTAATTTTGAGTAATTATTGAACTCATATTCATTTAGTTATGTTTATTAATTTATAAGGGAAAGACTGTAAAATATTTTCAGTCAATTACTAAGTATTTTATAAATATAAAAAAATAGATGACTGAGAATATTTCTCATAGATATATAATCCACTCATTCTAAGAAGAAGTTAGATAAGTTATTTCCTTGATAATTGATTCTCGTTTTAAACATAACAAGCACTCTGTTTTCTTTAAGAGTTAAAGAAAATAATAAATTTGTGAATTTCATAAATGAAATGTTCAAAATGGATTAATGTAGATCAATAATAAAGATGTAATTAGAGAGGTTAATGGACACTCAACTTAGCTTTAATTATAAACATTTGTGCAGGATTCATCTATATGAAATGATTATTAAATGGACAAAGACAGTTTTCTGTTTTATAATTTATCTGCAAAATTAAGAGTTTAATTTTATATCTTTCTTCGGTATCGCAATCAACAAGCTACCTTAATGCAATATGCCTTGTGCACCTGAACATTTGTACCAAATATCTACAACTTAAGCCCCTCACCTAATAAGAACGATTATCCTTATGACCAAACAAGGACTAGCTGACTTACTTCTTGAGCGATAGTGCCACGATTCCTTACCCGCACTCTATGCATATGGGTATCGATGGACACAACAACTTAATCAACTAAATCCATTTTTTTAACGATACTTAATTTTTAAGTCGCGGTCATTTCTCGCCTTTTCTCAGTATAGTGACTGGTTCAATTCCTCTTTATCTAGAAGTAGGGAATCCCTTGCATATCCCATTTTGAGACAAACCATCACCAATAAAGTTGAATCAAAGACAAAATCCACCACACGAAAGCTTTGAAAAAGCTATTCCCACTGCTTCAAAATCTTACTCTTCATAGGTAGTGTTACCTGGGCAAAGCATTTAAAATAATTATTTCAATCTGGATTTGTTTGAGGCTTTACATATCCATTTCAATTCGAATCTGACCACCACTGACTCCCCTTTTTCTTTTTTTTTACTAGAGTAATATAAAATTCATAAATAAAACCATATTGATTAAAAAGTTTAATCAAATAGTTTAATTTATTGGAGCTTAATTTTATAAGTGCATTAAGTTACTATACTAACTCCATAACACACTAAAATGGACTATTAGATTAATTATTAGATTTAAAATATTATTTGACCCAAGTTTAATTTGTTTAAACTTATTAGAACCAATTAATTAATTTTATTGCCCCATGTTTAATTTGATTAAACTCATTGGGCTCAATCAATTATTGGCTCAATCTATAATAATTATGAAATTAAATAAATAATTAGATTATTTATTTAGATTTAATTATTAAATTATTTAAATAAGTATGAATTATCTAAATTATTTTATTAAAGATAATGTTAGATATTATCCTAATTATTATCAAATAATGATTATCATTTTAATTATTTAAATTAAAATAATATAAAAATATTATTTTATCTTAATAAGATTTGGAGTTTAGATTAAATAAGAATAAGTACACTATAAAAAAGAATTTTTAAAATCACCTTTTAGCTATTATTTTTTGTTTGTTTCTTTTAGATTAAATTTTTTCTAAAGAGAAAAATTTAAGAACACAAAAATTAAATTTTTTATAATTAATAAATTCGCCTACAAGTAATTTATTGGTGAAAGTTATAATGTAAAAAATTTATTAATGTTAACAAAAAACATCAATTTAAAACTTGCAATTGAAATAATTTTTCTCATATTTTTTTATTGTTAAATTAAAATTAATATAAAAAATTTTAAAATAGTTCATGCGGTTTTAGATCTTAATGAATAAGAATTTAGATTGAGAATCAATTGAATATTGAAATATATCTTTAACTCTCATTATTAAGGGTAGACATTTACGATTCAGCCCGATTTTAGGACTGAATTAAAAACAAAACTGAATCGGTTAATTGTTTTAAAAAAAAGTTTATGCAACCACTGGTAAAACTTTACCGCAAGCCATTTTTATTTTATTTTTTTCTGTTCTTTAGTTCGATTTTTGGTTTTAAAGTTCGACCAAAAGCTGAACTGGTGTTTTTGGCTTAAAAAAATTAGAAACAAAAGCCGAATCAAAAGAGATTCGATTCACTAAATCTAGTTTGGCTTTTCGGTTTTTTTTTGTCCATCTCTACTCATTGTAGAACTAAGTTTTATTAAAGGATTTTTTATGGAAGAAAAACATTATATTTTGTGTTTTCCTCTACTAATTTTTCCACGACTTATTTAAAATGTCATTTTTTTAATTTTATTACATTAAAAAGACAATTCCATTCTTAAATAATATACCCATTTTTTTTAATAGAATTGGATACGAATGTAATTTTATTTTTGAAACTCAGATACGAATGAAATTAAACAGACATTTTGTTGAAAATAAAAATAGAGAGATGGACAATAATAATAATAATAATAATAATAATAATAACTGTCTTCCATTCCATACATTGTTTTACTTCTTAGGCTTTTAGTAGTAAAAAAATATTTTATTGTCTATAGCCATTGAGTTAAGAGTTTATTGTTGTTATTATTATTTTGGTTGGTGTGGAGAGAGGAGATAATTCACACCGTTCATCTTTTTATTGTTCTTTAATAAATTGTATGTTTAATTACGTTTTCATCCAAGCTGTGGGGGAGAGAGTTTGATTTTTCTTTTTTCTTTTTGAGTTTTGAGTGTAAATAAATATGGTTCAAATGTGTTCTTGGAATGCATCGGACTTCACTCGTATTCAAATTTCAAATAAAACACATGTATCGGATAAATATTGACAAGTTAAAATTATTTTTAGTATTCTCTTGTTTCTAATGAACCACGAGATTATGACTATAAAATAAACTTTACAACTAAATTAATTAACCAAAAATTAAATAAAATTATTGGGGTAAAATTAAGCGGTACTTAGCACATTTAGAGGAGCCCAAGTTAGCACCCAGGCTCAGTTCTTTTCATAAACGGCTAATCTAAAATGAACTACTTTAACAAATTAAGCGCGAGTCTAAACACTTGGACCTCTGTAGTTCGGCCCAGAAAATCTACCTAAAGGGACCTGTGTCACCACTTAGTACCGGCGTTAGAGGATACGTCACGGTGACTTGGACACCTGTGACATCATTATGAAGCCCACCAATAGGCATACACGCCAGCTTAGATCCTCACCACATCACTAGCAGGATTTACTAGTGGTACATCTAGAAGTTACATCATTCGATTACTAGACTTAAAAATAAGTTCCAATGAGAAAATCTCTAAAAAGTCAATTACCAACCTCTATCACAGCATGTGCCAGATCCATATCCCCTATTGACGCTGTTAACACTGCTGACACATAAATTAGAGGTTGTCAAGGATTGTTAGGTAAGTCAACACTAAATTCATTGACCTTAAGAGGACAAAGAATGCTAACCCCCTACTCACACTTCAATACTCCTAGCCTCACCAACTCGAGCTGACTACTCTAAAAAAATGACCAATCATAAATATACCTAATACTCTAAATGTCAAAAGCGCTCTAATTATCTTAATGTTCCCTTTAAGCAAGTTCTCCAAAATGTCCTTTATGATAAAGTTTGTTCTCTAATCATGTTTAATCACATATTGCCCTTGAGGTTTAATCTCCAAGCTAACGCTTTCCAAGCTCAAGTTTAATCTCCAATGTTAAAAGTGGTGAGAGAGAATTCGAACTAGAGCAACAACTCTAGTACGAGAAAATTCTCTTATTCTCTTTAAATACTTTACACTCTCTCTAAGTGAAATAAAACCTAAGGAATATTTTGCATTTAGCAGCCACTTGACTTGAGCATTGAAGGGCCGTCGTCGGCCACGCTATTGATGCCTACCTCTGACCTTGTGTATCTTATATTCCTTAGGTCACCTCAATCCGCCTAGTTTGCAGCCCAATTTGCCTAACTAACAACTCATTCTCAACTTGGTTCCTACTCAGTACTAGTTGCAATATCGTCGAATCAGAGGCTTAAGTCTAGCACTTAATACCAAAACATCCAACAACTCAAACTTTCTTTACTTTGTACTCATCACAATATTTAGGTTGGGCTTTCTGGCTGAAAATCTTACTTAAATAAAAAATATAATTAAGTATTAAGTACTTATTAAAATGTATTTACCGTGAAGTTAAATACACATTTCATGAATATATATGTATATTTTATCCCCATCGACAATTGCGCTTCCACCAGCCTCTGCCATCTGTGTCCTAATCCTAGCAAGTGCAAGCCAAAGCTATGAGCCCGCTAGCCTCTTCTCGCACCTACACATAAGAAGAGAGAGCCCATCATAATAGCCATCGCCTACAATTATCCCTCCATGATGCACCTTGATATTGCTAGCATCGACATCTCTTTAGTTGGTGTCTCAGCATCAATAGTCATTCATGGTCACGACACCACATTATTTATGCAGATAGAATTATGAGCATAGGATATCATAGTTAGCTATTAGCATAGGCATTCCTCCACCCATGTTCTCCTAATGCTAGTGGAGGATTATAGTTTACACATTGGTGTTTTAGTTTGAGATTTTTTTCATATATTTTTTAATTTTTAGAATAAAATCTTTCTGATTTAGGGTCAAATAAATTTTTTCTTTTTAAAGGACTTTACATCTTCATTATGTGTTCTCCTTTTTTAAAAGAATTTGTATTTTCTTTTTTAGAAAGATTTGTATTTTCCTTTCTTAAAAAGGTTTATATTTCTTTTTAGGGTCTATTTCTCTAGCATGAAGATGATTGCTCATTTTCATTGTAAAAGTATGTGTTCAGGTATGTATGGTGTGCAAATATAATGTTTTGTCTTAATAATCTTCTATTTGTAGTATCAAAGGTCCTATGATATAATATTTTTGATGTTTATCAATAATATAATATCAATATTTTAATATATATATGTATATTTTATTAATTAAAAGAATTGATTAATGAAAAAACCGAAAATTTCAAATTTCTTGCAAATCTATTTGAAACCTAATAAAAAAACTTATAGATTCATTATCTCTCTATTTTAAGTGTTTCTACTCATAGTGTATTGTAGCTATATTATACGTGTATTTTATGATATTTGGCACGAGAATGGCACAAACCTCTTGATAGTGAGGTTAAGGGAAAGACTAGCACATCCCACGCCGAGTATTTGTCATCAACGTTTGCGTTAGCACCAAACTAATTCAACAAAACCGGTTTTGATTGAATGTGAATATACAACAATAAACATACATCTATCTAACGACTACTGTCATTATATTTAAAAGTTTTTGATTGATTAATAATAAGTTAGTATCTAAGTTTAGTTTTCACCATCATCTTAGTAATATATTAATCAAAGGAATTAAAATAAAAATGTAAAAAAATTAATTAGAATGAGATTATTAATACAAATTTTTTTTAACATCTTATTGATTTCTTTTGGCCCTAACTATTAGTTTACTATTTAAATCCAAAAATTTAAACTGATAAGTGAAAGTTTAAATTAATATTAAAAATAAATTTTAACAATTCACCTTAAACGTGAATTTGAATAAGACTAAATTAAGTAAAACCTTTATCTTATAAATTAAAAATAAAAATATAGAGTTCGAACTCAACATTTTAACTCTGATACCATATAATTTATAATTCAAATAAAAAACTTATGTTTAGTTCAATATTAATATTAAAAATAAATCTTAACATGAACTATATGCCAAATAAAATATAAAAAAAAAGTAATACTTTCCGCGAAAAATAACACCTCTTAAATTTTATGCTTAGAAATATTGAAATTTAATACATGACTGACAAAAAATTTGTCAAAAAAAGTTATTTATTATATAAAAGGAATTTTTTATCCAAAAATAACAGTCTCTCCTTTATGAATTTTTCCCTAATTTGTTTAAAATGAGTACTCTTCCTAATTTTACTACATGAAGAAGACAAATTAAAGATATGATTTCATTTGAAAAATAAGGCGATAAACAAAATAAATTATCAAAAAATTAAATCATTTATAGCTTAACAATGAAAAGTTTGTTATAATAAGTGTTTTTTTTTTGTAGTGGAAAAATCTTTTATTATTTTTAATTGTTGAGTTAGCATAATTTTTCCGGGATAATTCGTATTGTTAATATTTTTATTTTTCAAAAAATAATTTATATTTAATTACATTTTTGTCCAATTTATATAGGGAGAATGGGAATATATTTTATGAGTGAAGAGTTCAAATGTATGTCTTGGTACATGTTTAAGTAGTATTTTTTTCTCATTAATTCTGAATTCTAAATATTTGTTTTCGTTGCTTAATATTTGAATATAAATACTAAAATATTATTTTTTTAAATAAAAAACTGAAAACTAATATTTTTACAATTATACACTTGTGAATTTTTAATATTAAATTAATAATAAAATAAAATATATAATAAAAATAATATTTAATTATACAAATTAATATTAAAACAATGGTAATACAAATTTTATTGCAATAATTAATTTGTTTTAGAAAATGAAATTTTTTAGATCGCATATATTGTCCGATTGACACCCTTGAAATGATTCAAATCAAATGGCTTTGATTATTTATTTTATTTTGATTAATTATTTTTTTATATAAATATGCATTACTTTGATTATTTATTTTATTTTGATTAATTATTATTTTTATATAAATATGCATTACAATGTGTATGGTTGCCAACTGATATTATAGCTATCAACAACTGTCAACTGAAATAATTATACTACAACAAACTCTAATAATTAGAGAAAATAAAAAAATTTCTGACTCTCTTCTATGACTTGAGCTCCTGTCTTAAGTGAGAGGATGCACAAACATTGTCACTAAACAATGCAATTAGGAGAGTTTTATTTTAATAATTTATGACCAATAAATTAGTATTTAATAAAAAAAATAAAAGAGATGAGTTTTACATGAAAATGAAACTTTTTAGATCGTGTATATTGTCAAATCGACACCCTTGAAACGATTCAAATCAAATGGCTTTGATTATTTATTTTATTTTGATTAATTATTATTTTTATATAAATATGCATTACTTTGATTATTTATTTTATTTTGATATTATAGCTATCAACAACTGTCAACTGAAATAATTATACTACAACAAACTCTAATAATTAGAGAAAATAAAAAAATTTCTGACTCTCTTCTATGACTTGAGCTCCTGTCTTAAGTGAGAGGATGCACAAACATTGTCACTAAACAATGCAATTAGGAGAGTTTTATTTTAATAATTTATGACCAATAAATTAGTATTTAATAAAAAAAATAAAAGAGATGAGTTTTACATGAAAATGAAACTTTTTAGATCGTGTATATTGTCAAATCGACACCCTTGAAACGATTCAAATCAAATGGCTTTGATTATTTATTTTATTTTGATTAATTATTATTTTTATATAAATATGCATTACTTTGATTATTTATTTTATTTTGATTAATTATTATTTTTATATAAATATGCATTACAATGTGTATGGTTGCCAATTGATATTATAGCTATCAACAACTGTCAACTGAAATAATTATACTACAACAAACTCTAATAATTAGAGAAAATAAAAAAATTTCTGGCTCTCTTCTATGACTTGAGCTCCTGTCTTAAGTGAGAGGATGTACAAACATTGTCACTAAACAATGCAATTAGGGAGTTTTATTTTAATAATTTATGACCAATAAATTAGTATTTAATAAAAAACAAAAGAGATGAGTTTTACACGAAAATGAAACTTTTTAGATCGCATATATTGTCAAATTGACACCTTTGAAACAATTCAAATCAAATGGTTTTGATTATTTATTTTATTTTGATTAATTATTATTTTATGTAAATATGCATTACTTTGATTATTTATTTTATTTTGATTAATTATTTTTTATATATAAATATGCATTACAATGTGTATGGTTGCCAACTGATAATATAGCTATCAACAACTGTCAACTGAAATAATTATACTATAACAAATTCTAATAATTATATAAAATAAAAAAAAAATTTACCCTCTTTTATGACTTGAGCTCCTGTCTTAAGTGAGAGGATGCACAAACATTGTCACTAAACAATGCAATTAGGGAGTTTTATTTTAATAATTTATGACCAATAAATTAGTATTTAATAAAAAAACAAAAGAGATGAGTTTTACATGAAAATGAAACTTTTTAGATCGCGTATATTGTCAAATTGACACCCTTGAAACGATTCAAATCAAATGGCTTTGATTATTTATTTTATTTTAATTAATTATTATTTTTATATAAATATGCTTTACTTTGATTATTTATTTTATTTTGATTAATTATTATTTTTATATAAATATGCATTACAATGTGTATGGTTGCTAACTGATATTATAGCTATCAACAACTGTCAACTGAAATAATTATACTACAACAAACTCTAATAATTAGAGAAAATAAAAAAATTTCTGGCTCTCTTCTATGACTTGAGCTCCTGTCTTAAGTGAGAGGATGTACAAACATTATCATTAGATAATGCAACTAGGGGAAATTTATTTTAATAATTTATGACAAATAAATTAGTATTTAATAAAAAAACAAAAGAGATGAGTTTTACATGAAAATGAAACTTTTTAGATCGCGTATATTGTCACATTGACACCCTTGAAACGATTCAAATCAAATGGCTTTGATTATTTATTTTATTTTGATTAATTATTATTTTTATATAAATATGCATTACTTTGATTATTTATTTTATTTTGATTAATTATTATTTTTATATAAATATGCATTACAATGTGTATGGTTGCCAATTGATATTATAGCTATCAACAACATTGTAATGGTTGCCAATTGATATTATAGCTATCAACAACTGTCAACTGAAATAATTATACTACAACAAACTCTAATAATTAGAGAAAATAAAAAAATTTCTGGCTCTCTTCTATGACTTGAGCTTCTGTCTTAAGTGAGAGGATGTACAAACATTGTCACTAAACAATGCAATTAGGGAGTTTTATTTTAATAATTTATGACCAATAAATTAGTATTTAATAAAAAACAAAAGAGATGAGTTTTACACGAAAATGAAACTTTTTAGATCGCATATATTGTCAAATTGACACCTTTGAAACAATTCAAATCAAATGGTTTTGATTATTTATTTTATTTTGATTAATTATTATTTTATGTAAATATGCATTACTTTGATTATTTATTTTATTTTGATTAATTATTTTTTATATATAAATATGCATTACAATGTGTATGGTTTGCCAACTGATAATATAGCTATCAACAACTGTCAACTGAAATAATTATACTATAACAAATTCTAATAATTATATAAAATAAAAAAAAAAATTTACCCTCTTTTATGACTTGAGCTCCTGTCTTAAGTGAGAGTATGCACAAACATTGTCATTAGACAATGCAACTAGAGGAATTTTATTTTAATAATTTATGACCAATAAATTAGTATTTAATAAAAAAATAAAAGAGATGAGTTTTACATGAAAATGAAACTTTTTAGATCGCGTATATTGTCAAATTGACACCCTTGAAACGATTCAAATCAAATGGCTTTGATTATTTATTTTATTTTAATTAATTATTATTTTTATATAAATATGCTTTACTTTGATTATTTATTTTATTTTGATTAATTATTATTTTTATATAAATATGCATTACAATGTGTATGGTTGCTAACTGATATTATAGCTATCAACAACTGTCAACTGAAATAATTATACTACAACAAACTCTAATAATTAGAGAAAATAAAAAAATTTCTGGCTCTCTTCTATGACTTGAGCTCCTGTCTTAAGTGAGAGGATGCACAAACATTGTCACTAAACAATGCAATTAGGGAGTTTTATTTTAATAATTTATGATCAATAAATTAGTATTTAATAAAAAACAAAAGAGATGAGTTTTACACGAAAATGAAACTTTTTAGATCGTGTATATTGTCAAATTGATACCTTTGAAACAATTCAAATCAAATGGTTTTGATTATTTATTTTATTTTGATTAATTATTATTTTATGTAAATATGCATTACTTTGATTATTTATTTTATTTTGATTAATTATTTTTTATATATAAATATGCATTACAATGTGTATGGTTGCCAATTGATAATATAGCTATCAACAACTGTCAACTGAAATAATTATACTATAACAAATTCTAATAATTAGATAAAATAAAAAATTTTCTGACCCTCTTCTATGACTTGAGCTCCTATCTTAAGTGAGAGGATGTACAAACATTGTCATTAAACAATGCAACTAGGAAAATTTTATTTTAATAATTTATGACCAATAAATTAGTATTTAATAAAAAAACAAAAGAGATGAGTTTTACATGAAAATAAAACTTTTTAGATCGCGTATATTGTCAAATTGACACCATTGAAACGATTCAAATCAAATGGCTTTGATTATTTATTTTATTTTGATTAATTATTATTTTTATATAAATATGCATTACTTTGATTATTTATTTTATTTTAATTAATTATTTTTTATATATAAATATACATTACAATGTGTATGGTTGCCAACTGATATTATAGCTATCAACAACTTTTAACTGAAATAATTATACTATAACAAACTCTAATAATTAGAGAAAATAAGAAATTCTCTGGCCCTCTTCTATGACTTGAGCTCATGTCTTAAGCGAGAGGATACACAAACATTGTCACTAAACAATGCAACTAGGGGAGTTTTATTTTAATAATTTATGACAAATAAATTAGTATTTAATAAAAAACAAAAGAGATGAGTTTTACATGAAAATGAATGCAGTATATAAATTAGTTAAGAATATTTTTAAGAAATAAATTAATAATATCATTCTCACTATTGACATTAAGCCAACTTGAATTAAAATTCTTATTAATTTAGCAAAATAAATAATTTAAATGATTAAATAAGTTGAATTAAGTCATATTCAATATTAAGCTACAAGCAAACAACCTCTTAAGACTTTGTTCAAATTTAATCTTTACTCAAACTTGAAATGAAATAACAAATATTAGATAAGTCTTGACCAAATTTTATTATCCACATATTTGGTTGAAATAATAAAAAGGTTTTAGGTGCACATAACATTTGAATTTTGGGAGTTCTCAAAAATAAATTTAACAAAAATATTCTCAAATAATTTTTTTAAGAAAGAAAAAAATATGAAAAGCATATTAGATAAATTAACTATAATAATTTATAAGAAGTCTAGAAAATTCAAAATTCAAAATATTGTAAATAATTTTAAAAATTCATAAGGATTTTGAATTTTTAAAATTTAAGAAATTTCAATTAGGCCAAGGCTATCACATCTAGTACCTACTCTTGTCCGGTTGACTAAGAAGAGAAAATAAAACAGAATTCTTTTTGGAAGGAAAATCAGAAATCATTTTAACGACAAAAAAATAAAAATGTGACATAATTATATCAAGCTTTTCTTAAAAAATACAACAAATTTAAGCGAAAGGAACTGTCGACCCGCAACAAAACCAAAACAATCATCCATTCTCTTGCATCACAGGCACCGTAAACTCGCATTCAATTTCTCTTCGTTGGCCAGAAAGCCTCAACCGTTTCGAGAAATTTACTTTGACTTGGCTTTTTACACATACAAAACTGACAACTTGATTGGTCTGTCACCTTGCTTCAGTCAGTGACTGTCCTCCTCCTTCTTCTTCTGCCACTGTCGTTAAATATTAAAAATAAAATAGAAGGGATAATAACATCCGCGTCTCAGATTTTTCATAATTTCTCAAATGAGCACAAAATATATCTATTTATACTAAAAAGGTCTTTAACTTATGTGAAATGACCAAAGCAACCTTTGTAATCATGAATTTTGACCAACGTATTATGGTATTAAGTATGACTTTGTAATATTGAATGGTTTTTCATTCATGTCTAGGAGTAATGAAACTTTTTTTTTTAAAGAGTCGAAACCGTTTGATACAAATGAATAATCTCTATTTTTATTTGAGAAAGTATAATTTGTTCATTTGTGTTATTTATTCTTAGACCTTATATTGAAATGATCAGAACATCTTTATAATTTTCTATATGTATTTTGATCATCATAATATAAAAATACATATCTTAACAATAAATGATATTTCAATTGTATCAATTAAGGGTGACAATTTGTATCATATCAAGATAAGGTGCTAATTAATTTTTATTATATTTATATATGATTTAATTTTTATTATATTTATATACGATTCATTAATATAATTGAATTGGACATTTAAACTCAAATTCAATTTGTTTAAAATACAAATTACATAACACGATAAAATTAAATATGTTTGAATAAATGAATCAAATCAATTTGTTTATATAATTTTACACAATAAAATTTATTTACGATTTTATTTATTTAAATAAATAAGAATATCAAAATTTAATTAATTTAAATAAAATATTCAATTTATTTATTATGATTAAATACGTTTAAATTACAATAAACATATTTTTATTTTTTAATTATATATATTTTATTTTATAATTAAATTTTTATCTTACGCAAATAGACATGAATTCGTTTTTAAATTAATTAATTTAATTTATTTAATTTAATATGATTTAAATAAATTTATAAATTATAGAGCTCAAATACACATTTGACACGATTAATGAACGAGCAACACAAAATCAACTAATTTGTTAATTGTGTAAATATTTTTTTATTTATATTTATTTAAAACATATCGAATAATTATATCGTGACCCATTTTGTCACTTATGGTATTAATAAGATTGGGATCTATTTGATACAAATCGGGAAAACTATGCCTGTAGTTGAGAAAACATAAAATTATACAGACCAAGTCGTTATTACCAGTTACTCCATTAAAAAAAAATAAAAAAACAGAAGGCGCTCTCAAGATCGAAAGAAGAAGAAAGACCGTGTTGTAAATTCAAAGCAAAAGAGTGAGCGTGTGAGAGAGTCGTTAATAAAACGCATTGTCGTTCAATTTCTCTCTCTGCATATTCTTCGCAGCTCTTCATCTTCTTCTTCAATTATTTTTCCTCAACTAAGCTTTAAAAATAAGATAAATTCTCTTGGAAGCTCAAATTTAAAAGGGATCCGAGGAATGCTTGGATTGGACAATTACTAATTAGGTTAGTTCAGTGTGATAATGATTAAGCTCAGTTTTTTTTTTATAAATTTTTTATTCTAATTGGCGAGATCCGATCTTGTGTTGTAGTACTTGTGTCGTTTGGATCCAATTACGTGTTTCTAGATCGTTGTTTTGGTATATGATTTGTGAATTCGTGGTATTTATGTGAAATACGGAATTTTTTTGGCTGTGTGTTGGCAAGATCTGATTGTACGTTTGTTGAATTGGCAGGTATTTGCGGATCAGCGGATACTTCGTAGTTAGAAATAAGGTTTATGGATAGATGCACGTATTAGTGTCAATGTAGGACAGAGTATAATCTGGTTTCGTCATATTTTGGGATCTTTACAAGTCCATTTGCTTAATTTGAGTTGAGATTTAAGCTTTCTAGAACACATAAAAAGTTCTGATCCTTTTCTTTTCTGAAGTCACATCTATAGCAAGCAAGTTCATAAGTTTTTGGTCTGTGTGTGTTTAAACATCTTTAGTTAATGATGAATTTTAGGTTTCTAAGATCTAGTCTGTTGGGAAGTACAGTTATATATATGGGTTATTAGTGGTCTTGTAAGTTTACTAGTTTATGGGTTTATTGGGAATATGGATTTTGATGTGAGGGTTGTTAGGTTAATTTGATTCTGTTTGGTTGTTTTGGCAGATTCAATTTTGTGTGAACTGTCACTGATTCTTTTGGGGGGACAAATAAATGAAAAAGGGGATGATAGAATGCAGCGTATGCCATTCAAAAATTGCTTCCCCTAGTGCCAAATCTGTATCAAGGGCTTATGACCGGCACAAGATCAAGGTGTCATCAAAGCAGCGTGCTCTCAATGTCTTCTTGGTTGTTGGTGATTGTATCCTAGTCGGTTTACAGGTAATTGATTATATTATCTAATATTATTTAACTATTTCAGCAAATACTTATTCTACTAAAAGAATGATTGGGTAACACTTCATTTAGTACTCGATTATTAGATGTCATATAGAAATTTTGTCTTGGGGTGTATAAAGTAAATAATTTTTGCAAACCTATGTTTTATGATAATTGACAACCATATACAACCCCACTTGGCATCTAAGTACCGGTATCTGGATTTTGAGTATTGACGGAGCCACATCAGCAAATATGATAGAAATTAGGACTGTAATCATATATATATTTTTGGAGTCTGCTTTGCCAGGCATTTTTAAGCAATGTTAAATCTGGACATGTACTGTCACAACCCTTACATGGTGGAGGGATGCTTAAACCAAATGCTATAAACTTAGCTTACTAACTAATCATGACTGTGCTGTAATTTATATGGATATCATCATTTTTTTTTTGTACTTATTTGACATGTCAAACTTTTTCTTTGGCAGCCTATTTTGGTTTATATGTCTAAGGTGGATGGTGGTTTCAAGTTTAGCCCTATTAGTGTGAACTTTTTGACAGAAATGGCAAAAGTTCTATTTGCAATTGTTATGCTTTTGCTCCAGGTATATCTTTGCCTTTAGTCTAAACTCTATAAATGCCTCTTGTTTTCCTCTACTTGTTGAATCAAAGAATTTCATTAGGGCAATGCAGTGACCGAATTGATTGAACATTATAATCTGATTTGGTTCTAGCATGTGGTTGTAGTTGTACTTTTCATTATTGAAGATGGGGCTTAGTTACTTGAGAAATTTATTTTAAATTTTGTGTTTGTGTGATGAAGAGGGTAGGTATTAGAGAGACTTAGATGAGCAACCTAGTCTTTGATGGCTTTTTGAGTTTCTCTTATTGAAGTTCTCAAGGAATGCATGCAGTTATATGTGTTTTTTATTGGTTGATGTGTAAGCCTTTGATTTATATTCAAGCATTTAATTTTGCAGGCTAGGCGTCAAAAAGTTGGAGAGAAACCTCTTCTCTCAATATCTACATTTGTGCAGGTACTGGTTTCTCACTGATATTAAAATTTCGGATTCTAGTCTTTGACTAATAGGATCAAATAATGAGGAGAAAAGTCTACATTTGCTCCGGTTAATGTAGCTACGACTTATCTAGTTTTGACTTCTAAAAATTGATTGGGAGTTTCCTTGGATTCTATCGAGAGGCTTCAAGCTTTCAAAAGGAAAACACTATGTGCTAGTTGTAACTACAATAATGCTAATTCTTTCATCTGGGTCTTGTTGTTAAAGCTTAAACCTTATTATGTAATTATGCTGGTACATTTTCTTTTTACTTTAACTTTGTGTTTGCTCATTTGCTATCTTAAATAATTCCTTGGAGGAACTGGTTTAAATTTATAATATTTCCTTACTCGTCATTTGTAGATTGTGACAATCTGATTTCTAGAGTTAGAATTCCAATAATGAGCTAGTACTTGATAGTTTATGATCCTAATCTTCTTTTGCTTTCTTGCAGGCAGCTCGCAATAATGTTCTTCTTGCGGTTCCAGCATTTCTATATGCTATCAATAATTATCTGAAATTTATAATGCAGGTATTATTTTTCAATAGTTTGTCTTGGCATACCTCAATGCTTTTGGATAACTTTTATTGTTCAATCCATGTTATTTGTGACTTTTATGCAAAGTAACCTTTTTGTGATATAATATTTCTTGTCAATATGTTGCATGGGCAAGTGACTAGGTGCATGTTTGTGATTAACATGTCCAAAATGTTGGAGTTTATTTTCAAGTGCAGGAATGTCAAAGTAATAAATAACTCGGTAAGAACGAGGTTGATTCTTAGGGAAGTATATTTAAAGTTTACAAATTACAAATAATTTCAAAATAAATAAATCATTAGAAATAAAAGATGTACACAAATATTCAATTAAAGTGCATGCCAAGATTAAGAGATCTACTTTTGGTATATTTAATAAGAATATCTTAAACTTTTTTTGTAACTCAATGGGAATTCACACATAAAAGGGGTTCTAATATGAAGATATAACAATTAAGGTTCATCATAATTTTTATATGAAATTATATTTACTTCATTTAATTACTTTAATAGAATTACGTCTAATATTGTAAATGGGTTCAAGTATTATTATACTAATCATCATATTTGTCTACAATAAATTATGACTCCAACTTTATAAGAAAGAGTATCTACGCTAAATCTTGTGAATGAGATCAAGTTTTTATGTTGTCAACTATAATGATTGTGTATAATAAAATCAAGCCACTCACTTTGTAAGAAAGGGTATTAATATTACTTAAGAAAAATAAATACAACATATTATTTTATTAACTTATAAATGTAAACACTAAATTTTGATTTAAGAGTTTGAGTATATCCTTATTACCTTATTAAGAGTTTCACCCTTTCATCTTAGCAAAATGAAAATTATTTAAGTATAGTAGAATTAAAGAGAAAATTTGCAAGAAGAAATATCATAAATTTCATAATACAATATGAAAGAAAATAATAATACAAAAGAAATGAGTTTGGATCAAAATGCAGCACTCCTTGGGTATAGACGACTATCTATTTATAGGAAATCTTGAAGGGTATAAGTAAAAAAAGATGCAACAAATTTACATGAACTGTTGACAAATTAGGGTTTATCATATGCACTGACTTTGAATCTTGAATTTGTCATTGATGCAGTTTGAATTTGCTTCACGTGCCAACAACAAAGTTTTAGATGTTTTTTTTAGCTTTCTAGAATGGGTAAACACATACATATTAGATTCGTTTATCTCAAGTTATGCACCAAACATTGAAGCTAGCTTGGACTAGCCTTGTAATGCAGATGGGTTCTCTTCTAGGCCACATTTAACCTCCAAATGTTTGAATTACGAAATATGTATGAAATCTAATATTGTGGTCCATGAAATCAGTTCTTCATAAGCTCGAGAATTTCTAATTGAATTTTTAGGTAGAAAGTTGCATCTAACTTACCCAACCTACATAAAAATAGTTAAGAACTAATTATTTACAATATTGTAAATATGCTTAAGTTAGGCAAGTTAATGACACTAGTAAAGTAAAATGATAATGTAAAACCTTTAATAAAAGTGTAATTTCAAGTGTTCATCATAAAAACATTGACATTTAAGAATTACTCCAATTGGATATCATTTGTTACGGGTTGGGCGCTTGCCATTGAGCCAAAAGACTAGCCTATTAGATAATACTTCATACTCGCTTATATAGATCCAAGATCCACCTAATTTCTATCCAATATGGAATGTGACATTCTTTCCCACCAAATCATGTAACGCCCTCGTTATAGTCTATCTAAAATCTAGAGGCCAACCTGGCTCGTATTGCTTATCCCCGCTACTTATGGGAGACCCACTGCCTATGTGGCAACCTCTATTGGGACTCAAGACACAAGATTTTTAGGGCATATTTTTATGTAGGTTTAGTAAATTGGGCATATTTTTACCTAGAAATCCAATTGGAACAATTTTTGAGCCTATGAAGAGTGATTTACTGGACCATAATGTTGGATTTCACACACATTTTGTAATTCGAACATTTGGAGGGTGAAACATGACCTAGAAGAGAATTAATTTGCAGTACAGACTCAGTTCGAGTAATCAGTATTTGACCCATAATATGAGATATACGTATTCAATATGTACGTGCTTACCCATTGTAGAAAGCTGAAAGAAATATCTATAATTTTGGATGGTGTCGGTGTCAAATTCAATATTTATAGTCGGTGTATGTGATAAGTCTTAATTTGTCAATAATTAATGCAAATTGGTTGCCTTTTTTTTTATTTGTACCTTCAAGATTTCCCATAAATACACGGTTTGTCTTTGCTTAAGAAGAGTTGGATTTTAATCCAAACTCATTGATTTTGTATTCTCTCTATTGTATTATTATTTTCTTTATATTGTATATTGAAGTTAATGTTATTTCTTCTAACAATTCTTTCCTTTAATTCCATTATGCTTAAATGATTCTCATTTTGCTAAGGTAAAAGGGTGAAATTTTTGTTAAGGTTAAAAAAAAAATACATAAACTCTTAAATTAGAATTTAATGTTTGCATTTTTAAATTAATTAAATTATGTGTTGTATTTGTTTTCTTAAGTAATATTGATACATTTTCTTGCAAAATGGATGTCTTGATTTATTATGGATGGCATAAAAAAAATTTGAACCCATTCACAAGATTTGACTTAGATACCCTTTCTTGTAAATTAGGAATTTTGATTTATTGTAGACAAATATGATGATTGGCATAATAAATGCTTAAACCTATTTACAAAATTTTGCATAATTCTAGTAAGGTAATTATATTAAGCAAATACAATTTCATATATAAATTGTAATGAACCTTAATTATTATATCTTCTTATTTGAACCTTCTTTGTGTGTGGATTCTAATTGGGTTATAAAAGAGAGTTGAATATATATTCTTATTAAATATGTCAAGAGTGGATCCCCTAAACTTAGCATGCATTTTAATTGAATATTTGTATCATTATATGTGTACATATTATATTTCTAATGCTTTATTTGTTTTGAGATTATTTATAGTTTGTAGACTTTAAATATACTTCCCTAAGGATCAACCTCGTTACCTCGTTTTCACTGGGTTATTTATTACTTTGACATTCCTACACTTAGGAACCTCCTTGAGGACATGTCAAGTTTTTGGCATCGTTCCCTGAAAATTCTTATACCATACTGTTTTTTGATCAGAAATCTGAGTTGTGACATGGATAGAGGAAAACATAAGCTGACTAGAAAAGGATGGAGGATACAGAGCAAATATCTCTAGAAATGCTGTGTTGTACATGCTTCCTTTAGTACTGAATTGGTTCATAAGTTGCATACAGTTAGGATTAAATGCAAGGAATTTGTCTTACAAGAACAAGAGACCTATGATTTCCCCCCAACGATAATCAGAAGTCCTTTTAGTTGATACATTAATTTGTTTTAGATAGAGTAGATGGTGATTGACCTACTAGGATCTGACGCAATGCCTTCACTAGATTTTTTATTGCTTACATTGTATACTCATTATAATCTTTATGTGTATTTATATACTTTATGCCTGTCATCTTATATACCTATGACAACTGCTTGGCTACCAAGCCTAGCATCTGAGCTGGCAGATATTGCATTGCCTAGGCTTGTCAGCAATTTGGCATCTATAGCTGCTGTTTTTTCACTGTGAATTTAATTGAATATTGATAGAAAGATGACATTCACTAGAATTGTACTTCATAGATGTCTTATCAAAGTCATACTTAATTAATGATGCTTCTGATGTTGCAGCTATATTTCAATCCTGCAACTGTTAAGATGCTGAGCAATCTGAAGGTATTTTGTCATTCAAAATGTTACTTTTTCTTTCCTAGAGAATTCACTTGTCACATTGTTTGGCTCTTGGGATTCTTATTAAGAACTAATTTTTCTAAATTATATTAAATACTGCCTTGGTGGACTTTGAATTAGAAATATGGTTTGCATTGTCCAATCATGATAAATTCTTGCTTGATTTAGTAGTTTAGTTGCTAACATGCACAGTATTTCATGATATGCGATCATTTTTATTGTTTGGAGGTTCCAAAAACCTGTTAGTGTTTGGATGTGTATGCCTTTGATTGATATTTGGGAGACACTCTATTTCAACAGAAAAGTTGTTTGTTTTTCTTACTGAATTATGTTATTATGTTTGTAGCAATATAATTCTTGAAAGATAAAAGAAGACAACTTCATGAATTGCCCCGCCTTTTCATTTTGAAGAAACTTTTACGCAGCTGTGATTAGCTTTAAGATTGTAGCTTACTATTGTTATTTAATTCTGTTTTGCTCTTGCACTCTGGAGTTGCAAAATAAATAAGGACACTAAACCAGGGTTTTATTTTGCATACATGAATTCTGTTTTGGCAACTTTTCTGACAAATGAATTGTAGCATGGTTGCATGTCTATTCATGTGAAACATGTAGATATATGCTGAGATAGAGACATTCAAAGAATCATCACTTGTATGCTGGTTATTTTCTCCTGATTAAATACTGGTTTAGTTTTGCTCAAGTGTTGGCTTCTAGTGTTAATTTTGCAGCTACTGTGAACTTGCAGGTGTTGGTAATTGCAGTTTTGTTGAAGATTATAATGAAACGCCGATTCTCTATAATTCAGGTTGTTTGCTTATTCTAATTGGACTTATTCTGACTGTCTTTGGCTCTTTGACATTGGTGGGATGATGTTTAGTTATAAATCTTTTGGTTCACTAATTTTCTTATACACCAATGCCTTCCAATAAATACGGTGAGCGCAAAATTGATTAATGGTTTTTGCTACAGTGGGAAGCTCTTGCCTTATTGCTTATTGGAATTAGTGTGAACCAGCTTCGTTCTCTGCCTGGAGGTACCACTGCTTTGGGCCTTTCAGTTTCAACTGGTGCATACATGTATACTTTGATCTTTGTAAGTGACTTATATTAAGGTGCATATAATTGTAGCTTTCATTACATAATGATTTACTATCATTAAGACTCGTTGTTTGAATTGAGGCGTGCTTTGGAATTCATTTTACAGGTGACTGTTCCATCTTTGGCCTCAGTCTATAATGAATATGCTCTGAAGAGCCAATATGACACAAGCATCTACCTTCAGGTGATACATTATGATTGAGCGCAATTCTTTTGTGTGCCAGGTTGGGGAAGCGATTTCAATTATGTCAGTTTCCATTAGATATAGATTTTTAATATGTATACAATAACTATCTTAAGCCTCTGTACTTGTAATGTGTGAAAGTTAAAGGACTATTACTCATTCCAGAATGTTTCACTTGGAACTGTTACTTCATAGATCTTTCTGGCTGCATTTAGTATACTTGGGTGCATATTGTGCCCTGGATTGTAATTTTCAAAAGTTCAACACAATCTAAAGTATCTTACCTTGTTTACTCCTAGAATGTAGAAGCCCTCTTTAGTTCTGTTGTTGAGGTCGAGGTATCACATTTTTTTATAAGGATAATGTATCCAATAGCATTACCTTGTAAATTCGAGTTCCCAATATTTTGTGTGGATTGTTCTATGATGCTACATAGCTCACATATAACAAGGACGTCATGTTGGGGTCAACCTGCTTTAATTTGGAAATGCAACATGCTAAATATCTTTTATAAATTTTTGTGTCCATTTTCTTTTTATTTATTGGCTCTGTTAAATTTAAGGCGTGGAATATAGATAATTACTGCCAGTTTTCCTCTAATTTCTTTCTTTGGCTTGCAGAACTTATTTTTATATGGGTACGGTGCGATATTCAACTTTCTAGGAATATTAGGAACTGCCCTTGTGAAAGGTATGGACCTGGTTTCTAGCATTTGATCCTGCAAAGAAATTAAGGCATTTCTGTAGTATGTGGAGCTTCAATTGAGTTGTAGTTTGTTTTCACAAAAGCAAACTGGAATCCGCTTTCTACTTTATTCTGTCCTCTTTGGTTTCCATAGTTGGGGTTAAACGGCTATAGATATTTTGTGATGACAGCAGCAGCTTGTTTACTTCCACACCAATCATAAATAAGGGATTTTTATAGTTTCTTATGAACAAAATGAATAAAATGGTTTCTGCTTCGGTGGCAACCAACCTGAAGGTCTGAAGCTTTTGTTGTGTTTGGGCTGATTGGGTTTCTAATTGAGAGATGGGAGTATTTTGTGCCATTTTGTGTGGCTTGGGTTGTCATCAACAACTCTATTTACTGACTCAATCTCAAACTAAGTTGGGTAGAGGGGTAAAAGGAGAGAATGAAAGAAGAAAGTAAAATGGCCGTACTTAAGGAGATGAAGGGACAAAATGTAGCTTGATTCTCAACACGTAAATGATAGTTTGCAGTTTGATTAGTTAACCTATTTTCTTACTACTCAGCTGTTATCTTAAATGAATGAAAAAGAATTACACATGCTGGAGAGAGATGAGAGACAAATTTCTTTTCTTCATTATTGTTCTCTCTCTCTTTTCTAAAAATTATTGTTTATATGTAAATCATCTTAGTTCTTAATGCAGAAAGGCAATGTAAACATATACACTAATGGCAAATCTGCTCATTCTAAGTGTCTTGATATTAGATTCTTCTTGTGCACATCTGTTTATATTTTCTGCAAATCTGTTAGCATAAATGAGGTCTTTGATGACAGAAGTCCAAACTGGCTGTATTTTATGATCAGAGCAATGTGTATCATCACTTGATTGGTGGCAACTAATATGTCACAACATAAAATATAATAGAGACACCTGATGTACTAGTGGCCAATAATTTTGTTGTATTCATCTTATGCTACCTTTTAATTGTTTCCCTTAAATTTGAGTTCTAAATGTTCCAGGTCCTGATAGCTTTGATATCCTAAGAGGGCACTCAAAAGCTACCATGCTTTTAATATTTAACAATGCAGCTCAAGGAATTTTGTCCTCTTTCTTCTTCAAATATGCAGGTAACATTTATTAAGCAGTTAGTTCTGTCTTTTCTCAAGAGTATTTTGGATTGAACATAAAGCTATACCGTACATGGAACAATTAAGAGTATGATGTCAGCTAATTTAGGGGTCTTTGAGTTGATTTTCTTTTTCTTATTGTACTAGGAGCATCTTATTTAGTTTTTGTATTTCGGTCATTTTTGTTAGTTTAGTTTTATCAAGTTTTGAGATTATTTACCTTATTTTGAGTCAGATTAGAAAGTCTACCAACTAGCTTTAATCTCGTAAGATTTCCAACGCTTCAATAAAATTTCTCCTTATTTTCCCTATGGGATTATTTGTCTTTATACTCGTGTATCTAGTCATCTTTAGGACTATAACGTTATCTAGTAGACTTGTCTTTACATTGAAATCTAACCAACTGAAATCATGCCAAGAAACTGAGATGATATATCTATTTCAACCTATGGCAAAGTGGTTATTGGATTGCACTATCCACTATGTCAGAGTTGCTAGAAACAACTCATAACTTATTCTGTCTTTACATATTTTAGATCTTGTAAACCATGATACGATATTTACCTTATAAAAAAGGAAAAGAACAAATGGCACAATATTTTTTTCTTTTGCATGCAAATTGACTTTTGCTGTCTTTTGATGAAAACAGACACAATCTTGAAGAAGTACTCTTCGACAGTTGCCACAATCTTTACAGGCATAGCATCTGCTGCTCTGTTCGGTCATACTTTGACCATTAACTTTATTTTAGGAATTTCTATCGTGTTCATCTCAATGCACCAGGTATTTTAACGAGTAAAGTTCTTTGGTGGATAAAATAGCATTATCTTTCAAATAAGAAAAAAAAATAGCATTAAAAAGAATTGCTGATGTTATTCTTTCACTGAATTACTTTGTGCCTCATCATCTCTTTAGTTCTTTTCACCCCTTTCAAAAGTCAAAGATGAACAACAAAATGGGATGCTGGAATTGAGAGATATTCAGGAGAACCACAGGTATTTGGTGCTTTTTACTACTCTGATGTGACGGCATGCATCTGTTGTAAATATAATCTTTCATTTGTGTACCAACCGGAAATACATCAAAGAGGCACCTGATTTGATGATTTTAGTGGAGAATGTGTTGAAATTTCTTATTTTTTTCCTTAAAGAAAATTTAATGATAGGAACACTGGAAAAACTGGGAAGATTATAGCAGTTAAATTTATTACCGCATAATTACAATTCTTTTACTTCCTTTTCAGGTCAAAAGATTCCTTTCTAAACATGGCAGCAGGAGCTAATGAAGAGGTGCGAATCTGTTTGTTGTCCCATTTTCCTTTCTGTAAAGAGGTTTTCTTTGTTGTATAGTCATAACGTGTTTCCTCTTTGACTTGCCTTCTGTCCAGGCTACTCACCGTGTAGGATCTGATGAGAGACAGCCACTTCTGCCCACCTAATGTTTTTGGAGTATGTATGTCTTTATTATTATTATGTTGATTGTATCTCTCTGTTTACTTTCATGCCAAATCATTTCTATAAAAAAAAGTTAGATAAGACTATCATTTCCTTATGGTTTCAACAGGATTTTGGTTCAATGGCTTATAATAGAGGTTCTTGATTTCTTTATAGCTGTTTTGACATTGCAAATCACTGAGTCATGAAATGCCAAATATTTGTCACTGTCTGTTTTACATCTACAGGTTTAAAGTTTCTGAAAGCATGCTTTAGTGAATTGTTTACTGAATTTCTTTTTATGGTTATGTAAATTGTTGAAGAACATATTGTTCTCAAAGATTTGCTTGCCTTTTTGTTAGTCTCTTGCAGACTTCAAAATTCTTCAAATGCTTATAATTTCTTCACTGTTAATTATGTTCATCATCCACTTTTGTCTTGTTTGCATCAGTTGATTTTTGTTTCTTGGGGAAATTTGTTAGCATAAAATAGAGATTTAAGTCATAAGTTGCTGTCTTTATGGTGGCGTGGATATCCTATCCATGAATCTCAGTGTAATGGTTACTATATTTGACGAGGGTGCTGTCTTTAAATTGTCTGAGTGACACCAGAAAGTCATTACTAAATTTCTTAGTTGAGTCATGGCCACCCCCAAAATATTTGGTCGAGTTATTCAAACACATATTCATCAGCATTGTGAAACTTTTATTGCAGGAAATTTGTTCAGGGGAATTCTTTTAGTCAGAGATATTGGATGATACGGGAGATAATTCAATTGTGAGAATCACTCTGAAATAATAATATTTAGAAAATATATATTCTTTTTATGCTTTTTTGCGATCCGGTCTTGCTTCTGGGGTTCGGATGCCAAAGAGGCCATCAGCAGATAAAAGAGCAGAAAATGGGACTTTGGTGCGTAAATGAATCTGTCATCCCCTAACACATGCAATACGAATATGGTGTTGCTATTTGTTACTTGTATTCTTTACCTTGGAATTTTTTCCCCTAAATATTTCATTTTTTATGTTATTGTTTCTTACATAAATAGAAGTTTTGTTTGTACTCAAAACCACTTTCAAGGAAAATGAAAAATACTTTCTTTCTTCTCTTCAGTTACGGTTAATATTGTTGTAATATAAATGAAAATAAATTAAAGTTAAAAAAAAAAAAAAGAGAAAGCAAAACTGGAAGTAAATATGGATGTAACTTTTTTTTCTTTCCAAGTTGGTCATTCATTCTTGCAAAAGAACTTGTATTTACAGTGGAAAGGCAAATTACATGCAAAATAGTGGTTTGCCCCATTTGTTTAAGAAGCAAACAAGCAATTGCCATTTGGCAAACACAGGCATGCAAAGGTAGTGCGGTGGAGAGATAAATGTCGTACCACTCTCCTTTGGATATCCATCATTTGATAATAATTGCTTTTGATTTTGCTACGGAAAAATTTGGTGAGACAAAATTTAAAATAAAAGAAATTCAACCTTCGATGGATTAGAAAATGTTGTTGCGTGTAATTGTTTTGTGAAAGTTTTTATTACTAAAATTTGGTTAAACGAAAAAAGTGTGCAGTATGTATTGGTTTAAAATAATTATAGAAAAATTTCTTTTTACAGATGATCCTTTTGATTAGAGCTCTCCTTTAAAATGATATGCTTTAATTTGTTAATTTGTTAAAATGACACATGCTAATGTCATGTAGCATTTTTTTTAAAATATTTTTTAAGTGAAGCTTTAATAAATATATTCATAAAGTTATTAGTGGAGTGTGACTATTTAACATTAATTTTATATTTTTTTGGAACTCACCGTAGAGAAACTTCGTTGAGATATATGCTTGGTTTTGTTCTCTCAATGTATCTTTTTTTAGTTTGAGCAATACAAATAACATTATCTTCATATATAATTAAAGTATTTGTAGTAGACAATTACATGTGTTTCTCAATATGATTGTAGCCTTATACATTTTTTGCTTGTTTCATATAGTGTAAGAATATTTGCATAATTTGATAATGTGGTAATAATAAATATTTCGTGGATCTCCAAGAGATTATTGTACCATTATAAATATAACATATTCTGTCTGCGAGCGAGCTTTATAGGGATCAAATAAATAACATGAATTAGTATAAGTAACAAGATTTGTATTTGTCTTAGCTCATTAGAATATTATAATTCAAAATCCATTATTTTACGGAGTAACAAAAAATATGTTCAACACTATTTTAGTATTTTCTACTTGGTTTATAACTGAACTTCGACAATAGCTTTTCTCAAATTACTATATCTAGTTAAATGCATTGTAATAAATACAATAAAACAAAAATTACATTCAGATAAGGTATTTCTGGATCAGTTACCTATTCATCTCCCTTTTTAGGATGAAATAGATACTTTTAAGGATTAGGAAACTGAACAATTTTTTGGTACTTAATAGAAGAACCTTATCTATATTGAAATGTTTCAAAGTTTTCTCAATACAATTCTTTTGATAGATAAAGATTCTATTTGAATTGTGATTGATTTGCAGCCCATGACAATATTTAATTTTCTCAAAAAAAAATTATCTTAAATTCATTCTTTAAATACTTAGCAATTTTATAGAGCTCTTCAAAAGTTCCAATTATATTCATGTCATTAATATAAATTGCTATTATGACAACTAAATTCTAATAGCTTTAATGATAATTTTATGGAGCTCTTTCATCAAATGTATTGCACTAAATACATTACAATACAAATCACACTCCGATAAGGTAGTTTTGGACTAATTACCTCTTCGTCTCTCTCTTTGGGATAAAATTATGTTCAAAAGACTGAATAATCATTTGGTACTTAATAGAAAAGTTTTATAAATATTGAAATGCTTTAAAATTTTCTCTACATAACTTGTTTGATGGATAAAGATTCCATTTTAACTGTGCTCGACTTGCAGCCTGAGACAATATTTAGTTTTATCTAAATCTTTCATTTCAAATTCATTCTTTAAATATTCAACAATTTTATGGAGCTCTTTAAGTGTTCCAATTAGATTCATGTCATTAACATAACTATTATAATGATAAAACTAGATTCTAACTTATTGATGAATACATAAGGGTGAATGGGATCATTAGTATATCTTTCTTTCATTAAGTACTTTATTGAGGTGATTATACCACGTGTGTTCAAATTGCTTCATCCCATACAAGAATTTTTATAACTTAATAGAATATAAGTTATGATGTGGTGGCTGGAATGCTTCATAAGTTCTAATTCCTTGAAGGATTTAGAACTTAAATATCAGTATTAAATAATCCATATAAGTAGGTTTTCCCTACAATCATAACACATGCCAATTTTCTTTTCCGTATAGCTAAACTTATTAAAAATCGAAACTTAATGGCATTCATTATAGAAGAATAAGTTCTCTTATATACTTGGTCTTATGAGATTCCTTGAACAACAAGTTTGGGTTTATATGTCACAATTTCATTTTTTTTCCATTATGATTATTTATAAAATCTCATTTGTCCCTTACGAGTTTGATACTTTTTGTTATCTGAACCACGAGTCCAAATACTTTACGGTTTGCTAAAGAAGTTAATTATGCTTGAATTGCTTCTTTCTATTTTGGCCAATTTTACCTTTGTTTGCATTTATCAACAAATAAAGGCTTGGAACCATTATTCAAGATACCAACAGTTACTATAAATACAATACATTATTGATGATAGTTTCCTTATTTCTAGCCTCTTTTGAAGCTTAAACCACTTCTGATGCTAAAGCCAATTTTGGAACTCTCATTTTATGATCATTACGCTCTTCAAGAGCATTTTTAGTTATAGCTCGAGAATTATTTATACTAGGATCCTTATTTTGTATTTTCTTTTCTGCAGGATAAATTTTTTTGAACCAAGTGGTTCACTACGCTTTCGACATGCAATAAACGCTTTCAGGAACAACTACTTAACTAGTATTTGGCATTTAGCGCATATAACTTGGTTACTTTTAATGTATCTATAAATGTATCAAATAGCTAATTTTCAATTTGTTGCAAATAAACTATTTAACGCACTTTATTTTCACTTTGTGTGATGTGAGGAATCTAGATTTTAAATGTGGGTTACTTTCTACGATAATTTATGCCTATCTAAAGGCATTTTCTCACTCCTAATTGAGAAAATTTTGTCTCATCAAAATAAAAATCTGTAAAATATGCATTAAATAGTTAGTTGATAATAGATGGTGAGTAAAAAATCTATATAAAATCCCAAACGACATTGTAATTCCATATTGGTGCGCTGAGGAGGCACCATTGAAACTTGTACAGAACAATTAAAAGTATGTAGATAGATATATTAGGTTGAAGACCAAGTATAAGTTACAATAGGGAATATTCATGATAAGTAGTTGACTTTAGGCGTATTAATGTTGCAACATAGAAAATTATATGACCATATGTTAAAGTTGGTGATTGAGTATATAGTAGGAAAATTGTTACAATCATCTAGAGTCTCATAATAAATGATATTTTCAACCATTTTAGAGATGAACATGTGGCACTAGATAAATTTTGTCAATTTTCACGAACCTGTTATAGTCATCAAAGGTCTTGGAAGTGCATTCACTAACATTATCAAAATGTAAAGTTTTGATTAGGTAATTTAAAATTTGTGCACATAATTTGATAATCTGGGCTAACAATATAGTAAAAGCAAGTTATGTGTAGATAAGAAACAAATATATGACTATTGAGCAAATGCATCAATCACAACCATGAAGTAGCGAAATGGTCCATTTAGTAGGTGAATTGGTTTGTAAATATTTCTTAGAATTCTTTGCAAAAATATCAAAGCCAATTTAGAATGAGTGGTTTAACCATGAATAAGTAGTGCAAATGCTCATGTTGGATAATAAAATCTTCAGATTCTTCAATGTGTGTTCATTAAATTTTTAATAACCATTCATATCTAGGATGGTCAAGATGATTGCAAAGCATAAAGATATTTGGATCTTCAAATTCTTTGCAAAGATTTAGCATTCTAAGTGTTAGAACCTTGTCTAAAATGGGATAAAAACATAGAAATATATTAGTAATAATATAGTTATAATGAGTTATAAATAGTGCTAAAAAATGTCATTATGTAATAAATTCTTGAAAACATCATTTTTATCTATGATTACATACACAAGTTGATTAGTGAACCTTTCAAATCAGTGTATATCTATATATAGATTGTCCAGACGGTTAGTTGTAGCATGTAGTGGGCCTAGTGGAAGCTAGTATAGGCATGCAGGTATTCAGTAAGGACTAAGTATTGAATAGACTCATAAAGACCTCTAATAGACATCTTATAAAGCCATAAATGAAGAGTCTTCTCGAGTTAAGTAGTATTTGTGATCCTTTAACCTGAGCACTACGGTGGACTTGTGAGTGATCAATCATACTTTGATTCTATGTATGTTAGAAACTTTTCATAGTTAGACCTCTGGATGTCCTTAGGTATAGTTCGATGCTAATAGAATCTGGTGTGGGTAGATAAGAGATCGACCAACTCATATGGGTTAGTTGTATATCCTAATGTCTAGAGATTGTATTTTAGAAAGTCTTATGGTCATAAGCGTAAACTCTAGAAAAGAGTTTTTTGTAAGGTTAAATAATTTCGTAAAGGTATTTTCAAATATTATTTATCAAAATACAAATCTAGCGATATGTTTATGGTTGAGCATATAGAGATTTGATGGTGAGGATTTATGTCTTTGCCCTTCTGGGATATAGGTGATGGAGGGACAATACTAATATACTTTAACCTCAACCTGTATAGTTTAATGTATCGATTTGTAATATCTGTAACATGTGTGTAGGGCATGGTTCATGAACTTGTAGAATAGTTCCATAAGATAAACAGGTATGAACCCAAAGAGTCTCGCAATGAGAAGTGTACTTGTTGAGCACTAGGGCAACGGACTGAGTCAAACAGTTTGATCCAAAAAAAATTTAAATAACAAGATTTGTTTCAGGATCTCTCAAGATGCACATAAGCTCAAGTGTTAAGCTTATGATTATTTAATTAACAATTTTTATTAATTAAATAAACTGAGACAAGTGGCATACATGGCTTAATGCAATGGGACACTTGCCTTGATTAATGGCAAAATTGGTGACAAGTGGCAACTTGATGGATAAATGTCCTTAAGAAAAAGTTAAACACTATATAAACAAATGTAAATGTTGCATTTGAGAGTGTTAACATTTAACCATTGGAGAACTAAAAAGATTTGTCATTTTTGGTTCCTTTGAAGTGTGATTATTTTGAAGTGTGATCATTTATTTGCATTGTTAACCACAATGATAGCCCTACTGGTGGAGGTTAGTTGTGCTTGCGTAAAATAAATGTTTAATTGAGAACAATATCCTTATGAGATGCGGATAGTACAAAAATCTCTCTTAATTAGGCTGAAAATATATTTCATTTTGAAAAAATGTTATATATGGTCCATCTTAACAATACAGTGTTAGACAGATCACATCGGTCTTTTTTAATATTGCTAAAGCTTGAGGGATTGATCAGAGTAATTTAGACTATGTCAGCTAAGCATAAGACGAGCTAAATATAAGCGAACCTATTGCTCAATATTACTAAAGCGTAAGGGTAGTACCAATAACTTATATTTAATTATTGATAAGTTAATTTGAAATACACTTATCTAATATTACTAAAGCGTAAAGATAAGGTATGTTTAAAATCAGTAGTAAGAGTTCTGTGAGATGCAATTGACAAGAGTTGTTTACCTTTTGGATTTAGAAAGACTACTATTGCTAAAGTATGAGGTTGAAGTAAAATGCCAATTAGGTCTACTTCTCACTGTAAAGTTTAAAGTGTTTAAACTTTCATTTTTTCGTTATAGAGATTAAAGGGAATATGTAAAGCAGTGGGAGGGCATCTTTATATTGAAAACGTATAATAGTTATATCCATAATTTAAAGTATTTTAACAATTTGAAATGTTTTGCTAATATATTTTTTAGTCTCTTAAAGATGAAATGGCTTCGAGCAATCTGCTGGTATACATACTTAATGCACACCAAGTGAAGGGACTGAAAATTATTTTGACTACTTTATGAATCTCAGAATAATTTTGGATTAGAAAAAACTTAGATATATCATTGGTCAGAAGATACCTATAGGCGTTTCTGATAAAGTTACTTCAAAAGAGCTTGAGACATATCAGAAATGAATGAATACTGATTTGAAGGTCGAGTCATATATCCTTGCCTTGATGTCGACTAAATTTTGAAGGGAGCATGTGCACATGGAAAGTAAAAGCATTATTATGCTTTATTTGAAAGAACTGTTTGGTGATAAACCTTATGTAGATATGTACCAAGTCGCCAAAATATTATTTTAGTCTCGATTGGCAGAGAGCAGTTCTGCTAGTCCTCATGCACTTAAGAGATATCATATATTGAGAAATTATAGACTATGGACAAATCTTTGAACAATAACTTGATTCTTTAGTCTCTGTTGAGGTCATTTGGACAATTTATAATGAACTTTAATATACAAGGGTTGACTCCTACATATACTAAGCTACATAATCTATTAAAAATAGCTTAGTAAGACATGAACAAAAGGGGTGCAACCATCTGTGTTCAGTGTAGTGCTTTATCTTCTGCCTCAAAGGCTTTTAAGAAGTCTAAAGATAAGAAGAAGGAGAAGTAGATACCCTAGTAGGTCATCAGAGATATGTGATATCCAAGCCACAGGAGAAGAACAAAGGCAAAGAAAAATGTTTCATTGCATTGAGGATGGACATTGGAAGTGTAATTGTCTGAAGTTCCTTACCACAGTCAAGAAGAACCCCTCAGATATATGTTTACCTATCATTGACATTTCATTAGCATTTGATGCTAATATTGGCTAGGTATTAAATACCACATGTTCTTCTCACATCTACAATATATTGTTAAATTTGAGGAAAGTTAATTGTTGTAGCATGGAGAAATACAAGTTCATGTTGGAAATTAGGATTTCTTATAGGTCGAGGCTGTTAGACATTTTGAGTTATTTCTCTGTTGTGGTAGAACAATGATGTTGTATAACTGTTATTTTGTGCCGAACATTATCAGATAGATTATATCCCTTCTTATTTTAGACATTGAAGGTTATCATGTATATATTAAGAACGGTTCCTTATGTTTATATGATTTAGATAATGTTGTGTTAGCTAAATGTCAGTTGATGAATGACTATTATATTTTAAATACAACAGAAAATGTCTTGAATGTACAGATGAATAGAAGAATGAGTTCAAAAACTTTAAATAATACTGAATTGTGGCATATGTGATTAAGTTATATAAGCATGAAATGTCTAGCCCATCTAATTAGAGATGGTCAGATATTTGATCCTTGTTGAGTTTAGTGTGTGATTTAAGAGTGTACATGTAATTTCAAAATTTTACAATATGTAAGGAAACATGTTAACAAAATACACTTATTTATAACATACAAATGCATATATAACATATATGCTCATGTATATTTATTATACAAAATTTATATATGATGGACAATTGTGCACAAAAACAATATAAATAACACTTACCTAATGAATGTAGTTTTACAAAATCTCCAAGTCCTCTAATAATTCAAGTGAAGAGCTAACCTTGAAATGTATTCTTAAACAATTCTAGTCCATAACGATTTGGTGGGATTATAGAGCTAAAATGATAGCTTTGATTTAGAATTTTTAACAATATATATTCAAACTCTTTGAATACAAATATTTATTTTCAAGAAAAATAGACTGTTCATGTAACTCTTACATAAAATTTAGAAACAATTTTCATAAAAAATTTATTTTGAACAACTCGTGTTCAAAATCAATTTTTCCTTACCCATTTTTCTTTAATACAAGTTGAGTCATTTATGAGAGAAAGAGAAGATGAAGAAATGTTAATTCTTTCAACATTTGAGAGAAAAATAATTCTTTCTCTCACATCCAATGCCTTGACCGAATGTGTGATAGCCAAAATAAATGAATAAATTCATTCATTTTGCTTTTTCAACATCATTATCATAATGCTCCTACCATTATTATTGTTGGCCATCCCACTCAAATAAAATTATCAAGCACTAGATTAATGACCACTTAAATTAATCTTTACCTAATAAATAAAATTACTTTAATAATATTAGGTAATTAAATGGCCAATATCAAAGCCCCTTTTTGTATAAAAAAATACAATTGCCATGATTAATTTAAGATAATATTATCTAATAATATAGAATTTAATTACTCAAAATAATTTTAAATAATTACTTTTACCTTACTTATTTTTACTATTAAGGTTAAATGGTAAATTTAAGTTAAAAATAATTTATGGATCAAATTGTGCCACTTATCAGTATCATATTGATTAACAACTATTGGTAACTAATTTAGTAATGTATTTAGCAATTAAGTTTTGACAAATGCATATCCCAAGGGATTCTGAAATAATTATTTGATTTTACTGAAATTTACAAGATCGATTTATTCAATCCAGTCCGCTACCCTAGTGCGCAACGAGTACACTTCATATTGTGAGACTCCCTAAGTCCATACATGATTTGTCATATAGAGCTCCTTTATACGTCTGTGAATGATGCCCCACATACACGTTATAGATATTACAAAATAGCACATTAGACTATGCAAATTAAGGTTATAGCATATTCGTATAATTCTTTTGTCATATATATCTTAGAAGAGCATAGAATAAATCATCACCGTCAAATCTCTATTTGCTCAACTATGAACTTATCTTCAAATTCATATTTCTATATAAAAAAAAATATCTACAAACACTTTTGTGATATTATTTATCCTATCGAAATATATTTTATGAGGTTTATGCTTGTGGCCACAAGACTTTCTAAAATACAATCTCGGAGCATCGAGATATGCAACTCACTCATATGAGCTGAAGGATCCCATATCTATATATACCGGACTCCATGAGCATCGGACTATACCCAGTGACATACAGCGGTCAGACCATGAAAGGTTTCTGATATGTGTAGAATCAAAGTAGGTGAATCACTCACAAGTTCACCGCGGCGCTCAGGTCAAATAACCATAAATACTACTCAACTCGGAAGACCTTCCATTGATGGCTTTATGAGATGTTTATTGAAGGTCTTCGTGAGTCTGTTCAGTACTCAGTCCTTACTAAATAATACTTACATCTCTATATAAGTTTTCACTAAACTCATGATTTGCTAAGACTAACCTTATAAACCATCCAGATATAGACATATAATAATCTATATTAATAGGTTTCACTGATAGATCTGCATCAATGAAATTAGATCAAGAACATACTTGCATAATGACATTTCTTAGCACCATCTGCAACTCTTTATAGTTATGTCCTTACTAATATATTCTCATGTCTTTGTCCCATTTCAGACAAGACTTTAACCTTTTAGATTTCGCTAACTCTTACAACCTGCTAACTCTCAGATCCACTAACTCTTAGTACTTATAACTATTAACATTGCTAACTCTTAACACTAATCTAAACTCTTTTAGACTAGATCTGAACTCCTTCAGATCATATAATGTTTGAAACGTAACAAGCATTTTACCATTTAATAATTAATAATATTAGCGATTTTATTAAAAATGATAATCAAATAAAATATGTGGATTTTGATACTTTGTTGTCTTTATCAATGATTTTTCATGATATGGATATGCGTTTTGATAAAAACACAAGTCAAGAAATTTTAAAGTGTTCAAAGAATTTTGACTAGAGGTAGAAAAACAAACCACCAGTATGTTTATTAAATACCTTCAATTAGATAGAGACGGTGAATATATGAGCAGTGAATTCATTAATTATTTGAAGGAGAATGAGATTCTAACTTAATATAGTTCTCCAGGTATTCCTCAACACAATGGTGTTTCGAAGAGGAGAAATTAGACTTTATTAGATGTGATTTGATTGATGATGAGCTTTATCGATCCTCCAGATTATCTATAGGGTTATGCTTTAAAAACTACTATATACTTATTAAATAGAGTTCCATTGAAAGTAATTTATACTATTTTGTATGAGATATGGACTGAGAGAAAACTGAGTCTTAAGTGCTTATTTGGTTGGACTTTTCTACTGGCCAAAAGAGTTTTTTTTTAATGCCAAAAGCTTTTTTCAAATTTTTTGATGATGTTTGGTTGCAATTAGAGAAGAGCTTTTGGAGATTAAAAAAACTATTTTGTCTCTACTTGCAAAAGCTCAAATTTGAGCTTTTGAGAGTAGAGATTTTTTAATATGCATGTAATGTCATATATACCATAATAATATTTTTTTTTATTTCTATAGTGTACCCTTAATAAAAATATATTCAATTAACATATTTTTAATATTTTCTTAAAAGTCATTATATCTTTATTTCTCCATATCTCTACAACCATCATATTTTTACAAGAATTTACTAAAATATTTTGTTGATTATTTTATTTTTTAATAAAAGAAAATATTATTTTATTTTTAATTTTTGTACTAAATATAATAATTTATATTGATTTGTTGATTACTATGTATTAATTTTACTTGATTATTGTATTTTAAGAAATTGAATTTAAGAAAATACATGATAATTTTAAACTTATATATAAAAAATATTGAATTATTTAAAATTTGAATATAAGTTTTATTAAGTGTCATTTTTAATAATTTAATAACTAATAAGCACTTTTAACAATATATAACCAAATGATCTAATACTTGAAAAGAGTTTTTTTAATTTATAACCAAATGATCAATGACTTTTTCTTAAAAGCTTTAGTTCTAAAAGCTCTATTTTGAAAAACTCTAGTTCTAAAAGCCTACTTTGAAAAGCTCTACTTCTAAAAGCTTAACTAAATGAGTCTTAAGTATGTTAAGATTTACAGCTGTCCTGCTTAGATAAAGGTTATACAACAGGATAAATTTGTACCCAAGAAGTACAAGTATTAGTTCATTAGATATTTTAAACATTTTATAAGATATCAGTTCTATTTTATAGAGGAATGAAACTTGTTCGTTGCTCATAATACTACTTTTTTAGAGAAATAGATAGATCATGGGGATTGTAGAAGGATTGAACTTGATGAAGTCAATCAAAATGTTTATGAACCAATGATGGAACTTCAGGGTCAATCAAGTGAGATACATTTGACACACCCTCCCTGTATGTCAGAAAGAATCTTAAGGTTATTTGTTAGGTATGATATGATGTTTGAAGGTTTCTTTAACATTTTTTTAATTGAAGAAAAGTTTCTTTTGACACATAAAGAGGTGATGTTGGACATCGATTCAAGAAAATGACAAGACGCGATGAAATTTAAAATTGACTCTATGCATGACAATCAAGTCTAGGACTTGGTTAAGCTTCTAGAAGGAATTATTCCTATTAGTTGTAAATGAGTTTATAAGTGAAAGCGTGACTTGATGGGAAGGTAAAGACCTTTAAAGCCCGATTAGTGGCAAAAGATTGTACTTAGAGATTTGGAATTGATTATGAGAAAACCTCTTTGCCAATAGTCATGTTGAAGTCGATTCAAATTCTATTGGCTATTGCAGCACATATTATGATTTTAAAATTTGAGAAATGGTTGTAAAGACGGCTTTTTTAAATAGATATCTCAAGGAAAAAATATACATGAAATAACATGAAGGGTTTACATCTAGCCTGACTTCTAATCTAGTGTTTAGGCTAAAAAGTCTTTTTATGGACTTAAGCAGGCTTCTTGAAGATGGAATCTTTACTTTAATGAAGTAATCAAAAGGTCTAGTTTTATAAAAAATGAAGAGGTAACGTGTGTGTACAGAAAAGTTAATAGAAGACTGATTGTCTTTTTAATTCTCTATGTGGATGACATACTCATTATTAGACATGATATTGATATGTCAGAGTAAGTTAAGAGTTATTTGAGTAAGAATTTCTCTATAAAGGGTTTGAGAGAGGCATCCTATATACTGGGTATAAACTTTATAGAGATAGAGCTAGGCGGTTGATAATGTTGGGATTTATACTTATGTGCCATCCTTTTATATATGAATATTTGTTTAATATTTATAATAGTATTATCATTTGATTAAATTACTAATTATATTTTATATATGGTAAGATGCTTATAAAGTTTCAGACATTATATGATCTGAAAGAGTTTAGATCTAGTCTAAATGAGTTTAGATGAATGTTAAGAATTAGCAATGCTAAGAGTTATAATTACTAAGAGTTAGCACATATAAGAGTTATCAGGTTATAAGAGTCAGTAATATCTAAAGAGTTGAGCCTTGTCTGAAATAAAATAAAAATCTAAGAATATAATAGTAATGACATAGATGCAAAGAGTTACAAATAGTACTAAGAAATGTCATTATACAAATATGTTCTCAACTATTATGTTTCTGATCTATCTTCACTGATGCTGGTCTGTTAGTGAATACCTTAATAAATATATAGATCGGTATATGTCCATAACTAGATAGTCCAAATGGTTATTCTTAGCAGACCATGAGTTTAGTGGAAACTCGTATAGAGATACAAGTATTCAGTAAGGATCGAATACTGAACAGACTCGCAAATACCTCAAATAGGCATCCCATAAAGTTATCAATTAAGGGTCTTTCGAGTTGAGTAATATTCGTGGTCCTTTGATCTGAGTGCCACAATGGGCTTATGAGTGATCTACCATATTTTGGTTTCACACATGTCAAAAACCTTTCATGGTTTGATTGTTGGGTGTCGTTAGGTGTGGTATGATGTTCATGGAGTCCAGTGTGCATATGTATAGGATCCATAAACAGTAATTCCTAAGAAAAGAGTTTATCTCTAGGGATAAATAATATCATAAATATGTTTGGGAATATTATTTATTGAAATAAAATTCTAGAGATAAACTTTCAGTCGGGCATATGGAGATTTGATGGTGTTGATCTATATCTCCGCTCTACCCAAATATAAATGATGGAGGCATTATACCAATATATTATAACCTCGACTTGTATGATCTAATGTGCCACTTTGTAATATCCGTAACGTGTGTGTAGGGAATCGTTCATAGATGTATGGAGGAGTTCTATATGACAATTCGGGTGTGGACCTAGAAAGTCTCACAATATGAAGTGTACTCATTATGCACTGAAGCAGCATTATGGATTGAATAATTTCATCCTAGAAATTCTAGCAAACTGAAAATATATTTCAGGGTTCCTCAGGTTGTGCACTTGTCTAGACTTAAATGTTAAGTACATCACTTGATTAGTTGATAAAATTTGTTAACTAATTAGATCTTAACAAGTGGCACAATTTTGTTCCATGAATTGTTTCACCATGAATTCATCCATTAATCGTGTTAGTAAAATCAAATAAGGTAAATATTAATTATTCAAATAGTTTTTGAATAATTAAATAAATATTATTTAAATAAATAAAATATAATTTTATTTATTTGTTATTTTATTCCTAAGTGGAATACATACCTAATTTGAGAAAGATAAATTAAATCAAGTGAAGCACCATTTTGTAGAATTAATTGTCAATTTTATTAAACTATTAAAATGGCCGCAAAAAATTATTTTTAGTTATTGGCCACTTAACCTAATTTGGTAGAGCACTTGTGAAATTGTTAGAGCATCAAAAATGGTGTGAATTCATTTTGATTAACAAGAGTGAAACAAAATTTCTTGGAAAGTGAGAGGGCATTGAAGAGGGTTTGATTTTTGGAGAGTTTTCTTTGACTAAAGAATTACAAAAAAACTAGAGAGAAAGAAAAATAAATTCCTCTTATTTTTCTTTCAAGTAACAAAATCTTATTGCTGAAAATTTAATTGTTATTATTTTAGCTTCACAATCCCACCGAATTGTTATGAATTAGAATTGAATAATAGTACACTTCAAGGTGAGCTCAAAGTTAGAGTTAAGAAAAACTCAAAATTAAAATCTTCACCAAAAGTCATCAAAGGTATGTTCTTATAATCTTAAGTTGTTAATGATTTATGTTACATGTGTATATATTGCTTACATGCTTAATTTCATTGCAAAATTTGTGTATATGATATATGTATTTAGTTTTTTTAACATATACACAATCACATGCATACACCCTAAAATACGTTAACAGATAGAACTCTCCTAGTACTCGTACATAGATAGTGTTCTAGAAAGGTATAACTTTAATAACTGTAAGACAATAGATGTACCTTTCAAACACGACATTCATTTTTCAATGAGAATGTGTCCTCAAAACAAAGATGAAATGGTTAGAATATCTAACATTCCATATGCATCAGTTATAGGTAATTTGATGTATGTCATATTATGTATGAGACCTAACATTAGTATGGTTATAAGTGTTACAAGCTACTATCAGTCAGATCCAAGTAACGACCATTGAATGGTCATAAAACATATCCTGAATACCTTAAAGGTACAAAGAAAATATTTCTAATTTATAGAGAGAGTGACTTACAGGTGAGGGGACACACTAATTCAGATTTCTAATCTGATCTAGATGATAGAAAGTTTACATCTGATTATGTATTTCTTCTCAAGTGCCACGGTCAGTTAAATGAGTGCAAAATAAGGGTCTATAGCTGATTCTACCACGAATGCAGAATGTATTGCGGCTTCAAAAGCTGCAAAAGAAGTAGTATAAATATGCACATTTGTTGTAGAACTAGTAATAATCTCAAGTGCAATGGATCCTACCCACTATTTTACGATAACAATGGGGTAATTACTCAAGCCAAAGAGTCAAAGGCATACCAAAAGTCTAAGCAAATAAAGAGAAAATATCACATAATTAAAGAAATCTTGGCAAGAGAAGATGTAACAATATCTAGAGTAGATTCTATAGATAATGTAGCAGACTCACTCACTAAGGCCTTAACTCTTAGTGATGTTTGAGAAATACGTGGCGTCGATAAGTATTATATATCATCGTAAATGGAACTAGAGCAAGTGAGAAATAATGCTTACATGCCATTTAATTTTGTATAGATATTTGTTTAATATTTATACAATCTAGATTTGAATAAATCATTAATATTTTTTATATGGTACTAAAATTATTACTTTTTAGACATTGTAGATTTAAAGAAGTTTAAATTTGATCTAAAGGAGTTTATGTCAGCACTAAGAGTTAGTATTCTAAGAGTTAGAACCTTGTTTAAAATGGAACAAAGGCCTAGGAATATATTAGTAATGACATAGTTGTAAAGAGTTGCAAATTGTGTTAAGAAAAGTTATTATGCAGTATGTTCTTGAAAATATTCTTAATCTATGTTAAGGGACACGGGTCGATCGGTGCAACTTTCAAATCAGTGTATATATATATTTGGATTATCTAGATAGTTAGTCTTAGTAGATCATGAATTTAGTAGAAGCTCATTTAGGCATGCACATATTCAATAAGGATTGGATACTGAACAAATGTTTGCGAATATTGTTTATTGAAATACAAATTTAAAGATAACTTCATGGTCAAGCATATAGAGATTTGATAGTGATGATTTATGTCTCTACCCTTCCAAGATATAAGTGATGGAGGGACAATACTAATATACTTTAACCTCAACTTGTATAGTTCAATGCACTATTTGTAATATTTATAACACGTGTGTGGGGCATAGTTCACGAACTTGTAAAAGAGTTTCATAATACAAATTGATGTGAACCTAAAGAGTTTCATAATAAGAAATGTACTCGTTAAGCATTAGGTAATGACCTGGGTCGAACAGTTTAATTAAAAACAAAATTAAAAAGTAAAATTTATTTCAAGATCTCTTGATATGTGCATAAGCTTAAGTGTTAAATTTATAATTATTTAATTAACAATTATTGTTAATAAATAAAGTGAGACAAGTGGCATGCATGGCTTAATGCAATAGGACACTTGCCTTGATTAATGGCAAAATGGATGACAAATGAGAACTTTATGGACAAATGTCTTTAAGTAAAAGTCAAACACTATATAAATAAATAAAAATGTTACATTTAAGAGTGTGTTAACATTCGAACATTAGAGAACTAAACAAGCAAGAGTTGTTATTTTTTGTTCTTTGGAGTTCACTCAACCATTTGTGAGATCAAAAGCAGGAGGTGCTAACTATTCCAATAAGGAAATTCAAGTTATTATTCTAGCTCCTTAAGCACACTTGAGTTAAGGACTAGAATTGCTCGGGAATTCACTTTAGGATGAGACCCAATGAATTAAAACTACATTAAAAGTCTACAAAGATATATTTGTATTATTATAATAGACTTATATTTAATGTGTGATTGTTGGAATAAAAAATAGAATTCTATTTCCACTGTGTAAAATATATGAAACATGCATTGTATATTTCAATGATCATACCATCAGATGCACGCACAATTTTCCATTTTATAGGTATCAATTGTTGTTGATTTTTTATTCAGCTCATGAGGCATAAATGGGCAGGGAAGGAATCAAGCAGTTTGAAGACTAGTATTTAGCTATTCATTATGGTCTATTTTGAGGATTTGGGTTACCTTTAATTATTTGAAAATAGTTCTTCTAGATACATTATTGTCATGCCTATCAAGATTGAAATTATTCTAATTCTTTTTCTTTTGTCATGCCTATAAAGCTTAAAATTATTTTAATCTTTTTCTTTCTTGCAACTCAATGATTTTAAATTTTATGACTTATTTTTGTTAATTTTCTTTTAGGCTTCCTTCTTACTCATATATATATATATATATATATTGATAATTTCACCTTCTTTATGCAAGTTTAACTAATATTTTTATCAATTATTTTAGGAACTTAATTGATTAGGATATGTATTATTGGCAAGGTTGATACAAAAGAAACATACCTTTTAAGAGATCAGGGAGAAAGTATTCAAGAAAGAACCAAAAGAAGCTTTCAAATAATAAGGCACAAAAGATAGAATTGAAAACAAAGGTCTTTAATCTTTCATCATTAAAACCATTGTCATATATCATACAACACTTATTAGAGTCGTAGTTGAAATTATTTAGAAAATTTTGTTTTGGCATTTTTGTTTTTGTTGTGAATAAAGTATAATTTTCTAGATAGTTGGTGCACAAGCTACTACTAAGGCATTTTTGCTCCACAAACTAATTTTTCTATTGAATACAGTCGTTTATCGTAATGATGCCTCTCATACTTAAAGAGATATCGTGGCATAATTCACGGCTTAGGTTTAAAGAGTTTGATCCACATCATTCTTAGAGGGCTATTTGAGCAATGAATGCTCTACAATAAACTGTTTGATAAGCAACCTACTTTTTTTTTATTGTGCTCATCTTTTTTTGATTATTTTACTTATATAATTAATTTGATACACTTATTGTATTAATTCAAATAACAAAGATTGTGGTGTGTTTATGTTTCGTTACTTGGAGATGTTGGTCAGTGGCCAATGCACATAAGTGGATGTCATATATTACCAAAGACATCTTACAATTAGATTGTTCCACAATTTGTCGTTGAGGGCTGAAGAAAGAAAAAAGAAAGAAAAAAGCATCCGGATGATTTTTTATATTGTAAATGTAAATTTGTTAGATATATAAATAATTTACAACTATTATTCTTTTGTTTGTAATATGATAAATCTTCGTAATGTATTAGACTGTTTATATACATTTATAAATGTTAATGTATTTAATAGATTAAGTTGCACATAATTTGTTTATGGTTTTATTACAGTTTATACAAGACTTCATTTAATATTGTCATGTATAGTCTTGTAACGTTTTGTATTGTTAATTTATTGGTGCATGATTCTATTTTTTTTATAGGATTTCATTTTGAATAGTTTTGTATAATTTTGTACTGTCATTTTTATTTACAAGACTTTGTTTTGAATAGCACTTAATTTTTTTTTACTTGGTTTCAAAAAAAATATTTTTTTTACAAGACTCCATCTTAAATAGTATTGTATGATCTTGTACTGTGATCGTTGTTTACAAAATTTTGTTTTGAATAATCTTATAAGTGTCTTGTACTATGAATAATTTTTATGCACTTAATTACACCGAAGTTGAAGTATAATTGATTTATATAAAAAAAAACATAAGTATATCATTGCGAGAACATTTATTAAATGGGATTTTGATTTAAAATAATAAAAATGTTTCCTCCATTGACATGTTAAAATATAAGAAAAAAAATTGATTCTTATTTCTTATTAAGTCTCTTTAATTTTATCATAAATGTTTAATCTCTCTTAACCTTACGAACCTTTCTTTAATCTTGTTATATTTTTTTATTAGAGGGGGATATATATGTAATTTAGAACTATTTTGGGATATTTAATATAGCAACTGTTTAGATTATCATAGGCATACTCATACATGAAAGTGCATTTCAATCTTCACAAAATAAGAATAGAAGGAGAACTTGCTGTAAAACAATTTCATTTTTTTAATAAAAAAAAAAAAAGAAAAGGAAGAAACTACTCACCAATATCTGCTTATTATTTTTAATTTTTGGCTTCTACCATTTCTAAAGTTTCCATTTTTGCTTCTTCTTCATCTTTCTATTTTTTTTTCTTGGTTCTTTCTCTTTAACTCTTGTTTCTTTTTAGAATCTGGCTTTCAACTCTATTCTTTCTCTTTCTCTTACTTTCCCTCACTCTCCATTCTCAACTTCCAGTGAAAACAAAATAAAAACACTTATTATTTCTTTCTATTTATTATTTAATGACCACTCCATAAACTAATGACTAGACTATTTTAAAACCCTAACTATGGCCATATGTTGATAGAATTAAGTTCATCTCTTAAACTAAGTTTGTTTAAATTTTTAAAAATTCTTTAACAGTATTTTATATTAATTATGAGTGATTAAAATTTATTTTTTTACTATTTTTTTAATAATCATTAATTATATTATAATATTTACTTAAATGAAAACTATGCATGTTTATTTTTTCATGAGATTGACAGTTGGCATCTCATCAAGATTAAATAATATAATGGATTAGAATTTTTCATGTACCTACACTTAATAATTTCAATTATATAGGCTGAATTTTGTAAAACATTAAAGATTGGGTTATATTACACAAATAATTGCTTTAATAAAGCTTCCATCAAATGACATCATCAACACCTAACAATACTGAAATTAAAAAGCAATACTGTGAAGTTGTAACTTTTTAAGAACTTACCTCCTTCAAACGATTCTTTTCCTTGACAACAATGAATAATTAATGTTAAACTCTAGTTTCAATCTATAATCTCATTTCTATCAAACATCCGAGGAAGACTCTAGAGGGGTATCAAAACTTGGGTTTTCTTTTTTTTTTTTTTTTATATTTATTTATGGCGCCAAATATGGCTTTAGTATTATATAGAGACCTTTGGTTTTCCCTTCAACTTGCACACTTCTCAACATTTGTACACTATTATAATGATTTTTTTAATTTTTTTTTATTTGATGTAAATATGACTATGTGATTTGAAAAATTCAGCTAAATTTTGAAATGAATTGAAATTTGGTTTGAACTAACCTGCTTTAAAGATATTGAACCTAATTAAAAATTTTGTAATTAAAGATAAAGTGAGGTTACGTTAGAGATTTTTTCAGGGAAGACACTTTAATTCCTCAATCAACAACATTACTTCAAAAAAAATATTTAAAAAAAAGAGAAAAAAATATAAATAATATATTAAAATTCCATTTAAAGCTTAAAAAAGTGCTAAAAAATCTTAAAATATAATTACGTTGATTATATACATTGAGAATGATGATCTTTTGATGATTATTATCATAATGATACTCTTAACAAAACTAAACTCTATTTATAGGATTGAAATGCATGTTGAATACGTAGTGTCAAAATCATAACAAGGTTGAAAGTTTTTAAAACTTTTCCTTCTTAGATTTTAATATTAAAGTTCTTCATAAATAAAATTAGATCTTTTTTTATTTATGTAAGACTTTATACCAAGAGTTATGTATAAAAAGTATATCTAATATGTGATTCTTAATGGTTAAGTACTTTTGGAGCCGAGTTGCCCTAGCATTCGAAAAAGAAAAGTGCTCCCAAGTCCTCAAGCCGCGGCCGCCAGACCCTTCGGAGAGAGGCTAACGGCCTCTCTCCGGAGGCTTTTTCTTTTCCCTTCTCTGTGTCTAGCATGCACCGATCTCTTTCTTCCTTTTCGGTTTTGTGTGTTTTCATTTTTTTGTGTGCTGTTTTTAGGTGTTGGCATGGACTCCGGCCGGCGTGCTCCTGCGTGTGGTTCGTGGCTGTCGGCTGTCGCGGAACCTCTGTTTCTGTGGTGTTTTCTTGTTTCTGTTTCAGGTGGAGGCTAGCACCCCGGTCGGCGAGCTCCTGCTCGACGTTCGTGATTCCCCGTCCTCTACAGATGCACCGCCTCTCCTTACCACTCGGCGACATTGCCGTCTGCCTATCTTGCCTCACCTCCGACCATCTTTCCACCCTCCTGCCGCGCCGACCACCGTCAGACTTCCAGCCATTGCCTCAGTGCTGCCTTGCTCCCACAGCCTGCTCCTCGCCTTTCGGGCTGTTGCATTTCCGGCGGCTTGCATCATCGTCGCCTGGAGCTTCTGGCCATTTTTTAAGTGTCAGTGCGCCGTGGTCGCCACTGTTCAGCAGAGGTCACCATTTTCGGCCGGCGCCTGTCCGGAGTACGTCGTCGGCCGCCAGTGTTTTACCGCGACTTCTTCGTTTCTCTGGTGTTCCTATCGTTCGGGCATGCTACTTGATGTAGGTAACCCTCCGGCCATCTCTCAGAACTCTCTACCTTGCCAAGCATTCATTGCTCTCAACAGCTTTGCTCAGTCCGATGGTGCTCTGCTCGGTAGTTTATTATCATGGTTCTGAATTATGTGGTTTGTTTGTTCATTGTGGTTGATGTATGCTGTTGGTTTGACTTAGTTTGCTTTTAATTTATGCGGTAATAATTTCTCCCTTTTTTAAAGGATCTGTATTTCCCTTCTATGGAGATCTGTATTTCCCTCCTACGGAGGTCAGAATTTTCCTTTCTACGAAAAGGTCGGTCTTCCCTTTCTTTGGAAAGGTATATTTTCTCTTTCTTCTGAAAGAGTCCTCTCCTTACCCACTATGGGTATGACGGCCTTCTTCTTTGCAAAAGGCTTGAATCAGATGCTCTCAAAATGTATTTATCTTTCTCTGTTGTTTCTTTGATATGTTTATCAAAGAAATTTGATGTAATATCTTGATGATATTAATGATATGATATCATTTCATTAAAAAAGAAAAAATAGTTAAGTTCTTTTGAATTTATTTGAGTATGACTAGAGTGGTTGAAGTACAATCAAGGTGTCAATCAAATCAAAAAATGTGCTCGATAATTGAGAATAATATTTACGAGAGGAGGACCATGAGTCAATTTGATAACATTTGCATATCTTAATAATCATTGAGCTCATACTTATAAACCTAATAGTCAGGTAAATTACAATAAATGAACTAAAAATATATAATGATTAAGTTTTATAGGCTGAACTTTAGAGAAGAATCATAATATTTTTATAAATACAATTTAAAAATAATAACTTAATACTTTAAATATTATCTTATAGTATTATCTATTATCCCAAGAATTCCTTGGAATAAATTTTTTTTAATGTTTTTATTACTAAAATGTTAACTCAAAATAAATTTTGGCAAGTCTTTGAATAAATTGTTTAAACATGTTTTGTATGTACCAGTCAAAAGTTTGGATAAAATTTTTACAAAACAATCTTTTCCTATAATATACCCCGTGTACCAATCGGGCTGATAAGCAAACCCTAAACTAAATCTTTGAATTAAAAAAAAAAAAGAAACTTAATATTTAAAAAAAAAGTATGAATAAAAAAGTGGGTCCCTTATCTATCCCCCACTAAAGAAGTAACGAACAACGGTTCTTCCTTTGCCCTTCCTTGTAATTAAAGACAAAATCTGTATTCTCTATCATCATCATCATCTTCTTCTTCTTCTTGTTCTTGTTCTACTTCTTCTTCTTTTTAACATCAAATAGTCATTCGTTTGAAATCATTTCTCTTCTCTTTTTCAATTTGGGGGTTATGTATTGTTGTGTTAAGTAAATGAAATGAACTCTCTCAACGCAATCTCTTCGCTTTCGCTTTCGCTTTCGCTTTCACTTTCACTCCCCAAATTCACTACCCCTCTTCTCTCCTTTCCTACACGACGCCGTTCTCGTTCTCGCCGCCGCCGCCATGACAGAACCCTTCTCAAACACAATAACGATGACAATAATAATAGTAATAAATATAATCCCCTCACTAAACTATCCCCTGATTACGAAAGTATCAACTTAGTCCTCGACTTCAATCAAATTTCCATTTTATCCTCTTCCAAATCTAAATTTGACCAATTTCTGTCCTCCGCTGAACAGGCTTATGATGACCTCAGAAACATAATCACTATCGACGATAACGGGCGGCTGGTCGTCTCGTGTCGCAGGTCGACTCTTCAGTTTGTAGGCGGCGTGTTGGTTTCTGGGTTTGTGTTGGTTTTTCTTTTTAGGGTTTTGCTTAAATTGGGGTTAGGGTTTAGGTCTCGATTTGGTGGGGTTAAAAAGCAAAACTTTGTGGTTAGGAGAGATAGGAGTCTTGGCGGAAGAGAAGTGGTGGTGGCGACGGGCGAAAATGTCAGTTCCAGGAATTTTAGCAGTAAGGTTTTGGAGAATCCGTTATCCGAGAGTCGGGTTAGCGGGTCGGGGCTTTCAGGTCGGGTCATGAGGAGTTATCGGGTTCCGAGAGAAGGGAAGTTGCCAAAATGGTGGCCAGTTCAAGTGGCTACGGAGCCAAGTTGGGTGGTGGACAAGGAGGAGTATCAGAGAGAAGCCAACAGATTGATTAGAGGTTTGAATTTTTTTTCTTTTAATAATTAATGAATTGTATTATTATTATTATTATTAGTAGAAGATGCACTTATAAGATAGAAGGGTCCTATTAATGACTGCATATGTGTAATGTAAAGAGTGCAGGTAAAAATTTGAAACTATTATTTTTGTTGGCATATCCTGATTTTGTTTTGAGTTATGTTTGATCCTATGAAGAATCAATACAAATTTAAGACAGTGAAATTCTTACTTTAATCAAGTCAACTAAAGTGCACATGCAGTATGTTGAAAGAGAGGATAAAGTAATGGAGAAGCTACTACTCATGAAATGGGCAAAGGATGACAGTACAGAATTTTAAATAAAGGCAAACTTAGAAACAATAAGTAATTGAGAGTTTGTGGGAATTTATAAAATGTGGAAATTGATTTATGCAGATCTTAAATAAATAATGCTTGCGGTTATGCATGTATTACTTTGAGCACAGGGTCAAAATTTTCGATGGGTATGACTTGTGTTTTACTTCTCTACTGGAGTATTACTGCATTTTAAATTACGATTGCAAGATGGAAACAGAAGATAAAAGAGGGGAAGTTTCTCGGAGCAGTTAATGTTCTGAGTTGAACAAGAAAGGACAGAATGCTTTACACTGTTCAAATTGGACAGGATGTGAAAAGGACATAGAGGGAACAGAGTGATATGAAGAGATTGTTTAGGAAATGGCTCGAGGAATGTGATAAAAATATTCAAGTACTAATAATTATGAATTTACTTTCATAACCTTAATTAATTGCTTTGGTTTGATGATTCTCAATTTTAAAACTTAATTTCTTTTTTCATTTTGTGATAAATTTCTTGTTTGAACTGTGGAAGGGTTCTCTATCTCTTTCTCTCTTTTCTTCTTCTTCTTGCAGTATAGATAAACACTGCATTCCGTTTAAGAAAGAAAAATGAAGAAAAAAAAACCAACTGAAAATCTTTTGTGCCTCAATGCTAGTCAGTTGAAGAAGAAAAAGGAAGTTTCAGTAGCATTAGTATCAAAAGACAGTTCATATAGAAAGCAAAAAATATCATGTAACATTCCGTCAAATCTCTTAGTTGAACACATGCATTTTTCAACCACAATAAGCAATCTTTGTTTCAAAAAGAAAAATGAAAGAAAAAGATTACCGTATCCTTGTTTTGGGGCTTGACTCTCGGCTTTTCTGTTATAACTCTTGCTTTCTCAATTTAAATTTAGCTAAAGCTGGCATAAACAGTATGACTTCTTCAGTTCCTGCTGCAATTGAATATCCCTTATACTTCCTTTCACAAGGTTGTGTTAGATGAAATTATTATTCTTTTTTTTTTATTTTGCAGGTAAAAGTGCCCTTCTTTCACATTTCCATAGTTTTTCAATTCATGTTTTCCTCTTCAAGTGCAACTTACGAATTTGATTTCCAGCGATCATCGACCATAGAATCGGTGGACAGGACATTATGGAGGATGATATAATTCGAGTGAGTGCTTTTGCTACCTTTCTGATGCTCTATTATTTCATGTTATAAGCAACTAGATTTTATGCAATATTTGTGTTTCTCCATTATCTTTTTTGGGTGAAAAGTTTTAAAAGATTAGATACTAGTTTTAACTCCTTGTTTGTTAGAGATAGTCTGTTTCGAAAAGCTATAATGACTTGCCCATAGAGAACTGCATTGTTTTCATATGGTTTGTGGTAAAATGGTGGTCTATGAAGCATAACAATGGAAAGAGTTTAATTTGGAGTTACTTTTATGTAGCTTCACTTATTACATTCTATTGGTGAATGGAACTATTTAGGCTTGGTTGAGGTTAAATTTTGTGCAACTTCTTTTCTTTTTTTTTTTGTTGAGAAATAAGACTAGTCTTATTCAACTTTGATCAGATTTGAATTAGATCCATTTGTATGATCATGATCTCATCATCTATTTGAAAACATGCTTTTGCATGGCCAACCAAAATTACTTTGCAGCAGGTTTACCTATTCTGATTAGAGCAGTTCCAGAATACAAAAGATTTCGCCCAAATGGAAATATTAATTCTGATTTTTTTTTATTAATTTTTTTTGTGATTCATATAAGTCTACCAATAGATCAAAATAATATCTTTAAATTTATCTCAAATGCTTAACCATGCCTTCTGTGGAGTTGTGATTAGGCATTCTTTGACATATGCATGTAGATATATCGCAAGTTTTATTATCGATATAATTGGTTTCATATAAAAATGGTAAATGATGCTTAGGCCACCTGAACTTTTCTCAGACATCTTTTGTTAGAACTTGAATCAATTCTAAGAAGTCTTTCTTTTGAATTATTAATTGTTATGTGCGGTAAAAAGCTTTCCATTGCATCAGCTGATCCTTCAATATGCACTGGACTTTTTCTGCCCGTATGCGTGAGCAGTTACGTCGAATATGCAGGATATCTGGAGTACGGGTATCCATTGACACAATAAACACACGGGATTCCTTATATCGCACATCTGTTGACTTTGTTTTAAACGTTTGCAGCAGGTTAGTTCTTTTTGGTAAGTTCATGGTTTTTTTATGTGTGCTGGTTTTCTCCTGCAATTATAATTTGGTAAGGAAATTTGCAGGGCACCGAGTCACTGTACCTCTGTTGAGATTGATGGTGAAGATGCTCGGGACTTTGTTGTCGGGCTTGCTAAAAACATTGGTCTTGAAAATATTCGAGCTGCAAGAATGGTTTCTGCAGCTGTTGCTGCACGCACAAGGTCATGTTTTCTGCAGGCTTGGGTAATTTTGCATGCTCTACAGCTATTTGATCAGCACCAATTTCACTTCCTCACTAGCGTCTGTTCTTCTTCTTTTTCTTTGTCTCTGTGTTGGGATTTTCTCGGGGTGGGAGATTGTTGCTGTTTATTTTGCTGTTAAAGGAAGGGGATTCAATGAGGATTTAAACTGTGTGCGTGTGTAGAAAGCACATCGTAACATCATCCTCTGTTGGGATTTCGAAATTTTTATGTTTATAGATCAACCTTTACATTGCCATCCAATCTATAGAATTGAAAGAAAGGGCAAATATCTTGCCCAATCTGTTTCAGTTATTGATGGTGGGAATTGATGCACCATTTCTTGGATTGTCCCTCTCAACAAAATATTGGTGATTGATTCATATACACTTGTTGTGGTCACGACATACAATTTTCTTTGGAAAAGACAGAATTCACTAAATCTCATCTCTTGACATAGTTGTTACAACTTGCTAAATAGTCTACGTGTTGATTGTCCCCTTTTTCCTCTTTCAGTCCTTGGAGAACTGATTGCCATGCTTTTGAGTCCATTACATTAATGCTGCACCCTGCTATTCATTTTGCAGGCTTTGGAAATGCAAGGTAACCATTCTGAAGCTTTGCTGGAGTTGTCGAAGATATGTCTTGTTTTCCGTATATTTCCTCCCGAAGAGTCCTCTGTATGTGCTTTATATATTATTTTTTACTTTTGAAGTGCTGTACAAAATTTATAATTTCTCTGAATAATTTGTATGTTGTACTTTTTCTGAAATTTACCTTTTATAATTGTGATTAAATAAGCAGCTGTAGCATGAAGATGAGCATGAAGTTGGGGAAGATGTTATGCTGTAGTTTTTTGACCTAATGAACTCTTATCGTATATTATAGTCTTCAAACCAAATAAACTTTTTTGTGGAGTCTTTTTTGGTTCCTTTTTGGGTTTTACGACTACTTCTTGTTATTCTTGACAGCTTGTTCAGCTTTATAAGTTCATTTTTTTTATAAAAAAATTAATCATGCTTTCTTTTGCAATCAAACTTATTGTTCTTGAATTTTTTAGAACTGATTTTAACATTTTGTCGTATTTATATATAAGAAATATGAGAGAATTGTTATCGAAATTTTTAGATCCACTTTCAATATAGTCTCTTATTGATATATGAGAAATATGAGCATTCTTGTTCATCATGTATTTTAGAGGAGTTGCTTAAGAAATGGATTGAGCTAGTATTTGTCTCTCATCTATTAAACCTTTTTAACAGTCTATCTTGTATCACTCTATGCATTATTGTGGCTTCCACATTTGTCTTATAACCTCTATTCATTTGGACATAGTAAGCAGCTCTAGATTTATCCACTAGGCAGTCTTCATACTGTATCGTGCCTGCTTCAGGATTCATTTGTATATGCAATTATTTGTAATGAAGAAATACATCTTTTCTATTATCTGATGTGATTCATGGTGGATGTGATGCTGCAGCCTGAGATGGAGATGGTGGCCCGAGGCCTGGAGAAACTCTTGAAATTTGAGCAAAGGGAATCTTTGATGAATATGCTTGTTGGAGTTTGCAGTGAAGAGAGTCACAGAAGTGCAGCAGAAGCTCTAGGTTTAGTAAATGTATGTGCTCTTTTCTCTTCCTGAATTTGGTTTTCCAGAAAGCTTCAATTGCAAGAAGCCTTCATCTTATATTATTTCTAAGAAAAGCCAGCCAAACTAATGATTCATATTTATTTCTCTTGTTGAAAAGCTATTTAGCTTTACCATCTCACATGCTGAATAAATTAGGGAAAGGAGACAAAATGTCTCTAATCTTTGAGATTTATGAACTTGAGATATTCAGCCACATGTTTAGCTTGGGTTTCGTAGTGGAAATGAAAATGAGATTTACACATTTTACGAAAATGCATCCCAGTATCTTTATAGAGCCTATTTTTAGTTCTACATGTAATTAGGACTTCTGTGAATGCGGAAGATTGCACATTTTGCTATATTTTGAACCAGACGACAGATTTTTACTGGAGGATTTTCCAGAAAGATTTTCAATGTTTGTTTTTGGGATCACCTTTCATCATTTTTACCTTATTTTTGTCAGAAATGCAAAGCTTCATTTTCGATAGAAAGCATGATCATTGTATTTGTTCTTATCTACTTGTATGGTATGCTCTTGAGAGTTAATAGATGAAACAGTTGAGTGCTATTCTCAGGGTTTTGACATACTTGAGCACTTTTTATACACTGAATTGGTTGTGACTAATCTTTTTTGCCTTTTTGCTTCTGTTCCACTTTTAGGTGCTCTCACATGAAGGCAATGGTGATCAGCATAAACAAAGCATACGCGAAAATTGAATGCATAACATGGCATATGCTTTTTATAGTTTCATATACAGGTCAAACCCCGCTCTCTTATTTTTTGCCATTTCAAAGATAAATTGTGAATATGGGCAGTTTAATAATTCCATTTATTTCTTCCTCCCATACATCTAACTGTAATGCTGCTTCCGTTCATTGTATTCATAAGAATCATTGTTGTTTCACATTATTATTATTATTTAAAGAGTTTGACTCTGAAATTTGCTTTTTAATTTCTAAAATTTTCTTGTAATAAGAAAGAGAGAATTTGAGCGTCACAATGTGACATGAGTTTTTGGGTTTGAAAAGAGGGACAGCTGAGGGCTTAAAAATTCTATTGTAAAAGAAAAAATATTAATAGTAAAATCAAAAGGAGGCCATATCTATCAGGAACAGTGTGATAAGCTACACAATTTGATATACTCTATTTCTGCCCTCATTTTTATTAAGAAAATTTGTCAACTGTAACTCACAGCATAAGGAATTAAGTTTAGACAAAAGAACGCTAGCAGTACCAGAAGGAATTGATACTTCTGAGAAACTTGTTTATTTAGACCAGGAGACTCTGGTAAAGTCTGCTTACCCTTGTATCTTTGCTTTGATTAAACCCGTGTCCAGATGCCTGGTGTATCTACTCTCAAATTAGGATTGATCGAACCCTTTCCAGCTTTAACCCTTGCTATTTAAGGTTAGCAAATCACGCAACGAGAACCTATAATTAGATAGAAAACTGCATTGACGCTCAAACAAAAACAAACACAAACTCTATAAGCTACTGCAGCATAATTCAGAATACCACAGACATTGACCGAATGCTAAGTATCAGTCTAGCAATGATTCTATATATGAAGTTCTTCTGATCACAAGGCCAACTTACACATTGATCATTCTATATCCACTTCATCAGCTTTTTGGTGCTGGTTTTCATCTGATGGATTTCTTATGCTTTTTCTTCCTTGTATATTTTCTCTTAACAGAATTGTCAAGGTCTGTGTCCTCATCTCCATCCGAAGATGGTCGTACTCCCTTCTGAACTCCTAGACATGAACCCTCTGAAATTGAATCCACTGGCATATGATGTTGCAAACTAGCACTGTTTTCATGCTTAACGGAAGATTTTGATGACAAATTTCGTTCCTGTTTGTTTTCAAATTCCTTCAATTTAGTCACACTTCTTGTGACAACCCTTCTACGTTTGGCAAGGATGTCAGGATCCCTGTAAAGAATCGATTTATAAATAAAACATGGAGATACCCATATCACATAATTTAATTAATAAAAGAATTTGAAAAAAAAGAGTTTGGAGGAGTTTTTACAGATTTGAGTGATAAGGAAGAGAGTTTGGTGGATGGGGTTTTGGGGATTCAAGCATTCGAATTTGGATCCGGATTAGGATTAAAATGAAATTCAAAAGCCTTTTTCTTTTTCTTTTCTATTTCCACTCACTGAAAATTGTCCTGTTGTTTCCGACATTCTTCTTGCCTGCCAAGCCTTTACTCACTTCTTTTTATTTCTCGATAAAATGACCGTTAAAGATTGCATTTTTCATAACATTAGACTCGATAAAATAATCAAATCATTTTATTTCGATCAAAATTTTGATAAACCTTATGTTTATAAGAAGATAAATGGGCAGTTAATAATTTTTCTAATCTTATTTGTAAATGATATATTACTCATTGAAAATAATATAGGAGTATTGTCATCAATCAAAATTTGGTTACCTAACCGATTTAATATGAAAGATAAGTAAACTAATTAACATCCTTGGGATTAAGCTGTTATCAAATCGCAATAATAAGATTTTAGCTTTACTTCAAGCTATTTATATAGATAAAATTATGGTAAAGTTTTTCTATATATAAAGAAAAACAGGGATTACTTTTTTTTAGACATAGGATTAATTTATTCAAAAATTAGTGTTCGAAAAATTTGAAGAGATAAATGGCATAAGAGGAATTTCTTATGCATCAGTGTTAGAATGTTTCATGTATGTGATGCTTTGTACTAAATCAGATACTTGTTATGAAGTTGGTATGGTCAGTAGATATCAATTAAATTTAGGATTAAAACACTGAACTACAGTAAAACATATATTAAAGTGTCTTTGGAGAAAAAGATTATAATTTAAGGGTGAGCAATTTTGGGTTCGGGTCGGGTTCAAAAATTCCCGAACCATACCTAAACTCGTACAAGATGTCGAAAAGTGTCCCATTTGGGACACTTTTCAGGTGGGTAATTTTTTATTTATTTTTTATATTGAATGACGTAGTTTTGCTTTAAGATGGGTCGGGTTAGAAATTTTTGAATTAAATTTTAAAAAATAAAAAAAATTCAAATTTAATTTGGATTTCAATTATGTTAAATGTTATTATTTCAAATTCAATTTCGTTAATGTTATTATTCCAAATTCAATTTGAATTTAAATTACATGAAATATTATAATTTAATTAATTTTAAAATTGATTCATTCCGAATCCAATTATTTTAAATATTGTAATTATAAATCCAATTTCGAGTTGAAATACGTTCAATATTATAATTTAAAATATTATTTCAATTTTAATTATGTTAAATATTATAGATTTAAAATACGTTAAATGTTATTATTTGAAATTCAATCACGTTAAATGTTATAATTTTATTAATTTTGAAATAGATTCGTTTCAAATCCAATTATGTTAAATGTTGTAATTTCAAATACAATTTCGGTTTGAAATAATTAAATATTATAATTTAAAATCTTATTTCAATTTCAATTACATTATATATTATGGATTTGAATTATGTTAAATGTTATTATTTGAAATTCAATTACGTTAAATGTTATAATTTGATTAATTTTAAAATTGATTCGTTCCAAATTCAATTAAGTTAAGTGTTGTAATTTCAAATCTAATTTTGAGTTGAAATAATTCGTTAAATATTATAATTTTAAATATTGTTTCGAGTTCAATTACGTTAAATATTATAGATTTGAATTACGTTAAATGTTATTATTTAAAATTCAATTTCGTTAAATGCTATAATTTGATTAATTTTAAAATTTACTCGTTCCAAATTCAATTACATTAAATGTTGTAATTTTAAATCCAATTGAGTTGAAATAACACATTAAATATTATAATTTAAAATCTAATTTCGAATTCAATTACATTAAATATTATAGATTGAATTACGTTAAATATTATTATTTTGAAATTTAATTACGTTAAATGTTATAATTTGATTAATTTTAAAATTGACTCGTTCTAAATTCAATTAATCCAATTATGTTAAATATTGTAATTCCAAATCCAATTTCTAGTTGAAATAATACGTTAAATATTATAATTTGAAATCCAATTTCAAGCATTAAATATTATGCATTTTAATTATGTTACATGTTATTGTTTGAAATTCAATTACGTTATATAAGTTGATTAATTTTAAAATTAATTCGTTCCAAAGCCAATTACATTAGATGTTGCAATTCTAATTCTAATTTCGAGTTGAAATAATTAGTTAGATATTCTAACTTGAAATCCAATTTCGAGTTCAATTACGTTAAATATTATGAATTTGAATTATTTTAAATATTATTATTTAAAATTTAATTACGTTAAATATTGTAATTTCAAATTCAATTTCGAGTTGCAATAATATGTTAAATATTATAATTTAAAATCTTCTTTCGAGTTCAATTATATTAAATATAACGGATTTGAATTACGTTAAATGTTATTATTTGAAATTCAATTACGTTAAATATTATAATTTAATTAATTTTGAAATCAATTCGTTCCAAATGCATTTACATTAAATATTGTAAGTTCAAATCTAATTTCAAATTGAAATCATACATTAAATATTATAATTTGAAATCTAATTTCGAGTTCAATTACGTTAAATATTATAGATTTGAATTACGTTAAATATTATTATTTGAAGTTGAATTACATTAAATGTTAGAATTTGATTAATTGTGAAATCGGTTCGCTCAAAATTTAATTACGTTAAATATTATAATTTAAAATTCAATTTCAAGTTCAATTACGTTAAGTATATGGATTTGAATTACGTTAAATATTATTATTTGAAATTCAATTACATTAAATGTTATAATTTAATTAATTTTGAAATCAATTCGTTCCAAATTCAATTACATTAAATATTGTAATTCCAAATCCAATTTCAAGTTGAAATAATACATTAAATATTATAATTTGAAATCTAATTTCGAGTTCAATCACATTAAATATTATGTATTAGAATTACGATAAATGTTATTATTTGAAATTCAGTTATGTTCAATGTTATAATTTGATTAATTTTAAAATCAATTTGTTCCAAATCCAATTACGTAAAATATTGTAATTCTAAATCCAATTTTAAATTGAAATACATTTATTTTTTTAAGAAAAAATTGACAAATCTCTTCTAAGTTTTGGACATTCCATTAAATTATAATAACTTGCTAAAAATTGTAGGCTTGTAACACTTCGATATAATTCTAAATATTTAATTCCACTGTCTAACAATTAAAGTAACTCCATTCCAACTCTCTAACAAATACCAATAGTCACATTGACATTGACATTCACAACCAACCACAATACTGTCGGGGATCTAATACATATGGGTGTATGCATGTGCTATAGTGTCTATTGTCTAAATACGTATCTTATACATATAAGTTCGACAGAAGCGTATAAATTAAACAATAAACACAATAAATAAAATATATTAATTGCGTTAATATATTTATAGGATAGAAAACTCACCTCAACGTATAATGTTATATAAGTATTTCCTCGGAGTCCGCATGGAGATCAACTCGAGGGCAATTCTAGTTATCAATACGGTGGACTTGGTGAGCTAGAACAGTAGCCCTCTATGCAGCATTGGGTTTAACTCTTAAACCCCAAAATGGTCAATGTCTGTTTTTATTCTTTTCTCTAAAATAATAAGAAATGGAGAATTTGAAGCAATCCAACATTACTTCAATTTGAGCCAGAGAGAAAAATGAAACAATTTCATTTTTTTTTCTTTCTTCTTCTTCTTCTTCTTGTTCTTCCTCTTTTCTTTCTTTCTCCATTTCTTCTTTCTTTCTTTCAGCCAAAATTGACCAATTTCCCGTAACACACCAAATTCAAAATCTCCCCTCTTTATATATCTAATATATATATAAAATAATAATATAATATAAATAATAATAAAATAATACTATTGGGTGTCAACTATTTGACATCTAAAATATAATATTATTATATATATAATATCTTATAATAAAATATAAAAATATATAATATAATATAATAAGAGAGATATTTTAATTATTTAATAATTAAATAATTAAAGTATAAAATGACTATTTTGTCCCTCATAAATAGTTACCAAGTCTACTCCTTAGTGGGTCCCACCAAACACGTACTTAGGTAAATTCAACCGATGGTCCATAATGCACCACGTGTCATTATACAATTAGTAAATAACAATTATTGACTAATTATTGTATTTAACACTTAAATACAGACACGTACTCATTCCCGTAGTTTTGCTGAATATTGCTGGATTAAACACTTTAATCCAACACGCTGTCCTAATGCACAACGAGTACACTCCATATAGCGGGACTCCTAGGTCCTACGCCTGATTCATCAAATGGAACTATTCTATGAGTCCGTAAACAATGCCCCACGCACACGTCACGGATAAACAAATCAACGCGTTGAACCATACAAGCTGAGGTTACAACGCATACGTATAGTCCTTCCGTCATGATATCCTGGATATGTGGGGATATAGATTATCACCGTCAAATCCCTTAGTGCTCATCCATGTCTTAACTCCAGACTTGTATCTCACAGAATAATATGTACAAACTCTTTTGCCATATTATTCCACCCTGGCAGAACTCTTTCCCGGGATTGATGTTTGTGGCCACAAGACTTTTCAAGATACAGTCTCGAAGCATCTGGATATCTAACTCCCTATACGAGCTGACGGATCCCATATCTGTACACACCGAACTCCATAAGCATCGAACCATACTCAGCGACACCCAGCGGTCACACCATGAAAGTTCTGTGACATGCGTGGAACTAAAGTATGGTGGATCACTTACAAGCCCACTGTGGCACTCAGGTCAAAGGACCACGTATACTACTCAACTCGAGAGGACCCTCCGTTGACGGCTTACACAAGTGTCTATCGGAGGCTCTCGTGAGTCTATCCTATATTTAGTCCTAACTGGATACCCATACATCAATACAAGCTCTAAGTTCACAGTCGGCTAGGAATGACCATCTATACCTTATAATTATGACATATGTTGATCTATATATAAAGGTAATTCACCGATAGACCCACATCGGCAAAAATAGATCAGAGATAATTATTTGAGAACATACTTGCGCAACTGGCATTTCTTGGCACCGGATTACAACTCTTGTAACTATGTAGTTACTGGTATATTCCCAGGTCTATGTCCCATTGCAGACAAGGCTCCAACTCTTGGATCTGCTGAGTATTATAACCAACTAACACTTAGTTCTGTTAACATTTAGCATTTATATATCTCAACATGGTTAACTGTAAGCCCTTATCTAAACTCCTTTAGATTTAATCTGAACTCCTTCAGACCTACAATGTCTGTAACGTTACATTGCATAGTACCATATAAATTGGTATTAGCAATTTAATGGGAATGTACACTTGTATTAATACACAAGTATATGTACGTTCAAGGATAGCACGTAAACACTGACCCTAATAAATACAACATAACAACATTCTAGAAAGCAATATAAACCAAATCAAATATTAAGTCCAAATACTTGGCAAATGCAATGCTGGCATTTGACAATCTGCAAGGATGCATTAAAACTATTCATAAATTATTACTCTAATGAAACATATTAATAATAAATAAATAAACTGAATAATTAAAATTTGATTTATTATCAACAAAGTAAATATGAATAACAAGATTTATTGTTGCTGTGATGTCAGTGCCCGTGGATGCTCTTGCATCGATAAATGCGCAAACTCTACACACACAAAAATAAATAAAAATATAAAACATAAGTATAAACATTTAAATTTTGTTATAGTAATTCACATTGTTTTACCTGTTTTCAGTTGGTCATAATATTCAATATCAACAAGCAATCTTTCTTCTCTCTTCGCTTTATCCACAAAAATCCAAAATTGTATCCAATTTTGTCCAGATATCAAGCCTTTAACTACCTTCGAAGTCAAACTCCGGAATGAATCAAGAATACGACCTTCGATACTAAAAGCTGACTCAGAGGCCATAGTAGATACGGGTATAGCAAACACATCTCTAGCTATACGTGACAAAATTAGATATCTCTTGGCATTCAACCTTCATCACTGTAAAACACCAAAATACAGATTGTAAGGATTCTCAAGTTTATCCATCAAGTATTATTCTACCTCATGCATTTCTTCCAAATCATTATCGTCCTCTGTAAGTCCAATGTATTTACTCTAAGGGTCATCGCGCCGCATAACATCTCGAACTAGTGAGGTTAAGGGGCCACCGAATACTTGTGACCGTGAAACAAGTATGCTACTAGTACTACTACTGCCACCACCAACAGTATTACCACTAACACTAGATGTACCACACTGTGATTTGCTATATAATGCACTGTTGGATTCGTAAAGCCTAAACAATAACTCCTTACTAAAACGATTCATTTCTTCAACTCTTGCACTGTCATCACCAAAGAGTTGTGTAAAAACATCATCCAGCGAATTGCATTTTGCGCCGTAGATCAAGTAAAGTACAAATTATCAAAATCTTGTTAATCCCCTCTGTAAATTTCCAATAGAAACATTAACCTCATCTTATTTACCATGGCTCCCAAGAAAAGTCATCACTCTGACTCATTTTTATTAAGCGGAATGTGTCGTGCAAATCTAATTGAAGCAACCTGTAGAGGTAACACTTAATGATGCATTGAATTTTAATGTCGCTTTATAAAAAGATTACAAAAATAACACAAAATGCTTAGTATTCTCCCAATCAGAGCTGACTGGTGGCCCTTGTCTTCTCTTTCCATGTTTTCTCCTTTAAAAAATAACTCCCGTATAGAGGATCATTTTCTACCATCATATTAGAGCCTTTTGAAATTTCAATGCAATCGTCAACATTAAGTAGGTGAAATTTCACCTAGTTGGCATATCTAACACCATACTTCCCTTGTACTCAATCTTCTGCCTTTCCACATAATACTTAAAGGCTTCCAAGCATAATCCAGAAGATCTAACATATTTTACTGCATTATGTATAGAAACCACACTCTATTTAAATCTTTCAACCCATCTGTCATAATCAAGTTTAAAATGTGTGCACAACAACGTACATGCATATATTTCCCATTCAAAACTAAAGAATCATCTCTCTAACTTTTCAATCTCTTCTTCAAATGAGATATGGCAAAATCGTTGGCACTTGCATTATTAATTGTTACACAATACTTTCTTAATACCCCAATCTAATAAACAATCCTCCAACTACTTCTCGATTGTATCTCTTTTGTGATTTTTTTAACATACAATGTAATGTCATTGAATAAATCAATAATATTACAATGTAGAGCTACTAATATAAAATTAAAAGACTGTCGGGACACTACACATGGATAAAATAAGTCTATAAAGGCTCACCTGAACCTACTACACTTTTATAGAGAGAACAAACAAATCCTAAATTAGGGGACCCTAATCAAGGATTATAACTACTATCCCGAAACGGGGAAGTTTACCCTTTCGTAAGAGGGAATACCTACCCTCACCTAAGAGAGAAAAAATCCTCACAAATAGGTATAAGCTACCTATTCTCATACTAGAGGAACAGTACAACACAATGTCGTATCTATACAATACCCATGTATCTACCAATTACAATAATACCCTTTTACATCATCCAAACCACATATCAAGAAACAACTAACTCAACAAGAATATAACGTAGGGAAACAATGAAGATTTTTGTTAGAATAATAGAATGGCAGATGAGAAGCCACTCGGGGTTGCTGAACACCGAGATAGGGCCAGGCGACAACTGTGGTAAGCGGAATGCTCAAAAATTAGAGACGTTTGACCTAGGTGGTAGCAAAAGGCAGTAGGCAGTTGGAATTGGTCAGAGAAGAGGAGAACACGATAATTGACTGTTGGTTCAGCAAAATTGGCGATCAAAACAACCAAAGAGGTGGCGAGTTTGGCCGGTGACGGTAAGGCTCATCATCTGCCGATCCATCTGACCGAGTAGTGGGTTCACAATAAGAGGCACAAGTCAGCCACAAAATTCAGCGAGAGATATCGATGGAACCTAAACAAAACAAACAGAGAATGAAGAAAAAGAAAAGAAAGGAAAGGAAAAGAAAAAAAAATGAAAGAAAAAAGAGAAAAGAATGAGAAAAATGAGGAAAACTTAAAAAGAGAATGGGGGGAAGGGAAATCACCATCAGATGAGGCATTTTTGCCCCCTCTCCGGTAAACAAAGAGGCGACGTTGCTATTTTTTCTTTCTGTTTGAGAGATAAATATGCTAGGGTAAATATGTGTGATTTATTGTATCTCCTTTGTGATTTGAAATAAGAGCAAGGTTCAAAATCCTCCTATGTAAATGCCAATGAATATCTATAAAGTGAGCTGTGACAATTATATAACTATTTTTATGAATAGAAGTCCAAATATCGATGGTTAAACTCACTCGTTGCCCACTAATCAAACTTGTCAACAAGCCTTTTTTTCAAACCTTTTTTCAACTCAATTGCATCTCTTATTATGGTTCTATGGGATGGAATATCAAATTTAGGAACTGCCATACTGATATAATATTTAAACCTGGCATTCTTCCCAAAATTAAAATGCAGCTCATCCATCACCATCATTTTAACAAGGGCTTATCGACATAATGCTTGACTCCATCATCTAGATATAACATTACTACCCTCTCCCTCTTCTCTAGTAGGTTCTTTATCAAAAACTTTTTACTAATCATCACTCACCTTCTTGTTGTACTCAACACATCTCTTTAAGTGCTTTGACATACCACTAGTTCCATGAAATACCGAATAATAACTAATCAACTTACCACAATTTGATGTTCTACGGGATGGGATATCAAATTTAAGAACTGCCATACTGTTATAATATTGAAACCTGGCATTCTTCACAAAATTAAAAGGCAGCTCATCCATCACCATCATTTTAACAAGGGCTTGTCGACATGATGCTTGACTCCATCCTCTAGATATAGCATTACTACCCTCTCCCTCTTCTCCAGTAGGTTCTTTACTAAAACTTCTTACTGATCATCAATCACCTTCTTGTTGTACTCAACACATCTGCATTGACATACCACTAAGCCTATGAAATACTGAATAACAACTAATCAACTTACCACAATAATTACACTGTACTTTATCTTTTACCGTTTTGCTTTTCTTAAAGTATAACATGCTTTCAATCTTTATGTCGATGTTTGTGGCACAAATTTTCTCTTTTGTTCAATATAACATGGTAAAATGGAAGCTTTTTTTGGTTACTTCTATCCCCCTATGATCATCCTCAAAATTTGATTGAGAATACAAGTTTACAATATTATTATCCACTGAATTTAAATCTGAATCCATCGTTTATAAACAAATGAGTTCAAATAAATTATAAATAATTAAAAATAACAATATCAAAATAATTATAAAAAATAAAAAATAAAAATGTAATTATAAAATTTTGAAAAAAAAAATAGAAAGTACATCCCGATATATGATAGTCCTACCTTTATAAATGTCACGTTTCAGTTTATAGAGTGTTTCATTAGTCCCACTTCGAGGTTCTAACATAAGCTAAGCCTAAACATAACTCATCTTACATAATATCACATTCGTTTCTTACAATATAATTTCTTAAGGATTAAGCAATATGTTAAGAGGTAGATCTTGGTTATTATTATTATCATTTAATAGAAATATTGAAAGAGTCCAATAATACAGATAGATAGAGAGAGTGCTCCCTATTGAATTTCTTAGGTTTTGAATTTCTTCAATATTCCAAAAACAATTTAAAAAAAGGGCAATCTAGTTCTTATTCATTTGGTTGACTCCTTCTAATTCCGGCAAAGGCATTAACCATAATCATGAAATTATAACCATCAAAACAGAAAAAGCATATTAATTTACAAGAGTAAGATCGATTCAAATGTTGTTAATTATCCGTACACGGTCCTACAGGATTTTGCTCAAAGATTTGTGTACCCAAATGGATTTTATTCTAAACGTCACTCCCCATTCACATTATGATTTTGATTAATAATCATAAACATCAGACACGTTTTGCATGAACTCATCTCACAATTGGTAAACAAGATGATCACACTTTTAGAAATTTATGGCCTAGGAATAAAGAATCTCCTCATGATTCTCTTTGCAGATTCTTTAGTTTCTTTTAACCACGAAATGCCCCACCGAGAATTAGAAGTGGGTATGTGTGTGTACAAAACAATTGAAAGAGAAAAGATGACAGTACTGGAATTGTTTTTTTAGCAACAATGAATGGGAAACAATGGCAACAGAGATAGCATAAATGGTATTCCAAAATCCAATGTTTATCATCATCTAAAGATTAACTTGACCAAAATCTAACTAGACATTCAAGTTCAGTAAAAAAAATGAAATCCAAGCAAGAAACAGTGGTAGTAGTCAAAAACTCAAAATCCAAACTTACAATAACAATATCTGAGCAAATGTGTGGAACAGTAGTGTCACGGAATGTGGAACGAAGGCTTAGCCTCGGGTCGATGGCGCTTCATGGCGGCGCAGCGGCTTCGGTTGGAGGTAGCTAACTGGCAGTAGGGTGAGCAGTCAGAGACGGCGATGGTGAGAGACTGATCTAAAATCTGATCTGAGAGTGAGAGTGTGAGACTACGAGAGTGCGTGGGGGTGGTGTATGCCTGTTTTGTGCTTTTTTATTTTCCATTTTTTTTAAAGCAAAACGGCACCGATCTTCATGAAATGGTACCATTTTACCTTTTTTTTCTTTAAAGTTCGATAAATTCTCAAACCCGACCTGACTCATTTAGGATAGAAATTTTTGTCCCAAATAAATACCAATTCTTGTTCCGACCTAAAATTTTGGAATGGGTCTGGTTGACTTAGAATGGGAACGAGAATCCCTCCTACTCCTAGATTATATGCTTATCTATTCTAGTAAAAATCTTATATATATTGGATATATAGATTCAAATTTTCAAGTATATAAGAATACTCGAAGATCTACCTCTGAATATATGCTCACTTTAAGTGGTAATTCTATAAGTTGGAGGAGTGTAAAACAATTATGTATCACAAAATTCATCATGGAAGCTAAATATATAGATGCATCAAAAGCTACAAATGAGGTTGTATGGCTTCGTAAGTTTCTTATAGAGCTTTAAGTGGTATCTAATGCTAAGATGCCTATTATTATTTATTGTGATAATAGTAGAGCTGTAGCACAATTTAAAAAATTGAGATCCTACAAAAAAGAAAAACACAATAGAAGAAAATATCATTTAGTAAAAGAGTTTGTGCAAAAGGGTGAGGTCATGATATATAAAATTGCATCAGCAAAAAATTTAAAGGTTCTAAAGAATCATTACTAGTAAAGAGTTTTAAAACTCATATATATGATATAAAAATTTGACAGATGTCAAACATAATTTAGGACAAGTGGGAGATTATTAGATATTTTATATTATTTTTTACCCTTAAAGTATATATAATAACATTTTATTTGATTAATAAAATTTATTCATATATGTGATCAAGCATATATTTATAAAGTATATGAATTATGTGTTAGGCATATGATATTGTACAAAAAGATATAAAATACAAGTCCTTTATAAATTAAATTTTATTCACAACTAGTATTAGAAAGATATTTTATTATGTAAAGCTATAATTTTATATTTCTTATATTGGATGATTTATCTTAATCATTAAAGTAGATATTTTGAGTAGAAAAATTAGTGTATGTAATACATTAAATGGGATTACTATAAATTTTGATCAAGTTATCTAAATGGCGTTGATCTTAATTCACAAAAGTGTTAATAAGTTTTATTGGCTTTTATTTTAAATAAATAATGAACTTACATTTATGCATTGTATTTTTTGAGTTATCACGGAGTAAGATCCATAAAAATGATCAAAATTTTGATAATTTAAAGATATAATTTTATGTGATGTAGGAATATATATTTACAAAATGGAATCTAACAAATAATATCTACCTAAGTTATTTGCAGCACTTGATTCTTTAAATTTGTGGCCGTAGTATATTCAATAAATTGTTTATTGAATAATAATATTTATTTATAAATTTATTACGAATGTAAACATATTAAAAAAATTATCATTAAAACATTTAATGATTTATAAGTAATTAAAAAAGCGAGAACTTTTTTTATTACTTAATTTTAATGATGGACATTAGCTAGAAAGTCAATTAAGTGATTTTTATTAATTTAAACTTTTATATATTTAATATAAGTTACTAGAGTGAATCTTTTAAGTTTTAGTGGAATAGTTTAAGATTAACTTAAAAGAATTGGGAGTTATAAGATGACTAAACTAGACCTTTTAAGTTGGAAATAAAAATCTCACGAATCTTATAATTTTACAAGTTCAAATCTTAATCAAATTATAAATCTCTAATCCTAATCAAACTTTAAGTCTCCAAAAAAAGTGCCTGTATATAGGAAAGTAGAGAGTAGTAAAAGACAATAATAAGAATACTTCTTTTTACGTATTTTTATGTTAAAAATAATAATTAAGTTATTCCTCTTCTCCTATTTTTTGGTATGCATGAATTTAAAAATTAAAAAAAGATCTACGTGACATATGTGTAAATTTAAAAATTAAGGATTGTAAAAAAAAATTACAGTTATTTAATTCAAAATTTATCAAGTAAAATTGAGGTAATCTTTTATCTTTATATATATATATATATATAAATGAACAAAACAATTCGATTTTTATTATATTTATTTTATTGGGGTATTAACACTGTCACCCCTTGAGGTATGACAAAATTGCACTATAATGGCGTCTTTCTCTTTAATAACACTGCCACCCCCCTTCTAATTACCATCCATTAAGTCACCGTTTTATCACAATTTCTTACACATGTAAAAGAATTAAAATACCCTCACTTATAGTTGAATTCAATTTTCAATACAAAAAAACCTCTTATCATTAAAAACATTTTTAAAAATAAGGCTAATAACAAAATTTCAGAAATCTAATATGCATGTGTCAAACCATTCCAACTTCAACAAAAAAATTTTTTTAAAGAAACTTCAATAATTTAAATGCGTAAAAACTCTTATAAAGTATTATAAAAATAAATATAAACAAATAATTTGATCAATTTAATCAAATTAAATTTAGATTAATTAATATTTCAAATCTAATAATTAATCTATAGTAAATTTTAATATTTTCTCATATTTTTTATGGTTTATATTATATAAATTGAAATAATATAAAGATATACTCTTAAGTTTCAAGCATATGGTTTTTTTTATAATTTTTTTAATATATTTTTAGATTTTAGATGTTCTTTAGATAACCTTGGGATTGAGATTAATCTGATTTAATTACATGAAATTAAAATTTTGATAAAGGCACTTACTTGAGTAATAATTAAGAAGAGATATCAAATTATCAATTGTCACCGAAAGAGAAAAAAATTTAAAAAAAATCTTTAATTTTAAGAATTTAAAATTGATATGAATTATTATTATTATTATTTTAAATTGTTAAATTTGAAATGATTTGTTACCCTTATATATGACTAGATTTGTAGAATTATTTTCGGTGATAAGAGTTTTTTTTTTTTTTGTATTGAAAATTATTAGTTCAACAATAAATGAGAGTATTTTAGTTCTTATATGTGTAAGAAATAGTGACAAAACGGCAAGTTAACGGAGGTAATTAGAAGGGATGACAGTGTTATTAAAGAGAAAGACGCCACTGTAATTTTGTCAAACCTCAAGGAGTGACAGTGTTAATACCCCTTATTTTATTAAACAAAAAAAATTTATTCCAAGAATTAAGTCTCTCAGCTCAATTGAAAATATCTCCCCGTAAATCGCAGAAGCAGTTGTGAAACAAAATGGATCTCAGTATAAATGGAAATGTCTTGGATGATTTGGCTTCTCAAAGACTTGAAAAGAGATGCGAGAGAATATCGAAGCATAATACACGCTTCGGCTAAGAGTTTCTTTGTAAGTCCATAAGATAGAAATTTTCAAGAGTGGACGTGCAACTCTGTCTATAGAAAGTTGTTAGATGAAATTCTTTGTACCAAGAATTGCTATAAAAATAAAATGGTGCAGACATTTGGGTATATTTATTTTAAAAATTATAAAATAATATGTTAGAATATATATTATTAAATATTTAGAAGGTATAAATTATTAACAAATAAAATATAAAATTAAATATATAAAAAGAGTAAGAAATCTGATCTTTAATTTTATAGAGATATGTTAGAGAGTATTGTCTTAAAATTAAATAGTCATTATTTTGTGTGAGTAATAACAGATTTATATATAGTCCCAAGATTTAATTTTATGCATGTAACCACTTTTTTCAATGAACACGATCATTGAAAGATAATGTTAATGTTGGTAGCTGGCACCGTGTGCCAGCTATTATGTCATTGAAAGATAATGTTAATGTTAATGTTGGCTGTCCACCATGCTAAACTCTCTCTATAAATAGGAGAGTTTAGCAATTCATTCCATTATGCAATTTTGAGAGAATTTGTGTATTTTTTGAGTGGTTTGAGAGAATTGGGTGTATTGAAGTTTTGGGTTGTAAGGCTAAAATACTACAATACTTGTATTCTCCATTTTCAATAGTAAGAGATTCTTCTATCTTCACCAATGAACGTAGGCTAAAAGTCGAACCACGTAAACTTGTGTTTTGTCTTATTTTTATTTTCATTATTTTTCTCAATTTCGTTTTAGCTGCGACCCTGCATCACCCCTCAAATTCCTAACAAGTGGTATCAGAGCTTCTGGTTGTAGGAGGTCACTATTTACGTATACAGTTACTATTTACATATACAGTCACTGTTTATACGGATAGATACTATTCACATAAAACAGTGGGAGCCGATCCTAGCAGAAAGCAGTTCGTGGTGAAAAGTAATGGCGGAAAAATACGAAGTTAAGAAGTTCAATAGAGGTAATTTTATATTGTGAAAAATGAAAATAAAGGCGATTTTAAAAAAAAACAAGTGCTTAGAAGCAATTGATGAAAGGCCCGCTGGTATCACTGATGATATTAAGTGAAATGAGATTGACAGTAATACAGTTGTTGATCTGCATCTAGCACTTGCTGATAATGTGCTATCCAGTGTGGCGAAAAAGAAGACAGCAAAAGAAATCTGGGATACTCTCATAAAATTGTATGAGGCCAAATCTTTGCACAACAAGATCTTTTTAAAAAGAAGATTATATACTCTTCGAATGACAGAATCCACTTCAGTAACAGAGCACATCAACACGTTAAATACTCTATTTTCCCAACTCACTTCCTTGGGGCATAAAATAGAGACAGGTGAACATGCAGAGATTTTACTTCAAAGCCTACCAGATTCGTATAATCAACTCATCATCAATTTGACGAATAATATCCTCACAGACTTCTTAGTCTTCGATGATGTTACAGCTACTATGCTGGGAGAAGAACGAAGACAAAAAAATAAAAAAGACAAACAGGAATGTTCACAGCAAGTAGAAGCTTTGACAATGATGAGAGGTAGATCAACAGAACATGGCCCCAGTGGGAGTCAAAATCATGGTAGACCAAAATCTAGAAGTAAGAAGAACGTCAAGTGCTACCATTGTGGCAAGAAAGGCCATCTGAAGAAGGATTGCTGGGAATTGAAGAAAAGTACAGAGGACAAACCGCAAAGGAATATTGCAAGCACCTCAAATGATGGTGAAATTTTATACAGCGAGGCAGCAACAGTTGTTGAAAGCAGAAAACGGTTCTCTGATGTATGGCTCATGGATTTTGGAGCTACATGGCACATGACCTCTAAGAGAGAATGGTTCCATCAATATGAACCTACCTCTGGAGGATCTGTATATATGGGGAACGATCATGTTTTAGAAATCGCTAGAATAGGATCCATCAAGATGAAAATATACGATGGTACTATTCGTATTATTCAGGAGGTGCGACATGTGAAAGGCCTCAAGAAGAATCTTTTGTCATTGGGACAATTAGATAACACTGAGTGTAAGACTCAAATTAAAAATGGGATAATAAAAATTCTCAAAGGCGCGCTTGTAATAATGAAGGCAGAAAAGGTTGCTGCAAATTTGTACATGCTTAATGGAGAAACACTGCAGGAAAGAGATGCATCTGTTGCATCAACTAGTTCAGCAGAAGAGTCAACGATAATGTGGCATCGCAAACTGGGCCATATGTCAAAACGAGGTTTGAAGATTCTCTCTGATCAAAATTTACTTCTTGGGCTCAAATCAGTTCATTTACCTTTCTGTGAGCACTGTGTCACAAGTAAGCAGTACAGATTAAAGTTCAGCACATCCTGTTCTAGAAGTAAAGAAATTCTAGAATTGGTTCACTCTGATGTTTGGCAAGCACCGGTGATGTCCTTAAGGGGAACGAGATATTTTGTATCATTCATAGATGATTACGCCATAAGATGTTAGGTGTATCCAATCAAAAAGAAGTCATATGTGTTTGAAGCTTTCATAATATTCAGAGCGCAGGTAGAACTTGAATCAGAAAAGAAGATCAAGTGTTTAAGGACAGATAATGGAAGAGAATATACTGGTGAGGATTTTATTGCATTCTGTCAACAAGAAGGCATCAAGCGGCAATTCAACACAGCTTACATGCCTCAACAGAATGGAGTAGCAGAGCGGATGAACAGAACCTTGTTGGAGAGAACAAGAGCTATGTTAAGAATTACAGGTTTAGCTAAGACATTTTAGGCTGAAGCAGTCAAAATCGTTTGTTATGTGGTAAATCGGTCACCATCAACAGCAATCGAGTTGAAGACACCAATGGAGATGTGGACTGGGAAACCAGTTGATTATTCTCGTCTTCATACATTTGAAAGTCCTATGTACGTGATGTATAATCCCTAAGAAACAACGAAGCTGGATCCAAAATCCAAAAAATGCCTTTTCTTGGGATATGCTAATGGAGTCAAGGGGTATCGCCTGTGGGATCCCACTACCCATAAGGTCGTCATCAACAGAAATATGATATTTGTAGAAGATAAACTGCAAAGGAATGATAAAGATGATAGCACAATGAAGGAAAATCCAGAGATTACAACAGTACAAATGGAAAATAATCAAGTACAAGAAAATTCGGATTCTTCTGAAGCAGCACCAGAGCATGAAGAACAAGAACTAGTAGAGTCTGAGGCTACAGATGATCGTCGATCAACTCGTGAGAGACGATCACCATCATGGCACTCGGAGTATGTCATGGAGGCTCATGTTGCATACTGTCTTCTAACAGAGGATGGAGAGCCAACAACTTCCCATGAGGCTTCTAAAAGTTAAGATGTTTCTCTATGGATGATAGCAATGCAAGAAGAAATTGAAGCCTTGCATAAGAACAAAACATGGGAGCTGGTTGCACTACCACATGGAAGAAAAGCCGTTGGTAACAAATAGGTCTACAAGATCAAATGGGATGGCAATGATCAAGTGGAGCGGTATCGTGCGAGATTGGTGGTGAAAGGTTATGCTTAGAAAGAAGGTATTGACTTTAATGAGATATTTCCCCTGTGGTTCGACTCACGACAGTCAGAATAGTTCTGGCAATGTATGCTACATTTGACTTACATCTATAGCAGCTAGATGTGAAGACAGCTTTTCTTCATAGAGAACTTGAAGATGAAATGTATATGCTCCAACCAAAAGGCTTTAAAGAAGAAAGAAAAGAGAACTTGGTTTGCAGGTTGAACAAATCTCTGTATGGTCTCAAACAGGCGCTAAGGTGTTGGTACAAGAAATTTGATTCCTATATCATCAGCCTTGGATACAACAGACTTAGTTCAAGCTATTGTACATACTATAAAAGGTTTGAAGATGATAATGATTTCATTATTTTGCTGTTGTACGTGGATGACATGTTGGTGGCAGGTTCCAACAAAGATCGAGTCCAAGAATTGAAGGCACAGTTGGCTAGGGAATTTGATATGAAGGACTTGGGACCAGCAAACAAGATTCTAAGGATGCAAATTCACCGAGACAGAAATAACATGAAGATTTGGCTTTCTCAGAAGAACTACTTAAAGAAAATCTTGTGGCGCTTCAACATGCAAGATTGTAAGCCAATTAGTACCCCCACTCCCTGTTAATTTCAAGCTATCCTCTAAGATGTGTCCTAGCAAAGAAGTAGAGAGGAAGGAGATGTCTCGAGTATCGTATGCATCAGCAGTGGGAAGTTTAATGTTTGCTATGATTTGTATCAGACCATACATTACATAAGCAGTGAGAGCAGTTAGTAGATACATGGTGAATCCTGGTGGAGAGCATTGGGGTTGTGTCAGAAGGATCCTTAGATACATTAAGGGTACCTTAGATATTGCTTTATGTTACGGAGGATCAGATTTTATTGTTAAGGGCTATGTGGATTCAGATTTTGCAGAAGACCTTGATAAAAGAAAATTCATTACTGGCTATGTGTTTAAACTTGCAGGATGAGCTATAAGCTAGGTTTCGAAACTGCAAACTGTTATGGCATTATTTACTACAGAAGCAGAATACATGGCAGCTACACAAGCTTGCAAGGAAGCAATTTGGATGCAAAGATTACTGGAGGAGCTCGGGCACAAGCAAGAGAATTTTAATTATTTTATGACAGTCAGAGTGTCTTGCACATTGCAAGAAATCCAGCTTTTCATTCAAGAACGAAGCACATAGGTGTTCAATATCACTTTGTTAGTGAAGTAGTAGAAGATGGAAGTATAGATATGAAAAAAATTCATACAGATAATAACCTAGCAGATGTGTTGACCAAGCCTATCAATACCAACAAGTTTGTATGGTGTAGATTCTTGTATGGCCTAGCAGACATGTAGGCAACATGACTTTGGCAAAGAAGAAAGAATGGTGTGGAGACTTGATTGATTCTCAATCAAATCTCCAAGTGGGAGAATTGTTGGTAGCTGGCACTGTGTACCAGCTACATAATTGCTAGCACACGATGCGAGCACTTATATCATGGTGGACAGCCAAGTCTTGGCTGTCCACCATGCTAAACTCTCTCTATAAATGGGAGAGTTTAGCAATTCATTCCATTATGCAATTTTGAGAGAATTTGTGTATTCTTTGAGTAATTTGAGAGAATTGGGTGTATTGGGGTTTTGGGTTGTAAGGCTAAAACACTACAATACTTGTATTCTTCATTTTTAATAGTAAGAGATTCTTCTATCTTCGCCCGTAGACGTAGGCTAAAAGCCGAACCACGTAAACTTATGTTTTGTCTTATTTTTATTTTCATTATTTTTCTCAATTGCGCTTTAATTGCAACCCTGCATCACTCCTCAATTCTCTAACAGTTAAGTCTCTATTATCATAATTACTCAAAACATAATATAAAAAATATATAGTGTATATGTAGAACACTTTTTTTTTCTTTTTTCTCATTCTCACACATACACTCTTCTCCATTCTTACTTATTCTTTTTAACAAAGGATTAGTATCTTTTATATAGTGGGTATTAATACTACTATTAATTTTATATTGTTATAATTTTAAATATTTTTTAACTCTATTATTAATATATAATTTATATTTGAAATTTGTAACTCTTAAAATTAATTATATTAAAATGAATTTGAATTTTAAAATTATAACTCCAAGAGTTTTATTTTTTTGTATTAAGTTTTGTAACTCATCAACTAATTTAATATATATAAAACTCCTAAATAATAATAATATATAAATATTGTAACTCTCACACATTTAACTTAAATTTAATAACTAATTTAAAATATTATAATCATTATGTAATAATAATAATAATTACTAGTTACTTTAAAAATAAAAAGTATTTTTACGTTATATGATTTATGAAATATTTTAAAATGTTTAAAAACTTTTCTCCCACAACTCAACATATGAATATTTTTTTGGAAAAATAACAACTAAACCCTTAACATTTTTTTAAATTGACAGTTTACTCACTCTAATTTTAAAAATATATAAATACATTATTTTTAAACTTTTTCTATTAGTTTAAATTATCATAAGGGCAATATAGTATTTTATTCATAAAAGACGCGTGGCACAATTTGACGAGAAATTGACCGATGCTAACTGGTGTTGACTGACAATGACCAGCAGCAAACCAATTTACCATGAACACTATTAAACTTTAAATTTTGTGATCTATACAACGGTAAAATTATTTTCATCAATGAAGCATCAGAGGAATAACAAAATTAGTAAAAAAAAATAGTTAGACTATTACTTTTTTTATATTAATTTTAAGCTCTTATAATGTTTTATTGGTGAAAATAATCTCATTATTGTGTAAATCACAAAATTTAGAGTCTGACGATGTTCACGATGAATCAGTCTGGTGTCGGTCAAAATTGGTCAACAACTGACTAATGCTAGTCAATGGTCAGTCAATCTCTATCAACTATTGGTCAAATATATTATAGTAATTGTAATAATTACTATCCAACTTAATAAAAAAAGTTAACAGAGTTAGGTATATTTATATATTTTTAAAATTATAATAAATAAACTGTCAATTTCAAGATACATTAGGAGTTCAGTTGTTTTTTTTTCTAATTTTTTACATACATGCATGCATGTATGTAAAATAATCGTAAAGGAAATAAAAAAGTCAGTGAAGATGGGTTCAATATTAGCTGCATTAACAAAATAGTATTGATTCTGTGTGATCAAAATATAACTCATAAGGACAGCAGAATTTAGTTGGTTTGCGAATTAAGGACCAACTTAGCGGTAATTTAATTATTTATTACTTTTTCTGTTATACATTTATACCACAATCAATATAAAGAGTAGGTATGGCAAATGAATTTATAAATCTATTAGAACCTGTTTTTGTTAAGAAAGATTTGATAAGACTCGAAGTAGATCTGAAATAAATTTAATATATAAATTTAAAATTTATAAGAAATTTGGGATATATACAAATTTGGCGATATATCTAACAAATACCCGTTAGGCTAACTAAATGATATTATTTTGGGTATAACCCTAAATGAAAAATTAAAAGAATGGTCTTTGTTGAGGGAGGTAACACCCTTCTCCCTCTCGAGGTTATGTTGAAGCAAAGAACCCAAGATTCAGCCTAGAACCCTAACCTCCTTACGCAAAGGAATAACTTGTCAATCAAGCAAACACAACAAGAATCCAAAGCAGAAAACAAAAGAGCACAACACAAACTTATGTGGTTCGGCCAATTGCCTACGTCCTCGGTGGATCCAAGGATCCTAACCTCTCTTATTATAACTCTCTAGAGATTTTACAAGGAAACCCAATATGAAGAACCCTCAAAAGGACCTAAACGTTTAGTGAACCCTTGCTCTACCACGAACAATGATCACCCAAACAACGGTTTCACCCTAGCACACACAAGCACTTAATGTCTACCCAGTTATTCCTCTCTCTTAGAGTCTCTCTCAATGCTTGATATGAAATCAAGGGTTTACAAGTGTTTATATAGAGTATATTTCGTGCCTATTACCCTATTCCTTGTTGGAGTAAGAGTCCACTTGTTTTGGAAGTCCAAAACTTCCCAAAACTCGAAATCCCAAACTAAAACGAACTTTTCCACACGTTCTGGCGTTGTGGCACTCGTCCTTCGGCGCTGCAACGCTGGACAAAATCGCGCCCAACGCTGCAGCGCTGGGCTACTGTCCTAGGCGTTGCGGCGCTCAGCCATTGGTGCCGCAGCGCTGAGCCCTGTAGCTATCCGCGTTTTCTTGCTCCCTTCGCGTCTTTGAGTCCCGTTTCGCTTCCCCCTTCGTGTCCCACACGTCCTAGACTTTTCCATACATATCCCACATGTTCTAGACTTCTTGTAACTCTTCACTTTGGTATCCATCTCAATTCGTGTCCAACAAAGATTGTTGAATCACCAATTTTCCAACAAACCCTTCTTTGATTCAAAATCTTCCAAATAAGAAGGCTTTGGGATCTGATCCACACCAATACTCTATCACTTAGAGTTGAGTCCAGTAAGTCTCCACCAAGACTTAACTTTCCCCGGGCTAGTGACTTCGGGTTCGAAAGGCATTCGTGCACCTTGTATAGGGTATGGATGTATTGCACTCCTTTCCAGCCCTCATCACCTCGATGAGTACGGTTTGGATGTCACCTAGTAGTCTGTATTGCCCCAACACCCCGCGTTGGGCCACTCATGGCCATCCTAGTAAGCACATAGAGCCCCCCATTGTACTTCTCACCCTCAAACCCTATAGGTCATTTCTCTACCCTCAGTTTTCCTTTTTTTGCTCTAACCGAATACCCTTCCTCGTTGAGCTTACCTAGGGATATCAAGTTCCTCCTCAATTTAGGAACATGTCTCACACCATGTAATTCCCTAGTTTTTTCACCTTGCATCCGCAGCCTTATGTCACCAACTCCATGATCTTACAAGTCATGTCATTCCCCATTAGAGCTTTACCTCTCTTGGCTTTATAGTTGGTAAACATCGATCTGTCGGGACACATATGGATACTGCACCCCGAATCTAGTATCCATTTGCCAGCGTACTTTCCCCTTGAGGCTACCAATGTGTCTACAACTTCGGTATCTTCCTCAGTACCAATTGCAGCTCACCCTCCTTGGCCTTTTGATTTCGGACAATCCTTCACAAAGTGCCCTTCCTTATTACAAAAGAAACACTTCTTGAATCTCCTCATTGATTGGTTGCTCTTCCTTCCTTGTGCAAGCAAAACTGCTCCACTCTCGGACTCCGATCTCTTTGTCAACTTTTTTGAGTTCAATGATGCCTTGACGTTATTCATCGTTAAAGACTCTTTTCCATACAGCAGCGTATCCACAAAGCTCCCATAGCTCTTCGGCAACGAACTTAACAGGATAATGGCCTTGTCTTCATCCTCAGTCTTGATGCCCAGTTGCTCAAAACTTATAATGATCTTGTTGAACTCGTCAATGTGAGCTCTCAATGAAGTTCCCTCGTGCATTGTCAGCTGATGTAGTTTCTTTTTCACAAGAAGTCTATTTACTAGAGACTTCTTCATGTACAATGCCTCGAGTCTTTTGTATAGTCCAAAAGCAGTTTCTTCATCACCAACTTCCCTTAATACTTCGTCACTTAACGCCAGGAATAAGGTACTGTGAGCCTTTTTCTGAATCGTGTCCCAATATTTTTTCCCGGACTTTGAGGTTGTCGCCTCATCGCTAGTTGAGTAGCTGACCTCCTCCAAAGCTGAGTCTAGCCCTAACCTTCTTCCTCCAAAGATTGAAGTCATTCATCCCATTGAACTTCTCTATTTCTTACTTGATTGTAGCCATGGTTTAAATACCCCAGATGTGTATTATCGAACCTCTAGCTCTGATACCAGTTTGTTGAAGGGAGGTAACGCCCTTCTCCCTCTCGAGGTTATGTTGAAGCAAAGAACCCGAGATTCAGCCTAGAACCCTAACCTCCTTGCGCAGCAGAATAACCTGTCAATCAAGCAAACACAACAAGAATCCAAAGCAGAAAACAAAGGAGTACAACACAAACTTACGTGGTTTGGCCAATTGCCTACGTCCACGGTGGATCCAAGGATCCTAGCCTCTCTTATTATAACTCCCTAGATATTTTATAAGGAAACCCAATATGAAGAACCCTCAAAAGGACCTAAACGTTTAGTGAACCCTTGCTCTACCACGAACAATGATCACCCAAACAACGATTTCACCCTAGCGCACACAAGCACTTAATGTCTACCCAGTTCTTCCCCTCTCTTAGAGTCTCTCTCAATTCTTGATATAAAATCAAGGGTTTACAAGTGTTTATATAGAGTATATTTCGTGCCTATTACCCTATTCCTTGTTGGAGTAAGAGTCCACTTGTTTTGGAAGTCCAAAACTTCCCAAAACTCGAAATCCCGAACTAAAACGAACTTTTTCACACGTTCTGGCGTTGTGGCGCTCGTCCTTGGGCGCTGCAACGCTGGACAAAATCGCGCCCAACGCTGCGGCGCTGAGGACCCAGCATTGCGGCACTGGGCTACTGTCCTGGGCGCCGCGGCGCTCAGCCCTGTAGCTATCCGCGTTTTCTTGCTCCCTTCGCGTCTTTGAGTCCCGTTTTGCTTCCCCATTCGTGTCCCACATGTCCTAGACTTCTTCATACGTATCTTACACGTTCTAGACTTCTTGTAACTCTTCACTTTGGTATTCATCTCAATTCTTGTCCAACAAAAATTGTTAAATCACCAATTTTTCAACAATCTTTATCTCTTTTTCAATCCAATAATTGTTTTCACTCTTATTTGTCATACAAACATCATCTCGCTATTTTATAATCTTTGATTCTTTATTCTCGCAAAATTTTTGGTTCACGCTCTTCAAATGTTTCTTTAATTCTCAAATGACAATTTCATTCTCTCTTTAATCTATATCTTACTTGGATTATATTATTGAAATAAATAATATAATTATTTTAAGAAAAATAGGTTAATTTTTATTAAAGTTTTTTTGTTTATTTTCTTCACATAATAGAGCTTAATAATTATTAAGTTTAACCTTTTTTTTGTTATTTTCTTCGTATGATAGAGATTGATAACAATTTCGTTTTATTTTTTTTTTACTTTTTTAATGTTAAATTTGTTAGACTTAGTTAGTTGGCAAATTAGTTTATTTTAAAACTATAATATGCTAATATAAATTCATTTATAAAACATATTTTTAAATCTTAAATTAAATTTTAAAAAATTTATTTTTTATAACTGGATTATTTTCTAATTATGTTATCTAGTGTTTGTATTAACTATTTATGAGTTGTTTTTATTAGTTTTAACTTGAAAATGAAATTTACTTAACGAAAATTTTTTTATTGAATTTAAATTTGTGATATGATTTTAATTGTTATATTTTATGAAAATTAATATTATAATTTAAAAATATTTAATATTAATTTACAACCCACTAAAATTTACAAATAACCTATTACTAATAATAAAAGTTTAAATTTAAAATAAATTTAAGAAAAATTTAATATTTTATTTTTTAAACAAATACGAATACAAATTTAAAAATATTTATCCTAAATCAAATTCGCTATCGTCCCTAACACAGAGGTAGGTAGTGCTAAAAGCACTAAAACAAGGGTTATGAAAATTCGGTTCTCTTCTTGTAAGAAGTAATGCAGGTTTTCATTACATTACATTCATTAGTACTTTATCTAATCCATCAAGTGCATTAAGTTTTATATGTTCCTATTTCTTGAGACTTTTATTAAGCCACTTGAAATGGGCTTTTTTTTTTTCAATGATGGTTAAAAAAAAAAAATTATAGGGGGCAACGTCCTAAGAAGAGAAGCAGAGTTTTAAATTCAATATTGAGAGCTTGGATTGGAATGACATCTTGATAATATTCATATCCCAGCTCTCAAGAAGTATGTCTTGAAGGGCAAAAGACATTAAAGATTCAACCCACAAAATCCGAACATCTGTTGTTCGTAGATGTCCCATTAACATCACCAACACCCAAACCCAACATAAAAAAGTTACTTGAAAAGGTTCGTTCACTATCTGAGCCATTCCAAATCCACCAAAAAAAAAAAAGCAAGTTCAGGAAAATATTGCATTTGCCACAAAAGTCATTCCCAGTAAATTAAAAAACATTTTCCTTATTATTGATGCTGTATCCAGCTGCATGTTCTGCACATATTAAAGAAATTGACAACCAAAATGATGCAAGGCATGAAACACGAACTCTTATCATAAAAGAATAGCAGGAGAGGTACCATGTGAATAACAAAAGTCCAAGCAGGCTGCAGATGAAAGTTTATAGATCTTTTAGATTTCCTTTAATTCAAGTAGGACTTTCAGCGTTCTAACTGCCCAAAATACTTGCCAGAAATTGTGGCCAAAATATTCAACATTATGACCTCATCATCAACTTCAGACTTCCTGGATCGCAGACTAGCACATTTTCGGAGAAGACTCCGAACAGCAGCACTAGTGTCGGCATCTAATGGAGTATCAACTGCTGCACATAAAGCAAATAGCCACAAACAATCGCTCCTGGACAATGTGCTCAATGTCTCCACTGAGCTTATGCGTTTCCTCAGCATTGATACTCGAGCAACAAAATCCATCCTCGGAATTGCAGATAATGTTGGGCTGTCACCGGAATCATTCGCCTGACAAGTTTTAGGACTTTGATCTGCTAGAGAGATTTCATCATCTTCATTAGTTGATACAGATGGCTGGTCAATGGAACTTTTAAGGCTGACAGCATCAAGAGGGTGATAAGAATGGTCTTCATCAGGGTTCAGGTTATTAAAGTTTTCCACAATAATATTTTCGGAGGACTTGTTTATAACCTGTAGTTGTTGCACTTCACCAGAGAATTGAGCACTTGAATTATCAAAATCTGACAGAGCCTGCAATCAAGAAAACAGTCAATTCTCTATAATAAGGAATTAGGCAATGCAAGAGAATACAACTCTTCCATAGATAAGCTGATTTATATCAGCTTACACCATCAGCTTTTCCTTGGTCATTCCTCAGTTTTCCCATATCTCATCAAGTTTTCTCTATGAAGTTAAAATTATAGTTGTCAAAAAGATTTTGAGGAAATAAACTGCCACAAGATGGTTTGCTTTCATTCAGCATTTTAAAGCAATTTTGTTCTCATGTCATTAATCCAAGAACTGACTAGACCCTTTGCTAATTTCTGCTGGTGACATTTCCAACAGAAAAATAAGTTCCAACATTTTGGACAAACAAAGAAAGAAAGAGGGAGGGATTATCCAATCGTCAATGTCGCTTTAAGTATGTTGTCCATTCTCAAAAATAGACTTCTCCAAAAACCACATTTAGCATAAATCATTTCAATCTCAATCATGATGTAAATATGAAGTACAAAGATATCCAATTATTGAATTATAGGAAAGAAAAGTGGTAGCCGCCATTTTCTAATCTTATGCAATATATTCACCACAAATAAACAGAATGCTAAAACTTGTACAAGAGAAACACACCAGTCGCAGCTCTGAAAAATCAACAAGAAATATATCCTCTCACTGTTTCAGTGGCAGTAAATGTTCTGGACACTTGGCAATATCAGGAATCTGGGGCATATAAGCAGTCTGTTCTTTCTTACATTTCTGTCTACCAGGCTTGGCCACCTTCACTCTTGGAATGTGAGCAGCTTCCCATCTGAGCATACAAAAGAAATTGTTTATATTGGCAATTATAGTTTTGTGTTCAAAACAAATATATGATGACCTGTAAGAGAAAAAAACAAAAACAACATTTCAAGATCATACTCGATGCCCTGTTCTGACCCAAAGACAAGAATTATGCCAGTACACTTGTTCTGAACAATAATATGCACTAAAAGAAATGGTTTTAGAAGACACTTAAGGAGGAATACTGCTAGTTAAATTGATTTATTAAATTCAGACATGATCAAAATTGAGGTGTTGTACATAAACACAGTCAATAAATTGCAACAATCTGATCAGCTCATCTCGAGTCAAGACTATACAAAGCTCTATATGTTTTACTTTCTGATTTAGATTTGAAAACTTCCCTTCCTTTTCTATTTTAGCCAAGACAAATGCCATTGCATTGACACTGGTGATTCTGATATAAGCAAAAGTTACCAGGTCAATATGTGATCTTCTGGTTAAAAAAAAAAAAAACCCTCAAATGTGGTTGTCCATGCGTTACAATAAACAGTAACTACTTTTACTTAATTTATTTAAAATATGGAGAAGCCCCCAAAGGAGAAGATTTATTTAATGCCTCATTTTGGTCAATAAATATGGAAGCCAGAAGAAGATTTCATGCGTCTTGGGAGAATTCGTTTAATGTTTGTGAAGTACAGCCAGTGGGACACAACATGATATTCGATGGGGTTTATTATAAAGATCAGTTAGATAACAGAACATATTTTATCCCCCTTTTACACTTTTCTACCGTCTACACATTTCTTTGCAAATTTTTGTGAGGAAGGATCCAAGAATCTTTTAATAGACAGTACTTGTCTTAACTGACTTGCTGTATAAATTGATACTTTTCATAATGTAAGTCATAAACCATGATAAAAATGCAGAGGAAGAGACGCACTTTCTGGACATAGGAACCAGAGTACTTCAAGAAAACTCAATCTTCATGGCAGAATACTACTGATGAATATCACAAGGTAATATTCCCTCCCACCACCAACCAAAAGAAAAGAAAATTCAAATTTCAAGCTAGTTGCATCATCTGATTTATCAGAAAGCAATCAAGTCACATGATTTTTCAGCTCTCCCTTTTCAAAGATAGAGTTATATCTTCTTAGATTTGACTCATATATGTTCATGTGAAATTAGCCGATCGCATTTGCTCCTTCCCCACCTCCCTAAGATAGGATGCACCAATTGGAAAACGGAGGAACCTCTTTAGGTTTTCTAAAGCATATCAGTTTCTATGGAGCATTGTTTAGGTAATTGACCAAATTAAAGCAGTTATTTTTGGGGTTGCTTCAGCATTCATTTTCATCTGTACCCGAAGAGGGTAAGATCTAGCACAATTAGGCTTTGACAATTCGCTTGAAAGTGCTAGTCTGTGTAGCTTTAGTTTCAAGATAGAAGGATTCAACTCTTAATGTTGTGCACCTTTGCTTAACTGTGGCACAACAGTTGAAGGGCAATTTTTATTTTACTCTTTTTCACTCCTGTGGGGTTGAGGATCCAAGTTTTGGAGTCATTAGATTGGTATCAAACATTTTTACGAGGCCATTAATAATGTTGGGTCCAACTTGTCAAGCTTGGCTAGTTAAAACAGATGATAATAGGAGAGAATGAAACTGACACCGAGCATTAGCTGTAGTGCTATTACGCTGGTAAAAGTTGGAGCACACCTACTGCTTGGTAATTATTTTCAGGAACGGCAATATTTCCCTTGTTTGCCACACAACTTTATCAATGCTGTACTTGCTGTTTCTTTTGTTAACTATGGATAATGGAATTTTTCTGGAGCTCATTTTGCCTCACAAATTACATACTTATCTGCATTGAATAACCCTAGTTTTCTTGCAAACCTGGATCATATTTAATTTCCCCGATGTTTTGAAAGGGTCAGGAGAACATCAATTTGGAAATTTAAGCAAAATTGGAACAAAACTTAAAAACTATTTTTCTGTGTCAGTCAAGAAGACATGCAAAGCATCCAAACATCGGGGTTAATTTGAAGATAGGTTGGCAGCCACACAGAATGTGGCTGTAGATATACATTGACTTATAAACCTATCTGCTCTCTCCCCTTCCCTCTCACACAATTTATATGAGTTGCAAAAATTGGCAAGATGATATGCCCAAGGATGACATCTGAAATTGTTGCCAGAGTTACAGCTGAAAGAGCTAATATTTAATGGAAAGTCAATGTCACCAGATAGTCAAAGACAAACCTAATCTTTTGTTGTATTCTTCTTCCATATGAGCCCAGTCCAAGATAAAAGGCCTCTATCCTTAAGATGGAAGATGGAACTTCTATACCTTAATGCTTATAAGAGTTCTTTTTTTTTTGGTTAAACCAATAAAATAAGTCAAATCACAAGAATTAGAAGTAATCAATGGCTAGGTAACAGAGCCAACTCTCCCAAAAATTAACAAGATTTTACGGCAAAAAAGCATCTTTATCATTAGCTAGGGAATCTATAATAAGATAATTAAGCATCTACAGTCTCACCTGACACGTCGAAGATACTCTAATCCATCTTCTGGAGGCCCAGAATCAAAATTAGGTTCTCCCTCTACCAGAAATGCAGGTTTTTTAATGCTGGCATAATCTTCATCACTGTCATAATCCTCACTGCACTCTCCTTCTGGAACAGTGTAGGCTTCACTGTCCTCGATACTGTACCTACAAGCAGTATCCATGGTATTCAAATTTTCTGCCTCATTATCCTCTGTGTATCCTGCTTCATTTTCCATGTTTTCAGAATCCTCTTGCCCTGAAAAGAAGCATTTGTCAAATTCTAAAATCGAAGGAATTACAAACCACAAAAAGATCAGACGTCACTGCCATTAACACCGTTGGGTAAAGCAATTATTTCCATTCATGAGTATCATCACTTTACAAGTTTCGAATTACAAATGAATGTAATATACCATCATCCACACAACCAACGCATATTTTGCCAAAAAGAAAGAAAAAAGAAGATTATTCTAAGCTAGTCCAGTCAAGACTTTCCATGTACAAGCACTGTACAAAAGTATAATGCACACAACTAAAATGTGCCTATGTACACATATTAAGGACACATGTTGAAAAGGACTTTTGCAGATTGCTTTAGGCTACTCGTCAATGCACATAGATATTGAAATGGTTCCTTCTTGCCCTTGCAGTGACCACACCTGTGACAACAGAAAATGAACCCATCAAATTGACACATTGAAAGGCAAAAGCCAAGCTAAAACAAGGGATGGAGGAAAGTATTTAAGTGCCCCTGGACTCCAAGATCATAAAATGAAATTCTTTCTCAAAAGAATCAAGAAAAGAAAACTTCAAAGAAAATAAAGATTCTATGCAGACTAAACTTGAAAAGCTGAAAAGGGTAAATCAAGGCCAAATCCAAATCCAAGATAAATGCTAACGCAGATTTTTGCCCAAACCAGGAAAAGGAAAGGGAGATCAACTTTTTTTAAAAAAATAAAACAATAATTTCGAGAAAACGGAGAATAGTATGTCTTTCATAACAGCAGATAATTTTCAGAAAATGTTGAGTGGATAGCCATTTCCACCACAAAAATCAATCCAACTTGAATTGCACTTGGATTCAAGGTTGAAAGGAACAAGAAGTTTCAGTATCTGAAAATTTTAGTTTTGTCACAAACACAAGATGACAAAATGACAGAGGTCTAAATATATATGTAACATCAGCTTCTACTAAGTTAAAGGCGGGCTTGCTTGACACCTTAGTCTTCTAGTTGCTTCATGCACTCTCCTGGGCTCCTAAGCAAGGAGAATCATACACAAACCATCCCTATAAACTCCAATTAACTTCCACTGAGCTCACATTTGAGGCTTAGTTGAGTGCTTCAACCTAGCTAATCGTTTTACCAAAATCATATTTATAATTTTCTCACTCATTTGGAGCTACAAAGAATGCCAACTATAGAGACCACCATAGGCTTTAAGCCAGTCAGAGATTTGGCAATTTTATCCAGGAGTTTCTTCATAATGAACAGGACCACAGGGTGCCAAACAGGGAGGCCTTCTGCTTTAATTAAGAAGTTTAAGAGACAGCTATGGGATTGCCATCTGAAAGGGTTAGAGGGTTGCCATGAAAACTAAGTAATCATAAATAGAAAGTAACAATGACTAAAGCTTATAAACAAAAAAGCAGTAGTTTTAGGAAGCAAAATTATTGTCAAGGGCAAAAGGGCACCATGTGGGGAAGAGGATGACCAGGGCAACCTAGCTTTAGTTCAGACATTCATTTAGGCTATTTTTTCCTTTTTCTTTTGACATGGACACGAATTTAGATTATAAAAATAAAATGGGTACAACAATACATCAATTATCCAGGAAGAAGCCATCTGTTTATCAAAATAAGTCATATTCCACAAGATCAATCAAGCATCTCAACAGAAACACATACATATAACTGTCTACATAACCTAACAAGGTCAAGAATTGACTGCAACCGCGGCATAACAGCCGTTGTGAGCTTCACAAAGCATCAGACAAAATCCTTACTCTTTCTCCCTTGAGCCTGCATGACTAGATCTATTACAAGCTATTCCTCCTAAGTAAGTGTTTCCTGTAAACTGCTCCTCATATAAGAAACTATCATATAAATATTATTAACTCATATCCTCTATTTGGATAGGAGCCCATTTGATTAAATTTACATATCATCCAAAACAGACTAAAAGTTTAGCAGAAGTCATTTCTATGCAATTAAACATAAACAAAACAAAATCAAAGGATTGACTTACAGTTCTACTGTCAAAAAATAAATCAAAACAAATCAAATCAGTGAGTGCTCAAAGTTGTCATCATAAATTATTTTCCACATATCATAATGTCCAAGATCCTTCCCAAGCAATAACATGAAGTTTTAAAGACAACAAAACAACATGTGCTAATAACCAATAGAGCCAAAGATATTCAAAAGCAAAAACTGGCGTATAATGATATTTACCAAGAATCCCAGGAGCCTCTGACTTCCTTGAAAAGCAAAGTCTAGGATCAAAATATACAACATTCTGCTTCTTATGCTTCGAGCTGGCCAGGTTATCATATTCATTTATCACCACAGGGCCAAGTCCAGTGTATATTTCCCTCCACATTTTTAGCTGTTGTACAATGTCGACAAACCTCAGAGCCTCCATCTCCATCCTCGAGTACATAATTTTCACTCTACCCCCATTGTTTAGTCCCCCAACTTGATCTTCCACAATGTGTGTCAAATTATTAAGCCTTGCACTCACCCCCAAAATCTTTTCCTTCTCTTTTGCCTTCCTTCTCGGTCGTTTTGCCTTCTTTCCGTCCACTTCTTGTTTCTTCTCCTCCTTTCCATTCCTCTTCATCATTTTAACACTATCCGCTATTCCCACGCCCTTCAAACAGCCATTTCCAGTTTTAGGTACCTGAACAGATTCAATCAATGCTGTATCATCAATTACTTCAATCTTTACAGAATGCCTAACACTCCCATTGATTAATTTGATATCATCAATTATCTCACTATCATTCTGCACTTCCTCACAATCACTTCGAAGACCAGTAACGTTCCCCACGTGGGTTTTGTCTTCAAAGGCTGTTCCAAGTTCTAGCTCAGCCAATAGCCGCTTTTTCTCCACCTCCAACAAAGTTTCAGATTTCATTTCTTTTCCAACATCAAAAGAAGAAATATCCATATTCTCTTGGCTGTCACCTTCAACAAAGGAATCTTTTTCTTCTTTGAACTTATCACATTCTTGAGTTTCAGAGGAACCCACTTCAACTTTCATAGAAACTTTCCTTCCTTTGCTAACCAAATCACAAGGCAGGGCTTTTTCCAAATCATTCAGATTCTTTTCAACATTAGCAACACAACCTGCCTCACAGTTCTCTGTTTCTTCAACTTGCACGCCAAAATCTTTCACCTTTCTATCACATTTAAACACCCCAGAAACCGAATCACAGGCAGAGATCATTTCATTATCATAATCAAACTTTTCTTGATTCTCTTTAACACCGGAGACAAAGCAAGAAACACCCAGTTCTTTCTGTGCTTCAGTTAAGTTGCTGCTGGTCTGCAATTGATCATTATCACAAGAAGAAGTTACCTTCTTGGAGAAACTGCGAGCGGTTGCCGTGCTTTCTGGGTCTTCTTGTGTTGGAGGTTGGTAAACAATATGAGAGGATTGTTTTGAATCAACAGAAACAGAGCGTTCTTGTTCTTCTTGTTGCGGTAGAGATGATGTTTCTTTGATATCATCGGCCATTTTCACCAACTAGAGATTAGCGAAAGAAAAAGAAAGCAACTGAGAGAGGGAGAGAGAGAGAGAGAGAGAGAGCATAAAACCCTTGCTGAAGAGTGAAGAGTTTTAAAACAGTAAGTGAGAGTTCATCTAGTAACGCCGTTATTTTATAGACAGCACAATCGCCGTTCAATTTTATTAATTTGTTCTAGGGTAAATACCATCTGAGTCCCATATATTTGACTTAAATTCAAGATAAAGAGATATAATACATTAATTTCATTTTACCCCTTTATGCTTCAAGGTTTCAAATATCATCGTGGAATAGTACACTGAGTGGAGAAGTTCAATTCTCTATAGCGTAAACTTATATTATTGATTGTAGACCCAACTCTTCGTAGACTACATTGTCTGACCACATTATAAAAAATTTAATTTTTTAAATTAAATTTTAACTGGTATTGGAGTAAATATTAGGACACTTAACTTAATTTAGCATTCAAGTTCAGACTTTGTTTTTATTATGAGTCGAGCGCTTGTTATTGACTTAAAAAATTAGTCTGTTAAGTGATATTGCTTATTCGCTTATATATACTCAAGATCCACTAATTTTTATTCAATGTGGGACGCACATTTTTCTTCACACAATCACGTGACGTCCTGGTCACAATCTCACTCAACCTCAGGAATCAATATAGCATGTATTACCTATCTTCCAGAGTTGGGGGACTCAATATCCACATGGCAATTCCTATCAACACTCAAGACACATAATTTTTATAGCCTATTTGACTCATATTACCCATCCCCTAGTGGTATAGGAAACTCGTATCTCACGTGGCAATCTCAATTAAGGTGATTTTGGAGCACATAAATGAATAAGAATTTAGGTCTGCTCTAATATCAATTGTCACGGCCCGAATGCTTACTATTGACCCAAAAGACTAATTTGTTAGATAATACTGCCTATCTACCTATATATACCCAAGGTTCACCCAATTTCTATTTGATGTGGGGTGTGACACTGAGCAGTCTGGCCCAAAATAAACTACTTAAGTGGGACTAAACTTGGGACCAAACACTTGAACTTCCATAACTTAGCTCAAGAAGTCTATCTAATAGGACCTGTGTCGAGACACGATCACCATTCAATGCCAATGTCAAATGACATATCACTGGAGCTTGAACCCTTACCATGTCATCATGGGCCCACTAAAAGGCATACACGTCAGCACAGTTCAAATCCAACCACGTCATTATTAGGGCTCACTAAAAGAGCATCTAGGCACCATATTACCTGAGCTACAAATATGAAGATAATATCTAATAAGAGAATTCCTAAGAAGCCAATAAATAAGAGCCACATCAGCAAACACCAGGATTTTGTCTTTTAATGACACTGTTGACACAGGGAGCAGAAGATATCTAGGAGGTCTAATGACCTTCTTGCCCCCTTAAGTGAAAATTTTCAAAATACCCCTTATGATGGAGACGGTTCTTTAATAGTAGTTCGTCATGTGTCGTTCTTAAAGAAAAATCTTAGACTGACATTCTCCAAACTCGAGTTTATCTCTAAATCTAAAAGGTGGAAGGCATAACTCATAAGTTGAAATTTTGAACAACTTTCTAATAAGAAAAAACTCTCATCTTTTTCTTTAAGATTTTCTACATCCTTTATAAGGCAAATAAATATGAATGAATATTCACTACACAACAACCACCTAACTTGAGTGTCATAAAGTGGTCTGAGCGGTAACCTTATTTTTTTCCATGTTTCTCAAATTGTTTTAGGTCTCCTCAATCCTTCTAATCTACAACCTAAGTCAACTATTTTTTATTTGACATTTAATCTACTCTCCACTCAATCTTGAACTCTGTATCAACAAAACAAAGCCCTAACTTAACTCTCAATTATAAATAACTCAACAAATTTAGAATTTTCAACACTTCCCTTAGACTCGTTAGAGTCGGGCCCTTAAATCAAAAGTCAAAACTCTAACAATTGATATTTTAATAAAATGAAAAATCAAAATACATTCTATGAATGCATATTGTTCGACATTGCATTCTCCAAGTGGACTTATTACAACACACAAATTTGTTCCTTTGTTTAAGAACCTCCGCTTAGAAAAAATAAAGATACAGAAGAAATCTTAAAATTCTTAAAAGAAAAGGTTGAGATTGTTCACTCTTTTGCTAAATTCATCAATTAGCACTCTTTAATAAAAAAAATCATAACAAAGAAATACATGGTGTGCATTTCTTTGTATTGAAAGTTAAACTTGGTTTTCTTTTTTCAGGATGAAATACATAGTATGTTTAAAAAATGGCATTCTTAAACAAAGAAAAAGAAATATCTATACCTTAAAAATAAAAAAAATTAAGAATAAGAGGCACTTCTTTGTAGCGCCGTAAATACTGATCTAAAAGTGAAAATGTTTGGTCATATTTTCATAGTTCATTCTCTCTTGCCAAGTTGCACCTAGTTACGAATGGCAAAACATGTACATTCCTTAAAATCTGGAATACTAGCCTTGACAACACGAAGCATTATAAATATTTTTCTTTTTTTATGAGTAATTAATCCTCTCATTGTATAATCACCAACACAAAAAAAAATTACTCTCTTGCCAAGTTCACTATAATCACCAACTCAAAAGGGTTTTAAGTAATTCATTTCTTTTTTCTTTTATAGCTTAATAAGAACAAAAATTTTACAAGATAAACTACAATTTTTTTCTTAATAAATAGTCAAAGCTAATATGATCATGTTTGTGCAACAAATGCTTGAGATTTACAAAACGTTTCTTGTACTCAAATAAAATTTTAGGAGAGAATAGACAAGGGGGAGGAGAGAGTAAAAAAAAATTGATGTTATGGTGAAAATGTTTACGAAAGGGAAAAAAAAAATCAACATTGATGTTAAAAATTGGGACTGAACAAATATACTCAGATTAAAAATTGTGTTGAAAATTAAATGAGATTAACGAGTGGAAAATGGACAAAGAAATCAAACAAATGCAGGGCACACAAACACAACCCAAACCAATTCAATCGTCAACAAGTTAAAAAAACCCATATGATCACAGATTCACAGTACAGTATCACGGTGTCTTACCAACAACAGACACAAAAGTATCAGTGATAGTGAGACGTTACACAATCCAACCCCTACAAATCAGCTCTCTCTTATACCAAATCGAATCTCATGTACGGAAAATTAAAATATATATATATATATTTGTATATATGTAAAATTAAATGTGATCTGAACAAATATGTAAAGCTTATGAAAACAAACTTTAAACAAGCTGCAGAACTTCAAGCAAGCATTGAAACAGAATTTCATTTCCTTTTCAAGTCTCTGGAGCTGGAGCTGGGGCCGGAGACTTCAGAAGAGGTTGAAGAGCCTTGACAACAATGCTCATATTTGGCCGGAATTCAGCTTCATACTGCACACATAATGCTGCTACGGCTGCCAGCTGCACCACAATTGAAAAGAACAAGATGATGCTCGTTAGTTAGTGCAAGTATTATCACCAGATGGACAGAGCAATGTTTTACTACTACAGGTGCCTGAATGCATCAGAGTAATTGAATGACAACAAATGCACGTGTTAGCACAATGTTTGTGAATGTAAGGGAGAGATACCTTAGCAACTCCTTTGGGAGGATATTCTCCCTTCAGCTTTGGATCTACACATTGTTTAACCTTGTCTTCACTCAATCTTGGAGTAGCCTGAAGAAAAATAACTGAGTCAGCCCAAATCAAAAGTAAAAAGAACTGGATGAGAGGCAATGAGTTGGGGGGCGGGGGGTGGTGGGGGGGAGGGATAGAGAAATAATGATGTTAAAAGGTGCACAAATGGACTTACCCAGGTAACGAGACTCTGTTGTCCACGAGGCATGGTGTGATCAACAGGTTTCCTCCCAGTCAGAAGCTCTAGAAGGACAACCCCAAAGCTATAAACATCACTTTTCTGGGTCAATTGTCCAGTCATTGCATATCTGCAAACCAGTTTAACAAGCCACAAATTAGTTGTGATTATCCACAGCAAATGTCTTTTTACACCAAAGAAAGATTGTAGACGATAATGTTAAAATGCTTATGATGCAGATATGCATAAGCATTCCCATAAAAAAATCATTAAGATAGCACTAGCCAGACACAAAGGTCCACAATATTTGCACCCTCACTGGGAAAACATCTCTTATATTTTAAAATTATGTCATAACAGCACAGTGTCGTAAGTGTCAATTATCTTTCATGAACACTTAACTGGCACATGTGGTTCTGCAATCAATTTTCATTTATATTTGAAAAATCTTAAAAGAGAGAGAGGAAAATGTCCAGAGATGTCAGCAAAAGGTGTTTATTCTGGCCTCAGAAACCAAGAAAAGGTGTTGTTATTTTATGAAAACCACTCACTTAAACTGGTTCCAGATGCAGTCTTATATATCAACCTGAGATGACTACTAATAACCTCAAGTATTTGCCCAACCATATTTATCTAAAGGAGAAACAAAATTATCATAACAGTCATAACCATACCAAGCTAATGACGGAACCTCTTTGAAGTCATTACCAACTATCTCCATAAGACAATCCAAAATCCAAACAATTCTAGTCCAGAATGTTGGACTAATTGTACACAACTTAACCTCACTTTCCTTTTTTATTTTCACTCTGTGCAAAGTACTTAAAGTTAACAAAAGGGTATAGTTAAAGTAAAGGCGAAGGTCATAAGAACAGCAAAGCAAAACCCTCAAAATTTTAACCTTCAGAATCTTTCTCCAGCCTTCTTCATCCCTCCTCTCAATTAGCATCACTTTTAACCACAAGCAATTGTTTAATTTTTCAGATGAATCAATATGATTTTAATCCTTTTTAAGGTACCTCCGCTTTATTATTTTAATTTAATAAGTTAGAACCATTCTTAGATCCTGTTCTACATTTACTTAGTGACATCAGGATAAGTTAAAATTCAAGGTCAAATGGTACATAGGAACTCATCACTAGCAATAGCGTTGTCTTTGACAGTTTGTAGCATCAAATGAAACCGAGGATCAAATATGGGAATAATGAATCAAGAACATAGCAAAATAGAAGAGAAGATGTTCAGAAGCATTACTCAGGAGCATGATAGCCAAAGGTTCCTAAAACTCGAGTAGAATGAAGGCGAGCAGCCATGTCAGGGGCCTGATTTGAAAGGTTAAAATCTGCAATCTTGGCTTTGAAATCTTCAAACAGAAGCACATTGCTAGATCTGATATCTCTATGTATTATTGAAGGTTGAACCTTCTCATGCAAGTATTCCAAACCCCTTGCTGCATCGACTGCAATTCTAACTCGTGTCATCCAGTCAAGCACTGGACCTGGTTGTGCTCCTTGAACTCCCTTTCTACCTGTAATTTCATGAATAAATTTAAATCAGAGCATCCTATTTTCTATACAAGCAATTTTAGCTGGTGAATCAACCATGTAAATTAAAATTAAGCAAGGTGCTTGATATACCATGCAATATGTCATGAAGAGATCCCATCGTTGCAAATTCATATGCAAGCACACGAAGATTTCCTTCAACACAATAACCAAGCAACTCAACAAGATTTTCATGCTTCAATTTTGAAACCACAGAAACCTGAAACAAAATAGTTGAACAAAAGAAAATAATGCATTGAAAAGGTAATTTTGGTTGTCAATAACAATATATGCTACTATTAGGTTGCAGATATACCTGAGTCAAAAACTCAACGTTTGATTCAGGCTCAGATGAAACATCAAGCTTTTTTACAGCCACTGCCTTTCCATTTTCTAAGTTTGCATAATAAACTCTTCCATAAGACCCCTCACCAATCAACGCCTTTGATCCAAAATTGTCAGTCTTTTCTTTCAGCTCATCCAACGATAATGCAGGCACTTCAATAGGCGGTGCTGTCTTTTGCACTTCAGGTTTCACAGGGGCTGGGGGCCTTTTGTGGTGACCTAAAATTGAGAAAAATGATTTAGATAAGACAAGTATTATAGATACCAACTGAAACAAGATATAGATTTTTTCTCTTTTTTTATTTTTTTTTCCATTTCATTTCTGTCTAATAAGAGATATCTTCGTGTCTCTTGAGCTATTCATGTATGTTTCTTACAGATAAAAATGTGAGATAAGTTACTTTTATAAGTCTTCTACTAACGTGAAAATAAAATAGATATCTAATAGCATAATATGCTGTTGGAGTCTAAGAACTGATAATATTTGTTACTAATCAAATGAGGTTTCAATTTCAAAACAAAATCAGAATCTACTGCATTTATTCTAAATCAAAGACGTCAGCTACAAATTAAGCAAAGGAAAAATTATCAACAATGAATTAATTCATAAGGTCAGCATTAGTTTCAAAAACTCCCACCAAAAATCTCAGAAAGTTGTACTCATCTAAGCAACAAAATAGCTATCATATTCACCAGTCTATGATCTCTAGTAATTTGCTAATATAGTATTAACATTAAATTCTTGTACAAAAGACAAACATGTGTATGACAATTTCCTTATAAATTAAAAAAACTCAGAAAGTAAATACTAAACCAAAAAATGAGTCCATAAGGAACTTCATGACTTTCATTGATCAAGGTTGACTACAGAGAAGAAGCCAACATAAGCAAGTAAATGCAGTAACCTCAAAATTTCCTATCATATATAGAAACCAAGTGAGAACTGAAAATAAAAGTGAAGGTTATTTATATGCTGTAATGATAGCAAGAACAATGTAGATGGTGGTACTGGTGGTCAAAGGAGGTTCAGATTCCATTTTGTAGTTTTCAAAACGTAAGAATTATAAGTGTCTTCTAACTACTAAATTGCGGTAAAAGCTGATGTGCAAATCGCTTTATCCAAATAAAAAATAATTATCAAGTTCACAACATATATAAGGTTATAAATATACTGAAATATACTTGTACAAGATCAATAAACTTAGCAACACTATAAACCTTGCACTACAGAGTTCTGCTTTTCTGACAACTAATTTTAAATTACTAGTAAGGCAGGAAGACAGCAGCACTTGTTACACAAAATGCAAACACAAAAAGGCCTCAAATGGGACACGCAATCAAAATTACCGATAAATCAGATTCTTATATCTATTAATGGAACACTCTACATTTAATAACAAAGCGATATTATAAAAGAGAAAAAAAGTATACCATCTGGATAATTTTTTGGACTTTTGAGGTGCTCGCTTTCATGTGCTGGATATGACTCTTCTACTTGACAAGTACAACAGAGCCAGCGACGCATCCTTACTTTCTTCTTCAAATAAAAACCGTCTTCAGGACCTTTTTCCAAGCGTACAAAGTAACCAGGGGGAGGGGCATGTGTCTGCACATTACCACAAAATATTTGTACAAATTCAATAACAAAGCCTTCTAATTGAAAGAAAATGCTCACACAAATCAAATTTCTTTCTTAAAAAACAACAATAATAAGAGTACACCAATTTTGCCACCTGCATACACTAAGAAGAACCGAGAGCCAACATTCATATATACACTCAGAATTCAAATTAAGTAACATTAAATCATAAGAGAATAAATTCAGTTGTTTAAAATCCAGGAATGATTGCTGAAATTTCTGAAATACAGTATCATAATCAGGAGATCTTATTCAAAATGAATTATCTAATGAAACATAAGTTTTGCACACGCTAATCAAAGGTAAACACAGGGAAACAATAAGAACATTCAAAAAGAGTGTTATCGCCCAATTCAACGCATGTAAAAAAATATATAAAAAAAAAGTTAAACGAAACCCATTAATTGAGACTCGAATTAAGGGCATATATTTATTTTAATTCACCAAAAAGAAACTGAAATTAAGAAATAAAAACAAACAATACCCATTAATTCTTACCGCTGGAGGACGCTTATGATAATCATAGTCCATCAGAATCAAATATGAAAACACGAAAAAGAGTTAACCCCAAAATCGAATTGGGTTCAATCAAAGAACAATCCTCCCCCCAATTGGAAAAAACGAATCAATCAAAACAAAGAAAAAGGAAAATAAAACCCTTAAAATAGGCAAAACCCAGAAAAGAAATTTAAAAAATAAAAGAAAGAAATTAGAAAGACAAATGGAATGATAGCGAAAATGAACAGAGAGAAAAAAAAAAACGAAAACGAGAAGAGGCTAATTATAACAGAGACAGATAAGCAAAATTAAGAATAGACAATAGATCTTAAGCGAAAACAAAGGATCAAAAGCGAAAGATTACCTTATTTCTCCCTCTCTCTCTCTCTGTGTCTCCCTAAATTTGTATATAAGAAATTTTTAAAATAAATTTCTGTTCTTTTTAGGGTTTGTGAGAAGGGTTTGTTACTGTTTCCGTTTTTTTTTTTTTTTTTGTTTTTGGTTTTTGGTTTATGGTTTATGGTTATCGTTAGAAGAAAAGAGACGGATGGGTGTGTATTTGTTTTTGGTTTGCTTAGCTTTAGAGGAATAGGAAAAGCGAAGCAAATGAAATGACAGAGAGGCAACGCGGCTTCTTTGCTTTTGTTTTCTGTTTCTATTTTCTCTATCTTGCTTTTTTTTTTTAAATAATAATAATAATAAGAGTTTCTAAAAAAATGGGGCGGTGGAGAGAGTATTAACAAAAAAAAATTAATTGAAAAAGGAAAAGATAATAATAATTTATTTGATTAAAATATTTTTAAAAAGGAGAATATTTTGTTTATTTAATTAAATAGAGAAAGTAATAAAATAATTAAAAATTAAATTCGGCATAAAAATGTAATTTACACTCACTTCAGGGGTAACAGTGTTAATATCTCGCGGAGAGAGCAAGGGATTTTCTTTTCCTTTTTTGGTTTTTTTAATGATTTTGCCAACGAGGTTTGCTTTTGTTTTTGGCCCTCTTTTATTGTTTGTTATTCTCGAATAACAATCAATGGGTTTTTATTTTAAATAATAGGAATAAATAGTTTTTTAATGGTTTTAAAATGTACTTTCAAAAGCAATCCGTAGAATTAGTTCAAATTTTGAATATATTAGGTTAATAAAAAACTAGTTAAAATTTGTTTTTGCATTAATAACTGAGTTTACTTTTACTTTATTAAAGATGTTAGATTCAAATCTCGTTCATTAAAAAAAACAATAACTATAATTTCAATAATAGTAGCTTTAATATTGATATTCCAAAGTATGAAAATTGCAAAACTAAATAGAGTAATGACAACTCGATTCTTAAATGTTTTTATTCTTTTTAATAAGAATATAGTTTTGACTTAAGAATGGGCGTCGGTTAATTGGTAAATTAGACTGAATTAAAATTTTTGATTTGATTCAATTTAATTTAAATTTTAATTTAAAGTTTGATTTGATTTTTTTAAACTTAACCAATTTAGTTTTGGTTCGATTTCAATTCGTTTAGTTCAAATTAAAAAAATACATTAAAAATAATAAAATTAAATTAAACTTAATCGATTCTATTGGATTCTATTTAAGTGAGTTTGAATCAATTAATTTTAATTTGTTGAAACTAATCGATTTTAATTTCAATTTTAATTAAAATTAAATTGAAATTAATTTTGTCCACTCATAATTTGACCAATTATATCAAATAAATTCGTTCTAATATTAACTTACGTTGAAATTAAAATATTTTATTAAATTTTATACTTAATTGATTGATCTGATATCTAATATATTTAATATTAATTAAAATCATATGAATATCGAAAATTATAAATGAGAATCACTTATTGATAACACATAAGATGGGTACAAAGTACATAGTACTACTCTAGGACTAAATATGTATAAAAAAATATTTTAATCACGTTCATTAAAAAAGAGGACTTGGTTGTTATAACCCCAATATTTGAATGTAAAATTTTGTTAAATTGATATATGTTTTAAAGATTACTTAAAAAAAAAACTAGCATATTTCTTTTAAAATTTTAATATAAATTGTATTTTTAAGAAACCTTACTCCTCCAAATAAAAACTAATATTAATTATACGAATTAATTTATATAAACTGACCTAACACAATGTAATTAAAATGAGTAAATGTAAAATAATAATGCAATAAATGAGAGAACGTTTTGCATTTACTTGTTTAATTATAGTGTCGTATCAATTTGTGTAAATGAATTTGTATGAATAGTATTATAGTAATGAATATCAACATACAAATTTTAAAAGCTTTAATTGTGGATAATTTAATATACTATTTTAATGAAAGTCAATTATGATTAACCAATTTTAAAGCTTGTAATAACTGAAATAAAATTGGGATATTAATGCTTGTTTCAGTTATGACCAAAATTAACAACTTAATCATTTAACATTTCAAAAAGAAAATTCCAGAAAAAAAACTTATTCATTTAAAACATCATGATAAATGCATTAATTGAGACTCCATTATTGGAAGGCATTTTTAGTTTCATTCCTGAAAACAGTTTTAATTCCCGATTTAGTTTTTATTTCTCTGGAGTTGGAAGACATAGTTTCCAGATTAGTTTTCATTCCTTCAATAATATTAAAAGAATATTATCGTTTAGTTTTTAGTTTCTATGGTGTTGGATGGCAGTTATGTTAAAATATTTTATTTAATCTTCTTATTTTTAGTGAATTGGTATAATTATTTTTTTATTATTAAATAAAATTATATTATTACATGACTGATGTTAAATTATTTGGAGTATTTTTATTTGATTTATCTTATTAGTTATTACAATATTATTAATAAGTTATTTTAGTACACTCATATTTATTAATATATTATTTAAACAAGTGTGACCGTTTATGAATATTATTAGTGACCCATAATGTGATGAGTATTGTTTATTTTCTGTTAGTGTTGTATGCGTGTGCATTATATAACGGGTGAATGTGTACATCATTAAACAATTTAATAATAGCATATCACATATGCAATATAGCGGAATTAATACACTAAAATAATCTCATTATACTAATGAGATGGAAGTACTCGCCCTTGAAGCGTGCTTTGTACAGTTATAGTTTAGGACTAAATGAAATCTTTTGAATTAGAACGGTAGCTTCTTATTCTTAGCTAAAATATTTGTATTGAAGCAACTCTTACTTCAAAATTTCTCTCGGCCCTCTCTATATAAATTTGTTTACAATTCACTTGTTTGTTTAACAAATGAATTTGGCTCGTATTTAACTTAACAGTGAAATCACTATTTCACTCCTTAACTTTACAAATAAAATAAGGCTGCTATATATAGTAATATCCGCCACCGTCTTAGCTAATAAAACTTTAATTAGTGATCACCCAGAACAAGCATGACAAGGCATTTCATATTGCCATTTCATACTTTGCAAAATATTTGGTGTCAACTAGCTTATTAGGTGGTTGAATGTAAATAATATTGGTGGCATAAACTTATTCAATTTAATAACTGTAAGGCAACTCATGATAAATGAAACATGACAAAAATATTGCCTTTCTTTTATCTTGTAATAGACTGCCACCTTTTGATAAATAATAAAATATATATATATATATATATATATATATATATATATATAAAGCAAAATCTGTCAAATGGTTCTAAATGTTATGGTCAAATATCATTTGGCTATCAAATGAATGATGCCACCAAATGTTGTTTGCTTATTCATCCAATTGAAATCAATACATTATATTCATTTTTACAAATTGTTTTGGTTTCAAAATTATTATAAGTAAAATATCAATTACACCCCTTTGGCCAATTAATTTATTTAGTTAAAATTAATATTAATATTTAATAATTAAATAGGCCAATAAAAATATGTCACGTGTCATACTGAAGGTTGTAATAAAAGATACTTTACATCAAAGGGAGGCCTTTTCGAGGACTATATGCCACACGAGACCAGACGCAATGACAGGTCTAATCAAGAAGAAAAGATTTATTTTGGAAAGATGATTACTCGCCTTATAAACACCGACCAAATCTTTAAGAAAAGGTTGAGTGGCATCATTAAGACTTTTTTTTTTAATCTTTTTAGTATTTACTTCCTGTTCAAGATCCCTCCCAAGGTCAATCAGAATTTTGTTAACCCTTGGTCTGCGAGCTTGTACATTAGGCTGCTGCGATAGAGTCGTTCCTTTCAGAAAGGAAAACTATCTCCCTGTGGTTTAATTCAAGTTATTCTTTGCAGGAACCGATCTATTGCTTTCTATCTCTTGAGACCATCTTTCTATGATAACACAGATTGCATGTGTATTGCATATAGACTGGGTAGTAAGAAAAGAACTTCTTCCCTGTCGATTAGCGGGGGCGTTTCTTTTATCATGAACGGGTAGATCAATCCCGTCTTTATCCCTAATCTGACCCTAAAAAATTAATGGCATGAGATGTGATATACAATAAAAATGTTAAAGTGGCAAGTTCTACTTGCCGAGATCTTTGGCTTAATACTTAAACCTTATGAACTCTCCGAGAGACCCTGAAATAATTCTATTTTCTTTAGAACTTTTCAGATTAAACTATTTAATCCGGTGTGCTACCCTAGTGCACAACAAGTACACTTCATATAATAAGACTCCTAGGCTTACACTCGTTTCGTCTTACAGAACTCTTCTGTAAGTCCATAAACATTGCCCTACACACACGTTATGAAAATAACAAAATAGCATATTAAACCATACAAGTTGAGGTTAATTCATATTCGTATAATCCCTCCGTCATTAAAATTCTGGAAGAGCGGAGACATAGATCAACACCGTCAAGTCCCCTATTGCTCAACCATAAACTTATCTCTTCGATTCGTATTTTGATAAACAATGTTCACAAACTCTTTTGCGATATTGTTTATACTATGAAAAACTCTTTTCCGGGTTAAATGCTTATGGCCATAAGACTTCATGGAATACAACCTTAGAGCATTTGGATATTTGACTCACCCATATGAACTGATGAATCTTATATCTACATTCATCGGACTCTATGAGCATCGGACCATACAGCGACACCTAGCGGTCAGACCATGAAAGGTCTCTAACATGTGTGGAACCTAAATATGGTGAATCACACAAGCCGACGTGGTGCTCAGGTCAAGGGACCACAAATACTACTCAACTCAACTCGAGAAGACCCTCCACTGACGGATTTATGGGATATCTATTGGAGGTCTTTATTGAGTCTTATTCAGTATCCAGTTCTCACTGAATACCTGTATATCTATATAAGCTTCCACTAAGCTCATGGTTTGCTAAGATTAACCATCTGGATTATCTAGATATAGACATACACTAATCTAAATAAATCGATTCCACTCGACAAACCCTACATTGGTGGAAATAAATCAAAAATATACAATTCGAGAGTATACTTGCACAATGACATTTCCTAGCAAATCTTGTAACTATTTGCAACTATGTCATTATAAATATATTCCCAGGTCTATGTCCCATTTCAAACAATGTTCTAACTCTTTAGACCTGATTTAAACTCATTCAGATCAATTTAATGTTCGAAATATTACAAGCATCTTACCTAATAAAATAAATTAGCGATTTAATAAAATATTTATTTATTGCATAAATATAAATTACTATATTCATACAAAATTAGGATGGCACATAAGCACAAATTCTAACATTTTTCTATTAAGAGGAGATCTCTACTCTCATCCTATATATTATGAGGTGAGCCCATTAAGTTCATAACTTTTGTTGTATAGGGTAGAGGGTATAATTTCTTCTCTCTTTTCTCTTTTATTCTCTCCTCTCTTGTATCCCTCTTAAACACAAAGAATTGGCAACATAACCAATTCTCACAGCCGCTTAAATTCACCCAAATTAAAGGGAATTCTAATGGCCTAAAGCTCAAATATGCATTTCAAACTCTTAATACTCATGTGTTGTTGATAAAAATGTTAGATTTTGGGTTTATTGATAAATACATTTTCAACCATTAGTATCAGAGCCAAATCGACATTTTTATTCAACAACCATAAGTTAGAATGGTGCCATATTGTGTTAGGTGGCTTAAAACTCCATTTTTAACAAAATAAATTTTTGACCGAAATTTATTTTGTGTTCTACGTTGAATATATGGCCTGATCCATTAAATATTTTCAATGATCTATTGATATATGCCATATATTTGATTTTTTTTCACAATTTTTTAAGGCAAAAAATGAGTTTTAGATAAAATTTGGGTCAAAACCCATTTTGAAACTCGATTTACAGCCGGGGCGAGAAAGAAAGTGAAATGGATTATGCAATCCCTATAAAATATCACAGACCCTTTAATTTATAATTAATTATGATTTGACCCTAAAATTTTAGAAAATTATAAATTGACCTTAATATTTATAATTAGTTATGATTTAACCCTATATTTTTTAAATAATTACAAATTGACCAAAATATGTTTGATTAATTACATTTTGGCCCTAAATTTTTTGATAATTACTCTATGACCTAATATTTATTAGTATTTACAAATTAGCCTATATTGTTGTGATATTTTTTAGTTCAGTCCGCAGTTTTCTGTTTTGTTGGTATTTGATGAACACTTGAAATTACACATTTAATAAGAGTTTTACATGATTTTTTTGTATTACTAGTGTATTTAATTTTCTTAACTTAAGTATGTTTACAATATTATACTTAATTATCTTATAACTGTTTTGTGGCAGGTTCGGTAAAATGGGCATAACTTTCTACCTAAAGATCCAATTGAGGTGATTCTTATTCCTGTGCAGAGCTGACTCAATGGGATAACATATTTTATTTCACAAAGCATTGGAAATTCGAGTGTTTAGAGGGTGAAAATTGGCCTAGAACAGAATTGATCTGCAGTACAGGCCCAGTTTGAACAGTTATCAGTATTTGGCCCATAACTATAGAAATACGTATCTAATACGTATGAGATAACTCAATTTGGAAATATAAGAGACTTATCTACAACTTTTATGTTTTGAGTGACAGCTAATTCGGATCACATCAATTCCAAATTGGATAATCAAGTGGGTGCCCAAGTGATAATGAATGCAAATTATTTTGCCACCATTCTTGACTTTCATCAACCAAGTGGTTCCCTCCAAATTTGTCTCGATTTATTCATGTTTTTCTATAAATAGGTGGCTTGTTTATGCCTAAAGAATGTAATTAGAAAGTTAGAATTTAGTTCAAAATACTTTTTCTTTGTATCCATTTCCTTGTACTATTATTTCTCTTGTTTACTATTAAGTCATGTTATTTCTTCTTCCATTTCTTTTCTTTTCATTTAGTTTTATTATGTCCAAATAATTTTGTTTAAGCTAAGGTGAAAGGGTGAAGCTCTTGGCAAGGTAATAAGATATGTTTAATATTTATTCATGAATTTAATGCTTCATTTTTAAGTTATGCAAATTTATATATGATGTATTTATTTTGTTTGTAGAATTAATACCCTTTCTTCTAAAGTGGTGATTCTTGATTTATTATTGACAAACTTAATACTTGGCACAAAAAATTCTTGAAACCATTTACAAGATTTGGTTTATATAACCTTTCTTGTAAAGTGGGAGTCTTGATTTATTGTAGACAAATATAAAGATTGACATAATAAATACTTGAACCCATTTATAAGATTTGGTGTATAATAATTGAAAGAAATAAATACTAATCAATATATAAATGATGATGAACCTTAATTGCTATATTTTCCGGTTGGAACCTCCTTTGTGAGAGGATTCCAATTGAGTTATAAAAAAATAAAAAGTTAAATATATTCTTATTTCTTATGCCAAGAGTGAATCTTCATAACCTTAGCTTTTTATTTGAATTGGTTAATTGAAATAATATTTACAAACATCTTATACTGCATTAATTATCTTTAAAGTGTTTATAATTTGTAATTTTAATTCTACTTCCCTGTGGATTGACCCCGTTCTCATCGGGTTATTTATTACTTCGACAATCCTGCACTTGGGAATAACTTCTATATTCTGGACGTGTCAAGTTTTTGGCGCCGTTGCCGGGGAGGTAACGTTAATATTTTGTTTTGTTGTTGTTTGTTTGTTTATTTTATTTTCATGGAAGGCTGAGCCTCCTAGTCGTTATTTATTATTCGTTTTTTTTTTATTTATTTTTTATTTTCATGGAAGGCCGAGCCTCCTAACGTACTTTATTATTATTCTGTTTTTATTTTCGCGGAAGGCTGAGCCTCCTACTCTTTATTTCGTTTATTTATTATTTTTACTTTTTATTTTAGTTTTTTTTAATTTTCATGGAAGGCCGAGCCTCCTAACGTACTTTACTTTATTTATTATTAGCCTTTTATTTTCGCTTTTTATTTTAATAGAAGGCTAAGCCTCCTACTATTTATTTATTAACTTTTTATTATATAATCTAACATCATTAATCTAACTTCTAATTATTTATCTTTATTTTGCTTTTAGTTTTACATATTTTATTTACTTGTGTGTAACATTTTATTTTATTTACCTGTGTTTAATATTTTATTTGTATTATTGTTATTGTATTTTGTTTTGTTTCTTTTTATGAGCGGTTGGTTTCGAGATCCTAATTCTCATCGTTTAGTAAAAGGTAATTTCAAAACTTCCTTTGATAATTTGTTAGATTCTCCTTCATCTTCTCATTCTTCACCAAGTAACACCATGAGCGAAAATCAAATTGAGGGACTCATAGACCTAGGGGACAATCAGTCCCAACATAATGACCATAACCGACCTAGGACACTTAGAGACTATATGAACCCTACACGAACCGGTGCACCATCTTACTTAATTTTTCCACCGGATGCAACGCATTTTAATTTTAAGCCAGGCATTATCCAACTTTTACCCACTTTTCATGGCTTAGATGCAGAGAACCCTTATCTACATCTAAGAGAATTTGAAGAAGTGTGTAACACGTATAATGATCAAAATTGTAGCATGAACACAATTCGACTTAAGCTTTTCCCTTTTTCTTTAAAAGATAAAGCTAAAACATGGTTACAAAACCTTAGGCCAGGATCCATTTCTTTATGGGAGGAGATGCAACAACAATTCTTGAAAAAGTTTTTTTCCTCCCATAGAACAAATTCTTTCAAAAGACAAATCACCACTTTTGCTCAAAAACCAGGAGAAGCCCTTTACCAATGTTGGGAAAGGTATAAAGAATTACTTAATACCTGTCCCCATCATGGTTTTGAAACATGGAGAGTAGTCTCAAATTTCTATGAGGGCTTAACACCCCAAGTTAGGCAAATGGTAGAAATGATGTGTAATGGAACATTTGAGGAAAAAGACCCAGAAGAGGCAATGAACTATCTTGACTTACTAGCAGAAAATGCTCAAAATTAGGACACTGCTGGTACCTGTGAGGCACCTAGCAAAAATCAAACCACTACATCTAGTGGGGGTATTTATCATCTTAAGGAAGACCATGACCTTCAAGCCAAATTAGCATCCCTTGCTAGAAAAGTCGAAACCTTAGAAATGAAAAAGAGTGGTCAAATAAAATCTGTTCAAGAAATTGTGTGTCATATTTGTGAAACCCATGATCACCCTACCAATGATTGCCCAACTTTGCCTGCATTTAGGGAATGTCTCCATGAACAAGCGAATGTTTTAAACACATTCAAACGGTCAAACAATAACCCATATTCACAAAACTATAATCATAGATGGTGAAATCACCCGAATTTTAGTTGAAGGAATGACACTCAAGCACAGGCTTCGCAACCACCTTTCCAACCACACCAAAACTTTCAAAATCATCAAGGTTATGCACCATATGTCCCACCTCCTAGGAAAAATCTTGAAGAAACCTTGCATACATTCATTGAAAAACAAGAGTCTGTTAATTCTCAAAATGCTCAAACATTTACTGATTTGAAAGATACTCTTGCTAAATTTGCATCTGCACTGAACATTCATGAGAAAGGAAAATTTCCTTCTCAACCACAGCCAAACCCCAAAGGACAACATAACTCAAATGCATGTAGTTCAGGAAGCCAACACATGGATCAAGTTAAAGCAGTTATCACTCTTCGGAGTGGTAAAATTGTTGAAAAAGAAATTCCTAAACCTCATGAGAGCGATGAATCAATCTCTAAGGGCAAGGAAAGTGTTGAACCTACACTTAATGAAGAAAACACCAAACCTTCACCTCCACCCCCATTTCCTCATGCATTACGTAATACTAAGAAGATGAATCATAATCCTGAAATTTTTGGAAATCTTCAAACAGGTAAAAGTTAATATTCCTTTACTGGATGCTATTAAACAGGTTCCATCTTATGCAAAATTTTTGAAAGACTTATGCACAGTAAAAAGAAAACTGAATGTGAAAAAGAAAGCATTTTTAGCTGAACAAGTAAGTGCCATTCTTCAGAACAATAATTCTTTGAAATATAAAGACCCTGGTTGTCCTACAATTTCATGTATTATTGGAAGTCATAAAATTGAACAAGCCTTACTTGATCTTGGTGCTAGTGTGAATTTATTACTGTATTCAGTTTATCAGCAGCTCAATCTCGGGGAGTTAAAATCAATATCTGTAACTCTTTTACTTGCTGATAGATCAATAAAAGTACCAAGAGGGACAGTGGAGGATGTCTTAGTTCAAGTTGATAAATTCATATATCCTGTGGATTTTATCGTCTTGGACACAGAACCTGTCAAAGGATGTAATCCGATACCTGTTATTTTAGGTTGTCCATTTTTAGCAACTTCTAACGCTTTGATTAATTGCAGGAATGGAGTAATGAAGCTTTCATTTGGAAACATGACACTTAAACTCAATGTTTTTAATATGTGTAAGCAATCATATGAAGAGGAGGATGAAAGTGAAGAAGGTGATATGATTGAAACGATTGTGGAGGATCATATTCAAAAATAGAGTTCTACCGATCCCTTAGAAATGTGTTTAATAAATTCATTTGAGTCAAATATACAATTAGATCCTGAAATCTCTGACATATGTTCTTTACTTGACTGTGCACAGGTGATTGAAAATAAAATATGGAAACTAAAGTTTGAAGAATTGGGAGAAAATGAGGATAAAAAGAACGAAATTTCAAAGTTGGAGTTAAAACCTCTGCCTGAAGGACTGAAATATGCATTTCTTGGAGAGAAACAAACTTACCCGGTGGTAATCGCTTCTACACTCACAAGTGAACAAGAAGATAAGTTGATTGAATTATTGAAAATGCATAAAAATGCAATTGGGTGGACTTTAAAAGACATAAATGGTATTAATCCTTTGATTTGCACACATAGAATACACCTAGAGGATAATGCCAAAACTTCCCAACAACCTCAAAGAAGATTAAATCCACATATGAAAGAGGTAGTGAGAGCTGAAGTTCTCAAATTACTTGAAGTAGGAATTATCTATCCGATCTCAGATAGTAAGTAGGTAAGTCCTACTCAGGTAGTACCAAAAAAATCTGGAATCACAGTCATTGAAAATGAAAAAGGTGAGTTAATACCAACTCGAGTCTCATCTAGTTGGAGGATGTGCATAGATTATAGAAAATTGAACTTGGCCACTAGAAAAGACCATTTTCCTTTACCATTCCTTGATCAGATTATAGAAAGAGTAGCGGGACATCCCTACTATTGCTTTCTAGATGGTTACTCTGGCTATTATCAAATTCCTATAGCACTAGAAGACCAAGAAAAGACTACATTCACATGTCCTTTTGGAACCTTTGCTTTTAGAAGAATGCCCTTTGGACTTTGTAATGCCCCAGCAACATTTCAGAGATGTATGTTAAGCATTTTTAGTGACATGATTGAGCATTATTTAGAAGTTTTCATGGATGATTTAACTGTGTTTGGAAATTCTTTTGATAATTGTCTTGAAAACTTAGAAAAGGTCTTAAAAAGATGTGAAGAAAAGAGTCTTGTATTGAACTGGGAAAAATGTCATTACATGGTTACTTCTGGAATTATTTTGGGACATATAGTATCTTCTAAAAGAATTGAAGTGGATAAGGCAAAAGTCGAACTCATTACACATTTGCCTCCACCAAAAACAGTCAGAGAAGTCCGATCCTTTTTAGGACATGCTGGATTCTATAGGAGGTTCATAAAAAACTTTAGTACTATATCTAAACCTCTTTGTAACCTCTTAGCAAAAGATGTATCATTTAAGTGGACTCAAGAGTGTCAAAATTCGTTTGAAAAATTAATTGGCCTCTTAACATCTGCTCCTATCATACAATCTCCTGACTGGTCTTTACCTTTTGAGCTCATGTGTGATGCTAGTGATTACGCTGTTGGTGCTGTATTAGGACAAAGAAAAGAAGGTAAATCCTATGTAATTTATTACGCGAGTAGAACTTTAAACAGTGCATAAATGAATTACACAACAACTGAAAAAGAACTACTTGCTGTAATATTTGTATTAGACAAATTTCGTTCTTACTTAATTGGTTCTTCAACTATTGTATTTACTGACCATGCTGCTGTAAGGTACTTAATGTCAAAACAGGATGCAAAACCAAGGCTAATTCGATGGATTCTATTGCTTCAAGAATTTATTATCACTATCAAGGATAAGAAGGGAGCTGAAAATGTTGTTGCAGATCACTTATCAAGACTCACACCAGATTCATCAACAGAAATAACACCTATTAATGATTCTTTTCCCGATGAATTTTTATTTTCTACTGTTACAATGCCCTGGTATGCTAATATTGTTAATTTTCTTGTAACAGGAGAAATGCCACCTCAATGGAATGCTCAAGACAAAAGAAAATTTTTAACGGAGGTGAGAAAGTTTTATTGGGATGATCCTTATCTCTTTAAATATTGTCGTGATCAAATATTTCGAAGATGCATACCCGACAATGAGGTAAATAAAGTTATTGAATTTTGTTATTCTGAAGCATGTGGGGGACATTTCTCATCAAAGAAAACAGCTGCAAAAATCTTACAGTGTGGATTTTATTGGCCCACTTTATTTAAAGATACACATGCATTTTGTATAACTTGTGAAAATTGTCAAAAGTTGGGATCAATTTCAAAACGAAACATGATGCCTTTGAACCCCATTCTTGTTATTGAAATCTTTGATTGTTGGGGGATAGATTTCATGGGACCATTTCCGTTATCATTTGGATTTACGTATATCTTAGTTGCAGTAAATTATGTCTCAAAATGGATTGAGGCTATTCCATGTCGACATAATGACCATAAAACAGTCATGAAATTTTTGAAAGAAAATATCTTAAGTCGATTTGGAATCCCTCGAGCCATTATAAGTGATGGGGGTAAGCATTTTTGTAATAGACCATTTGAAACATTAGTGAAAAAATATGGTATTACTCATAAAGTTGCCACCCCTTATCATCCTCAGACAAGTGGACAAGTTGAATTAGCAAATAGGGAGATAAAACAAATTTTAGAAAAAACTGTAAACCCAAATCGCAAAGATTGGTCTTTAAGACTAAATGATGCACTGTGGGCTTATAGAACTGCTTTTAAAACTTCATTGGGTATGTCTCCCTATAGGATAGTTTATGGAAAACCTTGTCACTTACCTGTGGAACTTGAGCATAAAGCCTACTGGGCTATTAAAACTTTCAATGAAAATCTTGATTCTGCTGGACACATACGTAAATTACAAATAAATGAACTTGAAGAATTGAGAAATGATGCATATGAGAATTGAAAAATTCATAAAGCTAAAATTAAAGCCTTTCATGATAAAAAAATTCAGAGAAAAATATTTGACACTGGTCGGAAGGTTTTGCTTTATAATTCTCGACTTCACATATTCCCTGGAAAATTAAGATCAAGATGGAGTGGCCCTTTTATTGTGAAACATGTGTACCCTTATGGAACAATTGACATTGAAAATCCTAGAAATGGGAATGTGTTTAAGGTAAATGGGCAAAGACTCAAGCCGTTTCTAGAAAACCAAGCTTTTCATGAAGAATTTACGTTCCTGTCGGATCCTTGTTACGAGACCAATTAATCTTTGTTTTATATATTTACATATTTATATATATTTATTCTTCTTCTAACATTTTTTTTTTTACTTGCAGGTTAATTTAGTAGTTTTGTTAAAGTTTTGTTTTGCACCCCGGTTAAGCGGCGGATAACGGTACTCCGTGATATTTCAAATCGGTTTTGTCAGTTTCCCATAATTACTGATATCTTCTCTTCTTCCCCCTTTTCTTTAAAAAAAAAAAAATGGATGACATTCTAAAAAATTTGAAAAAGCGTTTTCCCTCATTGCCTCAAAATTCCTTGAAGAAAATTTACCAAGCAAGATGTGAAAGATTAAGGTTATTAATGATTATGAATATACCTGTTGATTTACGTTGGTTAATTGAAGCCAAAGTTAGATTGACAGGTGAATTTTCAGACTCATTAATTTCCTACATGCTTGGCTTAGGTAAAAGCTCTTTTTCAAAAAAACGAAGAGCAAAACGATTAAATGTTTGTTACAAGTGTGCATGCACAACTTGCAACACACGTTGCCGCACTTTAGGAATGGTGTCTGTAAATCGTGAAGATAAAATTAGGTTCATTAAGGATGGCCTGAGTAAGGAGTCTTTAGATAATATCTTATCGACTCTTGAGACGCATCCTAGTGGATATGTGCATATTGCAATTCATGAATTATAGGACATATTCCTAAAAGAACATGAGCGGTACAGTCTCGGGAATCTGACTTTAAAAGACCCTGTTTGCCAATTTATAAGAAAATTGGATGGGAAGCCTATCCCCGACCCATAGAGGGCGTTTAAGCCGTTACTGGACGTAAAATCAGAGGAAGATGTGAGCCACAATCACAACTACTTGTATATATTTACTATAGCTGTTATTTTTAAATGTTTCATTTCAAACTCAAATGTCTTTTCAATAATCAACCACCTATAATCCTTTTTGAAAATTTTACATTTTAAGCCGACAACCCATGTGACTTTTCCAGCTAACAAATTGAAAATTGGTAAAAGGTATTGAATCTTGTATTTCAAGCCAATAGCCATGTGATTTAACTTTGCAATACCTTTTGGCTCTATAAATACATTGCATTATTTCTGCATCTTTGTACAAACTCAAAATCATTCAAGAGAGAGGGTGAGTGTAATCATGGAAGGATCATCAACTCGTAAATTCACAAAAATTTGTGTCTTTTGTGGATCCAGTCCTGGAAAAACTAGTGAGTTTATAGAAGCAGCAGAAACCCTTGGTAAGATGTTAGCTGAGCGCAATATTCATTTAGTATATGGGGGAGGTAGTCTTGGACTAATGGGACGTGTGGCAACCGCTGCACAAAATAATGGCAGTCGAGTTTTGGGTATCATACCAAAAGCTCTAGCTGTTGGAGACATTGTAGGAAAAATAATTAGGGATGAGTTACAGGTATCATCAATGCATGAACGAATTTCTTTTATGCTTCGTAATGCTGATGCCTTCATAGCTCTACCTGGAGGTTTCGGAACATTGGAGGAAATTTTTCAAATTGTCTCATGGGCACAATTGCAAATCCATAAAAAACCCATTGGTTTGTTAAACGTTGATGGTTTTTATAATGGGTTGTTATCTTTTCTTGACTATGCGGTGGAAAAACAATTTGTCTCATCTGCAGCACGACAGATCCTCATTTCTGCTTCAACTGTTGATTAGTTACTCGATGAACTACAAGCTTTTACACCTCTATCTGATCCAACAATGAGTCAGATAGATTGGTATACTGATAACAGTGAAAAGAAACGCAGGATAGATTTGACGCTTCGTCTGTAGCCTATCTATTTCTATGTATTTTTAAGCTTTTTTGTGTGGCTTGTTTTATTTTTTTTTGTGTGGCTTGTTTTATTTTGTTGCAGGTTTAATTTTCAATAAAAGATGTTTCAGATGATATCTTCTATATTTTACTCTTTCTATATTTTGACATTGAGGACAATGTCTCAATCTGGTTGGGGGGAGGATAGTTGATATATAATGTTAGTGTTAATTATTTTATTTTGTTGTTGTTATCACTTTGTTATGTAAAAAGAAAAAAATTATCATGAATGGCGTGAGTAAAATGTTCATTTATGTATTCTTGAGACGCATTCTAGTTCTAGAATGGCAGAGTAAAGAGTACATTATAAACTTTTGAAACACATTCTAATTGGTTTATTTTTAATGCATTTTATGTATAATTGTTTGTTGCTTAAGTTTTTGGTAACTCTTGCGTAAATAAATTTGCTTTACTATCAATGTATGATTTCAAAATTGTTTAGTTTAAATCACTTTCTTTATTTAGGTTACTAAAGAATAACTTCTGAAATTATTTCTTGAGAACAATACTAAGCCTTGTGGTAAGATGGATGATTCAATATATATAGCCAAGAGAATTTCCATGTTTAAGTATACATATTATTTTCTAAACTCACATATCTTTTGTGAGTGAGTGGAGAGGTTTGAGATAATAGCTTACGAACTTTCATTGATCTTTTGAAATGGTTAATTTTTATTTGGAATGACATTATTTGGGATGATGAATGATTTGGTTGCTTAGCTGAAGGATAAAAAAAAAAAAAATTAGAAAAGTATTATGGTGATAAATTGCTCTTATGTTGTAATGATTCCTTATGTCTTTAAAAAAAAAAGAGTAAAAAAAAAAATTTTAAAAAAAAAAAGAAAGAAAAGAAGTCAATTCAGTTCAATAAAGTCTTCATTCAATTTTAGAAGACTAAAGTCATTAGGAAGCAATCTTATCAGTGAATTCTATATTCGTAAGATTCGCATTAAATAATTAAAGTCTTGAAGCTGGCATTTGGCAATAATGGTTTGACTCTAAATATTTGATTTTCCTATCTTTGGATCAATGTTAGTTTGTCTGTCTGTCCTTAAATGTAACTTTTTCTTGAGCGATTATCTGTTTTCCAACTCCATGAGTGAAATCCTAAGTCATTAAACAAGTTATTCACCTGTAAGGATATGGAGTTGAGGCTTTTACTTGGAACATTTTTAAGGCTATATATGTTGTGGTTTGTGGTAAGAAGGCTTTGGCTTAATTCACACACACACAAAAATATTTTTGGAAGTTATGATTGAAATAACCTTTATAGCGATTGTGATTTTAAAACTGACGTTTTGTTTGAAATACTTAGGTAGTGTTCAAATTTTATTTATGCTCGAATTGCTAGGGACTAGCAATAAGCCAGTTGGGGGGTGTGATGAACACTTGAAATTACACATTTAATAAGAGTTTTACATGATTGTTTTGTATTACTAGTGTATTTAATTTTCTTAACTTAAGTATGTTTACAATATTATACTTAATTATCTTATAACTGTTTTGTGGCAGGTTCGGTAAAATGGGCATAACTTTGTACCTAAAGATCTAATTGAGGTGATTCTTAATCCTGTGCAGAGCTGACTCAATGGGCTAACATATTGTATTTCACAAAGCATTGGAAATTCGAGTGTTTAGAGGGTGAAAATTGGCCTAGAAAAGAATTGATCTGCAGTACAGGCCCAGTTTGAATAGTTATCTGTATTTGGCCCATAACTATAGAAATACGTATCTAATACGTATGAGATCACTCAATTTGGAAAGATAAGAGACTTATCTACAACTTTTATGTTTTGAGTGACAGCTAATTCGGATCACATCAATTCCAAATTGGATAATCAAGTGGGTGCCCAAGTGATAATGAATGCAAATTATTTTGCCACCATTCTTGACTTTCATCAACCAAGTGGTTCCCTCCAAATTTGTCTCGATTTATTCATGTTTTTCTATAAATAGGTGGCTTGTTTATGCTTAAAGAATGTAATTAGAAAGTTAGAATTTAGTTCAAAATACTTTTCCTTTGTATCCATTTCCTTGTACTATTATTTCTCTTGTTTACTATTAAGTCATGTTATTTCTTCTTCCATTTCTTTTCTTTTCATTTAGTTTTATTATGTCCAAATAATTTTGTTTAAGCTAAGGTGAAAGGGTGAAGCTCTTGGCAAGGTAATAAGATATGTTTAATATTTATTCATGAATTTAATGCTTCATTTTTAAGTTATGCAAATTTATATATGATGTATTTATTTTGTTTGTAGAATTAATACCCTTTCTTCTAAAGTGGTGATTCTTGATTTATTATTGACAAACTTAATACTTGGCACAATAAATTCTTGAAACCATTTACAAGATTTGGTTTATATAACCTTTCTTGTAAAGTGGGAGTCTTGATTTATTGTAGACAAATATAAAGATTGGCATAATAAATACTTGAACCCATTTATAAGATTTGGTGTATAATAATTGAAAGAAATAAATACTAATCAATATATAAATGATGATGAACCTTAATTGCTATATTTTCCAGTTTGAACCTCCTTTGTGAGAGGATTCCAATTGAGTTATAAAAAAATAAAAAGTTAAATATATTTTTATTTCTTATGCCAAGAGTGAATCTCCATAACCTTAGCTTTTTATTTGAATTGGTTAATTGAAATAATATTTATAAACATCTTATACTGCATTAATTATCTTTAAAGTGTTTATAATTTGTAATTTTAATTCTACTTCCCTGTGGATCGACCCCGTTCTCATCGGATTATTTATTACTTCGACAATCCTGCACTTGGGAATAACTTCTATATTTTGAACGTGTCAGTATTTTGACCCACCAACAGTATACTAGGCTAAACCTTTTGGATTTTGTTGGCATTTTGACCTGTCAACATTATTGTTTGGTCTAATTTTTAGAGTTTTATTGGCATTTTGACTCGCTAACATTAATTATCCACTATTTTAAGTATTATGGAATAAAGTTACATAACAATTTTGTTGATAAAAGATCATAATTTAGAGTGGTTGTGTACTCATCTGTCATGAGACCAATCATGATAAAATTTTCGGGACTTTTATAGTGTTATGCCGATTTTGGGTAGATGTTTAATTTTGTGTTGTGGATTATATATATATATATTTTTACCGAGATCTATACGGGTGTGGTATTACATTATCAGTAAATGATTACTTAGTGATGCTTATGTTGGTAAAGAGATTGGTTGGATATTTAGTACTGAGTGACCTTGTTGCTTTGTTGGTGACAGATCATTGCTAGTCTTGTATGGAATTGGTTTGCTTTATCTAAGTTTAGAGTTTTTCCATTTTTCTTATATATATTATTGTTGATGGAGAGACATTTTGAAAAGCACATGAATCATATCGATTGCATAATTCTTTTTTACATGCTTACTAATATCATTATTGATTCTTTATCAGTTGATGCTTTGTCATCTCTCCAACTCGCTTTCATTAAGACTTTGACTAGGACTAATTATGATAATTGGCATGAGTCCATTATTATTTATATGTCACTCATGGACAAAGACTTGGCATTGAGGAAGATCATCCCACTATGCTCACAAATGTTAGTACTATTGCTGAGAAAGCATATTGGGTGGCATAGGATCATTCTAATAGGGTATGCCTTAATGTAATGCAGTACATCATTGATAGATCCATTCGAAATAGCATTACTTCTTGTGAGTATGCCAAGAAATTTTTGAATGCTGTTGGTAGAAACTTTAAGAAAATTGATAAGACTGAAAAAGCCAACTATATGAGGTTGTTTTCTCATATCGAATATGATGGCATTTTTGGGGGTCAGATAGCATATATTGATAATGACCAACTATCATAAGAAGTTGAAAGATATAAGTGTTTTATTGGCAGATGATTTCCTTATTTATAGGATTCTTGAATCGCTTTCACTTTAGTTTGCCAATCTGAAAAATAATTATAACACCCGAAAGGAAGAATTAAACCTTGATGAAATGATAGCTTATGTAGTTCAGGAGGAGGAAACTTTAAGGAAAGATCAGTCTTACACTGCCATAATGGTTACTCAATACGGTAGGAGTATAAAGAAAAATCTCTTAAGGGTTACTAGTAAGTCCTTTAAGAGGACAAAATTTAAAAAGAAATCTCTACAATCTAATGTCACTTCCGCTAGTAGATTTAATTTAGAGATATTTAAAGGAAAATGCTTATTTTGTTACAAGCATGGGCACAAGAAAATGAACTGCTATGAACATAAGGCATGGTTGGAAAAGAAAGATATTTCTTTTTCCTTTATGATATATGAGTCCAACCTTATTAATGTTCCTTCTAATACTTAGTGGTTAGATACTGGTGTGACCATTAATGTTACAAATTCTTTATAGGAATTTAGAAGTTGTAGGGAACCCACTGAAGGAGAGTTAATTGTGAACATGTGCAATAGTGTGAAAGCCAATGTTGAACGTATAGGAGTTGTTAGATTGCATTTGGAATCTGGCCACTTTATTGACTTATCAAATATAACTTATATTCCCTCAATTATGAGAAACTTGATATCTATTTCTTTCTTGGATAAGTGTGGTTATACTTTTCATTTTGGTGATAGAAAAAAGTACTTTTATTTTATAATTCCATGCTTGTTAGTTCAGGCATTCTATGTCATGGCTTGTAGATGATTGATTTGTCTCATGATATAGGCCAATCTTCTTCTAATGCTCATGTTATGAATGTTGTTGGCTCAAAACATGGGAGAATGAATGATAATTCCTCTATGTTATGGTATAAGTGTTTGGATCACATTTCGAGACAAATGATGGAAAGGCTCATCAGAGATGGTTTTCTCTATAACTTGGACTTATCTGATTTTGGCACCTGTATTGATTATGTCAAAGGTAAGCTCACTGCTAAAACCAGGAGAGATAAAACTAGTAGAAGTTAAGAGGTTTTAGAGCTAATACATACAAATATTTATTGGCCATTTACTCCTGCTGTTATAAGAGGTTATAAATACTTTATCACTTTTATAGATGTCTTTTCTTGTTATGGTCATATTGAGCTTCTTACTAAAAATCTAATTCCTTAAATGCCTTTAAAGCTTTTAAGGCTATGGTGGAGCTTCAGAAAGGGAAGAAGATTAAGGCAGTAAGATCTGATAGAGGTGGTGAGTATTATAGACGATATAATGAAACTGGGCGTAATCCTGGACCTTTTGCTAGATTTCTCCATAAATATGGCATAGTTGCTTAGTATACTATAACTGAGACACCTGAACAGAATGGGATTGCAAAATGTAAGAATTGTACTCTTTTAGATATGGTGCAATGTATGCTTAATAACTCCACTTTACCTAATTTTCTGTATGGTGAAGCATTAAGGACTACAACCTATATTCTTAATCAAATACCCACTAAATCAGTGCCTAAAACTCCATATGAATTATAGTCATGCAAGAAACCCAGCTTGCATCATTTTCATGTCTGGAGCTGTAGAGCAAAAGTGATACCTCATAATCCGTAATTAAGAAAACTTGATTCGAGAATTGTTAGTGGTTATTTTATTGGCTATTGCATAAGCTTAAGGGGTTTTAGGTTCTACTGTCCTTCACATACTGCTAGAATCATTGAGTCTGATCACGCCATTTATTTTGAGGATGACCATAATAGTGGGAGTTCTAAGTCTCTTGATATTACCTTGAGAGAAGATTGTGTGGTTTTGCCTAACTCATTATCTTTGACTCCTATAGTGGGATTACCACATGCTGATCATGATATTGTTCCTCCTCAGTTAGAGTCTCATCATAATACAATAGATATAATTGTAGAGAATAATACTGATAATATGCCATTGAGGAGATCTAATAGGATAAAGAGACTTGCAATTTTTTATGACTATGTGGTCTATTTGTAGAAACATGAGTTTGATATTAATATATTCTCGGAACCTGCTACATTTAAGGAGGGAATCAGTAGTTCTGAATCTTTATCTTGGGTACATGCCATGTATGATGAAATGGCATCCATGTGTCATAATGATGTTTAGGATTTAGTTGATTTGCCAGATGGAAGTAAGCCAATTAGTTGCAAATGGATTTTTAAAACTAAAAGAGATGTTAGGGGTTAGGCAGAAAGGTATAAGGCTAGGCTTGTGGCCAAGGGCATTAATTAGAGAGAAGATGTTGATTATAAAGAAATCTTCTCACCCGTTTCTATTAAGGACTGATTTCAGATTATTATGGCATTAGTAGTTCATTTTGATTTAGAGTTACATCAGATGGACGTTAAGATAACTTTTCTCAATGAAAGTTTGTATAAAGACATGTATATGGTGTAACGTAAAGGATTTGTTGAAGCTAGTAAAGAACACATGGTATGTAAGCTTAAGAAGTCTATTTATTGGCTTAAACAGGTATCCAAACAATGGTATTTGAAGTTTAATGAGATTGTCACCTCTTATGGTTTTCAGAAGAATGTTGTAGATCAATGTATATGTCTAAGGATTAGTGGGAGCAGTTATGTTTTTTTGATTCTTTATGTTGATGATATATTGCTTGTAACTAATGACACTGATATTTTATTTGAGACAAAACACATGTTGTCCTGTCATTTTGATATGAAGGATCTAGAAGAGACCCATTATGTTTTAAGGATTGAGATTCTATGTGACAGATTTAGAGGTGTTCTTGTATTCTTTTAAAAGAGTTATATTGAACGTATTCTGAGTAAGTTCAATGTACAGCTATGTGCTTTTAGAAAAGCATCTATTGCGAAAGGTGACATTTTGTCAAGATCTCAATGTCCATAGAGTGACAATGATAGGAGTCATATAAAGACAATCCTATATGCATCAGTTATAGGTAGTTTGATGTATGCTCAAGTTTGTACATGTCCTGACATAGCTTATGCTGTGGGAGTACTTAAGAGATACTTGAGCGATCCGAGCATCAATCACTAGAAATCCACAAAGAAAGTACTTAGATATTTACAGGGCACCAAAGATTTTATGTTGACATATCCATAATCCAACATTCTTGACTTGGTTGGATATTATGATGTTGATCGGGTTGTCCAAATGATATGAAATTCACTTCTGATTATATATTCATGATGGCTAAAGGAGCTATTTCCTAAAAAAGTGTCAAGCAGACACTTACAACTTCATCAATCATTAAGGCGGCTACATGTCATGTTATAAGGCTACATGTCATGCTATTTGGATGCAGAATATTTTCTCAGGGCTAAATTTTGTGTTGTCCATACCAAAGTAGATGGAGATCTATTGTGATAATTCTATAGCAGTTACTTTCTCTTGTAAAACTAGGAGTTCCTCACGCTCAAAGCATATTGATATTAAGTATCTATTTGTGAGAGAGAAAGTTGTTTAATCTTTTGTTATTTTTGAGCATATTCCTATAGAGCTTATGTTAGCCGACCTACTAACTAAAGGTTTAGCTCCCAAAGTCTTTAGTGAGCATATGACTCATATGGGATTAATAGAGTCTTTTGTTATAATGTGATAGTAAGAGCTCTTGATTATGTAAATTAGTTGCAACTATAATATATTTGTGTGATTGTTCACACTTTTATGATTGCTTGCATATTATGCGGTTAATTTGCCATATATATTGTTATACGTGCATTTTGTGGATATTTTATTATATTGTAAGATTGTAATCTAAGGCATTTAACCCGTCTCAGTGCACTTTCTTTTATGATTTAGCCTCATTTTAGTTTTAAGGAAACATAGCATCTTAGAGACATTTTGTTGTAGTCTCATTATAGAAAGTTGTGTGAGTATTCCAGAGATATTTTGTATTAGTCTCATTTTGGTGAGATGCAAAGACCTTATAGAAATAGACATATTAATCACTTTGTCGTATTATTTCTAAATCACACTTGTATACTACTATTATGTCACATGTTTATAGGTATTTTGTTGTATGTTGAGCATCCTGTCGGTGCCCATGTAACTTGATGCTTATAGACACATTTTGGACATTATTGTGTTTTAGGTGATATGCTCACATTAACATCTTTTAATGAAGTCATATATAGACTAATCTGGTACTGAAATGGTTTATGCTGTCCAAGTGGGAGATTGTTGAAATATTTTATTTAATCTTCTTATTTTTGATGGACTGGCATAATCATTCCTTTTTATTGTTAAACAAAGTTGATTATTACGTGACTGGTGTTAAATTATTTAGAGTATTTTTTAACTTATTTTGTTAGTGATCACAATATTGTTAATAAGTCATTTTAGTACACTTATATTTAGTAGTATATTATTTGGACAAGTGTGACAATTTATGGATATTATTTGTGACCCATAATAGAATGGGTATTGTGTATTTTCCTATTGTAAGGAGGTCTCTATCCTTATCCTATATATTATGAGGCTAGCCCATTAAATTCATAATTATTACTGTATATGGTAGATGGTAGAATTTCTTCTCTTTCTCTTTTCTTCTCTCATCTCCCGTATCTTTCTCAAACATAAAGAATTGGCAACAAAACCAATTCTCATAGTCGCCTAAATTCAGCCAAATTAAAAGGAATTCTAATGGCCTCAAGCTCAAGTATGCATTCTAAACTCTTAATACTTATGTGTTGTTGATAAAAATATTAGATTTTGGGTTTATTGAGAAATACATTTTTAACAAGTTATTGTTTAGTTTTCATTCTTTTAATGTTGGAAGACAATTATTATGTTGACAGACAATTATGTAATAAATTTGTAATTTGTAATTTATAATTTTATAATTATTTAAAAATTTTACAATGCAATAAAAAAAAAGTCAGGACACACTTTCGAACATCAAAATTCCATGGACAAAATGAAATCATACACAAATATGTGACAATAATGCAAATCTAAGACAAAATTTTTGTTAGAAATTGAATAATATACCATTATTATTTTCTAGCCAATCAAATGTGAAATTTAGAACTCTTAAATTTAGTGTTATCTAACTTTTATATTTCTCAAATGATGCCATAAAATAACATATTTGACAAAGTTGATACATACTCACAATATTTCAATTTTCTAGTTTCTATCCTCGTAAAATCCACTACAAGGTTTTGAAATGCTATCAATTGAAATGATCGCTTATTGTGCAATTTGTTTACATAAAAACTAACCATAATTTAGCCAATTGTTGAAATTATTTTAATGGATAAGAGAGACATCAATGAGTGGATTGGTGCATAAACAATCGCAAGAACATGATTATGTTTACCTTATTAACAACTTATTTTTAGGTATATTTATTTTAAAAGTTATTCAATGATTTGTTAAAATATATATTATTATATATAAGATATATATAATGCATAACATATAAAATTAATATAAATAGAAGAATAAGAAAACTAGCCTTAGGCATAGTAAAGGTGTGTTAAGGAGTATTGTCTTAAAGTCAAATAGCCATCCTCTTATATGAATATTGATGGATCTATGTGACTCTAATATTCAACTTTATGCTCCCAACTACTCTTCTAAATGAGCAAGATCACCAAAATATCTGTAGAGGGGATAGAAAATAGTGACACTTAGTCCAACAGTAAGGAGCCTAATCCAGTACTCAAGCTTAAGCTTTCTAAGTACCTAGCTTAGAGGGAGCTGCCTCAGTGGGATTGAGCCTGAACTATAATATTCGAGATTCAATAACTTAACCCATTGAGCTCATGTAGTAGGACCTAAGCCATGCCACGTGTCTTCACTCAGTCCCTGTATCAGAGGATACGTCATCCTGGTTCAAATGCCTGCACACGTCAATGCCACTCAAATCTTGCCATGTCATTAGTGGGACCTATTGGAGGAATACACTAGCTATCTGTCCTAGAGATAAGGTTAGATAGAGGAATCTTCGAAGGCACAACGAATAGGTGCCATATCAGCTTAGGCTACCATGTCAGTACAACGCCCATTAAAGGAGCACCTAGATACCACCTCAGCTAGCTATTAAACCTAGAGGATAAGATTGGATGAGAAAATCTCTAAAGAACTAATAGCCGAGCATAACGTTAGTAGGACTCAGAGCATTGGTCACTGTTGACACTATAAACAGCAACTGTCTGGGATAGTTGCGCAATTCAATACTGTTCCCATTGAGCACAGGGAGACAGAGTCAGAAGACCCCTCAATGCTCCTTAGACCTCACCAACTCAAGGCTGACAGGTTAAAAAGTGACCAATCACATTATACCTAATACTTCAGATGTCAAGAAAAATTAAATGATCCATATGTCTATCCAAAGTGAAATTCTTTGAAATGCCCTTCATGATAGTACCTGTTTGCCACTAGTAGCTCGTCACGTGTTGCCTTTGAGGAGAGTTCTCCAGCTGACACCCTCTAAGTTCAAGTTAAGTCTTCAGAATGCAAAAGTGAAGAGAATAATTAGTATTTTCAAAATTCAAATTCTCTCTCTAGTAAGCCAAATTTTTTACCTTCTCTAATCTTTCTTTACTTTCTTTGGGGCAAGTTAACTTTAGGGAACCTTTTTCAAAGCATTTTCACTTGATTTGAGCGTCGAAGGGCTGACCTCTGATCCTTATTGTTTTTTGCTTCTCAGGTAACCTTAGGTTCCATCAGTCAGTTCAGCTATAGTTTTGAGTTAAGCTATTTCTCAGCCTAATCTCATACGTTCACCATCATCACAGTCATAATCTCATCATTTGGCAATTGGAGGCCAAAGAACTCAAACTTTCTCATTATCCCTTTTACTCACATGACTTGAGTTAGAGGCCGAGCCTCCCATAGGACAAAAATTAGCCCTAACATTCTGGCATCGTTTGTGGAAAGTTAAGAAAAGCCTTGTTTTTAGATGTTACGCCAAGTTTGACTAGCCAATAGTGTGTACAAGCCCTTCACTATTTTTAAAACATCAAGAGATACAAGGGTCATGTTTAGAAATCCACAAGTTAAGAGAGTGGTTGAAGATTTAGAAGAGCTCGTGCAAAGGTTTCTCAAGCAAGCTAAAGGAAACACCTCACGGGGTGCCTGACAGAGATGCTTTGATTATATAGAAGCAGTTCAAAGAATTTGCTAAAGAACTACACCATGCAATAACTAGTGTCGCTGGAGGTCAGAGAAGGATGGAGAAAGAGATTTGTGGGCCAACTCAGGCCACCTCTACTCACTCTTACCCCGAACAGTCCAAGAGCCACTATTCTAGAGAGCCTAGACAGAGTGGACAGGCCAACAAGAGTAAATCAGTGCCTCACACCCACAGAGAGCTTTACTCTATAGTAGAATGCCGATCCATAAATGTAAAGGAGAGAGGACTGAAGCAACATGTTATGAGTGACCTTCGGGACTCCCTCAATGCCAAGCGCCAAGCTCATAAGGAGGCAGAAGACACCGAGGTGAGTACCACCATGGCCAAGCTTTTGAAGAAAGTTAACAAAATCCAATGAGATTTGGATGACATCTACCGAGCAAAGAATGTTGCCCCTAGTCCAATCTTGATAGTGGAGGCTAGGCCTTCTTTTATAGAAGGAATCAAGAGTGTTGCCTCCAAAGTTCAGGATACCGTAGATCACTAACTATGAGGGAAAGATTGACCCAGCAGCCCACTTGGAACTCTACAGAGATCATATAATCCAAGGAATGAGAGAAGACGCTATGTATTACTTGTTTCCCCACACTTTGTATGAAATAACTCGAGCTTAATTTTGAAGCTTAGAGCCAGAGTTATTTAGTAGCTTTAACCAGATAGAGGAAAGGCCCAGGATTCTTCCACTTTGATGTATGTAAGATAGGGAGCAAGAACAAAATCGTAATGACCCAGGTTTAAAGTGAAAAATACCACATTATATGGGAGACTTACTATTATACGATGAAAGTTGACGCTCGATCTGTTGGCAATGTTCAAGGTGACATGCATGGATTAGTTCTCGGATATAAGACCTAGATATTTTAGAGATGTTGTTGCACTAAGTCTTGTTACGATAGGTGTACACTGTTAATTTGCATGAGGAATTGTAGTTCCTAACTAGGAATAGATGGTTTGGTTCTCTCACAGGGGTTTTATACTGAATACAAGATTGTAAATAGGAGATTACTCGCCTGTCTAAGATTTAGAGAGAAAATTATGGAGCCGACAATGATAGCAATAGTGAAAGGAGGGCAAACGTTTGACGTATGAGAAATTGGGTAGTGGTACAATGCTATGGACTTTGCAAACATCAACAATGAAGATGCGATAAAGCTTATTTTGGTATATCTGTTTCATAAATTATCCATATAACACCTGTAGAGAGGTTTAGTACTTTATGCTACACATTGTGGATGATTCGGAGGATTTCAATAATTATCTATTGAGGAATATACCGTGGTCCGCTCTCTATAATTTACTTAGCACAATGTGCTTTAAAAAGTTGAACAAAGTCAGAATTGGGTCTGCAGATGCCAAAGAGAAAAATAATGTGTTAAGTTTTTCATTTACTTTTCTAGTACGTAATTTTCTTAAAATTAATCACTAATGTAGTTCTTTACTTTTACCAAGTAATTTTTTTTTGTTGTTCTTAATTAATTATTAGGTATAGATATACGAGGTCATATTAGTCTGTGGGGAAGTATTTGTACGTCGAGTCATTGACTGCTTCCTTCGTATGTTAAACTAAGCGAACATAGGGACTATAATTGAAAAAATTATGAAAATGTTTTATAAGCATGAGCATGTATATTGTGCTTTACTCTATTTCATTGCATTTTTTAATATTATATTATAACTATCAACTGCTTCGTTTCTAATTCTGATACATAAATTCTTAACGGCTGATTTTGTAAGCTATTATGGTACATCACAGGTTAGTACCATAAGAACATGAATTACAAGAAGAGGCTATCAAGAGGCTCCGAAACTTGGGGATACCGTTGGGGATTTATATTGAGTACTTGCCATATACAGGTTATGTACAGTCCCAATAAGCTCCTTTCGATCTAGTCATCCTAACAGGGATGTGATGTGGATGTGGATGTAGTCGATGGTCCGAAAGTCTCTAAAATAACAATATAAACTCTTAACGATTTTACTTATTGTAATTTTTAACATTCATGAAAGTAATTTATTTACATAAAAACTAACTATAATTTAGCCAATAGTTGAAATTATTTTAACGTATAAAAGAGACATCAATCAGTGGCATTGCTGCACAATCAATCATGAAAACACAATTATGTTCATTAGTATTTTCTAACACGTAATGATTTACATGCCCTAATTACTCCTGAGGCACACATATAAGATAGTATACATTTTTAAGTTAGGACATGCCATTTTTTTTTTGTGTAGATAATACTCTAGTTACATCAACATTATTTAAATACTTAGTGCAAAGCACTATAACTTCTTCCAAAATGTAATCACTTAACATTTTGGAAGTTGAGTAGTTGAAATTATGCATATGTAGTTGAGATTAACATTTTGCATCAACATACAACTCTTTGTGTAGTTGAGATTACGCATATAACCCTTTAACATTTTCATGTAACTTTTAAAGAGATACATCCATCACATGTAAATACGTCATAAAGTTCCACTTATCTAGTGAGGTGTATAGCACTTGTCAGGGGATTAAGTTTAATGTCCAAACATCCAACGTAAAAGACTAATTTATTAGGTGGAGTGACTCTTCTCTTTATAAATCTTATTATCTTTTCACTTCTCTCCAATGTGAGACAATAACTCAATAATTTTTTTCTTGAACAAATCTCCTTTGATAGAAGCAACACCGACCCCTTCTTTCGATACACTAAGTCTATCTTTTTTTTGAACCTTGGAATTTTTTTTTTAAAACTCGAGAACTTAATTTTAATACCATTTATTAAGGGTTAGATATATCTAAGATGGAGAGAAATGCTTTTCTAGTAAGCATAAAGTTGTCCTAATATCAATTTGCATTTAATTAAGAGAAATGCATCTTCTACATTTGTTACATAAAGCATTGAACAAGAACAATGCTCTAGTGATAATGTCTCGGTAAATAATTAAGTGTAATGCTCTCGTTTGATTACGATAAGGATGTGAGCGCAATAAATATTTTGTGTCAATGAAAGAAATTTTTTACTATGTGTCAACCTACAAGACATTTTTTCTTTGCTTTAAATTATACAAGCTTTATATCTTTTTACACAACATTCAATCATATTAAGTAGAAAAATCTTTTATTGTCCATATTAACCCAACCTTTAATGTGAAAGGATTGTTGTCGATCAACATCAAAGGCTTTAACTTTGTCTCCTACAATGTTTTAAGATAATCAATCAAGAATGCTAAGCACACATCAATATTGTCGCCTGGTTCTTTGGGCCTAAATATTCAACAATGTCAACATCTTAATTTCCTTTATCATGCACAATTAAATAAGTTTATAAATCACCACTGAATTACACAGTTAGGAAGGTGAGTAAAGTATTTTAAAAAAATTAAGTGCAAATGTGGAGATGAGTGTAACACAATTTAAATTAAATGAATAAGTAATTGAAACAATTAAATACAAGTAAATAATTAAAGATTTCCCTAAAAATTATTGTAGTGTAAAGATTTCCCTAAAAATTATTCAATTATTTATTGAACAAAGTCAATATTGACAACACCCTTGACCTTAAAGATTGCCAAAGCCATTGAAAGCAGTACTTACTTGCTTGCTTTCTATGCCAAGATTATTTGATTGTTACTGTAAATAAAGTTACAAGACAAGACATCCAAATCATAAATGTCATTTATGGACCACATTTTGAATGGTAATTTATAAACTCCAATCGGAAATGGCCATACCGGTGTAATTAGCAAATTTTTTAAATGAAAGGGATATGCAGCTATTTTATAAATAATTTTTTTTTCATATTCCTATCGACGGTAAAATTTGTGTATTCTCAATTTAAGTTAAGAATTTGAATTTCGTTAAAATTTGATGGGTAATTTTAATTTTTTTAATTATTAGGAAAATATTTTTAATCCGTTTAGTTATTTGAAAGAGTTATTTAATTAATTATATTATCATTAATTGATATTTAAACTGAAATATTATAATTATTTAAAAGTTGAGATTGAGATTTGAGATGTAATACTTATAAAAAAATTGACATAAATTTATAAACTAGCTTGATGATGAAAAATATTTTTTGAAATAAAATTTTGTATTTTAAGTAGTATTTGAATTTTTTTTCAATGTTATGAGATAGTTATAATATTTGAAAATATATTAATCTAGATTTAAAGTAGTGTTCAAAATTTTCTGTTGTAAATGATAGTATTTGAAACTCACCAAGAGAATCATTTATACAAGAAAAAAAAATTGGGGTGAAAATTTATAAAGAGAGGAAGATTAAAGCAAAATTGGAGAGACATGTATTATTATTTCAAAATTTTCATATAATTTGAGAAAATCAATCTTAAAATTAGGAAACTCAACTCTTTTGTAGAAGAGAGAGACAATTCTTATAAGAAGGGATAAAAAAAAAAACAGCCCTCGCAAAAAAAAAAAAAAAAACCAATACAAAAATACTATCACATAAATTCATGCATCCTCTACCTTTACAATATAACCAATACAATTTTAAAGTATTACTCAGTTGATGTTTATATATACACACACACACACACATATATATATATATATATATATATATATGTTATTGCCTTTAACCAAGTCAATTTGACTCTATGCTTTCAAAAACCTTCAGCTCTACGGGTGTGTGTGCTTTTTTTTAAGTATTTGTTGTATTTATTTATTTATTTTTCATAGTTATATTATAAAAAGTTTATAATATTTTCATTTTTGTTTGCTAGGTCGCCTGCTCATAGGTGACTAAAAGAAGAAACTCTTTCACGAGAGGAAACTAAGAACAAAATTTTCCGGGATACCAAATAAGAATTTTCAAAACGAAATTAAGTAAAAAAAAAAAAATGGGAAACCCAGATAGATGTTTACAATGCTCGATTTTTTTTTATTTATTTAAAAAAGTCTTTCTCCATTTAACAATCTCAGAAATTCCCTTTTTCAAATTTCAAGTGATGTTGTCGGATAACAATTTTTTATTGCTAGAGAAATCGTGACATTATATGACCATGTTTCTTCTCAGCCTTGCAAGAGTTTGCAGGCAATTTATTTATTTATATATGTTTTTTTTTCGTTTCCTTTGGAATGAGTTTCCAGGCAATTGTTGAAAAGAATTCCAAAACAAAAGAAAAAACAATTGGTATGGTTGAGTTTGTGCAATGAGGCTAAGACAACTGTGCTTATTCTTGGTTTATTCATCCATTTTCTATGAGAGTTTGGTTCTTTGTTGTCGTCGAAATCACTTGTTTATTTCAAAGAACAACAACGATAGTTTAATTACTTGTCAAAAGATATCGACCTTTATTTCGGTTAATAATTTCGTTTTACCCTTTAATAAATTGATAAACATAAACTTATTCTTATTTTTGTTTTTATGACATGTCATTAACACGCCTTCTTTTTTTTTTTTTTGGCACCTTATCAATGCATTTCATTTCATTAATTGTTGACTACTTCTAATAAATAATAACTAGTTTGCCTTATAAGAACTATTTTAATTAAGGGTGAGTAATCAGTTCAGTTAACTGAAAATTGAATTGAATTGAATCGTATTTTTTTAATTTAGTTTGATTTGATTTAATATTTAATTTAACATTCAATTTAATTTATTTAAAATTGATTGATTTGATTCAAAATGAAAAAATGACACTAATTTTTTTTAAAAAAAATCAAAAACTAAATTAAACCACTTCAATTTTATATACTTTTGAACCAATCGATTTTGATTTGGTTCTAGCCCAAATCAAAACCGAACATTGCCCAATCCAAATTTTGACCAACAGAATAACACTTAATTTTTTAGTGTTGAATTCACAGTTTTTGTTATATTTTTAATTTCATGAAGAAAGAGAAAAAAAAATAAAATAATTTTGAGTGGTCCAATTTTTTTTAATATTTTTAATTTTATGTAGAGAGAGAGAGAGAAAAATGAAAAGATAAAATAATTTTGAGTGGCCCAATTTCATATTTTTTTTATAAAAGTTTTAAATTCATAAAAAGAGAAAGAGAAATAAAAAAATAAAAAAATATTGAGTGGCACAATTTTATTTATTTTTTATATTTTTAATTTCATGAAGAAAAAAAAAGAATGGAAGAAGGAAAGAAAAAAAATATAAAAATAAAATTGTTATTTTATTGGTTAAAATGGTCAATATAAAGACAAACAATCATTTATACTAGTTATAACTGGTCAATGGTTTAATTTTAACGGTCCAGTTAACAAAATGAAAATATATTGATGATGTACCATAAAAAAAAAAAGGAAATGTGCCAAAAGAGTAAAACAAATTAATCCTTTTATTTATTAATTTATTCCTTTTCATTATCCCCTATTTTGTCAACCAACAATATAGAGGAAGCCCTCTTTGATATGATCTTACATAGAACTTTTGCAATTTTATTCTTATGAATTTATTTACTGATTTTAAACATTGATTTATGTGTGAAAATTTGATGTAGAAAACATAGAAACCAATGTAACAACATCAAATTGATTATTATTACATTCATAAATCAATATAGCTGATATATATAGAAAACATATTGATAACAAATATAACAACATCAATCAACAGTAAGCAATGTGACAAGTCAATGATGTTTGACACGAAAGTGGGTTTTACAGGCCCATATAATTATAATTACCAGAATGTCATTATTATATTAATTTATTTACCAAAATTAATTGCCATATGTTGTGTGAGTAGTAAGATTGGTCGAATATGGTTGATAATGGTTAAAAAAAGCTTGTATATAAAGCTGAAGTAGAACTCGCAAATCAACTTCTTTAGAGTGATATAATATGTGAAAATATTGATTAAAAATTATTGAAATATAATTTGAGGATTAATCTAAATGTGTAGGATGTACACGGATCGAAGACGAATGTGAAAAGAGGTAAAAAGTGAAGAAGGCGCACCATGCGACCAGCGCCGCAGCGATCAGGAGTAGGCACCGCGGTGCCCAGAACAGAACCTCTGTCACGCCCCAGACCCAAAAGATCTGGCACACGACATCACTTACATTCATTTTAATTTCTTTCAGAATTATAGCAATTGAATTATGACTGGGACAATTAGTAAACCGGAGATACGCAGAGTTTTCTCAGAGATTAACACTCTACTACGTCACCAGTAGCAACTTTGTTACCGGAAGCCCAAAATATATTTATTGCAAATTCTTACTTAAAATCAATCCATTACTACACTTGGTGAAACTTAAACTAAATTCAACCACACACAATAAAATAATACATAAGTATTTATTCAATAGGAACAAATCAAATATCTTATCCCACGTGTCTCCAAATGAAACACTTAACAACCTAACAACTTAGGGAACCCAAGGAATAGCAGAAGCCTTGCCAAATCCGCTAAGCACACATGTACCTTATTTACCTGAAATCACTATAAACTATAATGAGTATAAAACTCAGCAAGCATACTAGTTTTTCATATATCAAATACAAATACATATATGTACACAATGCATATGTATGATATGCTGTGATCAATTAAAATCATAATCTTATCAAATCACATATCATGTAAGCGCTTACACATTCTTTCAAAACACATAATAGGAATACCATCACTCAACTACTACTTAGTAGGACTTACATATCACATATCACATAATGAGCCAAATGTCACTCGTAGGTGACATACCGTATGAGAGGAATAGTACAAGTGAGGTCTTGAAATTACACACATATAATGCTTATGCCCGAAGGTAAAAGCCAAACCCTCACCGTGATCATCGGTGAGTCCTCTCACATGCACCAATACGCCACCACACGAATGTGATGACTCACACTTCCTTTAGGTACCAATAGGATCCTCCATACATACGGAACACATAACATAACTCATACGTCATAATATCATTCACTACCTTGATATCATTCAAAAAAAAAATGTAGCATTTCTACGCAACTAAGTTGTCATTCAAATCAGAATATTGAAAGCATTATCTTAAACGATCAAAAATCAACTTCAATAAAAAGACCTTTAGTTCAACTGATTCTTAAACTATAGATCTTAACATTATATCTCTTACTTTAACTCTTAAAAAAAATAGTCCACCTTATTGGACATCATTTTCTCATTGAGATTGACATGTCTGCTTTTTTTTTTTTCTTTCTAATATGCTCAGTTTCAAACAGAAGAGATTCTACTAGCACAATTACTGCGATGGCAAATATGGTTTTTCAACTATTCCTTTAACGTCATCCACGTAAAAGAAAAGGACAAAACGATTATTGATTTTCTTTCACAAAACTCTATAAATAGCCTAAACCTCATAATCACTTTTCTAGCAATAAAGAAAACCAACCCTCTTACCATCTTCATAATGAATCCCATTATCATAACTTCTCCTGTTCCTTTTACTCCACCACAATTTCCAGACCTAATCAGAACCAGAACACTCCATTCCCGTGCTAAAGAATTCATCAGACACTACGCCATCTTGGCAGTTCAAGAACACGGCCTCACAGTTCTTGGTGGCCCTTCGTTCAACTTGGAATACCATTTCTTTCACCTGCACTATTTTTTCCCATTTTCTCAATGGTCCAAATCTGTCCTTTACTTGTTATGGTACCTATTGGATCTGTATACAATCGCCATGGAATTCCCATTACTTAGAACCGTCCAAAAAATAGAAAAATGTGATGAAGATCATCCAGCCCTGATTTTTCTCCAATGGTTTTACCCAAAGACATGGTGGATAACTAAATTTCAACACATGATTACAAACAACACAAATGCTGCAGTCCCTAGACAACATCTTTGGTCTGTTTTACTTCTCCAACGAAAGGGAATGATTGTTTCAGATCATGAAATCCATTATTACCCCACTGTCAAGGATTACCTCACCTTTACCCTTTCACTAAAGGGATCAATTAAGCTCTGGCCTGAAGAAGTAATCCAGCAAAAGAGAGAACTTGAAAGAATTCTTGCTCAAGAAAACCAGATAATTCCTCCATCCGTTTGGATCTCCCCAGAAGATGCTACACCTTGGGAACAGGTTGAAGATGACTTTGTAGAAGAACTGAATTTTGCCAATATACTTAAATTCCAACAAAGACAAAAACATCATCTTTCACATCATAGAAACACAAATTACTCTACCCACCATCACCATATCCCAAACATGACTTATTATGCCAGATACAGACAAGAAATCGATAACCTTCACCAATGGCCTCAGCCACATGTCCCGATAGAACCTACTCAATCTCAGCCAGTTGTCCCGACAGAACCTTACCAACACCAACCCAATCTTGACTTATCCCTCTTTCAAGACTCCCAACCTTATCCAACCGACACCCAAATCCAAGAGGAAGCCAGCACATCCCTCATCCAGACCAGCTCACCTGGAGAAGATCAAGATATGGTAGACCCACATTCCACTCAGCCAGAGCCCTCATTCAATGCATGGGAACAACAACTCCATAAGTTCCTCTCTCACGGATATGACACAGATGAAAGTGACCAAGGAGACTCATTTTGACCTACATTGCTGTTTCTATTTTCACAGAAACTAAATCTGCGTTGCTCTATCACATCAAAGAGAGACTGACTACTGCTTTATCTTTATGTCAAGTGTGCTTTATCTTTCTTGATATCTTCTTTTAATCTATCCAAAAATCAATGTTAAGATCACAAAAATCTTTGTAATTAATAAAGTTAATTTGGCCTCATGTCCAAAGTCCAATTGTTAGCTCAAAAAGTCTTCAAGTCATTGATGTATTGTCGGCCATTAGTGCCAAAATGGCTAAGTCCCTAAATTCATAAAATAGGCCTTTATTGACTTTTCTTAATTATCTTACCTAACTCATCACGCTTCCGACACAATTTTTATCACACTTACATATCAACATATATTTATTCAAGATTTTGCGGCCTATTGTCCCTTATAAAATGATAAAGTAAAACTGATTCTTTTTTTTTTTTTGCCTCACAAGAATCGAGAAAAATATATACTTGAACATACTTACACATATGCTCCATAGCTATTATCAATTTGTTTCTCTATAAATACATTATTTTTGCATCCTTATACAAACTCAAAAACATTCAAAGATTAGGGTGAGCGTAATAATGGAGGAAACCTCAGCTCGTCGATTCACAAAAATTTGTGTCTTTTGTGGATCCAACCCTGGGAATACTGAAGAGTTTACAAAAGTTGCAGAAAATCTTGGTAAGGTATTAGCTGAGCGAAATATACATTTAGTATATGGAGGAGGTAACCGAGGGTTAATGGGGTCTGTGGCAAAAGCTGCATACAATAAAGGTAGTCGAGTTTTGGGTATCATTCCAAAACCTCTAGCTATTGAGAATATTGTAGGAAAAACAGTTGGGGATGAGTTACAAGTCTCATCTATGCACGAGCGAATGGCTCAAATGCTTAGGCATGCGGATGCTTTCATAGCTCTACCAGGAGGTTTCGGGACCTTGGAGGAAATTTTTCAAATTGTCTCATGGGCACAATTACAAATCCACCAAAAACCCATTGGTTTGTTAAATGTTAATGGTTTTTACGACGGGTTGATATCTTTTCTTGACTATGCAGCGGGAACACAATTCATCCCACTTCTAGCACGACGGATTCTTATTTCAGCTCCAACTGTTGATCAACTAATTGATCAATTACAGTCTTTTATTCCTCTGTCTAATCCAACATTGCATCAGTTAGATTGGTCTACTCATAACAGTCAGAAGAAGCGCAAAATAGAATTAAATCTCACTCTGTAGCCTCTATTGTATTTTTGTTGCTGCTATTGTTGTTATGTTGTTGTTTTTCTTTTCAATAAAAGTTGTTTCAATTGATGTCTTCAATACTCTACTTCTCTATATTTTTTCATTGAGAAAATTATCTCAATTTGCTCTATCACATGCAAATTATCATTATAAGATATTCAACATCACTCTTACTAAGCATATTAGTCATAACTTAAAAAAAATCTAAATAGTAACATTAAGATCCACAAAGTACCATTATCCACAACATAAACATTCTTAGCAGCTCTTGGATACTGTGTCATCTTCACAAAATCATACAAAATTTAATGAATATGTCAAACTTTTACATAACAAAGTTACAAATACAATCCTAAGGATTTGGCATCTGCTCGGTTCCCTTGACTCGACACTTAAAAGTCTACAGAATCATATCTTAGCTCTGATACCAATAAAAGCTGTCACGCCCCAGACCCAAAAGATCTGGCACACGACATCACTTACATTCATTCAATAATACTTAAACATTCATTTTAATTTCTTTCAGAATTATAGCAATTGAATTATGACTGGGACAATTAGTAAACCGGAGATACGCAGAGTTTTCTCAGAGATTAACACTCTACTACGTCACCAGTAGCAACTTTGTTACCGGAAGCCCAAAATATATTCATTGCAAATTCTTACTTAAAATCAATCCATTACTACACTTGGTGAAACTTAAACTAAATCCAACCACACACAATAAAATAATACATAAGTATTTATTCAATAGGGATAAATCAAATATCTTATCCCACGTGTCTCCAAATGAAACACTTAACAACCTAACAACTTAGGGAACCCAAGGAATAGCAGAAGCCTTGCCAAATCCGCTAAGCACACATGTACCTTATTTACCTGAAATCACTATAAACTATAATGAGTATAAAACTCAGCAAGCATACTAGTTTTTCATATATCAAATACAAATACATATATGTACACAATGCATATGTATGATATGCTGTGATCAATTAAAATCATAATCTTATCAAATCACATATCATGTAAGCGCTTACACATTCTTCCAAAACACATAATAGGAATACCATCACTCAACTACTACTTAGTAGGACTTACATATCACATATCACATAATGAGCCAAATGTCACTCGTATGTGACATACCGTATGAGAGGAATAGTACAAGTGAGGTCTTGAAATTACACACATATAATGCTTATGCCCGAAGGTAAAAGCCAAACCCTCACCGTGATCATCGGTGAGTCCTCTCACATGCACCAATACGCCACCACACGAATGTGATGACTCACACTTCCTTTAGGTACCAATAGGATCCTCCCTACATACGGAACACATAACATATACCAATCCCGAAGGAAAGGCCACACATAAAGGCTCCACAAATCACATAAAATGCCTACTATGTTAACAGTGAGTTCAAGTACCCTCAAAACACAAAATATTTCTCATGGACATATTACACTTCAAAAGCTTTCTTTGTTAAACATATCTTATTTTGAAAGCTCACTTTCAAAAAACACATGTATGTCCATGCTCAATGTCAATGCTCACATTCATAAACATATATTTACATTTCATATCAAAACATACTTTGACATAACATAAACATATTCTTAACCATATTTACAAAATCATTCATAACACTTACTATGTTTATTGTGATTCCAGTAAAAAGTCTAGTATACTTACCTCTTAACACTTTCAGCTACAAGACTTAAATCTCCTTAACCTATCAATGGAGATTAATCCTTTCATAAGCCTCACAATTCACACAAAATACTTTAAATAGCTTACAAAATTATACACAATGCATTTATCACATCAAATTGGTCTAAATACCTGGTTTCTCAAAACCTGTCATTTTGACCACTTACACTTAACAAAATTTTCTAATACATCAAATGATGTCCAATTACTCCGAAATCAGAATATATCATTCTTGACTCATATATACCTCTTATATATGAATATTATATGAAAATTCCTACACAATCCATTCCATACACACCATCAAATCCAAACTACAAACCTGACAGGATCAAGATACTTACTGAACAGTATTCAATCTCCAAATTTTATAAAATCATATACTAACTCAAAAATTATAAAACTACCACATAATTACTCTTAACACATATCTCAGTCCATGATAAATATTTCTCTTCCAAATCACTGCCAAAAATATTTTAAAACTATTTTATTCCATAGCTTTAAAAATCTGTTAATCAAATACTGTAATGAGCGGATATACTTTAGAAAATCATAACATTTCAACCATATTGATCTAAATTCTCAATTCCGAGTATATCATATTAGACATATAAAATTATCATATTCCACAAATTCGTAATTTTTGAAGATCATTCAGTAGGACAAACATTGTTCGTCACTGTATCATACTGTTTACATAGGAAATTTCCAGAATTTCAGGGTCAGTTTGGTAAATTCACAAAACATTCAATTTCTGGAATTTCGAATCGATTCAAAGTCTCAGATGATCCTAAACATGTCTAATTTCATATACTCAAAATTCAAAACCAGAATCGAATCACAACGATTTATAAAATTCTTGGATCAAGAGACTATCAAGCAGAAATTCTACAATCCATCATAATTTATCAAACTATCTTATATCTCATCATCAATTTTCAAAATATCATACGAAATACACATCAAATCCTCAATTATACATATTTCCAGAAATCAAAACTTAAAGAAATTAACATAATTAACATCAATAAATTGAGAAATAATTGTGATATACCTCTTAAAATTCAAAATTCCAATTTCTTCTTCTTTTTCTTCTCCTTCTTCTCTTTCTCTCCCCTCTTTTTCTCTCTTCTCTCTCTCTAAAAGAGGTAGCTCGACCAAAATGAGAGAATTAGGGTTTTAAAAGTGTATTTTTATACTAAGTGGTTAATTTTTGGTATTTACGAATTTACCCCCAAAACTTTCAAAGTATTACAATTTGGTCCCTAAAATAAATCTAAAGTCTTGCAATTAAACCCAATGCTAATAGTATCACCTTAACCTATACAAACACTACTAATAACAATATATAAATCAAGTATCACCAACATACAAATAAAATACGTATATTTATACATATATAAATAATTATTCTTACCAGTCGTGGATACTGGTTACTACAATTCAGCACCACGACGCGAGGAATCTAGCGCCGCAACGCTTAGCAGAAGTGCCCTAGCGCTGGAACGACGAGATCCCAGCGCCGCAGGGTTGGATGTGGGAACAATATTCCGAAATTAGGAAACTTCCTAATTTCATCTCTCACTTGTTTCAGGACTCCCTAATACGACTCCTACACGTATAAGGAAAACCTAAGACGTCCTAAGGCCTATATAAAGGCTATCAATTGGCTTGTAAACACATATCGGTGATCAATAATAATCTTAGTGATAATTCTTAGTGGTTCTTTGTGAGAGAAAATCCCTAGAAGGCAAGAGAGAGTTTTCTTTGTGATCTTTCTTGTAATAGGCATATTTTGTGGATGCCTTGTGATTCATAATAGAGAAGAGTGTGATCTTGATCCGCCGTGGATGTAGACAAGTTGCCGAACCACGTAATTCTTTGTGTGTTCTTATTCTACCCCTTTCTCTCTTTTATTTCTTAATAACTTATTCTGCATTATTATATTACTTAGGTGAATTGTTTAGCTTGTTTGTGTGCTTCCACTTCAACAAATTGGTATCAGAACTTTGGTTCTAAGCAGACATGGCCACACCCAAGTATAAGGTAGAGAAATTCAATGGTATGAATGACTTTAATCTGTAGAAGATGAAGGTTAAGGCGTTGTTGGTGAGCCAAAGACTTGGTTCAGCATTAGAGGAGACTGCAGCTCCATCTAGTGATGAAGAGAAGACGCTAGAGTCATCTAGAGTAGAAGCGGAAAGGAAGGACATTCAAGAAAGAACTCATAGCATAATCGTTCTGTCATTAAGCGATGAAGTACTAAGGGAAGTAGCAGGTGAGACAACGGCAATAGATCTTTGAAAGAAGCTTGACTTTCTTTATATGAGAAAATCGTTGGCCAACAGACTACATATAAAGAAGAAACTGTATCAGCTGTCCATGTCAAAGGGGACGCCGATGAAAGATCATATAGACGCCTTCAATAAGATCATCCTTGATCTTGAGTCTATCAACATCAAGATAGAAGATGAAGATAGAGCAATTATCCTGCTGAGTTCACTCTCCAAGAGCTATGAGAGTTTTGTTGATACGCTACTCTACGACAGAGAGAGTTTAACGATGAGTGATGTGAAATTATCATTAAACTCAAAGTTATTAGAAAAGCAGGCTGAGGGCAATGCAGAAAGTTTATCTGTAAGAGGAAGGCCCTCATATAGAGATGGGAAGAAAAAAGGTTCAAGGTCAAGTTTAGGACTCCTAGAAAGTGCTATTGCTACAAGAAAAATGGGCACTTCATAAAGGACTGTCCTGAGAAGAAAGCACAGGATAAGAAGAAAGCGGATGCTGCGCTTGCCTATGATGATAGCTATGACAGCGCAGAGATACTCGTCGCTACTGATTGTATAAACTCTGAACAATGGGTTTTAGATTCTAGTTGTACTTTTCACATGTGCCCGCACAAGTCTTGGTTTATAAATTTTTAGCCTATTAGTGGTGGTAAGGTCTTAATGGGTAATGACGTTGCATGTCAGATGATGGGAATTGGTAGTGTTAAGCTTAGGCTGCATGATGGGCGAGTGAGAGAGTTGACAGATGTTAGGTATGTTTCTGATTTGAAGAGAAACTTGATCTCACTAGGGACTTTAGACTAGAATGGGTGTTCCATAAGGATTGACGGAGGGATTTTAAGAGTTTTGAGAGGTTCCATGGTGGTGATGAGAGGAGAGAAGCACAAAGGTGTTTATGTGCTTAAAGGTGAAGTCGTGAGTGGTTCTGTACTATTCTCTATAGATGATGAAAGTATGTAAACTAAGTTGTGGCATCTTAGACTGGCACACCTAGGCGAGAGAAACCTAAAGGAGTTATATAGCCAAAAGGTCTTTGGAGATGATAAGTTCCAGCCCTTCGAGTTTTGTGAGCATTGTGTGCTAGGGAAAGCATATAGAGTGAGGTTCAGTACCAGCGAGCATAAGACTAAGGGGACTCTTGACTACATACACTCGGATCTTTGGGGACTAGCTCAGACAGCTACTTGTGGTGGTGCTAGATATTTTCTCAGCGTGATTGATGACTATTCGAGGAAGCTGTGGGTCTATATGTTGAAGAGCAAGGATCAAGTATTTGATGTGTTCAAGACTTGGAAGGCTCTTGTTGAAAATCAGACTAGCAAAAGGGTAAAGAGGCTTAGGACTGACAACGGCCTCGAGTTTTGCAACAGAGAGTTTGATGGGTTTTGTGCTAAGTATAGGATTGCAAGGCATAGAACAGTAAAATCAACACCGCAGCAGAATGGGGTAGCTGAGAGGATGAACATGACCCTATTTGAAAGGGTTAGATGCATGCTTACCAATGCGAAGATGTCCAAGACATTCTGGGGAGAAGCTGTAGTGACTGCTGCTTATTTAATAAACAGAAGTCCCTCCTCAGCAATTGACTTCAAGACGCCAGAAGAGAAATGGTCTAGCAATCCTCCGAAGTATGACCATCTTAGAATATTTGGTTACTCTGCCTTTGTACATGTTAAGGAGGGGAAGTTGGAACCTAGAGCTATCAAAGGGGTATTCATAGGATATCTCGAAGGAGTAAAAGGATACAAGGTGTGGTGTAAAGACTTAACACCACCAAGGAGTATCATAAGCCATGATGTGACGTTCGATGAGATGACGATGCTGAAAACCTCCCAAGTAGATGAGAAAGAAGAACTTGTGACCAAGGAAAACCCAACACCCGAGTCAATAAAAGTTGAAGTAGCACCTGAAAATGGATTTGATATGCCCCCTGATCAACACTTCAACTAGGAAATCCTTGAACATGAACCAAGAACATAGGCGAGTTCCTCTAAGTCCACCCAAAAGAAGACTAGAACTCTTGAGTTAAAACTTGAAGAGTACCAGCTTGCTAGAGACAGGCTAAAGAGAACAATTAACCCACCAGTCAGGTATGCACAAGCAGACTTAGTTGCTCATGCATTTAATTCTGCTTACACTCTTAAGTATGATGAGCCTAGGACATATGGTAAGGCTATGAAGAGTAAAAACAAGAAAGAATGACAGCAGGCCATGGAAGAAGAAATTTGTTCTCTTAGGAAGAACAATACCTGGAAATTGGTGGAGAGACCTCAAAAAAAGCTAGTCGGGTGCAAGTGGGTGTATAAGGTAAAGGAGGGGATACCGGGGATTGAGCCTACGAGATTTAAGGCTAGGTTAGTAGCACAAGGTTTTACTCATAGAGAGGTAGTCGATTTTCATGAGATATTCTCTCCAGTTGTCAAGCACACATCTATTAGGATTTTGTTAGCTATGTGTGCAAACTTTGATTTACATCTAGAGCAGATGGATGTAAAGACAACTTTTCTACATGGAGAGCTTGAAGAAATAATATATATGGCACAGCCGCAAGGGTTTGAGGAGCCCGGTAAAGAAGATCATGCTTGTTTGCTAAAGAAGTCATTATACGGGTTAAAGCAATCACCTAGACAGTGGTATAAGAGATTTGATGAGTTTATAATGGCTTGTAGCTTTAGTAGGAGCAAGTATGATAGATGCGTGTACTTCAAGAACATGAGTTGTGGGATGATGTATTTGCTTCTATACATCGATGATATATTGATCGTATGCAAGAATATGGAAGAAATACAGAAGCTCAAGAAGCAGTTAAGTGGCGAGTTTGAAATGAAGGATTTGGGAGCAGCGAAGAGAATTTTGGGTATAGACATTGTGAGGGAAAGAAGAGATGTTATCTTCTTATCCCAACAACGATATATATGTTGTGTGATATGGTGTGTGATGTGTATAATTTCAAAAATTAAATACGCAACGGAAGTATTCATACATATTAAACAATATGTAACATATTCAATCATGTATGATCATTCAAGTACATATATATATATCTCATATATATATATTTCATGCATGATATAAAATGAATAACAAATAAATAACCTACCCGGATATGAAGGTAGCTTTACAAATCTTTAAGAACTCCAAGCTTCAATTTTATTGAGCTCACCTTGAAGTGTTCCCTTGCACAATTCTAGTTCACAACTAAATCCGGTGGGATTGTGAAGCTAGAATAGCAGCCTTGAATTTCCAGCAAATGATTGTTTTAACACTTAAAACAATTTGTCCTTATGATTACTACCAAGAGATGAGAAGAATTTGGTGTTTTCTATAGTTCTTTACAACTCTATATGTTGTAGCTTGGTAAGCCTTTGCATTTTCTCTCAACACTTTGAGAAAAACACTTAGGAAAAGCTCTCAATTCTCTCTCTTTTCTCCTAGAACGAATTTCACTCTATCTTGCACACATTGAACTCTTTCAATTCTTTCTTAAGTGCAAAGAATGATTTCTCTTAGTGCTCCACCACCACTTAACCATGTTTGCCATTACAAACATTAATCTATCATATTTTTCACTCACCAATTTGATTCAACCAATTGAATCAATTTCTAGAGAGTAAATAGCATTTAATCAATGTTAAGTGGTTTTACCACTTCCTTAGTGCATTATTTAAGAATTACAAAGTGGTAAACTTTCCTTATTATTAATAACAAGTGCATTCTCCATTAGTAAATGGTGTTTGCCACTTATTCCAATTAATAATAATAATTTGATTAATATATAAAATATTAATAATTCAAAACTATTTTGATTATTTACATTTACCATATATGTATTTACCAAGCAAGGTAAATAGGTAAATACATGGTAAATAATTTATGGAGCAAGATTATGTCACTTGTCAATTTCTTATTGGTTAACAACTCTTGTAAACCAATAATGTGTTTTACCTTCAATTATTGACAAGTGAATAATAAAAGGAACTTAGAAATATTTTTCATTTTGCTGAAAATTGTTGGATTAATTATTCAATCCAATTCGTCGCCCCAGTGCACAACGAGTACACTTCATATTGTGAGACTCTCTAGGTCTATGCCCGATTTGTCATATGAAACTATTTCACACGTCCGTGAACAATGTCCCACACACATGTTACAAATATTACAAAACGGCGCATTAGACCATACAAGTTGAGGTTATAACATATTCGTATAATCCTTTCATCATAAATATCCTAGAAGAGCGGAGATATAGATCAACACCGTCAAGTCTCCATGTGCTCAACCATAAACTTATCTCTAGATTTGTATTTCAATAAATAATATCCATAAACACTTTCACGATATTATTTTCCTAAGAAATTCTTGGATGTCTGCTTATGACCATAAGACTTTCTGAAATACAATCTTAGAGTTACATGATATTTTACTCACCCAATTGAGTTGATGGATCCCATATCTGTACACACCGGACTCTATGAGCAACGGACCATACCCAGCGACACCCAGCGGTCAGACCATGAAAGGTATCTGACATGTGTGGAACCAAAGTATGATGGATCACTCACAAGTCCACCGTGGCACTCAGGTCTAAGGACCACGAATACTACTCAACTCGAAAGATCCTCCATTGACGGCTTTATGGGATGTCTATTGGAGATCTTTGTGAGTCTGTTCAATATTCAGTCCTTACTGAATACTTGTATCTCTATACGAGTTTCCACTAAACTCATGGTCTGCTAAGACTAACCATCTGGACTATCTAGATATAGACATACACTGATCTATATATATATTAAGATCTTCACTAGCAGACCCGCATTAGTGAAGGTAGATCAGGAACATTAAATTTAAGAACATATTTGCATAACAATATTTCTTAGCACCATTTGCAACTCATTGCAACTATGTCATTATTAATATATTCTTAGGTCTTTGTCCCATTTCAGACAAGGCTCTAACTCTTTAGATTTTACTAACTCTTAGTTCTGATCTAAACTCCTTTAGATCAGATCTGAACTCGTTCAGATCATACAATGTCTAAAACGTTACAAGCATCTTACCATATTTATAAATCAAATAATTAGTGATATATTGAAATCATAAATGTATAAACATAAAGCAAATATTTATACATAAAAGGGATGGCACGTAAGCACAAATCCCAACAATATAGTCAGCATTCTGGAGAAGTTTGGTATGTCAAACGTGAAGGCTGTCTCTACTCCTTTAGCCATGCATTTCAGACTGTCAGCAGCACAGTCGCCGACATCCGAGGATGAGAAACTGCAGATGAGCAAAGTACCGTATGCAAGCGCTATAGGGAGCATCATGTATGCAATGGTTTGCACAAGACCAGACATAGCACAGGCTGTGAGTATGGTGAGTAGATACATGGCGAATCCGGGTAAAGATCACTAGCTTGCAGTAAAGTGGATTCTGAGATATCTCAAGGGAACGTCGAATCACGGGTTGGTGTATAAGAGGGACGAGGATAGCAATGAAATGGTAAGAGGGTACGTAGAATCAGATTATGCAGGTGATCTTGACAAGAGAAGATTGTTGACGGGCTACGTATTCACAGTGTTTGGGTGTAATATATGTTGGAGATCAGTTCTACAACATGTGGTTGCACTTTCTACCACAGAGGCAGAGTACATAGCTGTTGGTGAAGCTATAAAGGAGGTCATGTGGTTAAAAGGCATATGCGCGGAGATATTGGCTTGTAAAGATGTAAACACCGGTGTATACTGTGACAGCCAGAGTGCCATACACCTAAGCAAGCATCAAGTGTTCCACGAAAGGTCGAAATACATTGATGTTAGGCTCCATTACATTCGTGAGATTGTCCAAAGTGGTGAAGTTAGTCTGACAAAGATAGCGTCATCTAAAAACCCTGATGATATGTTGACTAAGCCACTACCCTCTGTTAAGTTCGTCCTATGCAAGGACTTAACCGGAGTCACTACTTCGTGAGGGTGACCGAAGATGCGAAAATGAGAGATCGATTTACTTTGTGAATGATTTTGAATCAAGAAGGGGATTTGTGAGAATATTGATTAAAAATCATTGGAATATGATTTAGGGATCAAGCCAAGTGTGTAGGGTGCACACGGATCGAAGACGGATGCGAAAAGAGGCAAAAAGTAAAGAATGCGCACCATGCGACCAGCGCCGCAGCGACTAGGAGTGGGCGCCGCAGCGCCCATAATAGAACCTCAGCGCCCATAATAGAACCTCAGCGCCGCGGCATGAGGAATCCAGCGCCGCAGCACTCAGCAGAAGCGCGCCAGCGCTGGAGGGACGAGATCCCAGTGCCGCAACGCTGGATGCGAGAACAGTATCCCGAAATTAGGAAACTTCCTAATTTCGTCTCCCACTTGTTTCAGGACTCCTTAATACGACTCTCACACGTATAGGGAAAACCTAGGACGTCCCAAGGCCTATATAAAGGCTATCAATTGGCTTGTAAACACATCTTGGTGATCAACAATAATCTTAGTGATAATTGTTAGTGGTTCTTTGTGAGAGAAAATCCCTAGAGGGCAAGAGAGAGTTTTCTTTGTGATCTTTCTTGTAATATGCATACTTTGTGGTTGCCTTGTGATTTATAATAAGATAAGAGTGTGATCTTGATCCGCCGTGGACGTAGGCAAGTTGCCGAACCACGTAATTCTTTATGTGTTCTTCTTCTACCCCTTTCTCTCTTTTATTTCTTAATAACTTATTCTGCATTTTTATATTACTTGGGTGAATTCTTTAGCTTGTTTGTGTGCTTCCGCTTCAACATCTATAGATATATTAGGGCAACCTGAGATCCTATTAAAGAGCAATTCTCAAAATACTAAGGTGAATATGGTGTATTAATCAAGTTTAACTAAGAACTGAGCTTGTAGTTGTGAAAACGTAGGAGAAGTTGGGATATCAGAATTATAGGGTAATTCTAACTCACTATATTTCTACTACAACCAAGGGCAAAGTTGTGACTATCTTAAGTATTGGAAGCGTACAAAAGAAGAGCTCAAAATACAAACATCTTAGGTGAATCAAGCAAAGGTAAACGAAGTAGAGAATCAAGCACTCAATGCTTACATATGTATTGAAATCAATGCATAACTGACATTGAGAAGCTATACATAATGTTGAGAAATTATTTTCAACCATAAAAAATATTTATAATCATGAGGTTGATATTACTATTTCGGTGTATCATATGTACTTATGTGATCTAAATAATAGGCATGCGTAAAAAATATGATGAACTGCAATGAATAAAATAGCACAAGTAAATTGCAATAAAGTATATCTTATACTGAAGCAAATGGTTATACAACAAATTTTAAGTAATTGAGTAAATTGTTCAAGATCCCAATAGATTTTATAATTATAAAGAAAAAGTTTTTCATCACCAACTATAACATAGTCTATTATGTGCATGCAATGCATTGTGTGATTGTTTAAAAGAACAACTCCCATGCACAATCTACCGAGACCTATGGCAATCATGTCAAAAGTATAGGCAAAAAAAAAACTAAGTGCAAATGTGTTGTATCATATAAAGTTGTTGGAATTGGTGATTTAAATTTATGTTTCAGCATGATTTTAAATTGAAGATTAAAGAAAATTTGAGATAAAATCAAATATATGTTAGATGAATGAATAAAGATAAAAAAAGCAGAAGCCGAATATGAGAAGAAATACGAAAGCACAATAGAAAACTTGACACATATGAACACTACGACGATAGAATCTCAACACCGCGACTGTTATTCCAGTATGCTCAACATTGCTGGGTTGGCCACTGAACGCCACAAAGTTGATCCGAAGATGATTAATAAAAAAAAAGATTATTAATCCACCATAGATGTAAGAGTTTGTTGTTGAACCACTTATATATTGTGTCTTCTGATATTTGTTTCTTTATTTTTATTATTGTATGTGATTTGTATATTCTTGATTACTTGTAGACAAAGACTTTTGCAAAATGCTTAGAGTGTTAAGGTGTTAAATACCAGCCTAGGAGGTATTAGGGCACGTATGACCTAATGGATAAGATTAATTCTAATATTAATTTCTAAGTTGAATTAGTGTTAAAGTTGATTTCTTATAACAAACTGGTATCAGAGTCATGTTAAGGTCAATTACAAAGTATAAACAACAAAGATTGCAGAGTAAAGGTTGTTCGACCATAGGAACTCATAAGTATGAAAAAGTTCAATAAGAAGAATAATTGTCTAAAAGATAAAAAGATGATGGCTTTATTGGTGAGTTTAGGGTTAGAGACAACCCTTAAAGAGATTAAAGCCACAACTAGTGATGAAAAAGCAAGTGTTATCTAGATCTAAGTTAGATTGAAGAGTCATTTAGATTTTTTTAAAACAAAGTCATTTAGATTGAACACAAAAGAATTGGAGAAAAGAGAAGTGCAACAGTATTAATTATAATAAGAAAGACTGAGAATAAAGATGGAAGAAGAAGAGCAATCAAGATCGAAAGGCAAATAGAAAAAAGTGCCAATGGCACTTGGTAAGGGATTCTTCAAAGAAAAAGACCAAGATAAATAAAAAAGAAGGTAATGTTACAGTAGTCTATAAGTTGGACTTGAAAGTTGTAAAAACATTGATTACTTTTGTAAGAACATATACTTGGTGAGTTAATACTTTTTTCTAAGGTGTAGTTTCTATATTAGTTTTAAAAAATTATTATTGACCAATTATAGATCTATTAAGGGTTGTAAAAGTCTGAATAGAGAGAAATATGACTTCTGTAGTCATGGGAGATTGATAGAATAAGATTGAAACTAATGGTAGAAAAGTAAGAGAGTTACTAGGTATAAGATTTGTTCCTGGTCACTGATAAGGCGTAATTGTATAAACTATTTTATCTTCCTAACTTGATATTTGTTCAATTTATCTCAATAATTGGGCTATTTATGCATATTAATATTGTTTTATAGGTTGAGGCATTATCGGAGCAAAAATACCGGAAAACGGACCCAAAATGGAGTATTAGAGATAAAAATACGAATGGAGGCACTGTTTGCTACAGTGGCACTGTGCTACAGTACCACTGTTTGCTACAGTGCAGCGCCGCGGCGCCAATTGCAGAAAGTGAGCGCCGCAGCGCTGAATTCTGGGCACTCCTAAGGGCATTTTTGTCCTCTTTTTGCAACCCTACCTATATAAACACCCATTGTTTAGCCAAAGAAAAAAGAGAGGGGAGTAGAGGCACGAAATTGAAAGGAGGAGAAGGCTTGAGCTCGAATTGAAGGAGAAGAAATGATGTCTCTAAGGTTTCATGTGCATCATTGAAGACAATTGAAGAATTGAAACCTTGGAGACATCCCAAATTCGGTTTTCCCTTTCCTTTTCTTTGTTTTTATCCTTTGTTGTCATTTCAATTATGAATATTAGTTTTAATGAGATGTATCTATGGATGGTTGGATAATTATAGTTATGGTTGGATTTTCATGTGATTAAACTTGATTCCAAGGATTGATGTAGTTTTATTAATATTATGTTTGGATGATTTAGTATAAATTCGTGCAATTCATTTATGTTTCTTTATGCTTAATGCTTCCAATTGATTGATAAATGAATTGGTTGTTGTGAATGTATGGATTTATGCTTGAAAGAGATTGATCCATTTATAGGATTTGGGAGAAACATAGCTTTAGGTTGCTATTGAGTTAAAAGGCCAATAACACCTAGGTAATCTTCATGATCTTCCTTAGGATTTGCATGAGGTGCACTCCAAGTGTTTGATTAAATGCGTGACAGGCGCAAACTCTTTGGGGTGTGCTATTATGCCTAGGGTTACATGTGGTGCTCTCCGTTTTAAAGTGTTTGATAAGCGTGACAAGCCAAACTCTTTAGGGTGTATCATTATGTCTAGAATTTCATTTGATGAAGTGACAGTGATAATGAAATTAATCCTTGGGGTAGTCATTTAAGGGTAGCTTAATGCGTGTATATATAACAGGTTAGATAGACATATCAACTTGACTATGTATGCATAGTATCTCATTCGAACTCGAAAGATGGAATGAGATTAGTCTTAAGCCCTTGATTAATGAATTGAACAAATTTGCTAAAGAAGAAGAACATAGGAAGAATAGAATGAAATCAATGTTTAGGATCCCATTTGTATAGAATTCGCCATATCGCAAGATTATCATTTTGTTGTAGATTGTAGGTTCTAGGCCTTAATGGAACTTTATTGAACTTTATGTGTTGAAGTTGTTATGTGATTAATAGTTATCTTGTGTTATTCGTTTATGCTTTTTATGCGCTTCATGCTTCTAATTGCATTGAAAAATGGATTGGATGAATTAAACATTTGGGTTATGTGCTTGACAAAGTTTAATCCATATGTCGATCTTAAAAAGCATAGCTTTGAGTTTGTTAAGTTGAGAGACTAATGAACTTAGGTAATCATCATGATCTTCCTTAGGATTTGTATGAGGTGCATTCCAAGTGTTTGATTAAATGCGTGACAGGCGCAAACTCTTTGGGGTGTGCTATTATGCCTAGGGTTACATGTGGTGCTCTCCGTTTTAAAGTGTTTGATAAGCGTGACAGGCCAAACTCTTTAGGGTGTGTCATTATGTCTAGAATTTCATTTGATGAAGTGACAATGATAATGAAATTAATCCTTGGGGTAGTCATTTATGGGTTGCGTAATGCATGTCTATGTAAACAAGTTAGATAGACATATCAACTTGAATATATATGCATAGTATCTCATTCGCACTCGAAAGATGGAATGAGATTAATCATACACCCTGGATTAATGAATGCATAAATTGGTTGTTGATTACTAATGACAAAGACCATAGGAACAATATAGAGAAATCAAGTCTCTAGAGCCCCATTGCCATAGATATCTCTTTTCCTTTATTTATCTAGCTAATTAGATTTTAGTTGCTTTTAATTCAATAACTCACCCTGCCATTTAGATTAGCCTAAATAAAGTTAGGTTGCCAACATCGTAGTACTTAGCATTAATTTAGGACACAATCCTCGTGGGAACGATACTCTACACATCACTTTATTACTTGTTGCGATACGTGCACTTGCGTTAGTTTGTGTTATAGAAATCACACAACAGTCACATGAAAACTTAATATCTCTATGAGTGCTAGATTAAGTGAGATATTCATTTGAGGCAAAAGAAAGAATATTGAAGGTGTTAAAAATAATCTATGTATACCTCAACATAGGTTGTTGAGAGGATGTAAACCAAAGATAACATTCAAAATTATCTCATTGGTGTGACATGAGCTGAAAGAAAATGTATGGTAAGAGGACTGTTGATAGGGATAAGATCTAACCATAAAGATGTTGTGATGATGTCTAAGTGACACTTAAAATCATATTACGAAGACTGTTTGAGAAGAGATGCATTAAGAATTTTTGAAAACCAAAGTCATGAGCATTAAAATAGTTAAGTTTGGGTATAAGGCTTAACTGAAGTCAATGCTAGAGTAATTGAACGTTGATTGAGAAAGGGATAATCCTAGATAGCTTCTCAAGAGAGATTTTGAATTAATGAAGGATTTATTAGAATTGGTGATTCAAAATTGTATTTAAGCATGATTTTGATTTGTAAACTAATGAGGAGTTAAGATGTGTTCAAATACATGTTGGATGGACGAGTAAAGGTAAAAAACGAAAGCTGTATACAAGAAGGAACGCAAAAGCATAAGAGAGGACCTGATAGGTATGAACGTCGTGGCGATGGGATCTCAATGCAGTGGTGATAATTCAGTATGCTCAACACTACAACATTTTCCACCAAACATCTTGATGTTGGCCCGAAGATGCATTACTTCCTCAGTAGTAGACATTGATTGCCGCAACATTGCATATTCAGAAAAACTCTATTTTTAGATAGAATTGTGACATAACACAATTTTTGACTCCTTAAATATGGGAACTCTTATTCTAACTAGGTTTAGAATTTCTAGAGACTTTGTAGACACTATATAAACCTTTACAACCTCCTTAGAATTGAAAAGGCATAAAAAAAGTATTAAAGATGTAAACATAAAAGATAATAGAGAGCTTAGTGTCATGCTCCAAGTGTTCTCAAGCATTTTCTCGAACACGTGGTGCTCTAAAGCCTCGTAGAGGCTATAGGAGCTGTTGGACCCTAAAGCTAAAAGGCATGACAATGTACCTCGAGACAAGTCTGTTGATCCAAGCCATAAGTTAGGGAGTATGGTGAAAACGCTCAGTGACGCTATGGGAAAGGCGACGAATCATCTTGAAGAGTTGGAGTAGCAAGTAGAGAAAACTCGAGGTAGGACTCGATACTCAAGAGGACGAGCTGCGCTCCCTTATTGACACATCCATCGAGAGTTATGCTGATTAGCAACATAACTGGGTTAAGATTTTTTAAGAGAAGGTATACACCACCATAGATAATCTTCAAGCTTAAGTGGAGGAGCTGCGTAGAGGGTTTGATGCTGTCATTGAGGACGTGATGTTGTACAAGCAAGCAATAACAAATGGTTTTATTGCTGCTTAAGGGGCGCCAAGAGTTGAAGCTCCTAAACCGAAGGATTTCAGCGGCAAGCAGAACGCCAATGAGCTTGACAACTACTTTTGGTAAATGGAAAGATACTTCGACGCTTTGAGTGTGCGAGATGAAGACATGGTAAATACCATGACCTTATATCTTTCCAATCATGCAATTCTATGATGGTGCAGGAAAAGCGAGGAGATACACAAGGGTACTTGCACAATCAACACCTGGGCAAAATTACAACAAGAGCTGAAGCGTTAATTCTATCCTGAGAATATAGCGCATGATGCTCGTAAGCAGTTAAAGGAATTGAAGCAACAAGTCTATCAATGAGTATGTAGAGGAGTACTCCCTATTAATGCTCTAAATCCTCAACATGAGTGAGAATGACTTATTGTTCAATTTCTTAGATGGGTTATAAACATAGGCGTCTAATAAGTTAAAGCGGCGTAGGGTGACGAAAATATCTGACGTTTTGACATTGGCAGAAATGCTTAAGGATTACTGCAATAATGACTCGAGAAAATTCAAGCATTCAAGACCCAATCACAGTAAAGGTGGGGGCACCAAGGAGTTTCATCCTTCGGAGGATGAGGAAGAGAAAAATAAGCAGCCCAAATGGGAAAAGCAAAAGCGCAATGGCCATAGAGGGAATGGACCAAAGACAAGCTGTTTCATTTACTATGGGGATCACTGGGTCAAGGATTGTCCGAAGAAGAAGGCTCTCAATGCAATGGTTACAATACATGAGGCTTGTGAGTAAGGCCAAATGGGATATTTACAGTTGCTCAACATGATGAAAGCCAAGCGAAGTACCAACCTGCCAACAGAAAAGGTGCTAATGTATGTTGAAGCCTATATCGATTATATAAAGACTCAAATGCTGATAGATACGGGCGCGACGCATAACTTTATTAAGCGTGTGAAGGCAAAGCGCTTAGAACTTTACGTGGAGAAAAAAGAGGGATTCCTCAAATTAGTAAATGTTGCGATCAAGCCACTGGATGAGGTGGTTCGAAGGGTCGATATCTACTTAGGTAAATGGCGCGGAGAGGTAAATTTCTCTATAGTACCTCTTGATGATTTTGATATGGTGTTAGGTATAAAGTTCTTGAGGTAGTATGACATAGTGCCACTTCCTTAACACGATTACGCGTGTATAATGAAAGGAAGGCCTTACATGATTTCGATGATAGATAAGCCTAAGGGTGGGCAATCTCAGTCGAAAGACAACACTAAAATCCTTTTTACCATTCAACTAATGAGAGTTACTAAGTGCGAAGAAGAAGCACATCCAGCTACAGTGAGAGAGATGGATGATAAGGCGACAAAGGGCGATGGGAAGCTACCAATAGGGGTTACGGAAGTACTTGGAAAGCACAAGGGGGTTGTGCCAACTGTCATACCTTAGGAGCAACCACATCAAGATGATATTGAGCATAGGAAAAATTAAAGCTGGGGTTTACACTTTCAATTACAACACAAATGCCTCAACTAGGATTAGATGAGTTGGAGGGGCAGTTCAAGGAGTTGTCGGTTGGGGTATCACTCAATAACTCGAGGTGTCACATGGTATGCACTTTTAGCACAATAAGTGGGGTAGAGACAAGTAGCAGCATGTGAAGCATCATGTGAGGGACTTAGTGATAAAGACGATACTTCCACCACAACGCAAGACAACACGCCCACTTCACAAGGGCCTTGATCGTAGAGACGAGGGGCCATTTTATGTTGCCAAGAGGGTTGGTGACTCTCGCATAAGGTGAGGATACCTTCGAGATAACAGCTGTATCTAGTGTTTCTCGAGAGCTATTTGAAGCTATACTGAAGAGGTATGGAAAACACGAAGCAGAAATAGAGATCTTCAGGGATTTGCACATAGGACGACATAGAGGCGAAACTCATCCGTGACAGACGGACGGTGCAGGAGAAAAATTCACCTCCAAGGCATGAGTACTTTGTCAAATGAAAATGGGTACCTGATATTGTTGCATGCTAGAAATACGAGAGGGCACAGCGGCAGATTGAAGAACGAGGTGCGTAGTTTTCAGTAAAGATGAGACAAAGGCGTTGCATGAATTTGCTAGGGGAGAATGTCACACCCCAAGTGTTCTGAAGCATTTTTTTTGAACACTTGGTGAATGAAAAAGTCTCCTAAAAGTTATATGGGTTACTAGTGTTAGGATTTGTGCTTAAGTGCCATCCCTGTTTATATGAATATTTATTATGTAATATTTATACAATGAATTTTTTATTAAATTGTTAATAACCTTTATTAAATGGTAATTAAGCTTGTAACATTATAGACACGATATGATTTGAATAAGTTCATATATAGTTTAAAGAAGTTTAGACCATGGCTAAGAGTTAGTAAAGTTGATAGTTATAAATGCTAAGAGTTAGTAAGTTATAATAGCTAGCGAGATCTAAATAGTTAGAACCTTATCTATAATGTGACAAAGACCTGAGAATCTACTAGTAATGACATAGTTGCAAAGAGTTGCAATAGATACTAAGAAATGTCATTATGTAAGTATCTTCTCAAATAAAGAGTTCCTGATCTACGTTCACCAATGAGGGTCTATCGGTGAAACACAATAATATAGATTAGTGTATGTCTATATCTGTATTGTACAGATGATCATTCTTAATTAACCATGAGCTTGGTAGATGCTTATATAGACATACAGGTATTCAGTTAGGATTGGATACTGAACAAACTCATGAGGACCCCAATAGACATCCTATGAAACCATCAAAGGAAGGTTCTCTCGAGTTGAGTAGTATTTGTGGTCCTTCGACCTGAGTGCCACGGTGGGCTTGTGGGAGATCTACCATACTTTGGTTCTACGTATGTCAAAGACCTTTCATGGTCTGACCGCTACATGTCGATGGGTATGGTCCGATACTCATAGAGTTCGGTGTGTGTAGATATGGAATCCGACAGCTTACATAGATGGGTTATATATACGAAACTTCGAGATTGTATCTTGTAAAGTCTTATGGCCATAAGCAATCAACCTGGGAAAAGAGTTTCCTACAAGTTCGAACATTATAGCAAAATTGTTTGCGTATATTGTTCATTAAGATACAAATCTGGAGATAAAGTAATGGATAAAATTATCAAAATTTGACGGTAATGATCTATATCCCGTTCATCCAGGATATAATGACGGAAGGATTATACGAATATGTAGTAACCTCAACATGTATGGTCTAACGCGCTAATTTGTGATATCCGTAACATGTGCGTAGGGCATCGATCACGAACTTATGGAATAGTTTAATTTGAGGAATCAGACGTGGACCTAGGGAGTCCCAATATAAAATGTACTCTTTGAGCACTTGGGCAGCGTACCGTATTGAATAGTTCAATATAGTAAAATCCAACAATTTACTAAGGTTAAGTTGACTAAAGTATATTGTCAGATGGTGGGACCCAGTTTGGGTTAACTTGACAACCTAATAAGGACATAAATATAATTTCATTTAATGATTATTTAATTGTTAAATAATTCAAATAAAATTATTTATTGAATTGTTAAATAAATAATTTTAGTTTAACTAAGGTTAAGAGTTAACCATTTGGTTAAGTTAGATTAACTATACTTAATGGATAAGTAAAAGTTAACATAACCATGGTTAAGTTAGTTAACTATGGTTAAAATATTTAAATGTTCTTTTACCTAACTAGAGTTAAATGTTAATTATAGTTAGAATATTTAAATGTTCATTTAACCTAACTAGAGTTAAGAGTTAACTATGATTAGGTTAGGTTAAATTCAAATTAAAATTAAGTGTTATAAAATGAAATTAAATTCATTTGTATAAATAAGACAAATGTAATTACATTCAAGAAGTTGGTTAAGTTTTAATTTTGCAAAAAATTGGCCAGCCATTACAAAGAGAGAAAAAATAAATTGTTTTTTGATTATTAGATTCGAGAGTTGAATTCATTATTTTATTTTTTAAGGCATAAAACCAATTTAACAAAATAAGTTTTGATTAATTGATTAAGTGTTAATAAAAAAGAAAAATCAAGAACATAAGTTTAAGTTGTTAAACTTCTACTGGATCAAAGGTTGTCATTCTAGATAATCAAACCCACCATTGTTGAATACTAGAATTGATCAAAGGTTATATTTCAGTGGACTTCAACATTTTCCATCCAAAGGCTTTAAGGGTTATTTCTCAATTTCGTTTCTGTTAATTCATTTAATATGTTATGATTGTAGCAATGTATTAAGCTTCCGCTGCTTCATTATATGTATGAGATATGTATATATTGTTGTTAAACACAAGATTCACATGCAAACACTCTAGAATAGACAACTCCTAACAACTGAAACGGTTTACAGGCCACAATTTCTAAAAGATCCGCTGACATGAGTGAAGATCTTGGCCAAGCCTATAACTTATTAGGGTTGTTAATCCCTATTTAGAATGGGAATATTCCATAGTATATGAGATGGCATCTGGAAATATTTAATGCCATATTATTTCATCTTGTATGTACACCGTTAGATCGTTTATATCTTAGCCGTCGATTGTATAGGGCTATTAGTATATAAGGGGAAGACCCTCAGTTGTAGAAAAGACACAACATAACACAATCTCATAGCATGTATTTCTCTTTAGCAATGTAGAGAGTTTTTTTCTCAAACACCTTGTGGGCACATTTCTTTTTTTCTTTGTATAGTTTTCTAGGCTGTTTAGCGCACAACGTGTCTAAGGCTGTACAGTTCTCGAAAGGTCAGTGACATTAGGTAGCCTTAGGGTGCTGCATGTGCTAGAAAAGATGTTATAGGTTCATTGAGTGCTGAGTTTGTAAGAAAGTAAAGGTAGATCCTGTTAGGATTTGTGCTCACGTGTCATCTCATTATGTATGAATATTTATGTTTTAATATTTATTCAATTGACATTTCATTCATTATTAATTATTAAACGTTTGTTAGCTTCAGACATTATATGATCTAAAAGAATTTAGATTTGATCTAAGGGAGTTTAGATTAGTACTAAGAGTTAACAATGATAAGAGTTAGCGGTGCTAAGAGTTAGCGAATTCTAAGGAGTTAAAGTTTTGTCTGAAATGGGATAACGACCTGAGAATATATTAGTAATGATATAGTTGCAAATGGTGGTAGAAAATGTAGTTATACAATATGTTCTCAAATACTACATTCCTAATTTATCTTTACTGATGCGGGTCTATCAGTGAAACCTATTTATCTAGATCAGTATATGTTTATATCTAGATTGTTTAGATAGTTAGTCTTAGTAGACTATAAGTTTAGTGGAAGCTAGTATAGGCATATGGGTATTCAGTAACGACCGAGTACTGAATAAACTCACAAGGACCTCTAATAAACATCTCATAAAGCTATAAATGGCAGGTCTTCTCGAGTTTAGTAGTACTCGTAGTCCTTTGATCTGAGCATTATGGTGGGCTTGTGAGTGATCTACCATACTTTGGTTCATGTATGTTAGAGACTTTTCATGGTCTGACCACTGGTATTACTGTTAGAGTCGGTGCTTATGTGTAATCCCTGAATATACATATATTTATGTATTTATACAAGTGTACATTCTCATTAAATCGCTAATACCCATTTATATGGTATTATGCAATATACCGTTACAGATATTGTAAATCTGAAGGAGTTCAGATCAGATCTAAAGGATAAGGGCTTATAGTTAGCTACGTTGAGAGATATAAATATTAAATGTTAGCATAACTAAGTGTTTGCTGGTTATAATACTTAGCAGATCTAAGAGTTGGAGCCTCGTCTGTAATGGGACGTAGACCTGGGGATATACCAGTAATTGCATAGTTACAAGAGTTGCAATCGGGTGCCAGAAAATGCCAGTTGCGTAAGTATGTTCTCAAATAATTATCCCTGATCTATTTCTGCCGTTGCAAGTCTGTTGATGGATACCTTTATATATAGATCAACATATGCCGTACCTATAGGGTATAAATAGTCGTTCCTAACCGATTGTGAGCTTGGAGCTTGTATTGACATATGGGTATCTAGTTAAGACTGGATATATGACAGACTCACGAGGGCCTCTGATAGACGCCCATGTAAGCCGTCAATGGAGGGTCCTCTCGAGTTGAGTAGTATAAGTGGTCCTTTGACCTGAGTGCTACGGTGGACTGGGGTAGCGTGCCAAATTAAAGTGTTTAATCCAACAATATTCAGCAATACAACGAGAATGCGTACGTCTTTGTATTTAAGTGTTAAATATAATAATTAGTCAATAATTGTTATTTACTAATTGTATAATGACACGTGGCACATTGTGGACCCTCGGTTGAGTTTACCCAAGTATGAAATTTAGTGAGACCTACTAGGAGGTAGACTTAATAACTATAAATGAGGGGCAAAATAATCATTTTACACTTTAATTATTAAATAATCAAAATATCTCTCTTTTTATATTATATAATATATTATTATATTATATTATATATTATTATATTATATGATATTATATATATTAATATTATATTTTGGGTGTCAAATAGTTGGCACCCATTATTAATATTATACTATTATTTATATAATATAATATATTATATTATTATGATATTATATATATATATATATAAAGAAAGAGAGAAAGATGAGATTTTTTTATATGTTTGAGAAATTGCCCAAGAAAGGGAAAGAAGAAATGGAGAAAAAAAATAATAGAAAAAAATAAAATTGAGAATTGCTTCAATCTCTATTTTTTATCCTTTTGAAGAAAAGGATAAAATACACACTGACTATTTTGGAGCTTAAGAGTTAAATCTGGTACTGCGTATAGGGCTACTGTTCTAGTTCACCGAGCCCACTGTATTGGTGACTAGAACTGCCTGCGAGTTGGTCTCCATGCGGACTCTAAAAAATTACGTGTATAACGTTACACATTGAGATGAGTTATCTACCTTATTAATAAATTAATATGATTAATATATTTTATTTATTGTGTTTACTATAATTTACGCGCTTCCGCCGCGTAGAATATGTATAAGATACATATTTTAGGCAATAAACACAATAGCATATACATACAGTCACATACATTAAATCTCCACCAACAAATGGTACCAGAGCCATTTAGGACATATATGGGTGTTGTTTGAGTGAATGGATGCAAAAGGCCCAGTATAAATGGCCCGTTTCAAGTGTTAAAACGGGTAGGCCAAAGGGGAAGCATGAGGCGGTGCAGCGCCAGTGGGTTGGGGGTTTGACCTCCTAGCATTGCAGCGATGACATTTGGCGCCATGGCGAAGTACTGTTCACCTGAACAGTAACACATGAACAGTTTTTTAACTGTTCACAACTATAATAATTTTTAACAGTATTTTGAACAATGTTTCAAAATTAATTTTACATGTGTAGATTTATGAGATGTAGTGATAAAAATTATCAGTCTATATTATAAATCGGAGTTTATAAGATGCAATGATAAGAGTTATTAGTCTGTATTATAAATCAAGAATTAATTTTTCTGTGCTGGTAACTACAATATGAGCCCTACTGGTAGGGGTTAGTTGTGCTTGCATAGAAAAATTAATTAATTGAGAATCACCCTTCCTAGAAAAATGGAGACCATAGATACAAAATCTCTCTTAATCAGATTGAAGAATATTATATTATGAGATAATATTTTATTCTGATCTGTCTTGTCAATACGGTGTTAGACGAGTCACGTCGACCTTTTTTCAATATTGCTACAGTGTGAGGGACTTGGTCAGTTAAGCTTAGACTATATTGGTTAAACATTAGATGAGGAAAATATATGCAAAAATATTGCCCAATATTGCTACAGCGAGAGGGTAATATCGGTAGCATATATTTGATCATTGACAAGTTAATCTGGAATACACTTACCCAATATTGCTACAGCGTGAGGATAATGTGTATTTAGGATCAAGTTGTAAGAGTTTCACGAGATGCAATTGACAAATATTATCTACTTGTTGTGTTTATAAAGTCTAATATTGCTATAGCGTGAGGCCCGAGTAAATTTCAATGGAATTTATTTCCTGCTATATAGTTTAAAAGAGTTTAAACTATCATTTTCTCGTTTGAGAGATTATCAGGATTATGTAAAGCAGTAGAAAGGTGTTTTAAATCGAAAATGTATAATTAGTATACCCATGATTTAAAACGTTCTATTAGAGATTTAATAACTATTTCGTTTACATCTCCCGTTATCTTAGCCTGTCAAGTTTAATGGCCACTATGAACTAATTGGTGTACATAAATGATGCAGTTCAACTCTAGCATACTAGGAATTACTCTGACCGGTGGATGAATCTCAAAAGTGTTCTGGATTCAAAAAAATTTGGATTTATTATTAATTAGAGTTTGTCGTAAAGTAATTCTGATAACACCTCTCTAGAAGATTCAATAGAGATAGTGTGACCCTCTTTGCTTAAGGTGCTTCACCTTTTACTCTAAGTATATCTGATGAGATCAGATTTGTTAGGAGAATAAGATGAGGCAGACATCTAGCATCAATCCTTAGAGGCAACATTTATCCAAAGATCAATAAGAGAACGTGTAGACAGAAAATGTTTCCACTACAGTAAGGTTAGGTATTGGAAATTCTCCTACCCTAGAAGCCTTATAATTGTTAGAAAGACTCCTACAGGTCTGTGTATAACACATATAGACATTTATAAGGCATATGATGCCAGCTCAACCTAGGTATAAAATACCGCACGTCCTTCTCATATCTGTAATATGTTACAGGGATTGAGAGAGACTTTAATGCAATATCTTGTAGATGCAAAGTTGAGAGTAAGAAATGATGATTTCTTGTAGGTCTAAGTTGTTGGGCAGCTTGACTTGCTTCTTGTGTGCAATACAATAGTTGCATTGCATAATAAGTATAATATTTTATTAACTGAATATCAGTTAATAAATATATATTATATACAAAATTAGAAATGTATGTAGATCGGAATCCGTAAATCATATGGAGCTGTGGTATTTAAATTTAGGTCATATAGGCATGAGATGTTTATCCATTTGGTTAAGGATTGTTGGATTCCTAATCTGACCATAAAGACTTAACCAATTTATGAATAATGTATTCACATAGATGACCAAATATACTAGAATTTACATCACATTTCTTCAATTAGATCGAGGAAATGAATACATCAACAATAAGTTTTTGTTTGTTTAAGGAAGAATGAGATTCTCACTCACTATAATCCTTTGGGTATTCCTCAACATAATGATGCTTAGAAAATGAGAAATTGGACTTTATTAGATATGGTCTGATTGATAATGAGTGTTACCAATCTATATCTGTGAAAATATGCTCCAAATACAACTGCTTATTAAGTAAAGTTCCATCAGAAGTTGTTCCTTCCATTTCGTATGAGATACAGAAAGGAAGGAAGTTGTATCTTAAATATGTTAAGACTTGGGGTTGTCCTACTTACGTACGAGTTACGTAGTAGGGTATCTTGTTTTGTAAGAGTTACTTAGCAAGATAGAAAACACCCAAGAGGTACAAGTATAGGTTTATTGTCTATCCTATGAATATAATAGGATACTAGTTCTATAATTTAGAGAAGCGAAGTGTGTTCGTTTCTCGGTATTCTACCATTCTAGAGAAAAAGTTTTTCATGGGTCATTGGAATCATATAAAGATTAAACTTGATGAAGTCAATCTACAAATCAATGAACCAAGGATGGAAACTCAGTCTCAATTAAGCAGTGACCTTTTAGCACACCTCCAAATGGGTCAAAAATGATGTATAGGTCACCTTTTAGGTATAGTAGATACCTGAAGGTGAACTTAAAATTTTTTTGGTAGAAGAAAATTATCCTTTGACCTATAGAGAGTCATGTTAAACATCGATTCGAGAGGGCCAGCAGCAGCGCAGCCGAAGCCGGACGGACAGCAAGAAGCCATAAAAGCATAATTGGCTCTATGTATCATAATCAAGTCTAGGGCTTGGTTAAGCTACCCGTAGGAATTATTCTTATTAGTTGTAAAAGGTTTACAAATGGGTAGTGGGAGCTAAATAGAAGGTAGAGACCTTTTAGGCCATATATTAGTTCTAAAAAGGTAATCCTCATTGATCTAGGATCAATTTAGAGGAAACTTTTGGGCAAATATGATGCTAAAGTTGATTAGAATATTATTGGCACTTGCAGTAGTTCGACACATAGATGTAAAGATAGCATTTTGGAATGGATACGTCGAGTAAAAGATATTCATAGAACAATCTGAATGTTTTACGTTCAACCAGACTTCTAGTTAAGTGTGCATGAAAGGTTAGTAAGGGCATGATAGTTTTTTTGATACTCTTTGTTAATAATATATTGGTCATTAGGAATGATGTCGGTATGTTATAGTCGGTCAAAAGTAACTCGTAAGAATTTCTCAATAAAGAATTTGTGAGAGGCTTCTTTTATACTAAATATAAGGCTTTACAGACATAGAGTTAGAAAGATGATAGGACTCTCTCAAATTATTTCACATCAGTAGCATCTTAAAAAAGGTACGATTTATTAACTATGAGATAGTTAACGTATCTTTTGGACCTAATGTACATCTTTCAAGGACAGTGTTTCTTCAGATGGAAGATGAGAGAGTTAGAGTGTCTAACACACTAGATACATTAGCTATTTAAAGATTGATGTACACTATGATGTGTTTAAGACCTGAGATCAGTTTGGCTGTAAGAGTTACGAGCCGAGTTCAGTCTGATTTAGGTAACCAACATTTGATGGTAGTCAGCCATTTGATGGTAGTCAAACATAAGTTTCTCAAATATGGAGAAAGCGGCTTACAAATGAGAAAATGCACAGAGTCAAACTTCTAGTTTGACCTAGATAATAGAGAGTCTACATCTGAGAATGTGCATATTCTCAATAATACTAAGGGAGTTGGAATTGCACAAAACTGGGATTCACTGGTAATTTATATTGACACAGCGGAAGCGGTAGTGAGGATTCGTAGGTTTATCATTGGCTTTGGAAAAGTTCCAACACAGATGGATCATATCCTATAAGTTTATGATAAAACAAGGCCATTGTACAAATCAAGGTGCAAATAAAACACCAGTACTCAAATTATGTTGAGACGAGTCTCACATGACTAGAGTGATTTTGGCTTAAGGAGATGTGCTTATTTATAGAAATTTCTATAAATAATTTAGCGGATCCACTATCTAAAGGCCATAACTCTAAGTGTTTATGAAACACGTAGAGTCGATGTGCATGAGATGCCATTAAGAATGGCACTAGAGCAAGTAGGAGATTGTTAAGGTCAGTGCTTACATGCCATCCCTGAATGTACATATACTTGTGTATTTATACAAATGTACATTTCTATTAAATTGCTAATACCCATTCATATGGTATTATGCAATGTAACACTACAGATATTATAGATTTGAAAGAGTTCAGATCAAATCCAAAGGAGTTTAGATAAGGGCCTATAGTTAACTACGTTGAGAGATGTAAATGCTAAATGTGAGCACAACTAAGTGTTAACTGGTTATAATACTCAGCAGATCCAAAAGTTGAAGCCTTGTCTGTAATAAGACATAGACCTGGAAATATACCAGTAACTGCATAGTTGCAAGAGTTGCAATCGGGTGCTAGAAAATGCCAGTTACGTAAGTATGTTATTAAATAATTATCCCTAATCTATTTCTGTCGATGCGGGTCTGTCAGTGGATACCTTTATATATAGATCAGCATATGTTATACTTATAGGGTATAGATGGTCATTCCTAGTTGACCGTGAGTTTAGAGCTCGTATTGACATATGGGTATCTAATTAGGATTGAATATGAGACAGACTCATGGGGGCCTCTAATAAACACCCATGTAAGTCGTCAACGGAGGGTCCTTTCGAGTTGAGTAGGATACATGATCCTTTGACCTGAGTACCACAGTGGACTTGTAAGTGATCTACCATACTTTAGTTCCATGCATGTCACAGAACTTTTATGGTGTGATCACTGGGTGTTGTTGGGTATAGTTTGATGTTTATGGAGTCTGGTGCGTTCAAATATGGGATCCGTCAGCTCGCATAGAGAGTTCGGTATCCAGATGCTTCAAGCCTGTATCTCAAAAAATTTGTGGCCACAAGTAATTATCCTGGGAAAGAGTTCTGCTAGGGTAGAACAATATAGCAAAAGAGTTTGCATATATTATTTAGTGAGATACGAGTCTGAAGATAAGACATGGATGAGCACTAAGATATTTGACGGTGATAATCTATATCCTGCACATCTAGGATATCATGACGGAAGGACTATACGTATGCATTGTAACCTCAGTTTGCATAGTTAAAGCTGATTTGTATATCCGTGACATATGCATGAGGCATTACTTATGGACTCGTGGAATAGTTCCATTTGACGAATTGGGCGTAGGACCTAGAAAGTCCTGTGATATAGAGTGTATTCGTTGTGTACTGGGGCAGCGTGCCGAATTAAAGTGTTTAATTCAACAATACCACGGGAATGCGTGCGTGTATGTATTTAAGTGTTAAATACAATAATTAGTCAATAATTGTTATTTACTAATTGTATAATGACACGTGGTGTATTGTGGATCCTCGGTTGTGTTTACCCAAGTGTGAAATTTGGTTGAACCTATTATGAGGTAGACTTAGTAACTATAAATGAGGGGCAAAATAGTTATTTTACACTTTAATTATTAATTGTTAAATAATCAAAATATCTTTCCTTTTATATTATATAATATATTTTTATATTATATTATTTTATTATGTATATTAATATTATATTTTGAGTGCCAAATAGTTGGCACCATTATTAAATTATACTATTATTTATATAATATAATATATTATATTATTATGATATTATATATATATATATTTAAAGAGAAAGAGAGAAAGATGAGATTTTTTGGTGTGTTTGGGCAATTGCCCGAGAAATGGAAAGAAGAAATGGAGAAAAGAAAGAAGAAGAAGAAAAAAAAAAGAATAGGAAAAAATAAAATTGTTTCATTTTTTTTTAGTGTCTTAGAAGCAATTGAGAATTGTTTCAGTCTGCATTTCTTATCCTTTTGGAGAAAAGGATAAAAATACACACCGATCATTTTGGGGTTTAAGAGTTAAACTCGGTGCTGCGTAAGGACTGTTATTCTAGCTCACCAAGTTCACCGTGTTGGTGACTAAAATTGCCCGCGAGTTAGTCTCTATGTGGACTCTGAAAAATTACTTGTATAACGTTACACGTTGAGGTGAGTTCTTTACTTTATTAATATATTAATATGATTAATATATTTTATTTATTGTGTTTATTATAATTTACACGCTTCCACCGCGTAGAATATGTATAAGATACGTATTTTAGGCAATAGACACAATACGACATGCATATACCCACATACATTAGATCCCTGCCAACAGGTACTGGTATGGTCCAATGCTTATGGAGTTCGATAGGTATAGATATGAGATTTGTCAGCTTATATGGATAAGTTATATATCTTGATGCTCTGAGATTATATTTTAGAAAGTCTTTTGGCCATAAGCATAAACCCTGAAAAAGAGCTTTCTATATGGTTGAACAATATTACAAAAGTGTTTACGGATATTGATTATAGAAATACGAATATGGAGATAAGTTCACGATTGAGAAAATATAAATTTGACGGCGATGATCTATATCTCTACTATTCTAGGATATAAGTGATGGAGAGATTATACAAATATGCTGTAACCTCAACTTGTATGATTTAATATGGAGCTTTGTAATACCCGTAACATATGTTTGAGGCATTATTGACGGACTTATAAAATATTTTCTTATGACAAACTAGATGTGGATCTAGGAAGTCTTACAATATGAAATGTACTCGTTGCGCATTGAGGTAGTGAACTAGATTGAACCATTAAATCTAGAAATTTCAGTAAATCAGAAATTTGTTTCAAGATCCCTTAGGATGCGCACTTGTCAAGACTTAAGTGTTAAGTATATTATTTAATTAGTTAATAAAAGTTATAAACCAATAGAATGATGACAAATGGTATATTTACAACCATAGATTGTTTGACCTCTTGTTGACTAAATTGACCTTACTTATGATATAAGCAAGACTAATTTAAATTAAAATTTTTTTTTTGCATTTAGTTAATAAAATATAAATAATATAAAATATTATTTTGAAAAAAAGAAAACAATTGGGCATGGCTTTGGTATAGGCGTGAGGCCTTTTTATTAACAAAACAAAGAGGATTTGAATAAATGAAAAGTGTTCTATTTTTGTAATTCAATTTGGTCAAGAAGAAAGAAAAGACAAAAACTTTGCAATTTTCCTTTTCTTCTTCCTAACAAAAGTGCATGGCCTAGCATGTATGTAGGGCCTTCTTGGTTGACAAAGGGAAATCAAAGAAATATTTAAAATGAAATGAAAAGTTCATTTTCATTTAGAGCAAGTTTTAAGGTTTGGCAAAATGAAGGGAGAAGAGAGTGAGAAGGGTTTTTGGTGTAGCAAGTATTGTTGTAAAAATGGTTCTTCTTTTTCTTCTTCTAGTGTTGTCGTACATAAACTAAAAAAAAAAAAGAATCGGTTGTTTTTGTTTATGCAAGTGTTGCATAAGCCCAAAAACATAATTTTCATTTTCTTGTGAAACAAATCAAAGGTTAAAAAGTTTAACCAAAGAACACAAGGTTACTAGAAATTGATTCAAGCTATCATTCTAACATCCTAATCCCACCGACGTTAGGGTCTAGAATGGCCGATGTGAGCACTTCTGGTAAGACTACATGAATTTAATTCCACACCAAATTGCTTCATGGGTATGTCTTAATCTTATTATTGTAATAAGACTTAATTTTAAGTGTATTTATTGTATTAAGAAATTAGATTTCTGTTCCGTTGTACTTTATATGTGTATGACATGCACAATATTTAATGTAATAAACACATTTTCACATGCAAGCACTATAGTAAAAGAGCACACTTTTAAATCCTTTGATAAAAACTCTAGTTATTTGTTGTATTCCTTATCTCTTATTGTAAGATCTAATTAATTTAGGAGATACTAGTGATCTAGGGGATTTTAGTGATATAGGAGATATAGGGAATTTGAGAGTTCTTTGTAAGCTATAGTCCTTTATGAATAATTAATGAAAAAAGCTGGATCATTGATATGGATGTAGGCATTTATCGCCGAACTACATATATCTTGTGTCTTATAGGGATTATTTCTTGATTTTTAGAATTATATATAATTTTTTTTATTCTTAGTTACTTATTGGCAAAGCCTTTCGCAAAATGTTTAGGATCTTAAGGTGCTAAATACCAGTCTATGAGGTATTAGGGCATGTATGCCTTAACGAATGAGATCAATTCTAATGTTAATTACTAAGTGAGATTAGTGCTAAAATCGATTTTTTGCAATAATATATATATATATCTCCCTATATGGATGTGCAATAATCCATTGATCCACATGTTTTATCTTCGCTTCAATGTTGCAACCATAAACACTAGATATCATGATATTATTCATCATATATTTAGAAAACAATATTATACATGTCAATAAGTAGTATATATAATTTTAACTCTATAGACATTATGCAGAGGTAAAGGCTAGTTAGAGTTAACTCTTGGTCTGGATTGCCTTCTCTTTCTCTTGGTGTTTAGTTGAAGCTATTAAAAAAGAATTTGTATTGTTACAGTAAATAATATAAAAATATAGACAATTATAATCAATAATCTTCTTTTAGTTGATGTTTGCATTAAAAAAACAATATGGTGCTTATGATAGTTTTGGGAGATCGTGACATAGCAAAATTTTTATTAGTTGTAGTGGTTCTTGTGCTAACATAATAAATAGTATGAAGATACATTATGGGATCGAAAAATAGATCTTGACCTCTTTGCCTTTATGAGTTCAAGTGTAAGACGTACTAATCTTTGGAGATCTTTTGGAGTCCAAGAGACTTAATGTTGCAAATTTGCTCTGACTATATTAAGAAAAAAATGAATTTTTCAAATATACTCAGTTGGAAACTATTAAAGGTTTTAGAGCTAGACTTATACTATAGCACTTGAGATCCAAAATTCTTAAGGTCATAGATAATAAGGTCAAGATGGATGAAGTGAGGGTTAAGTGTTAGGATCCTACATTGCCTAATAAGATAAATTTTTTTTAACCTATATATAGAGCCCATCCTTAATTAATATGAAGCCTTTTGAGACAACCCAAGAATAAGACCGTGCAAGCCCAAGTCTAAAGCGGACAATATCATACTATGTAGGAACAGACTGTTACAAATGGTATCAGAGTTAGACCTACATCGCAATGTGATCCAATGAGCCCCCTAATTTGGGCTACAGATAACGAATACGTACCGTGCGACCCTTGGGGTCTAGCATACTTAAGTCAGCCATCTGTCTCATAGGGCCTAGTGTACATGGGGTCATGAGTCCCCTTAGGAGCTAGATTGTAACACTTTAAATTCAAGATTCATAAGGTTATAAATAGTATGACTAAAATAGATGAGGGTGAGGATTAGGTGCTAGAATCCAACATTATCTAGTTAGATAAAATTTTTGGGCGATATATGGGAGCCATCCTCGATCAATATGAGGCATTTTAGGGAGACTTAAGAATAAAACTACGTGGGCCTAAGTCTGACGCGAATAATATCATACTATATGAGAGACTTACTCTTATACAATAAAAGTTGACACTTGATCAATTACCGATGTGTTAGGGAGACATGCATGGATTATTTCTTAGACATACGACCTATTATTTTTTCAAGGATGTTGGTGCATCGAGTCTTGTTATGACAGATGTATATTGTTAATTTACACGACGAATTGTAATTTTTGATAGGTGATAAGCAAATTCGATTCTCTCGCAGAGAGTTTGTACTAATTATGAGACAGTAGATGAGAGATTACTTGTTTATCCAAAATTTGGAGAGAAAATTATGGAGTCAATATTTTTTTAATCTATTATTTATTAAATTTAATTTAACTATATTAAATAATTAGTATTTATTTAAATTTTTAGTAATATAATTAAATAATTAATAAATAATATAATAAATATAATTTTAATAAAGAAATAAAATTTTTGATTTTGAATAAATAAAAATCAAATATTATTTATTGTAGTAGTACTGTTTATGGCAATGTATACCGTTTGAAATAGTAAAAATTTATTTTTGTTTACAAATATTGTGTTTAGTAAAATAAATTATAAATTTAAAACTGCAACTAAAATAATGAAGTGGCTAATTTTTTTATATTTATTTGCGGGTCGACACCGTTCATAAAAGGTCAAGTGACATAGTATCTATTGAATAAGAGATACGTGTAGATCCGGCAAAGCGACAGATGCAGCCCACTTTCTTTTACCTTTCGGACTTTACATAAGGTGAGTAGTGAGACAGATTTGATAAATCTAGAAATGTAATTTAAATTCGTAAAAATTCTAGCAAAGCGCCTGCCTACTCAGTACTCACTTCGATTCTCTATTATCTTCTTCTCTATATTCTAAGTTTTATAAACATCAACCCGCCGCCGCCATCACCACAGTCCATAGCCACCTTTCCCGCTCGTCACTGCTAAGATTTTACTTCTACTCTCTCTACGTCAAATGGCGGCAGTCGTCTTTACCACCCAAGCACCAGCTTTCGTTCCCTCAAAACCCGCTTTCTTCTCCTCCTCCCCAAAACCATCCCCTCTCCTCTTCCATTTCAACTCAAAACCCTTCTTCAAAGCCACCATCTCATGCTCTGTCCAAAACACGCGCCGACAGCGCCCCGACTACGTCCCTAATCGCATTCCTGACCCCAATTACGTGCGCGTATTCGACACGACCCTCCGCGACGGCGAGCAGTCCCCTGGAGCCACCCTCACCTCGAAGGAGAAGCTCGATATCGCCCGCCAGCTGGCGAAATTGGGAGTGGACATCATCGAGGCTGGGTTTCCGGCGGCTTCGAAGGACGATTTCGAAGCCGTGAAGACGATTGCGAAAATAGTGGGAAATGCCGTGGATGATAATGGCTACGTGCCGGTAATTTGCGGGCTCTCCAGGTGCAATGAGAGGGATATAAAGACCGCGTGGGAGGCCGTGAAGTACGCGAAACGGCCAAGGATTCACACATTTATTGCGACGAGCGGGATTCATATGGAGTACAAGTTGAGGAAGACGAAAAAGGAAGTTGTTGAAATTGCCAGGAGTATGGTTAAGTTCGCCAGGAGCTTGGGCTGTGATGATGTTGAGTTCAGCCCTGAGGATGCTGGCAGGTTAAGATTTTTAATCCTTTGTCCTTGGAAAATGATGGAAATGTCGTGACAGAATATTCTCTTTCTTTTCTTTCTTTCTTTTTTTTTTTTTTTGAATTGGGAAACTGAAAATGTGTTTAATAAAATCAGATTTACAAAAACTGGAAAGGTAAATTATGATTCTTTACTACTTTATTCTATAGTACTTCAATATTCTCAATATCATGCAATTTGATGGTTATTCTAGATACGTCCTTAAATTGTCTCAATAAAGGTAAACCAATCCAATAGGTTAGAATTTGGATCAGTACTTAGTACTTAATGAGCAAAGGACATTGCAGTTTCAGCGTATTTTCCTTTCTCTGTTCAGGTTAGTCGAAAAATAGTATGATAATAGTATAACATCGATGTCACTAGATGATAGCTAGTTTCACTATCAGATAAAACTAGAAGCTGTTTAGGAAGCTTAATGATATGTGTTGGTTATTTTAACCTATTTGTCTCATGTTTGTTTGCCTTCTAACAGATCGGACAGGGAGTTTCTGTATGAGATCTTGGGTGAAGTTATCAAGGCTGGGGCAACAACCCTCAACATACCTGATACTGTTGGTATAACCATGCCTAATGAATTTGGAAAATTGATTGCAGACATAAAAGCAAATACCCTTGGAATTGAAAATGTTATTATTTCAACACACTGCCAGAATGATCTTGGACTTTCTACTGCCAACACTATTGCTGTATGTCATTACATTTTTCACTCTTCTCAATTGAAGAGACACTACAATCTGAGTTGTGCTCTCATCCTAGCTCTTTTAAATATAGGGGGCATGTGCAGGTGCTAGACAAGTGGAAGTAACAATTAATGGCATTGGTGAGAGAGCTGGAAATGCTTCATTAGAGGAGGTGACTATTTTACTTCATGCACAAACATTGAAATTGCTCTAATTGTTTGTCTGAACAAGCAGAGAAAAGTATATAAAAAGCTGAAAATAATAATTTGTGCTATGTTTTAGAAAGTAAAAGCTTTACTGGCGGTATAGTTTTATTTCAGAAATTAAAGCATAAAGAAAACATAAAATTGGGTTAGATTTATTATTTACCTTATACATGGAAAGAGTAATTTTAACATCCTTGTCTCCATCTGGAAAATAGTAGTAGAAAGGTTCCTTTTCGTCTTAATTGGTTACTTTCCTTTCAACAGAGACTACATTGGTTCCTAAAGCGAGATGTTAATGAAGCATGGCCAACTAAAGTTATTTGATTTTTAACTATTTGATGGATTTATGCATACAAATCTTGAAAAGGGACCGAAATAAGACTCTGAAGATGAATTAGCTTAATGAAAGCAGGCAAAAGTAGATTAGTTGTGGTGCAAATTTAGGAGACCTATGCTTGATCAATCATGCCCACAAACCATTAAGCTATACCTTGCCTTGTTTCTGCCTCAATCGTTAATTATGTTTTAAAAATGAATTTGATGTTCGTAAATTGACAAATCCTGATAATCAAACATTAATGATCAAATCTTAGACCTTTTTTCTTCCTTGGTTATCATGGGTAGATTTGTGCATATATATATATGTATATATATACACCAATGAGTACATGTATTTTTCTGATTAAATAAAGGTATATATATATATATATATATATATATATATATATATATATACACACACACACACCAATGAGTACATGTATTTTTCTGATTAAATAAAGGTATATCAGATCATAGTGTAATTTTGTGCCATCCAAATTTTGCCTATTCTAGTGGTTGCTTAAGCTCTTATTGCCAATGGTTTCTTTTTCATATCCTTCATGTCTTATTAAATTGTTTTTTTCATTGTTGGATTATCAGTTTATATAATCTTATCCACCTATTTTAATTTCTATCATGTAGGTTGTCATGGCCTTTAAATGCCGTGGAGAGCATGTATTAGGAGGTCTCTACACTGGAATCAATACTAGACACATTGTTATGGCAAGCAAAATGGTATTCTTTTAATGAAAAAATTATTACAACTTAAACTGATTTTTATTGGTAATACAATGTGCTTTAGTTGGTGTTTCTTACTTATTAGCTTGATAATTTAGGTAGAAGAGTTCACTGGATTACATGTTCAGCCACACAAGGCTATTGTTGGTGCCAATGCTTTTGCTCATGAAAGTGGCATCCATCAGGTTTGTGATTGAACTCTAGACATGATAGGATTTGATATACATATCATCTTATTGTATATACTTAGTTGCTAAGTTTACCATGTTTTGATATTACTTATTGTCAGTTGGCTGTCTGCATCATATTCTGTGATATTATTTGTTCTTTTATGGTTGGAATTTAGTCTTCAGATGCATTTTTTTGTTTTAAATTTTGAAAACAAGGGATAAAAAAATCTTAAGAAAATGCATTTGGCTTTATTTTTTCTTGAAATCTGTTTTGAATAGATTTCTGAAAGTTAGTTCAAAATTAGAAAACATAAAAGATTTTGTTTTCCTATCTTCAACTTAATTGTATAGAAATCAAATTCAAATACAGTTTTTCTTTTTATCTTCAAGACTTAGAGACATCTTTTAACATTTGTATTTATTTTATTTATAACATTATCGTTTCTTGAAAGAAAAATGCATTTCACTTATAACATTATCATCTCTTGTAAGAAATATCCAATCCATGTTTCTACAACTCTTTCTACTCTTTTTATTTACTGTGTAGTTCTTTTTTGAAATTCTTTTTCTAGTTTTCTATTTTTACTTTGATACGCTTCAATCAGACTTTTCTTCCTTAATGCATAATCGTTGACTTGGTGAATTTAATTAAGAATGCATCAATTGATGTATTTCTTTTCTCTTAGACCTTGTTTATGGCAGGTTGTCATTCTCATGATTATTGATGAAGCTTTTATTTCTTTTATTTTTTTTCATATATTTGAAAATCAAATTGTACGTACAAATTAACAATGTTAGCTATGTGCTGTTCTCTTTTACATGTTATTGTCTTGATCAACAATGATATTATTTCTGGTCATAGAGAACAAAAATATCTTTTCAACTTACAAGGTTCTTACTAAATTATTGTATGTGTTTTGTGTGTTTTTATAAAGTTAATTAATTTATGGTCTATTAATTAACTTATAAAGGAGAATGATTAAAAAAAAAAAATAGATAAAAGAAGACAACTTATCTGAAAAAATAAAAAATAAAAATAAAGAAGACAACTTATCTAGTTTCTTTTGGATGTTTGTATGATTTGATTTTTATCATCAGTACTTGATTATATACTTATGTATTTATTTTTGGAAATTTTAATTTATATCATCATTGTATCGTTTTTATTAATATGCTTAAAATAATAGTTTGAAGTATCAACACTATTGATTAGTACTATTTTTTTTTAAAAAAACGAAAGCTGTTCAAAAACAGTTTCAACCAAACACATCTTTATTTATATTATTTTCAGATATTATATCAAATGTGTGTACACTTCAAATTTGAAGACAGTTTTTAGATATTATATCAAGATATATATTTTTAAATATTTAAAGTACTAAGAATACAAAGTCAGAGCGGGGGAGGAATGTTTGCAGTTGTTGTAGTTCGACTTTTCCAAACCAATCACCCCGTCTTGTGTTATGCTTTATGAGGAATTCCCCAATGTGAAATTATGACAATTTATGATCATCAATTTATTCATGCCCATGACTGCTTACATTCCAAGGGGCCAGAATCAGCTTTACAAACCATCTTCATTGATAATGAACTTTACACCAAGATGTATCCAACCGCATACCTTGACCTGCAGAACCCATCCAACACCCTAGGTTTCAGTCCTAAGCTCCAGCCTTTGTAGATCTACTAGGGGATTCTGTTCAGTCCCGGAAGGACAAGATAATTGAAGTCTTTTCCTGCACCAGCTGGAGGATATTATTGGCCAAAGATGCTGACGGACGTCATTATCTCATGAGGTTACCATGGGAGCTGTGCTTCCCAGATCTCACTTTAGTTACTTTCGGTCAAAGACAGTTTAGGAAATAACTCAAACTTTTGAATTTTATCTTAGTTTTTGGAAATAGTCTTCTCCTTACTGAAGTTGAGACCTTCAAATTGATGCAGTAAGTGTTTTTTGTGGTAGTTGAGATAGTTAAGATAGAAGGTTGCTCTATGATTGCAACCTCGTACTTATAGAGTAACTTATAGATTTTACTTTTTGGATTAGAGAATAATTATATATTTTGTGTTGGCTAGTTTGATAACTTTTAAACTACAACAGATATTAGGACCAAAGATTTCTATCTTAATTAAAAAGTGATAGCTGCCAGCAATCTGTCAAGGCCTTGCTCTTGGTAGGAAAATGTCAATTTTCAGGAAATATTATACATGTAAAAGAAAGACTGCAATAGTTGGCAGGATTCTGTTTTCTTTCCATTTTTTATTTATTGTTCTCATTGCACTGAAATTAAGTTCAATCAAATAAAGAAATTGTGATGATCTTTCTTCAGTTTATTCATCCTAAGAGTTCATGGAAGATGGTGGAGTAATTATTTAGAAGATAGAAATTGAGGGATGCAAAATGGTCATATGTTTTCATATAACTCGCTCTCATTGTTGCCTGCATTTTGAGCTAGAAAGATGGGAAGTTACTGTGCAATAATCTGTAGTTTTAATTATTTGGCTTAAAGTACCTAATCAAACATTAAACTGTCACTAACACAATGTGACATTATACTGATAATTAGATTTTATGTTCTTCCAGAAGAGTCTACTCTTGAAGTTGTGCTGTAGGTGATTTATTGACAGAGTTCTTATCATAGTTGATTGTTGTACCTGTAATTTCCTTTCTTAATGATTATATTGTAGGTGTGCACTTTTATAATTAGGGCTCCTACAATTTTACATTTCTCATGTTGTTTTCAAATAAGCCAATGAAGATGCCTGAACCTAGGTAAGGTCTGAATGGAAGTTTGCACATTTTTTTGTTTTTTATTTTTTAAACTTTGTAATAAAAATTGATGCACTTGTTCTCTAAGCTTCTTGTATACATGTGCTTTTGTTGTCTTTCATTTTCTACACATTTTACATATGGATTTATTCTCTTCATTGATTGCACATCTGCATTTACTTATATAGCTGTACACAAGCCCTTTTACTGGTCAAATGTTCATGGTGAATTGTCTGCGCTATGTTGAGTTGACAGCTTGTTCATATTACTTGTCTGGTTCAAATAAGAGTTCTAAAAAGTTTTTCCTCCTGTAGGATGGAATGCTGAAGCATAAAGGTACTTATGAAATTATATCCCCTGAAGATATAGGGCTTGAACGATCCAATGAAGCTGGTATTGTTCTTGGAAAACTGAGGTATGTTGTTTAGCTCTTTAATTTTTTTTTATTTTCTTTTCTTTCTAACTTGTTATGGTCTGGTAAATGTGCCCTCTGGCACTTGTATTTCAATTATTGAGAAATATATCTTAGCCTCTCCATATCCAAAAACAAGTGTATGTCTTAGATGTTATTTGCTGGTGAGGATGTGTTTGTATATTATTCCCATCTTTTTTTCTTCATATGCTAAATTGGCAAAAGGTTTTAAGATCAATTTTCTATAGCTTGTTATTTTGGTTCAGGGAAGGGTTGGATGTACTTGTGCTCATAAATAGGGTTTTAGGATATTATACTTTTGTTTACAATGAGCTCCTGACCTTTTGTTTTTTGTTTTCTTTAGGGGCATCTAGTCTACTAATGGATCTCCTATCTTTTCTGCCTTTGTCAATACAATCTTCTTTGTTTCATATTGAAAAGATTTGATACAGATTGAATCTTGAGAATAGCATTTTGCTCATGGCTTCAATATGGCACTAGGCCAAATAGTTTCATGGGACTGCCAGAATGATACCAGAGTGATGAGAATAATGTCCAAACACATCCTCAAAGAGATACAATAGTTCACAACACTGATGAAAACACCAAAAGGAAGCAGAATATCAACACCCAATGCCGTTAAACCAAGGACATCGACATATAAAATGCACCACTCATTGGATCCAACTAGCAGATACAAAATTATTTGAAAAATAATAATGTAAGAAAAGTTATAATACATTAACACCCACCGATATGACTTTATACTTTTGGAGATTTGTATGGTCTAAGAACAGTCCTCCAAGCACAGGTAAAATATAAATTGTAATTCTCAAGACTTTGAGAGTGCTTGACTATTTGACTAAGAAATGAATGTCGATTATATGTTTCATTGCTTAACTAAAGATATGATCAAATAAATAACAGGAGATGGAATGACTCAAATATTGTGAAACACCATTTTGTCATTAAACTGAACCCACTTCAGAAAGTTGGTCATAAATCCACTTCTTGGTTTGCTGGTTTCTCTCTTTCCCTCTCTCTAAGTCTTTGTGAATTAGCTTCTTTACAGATCATCTTACTTTTTTTTTTGTCTAAAACATTTCTCTGAAGTGGACGGCATGCTTTGAAGGATCGGTTGAAAGAGGTATACCAGTACATAATTGTTATAGATTGATTTAATCAGCTTCCTCTTTGTGTGGTTGTGAATAACAAATTCATCTTCCTGATTTTTCCAGCTTGGTTATGAGCTTGATGATGAGCAACTTGGGAATATATTCTGGCGATTCAAAGCGGTAGCAGAGCAAAAAAAGGTGACATAGGAAGTTATGATAAAAAAATAATCTTCATGGTTTTCCATGTCATTGACTTTTATCATGTCTTATATTAGCAAACCGCTTCAGTTCACTTGAGGAATTACTCTCCCGTCAATGTCTAACAATAATTATCAAGTTCATCACATCTTGACAGACTGATTATGTTATATTTTGAATCAATTCACTGAAAATGAGGATGATCTGAACTATGAACTTTTTGTTTGTAGTATGGGTCAGAAATAATTATGTTGTGTGATGGAAAGGCTGGGAAACTGTATTACTTGAGGCTTCATAGTAACAACAATAGAGTAGCAGATACAGAAGATTCTTGCATTTTGAAATTGCTCAATCAAAAATTTATAAGAGTTTTATATTATAACTGCTTTCCCTAGGTGAATTTACTTTGCTTCTCTGTATTCTCAGTCTTTCGAGTCTCAAGTGCAGGACTATGTCAGTAGTCTTAATTAGAAACCTCTGGTGAAATGAAGCATTATAATTATTGCCTGGTTAAAAGAAAGTCAACAGTTTCTTGAAAGATGTTTGTATAAATGCAAGCTTGTCTATTTTTTTTTTTTCTATTACTATATTTTAACCGTCTCCGTACTCTTATTTATTATCTGATGAGACAGAGAGTAACTGACGCTGACCTGATAGCATTGGTGTCAGATGAAGTTTTTCAGCCAGAAGTAGTTTGGAAGCTTCTTGATTTGCAGGTACTTCCATTTTTCTCGGACTGTTTGACTTGATATGGTCCTGCAAGTTATTGTCAACTGGATGTTCCTGATATGAGCGACTAAATTAAGAGATGATGATCAAGAAAGAAAAATACAAACTACAGAAGGATTAGACAAATAAAAGAAATGAGAGAATTAGACAGAAAGAGACTATTGTGTATATTGATCAATTGAATGAGTTAATATTTTTTTCATTCTTCCTTTATTTCCATATATATAATGTGTGTTTTCTAAATAAGCCTATCTTTTAATTAATTGTAATTAAGCAAATGACAATAATAAATTTCTACGCCCAACAGGTTACTTGTGGAACTCTGGGTCTTTCAACTGCAACTGTTAAACTCGTTGGTGCTGATGGGGAAGAACATGTTGCTTGTTCCGTGGGAACTGGGCCTGTTGATTCAGCTTACAAGGCTGTGGATCTCATTGTGAAGGTTTGATATGTTTTAATGGACATTTCCTTCTCCTAGATCAGTTTATTATCAGTGTCTTGTTTTGTGAACGGGGCATATGGGTACCTATATGGTACAGTCTAGATGACTGTTAGCACTTATAATTTCTACAATGTAATCCATATGTTTGTTCCTCACCCCAAAAGTAAAAATTAAAGAATAAATACAAAAAGAAGGAAAGAAGAGACATAAAATAGATCATGTATCTGTAGATGGCTAAGTAAGTTTTGATCATTAGTCCTTGTGTTTACTATTGGGCCCGTGCATCCTTTTTCCTTTATATTAGATGACTTTGCTGTTTCAAACACATAAGTTGTGCAACCACCATAGCATTATTTGTATTGTAAGCAGTCTACTTCTTCCTTATAAGCAGGAACCTGTGACTCTTCTTGAGTACTCCATGAATGCGGTTACGGAAGGCATTGATGCAATAGCTACTACTCGTGTTTTAATTCGTGGGGAAAATGATCAAACAGCTACTCATGCTTTAACCGGTGAAACAGTTAAGCGAACATTTAGGTATGGTATCTACATCATGTTTGCTATTATTTAGTTTACAGATTTTGTTCTGCTACTTCCTGATTCATATTGCTTAAACCCTTTATCTTCTGGTCCCAGTGGAACTGGAGCAGGAATGGATATTGTTGTTTCTAGTGTCAAGGCATACATTGGCGCTTTAAACAAGATGTTAGGTTTCAAAAACAAGTTGCCAACAAAGGATTCAGTAGAAAGAACACCGGTGTCTGTTTGAAGATGGGTGCAAAATTGCATAACATGATGGATCACTTTTTGAACAGGATCCTGGCTTCCTCGTGCGTTCTTAAGATTGTGCAGAAGTGTGAACCGGAGCTCTATGCATTCTCATTGTCATAGTGATGAGTTGGAATCTTTAAGCTTTAACTTAGAGGAGCCTTCTTACATGTCCTGTACAAAGTTTTTGAGGTCTATAAAGCTTAAACTTTGATCATGGATTTTAGTACTTTGTTTTAATCTGTCTTGCCTGTAAAGAACTAGAAGCATTTGTTTTTTCAGATGTAAGGTACATGTTTGGTAATTGTAAGTCCCATGTTTAGGAAATCATGCTTTATGAATATGCTGGTCAAGATGTTATTATACATCATTTTCTTGCTACGATATTTGATATGTGGATTTGTTAGTGGCATTTCTTATTTGTTTGAAAGAAGAAAACTGTTTGATTCATCAGCTGTTATTGACAATTATTTTCTGGAGACATTTAGTATCAATCTACAACTCTGATTAAATTATGATTCTCAGCTCATTTTTGGCTATAGCATTGCTTTAAATTTTGTGAAGAGGCATTGGTAGATTACTTGTGCGTGCAGAATTAGAATTGGAACCATCATGTGCTAGATCTAAAAAATTTCTCATTTTGGGTAAGATTTGACTTGCCCCAATATATATAGCTTTCTGATCCCATAACAAACTTCATCAGATGTAAGAAGAATCTTTTTTCTGATTTTGCCCTATAAGAATCTTCTCTCGGAAAAAGTATTTTGCTTTTAAAAACTTTTATGCTAGTGCGCGATACATGGTTGAATGCTTGAATCTCTCCACTCACTAGAAAGTTGAATACGGCTTGTAAAACTATTTGTCTTTTAAATATTCTTATTATTGTCATAGTTTCATTAGAATTTCTTGTAGACGCTTGTTAATTAAAAAAAAAAACGCGTGATAATTTTAATGGTGATTGTATTGTGAAGGACGCTAGACACTATTTGTTTCCACTGTAGATTTCATCATTTGATATATATTTGAATTGGAGTAAGGATATTCTCAATTTTAAATTTGTCCGGTTTGTTAGTTTTAAAATTTTTTTTTGATGGTTTTGTTAATTTTATTAAATAATAATATGCTTGCTCTTATTTATTAAATTAGTTGCACATGATGATTAAAATGGTAGGACAGATAACGAAAAATTTATTTAAAGAACCCTTCAATTTGGGCTAATTTTTCCTTCAATTTGAGCATATATAAATAAGCTAAAAGCAATATTTTAACATAGAATACAATAAAAAAGAATTATCTAACACAAAACCTCCATTAATTCAATCCATTATAGAAATACTGTTCTTCGGCACAAAATAAATACTGTTCAACAGTAGAAATAATACATGTTGGAGAGGGAGTCTTCAAGCCCGTGCTGGCTTACGCTAATTGAATAATGAAATATCACCAAATTTTTTTAAAAAATATATTGCTTCAACTAAGTGTTGTTTGCTCGGAAAGTTGGCCCAAATACCAAGGCCCAAGGTTGACTCGAATCCTACCTAGATGGGTTAAAAATTGAGGTAAGACCTCAAAAATATCAAGGCCTAAAAATTTAACTTAAGTCCATCAAAAGATTTAATGTCCGAGTTTCATTTATACTTAGAGGCCTCATTGGTATTCATATTTAAAATCTAAAAAAATCACCACAATTGTTTGTGTAGATCACTGTGAATGGACCTTGCAAGGTACCAAAAACCAAGAATTATAAAGAGTTTGCAGCTTTGACAAATCAAAACGTTGGGCCTCAACATTTGGTCGAACTCCTAAGAGAAAATAGGAGTGCCCCAGTTTGCAATTTAAGAATTAAAAGTGTGCCGTCCCATACCTCGTGGTATGGAACCTTAATCTAGGAGGAGAGTTGAGGCTCAAACTTGGCCCGAATCGTTCATAGATGGGTTAGGAGCTAAAGGATCATTTGCATGTTCCCAACAAAAACCTCCTTAGAATCAATGTTTAAGTCTTGAGGAGGTCATCTGTACTTTCTCGAACACAATAAACCATAAGGAGCTTAAAGGTTCTTATTAATGCATAAATCTCATGACTTAAGGGATTCTTGTCAATCATTACTCGATAAGGGAAGTTTCGGGAATCTTAGGATGATGATCAATCCCGTCAACCCCGAATCTACCATAAATCAGAATGAAAATAGACCCCTAATTTCTCGCCCACATTTCTCAAGATAAAATTGTAAGGACTAGTTGTAAAAAGGTAAAGCCATAATGGCCAAAGGTAATGAAAATTTTCCACATCTAGACCTTTTACTCTCTTTTCCTCTCAACTACATTTTAAATTATTGACTTAAACATTAGAGGGTCTTTGTCAGAATGACCATAGGTGAGACCTAGCCTTGTCGTTGTTTTCTATTGCAAGCGTAACAGAGTTATTGAGTAGAGCCTATCCTAGCACAACTTAGTAGCAGTGGCTTAGTTTCATTTTTTCAACAAACAAACTTAAAGCTTGTTGACCCAAGAAACTAATTTTTAGGGTAACAGTTTTTGGCATCGTTCGTGAGAAACTAGATGGAAAGCATTAGAAGTGGTTATTAGAATCAGACTGATGGATTATTCACATAATAACATTGATTTTAATTTGAACTTGCAACTAACCGAACATCTGGAGACAAGCAACATGGTTTGATTGATGGATCATCGAGAAGAAAATCCAACAGTGTAGAATAGAAGCTTTATAGAGATAGAAGAAGAGTTGCAGATGATTAGAAAGAAAAGGGGAAAAAAATGAGGAAGTTGAGAATAAAAATCCTAAAGGAGTGTAGAGGATTAAGAGAGGTGGGCAAGCCTCAAGGCGCTAACTAAGAGGATGGCCCTTTAAACCCGATGGGGCCAAACATACAAGGTGAGCCACATGCTGGATTCTTCTAAGGAGAGAAATAAAAAAAAGTGTAACAAGTTCCACTCAAAGATCGGTCAATGAATTGGTTGGGATTTGGCCACTCTAGGATGGAGTGTACTTGGTCCCAAGTAGGGTATTCAAGTAGAATGGCTGAGTAGAACAGACAAAAGGCATAAGCGCTCGTGGAAGTAGGAGATGAGGATTAGAAAGATGTAATACTGAGGAAAACATAAGGGGATATACATTTAGAGGCAAAAGTCTGAGGATTAGAGGAGAGATTATACAACCTGCTCGAGAAGTGAGAAAAAAAAGACTTCCCTCCCCTGAGGAAGACAGAGAGAGAAGATCTCCTTGGTAAATGAGCTCAGACATATGGAACTACTAGTGGGATTTAAGCTACCAAGCCTCTCCACTTACAGAGGTACTACAGATCTTAACTACTATGTGGATTAAGTCACAGATCTACTATCCATCGCATGGTTAGAGTAGGAGTATATATGTAGGCTACTCCATATGAACCTAAAGTGACTTAAGCTTCTATGGTATCGAGGTTTAAAACAGAGAAACATCTCCTATTACAGTGAGCTCATGGATAAGTTTGCACAACACTTTTCGGGATTGTTGAAATATATATAGTATTTTGTATATATTTATGGTCAATATTATAGAACAGAAAATAGATTGATAACCTTTCAAATAAGACTAATTGACTTTTTAAATAGGATTAATTGACCTTCCAAATAGGACACATTACTTCACCTATATAATGATGTATTTTTCTCATTATCAATACACAAGAATTCTTCTTCTCTTTATTTCTTCACATGGTATTAGTGCCAATACTTAGCTTCTGACTTATTTTATTCCGGCAGCACTACCTGTCTATTTTTCGACCACCATACTCTCTTTTTCCATTGGTAGTGCCTTCAAAAGGATCTCGCCAGAAAGACCCAAGAAATCATCGATGGAGTATCATCGGACCACCTTTACATGTTGATAATAGTAGCACTTTTTGGCGATTGTAGTGTTCTTCGGCAACCGAACCATTCTTCAGCCATCTCTACTGACACTAGAAGGTGCCGGAGACCAGGTTTATAACAGTTCAATCCTCACTGACTGTTGGACGCACTTCTACACATCGGTAACAACCCTGTTCTATAGTGAACTTCAACTATCGATCTACTTCTTTTAGGTGCGCTTTTAGTCTCATTGCTAGTGCTCAATCTTTAAACATTGATGGCGAACAAAAGAGTCACTTGATTGCCTTCACTATCGTTAAAAATCGTCACTGTCGTCAAAAAATCGCTGCTTGAAAATTGTTTCTGTGTTATTAGTCAGTCTCTTTGGTCTGTGATCCAATAATATTTTTGAAAGCTTCAAAATAAGTTATGCCTTTTCCTTTAATTCATTTCCTGTTATTTCTACTGAAAAATTGGTAGGAAGTATTAACTATACCTCATAGGCCACTTCTGTTGAATTACGGTGTATGGGACACGGTCTAGAGGATCATTTAAATATACATGTTACAGAATTAAAGGACAAAGATACAATTGAGTGGAAGAAAATGATGCTTTACTATGCAATCAGTCATGGCAAATAATAGACTCTTAATTATATCCCATTTATAAACCTTACAGAACTTGTTTTGATATCTAGAATTATACTAAACTATTAAACACTAATGACGTTCAAAAACTATATTCTGTTGTCTCAACTCTTGTTAATCTCAAACAACATGGAATTTCTTAGCCGAATGAAATCTCTCAAGACTGAATTTAATTCTCTCCTACCAGTTGGTAAGACTGTTGCTGAAGATCTAGCACAGAGAGATATGTTTTTTTTATGGTTTTAACCCTAACTGCTATTAATTTTGAGCTCTCACCAAATCGAGATCAGATTTTTACTAGTGCGGTTGTTCCCTTTCTGGATGAGGTGTTTTCTCGGCTCCTTCGTATTTTTTCTTTAGGTTATATTCTCGGATCATCTATGGTTGACTTCTCAGCCTTGGCCTTCCACTTTCAGTCACAGAGTTCTTTCAAAGGAGAACAAAGTGATCACAATAAAAATTGCCCAAAGTGTAGTTATTGTCATCATTGAGGCCATACTTGAGACAAATGTTACAACTTATATGGCCGACCTCTTCGAGCTGTTAATCTTGCTCAAAATGATCAATCTGATCCCCTGAACAACTAGTCACCATCATTGACTATCACTGGTGTCCACTATGAGGACTACCTTAAGTATCAAGCAACTAAGCAGTCTGCTACTTTCGTTGCTTTCATTGCTAATACTGGTAATTTCGTTGCTTGCCTTACTCAGTCCTATTTTCTAGGTCCGTGGGTCATTGATTCTAGTGCATCAGATCATATTTCTAGTAACCTTTGATTACTTTATTATATTTCTGAGTTTAGATTATTACCATCTGTCACTTTAGCTAATGGATCCAAAACCATTACTAAAGCAATTGGTTGTGCATACCTTTTACCTTCTTTACCTATAGATTTTGTTCTCTATATTCTTCAATGTCATTTTAATCTTATCTCTGTTAGTAAACTTACTTACTCTTTAAATAGTACAATCACTTTTGTTAATGACTCTATTCTTATACGGGATCGCAGTACGGGACAAATGATTGGCACATGTCGTGAGTTATAGAGGCTCTATCATTTGAGCATTCCTCAACCATCTATTGCATGCACTATCATTGAATCAGTAACACTTCTTCATAATCGTCTAGGACATCCAAATTTGTTAAAGCTTCATAAAATGGTTCTAAGTCTCTTTAGTTTATTGTCTTTCAATTATGAGTCTTGTCAGCTTTAAAAATACTATTGTGGATTATTTCCTAAGCAGCCCAATAATCGGGTTGCATTCCCTTTTGAATTAGTTTATTCAGATGTCTGGGGTCTTAGTTGAGTCTCTTCTATTTTAGGTTTTAAATACTTTCTTACATTTATTGATGATTATTCATGTTGCACTTGGTTATTTTTAATAAAAGATCATTCTGAATTATTTTTTTATCTTTGAATCTTTCTGTGCTAAAATTAAGATATAATTCTCTACTACTATTCGTATATTGCATAATGATAATGCACATGAATATTTTTCTGCTCCTTTTACTTAATTTATGTCTTCTCAGGGCATCTTACATCAGTCTTCTTGTGTCTATACTCCACAACAAAATGGAGTTACCGAGTATAAAAATAAACATCTCATTGAAACGGCCCACACTTTACTTATACACTATAATGTTCCTCTCCATTTTTAGGCTGATGCTATTTTTACTGCTTGCTTTCTGATAAATCGAATGCCCTCCTCTATGTTACAACATTAGGTCTCTTATTTTGTTATGTGTCCTAATCAACCATTGTTTACTCTTTCGCAGCATGTCTTTAGTTGCATATATTTTGTCTATGTTTTCTTTTATTATCAAGATAAATTATCCTCTCAGTCTATCAAATGTCTTTTTTTTTTGGCTACTCACGTCTTCAAAAAGGTATAGTTATTATTTTCCTGACACTCAACATTATTTCTTTTCTGCTGATGTCACATTTTTTCGAGTCTTCCCCTTTCTTTTCTTCCTTTGTTTTAGAACATATATCCATCATAGAAGTTCTTCCAATCCCTTATATTATTTCCCCTTCTAAGTCAAACATTGAACATGTCTTTATCCCATAGAATGATCCTCCCATTGGAGATTCTCCATCTCTGACTCATGATACTCTTGTTCCTTTTAATCTTGTAGGTAATGACAGTGATACCTCTTCTGAGGCTCTTGAGGTTCCCGTTGACTCACTTCTTACTCCAAATTCCTCTTCTACTGAGGTCCTGGCACCTGTTGACCAATTTTTTATTATTGTCCGTAGAGATATTTACTTAACTCATAACCCTCATCCTATATAGAATTTTCTTAGTTATCATCGACTATCTTTACCATATTATGCCTTTGTGTCTCTTTTATCTTCTGTCTCTATCCTTACCAATCTCCGTGATAATCTTTCGCATCTTGAGTGGCATCAAGAAATGGTTGAGAAAATGTCTGGTTTACACAATAATGGTACATGAGAATTAGTTAAGTTGCTACTCAGTACCTCCATCATTGGTTGTTAATGGGTTTATGCTATCAAGGTTGGATCCAATGGTCAGATTGATAGGTTGAAAGTAAGGTTGGTTGCCAACGGGTACACTCAAACTTATGGCCTAAATTATTATGAGACTTTTTCTCTTGTGGCCAAAATGTCGTATGTTCGATTGTTCTTATCTATGGCTACTATTTATTAATGGCATTTGCACCAACTCGACATTAAAAATTCATTTCTTCATAATGACCTTTAGGAAGAAATCTCTATGGAGCAACCGTTTGACTTTATTGCTCAGGAGGAGTTTGGTTTGGTATGTAAACTTTGCTGCTCCTTATATGGTTTAAAATAGTTTTCTCATGCTTGGTTTAGTGATTTTAGTACAGTTATTTAGAAGTTTGGCATGATTTAAAGTGAGTCAGATCACTCTGTTTTCTATAAGTATACAGCACAAGGACATAACATATATCTGGTAGCCTATGTTGACGATATTGTCATTACAGGGAGTGATCAGGATGGTATTAAGCACTTGAAAAATCACTTGTTCAATAATTTTCAGACTAAATATTTAGTATTACTCAAATACTTTCTTGGTATAGAAGTTGCTCAGTCTATCTCTGGGATTGCTATCTCCTAGAGGAAGTAAGCTTTGGATATTCTGAAAGAAATAGGGATATTTAACTCCAAACCCATAAAATCCCCTATAGATTATAATATTAAACTCTTACCTACACAGAGGGAGTCTCTTGTAGATCACAGGAGATATTAGAGACTAATTGGTAAACTTAATTATCTCACCATCACACGACTTAATATTTCTTTTTCGGTCAGCGTTATCAGTCAGTTTTTACAGTCTCCATGTGATAGTCATTGGGATGTAGTTATCCAAATCTTACGGTATATCAAGGGTGCACCAAAAAAAGGTTTGTTATATGAGAATAGGGTCATACACAGGTAGTCAGATATTCAGATGCTGATGGGGCTGGTTCTTCATCAGATAGATGCTCTACTACTGGGTATTGTATTTTTGTTAGAGAAAATCTTATATCATAGAAAAGTAAGAAGCAATAAGTTGTTGCTAGGTCAACTGTACAAGCTGAATATTGTGCCATGGCCTTAGCTATATATGAGCTTATGTGGTTGAAACAATTGATCCAAGAATTGAAATTTGTAGACATATCACAAAAGAAGTTACTTTGTGATAATCAAACTGCACTTCACATTTCATCCAACTCGGTATTTCATGAAATGACTAAGCATATAGAAATTGATTATCACTTTATTCGAGAGAAGGTTTTATTTTGTTGTATTTTCACAAGTCATGTTTGCTTAAACGGCCAGCTAGTAGACATTCTCACTAAATCTCTTAAGGGTCCTCGAATTGATTTTATTTGTAATAAGCTTGACGCATATGATTTATATTGCTCCATCTTGAGAGAGAGTGTTGAAATGTATATAATATTTTGTATATATTTATGGCCAATATCATAGAATATGAAATATATTGATAACTTTTCAAATAGGACTAATTGACATTCCAAATAGATCGCATAGCTTCACCTATATAATAATGTAGTTTTTTCATTATCAATACACAAGAATTATTCTTCTCTCTATTTCTTCATAGGGATCTTGCTAAGGCAACTAAAGACCTACGACAGTTGTGAGGAAGATAAAGAATTCAAATGGGTGGCTGTGATAAGGGTTCATTAAGTCTAATATTTTTATCTTCCAAACTTAATATTTATTCGTAAAAATTAAAGATTATTTGGCTTTTGATATGTTTTATTATTATTTTTGTAGGTTTGGAGTCCATAGAGCAAATAGAGTAGAAACTCTAATGAAAATAAGCCAAAAAATAAATTACTATAGTACTTGCAATAGTGATTTGCTACAGTAACGAACTACAGTATCTGCTACAGTACCCCCTATGTCGCGCTGACCAAAACAGTGTCTGAGCGTCGTAGCGCCATAACCCAGTGTCGCGACGCTCGTGGTGGTGAATAGTATTTTTACTATAATGACTCATAAACAGTAATTTGATGACAAAAACCTATAAATAAAAGGCCAAAAATTCTAAAAGGAGAGGAGTAGAGGAGAAGAAAAGAGGCAAAAACTTAAAGAAAGAATTCACAATACAATATCAAAGATCAAAGTCAAAGATTGAAGAACCAAGATCAAGATTCAAGATTCAAGATTCAAGATTCAAGTTTCAAGTCAAGATTGAAGGAGAAGCACATCAAGGAGTCGCTTTGATTTATATTTCTTCTCTTTCTTTATCATTATGTTCTTTTTCTTGTTGATCTTTATGAATTGGTTACATACTTTTAGTTTTGTGATGGGCTAAATTATTCATCTAGGGTTAGACTATATGAACCTAGTATGGATTTAGATTGTGTTAATTTTTAGTTTATGAACTTGATACATTCAATTGATTCATTCTATCTTATGTTTATTGCTTTCATTATATACTTAATCAACATTTTGAATGATTGAGGAACCATGATGAACTTGACAAAGGGATTCATGTATTTAGCCTAGGGTAGTTTGATACATAATCATAGGGTAACAACTATAAGTTCTATCTAGGATAGACATATACCTAGGTGGCATGTATGGTATAATTTATATTTGATCTTAATGAATTACATTCTGATTTGATTACCATAGACATATAGGTAATTGTTAGAAAGTGTAATATAGTCACTTGACCATCTAAAGGCTTGTGATGAGATTAGTGTCTAAGCCAATAATTGGTATCAAGAGATTAGCTAAGAGCTTAATGAGTCTAATGAAATATTAGGAGACAAGTCAAAACCCTAGATTATTTTTATTTGTGAATTCTACCATTTACTTTTATTTAGTTTAATTGATAGAGATATATTAGTTAATTAAATTTCAGATTTTGATTTTCTGAATAAAAGTTAAATAGGTATAATTTTAGTACTTGATTTACAAAATTAGATTGCATAGTCCCTGTGGGATCGATATCTGGACTTAAAATCTTATAATACTTGATACGATAGCGTGCACTTACGCTTAGCTATTAAAGCACTAATCAGGCTGTAATAGATATTGTTAAGGGGGGAGGGGGTGCAATTGTGTCTTTAGGAAACAAGAAGGATAAGGTCTTCAAAAAGAATATTCCTTAAAGGGAGAAACGAAAAAAATGCCTATATTAAAAGCTAAATACCCTTAAATAAATCGACCATGGGTTATGAATAAGTAAGATAGAATGGCGAGGGCCCATTTTTATGGTAAGGATTGTAATATTCGTTCCCTTGGCCGCTTCCGTAGAAGTTATCTTTAAGGCCATTAAAGAATAAGGCTCACCCATTAAACCTGCCATCATAAGAGTGTTCTTAGACCGGTGCGATCATACGAAGTGGTGTGATTTCCATTAGGACGTTGGCCATTACACAAGTAAGTGTAATGACTTGAGAGAACATATGAACCAACTGGCAAGAAATAATTATTTAAATGAGTTTTGAGCCGATTGCCAATGCAAAAGATAGCTAGAAAACACCCATAATAAAGAAAGCACTTCACTAAAAGTAACCATGATCATCTTAGGGGGTTTATGTTGGCAAGAGATTCTAATCTGCATAGAAAAAAATTGCTCTAAGTACTCCATGGTAAGGCACCAGGTGATATGTAACATCTTAGTTGCCAAAAAGCCATGGATGCAAGTAGTCATAATCATGTTTACCAAGGAGATTGCCTAAGGGTAAGCTACTTACATGATGATGCATTGGTGATCCAAGTACAAATGGCCAAGATAAAGGTAAACTGATTGTTCGTTGATCCAAGAATCTTAGTAGATATAAGATTTAAAGAAGCCTGGAACGAGTTAAGGATCAAGGATTTAAAGATGGAAAGAACATAAACCCTGCTACAAGGGTTTAGAGATAGTTGTGTTATGCTTCTGGGAGTCGTAAATTTTTCTATATCCTTGGGGAAAGACCTTATGTTATCATGACTAACTTCATAGTAGTTGACCAGCCCTTCTCATATAAAGTCTTACTTGGGTAGCTTTTTATAAGAAACACCAATATGGCTATCTATATTGATTATCTAAATCTTAAGTTCCCATTAGAAGGAATATATGTTATGTCTGGTGATTAAAAGACGGTGAGGAGTTGTTATGCAGTGCTAGCCATAAGAACTTAGTGCTTTTTCATTGTAAATCCATAAGAGGAAAAACTTGATGCTATGAAAGTAGTAAAGGAGCTATACTTGAGAAGGTGGTAAAGATTGGGTCACAATTAAAACTCGAGGTCAGGAATGGTCTGACCGCTATGGTAAAAGAGTTTTCAAACATTTTTGCTTAGTCTCACAAGGAAATACCTTACATATATCCGTCTTTGGTGTCTCAAGCATTAGTCGTTAGTACCTATTTTAAATTAGTCAAAAGAAAAGAGGAGGAATTTAATCAGAAGAGGAATGAGCCGGTGGTTGCTAAAGTGGAGAAATTTTTAGCCTCAAGTTTTACATGGAAAGTCAACTACCTTGAGTGGTTAGCTAATGTAGTGATGGTAAAAAGGCCAACGAGAAGTACAAGATGTGGATTGACTTCACCTACCTAAATAAATCCTATCTTAAAGATAACATTCCTTTCTCGAAAATCACCAGTTGGTAGATTCAACAGTCGGTCATGCTTTTCTCAATTTTATGGATACTTTCTTAGGGTATAATTAGATAAAAAAATTTCTCCCCAACTAAAAGAAAACTTAGTTTATCACCTCTTAGAGCACCTGTTGTTATAGAGTAATGCCATTCAGTCTCAAGAATGTCGGGGCTACCTATCCGAGCTTGGTGAACAAGTTATTTAAACCTTTGACAGGGAAGAGTATGGAAGTCTATGTAAATGGCATAATCACTAAGTCAATGAAATCAAAGGATTATATGAGAGACTTAAAAGGTGTATTTGAGATACTTAAGAAGTAAACCTAAACACGATATGTGCTATCTTGGAAATGAAATCTCTGAGCATCATGAAAGAGATTCAACAACTAATAGGCAGAGAAACAACCCTTAACAGATTCATCTCTAAAGAAACTAACAGATTCTTTGAGTCTTTTCAAGCCATTAAGAGGAGAGAAAAGAATAAGTAGACCCTACAGTGTGAGAAAGTATTCCAGTAACTTAAAGCTTACCTCGTACAACCTATCAACCTCGCTGTTCCATCAAATTAGGATTAACTAATTATACATCTTCGAGTTTTAGCTCAAGCAGTAAGGTCAGTCTTGGTCAAAGAAGAGGCAGGGGGTTAAAAGATTAGTGTACTTTGCCAGTAAATCCTTTATAGATCTAGAGAGCAGATATCCATCTACAGAAAAACTAGCCATAGTATTGGTCATGGTGGGACAAACATTACGCCCTACTTCTAAGCTCACACTATAATCGTGTTCATTGACTAACCTCTAAGATAAATTTTCTATAAGCTTAATCTCTCAAGGCAATTGGTTAATGGGAAATTAAACTCAGTGAGTTTGACATACGATATAAACCGAGAGCATTCTTCAAAAGCTAGGCCCTTGTAAATTTTCTAGATGAGTACATCTCGAGAGAAATGATACTAGATACTTGCTGTAGAGCCTTCAGAAGAACAGATTGTAGAAACCCCAACTTGAATCCTTTATACTGACATAGCATCCAACTCACAAGGGTATGGAGCAAGCGTGGAACTATTAGTCCAGAGGGAAACGAGATTTGTTATGCGGTTTGGTTCAGATTCTCAGCTTCAAATAACAAAGCTAAATATGAATCTTTACTGGTTGAGCTATGGGTTTCTTGATCCCTCTTAGCTAAGAGGATCCTAGTAATGATTGATTTTTTTTGTTAGTTGTAAACTAAGTCAACTGGGATTTCATAGTACGAGGAGAAAACATAGCTGCATATTTAAAAAAAGGTTCAAGAGTTAGCTGGTTAGTTTAAAGAAATAAAGGTACAACTAATCCTAATAACTAAAAATCATTGAGCTAATATCTTAATGTGCTTGGCTTCTATCGACGAAGTTTGAATACCTCGATCGGTGTTTCTTGAGCCTGTCCAAGCACATAATTTATAAAAACTAGAGTAGATAATGTAGATTGATCCCCAACCTAGCTAGATGGATCCAATTAGGGAATATATAGCAATTAGGACTCTTCTAAAAGATAAAAAAAAAGCGCGACAACATCGATATAAGAGTGCCCACTATATATTAATGGATGAGGTGTTATACTAACGAGAAGTTTCACATCCACATATGTGGTGCTTGAGGTTTGAAGAGGAAAAACATGTGTTTAGCGGGGTTCACGAAGACGTATACAAGAATCACTTAGGAGTAAAGGCCTTAGCTTAAAAAGTCTTCAAAACTGGTACTACTGGCCTTCCATATTCCAAAACACCAAGGATTTGGTCAAGCCGTGTGATGCTTGTAAGAGTTAACAATATCTAAGCTCCTCGAAGAAGTTGAGTACCATATCAAGACCACAGCCTGTCACTCAATAGAGGCTCAACCTAATTGGACCCCTACCTCGGGGAAGGGGGTTTGCCAAATACGGCACCGTTGTTGTAGACTATTTCACTAAGTGGGTCGAAGTCGAGGCATTGTTTAGCATAATTGAGAAGAAGGCTCAAGACTTTATGTGGAGAAGACTAGTCAGCTGGTTTGGAGTGCCACATACGATCATGATAAACCACAGAAAATAGTTTGACAACAGTTGACAAGCGTATTTTATATATATGATGTTTTATCCCTCTAAATTTAATAATTACTTATTTTGAGTATTAAATTTAATTATTAAATTGTGGCTATTCATGGATGAATTATTATTTTGTAGGTTTCAACAAATCGGAGTATCAAGAAGAGTAAAAAGTATAAAGAGATCATTTTAGACGGTCCATGCCATAACAACGTAAGTTTAAGCTATAGCCCCTGAAAATAAGCAGTGAACTGCAAGGATTTGTTTAGGGCTATGACCCCAAATTGAGCAGTATGTTGGCGCTATGGTCCTACTCATTTTAAGCCACGGCCTTAAGTCAAATTTGGGTGGTGCCATAGCCCCAAAGAACTTATGCCACAACGCCGCCAACAGTGTATCAATTTCAAATTTGGTGTCCTAATTTTAAAAGCCCATATTAGAGCCTATAAAAAGGAGATGAAAAGCCTCATGTGGAGAAGGAGGAGAGAGCACGAAATTAGAGAGAAAAATAGAAGATTTTGGGGAGAGAAAATCACTTTGGAGCTTAAACTCTTGAATGTTCTTGAAGATTGAAGCCTCTAAAGAAACATCTCAACCTCATTTTCTCTTTTCCATTTCTTGTTTACTTTGATTTAGAGTTTATAATTGTAGATTGTGTTTTTTTAATCATGTTTATTATTGTGATTTTGTGCTTAAATATGGTAGGCTGAAACTCTTGTTCTAAGGCCTTGATGTAGCTCTACAAGCTACCATGCTTGGATAATTTTAGTTGATTATTGACTATTTATTATGTTATTTATTTGTGCTTTTCTAGAATTATTACATCTAATTTGATTGAAAAATTGATTAGATGATCTAGACTTATGAGTTGTATGCTTGGGAAAGATCAACCTATCTGTTGAACTTGAAAAGCATGACCTTAGTTTTTATTAAATTGGAAAACTAGCAAAACTTGGGTAATCACTTAGGGGTTTCTTAATGAATATGTAGATAGATAAGTTAGACAGGGATATCAACTTGGATATATATGCATAAAATCTCATTTGATGCTCCGAAGAGGTACTAAGAATAATATTGAACCCCTTGATTCATGAATTCACAAGAATAGTTGTTAATCACAGAATAAGAAGAATATGGTAAAAGTAGAGTGAAATCAAGACCCTAGGACCCTAGGACCCTTTGTTAATAGATTTATCACATTCTTAAATTGTTAGTTTAAGTATATTTATTTTTCTTAATCAACTTAAAATTGAAATTAGCCTTAATGAATTAAACTAGGATGTTAACAACATAGTAATTAGCATTAATTTAGAAGATCAAATCTGAAAAATGGACTTCAAGCTACTTTATGAAGCTTAAGAGTGGTTCAAGGACCTTATTTAGAAATGCCTTCAATATGGATACCAAGATTGGTTCCAAATTCAACTTTCCTACAATGAGCTTGAAAGTACACTGTGCGTTGGATGAGCGTGTACATTTTAATTTTTTCAATTTACACATCACATACATAAATAAATGTAGTGAAAAATAAACAAACATGTCATTATGCTAGTGAGATATTAGTGAACTCACCACTGAAGTGTGCTTTGCACATTTCTAGTCTAGGATACAGTGAGATTCTTCGAGCTAGAATGGTAGATTTTTATTCTTGACTAGAATTTGATTGAAGCAATACTTGCTTCAGTATTTTATCTCTTGGTATTAAGTAATCTCTATTGCTTACCATTCACTTAACTTAACAAAATAAATTCGGTTCGTTTATACAATCAAATTGATCACTTATTCTTCTAATTACATTTCAACAAATGACTAGTATATAACAAGCATGACAAGGCTTGAAATTTTCTTGTCATGCTTGTTAAATTAATGAGCAAAAGCTAGCCAATTTTTGTAAAGATTGGTGGCCAATTACACCTTAATATGTTGCCACAACTTGTTAAATCTAAAGGATGACAAAGTATGCTTCCATTTGTAAATGAAATGACCGAATTATGAAAACTTGGTGGCTTTGTTTACTATATGAAAAAGATGATGTCAAGAAAAGGAGTTTGAAAGACTTTGAGATGGTCAAACTCATGAAAAAGTATAGTGCAATCCTTCAATGAAAGTTTTCTCAAAAGTTAAAGGATTCAAGTAGCTTCACCAATCCTTACACTATGGAGAATTCTATTTTTGAGAAAGATTTATTGACAGGACCCGACTCGAGACCCTCTACTATAGACCCCAGCGGTCTTGTTGGGCACCCTGATGAAAGTTCCTCCGAACCTAACTAGGTAAGTTGAGAAATTTTGCGAGGTGAACCCCTTTTTAATTCTTTCTACTACTGAGAAAGTCTTGTAATATACATGAAAATGACATCTTAATTTTTAAAAAAAAACGGACAGAGTTACCCCTATTTTTTGAAAAATCCATATAAAACCTGCAAAGAAATTTCACTTCTATTCAAACACATCTCAATACTACCAATTCAAACCTCCGGTCCTTTCCAAGTCAAATCCAACATAACTCAATTATTTCATTTGAATCCCAAATGAGCATAATCATAAAAAGTAAAAATGATCATCATAAAACTGAAATCTCTTCTTGTTGGTTCAAAACATACATACAACTATACATGCCTATAATTATTATGCATAAAGTAAAGGGTGCTATTTAGCACATTTACATGTACAAAAAAAAAATGATCTTTTGATTTAGCCTACTACTCGGCAATAGGAGAATTAGCAGCTTGCGCATCAAGACCTGCACCTGGGAAAGGGGTTTAGAAAATATAAAACACAAAATGAGTGAGCTGAAGGAGCTCAGTGAGTGCAACAAAGATTTTAAATAACATAACATTATGCATAGATAGCAAAATTCTAAAGTACATGCATAAATCGTGCTTCTAAAACTGATGTAAAACTATAAAACAGTTTCTAATATCATATGCTGATGAAATCTTGCCGAGCGGGTTTTATCTACATATTTGGAAAACAATATCCATAATCTGTATAAAATAATGACTGCTGTGTGCATATAAATGTATAAATGCTATCGGTAAATAAAAAACTAGTAAAATCCTCGCTCGACCATTGTCTTCTAAACTGTACCAATGGTAACCCTAAAGCTCTATACTCAAGCAGTGACTCAACTAGCACTGCACACATGAGTAGGTCATGGGGTACCTCAACTAGCAGCACCTACAGTGACATCTCAAGACATCTCACTGGCTATACAGCAGAATCTTACATCGCATACATATAGCGAGACAATACCCCGTACACATAGGGCGACTCACATGACTCAACATCTCGACTTTTCGGAGTTAGTGACACACCCCCAAGACCTGCCCATGTGCACGGGATATACTAGCCGGGTCTAAAACAATCATCACCACTATAATCTGAGGCTACCAATGGCCTTTAAAATAAATGCCAAAATTTTAAAACTGTTTCTCAAATCGAACATGTAAAAGCATATTTATGAATATATATTAAGATCATAAATCATGTTTATGCATTGAAAGCTCATAAAACATACATATTCATTATGCGAAAACATAATAAACGAAAAGTAAAAGAAATGGCAGATTTTCACTCACAACTGATCCGCGCTAAATTTTGCTCCCGATTTCTGCTCCCGTTATCGCTCTCGATTATCTTCACCTACGCGCTATAAATGACATTTAGAACCAAATCGAATGCTAGAATCTCATTTAACTACTAAACGCCCTAATCGACACACAAAGCCCGGATGCATACTACTTTTCGATTTTTATTTACAGAGTCATTTAATCTAATCTAACTCACCATCCGGCGCCCTGAAAATTATTGCACGCGCTATAACTTGGTTGGACATAATTGCCCTTCACCTTTCTAAAATGGACAATTATGTCCCATTTTCTTCATTTTTGGTTTTTCCATCAACCATATACATTCAATTTACAATATGCACCATTTAAACACAACAATTCAATCAAAACACCAATCAATCCCTAACTTCCCTAAAGTGGCAGAATTTCACCCTAGGTTCCAACACATTCCTTTCCTTAATTTCTTGTTCCAATTGCAACAAAATCAAGCCAATTTCATTCTAAAGCCCTAATTACAACCAATTGAAAACTCTACAACAAAATCACCAAAAACCCTAATTCTTACCTTGCTAATTTCTTCAAATTGATGACTCCTTCAAGCTCCACACTAGAATTCAACTCAATCTAAGCCAAGAATACACATAAGAATGTCAATTGAAGCATTCTTGAAAGCTCACTTATCAAACTCATACAACAATGCTTTTCTTATCTATTTTTCTTGAAGTTTCACTAATTGAAGCTTCAATTGAGCTTAGGGGTTGGTATGTAACCTTATTTTAGCTTGATTAAGCATGAAAAATCATGAAAAAAAAACTTGAAAGGTCACTGTAGCAGCAGCCCCCTTGAAGCTTGAATTTTCTCTCTTTTTTTGCTCTAAGTGTTGGCTTTTGATCTCTTGAAATTTTTACACACTTCCAACCTATATATAGTGCTCCCTTAATTGATCATTTTGCCCTTCAACTTACTTAAAATTACTAATTTGTCATTAGTTGAAAACTAATTATGTAATTAGTTCATTTATAACTATCTAGTTAGAATAGTCCAAATAACTAACTAGAAATTTCAACTTGGCAATTCATGAGATTTCTTCTAATTGATCCATTATCTAATATATGGATTATGTTTCTCAACAAAGGCTTGTTCCATACATCACCCTTAAATGGAAATTCATGTAGTAAATTAGGATTTCCTTTTCTAAGCCAATAGAGAAAAATTTCAAAAATATTCTAGGGTTGTCCGGTGCACCGATCGAGTGTGAAATTACCAAATTAGGTTTAATATCTCTCACGTGCACTATCAAGGAAATATTTCTAATAAAGTTAAAATCGAGTAACCTTATGGTGTCTTATTTGCTCTATATCAAAATCTAGGCGCTAATACTACTAATAGGGATTGGATATTACATTTGTATTATCTTGGAGCAATCATAAATCTAATACCTTTATCAGTCTTTTGAAAGTTGTGTTTTGGAGAGGTGAAGCCTATTACAATTTCCTTGCAAATGACAGATAGATATCTCACCTATCTAAGGGGTGTTATTAAAGATGTGCTAGTCAAAGTAGACAAATTCATTATTCCATTGGATTTTGTTGTTCTGACATGAAAGAAGATAGAAAGGTCCCTATTATTCTTCGACAACCACTTTTAGCTACCGGGAGAGCTATCATTGATTTTCACAATGGAAACCTGGCATTCCGGGTGAATGTTGAAGAGGTGAAGTTCAATATCTGCCGCTTGATGTAATTTTTAGATGAGGTACAATCTTGTAACCTTATTGATGTTGTTAATGAATGTGTTCAAAAGTTTGCATCCTAAGTATTATGTGGGGATTCTTTTTAGTATTGTCTTATAAATTTCAAATTCTGAATGGATGCACTTTCCCCTATGGAATTTAGTGATGCTTGTTATGAGATGTGTGAAGACCATGTAGATGAAGTCCTTTATCTTGAAGCTTTGCTTGTTGAGACAAATTCTAGTGGTCATGTGGATATTCTTGAGCCAATGTATACTCAAGGAGATTTAAAGTATTATGGGAAGACATCTAGTTCCTTGCAAGATGCGCATATTTTAAAGCAATTGCACGACTATCTTTGTTAGCCTTCTTGGGGGATAATTCCATTTTCTAGTGATTATTTCAGCATCTTTGAGACAAGAATAGGAAAACAAGTTGCTTGGTATTTTAATAAAGCATAAGAGTGCATTGGGTTGGTCTATCTCCGACATTAAAAGGATTAGCCTAACCATTTGCATGCACAAAATCTTAATGGAGGACACTTACAAGCTAACCATTAAGTGCCAACGAAGGTTGAATCTGGCCATGAAAGAAGTTGTGAGAGCTGAAATATTAAAGTTATTTAATGAAGAGATCAATTATGCCATCTCCGATAGTTATTGGGTGAGTCTGGCATAAGTTGTTCCAAAGAAGGGTGGTATGATGGTTGTAAAAAATGAGAAGGATGAGATTATTTCTTCTAGGATAGTTACAAGGTGGAGAGTTTGCATTGATTATAGAAAGTTGAACAAGGCTACCTGAAAAGACTATTTTTCGCTTTCATTCTTTGACTAAATGTTGGATCGGTTAGTGAGATATATCTATTATTGCTTTCTAGATGGCTATTTCATGTATAATCAAATTACAATTGCCCTCGAGGACCAAGAGAAGACAAGCTTTACATGCCCATATAGTATGTTTGATTTTAGAAGAATGCCTTTTGGTTTATGCAATGCCTCCACTACTTTTCAAAGATGCATGATAGCTATTTTTGTCAATATGGTTGAAGAGATCATGAAGGTGTTTATGGATGATTTTTTAGTGTTTGGGTTATCTTTTGATAATTGCCTTTATAATATATCTCATGTGTTACATTGATGTGAAGAGAAGAACCTTGTGCTTAATTAATAAAAATATCATTTCATTATTAAGGTGTTGGGGTTTAATACAGATTGGGTGTGTGGGTAGTGAAATACAAATATGTGTCACACACCATGTAGCAAAATCATAATATGCATTTCAAAATCACATAAGCATAAATAATTCTATTAGGAATAGAAAATATACTTTTGATGAACCGTCAGTGATGTTATTGGACAAATAGGTTTCAAAGTCTCACTTTAAAGTATTCTTTTGAATAAATTTAGATCTTAACTACGGTGGGCTTTGAATGCTAGAATGATAGTTTGCAATTTTGTAGGATTTTTTATTGGTTTAGCTTAAACTCTTTAAGCCTTTTCTCTTTCAAAATTGGTTTCAACAATTTTTGCTATTCCAAAAGCATGAAAGGATTCTCTTCTTCATTCATGGCCAAATGTTTCTTCTCTTAAAAGATAAAGGCAAAAATTCATTTTTGTCTTTTTCTCACATGTATGGCCCAACGTTTTAACATGAAGGATAAATGGCAAAATCAATTTTTGTTTTATTCTCTTCAATATGGCCGAACCAATTCCAAGACTTTAAGAATATCTTTTAAGCTTTTTGATTATTACAAGTATAAGTTGATACTTGTCAAGCATTTATTTAAAACTTAACTTTTAACTTTTGTTTATAATAATGCCACCATTTAATAAGTATCCATGTCTATAAAAAAAGTTTATCCAATAAATTTCATCAAAATAATTAAGACTATTTCAAGCATTAAATAAAAGCTTTTCTAATAAGCTTTAATAAAATAATATAGTTTATGACTAGTGTCTGACATTTGTCAATTTTTTATTATCAAACTTAACAATTAAGTTTTATTAAAATAATAAAGTCCATGATTAGTGTGCAACACTTGTCAAAATCTTATAATAAGTTTAACTTTTACGCTTTATTAAAATAATCAAATACATGATAAGTGTCAAATACTTGTCCAAGTACTATACCAAGTTTATCTTTTTAAGGCTTAGTAATGTGTCAAATTCTAACAATTAGAATTTCACATGTGTTTAATTGAGAGGTCCCAATAGCAAATCTTGCTCATCCGTAATTTTTTTGGATCAAACTCTTCGACCCAATTTTTTACCTCAGTGCTCAATGAGTACACTTCGTATTTTGAGACTCTCTAGGTTCATACCCGTTTTATCTTTTGAAACTCTTTCATAAGTCTGTGAACAATGCCCCACACACATGTTGTGAATATTACAAAATGGCGCATTGAACCATACAAGTTAAGGTTAACTGTATTTATATAGTCCATTCATCCTTTATATTTCAGAAGAGCAGATATATAGATCTTCACCGTCAAATCTCTATTTGCTTGACCATGAACTTATCTCCATATTTGTATTTCGATAAACAATCAAACACCTTTGCGATATTATTTAACCTTATAGAAAATTTATTCTTCGATGTTTATACTTATGGCCATAAGAGTTTTTGAAATACAATCTTGAAGCATCATGTATACAACTCACCTATAACCCATACTAGACTTTATGCACATCGAACCATACCTAACGTCACCCAAAGGTCAAACTATAAAACGTCTCTGACATGTGTAGAATCTAAGTGTGGTGGATCACTCATAAGCCTACTATGACACTTATATCATAAGACCACAAATACTACTCAATTCAAGAAGACCTTGACGGTATTTATAGGATGTTTATTGGTGGTCCTCTCGAGTATGTTCAGTACTCAGTCCTTATTGAATACCTGCATGCCTATACGAGCTCTACTAAACTTACAGTTTATTAAAACTAACCATTTAGACAATTTAGATATAGATATACATTGATTCGGAAGGTATACCAATTGACCTGTATGGGTAACTATAGATCAGGAATGATGTGTTTGAGAACATATTACATAATGACATTTCTTAGTACTATTTACAACTATGTCATTTCTATAATATTTTTGGGTGTTTGTCCTAATTCAGACAAAGTTCTAACTTTTAGAATACTAACTCTTAGCGCTGACCTAAACTTCTTTAGATCTATAATGTTTGAAAAGAAACAATAGTAGTACCATATATAAAATATTAACAATTTATTGAAATGTACATTATATAAATATTAAACAAATATCCATACAAAATAGAATGGTACGTAAGCACCATTTCCAACATCTCCCACTACCTCTAGTGCCATTTGTGATGATATCTAATAACCATTGACTTTATTTTTTTCTCAAATACCTTAGGAGTTAAGGCCTTGTGAGTGGATCCGTTACATTATCAATAATTTAGATACTATTACATCTCCTCTAACCAAGACTTTTTTAATTATATAGTATTTTTTGTTCCATATGATTAGACTTCTGGTGCACACTAGGCTTCTTAGATTGAGCAATTGCACCATTGTTATTACTATATAGTAGGAAAAGCCTTTATAAATAGAACTACGCCCAGTTTTACAACAAACTTATGTATCTACACTATTTTCTTTGTAGGCTTCAAGTCACAATGTATTCTGACTCTGTGGTAGAATTAGTTGTGGATCCCTATTTTGCACTCTTCCAATTGATAATAGTACCATTGAGAAGAAATACAAAACTAGATGTAGATTTTTATCATCAAAATTAGACTAAAAGTCTAAATTCGTGTATCCTCTCACTTGTAAGTCTCTCTTTCTATAAATAAGAAACTTATCATTTGTACCCTTAAGATATTTCAGGACATATTTCACCGTCATCTAATAGTCTTTACTTAGATTAGACTGATACTAGTTTGTAACACTTACAACCATATTGATGTCAGGTTTTATATATAATATGGCATACATTAAGTTACCTACGACTGATGTACATGGTATGTTAGACATTATAACTCTGTTATCGTTCTTTTGAGGACACATTCTTTTAGAAAGATGAATGCTATATCTGAAAGGTACATTAAACTGTCTTTCAGTTACTGAAGTTATACCTTTCCAGAACACTATCTATATATGAAGACTGAGAGAGTCCAATCAACCTCCTAACTCTATCTCTATAAAGCTTTATACCCAGTATACAAGAAGCGTCTCCCAAATTCTTCATGGAGAAGTTCTTACTCATATAACTCTTGACTAACTATAACATACCAATATCATTTTCGATAATGAGTATGTTATCAACGTAGAGAACTAGAAAGACAATTATGCTTCCACTGACCTTTCTGTACACACATGACTCATCTTCATTTTTTATAAAACTAGACCCTCTGATTACTTCATCAAAACAAAGTTTCTACCTTTGGGAGGCCTGCTTAAGTCCATAAATAGACTTTTTCAGCCTGCACACAAGATTAGAAGTCAGTCTGAATGTAAACCCTTCAAGCAGTTTCATGTATATCTCTTCCTTGACATATCCTTTCAGGAAAGCCATTTTTACACATCTATGATAAATCTCAAAATCATAATATGCTACAATAGCCAATAGAATTTGAATTAATTTCAGCATGACTATTGGTGAAAAGATTTTCTCATAATTTATTCCTAATTTTTTAGTATAATATTTTGCCACCAGTCGAGCTTTGAAGGTTTCAACCTTTTCATCAAGCCCATACTTGTGCTTTTAAACCCATTTACAACTAATAAAAATATTTTCTTTGAAAAGTTCAACTAAGTCTCAGAGTTGATTGTCATGTATAGATTCAATTTTGAATATCATAACATTTTGCAATTTTCTCGGATCGGTGTCCAACATCACATTTCTATAAGTCAAGGGATTATTTTCTTTAACTAAGAAACCTTTAAAGACACCTTCAGGCATTATACCATACCTAACATGTGGCTTTGAGATCCTTGCTGACTTACAGGGAGGGTGTGCCAAAGGTATCTCACTCGGTTGAATGTATAGTTCCGTTATTGGTTCATTAACATCTTAATTGATTTGATCAAGTTCAATCATTCTACAACCCTTATGATCTATGAGAAACTGTCATGCCCCAAACCCAAACTATCTGACACACGACATAACTTACACTAATTCAAAAATGTACACTTATAAGTAATATTGTATAAAATTGCAAACTTGAATTCTACATAGGAATTCTTAGTAAGTTGTTAGTAGGTTCATCACAAAAATTAACCTACGACCATATTTGGTGAAAAATAAATCAAATACAACAATACATAATAAAATAATACATAAGTATTTATTTAATACAGATAAATCAAATATCTTAAACTACGTGTCCACAAATGAAGCACTTAGCAACCTAGCAACTTAGGGAACCCAAGGGACAGTAGAAGCCTTGCCAAATTTGCTAAGCACACATGTACCTTATTTACCTGAAATCACCATAAACTATAATGAGATAAAATTTAGTAAGCATACTAGTTTTTCATATATCAAAATATAAATACATATATATACACAATGCATATGTATGATATGCCGTGATAAATCAAAATTATAATCTTATCTAATCACATATCAGGTAAATGCTTACACATTCTTTCAAAATATATAATAGGAATACCATCATTCAACTACTACGTAGTAGGACTTTCATATCACATATCACATAATAAGCCAAATGTCACCCGTCGATGACATACCGTATGAGAGAAATAGCACAAGTGAGGTTTAAATTACTTATATATATATATATATATATATATATATATATATAACGTTCATGCCTGAAGGTGAGAGCCCAAACCCTCACTCTGATTATCGATGAGTCCTTTCACATGCACTAATATGCCACCACACGATTGTGATGACTCATTTTTTCTTTAGGTACCAATAGGATCCTTCCTACATATGGAACACATAACATATACCAATCTCGAAGGAAAGACCACACATAAAGGCTCCACAAATCACATAAGGTGCCTACTAAGTACATAGTGAGTTCAAGCATCCTTACGTTTCTCATGGACATTTTTCACTTCAAAAGCTTTATTTGTTAAACATAATTCATTTTGAAAGCTTACTTTTATAAACACATGTATGTCCATGCTCAATGTCAATGCTCAGATTCATAAACATATGTCTTTTACATTTCATATCAAATATACTTTGGCATAACATAAACATATTTCTAAGCACATTTACAAAATCATACATAAACAATTACTATGTTTATTGTGATTTCAGTAAAAATCTAGTATACTTACCTCTTAACACTTTCGAGTACAAGGCTTAATTATTATTTACCTATCAATAGAGATTAATCCTTTCATAAGCCTCACCATTCACATAAAATACTTTAAATAGCTTACAAAATTACACATATTGCACTTATCACATCAAATTAGTTTAATTACTTGGTTTCTCAAAATCTATTATTCTGACCACTTACACTTAACAAAATTTTCTTATACATCAAATAATATCCAATTGCTCCAAAATAAGACTATATCTTTTTTGATTAATATATTCTTCTTATATATGAATATTATATCATAATTCCTATACAATCCATTTTATAAATACTATCAAATCCAAACTATTATCCTGACAGGATTAAGATATTTACTAAACAGTATTTAGTCTCCGAATTTTATAAAATCATATACTAACTCAAAGATTATAAAAATACCGTATAATTACTCTTGACTATCTAAATCCATGATAAATGTTTTACTTCAAAATCCCTGCCAAACATATTTTAAAACTATTTTATTCCATTACTTTAAAATCTGTTAATCAAATATTGCAATAAGCTGATAAACTTTAGAAAATCATAAAAATTTAACCACATTGATCTAAATTATCACTTCAAAGTATATTATATTAGACATATAAATATATCATATTTCAAAAATTCATAATTTTTAAAGATCATTCAGCAGATCAAAAATTATTTGTCACTATAGCATATTGTTAACACAAGAATTTTCAGAATTTCAGAGTCATTTTTATAAATCCACTAAAAATTTAATTTATAGAATTTTCAATCAATTCAAAGTCTCAAATGATTCTATACATGTATAGTTTCATATTCTCAAAATTCAAAACCAGAATCAAGGTACAAAAATTTATTAAATTCTCGGATCTAGAGACTATCAAGTAGAAATTCTGCAAATTCATCATAATTTATCAAGTTATCTACATAATCATCATTAATTCTCAATATATCTTACAAAATCCACATCAAGTCCTCAATTTACATATTTTAAAAAATTAAAACTTTAAAAAATTAACTTAATTAACTCCTATAAATTGAGAAAGAGTTATAATGTATCTCTTAAAGCCTAAAATTCTAATTTCTTATTCTTATTCTTTTTCTTCTTCTTCTTCTCTTTCTCTCCCCTGTATTTATCTCTTTTCTCTCTCTAAATGAGTAAATTAGAGTTTAAAATGTGTAATTTTATACTAAGAGGCTAACTTTTAGTATTTACGAATTAACCCCCAAAACTTTTAAAGTATTACAATTTAATCTCTAAAATAAATCTAAAAGTCTTGCAGATAAACCCAAGACTAATAGTAGGTCCTTAATTTATACAAAAAAAAAATACTAATAACAATATATAAATTAAGTATTATCCACATACAAATAAAATATGAATATTATATATATGTAAATACTTATTCTTATCGGTTGTGAATAAGTGGTTACTATAGAAATTGTTTCTCATGAAAAGTGTCATTATGAGTAAAAACATGTTTCGTCCTTCTGCATCATAGAATTGATATCCCATAGAGTGCTTAGGATATCAATGAATTAATACTTGTACTTGCATATCCTTTATGTAAGCAAGACAACCCTAAATCTTAACATACTTAAGACTTGATTTTTATATTTCACACGAAGTAATACGAACAACTTTTGATGAAACTTTATTCAGTAAGTGAGCAATGGTTTATAAAGCATAACCTCAAAGATATTCAGGAAGATTGATAAAACTCATTATCGATCGGATCGTATCCAATAAAGTCCAATTCCTCATCTTTGAAATACTATTGTGTTGAAGAGAACTTAGAGAACTATATTGAGTGAGGATCCTATTCCCCTTCAAATACTTAGTGAATTTTCAACTCCTATATTGATCACCTCAATCTAATTGAAGGTATTTAATAGACTTACCGGTTTGTTTCTCTACTTTTAGTTGAAACTCTTTGAACATTTTAAAAGTTTTCGACTTGTGTTTTATAAAAAACTTATATCCATATCGTAACAAATCATTGATAAAAATAATAAAGTATCGAAACTCACCCATGGTAGTGTAATTCATTAGACCATATACATTACTATGTACTAGTTCTAATAAATCAGTGGTTTGGCATTTAACACCAACAAAAGGAGATTTGGTCATCTTCATTTGAATGCAAGATTCCCTTCTGCTGAATCTCTTATATGAAAGTGTCCTACTTGGTTGCTATGCTCTTAATGCAAACTTTTACTCTAGGATTGGCTCTCTTTAAGTGATATTTGTATTGGGATTTGTGCTTATGTACCATCTTTTTTATATATGAATATTTGTTTTATATCTATACTATTATCATTTTATTAAATTGCTAATTATATTTTATATATGGTAAGATGCTTGTAACATTTCAGATGTTGTATGATCTAAAGGAGTTTGGATATTATTTAAAGGAGTTTAGATTAGTGCTAAGAGTTAGCAATACCGAGAGTTATAAATGTTAAAAGTTAGCAGATTATAAGAGTCAACAAAATCTAAAGAGTTAGAGCCTTGTCTGAAATAAGACAAAGACCAGAGAATATGTTATTAATGACATAGTTGTAAGAGAGTTGAAAATGGTGTTAAGAAATGTTATTATGCAAATGTGTTCTCAAATTTTAAGTTCCTAATCTATTTTTACTGATGTGAGTCTGTCGGTGAAGATATTAATATATATATATATATAAATAGATTAGTGTATGTCTACATCTGGATGGTTCAGATGGTTAGTCTTAATAAATTATGAGCTTAGTAGGAGTTCGTATAGAGATACAAGTATTTCATAAGGACTAGATATCGAATAGACTCACGAGGACCTCCAATAGACATCCCATAAAGCTGTTAATAGAGGGTCTTCTCAAGTTGAGTAGTATTCGTGATTCTTTAATCTCAGCGCTATGGTGGGCTTGTGAGTGATCTACTATACTTTTGGCTCTATATATATCAGAAACCTTTTATGATCTGACTACTGGGTGTCGCTGGGTATGGTTCGATGCTTATGGAGTTTAGTATTTATAAATATGGAATCCATTTGCTCATTTGGGTGAGTAATATATCCTAATGCTCCAAGATTGTATTTTAGGAAGTTTTATGGCCATAAACAGTAATACCCAAGAAAAGAGTTTTATCCTAGGGATAAATAATATCACAAAAGTGTTTGTGAATATTATTTATTGAAATATGAATCTGGAGATAAGTTCACGGTCGAGCAAATGGAGATTTGACAGTGTTGATTTATGTCTCTGCTCTTCTAGGATATAAAGGATGGAAGAATTATACAGATATGTTATAACCTCAACTTGTATGATCTAACACGTCATTTTGTAATATCCGTAACATGTGTATGAGACATTGTTCATGAATGCATGGACAAGTTCCATATGAAAAATCGGGTGTGTATCTAGAGAGTCATAATATGAAGGGTACTCATGCACCAGGGCAGCATATTGGATTAAATATTTCAGTCTAAGAAATTTCAACATACCGAAAATATGTATCAGGAGTTCTTCAGGATGTGCATTTGTCAAGACTTAAATGTTAAGTACATCACATAATTAATTGACAAGAGTTTTTAACCAATAGGATGTTGATAAATAGCACAATATTGTCCATAAATTATTTTCCCTTAAATTATCGATTTACTTTACTAGTAAAAACAAGTGAGATAAAAATAATGATTCAAAAATAATTTTTGAATAATTAATGTAAAATTTATTTATTATCATTATTGCAAAGGGATAAACATCAATTATGGTAATGATATAATTTACTTAATGAGGGGCCTTGATGTTGGCCATTAATTACTTAAAATAATTCAAGGTATTTAGACATTAGGTAAAATAATATTTGGAGGCCATTAATTAAATGTATTTGATAAGATAATGCAATGAAATGACCAACAATGTTTAATGGCAGGCCATAAAAGGCATTAGCAAATTGAAACCAAAATTGAATGAATTCATTCATTCAACGAATGCATGATTCGGCAATGTTGAGAGAGAATAGAATTAGAGAAGTTTTGTTAAGTCCTTTTCTAAGTATTCTTGTAAAGTGTTACGAGGGAACAAAAGAACTAAACCATTAAATTCCTCTCATCTCCCATAATAAACAAATATATATAGATTAAATATATTTTAAGAATTAAAACATTAATTGCTGAAATTTTGACTGCTATTCTAGCTTCACTCCCATTGGTTTATTATTGTGAACTAGAATTATATAACAACACATTTCAAGGTGAGCTCAAGACTTGGAGGTTAAAGTTCTTGAAGAATTAAAAAGCTACCTTCAATTCAGGTAAGTGTTCTCACTTGTAATTTGATTAATTAAAACATATGATCATATATAAGATATATGTATATGTTTTTGCTAGATTGAGTGTATATTGTATGTGATACTTTTGTTGCATATATATAATTGAAAATTATATGTACACTCTAACAATCACACACTTACTTAACAACTTGTACCCCATAAGTTAAACAAGATGTCTATTGGGCCCGATCAGTGGGAAGGGTTCCCTTAGATTAGTTTGGCCACCCATCGATTTGTAGCATCTTAAGACTCAAGCTGCTTTTTTAACCTTCTATTTCTCTCCAACCCCACCGTTAGTAGCTTTCTTATCTTTTTTCTCTCCTGTCTTACTTGTCTTGAATTCTCCCGCAACTCAAAATGAAAAGCGGGGGCTTCTCATTCCTAATGCTGCATTATTATCGTGTATCTCTAACGATCAATCCTAGTTATTTTGATTAAGAGACTTACTTAACTGCTAATTCTAAGACTGTTGATGGATCAAGTGGTCACTTTGCTGAATTTTGTCTACTTATCTTTCATGACTATTTTCTTTATGCCTTTTTGTTCTATTTGCACAGACAGTGCCAAATTATTGACCTATGATTTTGAATTGTCTTAGGCCAATAAGTTGAATTTATAAATTCTAGTGACCAACTAAATAATCTTCTAATGGACTAGGCCAACACCAAGTTGGATGGAGCACTTCGAACATTCTATGGTTGTTTATGTTCCACAAGCTTCCTGCAACCACAATCAATGTTAACCCACGCTAAAGATTTTTTCTAATGAAGACCTTTCGATGCTTAATTCAATGAGGATTAAGGGAAAAACAAGGATGGCTAGAATGAATATGTGGAAGTGTCTAATAGTGTTGTGTGTGTGTTTTTAGGTTTGAAAAATGTGTTGATTTCTTAAAGCAAGAAATCTAAAGAAAGAACCTAGAAAATAGAATGTGTTTTTAGAGTGTCTAATGCCTAACCCTTTTTTGGGTCCTTCAATCTCCTTTTTATAGATGTATGTTATAAAGTCCTATCAAGATTAGTACAAATTTGTACCTTCCTTATCTTCTAGCTTCCTTAAATTTGAATTATGTCGAAGATTATGGCTTCTGATACTTTCCAAAATAGAGTTAATTAGTGAACCCTGTGATTATAGGGATTAGACTGATCGAGAGTCCAACTCTAAATTCTTCAAATGTGTTGATAAGTTTTCGCTCCTCGATGAGGATATATATAAGCCTTGGAAGCCTTACCAAGTCTTCTTGACTAATGCCAATTGTCGAGGTGTGCTTACTGATACCGAAGTCTTCTAAGTCGAGAAGCATAAGTGGGTTTAGAGGATATCTCTTCGTTCATAATTAGGATCCTCCTTTGGTGACGGGTTTGTGCCTAGGAAATCTGCATAATGAGCTCAGCAGTGGACTTGAGGTGAGGAGTTCTCGATTCATTTGACCTTGGGTTACACTGAGCCTTCTAAAAAACTGAGTTAGACCAAAATTCTAAGGAGAACATAAATTAGTGTGTTTTTCTCTTGCTTTCATATTTTGCATCAATTATAAATATTTGCATATTTTTAAAATGCAAATTTAATTATTTATCTTTTGTTTGAATAGAAAATAACAAAAAAATTTTGATTAAACGTTTTTTGTTTAAACGGTATTGGATTGTCCCTCAATTTTTTTTAAAAAATAAATAAGTATTTATTTATAATTTTTCCAGTCAAAAAAAAAAATGCAGATCACCCTTGTCCGTCTTCAACTTCAAAAAAATTCAGCCCTTATAATTATTTAACCACCTTTTCAATTGTGACTTCACATGTAGCTCTAGTCCTCATTTTAAAATGTGAGGATATTCCTCAAATAAGGCTACAAGCGTGCAAATTGTCTATATATTCTCGAAATTTTTAGGTGGACATATGAATGTTTTCAAAAGAAATACGAACTTGACCTATACAATGCATTTTAGCTCTGTATATAGCAAATTAAATGCGAGAATACCCTACGTGAGGCTGCACCTTGACTCTATTGTTTTAGTGTTCCAATGGACTATTGGATGGTCTTGTAGATGACACGGTGAATGCAGCACAACTAAGAATTTTTCAAAATATTTATGTTTATGACATCTTCATCTAACTTTTGTTTTATTTCTTAAATATTAATATTTTAAATAAGTGTTTAGAGTTTCTTACATATTTAACGCTGATTATCGCAATTCTTATATATTGAAATTGCGCCTTTGCATGTATATTGTCGGCATTCAATTCTTTATCTTATGTTACGTTGACAGGAAATCTGTGCTACTATGTGTAATCCTCCTGTAAATCACATTACTACAAAACAGACTTCTTATGACCGAATTTTGAAAAAATAATTTAAGCATAGTGATGATTTCTATCACAAATTTAGATAGTTTTCATGAATACCATATTTTATCATAAAACAGTGACGTTTTCTATCATAAAATAAAATTATCACAAACTTATGACAAACAATTTTACAATTTTGTGATAGAATTAGAAAAAAAAAATATTTTGTTATAGAAAAAGTCATATAGTGCATTTTATTAGTTGGGGTTTTAACTTGCAATTTAAAAATATTTAAGCGCTTTGCGGAAAATTTTATTTATAAATAACTAAGAATTAAAAAGATTACACACAAAGAGATAAATAATTACATATACAAGGCATAAAATATTTATATGGTTTGATAACAAACACCTACATCCATAATGGATAACAAGATCCTAATTTCTTTGATTCAATTCACAAACAAATTAAAATCATAAATCTTTCTACAAGAGATTATCAAGGAATATAATAATAGACGAGCTCTTACAAAAAATCTATCAATGCTTTCTTGTACACCCAATACTTTTTGTGCACCTAATATTCAAGCCCTCTCTAGCTTTCTATTGTTTCTCTTAGAGTTTCTTCTCTAATGCTTGATAATTCTAATGGGTTCATATAGACTTTAAAATATCTCTTGAAATCCTATTTCTCTTTGGAATAAGAATTCATGCGTGTAAAAATTCAAAACCTACGCAAAGAAGTTGAATCTTCCAAAAAGAGGATTTCCTGAAAAGTGGCACCATAGTGCCACTTATGCTAGACTACTGCTCTTAGCCTATGCCAAGGTTGGCACAGTGACCTAACCATCTTGAGACCAGGCCTTATGGCTCGGAGGTGTTCCTCTCATGCTTCAAGCCTCTACTCGCTTTTGCCACTCAGTTTTCGTCAATTTTTTGTTCATCTAATAAGTCATTGGCTTTATTTTTACTCTTCATTTATCTCAAATTCAAAATCATGTTTAAACTCTAATTTTAAATCACCAAATTTTAATATATTAATATAATAAATGATGACATTTGGTTAAAATTCTATAATATGAAACTTTTTTTCATATAGGAAAGTTTTTTGTTACTAGAAAAAAGCACCGTTTATGTAATTTTAATTGAAATGCTGCTTTAAAAAAAATTTATTTATAGTCATTCGGCGTGAAATAGCGGGAGGCAAAACAATGTCATTTTTCCTATAAAAATTAAAAAAGAAAAAAGTTATTTTTGAATCCATAATAATGACCTTAAACAACATTTTTGGTGAATATACATGATACGAAAATTTTATTTTTACATCATCTTCTTTTTATTTTTTTTATTCTATAATGAAAACGACGTTGGTTCTTTAATTTAAGTGAAACAACACCATTTTGGTGTTGTAAAATTGGGGAAAATATTTGTCGCCCTTTTTTTTTATCTAATTGTTTTCTCCTACATGGCAACAATTTGGGTGCTTATTTTAAAGCAAATATTATAAAAAGTGATGTCATTTTTATATAAATTTTTTAAAAAAATGGCAAACGAAAGACCTTAAATGGCATTATTTTTCCTGTAACGTATTTAAGAAGAAGGAGGTAGAATGATGTCGTTTGCTTCAAAATATTAAAAATAAATAAAAATGTGCCGCTTTACAGCAAGATACTAAAAAAACAAAAGTGATTCATCAATCATCAGTTCATCACTCAGAGTATTTTGTCTTTGAGAGAGGAAATTGTTTAGAGTAATTTTGTCGTTAAAGTTGAATTTTGAGAATGAATACTCTATAGAGTCTTTTGTATTTTTTTGTGTATATTGATCAATATAACAGTTACTATTTTTGCATTCAATAAGACACCATTTTATATCAATTTACAGAGGGTATTCTGCCATGTTTCATACATCAAACACTGCCCTATAATTTTAGCTTTTCCCTAGTACTCCACATGATCTCCATCGTTGGATGAATTCTTGTTGTACCTTCATCATTAGGATTACTACACATCACTGTTGTCCTTCCTCCTGAGCTGTGTATGCCAGCCTGTGGTGTCCAGCACTCATTTTTCTGGTTTTGCTAGTATTGCTGTCCTTGCTACTGTGGTGTGCAGCACTCATTTTTTCTGGTGCTGCTGTCCTTGCTCTTATTGTTTTGTCCTGTTTCTTCTGATTTGTTACACTACTATGTCACCAGTTGATTAGTTGGCAATGGTGCCATGTCATCCTCACATTTTGGTGTCTGACTCATCTTCATATTTTCAACATCCCCACTCAAGTTAAAGGTTTTAGTTTGGACCTTTAGCTTGTCTCTCAAGTAGCAGAATCTGTCACTATTGAGGGCTTTAGTTAGGATGTCAGTAGGTTACTCCAAACTTGGAATGAATCGGATGTCTAATTCACCATTACACACTTTATCCCTGACAAAGTGTATGTCAATCTCAATATGCTTGGTTCTTGAGTGATATACTGGATTTGAGGCCATAGAAGCAGCACTTGAGCTGTCGGTGTAGAGTACTGGTGTACTTTTAAGTTCCAGTTTCAGTTCTTGAGCTAATGATTTTATCCAGCTGAGTTCTGCTGCTGTATTTACTATGGCTCTATACTCTGACTCTGCACTTGATCTTGATACCACCGATTATTTCTTTGAACTCCAAGAGATTAGGTTGTCACCTAAATAAATAAGGTAGCCACTCACTGACCTCTTGTCATCTGTGTCTGCAGCCCAATTTGCATCTGAATAGGCTCTTATGTTGAGTTCTGCTAATTTTTTGAATGTCAAGCCATGATCAACAGTGTTGCTTAAATATCTCAAGACTCTTTTACAAGAGATCCAATGTTCCTCTAATGGTGCACTCATGAATTGGCTTAGTTTATTCACTGCAAAAGCCAATTCTGGTATTGTTAAGGTAGCATATTGAAGACTCACTATCACACTTATGTAAAGGGTTGGATTGTGAAAGGTTCTTCCACTTGTTCTGGTTAGTTTGATCCCTGAGCACAGTGGTGTATGCGCCCTTTTGCAGCTTGTCATCTTTGTCTTTTGGAAGAGTTCTCTGATATACTTGGATTGAGACAGAAATATTGTGTCTTTTGATCTTGTCACCTCTATTCCAAGAAAGAAATGCAGTTCACCTAAGTCTTTTAGAGCAAACTTGGCTTTCAGGTTCTCAATCAGCTTCTGAATTATCATTTCATTACTGCCTGTGATGACTATGTCATCAACATATATCAACAGCAGTGTGACATCTTCTTCTGTTGTACTAAAAAATAGTGAAGTATCTGTCTTGGCTCCTGTGAATCCCCACTGAATTAAAGCTCCCTTTAATTTTTCAAACCAGGCTCTTGGAGCCTGTTTAAGGCCATATAAGGCCTTGTTCAATTTGCAGATAAAACCTGGTTTCGAGGGGTCTTCATATCCTTGTGGTTGATCTATGTATACATCTTCTGTTAGGTCACCATTCTAAAAGGCATTATTGATGTCCACTTGTCTCAGTTTCCACTCATTTCTCAGAGCTAAAGTCAGAATTATTCTAATGGAGCATGGTTTCACAACAGGGCTGAAGGTCTCATTATAATCTAGTCATGGGGTTTGATGAAAACCCTTTACTACAAGCCTGGCTTTGTACCTTTCAACTAAGCCATCAGCTTTGTACCTTTCAACTAAGCCATCAGCTTTGTACTTCACTTTAAAAACCCATTTGTTTCCCACAGTTCTCATGTTGGGTGAATGAGGCACTAAGGTCCATGTCTTGTTCTTGAGAAGAGCATTGTACTATTTATTCATAGCCTCTTTCCAGCTTTTGTCCAGCAGTGCTTCATGAATGGATGTTGGTATACATAAAAGTTGAGGTGCAGTGTTTAAGTAGACTTTGGGTTTGAAAATACCAGCTTTGGACCTTGTTGTCATAGGGTAAGTGTTCTGATCTAAATATGGCTGGAGGTTTTGTATTTCTAATGGTGGGTTTAAGATTGTGTTTTGTTGTGCAGTATTTGTGTCATCTGTGTTGTTTTGTGAGTTCTGTGGGATTGGTGAAGTGATAAATTGATCAATGTTTGAGGGGTTACCATTTAAGGGTTCCAGACCAGCTAACTGACTGACTGTATGGGGTTCAATAAAAATAAATTGCTGAATTATTCGATCAAATGAGACTTCATCATTAGTATTATGAACTTTAAACTGTGAGCAAGACAGATAAAGGAATGATTCTTCATTGAAGACTACATGTCTTGCAATGTAAATTCTTCTTGAAGAGTGTTGACACACATATCCTTTATGTTTATCACTGTATCCTAGGAACACACACTTACTAGTATGAAAGTCAAATTTGTTAGTATGGTAGGGTCTTAAGTGAGGGTAACACTCATGGCCAAAAGTTTTGAGTAAGGAGTAGTCTGGTGTATGACCCCACAGTTTCTCAAAAGGAGATTTATAGTTTAATTTTTTTGAGGGTAATCTGTTTATTAGGTAGGTGGCAGTGTGGACAGCTTCCCACCAAAATTTAAGAGGCATGGCTGCTTGTGCAAGAAGTGTTAGAGCTGTTTCGGTTAAGTGTCTATGTTTTCTTTCTACTTTTCTATTTTGGTGGTGAGTATGTGGATATGAGTATCTTTGATTTATTCCTTCAGAGTTCAAGTATGCTTCTAAGGCTCTAAATTCCCCACCCATGTCACTTTGTAGGTTCTTGATTCTGTGTCCAGTGAGCTTTTCAATTTTGGTCTTAAAGGCAATAAATTTGGACAATATTTCTGATTTGTTTACAATGGGATATGTCCAGGTAAAGTTGGTGTGGTCATCTACTAGGGCCAGATAATATTTGTAGCTCTTGTTTGCAATGATGGGAGCTGGTCCCTATAGGTCTGCATGCACTATTTCTAAGGGATGTTCTGTTTTGGTTTCTGTTTCTTTAAAGGATAATTGATGTCTTTTACCATATTGACAAGCTGAGCAAAAAAGGAGTTTAATGTCTGCAGTGTCATTATTTTTTATTTTGAAAGGATCTTTACAACTTAATATAATCTCTTTGAGTACCATTACATTAGGGTGCCCTAATCTTCTATGAAGAAGTTCTATCTGGCAGTTTGGTCTTAAGGGACTGTTGTTGCCATTTAAGGCTACTTGACTCACACAAAACATTGACTCAGGACTAGTGACACAGAATAATGACTCTAAAATGCTTGGTTTGACAGACATAGGACTCAAATTTTGACTTGACACATTAGGTTGACACTGTAGCTGGTATAGCCCCTCTTTAGCCACTCTCAGAAGCATCACCTTTCCCTGTTTCATGTCCTTCACCACACATTGAGATTTGTTAAATTCAACTGTAACTTCATTATCATGCAAAAATTTTGAGATGCTAATCAGGTTTTTGGTTATGTGAGGCACAAGCAATACATCATTTAAGTTTAGATCTATGGTGTAAGTGTATGATAGAGTTGTGATTGTTGTGTTGCCAACATGTGTAATAGGTAAGTTTTGACAATTGCCTACAGTGGGCTCCTGATCTCCTTGGTACTGGTTGCTGAGTTTAATGTTGTTCATGTTGTTGGTGACATGATGGGTTGCTCCACTATCAAGATACCATGGTTGGCTTGCTTGATTTCCAGTTGTAGCTATGTAAGCTCTTCTTGGTTGATTATTCTGACTTACCTTCGGAGTGAAGTCCTTCTTAAATCTATGCTAGCACTCATTTGCTGTGTACTTAGGTTTATAGCATATCTAACATACATCAATTGTGTTTTGCTTTGATGTTTCTTGAGTTTTTCCTCTGCCTTGTGGGATAGCATGTCCAGTATAGTTCCCAAAGTGGCCACTAGTCTAGTAATGGGCACTTTGTGAGCCTTGAGCACCGTTGTTTTTTGCCTTGCCAAACCAGCCTTTCTTCTGATTCCAGTTGGTTTGAGTAAAGTTAGCATTAAAATGTGCTAGGCTATCATACATGTCAGTGGCAAGGTTATGCTCAAGCCTATGCTCCTAGTTCAGAAGAAGGGCATAGACATCAGCCAGAGGTAGTTTGTCAGCCCTTGAGGTGACATTCACAAACACAGGGTAATATTCATTTCCTAGACCACTTAGAATGTAGTCTACAAGTTCATCATCATTAATAACACACCCTGCACATCTGAGTGACTTAGCCAAGCCTTTCATCTTCATATAATATTGAGTCATACTCATTGATCCTTTCTTGGTGGATTGAATGAGATTTTTGAGGTGTATCAGTCTAGCCTTAGACTGTGATGCAAAGAGCTTCTCGAGTGTTGACCAGAGCTCGAGGTCAAACATTCTACCATAGCTCTTAACATTGCTTCTGACAGTGAAGAGAGTAACCAAGACATCAAGTTCTGGTCTTGTATCATCCACTTTTGAAAATCTGGGTTTTCTGTGGTTATGACAGTGCTGTCATTGTCAATGGTGACAAGTTGTTGTCTTGGGGCTGGTTTACTACCATCAATGAAGGCCAACAAACTATTTTTTATTATGCTGGGAATCACTTGGGATTTCCACAACAAGTAATTTGTGTTGGTTAGTTTTATAAGTGCTGAGAAGACAAAGGAATTTCCAGGCATGCTGGTGTATGGGGTAGAAATGGTAGAGTTTGGTGTGTTTTGGTTTGTTGAAGAACTTGATGCCATTGATCAGTTAGCTCTGATACCAAGTTGAATTTTGAGAATGAATGCTCTATAGAGTCTTTTGTGTATATTGATCAATGTAACAGTTACTATTTTTGCATTCAATAAGACACCATTTTATATCAATTTACAGAGGGTATTCTGCCATTTTTCAGACATCAAACACTGCCCTATAATTTTGGCTTTTCCCTAGTACTCTACATGATCTCTATCGTTGGATGAACCCTTGTTGTACCTTCATCATTAGGATTACTACACATCACTGTTGTCCTTCCTCCTGAGCTGTGTATGCCAGTCTGTGGTGTCCAGCACTCATCTTTCTGTTTTTACTGGTATTGCTGTCCTTGCTGCTATGGTGTGCAGCACTTATTTTTCCTGGTACTGCTGTCCTTGCTCCTATTGTTTTGTCCTGTTTCTTCTGGTTTGTTACACTGCCATGTCACCAGTTGATTAGTTGGCAATGGTGCCATGTCATCCTCACATTTTGGTGTCTGACTCATCTTCATATTTTTAACAGTTAGTGTACCCTAATTCTATCATCATGATAACAATATCATATTTTTTGAGTTAATCAATGATAACTCGTATTTTAACTAATCTTGGTGATTTTTTTTTTGTCCTTAAAACTCTAAATTAATTTTTTGTTGTTGTTTGATATTTTTAATTAAAGTTTATTGTTTCATACATACAATCTCCCTTTTTCTCCACCGAAATCGTTGCATAAAAATTTAGGATTTGTCTTTTGAAGGGTGGACGATAATTTTTTACGATGGTTCTTGTCTATTTTTGTGTTGGCTTTATGGTAAATAATGGTGTTGGTGCTGTATAAACAATAGTAGTTGGTGCCTGTGTTTATGTCTTTATAGAAAGAAACGATATTTGCTGGTGGTCCCTGTGTTGTTTTGCTAGATTACATGTTTGGTAATTTTGTAATAGACAAATATTATGATAATTTCATAATAATTAAATGTCCATGTATTTGTGTTGACAGTCATGTATGTGAATTTATTTATATTTTTGCAATAGTTTTTGTATTGTTGTAGACATGTTGAAAACCATTTAAGGTAAAATTATACTTTATTTGGTATATTAACTAAAAACCCATACGTAAATTTTAGTGGTGTTCCTAATGTCACGTCTTAAATATTTTCAAGCAATTACTTGAATATTTGGCGTATGACAAGACCACCAAGAGGGTATTCGGCCCATGATGTGTTACATGAGTTAAAGCTTCTAAAAGGCCCAATGGAATTGGGTTAAACCCACTTTTAAGTAGTAGGTGTGGGAGTATTCTAGAAAATGCATATTCCTTGGGATATACTTGTGGTAGGTAGCATTTTTGAAATATTCCTTTGGATATTCTCCACTTTAAATGTAGACCATTGGATTAAAGTAAATCCTAGCCGTCTATTGTATATAGCTTTAACTATAAATAGGTGGAGCTCTCATTTGAGAAAGCATCCTCTAAATCCTCCAAATTGTAGAAATACTCAAGCATTATAATTCTATACCTTTGTAATTCTCTCTTTAATAATAAAATACGAGAGCATTCTCTCAATCACTTGGTGTACTTTTTCTTCATCTCTTTCTTTGGTTAGTTGGGTCTTGTAGGTTGCTTAGCACTTAAAGAGTGTCTAAGGCCGCGCAGGTTCGAGAAATCAGTCCGTGACAAGTGGTATCAGAGCGGGTTCAAAGAAGATGGTGAAAGAAGTTGTTGAAACATCCAAGATTATCGAAGGGAAGGGTAGAGACCCCAAAGTTAGGAGACATGGGAGTATTTTACTAGAAAAGTTCGTTGATCCGAACCATGAACTAGGAGACATGGTTATGAAGCTCGGTGGTGCTGTGAGCAAAGCGACGGATCACCTTGGGGAGTTGGAAGAGCGAGTCAAGAATCTCGAGGTAAGCCTTGATACTCAAGGGGACGAGTTGCGCTCCCTCATCGAAAGCTCCATATATGAGTATGCTGATAAGCAATGGGACTAGATCAAGGCTTTTTAGGAGAAGGTCTACAACACTATGGACAAAGTTCAAGCCCAAGTAGAAGAGCTACGAAAAGGGTTTGAAGATGTCAAGGAGAATGTGGTGTTGTGCAAGCGAGCGGTTGCTAATGGCGTAACTACTCAAAGCGTGGTGGCTGCACCAAGGGTTGAAGCCCCTAAATCAAAGGAGTTTAGCGGCAGATGGGACGCCAAAGAGCTCGATAACTTTTTTTGGCAAATGGAGAGGTATTTTGACGCGATGGGCGTGCGGGATGAATATAAGGTAAGTACCACAACTTTATACCTTTCCGATCATGCAATTCTGTGGTGGCGTTGGAAAAGCGAGGAGATTCGCAAGGGTACCTGCACCATAGACACATGGAAAGAATTGCAACGGGAGTTAAAACGCCAATTCTATCCGAAAAATATGGCGTACGACACTCGCAAATAGTTGAAGGAGTTGAAACAAACGAAGTCCATTAAGGAGTACGTTGAGGAGTACTCTTTATTGATGCTGCAAATCCGCAACATGACCGATGAGGACTTCTTGTTCAATTTTTTGGACGGGTTGCAAACGTGGGCTGCCAATGAGTTGAAGTGGCGTGGAGTGTAGAATATATCCGATGCTCTTACAATGGCAGAGATGTTCATGGATTACCGCAAGGGAGATTCGGGTAAGCTCAAGAATTCTAAACCCAATCACAGCAAGGGTGGGGAAGCCAATGAGTTTCAACCTCCGAAGAGCAAGGAGGAGAAAGGCAAATTGCCTAAGTGGAAGGAGCAGAAACGCAATGGCCATAGGGGTAATGATCCAAAATCGAACTGTTTTCTTTGCGACGAGGATCATTGGGTGAAGGACTGTCCGAAGAAGAAGGTTTTCAATGCAATGTACGAGGCACAAGAAGAGGGCGAACAGAGCCGCATGGGTCGTATGCAGCTGTTCAATTCTCTCAAAGCCAAGTGGCGTGCAGACGCGCCAACGGGGACGACGCTCATGTACATTGAAGCCTATGTCAATTGCATCAAGACTCAAGTGTTGGTTGATACGGGAGCTACGCACAACTTTATTAAGCATGCAGAAGCGGAACGCTTGTGCCATTATATAGAGAAATGTGAGGGATACTTCAAGTCCGTGAATGCAAGAGCCAAGCCACTAGGTGGGGTGGTTCGTGGAGCTGAAATTCACCTAGGCAAATGACACGGTGAGGTAAATTTCTCAGTAGCACCTCTCAATAATTTTGACGTAGTGCTAGGTATGGAGTTCTTGCGGTAGTATAATGTGGTGTTACTTCCTCAATACAACTATATGTGTATTTTACATGGAGGACCTTGAATGATATCGACGGTAGACATGCCCAAGGGTGGGCAATCCAAGCTAAATACCAAAGTCCTTTTCGCAATGCAACTAAGGGAAGATGTTGAGCACAAATGAAGGTTACATTTAGCCTCAACAACGGGGATGGATTATGCGGTATAATGGGGCAAGTATGAAATGCCGAAGGTGGTTGCGAAAGTGCTCAGGGAGCACAATGGGGTCAAGCCGACTGCCTTACCGAGAGAACCGCCTTCAAGAGGAGTAATTGAGGATAAGTTGGAGCTTGCGATTACGCTTCCAACTATGGTGCTGACGCCTCCATCAGAGATAAGAGAGTTGCAGGGGCAGCTTAAGGAGTTGTTAGGTGCGGGTGTCATCCAAAAATCAAAGGTGTCACATAATGTGCATTTGCAACACAAGGAGTAGGTCAAAGATAAGCAGCGGCGTGTCAAGTATAGTGCGGGGGACTTGGTGATAGAGATGATACTTCCAATACAATAAACGTCAACACGCCCACTTTACAAGAGCCTTGATCGTAGGGATGAGGGGCCAAGGTTTATTGCCAAGAGAGTTGGCAATGTCTCATATAAGGTGGGGTTACCTTCGAGACAGCAGCAGTGGCTACATCAAGTGTATTCTGCAAGCTATTGGAGGCAGTACCGTGGAGGTACGGGAGGTGTAAAATTTGAGCCACATAATCGAAAACCTTTGGGGATTTCCACACGCCATGACAAAGGTGAGAAACTCAGGACGAGCCTTGAGTACTTTGTTGAGTGAAAAGGGTTGTCCAATGGGAGAGTACGCTCGGGACACAAGAGTTTACAGTCAGAATTTAAAGAACGGGGTGCGCAAGTTTCAGCGAAGACGCGACGAGGGCGTTGCGTGAATTTGGTGGGGGAGAATGTCACGTCCTAAATATTCTCAAGCAATTACTTGAACATTTGGTACATGACAAGACCACCAATAGGGTATTTGGCCTATGATGTGTTACATGGGTTGAAGCTTCTAGAAGGCTCAATGGTGTTGGGTTAAACCCACTTTTGAGTGGTAAGTGGGGAGTATTCTAGAAAAGGCATATTCTTTGGGATATACTTGTGGTTGGTAGCATCTTTGGAATATTCCTTTGGATATTCTCCACTTTAGATGTAGACCATTGGATTAGAGTGAATCCTAGCCGTCCATTATATATAGCTTTAGTTATAAATAGGTGGAGTTCTCATTTGAGAAAACATCCTCAAAATTCTCCAAATTATAGAAATACTCAAGCATTGTAATTCTATACTTTTGTAATTCTCTCTTTAGTAATAAAATACAAGAGCATTCTCTCAAACACTTGGTGTGCTTCTTCTTTATCTCTTTCTTTGGTTAGTTGGGTCAGTCCGTGACACTAGTTTGGCACTAGATTGGTCTATACTTGGGAAAATAATAGAGTTGTACTAAGTACAATCATATATAGTAATGTGATTCCAATTAATATTCTCTACCCAAAATTAGAATGGTCTTAAATGTAATGGTTTTAGTTGCATGATGTGTATTATTCTTGACTATCAGCCTTTCCTCTATCACATAGGTTGTATTTTGGCTTCAAGATATATATTACTTTTGGGAGAAAATAACTTATTAGGTTGTTCAAGACTTAATTCGATAATCTATAATGGATATTGTGTTGCTAATACAGCTTTGTCTTTGCTTAATAATCACTACAATGATAAATTTGTCAAGTGCTCTGATTTACACTATTATGAAAACTTGTTTAAAGTGTAAATTTTATGTGTTTGTTTTGCTTAGATATCTTCATGTTGTTTAACATATTTTAATGTATCATGTTGCATACTTTTTGACAACAGAAAGGAAAATCTTTGTGAGCACCAAATGCAAAATAGAGTATCCCATTTCTAGAGCCAAGTAACTCATTGAATATGCATATGTCATGTGGTTGTTTTATAGCGTTAACAATATGTTGTATTTTTTTTTGTATATTTTAATTTTATTCTTGATATGGATAAATCTTAGATATCACGTGATAGAATATCCAACGAAAATGAGCAAAAAATTTCTCGAAATTTACAATATCACATTCAGATAATCCTATTTTGATAAGATGTCCTTATATTAAATATCTTAATATTAAGATTTTGATTCCCCATGAAGTTAAAGATCATCTATTTGCATTTGGTACTTATGAAAATTATAAGACTAGGTTTTGGCATGTGAAGAATTAATATCTCAAAGAAAATATAGAAAATGACTTTGTTGAAGCTATAGAAATGGTGCATGAAGCATAGACATTAAAATTTTATTGGTGGATCCTACTAACAACTTTTTTGATGGTGTTAATAAACCTTTGTACCCTAATTGCTTTAAATACATAAGTTGTCTGAGTTGACGCCTAAAATAATACTGAGTGTATTAGGTATGAACTATAAAAAGTACGTGCATGCTCAAGTGATTGTATCTTGTTTATGAAGAATTATGAGTATGTAAATGAATGCCCTTCTTGTGAAAGTTCAAGGTAGAAGAGTCAATAGAATGATAAGGTTAAGAGAAGAATTAAAATTCTTGCCAAAGTGTTATGGTATTTTCTAATAATTTCAAGGTTAAGATGTATGTTTCAATCACCATATACTACCAAAAACTTGACATGGCATGCATATAAGAGACAAAAGAATGGTATGTTTCGTCATTCATCTGACTCCCTCATAGCAGTTTGTTGACCATAAATGGCCTGAATTTGCTTCTAAGAATAGAAACCTTAGACTGACTCTTTTAGTTAATGGAATTAATCCTTATAGATATCTTAGTAGTACATATAGTTGTTGGCCAGTTATACTTACCAATTATAACCGTTCACCGTGATTGTGTTGAACTGAAAATTCATGATGTAGTCTTTGTTGATTTCTGGTCCTCGTCAACTGGGTAACAACATTGATAAATATTATCTGTAATGGAGGGTATTTACCACATATATTGAAAAAGGAGAAAAAAGAAGCGGAAGAGAAGGAATAAAATAAAGAATGCTCAAATTAGTAATAACGATTATTATTGGAAGAAGAAATCAATATTTTCTTAACAACCATATTGAAAATATTTATGCATTCACCATCAATTAGATGATATGCACATTGAAAACAATTTGTGTGAAAACATTTACAATACTTTGTTAAATATTTAGGTAAGACTAAAGATAGTATTAATGCAAGGTTTGATCTTTTAAGTCATGTATGCATATAAAGTTGCCTAGCTCACATGCTGAAAGGAAAGATAGATAAGATGGAATCTAAATCACAAGTTTGTCTATTTATTGGCTATCTTGAAGAAACAAGATAGAGTATTTTCTTTTATAGTTCTGAAATAAGAAAATCTTTGTGAGCACCAATGTAATTTTTCTTGAGGAAAACCATACGAAAGACTTTAAGTCTAGGAGTAAGATAATTCCTAATAAATTATCTGCAAGCTTCAATTTTATGCCTAAGGGAGGTAACGAGATAGATCCATATCTAGACATAATGACCAATAAAAGCCAATTGTAGAGCATTGTACTTTGTCGTATTGAGAGGACTATTAAATGTCTAGATAGATACATGCTATTTGATGAGTCTTTTTAGGTAGTCTCTAATAAATATAAACTAGATCACACTAACTACAATGAAGCAATAATTGATATAGATGTAAAGCATTAGCGAAAAATTTATGAAATCAAAGATAGGTTTTATTTATTCTAATAAATTTTAGGAACTTGTACAAAAATCTAAAGGGATAAAAACCTATAGATATAAAGCAATCATGTATTGTAGACTCCACCATAGAGTTGAATATATGGCTACATCAGAAGCTGCAAAAGAGGTTGTATGGCTCTGTAAACTTCTTATAAAGCTTGAAGTGGTATCTAGTGCTATAATGCACATTGTTTTTTTTATTATGATAATGAGAAAGCTATAACATAGTCTAAGAAACTAAGATACTATAAGACAAAAAGATATTGAGAGGGAATATCTTTTGGTACTAGAGTTTGTGTAAAAAGGTGTGATTATGGTATCTAAGATTACATAAGCAAATAGTGTAATAAATCAATTCATCAAGTCATTGCCAACAAAAAATTTCAAAACTCATTTCAATAATATGAGAGTTCGACAAATGCCTAACATGCATTGGGCCAAGTGGAGATTATTAGATATTTTTATGTTATTGGTGTTCTTAATACGTAAATCATATATATTTTGTATTAGTTTCATATACTTAATATATAAATCACATATTTTAATAAGTTTGAATGACCTTAACTATGAAAAACTAATGAACTTGCATTCATATATTGTATTTTAATAAATTATCATAGAGTAAAATTCATATAAATGGTTATCTCATCACTCATTGTTGGTTATACATTGTTGGTTATACTTAGGTTTAGGTGCGGTAGTTTTTGGATTCGCCATATTGGCACAAAAATGTAATCTAATGCCGTTTTCATTTTCCTTTAGAACCAACTCATCAAAATTTCGGAAATGTTTAATTTTTTGTTCCTAAAAGTCAAAAGCGTTCATTAATTTATTAGAAAGGAGGAAAAAAAACACCTTCATCAAACAAAATTTATTTTGATGTATATAATTTATTTATTTCAAGATGAAGGCATCAATATCTCTTATCTAAGGAACTATAGCTAATAAAAACACATGATTGTGTCTTTTTATCACACTTTGTGTTTGTTGTAATTTCTTAAATAAGGAAAACACCAAAAACCAACAACATCTTTATAAAGAGCTGAACAGTCAAAGGAAAGAGTAGGGCTTTAATTTCTTTCAAAACCTTATTAATTTTTCAGGGCTTTACTTAATTTCTCTTAAGCATACACAAGCCCGTTTAACGTCATAATCGAGTACTCTACAACAAATAATATTTTTTATTTCTTGTAAAGAAGAATCTGAAAAGGTGATCCCAGAAATAGGGATAGCTAAAAAATCACGAGCCATCCTTGCAAGTGTAGGAAAAAATGGAGTGTAAGCATACCACCAAGCTAGTAAGTTAAACTCTTGAACCCGAGGAAGAGTAGGCTCGTTTAAATAGCGGTCGAGTTCTAATTTTGATGAAGCAATAATATCATCATCAACAACTTCGAATGAAGATGTGAATGGCCTCCCCATGTCGTGAAGTATCTTATATGAAGTAAAAAATGTAGCATCACCAGAGTTAGAGCTTTTTGCATATTCATTGAAAATAGTTGTCAGATCAACCTTGATATTGTTAAGGTGTCCATCAGCTTCATTGCCGTAAATCTCCTTGTACCATTTCTCTACCATTACCATTTTGAACCGCGGGTCCAGAACTGCTGCAATGACCAATACCAAGTTGTATTTGCTCCAATAATCGTCAACAAATTTCTTTAGCACACGTGATGTCAGTTTGCTAACATTATGACAAGATTCACTTCTTCCCACAGAAGCAATTTCATATGCAAGTCACAGAACATGGGGAAATACACATTTGGAGTAGAATACTTGCTGGAAGACAAGCTTCGAGCGACATCGTTTAATAGTTTCAAATGCTCGCAAGTGATAGTTGCCTCATCCCATTGCTCCTTTGTTAAATTTATTGACTTGAAGTCAGGATCAATCTGCTCTAGCTCACAAAATGCTTCTTTAAAATCCACTGCAATCTCAAAATCATTGAACTCGAGAATCCATCCTGCAGGAAGGCATTGTGAAGGCACTTTCTTGCCCATGGATTTAGCATTTTCTACGGCAATTTGAAATTTGCGTTTATTTGATGGCGTCCTATGGACATAATGAAGACATTGCCTCATCCCTTTAACTGCATGAAATGCCCAGTTTGATATATGATAAATGAAAGATTGAAGAATATTCACTAAGCCACCAACATGATATAGCTGCCCACCAAAAGGAAGCGCACCTCGTTTACTGACCCAGCTGTTTAACTCTCCGATCTCTACATGATCATCATCATCAGTGACTATACAGCAAATATTCCTATCGATATTCCACTCCAAACATAGATCTTTCAAAGTTGCAATGAAAATGTCAAATTTATCTCTGCCTTCTAGCCAACTAAGAATCCTCCACTTGGGCTCCCAATTATCATCAATAAAATGTACCATCAAGATACACCAATCCCAAATCCACCCAGTTCTTAAACTAAAACGACATGAGAGTTTATTGAGAAATCTGCAGAGTTTTTCCTTCTCTTCTTCATAAACTTGGAGTATATCAACCTTTTTGGAAATTATTACGGATAGATCCCCATGCTCATCAGGAGCAGCATCTTCTCCTGCGCCGAAGCTGTATTTGATCAGATCAATCACAGATTTTCTTTTAATAAAGTCCGGAGAAGTTAATTCACTCGTTTCGATTGATTTTTCCGCATCTGCGCCTCCTTTTTTCTTATGTCTACATCTCTCTAAATGATTTTTCAGATGGGTGGTTCCCTTTTTGCTTGAACCATCAAACTCTTTCTTACAGTGTATACATACAGCCCATTCCTTCCCATCTTCTCCTTTATACTTTGTGAACTCATCCCAAACCTTTAACCTCAACTTTCTGCGTTTGTTATATGCTTTCTCCACATTTTTGTTCGCTATCTCATTTTTCTCTCGACTTTCATTTTGCTCTCTAACCTCAATGATTTTCTGACAACATGAAAACACATAATTAAAAAAAAAATGTAAATTTATCATAATTAAGCTAAGAACACAAAGCTTCAAATTTCTAATTAATACATATATATATTTTGTCACAAGGAACAAAAGCTTCTAATAAAGCCATAAGCTAGGTAAAATAAATAATTCACAATAAGACGTCCGATTTTAGTTTGTCTGTGGTGATAATTTGCATATGAAAGGTAATGAATCTTATGGTAAAAAAAATGAAATATTCCTATTCGGAGTAATTTTCTAGAAGAATAATCACCTCAAAAATAAAAAGGATAACATAACGTTAATCGTTCAGAGAATAGTATGGTGAAAATCAATTTATCGTTTATATTATCATTCTAGTTTTAAAACTGATCCTGTATTAATGAAAACACTTTAATAGACTTTTTTTAATAAAAATTCACTTTTATATACTTGCATTAGAAAAGTAATGTTAAGATTTCATTCTTTTTTGAAAAAAAAAAATTGTTATAATATTATAGATTTTATTTTATCAAATAATATAAAAACAAATTTTTTTGAAGAAAATATTATTAAAAATTGGGAAAAGGTGTTTCTAAAAATTAAAAACATCATATAAGTATTAGGGTTCAAATTATATTAAATTTTGAAAGTTATTTTTATTTATTAAAAATATATAAAAATTAAAATATTATGATAAAATTCAAAAAGAATATGTCACAAAAAATATATGAAATTAAATTGTTAAATTATTTGAAATAAATTGAAATCGTATAATTAATATTGACTAGGTGTTCACAACCACAGATGCTTTTTAAAAAAAAAAAAGAAACAATTTTTTTGTCATTTTATAAATGGTCCTGCCTTCTACACATGGGATCCAAATCAAATTGAAAAATGTACGAAAATAATCCTTATTTAAAACTCATGATCTTTTATAAATACAAATTATTTGGGTAATTTTTATTAGTAAAAAGAAATAGACGATAATATCCTTATAATAACATAACTTAAAATTTGTTGTTTGAGAGCCATAAAATTAATAAATAAATGGCTCTCATTGTCCAAATAGATCAGGGAAAAAAAATCTATAGAAGAAAACAAATAATTTTGTGAATTAATATATCAAAAATTTATGATTTGTATGATTATTTCTTATATTTTATCATAATTTTTGAATTTATTTTTATTTAGTTTGTAAAAATATAAGTATGAAAATATTGTAATGAAATAGAGAAGAAGAATAAAATGTGCAGTAAGAAAAAATGGTGAATTAGGGAAAAAATAAAATTGGGGATGAAGAAGAAAGAAAAACTCAGAATTTCTTGCGCCTCGCATTTGAGGTGTTAGGGGAAGTTGCATGTGCATCTTAGCATCGTGGAATGGCATATAGCCCCTTCTCACAACACAAGACGAATATTAAAATACCCATTTCGTGCATGCCTCACTTTATTTTGAAATTTATTTTTTATTAATCAAATATTATTTTAATATATTTTTATTTTATTACATATGCCATCGATTATGAGTCAATTGTTTTATTCTTTAAAGAAATGTATGAGAGTTTTAGTGATGGGGAAGAGAAATATACTGGGTTTGGTAACTTGAGTATTGTTGTTTCAAAGAACATCAATTATGAAGAGCTATTAAATAGGGTGTGTTTTTCACTAGGAGTTGATAATGTAGAGCATAGAGTGTCATTGAAGATTTTGTTGATGCAAAGAAATATAAGTTGATACAAATTAAGATTAAAGATGACAACGATGTTTTGTTCTTTATTGGGATCAATAGAAGATTGTTATGTTATATATGCGGAACATTGGAACCTAGATCTTCTATATGTGAAGAAGATGCACATGTGCCCATTCAGAACCAACTACTATGCCATAATCAATTCATGTCAGCAAGCCATACAAGGAAATGAGTTGCATAACTTTAACAATTTCAGCGTTTGTACATCTCACAAATATTACCGGGGACTATCATGATTATTCCCCACCAAGGTTTAATAAAGACCTAACATAAATACATTTCAATAGTCAAATAGATGAGGGTGTCAATGGTATTAGAATTGCTGATGATGTGGAAAAAGATAAAGGATTAGATGACGTTAAAAAAGAAAGGAATTGTTATGTTTCTAATATTTTCCTTAATAAGGATGCACAAACATATACTTCGTCTAAAAGATAAGAGATAAAGTTAAAGTAGAAACATGGCATTTGGTTGTATCAAATAATATATCTAGTTTCAGAACCGGGGATGTGTTTGTTAGAAAGTTGTATGATAACAAGGGTAAACTTTATTAGGCTATTAACATGCTTGCACTTAAGGATAATTAGAGTTTCAAAGTTTCAAGGTCTACTAAAGAACGATTCGAGTCAAAATGCAATAATGAGAGATACAAATGAAAAATACATGCAGTGTCGACGAATGCGAGAAAGTAATTCATCGTGTGCAAAATTGATACTGATCATACATATCAATTAGATCGATTGTGTGATGGTCACCGACAAGTGAAAAGTCAAATTATTGACAAATTCATTAAAAATAAGGTTGCATTAGTCAGTAGAGTTTGCAGACCCAAGGATATGCAAGCTCATATATGGAAGGAGTTTGAGATGGAGATAACGTATGACATTACTCGACAAGCTAGGGAGCATGCATACAAGTTGATAGTGGGCTCTCCGGAGGCTTCATTTAGATTACTCTTAGTATACTACTACGTGCTGGAAACTATATAACCTGAGTACCATTATTCATATGGAAATTGATGACTACAATCACTTTAAATATTTATTTCTAGCATTAGATTATACATCAGGGGTTTTTCAGTCATCTATCAGGCCAATAATTGCAGTCAATAAAATATTTTTGAAAGGTGTATATCTAGGAACAATGTTTGTGACCGTATGTAAAGATGAAAATAAATTAAATATTTCCATTAGCATTGGGATATTGATTTAGATAACAATGCATCATGGACATGGTTTATAGCTAAACTCTAAGGTGTTATTAGTGATGTTGATGATCTTATTTTTATATTCGATCGACACACAAGTATTGAGAATGCCATTTGAGAGGTATTTTTCAATGTTTATCATGGAATTTGTGTTTACCACTTAAAAAGAAATTTAGTCAATAGATACAAGTTACCATCAGAGAAGAAGAAGAAGAAGAAGAAGAAATGAGAATTCCTAACTTCTTATTTTGTTGCTGCAAAAGTATATCGCTTTGCTGACTTTTGAGAGCAAATAAACAAGATGCGAGAGATGAAACCTAAGGCTGTAAAGTACTTGAAGGAGAATGTTGAGGTTCAAAAATAAGCACATCATGACTATAAACATTGTAGATTGCATTAAAGCTATTACAAAAAATGCATGTTCTTTTCTTGTGACCACCTTAGTTGAATAGATACAAAAGTTAATATAGAACTAGTTTTTACATTGACATCGAGTGGTAGAAGGTATGACATTGTGAACAACAAGGTTTGTAAGTATAATGATAATCTAGTTGCATGACAATTCATCATGTGGATAAAGTACGATTTATTGTGAAAGACAAACTTTGAAAAGGAATAGTGGACATCCATAAAAAGTTATATAGTTGTCGGAAGTTTGAGTTCTAGCAACTACCTTGTGCCCATACTCTTGCGGTATGTAGGCAAACTAGATTACAATATCAAAGTTTGTGTTCAACATATTACACATCAAAGTGCTTATTACGTGCATATATCAAGCCAGTAAATTCAGTTGACCATCCGTCAGATTGAATTATTTCAAATGCATTAAGAGATGTCGACATCCAACCTCTTATCGGACGTCAGCAATTAAGGAAGCATATGGCTATTGTTATTACTATTATTTTTTATTCTTTTTTCTTTTTTCTTTTTTCTCTACCACTTGGCACGCACCTATTGGGCACGCTCGTAGCAAGGCTTCTCGTTGCTTGCCATGTGGCAAGCAGCGAGGACGCACAAATTTGATAGTGTGCGTACCATATGATGAGAGGCGTACTCTAGACGTGCGGGACATCTCGCAACAAGAGATGCATACGCACCATGCATTGTGAGACGTAGCAGTTTCAATTATCTTCTCCAACAAAAATCATTTTGTATCCATTTTTAATTATTTTTCAATCGTTTTCAATCAAATTTATTTATTTTCAATCTATACTACTTCAAATCTACTCATTTTCCATCATTTTTAAAAACAATACCAAAACAAAAATACTAATAGCCCTCGACATGTAGAAAAATTCTGCGTGGCTAATTTGTCAAGTTATCTGAATCCTTGTTTTGTTGTCGTTATGTAAAAAAAAAAGTTGTTCTCGGTATAGGTAATTTCTCACTATCCTATTAATCTTGTGCACAAGAAACTACAGAAGAAAACAAAACTAATCTAAATGTGGTTTTCCTTAGAATAGACTAGCCTTTTCATCTATAAAGAGTGTAACTTCATCATCATTATTCTTTTGCTCCAAAATATATATATATATATATAATCAAAATATAAAGAAGGTATTCATGGCCAAATCTCTTCACGGCGATGATGTATTGGGTCATCGTTGCTTTCACTAGAGGATATTCTTCCTTCACTAAGGGAACGCAGTCCACTCGGCCAAGACCAAGACATGTCCATGGCCAAACCCCTCAATCGTCAGTGAAAAACTTTGCAGCCTTCCAAACAGAGACGATCATGAGACAACTCTAATTAAATCACGAGATTTTTCTTTTCTTTTTCTTCGCCTTCTTTATTTGGAATAAGTCGATCAATGTGCATATATATTTAACTTCAAAAAATAAAATATACCAAATAGGCAGTGCAACATACCAGGATTTCTCTCAAGATTTCTGGTAAAAATTGAAGTGCATCACTTATCACCACTTGAATTTTGACTCCAAAGCTAGCTAGCCTATAGCTATGTTGTTGGGAAGAACTTCTTGAAATTTTTTCTCTGATCTCTTACAAATGGAACTAGTTTTAGGTTATATGCTTGCGTTCAAGTAAAAAATTCAGAGACCTTTTCTTTAAAAAAAAATTATCGAAAGGTAGAAGAAGACGGATGAAAAAAAGAAAAATAAACAAAACACAAAGGGCACGTCGATTCGTCCAACTCTTTGTTAATGAATTAGCAATTGTTTATGGGGTCAAAAGGTAACCAGAAAGCAGTGATAGAATAAAAATTTTGTAAGCAAAAGAAAAGCAGTGATATTCAATCCTCGCATCCCACTTACAAGTTCTTTGGCTTTTTGTCAGCGCACGCTTTAGAAAATAGTAATAAAAAATTAAATAAAATAAAAAGTGAACATGATAATGGGATTACCACAAACTCTTCTTCACTTGGTTGTATATTAGATGCTCACAGTCTCCATTCTTGACTCATCAACCACAAATAAAATTAAATGGCCTAACCAATGGGTTTGTTAAAGAAGCAGAAAGAATAATCAAGAAACAGAGCCAGTATATGTTTAAAACCAAAATTTTAACCCAAAAAAGAAAAAGTTGAAATACTCATCCAACCATTAAATTTATTTATTTATTTATTTTTGTCTGTACAGCTCCTGACCTAATAATAATAAGGTTAAAAAATTTAATTTTAAAATTTAAGGTTTAAAGTTTATAATTTAAGATTTAGGATTTAGAATTTATAAATAATAATTTAGCAGATTTGAATTGTAAGTAATTATTATAATTTTTTGAATTGTAATGTGATAAATGTATAAAAAAAATTAGTAATTAAAAAGAAAAGTTAACAAGAATTTTTTTTTTTTTTGCTTTCGGCAACTGTACCTTTTTTCTCTTCTAATTTTTGTTTTGAGTGGTGGAGAATTCAACTTTTGATCTTAGGAGCCTGCACTATTACTGAAATAGAAAAAACAGAAAAAAGATCACGTTCCCTTTTAGTTCCACTAAACCCACCACTTCCCAAAAAAAAAAATAGAAATTAAAATTCGCCAAACTGATGTTATCGAACCTGGGCACTTCGAAATCTTCAAACCACATTTACAAAAATAAAATTGTTTGGGAAAACAACAAAAACTGGTGTAGTATTTAAAATTGTCTTTTTGTCAATAATGGAAGACATTCATTCAAAATAATGAAGGCTCCTGAAATTCTCCGCGTAATATTGTTGAATGGTTATTGTGTTTTGTTTCCCCTAAGGATCTCGGTCTAATACCAGCTCACTAAGAGAAGGATTCGTTCCGCAATAAGGCCTGAAATTACAAGGGTTCAATAAAGAAATGGTCTTCGGGCTCAGTTTCTCAAGAGTTTTTTGCTCGAATTTCATGGCGTAAGACTCCCATACTGAATCACCAGAACCCAAGAAGGCCCAAGAAGCTCAGGGGTCAGTAACAGTAAAAAGCTATCCATTTTACTCCCTTAAAAACGGCTTCAGCGTACAAAGCAATCAAGCCACTACAGAAAAATTAGCCTTTTGCGACAGTGTTGCAATGGTAAATAGCCGTGTTGCAATGGTAAATAGCCGTTGCATAAATAGACGTTATAAATTTTTGCGATGACCGTTTAATTGTCACAAAAAATTTGCGTAGATTAACCCTTTTTGCGACGACTAAACAGTCGTCGCAAAAAGCTCTACCTTAAGAAAAAAAACTTATTTTTCTTTTGCATTTTATAGTTTTAATTTTTTCAAATATAATCAAACTAAAATAATTATATAAAATATTTAAATAATTAAATTTATTATACAAAATTCTAAAAATATAACATAACATGGAGAAAATATGAAAAAAATAATATTATTAACAATCCTAAAAAATTATTAAAAATCATAAATAAATACAAATAAATAAAATATAATCTTTAATAATATTTTAATGATACAAAAAAATAAAATAAAAAATCTAGCAAGTTTGTTCTGTCTTTAATACATCATTTACTTTCTTATATGCATTTGCTATTGTAATGACAACGTTCTCACACTGGTTCAATATGTTGTCTCTCTACAAGTAAAAAATGCAAAGTGAATAACCAGTAAACTTGCAGTAATAGAAAACAAGATGCACATAAGACTACATTAATTACAGACAAACAACGCAATCACATTATAGCAAAATTTTGCATAAAGTTCTAATTTAATTTAATTCAAATGTCATCCATAACAAGAGCAGGCAATAGTAATAGTATCGGGAGTTAAATTCTAATTAAAATAATATTTTTTTATTTTTGAAGAGAATTTTTTATATATAAACAAAAAAAATTACAAAGCTAAAATAAAGGTTTAAAAAAAAAGCTAAAACTAATATTTATTCTTAAAACTAAATAAATATTTGTTAAATCCCCAAATCTCAAAGCAGTAAATTTTACACCAACTTTCAGATCATCTTCTTTATCATGAATATAATCTTACATATCATTCATTATGTAGCAAAATAAAGAGTCATCTACATACTCCATCTCATTAGACCATTGGATCCTAAAATCTTTAAGCAACAATGAGAAGTAGAGAAGGTATCTATAGATCAATTAAATAGACAATATTTGGAACCATAAAACAATGAACAATCTATAATATTCATAACATAAGTTGATAATGAATTGTTAAAAATAAAATCTTAAACAATAAAGTGGTAGAAGGATAACACACCAGAATCAAAAAGTTAAGCCCAGACAGGCTTGAGGCTAAACCAAAAAGTTTTGTTATACAAGCACATCAGTCATTCTATATGAACACTGAACTAAGTAAAGCAGAGAAAAAAAGTAAAAACCAATAGAGAACAAATATTGAACTAAAAACTTATGTTGGCTTTGCTATATAAAGAACATTGTCGAAACAAGTAAATAATTATTTTAAAAAAGAAAGAAATAAAAAATAGTTTTATGCATCCATGCACAATTGGAATCTAATACAGATAAAGGAAAGGGGTGAAGGAGGTGTAAGAAAAATTGTAATAATTAAAGTTTTATTTAATTGGGTTAGTGGGCTATTCAATTGTAACCTACAAAAAGAGCAGAATGAGTTTAGAAGAACACTCATAACTCCGTATTTGCACCTCAATAGTCAAAGATGACCTAATTCCCACAACACGCTTTACCATGTAGTTGATAATATGGATGCAATTTAGCAAAGATATTAGATTAAAATATGGAAAAGAAAAAAATATGATTTTTTGGTTGCTTATGCATTTAATTTTTGGCTAACAATCATGTTCTTTTTCAATTGATTATAAACTAACCAACACAAAATTAAACTACAAATCACATAAAATGTTAAAAAAAAAAAAAGAAATTTTACTTGTTTAGGCTCTCCATTTGATTTTTAAATAAAAAAAGTTAGAACGAAATCGAAGGAAATGGAATTTTCAACAGTGGTGGTGGATGAGGATGATGTTGATGATGATTGTTCCAACGCTGAAAATTTACAAGAATTGGTCACAAGACTTACCCTTCTAAAGGAATTCTCAATAGATGATGATATGTACAATAATTATTTATTCTATATTCTTTTGTGTAAAAAATAAGCTTCATCAACAACAAAGAGCTTCACCAAAAAGATGAAAATATCAAAAACTCAAGTAAAGTCACCTCATAGAAATAATATGTTATATGAACTAAATATATTTTGACAAGCCATGATGATAGTTTTATAGCTCTGTATATAATTTGAGTTGAATGTTTACCACTTTTGGTAATAAAAATATGAATTTTCTCTAAGTTGGCTCAATGTAGATATATATTAAAAAACTAAAAATACAAAGAGGTTGGAGACAATTTACCCAATTTGTCAAAAGTTTGGTTGAAAAAAAAAAATGCAAGCATTATTAGGTCACGTGGGCCAAGTGTGGGAGAAAAATAATGAATAAAAAAAAAGAGAAGTTTTTTAATTCTTTGATAGAAATTTGAGAGAGATTGGTCTGATAGAAATTGAGAGAGAGAAGAAAACCGAGAGAAAGCTTAAGCAATTGAGAAAGAGACAAAGAAAAGAAAAAAGAAAAAAGAAAAATAAAAGAAAAAAATGTTTACGTTGTGAATAAAAAGATGAAGAAGTAAAAATTTTGAATTAAAATATAAAGTATAAATATAAATAAATATTTTTATAAATATATTAATATTTATATTTGTTTTTCACTTGTACATAAATAAAAGTACTCGTTTATATTTATAGAGGGAAGGAATGAAAAAGAAATAAAATTTTTTTAATGTAGAATTTTGGTTGAGGATACTATTTTTGATACTGTTCATCTATATGATAATATTTATTTATATGACACTGTTCACTTGTATAGCATTGTTCAATATTACATTTATAACACTCCCCTTTGGACTCCATCATAATCCCAACTTTCCCTTTAGGCTACAATTATCCTTTTAGGCTATACTATTTTTAATTGTATTTTACATTGTCAAAGAAATACAACTCTATTTTGTATAACGGTGTCTAATGTGTTTAATACTGCCTCATTAAAAATTTTATCAGTAAAATCTAGTGGGATAAAACTTGGTCGAAGAAAAAAAGAGTGCAATACACGTTTGTAACTAATACTTTTCTTCTTCTAAAAGAATATGCTCCTCCTGATGAAATGCTCCCATTCAAAGTAACATCCTATCAGTTTGCTAACTTATTGAGCCAACGCATGCTAATATTGTAAACCAGTTCCTCAAAAGTTGAAGTTTGTGGAGATTTAGTGAACAAATCTGCAAAGTTGTCAATAGAACGTATTTGTTTTACATCAATCTTCTTGTTTTGTTGCAGTTCATGGGTATAGAAAAATTTTGAAAAAATATGTTTGGTTTTATCTTATTTGATATATCTACCTCTAACTTGAGTAATATAAGCTGCATTATCTTCATATATTGTTGTTGAAATATCTGTTGCAGAAAGTAGGCTACATGTACTCTGAATGTGATGAATCCCGGATCGTAGCCATATGTATTCCCTACTTGCTTCGTGGAGTGCAAGAATCTCAGAGTGATTTGATGAGGTGGCTACAAAAGTTTGCTTTGTGGATCGCCATGAGATTGTTGTAGGTAAAAACATAACCCAGTTTGTGAGCGAGCCTTATGAGGATCAGATAAGTACCCAGCATTTGCATATTCAACTAGACCTGAATTTTCTGTTAGCTTATTAGAATAAAATAGTCCCAAATTTATTGTTCTACATAGATAACGAAATATATATTTGACATCATTCTAATGACGTCGAGTTGGTACAGAGCTAAATCTTGCCAATAAATTTATTGCAAAAGCTATGTCCGGTCTAGTACATTGGGCTAAATACAATAAAGCACAAATTGCATTTGGATATGGTACTTCTGGACTAAGTATTTTCTCATCATCTTTTTTAGGACGGAATGGATCTTTTTAAGGATCAAGAGACCAAACAACCATAGGGGTACTTAATGGATGGGCTTTATCCATGTTGAATATTTTCAAAATCTTTTCAATATATGTGGAATGATAGATAAATGTTCCATTTGATTTGTACTCGATCTGCAAGCCGAGACAGTATTTGGTATTCTCTAGGTCTTTCATTTCAAATTCCTTCTTTAAGTATTCTGCAGTTTTCAAGAACTCTTCATGAGTTCCGATCAAATTCATGTCATCCACATATACAGCTACAATAACAAATTCACTGTTTGACTTCTTTATGAATACACATAAACATATTATGTTGTTAATATAACCTTCTTTTATCAAATATTCACTTAGACGGTTATACCACATGCGCCCAAATTATTTTAATCCATATAAAGATTTCTGTAGCTTGATTGAGTACAAATTTCGATTATATACTTCAAGCATTTTAAATCCTTTAGGGATTTTCATATAAATATCTATTTCAAGTGATCCATATAGATATGCCGTTACTACATCCATAAGATGTATACCAAGATTTTCTGAGACTGTCAAACTTATCAGAAATCTAAATGTAATTGTGTCCATCACGAGGGAATAAGTTTCATCATAATCAATACCAGGTTTCTGCGAGAAACCTTGAGCAACAAGTCTTGCTTTGTATCTGATGACTTCATTGTTTTTATTACTTTTTCGTACAAAAACCCATTTATATCCTACGGGTTTGACATCTTCAGGTGTCTAGACTACAGGTCCAAATACTTTTTGTTTAGTTAGTGAAGTCAATTCTGTTTGTATTGCTTCTTTTCATTGAAATCAATCATGCATTTCTCTATATTCATCAATAGATTGTGGCTCAAAATCATCATTCATAATTTTAGTGGCTATTGCAAATGAGAACACATTATCAACGATTGTTTTATCTTGTTGTCACATTTCTCCTATATAAGCATAATTTATACTATTTTCTTCATTTTGAAACTCTTGTGTCTTTTTTTAGACTAATATTTCTTCTAAAACTTTTTTTCCTTCAGGGACTTGTGTCTCTTTAGGGACTATTAATCCTTCTGTTGTTTTAGAGAATGTGGATTCATTTGCTCGAGCATTATTTTCAATAGGATCTTGTGTTTTTCTTTTTCTTTTTTGCGGAACAGTATCCTTTGAACCAATTGGTCTACCACGATTCTGTCGTGCTGCGGATGATTCATTTGTTGCTATTTGATTAGATTGTTCTACAGGAACAATCACCCGGGCTGGTGTATTAGCAGCTGGTATAAATGATTTGGTTACTTTTGATGCATCTGTAAATGCGTCTAATAATTCATTTGCTATTATTTGAAGATGAACAATTCTTTGTACCTTATTTTTACATTGAGTTGTGCGAGGGTCTAAATGAGACATAGTAGTCATTTTTCAAGAAAGTTCATACCTTACTTCAAGAGGCAAATTTCTTTCCCCAAATGATGGGAATACTGTCTCTCAAAATGACAATCCATAAATCGTGCGGTAAACAGATCACCTGTCAAGGGTTCAAGATATCTTATAATTGATGGTGAGTTAAAACCAATATAAATCGCCAACTAATGTTGAGGTCCCATCTTAGTGCGTTGAGGGGGTGCTATAGGTATATATACAGCACAACCAAATGTACGCAAATGGGATATATTAGGTTGATGACCAAGTACAAGTTGTAATGGAGAATATTGATGATAAGCAGTGGGTCTAAAATGAATTAATGCTACAGTATGCAATATAGCATGTCCCCATGCAGAAGTTGGTAATTGTGCGCGCATAAATAAAGTACGTGCAATTACCTGAAGTCGTTTAATTAAGAATTCTGTCAATCCATTTTGTGTGTGAACATGTAGTACAGGTTGTTCTACTTCAATTCCCACTGATGTACAGTAGTCATCAAATGTTTTGGATGTAAACTCACCAACATTGTCTAAACGTATTGTCTTAATAGGGTATTCTGAAAATTGTACCATTAATTTAATAATATGTGCCATTAATTTTGTAAATGCAACATTTCGTGTAGATAATAAACACACATGTGACCACCGCGCAGATGCATCAATTAAAATCATAAAATAGCAAAAAGGTCCACTTGGTGGATGAATTGGTCCACATATATCTCCTTGGACCCTTTGTAAGAATGATGGAGATTCTAAACTAATCTTAGAAGGAGATGGTCTAACTATGAGTTTGCCTTGTGAGCAAGTAGTACAAATATTTTCATTGGATTATAGAATCTTCAGGTCCTTTAACTGATGTCCATGAAAATTTTTAACTATCCTACGCATCATTGTTGATCTTGGATGACCAAGACGGTCATGCCATAGTGTAAAAATTTTTGGATCACTGAACTTCTGGTTCATTACTGTATAGCTTTCAGTTGAATTTATAACTGTATAATATAAATCCGATGATGAAGCATGAAACTTTTCAAGTATGCATTTTTTGTTTGAGACATTAAAAGTAATACATAGATATTCTACATTATTTCATTTAAGGTCTCAATGTGATATCCATTTCGGCAGATATCTTTAAAGCTCAGCAGATTTCTTCTAGATCTACCAGCATATAAAGCCTTATTTATATACAATTTTGTTCTATTTTTTAACAAGATTGTTGCTCTTCCAGAGCCTTCAATTAGATCTGTAAGACCTGATATAATATTAACTTTCCATTCAATCATTGTTAGTTTTGAGAAATATTTTTATCTTTTAAGATAGTGTGTGTAGTTGCACTATCAGTCAAACAGACATCCCCATCTTTTTTCTCTAGAGTGGACAGTTCATTTTTGGAAGCCATATCCTTTAATAAAATATTTAACATTAGAAAATAAAAATTACAAAAAAAACATGAAGAGAAACCAACATAATAAATATTAAAAACAAGAAAAGATACAACATACTGACATAAAATAAAAGTACAAATATAGAGCCTTAAATAATTAATGCCCTATTTTCAATTTTTAAAGAAATCAGAGACTTTTAGATGAGTATGATCTATAGGATCTGATTCATCAATAAAATTTGTCTCCATATTCTTCCATTTTCATTTGACAAATATCTCATGAGGCTCAATTTGATTTCTTGGTGCATGACATGTACATGACCAATGCCTCTTTTTACCACATCAATAACATACATTTTCATAATACTTAGGGTGTTTGGTCTCCATAACATTTTCTTTATTTTGGTACTTCTTTCCTCTTTTAATATATCTATATCTTTGGTATTTATAACCACCTCGAGGGTAATAACCATGCCCTCTTCCTCTTCCACGACCACGTCTAGAATTATTATAAAAATTTGTATTCACTTCAGGGAATGGTTGAGAACCTGTTGGACGTGATTCATGATTTTTCAATAACAATTTATTATTCTGTTCAGCAACCAGAAGATATGAGATTAAATCTGAATATTTTGTATACCATCGTTCACGGTACTGTTGCTATAGAACCACATTAGAAGCATGAAAGGTTGAGAATATTTTTTTTCCAACATATCATGCTCTGTCACTTTCTCCCCACATAATTTCATTTGTGAGATAATTCTAAACATGGCAGAATTATATTCAGCAACAGTTCTGTAATCCTGCAATTGCAGGTTCATCTATTCATATTTTTCCTTTGGGAGGAACACATCCTTTTGATGGTCAAATCTTTCTTTTAAATTTTTTCAGAGGATTTATGGGTCCTCTATGGTCAAATATTGAGCTTTTAAGCTTTCATGTATGTGGTGACGAAGAAAAATCATTACTTTTGCCTTGTCTTGCAGGGATGTACCATTTTTATTTTCAATAGTTTTTTCCAAACCACTAGCTTGAAGGTACATTTTAGCATCTAACACCCATAATAGGTAGTTTTTCCCAGAGACGTCAAGTGTAGGGATTTGCAAGTTTGTCAAAGACATTTTATTCAGAGGGCCTTTAGATATGAAAGAATAAAATTAAAATTAGTATATAAAATATTAACCTTATGCAGAATATCAAAAATAATATTTAGGAGGCATGACCTTCTATATATCACATTGTAAAATATAAATATCAAAAGTAAAGTTCAGGAGGCATTGCCTTCCTTAAACAGAATAATGATAATTAAGAAGCTTGACATATATGAAGCAATAACAATGAGGAGGCATAGCCTTCTATTCAATTAAGTAATAACAATAATATAACGCATAAAATTAGTACAAGAACTTATTTCAAAACTTGAATTATAACCAGAATGAGTCAAAGTAGTAAAAGGGTTGAACTGAAGATTCCCGATTTACTTTATTGATTATTTGGAATATATTCGGTCTTTTATAAGAAATTCGTTATTTAAAAGTTCTAAGGTAATAAAGACTTAAAGTAAATTATTACAATTATTTTAGAGGGCATACCCTCTCAAATTATGCAAAAAGTAAATAATAAAAAATAAATTGCATAATTTAAGAGAGGGTGTGATTTATAACCAAGGCGGCAGAGCCGACCGACCGGTTATTCCATATAATATTTAAAATTTAAATAAAAGAAAGTAAGTAATTCTTACTTGTAGTTATTGCGAATCGTGCTGTGTCTACCTCGAATCTTGCTGATAACGAGCTATGAATAATACGATGGAGAAGCAAAATTTTAAACTAAAATGCAAAGTGTAAATGTAAATAAACCCTTTTGCAAATATATTAATATTTGTACTTATTTCTCACTTGTACATAAATGAAAGCACTCACCTATATTTATAGAGTGAGAGAATGAGAAAGAAATAAAATCTTTTTAATGTGGGATTTTGGTTGAGGATACTATGTTTGACACTGTTCACTAATACGATATTGTTCATCTATACGATATTATTCATTTATATGACACTGTTTACTTGTATAGCACTGTTGACTATTACATTTGTAACAGTTGAGCAATTGTTATTAGTGAATGGCCTTTTTTCTTAAAATTGTTTAACATATTTATTTTCATTTAAGTTAGGAAAGAAGACCTATAAAAGGAAATATTTATTTTTTGTTCACAATTTTGATACAAGATTAGTATTCAATTAATCTAAAATAATTTATGTAGCACTTCTCATTCCTTTCTAATGTTCTAATGCTAAAGTTTGCATTATTAGCTATTGTCAATTAATGATGCTTTCTGAGATCAGTGACTGCTTTAGAAACCACTAATAATTTTAAAGATCATGCTACCATCAATTGTAAATGACCATATTTCTCAATCCAAGAATTTAGCACTATTTTTTTGTTTTATTTATTAAAACTTAAGTGTGTGACATACGAGTATATACGTAATTTAAAATATTTAAATTCTTAAAAGTATGTTAACATATAAACTCAATTTAATATATTTAACCACATATATCACATATATGCTCAAGTATAACTATTATACAACTTCTTATACATGATGAACAATTGTATTACTTAAAATAAAATGTAAAGAACACTTACCTAATAAAGGTAGTTTTACAAAATCTTCAAGTCCTTCAACAATCTAATTGAAAAGCTCACTTTGAATTGAATTGTTGAACAATTTTAGTCCATAACGGTTTGGTGGGACTATAAAACTAGAATGGTAGCTTAATTTTACAATTTCTAACACATGTATTCAAACTCTTCGAACACAAATTATTTGATTCTTAAATGGAGATGGTAAATATTTACATACAACTCTTATTTAAATGATAGAAACAATTTTCATAGATTAATTAATTTAGCACAACACTTGTCTATAATTATTAATCTCTTTCTCTATTTTTATTTATTCATTTTGATCCATTTATGAGAGAAGAAGATGAAAATAATTTGTTTTTACTTTCAACACTTGAAAAATACAAAACCAAAACTCTCTCACTTACCTTGAAATTGCTAAAACGTATCTCCTCCTCCAAAATGAATGAATTAATCAAATGTTAGCTTAATTTTTTATTTTTGTTATTCAACACCTTTTGATAAAATAAAAACAAGTACTTCACCAATTTAGTGTTGGTCTCTCACTTTGAATTAATTTATTAAACACTAAAATAATGCCCACCTAATTAAATCATTACCTAACAAATATATTTATTTTAATCATATTAGGTAAATAAATGGCCAATATTTAGGCCACTCATTATATTAAAATACAATGGCTATGATTAATATATATTATCATATTATCTAATAATAATATCTAATTTCCTTGTGTTATTTATTTATTTCTTTTTAATTTTTTTTTTAATTTTTATGGTCTTATTTATGATGTCTTTAATTACATACTTTGATACTCTTAGATTCATTATGAACTAAATTTTCTTGATCCAAGGTTAGACTTTTGACCTTATTATATAGTTAGATATTATTATTTCTCTTAGTTTATTAACTCAATAAATTAAATTGATTCATTTTATCTTGTGTTTAATGCTTATTTATATTTGGCCAATATAATGATTGTTCAAGGAACCATAATGAACTCGAAAGCAGAATTTATGTGTTTAGCCTACAATAATTTGATACATGATCGTAGGGTAACAACTATGAGTTTCATGTAGGATATACATATACCTAGATGAAATGTATGGCATTATTAGACCTATTCTTAATGAATTTCATATTATTCTAATTACTATAGAAATATAGGTAATTGTTATGATGAAATAGATTATTTGACTATCGATAGAGGCTTATAACAAAATTTGTGTTCTAACCATTTATTGTTGAGAGATTAACTAAGAGATTAAAAGATTTAATGAAATATTAAAGGATAAGTTAGAACCCTAAATTCATTTTTTATTGGGGAATTTAACTCTTATTTTCTTTTTAACTAAGAATAGGTTTAGTTTATTAAATTTAAGTTAATTAAAGAACATTCATCTTTAGATTTTGTTTGAATAAAAGTGAAGTAGGATTAATTTTAGTACTTGATTAATAGAATTATATTAAATAAGTCTCCATGGGATCAATATTTGGATTTAAATTATATATTATTGGATACGATAACGTACACTTACGCTTAATTAGAATCGCACATCACACCTCCAAATCCTATTAAAATAAGACCTCAACGTCGCTTTGAGATTTATATTAGTTTTAACTTACCATCAATTATTAAATATCTTAAATTTTTGAAGGATTAGCTGTCTACCCTATAATTTGTGGATTGTCATTTTTAATGAAATAATATTCCCAACATTAGAACAATCTAAACAAAAGGCAACAAATGAATTATCTACTATACACCGACATGTGTGGTAGACCACTTGGTCCAAATGGTATTCTTTCACAAAAGGAAAATAAAAATTTCTCTAGCCCAATTTAAAGTATTTGAACCTATAATTTGAACACCTAAATATGTCAAACTCATTGGATACAAATAATTATTTGTATGAAAATGTAATGAAATAATAAGGTCATTAAATACAAAGCAAGACTCATTATTCAATGGTAAAACTCATTCCCTTCGTAATTGACACAATTATGTTTCGATGTTTATAATTGGCACTCTTGAAAAGGATACAAATATTTATACAAAAATCCTTGAAGGATTCAAAATTCCTATAGCATGTAATCACAACTTGTACTCAAGCTACAAAGATCTTTATACAAACTAAACAATTTGGACTCATGCGGTACAATCACTTAAGCAAATACTTGATAAAAGAAGAATATATTAATGAAGTAATATATGTCCATGTGTGTTTATAAAGAAATTAGGTTTTAAATTTTCCATTATGGCTATATATGTTGATGACATAAATTTAATCAAGACTTCTGAAGAGCTCCTAAAAATTACAAAATACTTGAAAGAAAAATTTAAAATTATAGATTTAAGAAAAATAAAATATTGTCCCGGCTTGTAAATTAAGTATAAATTTAATAGAATATTTATCCATCAATTTTTATATATTGAAAAGATTTTGAAACAATCGAATATAGATGATGCTTATCCTTTTAAGTATCCTTATAATTATTCGGTCCCTTAATCCTAAATAGGATATATTTTGTCCTTAAAAAAATGATGAGAAGATGCTTAGGCTAGAAGTAGTATATCTTAAGGCAATTGATACTTTATTATATCTAGCCATTGTATAAAATCAAATATAGCATTTGTAATAAATTTATTAGCAAGATTTAACATTACACCAACTCAACATTATTGGAATGATATTAAATATATATTTTACTACTTTGATGGGACAACCAATTTAGGATTATTTTATTCCAATGAGCCAATAGAAAATTTAAATCTAATTGGTTATATAGATATTGAGTACTTATCTGATTTTCATAAAGCCTGCTCATAGAAAAGATATGTTTTTTTTACTTGTAACAATAAATAATCTCATAATGATTCACAAAGTAGACTTTAGTTGCCACCGCCTCTAATCACTTTGATATTCTTGCACTGGATGAAGCAAGCATGGGATGTGTATGGCTATAGTTAGTTATTTATCATATTCAGAGTATATGCAACCTACCTCTTGCGACAAATATTTCAACCTGCCTTTTATAACAATGTTGTTTTTATTGTTCAAGTTAAAGGAAAATACATAAAATGAGATAGAATTAAATATATTTCTCTAAAATTCTTCCACACTCATAAGTTATAGCAAAATAAAAGAATTGATGTTAAATATATATTTTACTGATCATTTTGCAAATTTGTTCACCATATGTTTACAAACATCAATTTTTCAAAACTTGGTTCACAAGATTGACGTATATCAACCAAGCAAATAAGGAAACTAATGGATGTTACTTTGAAGGAGAGTATTTAATCAAGAGAATAATCATCTTAAGTACAATGTAGATTGTTTTTCTTCGACCAGATTTTATTCCACTGATTTTATTAGCAAACATTTTAATGAAACTGTGTTAAACACATTTAAAACCACTATACATTAGAGTTTTATTTATTTTGTTTAATTTTTTTAGAAACTATGAAATCCAATGAGTAATGTTATAAGTGGTGTCTTTGACCAAGCTCTAAAACCCACATCGATAAAGTATATGAGCCAAAAAAAAGCCTACATGTATTATAAATACTTGTATTGCTTCATAATTAAATGAAAATTTGGTAAGGTACTTTAAGTTTTAGAGTGCCTTGTCTATTAGTTAATATTTTCTTTTATATTTTATTTATTACATTTTAATTACAACTTTATTTACATTAGCCAAGTCATTGTGTGTTTTATTACAATTTTTAATCCTCCTTTTTAATTGGACACTTCATTTAAGTTTTTATTCTATATTTTTAGTGGCTATCTCACTACTAGTATTAAGTTTGTGAACTTTTCTTTTTGGTTGAAGATTTGCAAGAACTTGCACTAGCACAATTAGAATTCTAGGTTCATTTAGACAGATTGTTTGTTTAAATTATTATTAGCCTTTTTCTTTCTTTAGGGACTAACAATTTGATTAATATAGATAAAATGTTAGAAATTACATTATAGTTGAATTCCATACTTTAGGTTTGTTGACACCGGCCCAAAAAGTATATAATTGATTTTTTTATTTTAGGGTTAGACTCAATTATGTATTGTATCTTACTTAGAAATTTGTACATTATAGGAAATTTTGTTTTATTAGGATGCTTTTTCTTATAAAATTAAGTTTTGCATAGGGTTTTACAGGCTATATACATTCTTGATTTTTTTTTTTTTTGTAATCATCATCAACTATATTCATTCAACATAATACACAAGCTCTTCAGCTTTTATCATTTCTCTAGTTTTTATCATTCAACTAAGAACTCGCATCCTTACTTGTTAAAAAACTCATAGCCTTACTGCTAAAACTTTGCTTGTCCTTTTCTAAGAAAAATTTAAGCTCTGCAATTTGCCAGCTATTGTATATTAAGAGAGTATTTCAAAATAAACCATATATGTTGAAGATATGATGAAGATGGAGGATATTATAGTGAAACGAAGGGAAAACAAGAATACAAATGTGCTTAGGCTTAGGCGCCGCAGCGCCGAGAACAGAATGCACGGCCCTTCAGCACCCAAGGCAGGACGTCGTGGCACCCAAACAGGGCTACCACCCTTCTTTGTTTTAAGCTTCATGGCACTAAATTTGAGGGCCATGGTGCTAGAGCTGATAGTGTGACTTATTGAAAAAGTCATTTAACTTTTCAATAAGTTGTGTTACTTTAGAAAAACACAAATTTAAACCAAAGGTTTTGATCTTTGGAAAGGTACATACCTCTTTCCAAGGTTATGATTATTTGGAAAGGTATGTGTCCACTCCAAATGATGTATTGATCTGAAGTGGCATTATGCCATTCCAAGGAGACAAATGCATTTGTAAATAGAGAAGCATGCCTCACTATTTGATATATATATATATATATATATATATATATGAAATTCTATTCTCCTCCTCTTACATTCTCTCCATCAACCAACTTTCATAAAAGTTATCTTGTAGTCTTACACAATTTGTAATTAAAGTGCACCATTACAAATTCAATAATCAATGAATCTGAAAACTATACTACCACACAATCTATTTGTACCTTGATCATCATCTTTGTAGGGGTAAAAATAGTTTAAGGACAATGCTTAACACACCTTGACTATACAAACTATTAGTATCCAACAACACTGTCCACTTAACACCAAAATCCAATAATCTTAAACTATTTCTAATGGATACTAATAGTGATACATCTCTTCTCGCAGTAGCCAAGTCGCTCTCAGAGGCCACAAAAATTCTACCATTTGATGATAAACATTTCAAACAATGGCAAGATCGGGTGTATAACACTCTGGACGTAATAGGCATCGCAGAGTTTCTCGCGAAATCTCATCCGGATGCAAATGTTGAAAATTATAACGAGGAGAACTCCAAATAGAGTAAGGTAAATAAGGTATACCATAACACAATCTTTCACACATTGTCTAACGAATTATACAATGTATATTCTTCCTACAAAAATGCACATTAAATTTGGATACAACTTAAGAAGAAATATCTTATAGAGGATGTTAATGCCTAAAAGTATGTTATTGCAAATTTTTTAGATTTCAAGATGTTTGAGAATAAATAGGTTACTTCTCAAATTCATTATTTTTATTTGTTAATTAATAATTTAAAAAATGAGGACATTGTTCTCTTTGAACCTTTTGTGACTGGTTGCTTGGTTGAAAAACTACCAAATTCTTGGAATGATTACAAGAAAAACAATAAGTACAAAATGAAGTATTTAAAATTGGAGGATTCCATTATTCATATTAGAATTAAAGAATAGAATTGCTAGCGGAAGAACAACGAGAAGGCCAAGGAACTTGTTTCTAAGGCCAATTTGGTGGGAAATGAAAATCGTGATAAAATAAAGAATGAGAAGTCTACAAATAACACTCATCTTAAGAATACAAAGCCCTCATTTAAGAAAAAAGGTAAGTGTTATGTGATAGGGGCGTAAAAGCACTAGTATGATTTGTACATAACTTTTGTATTTTGCTCAAAATCATAAATATTTAGCTATTTAATTGTGGTTTTTTTTTTATCATAAATAGATGTACGATAGAAAATTTGACGCATAGAAACAAATGAAAGGCGAATCGGACGTAAAACGAAGAAGTTACGCTCAAAATACGAAAGGGGCACTAGGGTTGGGCGCCGCAGCGCCCAGCGACTGAGCGCCGCGGCGCTCATGGCGATGAACAGTGGCATAAGAACAGTATTTGCTACAGTACTAGTGATCAGTATTTTTGCTACAATAACTCGTGAATAGTATTTTGAAGAAAAAGACCTATAAATAGAATATCAAAAACCCTAAGAAAAATAGGAGAGAGAAAAGAGGCAAAAATTTAGAGAGAGAATTCACAACGCAAGATCAAAGATTAAAGCTAAAGATTGAAGAACCAAGATCAAGATTCAAACTTCAAGTCAAGATTGAGGGAAAAGCACATCAAGGAGTCACTTTGATTAGTTTTTCTTCTTTTTCTTTATCATTATATTCTTGTTCTTATTGATCTTTATGAATTGGTTTGATACTTTTGATTTTGTGATGAGTTAAATTGTTTATCTAGGGTTTGACTATATAAACCTAGTATGGATTTGAATTGTGTTAAATTTTAGTTTATGAACTTAATTATTATAATTGATTCATTTTATCTTGTGTTTAATGCTTTCATTATACCCAATCAATATTTTGAATGATTGAGAAACCATGATAAACTCGACGGAGGGATTCATGTGTTTAGCCTAGGATAGTTTGATGCATAATCATAAGGTAATAACTATGAGTTCTATCTAAGATAGACATATACCTAGGTGGCAAGTATGGTATAATTTAGACTTAATTTTAATGAATTACATTCTGATTTGATTACCATAGACATATAGGTGATTGTTAGAATGTGTAATATAGTCACTTGACCATCGACAGAGGCTTGTGATGAGATTAGTGTCTAAGCCAATCAATTGGTATTAAGGGATTAACTAAGTAGTTAATGAGCCTAATGAAATATTAGGGGATGAGTCAAAACCCTAAATTATCTTTATTTGTAAATTCTGCTCTTTGCTTTTGTTTTGTTAATTGAGAGAATTAGATTAGTTAAATAAATTTCAGATGTTAGTTTTCTAAATAAAAGTTAAGTATGTATAATTTTAGTACTTGATTTATAGAATTAGATTGCATAGTCCATGTGGGATCGATATTTGGACTTAAAATCTTATATTACTCGATACGATAGCGTGCACTTGCGCTTAACTACTATAGCATCACAATTATTTTGTTTGTGGTAAATATGGTCACTTGGCTTACCAATGTAAATACAGAAAAGACAAGTAAGGAAACACTAAAACTCCAAAGGCCAACTTGGTTGAGGAAGAAGATGTCACTGCTGTAATAATTGTTTCCCGAGTGAACATGGTTACAAATAGCAACAAATAATGGGCCATAGACTCTAGAGCCACAGAACACATTTGTGGTGATAAGAATACCTTTCATGACCATTTTCAGACAAGAGAAGGGGAAGAAAATGTATATCTTGGAGATTCTCATCCTGCATCAACAATGAAAAAGGGAAAAGTTTTTCTCAAATTAACTTCTAGAAGATCTCTTGTACTGAATAATGTATTACATGTTCTAAATATTAGATACAATTTAATTTCTATATTTATGCTGGGTAAGGCTAATGTAAAGGTCTCTTTTAAAGGAGACAAAGTTGTATTGACTAAGAATGGAACATTTGTTAAAATAAGAAAAAATTTTAACGATTTGTTCAAACTCAATGTACTTGAAACCTCAGATAATAGAAGTTTTACTTCTGCTTATATTATTGAGTCCTATGATTTTGTGACATAATAGACTAAGTCACTTGAATTACTTGTATATAAGAAAGATGGAAAGAATTGGTTTACTCTCTAATCTTGACTTAAAAGACATATATAAGTATAATGTATTTGTAGAAAATAAGTCTATAAAGAAAAGTTGTAAACTAATTACTTTTAGAGAAAATGAATTACTTAGTTTAATTCATAGTGACTTAGGTGAATTAAAGATGTCATGACTAGAAGAGAAAAAATGTATTATATTACCTTTATAGATGATTTCTCAAGATATACTAAGTTATATCTTTTGAGAAATAAAGATAAGTCGTATAATCAATTCTCAATCTATAAAAAAAAAGTAGAGAATCAACTTGAAAAGAAATTAAGAGATTAAAAATAGATAGAAGTAGAGAATATACGTCAAATATGTTTAGTTCTTATTGTGAGAATGATAAAATTATACATGAAGTAACGCTTTTATATTCTCCAAAATCTAATAGAGTAGCTGAAAGAAAAAAGAGAACCTTAAAGGATATGATGAATTGTATGTTATTAAATTCTGAAGCACCTATGAACTTGTGGGGGGGAAGCAATTTTGACTTCTTGCCATATAAAAATCGTGTTCCAGATAAGAAAACCAGAATAACAACCTATGAGTTATGGAAAAGGTCATTCACCTAACATTTCATATCTCAAAATGGGGTGTCTTACTAAGGTCTTAATTTTGGATCCTAAAAGAAAAATGATGGGACCTAAGACAATTAATTATATATTCATAGGATATGCCCAAAATAGTGTTGTTTATAGATTCTTGGTATTATAGGGTACAAGTGATTTTGTTTTATACAAACCATATCATAAAATCCAAAAATATAGAGTTCTTTAAAACTATTTTTCCTAAGAAAGCCAAACTAATTATTGACTCGTAAAAATGTAAAGGAGAATCCTCTTGAAGGCTCCAACAATGAGCTTATCAGAAGTAAGAGAATGAGAAAAGCCACTAATTTTGGTTGTGATTTCTATGTCTTTCTTATGGAAGAAGACCCCAAGACATATAGTAAAGTAATGCTCTCTCTTGGTGCTCATTTATGGAGAGAGACCATTAATGATAAAATCAACTCTATCATGAGTAATTATGTATAAAAAATAGTTAATTTTTCTCCTAGTTCCAAGCCTATTAGTTGTAAATGAATCTTTAAAAAGAAAATAAGGGCCGATAGAACTATTGAAAAATATAAGGTAAGATTAGTTGCCAAAAGATTTACTCAAAAGAAAGACTTAGATTACTTTAATGCTTATGCTCCAGTAACTAAGATCACATCTATTAGAATCTTGGTTTCCTTAGCTATAATTCATGATTGGCATATACATCAAATGGATGTTAAGACTGCCTTTCTAAATGGTAATTTAGAAGAGAAAATTTGTATGAAATAATCGAAAGGTTGCATTAGTGTTAGTTCAGAGCATAAAGGATGTAAGCTAGTGAAGACGTTATGTAGTTTGAAACAAGCACTAAAATAGTAACATAAAAACTTTGACAATGCTCTAATATAAAATGGTTTTATGATTAATGATTCTAATAAATATGTGTATTATAAAACCTTTGATGCTAAGAATTATGTCATCATTTGTCTTGATGTGGATGACATGCTAATATTTAGTCATAGCATGGAAGTAATTAATGAGACTAAAAAATTTCTATCAAATAAGTTTGATATAAAAGATAAGGGAGAGGCTGATGTTATTTTTGGGATTAAGATAATGAGATCCTCTAGTGGTCTATTTTTATCGCAAGAACACTATGTTGAAAATTCTTGAAGAAGTTTGGATACTTGGAATGTAAACTAATGGTAACACCTTATGATATTAGTACCAAACTTTACAAAAATAAAGAACATAGTGAAAACTTTACAAAAATAAAGAACATAGTGAAAATTAAGCCTGTTATGCTCAGATTATTGGTAATCTCATGTATGTAATGAATAGTACTAGGCCTGATATAGCATATGCTATAGGAAGATTGAGTATATACACTCATAACCCAAGTGGAGAGCATTAAAATGCCTTGGATAGAGTTGCTAAATATTTAAAAGGCACTAAAGATTATGTACTTACATTTGGTAGATCATAACCTGTGATAGAAGGTTATAGTGATGCAAATTGGATCTCATAATCCAATGAAGTAAAGTCTACTAATGGATATGTTAACCTTAGGTGGAGGTGCTATATGTTGAAAATCCACTAAACAGACTTGCATAGCAAAATCTACCAAGGAATTCGAGTTAATAGCTTTGAAAAAGGCTTGTTCCAAAGCTGAATGGTTGAGGACACTCTTATATGATCTTTCCTTTAATTCTCAGTCTCCTAACTTTACTATAATCAGTTGTGATTTGCATAGCAAAATCTACCATGGAATCCGAGTTAATAGCTTTGAAAAAGGCTTGTTCCGAAGCTGAATGGTTGAGGACACTCTTATATGATCTTTCTTTTAATTCTCAGTCTCCTAACTTTACTATAATCAGTTGTGATTGTCTAGCTGCTATAGTTAGAGTAAAAAGTAAAATATATAATGTGAAGAGTAGACATATTCTTTTACGACATGGAATCATTATGTGAGGTGGTGAGCCTAGATTATGTGAGGTTTGAGTTGAATTTGGCCGATCTTCTAACCAAACCACTAAATAAACGATTAATGGTCCAGACGTCAAGGGGGATGAGACTTTTGCCTAAAGTAGTAGACAAGAGTGATTGTAACCCTACTTATGTGATTATAATCCCATAAAGTAGGTTCATAAGGGTAAGAACAAGTCATTTGTTGTCTAGTTGTACCACTGATTATATTATTATGAGTCATTCCTTATGGCAAGGTAGTACATCTGCAGTGGTAAAAGGTTGAGTTAGTCTCTTAATAAACTCTATAGCCCTTTATAGATGGGTGGTGTGTCTACCTAGAGAACACACTTGATGGAGTGTCACTTATGTGAGTGTGAAATTGGGTCGATTCCTATGAGAGCTAGGCAAGCATCTCTAGAGAATTTGTAATTTAAGTGTACCATTACAAATAATAGTCATTAAATCTCAGAACTATACTACCACACAACCCATTTACACCTTGATCTTCATCTTTGTGGGGGGTAGAAATAGTTTAAGGATAGTGCCTAGTATGCCTTGACTATACAAACTATTAGTATCCAATAACAAAATCCACTCAACACAAAAATCCAATACTAGCTATACTACAGCCCAGATGTAAACCTTGCTTGCTCACAGCTAAATTCGGCCCTGCCTTACTTGGTGAATACTTTAATCTTAGTTTCTCTCGAATACGAGGTGCAACATTGGTCTAGCAGGACACTAGACATACACAAATCCTTACCTTGAAATTATTCGTAAACACTATTTTTGGCATGCTTGGTGGGACTCTTTTTCTTCTATGCTAATAACAAATAGACAGATGACGAAGAACAAAATCAGAAAGAATGGTGTTGAACCGCCAAATATGGCTACACCTCTATCACAGGTCAGAGATCTGGTCAATTCTAAACATGATGGGGCGAGCTTAGCCCATGTCAATGAATATTTGCTTTGCCTCATCTTTTATGTTTGGAATGCAAATGAAGGGCTCTTAATAGAGACACTTTTAATCCCAAATCTCATGGCCAGTGGCATACAATTGGCGTCAGGCATGTTGTGAACTCACCATATTCCCATATGCTGGTTTGAGAATCTTGACCAGAGCATGGAGAGATCGCACCCCCTCTGAAATAGGAGAAAGGATTCACATATGAAAATAGTCTCCTGAAGTATCCAAAACAGCCACCTTCACTTCCATTTGAAGAATCAGCATTGGTTCTAACACTAGTTTGCCCAGAAGACAAAGATTCTGTTCTATGGTAACCTGAAGCTCTCTGACGTGGAACTACTATCAATGCTTGTCTGCTAAATAAGCCTAATTCTGACAGAGATTTGCTTAAATCTGCAGTCAATTGAAGAAAGACAGTAATGAAATGCATGAATTCCAAATATAATGTCTGTTCACTGATTTACACATCTAATAAAACAATAAAAAGAGAAACAATATCTTCAGTGATGCCCTTAGCACAAAAGCATAAAGTGATTTAAGAAGGATCAACTATTTAGGCAACACAGTGAAAACAGCATGGGGAATGCATCAAGTGTCAAAAGAATAACCATCATGTAGAGCTTATGCTGCCACATTAAAATAAAAAGGATAAGAAAATGACGTCAACTTGAGTATTATACACAAACAAGGACTTTCTTAACTTTAATAACATCCATTGCAGGCAAGAAGGCACCTGATTGATACACAGCAGATGGGATTTTAACAGCCTTTTTAATTGCACGAGCAAAGATGGAAGCTGTAACCACTCAGAACAACAATTCTTTTTATGACAAAATATTATACTATGGATATATATGCCCAACGATTTGATGTTACAATCTAGTTCATTTCTAACCAACTAAAAGCATGACCAGTTGATCATGCCTGCATGTCCAATTGTTAAATTTTAGTTTTGGTTCAGAAAAGCATCAGTCTAATATGTTTGTTAGTCCTGCACAGCCGTTCAAAAAGTGCACACAATCACTACAGCATACAACGAATACAGCACAAAGAGGAATGCAAATTAGTGTGCACTAGATATAGAAGGAATGTTGAAATGCTAATTTGAGCAATGTAATGCAAGCCAAGGTAAAAGAAATCCCCAGTACAGTGTATAACAGGGGAGTAAATTCCCCTGCATACATATCTTCATTGTAACACCATTTAAGGCAAAATCCAGAAAACTGATTTATATATTTGGATAAATAAATAAAAAATGAAAATCTAATATTGATACCTTCATCAGTGAATATCTTGCGAGGATATGGAATAGCAATATCACAAGAGCCTATGTTTGTTTGGCTTCTATTAACATAATCTTTCACCATCCTCAAAGTGCTTGTCAGAGAAAATTTCTCTCGTAGGCTAACACCAGTTGGCAATCTGATATTCAAATGAACATCAGTTGATTAACTGACTCTACCCAAATTACCCCATGCGCCAACCTTCCCACCATCTGCTTCATCTGCCCTCACATTCTTTACAGCTTCATTGGCTTAAGCAGGAACTACTGTTGGACATCCTGTGGGAACACTTGACTGATGGTCGCTAGTCCTTCCGATGACAGGAGAATTTGCAGCATTAAAAGGTATGAACTCAACTTGAGACTTTCCAGAATCTGCTGCTACAGGACTAACCAAATCCTCAGCAGCTTTCGAAGAAGAGGTGGAGCTCTCATCCCTAACACTCCCAGATAGGTTGTTACTGAAGGACTTTGAAGAAACCTTGACACCCGTATCAGTGTTATTCTCATGAAATGTGACAATACAAAAGTGAACAAACTTATCAAAAATACAGTCGAAGACTATCAAAACAATTAACAATGGGATACCATTAAGACTAAAGGGTACCTTAACCATCTCAGATGTAACTGATGATCTGGCCTCCAAGGATTGGTGACATTTCTCCAATGACGGTGATGGAACAGCAGTACCTGAAGAACTTGCCGGCTCAGATGAGTCAATAACAGAATCTGCAGAAGTAGATGGTTCAGATTTATTCGTTGCAAGTGCAGCAGTCAGTACTGTTGCAGTTGTTTCCTGTAAAATTTTCAACCCAAATGAAAAAATACTCATCTTTTTTTCAAAGCCCAATCATAGTTATAATGTGAGAAGAGCGCAGCATCAAATTTATAGATAGTAAATTAGCAGAGATCCCTGAGAACTGTAAATTACAAATAATTGCCTATAAAGGTGTCTACAAGCACAAGGAGTTCTCTTGAAACATCACAGGATATCATGACCTTAACAATTTAGCCAAAATACCATTGATAGTTTGAGGGTTGCCCAATAGGTATAGTTATTAGGTTTAGCTTTGCAATATACTTGAACAATAATTACTACATGCTTTAAGAAAGTCAAGAGGTCCTTGTGATGGCTAGAAAGTCAGTAGAGAACTCCATGTAACATAAAATTACATGTGTTCTAGTTGTATATGATCAACCACATTCATTATTTCATAGAACAATGACTCCAAATAGTAGACCCTGAGAGGGTGTTCTATTTCTCCATCAAATTTCAACAACTTTTAAACAATAAACAGCTCCTCAAACATCAGTAAGCACTCAAAGTAGGGAAATTAAGGCAGGAAGCAGGAGTAACAAAAAGCAGAAATATGAGAAACCAAATTAGCATACCTGGATATGAAGACTCAGCCATGCCTTCTCTAAACTGGATGCCAAAACTTCAGCACTAACAAAACCTTCTGGACAATTACAGGAAAAGAAAATAACCAAATATTTAGATCATATGTATAAACCCTATAATGTGCTTGCCTCTAATAAAGTTCTTCATTATCATATGAAACATACCACTTCTCCAAACTTGTAGACCATTGTATCCAATAGCTGTGATACAAGGGACAGAATTTTGTGGATCTGTAACAATTTGATGTAAGGATATGCTTTTGGTTGCAAAACTTCTAGATAGAGCTTTGAAATAATCAATGTACCAAACAAACAAAATTGACAACAATTATTAAAGCTGAAACAAGTTACATAACTGAGAAACAAAACAAGTGTCTTTCACGATAATAACTAGAGAACAGAAAAATTAAAAAGCCATTGGAGAGAAGTTAAGATGGGGCCGCAACTTTGTTTACACAATTTTTCCCACAAATTAAAATGGTGATAGTGAATTCAGAAAATAACATACACCACTCTAACATTAGCAATTACACTCTGAATTATTAAATCTTTCCCACTTCTGGGCTCAGATCTGTAGCAGATTTTTCTTTTTTCTTTTTTTCAATTTTGCCCCTCTGGCCATGAAGTATGAGATTGGTATAAATGATGCTACATTAAGACAATGCTCTTCTCTGCTCCACAATACAACCAAAAGTAAGTTTTCACTCATGCTGGCCATCATATTTTATAGCTATATGAATTAGATAAGTACTATAATTATGGATCACCAAAGGTGTCAGAAAACTTAGGAAAACAAGATTTTTGAAGAACACATTTGTTGTTAATAACTATGACTACAACCAGATACCTTGCCTGCTGCTTCACCAAATAAATTTTACATACGTACACCTTGTATTCCTCCTAGTAGGTTGGTTTTTCCTAGATGTTACATTCGACAAGTCAAATTACTCACAGTCCCTAGTTGACCACAGCTAAATAATTCAATAAACTGGAGTCTGCTGTGAAACGATGACGATTGTTCCGATAACTTTGCCTCCAGTTCGGGTCCTGCCCTCTCCGGTTACCCTTAGTGTTCGGATCAAATATGTAAATAATCTTTTTGATATAGAAAAAAAGGAAGAGAATTTTTTCTATATTTGTATCACATTTCAAAAGCCTAAATATACAGAAAACAGGGATGTGAAGAAAAGGTAAAAGAGAGATTTTGTGAAATCGAAATGACTGAGTTTATTTATTTATTTTATCACTTTTGTGATGGCTAAGTTGGCAGTTGCAAAACCCGTCGTAATTAGGCACTTTTTTTTGTAGTGAGCAATCCTTGACATTCCCAAGCAATTAAAAAGTTCTCGATATCCCAAAGTAATCGATCCAAGTCAAGCCGACCACTCAAATCCTGAGGACTAATCATAAATCATCACATCACTCTAAGATTTTAGCTTCCAGTTTATCTTTGAAGATCTCAAAATATCTCAAGAACTTTAAAACAAATCCTACTCTTATAATATCGAAAACTTTCAATCCGAAAAATAAGGACACGTCCCAATCTTTATAGGACTTGGATAGATGAATGCACACAAGCTTATATAAAAAATGTCACACCATTTCGAAGTCGATGCCTCTTTATTTTTTTTGTGTATAAGCTTATAGGGAGTAAGGGAAAAACCCTAATTTAACAAGATTATTTTTTTTATCAATGAACCTTATTTTTTATTTTCCAGCCGCCTTTTCCTTTTATACACAACCACATTATTGACTCAAGTATTAAAGTGTTATCACGGGAGATAACCACTAGCATAACATAATCGTGTTCTATGAATGCAAGATTAATCTTGGATATCGGCACATGTCAAGAAAAGTCAACTTATTCTAGTTTGGGGAGGCGAAATCACTGTTCTCGAATAGTAAAAATAAATTTTAGCTCATGACCCAAGAATTTCCAAATTCCATGGTTAATAGCTTGGTATATTTGTGGGAACAATGCAAATGGTCATGAAGGCAACTATTTCAAAGGCGGATAAGATGATCACTTGATCCAAATTACTCTAGACCACAAGCAAAACCAACCACTAATAAAATATCTCAAACAAGTGAATCTTAATCAAGGATAGTCATTGGAGTTATAGGATAAGCGCAACGTATTAGGACAAATTGCAAGGCCTCTTGCTTGGAGGGTATAGTTGGAGAAAGAACTAGACGAGGCAAGGAATGAGAGGGAAGAGTTAAAAGACTTGTTGGAAGAAGTGTTGGATAGCCACAAAAGGTTGGAAGAGCATCAAGAACCTCGAAGAATAACCAATTGGTAGGTGGGACCATAGAACCTTAGAAGACCTCTTCCATCAATCAATGCAACTAAGGCTCCTGCTTGGTGTACTCACAAATAAAAAGGAAAGAAAACAAGGAAAAGTGTTGCTTGAGGTGCAAGAGAGCCAACTTCAAAGTAAGTGATCACACGGGGAGTATGATGGCCGACCACCTACATACTTAGAAGCATGTGAATTGGCTAAAGACCCTTGACATCTAAGAAAGCTCAAGATTGGCGGTGCAAAGAGCTTGGGGGATTTCATAGATTGATTCTATAAAGAAGTAATCTAACTTGAAGGTTTTGACTTACTAAATTCTCTAAAGGCTTTAAGAGAAAGATTGCCACAGAATCGATTTTGGTACTATTTGACCGAGAACCATATCCCGACCTATGTCGTAGCCTATGGCCGAGAAACTGGTTACATAAGAATTGAGAAAAAAGATATGGCAAAGAAATCATTAGCAGTTAACCTTAAGGGAGAATGCAAAGTATGAAATTCAAAAGATCCCCTAAAAGAAGAATGTAATTAGAGAAAAACATCAAACACCACAAAGAATTGCAATATATCTCGAGGGAAAAAAAACCTCTTGAAGAAAGTTGAGGTAGTCTCCTTTAAATGGCAAAGATTTAAGCTATAAAGTATGTTCCTCTCACAGTCCTTCTAGATGTCATCTTTGAGACCATCAAAGACAAGTCCTGCTTAAGGAGCTAAATTCCATAAAAGGTCTTGTGGTGTGACATAACAAAGATAAAAAGTGTGAGTTTTATCGAGATCATAGGCACATAATTAACGAATGTCACTACTTTGAGGAAGTAAGTGGACCGGTTAATTAAACATTATATTTAAAGGAGTTCAGAGTAGACTAATACCAAAAATAGTCTCAACAACCTAAGAAGCTAGATCTCGAGTCCTCATTACAATTAGAGATGACTATGATAATTGATAGAGATCCTGTATTTGCTAGGGACTCTAACAGACAGAGGACGAATTACTTTCGGTACTTCGTGGTATGGTACCAAGTAATGTACAATACCCTGGTTGCTAAGAAATCCCGACTTATTATGTTTATCGAAGAAAATGCCCAAGGGATCAGCTATTGACATGACGATGCAGTAGTCTTAGTACAGGTGGTGGGCATCGATGTTAACACGGTATTTATCAACCAGGGGAGTTCAGTAATATCAACTTTAAAAAGGCTTTAGAAGGTCTCAGTATCAAAGATGTAAATATAAAAGAGAACACAAATACCCCTATACGAGTTTAGAGACAGTTGTGTGATCTCACTTAGATTGATTAGCCTGCTTATCCCTTTAAAACAAGACCCTATATAAAAATCATGATGTGCAAACTTTATGGTGGTTGACTAGCTATTTTCCTACAAGATTCTAATGGGACTACCTTATATGAGGAATTCTAATGTGGCTATGTCCATTCACTAGTTGAAGTTAAAGTTTTCGACAAAAGATGAGATAAAAGTAATCTCTATATATCAAACTATTACGAGAAGCTATTAAGCAACCTCGGACAAAAAAAAAAAAAACTTTCTGCATCTCCATTATAAACCCAAGGGGAGAAGAGAAGATAAAAGAATGAGTTAGTGTCTAGATAAAACTTAATTCTCTAGAAAGTAATGAAGACTAACTTAAATTTAGGGCAAAAAACCAATGATGGGTTGAGTGCTTTACTAGAGAGTTTGTAGACATTTTTTATTGGTCACATGAAGTTATAACAGAGATAGACCCTTCTTTTATGTCCTATACATTGGCCATTAGTTAATCCTTTAAATTCGTCAAGTAGAAGAGACATATTTTTAATAATCAAGAAAGAAATGATGTCATGGTGGCTAAGATCGAGAAATTTCTAGCAGCAGGATTTTTTTGAAAAGTTCTTTATCCAAAATTGTTAACCAATATAGTAATGATCAAGAAGGCCAATAAAAATGGAAGAATGTATGTGGACTACATTAATCTTAAAAAACTTGTCTAAATGATAGCTTTCTCTTATCGAACATTGATCTTATAGTCGTGTATACACTCATCGTCTTTATAGATATATTTTTTAGATACAATTAAATTAGGATATTTTCTCTAGATCAAAAGAAAACTTTGTTCATTACTCACTAAGGGAGTACTGTTATAAAGTCATGCCATTAAAAATTTTAAAAAGTCAGCACCCACGTGTATTAAGTGAAGGGAGTTGAAATTTTAAAAATTTAAAAATGTTGTCTTTGGTAATGATTTTTAGAAGAACCATCATTGTATAGTTCTTTATTAAATGATAAATAAATAAAAATTGGTAGGAATTAAAAATTTTAAAATTTTAAAGATTATTACTTTTGGTGACTGTTTTTTAAGCACCATCACAATATATATCCTCTAAACTTGAGACAACTTAATACATCAAACTCTTAAAATTAATACAAAATTTGAAAATGTTTTTCCATAAACACTTATCAATCCAGAAGAACAATTTCTACTTATTTATCTTTTTAAATTTGTTTGTTGGCATCTTTAGATGTTTAGTTTTTGGTTTCTTGCTCTTTTATAAAATTTGGCCATAAAAGTTTGCTTAATTCTTCATAATTTTCTTTTTTTATAAATATTTTTTATTCTTCTTAATTTTTTAATTAAACAATTTATTGGCTCGGGTTCACCTCTAAGGTTTGAAAATTTGTTTTTGGGTCATTTATTAGAATTGGAATTGTTGTTTGCTTTTTGTTTCATAATGTGTACACCACATGTTTAATGAAATTTCAATATAAATTTATGCAGGTCTTTTCGGTTAAAGCAAAACAACTTTTGGATCTCGAAAGCGGGACGGAGTTAATTATTGCTTTTAAGGAGGTCGCTGAAAAGTTGGAGGACAAGTTTCCCAATTAAAGATTTTATAGAGAAAAGATAAATTATTTTTTTTCAAAAATAAATTCTAATATAGACTAGTTAATTTATTATTATTTGTACCATTCCTTGTAGTCATAAATGCTTGTTAAAAAAAAAATATTTTCTGTTTTAACTATAGGTTATAATTAAAGGTTTGAAACATTTATGAATTTTATTAATTATTATAGGTTTTAAATATTTTTTTAAAATTGAGTATAAATATTCATTTTATACAAAGTGAGAAGATATGACGGTTATTTATTAAACCTTCAATTTCTTAAAGGGACAAAAGCGACAAGATTTTAAATAATCTTCACCTTAAATATCCATAAAAGTAACAAATATTTTTTTTTTTTCTTTAAAAAAACAACTGTCACCTTGTGATCCTCAAAAGTAATGGTGATCTAAATAACTATCAAGATGTCTATTTTTGATGACGGTTTAAATCATAAATATAAATCCACATATTTTTCAATAATAGCAATAACTCTGAAGGTTCTAAAATCATCATTGATGATATTTTTCTAACTGCCAACGGTAACCTTTTGTAGTACTAACATATTTATCTCATTACTTACTTTTCGTACTTAGTCATTTTAGATTCTATTTAGAGAAAAAAAATGATTTTGTTGTAAAAATGAATTTAAGAATTCGAGTGCTTCAAGCTAATTTTTAGAAATTCTTGTGTGTATTCTCTGTTGTATGTAACTAGGGATGGCAATGGGCAGATTTTGTACGAATACTTCTAAAATTATATTCATATTCGTTTAAAAAATAAAATATTATATTTTTCTCAAACCTACTATAAGTTTAGAGTATCGTTATCAAACCCGCAACGGATTATCCGCAAATTTTAAACGAGTTTTAAATTAATATAATAAAAAATTTAAATTATAATATTAATTTAATCAAAAAATTTTAAACTATAATAATTAAAATAATATCAATTATACTTCCAATTTTATTTACATTAAATGGTATCATTTTAACTTCAATTTTAATTTTAATTATATTAAATGTTATAATTTTAAATCTAATCTCGATTTTAATTACAATAAATGTTATAATTTTAATTACATTAAATATTTTTATTTTAATTCTAATTTTAATTTTAATTACGTTAAATATTATAATTTTAAATCTAATTTCGATTTTAATTACGTTAAATATTACAACTTCAAATCTAATTTCGATTTTAATTACGTTAATGTTATAATTATAATTTTAATTTTGATATCAATTATGTTAAATATTATAATTCTTATTCCAATTTTAATTTCAATTACGTTAAAATTTTATAATTTCAATTCCAATTTTAATTTCACTTATGTTATAATTCTAAACCGAATTTTAATTTTAATTATATTAAATTTTATAATTTCAATTCTAATTTTTAATTTTAATACGTTAAATATTATAATTCAAAATTCAATTTCGATTTTAATTACATTAATTGTTATAATTCTAATTTCAATTTCGATTTCAATTACGTTAAATATTATAATATTGATTCTAATATTGAATTCAATTATGTTAAATGTTATAATTTCAAATTCAAATTTGATTTCAATTACATCAAATATTATAATTCTACATCTAATTTTTGTTTCAATTACATTAAATACTATAATTTTATTTCAATTTCCAATCTCAATTTCAATTTAAATACTATAATTTTATTTCAATTTTCAATTTCAATTTCAATTTCAATTACGTTTAATGTCGTAATTTTAATTCCAATTTCAATTTCAATTACGTTAAATGTCATAATTTTAAATCCAATTTCGATTTCAATTACGTTAAATATCATAACTCTAAATCAAATTTTGATTTCAATTACATTAAATTGTTATAATTATAATTCCAATTTTGATAGTTAAATGTTATAATTCTAAATCCAATTTCAATTACGTTAAATATTTTAATTTTAATTCTAATTCTAATTTTATTTACATTAAATATTATGATTCTTGTGTTAAATGTTATAATTTCAAATCCAATTTCAATTTCAGTTACATTAAATGTTATCATTCTAAATCCAATTTTATTTCCAATTTCAATTGCGTTAAATGTTTAATTCCAATTACAATTACAATTTTAATTAGGTTAAATGTTATAATTTCAAATCCAATATCAATTATGTTAAATATTAAATATTTTAGTTTCAATTTCAATTATGTTAAATGTTATAATTTTATTTTTAATTTCAATTACAACTATTAGTCACTTTAAACTAATTTTATTTATTTTTATTGAATGGTAAGAGCAACGTCAAATTAAATCTAGACTTTTTGATGTGAGATAAAAATAAATGCAAAAATAATCAACTCATATTTTTATTTTTCTTTAATTTTTTTAAATGTAGTATGTGCGGATACCCGTTGCGGGTATCCGTAGATTTTTCACCAAAACCATACCCGTACAAAATCTGTTGCGGGTTTTAATTTTGTATACCAAACCCGCTTCAAACTTTACCAAATCCTTCCCAATGTGGGCGAAATTTAATGAATTTTTGAATTTGCGAATTTTTTGCCATCCCTACGTGTAACTAGTGAGATTGAGAAAGCTTGTAAGCCTTTTTCCTTAGTGTGTTGTGTTTGTCATTTCTTTTTATTTTATTTTATTTAATTAATTAAAGCTTGTGCTAGATCAATTTCTAACATTGATATTGAGATTATAATTATAATCTCTTGTTTCTAAGACTTAATGTTGGGAAATCAATAATCAAGATTTTTGTCATGATACTTCACCTTAACTGATAATGTTTTAGGGCAAGTTAATAAGGATGATATTGTTTTTGGACTTTAAGGTAAGGTTAAGGATCTTTATCTTACAAAATTTACTTTTGCTTTTTTTTTTTTTAAGAAAAAAAGATAAAATAAAGGGTTGAAAGCAGAACCAATAATTGGTTTAAAAGAGATTTTAGATGAGTTCAAAAAAATTTGTCTTGATTTAAAAAGTAATTAGAGATTACAATGATAGGGAAAGTCCTTATTAGAAGATTGCATCAATGCCATATTATAGGAGAGTTAAAGTCTTGCATTCTAAGAATTTAGAGACGAGATATGAGAAAGAGAGATATAATGGTGTTAGGACTATTATCTTAATGGCCCAATCAGCATGTGCTCATTGCCGTTATTTTAAGTAGCAGCCATATTAAAAGAAGGCTCAAATTCATGGAATAAAGGATTTTATCCCAAAAATTATATCCAACACACTAGGTAACTCCATCCTCCAATCTATGGCCTCCATAAATGGGTGAGGTAAGTCATGCAAGGTAAGAATTGATTAAACTTATCGTTCTATTCAAATTTTGATTGATTAATTTCTATTTCATATGAACAAGGATATTTTACAAGGAGACGAATCTCACTTAAATCATTCTTTTTTTATTAATAACTTGTTAACTGATTTGAACTCTTATTAACTTAAATTAATAGAGTATGGTGTTTATGCATTATAAATAGAGTTGATTTATTCAGTGATCATTATTTCAATATTCAGTATTCAATACTCATTATTTAGCATCGATTATTGAGAGTTCATAATGTTGGGATTTGTGCTTACATGCCGTCCTATAATGTATAAATACATAGTGATTGTATTTATACAATTATTATTTCTAATAAAATCGTTAATATAATTTTTATTAAATGGTAAGATGTTTGTAACGTTTTAGACATTGTATGATCTGAATGAGTTCAGATTTAGTCTAAAAAAGTTTAGACCAGGGCTAAGAGTTAGCAACGCTAATAGTTATAAACACTAAGAGTTAGTGGTACTAAGAGTTAGCAAAATCTAATGAGTTAGAGCCTTGTCTGAAATGGGACAATGACCTGAGAATATATTAGTAATGATATAGCTGCAATGAGTTGCAGATGGTGCTAAGAAATGTCATTATGCAAGTATGTTCTCAAACATAATGTTCCTGATCTAATTTCATCGATGCGGGTCTATCGGTGAAACCCATTATTATAGATTAGTGTATGTCTATATCTGGATGGTCCAGATGGTTAGTCTTAGCAAACCATGAGCTTAGTAGGAAGCTCGTATAGAGATGCAGGTATTCAGTAAGGACTGGATATTGAACAGACTCACGAAGACATCCAATAGACATCTCATAAAGCCGTCAATGGAAGGTCTTCCGAGTTGAGTAGTATTTGTGGTCCTTTGACCTGAGCGCCACGGTGGGCTTGTGAGTGATCCACCATGCTTTGGTTCCACACATGTCAGAAACCTTTCATGGTCTGACCGCTGGGTGTCGCTGGGTATGGTCCGATGCTCATGGAGTTCGGTGTGCGTAGATATGGGATCCATCAGCTCATATGAGTGGGTTGTATATCCTAATGCTCTGAGATTGTATTTCAGAAAGTCTTGTGGCCGTAAGCATAAACCTCGGAAAAGATATTCCGGAGGAATAAACAATATCACAAAAGTGTTTGTGGATATTATTTTATGAAATATAAATCTGGAGATAAGTTCGTGGTTGAGCAAATAGAGATTTGACGGTGATGATCTATATCTCTGCTCTTCAAGGATATAAATGGTGGAAGGATTATACGAATATGTTATAACCTCAACTTGTATGGTCTAACATGCTAATTTGTAATATCCGTAACGTGTGTGTGGGACATTGTTCACGGACGTATGGAGGAGCTCTATATGACAAATTAGGTGTGGACCTAGAGAGTCTCACAATATGAAGTATACTCGTTGTGCATTGGGGTAGCGGATTGGATTGAATAGTTCGATCCAATAAATTTCAGTAAAAGAGAACGATTATTTAGGGATCCCTCGGATTATACATTTGTCAAGACTTAATTGTTAAGTACATCACTTAATTAATTAACAAGGGTTGTTAATTAATAGAATATTGATAAATGACAAAATTTGTTCCATGATTTGATTTTACCTTTTTACCATTTAACCATGGTAGTAAAAATTAGTAAGGTAAAAAGTAATTATTCAAAATTGTTTTGAATAATTAAATCATATATTATTATTATATTATTAGATAATATTATAATATATATAGATCATGGCATTGTATTTTAATACAATGAGTGGCCTAGATGTTGGCCATTTAATTACCCATTATAATTAAAGTAATTATAATTGTTAGGTAAAGATTAATTTTGGTGGCCATTATTCTAGTGCTTGGTTTAATTAATTCTAAATGGGAGACCAACAATAAAATTGGTGGAGCACTTCATTTTGTTTATTTTGTTTAATCAAAGTGTTGAATAAACAAAATGAATTTTGGCAAAACAATTGAATTCAATTCATTCATTTCAATTTTGGGAGAAGAATTTGGCAATGGCAAGGAAGAGAGGTAAGAGAGAGTTTTTTGAGTTTTATTCTTTCAAGTGTTGAAAAATAAACAAACTTCTCTTCATCTCCTTCTTTAATGGATGGCCAAAATGAATGATATGTAAATGGAGAAAAAGATAATTATTTTACAAAGAGTTGTTCAAAATAATTATCATGTAGAAATTATTTCTAAGATTAATATACAAGAGTTGTATGTTAAAGATTTTTAATTTATACAAGAGTTGTATAGAAAATATTTACTATCTCCATTTAAGAAACAAAAATTGTATTCAAAAGAGTTTGAATACAAGTGCTGAAAATTTTAAACACTAAGCTACCATTCTAGCTCCTTAATCCCACCAAAAGTTATGGACTAGAATTGTTCAACATATACTTCAAGGTGAGCTCTTCACATGGATTATTGAAGAACTTGAAGATTTTGTAAAGCTACCTTCATTAGGTGAGTATTTTACATTATGTGTTATAATACAATATTGTTCAACATGTTTATATTTGTATAATTGTTATACTTGTTCATATATGTGATATATGTTGTTCATCATGTTCATAATTGTATAATTGTTATACTTATGCATATATGTGATATATGTTGAATTTGTTAAAATGGGTGTATTTTGTAACATGCTTCCGCTTCGCATATAGTAATTTTTGAAATTACGCACACACTCGTATAATCACACACTCTATGATAAACACCCAACACATAATATTCTGCTTATCTTTGTAACACTTCCCACACATAAATGTCATGTTTCTCGGATAAGCACTGACTTGAGTGTTGAAGTTTTTTTTTTCAGAAGGACAATACATTTTTGTGATTTCAAGGAGTAAGCAAAAGCAAGATGTAATTAACGCATAAGATCCAAACTTGAGAACTTCCATGGTGTTATCTATGGTAAAGTTTTGAGCAAAAAATAAACTTTTACAGTACTAAGATTTCTAAGAGATTGAATATGAAGAATCAAAAAAATTCTTGCACCTTAGAGTTGGACAACACCGATAATGGAGGACTAAGGAACTCTAATATGAATCAATTTAGGATGCGAGATCTATACCGATATGGCTGATATCCTCACAAATATTTTAAAGAAACTTGAAAAGACAAAAAGGGGAACCAAGAATTAAGAGACTGGCTGAAAATTGTGGAAGGAAACAAGAATTTTGAAGAAGACCCACCCTACAAGGAATGACAGAGGCAGAGCCAGCGCAAAAGACCTATTGAGAATATAGGAAGACGTTGAGTTGACAAGAAAGGTAGATGGAAGCCAGGATATAAGGGTAGGAATTAGAAAAGAGGTCAATGAATTATATGGAAAAGTAAGGAAGGTAGGAACCATTGAAGGCATAATGCCTTTAGCATAGAAGGTTAATCAAGACCTTTTCACAAAAGCTATAAAAAGAATTGAGAGGCCCCAAAAGTTTGTCATACCAAACTTTTATATGTACAAGGGGACCTTGAGAAGTATATCTTCCACTTCAATATAAAGATAATAATGCACATAATTGACCCTTCGTTGATGGTTTACATAGGGTGTCTATCAGAGGCCTTCGTGAGTTCATCCTATATCTAGTCCTAACTGGATACTCATATGTCAATACGAGCTCCAAGCTCACAGTCGGCTAAAAACGACCATCTATACCCTATAAATACGACATATGTTGATCTATATAAAGGTATCCACCGACAGACCCGCATCGGTAGAAATAAATCATGGATAATATTCGAGAATATACTTGCACAACTGACATTTTCTGGCACCTAATTGCAACTCTTGTAACTATGCAGTTACTAGTATATTCCTAGGTCTATGTCTTATTACAGACAAGGTTTCAACTCTTGAATTTTCGCTGAGTATTATAATCAGCTAACAATTAGCCGTGCTAATATTTAACATTTATATCTCTCAGTGTGGCCAACTATAGACCCTTATCTAAATTTTTTTAGATCAGATTTGAACTCTTTCCGATCATACTATGTTGGTAATGTTACATTGTATAGTACCATTTAAATGAGTATTAACGATTTAATGAGAATGTACACATATATAAATACATAAGTATATATACATTCAGGGATGACACGTAACCCTAACATGCATACCTCATGATATACATTAGGAAATACCTCTTTAATGGCCTTCTCGATACTAGCATGTCGATCAAATATAAATACAAGGTTCACAAGATCACCAATCACTTCTCGAAGTTTTGTCATAAATCACGTCCATGAAGCATCGTTTTCAGAGTCAACAATACCCTATGCAAGTAGAAATATTTAGTTGTTTCCATCCTTACAAACAAGCATAAGCATTGTTTGCAAGTATGCATTTTTTAAAAATGTACCATCAACTACAATAACCGGTCGGATGGATGACTAAAACCCTTTAATATATGATCCAAGTGCCATGAAGAAATATTTAAAGTGCTTGCAATCATTAATCTCCAAATACATGAGTCTGCCTGGGTTCTGTGGTTCCAACATATAGCAGTATGCAAAAAATAATTTATATGAAGCCTATGGAGTAACACATATTAAACTCAATGCATGCTTCTTAGATCACTAAGTAGTAGGGTAAGTTATCTCTACACCAAACTCCTTACGTATGTCTGCTTGGATTTTCTTTGGTCTATAAAGTTGACTCACAGATGCAAACTTATATTTTATGAATATGCCAATTATCCGAGACTTTACTTGTCGATGACCATCACACAATTGATCTAATTGGCATACGTGATTTGAATCAATTCTGCGCACAATGAAATATTTCTTTGCATCTGTCAACATCGCATGCAATCGCCATCGGCATCTATAATTGTCGCATTTTACCTCAAAATGACTTTTGAACGACCTTGAGACTTTAAAACTCTAATTACCCTTAAGTGCTAACATACTAATAGCCTAATGAAGTTTGTCTTTACTATCAAACAACTTTTCTACAAATATATCGCCAATTTCACTACTCAATATCTTACACAATATGCCTAAGTCTGATGGTGGTATCGGAGATATAAACGCAAAGAGGTTTTCAACTTTATAAAAATTTATTCTTCTAACTTTAACATTTAGGGAGCTCGTTGAAACATAACAATGTCTACCTTCTAGTAAATTATCCCCTTCTAAATTATCAACATTTACAACATCATCACAGTCCCCTTCTATATCCCCAATATTTCTAACATCATCACAGTCCCCTTCCACATCCCTAATATTTTCAATGTCATCACAATCGTAATGTGTATAGGCTAGGTCTTCATTGAACGATATAGGAGAAATATTGTAATACTCATTCGTTGTATTTGAGGAAACCACTGTTGAAATTGATGGGGATGCATGACTCATTTAGTTGCTACAGCTAACTGGCATAAAATGAGTATGAATCGATGGTGGGTTTTGATTAGGGGGTTGTACATCATCTTCATAAATGGGAGCTCTATGATCCACTGTTATACATAAAGGATAGTACGATCTTCTGTTGACGCTAAAAAAGAATCGAACATCACTACATTTCTAATCTCAATAGGATTTAATTTATACCTCATTACATTGATTTTGATTTTCAAAGTTACCTTATAGTTTACATTGTCGACTCCTAAAGTATAATATACTGTATTCAAAAGATCTTCAAATTTAATATCTTTTGGAACCGAAATTCTAAAATTACTATAATCAACATAACTCTCTTCCCTATCACTAGAACTCTCCCACTTTTTTTCAAAACAAATAACAATTGCATCATACTCCATAAGACCTAAAACAATATTATTAACAATAAACCCCAAAAAAATTCAAAATAAATTGAAAATATTAAATAAAAAAATTTAAAATACTTTTTAAAAATAATAATTTATTGTAGCGCCACATGACAGCATATGATGACGTCAAGTGGTACAAAATAGTGCCACAAAATAATTTTTAAAAGTCCGTGATGCCGCAACGAGATGCATACATTGTGCACATCTCAAGGCCATCTCGGGGTGCATCTTAGGCCCGAGATGGCACCGAGATTTTTAAAAATAGATGGTGGTAGGTCGTCGCACTAGCCCCTATCTGATTTCAGCCAAACACTAAAAAATCATATTTTTTTGATCGAATTTTAATGTCTTTTACATAATTCTAACTTATTTTTTAATTTTAATTCATCAATAACACATGTTTCTAATTTCAAATTTAATTTTTATCTAATTTCAAATGTAATTTTTATCTAATTTTTAACGAATATTAAAATTTTTAAAAAATTTTAAAAAAATTACAAGAATTAGTTGTTTTTTTGATTTGAAGTGACAAATATATTAAGCAATACTTGATCTACATAATGGTAACTTTAAAAATGTCCATCTAACAATATAATTCTTAATTTAATGGAAAGAAATGAGAGAATGCTTATATTTTTCATCTGAAGTATAAATATTTTATTATAAAATATTTGGTTAATAAAAAGTGATGGATTAACAGTTAGTTAAAAAAGTTATTTATAAATTTTAAGAGCTATTTATAAAATTCTCAATATCCTTTGCTACCAAATCCTTTACCCCCTTTGTATTTAAACCAGTAGATTTGACCATTAGTCCATAGTTCTCATCTATCTTCCCAAAGGGGAGAAAAGACCATGGTTTTTAAATTAAAGGAAAATTGATAGTTTAATTTTTGTATTTTTATTAAACTATTTACTAATTTATATTTTAAAATTATTAACTATGTTCTTTAATAATATTTTTAATTTTTACTATTATTTTTAATTTTAAAATATATCTCTTTTGTTATTATTTTTATTCTTGAAACATTATCATTTTGTTATTAAAAAATACAATTAAAATATTTTAAAATATTAAGATTTTAATAAATAATTTAACAAAAATGTAAAAATTAAAGTGACAATTTTCCTAAATTAAATGACATGTAAGAATTTCTTCCCCGTATTAAATAGAAGTGGACATCCAAGTTGTGCTATGCCTAATTTAAGTTTATTTCGATAATCTCTTGACCTAAACGTGTAAGAATTCGAACATAAAAAAAAAAAAAAGAAAAAAAAAGTGAAATAGACAAAACTAGTACTTTTATTTGCATTTTCAATTATGAGAATAAAATAATAGATGCCAATACACAAAACATTTTTTTTTAAAAAAAATAGATTAAAAAAATTATAGCATACTATTATCTTATTTCAATAAACAATTTTACAGTTTCTTGTTATCTTCATGAATCAAACGATGTGAAAATTTCGACAGTACTAACCACGCAATATTTTTTGTGCAATTTTTTAAATATAGGAGAAAAAAATATTCGAACACAAAATCTCCACCGATAAAATTATACATTGTAACCTCTTTATAGCAATTAAGTGCAAATACATTTTTTAAACTAAAAAAATCCTTATTTCAATAAAATGATTCTAAACAAATTCTACTATTGAAAATCAATTACGATGCATGGGAGCGTGAAATATAATCAAAATTTGCGAAAACGTAAATAGTTGAAAAATGATATCATCTCATTAAAAAACATCATCACCATCACCAATTCGATTAGAAAAAAATAAACGATGTCAACTCACTAAATGAAAAGGGAAAATAATATTTTAATTTTTTATTTTACGAATATACTTCAATTTCATTCTTTATGTTTCAATAATTATCACATTATTTCATACTGTTAAAAATATATTGTTAAATAGATTTTCTTTAAAGACAAAAAAGTACTTTGTGATTTCTAAAAATAAAAAATTATCAAATATCAATTTAAAAAATTAAAAAAATAACACATGTTATAATATAATAAATTAATAATAACACGTGTCATCATTTAATTGATTAATATTTATAATAATATATATATTTTTAATAAAAAAACACGTATCATAATATAATTAATTACAAATAATACGTGTCATCATGTAATTGATTTATATTTTTAATAAATATATATTTTTTAAGAAATAAATATTTTTAAAAGTAAATTAATAAATATATGTTAAATAAAAGAACACATGTCATAATATAATTAGTTACAAATGACATGTCATCATATAATTAGTTAATATTTTTAATAATATATTTTTTAAAGATTAAATATTTTTAAAAATAAATTAATAAAGATATTTTAATAAAAGAATACATGTTATAATATGATAGTTACAAATGACACGTGTCATTATATAATTAATTTATATGGTTAATAAATATTTTTTTTAAAGTAAATTAATAAATATATATTTAATAAATAAAAGACACTTGTCATAATATGATTAATTACAAATGACACTTATCATCATGTAATTAATTTATATTTCTAATAAATATTTTAAAAATAATTAATTAATTAATAATTAATACATTTATTGTCCACCGTCGTCAAAAAAATGGCAACAAACTGGCCGCCAACCACATTTTTTAACAACAATGAGATACTACTAAAGACCAAACTTAATATCATTGAACTCTATTTTTTCTAATCTATATAATAATAAAGTTATTTTTTACAAACTAAAAAGAGCAAAAAATGATCAAAATTTGTAAGGGACAACAACCACCACCGTTCACCGCCAACGAGGGGAAGGTGACTTGCACCACCCCTTGCCGATGGATAGATTGACAACCGACATATCTATTAGTGAAGGCAATGCAAGTTACCCCCGATTTGACAGCGAGCAATAGTGAGCACCACCCCTCAGTTATTATTTTTGGTATTTTTCTAAAAAATATTTGGGCAAAAAATAACTCCACCTGAGTAAATAAAAAAAATAAAATCTAATATAAAATTAAATAATTTTTATTATTGAAATATCATCGTTTTCCGACCACGGTGATAGTTCTACTTTTAATAAGTGATAACACGTGTAAAATGATTTATGGACATTTGCTTAAGAGTATTATGAATTTAACAGTATATTTCTAACGACAGGAACTAACGTGATAATTATTGTCAAGCTTAAAATGATAATTATTGTCAAATATAAAGAACTAAGTTAGTATATACTCATAAAATAAAAGCTTAAAATGTCAATTTCGCAAACAAAAATGATTTGTCATCTCAAAAGGGAATTTGAATTTTAAAATAAAATTACATTAACAAGCCCAATCCAAGGAATTACCAAAGCAATGGAAGCCCAAATTAGTTGAAACACATTCTTCAATGAGGCGGTAAGATGGTTACAATACGATCTCTCAGTTGTATGTAAAAGAAAACGATTATGCACGCCAAGTTTGAAGGATAATTTATCTACCAATCTCTTTAACCTCCAAGGAAAATTGAGAAGCTTGTTCTTCAGGTCATGAATAACAAAGCATCGAATCCCTCTCTACCTAATGTCATGCTAATCTCATTCCTAAGCCTCTTCTATCACACTCTAATTTACAGTTAATAAAATGGCAACTAAACTAACATCAAACTGCAATGTCATTCAATAAAAAGGCATTCTGAACATTTTAAAATCTCTAAATGAAACTCCAACTTTCAGATTTTTCATAGACATAATGTAATACACAAATTGAAAAAAAAAGACACTTCCAGGCTGCAGTCATTTTTTTGTTAAGAGTTCTTTTGAGTTAAGCATTTACAATCATGATTATGATCTTGTAGATCAATCTACAAATAAACATCATAACTAGCTATATCTGATGGCTTATATCTTTTAATTAATAGAAACCTAGATTCTAAGAGAGCTATGCAGAAGCAAAATGATTTTTTGCTATTACTATATAATAAAATTCTATTTACCAAATTAAAAAAATAGGTCTCGAAAAAATAAATAAGAAACAAGCTTCTGATTTAATTTTGAGGGCTCAGAGACAACCTTTGCAGGAATGCAGAACCATGACATTACCTGCCACTGTTGTCACCACCATACTGGGTAGAATTTCCATTCCAGAAAGCATTTCGATCACTGAACTGGCTATCATCTTCATCATGTTTCAAAGTATGAATATTGCTTCCAAAACGAGATGTGGCTGCTGGTCTGTTATTACTCTCATTTCTGCTGGATGAAGTGCCCTGATTTGGCAAGTAAGGTCTACCTCCTGTTGCTAAGTTATTCCGAAGGGTATGATTTGGACCTACGAGATCATAGCCAGAATAGTTTTAGAACTATGTGCCATGAGAACGAATTGCCACAACTAGTTCCAAAAGAAACTAATTGAGGTGAGATAAAAACTCATAAACCTTCACTATGCATTCAATTAGATGTTAAGAAAACCAAAATTCAAAATGCAAAACTTCCTCTGAATATATTTTCTGATGAAGAAAGATGTGAAGCCCAAAGAAAAACTACAGCTCCTACCTCTGTACAGAATCCTATTCTAAGAAACTGGGAAAAAAAAAATGCTATGTAGTTAATGTAGGGAAGAAAATAACAATAAACAACATCAGAAATAGTACCACCCACCCTCCATGATGTGTGGTATTTAGTTATTCATTTATTTTTCTCTAAATGAACGTATATTTAGGCTCTCTTTTTACTAAAAGTTCTCCCTTCTTCCCCCTTAATGACATGACTTTATGTGAGGCAAGGCTGAAGATAGCACATAGGTGCATCCCAGGTGAGGAAAGACAGAACATTAACCAAAAGCAACAGTTTATGATTGGGCATCATGCAAAATACTGTGTTGCTACAGCGTAGAGCTCGTGCACATCCTTTAAGTGAACATTCACTTACTCAAACTCCCATCAGTAAACCCCTAACCCCAAGTGAACAAGAAGAGAGAGAAAAGTAAAGAATGAAACCAGGGAAAGAAAGAATAAAACAATCAGGACCCTAAACGAAACATATCCAGCACAAGATCCATAAAGAGGAAACATGACATTCAGAAATTATATCACAAGGTGAAAGAGAGATGGGAAAATATTTTCTCATGAAGGGTAGATTAAACCACTCAGTCCACATTCCACTCAAAATCCTTCGCTGAAATGGTGGCTCTGTTAGAAGATGAATTTGCATTTTTACTCTGCAGTTTTTTGAAATGAATATTTGCTTTGCCTCGTCTTTTATGTTTGGAATGCAAATGAAGGGCTCTTAATAGAGACACTTTTAATCCTAAATCTCATGGCCAGTGATAACAATTGGCATCAGGCATGTTGTGAACTCACCATATTCCCATATGCTGGTTTGAGAATCTTGACCAGAGCTTGGAGAGCTCACACCCCCTCTGAAATAGGAGAAAGGATTCACATATGAAAATAGTCCCCTGACATATCCAAAATAGCCACCTTCACTTCCATTTGAAGAATCAGCATTGGTTCCGACACTAGTTTGCCCAGAAGACAAAGATTCTGTTCTATTGTAACCTGAAGCTCTCTGACGTGGAACCACTATCAATGCTTGTCTGCTAAATAAGCCTAATTCTGACAGAGATTTGCTTAAATCTGCAGTCAATTGAAGAAAGACAGTAATGAAATGCATGAATTCCAAATATAATGTCTGTTCACTAATTTACACATCTAATAAAACAATATAAAGAGAAACAATATATTCAGTGATGCCCTTAGCACAAAAGCATAAAGTGATTTAAGAAGGATCAACTATTTAGGCAACACAGTGAAAACAGCATGGGGAATGCATCAAGTGTCAAAAGAATAACCATCATGTAGAGCTTATGCTGCCACACTAAAATAAAAAGGATAAGAAAATGACGTCAACTTGAGTAATATACACAGACAAGGACTTTCTTAACTTTAATAGCATCCATTGCAGGCAAGAAGGGATTTTAACAGCCTTTTTAATTGCACGAGCAAAGATGGAAGCTGTAACCACTCAGAACAACATATCTTTTTATGACAAAATATTATACTATGGATATATATGCCCACCAACGATTTGATGTTACAATCTAGTTCATTTCTAACCAACTAAAAGCATGCCCAGTTGATCATGCCTGCATGTCCAATTGTTAAGTTTTAGTTTTGGTTCAGAAAAGCATCAGTCTAATATGATTGTTAGTCCTGCACAGCCGTTCAAAAAGTGCACACAGTCACTACAGCATACAACAAAACAGAACAAAGAGGAATGCAAATTAGTGTGTACTAGATATAGAAGGAATGTTGAAATGCTAATTTGAGCAATGTAATGCAAGCCAAGGTAAAAGAAATCCAAAGTACAGTGTATAACAGGGCAGTAAATTCCCCTGCATACATATCTTCATTGTAACACCATTTAAGGCAAAATCCAGAAAACTAATTTATATATTTGGATAAATAAATAAAAAATGAAAATCTAATATTGATACCTTCATCAGTGAATATCTTGTGAGGATATGGAATAGCAAGATAATAAGAGCCTATGTTTGTTTGGCTTCTATTAACATAATCTTTCACCATCCTCAAAGTACTTGTCAGAGAAAATTTCTCTCGTAGGCTAACACCAGTTGGCAATCTGATATTCAAATGAACATCAGTTGATTCACTGACTCTACCCAAATTACCCAATGCGCCAACCTTCCCACCATCTGCATCATCTGCCCTCACATTCTTTACAACTTCATTGGCTTCAGCAGGAACTACTGTTGGACATCCTGTGGGAACACTTGACTGATGGTCGCTAGTCCTTCCGATGGCAGGAGAATTTGCAGCATTAAAAGGCACGAACTCAGCTTGAGACTTTCCAGGATCTGCAGCTACAGGTCTAACCAAATCCTCAGCAACTTTAGAAGAAGAGGTGGAGCTCTCATCCCTAACACTCCCAGATAGGTTGTTACTGAAGGATTTTGAAGAAATCTTGACACCCGTATCAGTGTTATTCTCCTGAAATGTGAAAAAACAAAAATGAACAAACTTATCAAAAATACAGTTGAAGACTATCAAAACAATTAACAAGGGGATACCGTTGAGACTAAAGGGTACCTTAACCATCTCAGATGTAACTGAGGATCTGGCCTCTAAGGATTGGTGACGTTTCTCCAATGAAGGTGATGGAACAGCAGTACCTGAAGAACTTGCCGGCTCAAATGAGTCAATAACAGAATCTGCAGAAGTAGATGGTTCAGATTTATTCGTTGCAAGTGCAGCAGTCAGTACCGTTGCAGTTGTTTCCTGCAAATTTTTCAACCCAAATGAAAAAACACTCATCTTTTCTTCAAAGCCCAAATCATAGTGAAAATGTGAGAAGAGCGCAGCATCAAATTTATAGATAGTAAATTAGCAGATATCCCTGAGAACTGTAAATTACAAATAATTACCTATAAAGGTGTTTACGAGAACAAGGAGTTCTCTTGAAACATCACAGGATATCATGACTTTCCTTAACAATTTAGCCAAAATACCATTGATGGTTTGAGGGTTGCCCAATAGGTATAGTTATTAGGTTTAGCTTTGCAATATACTTGAACAATAATTACTACATGCTTTAAGAAAGTCAAGAGATCCTTGTGATGGCTAGAAAATCAGTAGAGAACTCCATGTGACATAAAATTACATGTGTTCTAGTTGTATATGATCAACCACATTCATTATTTCATAGAACAATGACTCCAAATAGTGGACCCTGAGAGGGTGTTCTATTTCTCCATCAAATTTCAACAACTTTTAAACAATAAACAGCTCCTCAAACATCAGTAAGCACTCAAAGTAGGGAAATTAAGGCAGGAAGCAGGAGTAACAAAAAGCAGAAATATGAGAAACCAAATTAGCATACCTGGATATGAAGACTCAGCCATGCCTTCTCTAAACTGGATGCCAAAACTTCAGCACTAACAAAACCTTCTGGAAAATTACAGGAAAAGAAAATAACCAAATATTTAGATCATATGTATAAACCCTATAATGTGCTTGCCTCTAATAAAGTTCTTCATTAACTATGAAACATACCACTTCTCCAAACTTGTAGACCATTGTATCCAATAGCTGTGATACAAGGGACAGAATTTTGTGGATCTGTAACAAGTTGATGTAAGGATATGCTTTTGGTTGCAAAACTTCTAGATAGAGCTTTAAAATAAGCAATGTACCAAACAAACAAAATTGACAACAATTATTAAAGCTGAAACAAGTTGACATAACTGAGAAATAAAGCAAGTGTCTTTCACGATAGTAACTAGAAAAAAGCCATTAGAGAGAAGTTAAGATGGGACCGCAACTTTGTTTACACAATTTTTCCTACAAATTAAAATGGTGATAGTGAATTCAGAAAATAACATACACCATTCTAACATTAGCAATTACACTCTGAATTATTAAATCTTTCCCACTTCTGGGCTCAGATCTGTAGCAGATTTTTCTTTTTTTATTTTTTGTCAAATTTGCCCCTCTGGCCATGTAGTATGAGATTGGTATAAATGGTGCTACATTAAGACAATGGTCTTCTCTGCTCCACAACACAACCAAAAGCAAGTTTTCACTCATGCTGGCCAACATATTTTATAGCTATATGAATTAGATAAGTACTATAATTATGGATCACTAAAGGTGTCCGAAAACTTTGGAAAACAAGATTTTTGAAGAACACATTTGTTGTTAATAACTGTGACTACAACCAGATACCTTGCTTGCTGCTTCACCAAATAAATTTTACATACATACACCTTGTATTCCTCTAAGTAGGTTGCTTTTTCCTAGATGTTACATTCGACAAGTCAAATTACTCACATTCCCTAGTTGACCACAGCTAAATAATTCATTAAACTGGAGCATGGTAAGTAAAAAACGTGGCAAGTTGTATATATTATTCTCCATATCTTGAGAACTATCATGTAGAAATGCACTCTGTTTAAGTAATGTAGTCACCCAAAGACTAAAAGAAAATTCTGGTTCAAAATGAGGATACATATTGCACGAAAATTTGCAGCGTCAGTGCTTCCTTCTTGGATGTGCAGTAATATACAATACTTTGAGACCGACTCTGCCACCTGATCACAGCATTAGATCCATTTGATCGAGTGTAGAACGAAAAATACAGAAATTCTAATATTCAAATCAGATTTAACCACAAACACACACACACACAACGCGACAACAAGAAGAAGAAGATTAGAACTTACTTTCAAATCAGTCCATGTGGTGTTTCCCAAGTTGTTTGACTCGGTGTCTTCACCTGACAAGACAAAAATAAAGAAACATTAAAACAGAGTTTTTGAAGCTACTTTCAAAAACCCTCTAATTTTATAGATATTTTTTTATTAGATACATTTTAAATGACTATTTTTTATTAGTCAAATAAATTATAAAAGAATAAATATGTTCCTGTATATATAATATAACATTAAACAAAATATTTAAATTTTAAATTTAATAAATCTATACATGATTTGAGCCTATCTATCTTTAAGAATTTATTTAATACATGATGATATAATTGTATTTTATAATAATTAAAAAAGAAATGAGGTGACAAAGAAATAAATTAGAATTGAATTATGAGTTGCATCACAATCAATTGTCACAAGTCTATGATTATTGATCGAGATATCTAACAAATGAGATTGTGGTTAACAATCTCAGATTTAATATGCAATGGTTGAGATGTTTAACAATCGCATTTCGGCTTCGAGATGTCAACAATTGCATTTCTAGTCTGAGATGTGATAGTCGAGATATCCAATAATCAGATCTCAGTTTCAAGATGTGACGGAGAGAGATGCAATGGTTGAGAACCTCATTTGTTGAGCATCTTGGCTAACAATTGCAAACTTGTGACAATTGTCCGCAATGAAACTTGTAATTCAATTCCAAATTTTTTTTTTATCACCTCATTTTTCTGTCATTCAATCCATTTTCTTCTTAACTTCACAATTATACACTACAATTGCATTTTCATTTTAAAATAACTACAACTTCTAACAAATTTAATATTTTAAATGTATATAACAGAAAATATATAACATGACATAAACATATATTCTTTAGATGTTTTACAACTTTAAATCTATTTATTTTGAATTTTGAATATTGAACTGTGTTATTAAAAATAGATTGTCTCAAATTAAAATTGTATTTGTTAGATTTAATGTTCAAATATTTTGTTTAACACTATATTATGTATACAAGGATATGTTCATTTATAATTTATTTGAATAATAAAAAATAACCAATTAAGATATCACTGACAAAAAAAATATTTATAAAATTAAAGAATTATTTTTAAAAATTTGCCTTGAAATTAACGGTAATATTTTTAGATCCTTTTCTTTTAGTTTAAAATAAGATATAAATTCCATTATCTCAACCCAGAAGTTCAGAGTATAAATACTTGAAATTTGTAATATAGTATGTTATATTATTAATTTAATTCTTTTAAATTTCTAATAATTTGATTTTTTTTGTTTGTTTTTAAACATCCACATTTTCTATTTGTATATCTGTCAATGTTGCAAGTGGTAGCTTTCACCAAGTTACAAATCCCACGTTAATGAAGTAAATGGCCAAAAACTTTGCATGAACTATAAATTCATGCATTGCTTCACTTTTTTTTTGTTTAATACTCTTTTTTAATGTACAATATCAATATTCAAATTCATAATATAAATCAAACTTATTACAAATTAGTATTAAATTAAAATTATTATCAAACTCATAATTTAAATCAACTCTCTTTCAAAAAAAGAGAGGTTCACCCGACTCCAAACTAACAATTTGATATTAAAAGTGTTGACACTAAATTATTCGAGGCAATGAGGTGGTTGGCATGCATTGCTCTAAAAAATGGCAATTTGACGAGGTACTCTTTGCATTTTAAAGTGTCTTGTCTATTAGTTAATTTTTATATTTTATTTATTTTAATTATAATATGTTATCAATTTTAATTTTTATGATAAATTATTATCTTTTTTTTTATTTTATGTATTATAATTTTATTTGTGTTATTTTTATATTTACTTATTACTTATATTCCATTTATATTTATATTACTCTATTTATAAGTATGTTTTGTGAATTAAAAAATTAAGAGTAGAATTGTTATTAGCTATGTTTTTATTATCTCATGTTGATATTTATAACCTTTTTAGTTATTACTTAATATAATTTTTTTTAAGTTTGAATATTGTATTTATAACTTACAATTTGCAAAAGAACACAAAAGTTTGTCGTTAAGTATTTGATAAAATAGGAGCATTCGATTCCTATACAACCTATTAGAGTTATAATTTATAATTAAGAAATAGAGATCAAACTTTATTTAATATACGTAAATTTTAAATAATTTTTATTTATATAATGAAAGTCATTTCTCTTAATTGATATTATAATGAAACTTTATTTATATATGATAAGTCAAACCTACTAATTATGACTATTCTATGCACGACATTACTTCATTTTTTCTTATAATTTCTATAATTATTTAATTACATATTTTAATTTTATATTATGACACTAATTTCAATTCTATTCTTTCATATTTAAAAGTCATTGAAAATATTTCGAACAAACTTGCAAATTCTTATTTTTAATGTTTTTGATAAATAATTACACGTAATGGGTGTTAAATGTCAAAATCCACATTTAAGTAATGAATTTAAAAAGTACAATTGAAAAAAGAAATAATGCATCATTGCAAGAAAAATAAAAAGCTACGATTTTTTTTACACCATTTGCATGGGAGTTTGAAAGTTGAATATTTCACAGTAATGGATCCGAAAATTCTTTGAAAAACTCTCAAGAAAATTTTGACCATAAAAAAGATATATTTTTCCTTAAAGCAAGACATGAATTGATAAATCTAATATTGAAAGATTTCAAAACTATTACTAAATATAATTATACTTTTTTTAAAATTACTTCACAACTAAAATTGTGCGGTGAAAAAAAGTCATAAAATAAGATGTGTTAGAGAATATATTCTCTACATTTGATGGATTTATTATGAAATAGTTGTACTGTAAGTGTCAATTTAAAAAATACTTAAATTTTTTTTTATTTAGATGTCTCTGATCATTTAGATGTCTCACAGTTTATAACAAGAGTATTGTGAGTGTTGATTTAAAAATACTCAAAATTAATCTGACTTAGATGTCTCTGATTTTTTTCAAAATAAAGAAAGGAACATCAATCATTTGATTAATGATGTAAGCTTTAGATAATGTCCCTATGACACGTTTTTATGTACTTTTTGTTTTTATTTTATTTTTTATATATAACTTCTTGTAATCTTGATATCAAAAAAGTGTAACTTTTATGTATTTTATAACATGAGTGGAAAGATATGACTTTTAAAAATGAATTGTTCACTTTAAAAAGAAAAAGTTGAATATGTTTGTTTAGTTACAACTACACACACTATCTTTTAAGATAAGAAATATCTTTTGAAACTAACAATGATTTAAGTCAAAGTCAATGCTATATATATTAGGTATGCAAGTTTGATTGAAGGCTCTGAAAGAGCTTTAATCTTATTAATAAATAGAACAAAATTATATATTAATAATATTTTATAGGAATGTAATTCAAAAAAATCTGTTTAATTTTAAAGATATTTGCAAAATTAGATATCATAATTGAAACTTTAAATAAGAATAATGTAGAATCGTTTTGCATTACTTATAAAGTCTTAGACAAAAAAATACATATTAGAAAAACTTCCAACTTTGTCGTCGGGATTATATATTCAATTAAAAACTACATTATAATAGACTAGAAATTTAGTGATTTAAAAATGATTATGCTATGACATGATTACCTTGGTCACCCAAGATTAACAATGATATATAAGGTTATTAAAATTTTTTATAAACACCCATAAAAAGCTAAAAGATTTTATTGTCTAATAAGAATATTTATACCGCTTACTCACAAAATTAACTTTTAGTTAGAATATCCCCTTTTAAGATTAGTTTTGAATTTTCATCATTTTCGCAAAGGATTCAAGTAGATATTTATGCATCAATCCATCTACTAAATGAACATTTCCATTATTTTATAGTTTTGATTGATGTATCTGAACCGTGGTCACATATTTATTTATTATCTACATGAAATATTGCATTTGTTAGATTACTTGCATAAATCATTATATTAATAGCACAAATTTTAGAATACCTAATTAAAATTATACATCTAGATAATGTTAGTAAGTTTATATTTAAAATATTTATTGATTATTGTACATCAATAGGGATCGACGTAGATTATCTTGTGTCACATGTTCATATACAAATTGAATTAGAAGAAACAATGATCAAACAACTTTAAGTAATTGCAAGTACTTTATGATATGCACAAAATTGCTAATTTTTACATGGAGTCATGTTATTTTCCATGCCACAAAATTACTTTGTTTTAAATCTATTGTATATCATCAATATTCTCAATTACAATTTATACTTGGTCATCAGCCTAATATATATCTCAATTGCGTACTTTAATTGTGTTATGTATATACTTATAGCACCTTGATAAGGGCTTATGTAGACTATTATTTCTATTGTCTCGAACTTAGGTTTTGCTTTAAATTGAGGAATATTTGGCTTTTTTTGATTTCTTTTGATAAATTATAGGTTTTCAACACCATGACATGAAGATTTTAGAAAATCGAATGCAAAACGAAGAAATTGAAGATTTTGGACCAACACCGCGATGCCTACCAACCAGCGCCGCAACGCTCAACCAGAATTTGCACCACCATTTTTCTAGGTTTGAGCATCGTGGCGCCGCAATGTCCATGCGACTAAAGACCTTAGTTTTTAGATTTCCTAATACGACTTAGATTTGAAGCTACATGACCCTAGGGTTATGAAGACCTCTAAAAAAGACACTTTTCTACCTGTTAAAGGGAAGGAATAACATATAGCAAAAGAGCAAACAAAAAAAAATACAAAACAAGAGATCAAAGAAAGATTGAAGATTAAAGATCAAGACTTGTGCATCAAACAAGGATGAGAAAAAGGCAATCTAGGGCATCAGCCTTGTGTTATTTCTTTTTTTAATTATTTTTTTTTGTTGTCTTATTTATGATGTCTTTAATTACATACTTTGATACTCTTAGATTCATTATGAACTAAATTTTCTTGATTTAGGGTTAGACTTTTGAACTTATTATGTAGTTAGATATTATTATTTCTTTTAGTTTATGAACTCAATAAATTAGATTGATTCATTCTATCTTATTTTTAATGCTTCTTTATATCTGGCCAATATAATGATTGTTCAATGAACCATAATGAACTCAAAAGAGAAATTTATGTGTTTAACTTAGGATAATTTGATATATAATTATAAAGTAACAACTATGAGTTCCATATAGGATATACATATACCTAGATGACATGTATGACTTATAACAAAATTTGTGTTCTAACCATTTATTATTGAGGGATTAACTAAAAGATTAAGAGATTTAATGAAATATTAAGGGATAAATCGAAACCGTAAATTTCTTTTATACTGGTGAATTATCTCTTATTTGCTTTTTGACTAAGAATTGGTTTGGTTTATTAAATTTAAGTTAATTAGAGAACATGCATCTTTAGATTTTGTTTGAATAAAAGTGAAGTAGGATTAATTTTAGTATTTGATTAACAGAATTATATTAAATGAGTCTCCCTGGGATCGATACTTGGATTCAAATTTTATATTACTTGGTACGATAGTGTGCACTTATGCATAGTTAAAAACCGCACATCATACCTCTAAAGCCTATTAAAATTAGACCTCAATGTTGCTTTGAGATTTATATTAGTTTTAACTTACTATCAATTATTAGATATCTTAAACCCTTGAGGGGTTAGCTATCTACCCTACGATTTGTGGATTGTCATTTTTAATGAGATATTATTCCCATTATTAGAACAATTTAAACAAAAGCTAACAAATGAATTATTTGCTATACATCAAAATGTTTGGTAAACCACTTGGTCCAAAGGATATTCTTTTACAAAAAAGAAAATGAAAACTTCTTTGTCCCAATGTAAAGTATTTGGACCTATAGTTTGGACACTTGAATATGTCAAACTTATTAGATACAAATAAGTATTTGTATGAAATTGTAATGAAACAATAAGGTCATCAAATACAAAGCAGGACTCATTATTCAATGGTAAAACTCATTCCCCTCATAATTGACACAATCATGTTTCGATGTTTATAATTGGCACTCTTGAAAAGGATACAAATATTTATACGAAAATCCATGAAGGATTCAAAATTTTTATAGCATGTAATCACAACTTGTACTCAATCTACAAAGATCTTTATACAGACTAAATAATTTGGGCTCATGTGGTATAATCACTTAAGCAAATACTTGATATAGAAAAGATATATTCATGAAGTAATATATGTCCAAATGTGTTTATAAAGAAATCAGATTTTAAATTTTCCATTATGGCTACATATGATGATAACATAAATCTAATCAAGACTTCTGAAGAGCTCCTAAAAATTACAAAATACTTGAAAGAAAAATTTAAAATGATAGATTTAAGAAAAATAAAATAGTGTCCTGGCTTGTAAATTGAGTATAAATTTAACAGAATCTTTATCCATTAATTTGCATATATTGAAAAGATTTTGAAACAATCGAATATAGATAATGCTCACCCTTTGAAGTACCCTTATAATTATTCGGTTCCTTAATCCTAAATAAGATATATTTTGTCCTAAAAAATTAATGAGAAGATACTTAGTCTAGAAGTAGTATAGCTTAAGGCAATTGATATTTTATTATATCTAGCAAATGTACCAAATCAAATATAGCATTTGTAATAAATTTATTGGCAAGATTTAGCACTACACCAACTCAACATCATTGGAATGATATTAAATATATATTTTACTACTTTGATAAGACAACCAATTTAGGATTATTTTATTCCAATGAGCCAATAGAAAATTTAAATCTAATTGGTTATATAGATGTTGGGTACTTATCTAATCTTTATAAAGCCTGCTCACAGAAAAGATATGTTTTTTTACTTGCAACAATAAATAATCTCATGATGATTCACAAACTAGACTTTAGTTGCCACTACCTCTAATTACTTTGATATTCTTACACTGCATGAAGCAAGTACAGGATGTGTATGGCTATAGTTAGTCATTTATCATATCTAGAGTACATGCAGCCTACCTCTTATGACAAATATTTCAACCTACCTTTTATAACAATGTTGTTTTTATTGCTCAAGTTAAAAAAAAAATACATCAAATGAGATAGAACAAATATATTTTTCTAAAATTCTTCCACACTCATAAGTTATAGCAAAATAAAAGAATTGATGTTAAATAGATATATTCTACTGATAATTTAGAAAATTTGTTCGCCATATGTTTACAAACATCAACTTTTAAAAAATTGGTTCATAAGATTGACTATATCAACCTAGAAAATAAGGAAACTAATGAATGTTACTTTGAGAGAGAGTATTTAATCAAGAGTAGCATATTTCTTAAAGAGAAGAATTATCTTAAGTGCAATGTAGATTTTTTTCTTCGACCAAATTTTATTCCACTAGTTTTATTAGCAAGAATTTTAATGAAACTGTGTTAAACACATTCAAAACCACTATACATTATAGAGATTTATTTATTTTGTTTAATTTTATTTAATCTCATTTAATTTTTTTCTTAGCAATGTAAATACAATTAAAAATTATGAAATCCAATGAGTAATGTTGTAAGTGGTGTCTTTCACCAAGCTCTAAAACCCACATCGAAAAAGTAAATGAGCCACAAACAAAAGCCTACATGCATTATAAATACTTGTATTGCTTTACAATTAAATGGAAATTTGGTGAGGTACTTTAAGTTTTAGAGTGCCTTGTCTATTAGTTAACATTTTCTTTTATATTTTATTTATTACATTTTAATTACAACTTTATTTACAATAGCCAAGTCATTGTATATTTTATTACCATTTTCAATCCTCCTTTTTAATTGGACACTTCATTTAAGTTTTTGATTCTATATTTTTAGTGGCTATCTCACTACTAGTATTAAGTTTGTGAACTTTCCTTTTTGGTCAAAGATCTATAAGAACTTGCGCTAATTAGAATTCTAGGTTCATTTGGACAGATTGTTTGTTTAAATTATTATTAGCTTTTTCTTTCTTCAGGGACTAATAGTTTGATTAATATAGATAAAATGTTAGGAATTACATTATAGTTGAATTCCATACTTTAGATCGGTTGACGCCAGCCCAAAAAGTATATAATTGACTTTTTTATTTTAGGGTTTGGACCTAATTATGTGTTGTATCTTACTTAGGAATTTGTACATTATAGGAAATGTTGTTTTATTAGGATGCTTTTTCTTGTAAAATTAGGTTTTGCATAGGGTTTTACAACTTATATATAGGCTTGATTTCTTTTTGTAATCATCATCAATTATATTCATTCAACATAATACACAAGCTCTTCAGCTTTTTAACTTTTCTTTTATTTTTATCATTCAACTTAGATTTCGCATCCTCGCTTATTGAAAAACCCATAGCCTTGCTGCTGAAGCTTTGCTTATCCTTCTCCGAGAAAAACCCAAGTTTCGCAGTTCACCAGCTGTCGTATATTAAGAAAGTATTTCAAAATAAACCATATATGTTGAAGATATGATGGAAAGGGAGGATATTATAGTGAAAAGAACGGAAAACAAGTATACAAATGTGCCTAAGTCTAAACACTGCAGTGCCTAGAATAGAATGCACAGCGCCCCAGCTCCCAATGTAGAGCACCATGGCACCTAGATAGGGCTACCACTCTTTTTTATTTTAAGCTTTATGACACCAAATTTGAGGGCCATGATGCTAGAGTTAATATTGTGACTTATCGAAAAAGTCATTTAACTTTTCAATAAGTTATGTTACTTTAGAAAGACACAAATTTAAACCAAAGGTTATGATCTTTGGAAAGGTACATACCTATTCCTAAGGTTATGACCTTTTAGAAAGGCATGTGTCAACTTCGAAGGATGTATTGATTTGAAGAGGCATTATGCCCTTCCAAGGAGGCACAAATGCATTTATAAATAGAGAAGCACACCTCACTATTTGATATATATATATATATATATGAAAATTCTACTATCTTCCTCTTACATTCTCTCCATCAACCAACTCTCATAAAAGTTATCTTGTAGTCCTATAGAATTTGTAATTGGAGTGCATAATTACAAATTTAATAGTTATTAAATCTTAAAACTATACTACTACATAATCCATTTGCACATTGATCATCATCTTTGTAGGGGTAAAAATAGTTTAAAGGCAGTGCCTAGCACGCCTTGACTATACAAGTTATTAGTATCGAACAACACAATCCACTCAACACCAAAATCCAACAATCTTAAACTATTTAAATGGATACTAATAGTGATACATCCTTTCTTATAGTAGCCAAGTCACTCTCAGAGGCCACAAAAATTTCACCATTTGATGACAAACATTTCAAACGGTGGTAAGATCGAGTGTATGACACTCTAGACGCAATGGGCATTGCAAAGTTTCTCACAAAACCTCATCCGGATGCAAATGTTGAAAATTACAATGAGGAGATCTCCAAATAGAGTAAGGTAAATAATGTATGCTGTAACACAATCTTACACACATTGTCTAATGAATTATATAATGTATATTCTTTCTATAAAGATGCACATGAAATTTGGGCACAACTTAAGAAGAAATATCTTATAGAGGATGGTGGTGCCTAAAAGTATGTTATTACAAATTTTTTAGATTTTAAGATGTCTAAGAATAAAAAGATTACTTCTCAAATTCATAATTTTTATTTATTAATTAATGATTTAAAAAATGAGGACATTATTTTCCTTGAGCCTTTTGTGGCTGGTTGCTTGGTTGAAAACTTACCAAATTCTTAGAGTGATTACAAGAAAAACAACAAGCACAAAAGAAAGTATTTAAAATTGGAGGATTCTGCTATTCATATTAGAATTGAAGAAAAGAATTGCTAGCGGGAGAACAACGGAAGGCCAAGGAAATTGTTTCTATGGCCAAATTGGTAGGAAATGAAAATCGTGATAATAAGAAGTCCACAAACAACACTTATCTTAAGAATACAAAGCCCTCATGTAAAAAGAAGAAAGGTAAGTGTTATGTTTGTGGTAAATATGGTCACTTGGCCTACCAATTTAAATACAGAAAAGACAAGTAGGGAAACACTAAAACTTATAAGGCCAACTTGGTTGAGGGAGAAAATGTTATTGCTGTAGTAATTGTTTTCTAAGTAAACATGATTGCAAATAGCAACAAAAAAGGGGTCATAGACTCTAGAGCCACAAGACACATTTGTGGTGATAAGAATGCCTTTCATGACTATGTTCAGACAAGGGAAGAGGAAGAAAATTTATATCTTAGAGATTCTCATCCTACACCGGCAATGGGAAAGGGAAACGTTCTTCTCAAATTAATTTCTAAAATATCTCTTGTATTGAATAGTGTATTATATGTTCCAAACATTAGATACAATTTAATTTCTATATTTATATTGGGTAAGGCTAATGTAAAGGTCTCTTTTAAAGAAGACAAAGTTATATTGACTAAAAATGGAACATTCGTTGGAAATAGAAAGAAATTCCAATGATTTGTTCAAACTCAATGTACTTGAAACCTCAAATAATAAAAGTTTTACTTTTGCTTATATTATTGAGTCCTATAATTTTGTGGCATAATAGACTAGGTCACTTGAATTACTTGTATATAAGAAAGATGAAAAAAAATTGGTTTTGTATGTAAGAAAGATGAAAAAAATTGGTTTACTCTCTAATCTTGACTTAAAAATATATATATAAGTGTGATGTATGTGTGGAAGGTAAGTCTACAAAGAAAAGTTGTAAATTAATTACTTTTATAGAAAATGAATTACTTAGTTTAATTCATAGTGACTTAGGTGAATTAAAGGATGTCATAACTAGATGTGGAAAAATGTATTATATTACCTTTATAGATGATTTTTCAAGATATACTAAGTTATATCTTTTGAGAAATAAAGATGAGTCATATGATAAATTCTCAATCTATAAACAAAAATAGAGAATCAACTTGGAAAGAAAATTAAGAGATTATAAATAGATAGAGGTAAAGAATATATGTCAAATATGTTTAGTTCCTATTGTGAGAATAATAGAATTATACATGAAATGACGCCTTCATATTCTCAAGAATCTAATGGAGTGGTTGAAAGGAAAAAGAGAACCTTAAAAGACATAATGAACTGTATGTTATCAAATTTTAGGGCACTAATGAACTTATGGAGGGGAAGCAATTTTGACTTCTTGCCATATACAAAATTGTGTTATAGATAAGAAAACCAGAATAACATCCTATAAGTTATAGAAAGGTTATTCACCTAACATTTCATATATCAAAGTATGAGAGTGTTTTGCTAAGGTTTGAATTTCGGATCCTAAAATAAAAGGATGAGACATAAGATAGTTGATTGTATGTTCATAAGATATGCCCAAAATAGTGTTGTATATAAATTCTTAGTATTAGAGGGTACAAGTAATTTGTTTGATGCAAACAATATTATAGAATCTAAACATACAGAGTTCTTTGAAACTATCTTTCCTAAGAAAGCCAAACTAATTGTTTACTTATAAAGATGTAAAGGAGAATCCTCTTAAAGGCTCCAACAATGAGCTTAGAAGAAGTAAGAGAATGAGGAAAGCCATTAATTTTGGTAGTGATTGTTGGGAGTTGTGTAGGGTGTTTGCATTTGGGTCTTGTGTTTAACAACAATATATACATATCTCATACATATAATGAAGCAGCGAAAGCTTAAAACATTGCAGTAAACACAATCATAACATATTAAATGAATTAACAGAAACGAAATTAAGAAATAACTCTTGACGCCTTTAGATAGAAAATGTTGAAGTCCACCGAAATATAACCTTTGATCAATTCTAGTAATCAACAATGGTGGGTTTGATTATCTAGAATGACATCCTTTGATCCAGCAGAAGTTTAACAACTTAAATTTATGTTCTTGATTTTTCTTTTGATTAACACTTAATCAATTAATTAAAACCTATTTTGCTAAATTGGTTTTATGCCTTATAAAAGAAAATAATGAATTCAACTCTTGAATCTATTAATTAGAAAACAATTTCTCTTTTCTCTCTTTGTAATGGCTGGCCAATTTTTAACAAAATCAAATTTAACAAACTTAATGAATTTAATTTACATTTGTCTTATTTATACAAATGAATTTAATTTCATTTTATAACACTTAATTTCAATTTGAATTTAACCTAACCTAATCATAGTTAACTCTTAACTCCAGTTAGGTTAAATAAACATTTAAATATTCTAATTATAGCTAACACTTAACTCTAGTTAGGTTAAAGAACATTTAAATATTTTAACCATAGTTAACTAACTTAACCATAGTTAGGTTAACTTTTACTTAACCATTAAGTATAGTTAATCTAATTTAAGCAAATGGTTAACTCTTAACCTTAGTTAAACTAAAATTATTTATTTAACAATTAAATAAATAAATATTTATTTGAATTATTTAATAATTAAATAATCATTAAGTGAAATTACATTAGGTCCTTACTTGGTTACCAAGTTAACCTAAAGTGGGTCCCACCATCTGACCATATATTTTAGTTAACTTAACTTTAGTAAATTGCTAGATTTTATTGTATTAAACTATTCAATACGGTACGTTGCCCAAGTGCTCAAAGAGTACATTTCATATTAGGACTCCCTAGGTCCACGCCTGATTCATCAAATGGAACTATTCCATAAGTCCGTGATCGATGCCCCACGCACACGTTACGGATATTACAAATTAGTGCGTTAGACCATACATGTTGACGTTACTACATATTTGTATAATCATTCCATCATTATATCCTGAATGAACGGGATATAGATTATTACCGTCAAATCCCGATATATCATCTATTACTTTATCTCCATATTTGTATCTTAATGAACAATATAAGTAAACACATTTGCTATAATATTCAAACTTGTAGGAAACTCTTTCCCAGGTTGATTGCTTACGGCTATAAGACTTTACAAGATACAATCTCGAAGTTTCAGATATACAACCAATCTATATGAGCTGGCGAATTCCATATCTACGCACACTGAACTCCATGAGCATCGGACCATACCCAGTGACACGTAGCAGTCAAACCATGAAAGGTCTCTGACATACGTGGAACCAAAGTATGGTGGATCTCCCACAAGCCCACCGTGGCACTCAAGTCGAAGGACCACAAACACTACTCAACTCGAGAGGACCTTTCTTTGACGGTTTCATAGGATATCTATTGGGGTCCTCGTGAGTCTGTTTAGTATCCAGTCCTAACTGAATACCCGTATGTCTATATGAGCTTCTACCAAACTCATGGTTAACTAAGAATAATCATCTATACAATATAGATATAAATATACACTAATCTATATTATTGTGTCTCACCGATAGACCCTCATTGGTGAACGTAGATTAAGAACTCTTTATTTAAAAAGATACTTTCATAATGACATTTCTTAGTCTCTATTGCAACTCTTTGCAACTATGTCATTACTAGTAGATTCTCAGGTCTTTGTCACATTATAAATTAGATCCTAACTCTTTAGATCTCGCTGGCTATTATAACCTGCTAACTCTTAGCATTTATAACTATCAGTTTTGCTAACTCTTAGTCCTTGTCTAAACTTCTTTAAACCAGATATGAAATTATTCAGATCATATCCAATCTATAATGTTACAAGCTTAATTACCATTTAATAAAAGGTTATTAGCGATTTAATAAAAAATTCATTGTATAAATATACATAATAAATATTCATACAAACAGGGATGATACTCAAGCATAAACCCTAACAGTGATTTCTATGTCTTTCTTATAGAAGAACACCCTAAGACATATAGTAAAGCCATGTCATCTCTTGATGCTCATTTATGGAGAGAGCCTATTAATACTGAAATCAACTCTATGAGTAATCATATATGGAAAGTAGTTGATTTTTCTCCTGGTTCCAAGCCCATTGATTGCAAATGGATCTTTAAAAAGAATATAAGGGCCGATGGAACTATTGAAGAATATAAGGCAAGATTAGTTGCAAAAAGATTTACTCAAAAGAAAATCTTAAGATTATTTTGATACTTATGCTCTAGTAACTAAGATCACATCCATTAGAATCTTGGTTTCCTTAGCTGTAATTCATGATTGGTATATACATTAAATGGATCTTAAACTGCATTTCTAAATGGTGATTTGGAAGAGAAAATTTCTATGGAACAATTGGAAGGTTGTATTATTGTTGGTTCAGAGCATAAAGTTGTAAGTTGGTAAAGACGCTATATGGTTTGAAATAAGCACTAAAATAATGGCATACGAAGTTTGACAATGCTCTAATATCAAATGGTTTTATGATTAATGATTCTGATAAATATGTGTATTATAAAACCTTTGATACTAAGAATTATGTTATCATTTGTCTTTATGCGGATGATATGCTAATATTCAGTCATAGTATGGAAGTAATTAATAAGACTAAGAAATTTTTATCAAATAAATTTGATGTGAAAGATATAGGAGAGGCTGATGTTATTTTTAGGATTAAGATAATGAGATCCTCCAGTGGTTTATCTTTATCTCAAGAACATTATGTTGAAAAATTCTTAAAGAAGTTTGGATACTTGAATTGTAAACTGGTGGCAACACTTTATGACACAAGTACCAAACTTTGCAAGAATAAAGAACATAGTGAAAATCAAGCCTGTTATGCCCAGATTATTAGTAGTCTCGTGTATTTAATAAATAGTACTAGGCCTAATATTGCATATGCTATAGGAAGATTGAGTAGATACACTCATAACCCAAGTGGAGAGCATTAGAATGTCTTGGATAAAGTTGTTAAATATTTAAAAGGCACTAAAGATTATGTACTTGCATTTAGTAGATCACAACTTGTGATAGAAGGTTATAGTGATGTGAATTAGATCTCATAATCCAATGAAGTGAAGTCTACTAGTGGATATATGTTTACCTTAAGTGGAGGTGCTATATGTTGGAAATCCACTAAGCAGACTCGCATAGCAAGATCTACCATGAAATCTGAGTTAATAGCTTTGAAAAAGGCTTGTTCCGAGGCTGAGTGGTTGAGGACACTCTTATATGATCTTCCCTTTAATTCTCACTATTCTAACTCTACTACAATCAGTTGTGATTGTTTAGCTGTTATAGTTAGCAAAAAGTAAAATATATAATAGGAAGAATAGATATATTCTTCTACGACATAGAATTATTACGTAGTTGTTAGAATATGGGGTGGTGAGCCTAGATTATATGAGGTTAGAGTTGAATTTGGCCAATCTTCTTACCAAACTACTAAATAGAAGATTAGTGGTCCAGACGTCGAGGGGGATGAAACTTCTGCTTAGAGTAGTAAACAAGATTTATGGTAACCCTACTTATGTGATTGGCAATCCTATGAAGTAGGTTCATAAGAGTAAGAACAAGTCACTTGTTGTCTAGTTATACCAATGATTATACTATTGTGAGTCCTTCCCTATAGCGAGGTAGTACATCTGCAGTGGTAAAAGGTTGAAATAATCTCTTAATAAACTCCATAGCTCTTTATAGATGGGTGGTATGTCTACCTAAAAAAAATACTTGATGGAGTGTCATTTATGTGAGTGTGAAATTAGGCCGATTCCTATGAGAGTTAGGCGGGGATCTCTAAAGAATTTGTAATTGAAGTGTACCATTACAAATGATAGTCATTGAATCTTGGAACTATACTACGTCACAACCCATTTGTACCTTAAGAATCATCTTTATTGGGGTAGAAATAGTTTAAGGATAGTACCTAGCATACCTTGACTATACAAACTATTAGTATCCAACAACACAATCCACTCAACACAAAAATCCAACACTAGCTATACTATAGCCCAAATGTAAACCTTGCTTGATGACAGCCAAGTTCGGCCTTGCCTTACTTGGTGAATACCTTAATCTTGGTTTCTCTCGAATACAAGGTGCAACATTGGTCTAGTAGGATATTGGACATACACGAATCCCTACCTTAAAATTATTCGCGAACACTTTTTTTGGCACGTTCGGTATGACCTTTTTTCTTGTATGCCAGTAACAAATAAATAGATGACGAAGAACAAAAATGAAAAGAATGGTGTTGAACCGTCCAACATGGCTACACCCCTATCACAGGTCAGAGATCGGGTCGATTCTAAACATGATGGGGCGAGCTTAGCCCATGCCAAGGAAAATTTGCTGAATCCATAGTTAAAAGAGATTCATCGTAGTACTCTTCCATACTCTAAGCCATTTTCAACCGTTGATATACAAGGATTGGTCGCTCAAATCGCCCAAGAAAATTAACAACTTAACACAATGCTTACAAATCAGATGGTCACAAGTTTTCAACCACTGATAGAGGATAATCAGAATATAAGTTGAAGTATTCTGGATAATCAGAATCAGAGCTAACAACTTTCCTATAAGGTCGACCAAACCTTAAACTTCAAGAGCCTCAATGACAACAGAGTTATAACCAGACTGACCTATCGTATAGCTCAGTCATTATTCTTAGGTGACCTGAGAGGGTTGAATCTATAAACTCACAGGTCCATTCGAATTAACCAGGCCAGATTTTTAGCTATGACCAAGTTGGCAACATGATTAATCTGGAAAGTTTACACCAACCTATTTTCTAAACCCAATAACAAGTCTGCCAGACTCAATTTAGGCCAATGTAATTTGGGTCTATAGAACCTATGTGACCTACAAATAGTTTCGGGCAACCTAAAATAGACAGAAACATGTTGGCATAAGCATTACAAAATATAGGGGTTGACTTAAGGCATATGGCACGCCCATCATATAGAAAGCCATACCCTCACAACATTGACTCATTATTCCCTTTTCCAAATGGATATAAAATCCTTAAATTCTTTTTGTTTTCGGACGTGGAGAATATCACCACGTTTGAACATATATCCTGGTTCATACTACAATGTGGTGAAGTAAGCTCATCTTCTTTTTAGAAGTTAAGGCTATTTGGCAATTTTCTGACCAAGACATCATTCACCTGAATTCTACAGCCTGCCCCTAGAGGTAACTTTGGCCGACCTAGCCAAAGTCACCCAGATGCCAGGTGAATCAGTTTCAAAATATATAAGCCTATTCAAAAAGCTTCAGTCGTAATGCCAAAACACAGATCTCTGAAGATGACTCAGTTTCAATGGTGGTTAGAGGAATGTCCTTTGCCATGATAGAGCATTTTAAGGGGCATCGATTTAGAGATTTATATGAGTTGGCCACTAGAACGGCCAACTATTAGCATTTTTTTATGGAAAAAGATTAGAAGCGAGTATCCTCTAAAGGTATATATTAAAGAATCAGCTAGAGGTTGCTACAGTCCAAGCCGATTCAAATAGTGATTTTAATGAATCAGATTCTGATAAAGAGGTTTGCCTAGCTAAAGTGGTGACAAAATGGGGGGTAAGCATATAAGTGCCTAGAATTGAAAAAGTCGACCCTTATCAAAGAAAAGAATAAATTCAACAAAAACTTCAAGATCACCAAAGAATACTTATTTAATCCGAAGAAGGCTGATCAGATTTTCAATTAGCTCTTAAAGGATAAGAAGATAAAAATGTCTGAAGGCCATACTATCCCTCCAATCGACCAGCGAGCAAGGAATGACTACTGCAAGTGGCATAATTCTTTGCGATACAGTATAAACAATTGTATTGTGTTAAGAAATGAGATACAATGGTTAATCAATGAAGACCAGCTTCTCTTCGGTTCTAAAAAAAAGACCCCTCTCATTGAGACCAACCTATTCCCAATAGCGGGGTCAATGTCATAATGTCATCATAACCTCTACCAAGAGAAAATTATTAAAGGAATGGTCATCAACAAGAGTCTAGACCCCAGATAAACTAAGAATCAAGATTTAAGTGGGTGATTCGGCCTCAGAGATGACCCGAGAAGAAATGGTGATCATAATAAAGCCGACTACAAAAAAGGCTTGCCTGGTCTGTCCTTAGTACTAGAACACTTTTGAAAAGGTTTAGGGAAAATCTAAGGAAAAGTCAACTTCCCACCAGACCGTTAGGATTTTCAACCCTAAAGCTAGCAAGGTCGGCCAATAGGAGATCAATAACCTGAAACGAAGTATTTTTGATCAGCTAGGAAAACAAGTTTCTCCTTATCCTAAGCCAACCAAGACACAAAAAAGGAGAATGCAGAGACAAAACTAGCTAAGGTGTCTCGAACATGCTGTCTAGAATTTAGGCGACAACCAAGAGATTAAGGAAAACTTGGCCAAGATTGGCAGCCTTAACAAAAGAACTCTATGAAATAGAGCGACAAAGATCCCATGGCCATCTAAGCCAACCAATAGAGGTGACAACCCCTAAAGGAAAGTCTAGTTACTAGTTAAAAGGGACAAAACAAATACGGGCTTACCCACTTACAACAACCAGGCGACTAAGACAATCAAACTGAGTTTGAATCTCAAAGTGATTATAATAACTAGGGGGCATCAGTATAGAAATATGCCTCGAAGGAAGCGATCAACATGATATTTCTGTTGCCCGAATCATTTCAGTCAAAGCTAGGGTAACCCTCAACCCTAGATAGTAATGTGGTAGAGATATGCCACATCATAGAGAATGAGCCGGAAAAACCAGCATCACTAACCATACCTTATCCAGCAGAGCACATGACCCAACATATTCGGCCTTTTAATGTTAAGGCCAATCTCCATGGGATCCCTTGCAAAAGGATCCTCATTGATAATGGGTCTAGAGTAAATAAGGGAGACCTGGAGCCCTTAGAGGTTATCATGACAGATTTTGCTGGTCACGAATCTCTGGCTGATGGATTTGTCTTCCTCATAGTCAAAATTGTCCATATAGAGAATGAGAAACCATTCTATATAGTCAATAGGCTGAGCGACTACAATGTCTTGCTAGGATGAGATTGGATTCACTCCAACAAAATTTTATCGTCTAGCATGCACCAGATAATCTTTAGATGGAAACTAAACGGTTCAGTCGAAATAATTCATGCCAACCAAGAACCATTTAAAGGAAACAAACAGGTGGTGTCTACCTCATTGTATGACCCCACTATTACCATAACTATCCTAAAAATGAGTAATATCGGCCAATACACCAGGAACATGGCCACACCAACAATAAATGATACTCAGCGGGTTATCAAATGAGAATTACCTCGCCTGACTACAGTCCAGACAGGCCGACCTTTAGTCTTTTTTTTACTGAATAGATAAATGACTTTTACAGCTGCATCGACTGAATGTATTTATGAGGATAAGAAACAAGATCCTCAAGTCAGCTATGAGTTAAAACTAGCACCTTCAAAATTGGATGACCACAACCTCATAATAGGCTCAAAGAGATTAACTAGGGAGTTGGAGGCAACTATAGGCCCATTTTTATCACTAAAGGTTTAGATCCGGCCTATAAGACAAGACTGGTGGTAATTCTATGAGAGTTCAAAGACCATTTCGTATAGGATTATATAGAGATACTTGGCCTCAGTAGAGACTTGTTAAACACAGCCTGCCAATTAAGGAAAGATTTTGTCCATACAAATAACATATGAGGAGGATGTCAAGAGAAGCTAAAGATAAAATCACCGAAGAAATTAAAAGATTCCTTCAGACAAGTTTTATCAAGTTAGCAAATTATGTAAAATAGTTGTCAAATGTCGTCCCAGTCATTAAAAAGAACTATAAGCTTAGACTTTGCATAGACTTTTGTAATCTTAACTTGGTGAACCCAAATGATGAATATCCAATGCCCATAACCAATATGCTGGTCGATTCGACTACATGCCATGAAATCTTGAGTTTTCTTTACGGATATTCAGGCTGCAACCAAATATTCATCAAAAGGTTTAATATTAACAAGGCAGTATTTAGATGCCCCGGGGCGATTAAGATATATGAATGGATCATAATTCCATTCGGATTGAAGAATGTCAAGGTAACCTATCAAAAATCCATAAACGCAATATTACACGATATGATCGGTTGGCTAATGAAGGTCTACATCAACGATGTGGTGATCAAATTGAATTCAAATGATCAGCATCTGGCTAATCTGCGGACAACCTTCTGAAGGATGAGGCTTCATTAGTTGAAGATGAACCCACTCAAATGTGCATTTAGAGTTTCAGCTGGTAACTTTCATAGATTCTTGGTATACCAACGAGGGGTAGAGATAGACCAAAATAAGGCTAGGGTGATTATAGACGCACGTGCACCAAGAACCAAGAAAGAAGTATAGCAATTGATCAACAAAATAAATTTTTTAAAGCAATTTATTTCGAACTTTTTTGATAGACTTTATTTATGGTCGCCTCTACTCAAACTCAAAAATGGAGAAAACTTCAAGTGGACGACTCACCACTAACAAGTTTTTAAGAAAATTAAGAAATATCTCACAAGTTCACCGGTAATGGTGCCACCTAAAATTGGGCTCCTCTTATTCTTTACATCACCACTGCAAAAGAATCGATTGATAGCATGTTGACTTAAGAGCACGACGGTGTAGAAAAAAGTTATCTATTATCTCAGTCAAGTTTTAAATGATGTAGAGACCAGATATACTGTAATCGAAATGAAGGACTATCTTAAAACAATTTCAAAACTTCTTTTTATACTTAGTAAAAGTGAGAGGCTAAATGCAACATTTGTAAACCTTTAGCCACCTCACCCCTTGAATGGTTTACACTTGTCACTTATGCATCTCACGCATCCTCCCAAGTGTCAATCATGTAAAGCTTGCATGTGCCATTTGTTAAACAAGTAGCCATGTGACAAAATTCCCTTTGCCATGCAATAGGGACATCTTTGCAACATTTGCAAAGTATGCTTCCTATTTTCCAGAGAGATTTGAAAAACATATCTTACTTTTCGAAATCATGCCACTACTGCAGTGCTGAATAAGCATACTTCATACTGTGAGACTCTTTAGGTTCACTCTTATTTGTCTTACGGAACACTTTCATATGTTCGTTACCAATGCCCCCACATGTTATAGATATCATAGAACAGAGCGTTGAACCATACAAGTAGAGGTCAACCATATCCGTATAATCCTTCCATTACCTATATCCTAGAAAGGTAAAGATATAGATCATCACTGTCAAATCTCTATATGCTAATCTGTGAACTTATCTTCATGTATATATTTGCATAAATAATGTCTGCAAATATTGTTTAACCATATGAAAAACACTTTTCTCGGGGTTATCTAACAAAACCCGGCCTGAGAGCCTCTATAGTAGATCCCAGCAACCCTGTCGGGTACCCAGATGAAAGTTCCTCAGAATATAATTGGGTAAGGTGAGAAATTCTGCGAGGCGAACCCCTTTTTAGTTGTTACTATTACTGAGAAAATTTTAAAATATACGTGAAAATAACTTATTAAATTTTAAAAAAAGGGCAGAGTTTCCCCTGTTTTTTGAAAAATCAAATAAAAAACCTGCAAAGAAATTGCACTTCTATTTCAAACACTTTTCAATACTACCAAATAGGACCTCCGATCCTTTCTAAACTAAATCCAACATAACTCAAGAATTTCATTATAATCATAAAACGAGCATGCTCATAAAAAGTAAAAACGATCATCATAATATCGAAATCTATTCTTATTGGTTCAAAACATACATACAAAAACACATGTCTATAACTACTATGCAGAAAGCAAAAAGGGTGCTATTTAAAACTTTTACAGTTACAAAAATGATCTTTAGATTTGGCCCATTAATCAGCAATAAGAGAATCAACAGCTTGCGTACGGAGACCTGCACTTGGGAAGGGGGTTTAAAAAACATAAAACAAGTGAACTAAAGGAACTCAGCGAGTGCATTTAAGATTTCAAATAAAATAACATTATGCATAGATAGTAAATTCTAAAAGACATGTATAAATCATGCTTCTAAAACTGATATAAATATATAAAACGGTTTCTAATATCATACGCCGATCAAATCTTGCTGAGCGGATTTTATTTACATATTTGGAAAATAATATCCAAAATCTGTACAACATAATAACTACCATGTGCATATAAATGCATAAAATGCTATCGGTAGATCGAAAACTAGTAAAGTCCTCGCTCGGCCATTTTCTTAATGGTAACCCTAAAACTCTATACTCACGCAACGACTCAACTAGTACTGCACACGTAAGTAGGTGACGGGGCACCTCAACTAAAAGCACCCACAGTGACATCTCAAGACATATCACTGGCTATGCAGCGGAATCCTAAATCACATACATATAGCGAGACAATACCTTGTACACAGAGCGACTCACATGACTGACATCCCGACTTCCCGGAGTTAGTGACACACCCTCATAACCTGCCCATGTGTACGGGATATACTGGTCGGGTCTAATACAATCACCACCACTATAATCTGAAGGTACTAATGGCCTTTGGAATGGATGCATAAATTTTAAAACTATTTCTTAAACTAAATATGTAAAAGCATATCTATGAATATATATCAAGATCATAAATAATGTTTATGCATTAAAAGCACATAAAACATACATTTTCATTATGCGAAAACATAATAAACGAAAGATAAAAGAAATGACAGATTTTCACTCACAACCGCTCCGCGCTCAATTTCGCTCCGGTTTTCTACTCCTGTTACCGCTCTCGATTTTCTTTACCTACACGCTATAAACGACATTTAAAACTAATTCAAACACTAGAATCTCATTTAACTACTAAACGCCTTAATCGGCATATAAAGCCTGGATAGATACTACTTTTTGATTTTCATTTACGGAGTCATTTAATCTAATCTAACTCACCATTTGGCGCCCTGAAAATTATTAAACGCCTTATAACTTGGTTGGACATAATTTCCCTTTACCTTTCCAAAATGGAAAATTATGTCTCATTTTCTTCATTCTTGATTTTTCCATCAACCATATACATTCAATATACATAAGGCACCATTTATACACCATAATTCAACCAAAACACAACTCAATCCCTAACTTCCCTAAAGTGGCAGAATTTCACCCTATATTCCAACACATTTCTTTTCTTAATTTCCTATTCCAATTACATCAAAATCAAGCCAATTTCATTCTAATACCCTAATTACAACCAATTGAAGTCTCTACATTCAAATCACCCAAAATTCTAATTCTTACCTTGCCAATTTCTTCAACTTGATGACTCTTTTAAGCTCCATACTAGAATTCAACTCAATTTAAACCAAGAATACACACAAGAACATTAATTGAAGCAATCTTGAAAGTTCACTTATAAATCTCACAAAACAATATTTTTCTTACCTCTTTTTCTTGGATTTTCACTAATGGAGGCTTCAATTGAGCTTAGGAACTTATACTTGACCTTATTGTAGCTTGATTAAACACGAAAAATCATGAAAAAAAAAACTTGAAATGCCACTGTAGCAGCCCCTCTCTCACTTGCACGAATTTGACTCTCTCTTTTGCTCTAAGTGTTATACTTTTACTCTCTTGAAAATCTACACACTTCTACCATATATATAGTTCTCCCTCAAAAGACCAAATTGCCCCTCAACTAACTTAAAATTTCTAAATTGCTATTGGTTGGAAACTAAGCATGTAATTGGTTCCTTTGCAACTATTTAGTTAGAATAGTCCAACGAACTAACTAGAATTCTCAACTTGGCAATTCATGAGATTGTTTCTAATTGGTCAATTCTCTAATATATAGATTGTGTTTCTCAACAAAGGCTTGTTCCATACATAACCCTTAAATGAAAATTCATGTAGTAAATTAAAATTTTCTTTTCCAAGCCAATAATGAAAAATTCCAAAAATATTCTAGGGTTGTCCGATGCTCCGACCGAGTGTGAAATTACCAAATTAGATCTAATATCTCTCACGCGCACCATAAAAAAATATTTCTAATAGGGTTAAAATCTGGTAATCCTACGGTGTCTTTATTGCTCTATACCGAAATTGAGGCGCCAATACTACTAATAAGGATTGGATATTACATATCGCTTATAGCCATAAGACTTTTTAAAATACGATCTTGAAGCATCCAGATATACAATTTACCCATATGAGCTAACAGATCCTATATCTAAGACACCAGACTCTATAAGCATCAAACCATACTCAGTGACACTCAGCGATGAGATCATGAAAAGTGTCTGACATACGTGGTACTAAAGTATAGTGGATCATTCACAAGCCCACCATGGCGCTTAGGTCAAAGAACCACAAATACTACTTAACTCGAGAAGACCCTCCATTGATAGCTCTATGGAATGTTTACTGGAGGTTCTTATGAGTTTGTTCAGTACTCAGTCCATACTGAATACCTGCATGCCTATATGAGCTTCCGTTAAGCCTAGAGTCTACTAAGACTAACCATTCGGATAATTCAGATATAAACATACACTGATCAAAAGGAATACCGATTAACCCGTATCGACAATTTGGATCAAGAACAATGTTTTTTAGAACATACTACATAATGCCATTTCTTAGCATTATTTACAACTCCTTGCAACTATGTTATTACTAATACATTTCGAGTCTTTGTCCCTATTTCAAATAAGGCTCTAACTCTTAGATATGCTAACTTTTAGCACTAACCTAAACACCTTTGGATTAGATCTAAATTCTTTTAGATCTATAATGTCTTAAAAGTTACAAACTTCTTATCATATATTAATTAATTAACGATTAAACTTAAATATTTATTCATAAATATTAAATAAAATATCCATACAATAATTTGAATGGCACGCAATCACCATTTCTAACATCTACCCCTCTAAGCTTTGAGATCGTTTCGTTCTTTTTGCTTCCGTTTGTTAGGGTCAGTGCTTATGTGCCATCCTTGAATATACATATACTTGTGTATTTATACAAGTGTACATTCTAAAGAACCTATATCTACATTCAGAGATGACACGTAAGCATAAACCCTAGTAGATGGATCACGTCCATCACTTTATTTTGTATAAAACAAGGAGGTGTAGACGATTTCAAAGGAGAATAATCATTGTCTAACTCTTTATTACTAGTGGACGATTCCTCAAGGAAACAAAATAGCACGTCAGCAACAGAGGTCACCCCACCAAGAAAGTAAGGCTTTTTCAGAGCAAGCTTGCCTATAAAAATTAGTTAAGGCGAGGGAACTTAAGGCAAGTCTTCAGCAAGGACAAGAGGACTTGTCTTCTCATCCTTAACTTAGACAGCATGTGATTTGCTAGTAAAGGTTGATGGGTTAGTAGGTTGGCAGGCATTGTCAACTGAAGTGAAGCAATCAATTCTTTTGACGGTGTCATTGAATTAACGATCTTTATGCGTTGTGGTTTTTGGAGGTCGTGTGAAAAATAGAAAAAAGATAAAAAGGCAATTTTTGAATTAAGATCAAATTAAATAATAAGACAAAGCTGATTTTGTTACCTTAAAGCGTTTTTTTGTGGAGCCATCTCTTCCTGACCTACAAGAGGGGCGTCCAATTTTGTAAGGATCTTCTTTGCATAAATTAACAAAAAAATTAAAATTAGAAGTTAGGAGTATGAGAAAAGAGTTCAATTGTATACCTTGTCGGCTTGTATCGCCAATGATTCTAACTGATTCAGGGTTAAAGATAGGTTTATTATATTCATCAAGATAAAAACCAGTCCATGTAGGCTAATTTTTACTTTTTCGTAGGATATCGCCAGCTATGCTGAACTTGGCTGTTGGAATTGGAGGTCTTGGATGCACGAATGGTCTTTCAAAAAACACATCTCCTAACTAAAGGCTACCTGAACAAACCCATTAAGTTTAATGTTTCACTGCCAACCACTTATGTTCCAAAAGAAGCCACATTTTCCTCTTGTGGCATAAACTCTTTATTTCTTTTAACTTATTACAATTATATTTAAAATCATAAAAGGATTCAAAATCAATGATCTTTTGGATCAGCTTACCCCTTTATTTTCTTCTGGCCGAATTGCACAATAACACTATTGTTAGTTTCCTTAAAGTGATGGTAAACAAATACTGCATCTAAGGGTAAGGAGAAATATTGGTAGACCACTCCCTCCCAATATACATCAAATTGGCCTAGGAGACCAAGTGAGATTGGATAATTAACCAACTGAAACGATCTCATAAGGAGATAAGATACTTCAATGGTTTCATCTACAAAGAATGACTCTTTAAACATTACCCTACTCCTAATTTTTTTTATTTATAGAAAAGAAGTTGGGGGTATGAAACGACTTGGATACAACCAAATTGGCTACTTAACCACCGAGGGTGATAAGTCTCGATTCCATATTTGTTATTGTTGCCAAAGGCTATGATCACCTTATAATGCAAATCATAAGCAGTGAAGCAACTAACTCATGAATCATGCCATTCAACATCTAGGGCAATCTCCTCAAGGGTATAATTTTGACCTCTATAAGGTCATCTAGTCCATTTAAGACCAAAAAAGGCTGGCCTAAGGTGACAGAAAGAACAATCGTCTAAAGAAGTTATGGTATGGTAAAAGAAAAATAAATCTTTAAAAGTAAGATCCTTAATCAACCATTAAAAGAGCTAATGAGTATAACAACTAAGCTGATTTTCATCAAACTGAGATATTATAATAAAAAAAAATAGGGAAAGTAAGTTGATATCTAAAAGTAGAGGATCCACAAGGGACCCACAACATTTAGAAAGGTCAACTCACCTTTGGAGAGAAGGATCTCAAATAGACTTCGGTCATAAAGCTAAAGAGGTGTCATCAGTTATGGCGATTGCTACTTTAAAGTATTCCCTAGTGATTCTTTGTGAAGGAGAGCTCAGTCTTCGTAGGCTTGGACGATTTCTCTTTAAAGGAGCTCATAAAATTTTCAAAGCTAGATTCAGCATTGGAAAAATATAAGTCGACCTCACCTACTTCAAACTCGGAGTTGATTTATGGACTAGTAGGTTGAAAAAAATTGCCCAGTCATATAGGGTAGCTGACATGTACCCAAACTTAAAGCAAAAACAGTTACACGCACTAGACCAAAAGAAGGTGGCTGATATCAAGTCATTATGTAGGGGTATTTGGTACCTAAAAAATTGGATGAGATCATTTATCTTGAATGATTTCCAGGTAGAGGCAAAGTGTGGCTCTAAGGGATTTAATTAACCCCTAAAGTCACTAGTCGATTTCGGGCAAAATCTGATCGATTTTGAGGTCGACCAAATAGTTATGTTATGTTCTTAGCCGAATCTCATTAGGTCCTCAAAATGGGTAGGGAAGAAGTCAAGGTAACCTACTAGTATAGAAGTGTCATGAGGACCTAAGATGTAACCTAAGTGATCAACTGAATAAGTGAGTACCTGGGTGGCGACCTTATCACTCGACTTTATTTGTTGGGCTTTGGAGAGTAGAGAAATGAGAGTCTATTCTGCCTTCATCGTCCTGGACTTCTTTTAAACGAGTATTGTTAGTTGATCTTGATGCCATTGAAATTATTACAAACTAAAAACTTTAAAATTAAACAACTTTTAAAGTAAAGTGAAATAAAATTAAATATCAAAAGTAAAATTTGAGAAAAATTACCTTGAAGATTATAAAGAACTGCTTGAAGGCTGATGAATACTTTGAAGTTTTCTTTGAGAAAGATTGAGAGAACAAGGTTGCTTTAGAGTAAAAGGTGAAAATGAAAATGAAAATGAGAAAGTCCCTCCCTTTTAGTGACCAAAGGCGATTAAAATAAAAAGTTGCTCTTCAACAGTTCAGCATTCAATGCAAGAGGCAATGATAGAACGGATAAATTTTGAATTTATTGCTAAGACAATGATTAGACCATTACTGACAACTGTTAATAATTAATGACATGATAGTATTGACAATTATAATGGTTGAAAAAGTAAATAAAGAGTCTCTGGTGAAATTAATCCATAGAAATTCTAAGCGTAAAATCGGTCTAGACATTTTAGTAAAGAGCTAATTTTGAGGGCTTTGTTAAATGGCAGATGATTTCAGGAGGTAAATGAGCAACAATCAGGAAATATTTCTATGAGACTTTGAAAGACAGGTTAGAGACAAAGATTTCAGCTAAGGTGATTTCATATGAATCATGAGGATCATATGAGTATCATAGGTGATCTCATAGACATGATGAGAGATCTCCATATGCTCAAGGTAATTTTTTACATCAAGAAGGGTCCCTAGGTAATTTTTAGATAATCCATGGTACCGAGGCAATTTTCTATATAAGGAACCTATGAAGCTTCAACACGGGTGATTGGAGCGGTTTCCATCAAGTAATATTTGATAGGCGAATTTGTGGAAGCTAAGGGGATGTTAGGTGATCACTAAAGAACAAGTCATCATGGACGACTAAAAAAAGTCAAGAAACAGAGCAGGCGACCTTGAGAACACGTCAAGGCAATTTTTCAAGAATGGTCAGGGCAATGTTTTAGGCTTTACTTGCAACCGAGCAATCTAACTAGGAAAGGGTGAACAACTAACTAAGTAAAGAGTTGCAAGCATTAGCAAAAATAGTCTTTTTGATCGGCTTACAGGGGGCATTGTTGACGCCGACCCAAAAAGTATATAAGGGGCTTTTCTATTTTAGGGTTTGTGCGCATTTAAGTGTTGTATCTTATTTAGGAATTTGTACATTATATAAAATTTTGTTTTATTATGATGCTTTTCTTTGTAAAATTAAGTTTTGTATAGGGTTTTACAGCTTATATATAGGTTTGATTTCTCTTTGTAATCATCATCAACTATATTCATTAAATATAATACACAAACTCTTCAGTTTTTTATCTTTTTTCTTATTTTTATCATTTAACCCTGGACTCAAGTCCTTACTTGTTGAAACATTCATAACCTTGCTATTGAAGCTTTACTTGTCCTTTTCCGAAAAGAACCCAAGCTCCACAGTTCGCCCACTAAACTACAGCCTAGGTGTAAACCTTGCTTGCTAACAGTTAAGTTTGGCCCTGCCTTACTTGGTGAATACTTTGCTCTCAGTTTCTCTCAAATACAAGGTGCAGCATCGGTCTAACAAAATACAGGACATACACAGATTCTTATCTTGAAATTATTTGTGAATAAGATCATAATATCTCGATGTATATCTCGTTGATTTAGCCTGTAATGTTAATTGTTGCATAAATTATATTTTTTAGATTTAGGTGGGTTTGCTCACAATGGGTTAGATTTAGGTGGGTTTTAAAATTGGTTTGAGTTAGTAGTTAATTTGTCAATTTAGGCAAAGTGATCAATCGGTTTGGACATAAAAAGTTCTATAATAGCTATAACTTGTTAGACACAAGTAGTTCTCTTATTTCTCTTTAAATATCACATTGCGGATAGTTTAAAGAACACTAAAACACCGTATTTCTACATCTTAAGCTCTAGAGTGCTTACACCTTCAATTATATACAAAAGTGCTTATATTTTTATATTCACTTATTTGAGAGCTTAAATCGATTGTATTTAAAATATCTCTAATATTTGATATTTAAGTGTTTATAAGAAACACTATAAGAGTTTAATGATTTACTCATTCATTATAAGAGTTCACTTGATATCTTAAAACCAATTTATCGTAAGTGTTTCTTAACATCTTGAAAGTCAAGTGCATTTGATCTTTGATTAGAGTTAAAATAATACTTGTAAAAATTCTCAAGACAATCACTTGGGATGTGAACGTAGGATATATAAAGTGTCGAACTACGTAAATATTTAGTATTAAATTTTTCTTTCTTTAACTTGCTTATATTTTCCGTATTAATCATTTACTTGATTTATTACTTTATTACTGTATAAATTGTTCTTAATTATATTTTAGATTATAAAGACTCAATTTACCCCATTCCCCCATTTAGAGCATACTCTTTTATTTTTGTTCTTTTTTCAAGATACATCATTTTTTTTTTTATCAGCGAAATGGTAAACGAATGAGCTAGGACGGCCAAAGTGTGAAAATAAAATAGTGGGTTCTTGCATTGTGATTTTAGGAGACTTTTCTGCAACGATCATCCTGCGACTCTTGAACAGTTACATAATTCGAGTTCATTCATGCTTCCACAGTATAGAGAAGGTACTAATTTGAAGCCAAATTAATTTTTGTATTATTTGAGTAATATAATTCTTTCCTATAATATTACATTTGTTACCTAAATATGATGAAGAATTTTGAAGAATTTAATGTAAGCTTATTCATAATTCAATATTTTGTAGCATTTGCGGTATATGTTAACTTTTTTTAAAACATTATTATATTAAATATAAATCAAACTCCTTCTCATTTAGTGTGAGTGACATTTAAACTTCAAATCTTTTGTTCAAATCGAAGAGGTTTTACCACTTAAATTAAGTAGCACTTTCAATATATATTAATTTTATTTATATAAAATTAATAGATAACATCAAATTATTTATATATTGGCATATTATACTATAATGTAATCAAAACAATTATATAAAATAATGTGTGTTTTATTTATTTATTTTAGTTTAAATATGATAGGTGAAATTCTATTTTTAACTTTAATGCTGTTAAGTTTAACGAATTGGGAACACTTTGATGACAAGTGGGGGGGAAGCTGATAATTAACCCAAATCAATATTTGTAAATACCTTTTGATGTGAGAATTTTTTAGAACGATTGAATAGCTTCTTAATTTGATATATGTTTATGATTAAGTTGTCTTTGATATTGGATATTAAAATAATCATGATTTATTTTCACAAAATTTGTATAGTTTAAATGAGTGTAGAAATTTTTTTTTTTTTAATTAAGAGTGTTGATGCATAAAAATCATTCATGGGTTTTGACCCAAAGTCTATATATGAGAGCAGGTATGCCTAGAAATTATTCATTAAATTTAAAAAATTATTCGAATATTTTAAATATTTTTAAATATTTTGTCGAGTATTTTTGGCGTGTTTGATAATTTTCAAATATTTATTTTATATTTTCTCTAAATATTTTCTTATATTGTCACTTATATATCTCAACACACCATAAATTATTTTAAGTACAAAAATCGTTATTTATAACTTTGTATTAAGTAAAAAAAAACACATTATAACTTTAACAAATTAATTTAAATTAATTTAAAGTTCTATTTTAATTTTATTTGCACCAAATTTTAAATTAATTTAAAGTTCCATTTTTAACTATTTCGGATTAAAATTTTATTTTTTGCGTAATATTATCATTTAAGTTGAAAATTGATATTTGTATTAAAAATATATATTTTTTTTAATACACTACCCTTATTTTGATATGAAAGTGGAGAATTTAAACTCTTTACCTTCATGAAAGTTGAGAAAAAAAATGTAATACCGCAAGTGTAAAAGCATTTTATTTTATCAACACTTTATACCCACATTACTACTAAAAACATACCATTGCCATCGGACAACTATCACCACCAACATACCGTTATTAATATAGTAGTTATTTTTACTTTTTACCAAATTATCAATTGTATAAAATACAAAATAATGATAATATTTATTAAAAAAAATATTTCAAAAGTTGTTATAAAAAGAAATATGTTAAACGCTAATGTCCAAATATGGGAGAGAATAAAAAGAGAAAGAAAACCTCGAAATTCAAATTTCACCATTAAAATCTCTTTGATATTCAATCAAGTTTTATATTCATTCAACAATTAAGCATGGAATTTCTTCCTTTTAAGAAATGTTGAAAAGTTGACATACATATGCATTGAGTTAACGAATTTTCACTGAAGTGGTAGGTTCCTTCAATGACCATATTTCAAGCTGCACTGGATGCCCTTCTTTAACCCAACCCGCTGGATAAGGATGTGGCTTATATGTTGACTTTCATCTTAATCCCCTCTTTGTACGGATCTACTCCCATACTGTACATTATTTCCAAAGATTCTGAATTTTTCCATGGTCACTGAGTCGTACCTCATGACTGCTAACTCAAGCAAGATGCTTCATCAGAGGTCGTCAAATGCTCAACCCTTAGGTCTTGCAAAGTTCAAGCATCACACGTTGCTAAGGGTCCCTTTGATATGGCTTCTTCAAGTAGATTAGAGCCTAGCTCCTAGCTCTTCATTTGTTGCTACCCAGATCCATTGCATCTCAGCTATGTATGGCATTTTACCTGTAAAAACAAACATCATCAAAATTGTATGATACTAATGCCACCTACACGTTAACTGCTGTTACTAGCTCGTTACATGTGCACCAAAATTACAAAGCATTTTATACAGATTTATGGAGTTAAGTGGATCAAGAGAATGTTGGTAAGTAAGATGATGGTACATTCTTCAAAGAGGGAACTATGTTCTCAATTTAATCAATCATAGTAAATCAACCAAAAATATGTACCTTCCTTTTTTCGTTTTCTTAAATGGGATCTCCCTTTTCTTCCTCTCAAAATTTACACCTTTAGCTTTTAGTGCCAATTCTTGCAGCTTGAAGAGCTTGATCATCTTCCTTGTCCCTCCTATATCATTACTCAACTTTTGAGAAGCGAAAGGAGAAATTTAATTGCAAGCAAGTTTAGATAAGATAAATCCTCTCATTCTCAATCCATGTCTCATTCTTGAAGAGCCAAACTCTATGGTACAAAATATGTCAGCGTCAAAGAATTCACTTGATAGATTCAATACTACCAAAAAGATTTGAAGAATACAAGGATGGAACATCAGGGTGAATCCTTAAAGATATAAAGGATTTGTTTCCATTGATGAGGTGAAGAACAGAGAAAGCAGATGCTAGTTTCGCAGTTTGCGTGCAAAACATAAATTTTTAGGAACTTCTAGGGTTCCATCTACTCAAAGGGAGAAAAGGCCCTGCCATTTCTTTGATAAAAAATACAACACACTAGGAAAGCCACATGGTAGCATAAGGAGCTCCAGCTGGGTTCTGTCCAGATGATTTCTACATTCAATGGGACACAACTGATAATGGAATAAATTCAAGAGGAAGAATGATGCCTGACTGATAATAAACTTTTGTGGTTTATTTAATAAATTTATATTTAGGATTTAAGCATGTTGAGATGACAGCCAATTTTATTTTTTAAATAGCCCATCGAGTCTTGTAGAACATATAACTTAAGGCCCCATTTACTTAGAATGGAAAACTAGAAATTTTCTAATATGAAAAGTAATATAATCCTGATACATAACGTAAACCCTAATTAAGAAGAAAACCAAACTACAAAAACCTAAAAGTAACTTAGAAAAGTAACAATATCTTGACTCAAACACTAAATAACCTTCAATCCTATAAATTATAATAATTGATTCAGCATCAAAGAACACAGATGCTCTTTCTTTTTCTTTTTCTTTTCCTTCCTTCTAAAGGTTCTACTTTTAAGGCCTTAAATCCCTAAAAATCAAATATTTCCTAAAATTAATTATAATAATTGATTCAGCATCAAAAAAACAAGGATCCTCTTTCTTTTTCTTTTCCTTCTTTTTAAAGGTTCTACTTTTTCAAGGATTTCTGTATGCTTTTTTATTTTCTATTTTTTTTACTACATGAAATTTAAACCATACCCCTTCCCACTCCACTGCATGCAAAGTTTGAACCCCAGACTTTTTGGTTCCATTGAAGAAGCTTTAACAGTTAAACTAACTGGCACCAACAAGGATATAATGTACTTGTTAACAGCTGATGTGCATATCTGTGAGACACAGAGAGAGTGAGAGTGAGGTGTAAGATCTAAATATGCCAACATCTGATTAAATACATAAATGCAAGCACCAAAATATATTGCTTTTCAAGCCAATTATTATCCTAAAGGTGTCCCAGCAAGGATTGATTACTTGCAGAACCAGGTACAGAAATTCCTAAATCCATGGAACTTAATCCTGTGGTGCAATAACATGCAAGTGACAGTGAATGATTCTGCTAGCTTCCAGCTATAAATGCCTGCAGTTTGACATCATATTGTATCACCAATACTGGTTTAGAAAATAGGAACATGCCAAGAAAAACAGGGAATAAATACATAGAATCAAACAACATAGTATACAAAAGCTAAGTTGGCCATAAATGATGTTGTGATCTATCAGTTTTAAGAGACACTAATTGAGAGTGCCCGGTTACTGCATCTCCCTGCATCTTTTGAAAAAAAACATTTCCTGCATGTCCATGCTACTTAATGTGCAGCCTAATAACCATGGGAATGGCTTATAAACATATCTGAAGGGCACAGATCTAACACAACATTTCAAACGTCCTACATAAAACTTGAAATCTTAACAAAAAAGTTGAAAGCTCTAGCACAAATGCAGAAATCTCAATTTGAAAAGTAAACAAAAACTTAAAATGTTTGACATGAATGTAGTAAACCTAATAATTGGGAGTCTTTCTCACAAGTGACATTTAATCAAACTACATAAGCCCTAACAATGTGGAATGTCCTTTCTATTAACATGCACAGGTAAAAAATTCAGATTAATATGTACCATCATTAAGACCATTCAGGTGAGAAATAAGTGGACTGACTACTTTCTTTACCAAACAGTTCAATGTTCAAACAGAAATTAAACTAGTGTTACTGCACGACTTTCTTTACCAAACAGTTAAATGTTCAAACAGAAATTAAACTATTAACGTGCACAGCTAAAAAATTCAGATTAATATGTACCATCATTAAGACCATTCAGGTGAGAAATAAGTGGACTGACTACTTTCTTTACCAAACAGTTCAATGTTCAAACAGAAATTAAACTAGTGTTACTGCACGACTTTCTCCTTTGATCACGGGCATTGTTCTGTATCTACTACTCATCCAATTTCTCTTTTACTTTTTCTTCATGGTTAAATACGGAAAAAAAAAAAAAAAAAGAAGTTTGCATATAAAGTTTGATAGTCCCAGGAGGACAATGATACCCAAAACAAAATGGTTGCAAGAACATAGCACTAAATTAAAAATTTAACAGGATCATATCACTGTGTTACCTGCATAGTCAACTACTTCAGATCAGATAGAACTGCCACTATTATGGAAAAGACATAAGAACTATAAAATGTTGGTAAAACTATAGAAGGTTGGGCAACAATTTAACATCATGCACAAATTATATAACTGGCTTAGATATATAAATGATAAAACTAAAATAGATAACATTAGAAATAAGCACTGCTAAATACTAAGAGCCAGACTTGTTGAAAAGACAGGATCAGACCAAAACGGCTGATTCAAGTAGCTCAGATAATCAAGGAACAAAATTATTTTCAAGGTAATATCATTATATGTTGGTTTATTTTAGTCCAAAGTTGCTTATCATGGTGAACAAGGGCCACTCAATTACACTTGTAACATCTCCTCACCTTTTCAAATTCAGCATAGAAAATTTTGTTCCAGTAGAAAATCTCTGAGAAGAACTTGAGGTCATGAACCATTAAGCCATCAGAATGATCGAAATTGCACCAGCAAAAGTACAGAAAGCCTAAGTTGATGTAGATGTCTCTTCTTCTTGGAGCCATTGAATATCCTGATCAAACAGAATTTCTAAACCGTAAATATCGAAAAAAGCATAAAAGTGGCTACATGAAAAAATGTACATTCTAGATCATTTAACAGGTACAACAAAAATTTTCAGCAATAGTAACTGTCTTAAATGTTTAACCTATTGTCTCAAATTTCCAGAAAGATAACATTGGAGTTATCAGTATACAAAATAAGGAGAAGATAAGAAAATCCTTGATCTGTCCACATTAATACAGATTGAGGTAAGGCCTTTTAAATAAACCAAACCAAAAGTTTCAAGGACATGTACCCCTATATTGAAAGTTCCCCTGTCAATTCCAGAGATCTTTAGACACTCATTTCCAAGCCGTGTGCATTTTGTTTTACTTCAGTGACCTAGAGTAAGAAATAGTGTCCTTAGTAGAACTCTCCACATTATGTGATAACTAAACTCAAACAATTACATGAAACCTTAATCTTGCATCCAACTAACTTACTCCAATTTCCCATATCTATCCAATAGCTCACTGGGTCGGCAAAATGTTGATCTGCACACTCAATATAACTTTTTTACATAACAAGAGAAATTTAGCAATTCATTATTTGATATCTTGCCTTTTGCAGGATATTATCTAACATTAATAAACCTCTTAATTGAGCACACTTGCTGGTGTATGGTGAATAAGTTTCATACTGCTAGTCTTTCAGATGAAAGACAACCTTTTGAAGGGCTGAAAGAGATATTTTGGCCTAGACATATTGTAGGCTGCTGTAAGGTCACTGAAGGTTTCAGCTAAGAATTTATAATATCCTTTGGAGCTTTTAGATGACTTCATAAATGAGGCACTAAAGAAAGGTGGTTTTTGTGGGACTGAATAACGCAGCTTCTATCATCTAATGCAGATAAATCAGCACATTCACAATTAAAGTCAAATGAATGGCACCATTTTCTAGCATCTGCAGCAATGCCGAACCCTGTGAGTCATCCATGAACAAAAATGGATAAAAAAAGCTTAGTTTTGGCATTCTAATTTCAAAAATTAGAACATTATTTTATTTTTTTACAAAAAAAAAAAAAGAAAAGAAAGAATAATATTATATGCTGACAAACTAATTGTTATACCCACAAAGTGGGTATAACAGAATGCTTTGGTGAAACTAGGTCTTTCATAAAGCCCTTGAGGAAGCATATAAAAGCTACCTCCAAGAGTTCTAATAGACACATGCAGACAGAGACTAATATTTGGCACGCATTGAAAGGGGAAACGATTTGTGTCTAAAATAGACATCATCAGAGTTGTGCAGCTTAAATAGGAAAGAATTTCAATATAACATTATTATGCCAGTTTTTGCAGTTCTAATGTCATTTTCATTCCTAGGACATATACTCTAATACTTCAGAATATTCACATAGTAGTTAGCACTTAGCACCATGAGATGATAATTTATGTTACCCGGTATAATTACTTGAAGTGAGAGACAATAAAAATAATAATAACAATAATAATAAGGTTCAAAAAAATAGAAAGAAAGAAAGTAAAGACGTACCATATGACATATGCTATCAGACAGCTGAAGGGCTTCTTCCCACTTGTTAACTCTAATTAGCCCTTTTATTAGGTGAACAAATGTACTTAGCTCTGGAATACCACCTTTTCTTATCATGTCTGTGTACAACTCAAATGCTTTATCAATTTTACCCGCAAGGGACATGCTCTCAATTAATGAAACATATGTATTTCTATTGACAGCGGAGATAGATGAACATGATACCATCTCTTCATGCAGTTCTAAAGCCACCTCCAGTCTCCCAGCTTTTATATAGTGGTCAATCAGAACTCTATAAACTGGAAAGACTGGAACAGAATCAGTTTTACCCATCTCATCTACAAGCCCAAGAGAGACTATGAACTCTCGACTGAACCCTTCAATGACCTTACGATAGCCTGCCACATGCCTAGGCCAGTAAGTCTGTCTCATCTCTTCCAAAAATTTGTGAGCTACATCTAAAAGACCAGAAGCACAACAGTGGTTTATCAAAACCCTATAAGTGACAAAATTTGGCGCAATCCCTTTGGAAGTCATCTGTCTAAAAAGCTCAAAGCATTTATCAACTTTACCCATTTTCCCAAAGCCATCTATCATTGCTGTGTAAGTCACAACATTCGGATAGCAACCTTTTTCTTCCATCATCAACATAAGCTTATATGCTTCATCAGTCTTTCCAACTTTACAAAGCCCATCTATCATCTCTGTATAGATAACAACATTAGGAGCACAAGAATTTTCGAGCATCTTGGACACGACTTTTAATGCAAGATCAAGTCGCTTATCCTTGAACATTCTGTCAATCAGTGATCCATAAGTATACACATTTGGACTGTATCCACGCTCTAACATCTTGGAAAACACCACTTGAGATTCATCAAGCTTTCCAAACTTGCAAAATCCATCAATAAGAGCATCATATACAATATGATTTGGCTCACAGCCATGCACAGACATAGCATCCAATAAGTCATGGCCCTCTTGGACCTTGTGAGCTTTGCACAAACCATCAATTAGAGCTCCATATGTATAAACATTTGGTTCTTTGCTGTTGCTGTCAACAACCCTGAAATACATATCTACATCTGGAATTTCCACACTGCCCCTCATTCTTGCATAAATCTGGCAAGCCTTTTCAATATCTCCAGCTTTACAATGTCCATCAATCAAAGCTGTAAGAGTGACGATATTAGGAACACAACCCTCAGATAACATAATCTCAAAGAGTTCATTTGCATGGGAAAGCTTTCTTGCTTTGAGATAAGCATGTATAAGAGCAGTATAGGTTACCACATTTGGGGCACAACCTTCTTTTCTCATTTCATCAAACCAGTTGCAAGCCTGTTCAATAAGGCCAGCTTTACAAAAATTATCAATTAATATTGTATAAGTATAGACATTAGGAATTAAACCATTTCTTTTCATTTCTTCAAACAATATAAAGGCCTTTTCTACTTCTGAGGCATCACATAGATAACCAATAACTTTAGAGTAAGTGCTAGTATCAGGTATAAATCCCTTTCTCATCATTTCACGAATGACACTATATGCTTTCTCGAATTTCCCAGCACCACAAAGACATCGTGCAAAATTGCTTACATTGATTTTGTTAAGGACAACTCCGGCGTTAAGCATTTCACTGTAAGCTTTCTCTGCCAACTCCAATATATCAGAAGAAGGCAAGTCCTCATTGGCACAAATGCCACCAATCAATATATTGTAAACCACATAACCTGGCTGGAGCCCACATTTGATCATTTTCTTAAGCAACTTATAGGCATAAGAGTAATCTCCTGTTTTACAATAAGCATGAACAAGAGAGTTAAAGATCCTAGGACTCGGATAACAACCTTCTACAATCATCATACTCAGAATTCTTTTACACCTACCAAGTTGCCTTTTCTTCAAACAGCCGCAAAGCAAAATCCTAAATGTAACAACATTAGGAATGCAAGAATTAGCTCGCATTCTGTTCAAAAAATCCATAGCTTCTTCAAAAAGCGAAGCTTCGCACAATCCTGATATCATCTTCGTATAAAGTACTGTATCGGGCACAAATTCTTCTTTTTCAATCAATGTTAATGCTTCCCTCCACTTCCCTTCTTTGCAAAGGGAATATACAAAACAACCTAAAGTAAATCCATCCACGCTAAGGCCTGCATCACGCATCTCCCTGTGAACCAAATAAGCTGTATCTAATCTATCTGCTCGTAAAAATACTTGAATCAATGCATTATAAGTCACTCGTGTGGGTTTATACCCAAAATCTTTAAGCCTCCCCAGCTCCTCTAAAGCCGCATTCCATAAACCATTTCGACAACATTTATGAATCAAAACATTAAGCAATTTCTCAAGCACTTCTTTGTCATCACTTATAATTTCGCGTAAAAAATTTTCAGGTACTCTATCTTCATGCTCACTTTCAATTACATCTAATAGGGCATTGTACACAGGCGTAGTGTGAGAGAAACCAATTTGTCTACCAGCCCATACAAAAAACTTAACACCTAATTCTGGCTTTTTAATCAATCTCAACACATCAACCGCTAAAGATTCATTTAATTTCTCTCTAAATTTCCTAAGAAACTTTTGGGTATTGTTATCAAAGCCATCATTGTTATTCAATATCGCGTTGGCAATCAAAACGGCGTCGTTTGAGCACTTACCAGAACTGGAATCCGGCACTGAATTAGTATTGGAGTTTATCAAAGAGTCACGCAAAAATGTGAACTCTTCCCCAGAAACGGATTCGACCCGAGAATCTTCAGCCAACAACGGGTCATCCGGGTCGATTAATCCCTCGAGATTGTCGGAGGAAATGAATCTGGTGATAATAGTGAAATGATTTTGGCGGGAAAATTTGTACGAGTGAGAAAGGGTAATTGTTGATTGTAATTTTGAAGGGGAAATTAGAGGTGATGAGAGAGTGGGGATTGAGCGAGAGAGAAGAGTCTTGAGCTTTTTTACTCTGCTCATTCTGCTTTGAATGTGATGGAATCAAATTGATTGGTTAGGGTTTTAAGGTTGAAATGAAACAAACCTGTTTCAATTTCACATTTTTGCTTAAATTTTTGGGTTTTAATCTTAAATAGTAAAAATTAAGAGTTTTAATTTATTTAACTAAGCACCCTGTTTATCATTATTTTAATCAACAAGGGGGACAATTACACAATATTTCATTAATAACTCTTTCAACTCTCTAAACACATTCTCTAGTTAATTAAAAATCAATTAAAAATTATATAATTTAATTAAATTTAAACGACAAAATACAATAATAATTTTACACTACATAAATCTGCATGCCGGCACATTTGAGAGCAAAATTTGATCTTGGCGAAATAAAACTTTAAGCCAAAATACATAAAGTTTGAAATTTGTAATACCTGATTTTGCATTTTTTTGACTTAGTAGAAAGTGATTTTAATCGGATTTTGTGTTGTTGCAATTGTTTATGAAGTGTTTGAAAGATGCATATGACAGTGTGAGAAAATCTTGTTTGAAAATATAAAAAAAAAGAAAATTTTAATTATTGAGTAAGGACTCGTTTTGATTGAATTTTTAAAATAAAATTTTTAAAAATATAAAAATTTTTAAAATGAAACTTTAAAAAAAATTTATTGATCATTTAATTGTCAATTAAAATTTTTTTTTAAGTATTAGAATATTTGATTATACATTATTAAAATTTTTTATTGTTATTAAATTACCAAAATAATTTATATTTAAATTTTAAATAATTTAATATTTTTTATATATAAGTTTAAATTTATCATGTATTTTTTTAAATTCAATTTTTTAAAACACAATAATCAAATAAAATTAATACATAATAATCAACAAATTAATATAAGTTATTATATTTGGTACAATAATTGAAAATAAAATAATACTTCTTTTTATTTAAAAAAATAAAACAATCAATAAACAAATTTAGTAGATTTTTATAAAAATATGATGGTTGTAAAGATATGGAAAATTAGAGATATGATGACTTTTAAAAAAATATTAAAAAAATATTAGTTAAATATGATTTAATTTTATTAAAAGTACACTATAAAAATAAAAATATATTATTAAAGTATACATGACATCATACACATATTAAAAAATTTTACTTGCAAAAATTTAAAATTTAAGATTTTGTAAATAGAGACAAAATAAAATTTTTTAATCTCCAAAAATTCTTATCTAATTATAATCAAATGTTATAAAAAAATTTGAAAAGAATTTTTAACATTAAAAAAACTCTTTTAACTAGTAAAAAAAGCTAATCAAACAAGTATTAAACTATGTGCGGGGGTATAGGTGTTGTCGAACACCCACTTGTGTGCTAAAAGTTGTTTACAATTTGTGTTGAGTGCACTAATTTAAAAAAAAAATTCTGTTTTTTAAATTATTCTTATGCATTTTAATAATTTTAAGAATCATAATATTTTTTAATTATTATTTTTTATTTATGAATTTTATTATTAAAAAATAGGATATTAATTTTTTTTTTTAAGTGTGTACACCATAATTTCTCATGACAAGCGTAAGATACCCAAAAAAATTTAAAATTAAGGTGAAAGATTGTTTCTAGGACTGAATAACATCATATTACAAGTTATGGGTATTCAATAAAATAAGAGAGATGTTAACAAAACATTATATAATATTATTTAGAAAAACTCGTATGGGTAAATACTTAGATATGCAACTATTATTTTTTACTGCATGATTGGTTTTTCATGAGATGTGGTTTTTAACATCTAAGAGGTGAATTAGATTCTTTCTTACAAAGTTTGGTCTAGTAATGGGTTTGAGTTCTATGAAAATAAGCATAAATGACAATTATTTTATTTTACCAAAAATAAAAACAAGTATATGTTAGTTGAATAATTATAAGAAATTAAATTATTTTATGATTTTCAAATTTTTTTTAAAATAAGAAAAAATTATTTTCATGCAAGTGTAAATCGTGCTCGACAAAAATTATCAAGCACAACAAAGCTTTTTGTGCTCAACAAAAATTATTAAGCACTGTCAAGCAAAGTTCCATATTAATCATTGATTCGCACTTGAATAAAAATTATGTTTTTCGTCTCATTCAACTATAAAATTTATAAAATTGACACTCAATCAACCCTTATAGATTAATTTACACATAAAATAAACTTTGCATCTATATATCATTTCAATAAATAATTTATAAAGATCCGTGACCAAATGATAAGTTATGAGTTTTAATGTTATAGAAATAGATTATGAGAACTTTATTTTAGCTCGAATTTTAGGTTATATATATATTTTTTAGTAGACTATTGACTTTTTTGTTGTACTGTTTTCTTTTACATATACAAAAATTTGTTTGATCTGTTTGTTTTGTTTTAGAGTTAATTTGTCGAATGAAGTAATGAAGTATGTTACTTTGTTGTACGAAGTGGTTGGGGACTACGAGGGCATGTTTGTTTTCACAACTCTTTTTTTGGCTAAAATAATGAATGAGAGGCTTAGCTAATTAAAATCTTCCATTTTTGGTTATTTAGAATTAAAAACTTTTTTATTTCAAAATAAAAGAATTAAATTTTTATTTATAATAATAAATGTTTTAGTGTATATATATTTTTAAAAAATATAGATGTATATTTTATTTAACTATAAAATATATTATATTAATTAAAAGTTTGTATTATTAATTATCAAATTATATAAATACAAATTATTTTATTCTATTCATGAAAATAATCATCAATTATTTTCCAAATTTTATAATATTTCATTTTTAGTTATTATTTTAATAATTAACATATTAAAATTTAAATATAAAATTATTTTTGAATATTAAAATAAATTTATTCCGTAATCTCTCATATGATAAATTAATCCCATAATGTAAAAATAAGTTTATTTTATTATTATTAAAACATATAATTTGACCAAAAAAGAAAAAACCCTAATCCTATGTTTATCCATCATACCATAAGAAAAATAAGCAGTTAATTTCATTCAACCCTTTAACTTTTTGAAAAACTTTAAAACTATCCCAAGTTTTGTAAATTTGCGACACATCCCCACTTTGTATTATTTGCCGTCGAAATGGGAGGTTCACCGCAATTGACTAACAAACAAAATGTCCATTTTACCTTTACGGGATTTAAGTTCTACGAAAACCGATAAAAAAAAATATCCTTAAAAATGTGAAAAGTTAAAATCGCTATTTATTTTGAATTTAACTTATTTAATAAGCTTTAGTTTATATACTTTTATCAATTAAGATGATAGTCTTTTTTGTGTAAATAAACCTTCAATTTTATAAATATACTCATTTGAGTATGAAAAAATGAATTATCACTACTATAAAAATTAACTTTATTGATACTAATTTAAGGTCAATAAATAGTTTTATTAATAATATTAAAATATTAATATTGATAATATCAAAAACTTTCTGACACTCTTTAAGTATCATTGATTTTCTAATGCTATAACATAAAAAAAATCATAATACATTAATATTAAAAAATGATTGACATTATGATATTAAAAAATTAAATGTATCATAGTATCAAAACATCATTATATAACTAATATTATAAAATTAAAAAATCACTGATACTATAATATAAGACGTTACTAACACTGTAGTATAAGAACATCATTGATATTATACTATTAAAAATTTATTGATACTATTGGTATTAAAAATTAAATAATTATATTTTCTCAATTAAAAAATTATTTTAGTTAAGATGTTGTAAGTTAAGATTTCATAAACAATTGCTCATTTAGTTTAAAAAATAGAAATTGCTTCTTTTTTTTTCCTTCTAATAAATTGTAAGTCAAAATTTTATAAACAACTAGAATTATTCCTATCACAATTTTTTTTTTAAAGAAAGTATAACATTGGTAACCACTTTATTGTTCAGCGCTTTGGTATCTAACACTTCGAATATTAATGTGCTGAATATGAGTCGAGGCAACTTCTCTTTATTAAGAGGACTGATTTGTAGATTGGAGTTAATTTGTAAGTTAAAATTGATTTACTATGAATATAATTTGTAAATTGATTAATAATAAGTACGGCTGATTTGTAAGTTGATTTGTTAAAAAAAGAAGAGCATAAAGGTGGTAAAAAAAACTTGTCCATACTGAAAGTGCAAGTAGATTTGCTTATAGATAATGAGGAAATTACTTGTTCAACCCTATGATTAGATACTTAAAAACTTGATTCATTGACCTAACCACAATTGATCAAGAACCTTGCATCATGCTTCTAAAACCCGAAATGTTATGCAAAATCAGCTATTTCTTCCAAAACTCATTTTAAATGGAAATGGTATTCTTTCATGAGTAACTTTGTGATAAATTAAAATATACAGAATATCCATAATTGTTTTCGAAAAAAGTACTAATATATAATCGATACTCAACATTTATTAATGTTCAATAGGATCAAAGAATAGTAAAATAAAATAATTGTTTGAAGAATACATTGATCCCAAAATTTGGTAACTTAAAAATCAACGAATTAAATTTATTGGCTGTTAGGAAGTTAAGTTTGTATTGCTAAGAATAAATGGAATGAAATTTATTTAATCGCTCTTGTTCTCACAAATATCTCGTCTGATGAGAACCTTGCAACTAAAAAAAAAAGGCCGTATTGAATATTTTTTTCATGTAAGCACTCTGATAATTAAGTCAGCAATTGTTCAGAAAAATAAAGAATAAAGCAAGAATATAAAGGGAGTTATATTGAGTAACTCAATGTATATACTCTTATGGCTTTGAAGACAGTAATCTTGAGAATGTGAACATTTGGAGAGTATAATGGAGCTCTTTAAGAATGCAAAATATGTAATTTTGTATATATCTCTCTCTGAATCTGAGCCTCAATGTAATGAGTTTTGTTTTATCAATATATCTATGTGTGTGTCTCTGACCCCATCCCTCTTCAAGTATAAAGTTTCTTCCCTATGTATAGGGTGGGAATTGAGGTTTAACCCGTGATATTTAGAATCCTTTTAAAATTCGAAAGCCTTGTAGATATTTTTTTTTTAGGATTCTGCTATCAGAGTTTTACTAAAATTGAATTAGCTTTTTTCTTACCCTAGTAGACTTGTACTATAATTTTAAGGATGTCATTGAATTTAGGGATCTTTTTCTGATAAGCTTGACCTTATCTACAATTCTCATAAGTTAAGTCCTTTCAGGAATATTTCTTTAATCTTAGGGTGGTCGAGTTTGGACATATCTTTTACTTGTTATAAGCATAAATTTTCCCCTTATTTGTAGATTGATCAAACATATAGTTGAGTTACGATCAATGTTATGATTAACTCTATAAGTAATGAGTCTGACCGAGCAAGATAGCCAAGTTGTAACCAATGCTCTGACCAAATTAAAAAAAAGTGTAGGTCTTCATTTTAAAGTTTGATCGAACAGGATTGATGGGTTAGGACCAATATTCTAACCATCTCAGAGGTTGTAGATCATCTTTTCTCATTTAGAGTCCAATTGAATAGGATTTTTGGTTCACGATCAACGTTCTAACCATTTTAAAAAGGGCAACCATGGTTCAAGGATATATTTGAGCCAATGTGTATCATTAGGCATGGACTGAGACCTCTTAGTTATGTGGGCCCTAGTCTTTTAGATTTGATGAACAAGAGTTTTTGGACCTTATAAGAAAATATCTAAAGGGAACGGAGGTCCTTCAGTTTTAAGTATTAATGTTGCTGACACTAGTGATAAGGGCATTATTTTGATAGTATATTTGGTACTTCGACTTAGGTATTTTGCTCTAAATTATGAATATTTAACTATTTTTTTCTATTTTTTTTAAAAATCTTAAATAGGTGCACAAAGAAAAATGTGAAGAATAGAAACAAATGAAAGGTGAATCGGATGATGAATGAACAAGATGCGCTTAAATTATGAAACCTAAAGGAACCAAGCCTGGGCGCTACGGCTCCCAAGGCAGAGAGGCCAGTACCGCGGTGCCCAATCAAAGAAAGCAGAATACAGCTTCCCGGGTCTCAGCGCTGTGGCGTTAAGCCCCCAGCGTTACGGCACCCGTGCGATAAATGTTAAAATCCTACTTTTCAATCCTAAATTGAGTAGGATTCGAAGGCCCTCGACCCTAGGGTTTCAAACATGTATAAAAAAACATACTTTTTAGAGAAAAAATAGAGAGAATTTCTGAAGCAAACATAGAGCAAATGGATTCACAAACAATTCAAGAGATTAAAGCAAATTATTGAAGATTGAAGACAAGTTCTTTTGCATTCAAGTCAATAGAAAGAATAGCAACTCAGGGCATTACTTGCGTTATTTTCTTTATTCGCCTAGTTAGATGATTTTATTCATAATATTTTTCAATTCTTTCTTTGATACTCTTGTGCTAATTATGAGCTTAACTTTTTTAATCTAAGGTTAGATGTTTTGAACCTAGTATGTAGTTAAATTCCATTAAACTCTTAGTTATAAACTTAATACAACACAATTGATTCATTCTATCTTGATCTTAATACTTTCATTATACCTGGTTAATATTTTGAATGTTTGAGGAACTATGATGAACTTGACAGAAAAATTCATGTGTTTAGCCTAGAATAATTTGATATATGATTATAGGGAAACAATTATGAGTTCCATCTAGGATAGACATATACCTAGGTGGTATGTATGGTTTGATTTAGACTTGTTCTTAATGAATTGTATCATACTCGGATTACTATAGACATATAGGTAATTGTTAGGGTGTCGTATAATCATTCGACCATCAATAGAGGATTATGATAAAGTTAGTTTTTAGCCAATCAATTGGATTAAAGGAGTAACTAAAGGATTAGTAAATTCAATAAAATACTAGGGGATTAGTTGAAACCCTAGATTGCTTCTCATTTAGTGAATCCAATCTTTGATTTTTTTTATTATATTAAATTAGGTTAATTGATAATAGTAGGTTATTTTAGTTAAAATCTATCATTAGAAGTTTGTAGATAAAAGTAGAGTAATTTTAATAATTGATTTAAACAAATAGGTTCTATAGTCCCTGTGGGAATGATAATTTGGACTTAAACCCTATAATACTTGATTCGATAGCATACGCTAATGCTAGGCTATTATAGCACACATCAAGTTTTTGGCGTCACGGAGACTATTGTTATCTATTCTTAGATCTATACTAATACCATACTATCATAATTTTAATTTAGATTTTATTTTTTAGTATTGTTTATTTTTCTATTCGTTTTAAAATTTGATAGTTCATGCAAAGAACCAAAAGTGAAGATTTTACTTCTTTTGATCCTGAGGATGAATGAACATTCTAAAGACTTCAACGTGAACAACATCAACGTAAAAATATGGCAGAGGATCATGGCAACATAAACAATCTTGTGTATGAGCTCATAGTTGTACAGAGAACTTTGAAGGATTATGTTGTTCCTACAACAGAAGGTATTTAGTCTAGTATTCAGTGCTTGACTATTAATGCAAATAACTTTGAGATTAAGCCAATTACTATTTAGTTGCTAAAGGATTTAGTATAGTTCAGCGGAGTTCCTAACGATAATCCAAATATACATATCGTGAATTTTTTGAAAATTTGCAATACATTCAAGTTCAATGAAGTATCAGACGACGCCATCCGATTAATATTATTCCATTTCTTATTGAGGGATAAAGCCAAGAGTTAGTTTATGTCATTGTCGTCAGAATCTATATCAACATAGGATGACCTAGCACAAAAGTTCTTTGAGAAGTTTTTTCCACCATCAAAGATAGCCAAGATGAAGAATGACATCACCTCATTTGTCTAATTTAATGGTGAATCATTGTACGAGGCATGAAAGCATTTTAAGGACATGCTGTGGAAGTGCCCTCACCATGGAGTTCTTAAATGGCTATTATTCTAGACATTCTACAATGGGCTGGTAGGTCATTTAAGGACCATTGTAGATACTACCACTTGAGGGACTCTGATGAATAAGTACACAGACGATGCGAATAATCTATTGGAAGAGATGACATCGAATAGTTATCAATGGCATGCTAAGAGAGTTACACTAAGGAAGATTGTCAGAGTTTATGATATTGATGCATTCAATGCATTGGCTGTGCAAATCAATATATTGACAAAGATTAGATGCTATGAGTGCCATCACGACCCAAAATGTGACATGTGACTTTTGTAGTGACAATCACATGAATGAGCAATGCTTGAAGTCCACATGCTATGTGGGAAACTATACTAGGCAGTAGAATAATCTACATTCGAACTCTTACAATCTAGGATGGAGGAATCATCCTAACTATTCTTGAGGTAATAACTAAAGGCAACAGTCTAAACAAAACCCACCCAGATTTTAGCCCCTACAAGAAAAGAAACCGACCTTAGAAGAGATGATTATACGATATATGAAGTCTAATGATGATATCTTACAAAATCATTCTGCATCTTTGAAGACTCTAGAGACTCAAATTGGGCAACTTACTACAACTTTAAATAACCGACCTCAAGAGACTTTACCAAGTAATACTGAGGCTAATCCAAAAGGGGATAAAAAGCAATGCAAAGCTGTCTCTCTGAGAAGTGATAAAGAATTACAATCCAATAGTGTAGAAAATGAGAAAAGTATAGTAATTGATGCAGAAAATAGTGCAGAACAACATAAAAATGTAGAAAATACTGTAGAACATAACGTGTAGCAGCAGAAAATGCAGGAAGCAGTGCAAAAATGCATGAAATATAGATACATCTTCACAAACCAATAAAACTAAGCAGGAAAAAATAGTTTGCCCTATTTATCCACCTTCACCGTTCCCTCAAAGGCTACAGAAACAAAACTTAGACAAAACAGTTTTCAAAGTTCTTAGACATCTTCAAGACACTTATATTAACATACCTTTTAAGGATGCCCTTAAATAAATGTCAAGTTATGTAAAGTTTATGAATGATATCCTATCAAATAAGATGAGACAAATAGAGTATGAAACTGTAATGCTCACAAAAAAATGTAGCACAATCTTGCAAAAGAAATTACCACCAAAGTTGAAAGATCCAGACAGTTTCACCATTCCATGCACTATAGGGGAGAAATTCATTCGGAAAGCTTGATTTAGTCACTAACATCAATCTAATGCTATTGAACATCTACAAAAAGTTATATTTTAGGGAGGCTAAATCTACTAATGTCACCTTGTAATTGGCCAATCATTCACTTACTTATCCAAAGGGCATTATTGATATTTTGGTAAAGGTTAATAGGTTCGTCTTTCTGGTGGACTTTATAATGTTGGATATAGAGGAGGATTGTGAAATGCCCATCATACTAGAAAGACTATTCCTAGCCATAGAAAGAGCCCTTATTGATATGCAAAAAAAGGCAATTAATAATGAGGGTATAGAATAAGGAAGTAACATTCAATGTTTTCAAAGCCATGAAAGGGCTAAGTGAAGAAGATGAATATATGAACATTGATGTTATTAATAAATAAGTACAAGAAGCCTTCAACAAGAATAACATTCAAGACTCTCTAGAAGATGCTGTGGTAAATAGGGACGAGATAGGAGAAAAGAAGCTAAAGAGTATTTACAAGTATTAAGCATTTTTTAAAGATATGATAAGTTTAAGATGAGAGTTGAACCTCTAGACAGACCTAAGGACTTGCAAGCTTACACTAAGCCTTCCATTGAAGAACTGCTTAAGTTAGAATTAAAACTCTTACCAAGTCACATAAGGTATGCATTCCTTGGAGAGTCTTCTACTTTAGCAATCATAGTTTTTGTACAACTTGATGAGTTCAAAAAAGAAAAATAGTTGAGGGTTTTGAGAGAGCATAAAAGACCAATAGGATGGACAATTGCTGATATCAAGGGAATCAATCTCTCATTTTGCATATATAAAATTATGTTAGAGGATGGATACAAGGCTACAATTGAGCATCAAAGGCAATTGAATCTAGTAATGAAAGATATAGTGAAGAATGAGATCATTAAGTAGCTAGATATATGGATTATTTATCTTATTTCTGATAGCTCATGGGTAAGCTCAGTGCAATATGTATCAAAGAAGGAAGGAATAACTGTGGTGGTAAATGAGAATAATGATTTAATCCCTACTAGGACTATCACTGGTTGGAGGATATTCATGGACTACCAAAAGCTGAATAAAGCCACTTACAATGACCATTTTTTCTTACCCTTCATCGATCAAATGTTGGATAGATTAGCTGGACATGAGTATTTATTTCTTGGATGGATACTCTAGTTATAATTAGATCACAATTGCTTCAGAGGATCAAGAAAAGACCACATTCACATGCCTATATAGTACATTTGCCTTCTGGAGGATGCCATTCGGCCTATGCAATATTTCAACCACCTTTTAGCTTTGTAGGATGACCATATTTTCAGATATTATAGAGCATTCCATAGAGGTATTTATTGACGACTTTTCTATTTTTGGAGATTCATTTGATTTATGCCTTGATAATCTAGCATTTGTGCTCAAGAGATGTGAAGTTACCAATTTGGTGCTTAATTGGGAGAAATGCCATTTTATGGTCAAAGAAGGCATAGTCTTAGGCTATAAAATTTCTACTCATAGTATTGAGGTTAATAGAGCAAAGATAGAAACTATTGAAAAGTTGCCCCCTCGACCAATGTAAATGGAATGTGGAGTTTTTTTAGACATGCCGAATTTTATAAACGATTTATAGATTTTTTTTTCAAGATCTCTAAACCCTTATGCAACTTATTGAAGAAGGAAGTACAATTTTATTTTGATTATACATGTTTTAAAGCATTTAAAACTTTGAAGAAGAAGCTCATCAATATGCCTATCATCATAATACCAAATTGGAACTTACCACTTGAGGTATTGTATGATGCAAGTGATTTATTAGTGAATGCTGTACTAGGACAACATAAAGAAATTTTTTCACACCATATACTTGTTGGGGATCAAGTATACATAGGTGTATGCATGTGTAACAATGTTTATTGTATAAAATACGTATCTTATACATATTTGACGCATCGAAACATTTAAAACATATAATAAACATATAAAATAAATATTACTAAAATTAATATATTAAAAGTAAAGTTTAGAAATCACCAGAAGGTGTAACGTTTTACACTTGTTTATAAGGAATTCATCCGAAATCTAACTCATAGACAGCTCTAGTCACCAACTTGGTGGACTTAGAGAGCTAGAACAACAGTTCTTTAATTCAATAGGAGATTAACCTTTAGCCTTTCTAAAATGACCGGCTCTATTTTCTCTGATTTTCCCTTAAAATGAAAATATATCAAAGAAGGAAAAATGCAACAATTGCCGTTTTCCTCTCAATTTCCCGTAGCTTCACACATATATCTCAAATTTGATTATTATAATAATATTATATATTAAAATAATAATATTTAGCCACTTAAAGCAAAAATAATAATAAAATAATAAAAATAATATTTTATATATAAATGCATGACAACTATCATGCATAAATATATATTATATTATTAAAATACATAATATTATAAATAATATATATAATTGAGATATTGTAATTATTTAACAATTAAATAATTATTGTGTGAAATGATCATTTTGCCCCTTATAAATAGTTACTAAGTATACCTCTTAGCGGGTCTCATCAAATCCTACACTTGGGTAAACTCAACCGAGAGTCTACAATGCGTTACGCGTCATTATATAATTAGTGAATAATAATTATTGACTAATTGTTATATTTAATACTTAAACACGGACACGTACGCATTTTCATGGTAGTATTGTATATTATTAGATTAAATAATTTAATCAAGTACTCTGTCCTAGTACATAACGAATACACTCCATATCGTGAGACTCCCTAGGTCCATGCCTGATTCGTCAAATTGAACTATTCTATAAGTCCATGAGCAATGCCCCACGCACACGTCATGGATATTACAAATTAGCGCGTTAAACCATACAAGTTGAAGTTACAACGCATACGTATAGTCCTTCCATCATATATATCTTGGATGTGCAAGGACATAGATTAATACCGTTAAATCCCTATGTGCTTATCCATAAACCTATCTCCAAATTGGTATCTCACTAAACAATATAAGCAAACTCTTTGCTATATTGTTTAACCCTATGGAAACTCATTTTTCGGGTTCACTGCTTATGTCCATCAGACTTTCTTAAGAAACTATCTTAGAGTATCTAGATATAGCACTCCTTATGAGAGCTAATGGATCCTATATCTACACACACCAGACTCCATGAGTATCGAACCATACCTAATGACACTCAGCGGTCAGACCATGAAAGGTCTCTGACGTGCGTGGAACCAAAGCATAGTGGATCATTCACAAGCCCACCGTGGTGCTCCGGTTAGATGACCATGTATACTATTCAACTTGAGATGACCTTCCATTGACGGCAACATAGGATAGGGTCCTCATGAGTCTATTCAGTACCCAATCCTAACTGAATATTCATATGCCTATAAAATCTCCCAAATCATGGTCAGCTAGAAATGACCATCTGTACCTTACCAATATAGACAGACATGCGTCAGTAAAAATAGATAAGGAGTAATATATTTAAGAATATGCTTGCATAAAGACACATCATAGTAACTCTTGTAACTGTATCATTATAAGCATATTCTAAGATTTTTGTCCTATTATAGACAATGTTCCAACTCTTGGAATATTTGCTAATTCTTAGTACTAGTCTAAACTCCTTTAAATAATACAAAGACTATAGTGTAACAAGCATTAAATCATATTATTAAGAAGTAATTAGCGATATAACAAAATTTACTCTGTATAGATATCAAATATTTATACAAAACTAGGATGGCACGTAGGCATAACCCTAACAATCTCTCACTTGCCCTAGTGTCATTCATAGTGGTATCTAATACCCATAAACTTTATGTGTTTCTCAAATACCTTTGGAGTTAAGGCTTTGGTAAGTGAGTCCGCTAAATTATTTATAAAATCTATTCTACAAATAATTACATCTCCCTTGGCCAAGATCTCTTTAATGATGTGGTACTTTCACTCTACATGCTTAAACTTTTGGTGCACTCTTGGCTCATTTACTTGTACAATAGCCCAATTGTTGTTGCAAAATAATGGGATAGAATCTGATGTACTTAGAATTATTTCAAGCTCTGTGACAAACTTTCGAATCCAAATAACTTCTTTTACAGCTTCTGAAGCTATAATGTACTCTGCCTCTGTGGTAGAGTCAGTTGTGGACCCTTACTTGGTACTTTTTTAGCTCATTGCGCATCCATTAAAAGTGAACATATATCAAGATGTAGACTTTCTATCATCTAGATCAGACTGAAAGTCTGAATCCGTATATTCTCTCACTTGAATATCATTATCTCCATAAATGAAAAACTTATTCTTCGTACTTTAAGGTATTTTAGGATATATTTGACTGCCATCCGATGGCTATCACCTAGATCAGACTGATACCAGCTTGTAACACTTGCAGCTATACTAACGTCAGGTCTCGTGTACATCATAACATACATCAAAGCTACCAATAGCTAATGCATATGGTATGTTAGGACATTCTAACTTTTTCATCTTCCGTCTAAGAAGACATTTTCCTAGAAAGATGAACACCATGTCTAAAAGGTACATTAACTGTCTTACAGTTAGTAAAACTGTACATTTTCAAGACATTATTGATGTACGATGACTGAGAGAGTCATGTCAGCTTCCTAGCTTTATCTCTATAAAGCTTTATACCCAATATATAAGAAGTCTCTCCTAAATCTTACAATCATATCATCATAAGCATATTCTAAGGTTTTTGTCTCGTTACAGACAATATTTAACTCTTGGAATATTTTCTAACTCTTATTACTAGTCTAAACTCCTTTAGACCCTATCTGAACTCTTTTAGATAATACAGAGTCTGTAACGTAATAAGCATTAAACTATATTATTAAGAAGTAATTAATGATATAACAAAATATACTCTGTATCGATATCAAATATTTATACAAAATTGGGATGATATGTAGGCACAACCCTTACAATACTATGCAAGCAGGACTCTCAATGACGCGAGGTCTAATTATACTATCATAGAAAAAGAGCTTTTTGCGGTAGTTTTCGCCTTTGATAAGTTTCGTGCTTACCTCATTGAAGTCAAGGTCATAATCTTTCTATATCATTCAGCAACCAAGTACCTCATCAATAGGAAAGACATAAAACTTAGGCTCATTCGATAGATTTTATTGCTACAAGAATTTAATCTTGAGATCAAAGATAGAAAAAGAGTTAAAAATTAAGTTACTAGTTATCTCTCTCATTTAGAAGCACCAAATCAACACTAAGAGAAAATCCAAATTAATGAGACATTTCTAGATGAACAACTACTTGCAACAAAACATCATGAGATCCCTTGGTATGTTGATATTGTCAACTATTTAGTTTTTAGACTACCACATCTTAATTTAACTTTTCCACAGAAGGAGAAGTTCCTCAACGACATAAAATTCTACTTCTGGGATGAGACTTTCTTATTCAGATCATGTGCAGACCAAATCCTTAGAAGATGTATCTTAAAAGAGGAATAAGCGACATCCTGCACCATTATCATGTATCTAGTTATGATGGATATTTTACAGACGATAAAACAACAATCAAGGTACTTCAATCCAATTTTTATTGGCCCAAAGTATTTTAAATACATACTTTTTTGCTATAAGTTGTGATTGATGTCAAATGACGGCGAACATCTCCAAAAGACATGAAATGCCACAACAGAATATTCTAGAAGTAGAAATATTTAACGTATGAGGCATATACTTTATGGGACAATTTCTACCATCTTACAACAACAAGTATATCCTTATAGCAATGGATTATATTTCAAAGTGGGTAGAGACAGTAGTGTTACCAACAAACGAGGCTAGAACAGTGATTAAGTTCTTTTAATAGAATATTTTCACAAGATATAGAACCCTAAGAGTGATCATAAGTAATGAGGTTAAACACAAAATAGTCATTGCATATCATCCCCAAACAAGAGGACAAATAAAAGTATCAAATTAGGAAATTAGGTGTATCCTGGAGAAGATGGTTAAGCCAAACTGTAAAGATTGGGCATTATACTTGAATGATGCTTTATGAACATATCGCACTGCTTATAAAATATTCAATGGTATGTCTCCATTTCGTTTAATCTTTGAAAAAGCTTGCCACCTACCTTTGGAGTTCGAACATAAAGCATATTAGGCCATTAAGGCCCTTAATTTTGATCTCTAAGCCATAGGTGAGAAACGGTTACTTTAGCTTAATGCCATGAACGAGTTTTGTTTACAAGTATATGAGAATGCTAAGCTTTACAAGGAAAGAACGAGATGATGGCATGATAAGAAGATACTTTAGCGATCATTTGAAAAAGGACAACGAGTGTTTCTCTACAATTCACGTCGAAAGTTATTTCTTGGGAAACTCAAATCCCAATGGTCAAAGCCGTTCCAAAGCATCACGATATATCCACATGGAGTTGCTGAGATTAAAGATCTAATGTAATATCTAATCCTTATTAGTAGTATTGGCGCCTAGATTTCGGTATAGAGTAATGAAGGCATCATAGGGTTACCCGATTTTAACCTTATTAGACATATTTTTGTTATAGTGCACGTGAGAGATATTAGACCCAATTTGGTAATTTCACACGCCGTCAGAGCGTCGGATGACCCTAGAATAGTTTTAGAAATTTTCTCTATTGGCTTGGAAAAGGAAATTCTAATTTACTACATGAATTTCCATTTAAGGGTTATGTATGGAACAAGCCTTTGTTGAGAAATACAATCCATATATTAAAGAATGGACCAATGAAAAGCAATCTCATGGATTGCCAAGTTGGGAATTCTAGTTAGTTCCTTTGACTATTCTAACTAGATAGTTACAAAGGAACCAATTAAATCATTCTATTTGAACTAATGGAAAATTAGAAGTTTAGAGTAAGTTGAGGGGAAAAATGGTCAATTGATGGATAACTATATATATGGTAGAAGTGTGTAGAAATTTGAAGAGAACAAAAAGCAACCATTTAGAGCAAAAGAGAGCAAAATTCGTGCAAGGTGAAAGGGGTGCTGGTACAGTGAAATTTCAGTTTTTTTTTTTCATGATTTTTCATGCTTAATCAAGCCAAAATAAGGTTACATACTAATCCCTAAGCTCAATTGAAGCCTCAATTAGTGAAAATTCAAGAAAAAGAGGTAAGAAAAGCATTGTTTTGTGAAATTTATAAGTGAGATTTTAAGATTGCTTCAATTGATGTTCTTGTGTGTATTCTTGGTTTAGATTGAGTTGAATTCTAGTGTGGACCTTGAAGGAGTTATCAATTTGAAGAAATTGGCAAGATAAGAATTAGGGTTTTGGGTGATTTGAATTTAGAGACTTCATTTGGTTGTAATTAGGGCATTAGAATGAAATTGGCTTGATTTTGATGTAATTAGAACAAGAAATTGAGAAAAGGAATGTGTTGGAACCTAGGGTGAAATTCTGTCACTTTAGGGAAGTTAGGGATTGAGTGGTGTTTTGATTGAGTTGTTGTGTGTAAATGGTGCATATTGTAAATTGAATGTATATGGTTGATGGAAAAATCAAAAATGAAGAAAATGAGACATAATTATTCATTTGGGAAAGGTGAAGGGCAATTATGTCCAACCAAGTTATAAGGCGTTCAATAATTTTCAGGGCACCAGATGGTGAGTTAGATTAGATTAAATGGCTCCGTAAATAAAAATCGGAAAGTAGTATCCATCCAGGCTTTGTGTGCCAATTAAGGCATTTAATAGTTAAATGAGATTCTAGCATTCGATTTTGTTCTAAATGTCATTTATGGCACGTAGGTAAAGATAACCAAAGCGGTAACGGGAGCAGAAATCGGGAGTGAAATTCAGCGCAGAGTGGTTGTGAGTGGAAATCTGCCATTTCTTCTACTTCTTGTTTATTATATTTTGGCATAATGAATATGTATGTTTTATGAGTTTTCGATGCATAAACATGATTTATGATCTTGATATATATCCATAGACATGCTTTTACATGTTCGGGTTGAGAAACAGTTTAAAAATTTCTGCATCCATTTTAAAGGCTATTGATACCCTCAGATTATAGTGATGGTGATTGTATTAGACCGGGCCAGTATATCTCGTACACATGGGCAGGTCATGGGGGGCGTGTCACTAACTCCGGGAAGTCAGGGTGTCGAGTCATGTGAGTCGCTCTATATGTATGGGGTATTGTCTCGCTATATGTATGCGATGTAGAATTCCGCTGCATAGCCAGTGAGATGTCTTGAGATGTCACTATGGGTGCTGCTAGTTGAGGTGCCCCATGACCTACTCACGTGTGTGGTGCTAGTTGAGTCACCGCATGAGTATAGAACTTTAGGGTTACCATTGGTACAGTTTAGAAAGAAAATGGCTGAGCGAGGACTTTACTAGTTTTCGATCTACCGATAGCATTTTATGCATTTATATGCACATGGTAGTTATTGTGTTACATAGATTTTGGATATTGTTTTCCAAAGATGTAGATAAAACCCGCTCGATAAGATTTCATCAGCACATGATGTTAGAAACCGTTTTACAGCTTTACATCGATTTTAGAGGCACGATTTATGCATGTACTTAGAATTTACTATTTATGCATAATGTTATTTTATTTGAAATCGTAATTGCACTCACTGAGCTCCTTTAGGTCACTCGTTTTGTATTTTATGTTTTTTAAACCGCTTCCCAGGTGCAGGTCTCGGTACGCAAGCTGCTGATTCTCCTATTGCCGAGTAGTGGGCCAAATCCGAAGATCATTTTTGTATATGTAAATGTGCTAAATAGCACATTTTGCTTTCTGCATAGTAGTTGTAAGCATGTATATTTGTGTGTATGCTTTGAACCAACCAGAAGAGATTTTGATATTATGATGATCGTTTTTACCTTTTTATGAGTATGCTTATTTTGTGATTTAAATGAAACTATTGCGTTGTGTTGAATTTGATTTGGAAAGGACCGGAGGTCCGAATTGGTAGTATTGAGAATTTTTTGAAATAGAAGTGAAACTTCTTTGTAGGATTTATATGAATTTTCTAAAAAATAGGGGAAACTCTGTCCGTTTTTTTTAAAATTAAGATGTAATGTTCATGTATATTACAAGACTTTCTTAATAGTAGCAAGAACTAAAAAGGGGTTCACCTCGCGAAATTTCTCAACTTACCCAGTTAGGTTCTGAGGAACTTTCATCGGGATACCCAGCAGGGCCACTGGATTCATAGTAGAGGGTCTCGGGTCAGGTCCTGTCATCCAAACACTTAAGGATTCATTTATGGTGAATGACCAACGCCTCAATTATTATAACGAAGGATCCATTGATCAACAAAAAGTCAGTTTCGATCTGATTGAACCCAAGTAACCGAGGGATCAAGACGTTGAGCCAAAGACATTAAATCAAGCGCTTCTTGGGAGGCAACCTAAGCTTAGTATCCTTTAATTTAAATTTTTAAGTTCTTATTTTTCATTTTGTTAATTTTTATCATGCATTATTAGGACTAAGTAGCTTAAGTTTAAAAAAAGGGAAAAGACTCAGTGTCGCAGAACTGGCTAGCCAGTACTACGATGCATGGATAGAAACTATAGTGCCACAGCACTGGCTTGCCAGTGTTGCATTACTGCCCTTTTATAAACAAGCCACACTCCTAAGCTTGGGCATTGGCTTCCCAGCGCTGCAGCGCACCAGGTCAAGCACCCAATAAGCCAGCGTCGCAGTGCTGAGACCTAGGCAAGTGTAACACTTGCCCAAGCATTAACGCTACAGCACTGACTTGCCAACGTTGCAGCCCCAACACAGGAAAAAGAATTCTTAATCCTTTTCCTGCATTTTCCCCACATTTTCCAATTTCTTTCTCACTATAAAACCCTAGCTCTTAAATCCCCAAATCATCCATTCCCAATCCATCCACAAATATATCAATTAAACACTACACACGCTTTCAAAATCCCATAACAAACACAACCAAAATACATTTACACACCAACACAACACGACACCACTCATCATCAAGCATCAAATATGTTCAAATCATCTCTCACTACATTTGTTCAAATCTTCCTTAAGGTACTATTATCATCAATATTTTAAGGCATTCAACATTTACTCACCATTAGTCATTAGATTATTATTATTATTATTTTTACATTTGATGACTATGTAAGCATGTATTGATTTAGATAGTTATTGTTTAAAATTTGAAAATCTTTACATGCTAGTGATTTCTTTGGCCAATATACATGATGAGAAATATATTGTTGATTGAGTTGTGTTTGAGATTAGATTGTGACAAAACTTAGGGTTGAGAATTTTTATAGTGAAATCATGCTAAAATATAATATTGTTACACATTAAAATATTGGGGATTATATGTGTTATATGCTTCAAAATGTTCCATCATGCTTATTAATATATACAATAGGGAGTATTGATTTATCATATTGACATTATGTAGTAATAAACCTAATTAAACATATTTTCACCTATAAATCACTTGTTTATGTACTTGGATTAGATTAATACTATATAATGTTGAGAATGTGAATGGCGATATGTTGTGCCATAGTTGGGTTGTGGTTTAAAAGTTTGGGAGTATTTATGTTTTTGTTTTAGGTATAGTCACCATGTCGCCACACAAATCAAAGAAGTCTGCTTCTTCGTCATCTGCCACATATGATACAAAATGGTTCATCTCCGAAAAGGCCTCCGATAGTCATTTTAAATTTATCATCAAGTGGAAAGCCATACCTGAAAGGGGTTTTCGATTGGCTCTCAATCACTACCCAAACATAAATTAAATCATTGAGGATAGGAGTTGGGAATGGTTCTCCACCCAACCCGAAGCAGCTATTATACTAGTGGTTATTGAATTCTATGCTAACACCCAAAAACATCTAAGTTTACAAGTTTTTGTATAGGACTATTACATAGAATTCATCAGCTTAGCAATCAATTCATTCTTTGGCACTCTGCTGATCCGCAACAGCAACTATGATGAGTTATTAAAGGATTTATACTACACTGAAATCATTAAACTTTTAGCTCCAGGTGCAATTTGGGAATTCAAAAAGAGCATGCCCAACGAATTTCCTAGTCGCTTCATGCACATAAATACAAAGTATGGCACTACTTTCTAGCTATACGCCTTATGCTAGTATATCAACTGAGTTTTTTCATAGCATCTCGAACCATCCTCTTGTATGCTATCTTGACCGGTTTTTCTATAGACATCAAGAAAGTGATCAAGGACAACATCTTACATGCTATAGGAAACACAAAAATGGTTCTCTATTTCCTATCCTTGATCACTGCTTTATGTGCTCAAGCTAGAGTCGAGTAGGCACCTTTCAAGGAGTTACTCCACCTTGCTTACGCCTTCGATGATGGTGTGATTAACTTGATTATCGATGTCCTAGATCAACATGCACAATCGCCTTAGTAATACTTACCTCCAGAAGTAGTACCACCAGCTCCACCCACTGTTGAGGAGTGTCTTAACTACCTTAAGTCTTATTTAGTTTACTTCAGACTCATGCAGTTTATCAGGATCAAGTCTTGAGGATTGCACGATCACATTTCGGGATAGATACCCGTATACTACCTCACTTCCCACAATAAGCACCTCCACCACCCTATGATGCTCCAACCGAGGATGAGAATGCTAATGATGATGATGAGGAAGATAATGAAGAGGATAACAAGGCAATGGAAGACAATCAGGATAGTGACTAAGTCTCACCCCACATAAATAAGGGAGTGTACCAATTTTGTTCTTTTACTACAACCATAAGAATATTGCTTATTTTAAGATTGGGGGTAGGGGAAATATTTCTTAGTTTAGTTTTATTTTGTTTCTTTCCTATGCTTTGTTCTTCTCATTTTTAGCTTTTATTTCTTTTTAAGTTGTTAGTTTATTTTTTTAATTTATTATTATTATTATTATTATCTTTTGTATGGGGTAGAAAAGAATTTGTTGTCGATGATGAAAACATGAGTTAAAGGAAAGTTATGAATTCTTTAGATTTATTCATTAATGTGTTTATTTTATATTGTAATCGGATTCAACTATATTTAGCTTGTAATAGTTCGCTTTAAATACTTTGCACACTAAAGCTATTAAATGTCCATTAGTTATTAATATATAATATAATTATTCATATGAAGAAAGTAATTAAAGTCGCCCAATATCTAGAATTTGTTTGATTAGTATTCGAGGTGAAATCTTAGGCCATTATAGTAAAAGATATGATTATGGACCATGTTTAGATCGATTGAACCTTTCTAGGCAACCTTGTTATATTTCTAATCCGTAGTCATCTTTTTTTAGCTTTATTGACTATATTTTGTTTTTTCCTGATAAACACATTAGAAGCCTACAGTTAATTAATTTTGTATCCTTTATAAATACCCTTCGCACTATGATGTATAATATTTTATTATAAAGATCATGAAGTTATTCAAGATTATAGGTGAAAGAAAAGGCAGCTTTAGAGTTTTTCTCATTCAAGTACAAGAATTGGAGGATACAAAACCAAAAAAAAAACCTTTTAAGAAATACAGTCCAAAATAATTGGGCTATTGACTTTTTAGGTTTAAAGAAAATAAGTTTGGCTGTGTGGATTAAGAAAGAAAGGATGGATTGATCTGGAGACAAGAGAGTTATAGTTATGGTGCGATTTGAACTTAAAGTTTTTCCCATTCATCTCACCCTAACATAAGCCTTCCATTACAAGCTAAGGAAAGCCCTATTTTATCTTTTATTATATAAATATCCTACATTAGTGGAGATTGTTATGAAAATAAACTTTTGGACAATTATTTTGGTCTTAAGCTTTCGTGTAAAATATGTTATGCTAAATATAATTGATGCATAGATAAATAGCTTCATACACACTCACAAAGTGGATAATTATAAGGTAAGTTTAAGCATGATGATTGTAATATGGGATGATCATATGTAATTTTTTATTCTAAAGAGTTTATAAGTGTACTACAACCTTTGAGATAACTATTCAATTTTTTGAGTGACCCATTCGATTGATTGTTTAAGAGTAGTTTAAGAGTTAGCTTATAGTTGTTTTGATTTTGTTTGCTTGAGGATAAGCAAATTCTTAAGTTTGGAGATATTTGATAGAACATTATTACAATAGTATATTTGGTACTCCAACTTAGGTAATTTACTCTAAATTATGAATATTTAACTATTTATTTGTGTTTTTGGCCTTAAATATGTGCACAAAGAAAAATGTGAAGAATAGAAACAAATAAAAGGTTAGTCGGACGAGGACTGAGCAAGATGTGCTCAAATTATAAAACCTAGAAGAACCAAGCCTGGGCGCCATGGAGCCTAAGGCAGAGAGGTTAGTGTTGCGGTGCCCAATCGAAGAAAGCAGAATATAACTTCCTAAGTCTCAGTGCCCATGCGATAAGTGTTAAAACCCTACTTTTCAATCCTAAATTGAGTGGGATTCGAAGGCCCTCGACCCTAGGGTTTCAAACATGTATAAAAAAACATACCTTTTAGAGAAAAAATAGAGAGAATTTCTGAAGCAAACATAGAGCAAATGGATTCACAAGCAATTCAAGAGATTAAAGCAAATTATTGAAGATTGAAGACAAGTTCTTTTGCATTCAAGTCAATAGAAAGAATAGCAACTCAGGGCATTACTTGCGTTATTTTCTTTATTCACCTAGTTAGATGATCTTATTCATAATGTTTTTCAATTCTTTCTTTGATACTCTTGTGCTAATTATGAGCTTAACGTTTTTAATCTAAGGTTAGATGTTTTGAACCTAGTATGTAGTTAAATTCCATTAAACTCTTAGTTATAAACTTAATACAACACGATTGATTCATTCTATCTTGATCTTAATACTTTCATTATACCTGGTTAATATTTTGAATGTTTGAGGAACTATGATGAACTTGACAGAGAAATTCATGTGTTTAGCCTAGGATAGTTTGATATATGATTATAGGGAAACAATTATGAGTTCCATCTAGGATAGACATATACCTAGGTGGTATGTATGGTTTGATTTAGACTTGTTCTTGATGAATTGCATCCTACTCGAATTACCATATATATAAAGGTAATTGTTAGGGTGTGATATAGTCATTCGAACATCGATAGAGGCTTATGATGAAGTTAGTGTCTAGCCAATCAATTAGTATTAAAGGAGTAACTAAGAGATAAATGAATTCAATGAAATACTGGGGGTTTAGTTAAACCATAGATTACTTCTCATTTAGGTTTAATTGATAACGGTAGGTTAATTTAGTTGAAATCCATCATTAGAATTTTTTGGATAAAAGTAAAGTAGATTACTTTTAGTAATTGATTTAAGAAAATAGGTTTAATAGTCTCTGTGAAAATGATAATCTGGACTTAAAGCCTATAATACTTGATACGATAGTGTGCTCGTGTGCTAGGCTATTGTAGCACATATCAACTGAAAACTTTATAAGAAGTGATTTTGGATTAAAGTGCTTGTTGGAATGCTTTTGAGTGTGTTCGACTAATGTCATTGATCCATTTTGGGCCTTTATAATTACTTCTCTAGTAGGATTCCTTTTTGAGTAGATTTTATTTGGGCCTTCATTTTATGGATATGCAATTTATGGTGGTGACTGGACTCGTGTTTAGTCGTCACTTTTTATTACACTAAGTACTCGTAATCACTCGAGGAATTCGTAATTATTTGACAATTTTAATAAGTAGTTACTCTTATTTCTAAATGTATAGTGAAGTATTGTCATTTGGGGGGTTAATTATTGATCGTATAGTTGATTGAGGAGATGTGTCGAACATTATTTCTGTCTCTCAAATTTTGAATCAATGACTGAGATCTCTTTTTCTTTAGTTGTATATATAATCTCATGGCCTTTTCAATTCTCCACTTCTTGATTTTGTTTGCCATTTTTTGAAGAGAGATTATTCTTGAGACTTAAAACGTTTGACTGCTTTCCAGTCTTCTTCTTTAGTTACTATTTTCTTGTATTATTTAAAGCTTGGTGCTTGTTATGGCCTTTGTCTTTTAAGTATCTATTACTGAATTATTTTGGGAGATTCTTGATAGGTTTGAATTATGAACTTTGTTAAAGAACTATTTCCAAAACTTGCCTGGTTAATACCTAAATCGCCTTAAGGACAAATTTGGTGTTAAGAGTAGTTCAATCCAATGTGTAGTTGATGTAAGTGCTCGAGAAAGTTGAGGATTCATTTTACAAATGGGGAGGCTTGCTCGAGGAGGGGATGCTACAAGGGCAGATGATCTTGATGATCCCTTTTAGTATACTTTTGAGCATATTATCACTTTCATTATCTTCAAGATTTTTTTTAACCTAAATTATTATATATTTTGCCAAGTAGTTAATGCTTATTAAACATATATTTATCACATAATGGAAATTTTGTTAGAGAAGGAAAATATGAAGGATGGAAAAGCTATTTACTCACTAAGTAATATTTGAAAAATGTTTTAGGGATGGGTAATTTGGACTAATAATAATTACTTAATTAACCCTCTAATTGATGTTTATATTAAAGCTATACCTAGGAAAAAATGTCTTATTTTTTTAATTACCCATTTACCCTTAAGACATTGAATGCTCTAATGATCATATTTTAATATGTTTATATTTATAAATAAATTTACAAATGAATATTATTATTTAATAAATATTTTTTGAATAAATTATGACCACATATTTAAATAATTAAGCATTGCAAACAATTTAGGTGATCATCATTAAGTAGATTTCATCTTAAAAAGTATATGTTCTTACGACCCATAAAATTGTATCTCTACGCCATCGAAGTTTTAATTATTTATATAGATCTCATTCCGTGATAACTTAAAAAATACAATACATGAATGAAAGTTTATTACTTTATGGTGTGAAATTAGAACACAATTACATGCTATCGCAAACAAGTAATATAATGATGTATAGAGAATCATTCTTACCAAAAATTATTATTAAATTCATTAAGTAGTAAAAATATGTCATCTTATTTTTATTCAAACAGCTAATAACTCAAAAGAATAAAATATAAACTAAATAAAAAACAAAGATAAATGCAAAAATAGGACAAGACAATAAGTATCAATTCACTTATATGAAAAGAGGCTTGGATTACAATACTTCAATTGAATTTAATTATTCCCACTAATTTAATTTATCAATATGAATTATTAACCAAGAAACTTAATATTTTCACAAGCCTCTTCCGATGGTCAAGTGAAAATATCTTACTTAATCAATTATCTACATTCTTATGATAATTAGATTAAACCAAGTTTCATTAAAAATAGATTCTCTAAACAATTATATATGCCATGTAAATATATTTTCATCTCACATGAAACTCAAAGTTTTTATGTATTGATCATATATCGTTCTATTCAAGGCCAAACATAAAAATTTATTTTATAAGTCCATTAAGAATTTTTTAATCAGTTTAATTAGTGATTAAATAACTAGAAGTATTAAATACAAAATAGAATAAACAGTTGATCATTGATTTCATAAATTAAGAGAAAATAAATAATTCAAACTATATATTAAGTTCAAATTGTAATCCTGAATAAAAAATAAATTATTTTATGATAAAATAAAGAATTCTAAAGCATATTAGGATTAACATTATAACAATAATAGAAAACTAAAAAAATGAAAAGTGAAAATATAAAATTATGTTGCTTGATCTTCAATCTTCCCACCTTCTAGAAATATTAAATTCATTTGAAAATTCAATATAGTAACAAATGGTTATCTTTGTTATCATAGAACACCACATAATGTAAATTGAATATTGTAGTCTCATTAATTGTCTTTTCTAAAGGCAAAATCAAATCCATCTATAACAAAATCATCAATTAATATCCCAATCCAAGCTTCAAGTAATCATTAATTCAACAAATCCTCCTCATTTATCAAACACTATCATTCACAAACTTCTCAATTTTATTATTAATTCAAGCAAAACCAACATATTTAAATAATAAATTATAAAATAAAAAATAGAAAACATTTAATCCATAAAAATATCACTAACTTATTCTCTAGGATGCAAATACACTTGCATACAATTCTTTTTATTATTATTAGTAGTGACCTATAATATGATAAAATCTTATAAACATATTAATTTATGGTAATAATAATTAAAATAATAACTCAATTTTAGTCAAATATACCTTAGCTTCCTTAGTGTTGCAATAAGTTACAAATGTCTTCTATTATTCCTAAATAGTTTTAGGAGGAGTGGATGCAAGATGTTCTTCATTTGTTTTGTTATTAGAATACTTACTCTTCACTCAATCTTTCCAATGTTTCTAAAGTTTTTCTACATTTATTAAGCAATGGTACTTGTAAGCATTAAGAGCATCTGTGTGTGCCTATAATTTAATATGAACTAAATAAAATTATAAAATATGAGATTTAAATTAAAATGTTCTAATAATAGTTTATACCTTCCCCTCTTTCAAGATATTTAAAAAAAAAATCTTTTGGCTTGTCAATCCACTCAATATATACCAAATGAGCCTTTAGTCTATTTTGTACTAATCCGCTCAATATATACCAAATGAGGCTTTAATCTAGTTTGTGCTATGGTTTCAAATTGAGATTTGAATTTATTTGAATTCAAACCATTAACATGCCAGTCTAAATTAAACTCTACATGCATAATATTTCATATTCCCCAATCTTCAGTACCAAGAGCACGACCACGAGCTTTCCTTCCATTTGTTGATTCACTTAATAAAAATTTGTATTAATGTAGTTTTTTAAATAATAAAAGATAAAATTTTATTAATATACCTTCATCATTATCATGTGTATAAAACCGAGAAGACAAAGATGCTCATTGTTGTGACTCTACCTCCTATTGAAGTAAGACATTCATAAAACATTCTCCTTTGTTTCGATGTCATAACTACTTGTAAATCAAATATTAAAATACATTGTTAGATAACATTCACAAATAAGAAAAAAAATGATTTTAATGTACAGACCAACAATACACACCTTCTTTTAAAAGAAAAAAAAAAGATTTTGCCATTAGCTAAGAGCAAGAATTATACCAATTAATTTGAAATGCCCTGATTAGCTCTTCTGCATCAAAATATGGAATTTTAAATATGAGGTATTAACTCCAATATCATATTAATTAAGCACTAGATTAAAACTTTAAATTGAGTATTTAAATTCGAGTATCATTTTCCACTTTTTCAGCTTTTCTCAGTTACTCTAAGCAATAATTGGCCTCCTCAATTAACATTGAACTAAACGGAACTCTGATCATCACACTTCTTTGGTTCTTTCCTAATGTTCATCTTTATCCTATATAAAAGGCCTTTTGTTGTAGTGATATAACCAATCAAAAGAATAGGAAATAAAGTGCACCAAATCCCTCAATTCACAGCAAATTAGCCAAATTCATTAATCCCACGCCCAGATCAACCAATACATTACATAATATTCCTATCAACTATCAGTAACTATCAGATGTACATCAGCTAATTCACCAGAATCATAGAAAGCAAACCAGAATCTCAAGAATCCAATCCCTCAATTCACAAAATAGACTAATTTAAAATTTTCATTCAAACTAATTAATACACAGTAAAAGCAACATCCCACCAACAAAAATCATCAAATTGTGAATCCAATCAAACTAAAATATAAATATAAGGAAAAAGGTTCAAACTTTGAGATGGGTACCTCTATTTTGGTGATAGTGGATATTGATTTTGGCTACTTACAATCATGTTTGCTTGAGTTATAAATCTTCTTCTTGTTGTTGACAGAAAAAGAATCAACCTTCCCTCTTGAACTATCTTAATTGTTTGATTTGACATTGACCACACTGATATTATGTATTGCAAGCATTCAAAGTTAAATACAAGAAAACAAGAAGGAAAAAAATATATGTTTTTTAACACAAACTTGCTTAAACTTCAGAAATTAGCTGCAATTCCTATGAAAAATAAATCGTATAGTAATTTAAAATTCTGTAACCCAAAATGCAATCTTGTTTCCATTTTATCTAAGTGCATATGCTAAATTGCATTAAAGTTTCAATTTTAGTGTTAATATTAAGTATGTTTCCGCCTCATGTTAAACTGAAAATGAACTGTAGCTTCTTCGAAGCTAAATTGAGCGAGAATTAAAAATGAAATAAAGCTCCTTCAAAGCTAATTTGAGAGAGAATTAGCTATTTTTTTTTTCACATTTAAAAAAAAAAAGAGAAAATTACATCTAAATTAAATAGCATAAATTAGAACAGCTTTTGTTCCTTTAGGATAGTCAACAAATAGATAACTTCTGACTTAAATTCTAATTTGTTTGTCTTTTCTTTTAGTATATGACATAAACTTGGTTTATGTCCTATTTACATTTTCAGAGGTGTTTTAGGGACTGATTTAAATGAAATTAAGTTAAAAAAATATATGACTATTTCTAAGACATAACCCTAAAATGAGACGGGTAAAGTTGAATAACTCATCATTGACCTCATCATTTAAAAAAGAGTTATATTTCTCCATTCTACTACACCATTATGCTAGGGTGACCCTGGTGCAGTCAACTGGGATAATATCCCATTGTCTAATAAATAGGTCCTGAACTTATTATAGAGGTATTCGCCACCTCAATCAAATCGAAGTGTCTTTATGTATTTTCCTGACTGCCTTTCCACTTCTGCTTGAAACTCTTTGAATTTATTAAACGCCTCAGACTTGTGGCGCATTAGGTACACATAAGCGAATCTAGAATACTCATCAATGAAAGTGATGAAATATTCATAACCTCCCCTAGCTTGTGTGCTCACGGGCCCACATACGTCAGAGTGCACTAATTCTAACGTTTTAATAACTCTATTACCTTTAGTATTAAAGGGTCTTTTAGTCATTTTTTCTTTTATACAGGATTCGCAGATTGGTAATAGTTCAATGTCTAATGAACTTAAAGGTCCATCTTTGACCAGTTTTTGGATCCTATCTAGACTAATATGACCAAGACGTAGATGCCATAGATACGTTTGATTAGTGGGAGTCACTTTAACTCTCTTATGGTGATTGGATTCATTATTCAATTCTGTATCATGTGGTGAGTTGATTTTAGGATATATGCAGAATAAATTGTTAACTAATGTACTAGAACATATAAATGACTTATTTATTTTGATTACCACAGTTGAGTAAAAAATAACAGAATAACTAAATTTATTCAAATAACTAACTGAAATCAAATTGCGTTTGATTTTCGGCACCAACAAATAATCATCTAATACTAAAGTCCTAAAATCATTAAAAAAAAGTTGAACAACTCCCACTGCCTTGGCTATAATAGTTGTGCCATTTTCTAACCTTAGACTGATCTCCGATTCATTGAGTTGCTTGGTTTTCTAGAACCCTTGCAATGAACTACAAATATGATTAGTGGCTCTAAAATCTACTATTCAGGAATCAGTAGAATGAACCACTAAACATGTCTCAATGAAAAGAATTTTACTAGAAGTTGAAGCTGTCCTTTTAGCTATTAAAAACTTAACTAAATGATAGTTTCTCTCCCAATGCTCTTTAATACCACATTGGAAACACTTTTCTTTGGCCTTTACTACCTTTTTATGAATTTGCACAAATCCTGAATTAGATGCTTTTTTTGGATTATTCTTCTTCTTCTTACTACTATTTCCTCTAGGATTGAGACCAAAAGATGAAGATGGGACTTTAGTCAATTGACTATTGTAAGCATCTATTTCATCTTGGGGTGCATTTTCATTAGGTATTTGAGTGCATTTATCAGTCAGGACATATTTGTGTTTTTTAATTGTGAGTTCAATATCTAAGTTCCTTTCCCAATCCACATATTATTCATGGTTAACTTATTTTAATTTAGAACAGATACTAGTGGGATGAATGAAGATATAATTCTAAAAAATAAATTCATACATAAGCATATATTATCTGATAGCATGTGAAACTTTTTGTATGAATGCATGAAATGCATTTATGTAGAGCTCTTTAACTATATTATGCATCGGTAATCTAATTTCATTCAGAATACGCCTCCGTAGGGTGGTCGTATCCGTAATAAATTAGACTAGTATCATACTAATTTATTATTATTTTCTAGATATCTCATATCAAATAATAATAAACTACCGATTCTTTAGCCTTTAATTTAATTGATAAGAACTCCGTAGGGAGGATATCAATCAACCTAAGTTGAGTGTACAACTATTATTTCAATCCTTTATATTTTCCAATTAAAAAAGCCACCGTAGGGTAGTCAATTTTGCATGAGTCTCTCTACCGTCGTTAAAACCCACGGGACCTAGCGTTGCCATCTATCGCGAGGAGATTGCTAGCCATCCGAAGAAAGCTGACCACCTCACAAGCTGACAGTGGCGATCCTTGTCACCGCCGATCACAAACGACGCCGCCCAACTCTTCGCTGCTGTGAAGACTGCGAGCAACACACACCATTAAAGCTGCGAAGGGCCCAGCTACTGCCATCGTCTTCATGCACTGCCGCCGAATGCCGCCACGTGAAACTGATTGCTATTGCTCATTGCTATTGACCAAACTCTAGCTGTCGCTTTTGAGGCTGTAGGTGGCACGAATGTTACTGCCATGACTTATCGCTGTAGGTGCTGAGGGGCTATGCACGCTGCTGCCACAAACAGTGGCTGCGTGCATGGATTTTTCTTGTTTTTTTTGGTTCGTTTTTTTAATTACAATAAAAGTAATTAAAAATAATAATCTAAGATTTAATCTAACCAAGAGAGAAATTTGTGATATTATTTCATCACCCCCTCTTGTTACAATTCCTAATAAAAAATACAAACGAATATCTAACCATGAATTATTGAGCATAACCATTCATCACATAATTAGTAAAAATAATAATATAGATTACTATGCAATTTGTGTCATAATAAACAATCACTACATACACAAAATAAATTATACATGTAATATGAAATAAGGCGGCTCTGATACCAGTTGTTGGTAGTAAATAATTTTTTTATATTTAATAAAATAAATACAGCGGAAGCCAGATCGTCTTGTTTATAATTACATGTATAGAGATAGAAGATTACCTCAATTTCTCACTATGACAGATCTTGAATTGACTGGCTACAATCTTCTCTACTATCCTCAATCTTCTCTACTATCCTCAATCTTCAAACTCAACGCGTATAGGCACGTGGATTTTTCTTAATCTCTAAAAATACTAATACCTAAATATGAGAGAATGGTATTAATTAAATTCTTTTCACACGTAAGAATACATAAAAAGAATATTTTTATGTATATGATTGTAATAGTGCTTTTCTACTCCATATCTCACATATATATAGGAATCTCCCTTAAGTATTTAGAATTTGATTAGGATTAGAAAATTAGAGTTTGAGTAGAATTTGAGCTAGTAGAGAGATTACAAGACCCATGGGCTTCCTCGCTCCAACTTAAAAGGCCTAGTCCTTATTATCTCGTAATACACCAATTCTTCTAAGTTAACCGTAGGCTATTCCACTAAAAGCCAAGGGCAGTACTCTAGTAACCCATGTTATAAAGTAAAAGCCCATTTAATTAAAACTCCATTTAATTAAATTAGGCTTGGTCTTTAGACCAATAATAACCACTTAATTGACCCTCTAATTAATGTCCATAATTAAAGCTAGGCCTTGAAAAACTGTCTTGTCTCTTTAATTACTTATTTACCCCTAAGTCACTGAATGCTCTAATGATCACTTTTAATATGTCTATATTTGTAAATAAATTTACAAATAAATATTATTATTCAATAAATAAGTTTTTGAATAAATCGTGGCTACAGATTCTAATGATCAAGTACTGCAAACAGCTTAGGTGGACATTAATTATTAGATTCCATCTTGCATATGTTCCTACGACCCATGAAATTATATCTCCAAGATATCGAAGTTTTGACCATTTATTTGGATCTCATTCATTGATAACTCAAAAGATATAATATATTAATGTAAGTTCATTACCTGCTCAAGATTAAGATCAATTAAGCTTATTAAAGCTTTTATGAATTAAGATCTACGATATTCAGTTAACTAGATCGAAATTCACAATAGTCTTGTTCAATGTAACATATACACTAGTTTTTCTACTCGAAGTCTCTACTTCGATGATCAAGGCAAATCATCTACTATAAGATGTAGAAAAACTACAACCTTACATAATGAAATGTCATTTTTCATTAATGGCTGTGAACTTCATTTAATTTATAAAGAACTTGTGATCTATACCATCTGTATTAACATCATATGCCTAATACATAGATTACATACATTATAAATATAGGCTCATCAATGTATGCTCAATTATATGTATGAATAAACTTTTATTAATCAAATAAAATGTTATTTCACATGCTTTAAGTGCATAAATAACATTATAAAGCTAAGAGAATGGCTATAGACATGATTGAAGAGGATCATATCTAGTCTTAAGCTGACCTACACAAGTATGCATGTATGCTTATGAACTATATCCCTGATGTAGTTGCATTAATTCAATAAAAAATGCAAGACACAACAGGTAGAAATAGTAGAATTAGCCTTAAATTTATACTTGTAAACCCAACATTGAAGATAATATTTATAGCATTTCCAATACAAAAAATAGGTTTCTTTAGTGGTTGTAGGCCTTTTATAGTGTATGTATTTGAGGTTCGATATACTAAGAGTTAGTGTTTAATTTTTGGATAAGTTATATCATTTGATTGGTTATGAGGAGAGTAGGATTATGACATTTGTTAGTGATAGGCAAAAAGGGGTTGATGGATGCCTTGGAAGCATATCAGCCAAATTTGACCACATGGTGGTATCCTACGCATATATATTCCAATTTTAGAAATAAATGGTTTGATTTACACTTGAAGAATCTATTTTGTTATGTAGATAGAGAGATTAACTAACACCAAATTCAAAAAAATAACATTATTATTTTTTTTTAAATTTCTAATTTTCACACTTTACATTATTTTTAAAAAATAAAGGCAGAGGGAGGTCAGGCTAACCTAAAAATTAGCAGAGACATCTATGAATAGACTTTAAATGGTTGAACTTTTGTTATTAATTTCAAGGTTTTATGCCTTATTTGAACATGGTTTATTTTTTAATTGATTTGATTTCACTTTATAACTTTTTGTAAGAATGATGGTGTATTGTGTTCATAATTTTAGTATATAATAATATTTTAAGTGCGTTGTGTCTATAATTTTAGTTTATAATATTATAAGTTTGTTCATTTCTACTACATCTTTCATGCATTACAATAACAATTCTGAGATTTGTGTCATTTTTTGCATGCAAATGAAAACACTACACTTACTGAGATAACCAACAAAATACAAAACACATTCTTCACTACATCTTTTATTTCATCAATTTATTTAACCATATCTTACTATTCAGTAAGCACTCTCAAACTTTCCCATTTAGATTATGCACTACTTCCACCAATAAAATAATTTCAGAAACTTGGCATCTAATAGTTGAAGTCTTTTTCTTTTAATTCCCAAAATCTGTAGCAATTGTATCTTCTTTCCTCACAATAAAAGTAAAACTTTTTAAAATTGTTCTTTGACTTTGAAATCTTTACAACTACTTTCCTTTCACATAAATAATTTTTTCTTTTAAAAAAACTTTTATAATTTTCCTATTTACTTTACTTAGATTTATAGGGTTGACATAATTATGCATGGGTATTTTTTGAGGCTGAAGTAAACAGATTGTTTGAGAGAGTTTGAGACAGTTTGTGAGGCACTTTGACTTTTGAGATTTGGTTTGAGGTTTTCGTCACATAAAAGAAAAGTTTGCATGAGAAAAATAAAAATTAGCCAAATATATCACCTTTTATAAGGAATTATTTGATTGTTGGACTTTAGCGGTCACCTGTAATTTGCAAGAATGACATTTGTTTTTTAAAAACTTGATCAAGAATGATTATGATATTTGATTATTGAAAAAAAATATTGTTAATTATTTTTTAAATTTCAAGAGGTTTATGATCCGATCGTCCAAACTTGATCCAATGATATATTATTTGGTATAAAAAAATTTATAATAAAATTGGTTACGGAAAGATACTATAGAAAATTTAATGAAAAAAAATCAACTTGATTAAATTAGAAAAGATTTTAATAATTATGAAGATTTATAAAAAAATACACGAGAATTACATGGGTATATTTGTCCAATAATCACATTCTTCAATATTTTAATAAATCTAATTTTATTTGGCTCGTATAAAATTCAATATTTTAATAACCGTATTTATAGTTATTCTTTTAATTAAATTTATATGGCGCATCATGTGAAAGTTTGAATCACGCCCTTATAATTCAAAAATACCTTTGCAAATCAGTTAAACTAATATGAGCTTAATTATGTCAATACCTTTACAAAAAAAAAATGTATTTTTTTTTCTTTCGATACAAAGATGTTAATTTTCTTAAAAAACAATTATCACACACCTCTCCCCATCTTTATGCATTGGCAGAATTTTATAAACATTCTTATTTTGATACGAGGATGTTTATTATAAAAATTAATTAAAAGTAAAACAAAGAAAAAAAAAAGTTAAAAATATTGCATGGTCGAAATTTTCCACAAACAAAAAGAAATAAGTATTTTTAAAAGAAACTGTAAAAGGAATCAAAGAGAGTATTTTTAAGGTAGGTTCAAATATTTTTAGTTGACATTATTATAAATTTTTTCCTTAGAGATCTCTAATAAATTTAAGTTTTGAGAGACATATATATAGTGATTTTTTTAAAAAATATTAACACTTTAAAAGGCTCACAACATTTTATTTCAAAAGGTCAAATTTCTAATGGAGAATATATGCACATAACCAAACGATAATAATGATGTGAAAATTTATATATCAATTTTGTTCAAAGCTTTATATATATATATATGTAAAGTTTGTGAAATATGCACTGTATACATAATACATCTTCCGTGTATATATATATATATATATACAGTAGATCGATAGTTTCTAACTTAAGCGGGAAAGTTACACAATTAGAAGTAACACAAAAAATAACAAGAGAAATTTTTCTATGATCAATGCCAAGATTTTTGGAGTTGTACTTTGACCCTTAAACAACACCTTCCTATTTTGCAAAAACAGGAATATTACAAATCTTCTCCTTATAAGTCACAATTCACTATAAATATTGCATAAATTCGAGTTTTTTTAATCACAAAAATACTTTTTGAACAACATAATATTTTGGGATTTGTTCATAACTTATGGCTAAGATGAAGTTCGTCGCATTTGTTCTTGTGGCAGTTCTGTTTCTAAGCATCAGTATGTCTAGTTATTTCTTTTCTTCTCCTTCTAATACAATGTACTATGTAAATGGTTTCTTTTCTAGGGAAAATTACAAATTATTGGATTTTAGTTGAGATTTTTTCTTATAATAGTTATAATATACGTACTTGTAATTTTAACATCCATCACCCAGATATTAAGCTTTTTCAAATTGGTCCCCCTGAAATTTTCAAGATTCGAAAAACAAAAATCCTCCAAAGTACCAGAATGTTGTTTCAGAGCCTTCGAATTTTGTGCCTCAACAACCTCTATCATCGTAGGCAGCTCATTTGATCTTTGTTGGACTTCTTCCAGAGGCAGCTCCTTGATTTCTCCGGCAGCTTTATCATCGTTGTGTTGAAACTTTAGAGGGCCCTATAACACCACCGCTTTGATGCAATCTGAATAACGATGATTTTTTGGTTTTTTTAATATTGTTGAGTAATCTTCCAAAGAATGTGTAAGAAAACCACAAAGCATGCAAAATTTAGGCAACTTCTGCTACTTAAACTTCACCCATAATATCACTTCATTTTGTATCAAGTCAAGCCAAAGCAATTAAAAGTTTAAATAAAGAGTTTTTTCTCTACAAATAGTCTCCTCTCTTCTAATCATTTTTCTCCTTAAAATTTCTTAAACACTAAATTCCTCTTCCAACAAAATGGTATCAGAGTTAGAAAATTCTCACTTGTACAAAATGGCAAGGGAGATGATTCCTTTTCAAATCTCTACACTTAACAAGCTTAACTATGAAGCTTAGAGCAATAAGATGAAGGCTTTGCTGAGTTCTCAAAATGCTTAGGAGATTGTAGAGAAAGGCTTTGAGGAGGCACAAGATGGAGCACCTCTTCTTAAGTACAAAAGGAAGCTTTGAAGGAAGCAAAAAGAGAGACAAGAAAGCTCTCTACATCATTTATCACACCTAGATGATAAAGGTTTTAAGAAGGTCGCCAATGCTACTACCGCCAAAGAAGCATAGGAGTTACTTCGTACTTTCTATAAATTAGTGGAGAAAGTGAGGAAGGTACGTCTTCAAACTATAAGAGGTGAGTTTGAATCTTTACACATGAAAGATTCAGAAGCTATTTTTGAATATTTTTCTAGAGTTTTAGTGGTAGTTAACCAATTAAAAAGTAATGGTGAAACTTTAAATGATACACGTGCCATGGAGAAAATTCTCCGCTCTTTTGATTCAAAATTTGAGCATATTGTAGTGGCTATTGAAGAATCTAAAGATTTAGAGAAAATGAGCATGGAATAGCTCATGGGATCCTTACAAGCCTATGAAGAAAGACATAAGAAGAAAAAAGAAACTTTGGAGCAAGTTCTTCAAACAAGGCTTAATTTAAAGATGAAGGCACCAAGAATGAGAGAAGCCAACGTGGAAGAGGTCATGGTAAAGGCTTAGGAAGAAGATGTTTTAAGGCAATAAATGGAGAAGAAGAAAGAAAAGTTTAATTTTCTACAAGAGTATGTAAGAGAGGAAATATTTTAAGGCAAATGTATGATATCTCTTGTGTTAAATGTTACAAATGCCAAAAGTTTGGGCATTATGCTTCAAATTATAAGGCCATTAATAATGTTGAAGAGAAAGTAAATTTTGTAGAAAATAAAGATCAACATGGGTTTACTTTGTTGTTAGCATACAAAGGAGGAGGAGATGATGGAGGAAAGAATACTTGGTATCTCGACAACAGGGCTAGCAATCATATGTATGCGAGTAGAGATAAATTTGTAGAGCTTGATGAATTGGTAAGTGGCAATGTTACTTTTGGAGATAATTCTAAAATTTCGGTGAAAGAAAATTGTGAAATTTTAATTAAATTAAAAAAAGGAAGGCACCAATATATTTATAATGTTTATTATGTGCCCAATATAAAAAATAATATTTTAAGTATGGCCAACTCTTAAAAAATGCTATGATATTCATATGAGAGATAATAGTCTTTCAATAAGAGATGGTAACAATATTTTAAAAGCCAAGGTTCCAATGACTAAACATAGAATGTTTTTATTGAACATTTAAAATGATGTTGCAAAATGCCTAAAGGCATGTTTTAAAAATTCATCTTGGCTGTGGCACTTGAGATTTGGGCACCTTAATTTTGATTGGCCTTAAAATATTGTCTAATTAACAAATGTAAGAGGATTGCCTTCCATTAATCTGCTAGATCAATTGTGTGAAGGATGCTTGCTTGGAAAGTAATTTAGTAAAAGATTTCCAAAAGAATCAAATTCAAGAGCAAGCAAGTCATTTGAACTTGTTCATACCGATGTTTGTGGTCTAATTCACCCAAGCTCTTTTGGACAAAATAATTATTTTGTCCTTTTTATTGATGATTTTAGTAGAAAGTCTTGGGTGTATTTTCTTAAGAATAAATCAGAGGCATTTAGTGCTTTTAAAAAAATTAAAGCATTTGTTGAAAAAGAAAGTGGTCACTATATTAAATCCATGAGATCCGATAGAGGTGGCGAATTTACCTCAAAAGTGTTTAATGAATTTTGTGAAAATAATGGTATTCGCCACCCTCTAATGGTTCCTAGATCCCCATAACAAAATAGATTGGCTGAAGGAAGAAATAGAATCATTCTTAATATGGCCCAAAGTATGTTTAAGAGTAAAAAATGCCTTAACAATTTTAGGCTAAGGCCATTGATTGTGCGGTATACTTGATGAACTGCTCTCCTACCAAAGTGTATGGGAAAAAGATGCCTCAAGAAGCTTAGAGTGGAGGAAAACCCAAACCTCTTATTGAAGGTGTTCGGGGAGTATTGTTTATACCTACAAGTCAGACCATCAAAGGTTTAAACTTGATGACAAGAGTGAGAAGTTTATTTTTGTTGGCTATGACTCAAGCTCTAAAGCCTATAAATTGTACAATTCAAGCAATGTAAAGGTGATTATTAGTAGAGATGTTGAATTTGATGAAGAAGGCACATAGAGTTGGAATGGCTAAGAAACAAATTGTGACTTCTTTCCTTTCCTTTCCTTGATGAAGATGAAGATTAAGCAAGCAAAGAATCTCAACAACTTATCACTCCACCATATTCATCATCAACAAGCACAAATAAATGCGTGACTAGCCCAAGCCTAAGCTCATGCTCAAGTCCAAGAACACCATGGGTTCGAAGCTTGCAAGAAATTTATGAAGTGACAGAGAATCAAAATAATCTAACATTTTTGTGTCTTTTTTCAGATAGTGACTAATAAATTTTGAAGAAGCGATAAAAGATAAAAGATGGAGAGATGCAATGGATGAAGAAACTAAAGCAATAGTGAAGAATGAAACATAGGAGTTAGCAACACTTCTAAAAGGACAAAAGGCTATTGGAGTCAAGTAAGCATACAAGGTGAAGAATAATGTTAAGGGAGAAGTTGAATGTTTCAAGGCAAGATTGGTTGCCAAAGGCTACAAGCAAATAGTCGATATTGATTATGAAGAGGTATTCGCTCCCGTTGCTTGCTTGGAAACCATAAGATTAATCATCTCTATGGATGCTCAAAATAAATAAAAAATATATCAAATGAATGTATAATCTACCTTCTCGAATGGATAACTTAAAGAAGAAGTATTCATTGAGCAAAATTTGGGATATGAGGTGAGAGGGCACGAAAATAAAGTTTTAAGATTGAAAAAAGCCTTATATAGTTTGAAACAAGCACCAAGGGCATGGTATAGTAGAATAGATAAATATTTTCACGATAATATTTTTTCAAAATGCCCACATGAACATGCCTTTAATGTAAAGGTGAATGAAAATGGAGATATGCTGCTTGTATGCTTATACCTGGATGATTTAATTTTTATAAGAAACAATCTAACTATGTTTGAAGAATTCAAGTAAGCAATGACCAAAGAATTTGAGATGATGGATATTGGACTTATGTTATACTATCTTGGCATTAAAGTAAAGCAAGAGAGTAGAGGCATCTTCATCTCCTAAGAAGGTATGCAAGAGAAGTGCTTAAAACGTTCAACATGAAGAATTACAAATTGGTGAGCACGTCTATAGAATGTGGGATCAAGTTGTCAAAGAAAGAAGGAGGAGACGTTAATCTTATAACTTTCAAAAGCTTAGTTAGAAGCTTGCGGTATTTAACATGCACAAGGCCTGACATTTTCTTTGGAGTTGGGCTTGTTAGCCACTACATGGAATTACCCATAAGCATCTACATGAAGGCCGCTAAGAGAATCCTTCGCTACATGAAAAGTACTCTTGACTTTGGACTATTGTATTCATCTTCTCATAATTTTAAGCTTGTTGGGTACAGTGATAGCGATTGGGCTGGAGACTTGGATGAAAGAAATAGCACCACAGGGTTTGTGTTTTTCTTGAGAGATACTGCTTTTACTTAGAGTTTAAAGAAGCAACTAATAGTTACACTCTCAACATATGAAGTAGAGTATATTGTTGTAACATCATGTGTTTACCACGTAATTTGGCTTAGGAACTTGATAAATGAGCTTCATATGCCACAAGAAGAGGCGACAGAGATTTATGTTGATAACAAGTCAGCTATTGCATTAGATAAAAATCTCTTGTTCCATGTCCGAAGCAATCACATTGATACAAGGTATCATTTTTTTTAGAGAGAATATGACATATAAGGAGGTACAACTGATGTACCTTAAGTCTAAAGACCAAGTTGCCGATATATTTACCAAGCTGTTCAAGCACGAAGTCTTTGTCAAGATGAGAGCTTTACTTGGCATGGAAAAATCAAGTATAATGTGGGTATTGAGAAATAAATGTGATTTTGTCCCAAAATATTTGGGTTATTCACTTTAAGCCTAAATATTTAGTCTATGTCTATTTTCTAGAATTAATATATTCTAGATTTATACTCTAGATAAATCCTTCACTTATGTCAAAAATATCTAGAATTATCTTTCATTTTGTCAAAAGATGTAAGTATGTATTTTGTTGAAATTTGATGCCTAGAACTCTCCATCCACTATTATAAATATGGATGAGTTCTTTATTTTGTATAAAGCCAAGCCAAACAATTAAGAGTTCAATAAAGAGTTGTTTCTCTACAAATCATCCCCTTTCTTCCAATCGTTTCTCTTTTTAAAATTTCTTAAACACTAAAATCCTCTTTTAATAAGCATAAACCATCACTATTTGCATCCATGTCGAGAAATTCCCCGAGCTTACTTCCTATCAGCTTCCCAAATTCAGCATTATGTGGATTAAGGGAACATTATAGGCTTGTATCCAAAAAAGGACTAATTGAAACACTAGGTCTGCATCTCAACCTTCATCAATAGCAATTTCTAAAGCCAATAGAAACTTGGTAAAATTTCAATGTTCTAAGATAAGCATCCTTTTTTGATCCTTTACCTTTTGAAACTCAATAAGGAAAACATCACCTAATCATCTGAACCTCAATTTTCCTTTTGGTTTCAACAATGTTCTCATTGTATTGACAAAATCATCTCATTGAAAATTTCATCTAGTAAGAATTGATGAAGAGATCGAAAGTGGCATGTTTACATTACCGTTGGATGACACCTTCATCCATCCCTAGAATCTCTTTGTTATATGAATTATTAATGCATAAAGATTGGCATAAAAATTTAATTTTTCTATTGCAAAACTAGAAATCAAAACAAAGAGTCCTGAAGGACAATAGAAAGATCTCTAAACACCCTAGAAAAAACTCAAAAACGTTTTTTTTCCTTTCTTCAAATTTTAATGGTGGATAATAGGCACTTTTAAAAAAATCATGAATAATTGTCCTTTAGTACGAGGGAAGGACACTATTGTTTTTAGATTGTAAGAATGAAATAAATAAATTATAAAATTCAATGAAAAAATGTAAAAAGTAAAACAAAAACAAAAAGGTTAAAAACAATGCACAATGGTAAATGTAATCAAGAAAAAGAGAGTATTTTAAGAAAATTTAATAAATTTTTTATTTTATTTTTAAAAGAAGGGTGTTTTAAATAATCTAACCCTTTAAAAAAATTTACAAATTTTTACTTTTTAAAGTTTAAAGAAGTTTACAAATACTATATATGTATATATAACAAAATTTTAGTAAGAGTTTTTTATTTTAAAGAAATTTATTCTTCTTGAAAAAAGCCATACGACAACGTAAAAAACCTTAACTCGTATAGTTTCTGATTTTAAAAGTAGGAGGGGAGTGAATTAAATAGCTAGGGAATTAATAGTTTCACTTGAAAGAATCCCTATATTGTATCATTAATAACTCAACCTTACATATATTACAATAACAATAAAAGTTTTCCTAGTTTAAAACTTTTGGAAAGAAGATAGAATAGTAGTGTTTTTATTCTAGGTTTACCTAGGGTTACGACGTCGCTGTGTTTCTCAAACATTATTGACTAATAGATCAAGCAAAATCACTAATCTCTATAAGTCGATCTCCTTATCAGGAGTTCATGCTCCTAAACCGCTTCTGGGTGGGGTAGTAGGAGAGAAAGCCAACAGTGATGTAGCCTACTTTTTGTTAGGGAAGATAATATCAGCTAGGAAGATTAGACGAGATCTGTCATCTGTGGGATGCCTACACAATAGAAGGTTAAATATCATTTCAATGTTAATGTTGTGGATATAAATCTATTTGTTTTTCGGTTTAAATATAAGGCGGATAAGTGAGTAATAATAGCGGGAGGTCTTTGGACCTTCGGCCATTAGTTGATAGTTTTGAAAGAATCTAAAGGATTGATGGCTATCAGAATATAGTGTTTGATTATGAGTCCTTTTGGATTCAGTTCCATTATGTCCCGATTGCTTGTATGAATGACCATGTGGATACAATACTAGAAGGGCTAGTTAGAACTGTAGAGGAATTGGACCACGGGGAGTCTTGGGAGATATTTATATGAATGAGGGTGAATGTGGACAATACTAAGCCTCTAGTTTAGTTTTTAAAAGTAAAGTTAAGAGATGAGTTGGTCCCCATCCTTTTATGGTATGAAAGACTTCTTAAGGTTTGTTATCACTGTGAAATTCTTGGCCATCCTCTAAAGGAATATTTGCATAAGAAGTTGGTTAATGGAGTATTTATGCCTTTTAAGTATGGTGACAGAAAGAGGCATACATGCACTAGTATATTTAGTCAATAACTTTTGTATTGTGTTCCAATTTATAGATATTTGGTTATTTAATTATGTTTTTTTATCATAAATAGGTGCTTGATGGAAAATGTGATAAATAGGAATAAATGGGAGGCAAAGTGGACGAGAAACAAAGGAGATACGCTCAAAATACGCCATTGAACAAACCTATGCCTAGGTGCTGCGGTGCTTAAAGCTTAGCATTGCAGCTCCCAAGGTAGATTGCTCGATGCCACAGTGCCCATTGCCCAGCACTGCAACACCGGCTAGCCACGCACTAATTTATATTTCCAGGTGTCAGTACCGCGGCACTGGGGGTTTAGCGTCGCAGCACCAATGCAACATATAAAAAATCTCCTATTTTTACTCCTAATTCAAGTTGGATTCGAAGTGCCTTGCTCTTAGGGTTTCTCATACTTATAAAAATACTATTTTGAGGGCCAAAACCTAGATTTTAAAGAGGCAAAAATGTATTGAAACAGTTCGCACACAAAATTTACAGATAAAAGCTAAGAAATTAAGATTTATGTTCAAGATTGAAGATTTAAGTCACGGAAGAGAGAGAAGCACACCAAGGTGTCTTTTTGATTAGTTTTTCTTATCTTTATTTTTTATTATATTCTTATTGTTGCTGTTCTTCATGGATTGGTTTGATACTCTTGATTTTTTTTATGAGCTAAATTTGTTATTCTAAGGTTAGATGTTTGTGAACTTAGTATGTAGTAAGATTTTGTTAATTCTTAGTTCATGAATTTAATACATACAATTCATTTTTTCTTGTGTTTAATGCTTTCATTATATCTGGCCAATATTATGAATGATTAAGGAACTATGATAAACTCAAAGGGATTCATATGTTTAAATATGATAGTTTGATATATGAACATAGGGTAACAACTAGGAGTTCCATGTAGGATACATTATACTTAGATGGTATGTATAGTTTAATTTAGACTTGATCTTAATGAATTACATTCTAATTTGATTAACATAGATAAATAAGTCATTATCAAAGTGCGTAATAAAGTCATTATCAGAGTGCGTAATATAGTCACTCAACCATCAACAGAAGCTTGTGATAAGATTAGTATCTAAGCCAACAATTATTATTAAGATATTAATTAATAGGTTAATAAATCCGATGAAATACGATGAAATATTAGGAGATGAGTCTATATCCCAGATTATTATCAATTTATGACCTTAACTCTTTGTTTATTTGCTATCTAGGTTAAGCTTTAGGTTGCTTAGTTAAATTACAAATTATAATTTTTTAGATAAAAGTAAGGTAGGTAAAATTTTAGTAATTGGTTGATAGAAATAGATCGAATAATTTCTGTAAGAATGATATCGAAACTTAAAATCCTATATTACTTTACACGATAGCATGTATTCGCGCTTAGCTACTATATATTTTGAAGAAGCCAAAAATAAACAACCTAGTCTAAATAAAAATGTTTTGAAGAAGCTCATAAATATTCTGTTGGAGAGTGGGGTTATTGCACCGTCAACTATCCTAGGGGTGCAAGGTACAAATAAAAATGAAGACATCGGCGGCTCCTAGTGATGGGGTTGCCAAACGCCATCAATCTACTAAGCTGGAATGTTTCAGAGATTGGGCGATGTTCGAATGTTCCCAATTTTGTAAAGTTATGTACAAGAGTATATACCTAAACTGGTTTTTCTAATGGAAACCATTGCTTGGAAAGACAAAATGGAAGTGTTGAGGTTTAAATTAGGTATGAGAGGGAAATTAGTCGTGGAAAGGGTTAGAAGGAGTGGTGCGCTTTGTATTATCTGGTCGGGTAATATTTTAGTTGAGCTGCTCTCCTTTTCACAATATCATATTGATGTTATGGTTATGTCTCATACTTGAATTTGTGGTCATTTGCATGCATCTCAGCTATGTCTCATACTTTCTATGTTGCATGGTTAAGTGGGGGAGATTTTAACGAGATCCTTTATTCTTAGGAGAAAGACACACGTGGGCGCGGGGGGTGGGGCGTGTTAAGCAGTGTAGCTTAGATGGACTTCTTCGGGAATACTTTAGAGGATTGTAATCATGATGATATAGGTTTTCGAGGGCCAATGTTTACTTGGGCTAATGTTAAGGGGACGAATTCATTCAGGAGCGTCTTGATAAGAGGGTACGGTCTTTTAAATGGGCCAATTTATTCCCTCTTCTTCGGTTTCTCATCTGAGGTTATAGGGCTCTCACACAGGTCGTTACTTGTAGAGATTAAAGATAACCTTAATAAGCATCAATATCGTATTCAAAGGTATTTTCACTTTAAGGAAGATTGGGTTAACGAGGAGGAATGTTTTGAAATTATTTTGGCAAATTTTCTGCTTCCTTCAATGAATGATTTTATATCTAGCGTCAGGAAAAATATCTTTCGTTGCAGTTCGTCCTTCCATAGATGGAATATTGAAAATTTTTATGGCTTCCAGAATCACATCAAGCAGAAAAAAAGTTGAAATGTATTTGCTGCAAGCAACTATTTTAGAAGACAGTTGAAACCAGTATAGGAGGGTGGAAAATTCCTTGGATTTTTTGAATTATAAGCTTGAACGATACTGGAAACAAAGATCCCAGGTTCAGTGGTTGCAAAGTAAAGATAAGAATACAAAGTTTTTTGAATTATAAGTTAGGAAGCCGATAGGTCTGCTAGTGCCTTTATTGACTTAAATCCTATTCAAATTTTAAATTCTTATGAGTCGGTACTATATATATATATAAGGGAGGTAGGGAGTAGTAAACTTAGAATTCTTTTACAATTTTACGTTGAAAAAATAGAATTAGTCTAACATTGTCTAGGGAGTTTCACGTGCCTACATGCGTGAGTTTGAAGTTAGAGATAGTAGAAAGATTGTAGCTAATCAATTCAAAGTGTAACAAATGAGAAATTAAGGTAATTCTCTATCTCTATACATATAATTATGAATAAGACGATCTAGCATCTGCAATAATTTTTATAAGAAAGTATATTAACAGGTGTATCAGAGTTACCTTGTTTCATAATACATGTATAGTTTATTATTTTTAAAGATATTGTTATCAATACCCTTAGGGTATTGGCTAATATCACAAATACTAAAGATTTTTAAAAAAATCGACATTAAAACCTAAAGGTTTAGAAACATATGCATGAATGCCCAATCGTTAGGAATCTATTGTGAAAGTTATATGATAAGGGGGTAATAAAGTCATTTCATTTAGGTGTATATTTTAAATGAATACATGTGATATCAAAAAGCCACGTGTTATTTTAGTTGTTATTAAACAACTCTAAAATTGTGTCAAAACAGCTTTTATCTATGTAACCAACTACCACTTTGATGCTCTTTGCTTACTCATGAAGGACTTTAGAAATGAAATGACTACCTTTAGAAAACTAAACGCGATTGACTTATCACTGTAAAAGAGACACTATGAAACAAATATCGTGAAAGAGATGATCGGATAATCAATGTGAAAAAGATGACCATTTAAAGTGTGCTTTTTTAAATAAAAAAACTTAGATTGACATCATTTTTGTTTCATTTTTTGCCTTTTTATGAACTAGTTGGGTTTGCACTCAAATTATTAGTCTTAATGTTATTTTGCAAGTTTTTGTCACCGTGAATTTATGGGTATATTTATTTCTTTCATAAAAAATGATTTCAGTGGTTGTATATGGGTACTTACTTGCATGATATGTTTCCTATCTATCAAAGTATGTGTATGTTCTTGCTTTGAATATATATTTGTTTAGGGTGGTGTTATTATGATTTTGTTATAGAAGCTAGACTAGTTATATTTAAATGCAATTCATAATGGCATTGTTTTTTCTTTCTTGTTTCAGCATTTAGTAAGAGTGTGATATTGGATAATGTTGATATAGATGAGTTTATCATAGTCTATTTGTTAAACGATGTTATAAAGGATGTTATAAATAAGATGGTCCATCTTAGGGAGAAACATAAAGTTAAGCATTCTTACTTCGGTCTACGAGTAGGCTATAACTAGAAGAAGACATAGATGTAGAGTTAATGTTAAGTAATTTTTTTGTCTAAAGGGTTTACAAGTATTGAGATAACTATAGATGTGGTGCCATTAGATGTAGTGCATATTTTATTACTATAGGGTCTAAAACCTAGTACTTCAGAACATGATAAGGAAGTAGATAATATAGGGAGTAAGTCATTTGATAGCCAACAAATGTCATGCACCAACCAATGTAGTCCCAACACCTAACCCCACCTAAATATTATTGATGTTTGTTTATGAAACTAAACATATGCGAATAAAACTACAAGTGGATGGGTTATGAGCAAGTAATAAAGTAGTAAGAAGTATTGTTCCTTCGAAGATTAGTTTTATAAATTAATGTTAAGTACTATGATATTAACAACCTAAATTTATATAAACTAATTTAAACACTAAGTGATTAAGAAAATTAAAGATGCTATAACTAACAATTAAAAGATTCAAGGAGATGAGATGTCTATGGTAAAAGGGTCTTAGGGTTTTGATTTTACTCTACCCTTTTTCTGTTCTTTATAATTAGCAATTACCAACTAATCTTGTAAATTTATTAATCAAAGGTTTAGAACTAATCTCATTACCTATCCCGAGAGTTTATTGCGATCCTATGCATACACAATCAAGTTAATATTCATATCTAACTTGTTTATCTATACATGCATTATGCTACCCTTAAGTGACAGTGTTAATTCTATTAGCCTCTCAACTCAATAAAATTAAAGGCAATGCTTTTCAATTCCAACATATGAGTTAAATTTCCCAATAACATAACCTACAAGTTCAAATAATCTAATCAAATTTTCAATCCAATTAGAAGTATTAAACTTAGAAAAGCACAAATGAAAAATACAAGATTTCGTCATTAATCAACTAAAAACATCAAAACAAAGTACTTAGTAAAGTTACATTAAGCCCTAAATATAAAATTTAGCTATCCATAATCAAGTGCACAATTACAATAATCCAAAGATTCACAAGACTTATCATGTTCAAAACAACATAAATTACAAATATAAACTTTAAATTAAAGTAAATGAGACAAGAAAGAGAAGGAAAAAGTAGTTGGAGAAGTTCTTTAGGCCTTCTGTCTTCAATGATCTTCAAGAATCCAAGCCTTAAGAATTCTTTCTCTCACTAAAAAACCCTTGTTTTTTTTTCTCAAATTTCGTGCTTTTTCCATGATGACAAATGAGGCTTTTCATATTATTTTTATAGGCTTGAAAATTAAGGCACAAAATTCAAAATACATTTGGGGTGTTGGTGGCGCTTAGGCGTTAAGAATTTTGCCCATAGAGCTCGATTTGTCACTTAGGTTCTAAAACTTGGGTTTTCAACACCTAGAGAGGAGGGGGGGACAATGTAGCAAAAATGCTATAACATTTTATTGTTCACAGTCATTTTAGCATTTAATATAGTAATCTACTGCACTATATTTAATTTTTTTGCCTTTTTTTTTTTTGAAATTTTATCCCAAATAGCTCCATTAACTTTAAACTTACAAAATGACAATAGCACACATAAGAAGTTATATATTCTTATTTAGATTGAACAATTACCAAGTTTTGGAGTTCAAGACAATAGATATAAAATGTACTCATCAAACTCGCCCAAACTTAAATACTTGCTCAAAGACGAGCAAGGAGACATACCTCACAAGTAAAAGCTAAAATTAAAAAAATAACTATAAGAAAACATAAAACATTGAGTCAGCAAATAATTAACAATTCATCTCAAAACTTTCTCATGACTACTAATCTCAAGGAAATTCTAAACATCATAATATTTTAACATATTAATACAATACTTGTTCTACCCCACAAGTGACCTACTTAATGTATGTGTGTATAGAATCATTAGTTACATGCATTCAGATTAGTTTATGCACACAAGACAATAAAATGGTCTCTATGAATTTTTACTTAACTAACACTCTAAAGGCTTGTTTTTCACATCACTCTCCACTATGTAGACATATACATAATCAAGGATCAAGTAGGACTTTATCTAGATTATAATGCATAGCTGGATGAGGGTAAGAAAAAGTGGATCAATTTTTTTGGCTCAACTCATACCATAAACACACATTTCTCTATAAACTAATCAAACTAAACTATGTTTTCCACTCGCTTTTCCTCCAAACTTATTTCTTTGATTCCCTTGTTATTTTATTGCTCATCTTTTTCTTTTTCTAAGTTAAGGATATAGAAAATTCAAACTATACATTTTCCTTTAATTTTTTTATATTTTATATTTTATATTTTTGATTTTTTTAAAAATAAAGATAAGCCACTATAGCCCCAAACAAAAGCTTATCCAATATTAAAACAACTAAATCCATAACTCCTATTTTTTATTCATTTTAAAAAATCCAATAGCTCACACAACTCTCTAACTCTCTAAAATGAGTGCTCATGGTATGATGGGGTATTAGAAAATATAATTAAATTAGAGGCTAAGGTATTAATGTGGTTAGCAACAAAAATGATTATCAGGCTCAACAGGGATAACTAGGGGTAAAGATATATAAAGGTTAGCTTGAAATGCTCAATTGGTCTAAATATGGCCTAAATTCTCATTCTAAATTATTTATGCCCTAGCATTTTGCCTCGAGTAATGCTCAAACAAGTTCTGGCATGTTTTGAGACCCTAAGTATACTTGTTATGCATAAATGTCTTCTAAGTAAGTATAATAACTAGATGATCCTAACTACATGTTTAATAAATCAATTGGTCACAAAATGAAGCCTAACTTGTTTTAGACTACTAAGCAAACAATCACAATATTTATTATTTCTAAAACAAAGTAGCATTTGAAATCATGATTCTATTTTATATCATTAACTACTAACCATTTAACCAACTCACGACTGATAATGAAAATAAAAAAATTGCATGCAAAACAAAACAGCTAAAAGCAACCAACATAAAAGAGTAAGCATTGTTGAATTCGATAAATGAAAACCGAATAATGTTTCCTTCCCTCAAACATAAAATTAACGTTGTCCATAATGGCAAGAATTAAAGTGAGTAAAAGAAAATTTTCTTATAGATGATGGCTTAATGCGGCGGTGCTCGAATTGCGAGGCCAAAGTTGTTTCTTGAGTTGGTGCTCAAAGTTATTGCTCGATAGCTATGAAATATAACCTTAGTGCTATTGCATTAATTCAATCAGAAAGGCTAGACACAACATGTAGAAGCAATATAACCAACCCTGAATTTATACCTACAAATTTAACATTCAAAAGAATATTCATAGCTTTTCGAGTACATAAAACAAGTTTCTTGAGTGGCTGTAGACCTTTTATATGGTTAATTAGATGTTCCATGAAAGGGAAGTGTGATGATATTTTATTATTTGTTATAGTTCTAGATGGCAATAATGCTTTATTTTTAATAGCAGTGTCTGTATGTGAAGTTGACTACTGAGAGTTGGTATTTATTTTTAGATAACTTATATCATTTGATTGGTTATAAGGAAAAGAAGACTATAAAATTCATGAGTGATAGAAAAAAGGGTTTAGTAGATGCCATGGATGCATACTGGTTAAATCACCCGCAGGGTGTTATGTCAGGCATATATATGCCAATTTTAGAAACAAATGGTCTAGTTTACACTTGAAGATTTTTTTTAGTCTGCAGTTAGAGAGACTAATAAACATCAATTCAAAAAAATTCTTGAAACTATCAAACAAGTTATTTTTCATGCATATGATTGGCTCAGTAAATTACTACCATAGAAATGGTTAAGACAAGGTTATCCAAATGTTTAATATGACCATTTAATAAACAACTGAGACATTTGATAGTTGGTTGCTGAAGTAGAGGAAAATACCTATTCTTACCCTATTAGAGCATTGCAGAAGAAAGGTGATAGTTAGAATACAAGAGAGGTTTTAGTATAGACAAGCATGAAAAATAGACATGGCAATAATTGTGATTAGAATTATTGATAAATAAGTGACAAGGGCAGAGCATTGAGGATACTCAACACCAAAAACATTTTCTTAGCTCTTCTAAATTTTTTTTTGTTGCATTTAGCAATATTTTCTTACAAACTATAAAATAAATTTCTAATTTACACATTATGCATCGTTTTTAGGAAATAGAGGAAAAGAGAGGCCTAGTAGACCTAAAAAATAAAAGAGGCAATGATGAATAGATTTCAAGTGGTTGAACTTTTGTTATCAATTTCTTGGTTTTATGCCTTATATGAACTTTGTTTATTTTTGAATTGATTTATTTTCACTTTATAATTTTTTGGAAGAATGATGGTGCATTGTATCCATAATTTTAGATTATAATATTCCAAGTGCATTGTGTTCATAATTTTAATTTATAATATTTTAAGTTCATTCATTTCTATTACATCTTTCATTTATTACAATATCAATTCTAAGGTCCATGTTATTTTTTGTATGCGCATGACAACATTGCACCCACTAAGATAACCAACAAAATGCGAAAAACATTATGTATCACACTTTTCACTTCATCAATTTTTTTTTTTGTCACGTCTATCTATCAAGTAAGCACCCTACAAACTTTCCCATCTAGATTTTACCCTACTTCTACCAATGAAGTAATTTCAAGAATTTTAAGCATCTAATAGATGAAGTCTTATTTCTATGGTTCCCAAAATTTGCAGTAATTACATCTTTTTCCCTCACAATAGAAGTACAATTTATTAGAATTGTTCTCTGACTCTAAGATCCTTATAACTGCCTTCCATCCATATAAATAATTTTTGTTTCTAAATTTATAATTCTCTCATTCACTTCACTTAGATTTATAGAGGTTGACATGATTATGTATGGGTATTTTTTAAGGCTAAAGAAAAAAGATTGTTTGAAACAATTTGAGGCAATTTGTAAGGCACTTTGATGTTATGAGATTTGGTTTAAGGTTGTTGTCACATAAAAGAAGAGTTTGCAAGAGAAATATTGTAAATAAATATGGCAAAATATATCTTCTTTTTACTAGGAATTATTTGACCATTGGAGTGCAATGATCACCTATAATTTGTAAGAATACTTTTTTAAATTTGAAGAGGTGTATGTGTTGGTATAAGAAAAAAAAATTATGTTTAACAAAATAAATGTAAAAAATGTCAGATCGTCTTGCTCATAATTACATGTATAGGGATAAAAGATTACCTCAATTCTTCGCTTTGCTAAATCTTGAATTGACGGGTGCATTATTCTCTACTATTCCCAACCTTCAAACTCAACACGTATGGCACATGGATCCTTCCTTAATCTTTATAATCAGTAATACCTGAATCTTAGAGAATAGTAGTAACCAAATTCTTTTTCCACATAAGAATATGTACAAAATAATTATTCCTATGGTTAAGGTTATTTTTTACTATTTCCTATCTCATATATATAAGAATCTCCCTTAGGTATTTAAAATTATATTAGCATTAAAAATTTAGAGTTTGATTATAATTTAAGCTAGTAGAGGGACTGTAAGACCTATAGGCTTACTAGCTCCAACTTAAAAGGTCCAGTCTTAGTCATCTCATGACCCATCAGTGTTTTTAAGTTAAACCCAGACTATTCTACCAAAAGTCAAGGGCTGCACTTTAGTAATCTATGTTATTAAGTAAAAGCCCATTTAATTAAAATTCATTTTAATTAAATTAGGCTTAGTCATTAGACCAATAATAACTGCTTAATTACTCTCTAATTAATGTCCAAAATTAAAGTTAGGCAATGGAAAAAAATGTCTTACCTCTTTAATTACTTATTTACCCTTAAGTCACTGAGTGCTCTAATGATCATTTCTAATATATCTATATTTGTAAGTAAACTTACAAATAAATATTATTATTCAATAAATAGTTTATTAAATAAACTGCAGTTATAGATTCAAATGATCAAGCACTGCAAACAACTTAGGTGAAAATTATTTATTAGATTCTATATTGCAAATATTTGTTCCTACGGTCAATGAAATAATATCTCTAAGCTATCGAAGTTTTGACCGTTTATATGGATCTAACTCCATGATAACTCAAAAGATACAACATGAATGTAAGTTCATTACCTGCTCAAGATTGAGATTAATCAAGCTTATTAAAGCATTGCAAATTAAGATCAATGGCATTTAGTTAACCTGATCAAAATTCACATTAGTTCCGTTCAATGTAACATATACACTAGTTTTTCTACTCGAAGTCTTTACTTCAATGATTAAGGTAAATCATCCATTATAAGAAGTAGAAAAACTACAACCTTACATAATGAAATGCCTTTTTCATTAAAGGTTGTGAACTAGATTTAATTTATAAAGAACTTGTAATCTATACTCTCTATATTACCATCATATGCCTAATACATAGATCACATATTTTATAAATATGGGTTCATCAATGTATGCTCAATTATATGTATGAATAAATTTTATTAATTAAATAAAATATTATTACACATATTTTAAAGGCATAAAATAACATAAAATGTCTAACAGTATGATCCAATGATCCAAACATAATCTACTAATATATTATTTGGTGTAATAAAATTGGTTATTGAAAGATACTATATAAAATTCAATAAAAAAAATCAACTCGATTAAATTAGAAAAGATGATGAATAGTTGTGGAGATTTATAGATGTTCAATTCGATTGTAGAAAAATATACAAATATAGGAAATTACATAAAGTGTACATGGGCATATTTATCAAATAACTATATTCATTATATTATTCAATATTTTAATAAGTTTAATTTTTTAATGTTAAAAAGTCAATTTCTAAAGTGAAAAATAGATTTTCTCATAACTCGTGTAGGTGATAATTATCGTATAATCATCTTTTAATGCCTACATGAGCAATTTAGTTATTTGATTCACACTAACATAGAATCTATTTAATTTAACAGACTTCTTTTAATGGTTATGTGTTCGTGAATATTTTCTTAATCCAATGGTATTAATTTAAATTTTTTAAACTCTTAAGTACTTGTGATATTAGTCAATACCTTGAGGGTATAGGTGATAATATCTGTTATTTTTATATGGCGGTTAGTGTTTATTATGACAGCAATTGCATAATTTAATTTATAGTTGTTTTTTTAATTACTTTTATATGGTGGGTCATCATATGTGAAAGTTTGAATCACGACCTTATATTTAAATTAAAAATACCTTTACAAATCAATTAATGTAATATGAGCTTAATTATTCCTAGGGGTGGGCAAATATCCCGTACCCGATCCGTCTCGAAATTTTAGGTCGGGACGGGAACGGGAATGGATTCGAAACCCGTTTGGGATAAAAAATTCTGTCCTGAACGGGCTGGGTCGAGTTCAAGAAATTCTCGATCCCAATAAGGAATTCCCAAAATTTCTGAATGGGTTCAGGAATTCTCGAACTTCTAAACCCGTTTATCGGGAATTCCCGACATTTTTTTTGCAAATATCAATTTTAAAACGATGCCGTTTCATGAGGCTTGAAACGGCGCTGTTTTGGTGATTGAAAATAAATGATAATGCTTCTTCTCTCAGTTTCTGTTCTGATTTCTCGTTCCTTTTCGGCTCTTCTCTCTCTCAAAATATCACCGCTGACACAACCCTACCCACGGCTATGGACGACAGACGCCACTGGTGACGGATGCCACCGAGCCAGTCGCAGTCCCCCCTACAACCTTAGTCTCACTTCTCAATCTCGGGGTAGGCAGTATTTGGACGATTGCCGCGGCCGCCAACCACCGTGAGTCCTCCGAAGTCGAGGGTAATCACCGACATCTGACCACGGTAAGGGGATCGATTTGAGAAGCAGTACTCACTAAATGCCTAAATGTTTATTGATTTCATATTTGTCATCTTCATTTTAACATAGGTAATTGTCATCTTCATCGATTTGAGAAGCTAAATTACTAATTTTTGTGCTTGTGCTCTTAATTCTTATGCTGGATGACAAACACGTTCGGGAAAATTGTGAAAATGCTATGAAATCAATAAGATATCATCAATTATCTACTTAGGGTTTCATGTCGTTACTGTTTTATGTAAAAGAGTATATTGTGGTTAAGACGTTGAAGTAGTTGGTTTATTGGCTCATTTTTCGTTGTGAGAATGACTTAGAACTCAGTAGGGTATTTTTTAAGTGCAATTATGGTTTTAGCCTTTTAGGCAGCGGGTGCACATGGGGGCTTTATGTGTCTGTTTCTATGTTGCTGTCTTGGTTTCATTCAAGTAATTTTGAGAAGGAATGATGCTTTGTTATTCTTTTTATTCACATATAGTAATGGTATATGGTTTTGAAATTTTGATGGGCTATTGTTGCGTATTAATTGTTTGTATCATTTTGTATTGAACTTTTTGACAGAAAGTTCAAAAAATATTTTCTACGGGGATCTTCACTGCATCGGATTGATCATGATGATCATTTGGTTGTCTGTCACTCATAGAACTATTTTATTTTTCCCATGATGATAATTTGATCTGTTTGTTCCATTTCATCATGATTTGCTTTCTGACTATTTCGTTCAATTCGTTTGATTTACTTAATCAAAAGCAACAAAATAAATTTGTTTGATCATGTTTGATGTATATCCTTGATCACAATTATTGGTCACGAGCCGACATTATTGGACAGAAAGTGGCTAAATTATATGAGTTCTTTATTATAACCAAATGAGAGTTCTTTTTTATAACTAAAGTAGCTAAAAAAGGAAGATTATAAGAGTTCTTTTTTATTGATGCTTTGCTGTTGTTTTGGGCTGTATAGCTACTTAATTTCTATTACCTTATGATATCCTTTTTAATGATGATTTATTTATCAAAGGTTTATTTGTAAATAATGGATTCAGATTCAAGTTCAGCTGATAATAATTTTGAGGATTTACATTCTCAATCAAATTCTGAGAACGATCATGAGAGGGATACGGGTAAGGAAGAAAAAACTTTATTTCTGCCATGCTCTAAAGAAAAAAAGAGAAAGCTTGTGCCACAAGCATTGGCACAAAGATCGAAAGCATGGTTGCACTTCAAAAAAAGTAAAACATTAACAGACAAAGCAAACGTTAAAATATTTAACGCATTTCAACTTGAATTGAATTTATAATGACAAAATTTTAAGTAATTGAATTTGGAATGAATCGATCTCAAAATGACAATAACAATATTTTACGCCATTGAATTTTAATTGAAACTAATCGATTTCAAAACTAATCAAATTATAATATTTTTATTTCACGTAATTTAATTTCAAATAATAACATTTAACGCAATTCAAATCCATAATATTTAACGTAATTAAAATCAAAATAACATTTCAAATTAAAATATTTAATGTATTTCAACTTGAATTGAATTTATAATGACAAAATTTTAAGTAATTAGATTTGGAATGAATCAATCTCAAAATGACAATAACAATATTTTACGCCATTGAATTTTAATTGAAATAAATCGATTTCAAAACTAATCAAATTATAATATTTCTATTTCACGTAATTATATAATGACAAAATTTTAAGTAATTAGATTTGAAATGAATAGATTTCAAAATGACAATAATAATATTTTACGCCATTGAATTTTAATTATAATATTTCTATTTACTACTTTATATAATTTATATTCATTTTGAATTTAGAATAATAATATTAACAAATTTATTAAATATTATAATAATTATGAAATTTAGAATACTTTAATTTGAATTTAATAACAAATTTTCGATCCGACCCGAATTGGACCGTCCCATCCAGAACCCGACCCGAAAATTTTCGAACCGTCCCATTCCAAACCCGACCCAAAAATTCCCGAACCGTCCCGTCCCAAAAATGGCCCAACAATTCCCGAACCGTCCTATCCCGAAACTGACCCGATAATTTTCGAACCGTCTCGTCCTGAAACCGACCCAAAAATTCTCGAACCGTCCCATCCCGAACCCGAAACGTTACCGTTTCAAAGCAATTTAACAAAAAAAAAATTTCAGGAATTTCCAACCCGACCCGTCCCGAATCGATTTGGGTCGGGAATTGTCCCGACTCAAAATGTGTCCCGAACGGGACACATTTCTCTGTCTCGAACTCGAAAATGCCCACCCTTAATTATTCCTATAATTAATTAATTATTTAATTTGACTTAAATAAATATTAATATAATCCTTTAATTAAAATTTTGGAAGAAAAAAGTAAAATCAAGAGGCGAGGAGATGACACAAAGATGTTTTTTTCTTAAAAAAGAAATTTATCACATACCTCTCCCATTATGCATTTGCAGAATTTTTTAAACATTCTTCTTTGGATACGAGGATGTTTATTATGAAAATTAAATAAAAGTAAAAATAAAGAAAAAAATATTAAAAATATTGGGGATCAAAATTTTCCATATACAAAAAAGGAATAAGTAGGAAAACTCTAAAAGAAATCAAGGAGAGTAGTTTTAAGGTAGATTCAAAGATTTTAAGTGGAGTTGTTTATAAACCATTACGATCCTATTTTTTACATAGAGAGAAAAATTAGTTGACATTGTTATAATCTTAATGGAGAAATATAAACATAATAGAAACGATAACAATGATGTGAAAATTTATATGTCAATTATGTTAAAAGCTTTTTTTATATATGTAAATTTTGTGAAATATTCACAGTATACATAATACATCTTCCGTATATATACAACAGATCGAGAGTTTCTAACTTAAACAGGAAACTTACACAATTAGGAGTAACACAAAAAATATAACAAGGGAAACTTTTCTATGATCAACGCAAAGATTGTTGGGTTGTACTTTCACCCTTAAACAACACCTTCCTATTTTGCAAATACAGGAATATTACAAATCTTCTTCTTATAGGTCACCTTTCACTATAAATACTGCACATAATTCTAGTTTTTTAATCACAAAATACTTTTTCAACAACATAATATTTTGTGATTGGTGCATAACTTATGGCTCAAATGAAATTCTTCGCGTTTATTCTTGTGGCAGTTCTCTTGCTAAGCGTCAGTATGTCTAGTTATTTCTTTTCTTCTCCTTCTAATAATACAAAGTAATATATAAATGGTTTCTTTTCTAGGTAAAATTACAAATTATTGGATTTTAGCTGAGATTTTTTCTCATATTTTTTTATAATAGTTATAATATACGTACTTGAATCTATTCATGTATAAATTTTGACTTTGTTACTTTGAAAATTTTCAATGGATTGATACATATACAATTTCTTTAATCATTGACTTTGATTTATACAAATATGTAGAAAAGTAAGGATAGATAAAACTAGTTTTATTAGCATGCTAAAAGATTGTTTAGTTTAGTTTGTATTTCTAATGGCTCTTAATAATTAAATACTAAATGCATGGATTTATTTGAATTTTTGGTGTTTTCAGATGGCAATGAAGTGACAGCGTCAATATGCTGTAGAAACCATCCTCAACTTGGAAACTGTGTGCCAGGTAAAGACGATGCCCCAAACACTGGCAAATGCTGGAATTATTGCATCCAAGAATGTAAGGGAGCCATCTGCAAGCAAGTTGGCTCAGCTCATCACTGCCATTGTATGTGCTGATTATCAGTTTCTTGCTCTATATGATCTAATAATAATAATGGGATTAATAATTTTACGCAATCCCAGGATTTTTTCAGTGCAAAATTGATGTCATGTTGTGATATTCAAATTGTATGTAGGGCTTAATCCACAATTCATAAAGGTTCTCAATCTAAAAATACGTAAGAGAAACCTTTCCTATATAACAACTAGTCTTCATATCGTAACGAGCATTATTATTCAATAAACTTACACAAAGGACACAAGTTCAAAGTCAGCAAGAATTAGTAGATTAGTAATGTCCATGATTTTTTTTCTTTAATAAATATTACTTCAAACTTTGAAATAAGAATAACATAAAACTTTATTATATTGTGAATTGTTATTTAATATGGATGTTTGTACTTTTGTTAAAATTGAGATATTCAATATCTATCCTCATATTAATTTAATAAATAGTAAAAGGATGTTAAAATTCAAAAAAATACTATTATACCTCTTTAAAATTAATTTATATTATTTCGGTTATAATGGCAGGGGGGGTTTTGATTGTTAAAAAAAATATAATGAGAGGTAAATGAAAATTTTCTATAAATAAATGAACTAGTTGTGTAAGTATAAATCTTAATTTCCCTAACCAAATTTAACAGTCTTAGAGGCAAGATAGCAAAAAAAGAGGTCTCTGCCCACATATGTAATATCCAAAATGTTAGCCATTGATTAGAAGTAAAATAAAAAGAATATTAAACCATAATAATTAATAATGAGGCCATATGGTTTCCTATATCATGCATGTAGTTGATGATTAGCATTTGGCAGAATCTCTTTAGTTAAAGTCCAAACCCTTGGTTATCAAATTAAAGGCAACAATTTATTAAACGAAATAATTTGTTACATCTTTTATGATTACCGAGATGAGGTGAGTGTTGAGTCTTTCGGCATGCAAAATGAAACCCTAGAATAGAAGAAGCATCAAACCTTGTTCCCTTTCTCAAACAACATAATCATTGAACATGTGCCATGCTTTCTTTAATTGTCAAAATCATTGATATTATATCACCATTATCATCATTCGTAATATATATATATATATATATATATATATTCCCATTTTCTCGTCCTGGGATGCTTCATTTTGGCTGCAAAGTATGAGACAAGAAACCCTAAAAAAAAAACAAATTCCATTTCACTCTCGATGAAGCTGCTGAAGATAAATACCTAGCTAGTTTTTGGTTTATTTTTTAATAATTATAAACGGCTGCCTAAGAAGAAAGACATTTATTTATTCAAGGAACGTGTGAATTTTCTTTTGAAACAGTGTCTATATCGTCTTGTAGTGAGACTTCAAAGTTTGATAATGGTACACTTGTCGAATTTCAATTTTAGTACGAGAAAAAGAAACTTGTCATCTTTGTTTTTTTGTTTTTTTCAAATCTTTATTTGAAGCATCTCGCAACAGGTGGCAACCAAAACATTGGACAATTAAGATTTATTCACTTTCTATTTTATTTTTTTAAATTCTACATATAATTTTAATTTTAAATCTCAAAATTGATACAAGATTAATAAAGAAAGGTAGACAGATAAATTTAGTGACAGAAATTTTATCACATAGTGTTCGATACTCGACTTACAATCCAACGCTCCTTATACATAGAGCTAATACTCAACAAACTTATGCATAAAGTTAGGAACACAAACCACTTAGAAACAAATAAACCCTGTAGAATCAAATAGACAAACAAATTATCTCTAACATTCCCTCCCTTAAATTGAACGTTTCTAGAATTTCAATTCAGCTATATATGTTGCAGAACCCTTCCTCAATTGGATATTCCATAGTGCAAACACCAAATAATCTCTGCAGTTTTAGAAAACTAGTCAAATTGAGGGTTTTTATAAAAATATCAGCAATTTGATCACTTTTGCAAAAAAATAAAATAGTTTAATAACTATATCTTTTGAGAGATCACATAAGAAGTGATATCACACATCTACGTGCTTGCATCTTGCATCTTCCATGAAGAACAAGATTCTTTGAGAGCATAATTGTCGAATTGTTGTCACAAAAAATCTAGGTGGATGCTTATTGCTTGAACTAAACTCTTTGAGAATATACCTTAAACAAAGAGCTTGACATGCACAAGATGCTGCAACTATAAATTCTGCTCCAATAGTTGATAAAGTAACTATTGGTTGCTTCTTTGAAGACCATGTAACAGCTGCAGAACCCAAGACAAACATATCCAGAAGTACTTGCTCTATCATCCGAATCTCCAGCATAATCACTGTCGATAAACCCAAACAAATATGATTTTTCACCCCTTTTGTAGAAGAGGCCAAGATCACTAGTTCCCCACAAGTATTAGAAAATTCTCTTTGCGGCTGGAATATGAATCTGTTTTGGACTTTCCATATACCTGCTAATGAGATTCACTACTTGCATTATATCAGGCTGAGTTGCAGCCAAGAACATCAAACTTCCAACAATTTGTTTGTAAAGAGTACTATCAACTCCGTTTCCTATAGGATTCTTCTCAAGCTTCATTCCCCTTTCAATTGGAGTAGTGGTAGAGTTACAATTCTTCATTTCAAACCTGTCTAAGATTTTTATGGGGGACACTCATCCTCAACACTATCTCCCCACCAAGCTTTCTTTTATTAATTAAAGCACCAATTAAATTCTCATCCATCGGATACGAATGGAAAAACACCCTTGCTTTTTTACGCAGTACTCCTATGAGGAGAGCTTGATTTGTTATTCGTGGACAGTAGCATTAAAGAAGTTGAAGATTGTGTCTGTTCACCATTATCAGCTTCGCTTAAATCTCTGTTATTAGTCAGGCCCTCCCAGACAACTCCCTAGTTAATAGGGTTAGAAGTCTTGGTAATCGATTTGGTTAACGAGTTAAACACTGTTGGCAACCTAATCAAGCAAGACTTCTTCTCCACATTCGTTTGAAAAATTCCATTCAAATTTGACTTCTGATGTTTATCCGGATTTTGAAAACCATTTCTCTCATCACTATCCATCACTGAGATATTAGGCTGTATGAAATTGGTCCCCTTACAATTATTAGGATTCCAAAAACAAAAAATCCTCCAAAGTACTAGAAGTTTGTTTCAGAGCCTCTGAATTTTGCGCATCAACAACCTCCGTCATTGTAGGCAGCTCATTTGATCTTTCTCGGACTTCTTCCATAGACGGCTCCTTGATTTCTCCAGCAGCTTTATCACCGTTGTGTTGAAACTTCAAAGGGCGTTATAACACCACCGCCCTGATGCAATCTGAATAACGATGATTTCTAGGTTTTTAATATTGCCGGGTAATCCTCCATGCACTTCCTATAAGAATGTGTAAGAAAGCCATATAGCATGCAAAAATTAGGCAACTTCTCGTACTTAAACTCCACACATAATAAGCGATTAGTATCCCCCAATCGAAGAAATATGCATTTCTGAATAAGGTTATGAATATCCCAACGAACCTGTATACGCATATATTTCGCTGGCAGAAACCATCACTATCCGCATCCACGTTGAGAAATTCCCCAAGCTTGCTTCCTATCAGCTCCCCAAATCCAGTATTCATGTGGATTAAGGGAACATAATAGACCTATATCCAAAAAGGGACTGATCGAAAGACGGGGGCTGCAGCTCGAGCTTTGTCAATAGCAATTTCTGAGCCAATAGAAACTTAAAATTTCAAGGTTCTAAGAGAAGCACTCTTTTGCGATCTTCTTCCTTGTAAAACTCTGCAAGGAAAACATCGTCACCTAACTATTTGAACCTTAAATTTTCTTTCGGTTTCCACAACGTTCTCATTGTATTGACAAAAGCGTCTCGTTAAAAATTTCGTCTGGTAAGAACTTTGATGAAGAGATCGAAATTGGCATGTTCACATTGCCGTTGGATGACACATTCATCCACACCCAGAATCTCTTCATTATATGAATTAGTAATACATAAAGATTGCCATAAAACTTCAACTTCTCTATGGCAAGACTAGAAAACATAACAAAGAGTCCAGAAGAACGAGAGAAAGATCTCTAAGAACCCTAGAGAGAACTCAAGTTCTTTTTCTCTCTTCAAATTTTAATTGTGTACAATAGGCCCTTTTAAAAAATATGTAAAATTGTCCTTTTAGTATGAGGGAAGGACACTTTTTTTTAAAAATAATAATGAATAATTGTGCATTAATTATAAAATTCAATGGTAAAAATAAAAAGTAAAACAAAAAAGGGTTAAAAACAATGCACAGTTGAGAATTTTTGTAACGAAAAGGGAATAAGTAAGAGAACGGTAAATGTAATCAAGAAAAGGAAGATTTAATAACTTTTTTATTTTATTCTAAAATAAGGGTGTTTTAAATAATCTAACACTTTAAAAACAATTATAAATTTTCGCTTCTTATAGTTTAAAGAAGCTTACAAACGCTATATATAAAACAAACTTTTAATAAGATTTTTTACTTTAAAAAATTTATTCAACTTGTAAAAAGTCTATACTAGACAAACATGAATAGTATTTCCCAAAAAACAATTGCACACTTACATGTATATCTTTATTCGAATATATCATGAACTTAAAATATTTATTCTACACCTTAATAAATTTTCCTTCTTATATAAAAAAAATGAAAGTTAAAAAGTTTAGTAATACTCTTTCTTTAAAAAAAAAACTTGACACTTCTATCAAACATCCTCTCAAATCCTACTAATAGAAATTATGTTATAACATCACTCTTTACTCATTTTTTTCATGTATTTTTGCACCCAATAAAATACATCTTCTCTATAATTATGAGATTTGAACTTACACTTGATAAAAAAAAAGGTTGCAAGACACTATTTTGTTTTCAAGGTTTTGAGTCATAGGAGTCAGCCAAATCTGGTGATTATTCCTTCTTAGCTAGATATAGCCAAGTTCAATGTGTAATCCATATTTAACTCTTTGATTTCTGCCATGAATTGAGGGAAATATTACGGGATATTCAGCAAAAATCGACATAAAAAGTGAGAATTGGAATGCATAAAATACGGATATATGAGTAATGGAGCTATTTTACATGCCACAACTAAAGAAGAAAGTGAACCTTGTGATGGAAGGGAATCTTATAGCCAAGCAAACTAGTGAAATAAATCTCTAGGTTGGTTCCTTTCAAAAGCTTAATCGGTCAAAAACAAGTAACTTAAGGTACTTTTTTGGTATAAAAATATTTTTGCTTAATTTTAGAAGTGAGTTTGTCATTTATTCCTGTATTTTTTTTTCTACAACCAAAATTTTAGGGAAAATGACCCTTTCCCCCCCTTAGATTTTAGCTAATCTCCACTCATCCCTCAGTGGTTTCAAAAAGTACAAAAACTCTCTTGCTGTTACTACTGTTCATTGTTCTATCATCATTATTCTGTCAATTTAATTTTTTTTGATGAATTGGCAATTTTATCTTTAATAATATATAGTTTGATAGTTTTACCCCTAAATAAATAAGAGTAAAAAAAAAAAAAAAGCTTAAAGGGAATTGAACCTTGACCTCAAAGATAAAACCACTAATTTTCACTACTAGGTCAAACTAAAGTTTACATAACATATTATGAAGACTAATATATGTATACCCTATAAATTAATTATATAATTTGTTAACTCTAAATTAAATAAATTTTAGTATTAAAAAATTATAAACAATAATAGGTGTAAAATATTTTAATAAATAATAAATTTAATTAAATATGTACACGTTTACAACTAAAGATTTAAATACTAAATTTTAGGGACTTATGTTAAAAATGAATTATTTTATAATTTCTTAAAATTAATCTAAAATAATAAAAAAATTGCTAAAATATAGTATATATTAAAAATAAAGTTATTTTTCTAGCTCATGCATTAATTTGTATTATTTAATATTAAATAATAAAATATATTTTCAAGAAGAATTCAAAATTTAAATTATAACTAATGAGAATTCACCAAAAACAAAATTGTAAACAATAATTATTGAGAATTATAATCAACTCATAAATAATAATTTTCATAAATTTTTAAATTAAAAAATTACTACAAATGGGATGTTAACGTTATTTTTCTAGCTCATGCTCTCAAATGGGATGTTAATAAAGAAAAAAATATATTATATTAGAAAATATTTTAAATGATAATTGATGGCTACATATAAAAAATAAGTTTTGAGTTTTGTTGAAAAACTATTTTTTATAATTAACATAATTATCAATAATTGTTTTTATTTCTTTTCAACTAAGTTAAGAATAATTAGAAAATGAGAAGATGTTTATAATTGGTTTCCCAAAAAAACTCATTTTTGTAAGCTTATTTTAATTAAATGATATTTAAAATATTTTACACTTATTATTATTTATGATTTTTGAATACCAAAATTTATTTAATTTAGAATTAACAATTCGTCTTATTAATTCAGAGGGTATATATATTAATCTTTATAAGATATCATGTAAGCTTTAGTTTGCTCTAGTAGTAAAAATGAGTGATTTTATCTTTAATGTCAAGGATTCTATTCTCTCTAAGCTCACTTTTTTTTTTGGTAAATTATTTAGGGTCAAAATTGTCAAACTATATATTATTAAGGATTAAATTGTCAATTCATCAAAAAAGTTAAAATTAACAAAATAGTAATAACAGAACAGTAACGAAATAATGAACAGTAGTAACGGTAAGGGGTTTTGGTACTTTTAAAACCATAGGAGGATAAGTGGAGATTAGCTAAAACCTCAATGGGAAAAGGGTCGTTTTCCCCAAAATCTCACTATTGTTATAACAGATCTATTAAATTTTGATTTTTTTTAAAGTTTTTTTTAACCATTTTACTCTTATAAAAAAAATATGAATAAGCTACCCAAATATATATAAATGGCATGAATACCCATATTTAATAAATGAAGTAACATAAGAAAAAGACATAGTTAAAAACCTCGATGCCTTAATAACTTTCTAAAAAAAGAAGATTCACCTAAAACTATGCCATCAACTCCCAAAAATATAATTATGGCCATTTGTGAAGTTACAAGAAAATTCTGGACTATTAAAGCAATACAACACCAAACAAAATCAAAGTGCTACTGGATACAAAACAAAAATCACACAAAATCAATTTTTGTGTAACTTTGTCAATTTTAAATTAGACAAATTAAGATATTTAATCTCATACAAAGTAAAATTTATTTGCATTTGTAACGGGGGTTGTTATGATGATCTTGCCCGTTTTTGAAATGTTATAATTTCATTAATTATCTAGAGATGATCTATTATTTCTATTACTCTTTTTGATTTTTCTTTTATGTTTACTAGTAATCTAGGGTTTTAAGATTTGGGGTTTCTATCATTGCTATTTTTTTGTATGAGTCTGAAATTTTTGATAAGCCTTTTAAATACTGAAAATGATGTTCATCTTATCTAATTATTTATGATTTATGATCTTGAATTTCATTTTACTTTACAATTTATTGATGCCTGAAACATGATAAGATGAACTGAGTTAATGCTTGACATCATTTTCCAATAGTTATTCGATATTGATAATTTGTGTGATTTTCTTTTAGATAATTTGTGTTCGTATGCCTATTTCGTAGTTCATCTCTCGTATTGTGATAATGGATAAGATGATCTTTTTGATATACAAGATGAGTTTAAACAAAGTTTCTTATAATGCATATAGGATTCCATTGAGTCTACTTGGATTCGGATCGTATCATTCTCATATAAATATAAAAAAATCTCAGCTCTTATAACCTATATTTGTTTGAGAATCATTAAGACAATATTCTTGAAGTATTTGTTAATTCTTGCTTTCAATCATGCTTTCTTGTTGTATTTACTGCTTTAAGGAGGAGTATTTGTTAATAACCTTTTTTTTTGTTGAAAGAAATGAATATATCGAATTTTTTGAACAAATTTTAATGACAGAGTTCCCAGATTTTGAAAAATAATTTAATGAAGAAAGAATGATCTGTATTTTGCCATTGCTAGAGCTTGGAGCCATTGTGTTTCTGGAAAAAAAAATTAATTTGACAAACAGCTGAAAGGTAAGAGCATCTAATACTGTAGGATTGGTAAAAGTAGATTGATGGATTGTTGGATTAGTGAGGGATTTTTTAAGAACTAAAATAATTACAAGCTGGCAAGTTGGTAGTTGCTGCGCCTGCATGTAAATATATTTTTATTTTATATTTACCGGATAAGTTTTCTTGTGTGATCTTTATAGCCTCAGTATTAAGACTTCATAGGATTAAATTGCATTTTTCAGGAACATAGTAAGTTGTTTCTAGTTATTATTGTTAGGGTTGGTGTTTACGTGTCACCCTTGAATGTACATATACTTGTGTATTAATACAAGTGTATATTCTCATTAAATCGCTAATACCTATTTATATGGTATTGCACATGTAATATTACAGATATTATAGATCTGAAGGAGTTTGGATTAGATCTAAAGGTGTTTAGATAAGGGCTCATAGTTAGTCACATTGAGAGATATAATTGCTAAATGTTAGCACAGTTAAGTATTAACTGGTTATAATACTCAGCAGATCCAAGAATTGGTTTCTTGTCTATAATGGGACATAGACCTGGGAGTATACTAGTAACTGCATAGTTACAATCAGGTTCCAGAAAATGCAAGTTGCGTAAGTATGTTCTCAAATAATTATCCCTGATCTATTTCTGCCGAAGCAGGTATGTCGGTGGATACTTTTATATATATAGATCAGCATATGTCATACCTATCGGGTATAGATGGTCATTCCTGACCGACTATGAGCTTGGAGCTCGTATTGACATATGAATATCTAGTTAGAACTAGATATGGGATAGACTCACGAAGGCCTTCGATAGACATCCTATATAAGCCGTCAACGGAGGGTCCCTTGAGTTGAGTAGTATACGTGGTCCTTTGACCTGAGTGCCATGGTGGGCTTGTAAGTGATCCACCATACTTTAGTTCCACGCATGTCACAAATCTTTCATGGTGTGACCGCTGGATGTCGCCGGGTATGGTCCGATACTTATAGAGTCTGGTGCGTATAGATACGGGATCCGTTAGCTCTTATAGGGAGTTTGATATCTAGATGCTTCGAGACTGTATCTCAAAAAATCTTGTAGCCATAAGTATTAATCCTGGGAAAGAGTTCCGTCAGGGTAGAATAATATGACAAAAGAGTTTGCGCATATTGTTCAGTGAGATATAAGTCTGGAGATAAGATATGGATGAGTACTAGGGGATTTGACAGTGATAATCTATATCCCTACACATCCAGGATATCATGACGAAAGGACTATACGTATGCGTTGTAACCTTATCTTGCATGGTTCAACGCGCTGATTTGTATATTCGTGACGTGTGCGTGAGGCATAGTTCACGGACTCATGGAATAGTTTCATTTGATGAATCGGGCGTAAGACCTAGGGAGTACCCAATATGGAGTGTATTCATTGTGCACTGGGGCAGTATGCTGGATTAAATTGTTTAATCCAGTAATATTCAGCATTACCACGAGAATGCGTACGTGTTTGTATTTAAGTGTTAAATACAATAATTAGTCAATAATTGTTATTTACTAATTGTATAATAACATGTAGCGTATTGTGGATCCTGGGTTGAGTTTACCCAAGTGTAGGATTTGGTGGGACCCACTAAAGGGTAAACTTGGTAACTATTCATGAGGGGCAAAATGGTCATTACACACTGTGATTATTTAATTATTAAATAATCATTCTCTCTCTCTTTTTATATTATATAATATATATATTATTTTATATTATTAATTATATTATATTATATATTATTTTATATTATTAATTATATTTATTTATATTATATTATATATATATATATAAAGAAAAAGAAAGAGAGTGAGAAGGTGAGATTTGGCCAAAATTGGTCGGGAGAGAAAAGAGGAAGAAATGGAGAAAGGAAGAAGAGAAGAAGAAAAAAAAGGAGAAAAAAAAAGAGGAAAAATGAAATTGTTTCATTTTTCTCTATACTTCCAATTGATGCAATTATGAATTGCTTCAAACTCTCCATTTCTTATCATTTTGGAGAAAAGGATAAAAACACACTTCTGGCTATTTTGGGGATTAAGAGTTAATCTCAAGCTGAATACAAAGCTACTGTTCTAGCTCACTAAGCCCATCGAGTTGGTGACTAGAACTGCACGCGAGTTGGTCTCTATACGGACTCCGAGAAAAAAACGTATATAATGTTATACATTATGGTGAGTTCTCTATATTCTTATAAATATATTAATGCGATTAATATATTGTATTTATTGTGTTTATTGCAAAATTTACACGTTTCCACTGCGTTAGACAATAGACACAATTGCACATACATACACCCACGTGCCTTAGATCCGCCGACAATAATGTCCTTAGAGTAAATTGTAATGTTCTTCTTATTCATTTTCCTTCTTGCTTTTCTTGAGTCCAACTTGTTTTGTTTGTGATTTCTATTTCATTGGTGATTGCATTATGCCTTTACTCTGAGACTTCATTTATTAATGATTTCTTTGCCTGCCTAACAATATATTGCACTGATAGTGAAGAACTTAACTTGTGCTTAATGCATTCTCTTGAAATTCTTATCAGATTGTTATTCTAAAATTAACGAGTTTCTTGAAATTCTTATCAATAAATTGACTGAGATGCCATGTGATTTTAAATGAATTGGCATTTTAGTCAATGCATGTTTTAGTTTACAGAGATGAATGATTTGAAGACATTGGGTCTTTTTTAGGCAAGACTGTTACCAGATAGTAAGGCATTTGTTGTGTAAGCAATGATAAGACATAGTATTCGATTTATGTCAAGGTTTGTTGCTGCAGCCAATAAGTTTTCCAACTATTGCATTAACTTGACAACCATATATACTATAATTTAATTTATTGTTTCTATCAAATTTATTACAATTTGCTTATAGATTTATTAGTTATTCATTTGTAGGTCAAATATGTCAAATCCTATATAACAGGAAGTGGATGATGATGTTAAAAGTGGTGATGAAACCTTAACTCAACAATGTGTCCAAATTGATAGTGGTGGAGGGAAAATGATAAGGTTATGATCGGTTGTGTGGCAATATTTTTATAAGAAAAAAGTCAATGAGGAGCAAAAAGCTATATATAAATATTGTAGCAAAGAGTATGTGGGGAGAAGTAGTGATGAAACTCATAATTTGTTGATCTATATGAACAAATATAAGATAAAGAGACAAAATAAAATGATGAAGTGTAAAAGTACTTGGAAAACTATATAAGTTGATGAGGGAAATACAAGAGTAGAGACTTGGAGTTTTGATCAAGAATTTACAAGGAAAACAATAACATATACAATTATCAAACACAGGTACCCATTGAGTATAGTGGAGCATGAAGGGTTTAGATAGATATTAGTATCCATTAATCCACTTTGGAAGAACGTAGCTCGTAATGCATTAAAAAAAGAAATTATTAATTTGTATGAGTTTGAAAATGTGAAGAATATGAGTTTGTTGGAGGGTCTTCAAAGTAAGGTTGCAATTACAATGGATATGTGGATGACAGATATACAAAACCAAGGGTATATGGTAGTCACTGCACACTTTATTAATGACACTTGGGTTTTACGGAGTCAAGTTTTGAGGTGCGTTCTTAAGTTTTATTTACAATATAACAAAATATTATTATTGTTAATGTTAATTATAATAACATCCTATTCCTTTTATTTAATTATTATTGTAAGTTTATACGTGTGCAACATCCATACACTGTTAGAACACTTGCTGACTTATCAATGACTTGTTTGGTAGAACTTAATATTGAGCGCAAAGTATCTTCGGTCACTATTGATAATTGTTCTACAAATGATCGTATAATTAGTTATTTGTTAACGAATATTAAAAAGTCTAACTTGCTCATGAGTAGAATTTATTTCATATTTGTTGTTGTGCCCATATCCTAAATTTGATTGTAAAGGAAAGATTAGACATGGTTTGTGATATAATAGGCAAATTTGATGAAAGTGTTATTTTTTAGAATGCATCACCAAAAACAAGAGAAAAATGTAAGGATAATGCTATTCGGGCTGGTATAACAAATGGTATGAAATTAGTGCTTGATTGTCCTAATAGATGAAATTGTTGTTATCTCATGCTTTCATCTGCATTGCACTTTAAGAATGCTTTCAGTTGATTGTATCAAATTAATGCACAATACACTACTATGCCTAGTGAGCAAGAGTGGAACTTGATTAATGAATTGGAAGATAATTTGAAATCATTTTATGATCTCACTTGTTTGTTTTCTGATCCAACATATACTATATCAAACACTTTTTTTTTTTATCATGTTAGTGAGATTAGATCATCCTTGAATGATTGGTCTTCATTGGATTATGAAGAGATTAGAAATATAACTTTAAGCATGTTAAAAAAATTTGAAAAATATTTAAAAGACTTTCATGGTATGTTAGGTGTTTCTTCTATATTAGACCTAAGGTACAAAATGAGGTTGGTTGAATATTATTTTTCTATGTGTTATAATGTTGACTCTCCTTATTATATTGATCAAATACATACCTTTTGTGAAGACTTGGTAAAGGAGTACAAATTGAAATTGTTTTCAAATAAGAGTTCTTATCCTTAAACTAGCTCATTTTCAACTTCTTCTATTTCTATAAAAACGGGGCCTCCTCGTAAAAAAAAGCCCAACGATTTTTGGGTTATCAAGACTTTGTAAGGGTAGGCAATACTATGAATGACAAGACAGAGTTAGAGACATATTTAAATGAAAATGTATTAACATTTAAAAAGGGCTTTGATGTTTTGGGTTGGTGGAATGTAAATACAAGCAAGTATCCTAAATTGGCCCGTATGGCTAGAGATATCTTGACAATTCCAATTACCACAGACGCTTCTGAGTCAGCATTTAGTGCAAGTAGTAGAATTCTTACTCCACATCGTAATAGCCTTCATCCAAATACAATTAAGGCTCTGATGTGCTGTCAAAGTTGGCTACACGATAAATCAAAAGGTATAAAGTTTTTTAAATTATATTTTATTTACTTTTTTATTATTATTTTTATTATAATTACCATGTTGTTTATCTTTTTTTTTTCTATACTTTGAATTAGCTACCTATTTTAAGATGGAAAATCGACACATTAACTGATGATAAGAAAAAAGATTGTAAGAAAGATGAAGATGAAGAACATGAGGTGAATATTTTTATAAATATTATTAGTTTCTTATATTAATACATGTTTAATATTACTGAACATAATCTTTTGATATTTTATGATGTAGGGTTGTGGAGAAACTTGAAGAAATTTTTTTTTTTTATATATTGTATTTTTTATTTGAAGTAATTTGGCACATTTGAAAACTATATACAGTTTAATATGTTTACATTGTTATGATTAATGATATTAAGTTGTTTTGTTTAAGTGATTTATATATCTTTAAAATAATTTTATAATATTAGGTTTAGTTATAATATAACTAATATTTAATAATTTAGATAATTTATTTTTAAAAAGTATTCTTTGAAAATTCTTTTAACAATTAGTTCCATTTATTTTAAATACGTTTAATAATAAAGCTCAAAAATAAAAATTGGGTAACGGGTCCTATGGGTTATACCCAATTTGATTAGGTGTAACCCTATCCAAATCCATTCTAAAGATTTAGGTATAGGGTAGATTGGAAAGTAACCAAACCCATTTGAATATGGGTTTGAGTCAGGTGAAACCTACCCAACCCATCACAACACAATTGCCAGCACTAATTTTTATATATTATAATTGAGTTACTATATTTTTATAGGTGGGAGATAAAGTTAATATTCTAACTAATGTGTCACTAATTAGTGATTATCCCTTATTAAGTAGCTGTAGACTTTTTATTCTTTATTAATATAGTTATCATATAATTATAATAAAAAACTAACATATCAAAGCTACACTAGTTGCGATACAAGCTTTCTATCATAATTATGTAAGCATAAAATTTCTCTTACAAAATATTAATGAAATTGTTTAGGTAAGTGAAAAGCTCCATTTTAGAAGCATAAACATTAAGGGGTTTGATAAGTATTTGAAACTTTTGGTTACAAAGCAAGTAGCACCACCATTAAGGTCGTTGGCTGACGATCTAGCTAGTGGAGATAGCGCTGCATCTTTACTCGAATATGGTGTCTGCCATTTTGTTTATTGTTTTACACTCTTCTGGTGTTGCCACCGATGATCTACGGCGGCCTACTTCATTTTTTCAATTTTTTATTTTTTTTAATTTATTCTTCTTTCTAAATTTTTAACTTTTTATTTAATTCTTTATAAAACGTTTTATTATTAAAAGAAGAAAACTTCCAATAATCTAGTGACACCTATCATTTGTAACTTATGACACATGTCATTTTATTTTATAATTTATTTAAAATATATAAAAGAAATCATATTATAACATGTGTCACTGTTTTTAAATTAAAAGTTGGCTAAATTTAGGACATGTGTTTTTTTAAGAGTTGCCCAGTTCACCTTTTAAATTGATGGAATATACCACTTGATAAAAAGTTGTTTTTAGTCCCTTTTGAAATTATTAGGATGGATAAGTCTTGTTTAACAAACTTAGGGGTCCAAATGTCCTTTTCTCTAATAAAAATAGTACTATTCAATTTCATCACTATTATATATTTATCAAAAGGTGAGTTAGAGGTTCACACTACTACCATTAAAGAGTTGCAATATAACTAAACTGTATATAGTTTAACTAAGGGTGGGCAAGAATTTAAAACAAAAAGCCTATCCGAGTTGAACCCACTGGTTCAATTTAGTTTATATATATAAAAAATAGTTGTTTAATTCTTATTAATAGATAACCAAAAATGCTGGTTTGGTTATATAAATATCCAGAACTAGACCAAAAAAATCAATTTTTAGTAAAGCTAAAGCACAAGTTCAACAAACCGATATAACATAGGAGAGAAAACCTATTGAGAAGAAATATGATTTTGTAAGAGAGCTTGTGCAAAAAGATGAGTTCATGGTATCCAAAATTATATTAGCAAATAAGTTTAATGGATCCATTCATTAAGTCATTATTAGTAAAGAGTTTTAAAAATCTTATAAATGATAGGTGAGTTCAATAGATGCTTGACATGCTTTAGGAAAAGTAGAAAATTATTAGACATTTTATGTTATTGGTGCCCTTAAAGCATGCGTAATAAAATTTTCTTATTAATGCAATATATATATATATATATATATATATATTCGAGTATATATTAATGAGCCCCATTTATAAGTATATCATTTATGTATTAGGTATTGATAAGGGTTCATTAAGTCTAATATTTTCATCTTCCAAACTTAATATTTATTTGTAGAAATTCAGATTATCTGGCTTTTAATGTATTTTATTATTATTTTTGTAGGTTTAGATTCAATTGAGCAAATAGGGTCGAAACTCTAATGAAAATAAGTAAAAAAATCAAATTGTTACAGTATGCCACAGTGATTTGCTACAATAATATGCTACGGTGATTATGCTATAGTACCTATTGCCGTGGTGACCAAAGCAGTGTCTCAGCGCCGCAGTGACCAAGATCCAGGGCCGCGGTACCAGTGGTTGTGAATAGTACAGGGTGAACAATTTTGCTACAGTAACTCATGAACAGTATTTTGAAGATAAAAACTTATAAATAGAAGACTATAAATCTTAATTAGAGGGGAGAAAAAAAAAAGAGACAAAAACTTAGAGAAAGAATTCACAACACAAAATCAAAGATCAAAACCAAAGATTGAAGAACCAAAATCAAGATTCAAGTTTCAAGTCAAGATTGAGCAAGAAGCACATCAATGAGTCACTTTGATTAGTTTTTATTCTCTTTCTTTATCATTATGTTCTTATTCTTGTTGATGTTTATAAATTGGTTAAATACTTTTGGTTTTGTGATGAGCTAAACTTATTATTCTAGGGTTAAACTATGTGAACCTAGCATGTAGTTGGATTTCATTGATTTTTAGTTTATGAACTTAATTATTATAATTGATTTATTTTATTTTGTGTTTATGCTTTCATTATATATGGCCAATATTATGAATGATTGAGGAACCACGATGAACTTGGCAAAGGGATTTATGGTTGAGCCAATAGTAGTTTGATGCATGATCATAGGGTAACAACTATGAGTTCCATTTAGGATAGACATATACCTAAGTGGTATGTATGGTATAATTTAGACTTGATCTTAATGAATTAAATTCTGATTTGATTATCATAGACATATAGGTGATTGTTAGAATGTGTAATAGTCACTTGACCATTGATAGAGGCTTGTGATGAGATTAGTGTCTAAGCCAATCAATTGGTATTAAGGGATTAACTAATTGGATAATGAGTCCAATGAAATACTAGGGGACAAGTCAAAACCATAGATTATCTTTATTTATGAATTCTACTTTTTACTTTTGTTCAGTTTAATTGATGGAGTAAATTAGTTAAATAAATTTTAGATTGTGATTTTCTGAATAAATGTTAAGTAGGTACAATTTTAGTACTTGATTTATAGAATTAGATTGCATAGTCCCCATAAGATCGATATCTGGACTTAAAATCCTATATTACTTGATACGATAGCATGCACTTGCACTTAGCTACTATAACACACAATCAGGTATATGATGCTACTACAAAAGAAATAGATCACAAGTTCTTTTATAAATTAACAATGTTCACAATTATTAATAAAGAATGAATTTTATTATATAAGACTATAGTTTTTAGACTTCTCATAGTAGTTGTTTTATCTTGATCATGAATCTAGAGACTTTGAGTAAAAAAACTAGTGTATATGATATATTAAACTGGACTATTGTGAATTTTGATCTAGTTAACAAAATTTCAGTGATCTTAATTCATAAAAGCTTTAATGAATTTGCTTGACCTAAATCCTGAGCAAGTACTAAACTTGCTTTAATATGTTATATCTTTGACTTATCATAGAGTGAGATCCAATTAAATGGTCAAAACACTTATTGCTTGAAGATGTCATTTCATGAGTCGTAAGAACATATACTCATAAGATAGAATCTATGTTTAGTGATGTTCACTTAGACTATTTGCAGTGTTTAATCATTTAAATATGTTAGTGTAAATTATTCAATAATTTCTTTTTATTGAATAATAATATTTATTTGTAATTTTGTTTTAACAATAACCTTTCATTAATCACAAATGGCCATCAACTGGAACCTCAATATCATCATTTACCAATAAACGGACATGAAGAGAACAAGAAACACATGGTAGAATAATAGATGCTGGTAGAGTATATAGACTTTGTAAATTATTTACAAATAAAGATATATTAAAAAATAATTATTAAAGTATTCAGTGACTTCGAAATTAATAAGTAATTAGAAAGGTAAGATATTTTTCTATGGCCTAACTTTAATCATTGACATTAATAAAGGGTCAATTAAGTAGTTATTATTAGTCTAAGACCAAGCCTAATTTAATCCAAAGAGTTTTAATCAAAATGGACTCTTTTTCTCACGTGGCTTACTAGAGTACAATTTTTGGTTCTTAGTGGAATAGCCTAGAGTTAATTTAGAAGATCGAATGGGTTATAAGATGACTTGGGTTAGGCCTTTTAAGTTGGAGCTAAGAAATTGATGGGTCTGTTAGTCCTTCTATCAGCTTAAACTCGAATCAAACTTTAAATTTCTATCTATAAGGTGGTGACTATATTTTGGGGAGGTAGGGAGCAGTAAATAGAATTGGTCTATTATGTTGTCTATGAAGCTTCATATGCCTACATATGAAGTTTTATGATTGAAGATAGTAGAAACGATTATAGTTAATCAATCCAAAGTTTAACAAACAATGAATTGAGGTTATTCACTATTCTTATACATCTAATTATGAACGAGAGGATGTAGATTCTACATTAATTTAGATACTAACAATTGGTATTAGAGTCGTTTTGTTTCATATTACATGTATAGTTTATTAACTTAGAGATATTATCATTAATACCTATAGGGTATTGGCTAATATCATAATTACTCGAGAGTTTAAAAAATTCACATTAATACCTAAAGGTTTGGAAAAGTATGCACAAATGTCTAACCATTAGGGATCTGTTGTGAAAGTTAATGTGATAAAGGGGTAATGAGGTTATATCATTTAGATATTATAAATCAATACATGTCAAATAAAAAAAATCATGTGGTATTGCAATTGTTACCAAATAGCCTTAAAAGTATATCCAAACAACTCTTATCAATGTTACCAGACACCATGGTATGCCAATTCCCACTTTGATGCCTTTTGTTTACCTATAAAGGACTTTAGAAATAAAATGACTGCTTTTGGAAAATCCAACGATGATCGATTTGTCACCGCAAAAGTGATGTCATGAAAAAGATGTCATAAAAGAGACAATCACATAGTCACTGTAAAAGTGATGACCACTTCAAGTGAGATTTTTTTAACTCAGGTTGAAGTACTTTTTGTTTTATTTTTTTGACTTTTAGAGAATTGGTTGGGTTGCACTAGGGTTTTGTGTCTTGATATGTTTTACAAGTTTTTTTGTCATTATGAAGTTATGGATATGGTAATTTAATTCATCAAGATTGATTTCAATGGTTACATGTAGGTACATTACTTGCATGATATGTTCCTTATCTATTAAAATATATGTACATGTATGTAAATGATAATTGATGGTTGAGAAATAGCATACTTGCATGTAGGTACTATAGAAGCAGACAGGATTGATGATTACTTTGAATATATATTAGTTTGGGTTGTGTTATTTTGATTTTGTTATGCTTTATGATTTTATTTTAGATCCTGAATCTGTTATATTTAAATTTATTTTAGGATGGTGTTGTTTCTTTGACTGGTTCTATGTTCGGTAAGAGTGAGATATAGGATAATGTTAATGCAGATAAGTTTAATAAAGTCTATTTGTTAAACAATGTTATGAATGGTGTTATGATAAAATAGTCCATCCTATAGTGAAATACAAAATTGAGGCATCTTACCTTAATCTAAGGGTAGGCTGTACTAGAGGATGACATAGATGTATCGTTAATATTTGAGTTATTTTTGTCTAGAAGGGTTACAAGCATCAAGATAACTACAGATATAGTTCCATTAGATGTAATCCATATTCCATTACTATAGGATCCAAAACCTAGTACTTTAGAACATGATAAGGAAGTTGATAATATAATGAGTCAATTATTTGATAGCCAAAAAATGTCATGCACTATCCTATGTAGTCTCAACACCTAGCCCCACATAAATATTGTTGATGTTCCTGAAATTCTCACCCAAAATGACCCACCTATCTAAACTACAATTCCAAAAAACAATTGACCTAAACACTACATCACACAACACGCCAAGGGTTTTTCATATAGATGACGAGGTAAATAAGTCCTTCTATTTCTCTTATAAGGAGAAAACTGTGGAGGGATCTCTAGAGGGAGATGGTAACTATTTAGCAATAGTTAAGTTAACGATTGTATAAAAGAGTACGAGTCTGATAATGATAATTTTATTATTAGCTCATTTGACGAGGGGGATGAAGATTATAAGATGTTTAGGAAAATTCGTAGGAAAGTATGTGTAGAGAAATTAAAGAAGCCAATTTCATTTGAAGTTTAAAGTGGCGCTTACACTTTAAAGTGCATTTTTAAAAAATGTTTACACTAAAGAGGGTGAAGAGTTAAATTTCAAAGGTGACAGTGAAGTGTGCATCTGAGGTTGCCCTTGGAGGATACATGATAATAGGTAGAAAGGTTTATTGTCCTTTATGGTTAAGATTCATAACCTTAGCCATACATATTTGAGATCTTTCAAATCTATTTAGGCTAAATCACTATAACTTGTAAAACAATTGGAGAGCTTAGTGAAAGCAGTACCTAAGGTCAAAGATGAAGTGCTAGAGCAATAATTACTATGAAAATATGGAGTTAGTGTTGATAGGCAGAGAATTTATATAGCTACAAGAAGGGGCATATACATGATTAAAGAGGACTATATTCAGTCTTATGCTGACCAGCATAAGTATGCACATATGATTATGAAATATAACTATAATATCCAATCCCTATTAGTAGTATTGGCGCCTAGATTTCGGTATAGAATAAATAAGACACCGTAGGATTACTCGATTTTAACCCTATTAGAAATATTCCCTTTATAGTGCACGTGAGAGATATTAGACATAATTTGGTAATTTCACACTCGATCGGTGCGCCGGACGACCCTAGAATATTTTTAAAATTTTTCTCTATTGGCTTGGAAAAGAAAATCCTAATTTACTACATGAATTTCCATTTAAGGGTTATGAATGGAACAAGCCTTTGTTGAGAAACATAATCCATATATTAGAGAATGGACCAATTAAAAAAAATCTCATGGATTGCCAAGTTGGAAGTTCTAGTTAGTTCTTTGAACTATTCTAACTAAATAGTTACAAATGAACTAATTACATAATTAGTTTTTAACTAATGGCAAATTAGAAGTTTTAAGTAAGTTGAAGGGCAAAATGGTCAATTGAGGGAGCACTATATATATGTTAGAAGTATGTAGAAATTTGAAGAGAGATCAAAACCAACACTTAGCCAAAAAAAGAGAGAAATTCGAGCTTCAAAGGGGGGTGCTGCTACAGTGACTATTCAAGTTCTTTTTCATGATTTTTCATGTGTAATCAAGCCAAAATAAGGTTACATATGAATCCTTAAGCTCAATTGAAGCCTCAATTAGTAGAAATTCAAGAAAAAGAGGTAAGAAAAGCATTGTTTTATGAGTTTGATAAGTGAACTTTCAAGAATGCTCCAATTGACATTCTTATGTGTATTCTTGGCTTAGATTGAGTTGAATTCTAGTTTGGAGCTTGAAGGAGTCATCAATTTGAAGAAATTGGCAAGGTGAGAATTAGGATTTTTGGTGATTTTGTTGTAGAGATTTCAATTGATTGTAATTAGGGCTTTAGAATGAAATTGGCATGATTTTGTTGTAATTGGAACAAGAAATTGAGGAAAGGAATGTGTTGGAACCTAGGGTGAAATTCTGCCACTTTAGGGAAGTTAGGAATTGAGTGGTGTTTTGATTCAATGTTGTGTGTAAATGATGCATATTGTGAATTGAATGTATATGGTTGATGGAAAAACCAAAAATGAAGAAAATGGGACATAATTGTCCATGTTGGAAAGGTGAAGGGCAAGTATGTCCAATCAAATTATAAGGTGTTCAATAATTTTCAGGGCGCCGGATGGTGAGTTAGTTTCGATTATGGCTCCGTAACAAAAATCGGGAAGTAGTTTACATCCGGGCTTTGTATGCCGATTAGGGCATTTAGTAGTTAAATGCGATTCTAGTGTTCGATTTGGTTCTAAATGTCATTTATGGCACGTAGGTGAAGATAACCGAGAGCGTTAACGGGAGCAGAAATCGGGAGTGAAATTGAGCGCGGAGAGGTTGTGAGTGGAAATCTGCCATTTCTTTTACTTTTCGGTTATTATGTTTTCGCACAATGACTATGTATGTTTTATGAGCTTTCGATGCATAAACATGATTTATGATCTTGATATATTCATAGACATGCTTTTACATGATCGATTTGTGAAACAGTTTTAAAATTTCTACATTCGCTTTTAAGGCCATTGGTACCCTCAGATTATAGTGGTGATGATTGGATTAGACCCAGCCGGTATATCCCGTGCACATGGACAGGTCTTGGGGGTGTGTCACTAACTCCGGGAAGTTGGGATGTCGAGTCATGTGAGTCGCTCTATGTGTACGGGATATTGTCTCGCTATATGCATGCGATGTAGGATTCCGCTGCGTAGCCAGTGAGATGTCTTGAGATGTCACTGTGGGTGCTGCTAGTTGAGGTGCCCCGTGACCTACTCACGTATGCGGTGCTAGTTGAGTCGCTGCGTGGGTATAGAGTTTTAGGGTTACCATTGGTACAGTTTAGAAAGAAAATGACCGAGCGAGAATTTTATTAGTTTTCGATTTACCGATAGCATTTATGCATTTATATGCATACAACAGTTATTATGTTATACAGATTCTGAATATAGTTTTCCAAAGATGTAGATAAAACCCGCTCGGCAAGATTTCATTAGCATATGATATTAGAAACTGTTTTACAGTTTTACATCTGTTTTAGAAGCATAATTTCTGCATGTACTTTAGAAATTGCTATCTTTGTATAATGTTCTTGTAATTGAAATCTCATTTACACTCACTGAGCTCCTTTAGCTCACCCGTTTTATGTATTATGTTTTTAAACCCCTTTCTTAGGTGTAGGTCTCGATACGCAAGCTGCTGATTCTCCTGTTGCCGAGTAGTGGGCCGAATCCGAAGATTATTTTTGTACATGTAAATGTGCTAAATAGCACTCTTTACTTTATGCATAGTAGTAGTAGGCATGTATATTTGTATGAATGTTTCGAACCAACAAGAAAATATTTTGAGATTTTGATGATTATCTTTACTTTTCATGAGTATGCTTCTTTTGGGATTTAAATGAAATTTTTGAGTTGTGTTGGATTTGATTTAGAAAGGACCGGAGGTCCGAATTGGTAGTATTGAGATGTGTTGGAATTAGAAGTGAAAATTCTTTGCAAGTTTATATGGATTTTCTGAAAAACAAGGGAAACTCTGTCCGTTTATTTTTAAAATCAAGATGTCGTTTTCATGTATATTACTAGACCTTCTTAGTAGTAACAAGAATTGAAAAGGGGTTCGCCTCGCGGAAATTTCTCAACATACCCAGTTAGGTTCGGAGGAACTTCCGTCGGGGTGCCCGGCAAGGCCGCTGGGATCTATAGTAGAGGGTCTCGGGTCGGGTCCTGTCAATAACCCTGGTATAGTTGCATTAATTTAATTAGAAATGCTAAACACAATGGATATAAATAATAGAACCAACCCTTAATTTATACCTACAAAACCAACATTAAAGAGAATATTCATAGCCTTTCCAGCACAAAAAACATGTTTCTTGAGTGGTTATAGGACTTTTATAGGGTTATATGAATTTTAATTGAAATGGAAGTGTGGTGGCATTCTATTGTCTGTTGTGGCTTCAGATGCCAACAATGATAAATTTCTAGTAGCAGTGTCTGTATGTGAGGTTGAGTTTACTAAGCGAAGTATTTTTTGTTTTATTTTTTGTGTGGATAAGTTATACCATTTGATTGGTTATGAGGATAGGAGGATTGTGATATTTATAAGTGATAGACAAAATAGGCTAGTGGATGCATTGGAAGCACACTAGCCAAATTCACCAAAAATGTGGTGTCCCAAGCATATATATGTCAATTTTAGAAATAAATGACTTGGTTTACTCTTGAAGAATCTGTTTTGGCCTACATCTAGAGAGCCTGATAAACATAAATTCATAAAAATAGCGTCGATTTTTATTTTAAAAAATTATAATTTACACACAGTGCATCATTTTTAAGAAATAGAGAAAGAGACTTGGCGGACCTAGAAAATAGCAAAGACAATTATGAACAGATTTGAAGTGGTTGAACTTTTGTTATTGATTTCAAGGTTTTACGCCTTATTTGAACATTATCAGTTTTTGAATTGAATTGGTTTCACTTTATTACTTTTGGTAAGAATAATGGTGCATTGTGTTCATAATTGTAGTTTATAATATTCTAAGTGCATTGTGTCCATAATTTCAGTTTATAATATTATAAGTTTATTCATTTCTATTACATCTTTCATGTATTATAATATCAATTCTTGGGTCCATGTCATTTTTTGCATGCTCATGATAACACTACTATTAAGATAACCAACAAAATTTGAAACACATTCTTTACTATACATTTCATTTCATCAATTATTTTTGCTATGTCTGCTTGTCCGATAAGCACCCTATAAACTTCCCTATCTAAATTCTGAACTATTTCCACTAATGACGTAATTTCATGATCTTTAAGCATTTAATAGTTAATTTCTACTTCTTTTAGTTCTCAAAATTTGTAGTAATTGCATCTTCTTCATTCCTTATAGAATTAGAACATATTAGGATTGTTCTCTAACTTTGAGATCCTTATAGTTGCCTTCCTTCAACATAATTTATAATTCTCCCATTCAATTCACTTAGATTTATAGGGTTTGACATGATTATATATGAGTATTTTTTTAAGGTTGAAATAAAAAGATTATTTGAGATAGTTTGTGAGGCACTTTGAAACTGTTCAGATTAGGTTTGAGGTTGCTGTCACATAAAAGAAGAGTTTGCAAGAGAAAAATTATAAGTAAAAAAGGTCAAATATATCACCTTTTATAGAGAATTATTTGATCGTTGGACTACAACGCCCACCTGCAATTTGCAAGAATCTTTTCTTATGAAAACTTGAGTAAGAATAATTATGATATTTGATTATTGAAAATTATGTGGTTAACAATTCTTAAATTTTCAAGAGGTTTAGGATTCAATCATCCAAACATGATCCAGTAATATATTATTTGGAGTAAAAAAATATATAATAAAATTGGTTAATAAAAGATACTATAGAAAATTTAATGGAAAAAAAAAGCAACTTGATTAAATTAAAAAGGATAATGAATAGTTGTGGAGATTTATAGATGTTCAATTCAATCTTAAAAACATAAGCTGATATAGGAAATTACATAAAGTGTACAGGAGCATATTTATCAAATAATTATAATTATTTTTCTTCAATATTTTAATGTCTTATTTTTAATACTAAAAAATCAATTTTTGAATTGGATAATAAGTTTTTCTCGTAACTTGTGCAGGTGATAATTGTCATATAATCACCTTCTAATGTGTAGGCAATTTAGTTATTTGTTAGAATTTGTTTAATTTGATGATCCTGATGGTTAGACATTAGTGTAAATTTTCTTAAATATTTGAGTATTAATATTAATTTTTTAAAATTTTAAATACTTGTGATATTAGCCAATGTTATAAGGGTATTAATAATAATATTCCTTATTTTGTAAATGGTGGTGATTGCTTATTGTGGTAGCACTTGCAATTTCATAATTTAATTTATAAATTTTTTTTATTAACTTTATAAACTGGGTCATCATATATGAAGGTGTGAATCAGGCCCTTATAATTTAAAAATACCTTTACAATGCAGTTAAACTAATATGAGCTTATGTCAATAACTAATTAATTATTTCGTTTGACTTGAACAAATGTTAATATAATCCATTAAATAAGCTTTTGGAAGAAAAAAGTAAATGGAAGAGACAAGGAGATGACATTCATGCATATATTTTGACTTTGTTACTTGAAAATTTTCAACGGATTGATACATATACAATTTCGTTAATCATTAACTTGGATTTATACAAGAATGTAGACAATTATGGGCAGATATATAAAACTAGTAGCATGCTAAAAGATTGTTTAGTTTATATTTTTAATGGCTCTTAATTTATAATTAAATACTAAATGCACGGACTTATTATTTTAATTTTTGGTGTATTCAGATGGCAATGAAGTGACAGCTTCAATATGCTGTAGAAACCATCCTCAACTTGGAAACTGTGTGCCGGGGTGAAGATGATGCTCCTAACACTGGCAAATGCTGGAATTATTGCATCCAAGAATGTAAGGGAGCCATCTGCAAGCAAGTTGGGTCTGCTCATCACTCCCATTGTATGTGCTGATTATCATTTTCTTGCTCTAAATGTTCTAATAATCATAACGGGATTAATAATTTTACGCGATCCCAAGAATTTTTCAGTCCAAAATTGATGTCATGTTGTGATATTCAAATTGTATACAGGGCTTAATTCACGACTCATAACGGTTCTCAAATCTCCAAAATACGTAAGAGAGAAACCTTTCCTATATAACAACAACTAGTCTTCAAAACATAACGAGCATTATTATTCAATAAACTTGCACAAAGGATACAAATAACCATGCCTATTATTGCAAGGACACAGTTCAAAATCAGCAATCTGAAAAAACAACTCAAACAGACAAGAATTGAGAAGAATTAGTAGTTTATAATGTCCATGATATATAAATATATATATATTTATAAATATTACTTCATATAATGTTTTGATCGTATACAAACATTAGGACCAATTAGTTACCACTTGGTAAATCTGGTATTATTCTTAATGAATTGTTAGAGAAAAGATATTTATAATTAGGAATTATCCTTAACGAATAATTTATTTGGAATAAAAATATATTGAAATATTACTTTGTAATTCTAGTATTATTCTTAATGAATTGTTAGTATCTATTTGGCATTATTCTTGATGAATAATTAATTTGGCATAAAAAATATTAAAATACTACGTGGTAAATCTAGTATTATTCGTAATAAATTATTAGTGAAAAGATATTCAGAACTATAAGTCACGCCCACCCTTATCCACTTCGGCATTAGGTTCCTTAAAGTTGAAACCTCGTAAAAATTTCATTCTCGATTACCCTATGAATTTGTGGGAAAAGCGAGAATCAGTAGATTATTAATGTGCATGATATTTTTTTTTATAAATATTACTTCATATAATTTATTGATATAAAACCATCAGGACCAAATAATTTTTTAATAAATAATTAATTTTGAATAAAAAATATTAAAATATTACTTTTATAAATCTAGTATTATTCTTAATGAATTGTTAGCAAAAGGATATTCATAATTAGGATAAATTAGTAACTAATTGATAAATCTAGTATTATTATTAATAAATTGTTAGCGGAAAGATTATTCATAATTACAAGTAACGACCTATTGCACATCTTTGTCCACTTTGGCACACTTGTCGAATTTCAATTTTAGTATGAGAAAAAGAAACTTAAATTATCTTTTTTTTTTAAAAAAAAAATTCTTTTTGAAGCATCTCACAACATGTGGCAACCAAAATAATTAAGATTTATTCACTTTCTTTTTTACTTTTTCATATCATTTTAATTTTAAATCTCAAAATTGATCCACAATTGATAAAGAAGGTAGACTAAGAAATTTAGCGAAAGAAATTTTTATTACTCACTGTTCAATACTCCACTTACAATTAGAAGCTCCCTATATATAGAGCTAATACTCAACAAATTTATGCATAAAGTTAGGAACACATACCACCTAGTAATAAATGAAATAGAAAGTCGGGCTTCAACTGACCACTACCAATAATACCTAATGACTATGACCATAGTTAACAAACCTTGTAGACTAGGATAGACATAAACAAATGATCTCTAACATTCCCTTCCTTAAACTGAACGTTTCCAGACTTTCAGTTTAGATATGATGAAGAACCCTTCCTCAAATTAGATCTTCCATAATCCAAACACCAAGTAACCTCCACAACTTTAGAAAACTAGTCAATTTGAGGAGTTTTGTAAAAATATCAGCAATTTGATTTTCACTTCTGCAGAAAACTAGATTCATAATTATATCTTTTGAGAGATCATATAAGAAGTGATATTTCACATCTATGTTCTTGCATCTTCTACGAAGAACAAGCGTTTTTGACATCGTAATTGTCAAACTGTTGTCACAAAAAATTTGGTGGATACTTGTTGCTTGAATTAAAGCTCTTTAAGAATATACATTAACCAAAGAGCTTGATATGCACAAGATGCTGTAACTACAAATTCTGCTTTAATAGTTGATAAAGTAACTAGTGGCTTCTTCTTTGAAGACCATGAAATAGTTGTAGAAACCCCAGACAAATACATATTCAGAAATGCTTCTTCTGTCATCCGAATCACCAACATAGTCGCTATCAATAAACACAAATAAATTTGATGTTTCACCCATTATGTAGAAAAGGCCAAGATCACTAGTTCCCCGCAAGTGAAAGAGAATTCTCTTCATGGCTAGAAGATGAATCTCTTTTAGACTTTCATTATACCTACTAATGAGACTCACTACTTATATTATATCAGGCTGAGTTGCAGTCAAGTACATTAAACTTCCAACAATTAGTTTGTAAAAAGTACTATCAACTGCTTTTCTTGCAGGATTCTTCTCAAGTTGGAGTAGTGGCAGAGTTACAATTCTTTATTTCAAATCTGTCTAAGATTTCTTGCAAATATTTCTTTTAACAAAGAAAAATTCCAACAGCTGATTGTACTACTTCTATCCTAAAAAAATAGTTCATCATCCGAAGATCAAACATATAAAACTCAAGCATTATGGATTACTTAAAATTTTCAAACATAGACTTATCGTTCCCATATAAATCAAATCATCTTCATATAAGCATACTATAAGCAACTTTCCTCCATCTTTAATTTTTGTATAAAAAGTATGCTTATATGGTTACTTTTAAAAACTTTCCTTTAAAAAAACCAAGCCTCTATATGACTATACCAAGCTCTCGTTACTTATTTTTATTGGAGTTTGTACTTAAATTCTATTCTAATTTTATATCAATATTAATTATTTAATATTAATACAATAAATTTTTCGTAATAAATTGTTAATAATTAATTCTATAATACCAAACTTGTTATTTTTTAAACATTATAGATTAAAAGGAATTTAGATCTGTGCTAAGAGTTAGCAATTCTAAGAAGTTAAAATCTTGTTTGAAATACGATAAAGACTTGAGAATATATTAGTAATGATATAGTTACAAGGAGTTTCAAATAGTGTTAAGAAATGTCATTATGCAGTATGCTTTTAAAAACCTTGTTCATGATCTATGGTTACTGACACAGATCGATTGATATATCTTTGGATTGGTGTGAGTCTATATCTGAATTGTCCAAACAGTTAGTCTTAGTAAATCATAGGATTAGCAGAAGCTCATATAAGCATGCAAACATTTAGTGAGGACTGAATACTAAAAAGACTTACAAGAACCATTAATAAACATCTTATAAAGTCGTCGATGGAGGTTCGTCTAGAGCTTAATAGTATCTACGATCCTTTTACATGAACTCCACGATGGACTTGTGAGTGATTTATCATGCTTTGATTCCATACATGTCAGATATTTTTCATGGTCTGGCCTCTAGAGTCATTAAGTATGGTCTGATGCTCATAGAGTCTGGTGTGCATAGATATGAAATTTGTCAACTGATATGGGTGAGTTTTATATCCTGATGCTCTGAGATTGTATTTTAAAAAATGGTTTTTCATTGGGTGATGACCTATATCTTTGTTCTTCTAGGATATAGGTGACAAAATAATTATACGGATATGGTTAACCTCAGCTTGATTGTTCAATATGTCATTCTATAATATCCAAATGTGTGTGTCTGGTATCATTTACAAACCACTAGGGTAGCAGATCTAGTTTCATGGTTCGATCCTAAAAATTTTTTAAAAGTAGAATTTATTTAAAGAATTCTCGAGAAGTACAGTTATCAAGGTTTAAGTATTAAATTAATTAATTAATTGGTTAATAATTTTTATTAACTAATTAGAAGATGACACAGGGCATTTGCATGTCCATTTGTGCGACAAATGACGAAGTGCATGTCTTGAAGACAAGTGGCATTTTGCGTGGCTTGATAAGGTGGCAAATAGCCTGTGATGATGAACATTTGATGAACACTTGCCTTTATAAATGACGCATGTCCTTAATTAAATAAAAAAAAGGGAGACAAATAGCTACTGTATTACATGCAAAAGAGTTTTTGTACATTGACTTTTTGGTTAAGGATTATTTTTTCTTTTGGTTCAAAAAAGAGAAAAGGAGAACAAGAATGGTTCTGCATCAAGTTCTTTCACTCGGGCAAATTGAAATGAAAATAGAAGCGTTATCTTTGTTAGATATTCATTCGGCCAAGTCAAAGCAAAAAATTGCAAGAGTTGTAATTTTGCTAAAGTGAAAGAGTTATTCATTCGGCCATTGGCAAATAAATTGCAAGAGTTGTAATTTGTTAAACATATATTCAGCCAAAGAGAGAAACAAAAAGCTCAAGTGTTAAGCGACAGACCAGTTGCTGAAATTGAAGGCTATCATTTTAGATTCTGCAATTTCACCAATATTGAAAATTAGAATTATTCGCAAATCGACTTAGACATGAGACTGCAGATTCGATTATACACCGAATCGCTTCAAGAATATATTTTTTTGGAATCTATTAATGTAACTGACATAAATTCAATATATGTGTTGAATAGAAAATTAAATTTTCATTCCGCTACGTAATTATATGTATGACACGACCTTTGCTACCTATGCCTCTTCATCTTCTTCTATCTTCATTGCTCGGTGATAGAGAGTGATTATTGTTGAATGCTTGTAGAGCCTGCTCTTCTTGATCTTAGAGAAAGTGGTAGAAGAAGAACACATAAAGAATTACGTGATTCGGCAACTTGCTTATGTCAACGGCGAATCAAGATCACACTCTTCTCTTATTATAAATTACAAGGCACTCACAAAGTATGCCTTTTATAAGAAATATCACAAAGAAAATTCTCTCTCTCACTTTAGGGATTTTCTCTCACAAAGAACTACTAAGATCTCTTGTTTATCATAAAAGTTGTTAAGATGTGTTTACAAGCCAATTGATAGCCTTTATATAGGCTTTGGGACGACCTAGATTTACCTTATACGTGTGGAGTCGTATTAGGGAGTCCTGGAGCAAGTGGGAGACGAAATAAGGAAGTTTTCTTATTTCGGGATACTGTTCCCGCCTCCAGCGCTGCGGCGCTGGCCTCCTGGCACTGCGGTGCTCAGGTTCTGTTCTGGGTGCCGCGGCGCCCACGCCTAGTCGCCACGGCGCTGGCGCCTGGTGCGCCCTTCTTCGTTTTTTGCCTCCTTTCGCATCCGTCTTCGATCCGTACGCACCCTACACACTTGATTTAATCCCCAAATCATATTTCGATTATTTTTAATTAATATTCTTACAAATATAATTAAAGTTTATCGTCAACGATGGAAGGATCATTTCAACAATCATAATGTCCTCCTTCTTATCCTCTAAGGATCCTCATTCTATTAATGATAGCCATCGCCCTCGAGAAGAAATTATCAATTGATTCTCCCAACTTCCTACGTAAGGCATCAAACTCCTCACGAAGTGCTTGTAGCATTACCCGTTGGGCTTTTGCATTCTTCTGATATTTTCTTTTCATTGCAAACCATATATGCTTGGCAGTATCTTTGCAAAGAATTGTCTCCAAATTTATTTGTCAATGGTTTGAAAAAGATATTTTTTTTGGCCTTGAGATCCTTTAGCTTTAGTGCTTTTAATTCGGCTCTCTGTGATTCAATCAACTCGACTCTGATGGTTGGTTTTGTTACCCTAGAAACATCGACTACCCAATATTCTTTGGACCTGAAATTTTTATTTAATCAACATGCTTTGATGGTCACAGTGACCATCAAAACAAGGAATGACGGTTTGCACAAAAGTTTTGGACGCCATGAATACTTATTGCCATAATTCAACACTTGCGAGAAGATGGAAAGAAGACTACAGTAGTGCTCTTCTCAAATTTACCTGTATACTCTCACAAACTCACTTTTCACTCTTCTCACTAACCACCATGCTCTGATTCCAATGATATAAGATAAATAAAGAAAGGTAGATAGAGAAATTTAGTGAAAGAAACTTTTATTACTCACTGTTCGATACTCCACTTACAATCAGAAGAGCTCTCTCTCTCTATATATATATAAAGCTAATACTCAACAAACTTACACATAAAGTTAGGAACACAGACCATTTAGTAACAAATCAACTTGACACTCGGACTTCAATTCACCACTACCAATAATTAATAATGACTAAGACCATAGTTAAGAAACTCTCTAGACTAGGGCAGATATATACAAATTATTTCTAACAAAAATCCTTCTTATTCCTTTCTAATTAGCGTCCTTATCTCCTATTCGCAATCAATAGATTCAAAGAGAAGCATTTCGCGAAATAATAATACTATATTTACATGGGTATTTAAAATGATGTAGTATCTGATATATCTAATATTATATAATTATCACATTAATAAAAATTAAAAAGTAATAATTATCTAACAAACTAATAGTAATTAATTTGTAACACATTATTTGAAGAACAAATTTTGTATCCCAACTATATAAATCTAGTTACCACTACTCATTTAAAAATATTAAATATTCAAAAATTTAATTTTTTCCATAAAATATTTGGGCGAATATGGAGAGCGCAAGTATCAGTAGAAAAAAATGTTTCGTAGTTCACAATGTTTCTTAATTATGAACTAACTTTAAATGACGTATAACAATCAATTTACTTTGGAGAATACATTTTCTCCAGTACATGTGGTAAAATACAAAAATTTGATCAAAACAAATGTTTTTTTTTTTTTTAAGGGTAGATGAATTTACCATCGCAATACATAGAACTAAAATTATAGAATCATTGTCAACATCTGATTTTGTTCCCCGATTTGTGTCAAACATTCTATTTATTTCATTAAATTTTCGGTGGTAGAAATTGGAGTAGAGCGTTTAATGAGAATAACAGGGTAGATATGTATTATGAAAAATTTAGCAAATCATATTAGCTAATAAGATTTTTTTCCTTCTCAAAAAAATAAGAATTATTATGTTAGAAAATAATTTTTCTTAAAAAAATATATAATAAAAAGATCTTAACAGCACAATGTTATATGCACTTACTTGAATGATTAAGTGGTAAAGGGCATGCAATGTATTAATCTTCCACAAAAGTGGAGGTCTTGAGTTTGAGTCTATTTTTTCTCATATCACAAAAAAAGTACAATGTTATATTTCCACATACAAAAAAATCTATAAAAGTAGAAAATTAAAAAAAAAATTAACCATCCAAGGTATATAGATGTCTCATGTAATGAGGAACTTAAAAGGTCAAAGAAAATTAAATTACGAGAGGATTAAAATTCAAGAGAAAGACATAGATTATTAAACAATATAAATGAAATAATATTTTAACAAAAAAAGAAAAGATTTATTCTAAAAAATTAGTATAAAGTAAAACAAAGATAAAGAAGTTAAAACAAATGCAAATTAGAAATTTTCATGCTCAAAAATATTAAAACAAACATTATTAAAGGCCCTATACAAGTTTCTTGACCTATAGAATAGGTAAATCTGATCCATCAGTTTGCAGATATTTCCTCAACAAGCAAGGAATTATCCGGGAATGGGGATACAGATTTGAAGTATGATTCCTTTTCCTCTTTTAACTTTTAATTATTGAATTCTAGAATGATCATAAGTCCATATTAAAAAATACTTCATCATAATCTGTTGTATTATCCATATAGTTGACGCACAAATCCTATTTCAGATTTGGTTCTATCACTATGTAAGTATTTGTTTTTCGCGGCTTATTCATTTAATTCAATTACAAGCATTTTATTTATTCTTAAGCTTAAGGTAAAATTCTTTTAGAGCATTATCAATATCCTTTTAGTTCTAAAAACACTGTTACACATATAATACATCTTTTATTTTAATTAAAAATTGACTTGAATATCAGAGTAATTTTTTTTTATAAAGAGATAGTCTTGTTCTTTAAAAAAGATGCTAAAAAATAAAGATAAAAATGAGAAAGTTATTCTAAGAAAATTTTTAAGTTCAAGGGTAACCAGATAATTTCATATGGTTCTGCACCCAAGAAACTTCATCAACAATTAAGATTAAATAGGCATGATAATATGATTTTTTTAATTAATGACTTTTTTTTTTCTTTCCACTTAATTTATTCTTCTTTTCAACGTAATTTTTTTTTTCTCTTCTTTTCCCTATCTTCTCTCATCTCTTGCCTACTGAAATCATTCACTTTTTTTTTTATCTATTTTAAATTGACGGAGGAAATGTTTTAAAACGAATTGAAAATATATGCCCATAAAATTAAAAGCATAATTCATCTAAATTCTTTTTTGTCTTGTGTGTTTGGCTGTTTCTTTTTCATTTTTAATTGCAAAGGAATATATCTTTGAAGTGCATACAAGTAAAAAGTGAATGACTTACACTAGGTGAGAGGTGAGAGAAATAGAGAAGAAATAAAATTAATTTGAAATACGAGAGAAATTAAAGAGAGTGAAGTCATTAAATAAACATTAAAAATACATATCAAGAGACTTTTTGGGATCCGTTCTCAACAATATTCAATTACCTAACATTAACACCAATTAAGTCTTTATTTAAATTTAACTTTTTTTAGGCCCATGACTTTGGCCTCCAAAAATACGAATGTATCTTTACTTGGATACCTTTTGCATCATGATCACTTGTGTCTCACTTGACATCATCATAATATCTTATTGGTCTTATCTTACTAGCAACACCTTTTATATACTTTCTCTTTAGACCCTAGCTACTCCGGTGAGCTAATCTTCAATGTCACCCCTTAGTCTGCATCTCGTCAACAATCCATGTTGAGCCACTCACAACATTCCTATCAAGCACATATAGACCCATGTCCTTATCACCCTTCATGACATCTATAGATCCTTACATCACTTCTAGTATTCACTTTTCTGCTTTGTATGGATACTCCTGTTGATCTATCACTCATAGGGATATCAAGTTCCTCTTAACTTTGGAAACGTGGCTTATACTAAATAACTCCCCTAACTTTCCCATCAAACATCCTTATCCTTATATTACCAATCCCAATAACTTCACTAGCCATATTATTACTAATTAGTACTTTACTATCTTTAATGGCTCTATAATTTGTAAACAAGGACCTATCCGAATACATATAGTAACTACAGTCATAATCAAGTATCTATTCACTAACATACTTCTCATCATAAGCTATCAACGATTTTGCAACTATCAAGTTTTTTTTACATACTATTGCAGCTTTTCTACTATTCTTTACGTTTCTTTTTAGATAATCCTTCTTGAAGTATTTTTACTTATTGTAATAATAACAATTCTTGGATCTGCCCAACGATTATTATTTTAATCTCTTCCTCTTATAACTAATCTTGCTACACTATTGTACTCTTATCTTTTTTCTAATTCTTTAGAGTTCAACGAGGTTTTAACATCAATCACTACTAAAGTCTCTCTGCCAAACATGAGTGTATCCATAAAGTGCTCGTAACTTAGAGGTAAAGAACACAAAAAGATAAACACTTTATCTTCATCTTTAATCTCGATGTTAATCATCTCTAAATTTTCGATAATCTTATTGAAGGTATCAATGTGGTCTTTCATTGATATTCTTTTAGCCATAAACAACTGATATAACTTCTTGTTAACATACAAACAATTTGACAAGGACTTTGTTATGTACAGTGAGTCAAGTTTTTTTCAAAAACCTAATGTAGTTTTCTCTCCAGCCACTTCTCTCAAAACTTCATCACTTGGTGACAAAACTATAGTACTATAGGCCTTCTTCTAAATGGTCTCCTTATCTAACATGGATCTAGGTTTCATCGATCTTTTCTCTTTACTAGTTGTTGCTTAAGTTTCCTCAATGGTTGAATCTAACCATTAATTCACCAATAGAGTCATAACCTTTGCCTTCCATAGATTGAAATCATTCTGCCTATTGAATATCTCAACTTCATACTTGTCATCATTTGTCATGGTTAAATGACCTATGCTCGGGAATTAGCACAAAACTTAACTCTAATGCCATTTGTTGGTGTTTATAGCATATACTATAAAAACCTTTTAAGTTACCTTGTGGAAGACTTTCAATCACATGTAAATAAGAATAAGGAAAAAATATCACAACCAAGAGATAAACAATCACAGACACCATAGAAAGCACAAAATATATGTGGTTGGCAATAACTACCTATGTTTACAGTGGATCTCAAGATCCTAACTTTTCTTATTAATTAGTTCATAAAGAAATTTTTATAAGATATTACAAGGAATATCCATAGTTCGGAGCTAATAAGGATCTATACTATATTATTTTGTGCACTCAAAGCATTCAAGTTCAATCTAAGCTCTTTATCATCTCTCTTATTGATGCTTTCGATGCTTGCTTAATTCTAAGAGATTACAAATATTTATATAGTATTTAAAACGTCCCTAGAAGCCCTAAATCTAGTTGGAATAAGAGTCTAAATATTTAAGACGTTCAAAACTAACTTAAACTTACAATTGAATCTAAGATGGTTATTTCCCAAATAGACAACAACGCAATGCTCCAAATCTAGTGTTGCGGCTCCAAACGCAATTTTACCTAAAGTCGCGACGCTCCAAAACCAACGCTGCAGCAATGGGCTTACTGATTTCGGCACCATGGCACCTAAATTTGGGCATGTTCCCACTTGTGCTATCATACTTCTTCTCACATTTGACTTTCCGTTTCGTTCCCTTTTTATCTGCCCATAGTATTCTCTCTCACTTGTTAACTTTTCAATAGTTCCAACTTAAAATCAAGTTCAACCTTGATTTAAAACCACCAATTTCAATAAGTTTAGTTGGGAGAAATTTATAAAAAAAAAAAAAAAGAGAAACTTATTAATAGTATTTTCAAAGGAAATTACAGTTTAGGTAGAAAGTTACAAGGAAAGAGAAAGGATCAAAATGATGTGTTTTTCCTCGTGAGTAGCAAATGAAGTAGTGATAAGAGGGCAGGGAATGCTCTTTTTAGTTACATTTTGGTGGGAAGAAACCTAATTCCCCTTTACTGCCGATCTGAATTATTTTATCTAACGGTTCCTAGTGTCTTCCTCTTTCTAAGCATGAGTCTTCTAAACTGTCTACTAATGTGTTACAGACATTCTAATATTTTGCTCATTTTCCTTTTTTTTCGCTTTATCACGTTGTTTATAAAGTCTTTAAACTTCTATCTTTCATTTAAATTAAAACATTTCTAAGGTATATATAATTTTACAAGACCGTTCAATAAAATTATATATGTTGTTTAAATATTTTCTATTATTTTTTCCGTTAACGGTCATAGCTGATTAATTACTTCTATATGGCTTACTTAGTATAGGCAATTTTATGTGAATTACATTTAAGATGACGCAGATTCATGCCATTTGGTATAACTTCCCTCTTGGGTACAGACTCCAAATAAAATTGTCCAATTTTTAGCCTTTTAACTTTTGAAGTAAGAGTGAATCATCTCGGCTTTGGGTTTTACACCAAGGGAAATTTAAAATGTAATGTTAGTTTTCTACATTTTGTATTTAGCAATAGGCATCCAAATATGTGTTATGTGTTTTGCTCTAATTCATGAAGTTTTACCTATTTAATTGTGTTTTTGATCATAAATAAGTGCACGATGAAAAATGTGATGTTCAGTAACAAACGAGAGGAAAATTAGACGAGAAACAAATAAGTGGCACTCAAAATACGAGAGAGCCTAAGCTAGGCGCCACAGAGCCTATGGCTTGGCGCTACAGCCCCTAAAGTAGAGACTTAAGTACTTCAGTGCCAAATCCTAGCTCCATGGCGCCCAGCTGGCCTCCACTCCCCTCGCAATTCCAGGACTCAGTGTCGTAGCTTTGAGCCCCCAGTGTTGCAGGGCTCGTGTGACATATAAAACCCATTCTTTTTAGTCCTATTTTGACTTGGATTCAAAAGCCCTCAACTTTAAGGTTTCTCATACATATAAAAGCACTCTTTTAATAGCCAAAACATAAATTCTTTTAGAAGAAAAACTTAGGAAAATAATTCACAACAGAGATTTAAAAGATTAAAGCTAAATATTGAAGATTCAAGTTTAAGAAGCTTTAAGTCAAAAAAAATAAAGAAGAAACCTAAGACATCTTCTTGATTAGTTTTTCTTCTCTTTTCTTATTATTATGTTCTTGTTCTTATTGTTATCATGTATTGGATTGATACTCTTGATTTTGTGATGAGCTAAACATTGTTTATCTAGGGTTAGATTTTTGAACCTAGTATATAGTTGGATTTTATTGATTATTAGTTTATGAACTTAATACATATAGTTGATTCATTCTATCTTGATTTTAATGATTTCATTATATCTAGTCAACATTTTGAATGATTGAGAAACTATGATGAACTTGACAAAGGAATTCATGAGTTTAGCCTTGATAGTTTGATTCACGATCATAAGGTAACAAGTATGAGTTCTATATAGAATATACATATACCTTAATGATGTGTATGGTTTAATTTGGACTTGGTCTTAATGAATTGTTTACATTTGGAAATGTTTCCTTTATCAATTCTGGAAGTAGAGGAGCCTATGTAGAAGAAGTTGTAAAAGAGCACCATTACGATTCATACATTATTTTTTTATTACCATAAACATATAGGTAGTTGTTAGAATGCGTAATATAGTAACTTGACCATCAGCAGAGTCTTCTTATGAGATTAGAGTCTAGCCAATTAATTTGTATTAAGAGATTAACTAATAGGTTATTGAATCTAATAAAATACTAGGGGATGAGTCTAAATCCTAGATTGTTGTTAATTAGTGAGTTCAACTTTTTGTTTATTCATTATTTAGCTTTAGTTTAATTTGATAGAATTCGGTTAATTAATTGAACTTTAGATTTTAGTTTTTTTGAATAAAAGTTAAGTAGATATAATTTTAGTAATTAATTGAAGAATTAGATAACATAGTCCCTGTGGGAAAGATACTTAAGCTTAAAATTCTATATTACTTGATACGATAGCGTGCACTTGCGCTTAACTAATATAGCACACATCATTAGGCCAAGGTTTAGTCATCCCCTTTGTGAGTGAGCTTCTCACTTAGGTTCGACATTATAGTGAAGAATCCAAATATGAGAGTCAAAGTGAATCATCTTACCTTTGGATTCTAGACCAAGAAAGGTTTGAAATGTAATGTTAGTATTTCACGTTTTATGTTTAGCAGTAAGAATTCAAATATGTATTATGTATTGACTTGAGCATTGTGCCAAGTATGGATATAGCCTCTGCTTTTCCTGAGGGTATGCTTCTCGATCATTAGGCCAAGGTTTTGTCATCTACTTTATGAGTGGGTTTTTAGTCGTGGATTAATTGTCTTTCCTTTTGTTATGTTCACTTAAGAAGCTTGATATAGTAGTGTTGGTTGCCTTTCTCAATGGGATTGTCCTTGACCTATATAGAGAAGTAGTCTATGGCTTCTAATATTCAGATATACCCTCTAGTGAGTAGGTTGATTGGGCGGCCAACTAGATTCAACCTCCACCTCTTGATAAAGTTTTTGACAACATTTTTCATGTCAAGCCAGTAGTGGGCTATCTTTAGTAAGTGATACTATAATTTTTTTTTGTCTTGGTGTTCTCCATATTCTTCGATGTAGGTCTCACACAACAATTTCTATGTTTTTATTATGTATGGGCATCTTAACGCATCTCTTTTAAGACTTTCTTGTGAGAGGAAACCATTCTCCATAAAATACCACTTGGCAGTTCATTTAAGCTTATGTACATTTGTGGAACTATGAGGTAGTATACCTTTTAGGAGGCATTCTATGCAGGGTACTCACAAATCTTCCTCTATCGTAGTATGATGCCTTTCCGGTTAGTGTGCTATACGTAGGGTGCAAATGTGTAGAATACAATTTTTAATTTAATCATTACATGTCTCAAATACAATTTGACGCAGTGGGAAAAAAGGAAATCTAATTTCCTATTCCAATATACACATGCTGAATGTAAATCTCATTACACTAATAAAATTAAAAATTACCCTTAAAGCCAATTAGTGTAGTTTCAATTTTCAGAGCTTACTCTAAAGCTTCCCATAGATCAATTATAATCCACGACATCCAATGAAATTGTGGAATTAGAATGGTAGCATTCAAATTCAGCATGAACAATTATATAATAAGCAACTTTTTCTTATATCTCTCTCTGGCCAAATCAAACAAAAACAAAGAAAGAAAACTTTTCTTTTTTGTTATCAAAATGGTCAAAAGTAACAAAATGAATTGTTCACTTTAAATTGAAAACACTTTTCAATTTATAGTGTGACTTTTTGTTGAACATGATATATGTTAAGCAACTTTTGCTTAAGAAAACTAAGAGCAACATTCTGCTCATTTTTGTTCAAAATTTGCCGAATGAAGAACATTAGTCTTCAAAATATAAATAATTTGCATTTATATACATTTAACTTTCTTCATAGACAAATGTCCATCAACAAACATATTTGTCTCTTGAAATTGCCACTCTCAATTTAATAAGGCATCAAATGCCATTTAGCCTTTTTAACGTTTTTGAAAGAAAGCCTTTTTTATATTCACCCATTTTAAATTGCCAAATAACTTTTACAAAAGTATTATTTTTTAATTACAAACTTCTTTTGCAATATGATATATATTCATGCATTTTAAAGGACATATGTCTTTTAATGAATAAGTGCGACAATTTTATTTGAAATGATCGAATGTTACATTTTAAAATGCAATATTTATATTATTTATTTAAAAGACATTTAGGCAATTCCATTTGCCACATGTCAAGCTTTAATAAGCCATTTTATGCCTTAGCTTAACATGAGAGAACTTATAAGGGGATGAGATAGCAAGTTGCTGGCAAGTTCCCATTTGCCACTTGTTAACCTCCTGAGCTTAACACTTAAGTCTTGTCAGCTTCTCAAGAGACCCTAAAATAATTTTTACATTTTAAAATATTTTTATATTAAATTATTCAACCTAGTGCGCTACCTCAATGCTCAATGAGTATACTTTATATTGTGAGACTCTTAGATTTACACCTATTTGTCTTATGGAATTCTTTCATAAATGATGCCCCACACACAAGTTATAAAAATGACAGAATAACGTGTTAAACCATATAAGTTAAGGTTAATATATATTCGTATAATCCCTCCATCATATATATCTTGGAAGAGCGAAGATATAGATTATCACCGTAAAGTCTCCATATGTTCAACCGTGAACTTCTCTCCATATTCGTATTTTCATAAACAATATCCACAAACACTTTTACAATATTATTTATCCCACGAAAAACTCATTCCCAGGTTATGCTTGTGTCTAAAAGACTTACTAAAATACAATCTCGAAGCATTAAGATATATAACTCACCCATATAAGCTAACAGATTCTATATCTACATACAACAGACTCCATGAGCATCAGACCATGCCAATGACACTTAACGGTCAAACTATGGAAGGTCTCTGACATATGTAAAACTTAAGTATGGTGGATCACTCACAAGTCTACCGTAGTGCTTAAGTTAAAAGACCACGAATACTACTCAACTCAAGAAGACCCTTCATTGATGACTTTATTAGATGTCTATTAGAGGTTCTCATTAAGTTCGTTTAGTACCCAGTTCTTACTGGATACCCGTATACCTATATGAGCTTTCATTAAGCTTATGGTCTTCTAAGACTAACCATCTGGACCATCCAAATATAGACATACACTAATTTATATATGATAAAGTCTTTACCTACAGACTCGTATCAGTAAAGATAGATCAGGAACATAAAGTTTGTAAACATACTTGAACATCGACATTTTCTAGCACTATTTATAACTATGTCATTGCTAATATATTCGCAGGTCTTTGTCCTATTTAGACAAGACTCTAACTCTTTAGATTTTACAGACTCTATTAGCTCTTAACAGTGCTAACTCTTTGCATTTATAACTCTTAGCATTGCTGACTCTTAGCACAGGTCTAAACTTCTTCAAATTATACAATGTCTGAAATATTATAAGTATTTTACCATATAAATAATATTAACAATTTTATTCAAAATATTTATTGCATAAATATTAAACAATTAATATTCATATAATATTATGAGGGCACGAAGCAACATTTTAACAAACTCCCACTTGGTTTAGCGTCATTAATAATGATATCTCATATCTATCGATTCTAGGTGTTTCTTAATCACTTTCGGAGTTAAAGCCTATGTGAGTCCATTATATTATCCTTGGAATGTATCTCAAATACTATTATATCTTCAATAGTATAGTCAATAGTAAAGATCATTCTAATTACATGGTATTCAGAGTCCACATAATTAGAAATTTAGTATGCCTTATGGCTTATTGGCTTGAGCAATTACCCTATTATTGTTGCATTATAGTGGCATAGGATCCACTGAGCTGGGAACTATTATAAGCTCTACAACTGACTTGTATATCCACAAAAATTCTGTTGTAGGTTCTCAAGCCGCAACATATTCTTCCTCTAAGGTAGAATCAACTGTGGACATCTAAATTGCACTTTTAACTAACTAAAGTACCATTGAGAAGAAATACAAACCAGATATAGACGTTTTATCATCCAGACCAAATTGGAAGTCTGAGTCTATGTATATTCTTATATGTAAGTAACTTTTTTCATAATTCAGTAACTTATACTTTATAACTCTCAGGTATTCAGATATGCTTCACAGTCATTCAATAGTCATTACCTGGATCAGTCCAATACTAGCTCGTAACACTCATAGCCATCTAGATCCGAGTCTTGTACATAACATAACATACAACAGGCTACCTCTAGCTGATTATGCAGTAGATTAGACACTTTAATGATTTCTTCTTCTTGTTGAAGACACTTCCTCCTAGAAAAATGAATGTCATATTTATAAGGTATATTAATTGTCTTGCAATTATTAAAGTTGTACCTTTCCAAAACTTAGTCTATGTACGAGGATTGGGATAGTCTTATCAACCTTTTAACTCTATCTCAATAACGTTTTATAACTAGTATATAAGAAGTATGTCCTAAATATTTCATGAGGAAGTTTTTACTCAAATAACTCTTAACTGACTGACTTGAACATATCTACATCATTTCTAATATTTAGTATGTGTTTCACATAAAGAACTAGAAAGATAATTATGCTTCTACTGCCCTTTTTAAACTCACACTCTTTATCTTCGTTCTGTATGAAACCAGACTCTTTAATTTCCTTGTTAAAGTGAAGATTACAGCTTTAGGAAAACTACTTAAGTCTACATGGACTTTTTCAGTTTGCACATCAGATTAAAAGTCAGGCTGAATGCAAAACTTTTTAGCGTATTCTATGCATATCTCTTATTCGAGATATACATTCTAGAACACCGTCTGTACATTTATCTACTAGACCTTAAAATCTTAATATGCTGAATAACGAATAAAATATGAATTGACTTAAGTATGATCACTGGTGAAAAGGTTTCCTCATAAGATCTCTGTGTGTAGCCTTTTCACTAATTAGATTTTGAATGTCTCTACCTTCGCATTGGGCCCACACTTCTAATACGTAAACTCATTTATAACAAAAAGGAACAATTCCTATAAGAAGTGCAACCAAGTCACAGACTTAATTGTCATGCATAAAGCAAATTTTAGATTTTAAAGTATGTTGCCAATTTTACAAATCGATGTCCAGCATTGCTTCTCTCTAACTCAAAGAATCATTTTCTTTAACTAAGAAAATACCAAAGGAATCTTCAGGTATCAAGCATACCTAATAAGTGACCCTTGATACTTTTTTGACTTACAGGAGAGAATGTGTTAAAGGTATCTCACTCAATTAAGCTTAAATTTCCATCGTCAATTCATATACCTTTTGATTAACTTCATCAAATTTAATTTTTTTATTATCCTCGCGATCAATGAGGAATTCTTTCTCCAGAAAATGGCTTTATAAGCAATGAACATATTTCGTTCCTCTAGATCATAGAATTGATATTTCATAAAATACTTGAGATACCCAATGAACTGATACTTATACTCTTTGAGTACATGTTTATTCTATTCCATAACTCTTATACAAGCAGAACAACTCAAAATCTTAACATCCTTAAGACTCGGTTTCTTTTTAGTCTATATCTTATACAAAGTAAAAGAAATGAATTTTGATAGAACTCTATTCAATAAGTGAACAACGGTTTCTAAAGCACAACCAATAGATTTTTTAAAAGATCAGTGAAGCTCAACATCGATCGAACCATATCTAATAAAGTTTGATTCCTCATCTTTAAAATACCTTTGTGTTGAGGAGTACTTGGAGGATTATATTGAGCGAGAATCTCATTCCTCTTTAAATAATTTGTGAATTTACTGCTCATGTATAAATAGCCTTAATCTAATCGAAGGCATTGAATATACATAAGAGTTTATTTCTTTACTTCTAGTCAGAATTCTTTAAACACTTCAAAAGTTTTCAACTTAAGTTTCTCATAAACACATGTCCATATCATGATAAATTACGATAAAGACAATGAGATATCAAAATCCATCTAGTGACAGTATGATTTATTGGACCATCAGGTACCAATTCCAATAAATCAGTGGGCCGATATCCTATATCTACATAAGGATTTAGTTATCTTTCCTTGAATTTAGTATTCATAAATTGGCCTAAGTTCTATAGTCAGTCAAATCTCTGACTATCCTTAACAAGACAGGATAGTCATCTTACGCCTATATAACCTAATCTTTTGTGCTATAATTTATTATTATTTAAAGTTTTTGAACCATTATTTATTCTATTCGCCTAGATATTTACTGTTGTATTTAAGATATAATGGTCATTCATTAACTGATACTTAGTTAACAAAATATTATCTTTATACATGAGAAATTATTCCCAATCTATTCATAATAACCCTTTGTCTACTGCGGGGAGTGATATGATTCTCTTAACAATGTTTGGTATAAAATAAATATTATATAACGTTATGCTTTTACTAGAGTGAAGAAGTCACTTAAAAGTATTAACAACTAACATGTATAGGAAATCTCTATTTCCTACGTGAAGCTATACTTTTCTCTTTACAGCTTCCTAGCATTCCTCAAATCATGCAACGCTTTACAGATATAAGAATAACATGCAGTATCTCATACCTTTACACTTCTTAGCATCATATGCTAATGAGATATCAATGATTGGTAAATAGATATCTAAGGGATCTATCTTTTCTAAGGTAAGGTGTCTTTAACAGTAATGTTTACTATGTCAAGCCTCACCATAGTGAAAATACTTTCTACTGTGATTATTCTTTATCTGTGGTTTGGATATATCAAATAATTTTTTAGATAGAGCACAATACTACTTGCACATCTCATGTTCACATGCTCATACTGATTGAGGCCAGGATAAATAATTTGACTCTCAAATCATTCTTAATCTAATTTTGATAAATTTCAACCTCTTCCAAAGAGTGATCATCAAAAACACCTTTTTATTATCTTTTGATCAATAATTATCCAATTTTTTTCTCGGTATCCTATAGTTGGTGTGCCTAGGTCAAGTATACTAATAGATTGCTCATACTAATCTTATCTCTATAAGACACAACAGGAGATGTGTAGCAGAACATTTCTAATCGTTAATAAATAACGCTTTAGATCATTAGTATAACATTTATACATTTTTTTAAAATCTAAAGACGCCCTCTTCCTATTTTTACATAATTCTCTAAATCTCTCAAATGAAAAAACGATAACTTAAACTCTTTAAACTGTACAGCGAGAAGTGGACTCCATTGGCATTTTACTCTACTCGCACATTTTATTGATCTTAGCCTTTGTAAAACTCAAAATATTGACAACTCTTATTAATTGCATCTCATGCAACTCTTACCATTGATCCTAAATCTACCTTATCCATAATCTTTAACAATCTAGGGTGAGTGTATTATAGATTAAATTATCAATTATCAAATATATGCTACCGATACTACCTACACACTTTAGCGATCTAGGACAATACTTTCACATATATTTGTCTCGTCTCATATTTAATTAGCATTGTCCAAATCACACCAACTAAATCCCTCACACTTTAGCGACCTTAAGAAAGACCGATACGACCCGTCTAACACCGTATTAACAAGACAGATCAATATGTAACATTATCTCATAATGAAATAATATTCAATTTGATTAAGAGAGATTTTTGTACTCTTATCCCCATCTCACGAGGATGTGATTCTTAATCACATATTTGATTTGTGCAAGCACAACTAACTTTCACCAGTAGAGCTTTTATTATGGTTACCAACACAAACAAATGGGCTACAATTTATAATGCAGTTTTAAAATATTTATTATAGCATAAATAAACATCACATACATTTTAAAATAATTTAAAAAATATTAAGGTTAACTGTGTGCGCAGAACCACACTGTCAGGTAACTAGTGCCGCAATGCTAGAGGCCCAAGACCATGACGCAACTTACCAGCACTGCGGCGTCCAGCTTGCTTTCTCCAGATTTTTACCCTTTTAAGACTTAAAATGCATCACCAAAAGCCCTGAAACCACAATCACTCTAATTAATTCAATCGTCACACAAACATATGCCTGATACCATTTTGTTAGTGTGTTATATGTAAGGTACAAATATGTACATTATAATTTTTAATTTAATCATTGCATGTCTCGCGTACAATTTAATGCAACGGAAAAAATAAAATCTAATTTTTTACTGCAATATACACATACTGATTGTAAAGTTTCATTACACTAATAAGATTAGAAATTACCCTTAAAGCCATTTGATGCAGTTTCAATTTTTGAAGCTACCCTAAAACTTTCCATTGATCAATTCTAGTCTGCAATATCTGATGGAATTGTAATGCTAAAATGGTAGCATTCAAATTCAACAGGAACAATTATATGTTAAGCAACTTTTACTTATATCTCTCCTAGCCAAATGAAACAAAAACAAACAAAGAGAACTTTTCTCTTTTGTTATCAAAATGACTGGATTAACAAAATGGAATATTTTACTTTAAGTTGAAAACACTTTTCAATTTATAGTTTAACTTTTTATTGGATATGTTATATGTTAAGCAATTTTCTTAAGAAAAATAAGATCAACACTTTGCTCATTTTTGTTCAAAATTTGTCGAATAAAGAACATTAATCTTCAAAATACAAATAATTTGCATTTTTATACATTTGTCTTTCTTCATGGACAAATGTCCATCAGCAAACACATTTGCCTCTTGAAATTGCCACTCACAATTTAACAAGGCATTAAATGTCATTTAGTCTTTTAACTTTTTTCAAAGAAAGCCTATTTTTTATTCAACCATTTTAAATTGCCAAATATATTTTTATAAAAGCGTTATATTTTAATTACAAACTTTTTTGGCAATATAATATATATTCATACATTTTAAAGAACACATGTCTTTCAATGAATAAGTGTGGCAATTTCATTTGAAATGGTTGAATGCCACATTTCAAAATGCAATATTTTATTTATTTATTTAAAGGACATTTTCTTTAAACATAAAGTGTGGCAATTCCATTTGCCACATGTCAAGTTTTAATAAGGCATTTTATGCCTTAGCTTGACATGTGGCAACTTATAAAGGGATGAGGTGGTAAGGACATTTCAAAATGCAATATTTTTATTTATTTATTTAAAGGACATTTTCTTAAAACATAAAGTGTGGCAATTCCATTTGCCACATGTCAAGTTTTAATAAGGCATCTTATGCCTTAGCTTAACATGTGGCAACTTATAAGAGGATGAGGTGGTAAGCTACTAGCAAGTCCCTACTTACCACTTTTCAACCACCTGAACTTAATACTTAAGCCTTGTCAGCTTCTAGAAAGATGCTAAAATAATTCCTTCCTTGTAAAATTTTCTCAGAATAAATTATTCGACTTAGTGCTTACTGAGTACACTTCATATTATGAGACTCCCTAAATTCACACTTGTTCGTCTTATGGAACTCTTCTTTAAGTCCATAAACAATGCTCCATACACACGTTATAGAAATTATAGAATGGCATGTTAAACCATGCATGTTGAGGTTAATATATATTCGTATAATCTCTGTGACATATATATCCTAAAAGAGCATAGACATAGATCATCACCTTCAAGTCTCCATATGCTCAACTATGAACTTATCTGCAGAATCGTATTTTCATAAATAATATCTGAAAACACTTTTATGATATTATTTATCCCACAAAAATTTTTTTTATGGGTTTTATGCTTGTGACCACAAGACTTCCTAAAATATAATCTCGGCGTATCAAGATATACAACTCACCCATATGAGCTAACAAATCTCATATCTACACACACCTGACTCTATAAGCATTGAACCATATCTAGCGATACCTAGCAGTCAAATCATGAAAGGTCTCTGATATATTTAAAACCTAAGTATGATGGATTACTCACAAGTCCACCGTGGTGATCAGATCAAAAGACCACAAATACTACTCAACCCGAGAAAATCCTCTATTAACGGTTTTATAGGATGTCTATTGAAGGTCCTCATTGAGTCTGTTCAGTACCCAATTCTAATTGAATACCCGTATGCCTATAAGATATTTTCACTAAGCTAATGGTCTGTTAATATTAACCATCTGAACCCATCCAGATATAGAGATACATTGATTTATATATTATAAGGTCTTCACTAATATACCTGCATCAATAAGGATATATTAAGAATATAAAATTTGAAAATATACTTACACGATGATATTTCCTAATACTATTTACAATAATGTCATTACTAATATATTCTCAGGTCTTTGTCCCATTTCAGATAAGGCCCTAACTCTTTAGATTTCGCTGACTGTTATAATTTTCTAACTTTTAACATTTGTAACTCTCAGTGTTGTTAACTATTAGCACTAGTCTAAACTCCTTTAGACAAGATCTAAACTCCTTCAGATCATACAATATTTAAAATGTTACAAGCATCTTATCATATATATAATATCAATGATTTTATTCGAAATGTTTATTGTATAACTATAAAATAATTAATATTCATACAATATTAGAATGACACGTAAGTACTATTTCCAACATCTCCTTCATGGTTTACAAGCTGACAATTTAGGCAAGTAACTTGTATGGCATGCACTAGATTTTTTTAATTTCTTGCCAATAGTATATAGCTTTCTGCACCTTCCTATACAATTTGGCCATATGTTTTATACAACAAACATCTTGATGAATGTTGTGTAGTAATTGTTTCCTTTCTTGCTTATAGATGCAATGTATGAGCTATACAGACATATGTAGTCCTTAAGGGTTTTAAAGCATAGATTATCCCATGGATTCTATAAGGCTTTCTTAATAGGTAATTATCTATAGTTTTTTATATCCTGATCCATGTTTCGTTATTTGGCCTATGAAAGAATGGTTTTTATGCACTTTTTGATAATGATGTTCATTAATTCACCAGCTAAGTCCATATTAGCTCTTAGAGTAGCTTAGGTACTTATGTGTTTATTCTTAGAGTGTATGGCATACTTGATGGTTCTTTCTTCGAACTTGGCCAACAGCAAGCAAACTATAGTTATATATGGCAACAAAGTTGGTTTCCTACAACAAACTCACCTTTAATATACTAGATTTTTAGGTTTGAGTCCTTGGTTAGCCTAATCTTTGTCACTCCCATCTTGTGGCAATGAGGATGATGATTTTGGTTGCTTCGTACTTTACCAAAAGAAAATGAAGTTAAAATGAAAAGGTAAATGACTTCTTTTCTTGAATAATGATTGTGAAACTGTTACCGCTACTCGTGGCAATAGTTGAACCATTAAAGTAGAGTTTCCACTAGTCTTTTCCTTCATTCAAAACATATGTTTTCTCTGGTATAGCCCCTAAAATATCTTCTAACATAGGTTTTTCTCGGTTCGTAGAAAATGTTATAATCATATTGCTTACAGCATAACCTTCAATCGAACTTAGGAGAATGCAAGTGATGTTAAATTCTATAAGGATAAGAAGCCATCATGGTAGCTTACTAGACAATATTGGTCTGAGTAGAAAATATCAAATGAGGTAAAGTTTTTCCATAAGATGAATTAGGTGTGCCAAGATATAGAGCTTAACCTTTGTGAGGCATATACAAGGGCAAGACAGATGTGCTCTGACCTAGAATATTTTGCTTCTACCCAAAAATATTATCGGCTAACATATTATATTAGGTGTCGTTGTTTTTGGTTATCCTCTTGAGCCAATAAAACACTTATGGCCTTAGCAGTGGTAAGAAAATAGATATACAGTGGCTTCCATTTGCTAAGAGCTTTTATGATAAGAAGCACCAATATTATTTGTTGGATCTTCAAGAAGGTTACTTGTCATTCATCTTCCCATTTTTATGCAAAGTTAGAGATTAATGCAACAAGTCTAGTAATGAACCTTTGAATATAAGAGAGCTTTCCAATCAAGCTCTTCAAGTCGTTCATACTATAGAAATGCTCTAAATTTTAGCTTGATCAACATCAACACCCTTTTGGTGAGAAAAAGAAGCCAAGGAATTTACTTGCTAAGATGCCAAAAATCATAGCAATTAAAGTATAGTTTGTTAAGAAAGAATTAGGGCAAAGTATAGCTTGCGTTCTATGATTTCAAGGTCGTAAGAAGCGATGAGTGCCAATGAGCGATTAAAACCTTTTTCTAGATATTGAAAGATGTTGAATGATGTGTTTTACTTGTGTCACGAGGTTTGTTATTATGTTAAGATTTGGTATTAGGTTATCCTCTAATAATTTTATTTATTTGATGAGTCTTAATTTCATTAAAAATAAAAAAACGAATTTAGTAAATAAGAACGGACAAGATACAATTTTTTTATTTTAAATAAAAACTATTAAGTTATTCAATTGTCAAATAAAATAAGAAAGTTACCTTATTTTAAGTTTAAAATGATTTTAAGCAACAAATAAAATATTATTAAAACTATATTTCTTTATTAACCTTAACGCATGGACTTTGTCTTAGACTTTACATGTTATTGAACTACGACCTACAAATTTAACCTCGTAAAATAACTTAAGCCCACGTGTCTTTTGTTATTAAAAAAACTTTACATAAACTTAAGTATGGGTACTGTAATAACAATTAACAAGAAAATTGAAATAGTAGAATGCAACTCACATGTATTTGCATGCAAGTCTTTAAAACGAGTAATCATTTAGAATTGAATACATAATATTATCTAAATTGGCGTACGAGATAAAATGGGGCAATATCACAAAGAATTAATGTCAGGGTATGTGAATGCAAATGCTTTAGTCATAATCTCATCTCGAAACCTGTAAAAAAATCTCTGGTATTCAACATCTTGACGTGGAAATGGAGTTGAAAAAATAAAAATTCTAATTTCCATGCTTTCCCTTCATTTGCCCTTATTGCTTGCTTGTATTGCCCGAAGTGGAACTAAACATGACGTCAATCATGTTTCCTCAACAAATATATTTCCAGAATGTAAACTAAACATCCCTCTTATCACCCAAAAAAAAAAAGAAAAAAGAAAAATAACAAATATTCTTTGCTAACTCCATGGTACCCAAAGACAGCCAGCTGTTGCCGCTAATCTGATTACACTTGCATAAAAACTTAGTTATCGCCAAAAAATAGCCTCGTAAATGAGATATTTTGTCAATCCACCAATTCAGGCCAGGTTGAAGAAAAAAGAAGTAAGAAGAAACGACTCTGAACTAAAATCACAATTTTGCTTTTGCATTTACAATTTCCCATCATGAGCCAAAATGGTGCTTATTCAAGTTAATGTTTGGATCATGACCAACAACAGTGCTCTCCTTTTGACGGCAGAATCACTTTAAATTATCATAAAAAAATCCGAACTTTCCCCTATTACCTTCAAAGCAGGCAGATTTGAAGGTTATGATTTCTTTCCCAGTGTATCATGTCCCACATTCTTGTTCCGGGTGACTACAATCTCTCCTATGCCTATCATTGCAGAATCTTCTTTGCTATTATCTTTAGTCTTTGAGCTCTCAGCCATAGTTCGTCTATTGCTGTTTCCAGGATTGGCGTCCTCGTCAAAACATTTGCTTCTCTCAGCTTCTTCATCAACAACCTCAGCACGGTGTTGATCCTCTTCTTTGTCACCCCTGCAGTACATTATATAATAGGGCTTAGGCAAGTATATAATAATTCCCTGGCAAGAAGAAAAATTAACTTCATACCATCCGGGATTAAACTAAGAAAACTCAATACAAAGGGCATAATGTTTTATCATTTTTCCATATATGCGCACAAAACAAAAGTTTCATTTCCAGCAGAATTATGTCAGCTTTCTAAAGAATTGGCCATTTTCCAAAAGCAGACAGCAATATAGGAATGAACTGACTTCCAAAACTAGGTGCCCATATGCATGACAACAGGCATCTGAACAGAGTACAGCTACTCATCTCAAAGTTCCATCAATTATAAAGACTCTTACTAAGAAAAGCTAATAAAGCATGCGACATATTACAACAAGGCAGATTAGATACATTACTTAGTAATAAAAGATACTTATTAAGCTACCTCTGCATTTTGTAATATATTGAAATGTGAAATTTTTGTGGAAATGGTTAACACATGTATAACAAGGATAATAAATACTTCCCTTCTGGCATAAAAAGTCACCAAGTTACAGAGGTCTAAAGGTTATTCTGATACTACCAAAACTAAAGAACCCTGTACTAATTCATTTAGTGCAGATGTACCCTGGGTCAAGTTTGTTTAGGACCATACCAGGTCCAATTATTAGTTTCCCTAACAATTATATCACAGAAGTTACCCTATACAAGCCCAAGAGAACAGAGGCAAGAGTTGAGGCCAACTCTAATGTATATGTAACATACTAAATCCTAAGCATTGACTTATTTTAAGTTACTAATACTGCTTAATGAGATGTGCAGAAAATTAGAGTAAGTCTTACTTAGGTTGCTCATTTGCAAGCCCAACCCAAAAAAGGATATAAAAAGAATGGAAACTGATTTGCAGTATTACAAACCCAGAATAAATAACAAGCCCAACAGCAACAGCAGCAAAGGCAATGAAGTACATCCAATCAACCTGTAGAGAGATAATTGGCATAAGACTGGCATTCAACATTTTAATAAATTTTAAATTAAATATAATGTGAATTTTCATATAATAAAGTTTTCTAAACCTTCTCATGGTAAGCAAAGATACGAATCAAAACAGCCCACATGTCTGAGGTCAGCAAAGACAGGTTGAACATTGTAGATCCACTCATCTGAAGTGGCAAAACAAGAATTCTGAGGAAATGTTATGAAACAGATAATATATATATATATATAGATATTAAGAAGCAAGCATCACAAGCACTTGGATAGTGCATTATGAAGTTGAATACTATACCTCAGTATCCAATTTATAGCATTTGACCTCTAGGAAATCATATCCATGCCAAATTATAGGGACTAGCAATACATCATCAAAGATCCAAACTTTAATTAAATCAATACCATACCTTAAGCAAGACAGGGACCAACGAGTAGAAAAAAAACATAGCCACTGCAAATCCAAAAAATGGAAGAGCCTGAAACCAAGAACAGTGGCAATAGAATGTAAGATTGACATCTAAGAAAGAAATAATGGCAAACTCCCATACATACTCAAAACAAAAGGCTGACAGCCATTCTAACAACTCAGAAACATTAGATTAAATGCATTATTTAGTTCCTTTTCGTACAAGCCTTAAACAGGCTCTTAATCCAAACTATTACCTGACTCATTCTTCTAAGTTTATGTAGCTGACATGTTCATTTAGAAGATCTCAATTCATTCTAGTCTAATCAGAGTAAGATGGGAGAGGAAGAGAGAGAGAGAGAGAGAGAGAGAGAGACTTACAGCCCCAGCTGACCAGTGAATAGATTTGAGCTCATTCTGCTCAAGTATGCTTCTATAGGCATCATTAAGGGGTACCAATTGACAACAGAATGGCATTTAAAGAAAAAGAAAATCAACTGTGTCCGGATGTTGAATGCTTTTTGTGTCAGAACATCATCAACTTCACAGGATAGAATAAGATGCAATATTATTAAAGCTGTGAATGGAAGTTCTATCATATGCATCAAGTTCTATCGAAAAGATCTAATTAAAAGAACAAAATTAAGCACAACACACCAATAACATAACAAGATTAGAATTAATGAATGCATTGCTCTAAAATCAAGGATACATTTGGATAGCACTAATAATGCCACCAAAGAGGCCCAAAAATGACATGAGTTCAACTCTATCAGCATTCTTCACAAGAAATTCCTGCATAACAGAGATACCAATTGTAGATAACTCCTTGCTGGCATAGGACCACTAATTTAGTCACCCCTAAATGCTAGTAGCAGTCTTTGAGACCAAACAGTTTTGGATTTAACAAAAGATTACCATTAGAAATTGTGCTATACAAAGCAAATTTGTGATATAAATCATTAATATAAAAGCACAAACTGACATATCCAACACCGGCAATTGATCTATTCCCCAAGTATCTCATTCTGACAGTAAGAAGCATGAAAGGAAATCTAATGATGTAAATCACTGGATTTAATAACCAACTATCTCTGAAAATTGTGCTTCACAAATAAAAAAATACAGACCAATATATCCAATAACAGAAATTTTGATTTGTTTTTACCCCGAGTATCACATTATCATGGTAAAGATGCGTCAAAGGAGAAATCAAAACAGACGCTATAAAGATCAAATTGAAGGAGGGTGGAGTACAGAATCAAAGTAAGGAACAGGGAACCAACAAAAACTATAAAGCAGCTAGAGGAAAGAGGAAGAGATGAGCAAAGCAAGAAAAATGAGAACAGAATAGAGCATAAGAAAAAGACAAAAGACAATGATCCTCTGCAAATTGAAAATAATAATAATAATAATAATAATAATGATAAATGCAGCGTGAAATGTGGTGAAGAATCTGGCACTTTGAATAGACGATGACATTAAAAAAATCTTTAATAATTTATTATAACATAAATTCAAACCCGTTGTGCCACTAAATAATGAAAATCTGACCTCACTGACATTACTAATGGCATATAATGTTGCCCCAGCTATAACAAGTGCATCTCCTTTCCCAGGGTTGCTCCCACCTACAGGATGTAACAATGTTGATGACATTCAAGAAAAACGTAATATGCAGATATCACACACAAGAACTTAAAAATGACACTATCTACAGCAAGAAATAGTAATTTAGAACTAATTAAAATTATGCAACTATGAAAACGATGCCACAACTGCATTTGCTATGAAAAATTGTAGTTGTACATGAAAATAAGAATGGTAGGGATATAACTTCATTATAGATAAATTAGAACACCAATTCTTTTCTCTCCTTTCTTCATCTTTTCTTTTTGCATCCTTTTGAAGAATTGCATTTAGAGTGCACAGAGTTTCAATATGCTGGAACATTTCTTTTCTTCAGTCAGGTGAAACTCTAATGACCTACCAAGAGAATTCAACATAGCAAAGAACTTTGCTTCAACTCTCTCTCTCCGTCCTAATACTCTCATCCTTAGGACAAATGGAAAATAATGTAATACATGGAATGCTTTCTAAAACCTGAGCAAGACGAAAATCGACTCTAATTACCTACAAAGATAATTAAGTTTATTAGCAAAGTAGTTCCTATGAGGATAGACATTAGTATATATGTATTACACATACAAAATTAATTCAATATTGGGGCAAAGTTAATATCAACTAGTTGAAAGAGCACTTTTACTTACTTGCTCGGTCTTCTGCATGAACATCTGAAAAAACAATTAACACAAGCCCAGCTAAACAAACAACCACACCAGTTATCTTTTTGAATCTATATTTTGTGCTTAAGAACATCCAGGTGAGTAGCATTACGCATGGAATTGACCAACAGTCTAACAGCATGACACTTGTCAGAGATGTGTACTGATATGCCTTCACCACTGTGCATTAAATGAAGATTACATCAAATTACAGTTAAATAAAAATCTGACTATAGAAGGAACAATCTCATCCAGTGATATTGAGCAAAAACACTGATGAATAATTCCTCTTTCACATAAAGGCATTCAAGGAAAATTAATGATTCCTCATGCACAGAATGGAGGACAAAATGAGACGAATTGTCCCTGACATGAAATCTTCTCAACCCATGTTACAAAGATTGGCATATAAGACAAGTAAAGCTGAAGCAGGAGTTTGCCGATAGTAGCATCAATGGAAAATATACACCCATTCTAGCAGCTATAAATAACTAGTTCAATATCAAAAGAAAGGTTAACTTGTTTATTTCAGAGATTGACCACTGATAACTCAAGTCTAGATAAACTTTCTTTGTTCTAACTATAAAACTAGTATCTAGATCATTGTATCTTTCCAGGAAAGAGACTGAGCAGACACCGGGACCATAATGAAGAAACATTTCTTCCTAGTTGAATTGTCACATCTGATTTCTCATCTACAGTTTTACTGCTATCCTGTCAATTGCAACCTGTATTCTTGACCTGAAAGACAAGCATATATACTTTCACTATCATGTCTCCATATCTAAGTTTCCAATTAAGAGAGAGCGGGTATACTTTGTGTGGCCATTGACTTCACACTGAACCCATCAGTATATGTAAAGATTCTAGACTTTGCATCAGTAAATACCCTGGATAAAATTATGTAATTTGCATGTTTTAAGTCAATATTAGAGTCCGTACATCATCTTTAGTTCTATGTTGTTCTTGCCTTGAACCTTTTTCAGAAAAGCAACAGCAACCTTTAGAATTCTCATCATCAATAAAATAACCAAAATGAGATGTGGCAGATAGGAAGAAGTCTAGACCAATCATAACATACTTCTCCATTCACTGCAGTAGAGCGTCATAGGTATAGATATTGAAGGTATACAGTCATACAATTAACAAAACACAAAGCTATAACTTTATATTCAAGGTTTCGCTAGAGTGTGAAATATGCATACTCATAGTATATGATGCTCAAAATGTGTTGCTTTCTCTTTGCTGAGATGGAGATAGAAGATGTTAGTTTGCAGGACATAACTTAAACAATGTTTCAATTTTATCCCAATGATTGAGGTTGTAATTGCATCTGCCTGTGTTCAGAAGCAGCTTTAAGGGGCCAAAAAGAAAAAGTGTTGCTAAACATGAACTTATATCTGCTTCTTATAAGTTTTGTCTTAAACATCTTAATACAGCATCCACTTAAAATTCAGCCAAAAAGATGGAAAAGTCAGAAAAAATAAATTCTGACCTAGATAAAAAACATAAGCATCTCTGCTACCATTAACACTCACCAAGAAAGTTGGCCTCTACATCAACCAATGCAAGAATGAGATAGTAATACCACTTTGCCTGCACAAATTCCAAAAGAGACAAATTAAAAAGAAAAAGTGTAACGATAATGACTTTGGAGCCTTTCTTACCACACCGTTGGCTTCTATTATTAACTCAAAAATTCAAATCTCACAGGCATAAAAGTAATTATCTCAGAAATCTTCTGTCAAATCTCCTATCACCTACTAGGAACTTCTGTAGCTATTATGAGTTCCTTGCATATGTCCTATCCCCATAAATGACATTTGTGGATGTTCAAAGCCTAACTCCCCAAAACAGAACTAACTTTACTTTTGGGAGGCCTAGGGTTGCAAAGGATAAATCCTATACCACAAATCACTTTTTTCCAATTGCAGAAGTATTAAAAAAGGTTCGGAGGCACCTATTGATGAGTCCTCCAACATTAAATGCATAAGATAAAGTTCCCTCAATCTCTCCTTTCAAGATAATGCCGAGAAATCTTGATCATGAGGATGTTTAAACTTCAGATCTATTACTCTGTTAAAGTTAGAAAATAATACCAAGAAATCTCAATCATCATGATATCTAAATTTTAAGCCTGCTCCTGTGATGTCAAGAGCCATAGCTTGTTTGACTAGATATTTCTAAAACCGCTGAGAAACAAGTTTGATAGAATGTCCCATTTCATATACAAAGTAACTAAATTTCATTCACATATGCAAAGGCTTTTAGTATTCCCTATTGGAACCACTTCAAGAAGTATGCCTGACAAATTTCAACATAATTTCCTCATGGCTCCAGCCGACCTCTATGCAAGTCATTTTGAACCAATAAATTGAATAATAAAATTCATAATCCTAGAAATATAACTAGGAAAAACAGAGACCTGATCAAATGTTGAAAAATTGTCAAGCTCCACTTTAGGAAACAAAAGGACAAAAGAAATACCTTAAGTGCTTTTCTCCTGTAAAGCATGTAACTTCCATAGAAAATAGCTAACAGCACATAGTTGAAAAAAGACTGCGATGTTGGCGCATTGATTCCTAAAATACACAACAAATAGACAGAATATGGCATATCAAACACTCAAAATTCTAAAAAGAACAAGTTATGTAAGAAATTAATGGGAGGAAATGGATCTAAATCATTTTAAACCATATAATTTAAAATTCTAAATACATGACACCAGTAATCAAAACTTTAATGCACATGCATAGACTTTTTCCTTTTCTTCAAGTCATAACTTCAGTTGGGATTGACTTTTGATCAACACATGGAAGAACTCTTTTAGAAGACCTTCCATTCAGCTTGTAACATTCCAAAAGCAATTGAATAGTAAATAAACATTTGAAATTTATGCAAAATATATATGAAATTTTACCTTTCCGTAATCATAATATTCAGATAATAATGATAATAAACAATAAATATGGAATATGCAATTTACTCAAAATATTTTCAAAAGAAAAAACCTTCGGCAAGATTTCAAATGTCAAACACCAGAAACCAAATAGTTCAAAGCTCAGAGACATAAGGCATAATTCTTTCCCATGAAAATCAAACCATACAAAAATTAAGCCTGCCAAATTATACGGATATGATTATCTATTGCAATTACAACTGCAAACCTATATAAACTAAAGCAATAACAACAGTTTATGCAAGCTCAGAAGTTTAAAACAGTAATAAGAAAGCTTCAAGCTTAAGGAATATAAATAAATAGAATTTAATATAAGCAGTCAAGAAGCAAGCAAAATAAACATAAAGAGCTTAGCTAGTAAGCAAATTCACTCATTGCAACCAAAACAAATGAAACTCTTTCACTACAAACAACAGCAATAATCAATGATCATTGGAAAACAATGAAAATAAAAATAACATACAGAAAGAAAAAGAAGAAGAAAACAAACCTTTTCTAGCAAGTTCAGAAGATGAAAACCCAGTAGATGTTATCAGAAGTGAAAGAAATTGTCCCAGACCAAGTGCCACCAATGTCTTCTTAGTCCAAAATTCCTTAAAACTGATCATTTTTTTTCCACCAAAAATAGTTGCCAAAAATCCAAAAAAGAATTAAACTGCAGGAACCCAGTTCAAAGAACAACGAAACGCTCAAAGCACCGTCTGCAAAACTACCATTTGAGAGCACCAAAGGATATAAATAGTCAAAAATATCAAATACCCAGATGGAGTTCTCCACTGTTCAAAGTGATGAAACGACTCAACGACGTATAAAATAAAAAGGCTCGAGTGAAAGACTCTATTGAGTATAGAGTTTGTGTTTAATGTGAAAACAAAATAATGTTTTCAATTCCCAATTTGTGATTGGAAGGTAAGTATGAGCCGTTGAACTTTAGCCAAATTGATGCAAAGAGTTTTTTATACCATTCTCTTTTTTATTCTTTTTTTTTTTCTTTGAATTGATGATAAAAGCAATGATATGTTCATCCGATGTTCACTACGATTATAGAGTTAAACTCAGATACGGTCGAGATCATTATAGATATCAGTAGGTTCGAATAAAACGGAGCCATGTCATTAAAACAGTGTTGGAAGCCGGCCGGACAATTTACTTTTACAAATTTCACAATTCACCCCAATAGTCTGGATCTGGACAATCACACCTCCCTTTCGCTTATTAAAAAAAAAAAAATCAGTTTTCTTATATTATATCTAGGGTAGAATTTTTTCACTATTTAAAATATGATAGCTTTGCATTATTTTCAAGACAAATTTCTGATTAAAGAATATTGATGTCCAAAAAAATACTATATTTTTTAAAATAATTTATTGCGAATACAAAATGTTACAATACTATAAATAAAAGAAGAGAAGGGTAATTATATAATATTAGAATAACTATTATAGTATAATATTAAAATTAATTTAGATCACCCGATCAATTAAAAACATTAAATCTAACGGATAGATGATTCTACTATTAATGCCGTTAAAAATTTTTGAATATTGTAGAATAATCCAGATGAAAATTATATTTATGTTGAGAGGTAACTTTCTAATAGGGGAGGGAACATGCTAATTCTACATACACTACAATGCATGTGATAATTCTACATATTGGAAAAGATGAATTAAAATCAAATTATGCAACTGGCGGGTCCCGCACAGAGGGGATTGGGCCAAAAGCTTGATGGCACAGTCCTTTGACCGCCGGTATAAATATTCCACTTTAATAAGATAGAAAGAAAGAGGAGAGGGCATATAAAAATTTAAAAAAGAAAAGAAAAGGAGAGAAAGGCCCTTTTTCTTTGGTTGGGTTGAGTTTGTTGTTGAGTTTCAAAAGTGAAAAAAAAAAGTTGCTTATTTTTATATAAATAAATAAATAACAATAATTTTTCATCCTTTTCCTTTTCTGAAAAATTTATTTTGATGGCGACAGGTAATTTCCAGAGTCCAATTAGTAATCATTTTGGTTTTGATTATGGCTCTATCAGATTTAGGTAAGAATGGTTACATTTTATTTGCATGTCCAATTCGGAAGAGAAAAGACAATTTAATTATATGGGTGTTATTTTCTTTGACATAGTATTTAAAATCTTTTAAAAACAATTCTTGATAATTTAGATCTTAATACTATTTTGCATATACTTTCATTATTTTTTAATTTATAATTAAAATTCTTTTGTAATTGACCCAAAAGAATAATAAAATTTTATTTTGGCCGATTTCAAATCCCTCATTTTATATTAACTAAAACTTACATTTTATTTCCACTTTACACTTATTCCTAAAATTATTTTTTCTCTCGAACACCACCACTCCCTTTCACCCTCTCACGGCCCTTACTAATTTTCATCTAAATATTTTTCATAAAAATTATAAATTGGCTATAAAAAAAAGAGATTTTAAAGATTGAAGATAAAATAATTTATTGTAGAGTTTAAAAAATAAAAAATGGACAAAAATTTGTGAGTTTTTTATTTTTATTTTTATATGATTTTGAGTTACTTTTATAATTAATTGTTAGAAATGTATAGATATAATATTAATAATGTAAAAAATAAGTTGAAACTATGTGTAAAATATTAGAAAAACTCAAAAAAGGTCGAAAATAACGAATTCCAACCATTTTTTGTGAGACACGCACTGTGAATATGCTTCACGTGCCCGACTAGTAGAAGCACGCGCCAAGCGCTTCGCCACAACGTGGGGAGCACTCTTTGGCACACTATGGGGCGCGCCCCAAGGTTGGGTGAGCTGCCACATGACGCCACGGTAAGGCACCACGTGGCAATTTTAAATTTGTTTTATTTTTTATTAATTTAAAATTATATCATTTATTTAATTTTATAATTTTAAATTATTTTGCAATATTATTTTAGTTAGTTGTAATTTATTTTATCATTATTTGAATTATGTAATAATTGGTTATGTGTTGATAATAATTTTTTTGAATATTATATACTAATAATTTTTTTAATTTTTTTAAAAATGAGAATGTTTCAAAAGACTACGTAATTGTCAAAAATAAATTACACCAATCGACCATACATGCTTACTCGAAATTATTGGTTATATAAAATATAAAAGACAAATTGACTTCGAGGCAGGTCGAAATATTTAGAGTCACATATTTTGGTTATTTTTTAGATGTATAAGATATTATATTCTCAAGTATTTTAGCACATGAGATTTTATTAAGACGCGTACATACCAAACATTTATATGAAAAATTATGGTTATATCTAGGCAAAAGACGTAACATATTCTTTCATATAGAATTTTATTTGATTACTGGTTTGAAGAAAGAGGATCATCTCGTGATAAGTGGGTTAGGTGATAAACTATAACATAAATAATTTTTGGATAGAAGTGAGTTAACTTACAGGGATTTGGATCCGTAGTTCATGAGTGTTACATTTGACGATGACGATGACGATGATGTGTCTATTTTATATATTTCATGAATTGTTAATGCTACGTGATCGTGATCAGAATAGTGCCATACAATATTTTGTACTTCGTCTCGTAAATAATTTTGATGAATTTAATGTCTATCATTGGGACACGATTGTATGGATTGTACTTTATAATAGTTTATGCATGGCTCTAATTAAAAAGTTAGTGAAGGTAAAAAAAGTGGGCTCTCCGAATAAGGAATCATACAACTTATATTCATTTAATAAAGCATTCTTGGTGAGTAATTCTATTTTTTTAATTCATTATCATATTGGGATACAAAAAAATTTATTTTGTTGACATTGTAATTTTTTATTTATTATCATCTTAGGTGTGGATCTACGAGGTGATCCCGATATGTGAGGAGCTATTTGTTTATAGGAATAAGGACTATTTTTTGTGAATTCTAAATTGGTTTGGTACGAGCATCTCATTATACAAAAGTATCATAAATATCCTCTTCGATGGTGTTGGGATATGCTTTTACATTCAACAAAAAATATATATAATTTCCTTATAACTTTTGTTATTGTCCTAATAACGATTAACAAGCTTACAATATTATAAAGGTTTTGAAGATTCATAAGAAGTTGGTGCCCCATAAATATGAGAAGAGTGCGGACTATTGCTTGGCAACAAATTTACGCATTCTATCAAAAAAATGGGAAGGGAGTCTTAAGTTGGAGAAAGTTGAGATTCCAGACACCAATTCACTGATGATGTTTAGCCTGACTACGAATTTCAAACCCCGCCCGTGACTAAATCAATGATATAATAATTTAATTTTTTCCCTTGAATTATAATTACTTATATTATTGCTGAGTATTAGCTTGTGAAAATTAATTATAATTACTTATATATAGTTTGAGTCTGACACATCATTATTGCAGTATCATATCCTGGAGAAGATGATGGATGATCTTAAAACAAGACTATTTACTAGGATTGATAAGGTTAACTCAGAGCTTTCCACCAAGATTGATCGTGTTAGCTCAGAGGTGATAAGTAGGGTGGCCAAGGCCAAAGAAGATATCTTGCATCAAATATCTCTCTTGATACAACAGTTTAAGCCAACTAAAATCTTTGAGGATACAGGACAAAGTATGATACGTTTTAAACCTAAATTTCATTAGGTACAAATTTTAATAAGTTAATATATTAACTAGTGTTGTTTAGTTTTGTAAGGTACCAAATTCATAGTTATTGACTTTCAGGCATTTGCTCATGCAGGCAAGTCTCAGCATTAGCCTATGACAATGGATATACAACATGTAGCTGATAGCCCTGCAAGGGTAAAACTTATACTTGCTCTGTTGGGTCAAAACATGAGCAGGTATGGGTGATCCGAAAAATGGGTTGTTATCAAACCTCAATAGAATAAGTCTCGTCATAGGTAAGGAGGCCGTCAAAGGGCACAAACTTGAGGTTGATATTAACCTCCATAATGGTATCAAAGCCAGTAGATTTCAGTACTATTATTCAAATAATCTAGTTTTCTAATCTATATTAACTTGTGGATGAAGTTATTTTACACTTATGGAGTCATCTTCTTCCTCTTCCTTCAGCATACAATTACCCCTTCCTATTCTAAGTCCTTCCTTTTCTACACTTTCACTTTCTTCTTCTCTTAAATCCACTTATTCATCTAGGATCGACCACCTATATAAAATTACATACCTTTTTGAAGAACAACGTACACCTATAACTAACCTACCCATTCTAAATTCATACACAGCCTTCCTTAGACCACCAAGATCTCTTTTTTTATCAGTCAAGAATCTAATCAATCCCCAATGCCTAAAAACCAAAGAATACATCTAGGCTACCCGATTTGACCAACACTTTTACCAACAATCACAGAAGAACATCTGGTACCTATAAAATTTCCTGATGATCTAATCCCTCAATAAATCCGTTAAGGATACACTCATTTACACTTTGGTGCTGTCTATTTTACCCTTACCTTTCATAGCAAAAAAGGTCTTGGCACAGATGCTAGAATAACTCTTCTTAATACCATATTTTTTTCTTATAAAGATGCATGCATTAGAACTGTACAAACAACCCTTAATGGTGGAACTGTTCGCGTCACTCTCTACCCTAATTTCTGTTGGGGATAAATTATATACGAGTGTATGCATTTGCAATTGTGTTTATTACAAAAATAATACGTATCTAATACATATTTAACGTAATGGAATATTTAAATATACAATAAATACATAAATATATATTAATCAAATTAATATATTAATAGTAAAATTGAGAAATTACTAGTACGTGTAACGTTTTACACGTATTCCTTTGGAGTCCACCTAGAATTTCACTCGTAGGCAATTCTAATTACTAACTTTGTGGGTTTGACAAGTTAGAACAATAGCTCCTCAACCCAACACGGGATTAACACTTAACCCCAAATGGCCGGTTTTTAATTCTTTACTCTTTCTCTCCTCCGATTCAAGGAAATAGAAGGGAAACAACAATTGCTTCTCCAATTCAAGAGCAATGAAATAGAAAATACAAAGGAAAATTAACTCTTAATTTTCCTCACCCAAATTTCCATTTCTCTTTCACACAAATATATCTCCATTTATATTAAAATAATAATATTATAATATTATATTAATATAAATAGCCATTATTGGAAAATATAATAATAAAATAATAAAAATAATATATTTTATATATAATGCATGATAGTTGTCATGCATTATATATATTATATTATTAATAATAGAATATTATAAAATAATATATATTAATAGATATATAATGATTATTTAATAATTAAATAATTATAGTGTGAAATAACTATTTTGTCCCTCATAAATAGTTATCAAGTATACCCTTTAGCGGGTTCCACCAAATCGCATACCTGGGTAAACTCAACCGAGAGTCCACAATGCACCACTTGTCATTTTATAATTAGTGAATAACAATTATTGATTAATTGTTGCATTTAACGCTTAAACACGGACATGTGTGCATTCCTGTGGTAGTGCTGGATATTACTAGATTAAACAATTTAATCCAGTACGCTGCCGCAGTGCACAATGAGTACACTCCATATCGCGGGACTCCTTAGGTCCACACCCGATTCGTCAAATGAAACTCTTTAATAAGTCCGTGAGCAATGCCCCACGCACACGTCACGAATATTATAAATCAGCGCGTTGAACCATACAAGTTGAGGTTACAACGCATACTATAGTCCTTCTATCATATATATCTTAGATGTACGGGGACATAGATCAACACCATCAAATCGTCATGTGCTCATTCGTAAATCTATCTCCAGAATGTTATCTCATTGAATAATATAAGCAAACTTTTTACCAAATTATTTAACCCTGTGGAAACACCTTTCTTGGGGTTCATTGCTTAAGGCCATAAGACTTTTTTGAGATACTATCTTAGAGCATCTGGATATATCACTCCTTATAAGAGTTTATGGATCCCATATCTGCACACATCGGACTCCATGAGTATCAGACTATACCTTGCGACACCCAGCGGTCAGACCATAAAAGGTCTCTGAAATGCGTGAAACCAAAGCATAGTGGATTACTCACAAGCCCACCGTGGTGCTCAGGTCAAAGGACCACGTATACTACTCAACTCGAGAGGACCTTCCATTGATGGCAACATAAGATGTCTATTGGGGTCCTCATGAGTCTGTTCAGTACTCAGTCCTAACTGAATACCCGTATGCCTAAACAATCTCCAAGATCCTAGTCAGTTAGGAACGACCAACTATACCCTATAGATATAGGCATACACTGATCTATGCGAATTAATGGAATCTACCAACAGACCTGCGTTAGTAGAAATAGTTCAGGAACAATATATTTGAGAACATGCTTGTATGATGACACATCCTAACAACCCATTTCAACTCTTGCAAGTATATCATTATAAGCATATTCTGATGTCTTTGTATCGTTACAGACAATGTTCCTGTTGTCGGGGATCTAATATATGTGGGTGTATGCATGTGCTATTGTGCCTATTGCCTAATTACGTATCAAATACGAATTTAAACACAGCAGAAGCGTAAAACATGCAATAAATAAATATATCAATCACATTAATATATAAGTATGATATTGAGAACTCACCTCAACGTATAACATTATACACGTAATTTTTCGAAGTCCGCATAGAGACTAACTTGTGGGCAATTCTAGTCACCAACACGGTGGACTTGGTGAGCTAGAACAACAGCCCAATATCTAGCACGAGATTAACTCTTAATCCCCAAAATGACGGAGTGTGTGTTTTTATCATTTTCTCCAAAAGGATAAGAAATTGAGAATTTGAAGCAATTCATAATTGCTCCAATTGGAACCATAAAGAAAAATGAAACAATTTTTCTTTATGCTCCAATTTCATTTTTCCCTTTTTTTTTTGCCATTTCTTCTTCTTCTTCTCTTTGTTTTCTTATTTCTTTTCTTTCTCCATTTCTTTCTCTTTCTCACGGGCACACACCAACACTTCCACAATTTCATATCTCTCTCTCTTTATATATATATAAATAATAATATAATATATTTTATAATATAAATAATAATAAAAAATACATAATGGGTGCCAACTATTTGGCACCCAAATAAAATATTATTATATATATAATATCATACAATAAAATATTAAATAATATAATATATTAATATATTATATAATATAATAAGAGAGATATTTTGATTATTTAATCATTAAATAATTAAAGTATGTAATGGCTATTTTGCTCCTCATAAATAGTTACCAAACATACCCTCTAGTGGGTTCCACCAAATTTCACACTTGGATAAACTCAACTAAAGGTCCATAATACATCATGTGTCATAATACAATTAGTAAATAATTATTATTAACTAATTGTTGTATTTAACACTTAAATACAAATATGCATGTATTTTCGTGGTAGTGCTGAATATTGTTGGATTAAACACTTTAATCCGACACGTTGCCCCAGTGCACAACGAGTACACTCTATATCGCAGAATCTCTAGGTCCTACGCTCGATTTGTCAAATGAAACTATTCTATGAGTTCGTGAGCAATGCTCCACGCACACATCACGGATATACAAATCAACGTGTTGAATCATGCAAGCTGAGGTTACAATGCATATGTATAGTCCTTCCGTCATGATATTTTGGATGTGTGAGGATATAGATTATCACTATCAAATCCCCTAGTTCTCATCCATGTCTTATCTCCAAACTAGTATCTCACTGAACAATATGCGCAAACTCTTTTTTCATATTGTTCTACCCTAACGGAACTCTTTCCCAAGATTAATACTTATGGCTACAAGATTTTTTGAGATACAGTCTCGAAGCATCTGGATATCGAACTTTCTATACGAGCTGATGGATCCCATATCTATACACATCGGACTCCATAAGCATCGGACCATACCCAACAACACTCAGCGGTCACACTATGAAAGGTTTGTGACATGCGTGGAACCAAAGCATGGTGGATCACTTACAAGCCCATCATAGCACTCAGGTCAAAGGACCACGTATACTACTCAACTCGAGAGGACCCTCCGTTGACAGCTTATATAAGATGTCTATCGAAGGCCCTCATGAGTCTGTTCTATATCCAGTCCTAATTGGATACCCATATGTTAATACGAGCTCCAAGCTTATAGTCGGCTAGGAATGACCATCTATACCCTATAGGTATGACATATGCTGATCTATATTTAAGGTATCCACCGACAGACCCGCATCGACAGAAATAGATCAAGGAAAATTATTCGAGAACATACTTGCGCAACTAGCATTTTCTGGCACCCGATTGCAACTCTTGTAACTATGCAATTACTAGTATATTCCCAGGTCTATGTCCCATTACAAACAAGGCTCCAACTCTTGGATATGATGAGTATTATAACTAGCTAACCCTTAACTGTGCTAATATTTAGCATTTATATCTCTCAGCGTGGCTAACCATATGCCTTTATCTAAACTCCTTTAAATCTGATCTGAACTCGTTCAGATCTACAATGTTTGTAACGTTATATTGCATAATACTATATAAAAACCCAAGTATATGTATATTCAGGGATAACACATAAGCACCGACCCTAACAGTTCTAAATCTTTAAATATTTACTAACTCTTAGCATTGGTTTAAATTCCTTTAGACCATATTTGAACTTCTTCAGATAATACAGAGTCTGTAATGTAATAAGTATTAAACCATATTATTAAAATATTTAGTAATATAACAAAATATACTCTGTATAGATATCAAATATTTATATACAACTGGGATGGCATGTAGGCACAACCCTAACAATTTCGGCATGCTTATTTCTGACCCTTACCTCATATAAATACTCAAAGCTTAAATCTCAATTACATAAGCTATACTTGAAGCCAACACGTTTGCAATCACTCTCTATTACCAGATGGTTTATAGAGTATGGAACCATGCTCTTATTTTTTGTACTCCTATGCTAACAAAGATGCTCTCCTCCCTCAATTGAGTCCAATAAAGCTCTATCCTGCACTTATGTGCTGAGACAGTTATCCACTAAAGAGCTAACAAAGCTTCTTCTAGACTCATGGATAACCAAATATGAGCAACATTACAAACAAACCAAGACACCAAAATCTATATAGTCATTAACCCATTCTTTCTTCCAAAGGAAAGATAGACAAGTAGAAATATGTTTTGAAAAACTAGGCCCTTCGGCTCCACTTTACCTTTTTCTTACATAGTTTATGCTCCAACCATACATATATAATCCTAAATCAATTAATGGTTTACTCATCTCAGCATTCAATGGCAAAAGAGAATTGATACGTCCATTTAGAGATCCTAAGACAGGATACTATTACTAAGACATGGATTGTCACTGCCAACTATGCCTAAATACTCCGTTCTCTGATAATGAATATTACCTTAGTAGAAAAAAGAAAAATGGGAAAGAAAATTTCTCAACAATTCTTGAAAGAAAGATACGAAGATGGTGATCTAGATGTTGGATTATTGGGACATCCCGCAGGAAAATTTGACTATTATATCACCTATTTCAAATATATACCCAAACCTATCAAAACTGTTACACCATGCAAACCCAAATAGTTTTACCCAAAACACCAACCAAAACCAGTCTCACAAATCTGCATGTTTTCCTCAAAAGAACTTCCTCCATTAACCCCTCAACAAAACCCAAAAGAAAAAACAGTCAAACAATGGAAAGTGAAAAATCCAAACACACGACAAGCTGATGGTTCATACGAACAAGTTTCTCCAGTAGAAGCTATTTTAAATTGGCAATCTCAAAATGCAGTGGCACAAAATAAAATCCTTCAAAGGATTGAAGAATCCTAACATCGCCTAGAAACAACAATTGATTCAGGGCTATCAACTCATAAAGTAGTTTTGAATAAATTAAAGAAAGAAATCCAACAACTACATGAACAAATTCTGGGCTTGATTAGACAAAGACTTCCATTCAATGAATAGGAGAAACAAATTAAAAACTTCAAACCCAACTTGCAAGTCTTGAAAGAGGCTTCATAGAACCTTGTAAACCAGCAGATACCTTTATGAAAGTCTTATAACCATTACAACCGTTTCTTTCTTATATTCCAGTTCCATCTTTGGGAATAGCTCTAACCTAATCCTTCAGAAGAAGAAAAAAATCCAACCAAAACCCATAGATCTATAAGAAAAGAACCTGAACCATCTCAACCACCAAAACCCTAAAACAAACTACCTAATACTTTACCTTTAATGTGAGTCCGTGAAACACCAATCCCAAAACCAATAATGTTCCCCCTTTCTCAAATCCTAGTTCATGGCGACAGTACCCAATGCCCTAGCTGTAGTGCGAGTCCTAGTCCGACGAGATTTGAGATTTTCAAGTTCATATCAATCCCTATAAAAGGCCACTCGACCGCAAACTTTAAAAAATCACCTAAGAGCAATTCAAGAACACCAAGAATACAGAGTACAAGTGTTAGAGAGCAATAGGAGTTTAATTGAAGCTACCTTAGAGAGAGATTCAATATCACGCCCCAAACCCAAAAGCTTTGACACACGATATAACTTACACTCATTCAATAATGTGCACTCATAATTAATATTACATAAAAGTTTAAACTTAAATTCAACATAGGAATCATTAGCAAGTTGCTAGTAAGTTCAATACAAAGTTTCACTCATGACCATACTTGATGAAACATAAACCATATACAACCGCACCTAATAAAATAATACATAAGTATTTATTTAATGGGGACAAATAAAATATCTTAAACTATGTATCCACAAATGAAACACTTAGCAACCTAGCAACTTAGGGAACCCAAGGGACAGAAAAAGCATTGCCAAATTCGCTAAGCACACATGTACCTTATTTACCTGAAATCACTATAAACGTAATGAGTATGAAACTCAGTAAGCATACTAGTTTTTCATATATCAAAATAAAAATAGATATATGTACACAATGCATGTGTATGATATGCTGTGATAAATCAAAATCATAATCTTATCAAATCACATGTCAGATAAGCACTTACATATTCTTTCAAAATATATAATAGGAATACCATCACTCAACTACTACTTAATAGGACTTCCATATCACATATCAAATAATGAGCCAAATGTCACTTGTAGGTGACATACCATATGAGAGGAATAGTACAAGTGAGGTTTAAATTACACATATATAATGCTCATGCCCGAAAGGTAAGAGCCAAACCCTTACCCTGATCATTAGTGAGTCCTCTCACATGCACCAATACACCACCACATGAATGTGATGACTCAATCTTCCTTTAGGTACCAATAGGATCCTCCCTACATGCGAAACTTATAACATATATCAATCTCGAAGGAAAGACCATACATAAAGGCTCCACAAATCACATAAGATGCCTACTAAGTCAACAGTGAGTTCAAGCATCCTCAAAATACAAAATATTTCTCATAAACATATCACACTTCAAAAGTTTTCTTTTTTAAATACATTTTATTTTGAAAGCTCACTTTTAAAAATACATATATATTATATATGTCCATGCTGACTTTCATAAACACATGTCTTTCACATTTCATATCAAAATATACTTTAGCATAAGATAAACATATTTCTAAGCACATTTATAAAATCATACGTAAACAATGACTATGTTTATTGTGATTTCAGTAAAAGTCTAGTATACTTACCTCTTAGCACTTTCGGGTATAAGGCTTAATTCTCCTTAACTTATCAATGGAGATTAATCATTTCATAAGCCTCAATATTCACACAAAATACTTTAAATAGCTTACAAAATTACACATATTGCACTTATCACATCAAATTGGTCTAATTACTTGATTTCTCAAAACCTGTCATTCTGACCACTCACACTTAACAAACTTTGCTTATATATCAAATGATGTCCAATTGCTCCAAAATTAAAATATATCTTTCTTAATTCATATATCCTCCTTATATATGAATATTATATCATAATTCCTACACAATCTATTTCATAAACACCATCAAATCCAAACTATTATTCTGGCGGGATCAAGATATTTACTAAACGGTATTTAGTCTCCTAATTTTATAAAATCATATACTAACTCAAAATTTATAAAACTATAAAAAAAATTACTCTTGACACATATTAAATCCATGATAAATATTTCACTTCAAAATCCCTGCCAAAAGTATTTTAAAACTATTTTATTCCATAGCTTTAAAAATCTGTTAATCAAATACTGTAATGAGCTGATACACTTTAGAAAATCATAAACATTTAACCACATTGATATAAATTCTCAATTTTGAATATATCATATTATACATATAAATGTATTATATTCCAAAATTTTGTAATTTTTGAAAATCATACAACAGATAAAAAATTATTTGTCACTGTATCATATTGTTAACACAGGAAATTTCTAGAATTTAACCACATTGAGCTGATACACTTTAGAAAATCATAAAAATTTAACCACATTGATATAAATTCTTAATTTTGAATATATCATATTAGACATACAAATGTATTATATTACAAAATTTTGTAATTTTTGAAAATCATTCAGCAGATAAAATTTATTTTTCACTGTATCATACTGTTAACACAGGAAATTTCTAGAATTTCAGAGTCATTTTGGTAAATTCACTAAAACTTCAATTTATAGAATTGTTAATCAATTCAAAGTCTAAAATGATTCTAGACATGTCTAGTTCTATATCACAAAATCCAAAACCATAATCAACGCACAACAATTTATAAAATTCCTAGATCAAGAGACTATCAAGTAGAAATTTTGTAATTCATCATGATTTATCAAGCTATCTACATAGATCATCATCAATTCTCACAATATCTTACGAAATACACATCAAATCCTCAATTATACATATTTCCAGAAATTAAAACATAAAGGAATTAATTAATTTAACAGTTAGAAACTAAGAAAAGGTTATAATATACCTCTTAAAGCTTAAATTCCAACTTTCTTATTCTTCTTCTCTTTCTCTCCCTTTTCTTTCTCTCTTTTCTCATTCTAAAAGAGGTAGCTCGACCAAAATGAGGGAATTAGGGTTTCAAAAGTGTAGTTTTATACTAAGAGGCTAATTATTTGTATTTATAAATTTGCCCCCAAAATTTTCAAAGTATTATAATTTGGTCCCTAAAATAAATCTAAGTCTGACAAATAAACCCAATACTAATAGTATGTCATTAATCTATACAAACAATACTAATAACAATACATAAATTAAGTATCATCCACATACAAATAAAATATTAATATTATACATATATATATAAATATTTATTCTTTTCAGTGTTGGATAAGTGGTTACTACATTCAAGGCGTTCTTCGACAAAGAGAGATTCAAGGCTTTCTTAGGCATCAAGAGTATCTTAGGTAGCGCTATCAAGACAAATTCGACGTCTATATTAGTTTGCTATTGATTGTATCATGATTTATTATTATTTTTAATGATGTTCTCTTGTAGCCATGAACTAAATTTATTTTCTAGGGTTAATACTTGAACTCAATATGTGCGCTTAATTGCTATATCTTTTTAATATTTAACAACCTTAGTCCTTTGTTATTCAAATTACTTGTTCTTAATGCTTCAATATATCTGGCCAATCTATAGTGAATGAATTGGTAATTCTTTTGATAAACTCGGAAGAGGAATCATAATATTTAGACCTAGGTAATTTGATGTGTGATTATATAGTAACATTCAATGTTGCATATGCACGTTTCAACTTAAGATAGGAATATACCTAATTGGCATGTATGATCAATAAGACATAATCTTAATGAATCTTAATTTATTACAAGTACTATAGGAATATAGGTATTTGATAAATTAAGGTATACTTGCATGACCTTGGAAGAGGCTTATGAATACATTAGTGTCTTGATCAATAACAAAGATTAAAGGAGTTAAATATTAGAGATTAATCATTAGAAAGCATATTGAGGAATAGTATTAATCCTAGGTTTTCTCTACATTGCTATAACCTAATTCTCTTTATATTGTGTCATTGATTTTATATTTTCTACATTAATTCTTAGATTTGTTTATTTTTCTGAATAATTATTAGAAAGACGTAATTTTAGTATTTGGTTAAAAAGAAGAAATTATCCCTGTGGGTTCGACATCTAACTTATTAAGTTCATTTATTACTTGTTACGATAGCGCAAGTATACGCTATCGCATTACGTTTTAGCGCCGTTGTCGGGGATAATATCTACGTTTTTGCCAATATTAATACCAATTTTTCTAGTTTTTACTTCAGATTATTTTTAATATTTTTCTTAATTTAGTTTTACTTACTTTCTTTTGAGGTACATACAAAGATAAAAAAGTGAGGACTTAATTGCATTTGATCCAGAAATAGAAAGAACTTTAAGAAGAATTAGAAGAGGGCAAAATCAAGTCAACATTATGGAAGATCAAGTACTAATTGCCCCCAATAATGAAGCAAGACCACTAAGGGAATATGCTGTTCTCATAGTCAATGGAATCCATTCAAGCATTCAAAGACCAATTGTTCAAGATAACAACTTCGAGATCAAGCCAAACACGATTCAAATGCTCAAGGATTCGGTACAATTTAGTAGATTGCCTAATGATGATCCAAACATGCACATCATCAACGTCTTGGAGATATGTGACACTTTCAAGTACAATGGGGTGTCCGATGATGCAATCCGACTAAGTTTATTTTCCTTTTCCTTGAGAGACAAAGCAAAAAGCTGGTTGCTATTACTTCCATCTGGATCCATAGCAACATGGGATGATCTTGAACAAAAGTTTATCGTCAAATTCTTTCCACTTGCTAAAACTGCCAAGATGAGGAACAACATCACATCAATCTTACAACTAGATAGAGAATCCCTTTATGAGGCATGAGAGAGATACAAAGATATGCAAAGAAAATGTCTTAATCATAGAGTTCCAAAGTGGTTACTTATGCAAACATTCTACAATGGATTAGCTGGCAATTTAGAAAAATAGTAGATGCTGCAGCTGAAGGAGCTCTCATGAACAAATCCATTGATGAAGCTTATGATCTACTAGATGAGATGGAATCCAATGCTTCAATGGCCCACCGAAAGGTCAACCACAAGAAAAATTGTTAGATTATATGAAGTAGACACTTTGACCACATTATCAGCCTTAGTCAACCTCTTAACCAAACAATTAAGCAACTTGGGAGTTAATGCCATCAAGAGTCAACCCATCACTTGTGATTTTGTGGAAGCAATCATGCTAATGGACATTGCATGGAGACTACTCAATATGTAGGGGACTTCAACCGCAATAATCCAAACTCAAATTTTTATAATCCCAGATGGAGAAATCACCCTAAGTTCTAATGGAGCAACAATAATCAAGGACAACATTCCTAACCTCCTTTTGGCTTCTAACCACAAACTCAGCAAGAGAAAAAAACCAAACATTGAAGACATGCTCTTACAATATATGAAAAAAACGGATGTACTCTTTCAAAGTCAAGCAGTTTCATTTAGAGCCTTAGAGAATCAAGTAGGACAATTTGTTGCAACAATGAGTAATCGCCCTCAAGGAACCCTACCAAGCAACATCGAAGTCAATCTAAAAGGAAATGTAGAGCAGTGCCAAGCCATTTCCCTAAGAAGTGGTAAAATCTTACATAACAACCTACCTCAACCACAGCTTTTAGAGACAAAAGAAAAGGAAAAAGAAACAATGGTCTAGCAGGATGATGTACAACCATATATACCACCTATGCCATTTTCTCAGAGATTACAGCAACTAAGAAGTCAAGAGAAAAGTGCTGAAACACAAAAGCTTAGAAATTGGTATTCAAGTACAAGAACAGAAAAGAGAAAAAGCAGCAGAAGATACCAATAGCAACCCGTAGAAGCAACCTACACAGTCATTCACTCCACTACCTCAATTTCCTCAGAGGCTGCAAAAGAAGAAACTAGATAAGCAGTTTTCTAAATTTCTTGAGTTTTTAAGAAATTATATATTAATCTTCCTTTTGCAAATGCACTGGAGCAAATGTCGAGTTATGTCAAATTTATAAAGGATATCCTATCAAATAAGAGAAGAATAAATGACTTCAAGACTGGGGCCCTAACGGAGGAGTGTAGCACTATCCTTCTAAAGAAGCTACCTCCCAAGAGCTTCACCATACATGCTCAATTGGAAATTACGATTTTAGGAAGGTACTTTGTGATTTGAGAGCTAGCATCAATCTTATGCCACTATCCGTGTACAAAAAATTGGGACTGAGAGAAGCCAAACCAATAAATATCACACTTCATCTGGCAGATCGTTCTTTCACCTATCCCAAGGGATTCATTGAAGATGTGTTGGTTAAAGTTGATACATTCATCTTCCCTGCCGATTTTATTATTCTGGACATAGAAGAAGATAAAGAGATCCCTATCATCATTGGAAGACCCTTCCTAGACACTAAAAGAACAATTATTGATGTACAACAAGGGGAGTTGACCACGAGGATACAATCACTTTTAAGGTCTTCAAGGAGATCAAAGTACCAGTAAAAAATGAAGAATGTTTATGCATTAACGTAGTACACCCAAACGTCAAGCAAATCAAAGATATGGAGATATTAGACCTTCACATCCGAAAAATGGCATTAAAGCATAGAAAGACAAGAGAGAAGAAGAAAGAACAACATCACGACGAAGCAAGCAAAGAGAAAAAAAAGGAAGAACCATCTCCCGGTCTAAGATTAAAGTCATTCCAGAGAGACGCAATGAGAATGCAGTAAAAGATACTGCTAGAGGTTTAATTGCAAAAATATGGAAGTCAAAAAAGAAGAAAGCCAGCAAGATCACTTACACAAATGCTTCTATTAACATCTTCAACCTACCATAAGAGAATAGGAAGCCTTATCAAGTCAACGACGTTAAATCAAATGCTTCTTGAGAGGCAACCCAAGGTAAGTATTATTATTATTTAATTTTTTCTTTTTTTTCTTTTCTTTATTATCTTAAAAAAAAAAAAAAAAAGGTTTCAGTGCTCCAGCGATAGGTTGTAGCACAGCAGCGATATAAATCTCGAGTCAACACTGCCCCAGCGGTACACACTCTACAACACCAGCGAAAATTCCAGTAATTATCCAAAAATAGCCCTCAGCGCTGCAGCCATAGACCATTACCGCGTTAACACTAGCATGTCGCTCTAGCAGTAGAGACTTAGCGCTGCAGCAAAAGTTCAAAAGGGTTCCAACCGTTGCTTCAGTTCAGCGTACTTGCGATATAGGGTGCCTTGCTCCAGCGCCAGAACAGTTACAAAAACATTAATGACAACATCATAGTGCTGGCGCGACGAAGAGGTTATCGCCTTAGTGATACATGTCACTGGTGTGATAACAGGCATACCGTGGCAGCTCTACAACTGGTTCAAAAGTAAAAAGGACGTGAAATAGTTAAAACATCCATACCAGTTTCCTTATAAATTTTTACCTACTATTTTCTTTGTGATTCATTATTAGCGAAGAACAATCCATAGCTCCAAAAAATAATGTACTATAGTAAGTAGCAGCAGTGCTTACAATGTTACTCGGTTCACTTCAAGCAAAACACAAGCCCGATATACATATATGATTCTCACAAAGGAATTTATCACAGAAAGAGATTTTGATCTAGAAAAATTGAATATTCCAAGTATCGGGGACATGATTCAAGAACGTCATTGGAAACAATTCTGCACACAACTAGGGCACAACATAGTTCCTATTATACGAGAATTCTACACCAACGTAAGTAAACTAAACAACTATAGGCGGGTATTTATTTGTGGCAAGAGAGTAGCATTTGATCCCACAACGATTAATGCTCATTTTGGTTTGCCAGTAGAGATTGAAGACAATATGGCAGAACTCAAAAATCACCCAAACTACGGGGAGATCATTACTACCTTATGTACACCAGTTACACAATGGCATGTAATCAACAATCTACTTATGACATTTATTTCTCGCCATATGCATTTAAAATTTAAAGCCTGGTACAGCTTCCTTGCAGCAAGACTTATGTTATTTCTCACACTAGTCACATCATCGAACTCTGAGCCATCTATCTCTTTGCCATTATGACACATCGATCAATTGACTTTGGCAGAATCATTTATGTGGAAATTATGGCATGTTCCCGCCTTAACAGCCGATTAATTTTTCCTTCCTTGATTACAGATTTATGCTCCGGTGTCACTTGGGTCTATCGAGAGGAATGACATGCTCCAACTGTCGTTATATCTACTCTTATTATTCGTCAGATGATTATCACTTGGGTCTAGCGAGAGGAATAACCCGCCCCCTCTTGAGGTCCCCTGTCATCCTGCTGCTGCAGTTTGCCTTTTACCTGTCCATGAGCGTTTATCTCAACTAGAGGCTCGCATGACTTCTCACGGGCATACTGCTAATGCTACTTAGAGGTATTTGATCCAATAGACCCAGGCTACTGCCACATCCTTTGGACTCGATCCTTCAACTCTACCATAGCCTCTAGTGATCCGCTCACCTCTGCCATCGCCAAACATTGATTTTGAGGACCTTCTCTTTGACCCCAATAATTTTGGATGACTAGTTTCACAGGGAAGTTTCTTAATTTTTGTTCTTTCTTCATATGGGGGCCATGTTTCATTTTGAAATGTAAGAGGAGGAGAGAATATTTAATATTTAGTGCTACCCTTTATGTTTTGTGTTGCTTCGTATGTTTTATTTATTACCATGTGTAAGAACCATGTGTAAAAAAAAAGTAATAAAGTTATATTTTTATGTGTTTCTTCTTTCATTTTTATTAGGTTTTGTTGAGATGATCATTAGTCTATGATAAGAAAAACAAATATATGGCCGAATTTATTTTCTATAAATCTATAGGGAATGATAGATACTTGAGACAATTTTGGTTATCTAAGTTTAGGAACAAGTTCGACCTTATTTATAATCATCATTCTTTTTTAGCACTTTATAAGCATAAATAGTTATAACTATGACTTAGAGATACTTATGCTTTACGGAGTACACCACAGTTTCGAAGACTAATACTTTAAGAACTTGTCTTTAATTACTACTTGAGGCGAAATCCTAAGAAACACATGAATAGGGAAATGACATTAGGCCATCTTTGGACCGATTGAGCCTTTCTAGCATACTTAATTGTATATTTATCCATAATACCCTGTTTTGAGCCTAATTACCAATTCTTTGGTTTAACCATATTACAAGCCCAATACTGAAAGTTTACTTATCCAGAAATTTACCCGTAACACCATAAACCTTGCATTTACTTAGAACTACTCTTAAAAGGAAAAGGTTGTGGTGATATGAGAAAAATAAGTTTGGGTGGTATTTGTTAATCTAAGTTTGGGGTATTAAAAAAAAAGAAAAAGAAAAAAAAATACCCTTAGCTTAAGAAAAAGAAGAAATTCTTTGAAAAGTTAAGGTTGAAAAGAAAGATAGGAAACACAATAAGTTTGGGGGAAAAAGATAATAGAAGGAAAAGAAAGATCAATAGGTTTCTAGACAAGGTCTAAATGTTCGTAGTGTGACTTGAACCTAAATTGTTTATCCTTTTATCCCACATTGACCTTAGCCCTATGTTACAAGCTAAGTAAAGTCATAAATAGATCTCTAAACATGTAGTTTTCTACATTAGTAGAGAGTGGTACGAAAGACAAACCTATGAAAGTGTCATTATACAAATCAAATACCGAGAATTCATCTTTTCTGTACAAACTAAAGTGTAAAGTAAATCAAAGTATGGTTTTAGCTATTACTTGCTACTTGCACACACACATGGTGATTGTTTATGAGGAAGAATGAGGGACTAAATGAAGATAATTAAGATTGTTAATAGCTATTTATCTACCTTAAGGATTTGTACCATTTCGTCAACTTTTGAGACAATAATTTTGATCATCTTACTCATTTAGCATATTTGGTTTTGTTTTTTTTAATTGTTAATTGAGTCAAGTATATGTTGGGATTTGTGCTTACGTATCATCCCTTTTATGCATAAATATTTGCATTATGTTTATACTATTATCATTTCAATATATCACTAATTATTTTAATATATATATATATGGTAAGATGCTTGTAACGTTTTAGACATTGTATGATCTAAAAGATTTCAGATCTGATCTAAAAGAGTTCAGATCTGATCTAAAAGAGTTCAGATCTGAACTAAGAGTTATAAATGCTAAAAGTTAGCACTGATAAGAGTTACCAGGTTATAAGAGTTAGCGAAATCTAAAGAGTTAAAGCCTTGTCTGAAATGGGACAAAGACCTGAGAATATATTAGTAATGACGTAGTTGGAAAGAGTTACAAATAGTGCTAGAAAATGTCATTATGCAAATATGTTCTCAAATATTATATTCCTGATCTATTTTCACTAATGTGAGTCTATCAGTGAAGACCTTATTATTATATATCAATCGGTGTATGTCTATATCTGAATAGTCCAAATAGTTAATCTTAGCAGACTATGAGTTTAGTGAAAACTCGTATAAAGATACAAGTATTCAGTAAGGACTAAATATTGAACAGACTCACAAAGATCTCCAATAGACATCCTATAAAGCCTTCAATGGAGGATCTTTCGAGTTGAGTAGTATTTGTGGTCTTTAGACCTGAGTGCCACGGTGGACTTGTGAGTGATCTACCATACTTTAGTTCCACACATGTTAGATACCTTTCACGGTCTAACCTCTAGATGTCGCTAGGTATGGTTCGATGCTCATGGAGTTCGATGTGTATAGATATGGGATCCATCAACTTAATTGGGTGAGTAAAATATCCTGAAACTCTAAAATTGTATTTCAGAAAGTCTTATTGCCATAAGCAGAAATACCCAGGAAATTGGTTTTATCCTCGGGGTAAATAATATCGTAAAAGTGCTTATGGATATGATTTATTGAAATACAAATCTAGAGATAAGTTTATGGTTGAGCATTTGGAGACTTGAAGGTGTTGATCTATATCTCCGCTCTTTTAGGATATTTATGATGGAAGGATTATACGAATATGTTATAACCTCAACTTGTATGGTCTAATGCACCATTTTGTAATATCCATAAACATGTGTGTGAGACATTGTTAACGGACGTATGAAATAGTTTCATATGATAAATCAGGCATGGACCTAGAGAGTCTCATAATATGAAGTGTACTCGTTGTGCACTGGGGCAACGAATTGGATCGAATAATTAATCCAACAAATTCCAGCAAAGTAAAAATATGTTTCAAGGTTCTTTATATTATACACTTGTCAATAGTTGAATGTAAAATACATTATTGGTTTGTAAGAGTTGTTAACCAATAAAAAATTGACAAGTGGCACAATTTTACTCCATAAATGATTTACCATGTATTTACCTATTTACCTTACTTGGTAAATACATATAAGGTAAATGTAATTATTCAAAATAGTTTTGAATTATTAATAATCTATTTAATAATGAAATTATTATTATTAATTGGAATAAGTGGCAAAAATCATTTTGTAATAGAGTAAGCACTTGTTATTAATAATAGGCATTGTTGGCCACTTAGAAATACTTAAATGGTACATTTATGAAGTGGTGTAACCATTTAGCATTGTTTAATACACATTTGCTCTCTAATCAATTGAATTATACGGATGATACAATTGTAGATAGCCTATGCTTATTTGATTATTGTTTGTAATGGCAAACAAAAGGATGTGGTTGTGGAGCACTAAGTGAAGCCATCATTTTACACTAAACCAAAAATTGCAAGAGTTTAATTTTTGTGAGAGAGGGTGTAAGATTCGGCTAAGGGGTTAGAAAAGAGAATTGAGAGCATTTCTTAAGTGTTTTTCAAAGGGTTGAAAAAGTTGGTTAAGGCTAACAATTGTTCATAACAAAGAGTTGTAAGGAACAATAGATAAAACACTTAATTCTTCTCATCTTTTGGAAGAAATAATTCATAAGGACTAAATTGTTTTAAGTGCTAAAACATCAATTACTGAAAATTTGTGGCTGCCATTCTAGCTTCACAATCCCACCCGTTTTAGTTGTGAACTAGAATTGTGTAACGGAATACTTTAAGGTGAACTCAACAAATTAAAGCTTAGAGTTGTTGAAGAATTGTAAAGCTACCTTCAAAATCGGGTAGGTCATCCAGTTATAATTCATTTTATATCATGCATGTAAAAATATATATGAGATATATATATATATATATGTGTGCTTGAATGATTATACATGAAAATATATGCTTGAGTATGTTATATAATGTATAACATGTATGAATACTTCTGCTGCGTATTTATTTTTTAAAATTATACGTATCTCTACACATCACGCACCAAATCACAACAAGTGGTATCAGAGCATGCTGATGTGGTGTATGATGTTTGATGTTGTTATTTTTTAACATGTTGATGTTATATTGATGAACAACATGATGATGTTTGATTTGAAGCATATTGATGTTTAAAATTGAACATGTTATTATTTTGTGAATTCTTGAACATATTGATGTTTATAATTGATCATATGATGTTTGATTATGATTAACATAAGATAAATTGAGTGTCAGAACAGAAGAAAATTATTTTTCAGACACCAGGTACGATGACAGTGTTCAGCGTCTCGGCATCAGCATGTGGGCGCTGCGGCGCCCACACACTGGAAGTGGCACCATAGCTCCAGGTGCTGGGCACTGCGGCGCCTGGCCCATCTTTGATGAACGCCGTGGCGTCCGTTTTCCAGCGCCGCGTCGTCCGGTACTATTACATAATTTTTTTTATCTTTCATGTTTTGACTTGTTTTGTTGTAATATACTTCTATAATTGTCATAACATGATGTGATGATTCAAATACGCTAATAATCATAATGAGAGCCCTATTGGTAGGGGTTAGTTGTGATTGCGTAAAATTTAAATGAATGATCTATATTATTCATTTGAATTAAATGAGTATGTGATTAATAAATCTCTCTTAATCAGATTGAAATATATTTTATTATGAGATAATGTTAAATATGATCCATCTTGTCAATACGATTTTAGATGATTCACTTTGGTATTTTTCAATATTGCTAAAGCGTGAGGGATTAATCGGGGTGATTCGGGTTATGCCGGTTAAATATGAGATAAAGCAAATAGATGTGAATGTATTGCCCAATATTGCTAAAGCGTAATGGTTATACTGGTGGCATATATTTTATCATTGACAAGTTAATCTGGAATACACTTATTTAATATTGCTATAGCGTGAGGATAAGGTGTATTTAGGATCAGTGTTAAGAGTTACATGAAATGCAATTGACAAGAGTTGTCTACCTTTTAGGGTTTACAAAGGCCAATATTGCTATAGCGTGAGGTTGAAGTAAATGCCAATGGGATCCACTTCTCACTATATAGTTTAAAGAATTTTAAACTATCATTTTCCCATTTGAGAGATTAAAGGGATTATGTAAAATAGTGGGATGACGGTTTTAGATTAAAAAATGTATAACTGTTGTACCCATGATCTAAAACGTTATTAAGTAGTGATTAAAATATTTCGCTAACATCTTTTCTTTTGTCTTGTGAAGATTAAATGGCTTCCAGCAACCCTCTAGCTCGCATCTTTGATGCGTACCAACTAAACAGTGCAAAACATTATACTGACTAGCTTATGAATCTCAGAATAGTTCTTAATTGTGATAAGCTTGGATATATAATTGATCAGCGCTTACTCTAAGCTGTTTCTGATGATGCTTCTCCAGAAGTAAAGGAGACGTATCGAAAATGGTTGGATGACGATTTAAAGTCAAATCATACATCCTCGAGTCAATGTCTACGGAGCTCCAAAGGGAACATGTCCACATGAACAGTGCTGGAGTATAATGCTCCACCTAAAAGAGTTATTTGGTAACCGACCTCAATTTGAAATATATAAGGTTGCCAAATCTCTCTTTCAAGCTAGACTACCCGAGGACAGTTCAGTAAGTCCTCATGTCCTCAAGATGATATCATATATTGAGAGGTTAGAAACCATGAATTTCTTATTGAGCAATAATTGAGGAATAACTTGATTCTTCAATCACTTCTAGGGTCATTTGCATCATTCATTATAAACTACAATATGCAAGGATTGACTACTACTTATGCTGATCTACATAACATGCTAAAAATAGCTCAAGAGGACATGAACAAATGGGGCACAGTCCTCTATGTTCAGGGTGCTTTATCGTTTACCCAGAAGACTTCTAGGAAGTCCAAAGGGAAGAATAAAGCAAATGGAAAATGTTTCCATTGTAGCGAGGATGGGCATTGGAAGCGAAACTGCCCAAAATACCTTGCCATGATTAAGAATACACCATCAGGTATACACTTACCTTTTATTGACATTTCCTTAGCATTTGATGCTAGTATTGGTTGGGTATTAGATACCACTTATCCTTTTCACATTTGCAATATGTTGCAGGGTTTGAAGGAAGTTAGAAAGTTACAACCAGGAGAAGTACAGCTTCGTGTTGGAAATGGAGATTTCCTACAGGTCGAGGCTATTGGATGTTTTAATTTACTACTTTCATATAATAAAATTGTTGTATTGAATAATTGTTATTATGTGCTAAACATTATCCGGTAAATTATTTCAATTCCTGTATTGGACAGTGAAGGATATCATAAGCATGTTCGGAATTATTCCTTATATTTGTATAATTTGGATAATATTTTGTTGGTTGAATGTCAGTTGATAAATGGACATTACATATTAGATACAACAGGAAATGTCATGAATGTATAAGTGAATGCTAATAATAATGCGGGAACTTTAAATGACACATAATTGTGGCATATGAAATTATGTCATATAAGGGTTAAACACCTAACCCGTCTGGTCAAGAATGGTCAGATACCTGACCTGACCATAGAATCATATCCAGTTTATGAATTTTGTATTCATGAAAAAATGACCAAAGCTCCATTTATTGGTGTTGGACACTGTGCCACTGATTTATTGGAACTTATACATAGTGATGTATACAGTTCAATGAATCACACTGCGATTGGTGGTTTTTGATACTTTGTTATCTTTATCGATGATTTGTCATGATATGGATATGTGTTTCTTATCAAACACAAGTCAGAAACTTTTGAAAAGTTCAAAGAGTTTCGAATTGAAGTAGAGAAACAAACCAGAATGTATAATAAATGCCTTAGATCAGATCGAGGGGGTGAATACATGAGCAGTAAATTTTTGGATTATTTAAAGGAGAATGGGATTCTTGCTTAGTATAGTCCTTCAGGTACTCTACAACACAATGGTGTTTCGGAGAGGAGGAATCGAACTTTATTGGATATGGTCCGATCGATGATGAGCATCACTGATCTCCCTAAATATCTTTGAAGCTATGCACTAGAAACTGCTGCTCATATATTGAATAGAGTTCCATCAAAAGTCGTTCCATCCACTTCATATGAGATATAGACTGGAAGGAAACCAAGTCTTAAATATGTTTAAATTTGGGGTTGTCCTGTTTACGTAAAAGTTACGCAATAGGATAAACTTGCACCTAAAGGATACAAGTCTAGGTTCATTGGATATCCTAAGAATTCAATGGGATACTAGTTCTATAATCTTGAGGAACGAAATGTGTTCGTTACTCGAAAGGCCATTTTTCTTAAGAAACAGTTTCTTATAAATCGTGGACATTGTAGAAAGATTGAGTTAGATGAACTCAATCAGGATGTAAGTGAACCTTCAATAGAACTTCAGGCTCAATCAAGCAGAATACCTTTGACACAACCTCTACGTAAGATGAAAAGGATATCAAGGCCACCTGATAGGTATGGTTCTATACCTGAAAGTGCTCCTGATGTTTTCTTGATTGAAGAAAATGATCCTTTAACTTACAAAGAGGCGATATTGGACATTGATTCGGGAAAATGGCAAAAGGTCATGAAATTTGAAATTGACTCAATGCATCACAATCAAGTCTGAGACTTGGTTGCGCTTCCTGAAGGAATTGTTCCTATTGATTGTAAATGGATTTACAAGCGGAAGCGTGGGCTCGATGGGAAAGTGAAGATTTTCAAAGCCCGATTGGTCATGAAAGGATATACTCAACAATCTAGGATCAATTATGAAGAAACCTTCTCACCAGTAGCAATGCTTAAGTCAATTCGGATTTTTCAAGCAATTGCTACATATTATGACTATGAAATTTGACAAATGGATATAAAAATAACGTTCTTAAATGGATATCTTGAGGAAGAAATTTATATGAAACAATCTGAAGGTTTTACATTCACCCAAACTTTTGGTCTAGTATGTAATCTAAAAAAGTCTATCTATAGACTTAAGCAAGCTTCCCAAAGTTTGAATCTTCATTTTGATGAAGTAATTAGAGGATCTGGTTTCATCAAGAACAAAGAAAAATCATGTGTATACAAAAAGAGCAGTGGGAGCATGGTAGTCTTCTTGGTTTTATATGTGGATGACATACTCATTATGAGAAATGATATTGGTATGTTGTAATCAGTCAAAAGTTTCCTGACTAAGAATTTCTCCATGAAGGATTTGGGAGAGGCTTCCTATATATTAGCTATAAAGCTTTATAGAGATAGAGCTAGGAGGCTTACAGGACTCTCCCAATCATCGTATATAGATAATGTCTTAGAAAGGTATAGTTTCAGTAACTGTAAGATAGTTAATATATATTTTAGATATGGCGTTCATCTTTCGAGGAAGATATGTCCTTAGAGTGAAGATAAAAAGGTTAGAGTATCTAACATACCTTATGCATTAGCTGTGGGAAACCTGATGTATGCCATGATATGTACGAGACCTGATATTAGTATAATTGTAAGTGTTATAAATCGCTATCAGTCTGATCTAGGCGAAGGCCATTGGATGACTGTGAAACATGTCCTAAAATATCTTAAGGATACTAAGGACAAGTTTTTAATATATGGAGAAAATGACTTATAAGTGAGAAGATACACATATTCAGACTTCCAATCTGATTTAGATGATAGAAGGTCTACATCTGGATATGTATTCATTCTTAATAGTGTTGCAATAAGTTGGAAGAGCAACAAACAGTCGTCAACAACTGATTCTACAACTGAGGCAGAATATATTGCAGCATCAGAAGCAGCAAAAAAAGCGATTTGGATACGCAAATTTATCGCTGAACTTGGAATAGTTCCAAGTTTGATGGATCCTATACCATTATTTTGCGACAATAACGGAGCCATTACACAAGCAAAAGAGCCAAGAACACACCAAAAGTCTAAGTATGTGGAAAGAAAATACCATCTCATATGAGAAATCTTGCCTAGAAGAGATGTAGTAGTTTATAGAGTAGACTCTGTGAATAATGTAGCGGACCCACTAATTAAGGCCTTAACTCCAAAAATATTTGAAAGCAAGCGGAGTCAATGGACATTAGATACCATCGTGAATGGCACTAAAGCAAGTGGAAGTTATTGGGATTTGTGCTTACGTGCCATCCTTTTTATGTATAAATATTTGCATTATGTTTATACTATTATCATTTCAATATATCACTAATTATTTTAATATATATATATATATATATGGTAAGATGCTTATAACGTTTTAGACATTGTATGATCTGAAAGAGTTCAGATCTGATCTAAAGGAGTTTAGATCAGAACTAAGAGTTAGAAATGCTAAAAGTTATAAATACTAAAAGTTAGCACTGATAAGAGTTACCAGGTTATAAGAGTTAGAGCCTTGTCTGAAATGGGACAAAGACTTGAGAATATATTAGTAATAACGTAGTTGCAAATAGTGTTAAGAAATATCATTATGTAAATATATTCTCAAATATTATGTTTCTGATCTATCTTCACTAATGCGGGTTTGTCAGTGAAAACCTTATTATTATATATAGATCGGTGTATGTCTATATTTGAATAGTTCAGATGGTTAATCTTAAATGCTCATGAGTTTAGTAAAAACTTGTATAAGTAAAGAGTATGTTAGTCCTATGTCATCGTAGGATCCGCCTCGATTCTTGATGAAGGCTCAGGTCGGGTTCTCTCATGAAGGATAAAATGAAAATTTTGGTTAATATATATATTAACTATTTAAATAAAATTTTATTATAAAAAACAAAGATTACCTACGCCATAAGCAAATTTGGCCTTGTGGGGCGCATGCTTAGGGCATGCGCGCCAAGGCTTTGCTTTGCTTTGCTTTTTTTTATAAAATTTTTAAGTTGTTTTTAAAATTTTATTTTTAAATTAATTAATTTATATAAAATAAAAAGTTAATTAATTAAATAATTTATATAAAATAAAATTTTAATTAATTAAATAATTTATATTATTTAATTAAAATATTATTTTTTGTTCATTTAACAAAAGAAATTATTTTTAATTTACTTTTTTACTAATTATTTTATTTTTAAATAAATTTTTATTTTTTTAATTTATAAAAAACAAAAGCTTGACGCACATGCCTGGGGCGCAGACATGTGCCCCAAGCTTGGCCTTGCTTGCGCTGGGTGCATGCTTGGGGCACGCTCCTCACGTATATGCCCTAAGCAAAGCTTATGGGCCGCATGTTAGGGGCTTTACTTTTTTTTTAAAGTTATTTAAAAAAATTTATTTTATTTTTAAATTAATAATTTTTAATTAATTTATAAAACATAAATAAATTAAATAATTTATATTATTAAAATAAAATATTATGTTTTCATTATTTAATAAAAAATAAAAAATTATTTTAATTTATTTTTTACTAATTATTTTATTTTTAAAAATAAATTAAAATTAAATTAAATTATTTTTAAATAAAGGCTTTGTTTGGGCGCATGCCTGGGGCGTATTTGTTGCGCACCTCACGCATGCACCCCAAGCGCAGTGGGGTGCTTACAGTGTGTGGCGCGAGGCTCATTGGTTACGTGCCTTACGCATGCGCCCATAGCAATAGGATGCCTGCAGTGTACGCACCAACTGTTATGACGCGTACTTATATATAATTTAAAATTTTAGAACTATTATTGTTATTATAAATAATTGTTTTAATAATTATTTAAATAATATTATTGTAATAAAATAATAATATAATATAAATATAATAGGTGACAACTATTTAGAAATATATAATATAATACAATAATATATAATATAATAATATATTATAATGAGATATTTATGATTATTTAACAACTAAATAATTATTATTTGAAATGACCATTATGCTCCTCATAAATAGTTACCAAGTCTATCTCTAGTGGGTCTTACCATATCCGCGCTTAGATAAACTCAACTGAAAGTTCACAATGCGTTACGTGTCATTATACAATTAGTAAATAATAATTATTGACTAATTGTTATATTTAACGCTTAAATACAGACATGCACGTATTCCCGTAGTAGTGCTGGATATTACTGGATTAAATAATTTAATCCGATATGCTACCCCAGTGCACAACAAGTACACTCTATTTCATGAGACTTCCTAAGTCCACGCCCGATTTGTCAAATGGAACTATTCTATGAGTGTATGAACATTGCCCCATACACATGTCACAGAAATACAAATCAGCACGTCTACTATCCAAGCTAAGGTCACAACGCATACGTATAATCCTTCCATCATGATATCCTGAATGTGCAGGGATATAGATTATCACTGTCAAATCCCCATGTACTCATCCATATCATATCCATAGACTTGTATCTTATTGAAAAATATGTGCAAACTCATTTGCCATATTGTTACACCCTGATAGAAATTCTTTCCCGGGATTAGTGCTTGTGGCCGCAAGACATTTTGAGATACATTCTCAAAGCATCTAGATATCTAACTTCTTATGCAAGTTAACGGATCCCATATCTGTACACACTAAACTCTATAAGAATTGGACTATACCCAAAGACACCTAACGGTCACACCATGAAAGGTTTGTGACATGTGTGGAACCCAAATATGGTGGATCACTTATAAGTCTACCATGGAACTCAGGTCAAAGGACCACGTATACTACTCAACTCGAGAGGACCCTCCGTTGATGGTTTACATAGGCTGTTTATCGGAGGTCCTCGTGAGTCCGTCCTATATTCAGTCTTAACTAGATACCCATATATCTATATGAGCTCCAAGCTCACGGTTGCCCAGGAATGACCATCTATACCCTATTGATATGATATATGCTGATATATATAAAGGTATCTATTGACAGACCCGCATCGGTAGAAATAGATCAGGGACAATATTCGAGAACATACTTGCACAACTGATATGTTTTGACACCTGATTGCAACTCTTGCAACTATTCAGTTGTTACTATATTCTTAAGTCTATGTCCCATTACAGACAAAGCTCCAACTTTTGGATTTTCGCCGAGTATTATAACCAGCTAACAATTAGTTGTGCTAACACTTAGCATTTATATCTCTTAGCATGGCCAACTGAGGGCTTTTTTCTAAACTATTTTAGATCAGATCTAAGCTCATTCAGATTATACAATGTCTGTAATGTTACAATGCATGGTACCGTTTAAATAGGTATTAGCGATTGAATAGAAATGTACACATATATAAATACATAAGTATATGTATATTCAGGTATGGGATGTAAGCCCTAACTCTAACAATATCATCATCAAATTCAATGCTAGTAAGAAAAATAATTGAGGGCAATGCAGAAGGTTTATCTGTAAGAAGAAGGTCCTCAAATAGAGATGAAAAAAAAAGAAGAGCTCAAGATCGAAGTCCAAAACTCCTAAGAAGTGTTATTACTGCAAGAATGAATGGCACTTCATAAAGGACTATCCAGAGAAGAAAGGACAAAACAAGAAAAAACGGATGCTGCAGTTGCCTATGATGATAGCTATGATAGCGCAGAGACTTTGATAACTACTAATGGTAAGAATACTAAACATTGGGTTATAGATTCTTGTTGTACTTTTCACATGTGCTTGCATAAATTATGGTTTGTAAATTTTCTACCTATTCGTGGTGGCAAGGTGTTAATAGGTAATGGCATTGCTTGTCAAGTAATAGAAATTGGTAGTATCAAACTTAGGATGCATGATGGGTGAGTGAGAGTGTTGTCAAATGTTAAGTATGTTTCTGACTTTAAAAGAAACTTGATCTTACTAGGAACCTTACATCAGGATTGATAGAGGGTTTTGAGAGTACTAAAGGGTTCCATGGTTGTAATGAGAGACGAGAAATCTGAATGAATTATTTAGTCAAAAGGCATTTAATAAGGATAAGTTTTAACCATTAGAGTTTTATGAGCATTGCGTGCTAGAGAAAGTACATAGAGTGAGGTTTAGTATCGATAACACAAAACTAAAGGGATTCTTGACTACATACACTTGGATCTTTGGGGACTACCTCAGACAACTACTTATAGGGGCTAAGTATTTTCTCAATTTTATTGATGACTATTCAAAGAAGCTGTGGGTCTATATATTGAAGAGCAATGATCAAGTATTTGATACATTCAAGACTTGGAAGGCTCTTGTTGAGAATCAAACTAACAAAAAGGTAAAGAGGCTAAGAGCTAACAATGGCCTTGAATTTTACAATAGAGAGTTTGATGGGTTTTGTGCCAAGCATAAGATTGCAAGGTATAGAACTGTAAGATTAACACTGCAGCAAAATGGTGTAGCTTAGAGGATGAATAAAACCCTACTTGAAAGGGTTAGATGCATGCTTACTAATGCAAAGATGTCCAAGGCATTTTAGGGTAAAGTTGTGATGACTGCAACTTATTTGATTAATAGAAGTCCCTCATTGGCAATAGACTTCAAGACCTCAAAATAGAAATGGTCTGGAAACCCTCATAAGTATAACCATTTCAAAATATTTGGTTGCCCAACGTTTGTTCATGTGAAGGAGAGAAAATTAGAATATAGAGCTATCAAGAAGATATTCATAGGGTATCCCAAAGGTGTGATATAAAGAGTTGAGACCACCAATGAGTATCGTAAGGTGTGATGTGACATTAAATGAGACGATGATGTTGAAAGCCTCCTAAAAAGATGAGAAAGAAGAATATATGTCCAAGAAAAACTCAGTACCCGAGTCAATAGAAGTTGAAGTGAAACCTAAGTATAGATCTGATATGCCCCTATATTAGTACTTCCACAAGAAAATCCTTGAATATGAGCCAAGAACACCTGCGAATTCCTTCAAGTCCACCCAAAGTAAGACTATGACTCTTAAGATGGAACTTAAAGAGTATCAGCTAGCTAGAGATAGGTTAAAGAGAATGATTAACCCACCAATCAGGTATGCACAAGCAGATATGGTTGCTCACATCTTTAATTCTGCTTACACTCTTGAATTTGATGAGCCTAAGACATATGGTGAGGCTATAAATAGTGACTATAGTGATAAATAACAGCACTAGAAGAAGAGATTAGTTCTCTTAGGAAAAATAATACTTGAGAGTTAGTGAAGAGACTTCAAAAGAAACTATTGGGGTATAAGTAGGTGTATAAGGTTAAAGAATGGATACCAGGGGTAGAGTCTATAAGATTCAAGGCTAGGCTAGTTGCACAAGGTTTTACTCAAAGAGAGAGAGTGAGTAGACTTTCATAAGATTTTCTTTCCAGTCGTCAAGCACATATCTATTAGGATTTTGTTAGCCATGTGTGTAAACTTTGATTTACATATAGAGTAAATGGATGTGAAGATTGCTATTTTGCATGGAGAGATTAAATGGATGATATACATGGCACAAGCACAAAGGTTTATAGAGCTCAAGAAAGATGAGCATGCTTATTTATTGAAAAATTTATTATATAAGTTAAAGCAATCACTTAGATAGTGGTATAAAAGATTTGATGAGTTTATAATAACTTGTGGATTTAGTAAAAGACAGTATGATAGATACGTGTACTTTGAAAGCTTTAGTAGTGGGATGATGTATTTACTTTTGTATATGGATGATATGTTGATCACATATAGGAATATGAAAGAGATACAAAAACTCAAGAAGCAGTTGAGTAGCGAGTTTGAGATGAAGGGTTTAGGAACAGCGAAGAGGATATTGGGTATGGATATTGTAAGGGAAATAAGAGATATTATCTTTTTGTTACAATAGTGATGTATACTTAAGATCCTAGAGAAGTTTGGTATATTCAATGTAAAAGTCATCTCCACTCCGTTGGCCATGCATTTTAAACTTTCAACAGCACAATCGCCGACATCCAAAGAGGAGAAACTATAGGTGAGTAAAGTACCGTATGCAAGCACTATAGGAGCAATATGTATTCAATTGTTTACACGAGACCCGACATAGAATAGGCTGTGAGTGTAGTGAGTAGATACATGGAAAATCCAATAAGGATATTGGCTTGCAGTGAAGTGGATTTTGATATATCTCAAGGGAATGTCAGATTATAGATTGGTTTATAAAAAGGTTGAAAATGAGAATGAAATGGTAAGAGAATACATCGACTCAGATTATGCAGGTGATCTAAACAAGAGAAGATCGTTGATGTGTTACGTATTCACGATTTTTAGGTGTAGTGTGTGTTAGATATTAGTTCTATAATATGTGGACACTATCTACCATAGAGGCGGAGTATATAGTTGTTACAGAAACTATCAAGGAGGCCATATAGTTGAAAGACATATACAAGGAGGTAATGGCTACCGAATATGTTACTACATTACATTTGAGAGATTGTCCAAAGTGGCAAGATTAGTTTAACAAAGATTGCGTTGTCTGAAAATCCTGTTGATTTGTGGACTAAGCTATTGCCATCTATTAAGTTTGTCTTATGTAAGGACTTAACTGGAGTCACTACTATGTGAGGGTGATAGAAGATACAGAGATGAGAGACCATGGATACTTTATTGATGATTTTGAATTAAGAAGGAGATTTGTAAAACGTTGATTAAAAATCATCCATAATTCTAAGTGAAGTAGGATTTCTTAAACCAAATTCCACTAGATTTAGGAATAATCTAAGACATCCAATGCCTATATAAAATGCTTCAATTGGTTTGTAAATACATCATAAGAAGTCTTTGTGATCACAACAAATCTTTATGATCTTAGTGATTCTTAGTAAGAGAAAAATTTTAAATTACATGAGAGATAAAATTATGTTATTTGTGAGTGCAATTTTAGAGTGTTCTTTGTGAGATTTGGTGTTCTTTTTTGTAAAATGCATACTTTGTGAGTGCTTGTGATTCAATAATAAGATAGTAAGATCTTAATCTACCTTGGACATAGATAAGTTACCGAACCACGTAAATTCTGCGCATGTTTTCTTCTACTTTCTTTATCTAATTTATTCTTAATTATTTTATGATTTTATTTTATACTTGAAATTATTGCTTCTGTTTCAACAATAATAATTTAGAATATAATAAAAGAAAAGATAAGAATTTCAACTTTAGCACACGATAACAAAAATGCACCAAATTGAATATATCATAGATTAGAAAGTAATAATTCAAAATGATGGCAGACTATATGATAGAGCGGAAGAGGGAGAAGGGCAGACTATATGATGGATAATTAATGAATAATGTTCTTGCAACGTAGTATTTTTATTCAACAATAATACATTCAAAATGTTAAAGACATTTTCAATTTCTTATAAATTGTAGAGAATTTCAACCATATTATAGTTTATTTTTCATACTTCTATTTAAAATTATATTGTAACAAGTGAGGGTACCATTTAGAGTGATGATAAACCCCCTCTATACTTTTTTATGTATCTGTCTCATATTGTATTATAATTTGAATGACATTCTCAATGTTTATGGACAAAAAAACAAAAAAATAACATTTGGAGTTGGTTCAACATTATTATTAATTGGCCAGGGTCCAGAGTTTTGAGTAAAAAGTTAAGGTTTTGTTCTATTACATTGTCAGTGTTTAATAATACCTTCTTTTATTATATATGTTCATCAAAGTTTCTTTGGAATGGTTGCCTTCACCTACTCCTTTTTTTATGTGATGGTAAATAAGGATTGGTTTGCTCTGATGCATGCTAAGTGAAACTAGCATGTACAAGGATTAGTTGGGTTTAGTGCATCAAATAACTATACTAATTAGTAGGATAGTGTTTCATTCTTGTGCGCAAGAATAATCACAATTAGCATGCTAAGTGAAAGAGTCTCCCTTAATTTGATCAAGGTAGCATGTATATGGTTATTTGTTGGAATTTAACTAGTAGTTCACTAATTTGGGAATTTCTCATTTTTTTATATACTGTTTATTTTTCCCTCTGTTAAAGCTTTGACAAATGGATAAATCCAGTGTCTGAAAAGATGATGGACAAAGCAAATAATACGTACGTGTCCATAATTATCCGCTGTGGTGGTCTAAAACCATTAAAGATCTAACAATTTTTTTTTTATAAATTATTGACTTCAGGGACCACCACCAACATGCTTACAAAAACGTTCGAAGACTTCAAGCTCGACAAATCTCACATACTTATAACGTTCACAGATCGGCAGAACATCAACAAAATCCACACCAACAAAACAGAACAACATTACAAGAAAAATAAACAAAATTCTAAAATCACAAAAAAAAATATTAGTTATCAAAACCCACATGCACATAAAAAATATATCAAAATCCAAAAACTAAATGACAAATAGTCATTTAAAATCCAAATTCCACCAACATTGTCAATCATATAATTAACATAAACCAGAACAACCACATGAACACCAACATAACCAATTGAAACAGTAAAAATACAAAAAAGCTTGGAGTTTGTAGACACAAACCTTCAAAATTTAGAATCAATGTGATTTTACAACAAACTTCCAAACGAGAACACTCAAAGAGTCAAACACTTAACAACTCAAATACTCAAGATCTCAAAAGCTCAAACGCACAAGGAGAAAACAAATTGTCAAGTTTGTAGAATCAAAGAGGGAAAACGATTTGCTAAGTTTGTAGAGTTAAAATAATTCCAAGTATTTTACTTACATGTTAACGAAATAAATTGATCAAAATGACATCGTTTCAAGTAAAACAAGCACAATTGAAATGATGTTGTTTTGAAAAACACTTTTATAATTAAACGACGTCATTTTAATTAAGAAATTTTTAGCACAATGGTGTCATTTCAATGAAAAGTTGAGTCAAAATTTAATGCCATGAACAATGAGAAACACTTTCACACAATGATTGTTGAGTCAGAATATGTATCCCCTGAACAACGTAGTTAGACCTAATAAATAACACCAAATGACATGATTTTACAAATTTTTAAACAAAATCAAATTCAAAATGTTGTCGTTTTCATTCAACACCACTTGTCGTATTGTCATAACTTAGTGTTAAATTTTTATTATAATATAATTTATCACGAATTATTGATAGTGATAATATTTATCACAAATTTTTAAATATTATCATAATTTTTTCACAAAATTTTTATTAATAAATTTTCTTTTAACTAATGCGAGCACAAACAAAAAAAAGTGAATACAATAGAAACAAGAAGGGTCAAAGAACTGAAAAAAAAAAACAAACACGTCAGGACTGATTTAATGGTGATGCACAAATTAAAGAAATTTATTTATTTTACGTATAACCTCGTATAACTATAAAAGAGAGCATTTTCTCTCTCTACGGAAATCTTTTTGGCGAATGGCATACTCATGCCAAGAGCACGTAGAGATTTTCTCTCTTTTCCAACTAGCAATTTCATTAATTATTCTCTATATTTTTTTTATTACTTTTTCGAGAAAATATACCGAAAACTTTACAATTTTTTTTCTCAAATTCACTGCTTAAACTTATTTTACAATTCATTTTTGGTATTTTAATCAATTTTATCGAATTAAATGTTGATCATCAAATCACCTAATTCTATTTTCACAATACATTTAAAAGTAATTATTTTTCTTAAATAGCCATACCAGTTTTCTTTCTATTTTGAAGCTGACAGTACCAATTTGACCCTTGTAACAATCGATGATATGCTAAGATAAATAATTTATTAAAAAGTAAAGCGGACATTTTCTCTTCTGACATTTGAAAAAATAAAGTGAGAAAAGATATTGAGTTGTTGCCTTAAATTATTATTATTATTACAATTACTTTAATGTTGGGTCAAATTCTCGCCATTGGTTTTGCCTTAATCATCGAAGTGCGTTTTGACAAGGCTTCTGTTACTAGTATTAGCCGCGTAATGTGGCTTCTTTTACTCTTGCCCTTAGCTTTATGTTTGCCATTTCGTTTTTTACTTTACCTTTTTCGTCTTCTTCGAATATTGTCTTTAATGAATAATGAAGTAATATACGGTTCTGGTTTAAATTGATTAGAATTTTGAAAGATTCCGCCTCTGAGTTCAACCTTATCAATGACAACATAGTGGGTTGACATCAATGATTATATTTTTAAATTTATCAGTTAAAGAACACACTTTCGCTTTGACTTTTGAGGTTATTATTAAAATTTAGTAAGGCTCCATGGCAATAATTAGAAGGCAACATGATTATATTTTTTTTTACACGTAATACTACAATGTTTATTTTTTAAAATTATTATAAAAAATATTAATATTAGAATTAATTGATATAAAAATTGACGTATTTTTAATTATAATTATTTATTTTAATCATAATCAGATTTATTAATTTAATATTGTACATAACAAGAATTTTCATATAAAGGTATCTGCACGAAGATACCACACATACATATAAACCTATTTCGAGTATTTAAATTTTTTTTTTTTTACTTTTTTCTAATCCTTGTTATAATAATTGGTTATGAGAATTTTCATATAAAGGAATTGCATAAAAATATCATACATATATATGCACTTATTTCGAGCTTTTACTTTTTCTATTCCTTTGTTTAATTGTTAGTTTCTTTAAAGATTATAATAGTTAAATCGTAGAAAACAACAATACAAATAATTAATTATTATAATAGAACAAATTTTAAATAAATATATTTTACTTTACTATAGAGAGACACATACTCTAAAACAAAATCATAATTTTATGATAGACTGAAACTACAACTAATATTGATAACAATGTCGAAATAACGAATTGTACCATATTTAGATTTGTAATGTGGTATGTTGAGAGTTTAACATTTTGTTTAACAAAAATTGAGGCGAATTAATGGTTAGCTCGTTATGCCTACACTTCAAATTTATAAATTGAATCGCCCGCAGTATGTTCTTTAAGTGTCGTATAGATTTAAAAATAATAATAATAATAATAATAATAATTCTACTCCAAAATCTGACCCAAAATGATATAAATTCACATTATTCAAACCGAACAAACTCAATCCGCATAAAGTGTTTGGTGTTTTCTGTTTTCAGAATAATATTTTTTTTGGAATTAATTAGGGTTAAATAATATCCTTCTATCTTCCTCTTTTGTGTGATTTTTGTTCTTATTTTTAAAAAGAGCATGTATTTTTTTTTTCTCTCAAGAGGGTTTGTGTTAACTTTCTAGGATCATCTTCTCTATTATGGAGTATGATTGTTGCTATTCTTTGTAAAAGTTTAGGTTCGAGTAGACATTAGTGTGCAAATATAATCTTTTATCTTAATAATCCTCTGTTTATAGTACCAGAAGTTCTCTAATGTAATATCTTTGATGTTTATCAATGATATTGAAAGCTCTAAATTAGGAACTCTCTAAAAATTATCTTTTAACCCTCATTAATTATTTTGAATTACTAAAGAAGAGCGTCGTTCTCCTGCAAAAAAGATACTTTGATATTGAAATTAGTGTATAATTAACACAAGCATGTAGTGTGCAGAAGTATTTCAAGTAAGAGAATTTTGAGTGGTTTTCGTATTTTCTCTCTATGTATGTAAATGTCGAACTCTTTTTCTATATCTTTTTTTTAATGAATGTAAACATATAATACATAACTTTTTATACTATAAAGTGATAGAGTTTCAATCATAGTCTTTTTGTAGTGATAAAGTTTAATTTATATTTAATGTAAATCATGTTCGTGATAAGATGTGATCCTTATCATTTTATCGTTATGCAATCATGTGATAAAATGTTAATTATATTGTGGACAAAAGATATCATTAATAGATTTTATGCTTAAGTAGAACTATAATTGAAGAAGAAAGAATAAGTGTATTTGTACTCTTGTATCTCTTGGGCAATACTATCTTTTTACCTTTCTTTAGGGTAGTTTGATCTTTTACCTTTCTTGAGTTTTAAAAATGATTCGGTTTAGCTTTTTCTTTTTTGTTGAAACACAGTATTGGGCCGTTTACTTTTTATGGGCTTGCCTTACTATTCTTTAAGCCTATTTTTGCTTTAAAAATGATGCAACCCTTTTCTTAAAGCGGAATAAGCTACTAGGTTTATTAGTAATAGATCCAGCAATGTCTCTCCCCCCTTATAAGTGAAGAAAAAAGAGGGTAATCTTTTTTAAAAGGTGCCTTTTCTTTTTCTCTATGCATTCAGCATATGACACATAGAGATATCATTTCATAAACAACATCGTGCCTTAAGTAAGCATACTGCCTCCTTGAGTAAATAAAAGACAATTGACATTGATTGTCTTTAAATACTAAATCATTGTATATTTTTTTTATTTTCACTTTTCAATTTTAAATTTTCTTAAAACTTCTACTTCTTCCAAGAAATCTTTCATTCTTTGCCCTTTGTTTCAAGAAGACCAAGAAAGCTTCTTTAATGGCTAGACCCATTCAATCTTTCACTTTGGATGAACTAAAATCTATTTTTAAGTTCCCTAAAAGGATAGAAATTAAAAACCTTCCACATGATGAACCTTATACTTCCCTTCCATCCATATCTCTTAGAGAGCTTCCTTTTTTCAGGGAGCACTTCAACTATTTTTTCTTTCATCTTCCTCGCCTTATTAAGGGGTTATTACATATTACAGGGCTTTGCTCACTATATGTTCATCCAAACATTTTTTATTTGCTTCAAGATGTGTCACTCTTGAATTACATGTTTCCTTTTGCTTATGCCTTGACTTTATATGACATAATGATTTCCTATAACCTTTAGCATGCCAGGAGGAATTGCTATTTATTTCCCAAGGGTGAGAGGGTGATTGTTTATGACTTTAACAACAAGAAGGCCAACTTTGAGAAGCACGTGGTGGTGGTCAGCAGTGAGTGGAAACAGTTGGGGTATTCTTTTGAGGTTCCTACTACTTTTGGGAATTTTAACTAGAAGACCGGTCTGACTCTTCCCTAGATTCTAGGATGGGAACGATTTTTGAAGAAATTCTTTTGGATGAAATTAACAAACCACAATGAGTTGGCTTATGTTTATCTCTAAAGAGATTACGCTTAGCGGGAAAATGTGTATCATCAACCTGTGCCAAGTCTTATGAAGAAAGCCTTTCAACCCTAACTCCTTCAGACCTTAAATTCTTAGGCTCTTGCTCGTATTTTAATAGAAAAGCTTTTAAGAGTCTCATAGCTTGTCTTAAGACTCTCTCAAATTCAATCTTCTTTCCTCCAAAGATGGATGTCGAGGTTGGAAGCTCAAATGTTGAGCAAATGTGTCGCCCTTTCAAATATAACTATTTTTTTCTTAACATATGTAAGTCTTTATTCCAAAATAAAGAGATCATTTTTACCTTTCTTACGCCTTTTTTGTGGCTTATCTTTAAGTTCTACTTCAGGTATTAATTTAGATGTTATGCAAGTATCCTCGAAGGGTAGAATAACTGATTATTCTATTGCTCAATCTCTTTTCGATTTTGACGTTCTTCCTACTAAGGGTGTAAGTGTAGATTCTGATGAGGATCTCGAAGAAAGTCCTTCAAAAAATCCTATTCTTGCTACAGCTCCAAATATTAGAGCCCATTATTACTGTTGAACCATTATGTTATGCTCTTATTCTTGGTCAAGAGTTGTCTAAGGCTAGACTTCATTACTTGCGAAGCCTTCCATTCCTATTAGGACAATTCTTGAAGTCCCAATTTTGGTTCCTAATCTCGAGGAGGATCTTCTAGATATCCTCTTAGATGCCTTTAAAATGCTCCTAAGAAAGCATGGGTTCCATGTAAGTGAAAGCTATTAGACAAGCTTTCCATGTCTAAATGTCAAAAGTTTTTTGCTTCGGATGCTTATGAAGCTGTTTCGAGAGCCCACTGCCACTACTACTAAGGTTCCTAAAGGTTTTTATTCTATTTTTGATGATTCAAGGGTTTCTCCAATTGGAGCTCCTTTAAGTTTTGAGGTTTCTTCGATCTCATCTGAGGAGGTTCCTTTTAGTTTCCCTGTTGATCCTTATGTGAAGTTTTTTGTGCCTCCAGGTCAGAAAAGAAAAAATTTTAATACTTTAATTTTCTATTTCTTTCACCTTTTTCTTTGTTATCGCTTCTTGTTTACTTGATCCTTCTGATCTCGTCTTTTGTTCCTTTTTATATTTAGGAGCTACTGGTTTGGCAGCTCATCTTAAAGGTCCTACTTTTACCGCAAAGATATGATCAAGAGATGTAAGTGAAGTTATTATTACTACATTAGTAGTACCTCCTCCCACTCAGAGGGCGGAGTCTGGTGCTGGTCTTTCCCCTTCTGCTTCAAGATATGTTCCTCTAGAGGAATCAGAGGAGATTCTTAAGAGAGAGCCAAGGATCAACCCTAAGTGCCATCCTATATTTTGGAGGGTTGATAGAGAATTTATTTTTGAGTTAGATATTCTTTAAATTGATGGTAAGTTGTTGTGGCAATCTTGGGCCATTTGTTTACCATGGGGCATTTAGAGATAATCATCAATATGTCTACTGCTAATTAGAGTAAAAAAAGCTCATCCTCCATCTTAATGGTAAACTTCTATCTCTTTATGGTGTCTATGCTTTTTTATGTAGATTTTATATTGATTTTCTTTGTATTGCAGCCCTCCAAGAATTTATTTAGCTCTGTAAGCTTATGAAAGAAAGTTGCAGTTGGCTACAAAGGAAATGATGAGATTTTAAGGAGAACTAGATTCTACGAACAAGGATAAAGATCTCCTAGAGAGCTAAAATTTGCTGTATCAGATTGAGACTTCTAGACTCGATGGGGAGTTAAAAAAGGTCCATGATAGTCAAGAAGATAAGGCTGTAATAGAGGGCCTTCAAGAAATAATTATTGACCACAATATGGAGGTGTCGGAGTTAAAGGCTACTAACTAGACGTTGGTGCTAGAGTAGAATGATCTATCTGGCTCATTGTCAGTTAAGAAGGTGAGGATAAGCCCTTTGGAGGGTGAGAGCGCCTCATTGTAAGCTTCTAAAGATGTTCAAGTGTTCAAGATCATCGTGCGTCAGGAAAAAAAATCTGCAGTCAACTATGAAGTGATGAAGAAACAAGATAAGCTATGGGTTGCTGAAAACCGTGCTGCTATTGGTGCTAATTTACTCAAGGCTTCCAATTGGAAGTTTTAGGATCTAGAGCGCACAATTGAGGATCTCAGAGCGATTTTAAAGTTGAGCCAAAGCATGGCGACATTGTTAAGTAAGCAGTGGAAGGCACGTAATGAAGCCATGAAGATCCTTTATTATCATCAATTGACTTTATCATCAGTTTGAACCTTTCCCAGACAATAGAACTGGGTTTTGATCTGGGAAAGATCCTTCAGTCTATCACGAGCTTTTGAAGGATTATAATCAGGTTTTATGTTTGTATAGGAGATTGTTTACAAGGTATTACAAAGATGATCCTCATAATATCAATTACGTCTCGACTAGAGAGGGAGCTTCTGAAGTAGAATCGGATACGGCATTGATTGCTAGGGATGATTCAAATACATAATTTTTGTATATTCTTTCTTTATCATTACTATTTTGTATCTCCAAATGATGTTTACTAGATCATTCAATAAAAAATGATTTTGATATTTCCTTTTAGTATTGGTATCTGTATTTCTTGCTTGGGAAAATTTTATTTCCTTGTTTGATTGTTGCCAAGTGGCGAGAGGAAAATAGCAGGAACGTTCTTCCTCAAACTTTTTTTATTTTTGTGCTTTAGATTTTTTGAACTTTAAATTCTTTTTTAGGTCAAGAAGAAGGCATCGAGAATCTTCTTTCTCTTAATTCTTTCTTTCTTAATTTCTTGAAACTAGAGGCTTCCAAGGAATGAGAATAAGTTAGTGAGAACCTTCTCATTCTCAATCATTTTTTTGGATTCAGGACTTTTGAATTTTATTAAACTTTAAGTGCTTCCAAAGAATAAGGGGGGAGTTTGTGAAATTCTTTTCCCTCTCAATTTTTTCCCCTATTTCTAGCACTCTGAATACTATCAAGAGGTAAGAGAAAGGCTGTGGTAATATTTGTGAAATTATATACACACGAATTGAAACCGCAAGTTCACGGGTTGTGATTAAGTAATACAATAATGAATGAGTGTTATCCCATGAGAATTAGAACCTAAATTAATGCTAAGTACTACATTATTGGTAACTTAATTTTATCAAGGTTAATTTAAAGGATAAGTTGAATTGTAGAATTAAAAATACTTATAACTAAATAATTTGGTAAATTAAAGATATGAGAGTTCTATGACAATGGGTTTTAGGGACTTGATTTCACTCTACAATTTTTATGTTCTTTATCATTAGTGATTAACAACTAATTTTGTATATTCATTAATCAAGGGTTTAAGATTAATCTCATTACCTCCTCTGAGTATCGAATAAGACTCTATAAATATATAACCAAATTGGTATCTTAGTCTAACTCATTATATATACATGTATTAATCAACCCTTACAAGATTACCCTAAGTCTATTAGTCTCCCAACTCAATAAACTCAAAGTTGTGCTTTTTAAATCCAACATATAGATTAAACTCTCCCAAGTACATAATCAAGTGTTTAAAACATCTAATAAATTTTTCCAATCAAATTAGAAGCATAAAGCACATAAAAAGAAAAAATGAATAAACTTGTCTTTAACCACATAATAACATTAACACATAGTATTCAATAGAGTTCCATCAAGTCTTAAAACATATAATCTAGCTATCTAAAGTGAAATACTCAATTATATTCATCCAAATGTTCGCAAGAGTATTCATATCCAAACAACATAAAATACAATTACAAACTTGAAATAAATGTAAATAAGATAGAGAGTAAGAGGGAACTAAGTAGAGAAGTTCTTGAAAGTCTTCAATCTTTAATAATCTCCTATATTCCAAGCTTCAATTATGTTTTTCTCACTAAAAACCCTAATTCTTTATCTATTTCGTGCTCTCCTCCTCCCTCTCAATGAGGATTTTAATCCTCATTTTTAAGCTTCAAAAAATAGGCTTCAAAATTAGAGCACAAAGTTCAAAATAGATTTTAGACTCCAGCAACACCTAAGCACTAGACTTTCTACCAAAGATATCCCAATTTGGAGCTTAGGTATAGAGCATTGTAGCAAAAATATTGTTCACTAGCACTGTTCATAAGTATTGTGGTAGGTTGCTATAACAATCAATTATAGCATATTGTAGCAAAAATATTGTTCACTGACACTGTTCATAAGTATTGTGATAGTTTACTATAACAATCAATTATAGCATATTTGGTTTTTTTTGTCGTGTTTTCTTTGAATTTCTATTGCAAATAGTTTCATTAACTTGAAACCTATAAAATGACATTAGTACACATGAAAAGTCACATATTGACATTTAAAATGAGCAATTATTAAATTAAGAGTGGTATAGCATCATATTAAAATGTGCTTATCAAACACCCTAAATTTAAATACTTGCTCATCCTTGAGTAAGGAAGCACATTTGCAATTAAAAGCTAAAAGTAAAAAAAAAACTACAATAAGAGATAAAATATGGGGTCAGTGAATAATCTGTAAATTGTCTCAAAAATTTCTCATGACTACTAAGCTTAAGAAAAGTCTAAGCATCATAATAATTCAACATGTTAATCCAATGCTTATTCTACTTTACTAGTGACCTACTTAGTGTGTGTGTGTGAGCATAGCTAGAATTATTGGTCACATACACTCGAATTAGTTTATGCACATAAGATAATGAAATGATTTCTATGCACACACACACACCAAGTGATCTATTTGGTGTGTGTGTGTGCATAGCTAGAATCATTAGTCACATGCACTCAGATTAGTTTATGCACATAAGACAATGAAATAGTCTCTATGAGTTTTTACTTAATTAACACTTCATAGGCTTATTTTTTTCATCACTCTTCACTAATGTGGGCATACACATAATCAAGGATTAAGTAGGACTTTATCTAGCTTATAATGTATGGGTAGGGTAAAGGTAGGATAAACTAGATCCATTTTTCCAATAGCCATGAACTTTATAACTATGTAGTATTCAGAGTCTATATGATTAGAATTTTGGTACGCCACGCCTTATAGCTTCTTGCCTTAAGCAATTATTCCATTATTTTTGCATTTAGTAGGATATAATCTATTGGGATTTGTACTTACGTGCCATCTCTTTATGTATGAATATTTGTTTAATATTTATACTAATCTTATCATTTCATTAAATCGCTAAGTATATTTTATATATGGTAAGATGCTTATAATATTTTAGACATTATATGATCTGAAAGAGTTCAGATCTGGTCTAAATGAGTTTAGATCAGTGCTAAGAATTAGCAACGCTGAGAGTTATAAATCTTAAGAGTTGACACTGATAAGAGTTATCAAGTTATAAGACTCACTGATATCTAAAGAGTTAGAGCATTGTCTGAAATAGGATAAAGACTTGAGAATATATTTGTAATGACGTAGTTACATATAGTTGTAAATAGTGCTAAAAAATGTCATTATGTAAATATATTCTCAAATATTGTGTTCTTGATCTATCTTCACTAATGCTGCTTTGTCAGTGAATACTTTAATAAATATATAGATCGGTGTATGTCTATATCTGAATGTTTCAAATGATTAATCTTAACAAACCATGAGTTTATTGGAAGCTCATATAGGGATACAAGTATTTAGTAAGGAATGAATACTGAACAGATTCACAAAGACCTCTAATAAAAATCCCATAAAGTAGTCAATGGAAGGTCTTTTGAGTTGAGTAGTATTTGTGGTCCTTTGACTTGAATGCCAAGGCGGGCTTGTGAGTGATCCACTATATTGTGGTTCCACACATGTCTGAAATCTTTCATGGTCTAACTGCTGGGTGTCGCTAGGTATGGTCCAATGCTCATAAAGTCCGGTATACATAAATATGAGATCCATCAGCTCATTTGGGTGAGTAATATATCCTAACGCTTTAAGATTGTATTTCAGAAAGTCTTATAGTCATAAGCAGTAATTCTTTAGAAAAAACGTTTAACCCTAGGGATAAATAATATCACAAAGTGTTTGGGAATATTATTTATTAAAATACAATTCTAGAGATAAGCTTACAGTCGGGCATATGGAGATTTGACAATGTTGATCTATATTTCTGCTCTAACTGGATATAAATGATTGAAGAATTATACGAATATGTTATAACCTCAACTTGTATGGTTTAACGCGCCACTTTGTAATATTCGTAACGTATGTGTGGGGCATCATTCACGGACGTATAGAAGAGTTTTATATGATAATTCGGGCATAAACCTAGAGAGTCTCATAATATGAAGTGTACTCATTGTGCACTGAGGCACCATTATAAATTAAACAGTTCCATCCTTGAAATTTTAGCAGACCAAAAATCTATTTCAGGGTTTTTCGGGTTATGCACTTGTCTAGACTTAAATATTAAGTACACTACTTAATTAGTTGACAGGAGTTGTTAACTAATTAGATATTAACAAGTGGCACAATTTTATTCCATGAATTATTTCACCATGAATTCACCCATTAACTATATTGGTAAAATCAAATAAGGTAAAAAATTAATTATTCAAATAGTTTTTGAATGATTGAATAAATATTATTTAAATAAATAATAATATTTATTTACTTGTTTATTATTTTGGTTTAGGTAGGAGAAATATACTTATTAGGTATAATTATCACCAAATGTTATTTTTCAATTTTTTTTGCCACTTAATCAATTTTGGAAGCACTTGTGAATTGCTCAACACAATTAAAAATTATTTTGAATAATTGAATAACAAATAGTGAAGCAAAATGTGCAAGTAACAAAACCTTGTTGCTGAAAATTCAATTGATATTATTCTAATTTCACAATCTCACCGATTTGTTATGAACTAGAATTAAAAGCACTTCAAGGTGAGCTCAAAGTTGGAGCTAGGAAGAGTCCGAAATTAAAATCTCCACCAAAGTTCTTCAAAGGTATATTTTCTATCATCTTATGTTGTTAATGATATAAGTTACATGTGTATATGTTGATCATATGCTTAATTCTGTAGCGAAATCGTGTATATGATACATGTATTTAGTTTTTTGTCAACATGTATACAATCACATGCATATACTCTAAAACACCTTAACATGATCCACTGAGTTGGAACTATTCTAAGCTCTGCAACAAACTTATATATCCATAGAAATTCTTCTATAAGCTTCTCAAGCTACAACATATTCTACCTCTAAGGTAGAATCAATTGTAGATATTTATATTACAGTCTCAACTAACTATGGTACCGATGAGAAGTAATACATTACTAGATGTTGACTTTCAATCATCCAGATTAGAATGGAAATCCAAGTTTGTGTATCATCTTATATATAAGTAACTTTTTGCATAATTCAAAAATTTATCTTTTATACCTCTCAAGTATTTCAGATATATTTCGTGGCCATTGAATGGTTGTTACCCAGATCAGACTGATATCGGGTTGTAACACTTACAACCATCCAGATCTAGGTTTTGTACATAACACAGAGTATATTAAGCTACCTATAGCTGATGCATATAGTACGTTATATATTTTAATATTTTCATCTTTTTGTCGAGGATACTTCCTTTTAGAAATATGAATAACATGTCTAAGAGATACATTAACTGTCTCACAATTATTAAAGTTATACCTTTCCAAAACTTAGTCTATGTACGAGGGTTATGATAGTCCTATTATTTTCCTAATGCTTAATAGCTAGTATATAAGAAGTCTATCCTAAATAGAGAAGTTCTTACTCAGATAACACTTATTTGATTGACTTGCAATAGACCAATGTCGTTTCCAATATTGAGTATGTTATCTATATAGAGAACTCGAAAGATAATTATACTCTCACTGCCCTTTATAAACATACATATCTTCTCTTCGTGTTTAATGAAACCAGACTCTCTAATTTCTTTGTTAAATTGAAGAATCCAACTGAATGCAATAGCAAAAAAAATTCAAACTAACTTAAGCATAGTTACTGGTGAAAAAGGTTTCCTTAAAATCGATCCTTAATCTCAGAGTGTAACCTTTTGTCATAAGTCAAGCTTTGAAGGTTCCTACCTTTATATTGAGCCTACATTTTCACTACGTACACTCATTTACAAAAAAAAAAAAAGAACAATTTCCACCGAAAGTACAACCAAGTCCTAGACTTGATTGTCATGTATAGAGTCAATTTTGGATTTCATGGCATCTTGCCATTTTCTCAAATCAATATCCAACATCATCTCTCTATAAGTTAAAGAATGCTTTTTTTCAACTAAGAAAAAACCAAAGGCACATTTATAATCCCTATAACTCATGAGAAACTATTTCTCTAGGACACGAACACATTTCTTTCCTCTGAATCATATAATTGGCATCCTAAAGAATATTTGGGATATACAATGAACCAATACTTGTACTTCTTAGGGTACATGTTTTTTCTATTGCGTAACTTTTATGCAAGCAGGGCAGTCACAAATCTTAACATAGTTAAGACTTGGTTTCTTTCCAATTCATATCTTATACGGAATATTATAAGTGCATTTTATACATTATATTATATCTCTTTTAAACTTGATAATTGCTTAATTTAAATACGAATATATAACTTTTGATGTGTATTAGTTTTATTTTGTAGGTTTCAAGTTAATGGAATTATTTGGGATAAAAATTCAAAGAAAAAAGCAAAAAACCAAATATGCTACAGTGCCTATGAACAAAGTTGATGAACAGTATAGTTGCTACAGTCCCCCCCACAGTACCGCTCCTACCGTGCTTGTGCCCAAGCGCTAAAAAGTGGCGTCTAGGTGTCAATCGAACAGAATGTTCGGTGCCCAGGTGCCAAAAAGTGGCACCCAAGCCCCACCATTTATTTTGTTACCCATTTTCTTGCTCTAATTTAAAACTTATAAATATTACCCTTTAGCCACTTCTTAGATTATCAAAAGGGGAGCACAAAATAGTGAGAGAAACTTAGGTTTTTAGTGAGAAAAACACAATTAAAGCTTGGATTGAGGGAGATCATTGAAGTTTGAAGGCTTCAAAGGTTTCTCCTACTAGTTCATTCTGCTTTCTCTACTTTATTTATATTTATTTCTAGTTTGTAATTGTGTTTTGTGTTAATTTGAACATGAGTACTTTTTTGAACATTTGGATGAATGTAATTGAATATTTCATTATGGATTGCTAGATTATATATTTTAGGGATTGATGGAACTCTATTGAACTCTATGTATTGATATTATTTTATGATTAATGACTATTTGATGTTTATTTATTTATGCTTTTTATATGCTTAATGCTTCTAATTGCATTGGTAAGTAGATTAGATGATTTAAACATTTGAGTTATGTGCTTAGGAAAGTTTAATTCATATGTTGGTTATAAAAAGCATAGCTTTGAGTTAATTGAGTTAGGAGACTAATAAACTTAGGGTAGTCACATAAGGGCATCTTAATACATGCAGGTATAATGGGTTAAATAGGGATATCAACTTAATTATATATGCATAGAGTCTCATTAGGCACTTGAGAAAGGGAATGAGATCAGACTTAAGCTCTTGATTAATGAATGCATTAGGTTAGTTGTTAATCACAAATGATAAAGAGCATAGAAACAATAGAAGAAAATCAAGTCCCTAGAACCCTATAGCTATAGAACTCTCATTCCTTTAATTCATCGATTTATATAGTTTAAAACATTTTAATTTCATAATTCAACTTATCATTTAAAGTAGCTTAGATAAATTTAGGTTGCCAACATTATAGTAATTAGCATCAATTTAGGATACAATCCTCGTAGAAACTATACTCACTTATAACTTTATTACTTGCTAAAGATTAGTGCACTTGCAGTAGCAATTTGCGTGTGTATAATTCTACGAACAGAACAGAAGGAACGACTTTTGATAAAACTCTGTTCAATAAGTGATCAGTAGTTTTTAGAGTACAATCCTATAAACATTCTAAAAGGTTGGTAAAGCTCAATATTAATTGAATCATATCTAATAAAGTCCAATACCTCATTTCCAAAAATGTTGAGGAGTACCTACAGAACTATATTGAGTGAGGGAATACATTCTCCTTTAAATAATCTTGAATTTATTGCTCATGTATAAATTGTCTCGATCTGATCAAAAGTATTTAATAAGGTTTTCTTTCTCTATATCTAATTGAAATTCTGTTAACACTTCAAAAATTTCCAATTTGTGTTTCCTAGAAACATATATCTGTACCGTGACAAATCACGATAAAGATAATGAAGTACCAAAATTCACCAAATGGCAGTATGATTCATTAGATCATATATATCAATATGTATAAGGTTTTATAAATCAGGAGGTCTATATCTAATACCTACATAAGTATTTGGTCATTTTTTCTCGAATTTAAGATTTATATACTGGCTAAGGTTTCATAGTCAGATCAAGTATCTGTCATCCTTAACCAGATGGGATAGTCATCTCACGTCTACATGACCTAAGCCTTGGAAACCCATGTGCTGTGGCATGTGCTGTAGTGGTTCTCATCAGCGCTGTGGCCTGAACAGCCTCAGCACCGCGATGCTAAATGACACCACCATATCATCCCTTTCAACTGTATCCTAATTATGTATTTTTCAACATTTGAATCATATAATCGAAATTCCTAGGACATCCTAATTATGCTATAGAAACTTTAATTATACACAAACAACACACAATGGGCATGTCTTGCATGAAACCTAACAAATTTCACATTTTGGTAAATGTTAAGGATGACATTTCTTCTAGCTTAAAGAATTGTATTTTGGCTGAATACACTATGCCACCAAATTCTTAAATTTCAAATGTTTGGTCATATTCAATTATTAACACTTAATAATTAAATGGGTCAATTAAAACATGCCATATATCATGGCATTACCAATGAATGGCATGACATGTGATATCCTATAGAAAAGATAAAGTGGCAAGATCTCGAGCTTAACACTTAAATCCTATCATCTTTTGGAGAGACCTTAAAATAATTTTGACTTTTCAAGAACTTTTCAGATTGAACTATTCAATTCGGTGTGCTTCCCTAGTATACAACAAGTACACTTCATATAGTGAGACTCCCTAGGTTCACATTCGTTTTGTCTTATGAAACTATTCCATAAGTTTATAAACGTTGCCCTACACACATATTATAGAAATAACAAAATAGCTGTTGAATCATACAAGCTGAGCTTAATACATATTCGTATAGTCTCTCCATCATTTATATCTCGGAAGAACGGAGATATAGATTATCACCATCAAATCCCCATATGCTTAACCGTGAACTTATCTTCAGATTTGTATTTTCATCAACAATATTCACAAACACTTTAGTTATATTTTTTATTCCACAGGAAACTCTTTCTTGGGTTGATTGCTTAGGGCTATAAGACTCTCTGAGAAACAATCTCGGAGCATTAGGATATAAAACTCACCTATATGAGCTAATAGAGAATTAGTTATGGGATGTCTATTGGAGATCTTTATTGAGTTTGTTCAATATCTAATCCTTATTGAATCCTCATATGCCTATATGAGTTCCCACAACGCTCATGGTTTGCTAAGATTAACCATCTGGACCATTCAGATATAGACAAACACCGATTTATATATTTTAAAGTCTCCACCGATAGACCTGCATCAGCGAAGATAAATCAGGAACATAACGTTTGAGAACATACTTGCACAATGATATTTCTTAGTACTATTTACAACTCTTTGCAATTATATCATTGCTAGTATACCCTCGGGTTTTTATCATATTTCAAACAAGGCTCTAACTCTTTAGATTTTGCTAACTCTTATAACCTAATAACTCTTAATAGTGCTAAGTATTCGCAATTATAACTCTCAGCGTTGTTAATTTTTTGCCCTGGTCTAAATTCTTTTTAATTAGATGTGAACTCCTTCTGAACATATAATGGCTAAAATTTTACAAGCATCTTACCATATATTTTTAATATTAATGATTTTATTCTAAATGCTTATTATATAAATATTAAACAATTAATATTTATATAATATTTGAATGGCATGGAAGCACCATTTCCAACAAGACCATATCCAACGATAGCTAAAGGTTGGACTATGAAAGGTCTCTGACATGCGTGGAATCAAAATATGATATATCACTCACAAGTCCATCGTGACACCCAGGTTAAAGGACTATGAATACTATTTAATTCGATAAGACCCTTTATTGACAACTCTTGGGATGTCTATTGAAGGTCCTCGTAAGTCTGTTCAGTACCTACTCCTTATTGAGTACCTGTAATCCTATACAAGCTTCTGATAAGACTAATCGTTTGAAAAATCTAGATATATACACAAATTGAATGATGTTTTTTAGAACAGATTGTATAATAACATTTCTTGGTACCTTTGTAACTTCTTACAACTATGTTATTACTAATATATTCTTAAGTCTTTATCATATTTCTAACAAGGTTCTAACTTTTTAAAATGCTAACTTCTAGCGCGACCTAAACTCCTTTAACTTAGACATAAACTCATTTAGTTTTATGATGTCTGAAAAATAACAAGTTTAGTACCATATAATAAAATATTAACGATTTATTTTAATATTCATTGTATAAATATTAAACAATAAATATTTATACAAAATAGAATGTAAGCATCATCTCCAACAACTCCTAGTTACTTTAGTGACATTTATAATAATATCTAATACCCATCGACTCCACGTGTTTCTCAAACACCCTAAAAGTTAAGGCTTTTGTGAGTGGGCCTGCTATATTATCCATCTAGATACTAATACATATTCTATAACCAATATTTCTCTAATTATGTTGTATTTTCTCTCTGCATACTTAGATTTTTGGTGTACCCTTAGCTTGTTGGCCTAAGCAATCGTCTTGTTGTTACAATATAGTAGGATACGATCCACTAAACTTATGACTATTTTAAGCTCTGCGATAAACTTGCGCATTTATATAGCTTTCTTTGCAGCTTTTAAAGTCGTAATGCATTCTGTCTTTGTGGCAGAATCAAGTGTGGATGCCTACTTGGTACTCTTTCAACTAGCTGCAGCATCATTAAAAAGACATATTCAGTTGTAGACTTTTTATCATCCGGATCAGACTAGAAGTCTGAATAAGTGTATTCTCTTACCTATAAGTCACTCTCTTTATAAATTAGAAAATTATTCATTGTATCCTTACGGTATTTGAGGATATGTTTTGAGGCCACATAATGGTCACTACATGAATTAGACTGATATCAGTTTATAACTCACAGCTATATTGATGTTAGGTCTCGTATATAACATTACGTACATCAGGTTACCTACAGCTGATGCATATAATGTGTTAGACATTCTAATTCTTTCATCTTTTTATTGATGATACATCTTTCTAAAAAGATGAGTGCCATATTTAAAAGGTACATTAACTGTTTTATAATTACTAAAGCTATACCTTTCAAGAACACTTTTAATGTACGAGAATTGGAAGAGTCCTATCAACCCCATAACTTTATCTTTATAAAACTTTATGTCCATTATCTTTAGAAAGTTTTATATCCAATATAATGGAAATTTCTCCCAAATCTTTCATGGAGAAGTTCTTACACTCTTGACTGACTATAATATGCCAATATCATTTTGGTAATAAGTATGTTATCCACGTAAAGAACAAGAGAAACAATCATGCTTCTACTAACATTTCTGTACACACACACACTTCCTCTTTATTTTTTGATGAAAACAGATCATTTGATTACTTCACGAAAATGAAGATTTCATCTTTGGGAAACCTACTTAAGTTCTTAAAAGAACTGTCTACACTCTAGATTAGAAGTCAAGCTAGATGTAAATCCTTTAAGCTGCTCTCAGAATATTTTTTCTTCAAGATATCTATTCAGGAAAGTCTTCTTTACATTTGCCAAATCTCAAAACTATAATATGCTGCAATAACCAATAAAATTTGAATTGACTTTAGTATGGCTACTAGGAATTTTTTTTTATCATAATCAATCCCAGATCATTAAGTATATTCTCTTGCCACCGATTGGGCTTTGAAGGTCTCTATCTTCTCATTAGACCCACAATTTCACTTGTAAACGTATTTATAACCAATAAAAATAATTCCTTCAAGAAGCTCAACCAAGTCCCATATTTGATTATGATGCATAGAGTAAATCTTGAATTTTATTGCTTCTTACCATTTTCCCAAATCAATATCAAACATTGCCTCTCTATAAGTCAAAAGATCATTTACAAAACCTTAAAGGTATCTTCAGGTATCAGACAATGCCTAATAAGTAGCCTTAAAATTCTTTCCGACCTACATAAGGGGTGAGTCAAAGGTATCTCACTCGATTGAGCCTGAAGTTCTATTATTACTTAATAAATTTTTAGATTATCTTCATTATGTTCTGTTATTCAATAATCCCTATATTTCATGAGAAATTGTTTCTCTATAAAAGTGGCATTATAAGCAACAAACATGTTTCATTCTTTCAGATCATAAAATTGATATCTCATCGAATGTTTAGTATATCCATTGAATTGATACTTTTATCCTTTAGGTGCATGTTTATCCTATTGTGTAACTTTTATGTAAGCATGACAGACTTAAATCTTAACATACTTATGACTCAATTTTCTCCCACTCCATATTTTATATGGAGTATTAGGAACAACCTACGATGGAACTCTTTTCAACAAGTGAGCAACAGTTTTTAGAATAAATGCTATAGATATTCTAGAAGATTAATGAAGCTCATCATTGATTAGACCTTATCTAATAAAGTCTAATTCCTCATCTCTAAAAGACATTGTCTTGAGGAGTACCTAGAGGATTATATTGAGCAATGACCCCATTCTCATTTAAATAATTTGTGAATTCACTACCTCAATCTGATCAAGGCAATTAATATAATACCAGTTTATTTCTCTACCTCTTATCAAAATTCTTTAAGCACTTCAAAGGTTTCCAACTTGTGTTCATTATAAACAAATGTATGTATCATTAAAAATCATCAATAGAGACGATGAAGTATTAAAACCCACCCATAAAAGTGTGATTCATTAAACCACATACATTGCTATGTACTAGTTTTAATAAATTAGTGGCACGGTATCTAACATTTATAAAAGGAGATTTGGTCATCTTCCTTTGAATACAAGATTCACAAATCGAAAAAGGTGTTTGATCATCCCTTATTAAATGGGCTAGGCATCTTACAACTATATAACCTAATATCTTATGCTACAATTCAGTATTATTCAAAAATTTGAAACTACTACTTGTGTTTACCTATGCATTCAAGACAGATCTAACATATAATGGCCGTTCATAAACTTATACTCAACTAATAAAACATTATCCACATCATATAAGTACAAGGAGTGATTATGAATAAATACATGATAACTTTTAGTGTCTAACACAGAAAGGGATATAGTTTAGTTGATAATATTTGGCATAAAATAATATTTGTACAACATTAAAGTTCTACCACAATGGAGAAATAATTCAAAATATTCAACACGAAATAGTAATTCTCTATATTGCAGCTATCTAACTTCCCTTAGACCCTACAATATATTGTAGATGTAAGAAAGATAGATGGTATTTAATACTCAGCTAGTACTATCATCAAATGCTAATGAAATGTCAATGATAGGCAAACATAGACAACAGGGGTTCTTCTTGACAGTGGTAAGATACCTTAGACAATTACGGTTCCAAGAAAAGGTATAAATATAAAAACTTCTCTGCCATTTAAATCAGAGAATTTATGGAGGAAATCAGTTTTTAAATTTCCAAAAACCATACAATTATACAGCTAAAGTGTATCCTCGCCATAATGGAAACGCTTTCTTTTGCCTTTATTCTTCTCTTGTGACTTAGATATCATTTGTCTATAATGACCAGTATATGGTGTTTGCTTCTCCTTCTTCTTACCTTTAGACTTCCTAGAAGCCTTCAAGGCAGAAGATGAAGCACCCTGTGAACGTAGAAGGCTACACCTTTTTGCAATAAAGGGTATCAATATTGAAAAATAAAATAAATACAACATATATAAATTTACTTAACTTATGAATAGAATATTAAATTTTAAAATAAGAGTTGAAGTATATCTTATTACCTTACAAAGATTTTTACCCTTTCACCTTAACAAAATAAAAATTACTTGGACATAATAAAATTAAAGAGAAAAGATGCAAGAAGAGATAACATGAACTTTAGACTAGTAAATGAAAGAAATAATACTACAAAGAGATAATACAAAAGATAAGTATTTTGAACAAAAATCTAGATCTCTAATTAGAAACTTTAGGCATAAACAAGTCACCTATATATAGAAAAATGTGGATAATACAAGACAAATGAAGAGAGAATCACTTGGATGATAAAATTCAAAGATGATGGCAACTAATTTGTACTGATTATCATTAATATACCTACTCGATTGTCCAATTTAAAATTGATGTGGTCCTAATTATCTTCCACTCAAAAACTTGAAGTTGTAGATATGTCTTTTACCTTTCCAAATTGAGTTGTATCATACATATTAAATATGTATTTCTTCAATTATGAGCTAAATACTGAATACTATTCAGACTGCACTTGTACTGCAAATCAATTCTCTTATAGGCTATTTTACACCCTTCAATGCTTGAATTACAAACTCCATGTCAAATCTAATATTTTATTTCATTAAGTCAGTTATTTATAGGATCAAGAATCACGCCAATTGAATTCTCAGATAGAACATTATACCCATTTTATCGAACCTACTAAAAAATAGTTAAAAGTTAATTAGGTAGAATATAGTAAACATGCTTAAATTAGGGTGGTTAATGACACTAGTAATGCAAAACCATGATGTAAAACCCTTATTAAATATGTAATTCAAGTGTTCATCAAGTATGGTGGTGTAACTTCATGTATAATTTCAGTGTCCTCACAATAGGAACTAAACAAGTTAGGAACATACTCTCCACCTCTTTCAGGTCTTAATCTTTTAATTTTTCTACTAAGTTGCTTTTTAAATTCTTGTTTGTAAATTAAAAACTTATCATATGACTCATATTTATTTCTTAATAAATATATTTTAGTATATTTAGAGAAATTTTCTATAAAGGTTATGTAAAATTTTTTCTCTTCTCTAGTTATGATATCCTTAAGATCACCTAGGCCACTATGAATTAAATCAAGAAATTCAATTTCTCTAAAAGTTATAGGTTTACAACTTTTTTTAGGGGACTTTCCCTTCACATATACATCACATTGATGCTTTTCATCTAAACTCATGTTAGATAGTAAACGAATTCTTTTCATCTTTCTCAAATAAAGATAATTCAAGTAACCTAGTCTATTATACCATAAATTAAAAGACTCGACAATATAAACTAAAGAAACATCTTTATTCATAGGAACATCAAGTACATTTAGTTTGAATAATTTATTGGATGAATATCCATTTCCAATGAATGATCTACCTTTGGTCATTATAACTTTGTCTTATTCAAATGAGACTTTTACATTTTCTTTTCCTAGTACAAACACAAAAACAAGATTGTATCTAATATTGAAAACATGGAGTACATTATTCAATACAAGAGACTTTTCAGAAGTAAGTTTAAGGAGAACTTTTTCTTTTCCCATAATCATTGCAAATTGGGAATCACCAAAATATGCTTGCGCACCTCTATCCATCACATAAATATACTCCTGAAAAGGACTCTTGTCTCCATATATGTGTCATGTGGTTCCAGAGTAAATCACCTACTCTTTGTTGCCACTTTCCAACATATTCACTTGTGAAACAACCACTACAGTAATAACATCTTCTCTTTTAACCAAATTAGTCTTAGGAGTTTTGTTGTTTCCTTTCTTGTTTCTATGCTTACCTTGATATGTAAAATAACCACCATTTTTACAAAGCGTAACGCTTACCTTTCTTCTTAAATAAGGCTTTATTTTTCTTAAAGTGAGTATTGCTTATGAAATCTTGATGTTTTATATCATGATTATCACCCTAAACTAAATTGGCCTTAGAAACTTATTCCTTGACCTTTTCTAAATTCTCATGTTGGCGATTCGTTTGAAGTGTTTTCTATAAAAAGGTCATATTTTTATAGCCTTCGATAATAACTTGGACATAGCCAATAATGATGAATCACTTATAGTATCCATGTATGTAGAAATAGTTTAATATTGTTGAAAAAATGTGTACTGTATTGGGAATGTAATAAAAGGATACAATAATAACAATTAGAAAGTTAATGTGTAACTTCTACCCCCACAATTGATATTAATCAAGGTACACTTGAGTTAAAAGGTATGATAGTTCAAGAATTCAATAACTTATTAAAGAATATAAGGTGCACACCAAATTTATTCTCCTTGGACAAGAAGTGTGTACTTATGAAAGTAGTTGATAAGAGAGAATTGTAATCAAAAGATTAAGAAGAGAAGTTATTATCTTGATTTAAGTATGCCTACAATATTTATAGAGCTTTAGTATCTCTCTGAAGAGACACAACACCTCTTTAAAAAGCCACACCTATTGGAAGAGATATATGACTCTTTGGAAAGTCATATCTCCAAGTCTGAGCGCCACATCACTCAACAGCTATATTGCCTTGGTGCATAACTAGGCATTGCAGTGCTTAAGGCTAAGCACTGTGGCGCTCAATCCATAAACTTGAGCATCACGGTGCTCTTGGCCCAACACTGCGGTGCTTTTGGCTGATTGCCACAGTCTCTCTACTCTAATATTTGATTTTACACTTATTTATTTGAAAAATACTCTCAAATACCAACATGAATAAAGATATTTATGACAAATTAAAGATGGTTCCACTGTCCTTATTTACCATGATCCTTGGTTACCTTGGCTGTATTCATTTATTAGCCACTTTATCCTCATCGCTAAGGGAATTCTCAAGGGTCTCTGATTTAAAAATAGAAACGGGATGCTGGGACAGGGAACTTATTCAGCAAGCTTTCATAGTTGACGAACAAGACTTGATTTTGTCTGTCCCTATTTCGATTCAACAGCCGAACCAGCCTGATATTCTTCAGTGGCATTTTGATAGCAAGGGAGAATTTTCAGGGAAAAGCTGCAATAGACTTGACCTCTACCTCCTCGGCATTACAAGCATCTTGCATGAATTAGAAATTGAAAAAATAGTGGTGTCTTCTGTGGAATTTGAATATCCCTCCTAAGACCAAAATCTTTGCTTGGAAATCAGTAAATGATAGGCTATCTAAATTTATGAACTTTGGCACGCCATCATGTTCTAACTGATGTTCCCGGCCCATTCTGTGAAAGATTTGAGGAAACTACTACTTATACATTGCGGTTTTACAAGAGTTTAACTCCTCTCAGAGTGAAGTGTCTTCTTGCAGATAAGGTTTGTAACTCTAACCGAGTATCTACCCTTGAATTTTTCTTATCATGTATGCATCAACTGTCACATGAATCCCTAGAGCTTCTGCTTGTCATCTTCTGGCTAGTTTGGTACATTCGGAATCAATAGGTGCATCATCATGTCATCCTCTCCTTTGCAGATGTACCTTGCTGGGCAAACGATTACCTGGTCGAATTTCAGCAAGCCAGAAAGCCTCCTGCACTAGCTCTAGGTGAGCCAAACCTGCATCCATGGCAACCTCCATCCTTAGGATATGCAAAAATCAACATGAATGCGACAATAAACTCTCAGAATCAACAGTCCGAACTTGGCATTATCATCCGAGATTATAAATATCAAGTTGTACTTGCATCTGCTATACCACTATCATCGCTGCCACATGCTAAGGTTGTTGAAGCCATGGTCATCCGCAAAGGCTTATTGCTCGCACAAAAAGCAGGTTTTCAGTCGAATCGGTGTCTTATGCTTTGGCAGTGGTACATGACATACAAGATCGAGTATAATTACTTTTAAAATTGCAATTATCTATTAATTATATTAAAGTGGGCCTATATATATATATATATTAATTTGTTGAAAAATTGGTAATTCAATAATTTTGGTTGGATAAGAATTGAGATGAATACCAAAGTTGAGAGTCACAAGAAGTTTAGAATGTGTGAGACACATATAGAGACATCTAGGACGTGTGGGACACGAAGGGGGAAGTAAACTGGGACTTGAAGACGTGAAGGAAACGAAGAAATTGCAAGAGAGCTTCCAGCGCTCAGCGCCCAGGGCTGAGCGCCGCGATGCTCAACACAAAAGACTAGTGCCGCAACGCTGGGTCCCCAGTGCCACGGCAATGGACGCGAGAAGGGCCAGCGTCGCGGAGCCAGAACGCGTGGAAAAGTCCGTTTTGGTTCGGGATTTCAAGTTTTGAGAAATTTTGAACTTTCGAAACAAGTGGACTCTTACTCTAATAAGGAATAGGGTTAATAGGCACAAAATACACCCTATATAAACACTTGTAAATTCTTTATTTAAGATTAAGCATCTAAGGTTTCAAGATGTAACCATAAGAGAGAATAGAGGAGTTAGGTAGGCACTAAGTGCGTGGTGCACTAGGGTGTAACCTTTGGGGGTGTTTTCTTCTTTAGGTTCTTTGAGTGAATAAAATAGAAACACCATAGATCCTTTTGGCTTAGATGCTCGGGCTATTCTTGTGTTCCTTGTAAAAATCTCTTATAAGGAGATACTTAGAGGTCTTAGAGAGTCATGATGATTAATGGTAGATGCTTAGAGGTCTCTATGAGAGATACTAAGGGGTCTTATGGGATCATTGATGATGTAAGAAGATACTTAGTGATCTATTTCAATAATAAGAAGTTAGATCATGGATCCTCCGTAGACGTAGGCAATTTGGGCCGAACCACGTATATCTTGTGTCTTGTAATTGGTTTGTTTTCTTTATCTTTATTGGTGTGTTAATCTTATGTGTTCTTTCTTATGGTATCGAGTAATGATTTTCTGCTGCGCATAAAGTAAAAGGAGTATCAAGGTTGTGGCTTAGTTGATACCATAAGAGTGTCAAATTGAAGCGAATGGCGTGATATCCGCAACATAATTAATTTTATATTATTAATTATTTATTTTGTTATTTATTAAAAATAATCAAATAAAATTTATTTATTATTAGATTTTTAGGACATCTCATATATTATGAGCTTTAATGTATATAAGTATAATTATTTTATTTTATTTTTATAATAAATTAAAATACTATAAATAATAAGTTGAGGTTCTCAATTTAAATTTTAACGTATTTTTTATTTTATCCTATCAATGAATGATGACAGTTTTTTTTAAAAAGAAACGGTTTAGACGTAAAAAATTATCAACTTAAATTTTTTTATATTTTTATAAATTCAAGTATATTTTTAATTTTATTCTTTTTAATGATTTAACATAAAATTTTAATTACAATAATTCCTTTATGAATTGTTTTTTATCCAACAATAATATATTGCTCCCTTGATCAGTTTTCTTTATGGCCTATTCTGCTCCGTGGAATGCAAATAGAGTTGGCCATAATATGGTAAATTAGCTTCTAATCAAGATTATGATCGTATTCGGTACGGCCTTGTGCAGGATACTATAACTCGATCTGTAATTGATGATATTCCTACATAATATAGATTGTCCTTTTCCTTTCCCCGAAAAAACAAATTAATGAAATAAATAGAATGTTTGACACAAATCTGAGAACAAAATCAATTGTTGACAATGATTCGATAATTTTAGTTGTATGCATTGTGTTTGAAAATTTATCTATTTAAAAAAAAAACAACATTTGTTTTGATCTGTGGATCAACTACTGCTCACATTTTTGTATTTTACCCCATCGACAGTTACAAAGTACTTTCCAAAGTGAATTGAGTTGTCATACGTTATTTGAAACTAAATCATATTTAAGAAACACTGTTAACTATGAAGCATTGTTTTCTAGTGATACTAACGCCCTCCATATTGGCCCAAAAATTTTATGGGAAAAATTAGATTTTTGAATATTTAATATTTCTGAAAGAGTAGTTTTAAACTTACATTATTAGGATATAAAATTTGTGTTTTAAATGATGTGTCAATAATTAGTCACTACTACTCTGTTGGATAATAATTATTCGTTAAGAATAATACCAGATTTACCAAGTAGTAAATAATTGGTCCTGATGTTTGTATATCAATAAATTATACGAAGAAATATTTATAAAAGAAAAATATCATGCATATTACTAATCTACTAATTATTGCTTCTTGTTTGTTTGAATTGTTGTTTCACATTGCTGATTTTGAAATTGTGTCCTTGCAATAATATGCATGGTAGTTGCATTCGTTTTGCAATTTTATTGAATAATAATGCCTGTTACGTTTTGAAGACTAGTTGTAGTTATAGAGGAAAGGTTTCTCTTACGTATTTCGGAGATTGAGAACCTTTATGAATTGTGGATTAAGCCCTGTATACAATTTGAATATCACAACATGACATCAATTTTGCACTGAAAAATTCTAGGGATTGGGTAAAATTACTAATCCCATTATTGTTATTAGATCATATAGAGCAAGAAACTGATAATCAGCACATACAATGGCAGTGATGAGCAGAGCCAACTTGCTTGCAGATGGCTCCCTTACATTCTTGGATGCAATAATTCCAGCATTTGCCAGTGTTAGGAGCATCGTCTTCACCCGGCACACAGTTTCCAAGTTGAGGATGGTTTCTACAGCATATTGAAGCTGTCACTTCATTGCCATCTGAATACACAAAAAATTAAAATAAAATCATGGATTAGTATTTAATTATATATTAAGAGCCATTAGAAATATACAAACTAAATAATCTTTTAGCACATGCTAAGAAGACTAGTTTTATCCGCCCATAATTTTCTACATATTTATATAAATCAAAGTCAATGATTAAGGAAATTGTATATGTATCAATCCCCTGAAAATTTTGAAAGTCACAAAGTTAAAATTTATACATGAATGGATTCAAGTACGTATATTATAACTATTATAAAAAATACGAGAAAAAATCTCAACTAAAATCCAATAATTTGTAATTTTACCTGGAAAAGAAACGATTTACATGTTACATTGTATAATTACAAGGAGAAAAAAAGAGAAAAAAGAAGAAGAAATAACTAGACATACTGATGCTTAGCAAGAGAACTGCCACAAGAACAAATGCGAAGAATTTCATTTGAGCCATAAGTTATGAACCGATCACAAAATATTATGTTTTTGAAAAAGTATTTTGTGATTAAAAAACTCCAATTATGTACAGTATTTATAGTGAATTGTGACTTATAAGAAGAAGATTTGTAATATTCCTGTATTTGCAAATTAGGAAGGTGTTGTTTAAGGGTCAAAGTGCAACCCCAAAAATCATTGCGTTGATCATAGAAAAATTTCCCTTGTTATTTTTTGTGTTACTTCTAATTGTGTAAGTTTCCTGTTTAAGTTAGAAACTCTCGATCTGCTGTATATATAAGGAAGACGTATTATGTATACAGTGAATATTTCACAAACTTTACATATATATATATAAAGCTTTGATGATAATTGACATATAAATTTTCACATCATTATTATCGTTTCTATTATGTACATATGTTCTCCTTTAAGATTATAATAATGTCAGCTAAGTTTTCTCTCTATGTATAAAATGGGATCGTATTGGTGAATAATCAAACAACTCCAACTAAAATCTTTGAATCTATGTTAAAAGTACTCTCCTAAGATCTTGAAATCTACCTTAAAAGTACTCTCCTTGATTCTTTTTACAGTTTTCCTACTTTTTTATTTATAAAAAATACTAATTTTGTCCCTATTTAATTGATATATAACAATTTAATTCTTATTATTCTTTTTTGTTATAAATACTTAATTAGTCCTTATAAGAACAAAAAAAGGTCATAATTTAAGAATGAAAATGGTAACAAAAAATAGCTAAAAACGTCCCTAAAAGACTAACTGAGTATTTATTATAAAAATAAAAATTAAGTTGGTATATATTAATTAAATCAAGGATGAAACTAATATTTTTCCTATTTCTTTTTGTTTATGGAAAATTTCGTTCCTACAATATTCTAACTTGGTTTTTTTTTCCCTTGTTTTACTTTTATTTAATTCTTATAATAAACATCTTCGTATCAAAAGAAGAATGTTTACACAATTCTGGAAGTGCATAAAGATGGGAGAGATGTGTGATAATTTTTTTTGTTAAGGAAAAAAATATCTTTGTGTCATCTCCTCGTCTCTTCCTTTTACTTGTTTTTCTTCCAAAATCTTAATTAATGGATTATATTAACATTTATTTAAGTCAAACTAAATAATTAATTAGTTATTGGCATAATTAAGCTCATATTAGTTTAACTGATTTGTAAAGATATTTTTCTTTGTTTCCGGATTGTCTCAACAAAATAAAATCATTTTGGTTTTTGGTGAGAGAAGAATAGGTTTTTAGAGAGAGAAGATTAGAAATTGAAGGAGATGACGGTATTTTCAATTTTTCATAAATAAATGAGGATAAAATAGATTTTTTTTAACTAATTAAATATTTTATTAAATGCACATAAGACGATATGAGGGTAAAATTATAATTTTAGGCTAATGAAAAAAGATTATATCAAAAGAAACGTACTCATTAATGGATGGAGTCTTTCAAGTAATTTTAAAACTATACGGTGTTTAAAGAAATTAAGTTAAATTAAAGGTTCCAATAGTCCTTTTTTCTTAATTTAATTACAAGGGCGTGATTCAGACTTTCACATATGATGACCTACCATACAAAGTTTTTTAAAAACAAACTATAAATAAAAATTTTCCATTAGTACAATAAACAATAACTACTATATATAAAAATTACAAACTATATATGTAATATGAAATAAGGTGACCCTAATATAATTGTTAGTAATTTTTTTATAAAAATTAATATGAAAGTTATATCATCTTGTTTATAAATACATGTACAAAGATAAAGAATTATCTTAATTTCTCATTTGTTAAACTTTAAAATAATTAGTTGTAAGTGTTTCAGTTATCCTAAATATTCAAACTTATACATGTGGGCACATAGAGATGTGAAGATAGTATTATAGACTAATTCTCTTTTTTCAATGTAAAATACATAAAAGAATTCTAAGTTTATTACTCCTTACCTCCCTTATATATAGGCACCACATCATACGAATTTAAAGTTTGATTAGGAATTAAACTAGTTGAGAGATTGACAATATTTCATTTTTTATTTTTTAATTTCAAGACCCTAATAAATTCCATAATGACTTATAATATACTTGTGTATGTTTTATTAAGACCGAATATAGCCCTCTTTAATTAATCATGTCTATGCCCTTTTCGTAACAATTTTTGCTCAAGCACTTTATCTTTGAAATGAGGCACTGCTCTCACAAGCTCTCAAACTATTTTGCGAGTTGGGGTAATTTAGCCTTAACTATTTTTTAGGATCTCAAACATGTTTGGCTAGGGTTGTGACTTTAACCATAAAGGCCACACCATCTTGCTGTCTATTAGTATGTATCCTCTATGGGTAACCCTTAGATGCACACTTCATTGTTACCCTTGCAAGTTCAGTCTTCACCCTCTTTGGTGTGACCCTTGTTGAATAATTTACTTTGTAAGTGGCTCTGTATAGATCCCTCTATATTTTTCTTCGTATATGAGAAATGGAAGGATTTGCCATCTATGTGAAAAATCCAGGGTTTGTTGTGGTTGTAGTGTTTGGGTGTGGGAATTTCAATTTGGGTAGGTGGTCATTTTGGGCGAGAATTTTAGTTTGGGTAGATGGGTCATTTTTTGGGAGTTTTAATTTGGGTAGGAATTCCTAGAACATCAACAATGTTTAGGTCAGGTTGGTGTTGGGACTATATTGGGCAGTGCATGACATTTGTTGGCTGTCAAACTCCCTACACTTATCTACTTCCTTATCATGTTTAAAAGTAATAGGTTTGGGACCTTGTAGTAATGGAATGTAGACTATATCTAATTGCACTATATCTATAGTTATCTCAATGCTTTAAATAAAAATTACTCAAACATTAACTCTACATGCATGTCATCTTTTAATTGTAGCCTACCCATAGACCAAAGTAAAAGTGCTCAACTTTGTATTGTCCCCTAAGATGGTCTATCTTATTTGTAACACCCTTTATAACACTGTTTAACAAATAGACTCTACTAAAGTCATCTAGATTAATATTATCCAATATCACACTCTTACTAAACATAAAAATAATCAAATGAAATTACACCATCTTGAAATGAATTTAAATATAACAAGTTCAGGTTCTATGACAAAATCATAAAACATAACAAAACCGTAATAACACCGCACAAACAAATATACACTTAAAGTAATAATCATTTTTACCTGGTTCTATTGTACCCACATGCAAATATGTTTTTCTTAGTCATGCATTATTATTTAAATACACGTACAAATACTTTACTAGATAGGGAACATATCATGCAAGTAATATACCTTTATGCAACCATTGAAATCAAACTTGATGAAAGAAACTACTATACCTACAAATTCATGGTGCAAAACCTTACAAAAAAAAAAAAATTAGACTCATAACTCTAGAGTAAACCCAACCATTTCACTAAAAGGAAAAAATAGAATCTCACCTAAGTTAAAAATGATCTCACCTAAGGTGGTCATCTCCTTTACGTTGCCTTTTCGATTGTCTCTTTCATGACATCTCTTTCATGGTGTCTCTTTTGTAGTAGTGACAAATTGATCGTCATTTAGTTTTCTAAAGGTAGTTGTTTCATTTTAAAAGTCCTTCTTGGGTAAGCAAAGAGCATCAAAGTGGTAGTTGGGTTAACAGGATGTTTGGTTGCATTGATAAGAGATGTTTACACATAGTTTTAGGGCTATTTGATAACAACTGCAATACCATATGGCTTTTTGATTTGACATTTAATGATTTAATATACACTCCTAGATGAAATGACTTTATTACCCCTTATCACATTAAATTTCACAACAGATTCCTAACGGTTGAGCATTCGTGCATATTTTCCTAAACCTTTGGGTATTAATGTCAATTTTTTAAACTCTTCAATATTTGTGATATTAGCCAATACCCCGAAGGTATTGATGATAATAACCCTAAAATTAATAAACTATACATTTAGTATGAAATAAGACTACTTTAATATCAACTGTTAGTATTTTTTTAATAAACATTAATGTGGAAGCTAGATCATGTTGTTCATAATTATATGTATAAAGATATAGAATTACCTTAATTCCTTATTTTTTAAACTTTGAATTGATTAGCTATAATTTTTTCTACTATATTTAGTCTTTAAGTTTATGCATATGGGTACATAGAGCTCCTTAGAAAATGTTATAGACTAATTATCTTTTTTCAATGTAAAATACGTAAAAGAATTAATCTAAATTTACTACTCCCTACCTCCCCTAAATATTGGCCCCACCTCATAGGAATTTAAAATTTGATTAGGATTTCAGCCAACATATAGACTAACAAACCTATCAGCTTCCTATCTTCAACTCAAAAGGCAAAACTTAAGTCATCTCATGGCTTACCGGATCTTTTAAATTAACTTTAGGCTATTCCACTAAAAATCAAATGTTGCAATCTCGTAACCCACTAAAAATAAATAAAGCCCATTTGATTTATAACTCTTTTAATTAAATTAGACTTAGTCTTAGACCAATAATAACTACTTAATTAACCATCTATTCATATCAATAATTAAAGTTAGGCTATAGAAAAATGTCTTGCATTTTAAGTACTTATTAATTCATAAGTCATTGAATACTCTAATAATTAATTTTCAACATGTATGTCTATATTTGTAAATAATTTACAAATAAATATTATTATTTAACAAAAAATTAATTGAACAAACTGTAACCACATATTTAAATGATCAAGCACTGCAAACAATCTAAGTGAACATCACTAAGTATACATTCTATATTATGAGTATACATTCCTACGACTCATGAAATTGCATCTTCAAGCAATCGGGGTTTTGACCCGTTTATTTAGATCTCACTCAGTGATAAGTCAAAAGATGCAATATATCAATACAAGTTTAGTTACTTACTTAGGATTAAGGTCAAACAAGCTTATTAAAGCTCTTTGTGAATTATAAATCAATGAAATTTAGTTAACTAGATTAAAATTCACATTAGTCTAGTTTAATGTATCATATACACTAATTTTTCTACTTGAAGTCTCTAAATCCATGATCAAGATAAAATATCCATTATAAGAAGTAGAAAAACTATAATCTTACATAATAAAATGTCGTATTTGTTAATGATTGTGAACATTATTTAATTTATAAATAACTTATGGTTTATATCTTTTGCATTAGCATCATATGCCTAATATATAAATAACATATTTTATAAGTACGAGCTCATTAATATATACTCAAATATATATATATATATATTTATGAATATTAATCAAAATAAATTATTATGCATGCTTTAATGGTACCAATAACATAAAATATGTAACAATCTCCCACTTGCTTTAAAGCATGTCGAGCATCTTTTGAACTCCTATATCATCTATATGAATTTTAAAATTCTTTATTGGATTTAACTTTGTGAATGGATCTACTAGATTATTTGCTGATACAATTTTGGATAGCATGACCTCATCCTTTTGCAGAAACTCTCTTACCAAATGATATTTTCTCTCAATGTATTTTTCTCTCTTACGGTATATTAGTTTGTTGTACTAGTGCTACAGTGCTGCTATTATCATAAAAAATGAGTTTTTTGTTCCGGTTCTAGATTTTGTATAATCAGATTGGACCATTCGGTTATTTAGTGGTAAGAAATGAATGGATATTTTTAATATAAACTAAATCGAACCGTTCAATTCGGTTTAGATCAGTCTGCTTTTTAGGTTTCTAGTTTTTTCTTTTTTCCCGCCCTTAATGCAAACTGCACACAGCTTAGTTATATTATGATTCTTTAGTGGTAGTAATGTTTACCTTCAACTCACCTTTTGACCTTCCTCGATAAAAACATAACGTTCATGAACTATAACAATTTACTTTTTTTATTAGGGAAAATAACATTGGACCCTAAGTTCTTTAAAAGGGACTTATCTATCCTAGTAGTTTCAAAAGGGACAAAACAACCCTTGTTAGGTGACAGCTTCTATTAGTTTAAATTGTGAAAAGGGAAAACTCATATATTTATCCTTAAAAGAACACATGTCTAAACTTTAAGCAACATGTGTCAATTTTTAATTTAAACAGAAAGTAACACTTTTCATAATATAATTGGTTTATATTTTTTTTAAATAAATTATAAAATAAAAAGACATGTGCTATTTTGTAATAAGGTACAAATTACATGTGCCACCATATTATTGAATTTGGTTTTAAGTTTTTAATAAAAGTTTTGAAAAATATTAAATAAAAAGTAAAAATTAAATCAAAGAATAAATTAAATAAAAAATTTTAAAAACTGAAAAAAAAAAGTAGGCAGCCATCAGTCATCATGGTGGTACTAGAAGAGTGCCAAAACAGTAAGTAAAGTGGCAATTATCATATCAGAGTAAAGGTGCACTGTTACCTCAATTAGCTAGATAGTTGGCCAGCAATCCCGATGGTGGTGGCGATGTACCTCTACTCAAATGGAGGTATATAATGGCCTCAACTTTTCATTTTGGCACTCATTTAATGGTCTGTTGGCAAAAAACACTGCACCATTGAGTAGATATCAAAATTTTAATTTCGATGATATAAAGTTTAAGTTAATTTGCCACTATTCACCCACGACAGGTCATAGGTAACTAGTGGTCACCTATATATTTTTTCGTCTTTTTTGTTTTTTTAAAGATCATTTTCTTAAAAATTGGGAAATAACTGGTTGACCCCTTAGTTTGACCTAATTGCCTTAAACATGCCTTTAGTTTCAAGATTACTTAAAAGACCCATTTTTTAGGTGATGTTTAAAGCATAAAACACCCTTTAATGAGAGTCTTTTAGGTATCAAAAATGGGTCTTTCAGGCAGTTTTAAAGCTAGGAGGGTATTTAAGGTAATTAGGCCAAACTATGGGGTTCAACAATCATTCTCCCTTAAAATTTTAAAAATAAATCTATGGAGACATGTGTCATTAATTTATTTAATATAGATGTATAAATTCTTTCTATTTTTTTTTTACCATCTGATTATTTAAACAGACGAAATTCATCGCCTGATAGGAATGTTTTGTCAATTGTTTTTAAGAAGAAAAAAGAGGAAGAGTGCTTCAAATTATTGAATTAAAGGAGAAAAGTCTTCATGTATACATGCACATAATCTAATGGGTAGCAAGTCTACCTTTATTTGAGAAATGTAAGAACAAACCCATCCTCTTAGCTAGAAAATGTGTAAAAGTATTTATTTCTCGCCTAATAAACGAGCAAGAAGCATTCTCATATTTACATAATAATGCAACAATTGATCGCAGCAAGTTCCCTTCAATCCCATTAAACTACTATAAAAAGATGGCATCAACCATGAATTTGTAATTCGATTAAACCTCCAACCATCCAACCATAAAACCTTGGGTTCTTAAGTCTCACAATTCCTGCAGTACAACCTCTAGAGCAATGCATTCAATTAATAATGGCGAACATAAAGAAACAAAATGTTTTGCTAAGCACATAAATACAAGACCATTCAAATCTCTTAATACCCAACCAACCTTTATCAAGTTATTATCTACTCGTACACTAGCATTAATATTCAATTTCAAACTTCCCATGGATAGAGGATCCCATCTCAGCACGACTGCTATTTCATTACGACTTGTTCCTGATCTTAGACAATGTGAGAAATATAAGAAGAGTATATTTCACTGTGAGAAAAGATAAAAATAAAATAAAAAGACAACAGAGATAATAAAGAGAAACTAAAAAACTTTAAAGACTACATTGTTACTATAATTCTGTATATTACAATGCTACAGAGATAGCCTTTATATAGGCTTTAGGTTAATATAAATAAGGAAACATAAATACATAAACGGAAATTAAATATAACCGATTAATTATAGAATATATATATGGCAGGAGATTAACTTGCGGATGCAAACGCGTTGAATAAAACTTGAAACCAACTGTTACGAGTGCAAGTACATTGTTAACCATTGCGAGTGCAAACGCGTTGATAGAGAAACAACAAATCAACCATTGCGAGTGCAAGTATGTTGTCAACCTCTGCGAGTGCAAACACATTGATAGAGAAACATCATCTGCTGTGAATGCAAGTGTGTTGAGAGATTCACCCACCAATTTGCTTAAAATTATTAAAAAAACAAAAATTATAGAAAGAAACAAAAATTATAAAAATTATAAAATAACCCAAAACTTAAGAAAACTGCAAACAATCCATATAACTTTAAAAAGTTTACAAAAAGGTCCCTACAGAAACATTGGGTGTCAAATTAGAAAACTAACACTGTAGATTTAACCATGAGGAGTCAAATAGAGGTGGGGGTGTCAACTCGCTCGCTAAAAATTGGCAGAGATAAAAAATTAAAGAAAATCGACTGTAGCAACTTTTAGAGGCGCGTGCAACCTCTGATCGGCTGCACATTCTCTAGATAAAATATCCGAAAACATCTAAATGTTTACATACGGGCAGTACATTTTAATAGGCTATAAATCAGTTGAAATACAAGGTGAACAGTAATCATGGCAGAAAGTTTAACTAGCACGTGGAGGCGTGTGCGGTGGAGGAGAAAGGCGATTCTGATGAGGTTCAACAGGTTGGCAGTGTCATTACTTCTTGGGTTGGGCGGTGTCGATACGGTAAACTCCGATGAACTTTCAATGTCTTTTCGGCAAAACTCCGGTGAGCTTTCTAAGAGTTTTTGAAAATATTTCTGCAAGTTCTCGCTAAACAACAAGACAGTAAAAGAATTAAAACTTAGGCTCTAATACCAAGTGAGCAATATAAAAGAATAGTATATTTCACCATGAGAAAAGATACAAATAAAATAAAAAGACAGCAGAAATAATAAAGAGAAATAGAAAAATTTTAAAGACTATATTGTTACTATAATTCTGTATATTACAATGCTACAGAGATAGTCTTTATATAGACTTTAGGTTAACATAAATAAAGAAACATAAATACATAAAAGAAAACTAAATAGAACCTATTAATTATAGAATATATATGACAGGAGATTAATATATTGATTTCTGATATTTTTAATAGACAATATACTTTCCTATTAATTATTTGAAGAGATTAATATTTAGATAATAGCAACTCAACCATTTGAAAATCAAAAGCCCCCAATTTAAAAAACCCACCGAATTCTCCATGTAGTACACGATTCTGAGTACTCTAACACATCCACAGAATAGACACATAAGCATTCAAGGTCCTGGGTAGAAAGCATGTCAAATTCTTGCATTAGAATTGGTCTAGGATCCTTTAAATCCATGGAAGCAAAAAGATTAGCATTTCCCCAAAACTGCTCTCTTCCTATACTAAATAGATTGACAGGAAATAGATCAAATCATGCATAATAGATTCCTTTATTTCACCATACCAAAAACACGTTGTATGGACCACAATATGGTGCTTTGACAAGTTAGTCAAAAAGGGAAATATATTATGTATTAAACTCCAAATAAAAACTCTAATTTTTCTGGGAATATTGAAAGCCAAAATTTTCTTCCAAACTTGCCTAAAGGAGATCCCACACAACTTCTATTATGCTTAGAAAGAGTGGTCTTTCTTGCTACTTTATAATCAGTTTTTATAGAATACTCTGCATTTGATTAGAAATTCTACATAATATAATCTTTTATCTATACCCTTGCTATTAGGATCAAAGCAGCCAAGTTTACATCAACCAACTAACCACCTCATTTAGTACCTCAAAATTCCATCCACCCTAGTCAAGTAATAAATCAACTACCATGCAGGTTTCTTTAGTTAGACTAGGCATTATAGGCTTAAAGAATGAAGGTCTAGGTAGCCAAGGATCAAAGTAAACTCCAACTCTCCATCTAATCCCCAAGTGAATAATCTTAGTACCCCACAAAAGGCTTTGCCAAAGATATACAAACCCATGTCTAGGAATAGCTATCATGAAATTCAATAAAGGGAAATACTTGGCTTTAAGAATACGACTAGCATGAAACTCCTCTTGAACTAAAATTCTCCACCTCTATTGTAATACAGGTGTTCTATTACTAAGAATCTTAGTGGAAAAAAATAAGAAGTATAAATAAATAGGAGAAAAGAAAAAGCGATGGTCGTTTGTCTTTACCTATATATATATATTTGTTTTATTTTTGCTTCGTTTAAGAAGAAGCAACTGAAATAGAAAAAGAAGAAGCAAAACTGAAAGAAAAAAGAGAGAAAAGAGAGAAAAAAAAAAGGGAATAAAAGAGAAGCCTAAGTAAATTATGAGAGGAGAAAAGAAGAAAAAGAAAAGAAAGAAATTGAGAGAAGAAAAAGAAAAGAAAAAGAGGAAAAGTTAAAAAAGAAAGGGAAAGAAGAAAATCGAGAAAGAAAAGTAAAGAAAGGAAAATGAAATAAAGAAAGAGAGGTTGAGAGAAAGTAGAAGAAGGAAATATAGGAAATTAGTTTGGGTAGTTAGATTTATATTCAGTGATTTAGCGGGTAATAGTTTTATGTTATTAGAATATTTATATTTTAATATTTATAATATATATTGGTACTAATGATGTATTTTTACACCCTATGATATAAAAGGTGTGCCGATAATGGATAGATCGCAAAATCCACACCCAGCTCAAGATTAGCGCACTTGAGTGATTGGATAACTATATATATTTTATATATTTTTAATATAGCCGTTTGTGATTCAATTATGCATTATAAGATTTAGTCATGATTTATTTTAGACAAATAAATATTTATCCTATTTAGTATATGCAGAAATGTTTTAGAATTTATTATGGTATAGTTTATGATTATGTTCAGTACAAAAATATTTATTTTAGAGCAATTGTGCTTTCATGATATTATATAGTAGTAGTTTTTGAACCACCATATATGTACCCCATTTTTAGTGTAGTTGCTCTGCGCATGTGTTAGACCAATTTAGTTTGCTCTGCCCGAACAATATAACATTCCACTGGGTTAGAATAGCTCAGATCCCCCACTCTGCCTGTGCATGAGTTATTCCACCAAGTTAGACCAGTTTTTTCCCGAGTACAAGTTTAACGTGATTTTCAATATGTATGTAGTACATGTTTCTAGAGCTATATTATATATATTCAGTTTAATAATAGATTTTATAATATTTTACACTTCCAGATTTTTAGATTCCAGTATTATGTTATGATTTTAGTTTTAGCACAGATTTTATGACAGTTCATATTATTAGTATAAGTTTATTAACTACTCAATATACAGTTTCATGATTATTTTATTTTATAGATTTATATGTTACAATACATATAAAGTATATAATATTTTTTAATATGTCCACTCATTGAGACACAAGCTCATCATTTTTCTTTTTTTCTCTATTTTTTCAGGTTGTCATAAGAATTTGTGCAGTGTGATACTGTCGTTACGTTTTGAGGTTCACCCACGACACGCATAGTTAGATAAGTGTCTCAGTCTGTGTATTTGTATGTTTTTATGTATATTGGAGTACACGTGTATACGTTTGTTGAGGCAGGTAGCCTCATTGTATCATATATATAAGTAAAAAGTATGTAAGTCCTATGTCATTGCAGGATCTACTTCGATTCTAGAGAATGGCTCGGATCGGGTCCTGTCAGTTTGGTATTAGAGCATGGTTTTAGATTCTATAGATTAGTACATGATATACATGTTTGAGATGTCATTAATGATTTGTTGCATTTTATAGATTTTCATCATGCGTCCACGTGGCCGACCTCTCACGAAACTTGTGGCTGAACTGAGAGCTCCCTTGGTATCAGATAGAAGGGAAGAACCTATTAGAGAGGAAGTAGCTGAGTTAGTTCCCCTTATACCCATACCTCAAACTCAGCTTAACCCTATTATAGAGAAGATACACCCTCAACCAGTGCCACACCCTGTGATACATCCTATATAGGGACAGCCTGATAGACCTTCTTCAGAGCAATCTATAGATAAACTGGCTCAGTTAGTAAAAGTTGTAGTGGAGAGACAAACACAGGGACAATCCAGGAAAGATAACACAATAGAGCGTGTTCGTAGTTTGACAAAAGAGAACTTTTCAGGCACTACAGAGCCAACTGATATAGAGTTATAGCTGACTAGAGTAGAACGGATATTCGATGTTATGCGATGTACTAATGATGAGAGGGTTTCTTGTGCTACATTTTTACTTGAAGGTGGGGCATACCACTAGTGGAGATCAGTATCACATAGATATAGAAGGGTGATTAGTTGGGCTAATTTTTGTTAAAAATTTAATGTTAAATTCTTTCCTATAGTTTATCAAGACATCCAGACTAGTAAGTTCTTTGAGCTAGAACAGGGATCGATAATAGTGAAGGAATACGGGAACCGATTTATAGAGTTATTGAGATTCGCTTCATATGCAATACAGAATATAAGGGATAAATGTAAAAGATTTGAACAGAGCTTTAGAGGCAATATCAGGACAATAATTATAGCCATGGGGCACAGTGATTTCAGTGAGCTAATAGGGGCTATAATGAGAGTTGAGAGAATCTTGGTATAGACATGCAAAGCCCAGTCATTTAAGCAGAAACTAGGCTATAGTTGGTCAATTGGTAGATCAAGTAGTAGTAGAGCATCTGGAGGAGAGACATCATATACAGGGTATTCAGGTAGACAACAGTATGGTCAGAGCCCTAGCTATCAGAAGGACAGATACAGAGTTCTAGTCATAGTTTTGTGCATTCATCTATTAGAAGCAACATAGGGAGTCAGAGGCATCGGGGTAGTAGCTAGATAAGTAGTAATGCTAGCATGAGAAGGTACCATCAGTGTTCTATTTATGGCAGTAGTTATGAGGGACAATGTCTTAGAGGTTTTAGAGGTTGCTACTATTGCAGATAAACTAGACATTTGAGGAGAGATTACCCTCATCTTCTTTGAAGTAGCAGCTTAGCACAGAGTACAGCCTCTCAGAGTTTTCAAGGTAGCGGTGGCAATATTCAAAGACATGGAGGATATCAGATAGGAGAGCCTATCTTTAATACTAGTGTATAGCCTAGAGCTTTAGGAGCTAGTAAAGATCCACAGAGGGATTAACCAGGTACCTCACAGCCAGGCATATGTAATTGCTTTGACTCAGCAAGAGGCAGAGGCTACCCCTAATGTTGTTACAGGTATGCTAACTATTTTTGGTCGAGAGGCCCATATTTTTATTGATCCGAGCTCTACACATTATTTTATTTCTCATATTTTTATTGTGCATGCGGATAGAATGTTAAAACCCCTAGATTGTAGCTTGGTGGTAGCCACACTGGTTGGAGAATCATTATTGGCTAAGAATGTATTTTAGGGTTGTGTTATTAAGGCGGGAAGTAGTGAGATGGTAGCAGATTTAATTCCTCTTGATATACACGATTTTGATGCAATACTTGGAATAGATTGGTCAGCTAATCACCATGCTATTGTAGAATGTTTCTGAAAGGAGGTTATATTTAGAAAACATCGTATGTTATATCTGCTATGACAGCTAAATGATTGCTCAGAAAATAATGTCCAGCTTATTTGACATATGTTATTGATACTAGAGTCAATGAGGCTACATTAAAAGATATTCTGGTAGTCAGAGATTTTTCAGATGTATTTCCTGAAGATCTTCTAAGCTTACCACCAGATAGAGAGATTACTTTTGGTATTGATTTGGTTTCAGGCACAACTTCTATCTCCAAAGCACCCTACAGAATGGCCCTCTCAGAGTTAAATTTTGTGTGGACGGATGAATGTGAACGTAGTTTCCAAGAACTTAAAAAGAGATTAACTTCAACTTCTGTTCTCACTCTTCTATCTGACACCGAAGGATTTATAATTTATGGTTTTGCTTCTAGATAGGGATTAGGTTGTGTATTGATGCAATATGGTAGGGTGATAGCTTATGCTTCTAGACAACTTAAGAAGCATGAGTTGAATTATCCAACCTATGATTTAGAATTGGCAGTAGTAGTATTCGCCTTGAAGTTTTGGAGACATTATTTATGTGGTGTCACATGTCAAATCTTTACTAATCACAAAAGTTTGAAGTATTTGCTCACACAGAAAGATCTGAATTTGAGACAACGAAGATGGTTAGAGCTAATAAAAGATTATGACTATACAATTTATTATTATCTAGGTAAGGCAAATGTGGTAGCAGATATACTTAGCAGCAAGTCTTCTAGCTTTATAGCTTATTTGAGAGTGACTTATCTTTCATTGTTAGTTGAATTAAGATCTATTGAGGTTGAATTTTCTGTAGATGAGTCTGAAGTTCTTCTAATACATTTTCAAATTAGGCATATGTTGATTGATCAGATTCGAGAGATGTAAGATCGGGCTCTTAATTTAGTTAAATTTAAGCAAGAAGTAAGGAATGGAATATAGAATAATTTTGCGTTGAAAGCTAATGGGACATTAGTTATGGGTAACAGACTTTGTGTTTTGAATAACTCAGAGTTAAAGAAGCAGATTTTAGAAGAAGCTCACAGCTCAGCTGATGCTATGCATCCTGGCAGTATTAAAATGTATCCTACTCTGAGAGAACATTACTAGTGGCAATGTATGAAAGAGAGATTATAGAGTTTGTATCTCATTGCCTGATTTGTCAGCAAGTTAAAGCAGAACATCAGAGGCCAACAGGATTATCTCAACCACTTCCAGTTTCTGAATGTAAGTGAGAACATATCACCATGGACTTTGTTGTTGGGCTTCCATGTACTTGGAGGGGTCAGGATAGTATTTGGGTGATTGTTGACCGACTTACAAAGTCTGCTCATTTTTTACCTTATAAGGTTTTATACTTATTAGATAGGCTAACTCATTTATATGTAAGTGAGATTGTATGGTTATATGAGGCTCCAATGTCCATCGTATCAGATAGAGACCCTCAATTCACTTCTAGATTTTGGCATAACTTATAGAAGGCCTTAGGCACTAAGCTAAATTTTAGTACAACTTTTCATCCTCAGACAGATGGGCAGTAAAAAAAAAACTATACAAATATTAGAGGATATGCTCAAAGCCTATATGCTGCAACTTAAAGGTAATTGGGATGATTATTTATCATTGATGGAGTTTGCATATAATAATAGTTATCAGTTTAACATTCAGAACTCCGATTTATATGAGGCTTTATACGAAAGAAAATGCAGAACTTCGATTTGCAGGGATCAGATTGGAGAAAGGAAATTGTTGGGTCTAGAGATTATTCAGGCCACTTATGAAAAGATCAGTATTATCAGAGATACACTCAAGGCAGCTCAAGACAGACAGAAGAGTTATACAGATAAATATCGTAGACAGTTTGAGTTTGCAGTATGAGACGGAGTCTTCTTACGAATCTCACCATAGAAGGGTGTGCTTCATTTTAGGAAATAGAAAAATTAAGTCCTAGATATATTAGGCCATATGAGATTTTAGAAAGGGTTGATGTGGTTACGTACTACTTAGCATTACCACTTGAGTTGTCACGCATTCATGATGTGTTTTATATTTTTATGTTGCGGAAGTATATACCTGACCTTTCTCACATTCTAGATACTTAGCCAGTTCAGTTGAAAATAGACTTGACTTATGACGAGGAACCTGTTCAGATAATGGACTATATCGCCAATAAGGACTACATAATAAGACTATTTCACTAGTTAAAGTCCTATAGAGGAATCATGTAGTAGAAGAGACTACATGGGAGCTAGAGGATCAAATAAGAGTTCAAAATCCTCATTTGTTTCAGAGAGGTACATGAATTTCGAGGACGAAATTTTTATAAGGGGGGAGGGGGGTGGGAGAATTTTAATACACGTGTTTTATTATTAAGAATCTTAGTGGCAAAAAAAAAAAGAAATATAAAGAAATGGAAGAAAAGAAGAAGCAGTGGCCATTTGTCTTCACCTATATATATATATATATTTGTTATGTTTTTGCTTCGTTTAAGAAGAAGCAATTGAAACAGAAGAAAAAGAAGCAAAACTGAAAGAAAAAAGCGAGAAAAGAGAGAAAAAGAAAAAGAAAAGAAAGAGAGGAAGAAAAGAGAAGCCGAAGTAAATTGTGAGAAGAGAAAGGAAGAAGAGAAAAGAAAGAAACTGGGAGAAGAAAAAAGAAAAGAAGAAGAGGAAAAGTTGAAACCGAAAGGGAAAGAAGAAAACCGAGAAAAAAAAGAAAAGAAAAGAAAAGAAAGAAAGAGAGGTTGAGAGAAAATAGAAGAAGGAAATATAGAAAATTAGTTTGGGTAGTTAAATTTATACCCAGTGATTTAGCGAGTAATAGTTTTACGATATTAGAATATTTATATTTCAATATTTATAATATATATCGGTACTAATAATGTATTTTACACCTTATGATATAAGAAGTGTGTCGATAACGGGTAGATCTCAGAATCCAGACTCAACTCAGGATTAGCGCACTTTAGTGAGTGGATAACTATATATATTTTATATATTTTTAATACAGTCGTTTAAGATTCAATTACGCATTATCAGATTTAGTCATGATTTATTTTAGATAAATAAATATTTATACTATTTAATATATTCAGAAATATTTTAGAATTTATCATAGTATAGTTTATGATTACGTTCAGTATAAAAATATTTATTTTAGAACAATTGTACTTTCATGACATTATATAGTAGTAGTTTTTGAACTACCATATGCGTACCCTCCCCTTTAGTGTAGTTGTTCTACGCATGTGTTAGACTAGTTTAGTTTGCTTTATCCGAGCGATGCAACATTCTGCCGAGTTAGACCAGCTCAGATTCCCCGCTCTGCCCGTGCGTGAGTTATTCCCTTATGTACAAGTTTGGTGTGGTTTTCAATATATATGTAGTACATGTTTCCAGAGTTAATTACATATATTCAGCTTAATAATAGATTTTATGATAGTTTACGCTTCTAGATTTTCAGATCTCCAGTATTATATTATGATTTTAGTTTTAGCACATATTTTATGACAGTTTATATTATCAGTACAAGTTTATTGACTACTCAGTATCAACTTCATGATTATTTTATTTTATAGATTTATAAGTATACAATACATATAAAGTATATAATATTTTTTAATTATGTCCACTCACTAAGTCATAAGCTCACCATTTTTTCTATTTTCCCTATTTTTTTAAAGTTGTTATTGGAATTTGTGCAGTGTGATACTGTCATTACATTTTGAGGTTGGCTCACGACACGCATAGCTGCATAAGTGTCTCAGTGTGTGTATTTGTATATCTTTTTGTATATTGCAGTACACGTGTACACTTTTGTTGAGATAGGTAGCCTCGTTATATTATATGTATGAGTAAAGAGTATATTAGTCTCAAGTCATCGCAAGATCTACCTCGATTCTTGAGAAAGGCTCGAGTCGAGTCCTGTCATCTACTTTACAACAAAAGTTTTATTAAGATCTTCTAAGTCCCTAAACCCTAATCTACCATCGACCAACATGCAACATAAGGTATCCCAATCAAACCAATGCAGTTTCCTTGATTCCCCTATCAGAACCCCACCAAAATCTTCTAATAAGTTATGAGATCCTCTAAACAATAAAATGAAGCATCCGAAAGATGGACATGGCATATGTGTGGATTGCTTGTATGATAGCCTTGATTAAAACAAGTTTTCCACTTGCAGAATAGTATTTTCTTCTCCACAGCTATAGCCTATGCCATTCTTTCTCAATAATGTGTTGGAATACTAATTTTTTTATTCAAACCTATGTAAGAAGGAAGGCCCAGGTACTTAGCATACACTTCACCATTATGTAGGCCAAACATATCTAAATGTCTTTAATTAATAGCTGATACACAAGGGTTAAAAGTAGTAAAACTTTTATCAAAGTTTATTTTTTGTCCAAATAGAAACTGATACCTAGTGAGTATATCCATAACTGTAAAACAGTTTTTAGCAGTAGCCTTGTAGAAGATGAGGATGTCATCTGCAAAGAACATATGAAAAACCCGTGGAGCATTCGCACATAAGCAAAACCACACAAAAGTAATTTCCTTTTAGCTTGCTGCATCAAAAAGGATAAACCTTCAGCATATAATAAGAATAAATAAGGGGATGATGGACATCCTTCCCCTAGTAGGAATCACATATCCACCGACATTACCAGTCATCAAGAAATTCATTTAGTAGCGGATAAGCAAATGTGAATAAGGTTGATGCATCTGCTACTGAAGCCAAACTGTGCCATTACTTTAAACAGAAACTCTCACTCAGCCCTATCATATGCCTTGTTCATATCCAATTTTAACGCCATCATCCCTAAATTTCCTCTCCTTCTATTCTTCAGTGAGTGCATTAGTTCGAAGGCAGCAATAATATTTTCTGTTATTAACGTGCCCGGGACAGAAGCACTCTGAGAAGATGATATAATTTCATTCAGAACCTCCTTCAGCCTATTAGCAAAACACTTTGCCACGATTTTATAAAGCACGTTGCAAAGGCTATTTGACCGAAATTCTGAGATCCTTGATGGTGTGGGAACCTTTGGAATAAGAAATAACAGTCGTGTCATTAAATCCTAAAAGAGATCATTAAGGACGTCAAAGCAAAACGAAGTAACATCCAACTTCACCACATCCTAATAAACCTGGTAGAACAAAGCATGATATCCATCTGTAACTAGAGCTTTAGATGTGCCTATGAAGAATAAAGCTTTCCTAACTTCATCTACTGTGAATTCTGCATTTAGTACTGCCATTTCTTCTGAAGATAAACGGGGTTGCAACTCTTCAAAGCCGTCTAACTAAATATTATTGTTGGGTTGTTTCAAAGTTAGTTCCCTGAAAAGGTCTATTTTCAAAGTTATTATACCCAAGATAGCGTCATCTCCCTTACACCAATTCCAACATTTGAGAACAAACTAGTGATTCTATTTTTAGCGCACCTGTCGAAGCCTTAAAGTGGAAAATTTTGTGTTCCAGTCCCCCCATGACAACCAGTCAGATCTAGCCCTCTGAAACAATAAATTTCCTCAAGCTCAAGAAACTTGTTCAACTCCATTTTAAGTTATCAGATCTGATAATTAAGAATAACCCCATGAACTGGTTCCCGCAAATTATTTAACTCCTTTCTGACTCTCCTTATCCTATTAGGGATCGCGCCACCATTTGCTTGATTCCACACAGTTGAGGCCTTTGCACAATGTCGTAGTTTATTAGAAATATCCCCCCCTATACTCCCATGCTTCCATGCTTCAGTCACAACCTCCATGCACCTTTCCTCTCTAGCCCACAGATGTTCAATTCTAAAATTTCGTCAAACTCTACCATATCAATCTTTTATTGATTCATCAACAATGGATAGCTCTATGATCAGAAGAGAAAAAATTCATGTGAGCCACCACTCCGAGAGAGAAAGAAGAAAGCCAATTATCACAATTAGAACGCTTTCCAAGAAGGTCCCTTCCATGTATAACGTGGCCCAAATATTGAATCTCTCTTAATTCCAGCTTAGAGATCACGTCCTTGAATTCTCCCATGGACCTTCTTGATCCAGGTTTGCCACTATGTTTGTCCGCAATCGACAACAACGCATTGAATTTCTCTAAACAAAGAAACGGTAATGAAGAATCATTACGTAGACGATGCAAGAGTTCCCATGCAATATGTCTATAATGTTGTACAGGATTTCCACAGAAGCTTACCACACACCACATTTTATTCAAAGTATCCTTTATTAGTACATAAGCATGGAATCAAGAAAACCCCTGTAAGGAGATATCCTAGACGTCATTCTAAAGCACAAAAATCCTACCACTCCTTCCAACACTATCCACCTGAAATGACCCATGATATCCCAAACTTTCCCCTACCCTTTCCGCCCTCTTACCGTAAAGCTTAGTTTCTAGGATGAAAACCAAGCTAGGGGAGCTTTCAAAAAGAAGTTTCATAACCCCCTTAATGCACAAGGATTCCCCAAGCCCCGTGTGCTCGAGCATAGGATACCATGTTGTTTGGTGGGATGCTTCGCATCCGCAACCTAAGGGGACATAGAAATAGCCACCTGAATTTTCTTGGGGGAAGATTGATTCCCACCATTACTCAACAGCTTCCCCTTATTCTTCCTTGGACCACCAATCGTATCCTCAACCCCAATGTAGGGATGAAAGAGTAACCCAGCCTTTTTTCTATATGACTTCCCCCTCGCAAAAGTTCGTTGAGGCCTGAGGATACTAACATTATTACTTTCAGATTCCACATTAGTAGTTGCTTTAAAAACTGCCTCTGACAATACAAGTTGGTTATCCGAACCTGATTCATTGAGAGGGATTTCACGTACCAGCTTCTAAATATTAATGTAAATTGTGAAAGAAGGCCAAATGAAGTTAGCAACTTCTGGAAGTGTAGCCAACTTATACACGTCATCTAGATCTGAACCAACCACGCCTTTATCAATTTTGTTAGCTGCTCCCAACAACAAAGATTTTTAGCCGAAAAAGGTTGATTAAGTGTATCCTGAGACCTTAAAACAAATGGTGTATCCTGAGATCTAGGGCTCGTAGGTTTTAAGAAGCAATTTCAAATTTATTGGAGGATACCAGGAACCCTGATCAGCTGGATTCTTTGCTACCTTTATCCGCACAAAGTGGTTTCAAAATCTTAGGGTTTGAAATTTAAAGGTCTTTGTTACCCACAACATCCTGACATGGCCAATCAGATTCTTGGACCTTTGAGGATTTAGAACCACCATCTGCTAATGCCGCTTCTATTTTCGGTGGCAGTGGATTAGCTTCCATAACCTCCTGGACCTCATTTTCCTATTAAGGTCGACACTTTTCAAGCAGCGAGAAAATAACATAGCCTTAATGTCTTCAGAATACCTGTGGTTACCCAACTTCTTCAGAATAACAGGATAATCCTCCGTGCACTCCCTGGAAAAGTGTGTTAAAAAACCAGAGAATACAAAATTTAGTTAACTTCTCATACCTGAAATCCACCTATAGTAACCGATAGATAACAACCAATCTTAGAAACAACCCTTTGTGGATAGGTTAATTGATATCCATTCGGATTTGGATTCTCATATACTTTCCAGAGCATGAAACTTTATTATCAACATCAACATCCAAAAATTCACCAACCATGTGTTGTGCGGAAACGTTAGTTGAGTAACAATTATACAAATTCACGGTGATGACGTTAGTAGAGAAATGTGACAAAAATAAATAAAATAAAAAACTCAACAATTTACGTAATTCGGCTTTAACCTTACGTTCACGGACAAAGATACAAAAGAATATTTTACTTATAAGAAATAGATATATACAAATTGTTGTAAATAATCCTCATAACCCAAAACCCAATACACCAAATATGCTCAATAGAACACTTGACTAATGAAATTGCATAAATATACAATTTCTCTCAAATGCTCTCAAATGCTCTCAAATACTTCTAATGTCTCACACAATTTATCTTATGGAATTACCTCTATTTATAGCAAAACTATAGCACATAAATATTGACATTTGTGTGTGAAAGACAAATTAAAAAATCATCAATTTTAGGCACAAGTTTGGTGCTTATCAAATTATCTTCAATTGTCAAATATTGGGTGCTAATTTCTTTGAATAATTCAAGTCAATATTTCAACAAATCTCTACCTTGACTTGAATAATCAAAACTTCAAGAGAAATATGTTTCAATGTCTTTACCCATTAATTTGCAATTTTCAAATTATTAGGACATTGATCAAGTTAAGACGGTGCTTAAACTTGATCGTTGTAACCACCTTAGTCATCATATCTGTAAGATTGTCACCAGTGTTAATCTTTTGAAGAAGTATCTTTCCTTCTTCAATAATCTCTCGCACAAAGTGATATCGTACGTCAATATGCTTTGTACGTGTATGAAAAACTTGATTCTTTGCTAAGAAGATAGCACTCTGACTATCACAATACATATTAATGTACTTCTGATTAAGACCCAAGTTTTCCAGCAACCCTTGTAACCAAATAGCCTCCTTAACAGCCTCTGTAACTGCTATGTACTCGGCCTCTATGGTCGACAAAGTAACGGTAGACTGTAAAGTAGACTTCCAACTTACTGGACCTTTTGCAAATGTAAACACATAACTAGTAGTTTGATCATCGTTTATCTTCATCACTAGCATAATCAGAATCAACGTACCCAATAATATCTTGACCAATAGTATCATCCCGCTCAAATACCAAACCAATATCTACAGTCTTTAAAATGTACCGTAAAATCTATTTCACAGCTTTTCAATGTCTTTTACCAGGATTGTGCATATACCTGCTCACTATACTGACAGTTTGTGAAATATCAGGTCTTGTACACACCATTGCATACATTAAGCTACCAACTGCATTGGAGTATGGAACTTGCAGCATATACTTTCTTTCTTCATCAGTAGTTGGAGACAATGATGCAGAAAGCTTGAAATGAGAAGCAAATGGTGTACTTACAGGTTAGACTATTTGTTCATGCCAAAATATTGTAACACCTTCTTCAAATATTGTCTTTGGGACAAAATAACCTTGTTTCTAGTTATATCTCTGTAAATTTCCATACCAAGAATCTTTTTGGCTTTACCCAAATCCTTCATTTCAAATTCTTGATTAAGTTGAATCTTTAACTTTTCAATCTCATTTTTGCTCTTAGATGCAATTAACATATCATCAACATACAAGAGCAAATATATGAAGGTTCCATTATGTAGCTTGCGAAAATACACACAATGATCAAGGTTAGTTCTTGTGTACCTTTGGCCCTTCATGAATTGATAAAATTGTTTATACCACTGCCTCGGAGGCTGCTTTAGGCCATACAACAATTTCGTCAATTTACAAACCTAATCTTCTTTTTCAGCAACTTTGAAACCCCCTAGCTGAGTCATATAGATTTCCTCTTTCAAATCACCATGTAAGAATGTGGTCTTCACATTAAGTTGAACTAGTTCAAGATTAAATTGTACAACCATAGCTAGTAACACTAGGATGGAAGAATCCTTCACAACTGGAGAAAAGACATCATTATAATCAATTCCTTTCTTTTGAGCATATCCTTTAGCTACCAACCTAGTCTTATAACGAACTTTATTTTTATTAGAAAATCCTTCTTTCTTTGTATATACCCATTTTAACCTAATTACCTTTTTACCCTTGGGTAGGGTAGCTAGCTCCCAAGTCTTATTCTTCTCAAGAGACTCAATTTCTTCATTCATAGCTTACTTCCATTGTTTTCTTGTTGGACTGCTATTTGCCTCTGTATAAGTTAAAGGAATGTCGTCATCTATAATTGAAAGTGCATAGGCCACCATATCAACAAATCGAGCAGGTTTACGAATTTCTCTTCGTAGCCTTCTAACTGCAATTATATCTTGTTGCTGTGGAGGTTCTTGGGTTGAAACCTCTTCTTCATTTTCATAATTGTCATCAACTACATCATTTAAAACTCTTTCTAGCTGACGTAGTTAAGTACTACTAGACTTGTCTTCCTTTTGAAGATCTCATTGATTAACATGTTTCAACATAGCAGATTCATTAAAAGTTATATCCCTGCTAAAGACTATCTTTCTTGAAGTAGGACACCAAAGTCGATATCCCTTTACTCCAATGGTTATACCCATGAACAATACTGTTTTGGCTCATGGGTCTAACTTAGATTTCTTTACATGATAATAAGTAGTAGATCCAAAAACATGTAACGAATCATAATCAATAGCAGGTTTACTCGTCCAGACTTCCATAGGAGTTTTTCCTTCAATGACAGTTGATGGTAAACGATTAATAAGATGGCACGCATATACTACTGCCTCAGCCCAAAATTCCTTGCCCAATCCAGCATTGGACAACATACATCAAACTTTCTCTAGTATAGTCTGATTCATGCATTCTATCACCCCATTCTGTTGTGGTGTATCTCTAACAGTGAAGTGCCTAACAATTCCTTCTTTTTGACACCCTTTAACCTTTTTTGCCAGTTAAATTTTCTACCATATTTTTCCATTTAAGAAAAATACTCATGACTTCACTTTTATTTTTCATCACATATACCCACACTCTTCTCGAAAAATCATCAACAAAAGTAACAAAATAGTGCATACCTCCAATCGAAGTAGTTTTAGTAGGTCCCAAACATCCGTATGAATATAATCCAACATCCTTTTAGTTGAGTGGATTGCAACATCAAACTTCACTCTAGTTTTCTTTCCCATTACACAATGTTCACAGAAATCTAGTTTGCAAGACTTTGCACCTTTCAATAAGCCTTACTTTGCCAATGTTTGCAAAAAAATTTCACTAGCATGACCAAGATGTATGTGCCATAACCTAGTTACATTTAAATTTGCATCTTTTTCAGAGATTGCTGATGCAGATCCAATAATTGTACTACCATGATAGTAGTACAAGTTATTTTTTCTTATGCCTTTCATCACTACCAATGCACCCAACACTACCTTTAAGATTCCATCTTTTGCAGTGATTGTATGCCCTCTCAATTCCAAAACTCCTAATGAAATGAGATTCTTCTTTAAGTTTGGTATATAACGGACATCAGTCAGAACTTGGATTGATCCGTCATGATTCTTCAAGTGAATTGTACCCATCCCAGTTATTTTATAGGTTTCATTATTTCTATATAAAAAACTCCTTCATTTAGGTCCTTGAAGCTTGAAAACCACTCTTTGTTAGGACACATGTAATAAGTGCAACCCAAATCTAGAATCCATTCATCAGAATAATACATTAATGCTGTGCCTACTAGGCTAAAATCTGATATATCATCTCTTTGTTCAGCAACATATGCATCAGAAATAGTTTTGCATTTATCTTTCTTTTGCAACTTAGGGCAATTCTTTTTCCAATGCCCTTTTTCTCGACAAAAAGCACATTCATCCTTTGTAGGTCTTCCTTTGGACTTGCCTCTCTTTTCAGGTTTGCGGCTTGACGAACGACCTCTTACTGTTAAGGCTTCCCCTGATGTATCACAGTGATTTCATTTATCTTTCTTTCGAGTTTCACTGTTATGCAAGGCTGTGCATACAACATCAAAAGTAACTTTATCCTTCCTATAAAGTAAAGTGGTGGTGAGATGATCATATTCATCTAGAAGGGAGTTTAGTAGTAACAAAGCCTTATCTTCATCTCTAATTTCTTCATCTAAATTGACCAAATCAGTAATTATCTTGTTGAAGGCATTTACGTGATCATCCATGGACATGCTAGATGTATATGTGAATCGAAACAATCTTTTCTTCAAATAAAGCATACTTTCAAGGCTTTTCTTCATATACTTATCTTCTAACTTCTCCCATAATTTATTTGCTGATGTATCCCTCATGACAAAGTATTTATGCTCCTTACCAAGGCATAGTCGAATAGTACTACATGCTTACTTGTTGATCCTTTTCCACTCTTTGTCATTCATATCTTTAGGCTTTTCTTCAAGAGCTATGTCTAAATCTTGTTGACATAGGACATCAAGCACTTCACTTTGCTATATACTAAAATTATTTGTACTATAAAATTTCTCTACTTCAAACTTGGCATTTGTCATCGTGTGCCTTGATGACGAAGACTTAGTTTATGTCTCAACCATTTTTCTGTACATATAAATAGTATTTTTATGAACAGTACCGTATACGGTATAAGTGAATAATAATTACTACTCAATATAATTCAACACCACCAAACTAACAATGCCTATATGTCTGTTCATATGAATTATACACCAGAAAAGTTTCCAGGAAAGACTAGAGGGGTCACAAATGGTTCCACTTAAAATCCAGACTCCTTAGGCAATATTAACCCTTTTGACAGAACTTTTCTAGACATGTATAATCCACATTACTACACCAGGCTCTGATACTAATTGTTGTGCGGAAGTGTTGGTTGAGTAATAATTATACAAATTCACGGTGACGACATTAGTAGAGAAATGTGGCAAAAATAAACAAAAAGAGAAGACACAACAATTTACGTGGTTCGACTTTAAGCCTACGTCCATAGGCAAAGACACAAAAGAATATTTCACTTATAACAAATAGAAGTATACAAATTGTTGTAAATAATCCTCACAACCCAAAATTTCAATACATCCAATATGCTCAATAGAACACTTGACTAATGAAATTGCATAAATATACAATTTCTCTCAAATACTCTTAAATACTTCTAATGTCTCACACAATTTATCTTATGGAATTGCCTCTATTTATAGCAAAACCATAGCATACATATTGACATTTGTGTGTGAAAGACAAATTAAAAAATCATCAATTTTAGGCACAAGTTTAGTGCTTACCAAACTATCTTCAATTTTCAAATATTAGGTGCTAATTTCTTTGAATAATTCAAGTCAATATTTCAACACCATGTTGTCCAAGAGTTTTGCAAGTTCTACATTCATGTGTATGATAGGAACATTATGAACCTACACCCAAAGTGGTATGGAGCTGAAAATAGGATCTGTTGGTCGTGCATCATTTGACACAAGTTCTAATGCCATCAAAAATATGTTGAAATTCCATGGTTTCATTAACAGGACTCTTTTTTAATCATCCTTCTTTTGGAATTCTGCAAGAAAAACATCATCCACTAGCCATATGAACCGTAGTTGTCCCTTGGGTTTCCGTTGGGTTCGCACCGTGATCACAAATGCATCCCTTTAATAATATTTCCTAGTAAGTACCTTGATGAAAAGACCAAACGAAGAAAGATCATGCGTTGGACGACGGTTTCCTCCACCCCCTATGTCTCTTCGTTGTGTGAGTTGTCAATGCAAAAAGATTGCATACCTTCTCGAAAGTAACAAAATAATAAGAGCTCCAATGGAGCAAAAATTCGATCTCTAGTATCCTTATGGATGCATCCTTTTCTTTTTTAAATCGCTAAAGTAAATAAATTCCTTTAAAAAAATGTAGAGACTCTGACGTCTTTTTCTTTTTTTTTTATTATTATGTAGTGCTGCTTTGGTGGTTGCATTTTTATGAAGGCCAATAATCAGTTGACAAATGTAAAGTTGATTTTACGTGAAATTATTAGTAATGTTATACATTTTAAGTTATATTTTAAATTATATCGTAAATAATGTTGTACTAAGCAATAATTAATGGGTGAAATAATATAAAATTTAAAATTACTCATAATATTATTTTACTATTTAATAATTACTTGACATATTATTATTTAATTTAAAATTTATAATGTGTAACATTATTAAAAATTATTAATTCCTTAATTATTTATTTCTCTCCCCTCCTACTTGTAATTTGTTTGTCTTCACTTAAAAATATATCTATGAAAAAAAAAGTAGAAAAAATAAATACGTGTGAGAGATGAAGAGATTTGTGATCGAAAGCCGCAATGACTTCATTAGGTTATCGCTTTATTGGCAAATCTAATTGTCACGCAGATCCTGAAAATTTGCCTATGCACTTCATCAAACACAGTTGCGATATAGTCTGCACATGCATTTCTTCAATTGCTTAATTGACTATTAGTAAATCCTGAAATTTTGAATTTGATGTTGTCACCGATAAACTAATTAATATAGTCATAGAGTAAAATCTACTTGCTTTGTAAGCAAAAGTTTCAAATATTTGTCAAACCCCTTAATGTTTGTGCTTCTAAAATGGAGGTTTTCACTAATCTTAATAATTTCATTAATATTTTATAAGAGGAATATTATATTTATATAATTAAAATATGGAGTTCGTATTTTAATTAATATAATATTTGAAATATTAATTATTGATTGAAATTATATAAATATTATACTAGTTTAATAAATAGTAATTATTAATTGGTGACACATTAGTTAATATACAAATTTTATATTTCTACTATGTAAACATATAATACTACTGATTCGTAAGAGCACGGGGGCTCATCCAAGTTGGTTGAGGCCCCCAAGATCTCACATCCCCACCTGGGTTCGACCCCCCCTCCCCCCCAGGTGGTGCGGAAATGCTGAAAAATATTGTAATCCCCTCATTAAAAAAAAAACACTATTGATTCGTAATAGTCAAAAAAACCTCTTGCGTTAACATCTAAATTTTATTTTGTAAGAGGACAAGATTTGATTTTGCGTGATTTTTGGTTTGTATCTAGCACCACTTTAATTTTGTTTTTATTTGGTTTTGTATTGCTTTAATAATCCAGAATTTTGTTGTAAATTTACAAATGGCCATAAGTTTTTTTTTTTTCGCTGATGGCATCTTTTTAGGTGAATATTCTTTTTTGAGAAAGTTATAAGGCATCATTTCTTTTAGCTATGGGTATTTATGCCATTTTGTATTTATTATTGTAGCTAATTTATATATTTATAAGAGTAAAATAGTAAAAAAAAACTTTAAAAAACTTCAAAATTATACGAATCTGTTATAACAATAGTGAGATTTTGGTTATTACGAAATATCAGGGAAATTTTTGGTAGTAAAAAAAAGATAGGAATAAATGACAAAATTGCTTGTAAAATTAAACAAAAATACTTTTGTACCAAAAAAGTAACTAAATAACCTATAAATTTATTTCAGTAGTTTGCTTTGCTATAAGATTCATTCCATCATAAGGTTCACTTTCTTCTTTAGTTGTGGCACGTAAAATAGCTCCATTACTTGTACATTTGTATTTTATTCACTATAATTCCCTCTTTTGATGTCAATTTTTGTTGAATATCCCGTAACAGTTCCACCGTTTCATGGCATAAATAAAAGACTTAAATAAAGATTGCCAATTGAACTTTGCAATATCTAGCTAAGAAGGAATAATCACCAGATTAGGCTTACTCCTATGACTCAAAACCTTGAAAAAAAGAATTAGTGTCCTGCAACTTTTTTTGGAGTTTAACTTAATTCGAATCTCTTACTTATAGAGAAGATGTATTTTATTGGGAGTAAAAATACAAGACAAAAATGAGTAAAGAATGATGTTAAAACATAATTTCTATAAGTAGGATTTGAGAGGATGTTTGATCAAAGTGTCAAGTTTAAAAAGAAAAAGAGTATTAATAAACTTTTTAACTTTTATTTTGTTATAGAACAAGGAAAATTTATTAATAAAAAAAAATGTACATAATTAGGGTGACATAATAAACCTTACTCTCACAATATGCATCAAGTAGGAAAGAAGCCAAGAACAATAAGGGAAAAAAAAAAAAGCATTCTCAAATGCAACAACAAAATGCAAAAGAAGACTAGGCAAATCCATAGTTAAGAGATAAGACGTTTATCAAGTTAAACAACTAGCACATCAATTGATGGCGAAATGGCTATATTACTCATATAAAATCGATACCAATAATTACCACATAATTCGTATACTAATATAAAAATATATATTTTTATATGTACATTAATTAAGTTATAAAAAATTATAGACGTATAACAATTTATTAAGAGTAATACTAGATTTATTAAATAGTTACTAATTGGTCCTATATGAATATCGTTTTGTTTTAAAGTAATATTTTAATAAAGTAATATTTTAATATTTTCTTATTCCAAATTAATTATTTGTTAAGAATAATATTAAATTTCAAAGTAGTAACTAATTGATCCTGTGGTTTTATATCAATAAATTATATGAAGTAATATTTATGAAAAGGAATATATCAGACATTACTAATATTCTCTTCTTGTTTGTTTGAATTGTTGTTTCAGACTGCTGATTTTGAACTTGCGTCCTTGCAATAATATGCATGCTTAGTTGTATTCATTTTGCAAGTTTATTGAATAATAATGCCTGTTACGTTTTGAAGACTAGTTGTTGTTATATAGGAAAGGTTTCTCTTACGTATTTTGGAGATTGAGAACCCTTATGAATTGTGGATTAAGCCCTTGTATACAATTTGAATATCACAACATGACATCAATTTTGCACTGAATAATTCTTGGGATTGCGTAAAATTATGAATCCCATTATTATTATTAGATCATATAGAGCAAGAAACTGATAATCAGCACATACAATGGCAGTGATGAGCAGAGCCAACTTGCTTGCAGATGGCTCCCTTACATTCTTGGATGCAATAATTCCAGCATTTGCCAGTGTTAGGAGCATCGTCTTCACCCGGCACACAGTTTCCAAGTTGAGGATGGTTTCGACAGCATATTGAAGCTGTCACTTCATTGCCATCTGAATACACAAAAAATTAAAATAAAATCATGCATTAGTAGTTAATTATATATTAAGAGCCATTAGAAATATACAAACTAAATAATCTTTTAGCACATGCTAAGAAGACTAGTTTTATCCGCCCATAATTTTCTACATATTTATATAAATCAAAGTCAATGATTAAGGAAATTGTATATGTATAAATCTCCTGAAAATTTTGAAGGTCACAAAGTTCAAATTTATCCGTATATTATATCTATTATAAAAAATACGAGAAAAAATCTCAACTAAAATCTTTGTAATTTCACATGGAAAAGGAACGGTTTACATGTTACATTGTATCATTAGAAGTAGAAAAAAAGAGAAAAAAGAAGAAGAAATAACTAGACATACTGATGCTTAGCAAGAGAACTGTCACAAGAACAAATGTGAAGAATTTCATTTGAGCCATAAGTTATGAACCGATCACAAAATATTATGTTTTTGAAAAAGTATTTTGTGATTTTGAAAAAGTATTTTGTGATTAAAAAACTCCAATTATGTACAGCATTTATAGTGAATTGTGACTTATAAGAAGAAGATTTGTAATATTCCTGTATTTGCAAATTAGGAAGGTGTTGTTTAAGGGTCAAAGTACAACCCAACAATCTTTGCGTTGATCATAGAAAAGTTTCCCTTGTTATATTTTTTGTGTTACTCCTAATTGTGTAAGTTTCCCGTTTAAGTTAGAAACTCTCGATCTGCTGTATATATAAGGAAGATGTATTATGTATACTGTGAATATTTCACAAACTTTACATATATATAAATAAAGCTTTGATCATAATTGACATATAATTTTCACATCATTATTATCGTTTCTATTATGTACATATGTTCTCCTTTAAGATTATAATAATGTCAGCTAAGTTTTCTCTCTATGTATAAAATGGGATCGTATTGGTGAATAATCAAACAACTCCACCTAAAATCTTTGAATCTACCTTAAAAGTACTCTCCTCAATTCTTTTTACAGTTTTCTTACTTTTGTTTTTTTGGAAAAAATGCTAATTTTGTTCTTGATTTAATTAATATATATCAATTTAATTTTTTTATTATAAATACTCAATTGGTCATTGTAGGAACAAAAATGCTCATAGTTCAGAGATAAAAATAGTAGTATAAAGTAGCTAAAAATGTCCTTAAAAATCTGAATATTTATTGAAAAAATAAAAGTTAAGTTGTTATATATCAATTAAATTAAGGATGAAACTGATATTTTTCCTATTTCTTTTTGTTTATGGAAAATTTCGATCGTACAATATTTTAACTTGGTTTTTTTATTTGTTTTACTTTTATTTAATTTGTATAATAAACATCCTCGTATCAAACGATGAATGTTATAAAATTCTGCAAGTGCATAAGGATGGTAGAGATGTGTGATAAATTGGTGTAATCTCCTCGCCTATTCCATTTACTTTTTCTTCCAAAATCTCATTTAATGGATTATATTAACATTTATTGAAATCAAACTAAGTAATTAATTAATTATTGCCATAATTAAACTCGTATTAGTTTAACTGATTTGTAAAGGTAATTTTAACTTGTTTTTTTTTTCTTTGCTTTACTTTTATTTAATTTTTATAATAAACATCCTCGTATCAAAAGAATAGCGTTTATAAAATTCTGCAAGTGCATAAAGATGGTAGAGGTGTGTGATAAATTTATTTTTTTTCAAAAAAAAAACATCTTTGTGTCATCTTCTCGTCTCTTCCATTTACTTTTTTTCTTCCAGAATCTTATTTAATGGATAATATACACATTTATTGAATTCAAACTAAAAATTAAAATAAAGCCATTAGAAATATACAAACTAAATAATCTTGTAGCATGCTAATATAAGACTAGTTCTATCCCATAAAATTTTCAAGGGATTGATACATGTACAATTTCTTTAATGTCCACCTAAAATCTTTGAATTTACCTTAAAATACTCTCCTTGATGCCTTTTACAGTTTAATTACTACTTATTTCTTTTTGTGTAAGGAAATTTCGATCCTGCAAAATATTTGTAACCTTTTTTTTCTTTGTTTAACTTTTATTTAATTTTTATAATAAACATCCTCGTATCAAAAGAAGAATGTTTATAAAATTCTGCAAGTGCATAAAGATGGGAGAGATGTGTGAGAATTTTTTTTTTTTAAAGAAAAAAAAATCCTTGTGTCATCTCGTCGTCTCTTCCATTTACCTTTTTTCTTCCAAAATCTTATGTAATGGATTATATTAACATTTATTGAAGTCAAACTAAAAACTTAATTAGTTATTGGCATAATTAAGCCCATATTAGTTTAACTAATTTGTAAAGGTAATTTTAATTTAGTTATAAGGGCGTGATTTAGACTTTCACATATGATGACTCACCGCATAAAATAAAATAAAAAGCTATAAATTATGTAATTATTATTAGAGGTAGCAAAATAGGTAACGACATGATTATTTAACATAAATTCGACATGTTTTAAGCAAATATGAGTAGATATAAATTGACACAATCAATATACAGATCGAATTCATTTTACTCATTTATTAATCGTGTCGAATATATATTTGATCTCTCTGATTCACAAATTCATTTAAGAAACATTACTATTTAATTTACATTTGAACTCAACGAATTAATTTGTGATCCATTTAGAAACGAATTCATTTTTATTTATTTAAGAGCCAAAATTAATTATAAAATAAAAAAACTATATAACTTAAAATTAGAAATGTAATTATAACTTCTTACTTCTACTAATTAAACTATTCTACACAATGAATTTAATCTTTTTTAGTTATTTTTAGAATAATTTTATTATTAGATACATTAAATACCTAATTTTTTTATATAATTTTAAATTTTATTAATTTTGACTTAAACATATTTAATTATTTTAAATTAATCAAATTTGGTATTATTATTCATTTAAACAAATATAATTTTAAACGAATCAAATCATGTGTAATCATATAAATAAATTAAATTTAATGCATTTATTTAAACTTATCTAATTATGTCATGTCTTATAATTCAAATATAAAATGAATCAAGTATGTGTTGAGTGTCTGATTCGTTTACTTAATTAATCGTATACAAATATAATACAAATTTGTTAATATCTTATATTGACACAATACGAATACAATTCGTTTATACGAATTGCCACGCCTAATTATTGTTATTATAAACAATCATGACCACATAAAAATAAAGGATACTATCATCTATACCTTATGGGTAGTGCTAATATAACAAGTACCTAAAAGTTTGAAAAATAGATATTAATATCCAAATGTTTTGAAAAATATGCATCAATATTTAATCGTTAGAAATATTCTGTCAAATTAAACATATTACATATTAGTGCAAAAAAAATAACTAAATTACCCTTATACACATTAAAAGATTATATAATAATTATCAACTACACGAATTTTGAAAAAATCTATTTTTCAATTCAAAAATTAACTATTTTGCATTAAAAAATTAGACTTATTAAAGTACTGAAAATAGACCCCTATATACTTTATGTAATTCCCTACATCTATGCATTTTTCTACAATTAAATTGAACATCTATAAATCTCTACAACTATTCATCATTTTTTTCTAATTTTATCAAGTTGATTCTTTTTTTCACTAAATTTTCTACAATATCTTTTAGTAACCAATTTTATTATATATTTTTTTACACCAAATAATATATTATTGGATCATGTTTGGATGATTGGATCATATACCTCTTGAAATTTACAAAATTGTTAACCAATTTGTTTTAGTAATCAAATACGTTAATCATTCTTGATCAACTTTTCAAAAAAAAAAAATCATTCTTGCAACTGCAAGTGACCGTTGTAGTCCAACGGTCAAATAATTCCCTATAAAAGGTCATATATTTGGCCATATTTATTTGCAAATTTCTCTTGCAAACTCTTCTTTTATGTGACAACAACCTTAAACCAAATCTCAATAGCATTAAACAGCTTTACAAACTACCTCAAACTATCTTAAAATATCTTTTTACTTCAGTCTTAAAAAATACCCATGCATAATCTTTTCATGGTATGAAAAATAATATAGACTCTATAATTGATATTGTAATGTATAAAATATGTAATAAAAGTGAATGAACTTAGAATATTATAAACTGGAATTATGGACACAATGCACCATCATTCTTCCAAAGAGTTATAAAGTGAAACCAAATCAAATCAAAAATAAACAATGTTCAAATAAGGCATAAAAACGTGCAATCAATAACAATTCAACCATTTGAAATTTATTCATAACTATCTCTACTATTTTGTAAGTCTGCCAAGCCTCTCTTTTCCTTTATTTCTAAAAAATGATGCATAGTGTAAATTAAAATTTATTTTATAGTGTATAAAAAATATTTCTACCTACAATCAAAAGTTTTTAGAAGGCTAAGAAAATGTTTTACTTTTCACTCCACTTTCATATATTGTAGTACTAGTTGATGTGGATCCATGTTCACTACTTGATCCCCTTCCCTGCAAGATAACGAGAAATGATTAAATTCAAATATTGCAACCGAGTTGTTTAAACCAACTAATAAGCTTAAGTCACTTATCATAGCATTTAATTGCACCATTCTTGACAAATATGTGATGAACTTTCTCTAGCTGAACTTGTCCCCTGCATATTTTAAAACAATAGCATATTTCAGCAACCAATTAATTAACTAAAAGCAACCAACTAACTAAATAGAGTTGCAACCACTTACAAAATCATTGTTTTGGTTTTTCTATTTACAAGTTTTGAAATTATGACCAAAATTTTCATATATTTTACATGTTACAACAATTAATCTTTGAACCTTGGCAAGTTCACTTGGTTTTCTCTATGTGGCTGATTTAGGTATACCAATAGATCTTTCAACTTGTGAGGGTTTCAATGTTGGTAAGTTCACATTATCCAATGCACATCTATCTAGAATTGACCCAATCACACCCTTATAATTACTATAAAAAAAAAACTAATTTTACAAAGTTTTAATATTCATGTACATTGCTAGGTCAGCCATTAAATGAAGTATCACTCTTATTGTATATTTGCATGGTACACCAATTACATGCCATGCAAAAAGCTCACAAGTTATTGCATTGCTTTGATATTAATCAAGTAAGCTATCTTAGGATCCAATATCTCAAAAAAGTTTATTTTAGGCATTGAGTACCTAAATGCTTCTACCCTAATTACCTAATTTATCAATTATTCTTCTAAAAATTAATGCCATGTCTATTTTCCATGCTTTTCTATACTAAAACCTTTTAGTATTCTAACCATCACCTTTATTCTATAATGCTCTAGTAGAGTCAAAATGGCATTTTTCTCTCCTTCAATAATCAACTATTGAACGCTTTAGTTATTTATCAAATGATCATATTGAATATTTGGACCAAAACTTGTCTTAATTATTTTTGTGCTAGTAATTTGCTGAGTTAATCATATGCACGAGAATTAACCTGTTTAATAGTTTCAAGAATTTTTTTGAATTGATTTTTGTTAGTCTCTCTAGCTTTAGACCAAAATTGATTCTTTAAGCGTAAACCAGGCCATTTGTTTTTAAAATTAGCATAAATATGCCTAATACACCACCTAATAGGTGAATTTGGCCAGTATGCTTCAAGGCATCCACCACCCTCTTTTGTTTATCACTCATGAATGTCACAATCCTCCCCTCCTCATAACCAATCAAATAATATAATTAATCTTAAAAAACACCAACTCTCAGTACACTCAACCTCACATACAAACAATGCTTCTAAAAATATACCACTATTAGCTTTTAGAGCCACAATAAACGGTAGAATACCATAACTTCCCTTTCAAGTAACATCCATCCAGCCCTTTCAAGTAAAAAACACCAACTCTCAGTACACTCAACCTCACATACAAACAATGCTTCAAAAAATATACCACTATTAGCTTTTAGAGCCACAATAGACGGTAGAATACCATAACTTCCCTTTCAAGTAACATCTATCCAGCCCTATAAAAGGTCTACAACCACTTACAAAACTTGGTTTTTATGCTGAAAAAGCTATGAATATTCTCTTAAATGTTAGGTTTGTAAGTATAAATTCAAGATTGGTTCTATTGTTTCTATTTGCCATGTTAAGGATTTCTGATTAGATTAATGCAACTACACCAAGGTTACATTTCCTAACTATACATCTATACTTGTGTAGGTCATCATAAGACTAAATATGGTCCTCTTTAATCATTTTATAGTCCTTCTCTTTGCTTTATAAATTCTCTGCCTATCAACACTCACTCTACATTTTCATAATAATTCAAGCTTAGGCACTTTATCTTTACCCTGAGGCACTGCTCTCACCAAGCTTTTAAACTCTTTTGTAAACCAAGGTGATTTAGCCTCAACTGTTTTGAATGATCTCAAGCATGTTTGGTCAGTGTTGTGACTCTTATATAGGTAAGTGTGTGTGATTATTGAAATGTAAATACATATAACACATAGCATGTAGCGGAAGCAAAAAATTCATTTCAACAATCACATTCTCAAATTATATTCTATTACAATAATAGAAATCATACTTCTACAGACCATCTATGCAGTTTGATAATTTGAATCTCACAGGGTGTCACCCTGAAGTGCCTTCATGAATAATTCTATAAATTGACGTCAATGAGATAAAGACGCTATAATAGTAGCTTAATTTTGACAAGATTGATTTTAGTGCTTAACAATTAAGAATTTTATTTATCTCTCTCGGTTTTAAGGCATATGCCATGAAGAGTATTTTCTTTTAATTTACTTCTCACTTGGCCGAACCACACACACAAAAGGTAACTCATTTGTATTTTTAAGTGTGTCAAATTTTGCTTAAGGATAAATGTCCATTAATCTGCCACATGTCACCAATTTAATTAAGTTAACAACATTTCTTAACTTAATAAGATATTAATCTTAACACTTGAACTTTAATATGTATGCATCCTATGAATCCTGAAACTAATTTTTCTTTTCTAAAATTTTCTTATATTGAAGTCTTCAACTCAGTTTACTATCCCAATATTCAATGAGTACACTTCATATTGTGAGACTCTTTATGTTCACATTTATTTGTTTTATAGGACCTTTCTATAAATCCATGAATAATGTCCCACACACATGTTACAAAAATTACAAAATAACGCGTTAAACCATACAAGTTTAAGTTAAATGGTTCCCTTACATTCTTGGATGCAATAATTCCAGCATTTGCCAGTGTTAGGAGCATCGTCTTCACCCGGCACACAGTTTCCAAGTTGAGGATGGTTTCGACAGCATATTGAAGCTGTCACTTCATTGCCATCTGAATACACAAAAAATTAAAATAAAATCATGCATTAGTAGTTAATTATATATTAAGAGCCATTAGAAATATACAAACTAAATAATCTTTTAGCACATGCTAAGAAGACTAGTTTTATCCGCCCATAATTTTCTACATATTTATATAAATCAAAGTCAATGATTAAGGAAATTGTCTATGTATCAATCTCTTGAAAATTTTGAAGGTCACAAAGTTCAAATTTATACATGAATGGATTCAAGTACGTATATTATAATTATTATAAAAAATAGGAGAAAAAATCTCAACTAAAATCCAATAATGTGTAATTTTACCTGGAAAAGAAACGGTTTACATGTTACATTGTATCATTAGAAGGAGCAAAAAAGAGAAACAAAAAAGAAAAGAAATAACTAGACATACAGATGCTTAGCAAGAGAACTTCCACAAGAACAAATGCACAGAATTTCATTTGAGCCATGAGTTCTGAACCGATCACAAAATATTATGTTGTAGAAAAAGTATTTTGTGATTTTCGTTAAATAGAATAAGCAAATTCACTGTAGCTACAATCTCCTCACAGCTAGATAGCAAGTAGAGGCCAACAGAGAAAAAGCCCTCGAAACATAGGAGGTAAATAAACAATAAATGCCAAAAGCATCAATGTTTATGCTTATTATAAAGCACAAAGACCTGGCTATGCGTGCTCAAGAAATATATCAAAAGCCTGGTACAAAGCAAATCAAGTTATAATAGGCTTTCCACTAGACAACAAAATCAAAGGCATTAGAACATGCCCATGGCCTTCTTACAACTAAAAAAGTTTAACAAAGAAAAAAAAATCCAACGTAAGGGTTACTCAGATCGAGAGGGTAAGATAACCTAAAACAACAAGTTTAGCCACAATTACCTTCAGGCTATGATAACCTGGCCATAAAATACTTCAAAAGCTTAATAAAACCGTAGTTGTAATTCTATTTATAATTCATACAAAAGCACAAGTTGGCATAACAAGCCTCCTCAGAACATGAGATATACAAATGGAAAATGTAAACTCAAACAGGCTTTATAAAAACTAGTAAGTCATAACTAATCTAAGCTCATTTCAGCTCAAGCCACCTATCTACAACCTAAAGGTAGCAAAGTCAGCAAAAATAAAATAAAATCTCAAAGGTATGATAATTACACATAGGGGCTTAGCTGAGCCTAAAAATAAATAAAAGGTTACATAATCCTTGTATTGAACAAACTGTATGAATGATTTTAAAATTTTATCGTGTCTATTTTAATTTAACAATAATAGGTATAAGAAAAACATTTCAATTGTCAAATTTTTAAAGAATGTTCTTTGTTAACATTGACAAAAGTTTCACTCTGTATCTCTCACTAATTAATTAATTATGTGGGTGAGTTTATTAATTGTGTGGAAGATCTAATTTGTGTTTTTAATTTTTTCTCTTTAAAAAAAATTTAGTACAAAGGAAGCACATAAGAAGAATACATAAAAAGTGATTTTAAAAACTCCTTTTAATAGTGTACGTATCATTGTTTAATCTAAACTCCAAATTCTAATAGGATTAGGATAAAATAATATATTTATATTATTTTAAATTTAATAACTAAAAGGATAAATCCTTATTTGATAATGATTAAGATAATATTTACTATTATTTTTAATTTAAATAATTAATAATTATCCAAATAATTTAATTATCTAATTTAATTAAATAATTTAATCATTTAATTTAATTAAATAATCTAATTATTTATTTAATATCATAATTATTATAGATTAGGCTAACAATTGATTGAGCTCAATTAATTTAATCAAATTAAACATAGATTAATAAAATTAATTAAATAGTCCTACAAAGTTTAATCAAACTAAACTTGGACTAAGAAATATTTTAGATATAACAATTGATCTAACAGTCCATTTTAGTATTTTATAGAGGAGACTTTATGAACCTATAAAATTAAGCTCTAATAAATTAAATTAATTATTTAACTCTTTAATAAATTTAATTTTATTTATTAACTTTATATTGCTCTACTAAAAATATAAAGTTGAACTCTTACTTTTATAGATAAATTATAAAACAAAAAACTGTCTTTCTCTATTTAATAATAATTTCATATAGATCAACCTTTCTTAACTATTCATAATTAGAGGTAGGTTGAGTGTTCGTTAATCTTTTTATTACATCTTTATCCTTGATCCACACTGATCATCTTTTAAACATTTAATTTGTGAAACTCATAAATTTATTATTATTTTTAACTCTTAAAGAAAACTAAGCTTTCATTATATTTAAAACTAAAATCAATTATCAAGGGAACAACTTATCTAATTTCTTCTCAGAAGGAGGTGATTCCATATCTATAAAAAATATTCCCAATCATCTATTTTGTTATATTATAAAATACCTAATAATTGACTAAAAATCTTTTATATTCTTTTCTTTGTAAATTAATAAACATAACTCAATAAGTAAGAGTTCATTAATTACTCAAGATTAAGATTAATCCATATATGATTATATTATGATAAAATAAATTCTCTTTATTAATGGAAATCAACAGAGAATTAATTTTTTGTGATCCAATCATATGTAACCAATATTATAAAAAGCGCCGCCATTTTCTTTGTCATCACATAAAATAATTCGAATAAGACTATTTATATACAATATACAAATGGACCGCACTTATAGTCTATTAAATAAAGTTTTCGTCTCATTCAAATTAAGAACTAGTTTAGATTATTATGCTTAAACTCAATCCTCTTGTATATAACTAATATATAATAAATTTAAGATTACATATAATAATAAAAAAATTTCATGATATTTGAATAAAAATAATCGAAATCGCAAATTAACTGAATAATTCTATTATTTATTTTCAGTAGGTTCCAAGTCAATGGAGCTATTTAGTGCACAAAGCCAAGGAGAACAAGTAAAAATATTAAAAAAAATGCTATAATAAAAATTCGGTGCCACGGGACCAATTCGGGTAAAATCTCCAGGCTGTAATGCCAATTGATGCAAAAAAATTAATTTTGCCCTAATTTTGGAACCTATAAAAAGAATTCTAAATGTTTCATTTGAAAAGGGGAGGAGAGCACAAAACAGAGAAAGAAACAAAGGTTTTAGTGATAAAAACACATTAAAGCTTAGATTTTGAGAAGATCGTTGAAGATTAAAGGCTTCCCAAGATTTTTCCAACTAGTTCTTTCTTTCTCTCTACTTCTTTTATATTTATTTCAAGTTTGTATTTGTAATTTATAATGTTTGAACATGATTACTTTTGTGAGCATTTGCATTGATGTAATTGAATATTTCACTATGGATAGTTAGATTATATGTTTTATGGTTGGATAAAACTCTATTGAACACTATTGTTGATGTTGTTATGTGATTAACAACTATTTTATGTTTATTAATTTATGCGTTTAGTGCTTCGAATTTGATTGGTAATTGGATTAGATGTTTTAAAAATTTAGATTATGTACTTAAGAGAATTTAAACCTTATGTTGGTTTTAAAGAGTATAACTTTAAGTTTATTGAGTTGAGAGACTAATAGATTTAAGGTAATCTTTTAAGGGTAGCTTAATACATATATGTATAACGGGTTAGATAGGGATATCAACTTAGTTGTATATGCATAAGGTCTCATTCGACACTCGAGAGAGGTAACGAGATTAGTCATACACCTTTGTTTAATGAAGACATAAAATTAATTATTAATCATTAATGATAAAGAGCATAAGAACAATATAGTGAAATCAAGTCTCTAAAACTCATTATCATAAAACTCTCATATCCTTAATACTAAAGTATTTAGTTTTAAGCATTTTTAATTTCATAATTCAACTGACCCCTTTAATTAGCCTAGATAACATTAGGTTGCCAACACCGTAGTACTTAGTATTAATTGAGGATACCAATCTTCGTGGAACGATACTCACTCATAATTGTATTACTTGATCACAATCCGCGCACTTGTGGTTTATATTCGCTCATGTATAATTTTGCAAACAAGTTCTGATTAGCCTACAATGCTTTCTGCCTCAATTTTTTGAAGCCTTTCTCAACCTGTTGGGCTATTGCTACTATATCCAAGATATCAATTCAAAATTGAGAAAAAGCAAAGGCAGACTACAAACAAGAACAAGTTAGTATATTGACACGTCCAGAATATAGGAGTTTATTCCAAAGTGCAAGATTGTCGAAGTAATAAATAACCCAATGAGAACGAAGTCGATCCATAGGGAAATAAAATTAAAATTATAAACTATAAATACTTTAAAGATAATTAATGTAGTATAAGATGTTTGCAAATATTAATTCAATTAACCAATTAAAATAAAAGTTAAGGTTAAGGGTATCCACTTTTGACATATGAAGTAAGAATATATTCAACTCTTTTTATAACTCAATTGGAATCCTTACATAAAGGAGGTTTCAATCGAAAGATATAACAATTAAATTTCATCACCATTTATATATTAACTAGTATTTATTTCTTTCAATTATTATACACCAAATCTTATAAATGAGTTTAAGTATTTATTATGCCAATCTTTATATTTGTTTACAATAAATCAAGACTCCCACTTTACAAAAAAAGGTATATACTCTAAATCTTATAAATGATTTTAAGAATTTATTATGCCAACTATAAAAATTGTCTAGAATAAATCAAGATACAACACTTTAGAAGAAAGGGTATTAATATTACAAATAAAATAAATACATCATATATAAATTTGCTTAACTTAAGAATAAAACATTAAATTTATGAATAAGAGTACAGTATATCTTATTACCTTTCCAAGAGTTTCACCCTTTCACCTTAGCAAAAAAAAAAATTACTTGGACATAATAAAACTAAAGAAAAAGAAAAGAGATAGAAGAAGAGATAACATGACTTTAGAATAGTAAACAAGAAAAATAATATTACAAAGAGATAATATAATATACAACTATTTAGTACTAAAATCTAGCTCTCTAAATTACATCATTTAGCCATACATATGCTACTTATTTATAGAAAAACATGGATAAATCAAGACAAATGAAAAGGGAACCACTTAGATGATAAAAGTGAAGAAGAGTGATAAATAATTTATAATGGTTATCATTAATGCACCAATTTGATTATTTAATTTAGAATTGATTTGTTCTGAATTAACTTTCACTCAAAAACTAAAAGTTGTAGATAAGTCTCTTATCTTTCTAAATTAAATTATCTTGTACATATTAGATACGTATTACTATAGTTATAGACCAAGTACTGATGACTATTCGGACTAGACCTGTACTGTAGATAATTTTTGTTCTAAGCCATTTTCACCCTTTAAACACACAAATTTTAAATTCTTTGTGAACTATAATATGTTATCCCATGGAGTCAGATCTTCATAAGATCAATAATTACTCCAATTAAATTCTTAGGTAGAAAGTTATGCCCATTTTACTAAACCTACCACAAAATAGTTAAAAGTTAATTAGGTACAATATTGTAAACATACTTAAGTTAAGGGGGGTTAAAAACACTAGTAATATAAAATAATGATGTAAAACACTTGTTAAATGTATAATTTCAAGTGTTAATCACACCCCCCAACAAGTTTATTGCTAGTCTATAGCAATTTAAGTATAAATAAAATTTGAACACTACATAAATATTTCAAATAAAATGTTAGTTCAAGATTATAATCACTATAAAGGTTATTTCAATCATAACTTTCAAAATTGTGTATGTATGAATTAAGCTGAAGCCTTTTTACACAAACTACAATATATATAGCCTTAAAAATGGTCTCCAAGTAAAAGTCTCAACTCCATATCCTCACAGGTGAATAACTTGTTTAACGTATTAGAATTTCATTCATAGGGTTGGAAAACTTATAATTGCTCAAGAAAAAGTTACATTTAAGGATAGACAGACAAACTAACATTAATCCAAAGATAAAAAAATCAATTGTTTAGAGTTAAACCATTCTTACCATATGCTACCTTAAGGACTTTAATTATTTTGTGCGAATCTTACGAATAAAGAGTCTAGTGATAAAATTGCTTCCTAATTACTTTTGTCTTCTAAAATTGAACAAAGACTTTATTAAATTGAATTTGACTTTTTTTTTATACTTGTTTTTGCTTTTTTGTGTTTATTATTTTTTAAAAACATAAGTAATCATTACAAAATAAGAGCAATTTCTCATCATAATACTTTTCTAATTTTTTTTATCATCCTTTAGCTAAGTAATCAAATTATTCCTCATCTCAAATAATGTCATTCCAAACAAAAATTAACCATTTTAAAAGATCAATGAAAGTTCATAAACTGTTATCTCAAATCTCTCCATTCACTCACAAAAGATATGTGAGTTTAGAAAATAATATGTATACTTAAACATGAAAATTCTCTTGACTATATATATTGAATCATCCATCTTACCATAAGGTTTAGTATTGTGCTCAAGAAATAATTTCGAAAGTTATTCTTTAGTAACTTAGATTGAAAAAGTGATTTAAACTAAATAATTTTAAAATCATACCTCAATAGCAAAGCAAACTTATTTATGCAAGAATTACCAAAAACTTAAGTAACAAACATAAAATGCATTAAAAATAAACTAATTTAAATGTGTTTCAAAAGTTCTATAATATACTCTTTACTCTGTCATTCTAGAACTAGAATGCATATCAAGAATGCATAAATTAACCTTTTACTCACGCTATTCATGATGAAATTTTTTAGAGAACAAAATGATAACAAAAAAAAAAAAATAACACTAATATTATATATCAACTATCCTCCCCCTAATCAGATTGAGACATTGTCCTTAATATCAACATATAGAAAGAGTAAAGTATAGAAGATATTACCTGAAACTTCTTTTATTGTAAATAAAACTTATAGCAAAATAAAACAAATCACACAAAATACTTAAAATTACATAAAAGTAGATAGACTACAAACGAAGCGTCAAATTTATCTTGCATTTCTTTTCACTGTCATCAGTATACCAATCTATTTGATGCATTATTGGATCAGATAGATGTATAAAAGTTTGTAATTCATCGAGTAATTGATCAACAGTTGAAGTAAAAATGAAGATCTATCGTGCTGCAGAAGAGACGAACTATTTTTTCACCGCATAGTTAAGAAACGATAACAACTCATTATAAAAACCATCAATATTTAACAAACCAATGAATTTTTGGTAGATTTATAATTGTGCCTATAAGACAATTTAAAACATTTCCTCCAAAGTTTTAAACCCTCAAGGTAGAGCTATAAAGGCATCAGCATTTCGAAGCATAAGAGACATTTGATCATGCATTGATAATACCTGTAACTCATCCCTAATTATTTGTCTACAATGTTTCCAACAGTTAGAGCTTTCAGTATAATACCCAAAACTCGACTGCCTTTATTTTGTGCAGCTATTGCTATGCATCTCATTAATCCAAGATACCTCCCCCATATACTAAATTAATTTTTTGCTTAACTAACACCTTACCAAGGGTTTCTGCTTCTTTTACAAACTCTCTAATTTTTCTAGAGCTAGATCCATAAAAGACGCAAATTTTTATGAATTTACGAGTTGATGTTCCTTCCATTATTATACTCACCCTCTCTCTTGAATGATTTTGAGTTTGTATGAAGATGCAGAAATAATGTAATATATTTATAGAGCCAAAAAGTATTGTAAAGTTAAGTCACATGGGTAATTGGTTATTAATGGATAATATTAAACTTTAAATGCAAATTTTTTAAAATCAATTGTTGGTGGTTAGTTGTTATAGAAGACATTTGAGGTTAAAATAAAACATTTAAAAATAACAGCTAAAATAAATTTGTACAAGTAGTTGTGATTGTGGCTCATATTTTCCTTTGGTTTTACGTTCAGAAACGGCTTAAACACCCTTTATGGGGTCGATGTTAGGTTTTCCATCAACTTTTCTTATAAATTGGCAAATAGAGTCTCTTAAAGTCAGATTATCAAGATTGTATTACTTATGTTCTTTTAGGAATATGTCCCATAATCCATGAATTGCAATATGCACATATCCACTAGGTACGTCTCAATAGTCGATAAGATATCATCTAATGACTCCTTAGTCAGGTCATTCTTAATGAACCTAATTTTATCTTTACGATTTACAGACACCATTCTTAAAGTGTGGCAACGTGTGTTGCAAGTTATGCTTGCACACTTGTAACAAACATTTAATCTTTTTGCCCTTGGCTTTTTTTAAAAAAAAGCTTTTACCTAAATCAGGCATGTAAGAAATTAATGAGTTTGAAAATTCGCCTGTCAATCAAACTTTGACTTTAATTATCCAACGTACATTAACAAATATATTCATAATCATCAATAACCTTAATCTTTCACATCTCGCTTGGTAAATTTTCTTTAAGGCTTTTTGAGACAATGAGGGAAAATATTTTTTCAAATTCATTAGAATGTCATCAATTGTTTTTAAAAGAGGAAGAAAAGAAGGTATCAGTAATTATGAAAAACTGACAAAATCGACTTAAAATGTCACGGAGTACCGTTATCCACCACTTAACCGCAGTGCCAAACAAACTTTAACAAAAATATTAAATTAACCTGCAAGTAAAAAAAAATTAGAAGAAGAATAAATATATATAAATATGTAAAACAAAGATTAATTAGTCTCGTAACAAAGTTCAGACAGGGACATAATTTCTTCATGAAAAGCGTGGGTTTCTATAAATAGATTAAGTCTTTGCCCATTTACCTTAAACACATTCTCATTTTTAAGATTTTCAATGTCAATTGTTACATAAGGGTACACATGTTTCATAATAAAATGGTCATTCCATCTTGATCTTAATTTTCCAAACAATATATGAATTCAAGAATTATAAAGTAAAATCATATTACCAGTATAAAATATTTTTCTTTGAATTTTTTGATCATGAAAAGTTTTGATTTTAGCTTTATAAATTTTTAATTCAAAATATGCATTATTTCTCAATTCTTCAAGTTCATTTATTTAAATTTACGTATCTCTCCAGTAGAATCAAGATTTGCATTGAAAGTTTTAATAGCCCAATAAACTTTATGCTTAAGTTCTGCAGGTAAGTAACAAGGTTTTTCATAAACTATCATATAAGGAGACATACCCAATGAAGTTTTAAAAGCACTTCTATAAGCTCAAAGTGCATCATTAAGTTTTAAAGACCAATCTTTGCGATTTGGGTTTATAGTTTTTTTTCAAATTTTGTTTTATCTCCCTATTTGCTAGCTCAACTTCTCCACTCGTTTAAAGATGATAAGGGATGAAAACTTTACCACTAATACCATATGTTTACATTAATGTTTCAAATCGCCTATTACAAAAGTGTTTACCCCCATCACTTATAATGGCTCGAGAGATTCTAAATCGACTCAGGATATTTTCTTTCAAAAAGTTCATAATTGTTTTATGGTCATTATTTCGACATGCAATAATCTCAATCAATTTTAAGACATAATCTATTGCAACTAAAATATACGCAAATCCAAATAATAGGAGAAACGGTCCCAAAAAATCTATTCCCAAACAATCAAAAATTTCAATAACAAAAATAGGATTCAAAGGTACATGTTTCGTTTTGAAATGGATCCTAATTTTTGACAATTTTCATATTTTATACAAAATTCATGTGTATCTTTAAATAAAGTGGGCCAATAGAATCCACACTGCAAGATTTTTGCAGTTGTTTTCTTTCATGTGAAATATCCCCCACACGCTTCAGAATGACAAAATTCAATAACTCTACTTACCTTATTGTCTGGTGTACATCTTTGAAATATTTGGTCAGAACAATATTTGAAGAGTAATGATCATCCTAAAAAAATTTATTACCTCAGTTAAAAATTTCTTTTTGTATTGAGCATTCCATGAAGTGACATTTCTCCTATTACAAGACAATATTAGCATACCAAGGCATTGTAACAGTAGAAAATAAAAATTCATTAGAAAAACAATCATTAATGTGTTATTTCTGTTGATAAATCTGGTGTGAGTCTTAATAAGTGATTTGCAACAACATTCTCAACTCCCTTCTTATCTTCGATAGTGATATTTAATTCTTGAAGTAATAGAATCCATCGAATCAGTCTTGGTTTTGCATCCTGTTTTAACATTAAGTACTTTACAGCAGCATGATCAATAAACACAATAGTTGAAGAGCTAATTAAGTAAGAAAAAAATTTGTCTAATGTAAATATTACTGCAACTAGTTCTTTTTCTATTATTATGTAATTCATTTGTGCACTATTTAAAGTTCTGCTTGCTTAATAAATTATATAGGGTTTACCTTCAGTTCTTTGTTATAATATAGCACCAATAGCATAGTTACTAGCATCACATATGAGCTCAAAAGGCAAAGACCAATCAGGAAATTGTATGATAGGAGCAGATGTTAAGAGATTAATTAATTTTTCAAACAAATTTTAACACTTTTGAGTCCACTCAAATGATACATCTTTTACTAAAATGTTAAAAAAAGATCAAGATATAACATTAAAGTTTTTTATGAACCTCCGATAGAATCCATCATGTCCTAAAAAGGATCGAATTTCTCTAACTGTTTTTTGTGGGGGCAAATGAGCAATGAGTTCGACTTTTGCCTTATCCACTTCAATTCCTTTAAAAGACACTACATGTCCCAAAATAATTTTAGAAGTAGCCATGTAATGATATTTTTTTCAATTCAACACAAAATCATTTTCTTCACATCTTTTTAAGATATTTTCTAAGTTTTTAAGACAATTATTAAAAAAAATTTCAAACACAGTTAAATTATCCATGAAAACTTCTAAATAATGCTTAACCGTGTCACTATAAATGCTTAACATACATCATTGAAATATTGTTAGGCATTACAAAGTTCAAACGGCATTCTTCTAAAAGTAAAGGTCCCAAAAGGGCATTGAATGTAGTCTTTTCTTAGTCCTCTAATGCTATAGAAATTTGATAATAGCCAAAATAATCATCTAAAATGCAATAGTATGGATGTCTTGCTACGTTTTCTAAAATTTGGTCAATGAATGGTAAGGAAAAATGGTCTTTTCTAGTGACAGAATTCAACTTCTTATAATCTATGTATATTCTCCAAATAGATGAGAGTTGAGTTAGTATTAACTTACTTTTGTCATTTTTATTGACTTTGATTCCAGATATTTTTTGTACTACCTGAGTAAGACTTATCCACTTACTATCTAAGATAGGATAGATATTCATACTTCAAGTAATTTGAGAATTTCAGCTCTCACTACCTCTCTCATATATGGATTTAATCTCCTTTAAGATTGTTGGAAAGTTTTGACATTATCTTCTAAGTGTATTCTATGCGTGCAAATCAAAGCATTAATACCTTTTATGTCTTTTAAAGTCCATACAATTACATTTTTATGCATTTTCAATACTTTAATTAACTTACCTTCTTGTTTGCTTGTGAGTGTAGAAGAGATTACCACCGGGTAAGTTTGTTTCTCTCCAAAAGATGCATATTTTAGTCCTTCAGGTAGAGGTTTCAACTCCAACTTTGAAATTTCATTCTGTTTATCCTCATTTCTCCTAATTCTTCAAACTTTGGTTTCCATAATTTATTTTCAATCACCTATGCACAATCAAGTAAGGAACATATGTCAGAGATTTCAGGATTTAATTATATATTTGACTCAAATGAATTTATTAAACACATTTCTAAGGGATTTATAGAACTCCCTTTTTAAATATGATCCTCCACAATCGTTTCAATCATGTTGGCTTCTTTACTTTCATCATCCCCCTTATATGGTTGCTTACACATATTGAAAACATTGAGCTTAAGTGTCATATTTTCAAATGAAAGCTTCATTACTCTATTCCTGCAACTAATCAAAACGTTAGAAATTGCTAAAAATGGACGACCCAAAATAATAGGTATCGAATTACATTCTTTAATAGGTTCTGTGTCCAAGACGGTAAAATCCACAAGATATATGAATTTATCAACTTGAACTAAAACATCTTCCACTATCATTCTTGACACTTTTATTGATTTATCGAAAAGCAAAAGAGTTGCAGAAGTTGGTTTTAACTTATCGAGATTGAGCTGTTGATAAACTGAATATGACAATAAATTTACACTAGCACCAAGATCAAGTAAGCCTTGTTCAATCTCTTTTGAAGTTGTTGAAAATTTTTGGCATTATCCTTTAAATGTATTCTATGTATGCAAATCAAAGGATTAATGCCTTTTATATCTTTTAAAGTCTACCCAATTATATTTTTATGTATTTTTAATACTTTAATTAAGTTACCTTTTTGTTTGCTTGTGAATGTAGAAGAGATTACCAATAGGTAAGTTTGTTTCTCTTCAAGAAATGCATATTTTAGTCCTTCTGGTAAAAGTTTCAACTCTAACTTTGGAATTTCATTCTTTTTATTCTCATTTTTTCATAATTCTTCAAACTTTGATTTTTATCCTTCATTTTCAATCACCTGTGCACAATTAGGTAAATAATATATGTAAGATATTTTAGGATTTAATTGTGTATTTAACTCAAATGAATTCATTAAACACATTTTTAAAGGATCGGTAGAACTTTCTTTTTGAATATGATCATCCATAATCGTTTCAATCATGTTAGCTTCTTTACTTCCATCCTTATCATGTGGTTGCATACATATATTAAAAACATTGAGCTCAAGTATTATGTTTTCAAGTAAAAACTTCATTACTTCATTCTTGCAATTAATCAAAACGTTAAAAGTTGTTAAAAATGGACGATCCAAAATAACAGGTATCGTATTACATCCTTTAACAGGTTTTGAATCCAAGACAATAAAATTCTGTATCCAAGACAATAAAATTCACAGGATATATAAATTTATCAACTTGAACTAAAACATCTTCTACTATCCTTCATGACACTTTTATTGATCTATCAGCAAGCAAAAGGGTTACAGAAGTAGTTTTAGCTCACCGAGATTGAGCTGTAAATAAACTGAATATGGCAGTAAATTAACACTAGCACCAAGATCAAATAAGGCTTGTTTAATTTATGACCTCCAATAAAACATGAAATTGTAGGACAACCAGAGTCTTTATATTTTAAAGCATTATTATTTTGAAGAATGGCAATTACTTGTTCAGCTAAAAATGCTTTCTTTTTCACATTTAGTTTTCTTTTTACTGTATATAAATCCTTCAAACAATTTGTATAAGAGAGAACCTATTTAATAACATTCAATAAAGAAATATTAACTTTTATCTGTTTGAAGATTTCAAAATTTTTAGGATTGTAATTCATCTTTTAGCATTACGTAATGCATGAGGAAATGAGGGTAGAGGTGAGGATTTGGTGTTTTCTTCACTAGGTGTAGTTTCAACGCTTTCCTTATCCTTAGAGATTGATTCATCATTTTTAGGAATGTGTTTTTCAACAATCTTATCGTTTCGAAGAGTGATAAATGTTTTAACTTGATCCATGTGTTGGCTTCCTGAACTACATGCATTTAAATTATGTTGTCCTTTAAGGTTTAGTTGTGGTTGAGAAGAAAATTTTTCTTTCTCATGAATGTTCAGTGCAGATACAAATTTAGTAAGAGTATCTTTAAAATCAGCAAATGTTTGAGCATTTTGAGAATTAATAGACTCTCTTTTTTTAATGAGTGCATGCAAAGTTTCTTCAAGATTGTTTTTAGGAAGTGAGACATATGGTGCATAGCCTTGATGGTTTTGAAAATTTTGGTGTGGTTGAAAAGGTAGTTGTGAAGTCTGTGCTTGAGTGTTATTCCTCTAACTAAAATTCGGGTGATTTCTCTAACTAGGATTGTACTTTTGTGAATATGGGTTATTATTTAATCGCTTGAACATGTTTAGAACATTGGCTTGTTCATGGAGACATTACCTAAATGCAGGCAAAGTTGGGCAATCATTGGTAGAGTGATCATGGGTTTCACATATGTGACATACAATTTATTGAATAAATTTTAATTCCCTTTCATTTCTAAGATTTTGACTTTTCTAACTAGAGATGCTAATTTGGCTTGAAGGTCATAGTCTTCCATAAGATTATAAATACCCCTACTAAATGTAGTGGTTTGAGTTTTGCTAAGTGTCTCATAGGTATTAGCAGTGTTCTAATTTTGAGCATTTTTTGCTAGTAAGTCTAAATAATTCATTGCATCTTTTGGTGCTTTATCCTTAAATGTTCCATTGCACATCATTTCTACCATTTGTCTAACTTGGAGTGTTAAGCTCTCGTAGAAATTTGAGACTAATCTCTAAGTTTCAAAGCTATGATGAGGATAAGTATTAAATAATTCTTTATATCTTTTCCAACATTTGTAAAAGGTCTCTCCTGATTTTTGGGCAAAAGTGGTAATTCGTCTTTTGAAAGAATTTATTCTATGAGGATGAAAAAATTTATTTAAGAATTGTTGTTGCATCTCATCCCATAATGAAATGGATCCTGGCCTAAAATTTTGTAGCCATGTTTTATCTTTTTCTTTTAAAGAAAAAGGAAAAAGTTTAAGTCGAATTGTATTCATCCTATAATTTTTGTTATTATACGTGTTACACATTTCTTCAAATTCTCTTAAATGTAGATAAGAGTTCTCTGCATCTAACCTATGAAAGGTGGGTAAAAGTTGGATAATTACTGACTTAAAATTAAAATGTGTTGCATCTGGAGGAAAAATTAAGTAAGATAGTGCATCGATTCATGTAGGGTTCATGTAGGCTTCGTGTAGTCTCTAAGTGTCATAAGTCGGTTATAATCATTATGTTATGACGGATTTTCCCATAGGTCTATGATTCCTTCAATTTTATTTTCGGCTATGGTGTAAATTGGTGAAAAATGATAAGATAAAGGAGAATCCAACAAATTATTAAAGGAAGTTCTAAAATTACCTTTTACCAAACGATGAGAATTATAATCTCAAAACCAACCACTTATACAAAGAAATAAAACAAAATACAATAAAAATAAATAATACAAATAAGAGAAAAAAAGAAATAAAATATTAAATAAAAACAAATAAAATAGGAAAAACTAACAATAAAATAAAAGTTAGATAAATAGTTAAAATATAAATTAGTCAATATTAAATTAGGATAAGAAAAAGTTAGTAAATAAAGATTAAGAAGCTTAACCTTCCATGAAAATAATAAGTGAAAAATAAATAAAATAAAGTAAGTTAGGAGGCTTACCCTTTTATGAAAATAAAGCAAAAAAAAATATTAATTTCATTTACCCGGCAACGGCGCCAAAAATTTGACACGTCCAAAATATAAGAATTTATTCCCAAGTATAGGATTATCGAAGTAATAAATAATCCAGTGAGAATGGGTTGATTCACATGGAAGAAGAATTAAAATTATAAACTATAAATACTTTGAAAACAATTAATGCAATATAAAATGTTTACAAATATTAATTCAATTAACTAATTAAAATAAAAATTAAGGTTAGGAGATTCACTTTTGGTATATGAAGTAAAAATATATTCAACTCTTTTTATAATTCAATTGAAATCCTCACACGAATGAAGTTCCAACCGAAAGATAAAATAATTAAAGTTCATCACCATTTATATATTAACTAGTATTTATTTATTTCAATTATTATATTTCAAATCTTATAAATGGGTTCAAGTCTTTATTATGCCAATATTTATACTTTTTTACAATAAGTCACACTTTACAAGAAATTGTATATACTCCAAATCTTGTAAATGTTTTCAAATATTTATTGTGCCAATTATAAAAATTGTCTATAATAAATCAAAATACACCACTTTAGAAGAAAGAGTGTTAATATTACAAATAAAATAAATACATTATATATAAATTTGTATAACTTAAGAATTAAACATTAACTTCATGAATAAGAGTTAAGTATATCTTATTACTTTATCAAGAGTTTTACCCTTTCACCTTAGTAAAAAAAAAATTACTTGAACTAATATCTATTTCTACTTAAGCTTTTCTCTTTTTCCTTAAAAGATAAAGCTAAAATATGGCTACAAAATCTTAGACCAGGATCTATTTTTTTATGGGATGAGATGCAACGGTAATTCTTGAAAAAATAATTTCTTCTTATAGAACAAATTCTTTCAAAAGATAAATTGCCACTTTTGCTAAAAAAACCAGGAGAGACCTTTTACCAATGTTGAAAAAGGTATAAAGAATTACTTAATACCTGTCCCCATCATGGCTTTGAAATATGGAGATTAGTCTCAAATTTCTATAAGGGCTTAACACCCCAAGTTAAGCAAATAATAGAAATGATATATAATTGAACATTTGAAGACAAAGACTCAAAAAAGGCAATGAACTATCTAAACTTACTAGTAAAAAATGCTTAAAATTAGAATAGTTGCTAGTACCTGTGAGGCACCTAGCAAATATCAAACCACTACATCTAGTGGGGGTATTTATTATCTTAGGGAAGATTGTAACCTTCAAGCCAAATTAGCATCCCTAGTTAAAAAAGTTTAAACCTTAGAAATGAAAAGAGTGGTAAATTAAAATCTGTTCAATAAATTGTACGTCACATTTGTGAAACTCATGATCACTCTACTAATGATTGTCCAACTTTACTTGCATTTAGGGAATGTCTCCATGAACAAGCCAATGTTCTAAACACGTTCAAACAGTCAAACAATAACCTATATTCATAAAACTACAATCCTGGATAGAAAAATCACCCGAATTTTAGTTTCAAGAATGACACTCAAGCACATGCTTCACAACTACCTTTCCAACCACACCAACTTTTTTTAAACCATCAAAGTCATGCACCATATGTCCCACCTCCTAAGAAAAATCTTGAAGAAACTTTGCATGCATTCATTGAAAAGCAAGAGTCTATTAATTCTCAAAATTTTCAAACATTTGCTAATTTGAAAGATACTCTTACTAAATTTGCATCTGCACTAAACATTCATGAGAAAGAAAAATTTCCTTCTAAACCAAAATCAAACCCCAAAGGACAACATAACTCAAATGCATGTAGTTCAGGAAGCCAATATATGGATCAAGTTAAAGCGGTTATCACTCTTCGGAATGGTAAAATTATTGAAAAAGACATTCTTAAACCTCGTGAGAATGATGAATCAATCTCTAAGGGTAAGAAAAATGTTAAACTTACACCTAATGAAGAAAATACCAAACCCTCACCTCTACCCCTATTTCCTCATGCATTACATAATACTAAGAAGATGAATCTCAATCCAAACATTTTTGAAATCTTCAAATAGATAAAAATTAATATTCCTTTAATGCATGCTATTAAGCAGGATCCCTTTAATGCAAAATTTTTGAAGGATTTATGCACAATAAAAAAAAACTGAAAGTGAAAAAAAAAGCATTTTTAGCCGAACAAGTAAGTGTCATTCTTTAGAACAATAATGCTTTGAAATATAAAGACCTTGGTTGTCCTACAATTTCATGCATTATTGGAAGTCATAAAATTAAACAAGCCTTACTTGATCTTGGTGCTAGTTTGAATTTACTGTCGAATTCCGGGCAAGAAAATTTCAACATTTACATCAATTGGAATATCGTAACCAGCCAACTTTGTAGCCTCAGTTTCTGCATGGGTTAAAGAAAAATACGTAGGTGGGTTTTTACGTAACAATTCTTTTACCATGGCTTGTAAATAGGGAATTTTCTCGATGTCCTTGTCATCAACTTTTCGATCACCCACCGTTCTTTTAATCTCATCATAGAGTTTCACTTGAACATCAGGGTTTATAATCAGCTGTACAATGCCCCACTCTATTGCAATTCCTGTTGTGTCAGTCCCACCATTGAAAAACTCTGAGCAAAGCGTCACAAGCTCTTTATTAGACGGCCCTGATTTTCTCCCTTCAACTTTAAGATCAAAAAGAGTATCCAAATACAAGAATGAGATTGCAGTCTTGTCCGATCCTGGATTTTGAAGCATTTTTCTATGCTTTTCAATAAATAGGACAATAAAACCAACTTGCCCTTTGCGTACTTCTTGTGCCCTTTTCCTTTGCTTGGAGAAAAATGGGCTCAAAATTGGTAAATAATCATCTATTCTAGGATACAAAACGATTAACATAGTCTTTATTTCTTAATCCATTCTTAGTCGTTTTCTCATCTATGCCAATCCCAAAACACATAGCTAAAAGAATACAAAACACGGCCAAACAAGAATTTTTAAGAACCCAAATAGCTCCATCATCCGTTTTAGCTTCAGCCATCAGCCTATTGATGAGCTTATCCATTGCTTTATCTCATATATCTCGAAACTCCTTTATTCTACTCGAACTAAGCATATTTTGCATCATGTTTCTTCTCAACTTCTGTAACTCTTTTACTTGCCGATAGATCAATAAAAGTACCGAGAGGGATAATGAAATATGTTTTAGTTCAAGTTGATAAATTCATATATCCTGTTAATTTTATTGTCTTGGACACAGAATCTGTTAAAGGATGTAATTCGAAACCTATTTTGGGTCGTCTATTTTTAACAACTTCTAATGCTTTGATTAATTGCAAAAATAGAGTAATGAAGCTTTTATTTGGAAATATGACACTTAAGCTCAATGTTTTTAATATGTGTAAGCAACTACATAAGGAAGATGATGAAAATGAAAAAGCTAACATGATTGAAACATTTGTGGAGGATTATATTTAAAAAGAGAGTTCTACCGATTCCTTAGAAACGTGTTTAATAAATTCATTTGAGTCAAATATACAATTAGATCTTGAAATCTCTGACATATGTTCTTTACTTGATTGTGCACAGGTGATTGAAAATAAAAAATAGAAACCAAAGTTTGAAGAATTAGGAGAAAATGAGGATAAAGAGAATGAAACTTCAAAGTTAGAGTTGAAATCTCTACCTGAAGGATTAAAATATGCATTTCTTGAAAATGAACAAACTTACCTAGTGGTAATCTATTCTACACTCATAAGCGAACAAAATGATAAGTTAATTGAAGTATTGAAAATGCATAAAATACAATTGGGTGGACTTTAAAAGTCGTAAAAGGTATTAATCCTTTGATTTGCATACATAGAATACACCTAGAAGATAATGACAAAACTACCCAACAACCTCAAAAGAGATTAAATCCACATATTAAAGAGGTTGTGAGAGCTAAAGTTTTCAAATTACTTGAAGTAGGAATCATCTATCCTATCTTAGATAATAAATGGGTAAGTCCTACTTAGGTAGTACAAAAAATAATCTGGAATCACAATTATTGAAAATGAAAAATATGAGTTAATACCAACTCGAGTCTCATCTAATTGGAGGATGTGTATAGATTATAAAAAGTTGAACTCAGTCACTAGAAAAGACCATTTTCTCTTACTATTCCTTGACCAAATGTAGAAAAAGTAACAGGACATCCCTACTATTACTTTCTAGACAGTTATTCTGGCTATTATCAAATTCCTATAGCACTAGAGGATCAATAAAATACTACATTCACATGCCTATTTGGGACATTTGCTTTTAAAAGAATGCCTTTTAGACTTTGTAATGCCTTAGCAACATTTCAGAGATGTATGTTAAGCATTTTTAGTGACATGATTGAGCATTATTTAGAAGTTTTCATAGATGATTTAACTATGTTTGAAAATTCTTTTGATAACTGTCTTAAAAACTTAGAAAATGTCTTAAAAAGATGTAAAGAAAAGAGTCTTGTGTTGAATGAGAGAAAATATCATTACATGGTTACTTCTAAAATTATTTTAGGACATGTAGTGTCTTTTAAAGGAATTGAAGTAGATAAGGCAAAAGTTGAAATCATTACACATTTGCCTTTACAAAAAATAGTCAAAAAAGTTCGATCCTTTTTAGGAAATGCTGGATTCTATAAGAGGTTTATAAAAAAATTTAGTACTATATCTAAACCTATTTGTAACCTCTTAGCAAAAGATGTATCATTTGAGTGGACTCAAAAGTGTCAAAATTTGTTTGAAAAATTAATTGACCTCTTAACATCTACTCCTATAATACAATCTTTTAATTGGTCTTTACCTTTTAAGCTCATGCATAATGCTAATGACTACGCTATTAGTGTTGTATTGAGACAAAGAAATGAAGGTAAATCCTATGTAATTTATTACGCAAGTAAAACTTTAAACAGTGCACAAATGAATTATACAACAACTAAAAAAAAAACTACTTGCTTTAATATTTGTATTAGATAAATTTTATTCTTACTTAATTGGTTCTTCAACTGTTGTGTTTATTGACCATGCTGCTGTAAGGTACTTAATGTCAAAACAAAATGCAAAACTAAGACTGATTCAATGAATTCTATTACTTCAAGAATTTAATATCGCTATCAATGATAAGAAGGGAGCTGAGAATATTGTTGCAAATCACTTATCAAGACTAGTACCAGATTCATTAACAGAAATAACATTTATTAATGATTCTTTTCTTGATGAATTTTTATTTTTTATTGTTATAATGCCTTAGTATATTAATGTTGTTAATTTTCTTGTAATAGGAAAAATGTCACTTCAATGGAATGCTCAAGACAAAAAGAAATTTTTAACTGAGATAAGAAAATTTTGTTGAAATGATTCTTATCTCTTCAAATATTGTCTTGACCAAATATTTTGAAGATGCAGACCTAACAATAAAGTAAGTAAAGTTATTAAATTTTGTCATTCTGAAACATGTGAAGAATATTTCTCATAAAAAAAATAACTAAAAAAATCTTGCAGTGTAAATTTTATTAACTCATTTTATTTAAAAATATTCTAATCCAATGATTATATGTGTTTTCAGAATCAATTTTAGTCATGATTTCTTCTTTCTTTCAGTTACAATTCTCAATCACTTGATTAGCAAGCAGCAGGACATAACAAATTTTTCCACCATTGATGAATCCTAATTATGAAGGTAGAAATAATGTCTTCAACACTTCTTTCAACCAAAGAGAAAGAACTTTGAGTACAATGTTTTAAAGGCTAAAAACAAGGTTTATGGACCTGTAGTGTCTAACCTCAGCAGATTCATTGGCTAGGAACAAGACAAATGAAAGTAAAGTTGGTAATTTTAATGATCAAACATATACATGACCACATCAAATATATAATAATATTTAAATGTTTGATTTCTGTGCATACTCTAAAGAACCATGAATCGTATATTGAATGAGTGATGACTTCATAATAAATTTTGTTTTGGAAACCCGAACTGGAGCTCAAGTGGACAAAAGAAACTACAAAGAGAACAACAAAAGTTAACTTATTATATTATACTTCAATTAGTAAAATTGGACGGCTTGACACAAGACAATTTGGTCAAACTTGACTTTCATTTATGTAGTTTTTCACAATAGGCTGTAAGGACCTTACAATAGCATTTAAGGCCTAATAGTTTTGTTCTAAAAGCACCAGAACATCATAGTTTGCATGCTTGCACACAAATAATGACAAACTCTGTACACATTGGAAACCAAAACTACATTAGGTATGGCAAATTAAATAAATAAATCAACAAAACATTTGCCTATGAGCATGTCTATCATACATCAGGATGTATGGTACAAGCCTTCCCACTTTTTGTTGCATATTGCAAGTTTTTCGCTACATGTTCCCAGTTTTTTATTACATGGCACAACTTATGGTTTATATTTTAAGAAACTTAAAAACTTTGGAATATGTATCAAAAAAGTTGAGACATAATGATAAAATAGGAATGCATAACGGAAAAGTGGAAACATGTAACGAACAAGTTGGGGAGCTGTAGCATACAGCAGCTGTACAGTAGATTAATTGTTGCCCAGTGGGATAAAAAAGCATAGAGATAAAGGAGACAAATAAAACTTCTCATTTATTATTAATATAAGAAACATAAACAGAGGTTGAAATTATTTTACCTCCACATTGAGACCTTTCCTTTTGCAAAGTGCTTTCAGAGCAACATCACACCTAATTCCCTTCCGGCTTAAGCGCTCTATAATTGCTGATGTAAAGTGTGCCAAGAAATCAGGTTCAGCATCGTGAAAATCTTGCAAACTAATTGTGGACTGCATATGTCCAAAGGATGCAATCTAAGTTGCTTGAATCTTGTACTTGGGAGACTTATTGAAAGAAATGAACTTGTTTTTATATTAAACCAAGTAGATATGTAATGGTTACATAAGTTGATCATTACAAAAGAATGACGATCCAATACCTTCTCATTTATCTTATCTGAATTCTGGTTCACACTAAGATTTAGTTTTCCAATCTTCCCCATATGTAAGGTTTGTTAGGATGTATGAGTCAACCTTTCAAATATGACAATGGGGAGTTCATGTACATACCTGAACTCCATACACAGAGAGAAGCTCTATTTTCATAATCTCCAACCTATAGAGAGTCAAGCTCTTGTTGCTTCTATCACACTTCGAACTAAAACATGGAACTTCACCATCTGAATGGAACAGTAAAACAAGTCAGACGGAAATATTCTACATCATATAAATATACATAGCCAATAACATTTCAAGAACTAACTCAAATAAAAAGAGATCAGTCTAAAATCTTTTTCTTTTTCCAGAAGAATACATATAATATAGACACTGAATGTAAATTAATTATAGGGCTCCATAGAATGTGCATGGTAATGTAAGGGATGCAAGGCATTCTTAAAGGAATGTGAGAAGAATCTTAATTTTACTGGACTTCATTTTTCTGAAGTTAATAATAGATATATAAGCTTTAATGCTAATAGGAGAAAAATAGAGAAAGTGGATCCATACTCATTCAGAATATCACATTTCAGGCAGACCTGAACTGGACACATCATGGCCTAAGTGCCTAAAAGTTAATTAGAACACTGCAGAATATTGGCCACCACTCAAGGAATACATGATTCATAACTGACAGAGATCCTAAATTCACTGGATGATTAGGAATTAATATCCACTGAAGTAATTACTTTCATTCTAGAAGCATCCACCTGATTTGATGAATCTCTTCTCTCCTTGTAACTTTATTCAATTTAGCAAACACCGTACTGGTGATTTAATAACCAAACAATAAACAGTGTACCTTTCCAGTCTAAGTTGTCATCATCACTATCTTCCAAGTGAAATTTCCTTATTAAATAAGTTACTTCATCAGCAAAAGCAGGTCTTAGGTAACCCACAATAGAAACACCATTTGATGGATGATCCATTTTTCTATTATATTCCATATTAGCAGCCTACACAAAAGTAAAAATCAATATATTTTAACAATGGGATTCTAAAAGTAATTTCACACCTTCTCTACATTGGAAAAAGCTACCAGAATTTAAACAAATGCAAAGTTGAACAAACAATTAATAGTATACAGAAAGCACGTCTCCAACATCATGAAACTTGGAACAGATTATGGTATCTTATTCTCCTTTTTTAATTTATTTAATTTTCTGGATAGTAAACTCATAGTAATTTCAAATACCTAGTCATATCCTTCACTTATCAGCTCTTCAGTGAGATAAAATCTTAACCAACCTCAGCCTTGGATCAAGTGGTAAAGTCAAAGAGTGAAAGATAGGGGTTTGCAATTGATACCTTGCATAGAAGATATAAATAATTATGTAGATAGATAAGTTCTATAATAAATAGAACTTCAACCAAGAGAAAGAAGAATAATTTATTTCTCATGCCTGTAACTTTATCATTTATCACTTTTGCAAGAGCAGGCAAATGGATCCCAAGAGGGCACATAGTAGAGAATAGTTAACAATTGATAAAACTTCGAATGCCTGAAAATACACATTAATATCATATGCGTAAAAGTGGTTGAGCTTTCTCATTCTTTATAGTTAAAACAGAAACCCATTTTTTCAAGAAAATATATATATGTAGGTAGCTTAAAGTTTCCCTAGCACTAGAAATGATTGTTTCTAATTGCATAAAGATGAACAGATTGATAATTTAAACGGAACAGGGAAGTTTCTTTGTTATGACTAATAAAATAATAGGCAAGAGATAGATCTCTAACAACGTAAGTGTCCTAAGAAGAAGCAAGAATGGACTATTGCAACTGTGTGAGGCTTCCTATATGGACCAAAAGCATGTCATATGGATTATCCAATATACCAGACTTGAAGTAGAATCAACTGCACTAAAAATCGGAAACAAGTTGTTGCATGCTGGTTTTTCATTTATTCAGGAGATTTTTTGTTATATATTACTTCCATGATACATTAACTCAAAAATAAATATAGATATACCCTAAATTGGATGAGCAATGGTAAGATATGATATTGTAGTTTCAGTCATATAATTACCAAGCTATCTGACAGAGACTTACAAGTATAGCCCAATTCTTAGAAAACTACATTTCACTTGAGAATCATTATAAATTAAAAAGATATAGAAACTAGATTTGATCAATAACAGATATATATATATATATATATATATATATATTAGAAGTTTTCATGTTCCGACATCCCCAAAACAATGTCATATGCACATGTTTTGCTCACAACAATGGCGTTTTGACTCAAACCAACCCAAGATGACTCGTTTTGGCATGTCTGCACAAAAAATTCATACGGACATCCGCATTGGAGAAGCACTTATATACATAGCATCATTTCTACAAATTATATTTTCTAATAAACAAGCAACTGTCAAATGGATACTTGCAAACAGCCAATGTCACCCAGCTGTCTAACAATTCCCCACTGCCAACTCAAAATATCTGTATAAAATCCCAACTATGCTGTAAAGTTGGGATTTTATATGGAGACATCTTAATTTCCTATAGAGAAATATATCTCTACAAAAATGCTAGTCCAAGAAACTTTACTTATCAAATTATCACTCTAATTCATATTAGCTATAAATCCAGGATGAATTTCTGAAAAGCTATTAAATTTAAAACCAACATGAAAATTCATGCTATTAGTAATATAACAATTAGCACTTCATGAAATGTGGTTCAATCTTTCAATGAAAAGCAAAATCAGTAAATAAATAATGCTTATGATTAGTAGAACTCAAGCGAATACATAGATTACTAATTTCAAACCAATGCATTATCACCTTCATCAAACACTTGGCAAAATATTTATTTACTGATTTTGCTTTTCATTGAATATATAGGGTGGACCCAGCTGAAAGTATCTGGCATTCCCCAATCAACCGAAACATCAGAATCTTCAGAACCTACAAACTACAAGATAAGCATATGAGCAAATTACATCTATGTGATAAATATGGACATATATGTAAAAGAAGATTCCTAGTATAAGAGATCAGTGATTACTAACCTCAAAATTGTCCACATTTAGAGGTACATCCTCACTAGTGCCTAGATCTGAAAAGTTATATCCACTAGCTATCCTCTGATTTTCATATAAAGGGATATCCATCCCTATCAAGGCATTCTGAAGGTAATTCAACAGCAACAAAAAATAATTTAGCTCTGTACAATAGCATTTCACCTATTATGTTTTGCTTCCGAACAATTCAAAGAAATAGACAGCATATTATTGCACCCAGATTCACCCAAAATATTTGATTGTCCAACGTATGAATTTTTGCATTGCTGTATTATGTATAAAAAATAAATAATTTGAAAAGCACATATATCCTTACCACTGGGTTATTTACTCCAGGATCTTGTAAAATATTTTCATCATCAAAAATTTCAAAAAATGTCTGGAGAAGAAAAGATAATTAGGTAAAATTACCAATCAAATAAGCATTATCATAGGAGACAATCAAGGTAAATTTCAAATAAAAAAAACTGACCTCAATAATCATCAACAACATATTGGTATTTAGCCCACAAAATTCTTTCATGAGGTTCACAATGCACAGTCCCAGGAAAAACCAGCAAAGAACTGTTGTTAGCCTGCCAACAGAGGAAGACTATGATATGCAACCTAACTTAGAGAAAAGTTGATTCTGGTATAGCATATTACTAGATTTCGGTGATTTACATGGCCTAATTGATATATTAGTTCCATAATTCAAAGATGTGAAAGCACATGAACCTCGACAGTAGTTCTTGCTATTTCAGCGGAAGTGAGTTTGGTTTCCCGAACCCTTTTGAGAAATTTCAGTTCTTCAAGAGGATGATAACCACAGTAATTAGTGTAATTAGATGAATCAGGAAGTGAATCAGAGTAATCTGCAGCGACTGAAACTTTTGAAAGGCAAAGATCACATCCAGTAGACAACCAACGGAACTGAGCAGAACCAAAATGTGAACTCCTGCATTCAAAAGTAGAAGAATAACTAATTTTACTACAAGTTTGTTAACTTTCAGTGACTTTCGCAATTTGGGTAAGTGATAGAAGAATTACAGACTAATGAAACCTAAGCACAAAACTATTTTAGTAATCTATATTCGCATTATCCATTGTTTGGATTGACACAAGCATGAACACAGAAAAGCGGCATAATATTTTTTCGAACACCAAGTGTGCAATTAGTTTATTTTGTCAGCAGGTAAAGGAAAATCTGTTCACAACCAGGGAGTATTAGAGCATACTATAAAGTGCAACATCAAAAACACATATTTACAGCCTTTACACTCACAAAGTATGTACAACATTAACGTAAAATGTCTTAGGCAATAACAAAAAAATTCAAACAAATTAAATAAATCTACCAAACAATCCCATTACATCAGACAAATTAAATACATGAAAGAAAGAATGTCATAATTGATCCAACTGCCAGAAAGACCTTATGCCAAGAAAGGTCTTTCTGGCAGTTGGATCAGTGCTATTCATCAGATACCTACTTTTGATCGAAGTAGTTTTGATGAAAGAAAGAATGCCAAAAAAATCAGGAGCTCTGAGACCATCAAAAGTAGTTCTGATCCAACTTCTTGAGATCCCATTAGATGTCGAGCAAGAAACCCCCTCTGCATGGCATAATTGGCATTGCGAAGGACCTTAAAGCACCTTAAAGCACGGTAAAATGAACAGATGTCACAAAAGTAATCAAATAATTGAAGACATTAAAAACTACGAAAAGAAGAAAAAAGAGAAAAGAAAAATAGAGTGAGCAACAGATCCCACAAGCAATCTCAATAAGATCAGAGGCCGAAAAGGAAAAATTAATTTAAAATTGTTTCTATGACTTTAAAGAAAACGAAATAAATTAAATAACTAATTCTACAGCTCGAAATTCAGAAATTTACATGCAAGCATTTGCCAATTAATCAAGGATATAAGTGTCAAAAATGGGTCTTACGTCCAAGAGACGTTGAAATTATGAGAGATTCTGTATCCTAACTTGAACACTAAAATGGAAGGATAAAAAATTTAAGAAAGAAATTTGAATTCAAGTGAAGATGAACTTAAATTGATTTCTAGTTCCTACATTGTTCGGCAAAGATAAAATAAGTCAACCAATAGCAGAACTTGCAATTAACAGTTTTGCATGAGATGTGGGTATCTGATGAATAGCATATCGTCACATCAGCGCTAACGAATCAACCTCTCAAATTCAGGTCTTCCTTTATCAAAAAAATCAAAATAAACATGCTGAAATTTAAATGGGTATTTCACAAAGTTGCAATAGATCATGTGTATAAGTCCATTTCTTCAAATCATTTCTAAATTCTTTTACTTTCTTTTTTAAAACAAAAAGAGAACAGAAAAGGAGAAGTATGTGATGATGATTACCAAGAGAGAGCGAGGAAGCTGCTGCGATCGACATATAAGAGTTAAGAGTTGAGAGATGAAAAGTGGAAAATATGGGGGTGATGGATGGTGCGGTGGTCGTGATTCGTGTGGCTAGGAGTCAGATTGGGCCATCAAAATCTATGTTCAGTTACTGTCTTTTGTTTTCATCCAAGCAAATGTTTGTTTATTTATATAACTGAACTCAGTCTCAGACGCACTGCTGCTGAACTGCATTTGTATCGTTGTTGTTCCATTAAGCTGACTCAATTATGAGAAAAATAAAATCAAATTTATATTCGAGATGCCAAATTGGCGGGCAGATCTTCAGTTGGGTCAACTAAATGACAATATTTTGCAGGCTTGTTGGTCGAGCCGGGCTAGGGCAGGCGCTTAATGCTAGCCCAGTGCCCCACTTCCATCGGTGGTGATTGGGAAATTTTTTTTTAATAGCTTAAAATTTTGGACAATTTTTTTAATTTAGGCACAAATTCACTTCTATAATTTTTGTATTCAAACACCAACTTAATCGGACCAAAATATCATTATCCCTTGAATTTCTTAATTTCTCTCCTTCTCTAACTCACAAAAACATTAATGCAAGAGTTCATCCATTTCTTTTGTTAACGCAGAGAAAAATTTGTTCAAATTAATATATTAAAGTTGTCTTGACTTACAAATACTCTCAAATCACAAACACTCTCAAGTCACAAACTTTTGTTCCCCATTTGATCTCAAAGCAGTGGGGGGTGGCACAAGCGGCGGAGCAGCAACTACAAAAAGTACATAATCATCCCATTGCTTATTTTAACCTTGAGTTTGTGGTAATTTTGAATTTTACACATTAGGCTTAAATATATTCAGAAATTATTAGTTATATATAATAAGAGAAATGACGGATCCATAGTTTTGAGAAAATGATAAATAAATCTTATTTTAAAAATAATTGACGTGTATTTCATTTCGTTAGACTTTCTGTTGAAATTCTAGTGGATAGGGATTTTTTTTTTAACTTTATCTAATATTTTTGTTTTAGACAAATGACATAATTTAGTGACTATCATTAATTAGTGGTGACCAATCATTGATTAGTATTGAGTGATCGCTAAACGATGACATATCATTAGAACTCTAAATTTTTTATTTATGTAATAGTGAAATTATTTTTATCAAAACAAATATTATAGACACCTAAAAATTAGTGACAAAGTTGTTTTGATGGCGGCAATATAAGGTCGTCGTATTTTTTGTTAAATGAGCTAATTTCTACCCAGTATTAAAATAAATAAATTTAAAATAACTAATTCATTTTTTAGTAAATTAGACATATTAAGTATAGAGAAATATAAATGAATTGAGCTCAACTTTGTTAAGAATTAACTAAACAATTAAAATATAATATCAATAGAGATACATCAAAGCCCTAGAATAAAAGTTTAGTAAAACATAGATACACTCATAATTAAAATCATCAAGAAATGTATAGTTGCAAACATAGTTAAAACAATATTTACTAATACAAACTTCGATTCAACAAGTGAAAAAAAATAAAGAAAGAAAAACTCTTATGGAGATGATCTTCAAAGTTTGAATCCTTCAAGAATCTTTAGTCTTCAAATTTCTCTTTCTAGAAAATGGCTCAATCTTCCCTAGAAATTTTGCTTTCAAAACCTTAATTTTGTGCTCTCTTTTCCTCCTTTGAATAACAGCCTTTGGATTTCTATTTATAGACTCCAAATAGGCAAAATTTTAGGACATAAAAAATTAAGTTAACTGATTTATTGGCAGTGCCACGACAGATATGACTTGGGGTCGTAGCTTGGCCTCGATTCGGGCTGAGGCCGCAGCCTAACAAAGTAGGCTACGGCCTGGAGTCTATGGAAGAGCTAGGACTAGGCCCTAGGTGAATTAGGGTTGCAACTTGGAGGTGTTACCTCTTCTTTCCATTCTTGTCTCGAGGTGCCAGCTTAAGGTCTTGGGTTATGGCTTGGTCTGTGAAATGATCGTTTTGTCCTTTTTTTTTCTTTATCTTTTCTTTTTTTATTACTTTATTTTGTTGAAACCTATAAAATAATAGTAATATACATGAGAAGCCACACATTCATACTCATGATGTGCAATTATCAAGTTATGAGAATTAAAATATCATAAATAAAATTACTCATGAACCTTCTACCCTCTAAAGTGCATCATATTTAGACTAGATGTCATTGAGAGGATTATAAAGACGGTGACGAGTTTAATCAACTTAGAAATAGAATCTCAACATGGGCAATAACAAAAAAACAAGTAATGACAAGTTTTTTATTAGAATTTAGGCAAACCATGCAAGATGACACCTACTTTCCCAACCTAACTAGGAAGAGAAAGCCTTGTAGATCCACATAGATAAGTCATTTAACAACAATGTTCTAGATAGGGAATCAAAATAGAAAGCCAAAAAGGTGTTATCTTGGAGCATGCAATATGACTACAATCTCTAGTGTCTAACAATGAGGTCGAATATCAAACACTAATTAAGGGCCTTATAATTACAAAAAATATTAAGGATCGGGAAGTTATAGATTTATGCAAACTTAACCTTTATTACATCAGAGTATAATAAATATTGCAATGTGAAAGAAGGAAGGATAACGATCTATATCACTAAGGCAAGAGAAACCAGAAGAAATCTATTAGAAGTAATCATCAATTAAATCCTCAATGATAGCAACATAAAAGTAGACAGACTAGCAAAAGAAGCATTCGCCTCTAAATATAACTCTACTAGAGTCATACCTTTTGCAACCAGAGAAAGATCAATAATAAGAGAAAAAGAAGCAAGAAGAAGTAGTAGAAGAAATAATTCTCCAACTTAGATGAAGCCATACATTGATTTCCTATAGCACGGTCAACTCTTTGTAGAAAAACAGAAAACTTGAAAGCTTAAAAGCAAAGTAAGGAGATTCACCTTTATAAATGAGGAATTATACAGAAGGGCATTTGTAGGGATATAACTAATTAAGATGTGTAACCAAAAAAATAAAGGAAAAGAATATTAAAGGAAGTACATAAAAGGACATGTAGCAACCATTATAACGAAAAAAATACTAGCCTATAAAATACTTCGATAATAATATCATTGGCCAATGCTACAACTAAAAGTCAAAGAATACGTGTGAAAATATAAGAAATATCAAAAGCACAGGACCATCATCTATCTGCTAGCTAGAGAACTCAACAATGTCACAAACCTTTAACCTTTCATCCAAAAAAGGATGAAGACTGTAGGATCTTTGTCTATTATGGCTAATAGGAAATAATTCGTACTAATAGCAACTGACTACTTCATAAAATGGGTAGAACTAGAGGTATATAACAATATAACTAGCCAAGAAGTAAAGATATTTATCTAGACTAACATCATAACCAAGTATAGATGCCATAAGTGCTTGTAATAGACAATGAGAAACAATTCAATAACATGACAATCATCAAATTCTGTTAAACTTATAAAGTCCAACAAAAATTCTCCTCTCACAACTATCCATAAAGGAATAGACAGCAAAGATCATGAATAAAACGATCTTCACTATTTAAAAAAGAGGTTGGAATAAAAGAAATGAGAGTAATTAAAAGAGTTATTAAGAGTTTTATAGAGATATAGAACAATTAAGGTAGGTCGATAGAGAGCTCCTCGTACACCTTTATGTATGGAACAAAAGCAATGTTACCAATGGAAGTCTTCGTCCCCACTATACAAACAACACTAATGCGATTACAAGTTAGATAATGAAGCATTATCTACAATAAAAAGATCTAGCTGACAAAGTGGGGGAAGTCGCAACAATACACATTGTCGTGTATACAGGAAGAATGAAGAGACAATATGACTAGAAAATAAAGAAGCAAGAGCTCAATGAGGTAGACCTAGTGCTTAGACAAACCTTGGACATCAACAAAGAGTAAAGTGTTGGAATGGTGGCCAAACATAGGAGGGACCGTACATGGTGATCCAAAATATAGGCAAATAAGCCTTCATATGACAAACCCTATAGGGAGAACCATACCTATACCATAGAACATCTCTAAACTCAAGAAATTTATATGTAAAGAGCTCTCTCAAACTATCTTACTTCTTTTGGAATACATGTTCATTTCTCGATGATAGATATAATAAAGTATTATTTTCTAGAATTCATGGTGCAATTAAATGTTCCAAAACACCACAAAAAATGAAATTTTAAAGTTATTTGAGACAATGAAAATTAATACTCCAAGAGAATCCTAAATATGAAAGAAAAGGTTTCTCATAAAAGCATCAATTCAAAATATCAAATGTTGGCTGCTCTAGGTATTATAACCAAAGGAAGGTCATGTGCTTAGACTACCAAATGTCACATTCTTTGAAAGGTCGTATGTACTAAATCACCAACCAAAAGAAGTTCATGTTCTTAGAATATTAAATGTCATCTATATTAAAACGGTCATATACTTAGAATATCAAATGTTGCCTACCTTAGAAGAGTCGTATACCCTAGAACACCCAAACAAAGGAATGTTATATGCTTAGAATATTAAATGTTGCATTCTTTAAAAGGGTCATGTGCAATAGGCTGCCCAACTAAAAAGAAGGACACGTGCTCAAAATATTAAATGTCGCCTTCATTGGATGGGTTATTGTTGTGTGTTTTCTATAACACAAATTAGCGCAAGTGCACATTGTCGCAACAAGTAATATATGATGAGAAAAGTGTCGATCCCACAGAGAATGATTTATCTTTTCTAGTTTAAGTACTGAAATGGTGTCTTTCTACTATTATCCAGAAAATGATTTAATGTATGATGATTAAACTACTCAAGTAAAAGAACAACTTAATTATGCTAAGTGATAAACTAAATTACCAACAAATTATATTCAATATGAGAAATCCTAGGATTACAAACTATCCCCCATTATGTAAATAAATTCAGCAGAATCTCTTTTAGGTCTATTGGTACTCAACTTGATATATTGAACAAAACACTCAACACATCACAAGCCTCTTTTGCAGGTCAAGTGAATCTATTCCATCCCATCAAATATCTATATGTCTATGATAAATAAATTGAACAAAATTCATTAAGCACAAGTTTTATGAGCCATACATGCCTTATGAGTATATGTCTATCTCATATGAAACTCAAGTGTACTACACTATGATCATGCATCAATATGCTTAAGACTAAATACCTAAATGCCTTTGTCAAGTTTATTTAAGCATTTCTAGATCAATTTAACTACTAGCCAAGTAATCAAATAGCATTAAGCACAAGCACAATGAATATATCAAAAGCTGAATTAATACCATAAAAGAGAGAGCTAAAATCCATCACATAATGAGTTCAAGGATGTAATCCTAGATTAATGAAATTAACTCATCATTAAACTACACAATCTTGAAGCTAATTCCATCAATACATGTAAACTAAACATCTTACAACAAGTAAAGAATCAAAGAAAAGAAGACATCCCTGTCAAATGTCTTTGAAGTTGAAGCTTGCTTTCCTCCTCTTTGATTTCTCCAAACTTAGAAGTTAGGTGTTTCTTTGTGTTTCTAGCTGCTGTCCCAACTAAAGTCCTCTCCAAAATGTAAGTTTTGAGCAAATATATAGGTAAGAGCACGGAATTAGGGCGCACTTAGGGTTGCTTTTGGGTTTCCTGATTTTCAGCAACCTGTCAACTTTTGCTGCCCAGGTCTCGGCGCCGCGGCGCTGCGATTCAATGCCGCGGCGCTCACTTTCTACAATTGGCGCCGCGGCACTGAAATCCAGTGCTGCGGCTCTGCACTGTAGCAAAACAGTGGTACTGTAGCAATAGTGGTACCATTTGTATTTTTATCTCTAATGCTCTCATTTGCGTTCGTTTTCCGGTATTTTTGCTCCGATAATGCTTAAACTTATAAAACAACATTAATATGCATAAATAGCCCAATTATTGAGATAAATTGAACAAATATCAAGTTAGGAAGATAAAATAGTTTATACAATTACGCCTTATCAGTTATGTTCCTTAGATGACCCATAGGTCATGTTCCATAGAAAGGTCATATGCTTAGAATATCAAATGCCACATTCCTTAGAAGGTTATGTGCCTTAGGCTGCCTAATTAAAGAAAAGTGATGTGCTTAAAATATCAAATGTTGCCTTCATTAGAAAGGTTGAGTGCCTTTGGCCATCCAACCAAAAGAAGGTCGTGTGTTTAAAATATCAAATATCACCTTCCTTATAAGGTCTGTGTACCCTAAATACCCAACCAAAGAAAGGTCGTGTGCTTAGAAGAACAAAAATCACTTCCTCAAATGGGTCGTGCGTCCTAAGTCATGCAACCCAAGGAATGTCCATAATTCACCATCTTATGAAGGGTTGTGTGCCCTAAGCCATGCAACCCAAGGAATAACGCATGCTTAACATAACAAATTACCTTTATAGGAAAAACACCGTTGGATTAGATTATCAAAAGCCAACTTTTTTGGATGAGTTGTGCAATTTGAACCATAAATCACGAATGAATCACATAACAAAAATAATAAATCGCATGGACCCGAGGTCTAGGTACAAAGAAAGTGAAAAAAAAAGAAGCTTTCACATCAATGGAAACCCAAAATTACTTTGATAACAATGAAATGTAAGGAAGTCTAATTCAAACTCAATAACTCATACCACATTTCCCACAAAAACAGTAATCAAAATTTGATATCTATAGATCACTTCCACTTCTATAATCAAACATATAAGTTAATACTTTATCATACACCAATAATCAAAATTCTCATCATAATGATCAAATCATAAAAAAGCACAAAAGTGGCAAGATGTGGATCTCGTCAATCACTAACTAACTCCTCAGCAAAAGGGTTTCTTTTTGTATGTTAGATATCTACTTCTTTAGGGTCTCTACCTCCCACATATTCCTTTGCAAGTTCCCTTTAAAAGACAACATGATTCAAGCATTATCTTAGAGCACCTGAAATTTGACAAACCAAAAAGCAATAAGTAATGGACCATAAGACAAATGAAACTTACAAAACCTACCATTTACCATGACCACCCATAATTAGGAGCTCTTCAGCTTCCTTTTTGTACTTGTCATTTACAAATTCATATCTACATTAGCTTGAGTAAAGAGTTAACTTAGAATTGCAATAACATTAAATAGACCCAAGCGCATGATGTTAAAGTGGAGGATAAGACCAGAACCATTAGTTTTCATAAACCTTGAAGAGATTAAATTTTCTCACCAATGAGTAGATAGGGGAACAGAAAGCAGGTGGCCTAGAGGATAGGCTGGACGTACCATAATTATCCCCTCTTTTTGATCTTGTCTTTCTTAAGGGTAATGTACATGACGATCTAGGCTTCAGGAAGAGCTCAAGTCCCCAAAATCTATAATATGGACATAAAAAAGATAGAATCACAAAGTTAAAAATACTTAATCCAAAAACAAAGAAAGAAAAATCCAAAAAGGGAAAAAGCAAATACGTGAAGGTGTTGCACCTCCTTAAAAAAGAGATACAACAATTAACTAATGGTTTAGAAATAGAGTAGACTAAGCTAAGAAGGTAATAGAATCAACTAAGCTTTTTTTTTCGTTTTTTAAAAAAAGGGAAAGCTAAGCTTTGGCTCCTTATGTACATTTACTTTTCTTTTTATCTTTTAGGTTTTTTGTTTCTTGACCCTTCCACATCTAAAAGGTCATCTAAATAATACTATAGATTTGGTAAACAAACACAATTGATAAGAACTCATAAATGACAAGTAAGGAGGAGTTAAAAATAGAAAAAGAAGACCTACATTCCTTGTTTAAGATAACAAAGAAGCAGATACTTCTACAACATGAACTTTGAGGGTTTAACTAACGGCTAAATCAGAAGCGCTTCACTGATAGAGAGGCAAAGTAAGAAGACTGAGTGTCAAACAGATCGATATTAGATGATTTAGTAGTTGGTAAATCATCATAAGGGGAATGGCATAATTTTCCTTAGCAAGAGCAATTGAAGAAGGAAACAAAGCTTTTGTTAGAGGCTTAGAAGGATAATCGTTTTTAGGTTCCTCTTTTGTAACATGGGTTCTATGATAAAGTTAAAAATAAAATTGGGAGAATTAAAAGAAAATGAAAATTTGATGATCTCCTTATCTTAGACAACTTTGATGGCTCATGCCTTTTCTACTAGAATGAGGAACCAAACATCAAAGACAAATACGTAAAGATATCATAACTAATGAAATTTAAACAATAAAAATACAAATTCATTTATAACAGGGAAAAACCCTGTGTAAGCAAAGTTGTAATATATAGCCTTACTATCATCATGTTGGGCCTCGAATAAAAAGATGACATCTTTGAAGAGAAATTCTCTCATTATAACATTGTGGTAGAGAGCGGTGCAATTGAAAGGGACAAAAACACCAGAAACTCAAGTATTAAGATTATGAAGGGACATGGTCACTTACTATCCTCGCATATTAAAGTGTAAGGGAAATGTCAAACCCTTAAAAGACTGCCATAATGGTTAAGGAGTTTAAGAAAGCACAGATTTTTATAGGAATGTCTATTTCATAAAATACTTCCTAAAAAAGCATTCGCAACCAGGCACAAGCGTTAATGAAAGAGAGGTATGGAAATTAAAGTTCCCAACATTGGTATGGACCATGTATAGGAGTCGAGCTGCCTCTACAACCCACTCACAATAATTAGGTTTGTATCAAAATTTGCCTTCTTGGCTTTGAAATCCTTGATGAGTTTACATTCAGGCCTTAAAGCCCAAGAATAATTAATATTTGCACATGTAAGATTATAGCAAGAGAAAATATCATACAAGCAAAAGTAACAAAGAGGTGGCATCTTATGGTTCATTAAGATTATTCCCTGAAACATATGGAATACATTCGTGTGAATCTATAATAGGGAAATTTCGATGATGTCTAATAACTCAAAAATCATGAGAGGAAAAGGTGGAAGCACTCTAAGTGGCATCAAAATAAAGGAATCTCAGTTTGCTTTATAGTAAAGGGATTCATTTTATCATTATTCTTTAAAAAGGCCTGATGTCAACATTATTATGACCATTTTTTATTTCCTTTTTTTAGCCTATAAAGGAAAAGTTGGCATCTTTTTGAAAAAAGAAAAGCAAAAAATTAGAGAGTAAGAAAAGCTCAAGTGCTTTTTACTCTTAATAACGCATGAAGATAAAGAGGCAACTTGAAAGGATATATATTATGCTAAAAAAAAGCTACATAACAATTAGGCAAAAATTTTATCAATATTTGAAGAGACATGACGACCCTAAAAAATAGAGAAAAAAAAAGAGAAGTGGGAAAGTCACAACCTAAGAATGAGACACGTGGAATTAAGAAATTGAAGCAAAAGCGAATAAATATAACCTTAAAGGCATTTAACGAACGACTATAATCCTTCACTTATAAGGGGGCATTTGTTGGGCCTAAGTTCGAATGGCCCAATTAGCCCAATGCCATCTGTCTAAAACTCAGCAGAAGTAAGAACTTGACTACAAAATTTCTAAATAGGTAGCACAATAGATAAATCATTTCACTAATGGAAAGATCAAAAATGGAATAAGCTGCATCCTGTCATGTGTGTAACAAACTTTTGGAGGAGCACATTTGATCCAAAGGCAAGAAAGCAAGCATAACTATCTAATGACATATTGCAAAAGGTCCATCTTTCCAACAAGAGCTCTTAGCTAAGATCAACTATATCCAATCCTCTTCACCAAATAACTCTAACATACTCTCAAAGGGACAAGCTTGATCAAAGAGTAAAAAAGAAGACATGCCCATCCGATGGCAGAGGAGAATTAGGGAGAAAATACTACTATTTTTCCTCTAAATTCTCCTTCTATAAAAAGAGAAATTCACTCTCTCATTACAAAAAAAAAAAAAAAACACACTCCTTTTATCATTCTAGAATATTATTGATTCAAATTACTGTTCTGTCGAATTGAATCTTTCTTTATTAACCAAACTTTAAAATTTTACTTCCTATTTTTTAATTAAATATTTCTTTTCTTTTTTACTAATTTGAGTGTCAAAGTATTTTTCTTAGATGTGTAAGAATGCTTTGAGCTTCGAGGAGCAAATGAATGGGGATCTAAAGTCCTTGAGCTTAAGAGAGCCGATTTGAGAGACTTTATAAACAAATTATAAAAAAAGGTTGTAAATACAAAATTTATTTTGTGGGGAAAGATATCTCTACCCTAATTCTTTTTGTTGGACCAGATTTGATAAGTTTTTTATTGGTCATTCAAAAAGAAATTTAAGAATTATTTCAATGGTTTTTTAATAATTATTCTTATTGTTTGAAAAAGAAAATCATTTGTGGTGCCCAACTTATTAACAGTCATTAAAACATTGAGTTTAACCAACCAAGTTGAGCATATGCAAAAACCAATCTACATTTATCACGAACTTAGAAAAATTCGACTCATTTAAAAATTTTATTACAGAGTAGATAGTGTATAGCTGTCTATTAAGTATTACCTACAAAACTAAAATGAAAAAAAAAGCTAATAATGAAGAAAAATATAAAAATTGATCTTTTGAAATTAAATTAACAATTCCCTATCTTTTTAATCTATATAACAACATTATATTACACTCTCTAAGCAAGCATCATAAAAATAAATTATGAGCAATATAAAATTGATTACCTCTCAAGCCTAAAATAGCTTATTCAAGAATTCTCGTTTCTTCTATACAATTCATTTGCTCCAAACTATTTTATTTTATTTTACTTCTTGAGAAAAATCTAGTACAAACACTAAAATACTCTTAGTGTGCAACAGAAGTCCCACACTCACAAACAACCAAAAAAAGAAAGATTACATAACAAGAAAATAAACATTAAAGAAAACAAAAAAAACACAAACCAATTTACGTGGTTTGACAAATCCGCCAACGTCCACAGTGAATTTGAGATCCTAGTTTTTTTATTCCTTTCTTTTATACCCAAAGAAATCTCAAAGGAGTTAAAAAAAATACATAAATACCCAGGAGCTACCAAGGATCTATACCATACTATCTTGTATGCACAAAATACTAAAGTGTGATCTAATATCTTTATTCTCTCTTGTGCTAATTTGATACCTTGGTGAATTACAAAGAATTACAAGGGTTTATATTAAAGGTCGGCAAAAAAAACTGGGAACCGAAAAATCGAACCAAACAGACCGGTTCGGTTCAGTTCGGTTCGGTTCAGTTCGGTTCGGTCCGGTTTTATTTTTTAACAATTGATTTGTTTTTTTTGGAGAAAAAATCGACTGGTCCGGTTCGGTTCCAGTTTGGTTTTTTTCACCTGAAAAAACCGAACCGAAAATTAAAAAAAATTCATAATTTAAAATAAAAAAACCAAAAAACCGAACTAGATCGAACTAAAAAAAACCAGTTCGGTCCGGTTTGGTTTTTCTCATTAAAAAAATGAACCGGACCGGTTCGATTTTGCAAAAAAAGGGACCGGTTCGGTTAGGTTTTACAAAAAATCGGACTGAACCAGACCGTGCCCAACGATATGGCATTTTGCATTCAATGCTAGGGCATTAATACGAGTAGTCCAACGATGGAGCATCATGAAGCCAAAGCGGGGGAATTTTTGCAATTTGATACTAATGTTGGCGGGTTCAAAACCAACATGGGGGCGTTGGGTCTTCTGAAATTGCCATCGTGACATTTAGTTCCTAATGTCGTTGCGTTCTCACCTATATAGTTTCTCCTTGTGTTTCTATGCCCTTCTTTACTTACCACTTCTTAATCACACCTCTTTTGTTCATCTATTTCATCCTTGACTATGTGTTTGGCTCTCTCTTGGTCTCCAACTCAAAATCAAACTATCCTTGATTTTGATTCACTAAAATTCTGACAAACTCCTCATTGATTTAAATTCCTTCTAGGAAACTTTACTATGACCCATCCATTCTAATGCTCTACCATCCAACATTAACATCATTTAAATCTCTATCTAGACTTAACTCTTTTTGGGCTCGTGACCTTGGTCTCCAAAGATACAATGCATCTTTCCTTGGATACCCTTCTCACTATGATTTTCAGTGACACTCTTGACACTATTACAACACCTAACAGTATCATTCTTTTGCATTCCCTTTCGACTCTTATCTTTATGGTGACAAATCCTCAATGTTGCCTTTTGGTAAGAATCCCCTAACAAGTCTATGTTGGGACCCCACAACATTGCTAAAAAGCATAAATAGCCTCTTGTGCTTCTCACTTCTCATAACTATAGATTCTTCCTTACATTCAGTATTCCTTTTTTTGCCTTAAAAGAATACCTCTTTTATTCTAGCATTCCTAAGGATATTAAATTCCACCTAACTCTAAGAAAATACCTAACCACTTGTAATAATTTAGTCTCCCTATTATGCATTCTCATCCTAACACTACTAATCCTTATAACTCTACAAGCCATGTCATTTTTTAGTAGTATTTTATTTTTTTAATGGTTTTGTAATTTTGTGATTAAGTGCCCTCATGAGCCCAAGGGTGTCCTTATATAAATATGCAAATGACTAGAACTATCCTAGTGTGAGCTCAAATTGTTTCACATTTGTAGCTTCTAACTTGCAACACATTGTTAGCTGGTACAATGACTAAATCAATGTTTGAATTTAATATAAGAGTTCTAAATTTTTAGATCATCTTTCCATAGCTACTAGTTTTGTGTATTTTGAATAAGAATTTAGAAATTTATTGGTAAAATACCAATGTATGTTCAAATTTCAACGGCCATTAATTTTGACAATTTATGACATTCCTACCACTAACTTGCAACATATTTTGAATAGATAAAACGGTCGAATTGATTTTTGGGTTCAACATAAAAGTTGTAGCTTCTTGAATCATCTTTCCACATCCACTAATTTTGTATAGATTGAATTCATATTTTGTAAAATACAGTTTAAATACTACATATGGAACAGGCTGAGTGGAAGCCGCAACCCACTTATGTTGCGTCTTAATTTAAGCCTAGTAAATCTCAGATCTAGACTTCAACTCCTTCTTACATTATGTAGAGGGTTCAGTCATGGTTCTTCAGGTCTATGAATCTTTACATTTAGAATTTTACATTGACAGTTACGTTTAATTTCCTAAACCTGTGCAAGAATGTCCATTTACTATAATTTAAGGACAATACTTTATTAAAACCTATAATCATCAAAATAACACAAAATATACAAATACCAAGGAAAACAACAATAAAGCATGGATAAACTGATATAAAATAATATGTAATTAATCACTTATTAAACACCTATCAAATTCCCCTGCACTTAGTCTTTGCTTGTCCTCAAGCAAAGAAAGCAAAAATAATAATATGAAACAAACAATTTGAGTATTCAAGCAGCTTGAATTGTAAATATGCCTCAATGATTGCATAAAATTGTAACTCAAGGAAAACTTCAAAACTTTGTATTTAATCAAAATTTCATTACACATGTCAATTTTGCTTCGCATTAATCCCTCGAGTGTGTGTGTGTGTGTGTAGAGCCAATCTCACTTTATTATTTGTAACTTGGATGCTTTATGCATAAAAGTGAAGAGTGACTTGAAAAGCAGGCCTATGTTCATTTGTACACATTCTCAAATGTATGATAATGTTTGGTAGGGTGAAGGTATGATAATGGAGAATAAATTAGCTCAAATTTACCCATAAACACATAATCATTCAAGACTATGTAGAGCTTATCCCCTCAACAAGAATTTACCAAGTAACTCTCTCATGCTTATTTGCATTCATTCTCTATTTTCTCTCTCTCTCTTTTTTTTCAACAGAAGAAACTACACCCCAAACTTAATTATTTCATTCTACTCAAGGCATCACTCTTAATTATTTATTTATTTTTGTAATTGATCAACTACCTCTCCCCCATATTTAAACGACACATGTTCTCAATATGAAAGTATATTATAGATAGATTGTTTTTTACTCAACAACAAAATTACAATTAACTCAATAACCTTAAAAATGCAGTAGAACTCGCTTTCAAGTACTCATAACCCAATCTCTTATAAATTCCCAAAACCATAACATAGCTTAAAATATAGTCTTGAATGATTTACATGCTCAGGCATAAGGTTTTTTTTTTTAAAATATTTCAATGTAGGCTAAGAATAATTTAGTGAGTTAATGAAGAAAAACGCTCAAAAGACTTAAAGGGGACAACTAAGGATTCATTTCATTCATGGGTTAGCTTTATTAGTTTCAAATGATCCAAAGATATCTTAAATCATTTTATTAATATGGTGTATTTTGCCTCAAGTGACAATCAAATAGGTTCTAGAATTCAATAAAATTTCATGAAACACTTAAAGTACATAAACCTTCTCTAAATCACAAACAATTCAATAATCATGACTACGTGCTCAATTTGTGTTCAAAGAATTGAAAGCAAAGCAAAATTCAACAAATATGTCAAGCTCACAGATCTTATCCATTGTTTATTATTTTCTAAGAGTTATTCATTATTTCAATCATAATTGTATCATAGGCCTTCACAAATTCAAGCCAAAATAATTTTTTTATATAATTTTTATAATTTTTTTTAAATTTTTTTTAAAACAAAATAAAACACTTAAATAATCCAAAACAAAACAAGAATTAAAAAAACAAATAGCAACACAAAGACAATTCAAACCAAAACAAACACCCTAAATAAAGAAAATTAAAATAAAAAAAAATGATGCTTTTTTCAATCCTTAAAGTTTATCAAGTAATATGGTGATTATATTGGCATGCACCTCACCATCCATGTAAAGCTTCAATCTTTGCCCATTAACTTTAAACGTGCCTTTACCTGGAGTACCAACCTGTACAACACCATGAGGAAATACAGTCATCAGTGTAAATGGACCCGACCATCTTGATTTGAGTTTGCCTAGAAATAATCTCAGTCTTGAATTATATAAAAACACTTGTTAACCGGGCACCAAATCCTTTTTTATAAGTTTCTTGTCATACCACAACTTGATTTCATTGCGAAACTCCTCCATTTCATTGATTTGTAATAATCGCTTCTCTCCAGCCTTGGCCAAGTCTATGTTTAATGTCTCAATTCCCAATATGCATAGTGCTCTAACTCAACTGAAAGATAACACACTTTCCCATAAACTAATCTATAAAGAAACATCTCGATAGATGTTTTGAAAGCAGTTCGATAAGCCTATAATGCATCATCAAGCTTCTGTGCTCAATCTTTCCTTGAACTTGCCACAGTCTTTTCCAGAATCAACTTTATCTCTCTATTGGAAATCTTAGGTTGGCCATTGGTCTATGGGTGATAGGCAAGCACTTTGCAATGATGGAATCCATATTTATCTAAAAGAGCTTCAAATGGCTTGTTACAAAAATATGTGCCTTCATCACTAATGATAACTCGTGGAGTTCTAAACCTTGTAAAAATGTTCTTCCTGAGGAAATTAAGCACCACCTTACCATAATTGGTTAGTGTAGCGACTGCTTCAACCCACTTAGGCACATAATTGATTACTAAGAAGATGTATTTGTTATTATATGATAACAAAAACGAACCTATGAAGTCGATACCCCATACATCAAATAATTCCACTTCTAGAATGCCTTTGAATGGCATTTCATTCCCCCTTGAGATATTTCCTACTCTTTGGCATCTATCACAATTAACAACAAACATGTGAGCATCTATGAATAGAGTTGGCCAATAAAAATTGGATTGAAGGACTTTGGCAATAGTTATTTGACTTCCAAAATGTCCACCACATTCTAATGTATGAAAATGCCTTAAAATGTCTTCCATCTCTTCTTCTGGCACACACTGCCTTATAATTTGATTTTTGTAATGCTTGTAAAGAATTGGTTCATCCCAATAATAGTGCTTGATATCAGTGAAGAACTTCTCAATTTGCGAATGTGAAAGGTCGGGTGGCACAATATTACCTGCAAACAAATTAACAAAATCTGCAAACCATGGAAGATTGTTGTTAGTTTTGACATAAAACAATTGTTCATCTAGAAAGTTATCATCAATAGGTGGTGTTTAATTCTCTTTGCTCATCAGGTAATTCAAGCCTAGAAATATGATCTGCCACTAAGATTTCAGTGGCTTTTTTGTCTCTAATTTCTAAATCAAACTCTTAAAGCAGAAGAACCCATCTACTAAGCCTAGGCTTAGCATATTTCTTTATACTAAAATACTTAATGGCAAAGTGATTAGTAAAAATAATGACTTTATTATCAATTAAGTATGGCCTAAACTTATCAAATGCAAAAACAATGACAAGCAATTCTTTCTCATTAGTGGCATAATTCAATGTTTTACTACCATAATATATAGCATGACAAACCTTATTCCAACATTGTCCAAGGACTGCACCAGCAACATAATCGATAACATCAAAATCAACTCAAAAGGCAACTAGCAATTTAGTGCCACAACAATGGAGGCAGTAACAAGCTTCTCTTTCAAGGTTATAAAAGCCTGTACACTCTCTTCATAAAATAATAAAAGGGTTATTTTGCACAAGTAGGCTAGATAAGGGTTTAGAAATTTTTAAAAAATCTTTAATAATCCTTCTATAAAAACTTACATGGTTTAAAAAACTTTAAATTCCCAGATGTTGGTAGTGGAAGTTTTTGATGATTTTTATTTTGGCACGATTAAATTCAATGCCCATAGATGATATCTTGTGGCTTAAAACTATCCCCTCATTTACCATAAAATGACATTTCTAACATTTGATCAATAAAAGGTAAGGAAAAATGATATTTCTTGGTGGTCTAGTTTAACTTCCTATAATCTATACAAATACATCATCCAGTGATAGTTTAAGTTGGAATCAACTCATTTTTTTCATTTATAACTATAATCATCCCCCTTTTCTTAGGTACGACTTGGACTGGACTAACCCATGCACTATCAGATATAAGGTAAACTACCCCTGCATTTAACCACTTAAGAACCTCAGCCCTTACTACCTCATTTATTGTAAGGTTCAACCTTCTTTACTCATCAATGGATGGTTTATAATTATCTTCCATCAAAATTTGATGCATGTATATGGAAGGACTAATTTTTTTAAAATTTAACAATGACCCCCTTAGAGCAGTCTTATGTTCTCTAAGCACTCTCAGCAACTTCTCTTCTTCTACACTATACAACTTAGATGAATAATGACCAGGAGTGTAGATGACACCCCAAAGTAGGCATATTTGAATTGACTAAGTGTTTACGTTCAAAATAAAAAGTGGCTATCGCAGTATAGATTGAAGTGTCGATCCCACGAGGAAGCTTTTGACAAAATAGGTTGGTGAAGTAAAATTTTAAAACAGTAGCAAATGATAAAATTAATTGATTTAAATGGATGAGATAGAATTGTTTATGAATTGAAGAAAATGTCTTATGATGATTTAAGTAAGGATTTGAGAATCACGATTATGCTTTATAAATCTACTCTACACTTTGATTCAATGTTTATAACTCAATTGACAGTTTTACATTTAAACAATCGATCGAAAGATATGTAAAATATAACACATTTGATAGCACATGCATTTGATATGACTAAACTCTTTTTCAAATATTAACACAAATCATGTTTATTTATACAAGTTATTTAAGATCGACAATATATTATTTTGATAATATTGCAGTAAAAGATCAACTTGAATATCAAACATTTATTGCCCTTACATGTTATCCAAGATCGACAATATATCAATTTGACAATATTACAGTAAAAGATTAACATATAAAATAATGTAACCAATAACAATTATAATTCAACAAGAATCACATAAGAAAAGCATGACTGAATATATATGAGACATGAGAATTATAATCTTTGAATTATAGAAAATAAAATAGATAAGAGTTTAATCAAAACCAAACTTACAAACATTTGTAGCTCTTGACAATGAATCAAAGCATAGAAATAGATTTATTACACATACAATTTTATCTCTTAGCCTTGCTAAGAACACTAGCCTAAATTATAATACATGTTAATGAGAATAAAAGAAGAGAGAATTATCTAATGTCCAAAATATCCTAAGAGTGTCCTTATATAGGCAATGAATGGAAATATGTCATGTGTGACATCAATCTTCAATAATGTTAGGCCAATAACTCATTCACCCATTTGCAGCACATTTTTTAATAATGTAAATGATCATTGTAACCTCTGTATCCGACATGAAAGTTATAGCATTTTGTCTCGTCTTTCAATAGGTACTGGATTCATGCAAAATGGATGAGTATCCAATGAGATATGGGTAAAATTCTAAAGATACATTAAAATTAGGCCAACAACCCATTTATCCAATTGTAAGACAATTTGGTCCATGATAACGGCTGATTTGGACTTTATGATAAACATAAGAGTTGTTGATAATTAAGTCAGTATTTCATAGCTTTAAGAATTATACCAATTAGGTGCGTATTTTGTGATATACGGTCTAAATATGTGAGTTGGGTCAAGATGAGTAGAAGTTGTAGTCCGATTCTATTGTATCTCCATTTTTGGCCCATAACATGTTGAATTTGATTTTTCAACTATTCTTTAAGTTTACTTAGGATTGAGTCATGTTGCTTCAGGTTCAAGAATTTCTTTATTTCGATTTCTACATTGAGAGTTATGTCTATTTTACCTAAACCTGTGCAAATAACATTCATTAATCATAATTTAAGAATACTTTATTTCAAGCTAAAAATACAAGAAAATACTAAAATTAGTGATATTAAATGGTGACTGAATCTCTTAACAAATATGCATTTTTATGTGTTCATCACTAAGCAACTATTTGAGTTTAAGGGTTGGTGATTTTTCAATTGATGGTAAGGGCCTTATTGGTCATTCTTTTAATAACTTAAAGTATTTCATATGGTTTGGTCCAAAGGAATTCATCCATGCCACATATTCACTCATGTCATACTCATAAAAAAAACATCAAGCAAATCTGGACATGTCAAACTATTTTCTAAAGCATCCAAAGAAAAGTTTCTATGTTTCCCTAGCACGTCATTAATGCCATCAATGTAAAAGCAATCCTCTTGAGCATTTGGAATTTTAATGGTATTGAAAACATTGAAGGTTAGCTTTTCCTCTTGCACTTGCAACCTTAACTCACTCTTTTGGACATCAATGAGTACTCTGCCAATCACAAAAAATGGTCGTCTAAGAATGATAAGAATTTCCTTGTTCTTCTTTATATCCAAGACTATAAAGTCAGTTGGGAATGTGAATTTATTTACTTTCACTAAGACATCTTCAATTACACCTAATAAATACTTGATAGAATGGTCAGCCAATTGCAATGAGACTGTGGTAGGTCATACTTCATCTAGGCCAAGTTTCCAAGTTTCCCAAAAGTAGAAAAAGGCATTAAATTAATACTTGCACCTAGATCGTATAATGCATTTGTAAAGAAAGAGTTACTAATAGAATAAGGAACAGAAAAACTCCATAGATCCTTAAGCTTCAGTGGCAATTTCTTTTGTAATATGGCACTACACTCATCGGTTAATGCTACAGTCTTGAAGTCTTCTAATTTTCTCTTTTGTGTCTTTCATAAATTTAACATAACTAGGCATTTGCTCTAAGGATTCAGCAACAGGGATATTGATGTTCAACTTATTGAACACTTCTAAAAACTTGGAGAACTGCTTGTCAATCTTTCTCTTTTGCAATCTTTGAGAGAAATGAACTTTTGGTGTTGGTTCTTGTTTAGGCACTAGTATAGATTCTGGAATTTCCTTACTACCTCCAATTGTAGTGTAGGGGTGATTACGCTCTCCTTTTGTCTTCCACTTTCTTAGGTTCTTCTTGTTGGCGCAGCAGGATCCTGGCATGTGGGTATATGCATGTGCAATTGTGTCTATTACCTAATGCCGCAAAAATATAAATTTTACAATAAACACAATAAATAAATATATTAATCACATTAATATATTAATAAGGTTAGAGAACTTACCAAACGTGTAACGTTATACACGTATTTTTCCTGGAGTCCGCATGGAGATCAACTCGTGTGCAGTTCTAGTCACCAATACGATGGACTTGATAAGCTAGAACAACAGCCTGATATTCAGCCTGGGATTAACTCTTAATCCTCAAAATGACCGAGAGTGAATTTATATCATTTTCTCCAAAAGGATAAGAAATGGAGAAGTTGGAGCAATTCATAATTACTCCAATTGGAAGCAGAGGGAAAAATGAAACAATTTCATTTTTCCTCTCTTTCTTTTTTTTTTCTTTTTCTTTTCTTCTTCTTTCTTTCTTCCTTCTTTCTCTTTTCTTTCTTCTCCATTTCTCCTTTCCCTCCCTCTCGGCCGATTGGCCAATTCATGCTTCTCTTTCTTTCTTTTGCTTTATATATATATAATATAATATAATATAATATATAATAATAATATATATGATATAATATAAAAGGAGAGAGAGAGAGAGAATGATTATTTAACAATTAAATAATTATAGTGTGTCATGACCATTTTGCCCCTCATGAATAGTTACCAAGTTTACCCTTAGTGGGTCCTACCAAATCCCACGCTTAGGTAAACTCAACTGAGGGTCTACATATGCTACGTGTCATAATACAATTAGTAAATAACATTTATTAACTAATTGTTGTATTTAACACTTAAATACAGACACGCACGGATTCTCGTGAAATTGCTAAATATTACTGGATTAAATCCCACACTTAGGTAAACTCAACTGAGGGTCTACATATGCTACGTGTCATAATACAATTAGTAAATAACATTTATTAACTAATTGTTGTATTTAACACTTAAATACAGACACGCACGGATTCTCGTGAAATTGCTAAATATTACTGGATTAAATAATTTAATCCGGCAAGCTGCCCCAGTGCACAACGAGTACACTCCATATTGCGGGACTCTCTAGGTCTTACGCCCGATTCATTAAATGAAACTATTCCATAAGTCCGTGAACAATGCCCCACGCACACGTCAAGAATATACAAACCAGCGCGTTGAACCATACAAGCTGAGGTTACAACGCATACGTATAGTCCTTCCGTCATGATATCCTGGATGTGCGGGGATATAGATGATCACCGTCAAATCCCCATGTGCTCATCCATATCCTATCTCCAGACTTGTATTTCAATGAACAATATACGCAAACTCCTTTGCCATATTGTTCCACCCTGTCGAAACTCTTTCCCGGGATGATTGCTTGTGGCCACAAGACTTTCTGAGATACATTCTCGAAGCATGTGGATATCAAACTCTATATAGGAGTTGACGGATCCCATATCTGTACGCACCAGACTCCATAAGCATCGGACCATACCCAGCGGTCACACCATGAAAAGTCTGTGACATGTGTGGAACCAAAGCATGGTGGATCACTTACAAGCCCACCGTGGCACTCAGGTCAAAGGACCACGTATACTACTCAACTCAAGAGGACCCTCCGTTGATGGCTTACATTAAATGTCTATCGGAGGCCCTTGTGAGTCAGTCTATCTCATATCCAATCCTAACTGGATACCCATAAGTCAATACGAGCTCCAAGCTCATGGTCGGTCAGGAACGACCATCTATACCCGATAGATATGACATATGTTGATCTATATATAAAAGTATCCACCGATAGACCCGCATCATTAGAAATAGATCAAAGACTATTATTCGAGAATATATTTGCGCAACTTACATTTTCTGGCACACGATTGTAACTCTTGCAACTATGCAGTTACTAGTATATTCTTATGTCTATGTCCTATTACAGACAAGGCTCCAACTCTTGGATCTGCTGAGTATTATAACCAGCTAACACGTAGTTGTGCTAACATTTAGCAATTATATGTCTTAGGGTGGCTAACTATGACCCCTTATCTAAACCCTTTAGATTTGATCCAAACTTCTTCAGATGTACAATGTCTGTAACGTTACATGCATCATACCATATAATTGATATTAGCAATTTAATGAGAATGTACACTTGTATAAATACACAAGTATATGTACATTTAGGGATGGCACGTAAGCACTGACCCTAACACTTCTAACTCTTTACCATTTCTCAATGTGACTGTCTTACATTGTTCCCTTGGATTTACCTCAGTTGAGCTAGGCAAAGTTTTATTTGGTCTCCCACTTATTAGGCAAGCTAATTTATTGACTTAGGTCTCTAGACTACTAATTTGTGATGATTGGTTTTACAAGGAAGTCTTGGTGTGATTCATGAATTGGGTGGTGGAATTAATGAAATTTTAGGTACTGCTCACAAAGGCATTCGTATTATTGGACAATTGGCTCAAAGCCTTTTCTAAAAATGTTTTCTTTTCTCGTAGAGGTAGTGGTTGTTGTTGTGGGGAATTTAAGAGAATTTTTGTTGTTCCAAGAAAAATTAGAATAATTTCTTCAGCCAAGATTATAAGTGCTATTATAAAGATTGTTTCTAGGGCTGTTATTAAAATCAACATAGATAGCTTATTCCATTTGCCCTAAAAATGGGTTCCCTACTTCACATCTTTCACTAAAATGTTTCCCTTGGCGCCACTCACACATAACAAAAAGTGATTTAAATATTGTTGGTGAATAAGGCACTACCTTGAACTTGTTTAGTTAGAGCTACTACCTGAGCTTATAGCACTTCAAAAGTATTCACATTACTCTATTGATAGTTGTTTATTCTCATTTGCTTAATTAGCTCAAAATCCTTATCCAAATTTTCAACGTAAATGCTCATCTAGCAGTTGCATCTAGCAAAGTTCTTGTAAAGCCTCCTAATCCATTGTAAAAATTTTGTACCTGCATCAATTTGGGAATACCACAGGGAGGACATTGTCTATGTAAGCCTTTATACCTTTCCCATGCCTCATAAAGTGTCTCACGATCATGTTGGTGAAATTTGGCAATCTCAATTCTTAGTTTAGTTGTCTTAGAAGGTGAAAAGAATTTTATGAAAAATTTCGGAGCCAATTCATCCAAGTGGTAATGGAACCTATAGGTAAAGAAATCAACCAACTCTTAACTCTATCTCTCCAAGAAAGATGAAATAAAGGCAATCTAATAGCATCATCAAAAACTCAATTCAATTTAAAAGTATCATAAATCTCTAAGAAATTTATGATGTGAACATTAAGATCCTCATTTGGTAATCTAATAAAAATGGATGATTGAATCATTTGAAAAGTTACTAGCTTGATTTCAAAATTATTTGCTTTAATATTCTGTTTCCTTATAGCTTGTTGGATTCTAGTCATCGTAAGACTTGATTAATCCATCAGTGCCATCCTTTGAGTCTCTTGAGTACTTGTTTCTCCTTCAGATGTGGAAGGAATAATTTCTTCCACTGTATCTTTTTGTTTAGAAGCTTCTCTTGTTGCTTTTTTATTCCTACGACAGGTGCGTTTTATTTCTGAATCAAAAGGTAGAAAACTGTGAGTACCAAACCTATGCATGCACACAAAAGCAACATAAGAAAGAAAATTAAGTAAACAAAATAAAAATAAATTCAAACTAAAACTGAGTTATTTAGTTTAATATTAAAAAAAATCAATCCCTAGCAACGGCACCGAAAACTATTCGTGTGAATAATCACAAGTGCATGATATCAAAATAAGTAATATGATGATAAGTGAGTTATCATTCCCACAAGGATTGGATACTAAGTACTACTAAACCTATTCAAATTCAAATTTTATTTGAATGATGGAGTTTAATGGTAATTTAATGAACTAACTAAAAATAAAATAGAAAGACAAAGCAAAGCAAGCAATTTTGATGATAATTAAATTTCAAATTATAACAGCAATGTATCAAAGCCCCAAGGTATTAGATTTCACCTAAACTTATCCACTCTAGTTATTAAAAGCAATTACATCAAATGCTTATTTCTATTGTTGCTAACTAATTTCACTAATTTAATTTTGATTCTTTCTCAAGCGATAACAATGTGCATTGCTTGATTAGAATTACATCTTTGTCTCACCTAACTCACTACTAATACCCATTAAATACAAAAAATCAACACGGTTGCACAAATCATATTCATATCTCTATCTCATATGATTTATGGAAAAATAATTAAGGACTAACATGAATATCACTTCCCAATCTCAATTTACATCTCAAATCATGCAATAATTAGTCAGAATATTGCAAGCATTAAACACATAATTATGCTGCTCAACAATATTGGAATAATTATATTGAATTTAAATAACTAGAGTATCAAAATTTAGCTACATCTTAACCCTAGAAAAGAAAACTTAGCCACACATTTAAAAAAAATACACATACAATAATCAAACAGCATCATAATAAATTCTTAGTAAAGGAAAGAAGAACTTAACACTTTTAGGAAATTCTCCAAGTTGATGACTCTCCAAACATTGTAGACTCCTTCCTTATTGCCAAGAACTTCTAACTTTTTTTTTTAAAGAGAGTGATCAAGTAATTTCGTGCTTAAGTGCCCCCATGAGCCCAAGGGTGTCCATATATATATATATATATATATATATATATATAAATGAATGAAACTATTCTAGTGTGAACCTAATTTTTTTTTTCACATTTTTGGCTTTCACCTTGCAATATATTTTCTATAAAATGGTTGAATCAATGTTTAAATTCAACATAAGAGTTCTAGATCCTTGAATCCGATTTTCATAGCCATTGGTTTTGTGTATTTTGTATAAGAATTCAATGATCTATTGGCAAAATACCAGTGTTTGTTCAAATTTTAGCGGCCATCAATTGACAATTTGTGACATTCCTTTCACCAATTTGCAACGTGTTTTGGGCAAGCAAAGCAATCAAATTTATTTTTATAGTCAGCATAAAAGTTCTAGCTTCTTGAATTATCTTTCCACATCCACTAATTTTGTATTGATGAAATTCATGTTTTGTGAAATACGATTCATATACTACATATGGATCAGGATAAGTAGAAGTTGTAGTCCATTTATGTTGCGTCTTAAGTTAAGCCTAGCAAATGTCAGATCTGGGCTTTTGCTCTTTTAATTTTGTGGAGGATTGAGTCATGGTTCTCTAGGTTCAAGAATCTCTATGTTAATTTTTACATTGATAGTTACATTTATTTTCTTAAACCTATGCAAGAATGTCCATTTACTGTAATTTAAGGATAAAACTTTATTAAAACCTACAATCATCAAAACAACACAAAAACATAAAAATACTAAGGAAAATAACAAATAAGCGTGGATAAAAATGATATAAAAAAAGTAATTAATCATTTATCATAAAAGCCTAGATGACCCATCCCAAAGAGGTAAAGGGCTAAAGTATGCTTCCAAATGACTTAAGGCAATAGCCATGTGAGTCACCAAGGATCAAAACTATAAAAGGGCTAAAACGATAGCCATTCAGATGACTCATCCTAAAGGTTCAAGGTCTGGTGCTCCATCCCAAATGACTCATCTTGTAATGGTGAAAGTTTAGGAAAGCTAAGTTCCCATGCAATCCTTAGAAGAATACTGAGAAACAAATGTTCAAAGCCTAAGATTGGCTCTAAAAAGAATTAATGATTTAATCAATTGAGAATAAAGACATTTATATCATAATAAATCTAAAAAAACTTCGTGCAGTATAAATTTAGCCCAAGTATAAGGTTTGAAATGACCAAAAAAAAAAAAAAAGAATACAACATTGCTTAAAGACAAAAGACAAATAAAACCTAAGTACAAAAATATGTTTGGACAAAAAAATAACAAGGTGTTTCCAACCATTGGCAAAATATTAAAATTTCATTACTTTATAAAACAAATTTGCATTATAAGTTCTTGGATTACAAACATGAAGGATAAGAAAGAAAAATACAATGGATTTAACTAAGTAATAAAAGGGAAAACATCATAAGGGACTCCTCAAGAGTGACTAGGATAATCACATCCTCGATTAGAGTAGTAGCAGTAGTAGCAAAAGGGTGTTGTATCTCCTTGGTTCTCTGTTCTTGAGTGAGTGGAGTAAAAAACATACTATTCCCAATAAGCAAGAAAGGCTTCCTCAAATAAGTTGAGTCAACTTGTATGTTAGTGACTTTTGGGGGATTAGAATTACTCTTATAGCATTTTATATTTTTTTTGAGTATTTCTATTAGTAATTCTCTTAACTTCTTGTTCTCTTGTCTTGCTCTCCTTATTTGTTGTTCTAATTTAGTTCACCAGGCAGTGTAATCTCTGTTTATTTGTTATGTTTTTTCATTCTATAACTTCAATGACTATAATTGGTTTATTTGGTTAGGATTCCCTATTTGCAGTTGGTTTTGTTCATAGACAATCATGTATTTGATGGTCATTTTATTCGAATGTCTTCCACGGCTTCCTATTCTATTCTTACAGATAACACCAAACTATTGATACTAAAATTTGAGATATTTCAAACCCACGAGTTGAATTTGTTTATTCTTAGGAACTATAATTGGGTCTCTCAAAGGACTAGGATAAGATGATCACTATTTGGTGTATGTTAGGATTTTTTAGAGTCCTAAATTCATTCAAGATCTTAAAGTAAGTCAAACACGAAAGAAGCACAACTATAATAATTTGGTTCAATGTAAACCTACATCAACTTCATCAAGTGTAATCAACTAAATCTACATCCATTTTATCAAGTGTAATCAACTTACTTAAATGCACTATTAATAATGTTTATTTTACTAGAATACAAGGAGTTGAAGCAATTATGGTTGCAACTTTTAGCAATAGAGCCTTAGGGTTTTTTTTTTCTTTTTTAATCAAAAGAAAAATCAAAGAAAAAGGTTTATTGAATGGGAAACCTCCCCTTTATCACTCTTTAACCTTTTTTTTTTATAGGTATTGCTATACTTAGTTGTAGAATCCTTTTAAAACTAAATTTGGAGCATATAGAGTTCTTTCAGAATTAGGACTGTAGAGTCTATTCACACAAAGTCATATCTTTACAACTCTGGGGACCTTAGGGATAAGGGCAGTGTGAGTCCTTGGTCAAGGGTGGGTAGGCACCTTCTTGCCTACCTTTGGGGATTCTCATGATCAGCCACTTGGAGGGCTTATGTGGCCAGCCTCTTGGATAGCTTACATTGTCGACCTCTTGGAGAACTTCCTTGATCAATCTCTTAGAAGAATTTTTAGATTAAAGACATTCTCTTATATGCTACAATCTCATGTGCTTATGTGATGAACCTTCTAGTGGGATGTAGTAGGCCTTTTAAGGATTGGAATTAGGTTAGAATCTTAGGGAGGAACAAATTTGTTTATTATATTAAAAAGTGTCAAGATTCTGATTTTGAGCTAATTTTGTTTGACAGTTTATTTTCATAGATCTCTTGAACAGTGGTTGAGATTTTCGAAAACAAACATACAAAAAGTGAGAATGATGAGAGTGGCCATTACTATGTGAAATGTAATTTTTGTTGTTGCTACCATATTTCTTTACATTTGAATCACCTATGAAGATATTAACACAAAGAATAGCCTGATTTCAAGCCACACTCAGTGCTTTATTGATTAATTAAATATCATGTTAGATGAATTTAAGAATTCTCGTGAGTCTTAATGATCCATCAAGAGAATTATAATTCTTTAATGATTCGGCTTTAAAATGGAGAATTTTGAGAATATGAGAAATGAGAAGCGATTATTGTGTTAAATTGATTGCTTTGGGAAATTAAAGTTTTGGATGAGATTAAAGACCTTAAAAGAGAGTTGATAAATTTGATGCCAGTTGCCATCTTCGTTGATTTTGAGAAAAATTGAGAAAAGAGAGAAGAAATTGAGGATGAGAAAAGAGAAAAGTGACTGAGTGAGAGTGAAGAGTTGTTTACTTTTTAATTTTTTTTATTAAACGACATCATTGATGTCATTTTACTAATGTCTTTTTTAATGACTATTTTAACCTTCGTAAAAAGATTCGCGAATAATCAATTTTCTTGTACTAAGAAGTAACCAGCAAATTTCTTTACACTTTAAAAAAGTTTAAAGTTAGACAGACAATAATACTTTTGGCATGTTCTGACTTCTTGAAGTGGATGCATCTGACTTGAAGAAGAGAAAATAAAATTTTGATGACATTTTGATTGGTGCTATATATTTAATTACCATTTGTAAGTGGAAAGAAATAGTTAGATCTCTGTGCAAAATGCCAACATAATTCTAGCTTAATTTATGCCATAATTATTTCAGTATTTTCAGGGTAGAAGCACCATGATCAAATTATTATAAAGTCCAAACCTTAATCATTTTTGGGACGGCATTACTAGTAACATGATAATATAAAATTTGAAAATTGAATGTAAGGTAATACTTGAGAAGATGATAAAAAAAATACTTGAACCATGTAATGGAAAAAAAAAAACTACTTTATATAAAGGGGCAATATGATAACATGACTTGGCTAAGTGACAAAGGGACTATCGGCATATCTATACATCCATATTGATTGTAAAGATTTAGAGAGAAGGAAAAATATAGTATTGTTGTATTCTCATTGATAAATGTTTGAGTATATATAGAGTTTACAATAAAATAACAAGAAAAAAGATGAACTTCAAAAAAAAAAACCTAATAGGACTGAAGAATTCAAATATAATAAGGGCACAGACTTATCTAAAAAGAAAAACAAATCAATTTAAGCTAAATAATTAAATAGGAACAAAATAATTTAAACTAAATAGCTAAATTAGAATCTTATTTATCTTGATTCTTTATCATGCTCTTGCAAGATGGCACTCCAGTAGAAGAGTCCAATCTTACTCTTCAAGAGTAGAAGTTGAGTACACTAAGCGATTTTGTGGTCCATAGTTGCAGCATAGAGATGCAGGCGCCACTACTATGGGCAGTCTATGTCACAATGTTGCAATGTGGATAGGTAGTATTGTAATAGCAAAAGAAAGTAAGATTCATCTCTCATTCAAAGTATAAGAACAATACAAGAAATTATGGTGAGAAAGGAAGCCAAAGACTATTAAAAGTCATTGAACTTAAAGGAGCTTGAAAATAAAAAAGAAAAAAATAGAAAACCTTTTGAGAATAGAAAGGAAAAACTTTTTAAATAAAGAAGAAAAATAGAAGATCCATTTGGGAATGGAGGAGAGTTACCTTTAAAACAAAATAAAAAAAATAAAAGACCCATTCGAGAATGGAAAGGAATTAACCCTTAAAATAAAATAGAAAAATAAAAGATTCATTTGAAAATAGATAAGAGTTAACGGTTAAAATAAAGTAGAAAAATAAACCTATTTAGAAATAAAAGAGAGTTAACTCTTATCTATTTAGTGAGCTATGTATGTTTTAGTTGCTAGAATAATGTATCATAAAAAGCAAATTCTTGATCAGTTGTTACAACTAGTGTAGTACTTTAGGGTGTTATGGTAGGGCTGGAGGTGGTCTTCCATAAAGGGCCTGGAATGAAGTCATACTGGTGGTTACATGATATGTCATGTTGTACCAAAATTCTACCTAAGGAAGGAAGGAACTCCATCCGCATGAGTGTTAGTTGGTGAGGCATCAGAGGTATTGCTCTAAACAACGATTTACCACATCAGTTTAACTGTTTATTTGGGGGTGATAGGCAGTGTCCATACTGAGTTTGGTGCCTGAAAGCTTGAAGAATTCTTTCAAAATATGGCTAAGAAATATGGGGACACGGTTTGAGATAATGGTTTTAGGTTCCCATGAAGCTTTACCACTCCCCCTATGAACTTTTTCGCTATAATTTTCGTGGTGAAGGGATGAGTTAATGTTAAAAAATGGGCTGACTTGCTGAGGCGATCTACCACAACAAGAATGGTGTTTTTACCATTGGATAATGGTAATCCATCAATGAAATCTAGGGTAATGTCATCCCTAACCTGAAAAGGAATATTCAATGGTTGCAAAAGGCTGACGGGGGAAAGTGTTTCTGTTTTGGCACATTGACAGGTTTCATAAGAGCTGACATATTAGTGCACTCTTCTATACATGGCCAGCTAGTAAAATTGTTGTTCTGGCTACTTATATAACTGGAGTAGTCCCGAATGTCATCCTAGAGGTGAGTCATGGAATTCTTGTAGTAATTAAGAGATGATATTTAAGTTAGAGGGAATTATTACCCGATTTTTATAGAGCAACAAACCATTATGGCAAATGTATGGGCTACCATGTTCTGTTGTGGTCTTAGCTTGTATTTTCTCCATGCAAGCATTTTTTTTTACTGCATTTTTTTTTACTGATTCTTTGATTTCTTCCCAGAGATTAGGTTGAGGGGTAGATAGCATATTAATTCTTGAGTTTCCAATAACTCAAGATAGGGCATCTGCACCTGAGTTTTCACAGTCTGGCTTATATGTTATCTCATAGTCATACCCGAGTAGTTTTGAGACCCATTTTTATTATTCCAGTGTGCGATTCATTGTTCTAGTAATTATTTAAGACTTCTTTGGTTTGTCTAAATGAAAATCTTTTCATTAGTAAATATTGTCTCCAAGTTCGGATTGTATGGATGAAGGCAAGCATTTCTTTCGCATAAATCGACAAAGACTATTTTGCGACTCATAAGGCTCGACTTATGAATGCTATCGGCCTTTGTTGTTGGCTGAGAATGACACTGATTCCTTCTCTTGATGCATCTGTCTCAATGATAAAAGGCTATATAAAATTTAGGATTGTAAGAGTGGGTGTTGTTGTTATAGCTTACTTGAGAGTTTAAGACATGTCTTAACTTCTTTAGTCTATTGGAATTGGCATTATTTAACCAAGTTGGTCAAGGGTCAAGTTCGGAGGCTTTAGTTGTGAACAAATTTCCTATAATAACATCTGAAACATAAAAATCCATGCGGTTCAATAATGTTAGTAAGGTTAGGCCATTTTATTATGGCCTTGATTTTTCTTTAATTTACCCTTACTCCTTAAGGGGAATTAATGTGTCCCAAATAGTCCAACTCCTATTGTCCAAAATGACACTTATTGAATTTAATGAAAAATCTATAATGCTATAATATTTTCAAAATCTTGTGTAAAGTGATCAAGATGCACAGTCTAATTAAGACTATATATCAAGAGGTTATCAAAGAAGACCGGTATAAATTTTCCAAGGTAAGGTAAAAAAATGGAATTTATGATGGCTTAGAATGTAAATGGGCCTTTGTGTACACACCTAATGGTATCCAGATTTAAGGTCCTGTTTTTTAAAATAGACTGCACCGTGGAGTTCATCTAACAAGTCCTCAATGGTATGGATGGGAAACTGATCTTTGATGATAACATTAGTAAGGGCTCTATAATTTGTACAAAATCTCCAAGTACTGTATTTTTAATTTACAAGTAGCATAGGAGAGGAGAAACAAATTAGTAATTAGTCTTATGAGCCCTAGTTGTAACATGTCTCAAACTTTTATTTCAATTTCAATTTTTGAAAATAGTTATACCTGTAGGGTTTTACATTAATTGTTTTTGTTCCCTCTTTGATAAAGATTTGGTGCTCAATTTCCCTTTCAGATGGTTACTTGGTGGCTTCCTTGAAAATCTCGGCGAAGGAGTTGAGTAGTTGTTGCATGTCAGGATGACAAAGGTTATTTTCTTCTTTAGTTATTAGTTCACAGAAAGCCAACATTGTCGTTCCTTGTTAGAGCTCTTTGGTAAAAGCCTTCAAGGTGAAGTCTTCAGCTATCCCATGCAACTTATGCTGTTGTATTTTCTAAAAAATTTCATAGTCATGTCATTTTAATTGCAATTGACACTCCCTAATTGTTCTAACCATTGGACCTTTAAGACCATATCTAATCCCATTAATGGTAACAAGTAAAAAGTAAGTGAGAAATGCATACCTTGAAGCCACACTTGCACCTGCTCGAATCTTCCTTGGCACCTTAAGGGTTCTTTATTGGCTACCTTTACAGAGAATGGTTCAGTAGGAATCACTTTAAGTTGTAACTGATTTTTCAATTGCTCACTAAGGAAATTGTGAGTCGAAACAATACCAATGAGGGCTAGACACTTTTGTTACTCAATTTGTGCCTTTACTCTCATTGTTATAGGTGTAGTCCAACTTGTCAAAGTATAGAGTGAAATTTTAATTTTAGGCTGTGGTTCAGCTGATGCTATCGCCATTTCTTTTATTTCTTCTTCTTTATTGCCAACGGGATCTCTTTCTAGAACTAGTAGTTACGGCCCCCGATATTTGTGCCCGGGGTGAATTTCTTATCACAATTGAAGCATAATCCTTGAATTCTTCTTCTTTACATTTTATCTTAACATAAATTCTTTACTAGAGTGGAAGGCCTAGTTCTTGTGGTTGCTGGCAGCACTGTTCCAGTCAAAGGTGGTCGTGCACTGTTTCAATGATTTTGGTCAAAATATGTGAATGTTGTCAGCTATTTCAATTTTTAGCCCTCCCATGAAGGTTCCCACCAAAGATTTTTTTGTTTATCCTTGCACCCGATTACCAAGCTTTTTTTCTTTTGATACTCTTGTAGTGACCCTATTTATCTAACCTTCAATAATGCTTCATCAAAATATTCACCTTCGTGGGGTTTGAACCTCGCCCAAAGCTCTTTAAAAAACACAGGCAGTGTTATCTCTTTTCTTTCTTCATGGTAAGCATAACACAACTACTACCACCATTAATTCACCTCTCCCTCAAGGTGGAATAATGCAAGTGAGACCTTATGCTCTTCTGCATTTCCTTAATACTCAAAGAATTAATCTGCCCAGTTAAACCCCTCAGTTGGGGTATTTCCTGAGTACCGAAGAAATTTCAGTTTGGTAATCTTAGAGATAAAGGTTTGTCTACTCCAATCGGTCCCTTCTTTGCTCACATCCTTGTTGCTAATGGACTGGCCTCATTAACCATCCTTAGTGCTTGATCTATATTTGTTGGTAAGCAGTAATTCAATTAGTTTGCCCATACATGACATCCCACGTCTTCTATTTTTCCTCATCATACACGCCTCTTCTTCCCGTCCACGTAGGCTTTCTATTCATGCAGAAACTCTATATGGTTCACGTCTCTTTTGCATGTATGGTTCACGTCTCTTACGTATTCTATTTTTCCTTATCATACACATATCTTCTACTCCTCCATGTAGGATTCCACTCATATAGAAACTCTCAATGATTCACGTCTCTTTTGCATGGTTTTATCTCAATTACAAAGGCTTCCACATCATGCCATTATAGATATTTTTGGTTTCTTACCTTTGGATGCATGGACTTGCATGGCTTGTCATTGTATATGCTTATGGATCAACAACATATTTATATGGATGTGGGGCCTTAGAACATATAGATATATTCTTTGTAATTGACTTTCTTATTAAATAAAGAAGAACACAATAACAAGTATGATGCATGTTTGCTAAGGATGAACCAAGGCAAAACTAAATTTTATACTCTAGGATTTTTTTAAAAGGCCGTAGGCTATGATAAAGAAATAAAAAAAAGGCTTTTTTTTAGGGTGTTTTAAGTTATTTAATGGTAATGTAGGATGTAAGAATGATCAAAAGCATGAACTAGAACTAAGATTTAATAATGGTGAATGATTCACTGATAAATAATAATGAATAATTAAGAATAATATTTAAAGACTGTGTATGAGAGATAAATGATAAGAAATTTATATTTATCAAACAACGACCCATAAGTTGAGTCCCGTAAATTAGCTTGGGCTACATGACTTACATTGTTATACATACCTAGTTATATGTGTGAACTTCAAATTGGATCTTTATAGATTTTTATATAGCAACAATATATATATATGTTTGGGAAAATATAATAAGTAACAATAATTTAAATAAAACCTTGTTGGAATCAAATCTAGTTGGTTTGGTCATTTAATATCACTTGTCCTTTCTCTAAGTTTTTAATTAGCTTATTATGTTGATAAACCACAAGAATAATTCTAATAAATAAAAGCTATATTGACCAAGTCTATAAGAAAACGTTACTAATTTTTAATTAGCGTGGAATGATCAACAATGACAATAGCAAAATCCTTTAAACCATCCAAGTTCTAGAATTTTGAGGAAGCTAACTTTTCTCTCCACTAAATTTCGTCTATAAAAATGAGAGTTTTCAATTTATTTAAAAGAATTCATACATTTATAAAAAAATGCTCATTCTCAATATTCTCTAAAATTTACTAAGAAAGATAGTTGATGAACACTTGAAATTATATATTTAATAAGGGTTTTACATCATTATTTTGTATTACTAGTGTCTTTAACCCCCCTAACTTAAGTATGTTTATAATATTGTACTTAATTAGCTTTTTAACGATTTTATGGTAGGTTCGGTAAAATAGATATAACGTTCTACCTAGAAATCTAATTGGGGTGATTCTTAATCATATGAAGAGCTGACTCAATGGGCTAACATATTGTATTTCACAAGCAATTTGAAATTCGAGCGTTTAGAGGGTAAAAATAGCTTAGAACAGAACTGATCTGCAATACAAGCCCAATCCAAACAGTAATAAGAATTTGGCCCATAATTCTAGAAATACGTATCTAATATATATGAGATAACTCAATTTGAAAATATAAGAGAGTTATCTACAACTTTCATTTTTTAAGTAAAAGTTAAGTCAGACTACATCAATTACGAATTGGACAATCAAGTGGGTGCATTAATGATAATCAATGCAAATTAATTGCCACTCATCTTGACTTTTATCATCCAAGTGGTTTCCTCTTTATTTATCTTGATTTATCCATACTTTTCTATAAATAGGTGGCTTAGTTATGCTCAAAGCTTGTAATTAGAGAGTTAGATTTTATTTCAAAATACTTATCTTTTGTATTATTTCTTTGTAGTATTATTTCTCTTTTTTGTTATTCTAAAGTCATGTTATCTCTTCCCCTATCTCTTTTATTTTTCTTTAGTTTTATTATGTTCAAGTAATTTTCTTTTTGCTAAGGTGAAAGGGTGAAACTCTTGGCAAGATAATAAGACATACTTAACTCTTATTTATGAATTTAATATTTCATTCTTAAGTTATGCAAATTTATATATAATATATTTATTTTGTTTGCAATATTAATACCCTTTCTTGTAAAGTGGTATATCTTGATTTATTATAGATAGTTTTTATAGTTGGTATAATAAATTCTTGAAACTATTTGTAAAGTGGGAGTTTTGATTTATTGTCGACAAATATAAAGATTGGCATAATAAATACTTGAATGCATTTGTGAGATTTGGTATATAATAATTGAAAGAAATAAATACAAGTTAATATATAAATGGTGATGAACTTTAATTGTTATATCTTTCGATTGGAACCTCATTTGTGTGAGAATTCCAATTGAGTTATAAAAAGAGTTGATTATATTCTTCATATGCCAAGAGTGGATCCCCTAACCTTAGTTTTTATTTTAATTGGTTGATTGAATTATTATTTGTAGACATCTTATATTGCTTTAATTGTTTTTAAAGTGTTTATAGTTTGTAATTTTAATTCCACTTCCCTATAGATCGACCTTATTCTCACCAGGATATTTATTACTTCGACAATCCTACACTTGAGAATAAACTCTTATATTCTGAACGTGTCAAGTGTTTTGTGCTATTGTCGGAGAAATGAAATTAAAATTTTTTTATTTATTTTATTTTTATGAAAAGCTAAATCTCCTAACTTGCTTTACTTTATTTATACTTTACTTGTTATTTTCATGAAAGACTAAACTTCTTACTATTTATTTATTGACTATTTATTATTCTAATCTAATATTGACTAATCTAACATTTACTAATCTAACTTCTAACTATTTATCTAACTTTTATTTTATTGTTAGTTTTGCTTATTTTATTTGTCTTTATTTAATATTTTATTTCTATTTTTCTCTTGTTTGTATTACTTATTTTTATTGTATTTTGTTTTATTTTTTTGTATGAGTAGTTTGTTTTATGAAAGGTAATTTTAGAACTTCATTTGATAATTTGTTCGATTCTCCTCCATCTTCTCATTCTTCACTAATTAACATTATGACCGATAATCAAATTGAGGGATTCATAGACTCAGAGGACAATCAATCCTAACCTAATAACCATAATTGACCTAGGACACTTAGAGACTATATGAACTCTATACGAACCGATGCACCATCTTGCTTACTTTTTCCTTCAGATGCAACACATTTTAATTTTACCCATTTTTACCCCCTTTTTATAGCTTAGATGCAGAGAACCCTTACATACATCTAAGAGAATTATAAGAAGTTTATAACACGTATAATGATAAAAATTGTAGTATGAACACAATTCGACTTAAGTTTTTCCTTTTTCTTTAAAAGATAAAGCTAAAATATGGCTACAAAACCTTAGGCCAAAATCCATTTCTTTATGGGATGAGATACAACAATTCCTAATTTTTTTTTCCCTTCCCATAGAACAAATTCTTTCAAAAGACAAATTATCACTTTTGCCCAAACACTAAGAAAGACCCTTTATCAATGTTAGGAAAGGTATAAAGAATTACTTAATACCTGTCCCTATCATGGCTTTGAAACTTGCAGATTAGTCTCAAATTTCTACGAGGGCTTAACATCCAAAGTTAGGCAAATGGTACAAATGATGTGTAATAGAACATTTGAGGACAAAGACCCAGAAGAGGCAATGAACTATCTAGATTTACTAGTAGAAAATGCTCAAAACTGGGACACTATTGGTACTACTCCATCTAATAGAGGTATTTATCATCTTAGGGAATACTATGACCTTCAAGCTAAATTAGCATCCCTAGCTAGAAAAGTCAAAACCTTAGAAATGAAAAAAAGTGGTCTATTAAAATCTGTTCAAGAAATTGTGTGTCACATATACGAAACTCATGATCACTTTACTAATGATTGCTAAACTTTGCCTATATTAGTTTCTTCATAAACAAGTCAATGTTTTAAATACGTTCAAGCAATCAAACAATAACCTATATTCATAAAACTACAATCCTAGTTGAAGAAATCACCAGAATTTTAGTTAGAGGAATGACACTCAAGCACAGGCTTCATAACCACTTTTCCAACCACACTAAAAATTTTAAAACCATCAAGGTTATACACTATATGTCCCACCTCATAAGAAAAATCTTGAAGAAACATTGCATGCATTCATTGAAAAGCAAGAGTTTATTAATTCTCAAAATGCTTAAACATTTGCTGATTTGAGAGACACTCCTACTAAACTTGCATCCTTACTAAACATTCATGAGAAAGAAAATTTTCTTCTCAACCACAACCAAACCTCAGATGACAACATAACTCAAATGCATGTAATTTAGAAAGTTAACACATGGATTAAGTTAAAGCGTCTACCATTCTTCGAAAATGTAAGATTGTTAAAAAATACATTCCCGAACCTCATGAAAATTATAAATCAATCTCTAAGGGTAAGGAAAACATTGAACCTATACTTAATGAAGAAAATACCAAACCCTTACCTCCACCCCCATTTTCTTATGCATTATGTAATGCTAAGAAGATGAATCACAATCCTGAAAATTTTGAAATCTTCAAACAAGTAAAAGCTAATATTTCTTTATTGGATGCTATTAAATACGTTATCTTTTATGCAAAAATTTTGAAAGATTTATACATATTAAAAAGAAACCTGAATGTGAAAAAGAAAGTATTTTTAGCTGAATAAGTAAGTGCCATTCTTCAAAATAATAATACATTGAAATATAAAGACTCTGGTTGTCCTACAATTTCATGTATTATTGGAAGTCATAAAATTGAACAAGCTTTACTTGATCTTGGTGCTAGTGTGAATTTATTGCTATATTCAGTTTATCAACAGCTCAATCTCAGTAAGTTAAAATCAACTTATGTAACTCTTTTGCTTGCTTATAGATCAATAAAAGTTCCAAGAGGGATAGTGAACGATGTTTAATTTTAAGTTGATAACTTCATATATCTTGTGAATTTTATTGTCTTGGACACAAAACTTGTTATAGGATGTAATTCGATACCTATTATTTTGGGTCGTCCATTTTTAGCAACTTCTAACACTTTGATTAATTGTAGGATTGAAGTAATGAAGCTTTCATTTGGAAACATGACACTTGAGTTCAATATTTTTAATATATATAAGCAACCACATAAGGAGGAGGATGAAAGTGAAGAAGCCAACATGATTAAAACGATTATAGAGATCACATTCAAAAAGGGAGTTTTATCGATCTCTTAGAAATGTGTTTAATGAATTCATTTAAGTCAAATATACAATTAGATTCTGAAAGCTCTGACATATGTTCTTTACTTACCTGTGCACAGATAATTGAAAGTAAAGGATGAAAATCAAAATTTGAAGAATTAGGAGAAAATGAGGATAAATAGAATGAAATTCCAAAGTTAGAGTTGAAACCTCTACTTGAAAGACTGAAATATGCATTTCTTAGAGAGAAAATAAACTTACTTGGTGGTAATCTCTTCTACACTCACAAGCAAACAAAAAAGTAAGTCAATTGAAGTATTGAAAATGCATAAAAATGCAATTGGGTGGACTTTAAAAGATATAAAAGGCATTAATCATTTGATTTGCATACATAGAATTATTAGGATTTGTGCTCACGTGACATCCTATTGTTGTATGAATATTTTATTTTGGAATATTTATCCAGCTCATTATTTGTTAAATCGCTAATTACTATTATTAAATGGTTCAATGTTTGTGACGCTACAAACATTATGTGATCTGAAAGGGTTCAGACTTGGTCTAAAAAAGTTTAGATCAATGCTAAGAGTTAGCATCACTGAAAATTATAAATGTTAAAGAGTTAGCATGTTATATTAATAAATGAAGTCTAAAAGTTAGAATCTTGTCTGTAACGGTATAAAGACCTGAGAATACATTAGTAATAACATAGTTGCAAGAGTTGCAATAGGTGCTAAGAAATGTTATTATGTAAGTCTATTCTCAAGTTATATATTCCTGGTCTTAATTAACCGATGCAGGTCTATCGGTGGAATCGTTTTACATGGACCAGTGTATACTATACCTAGATGGTCTAGATAGTTGTTCTTAGCTAACCTTGGACTTACTGGAAGTTCGTACAGCATACTGGTGGTCGGTAAGAACTAAATACTGAACAAACTCAATGAAGACCCCAATAGACATCCTATGAAGTTGTCAATAGAAGGTCCTTTCAAGTTGAGTAGTATACGTGGTCCTTTTGTTGGGTTATGGGGTACGAATTTACTATAGTGGTGCTTGCATGTGGGTTGTATTCATCATACAAACAATATACATATCTCATACATACATGTGCACAGCGGAAGATTATATACAATGAACACAGAAAATAACATTTGATTAAACTGAAATTCGAAATTGAGAAATATCACCAATGAAGCCTTTGGATTAATTTTCTTTGAAGTCCACCATGAAATGAATCTTTGATCAATTCTAGCAATCAACAAGGGTGGGTTTGATTGTCTAGAATGGCAGCATCTTAATCCAGCATATGTGTTTAACACTTAAACATTTTTCAAAGTTAAACCATTTAACTTAATTAAATTTGTTTTTCCTTTTATTCAACTCTTGAATAAATAAAACAAATCTTGTTTTTAGTTATTACATTTAGTAACCATTAATTCAATTTTTTTTGTTGTTCTAACACTTAAAACACAAAACAAACAATTTCAATTTCTCAAATTGAATTGGCTCCCAAAATGCAAAACCTAAAATCTAAAACATTCTTGATTTTCAATTTCATTTCACTTTATATTCAAATGCATTAATTCCAAACTAATTTGAATTTCGTTTGCATTTCATTTGGCTTAACCTAACCTTAGTTAACATTTAACCTTAGTTAGATTATTTTAACTTAACCTTTAAGTTAATAAATATTTAATTAATTTAACCATAGTTAACTAACTTAACTATGGTTAGGTTAACCTTTACTTAACCTTTAAGTAAGGTTAACTTAATTAACCATATGATTAACTTTTAATCATAGTTAAATTAAATTATTTATTTAACAATTAAATAAATAAATATTTATTCTTATTATTTAACAATTAAATAATCATAAAGTGAAATTACTATTATATCCTTACTCGGTTACCAAGTTAACCTAAAGTGGGTCCCACCAATTTAACCACATACTTTAGTTAACGTAACCTTAGTAATTACTGAATTATACTGTATTGAACAATTCAATACGGTACACTGCCCAAGTGCTCAAAGAGTACATTTCATATTGGGACTCTCTAGGTCTACACCCGATTTGTCAAATGGAACTGTTCCATTAATCCGTAATCGATGCCCCACGCACACGTTACGAATATTACAAATCAGCGTGTCAGACCATACAAGTTGAGGTCATAACGTATACGTATAATCCTTCCATCATTTATATCCTGGATGTGCAGGGATATAGATCAGCACCGTCAAATCCCTATTTGCTCATCCATAAACTTATCTCCAGATTCGTATCTCGATAAACAATATACGCAAACACTTTTGCTATATTGTTTAACCCTATGGGAAACTCTTTTCCCGGGTTTATGCTTGTGGCCACAAGACTTTATGAAATACAATCTCGGAGCATCGGATATACAACTTACCTACGTAAGCTGACGGATCCCGTATCTACGTACACCGGACTCCATGAGCATCGGACCATACCCAGCGACACATAGCGGTCAGACCATGAAAGGTCTCTGACATATGTGGAACCAAAGCATGATGGATCACTCACAAGACCACCGTGGCGCTCAGGTCAAAGGACCACGAATACTACTCAACTCGAGAGGACCTTCCTTTGACGGTGTCATAGGATATCTATTGGGGTCCTCATAAGTCTATTCAGTATCCAGTCCTGACTGGATACCCGCATGCCTATACAAGCTCTAAGCTCATGGTCATCTAAGAACAACCATCTGAACCAGTCAGATATAGACATACACTAATCTATTTAAAGTAAATCACCTATAGACCCGCATTAGTGATTATAGATCAGGAACATTATCTTTGAGACATACTTACATAATGATATTTCTTAACACCTATTGCAACTCTTTGCAACTATATCATTACAAGTATACTCTCAGGTCTTTGTCCCATCATAGACAAGGTTCTAACTCTTTAGACCTCGCTGACTCTTATAACCTGCTAACTCTTAACAGTGCTAACTTTTAGCATTTATAACTCTCAGCTTTGCTAACTATTAGTTCTGATCTACACTCCTTTAGACCAGATCTGAACTCTTTCAGATCAAACAATGTCTGTAATGTTACAAGCATTATACCATATTAATATGATATTAACAATCTTTATTCGAAATGTTTATTGTATAAATATTAACAATTAATATTCATACAATATTGGAATGGCACGTGGCACCAGCTCCAACACCTTTGACCTGAGTACCATAGTGGACTTGTAAGTGATCCATCATACTTTAATTTCACGCATGTCACAGACCTTTTACGATGTCGATCGTTGGGTATAGTCCAAAGTTTATAGAGTCTAGAGTGTACAGATATGGAATCCGTCAGCTCATATGGATAAGTTATATATATCCAGATCCTCAAATACTATATCTTAGAAAGTCTTATGGCCATAAGCAATGAACCCAGAAAAAGAGTTTCCTACAAGGTTAAATAATATTGTAAATATGTTTACATATATTGTTTATTAAGATACGTGCCTAGAAATAAGTTCATAGATGAGAATATAAGGATTTGACGGTAGTGATCTAAATCTTTGCTCTTTCAGGATATAATTGGTGGAAGGATTATACGTATGCGCTGTAACCTCAACTTGTATGGTCTACTGCACTGATTTGTAATATCCGTGTCGTGTGCGGGGGGTATCGATCTTGAACTCACAGAATAGTTTTGTTTGACAAATCGGGAGTGGACCTAGAGAGTCCTATAATATGAAGTGTATTTGTTGTACATTGAGGTAGCGTAACAGATTGAATAGTTCGATCCAGAAAATTCCAGCAAACTAGACATTTACTTCGGTTTTCCTTCGGTCATGCATATGTCAAGACTTAAGAGTTAAGTACATTAATTAGTTAATAATTAGTTGTTAACCAATAGGATGTTGACACATGGTGCTTGTGGGCTAATTATTGTTTGATTTAAAAATTATCAAAATGACCTTATTTGTTGGACAAATAATATCATTGTTTTATTCATTAAAATGTTTATTGAATAAAATAATAATAATAATATATGATATTATTATTTAAATTGAAATTAAACAATTAATTTTTTATTTAAATTGGCATGTGTTTCTACCATGATTTAATATGATTAAATCATTTCTTTAATATTAATTAAATGATAAGATAAGTGTAATGGGTGGCATTTGTTAATAGTAGGCCTTAAGATGTTTTTTAATGATGAGAAAATATTTTCTCATTTGCCATAGATTAAGGCTAAGTTCATTTAAATGATATTCCATTTTGTTTTATTTTAATTTAGTTTTTTTGTTAATAATAATAAACAAAAACTAATGGCAAACATAATTGATGCCATTAGGTGAGAAAATGAAAGATAGTAATAAACAAAATACTAATAGAAAATATAATAGTTACCATTAGGCGAGAAAATGAAAGAGAATAATAAACAAATAAAAGAGCAATTAATTGCTCAATTAATCATAAATATTTCGTGCAAAGTGTTGAGTGGTATGAAAAAATGAGAAGTGAATTTTGCTAAGTGTTGGAAAATTCTTTCAAGTGTTGAGAGAACAAAAACTCAACTATTCTATTTTTTATTGTTCCATTTTTCCTTATATTTTGGTCACCCATACAACAAGGTAGAAATAAGGATTCAGGAGTTAAATCATTTGCTAGAAAAGTTTCCATTCTAACTTCCTCAAAGGCCCACTGTGTTGAGAAACTAGAATTGTGAACAGGTTGCTTCAAAGGCGGGTACTTCAGTTCGACCAAATACCAAAGGCTTGACAAGATACTGTAACTCAATCTTAATGTATTTTACATTTATGAGATAACATGTAATGTTTACTTGTGTTTATCATTCATTAATTTCTATTCCGTTCATCTGTTGCGCATGTATGTATGTGATACATATGCTATATTTGAATGATAGATACAAACTCACATGCATGCACCCTAGGTTTAAAATCACTTACAAGAATACACCTAGAGGATAATGTAAAACTTTTCAACAACCTCAAAAAAGATTAAATACACATATGAAAGAGGTAGTGAGACCTGAAGTTCTCAAATTACTTGAAGTAGGAATCATCTTATCTCAGATAGTAAGTGGATAAGTGATAAGGGCAAATTTGTCATATATTTTCTCATGTTTTTATTATTGATATTCTATGATTTTATGAGAATAGATGGCTATTTATGTGCATTATTGTTATTTATAGGGACTTGAACGAAATTTAAAGAAAGAACGCAAAAGGAGCGAAAACAGGGACTAAAATGTAAAGTTTTCAAAGTATGTGTCCATAGCGCCAGCGCCACAAGTATTTTCGCCCCAGCGCTGAAATAGTGATCGAAATAGAAAAACGACTTGCTTAAGTCGCGTCTAGCGCCCCAGCGCCGAATAGTCACCGCGCCAGCGGTGAAGCCGTTTTCATGCAGCGCCCCAGCGCCAAGATCCCACCGCTCCAGCGGTGATCGCTTTTTCACGCGTCGCCCCAGCGACAGATTCATAGCGCGCCAGCGGTAGTGCGAGTCCTAGTCCGACGAGAATTGAGATTTTCAAGCTCATATCAATCCCTATATAAAGCCACTCGTTCCCAGCCTTCAAGAATCAATCCAAGACGACCCAAGAGTACCAAGAATACAGAGTACGAGTCTTGGAGAGCAATAGGAGCTTAATTGAAGCAACTTTAGAGAGAGATACAAGACGTTCTTCGGCATCAAGAGTTCCTAGGCAGCGCAATTAAGAGCAATTCGACGTCTATATCGGTTTGCTAATAATTGTATCATGATTTATAATTATTTTTACTGCTGTTCTCTTGTAGCCATGAGCTAACTTATTTTCTAGGGTTAATATTTGAACTCAATATGTGTGCTTAATTGCCATATCTTTTTAGTATTTAATAAACTTAGTCATTTATTATTTAAATTACTTGTGTTTAATGCTTCAATATATCTGGCCAATATATGGTGAATGAATTGGTAATATTATTGATAAACTCGGAAGAGGAATCAAAATATTTAGACCTAGGTAATTTGATGCATGATTGTAGAGTAACATTCAATGTTGCATATGCAAGTTTCAACTTAGGATAGGAATATACCTAATTGGCATGTATGATCAATAAGACCTAATCTTAATGAACCTTAGTTTATTACAAATACCATAGGAATATAGGTATTTGGTAAACTAAGGTATACTTGCATGACCTTGGAAGAGGCTTGTGAATACATTAGTGTCTTGATCAATAATAAAGACTAAGTGAGTTAAATATTAGAGGATTAATCATTAGAAACATATTGAGGGATAATATTAATCCTAGGTTCTCTCTACGTTGCTATATCTTTAAATCTCATTGCATTGTGTTTTTGTTTTATATTTCTAACATTCATTCTTAGATTTTTATTTTTCTGAATAATTATTAGGAAGATATAATTTTAGTAATTGGTTAAAAAGAAGACATTATCCCTGTGGGTTCGACATCCGACTTATTTAGTCTCTTTATTACTTGCATACGATAGTGTATACTTGCACTTAATTTATGATATAGAAATATCGCATCAATAAGTTCTACTCAGATAGTACCAAACAAATCTAAAATCATAGTCATTAAAAATGACAAAGGTGAATTAATACCAACTCGAGTCTCATCTAGATGGAGGATGAGCATAAATTATAGGAAGGTAAACTCTGCCACTAGAAAAGACCATTTTACCTTACCATTTCTTGACCAAATTTTAAAAAGATTAGTAGGACATCTATACTATTTCTTTCTAGACGGTTATTATGGCTATTATCAAATTTCTGTGGCACTAAAAGAGTAAGAAAAGACTACATTCACATACTTTTAATTTTACAAGAATGCTTTTTGGGCTTTATAATGCAACAATAACATTTTAAAGATGTATGTTAAGCATTTTTACTGATATAGTTGAGCATTATTTAGAAGTTTTCATAGATGATTTAATCGTGTTTGAAAATTCTTTTGATAATTATCTTAAAAATTGAGAAAATGTCTTAAAACGATGTGAGGAAAAGGGTCTTATATTGAATTGGGAAAAATGTCATTACGTGATTACTTCTGAAATTATTTTGGGACATGTAGTATCTTCTAAAAGAATTGAAGTGGATAAGGTAAAAGTCAAACTCATTGCTGATAAGGGCAAATTTGTCATATATTTTTTCATGTTTTTATTTTGATATTTTATAGTTTTATGAGAATAGATGGCTATTTATGTACATTATTGTTATTTATAGGGACTTGAACAAAATTTAAAGAAAGAATGCAAAAGGAGCGAAAACAGGGACTAAAATGCAAAGTTTTCAAAGTATGTGTCCATCACCCAGCACCACGAGTATTATCACCCCAGCGCTGGAATAGTGATCGATATTAGAAAAAATGACCTGTTTAAGTCGCATCTGATACCCCAGCGCCAAACCTTCATCGCGCCAGCGATATGACAGCGCCCCAGTGCCATCAACTCACTGCTCTAGCAGGGAAGCCTTTTTCAAGTGTCGCCCTAGCGACAACTGCATAGCGCCCCAGCGGTATCGCGAGTCTTAGTCTGACAAAAATTGAAAATTTCAAGCTTATATCAATCCCTATAAAAAGCTACTCATTCCCAGCCTTCAAGAAGAATCGAAGACAAACCCAAGACACATTCAAGAACACCAAGAATACAGAGCACGAGTCTTTGAGAGCAATAAGAGTTTAATTGAAGCAACTTTAGAGAGAGATTCAAAGCGTTCTTCAGCATCAAGAGATTTTAAGCAGCACAATTAAGAGCAATTCAACGTCTATATCGATTTGCTATTGATTGTATCATGATTTATTATTATTTTTACTGCTGTTTTCTTGTAGCCATGAGCTAAATTTATTTTCTAGGGTTAATACTTGAACTCAATATGTGTGCTTCATTGCCATATCTTTTGAATATTTAATAAACTTAGTTCTTTGATATTTAAATTACTTGATCTTAATGCTTCAATATATCTGGCCAATATATGGTGAATGAGTTGGTAATATCATTGATAAACTCGGAAAAGGAATCATAATATTTAGACCTAAGTAATCTGATGCATGATTGTAAAGTAATATTCAATGTTGCATATGCAAGTTTCAATTTAGGATAGAAATATACATAATTGGCATGTATGATCAATAAGACCTAATCTTAATGAATCTTAATTTATTACAAGTACCATAAGAATATAGGTATTTGGTAAATTAAGGTATACTTGCATGACATTGGAAGAGGCTTGTGAATACATTAGTGTCTTGATCAATAATAAAGACTAAGGGAGTTAAATATTAGAAGGTTAATAATTAGAAAGCATATTGAGGGATAATATTAATCCTAGGTTTTCTCCATATTGCTATCACATAAATCTCTTTGCATTGTGTTTTTGCCTTTATATTTTCTACATTCATTCTTAAATTTTTATTTATCTGAATAATTATTAGGAAGATATTATTTTAGTAATTGGTTAAAAAAAAGAAATTATGCCTGTGGGTTCGATATCTGACTATTAGTCCCTTTATTACTTGCATACGATAGTGTATACTTACACTTAATTTTATGATATAGAAATATCGCATCAATTGCTCATTTGCCCCCACAAAACACAATCAGAGAAGTCTGATCCCTTTTAAGATATGCTAGATTTATAGGAGGTTCATTAAAAATTTTAGTGCTATATCTAGACCTCTTTGTAACCTCTTAACAAAAGATGTATCATTTGAGTGGACTCAAGAGTGTCAAACTTTATTTGAAAAATTAATTAACCTCTTAATATCTACTTCTATCATATAATCTTCTGACTGGTCTTTGCCTTTTGAACTCATGTGTGATACTAGTGACTATGTTGTTGGTGCTGTATTGGAATAAAGAAAGGAAGGTAAACCCTATGTAATTTATTATGTAAGTAGAACTTTAAATAGTGCACAAATGAATTACACAACAATTGAAAAAAAAAACTACTTGCTGTAATATTTGTATTAGACAAATTTCTTTCTTACTTAATTGATTCTTCAATTGTTGTTTTTATTGACCATGCTGCTGTAAGGTACTTAATGTCAAAACAAGATACAAAACCAAGACTGATTTGATGGATTTTATTGCTTCAAGAATTTAATATCACTATCAAGGATAAGAAAGGAGTTGAGAATATTGTTGCATATAACTTATCAAGACTTACACCGGATTCATTAACAGAAATAACACCCAGTAATGATTATTTTCCCGATGAATTTTTATTTTCTACTGTTACAATGTCTTGGTATGCTAATATTATTAATTTTCTTGTAATAGGAGAAATGCCACCTCAATGGAATACTCAAGATAATTTTTTTTTTAACTGAGGTAAGAAAGTTTTATTGGGATGATCCTTATCTCTTCAAATATTATCTTGACCAAATATTTTGAAGATGTATACCCGACAATAAGGTAACTAGAGTTATTAAATTTGATCATTCTGAAGCATATGGGGATCATTTCTCTTCAAAGAAAACAACTACTAAAATCTTACAGTGTAAATTTTATTGGCCCACTTTATTTAAAGATACACATGCATTTTGTATAACGTGTGAAAATTGTCAAAAATTAGGATTTATTTCAAAACAAAACATGATGTCTTTGAACCCCATTCTTGTTATTGAAATCTTTGATTGTTAGAGGATAGATTTCATGGGACCATTTTCACTATCATTTGGATTTATGTATATCTTAGTCGCAATAGATTATGTCTCAAAATCGATTAAGGCTATTCCATGTCGAAATAATAACTATAAAATAGTCATGAAGTTTTTGAAAGAAAATATCTTGAGTCGATTTGGAATCCCTTGAACCATTATAAGTTATGGGGTAAGCACTTTTGTTATAGGCCATTTGAAACATTAATGAAAAAATATGGTATTACTCATAAAGTTGCCACCCTTTATCATCCTCAAACAAGTGGACAAGTTAAACTAGCAAATAGAGAGATAAAATAAAATTTGGAAAAAAATGTAAACCTAAATCGCAAAGATTGGTCTTTAAGACTTAATGATGCACTTTAGGCTTATAGAACTGCTTTTAAAACTTCATTGGTTATGTCTTCTTATAGGATAGTTTATGGAACACTTTGTCACTTACCGGTGGAACTTGAGCATAAAGCCTATTGGACCATTAAAACTTTCAATGCTTGATTCTACTAGACAGAGGCGTAAATTACAAATAAATGAACTTGAAGAATTGAAAAATGATGCATATGAGAATTTGAAAATTCATAAAACTAAAATCAATGTTTTTTATGATAAAAAAATTCAACAAAAAATATTTGATGTTGGTTATAAGGTTTTGCTTTATAATTCTCGACTTCTTATATTCCCTAGAAAATTAAGATCAAGATTGAGTGACCCTTTTATTGTAAAACATGTGTATGCTTATGGAACAATTGACATTAAAAATTATAGAAATAGTACTGTGTTTAAGGTAAATGGGCAAAGAATTAATCCGTTTCTAGAAAACCAAGCTTTTTATAAAGAATTTGTATCCTTATCTTACCATGGTTATGAGACTAATTAATCTTTGTTTTACATAATTACATATTGATATATATTTATTCTTCTTCTAACCTTATTTTTTTTATACTTGCAAGTTAATTTAGTATTTTTGTTAAAGTTTTATTTTGCACCCCTGTTAAGTGGCAGATAATGGCACTCTGTGACATTTCTAGTCGATTTTAAAAAAATTTCATAATTACTGATACATTCTCTTCTTATCATTTCTCAAAAAAATAATGGATGACATTCTAATGAATTTGAAAAAATATTTTCCATCATTGCCTCAAAATGCCTTAAAGAAAATTTACCAAGCAAAATGTGAAATATTAAGATTATTAATAATTATGAATATACCTGCTGATGTATGTTGGTTAATTGAAGATAAAGTTTGATTGGTAGATAAATTTTCAGACTCATTAATTTCCTACATGTATGGCTTAGGTAAAAGCTCTTATGCCAAAAGGGGAAGAGCAAAAACGTTACATGTTTGTCATAAATGTGCTCGATGGAATTATAATCAGAGTTGTCGTTCTTTAAGATTTGTATCTAGAAATTGAGAAGACAAAATTCACTTCATTAAGGATGGAATGAGTAAAAAGTCTTTGGATGACATCTTAGTAACTCTTGAGATGCATCCTTGTGGGCTCGTACAACTTGAATTTATCAATTTATGGAACAAATTCAAAATGGAACATAAGCGGTACAATCTTAGGAATCTGACTTTAAAAGACTATGTTTTTCAATTTATAAGAAAATTGGATGGGAAGCCTATCCCTGACCTACAGATGGCATTTAAGCTATTTATAGACATAAAACTAGAGGAAGATGTGAGTCACAATCACAACTACTTGTACATATTTACCATAACTGTTATCATTTTGCATGACTTGTTTTATTTTGTTCCAGGTATTATTCTCAATAAAAGATGTTTCAAGTGATATCTTATATACTCTACTCTTTCTATATTTTGACATTGAGGACAATGTCTCAATCTGGTTGGGGGGAGGTAGTTGATATATAATGTTAGTGTTAGTTTATTTTTTGGCTATCACTTTGTTCTGTAAAAAAAATATCATCATGAATGGCATGAGTAAAAGGTTCATTTATGTATTCTTAAGATGCATTCTAGTTCTAGAATGGTAGAGTAAAGAGTACGTTATCGAACTTTTGAAACACATTCTAATGGGTTTATTTTTAATGCATTTTATATATATTTATTTGTTGCTTAAGTTTTTGATAACTCTTGCATAAATAAGTTTGCTTTACTATCGACGTATGATTTCAAAATTATTAGTTTAAATCACTTTTTCTATCTGGGTTACTAAAGAATAACTTTCGAAATTATTTCTTAAGCACAATGCTAAGCCTTATGGTATGATGGATGATTCAATATATATAGTCGAGAGAATTTCTATGTTTAAGTATATATATTCTTTTCTAAACTCATATATCTTTTGTGAGTGAGTGAAGAGGTTTGAGATAACAGCTTACGAACTTTCATTGATCTTTTGAAATGGTTAATTTTTGGTTAGAATGACATTATTTGGGATGAAGAATGATTTGCTCACTTAGCTGAAGGATGATAAAAAAAATATTATGGTGAGAAATTGCTATTATTTTGTAATGATTCCTTATGTCTTCTAAAAAAAGTATTAAAAAAAAATTTAATTTAGCTTAATTAAGTCTTCGTTTGATTTTAGAAGACAAAAGTTATTAGGAAGCAATTTTATCACCAGACTCTCTATTTGTAAGATTCGCATAAAATAATTAAAGTCTTAAAACTAACATATGACAAGAATAGTTCGACTCTAAAGAATTAATTTTTCTATTTTTGAATCAATGTTAGTTTGTCTGTCTGTCTGTCTTTAAATGTAATATTTTCTTGAGTGATTATTTATTTTTCAACTCTATGAGTGAAATCTTAACCCGTTAAATAGTTATTCACCTATGAGGATATGGATTTGAGAATTTTACTTGAAACTTTTTTTCAAGGCTATATATTTTATGGTTTGCAGTAATGAGGCTTCGGCTTAATTTACACACACAATTTTGAAAGTTACGATTGGAATAACCTTAATAGCGATTGTGATCTTGAATTGATGTTTTGTTTGAAATATTTGAGTAATGTTCAATTTTTATTTATGCTTGAATTGCTAAAGACTAGCAATAAGCTAGCTGGGTGGTGTGATGAACACTTGAAATTACACATTTAATAAAGGTTTTATATCATTATTTTGTATTACTAGTGTCTTTAAATCCCTTAACTTAAGTATATTTATAATATTATACCTAATTAGCTTTTAACTATTTTGTGGTAGATTCGGTAAAATGGGCATAACTTTCTACCTCAGAATCCCATTGGAGTGATTATTGATCCTGTAAAGATTTGACTCAATGGACTAATATATTGTATTTCATAAAGCATTTGAAATTTGAGCGTTTAAAGGGTAAAAATGGCATAGAACAAAACTTATATGCAGTACAGGCCATGTCTGAATAATCATTAGTATTTAGCCCATAACTATAGAAATACATATATAATACATATGAGACAACTCAATTTGGAAAGATAAGAAACTTATCTACAACGTTGAGTTTTTGAGTGAAAGTTAATTTGGACCACATCAATTCAAAATTGGATAATCAAGTGGGTGCATTAATGATAATCAATACAAATTACTTGCCACCCTTAACTTTTATCATTCAAGTGGTTCTCTCTTTATTTTTCTTGATTTGTCTATATTTTTCTATAAATAAGTGGCTTATTAATGCCCAAAGTATATAATTAGAGAGTTAGATTTTATTTTAAAATACTTGTCTTTTGTATTATCTCATTGTAGTATTATTTCTCTTGTTTACTATTCTAAAGTCATTTTATCTCTTCTTCCATCTCTTTTATTCTTCTTTAGTTTTATTACGTCCAAGTAATTTTCTTTTTACTAAGGTAAAAGGGTGAAATTTTTGACAAAGTAATAAAACATACTTAACTCTTATTCATGAATTTAATGTTTCATTCTTAAGTTATGCAAATTTATATATGATGTATTTTTTTCGTTTGCAATATTAATATCCTTTCTTGTAAAGTGGTGTATCTTGATTTATTATAACAATTTTTATAGTTGGCACAATAAATTCTTGAAATCATTTACAAGATTTAGCGTAAATACCCTTTCTTGTAAAGTAGGAGTCTTGATTTATTGTAAACAAATATAAAAATTGGCATAATAAATACTTGAAACCATTTATAAGATTTGGTGTATAATAACTAAAAGAAATAAATATAACTTAATATATAAATGGTGGTGAACTTTATTGTTATATTTTTCGATTGAGACATTCTTTGTGTGAGGATTCCAATTGAGTTATAAAAAAAGTTGAATATATTCTTATTTCATATGCCAAGAGTGGATCTCTTAACCTTAGATTTTATTTTAATTGGTTAATTGAATTATTATTTGCAAACATCTTATACCACTTTAATTATCTTTAAAGTATTCATAGTTTGTAATTTTAATTCCACTTTCCAGTGGATCGACCTCGTTCTCACCAGATTATTTATTACTTCACCAATCATGTACTTGAGAATAAACTCCTATATTCTAGACGTGTCAATAATCAATATTTTAGAAAACCATGCATTAATTACTTTCATTATCTTCGTATAAGAATATATACTGACCTAGATATCATAGTGCATTGATAGGTACTAGAGACATTGTAGCATATTTTCTCAGCTAACAGAAGAAAGAAAAGGGGGAACAAAAGGTTAAAATTTTCATTTCAATATTGAGGTCACTATCTACAACTTCAGTGACGTTGTCTACTGAAAACTAACTTCTACAAAACAAATGTATAAAAACTTTAGAAAAAAGTTCAAAGAGATAGTAGAACCAAGGAAAAATCAATCTGCTAGCAAAACAGAGTCAATACAGAAGAGGACAACAAAAATATGTAAATGTAAAGAGTAGTAAATAATAATCTTAACCCTAACCAGATTTTTTTTTATGTATTTTTACGTAGAAAAATAATTTGGTTATTACTCTTCTCTCAAATTTAGATATTAGTTGGGTATTAGTGATTTTAAAGATTAAGAAAAGATCCACGTGCCTATTTACCTTGAGTTTGAAGGTTGAGGATAATAGAGAAGATTGTAGCCATTAATTCAAGATTTACCACAGCGAGAAATTAAGGTAATCTTCTATCTCTATATGTGTAATTATTAACAAGACAATTTGGCTTCCGCTGCATTTATTTTCTTAAATAATTTCTTTTTTAATTACCAACAACTAGTATCAGAGTCGCCTTATTTCATATTAAATGTACAATTTTTTTTTTATGTATGACAGTAATTGTTTATTGCGGCATTAATTGCATATCTAATCTATATTTGTTATTGTTATTAATTATGTGATGAATGTTTATGTCCAAATATTTGTTTGTACTTTTTTTAAAGAATGTTTTAGAATTGTAACAAGAGGAGGTGATAGAATAATATCATAATTTTTTCTCTTAATTAATTCTTGATGAATCTTTAGATATTTTGTAAGTCAATTAATTGGAATAGGATTTTTATTTGTAAATTTAAAGAATCAAATACTTTATATTATTAAAAGAAAGGCAAACGGGTGATAGCTTGGGCTAGTGGTAGCAGTTACATAGCCATCAGAAGTGTTTCTGATGGGGTCATTAGCTATTGGTGGCATTCTTCCACGATCGGTGACGAGCAGTGATTGGCAACATTCGACTTCTTGATCGTGTTGACTATGAGCGATCTTGTTGAGCTCTGCTCGCAGTTTTCAAGGCAGTGGATAATCGACTAGCTTCATCTATTGCTGGCAGCAAGTTGCGACAGTAGCACAATGGTTGACAGCACTGTTTCATGCGTGAATTCTTGTTTGTTGTGCAACAATTAGGGTTGATGGCAGCACTGAGCTTTGCATGAGTCTTTACTGCGGCGGAGAGTTGACTGGCATTATATGAGACAGGCAACAAATTGTACGGCAAGGTTGGCCCCTTCATTTGGAAGGTGGTTGAGAAAAAGAAGAAACCTTAGCTTCATTTGGCTTTTCTCATTAACTCACCTATAAGTTGAAATAATTATGTTTATGTTAAGATAGTTTACATATTCTACAAATTGGTCTTTAAAATTTGTAAATTTTGTACATTGACCCTAATAGAATTATTTATTCACACTCAGCCCCTACAATTTTGTGTAATTAAAGTTGGCTAAAAAACTGAGATATTCCCAAGTTTGTTTGTGGACTATTTTTGAGTATTTGCAAATTCAAAGTTTGCCCGAACTCCTTTTAATTTGGTCTAATTTTATAAAATTTTATTTGGACTATTTTATTAAAATTATTGGGTCTAAAAATATTTTATATTTAAATTTTATTTTAAGAAGGCCTAATAGAAATTTAAAACCTAAAATATGTCCAATTTATTTTTAAAAATAAGCTAATCAAAGAAAATTAAAAGGCCTAAAATTATAGCCTATAAAAAGAGATAAGCAAGTAGCGATGAACATTATGGAATAGCTCAAGTCGACATCAAGGAAGACTTTTAAGAATTTAGGCTCAATTTCAAAGTTTATTTTGTAGTGTGTTTATCATAGAGTGTGTGATTATACGAGTGTGTGCGTAATTTCAAAAAAATTACTATATGCGAAGCGGAAGCATGTTACAAAATACACCTATTTTAACAAATTCAACATATATCACATATATGCATAAGTATAACAATTATACAATTATGAACATGATGAACAACATATATCACATGTATGAACAAGTATAACAATTATACAAATATAAACATGTTGAACAATATTGTATTATAACACATAATGTAAAATACTCACCTAATGAAGGTAGCTTTACAAAATCTTCAAGTTCTTCAATAATCCATATGAAGAGCTCACCTTGAAGTATATGTTGAACAATTCTAGTCCATAACTTTTGGTGGGATTAAGGAGCTAGAATGGTAGCTTAGTGTTTAAAATTTTCAGCACTTGTATTCAAACTCTTTTGAATACAATTTTTGTTTCTTAAATGAAGATAGTAAATATTTTCTATACAACTCTTGTATAAATTAAAAATCTTTAACATACAACTCTTGTATATTAATCTTAGAAACAATTTCTACATGATAATTATTTTGAACAACTCTTTGTAAAATAATTATCTTTTTCTCCATTTACATATCATTCATTTTGGCCATCCATTAAAGAAGGAGATGAAGAGAAGTTTGTTTATTTTTCAACACTTGAAAGAATAAAACTCAAAGAACTCTCTCTTACCTCTCTTCCTTGCCATTGCCAAATTCTTCTCCCAAAATTGAATGAATGAAATGAATTCAATTGTTTTGCCAAAATTCATTTTGTTTATTCAACACTTTGATTAAACAAAATAAACAAAATGAAGTGCTCCACCAATTTTATTGTTGGTCTCTCATTTAGAATTAATTAAACCAAGCACTAGAATAATGGCCACCAAAATTAATCTTTACCTAACAATTATAATTACTTTAATTATAATGGGTAATTAAATGGCCAACATCTAGGCCACTCATTGTATTAAAATACAATGCCATGATCTATATATATTATAATATTATCTAATAATATAATAATAATATATGATTTAATTATTCAAAACAATTTTGAATAATTACTTTTTACCTTACTAATTTTTACTACCATAGTTAAATGGTAAAAAGGTAAAATCAAATCATGGAACAAATTTTGTCATTTGTCAATATTCTATTAATTAACAACCCTTGTTAATTAATTAAGTGATGTACTTAACAATTAAGTCTTGACAAATGTATAATCCGAGGGATCCCTAAATAATCGTTCTCTTTTACTGAAATTTATTGGATCGAACTATTCAATCCAATCCGCTACCCCAGTGCACAACGAGTATACTTCATATTGTGAGACTCTCTAGGTCCACACCTAATTTGTCATATAGAGCTCCTCCATACGTCCGTGAACAATGTCCCACACACACGTTACGGATATTACAAATTAGCATGTTAGACCATACAAGTTGAGGTTATTACATATTCGTATAATCCTTCCATCATTTATATCCTTGAAGAGCAGAGATATAGATCATCACCGTCAAATCTCTATTTGCTCAACCACGAACTTATCTCCAGATTTATATTTCATAAAATAATATCCACAAACACTTTTGTGATATTGTTTATTCCTCCGGAATATCTTTTCCGAGGTTTATGCTTGCGGCCACAAGACTTTCTGAAATACAATCTCAGAGCATTAGGATATACAACCCACTCATATGAGCTGATGGATCCCATATCTACGCACACCGAACTCCATGAGCATCGGACTATACCCTGCGACACCCAGCGGTCAGACCATGAAAGGTTTCTGACATGTGTGGAACCAAAGCATGGTGGATCACTCACAAGCTCACCGTGGCGCTCAGATCAAAGGACCACAAATACTACTCAACTCGAAAGACCTTCCATTGACGGCTTTATGAGATGTCTATTGGATGTCTTCGTGAGTCTGTTCAATATCCAGTCCTTACTGAATACCTGTATCTCTATACAAGCTTCATACTAAGCTCATGGTTTGCTAAGACTAACCATCTGGACCATCCAGATATAGACATACACTAATCTATATTAATAGGTTTCACCGATAGACCCGCATCGATGAAATTAGATCAGGAACATTATGTTTGAGAACATACTTGCATAATGACATTTCTTAGCACCATCTGCAACTCATTGCAGCTATATCATTACTAATATATTCTCAGGTCATTGTCCCATTTCAGACAAGGCTCTAACTCATTAGATTTTGCTAACTCTTAGTACCACTAACTCTTAGTGTTTATAACTATTAGCGTTGCTAACTCTTAGCCCTGGTCTAAACTCTTTTAGACCAAATCCGAACTCCTTCAGATCATACAATGTCTAAAACGTTACAAGCATCTTACCATTTAATAAAATAATATTAACGATTTTATTAGAAATAATAATTGTATAAATACAATCATTATGTATTTATACATTATAGGATGGCACGTAAGCACAAATCCCAACATATTTTTCCTATGAAAATGATGAATTATGTGTATTTATTTTTTTAGTTAACTGATTGGGTGAATAATATGTCATATAGATTTAGGGTGCCACATTCACATGTCCATGTATAAAATATATTATTTTATTTGACATTAATGTTCTAATGAGATTAGTATAAGACTATTATTTTAGTTTTAATATAAAATTAGATATTAATTAGTAGAACGTCATTTTATAAATTAATTGGTATATTAAAATTAAAAACTCTAAGAATTAAAAATATTGAGTGAGAGAGAGCTTTAGGCATAAATCTTGTGGCATCCATTATTGGTCTTGTAGTAAAGTAGATTAATATCTTGCTTCAAATCTTATGAGCTCCATACTGAGAGTATTAATCAGAACTAGTTACTAGATATAACTCCCTTAAAAGATAAGATTAAATATAGGACTTCCCTAAAGGATAAGATCTATTATAGGACTCATCCAAAATTGACTACTCTACAGTGGCTTATTTTTAATTGAAAAATATAGAGAATTAAAATAATAGTTATACACTCAACTTAGGTTGATTGATATCCTCTCTATGGAGTTCTTGTCAATTAAATTTAAGGGCTAAAGAATCACTAGTTTATTATTATTATTTGATATGAGATATCTAGATAATAAATAATAAAAAGTATGGTACTAATCTAATTTATGACAGATACGACCGTTATACAGAGGGGTATTCTGAATAAAAATTAGATTACCGATGTATAATGTAGTTAATGAATTCTATATAAATGCATTTTATGTATTCATGTAAAAGTTTCACATGCCATAAGATAATGTATGCCTATGTATGAATTTATTTTTTTGAATCATGTCTTCATTTAGCCTACTAACATTCATCATTAACCATAACAAGTTAACCGAGAATAATTATATAGATTGGGAAAGAAACTTAGACATTGTACTCATGGCTAAAAAAACACATATATATTTTGACTGATAAATGCCCTCCAAAATCTAATGAAAATGCACCCTAAGATAAAATAAATACTTATAATAGTAGAGTTGGGTATCACTAAGCCTTCTTATAATAGACTAAGGTATGATATATTGATTACATATTTTTGAGACATCTAGAGCACAGGGGATTGAGCATTAACTTTTTCCTTTCCAAGGCTGAGTTAGTTGGCAATATATCATTTAATGCCCTCCACAAAAAACCCTTTACTTTACCCAGCAATTGACTATCCTATATCCCTTTCCACTGCGTTTCCCATCTTTCAGAAGATTCAGGACAACAAGGTTATTTTTCCTTTAATGTAACAAAGTATCCACTCTTGACAGTGTAGTTCCCCCTTGTGTTATAATGCCAAGAAATTGAGTCTACTGCTTTAGAATTGGATATAGGCAAGTTACTGATTAGCTCAATGTCATCCTTCATAAAGTTTGACCTTGATAGCTCCATATTCCACCGTCTTTCCTTATTGATTAAGGACTCCACCTTACTGCCAATTAGCAATTTAATTGAGGAAATAGGCTTGACAATGAACTATCTTAGAAGCCAGTTACTTTGTATATGCTTACTTATTTGCCATTTCCTATAATCCATCTGATATCTTTACATAAAAGTTTTCCCCATAAGATGCTTCTCAGGCATAAGAGGGATTATTCCTTATCTCTGCATCTAGCAGATGGGAATGCTTAAAATACCTAACTTTGAAGATTTTAGTTGCCAATGAATTTGGAAACTGAATCAGTCTCTAACATTATTTAGCCAACATAGCTTAATTGAAGCACTCTAGTATCCTGAAACCCAACCCTCCAATCCTTTTGCCTTTACTCATTTTAATCTAACTAGCCCAGTAGACCTTCTTTGTATTTGATTTAAAGAATCCTTACCAGAATCTAGATAACACCTTTTGACTTCCCTCACAAAGAGTTGATGGAATTTTAAAAACACTCATGGCATAGGATGTGATTGCTTGAGCTATTAATTTAATTAATATCTCCTTTCCCTTACTTGAAAAAACCCTTTCTTGCCAAGTATCCACTTCCCCCGTTGCCCATTGTTTAAGATTATTAAAAAATAATTTCTTAGTCCTCATTATCATAGAGGGTAATGCCAAATATTTTGCATGAATTAAGACCCCTTTGAAGACAAATATCACCTGTAAGGATTTTGCTTGATTACTAGTGATATTTGGACTGACAAAAAAGAGGATTTCTCAAATTTGAAGTCTAATATTCCTTTCATATAGAAGGAATCTTGAGTGTTTGCCCTTGTAAATATGAGGCTGTCATCTGTATACAGCAGATGAGAAACAGACTTTATCCTATCAAAGTTGATTCCCTTAACTAGCTTCTTTTCTTCTACCTAAATCATCATTCAGGAAAGAGCTTCAACACCAATAAGAAACAAGTAAGAGGAACAAGTACATCCTTGTCTCAGACCTTCGCCTGTTATGATATTTCCCCTTATTTCCTTGTTGACAATAACACAAAAAGAGGTTGTTGAGATGCATCTTAAAATCAGATCAATCGAAACCATGCTGAAGCTAAGTCTTGCCACGACATCTTTCAAAAAGCACTATTCCATTCTGTCACAAGCTTTGCTTATGTCAAGCTTCAAAGCCATCACTTTTCCCTTTCTTCTTGCTTGACTTTATAGAGGCACTCATATCCAGCAATTGAATTGTCACTAAAAAGCCTATTCGGAAGAAATATAGATTGGTTTGGGGAAATTACAGAAGACAAAAAAAGTTTTAATCTATTGGCAATGGGTTTTGTTATAATTCTATAACTGACCTTAAATAAACTGATTTGCCGAAAACCAGTGGTCTTTTGAGGGTTAGAGATCTTTGGAATTAAAGCAATATAAGTGTGATTGATAAGGGTAATGATAGCTTGGTAATTCAGGATGTTCAGGCAAGTGTTGATGGTATCATCTCCCACCTCCTACGAATGCTTTTGAAAGAAGCCAATCGATAATCCATCTGGTCTAGGGGCCTTAAGAGGATGCAATTGCCAGACAGCCTATGTACTTCCTCCATTGTAAATGGTTTCTCTAAGTCTTCATTCATCTCCTTCGAAATTCTGTTTGTCAGTCCCTAAAGAGCTTATTGTCTAATTGCTTTAGATGGTCTAGTTGAAGAAAACATATGCTCAAAATATTCACAAAAAACGTCACTAATTCTCTCCTGATTTTCTACCCATTTGCCACTCTCAGTTAGAATACCCTTAATTGCATTTTTGCTTTTTTCTTCTGGAAGCAACAGAATGGACGTACTGGGTGTTCCTATCCCATTCTTTCAGCTATAATGCCTTAGCTCTTTGTCTCCAATAAAATTATTCTTCATGTAGCATTTTATCAATTTGTCTTTCCAAGCTTAAATATTCATTTTTGTTCACATAATGATGGTAATTATTTATGTAGTTTTTTAGCTTGGTCAGCAACTCATTTAGCTTTTTTTCCTACTACCAAATTCATCTTTACTCCACTTATTGAGCGTCTTTTGAACTACTTCAATTTTCTCAACAAATCCTTTAACTAGATTATCTTCTATATTCATTCCTTTTTGCCAGTAGGATTTAACTGTTTCTACACATCCATTATATGAATTCCACAACTCCTCATAATGAAATCTAGCTCTCTTTCTTCCTTTCCGGGGCAACCAACTATTGTCTCTCTAAGCATCCATAAATATTAGGCAGTGATCTGATCTAGAAGAGACCTAATGATGAACCTGGAATCTATGATACAACTTTTTCCATTGCTCATTACAAAAAATTAATCAAGCCTTTCTTCTACCAACTTTGAACCATCTCTTTTGTTAAACCATGTGAAAGGATAACCTGCCCAACCCATATCCGATAAGCCTGCATTCTTTGTTGGTTTCGAAAACTCTTCCATAGATTCACTTCTTAGTTGTCCACATTTTTCAGCACTGTCTAAAATTTCATTGAAATCCCCTGCACATATCCAAGGGAGCTAAATCACATTAACCAGTCTCTAAATCAATGTTCATGTGTGTTTTTTATTCATAATACCAGGCATGCCATAAATGTCCGATAGAGAATCCATCACTTATAGTAGAGTGAATATAACCTCTACTGTAAGATTGAATTTTAAGGTCTGTCTCATCCCTACTAACAACTAGACAATTATAAAAAAGAAGCTTCTTGCTGACTTGTCTCATCTGGACTTTATCTAATTTGATCTCACAAAAAAAAAAAACTATATTAGGCTTCACATCTAGGGGAATTTTATTCAAATCTCTACATGTCCCGGGGTTCCCAAGCCCCTGGACATTCTAGCATAATATTTATATGGCTATCGGCGGGACAGAGTTTTTGTCGCTGCCAATTCGGTGCTTCCATTCTCAACTTCTATCCCTTTCTCATTAAAGTTAGTTGAAGGCACTTCTTCTTTGAGCTGAGTGTCGTTTTTCTATTTTTTGGGACCCCTGATTCTTAGCTTTTCCCTCATCATCTCTAAGTGTTCTCTTCCCCAACAGGGCTTTAATTGGCCTAGTTAGTATTTTTTCTTCACTGCACCGAGCTAAAAGCTTTCACTTATTTTGGGCCAATTTGAGTTGGGCTTCAACTAGCTCACTGGAGAGATACTTATGTTCCACCCTCTTTTTAATCAAATTCGAGCCCACTAAATGTTGGAGAGATTCCATATTTCCTTTCTTGCTAATTTCCTTGTTCCTTAAGAGTCTCATTTCCTGCCACTTCTTTTCCCTCGTTAATGCATCTGATGCCTACACTATAATCACCCTTTCTCAACTGACACTGATTGCATTGCAATCGGGTTTGGTTCAATTTCCTCCAGCTCTGGTTCATTATCATGATTACTCCCCTCATCCGATTCTCTTTGTTTTTTAAAGAGCAGAAATTTTGTTTAACATGTTGACACGAAAGCTAGCTTTACTTGTTACAGTAATATTGCACAATCGAAGGTTTTAGCCAAAATAGTGCGATATTAATAAATTGATGTATCATTGCTTGTTATCGAAGATCTGTTAGCCAACTTATATTGACTATAATGCTGTAATTGGAAAAAGAAATAATTATGAAAAATAAAGTAGTTGTGATTGCAGTGTCAAACTTGGCTTAATTATATTCATTAATAAATTATTGTCTGACGCTCAAGCATTCATAAATTATATAATCCTGGACTCGTGCATTCTTCTGATCATCTTGTATGCATCTGAGAATTTTCATTAGAAGGAAATTAGAAACCAGCAGATATGAAGCTCCATATCATTTCCTCAGAAATCGTCAAACCCTATTCTCCAACTCCCCACCACCTCAAAACTCATAAGCTATCCCTTTTGGATCAATTAACTCCAAATATTTATTTCCCTTTCGTTTTCTTTTACTCAGGAGTAGGCAAAAATACTACTGAAATTTCTCATCACCTTAAAAAATCTCTCTCACAAACATTAACCCATTACTATCCTTTTTCAGGGCAGATCAAAGATGATTATTCTGTTGATTGTAACGATTATGGCGTCCCTTTCATTGAAACTGAAATAGCCAGCAAGATGGATGAGGTTCATAGGAACCAAGAGATCGATATACTTGAGCAACTACTGCCATTCAAACCGCATGAAAAGTTAAGTACGGAAGTCAATCTTGCTGTCCAGCTCAATCACTTTGATTGCGGTGGGGTGGCAATCGGTATTTGTTGTACACATCTTATAGCCGATGCAACAGCGGGAATATATTTTCTTAAACATTGGGCTGCAGTTGCCTGTGGTTCCAGTATGATCAAGGATGTTGTAATTGATTGTACATCTATCTTCCCTCCGAATGATTTAATTCCGAGCATCACCAGGAGCATTAACGAGAAGCAACGTTCAATTGAATGCATAAATAAAAAGTTTACATTTGACGGCACTAAAATAGCTGCTCTGAGAGAAAAGTTCGACATGACGCCATATGCAGATCGGCCGACACGGTTTGAGCTAGTTAGTGCCCTTATCTGGGGTGCTCTGATAGCAATAGCAAGAGAAAGCAATGAGTCTCCCCCTATAGCAACAATTCCTGTGAATTTACGGAGGCGAATGGATCCACCACTGCCAGACCATTGTATTGGGAACATTTATCACGCGGGAGCAATCAGTTGGTCCACGGATGAGGGAATCGATTATAAACGTTTAGTAAGAAAAATTCAAGAATATGTAAAGATGGTGAATATGGATTACGTGAGACAACTTTATGAAGGTGGTGCTTTTGTGAATCACTACACAAAGGCAGCTGAAGAATTTTTAAACACTAGTAATAAAATGACAGTGTTTGGTTTTACTGCTCCGATTCGACTTCCATATAATGAAGTCGATTTTGGATGGGGAAAACCAACTAGGATAACCTGTCCTATGAGGCTAAGTAATACGGCGGCCCTCTTTAGTATCGACGATGATAAGGGAATAGAAGCATCGGTGGGATTGCCTATGAAGGAGATGGCTAAATTTGAACAAGATCCTGGTATCCTTGCTTACGCTTCTTTCAATCCATGCTGTAGAAGCAGGATTTGAATCCTTTTCCAGACTCTCTCTTTAGGGCAGACGTCATCATTGGTATTCGAAGTCCAGTCATTAGTCAATAAGAAACTTCTCTCGTGTCTTTAGCCACGGAGAGGACTGTGTATGTTCTTCCTCCTAGCCAACGTAAAGGCCGGACCATTAATATATTACTAATTAACAATTATTTTCTCTGCTTTATTTTTTATTAATTTGTTGACGGAACAAAGTCACCACCCACCCCGCTACAAGCCAACGCCGGACTTGAATCTCTCTTGTATGTTGGATAGAAGGTGAAAGTTATTCAGCAAATAAGTGATTATTAGAATAAAAGGTGGGCAAACTACTGGTGAACTAAACTGAACACAAATGATCAAATTGATGTCATTTTCTCTTACTTGGTTCAGCTTTTAGTTCATCAAGTAGGGTTCATAACATAGAAAAGTCAACTTATTTAATTCGATTTTTGGTTCGAACCCCTAAAACCGGAAATCAGAATAAAAGCCTATTAAAATTTAAAAATATTTTAAATAATCACGTTGCATTTTTATTGGCAGCTTCATGTAAATACGATGGACCTTATCATATGGGATTATCGTTTATATATATATATAACCCTATTGTCCTAATCCACATCCCACTCGATCTCTCTTTTCCTAACCCCTACTCCCTTACTTCCTACTCTCAAATCCCAATTCTCATTTCACAGACGAAAACTCAATGCGTTTCAATACGGTCCAATGCTCTCCGCCTAAACAACAAACTTAGTTGCTTTTTAAAAACTTTTGTTTGTTCTTTCCCCAAGAGAAGACAGAAACTCTATTCTACTCCTACATTCACAGCCGTTTCTTTCACATCGTTGTCATATTTTCGGTAATATCAATACTCAGTCTTTTTCTAGTTTTCTATTTTCCTAATTCTGCAGTAATTAAAATAATTTAAAATAGACATAATTAATTATATTTAAAGTATTCCATGTCAAACCGAGTTCATTATAATTTTACTCTTTCTCTTTATTATTATTATTATTATTATTATGGTTAGGAGTTAGCGCAACGACCTCAGTTTACTCTTTCTTTTTATCATTATTATTACGGTTCAGGAGCCCAACAAAACGTTTCTAGAGTCTAAGTGGTTTAATATCATAAATTTACTCCTATTATCTTAGAAAAAGATAAAAATATGCTCAAGTAGAAAATTGGATCTCAAATTGTGAGTGAATATGCATTTGCAAATTGGAAAAATGCGTTTCGAAAGTCTAGGGTTTCCTCTAGCTCTTTAGTTTAGAAGGCTAGAGAGAACTCGTCATTTGAGCATTTGTGTGTTAAGTCCCAATCAGAGGTTTAAAAGGGATTTGACTCTTTTAGTGTCAGAAACACACCACAGGATAATTTATTTGAATAATATACTCTAATATTCATTGAAATAAATTAGGCTTTAAAAACATTTAAGGATAAATCTTCTTCCTACAATCTAGCTACATGTAATACATTTTGTTAATTGAAATAAAACAAATAAATAACACGTTCCCTACTCTTTCATTTGCCTAATATCCTAGGTCTTCTATTTATTCTCATTATGCATGCCTCTTCTTCTCCTCTACTTAGGCTTCCCACTCATGCAAAAACTCTCTATGATTTATGATGTGCCTTGATTTTTAAAGTAGATTATTCAAAATATTAACAAAATCTAATTTCAAGATAAGGGTGATGTCTAATTTTTGTTGGTCTTTCTTTAAGTGTTTAGGCTGAATTATAACAAATAAATGGTAAATAAAATGGAAGATAGAACTAAAAAGAAAGCTTGATATGTTATATGGATGCCATAAGGATCGATTTAGAATTTTGATGCCACACTCTTGGTGTGGGCCCCCACCCCTCTACTAGTAGGGTGGGGTCCACCCCTACTCGGTGGGCCCACTCAAAGGAATATCGGAGTCCCTCCTCATTTCTTTCACTTTTTCGAGACTCGAACCCAGGACCATATGGGATTCTAAGACCACTGGGGAGCGCCTCTAGTACCACTTGAGCTAGCCTTTTTTTATTGTAGGCCCCCACCCTTCTACTAGTAGGGTGGGGTCCACCCCTACTCGGTGGGCTCACTCAAAGGATATCGGAGTCCCCCCTCCTTTCTTTTGCCTTTTCGAGGCTTGAATCCAGAACCTTATGGTGTTCTAAGACCACTAAGGAGCGCCTCTGGTACCACTTGAGCTAGCCTTTTTATTGTAGGCCCCCACCCCTTTACTATCAGGGTGGGGTCCACCCCTACTCGGTGGGCCCACTCAAAGGAATATCAGAGTCCCCCCTCCTTTTTTTTGCCTTTTCGAGGCTCGAACCCAAGACGATATGGGGTTCTAAGACCACTATGGAGCGCCTCTGCCACTCGGTTATTAATTTCAGATTTATGAACAATGACATAATTGAATCTTTCAAGATAAGTTGTCCACCTAGACAACATACGATCAACATGCTTTTGCCCTAAAAAGTGTTTGAGAGATTGGTGGTCGGAGTAGACAATGAATTCTTTAGGCAATAGATATACCTCCCACGTCTTTAGAGCACGGAACATAGCATAAAGTTTTTATTGATATGTTAACCACTCTGTCTTACTTCACTTAACTATTAGCGGGATCTAAATACACGTAGGTGTATGTATGTACAATTGTATCTATTGCTTAAATATATATCAAATACATATTTAAGTCTGACGAAAACGCAAAACTTACAATAAACACAATAAATAAAATATATTAATTGCATTAATATATTTATAGGCTAGAGAACTCACCTCAACGTGTAACGTTATACACGTAATTTTTCAAAGTCCACATAGAGACCAACTCGCGGACAGTTCTAATCACCAACACGGTGGGCTTTGTGAGCTAAAACAGCAGCCCGATATCCAGCACGGAATTAACTCTTAATCCCCAAAATAACGAGAAAATGATAAGAAATGGAGAATTTGAAGCAATTCACAATTGCTTTAATTGAAAACATAGAGAAAATAAAACAATTTCATTTTTCCTTCTTTTTTTCTTCTTCTCTTCTTTCTTTTCTTTCTTTTCTCCATTTCTTCTTTCTCTTTCTCGGGAAATATTTTCCCAACATACACCAAATTCATTTTCTCATCTCTCTCTCTTTATATATATCTAATATATATATTAAAATATTAATATAATATATTATATAATAATAATAATAATAATAAAATAATACTAATGGGTGCCAACTATTTCGCACCCAACATATAATATTATTATATATATAATATCATATAATAAAATATAATATAATAATATATTATGTAATAAAATAAGAGAGATATTTTGATTATTTAATTATTAAATAATCAAAGTATGAAATAACCATTTTGCCCCTTATAAATAGCTGCCAAGTTTACCCCCTAGTAGATCCTACCAAACCTGCACTTAGGTAAACTCATCCGAGGGTCCACAATGCGCCACATGTCATTATACAAATAATAAATAATAATTATTGACTAATTATTGTATTTAACAATTAAATACAGACACGCACACATTCCCATGGTAGTGCTAAATATTGATGGATTAAACACTTTAATCCGACACGCTGCCCCAGTGCACAACGAGTACAATCCATATCACGGGACTCTCTAGGTCCTATGCCCGATTCATCAAATGGAACTATTCCATAAGTCCTTGAGCAATGCCCTACGCATACGTCACAGATATACAAATCAGCGTGTTGAACCATGTAAGTTGAGGTTACAACGCATACGTATAGTCCTTCTGTCATGATATTCTGGATGTGCAGGGATATAGATCATCACCATCAAATCCCCTAGTACTCATCCATGTCTTATCTCCAGACTCGTATCTCACTGAATAATATGTGCAAACTCCTTTACCATATTGTTTTACCCTGACGAACCTCTTTCTTGAGTTTAATGAAATTTTAAATTCTCCTCTTCGAAACACCATTGTGTAACGGAGTATCTGGAAGACTATATTAAGCAAGAATCTCATTCTCCTTTAAATAATACAATAGTTCACTGCTATTGTACTCACCACCTTGATCTGATCAAAGGCATTTGACGTACATACTATTTTATTTCTCTACTTCAAATTGGAATTTTTTAAACTTTTCAAAGGTTTCTGACTTGTGTTTCATAAGAAACACGTTACCGTATCATGACAAATCTGTTGGGATTTGTGCTTACGTGCCATCCCTTTTGTGTATAAATATTTGCTTTATGTTTATACAATTATGATTTCAATATATCACTAATTATTTTATATACAAATATGGTAAGATGCTTGTAACGTTTTAGACATTGTATGATCTGAAAGAGTTCAGATCTGATCTAAAGGAGTTTAGCTCAGAACTAAGAGTTAGTAATGCTAAAATATATAAATGCTAAAAGATAGCACTGATAAGAGTTATCAGGTTATAAGAATTAGCAAAATCTAAAGAGTTAGAGCCTTGTCTGAAATGGGACAAAGACCTAAGAATATATTAATAATGACGTAGTTGCAATAAGTTGCAAATGGTGCTAAGAAATGTTGTTATGCAAATATGTTCTTAAACTTAATGTTCCTGATCTATCTTCACTAATGCGGGTCTGTTAGTGAAGACCTTAATAAATATAGATCAGTGTATGTCTATATCTGGATAGTCCAGATGGTTAGTCTTAGCAGACCATGAGTTTAGTGGAAACTCGTATAGAGATACAAGTATTCAGTAAGGACTGAATATTGAACAGACTCACAAAGATCTCCAATAGACATCCCATAAAGCCGTCAATGGAGGATCTTTCGAGTTAAGTAGTATTCGTGGTCCTTAGACCTGAGTGCCACGGTGGACTTGTTAGTGATCCATCATACTTTGGTTCCACACATGTTAGATACCTTTCATGGTCTGACCGCTGGGTGTCACTGGGTATGGTTCGATGCTAATGGAGTTCGGTGTGTACAGATATGGGATCCATCAACTCAATTGGGTTAGTAAAATATCCTGCAACTCCAAGATTGTATTTCAGAAAGTCTTATAGCCATAAGCAGACATATCCAAGAATTAATTTTATTCTTGGAAAAATAATATCGTAAAAGTGTTTATGGATATTATTTATTGAAATACTAATCTAGAGATAAGTTTATGGTTGAGCACATGGAGACTTGATGGTGTTGATCTATATCTCCGCTCTTCTAGGATATTTATGATGGAAGGATTATACGAATATGTTATAACCTCAACTTGTATGGTCTAATGCGCCGTTTTGTAATATCTGTAACATATGTGTGGGACATTGTTCACGGACGTGTGAAATAGTTTCATATGACAAATCGGGCATGGACCTAGAGAGTCTCACAATATGAAGTGTACTCGTTGTGCACTAGGGCGGCAAATTGGATTGAACAATTAATCCAACAATTTCCAGCAAAATGAAAAATGTTTCAAGGTTCCTTTTATTATTCACTTGTCAATAATTGAAGGTAAAATACATTATTGGTTTATAAGAGTTGTTAACCAATAAGGATTTGACAAGTGACATAATCTTGCTCCATAAATTATTTACCATGTATACCTATTTACCTTGCTTGGTAAATGTAAATATTCAAAATAGTTTTGAATTATTAATATTTTATATATTAATCAAATTATTATTATTAATTGAAATAAGTGGCAAATACCATTTACTAATGGAGAATGCACTTGTTATTAATAATAAGGAAAGTTTACCACTTTGTAATTCTTAAATGATGCACTAAGGAAGTGGTAAAACCACTTAACATTGATTAAATGCCATTTACTCTCTAGAAATTGATTCAATTGGTTGAATCAAATTGGTGAGTGAAAAATATGATAGATTAATGTTTGTAATGGCAAACATGGTTAAGTGGTGGTGGAGCACTAAGAGAAATCATTCTTTGCACTTAAGAAAGAATTGAAAGAGTTCAATGTGTACAAGATAGAGTGAAATTCGTTCTAGGAGAAAAGAGAGAGAATTGAGAGCTTTTCCTAAGTGTTTTTCTCAAAGTGTTGAGAGAAAATGCAAAGGCTTACCAAGGTACAACATATAGAGTTGTAAAGAACTATAGAAAACATCTAATTCTTCTCATCTCTTGGTAGTAATCATTCATAAGGACAAATTGTTTTAAGTGTTAAAACAATCATTTGCTGGAAATTCAAGGCTGCCATTCTAGCTTCACAATCCCACCGGATTTAGTTGTGAACTAGAATTGTGCAAGGGAACACTTCAAGGTGAGCTCAACAAATTGAAGCTTGGAGTTCTTGAAGAATTGTAAAGCTACCTTCATAACCGGGTAGGTTATTTATTTGTTATTCATTTTATATCATGCATGAAATATATATATGAGATATATATGTACTTGAATGATCATACATGCTTGAATATGTTACATATTGTTTAATATGTATGAATACTTCCGTTGCGTATTTAATTTTTGAAATTATACACATCTATACACATCACACACCATATCACACAACAAAATCATCAATAAAGATTACAAATTATTGAAACTCACTCATTGCAGCATGTTTCATAGGACCGCATACATCACTATGTACTAGTTCCAATAAATCAATGACTCGGTGTCCAACACCTACAAATAGAGATTTGGTCATCTTCTCTTGAATATAAGATTCACAAACTAGATAAGGCCCTATGGTCAGATCGGGTATCCGACTATCCTTAACAAGACGGGTTAAGTGTCTCATACCTTTATGACCTAATGTCATATGCCACAATTCTGTATCATTTAAAATTTTTTATTTATGTTTATTACTAGTAGTAGATTGCAGATTCATGACATTTCTTGTTGTATCCAAAATGTAATATCCATTAATTAATTGAAATTTAGCTAATAAAACATCATTTTTATCATATAAACTTAAGGAACTATTCCTAACATTCATAAAAGATCCTTTACTATCAAGTATATGAGGGATATTATCTGTCTAATGATGTTTGGTACATAATAACAATTATGTAATACAACTGTTCTATTACATGGAAAAAGTAAATCAAAATGTTTAATAGCTTGGACCTATAAGAAATCACCATTTTCCACTCGTAGCATCACTTCTCCCAGCTATTGCATCATAGTCTCCCTAAAATCCAACAACTTATTGTAGATGTGAGAAGCCATGTAGTATCTAATACCCAGTCAGAATAAGTGTCAAATTCCATAGAAATGTCTATGATAGTTATGCACGTTCCTGAGGGAGTTTTTTTAATAGTGGCAAGGTATATGGGCAGTTACACTTCTAATGCCCATCTTCACCGTAGTGAAACACTTTGCATCTGCTTTGCTATTTTGTTGAGGCATTGATATTAATCGCCTTTGATGACCCATCTCGGATGTCTGCTTCACCTTTTTCTTCCTTTGTACTTTTCAAAAGCCTTTGGGGTAGAAGATGAAGCACCATTAATGAAGAGGGTTATACCTCATTTATTAATGTCCCCTAAAGTGGCATTATTATAAACGTCTTATAGTAAGCTTTAATCAATAAACTAACCAAGCTTTTCTGAATTCAGAATAATTCTGAGATTCATCAGTCAATCTGAGTAATTCTCGATGTCCTTAAGTTGATGTGCATCAAATATGCACACCAAAGGGTTCGTTGATGCTGTGAAATATCCGCAAGAGAAAATAAAATATGAGACATTAGCGAAGTTATTTTTAAATTGCTAATAAACATTTTAAATCATGGGTATAACAGTTATATAATTTTTAATTTAAAACGCCCTCCCACTACTTTACATAATCCATGTAATCTCTCAAACGAGATGATAAACGTATTTTATATATGATATTATACCCCTTTTGATTTGATAATTACTTATTTTGAATATGAATATATAGAATTTTATATATATTAATTTTATTTTGTAGGTTTTATGTTAATAGAGCTATTTAGAGTGAATATTCAAAGAAAACTAGTGAAAAAATCCACAAATGCTATAGTGTCGAGAATATTGCATATGCTACAGTACCCCCTCCCCCCACACAGTACCCATAACAGTGTGCTACAGTGCTCGGGGCCCAGGCATAAAAATTACACAAAAGAGACCAAGATTAGAGCTCAAATTTAATTTAAAGATAAGAAAGAATGTCTAAAAGGTTTCTTGAGCATCATTGAAGGCATTTGAAGGGTTGAAACCTTGGAGACACCCCTAAATTCGGTTTTCTCTTTATTTAAATTTCTAGTTTTAATATTGTTTAAATAAGTTTGTATTTATGGATTTCTTGATAATTTTAGTTATGATTAGATTTATGTGTGATTAAACTTAAATTCTAAAGCTTGATGTAGTTTTATTTATATTATGTTTGGATGATTTAATATATTTTTATTTAATTCATTTATGTTTCTCTATACTTAATGCCTCCAATTGATTAGTAAATGAATTGGTTGTTAAGGATATATGAATTAATGCTTGGGAGAGCTTGACCCATTTATTGGATTTGAAAAACATAACCTTAGGTTGTTATTAAGTTAGGAGGCTAATAACACTTAGGTAATCACAATGGTTTTCTCAAGGATTGCATGTGGTGCACACCAAGTGTTTGATAAAATATTTGAGAACACTTAGGGTGTGACATTATGCTTAGGATTTTATTTGACGCTCGAGTGAGATAATAAGATTAATCATTGGGTAATCAATTTAAGGGTTGCATAATACATGTATAGGTAAACAAGTTAGATGTGGATATCAACTTGAATATGTATGATAGTATCACATTTGATACTTGGGAGAGGTAATGAGATTAGTCTTAATCCCTTGATTAATGAATTGAATAAAATGCTAAATAGGTAGAACATAGGAAGAACATAATGAAATCAATACTCTAGGATCCCATTCATATAGAATTCACCATATCGTAATATTATTATTTTAATGTTAGATTATATGTTTTAGGCCTTGATGAAACTCTATTAAATAATATGTGTTGTTATTGTTTTGTGATTAATGACTATTTTATGTTATTAATTTATATGCTTTATATGCTTAATACTTTTAATTGCATTGGGAAATGAATAGCATGAGATAAACATTTGGGTTATGTGCTTGGAAAAGTTTAATCCATATGTTAGTTGTAAAAAATATAGCTTTAAGTTTGTTGAGTTGAGGGACTAATGAACTTAGGGTAGTCACATAAAGGCAGCTTAATGCGTGTATGTATAACGGGTTAGATAGGAATATCAACTTTGTTGTATATGCATAGAGTATCATTTGGCACTCTGAAGAAGGAATGAGATTAATCATACACCTTGAACTAATGAATGCATAAAATTGGTTATTGATCACTAATGACAAAGACCACATGACCAATAAAGGAAAATCAAGTCCCTAGAACCCCGTTGCAATAGATATCTCTTTCTTTTAATTTACCTCGTTATTTAGTTTAAAGTATTTTTATTTTATAACTCAACTTATCTTTTAGTTTGGTCTAGATAAAGTTAAGAGTTGCTAATATCATAGTACTTAGCATTAATTTAGAACACAATCCTCATTAATCATTTTATTACTTGCTCATGACCTATGCACTTGTGGTTACAAATTTGCGTGTGTATAATTTCGCGAACATAGGATAACAATAGCTTAAACTCTTTTAAACTATACAATAGGAAGTAGACCCTATTGACATTTTACTCCAGTCTCACACTGTAGCAATATTAGTTTTTGTAAAACTAATAGGTAGACAACTCTTGTCAATTGCATTTTATGCAACTCTTACCATGATCATAAATACATCTTATCATCACATTGTAGCAATATTAAATAAGTGCATTCCAGATTAACTTGTCAATAATCAAATATATGTTATTGATACTACCCTCATACTGTAGTAATATTAGGCAATATGTTTGCATATATTTGCCTCATTTTATGTTTAACCAGCATAATCTGAATCACATCGACCAAAACTCTCACGCTATAGCAATATTGGAAAAAGACTGATGTGGCCTGTTTAACATTGTATTGACAAGACAGATCAGTGCATAACATTATCTCATAATGAAACACTTTTAATCTGATTAAGAGATATTTTTGTATTCTTGTCCCTATCTTATAAGGATGTAATTCTCAATCACACATTTATTTTGTGCAAGCACAACTAACCTCCACTAATAGAGCTCTCATTGTAGTTACCAGCATAAACAAATGAGTCATAGTTTATAATTCAATAATTATAACAACTTATAAATTGCATAAAATAAATAATGAATATTTTTAACTAATTTAAAAATATATAATCGGGGTAACTAGCATAATTACAATTTTCTTAAGTTCTTGGTATTGTAGCATTAGAAACTCAGCTTATATTATCGCAGTGCCAACCTTTATAGCACTATAGTGCTAGGGTCCCCACCTTGGCGCTGCTATGCTGAGTTTCTAGTGCTGCGATGCTAGATCACCATTCAGTGCAGTGGTATTGGATTAGTGGCGTTGCGATGTTAGACATTCTGTTTCTAGCACTGCAGCGCCAATCCATGAGTACTATGGCACTGGAGCCTAGAAAACTCAGTGCTATGGCTTTGCTCAATGAGCAATATAGCACTGGGGCCTGAAAACCAAGCGCCCCAGCATTCCTCACCATTGCTGTAAGGTTGGAGCCTAGATAGCCCTAGCATCATAGCATAAAGTGACACCGCTGTGATGTTCCTTTAGTTGCATCCTCATTATGCATTTTTCAACATTTGAATCCATCGATAGCCCTAGGTCATCGTAATTATACTATGAACACTCTGATTAAGTACATAAATAGCAAATAATCATACGCTCTAATAGCAATTTGAAAAAAGTACATTGTGCGTAGGGTGAACATGTACATCGTAATTTTAATTACACATCATACATGCATAATTAAGAGTAGCAGAATTTAAACAAATATTTTATTATACTAATGAAATATCAAAGAACTCACCCTCGAAGTGTACTTTGTGCAGATTTAGTCGAGGACTAGGTGGAATCCTTTGAGCTAGAGTAGTAGCCTTGCTACTTGCAAAAATATTTTTAATGAAGCAACTTTTGCTTTAAAATATCTCTCAAACCTTCCTATGTATTTTACTTACAATTAACTTGCTTTAGAACACTTGAAAATGGAATGAAATGGGGCTGGCTATTTATAGTCAAAGTCACCTCATTTTTAGCTTATGGAAGGCCAAAATTTGTAAGCCTTTTACAAGTATGACAAGGCTTAATACTATCTTTTTTTCATGCTTAGTAAAATGGTGAATTGATAAGGGCAAATTTGTCATATATTTTCTCATATTTTTATTATTGATATTTTATGATTTATTGAGAATAGATGGCTATTTATGTGTATTATTGTTATTTATAGGGACTTGAACGAAATTTAAAGAAAGAACGCAAAAGGAGCGAAAACAGGGACTAAAATGTAAAGTTTTCAAAGTATGTGTCCATCGCCCCAGCGCCACAAGTATTTTCGCCCCAGCGCTGAAATAGTGATCGAAATAGAAAAACGACTTGCTTAAGTCGCGTATAGCGCCCCAGCGCCGAAGAGTCACCGCGCCAGCGGTGAAGCCGTTTTCATGCAGCGCCCCAGCGCCAAGATCCCACCGCTCCAGCGGTGAAGGCTTTTTCACGCGTCGCCCCAGCGACAGATGCATAGCGCGCCAGCGGTAGTGCGAGTCCTAATCCGACGAGAATTGAGATTTTCAAGCTCAAATCAATCCCTATATAAAGCCACTCGTTCCCAGCCTTTAAGAAGGAATCAAAGACGACCCAAGAGCACCAAGAATATAGAGCACGAGTCTTGGAGAGCAATAAGAGCTTAATTGAAGCAACTTTAGAGAGAGATACAAGACGTTCTTCGGCATCAAGAGTTCCTAGGCAGCGCAATTAAGAGCAATTCGACGTCTATATCGGTTTGCTAATAATTGTATCATGATTTATAATTATTTTTACTGCTGTTCTCTTGTAGCCATGAGCTAACTTGTTTTCTAGGGTTAATATTTGAACTCAATATGTGTGCTTAATTGCCATATCTTTTAGTATTTAATAAACTTAGTCATTTATTATTTAAATTACTTGTGTTTAATGCTTCAATATATCTGGCCAATATATGGTGAATGAGTTGGTAATATTATTGATAAACTCGGAAGAGGAATCATAATATTTAGACCTAGGTAATTTGATGCATGATTGTAGAGTAACATTCAATGTTGCATATGCAAGTTTCAACTTAGGATAGGAATATACCTAATTGGCATGTATGATCAATAAGACCTAATCTTAATGAATCTTAATTTATTACAAGTACCATAGGAATATAGGTATTTGGTAAATTAGGGTATACTTGCATGACCTTGGAAGAGGCTTGTGAATACATTAGTGTCTTGATCAATAATAAAGACTAAGTGAGTTAAATATTAGAGGATTAATCATTAGAAACATATTGAGGGATAATATTAATCCTAGGTTCTCTCTACGTTGCTATATCTTCACATCTCATTGCATTGTGTTTTTGTGTTATATTTCTTACATTCATTCTTAGATTTTTATTTTTCTGAATAATTATTAGGAAGATATAATTTTAGTAATTGGTTAAAAAGAAAGAATTATCCCTGTGGGTTCGACATCCGACTTATTTAGTCTCTTTATTACTTGCATACGATAGTGTATACTTGCACTTAATTTATGATATAGAAATATCGCATCAAGTTTTTGGCGCCGTTGCCGGGGAATATGCTGTTCCCCTAGTTAATGGAATCCATTCAAGCATTCAAAGACCAACTGTTCAAGCTAACAACTTTGAGATCAAGCCAAGCACGATTCAAATGCTCAAGGATTCGGTACAATTTAGTGGACTACCCAATGACGATCCAAACATGCACATCATCAACTTCTTGGAGATATGTGATACATTCAAGTACAATGGGGTGTCCGATGATGCAATCCGTCTAAGATTATTTCCCTTTTCCTTAAGAGACAAGGCAAAGAGCTGGTTGTTATCACTTCCATCTGGATCTATAGCTACATGGGATGATCTTGCACAAAAGTTCCTCGCCAAATTCTTTCCACCTGCTAAAACTGCCAAGATGAGGAACGACATCACATCATTCTTACAACTAGATGGAGAATCTCTTTATGAGGCATGGGAGAGATACAAGGATATGCAAAGAAAATGTCCTCATCATGGAGTTCCAAAGTGGTTGCTTGTACAAACATTCTACAATGGATTAGCCGGTCAATTCAGAACAATAGTAGATGCTGCAGCTGGAGGAGCACTTATGAATAAATCCACCGATGAAGCTTATGATCTACTAGATGAGATGGCGTCCAATGCCTATCAATGGCCCACCGAAAGATCCACCACAAGAAAGATCGCTAGACTACACAAAGTAGACACTTTGACTACATTATCTGCCCAAGTCAACCTCTTGACCAAACAATTAAGCAACTTGGGAGTTAATGCTATCAAGAGTCAACCCATCACTTGCGATTTCTGTGGAAGCAATCATGCTAATGGACAATGCATGGAGACTGCTCAATATGTAGGGGACTTCAACCGCAACAATCCTAACTCAAATTTTTACAATCCTGGATGGAGAAATCACCCCAACTTCTCATGGAGCAACAATAATCAAGGACAACATTCCAAAGCTCCTCCTGGTTTCCAACTGCAAATTCAGCAAGAGAAGAAACCAGACATTGAAGACATGCTCCTGCAATACATGAAGAAAACAGATGCACTCTTTCAAAGTCAAGCAACTTCACTTAGAGCTTTGGAAAATCAAGTAGGGCAGCTCGCAACAGCAATAAACAATCGCCCTCAAGGAACTCTACCAAGCAACACTGAAGTCAATCCAAAAGGAAGTGTAGAACAATGCCAAGCCATCTCCCTAAGAAGTGGTAAAGTCTTACATGATAACACTCCTCAACCACAGCTTTCGGAAATGATAGAGAAGGAAAAAGAACCAGTGGTCCAGCAAGAAGATGTGCAACCATATAGACCACCTATACCATTTCCTCAGAGATTACAACAGCTAAGAAGTCAAGAGAAAAGTGCTGAAACGCAGAAAAGCATAGAATCTGGTATTCAAGTACAAGAACAGAAAAGTGAAAATGCAGCAGAAGATACCAGTAGCAATCCGCAGAAGCAACCTACGCAGTCATTCACTCCACCACCTCCATTTCCTCAGAGGCTGCAAACAAAGAAACTAGATAAGCAATTTTCAAAATTTCTTGATGTTTTTAAGAAATTACATATTAATCTTCCTTTTGCAGATGCACTGGAACAAATGCCGAGCTATGTGAAATTTATGAAGGAAATCCTATCAAAGAAGAGAAGAATAGATGACTTCGAGACTGTGGCCCTGACAGAAGAGTGTAGCGCCATCCTTCTAAAGAAGCTACCTCCAAAGCTCAAAGATCCTGGGAGTTTCACTATACCATGCTCAATTGGGAATTATGATTTTGGGAAAGCACTTTGTGATCTGGGAGCTAGCATCAATCTTATGCCACTGTCCGTGTATAAAAAGTTGGGACTAAAAGAAGCCAAACCAACAAATATCACACTTCAGTTAGCAGATCGTTCTCTCACCTATCCTAAGGGATTAATTGAAGATGTGTTGGTTAAGGTCGATAAATTCATCTTCCCTGCCGATTTCATTGTTTTGGATATGGAAGAAGACAAGGAGATCCCAATCATCCTTGGAAGACCCTTCCTAGCCACTGGAAGAACAATTATTGATGTGCAAAAAGGGGAGTTGACCATGAGAGTACAAGAGGATACAGTCACTTTTAAGGTCTTCAAGGAGATCAAATTACCAGCTGAAAATGAAGACTGTTTTTGCATTAATGTGGTGCATCCAAGCGTTAAGAAAATTAAAGATATGGAGACATTGGATCCTCACATCCGAAAAAGAGCATTGAAGCATAGAAAGGCAAGAGAGAAGAAGAAAAAGCAGCATCGCGACGAAGCAAGCAAAGAGAAAGAAAAGGAAGAACCATCTCCCCGGTCTAAGATTAAAGTCTTTCCGGAGAGACATAAGGAGAATGCAGCAAAAGATACTGCCCGAGGTTTAATTGCAAAAATATGGAAGCCGAAAAAGAAGAAAGCCAGCAAGATCACTTACACAAATGCTTCCATCAGCATCTTCAACCCACCATGAAAGACAAGGAAGCCTCGTCAAGCCGATGACGTTAAATCAAGCGCTACTTGGGAGGCAACCCAAGGAAAGTATTATTATTATTATCAATTTTTTTATTTTTTTCAGCATTTAAAAAAAAAACAAAAAAACAAAAAAACAAAACCCAGAATTTCAGCGCTCCAGCGACATAACATGGCGCGGCAGCGACAGGAAAATCGAGCACCACCGCCCCCGCGGTATAAGCACCATCGCGCCAGCGCAAATTCCAGTAACTGTGCAGAAATCATCCTTCAGCGCTGCAGCGATAGACGATTACCGCGGCAGCGCCAGAACATCGCCCCAGCGATGGAGAGTCATCGCGGCAGCGAAAATTGACCAGGGAAGTCTCTTACTTTCACTTCTTTATTTTTTGACATTGGGGACAATGTCTAAATTAAGTTTGGGGGTGGGAAACACTTTCTTGTGTTCATTTTGCTGCATGATTTGAGTGGTCATTCTTGTGGGTTAAAACTTAATTTTTTTTTTTTTTTAGTTACTTAGTTTTTTTTTTTTAGTTAATTCATTTTTATTAGGTTTTGATAAGATGATCATTAGTCTATGATAAGAAAAAGAATACATGGTTGAATTTATTTTTATAAATCGATAGGGAATGATAGATACTTGAGACAATTTTGATTATTCAAGTTTAGGAACAAATTTGACCTTATTTATTATCACCAATTCTTTTGAGCACTTATTAAAGCATGAATAGTTATAACTATTACTTAGAGATACTTATGCTTTAGGGAGTACACCACAGTCTCGAAGACCGATACTCTAGAACTTGTCTTTAATTATTACTTGAGGCGAAATTCTAGAAAACACATGAATAGGGAAATGACATTAGGCCATCTTTGGATCGATTGAGCCTTTCTAGCCCACCTTTTATTGTATATTTATCTCTAGTACCCTATTTTGAGCCTAATGACCCATTCTTTGGTTTAACCACATTACAAGCCCAAGACTTAAAGTTTACTTATCTAAAAATTTACCCGTAACACCATAAACTTTGCATTTGCTTAGAAATACTCTTGAAAGGGAAAAGTTGCGGTGATATGAGAAAAATAAGTTTGGGTGAGATTTATCAATCAAAGTTTGGGGGTATTTAAAAAAAAAAAAAAAGAGAAAAAAAGAAAAAGGAAAAAAGAAAAAAAATATATAAAGAAAATAAAATACCCCCAGCTTAAGAAAAAGAAGAAAGTTTTTGAAAAATAAAAGGTTGAAAAGAAGGATGGGAACACAATAAGTTTGGGGGAAGAGATAATACAAGGAAAAGAAGATCAAGAGGTTTCTAGGTAAAATCTAAGTGTTCATGGTGTGAATTGAACTTCATATATTTATCATTTTATCCCACCTTGACCTTAGCCTTACATTACAAGCTAAGTAAAGTCCTAAATAGATCCCTAGACATGTGATTTTCTACATTAGTGGAGAGTGGTAATAAAGACAAGCTTATGGAAGTGTCATTATACAAATTAAATGCCGAGACATCATCTTTTCTGTACAAACTAAAGTATAAAGTAAATCAAAGTATGGTTTTAGCTATTTGCTTGCTACTTGCACACACACACATGGTGATTATTTATGAGGAAGAATGAGGGACTAAATGAAGATAATTAGAATTGTTAATAGTTATTTGTCTACCTTAAGGATTTGTATCATTTCGTCAGCCTTTTGAGACAATGATTTTGATCATCTCACTAGTATTAGTATATTTTGTTTTGTTTTGTTAAATAAGTCAAGTATAACCCTTTGTTTCTCTCTTAGTTTTATTTTATTGCTTGAGGACAAGCAAGTATTTAAGTTTGGGGGAATTTGATAAGGGCAAATTTGTCATATATTTTCTCATATTTTTATTATTGATATTTTATGATTTATTGAGAATAGATGGCTATTTATGTGTATTATTGTTATTTATAGGGACTTGAACGAAATTTAAAGAAAGAACGCAAAAGGAGCGAAAACAGGGACTAAAATGTAAAGTTTTCAAAGTATGTGTCCATCGCCCCAGCGCCACAAGTATTTTCGCCCCAGCGCTGAAATAGTGATCGAAATAGAAAAACGACTTGCTTAAGTCGCGTATAGCGCCCCAGCGCCGAAGAGTCACCGCGCCAGCGGTGAAGCCGTTTTCATGCAGCGCCCCAGCGCCAAGATCCCACCGCTCCAGCGGTGAAGGCTTTTTCACGCGTCGCCCCAGCGACAGATGCATAGCGCGCCAGCGGTAGTGCGAGTCCTAATCCGACGAGAATTGAGATTTTCAAGCTCAAATCAATCCCTATATAAAGCCACTCGTTCCCAGCCTTTAAGAAGGAATCAAAGACGACCCAAGAGCACCAAGAATATAGAGCACGAGTCTTGGAGAGCAATAAGAGCTTAATTGAAGCAACTTTAGAGAGAGATACAAGACGTTCTTCGGCATCAAGAGTTCCTAGGCAGCGCAATTAAGAGCAATTCGACGTCTATATCGGTTTGCTAATAATTGTATCATGATTTATAATTATTTTTACTGCTGTTCTCTTGTAGCCATGAGCTAACTTGTTTTCTAGGGTTAATATTTGAACTCAATATGTGTGCTTAATTGCCATATCTTTTAGTATTTAATAAACTTAGTCATTTATTATTTAAATTACTTGTGTTTAATGCTTCAATATATCTGGCCAATATATGGTGAATGAGTTGGTAATATTATTGATAAACTCGGAAGAGGAATCATAATATTTAGACCTAGGTAATTTGATGCATGATTGTAGAGTAACATTCAATGTTGCATATGCAAGTTTCAACTTAGGATAGGAATATACCTAATTGGCATGTATGATCAATAAGACCTAATCTTAATGAATCTTAATTTATTACAAGTACCATAGGAATATAGGTATTTGGTAAATTAGGGTATACTTGCATGACCTTGGAAGAGGCTTGTGAATACATTAGTGTCTTGATCAATAATAAAGACTAAGTGAGTTAAATATTAGAGGATTAATCATTAGAAACATATTGAGGGATAATATTAATCCTAGGTTCTCTCTACGTTGCTATATCTTCACATCTCATTGCATTGTGTTTTTGTGTTATATTTCTTACATTCATTCTTAGATTTTTATTTTTCTGAATAATTATTAGGAAGATATAATTTTAGTAATTGGTTAAAAAGAAAGAATTATCCCTGTGGGTTCGACATCCGACTTATTTAGTCTCTTTATTACTTGCATACGATAGTGTATACTTGCACTTAATTTATGATATAGAAATATCGCATCAAGTTTTTGGCGCCGTTGCCGGGGAATATGCTGTTCCCCTAGTTAATGGAATCCATTCAAGCATTCAAAGACCAACTGTTCAAGCTAACAACTTTGAGATCAAGCCAAGCACGATTCAAATGCTCAAGGATTCGGTACAATTTAGTGGACTACCCAATGACGATCCAAACATGCACATCATCAACTTCTTGGAGATATGTGATACATTCAAGTACAATGGGGTGTCCGATGATGCAATCCGTCTAAGATTATTTCCCTTTTCCTTAAGAGACAAGGCAAAGAGCTGGTTGTTATCACTTCCATCTGGATCTATAGCTACATGGGATGATCTTGCACAAAAGTTCCTCGCCAAATTCTTTCCACCTGCTAAAACTGCCAAGATGAGGAACGACATCACATCATTCTTACAACTAGATGGAGAATCTCTTTATGAGGCATGGGAGAGATACAAGGATATGCAAAGAAAATGTCCTCATCATGGAGTTCCAAAGTGGTTGCTTGTACAAACATTCTACAATGGATTAGCCGGTCAATTCAGAACAATAGTAGATGCTGCAGCTGGAGGAGCACTTATGAATAAATCCACCGATGAAGCTTATGATCTACTAGATGAGATGGCGTCCAATGCCTATCAATGGCCCACCGAAAGATCCACCACAAGAAAGATCGCTAGACTACACAAAGTAGACACTTTGACTACATTATCTGCCCAAGTCAACCTCTTGACCAAACAATTAAGCAACTTGGGAGTTAATGCTATCAAGAGTCAACCCATCACTTGCGATTTCTGTGGAAGCAATCATGCTAATGGACAATGCATGGAGACTGCTCAATATGTAGGGGACTTCAACCGCAACAATCCTAACTCAAATTTTTACAATCCTGGATGGAGAAATCACCCCAACTTCTCATGGAGCAACAATAATCAAGGACAACATTCCAAAGCTCCTCCTGGTTTCCAACTGCAAATTCAGCAAGAGAAGAAACCAGACATTGAAGACATGCTCCTGCAATACATGAAGAAAACAGATGCACTCTTTCAAAGTCAAGCAACTTCACTTAGAGCTTTGGAAAATCAAGTAGGGCAGCTCGCAACAGCAATAAACAATCGCCCTCAAGGAACTCTACCAAGCAACACTGAAGTCAATCCAAAAGGAAGTGTAGAACAATGCCAAGCCATCTCCCTAAGAAGTGGTAAAGTCTTACATGATAACACTCCTCAACCACAGCTTTCGGAAATGATAGAGAAGGAAAAAGAACCAGTGGTCCAGCAAGAAGATGTGCAACCATATAGACCACCTATACCATTTCCTCAGAGATTACAACAGCTAAGAAGTCAAGAGAAAAGTGCTGAAACGCAGAAAAGCATAGAATCTGGTATTCAAGTACAAGAACAGAAAAGTGAAAATGCAGCAGAAGATACCAGTAGCAATCCGCAGAAGCAACCTACGCAGTCATTCACTCCACCACCTCCATTTCCTCAGAGGCTGCAAACAAAGAAACTAGATAAGCAATTTTCAAAATTTCTTGATGTTTTTAAGAAATTACATATTAATCTTCCTTTTGCAGATGCACTGGAACAAATGCCGAGCTATGTGAAATTTATGAAGGAAATCCTATCAAAGAAGAGAAGAATAGATGACTTCGAGACTGTGGCCCTGACAGAAGAGTGTAGCGCCATCCTTCTAAAGAAGCTACCTCCAAAGCTCAAAGATCCTGGGAGTTTCACTATACCATGCTCAATTGGGAATTATGATTTTGGGAAAGCACTTTGTGATCTGGGAGCTAGCATCAATCTTATGCCACTGTCCGTGTATAAAAAGTTGGGACTAAAAGAAGCCAAACCAACAAATATCACACTTCAGTTAGCAGATCGTTCTCTCACCTATCCTAAGGGATTAATTGAAGATGTGTTGGTTAAGGTCGATAAATTCATCTTCCCTGCCGATTTCATTGTTTTGGATATGGAAGAAGACAAGGAGATCCCAATCATCCTTGGAAGACCCTTCCTAGCCACTGGAAGAACAATTATTGATGTGCAAAAAGGGGAGTTGACCATGAGAGTACAAGAGGATACAGTCACTTTTAAGGTCTTCAAGGAGATCAAATTACCAGCTGAAAATGAAGACTGTTTTTGCATTAATGTGGTGCATCCAAGCGTTAAGAAAATTAAAGATATGGAGACATTGGATCCTCACATCCGAAAAAGAGCATTGAAGCATAGAAAGGCAAGAGAGAAGAAGAAAAAGCAGCATCGCGACGAAGCAAGCAAAGAGAAAGAAAAGGAAGAACCATCTCCCCGGTCTAAGATTAAAGTCTTTCCGGAGAGACATAAGGAGAATGCAGCAAAAGATACTGCCCGAGGTTTAATTGCAAAAATATGGAAGCCGAAAAAGAAGAAAGCCAGCAAGATCACTTACACAAATGCTTCCATCAGCATCTTCAACCCACCATGAAAGACAAGGAAGCCTCGTCAAGCCGATGACGTTAAATCAAGCGCTACTTGGGAGGCAACCCAAGGAAAGTATTATTATTATTATCAATTTTTTTATTTTTTTCAGCATTTAAAAAAAAAACAAAAAAACAAAAAAACAAAACCCAGAATTTCAGCGCTCCAGCGACATAACATGGCGCGGCAGCGACAGGAAAATCGAGCACCACCGCCCCCGCGGTATAAGCACCATCGCGCCAGCGCAAATTCCAGTAACTGTGCAGAAATCATCCTTCAGCGCTGCAGCGATAGACGATTACCGCGGCAGCGCCAGAACATCGCCCCAGCGATGGAGAGTCATCGCGGCAGCGAAAATTGACCAGGGAAGTCTCTTACTTTCACTTCTTTATTTTTTGACATTGGGGACAATGTCTAAATTAAGTTTGGGGGTGGGAAACACTTTCTTGTGTTCATTTTGCTGCATGATTTGAGTGGTCATTCTTGTGGGTTAAAACTTAATTTTTTTTTTTTTTTAGTTACTTAGTTTTTTTTTTTTAGTTAATTCATTTTTATTAGGTTTTGATAAGATGATCATTAGTCTATGATAAGAAAAAGAATACATGGTTGAATTTATTTTTATAAATCGATAGGGAATGATAGATACTTGAGACAATTTTGATTATTCAAGTTTAGGAACAAATTTGACCTTATTTATTATCACCAATTCTTTTGAGCACTTATTAAAGCATGAATAGTTATAACTATTACTTAGAGATACTTATGCTTTAGGGAGTACACCACAGTCTCGAAGACCGATACTCTAGAACTTGTCTTTAATTATTACTTGAGGCGAAATTCTAGAAAACACATGAATAGGGAAATGACATTAGGCCATCTTTGGATCGATTGAGCCTTTCTAGCCCACCTTTTATTGTATATTTATCTCTAGTACCCTATTTTGAGCCTAATGACCCATTCTTTGGTTTAACCACATTACAAGCCCAAGACTTAAAGTTTACTTATCTAAAAATTTACCCGTAACACCATAAACTTTGCATTTGCTTAGAAATACTCTTGAAAGGGAAAAGTTGCGGTGATATGAGAAAAATAAGTTTGGGTGAGATTTATCAATCAAAGTTTGGGGGTATTTAAAAAAAAAAAAAAAGAGAAAAAAAGAAAAAGGAAAAAAGAAAAAAAATATATAAAGAAAATAAAATACCCCCAGCTTAAGAAAAAGAAGAAAGTTTTTGAAAAATAAAAGGTTGAAAAGAAGGATGGGAACACAATAAGTTTGGGGGAAGAGATAATACAAGGAAAAGAAGATCAAGAGGTTTCTAGGTAAAATCTAAGTGTTCATGGTGTGAATTGAACTTCATATATTTATCATTTTATCCCACCTTGACCTTAGCCTTACATTACAAGCTAAGTAAAGTCCTAAATAGATCCCTAGACATGTGATTTTCTACATTAGTGGAGAGTGGTAATAAAGACAAGCTTATGGAAGTGTCATTATACAAATTAAATGCCGAGACATCATCTTTTCTGTACAAACTAAAGTATAAAGTAAATCAAAGTATGGTTTTAGCTATTTGCTTGCTACTTGCACACACACACATGGTGATTATTTATGAGGAAGAATGAGGGACTAAATGAAGATAATTAGAATTGTTAATAGTTATTTGTCTACCTTAAGGATTTGTATCATTTCGTCAGCCTTTTGAGACAATGATTTTGATCATCTCACTAGTATTAGTATATTTTGTTTTGTTTTGTTAAATAAGTCAAGTATAACCCTTTGTTTCTCTCTTAGTTTTATTTTATTGCTTGAGGACAAGCAAGTATTTAAGTTTGGGGGAATTTGATAAGGGCAAATTTGTCATATATTTTCTCATATTTTTATTATTGATATTTTATGATTTATTGAGAATAGATGGCTATTTATGTGTATTATTGTTATTTATAGGGACTTGAACGAAATTTAAAGAAAGAACGCAAAAGGAGCGAAAACAGGGACTAAAATGTAAAGTTTTCAAAGTATGTGTCCATCGCCCCAGCGCCACAAGTATTTTCGCCCCAGCGCTGAAATAGTGATCGAAATAGAAAAACGACTTGCTTAAGTCGCGTATAGCGCCCCAGCGCCGAAGAGTCACCGCGCCAGCGGTGAAGCCGTTTTCATGCAGCGCCCCAGCGCCAAGATCCCACCGCTCCAGCGGTGAAGGCTTTTTCACGCGTCGCCCCAGCGACAGATGCATAGCGCGCCAGCGGTAGTGCGAGTCCTAATCCGACGAGAATTGAGATTTTCAAGCTCAAATCAATCCCTATATAAAGCCACTCGTTCCCAGCCTTTAAGAAGGAATCAAAGACGACCCAAGAGCACCAAGAATATAGAGCACGAGTCTTGGAGAGCAATAAGAGCTTAATTGAAGCAACTTTAGAGAGAGATACAAGACGTTCTTCGGCATCAAGAGTTCCTAGGCAGCGCAATTAAGAGCAATTCGACGTCTATATCGGTTTGCTAATAATTGTATCATGATTTATAATTATTTTTACTGCTGTTCTCTTGTAGCCATGAGCTAACTTGTTTTCTAGGGTTAATATTTGAACTCAATATGTGTGCTTAATTGCCATATCTTTTAGTATTTAATAAACTTAGTCATTTATTATTTAAATTACTTGTGTTTAATGCTTCAATATATCTGGCCAATATATGGTGAATGAGTTGGTAATATTATTGATAAACTCGGAAGAGGAATCATAATATTTAGACCTAGGTAATTTGATGCATGATTGTAGAGTAACATTCAATGTTGCATATGCAAGTTTCAACTTAGGATAGGAATATACCTAATTGGCATGTATGATCAATAAGACCTAATCTTAATGAATCTTAATTTATTACAAGTACCATAGGAATATAGGTATTTGGTAAATTAGGGTATACTTGCATGACCTTGGAAGAGGCTTGTGAATACATTAGTGTCTTGATCAATAATAAAGACTAAGTGAGTTAAATATTAGAGGATTAATCATTAGAAACATATTGAGGGATAATATTAATCCTAGGTTCTCTCTACGTTGCTATATCTTCACATCTCATTGCATTGTGTTTTTGTGTTATATTTCTTACATTCATTCTTAGATTTTTATTTTTCTGAATAATTATTAGGAAGATATAATTTTAGTAATTGGTTAAAAAGAAAGAATTATCCCTGTGGGTTCGACATCCGACTTATTTAGTCTCTTTATTACTTGCATACGATAGTGTATACTTGCACTTAATTTATGATATAGAAATATCGCATCATGAATCAATGAGTGAAAGCTAGGTGGCTGAATTGCTTTGGTTCTATTACATATCATGCTTAAAATAAGCATGACATAACAACATATCATTCTCCAATTGTGTGGCCAAATGAAATGAACTTTAATTACTTTTGTTTTAAATATAAAGTAGAAAGCCACCTCTTGGTTCCTTTTAGTATTGGTCGAAATTGGTCAATTTGTAAGCGAAAATGTAATTAATTAATTTAACCATTTTACCAAATCAAATGAACCAATCCAATAATGCCATATGTCATGCCATTACCAATTAATGGCATGACATGTGGCATTTTATTGAAATGTTAAAATGCCAAGTTTCACTTGTTAAGATCCTGGACATAATATTTAAACCCTATGATCTCCACGAAAAACTCTAAAATAATTTTAATTTTTTGAGAACTTTTGATATTCAATTATTCAATCCAGTGCGCTAACCTAGTGCATAATGAGTACACTTCATATAATGAGACTCCCTAGGTTCATACCCATTTCGCCTTACGAAAATCTTCAATAAGTTCAAAAATGATACCCTACACACATTATGCAAATAATAAAAGAATGTGTTAAACCATACAATTTGAGATTAATATATTTTCGTATAATCCCTCAATTATTTATATCTTGAAAAAGCAAAGACATAAATCATCACCGTCAGGTCTCATCAGGTCTCCATATGCTCAACTCTAGAACTTATCTCCAGATTCATATTTTGATAAACTATATCCGCAAACACTTTTACGATATTATTTCTTACACGAAAAATATTTTCTTGAGTGACTTAGCTATGGCTATAAGATTTTTCTGGAACACAATATTGGAGCATCTGCATATACAACTCAGCTATATAAGCAGACGAATCCGTTATCTACACACACTGGACTTCATGAGCATCGGACCATACCCAGCAATACCCAGTTATCAGATCATGAAAGGTCTCTGACATGTGTGGAACCTAAATACGATGGATTACTCACAAGCCCACTATAGTGCTTAGATTAAGGGACCATAAATACTACTAAACTTGAAAGAATCATCCATTGACGACTTTATGGGATGTCTATTGTAAATCCTAGTTAAGCCTATTCAATATGCAGTCCTCACTTAATACTTGTATATCTATACAAGCTTCTACTAAGCTCTTGGTTTGTTGAGACTAACCATCTAGACCATTCAGATATAGACATACTCTGATCTATATTAAATAAGATTTTCAGCAATCGACCTGCATCAGTCGAAATGGATTAGGAACATAACGTTTGAAAACATACTTGCATTATGACATTTTTTTAGCACCATTTGTAACTCTTTATAACTATGTCATTGTTAGTATACATTTAGGTCTTTGTCCCATTTTAGACAAAGCTTTAGCTTGTTAGATTTTGCTGACTCTTATAATCTACTAACTCTTAATAGAGTTAACTTTTAGTAATTATAAATCTTAGCGTTGCTAACTTTTAGCCAGGTTTTAAACTCTTTTAGACCAGATCTGAACTCATTCAGATCATACAATGTTTGAAATATTATAAGCATGTTACCATATAATTTAATAATTAACGATTTAATAAAAGGAATACTGTATAAATATCAAATATTCATACAAATAGGAATGGCACGTAAAAACAAACCCTAACACTAACCACTATAAAAAATAACTGAGAAGAGTATACGGGATTTTATATGGAGAAATGTAATGTGCAAGTATAGGATTCCTCATCTAATCATACTAATAAAAAATAAGCTAAGTGATAGGAATGGGGGATGGGTAGAAGAACCACGAAAGGTACTTTTGGCATTGCGACCCACCAGAAAAAGAGCAACTGGTGAGACAACATTTTCATTAGCCTTTGGCTATGAAGTAATAATTCCCGTCGAGATCAAAATTTTGACACATTGGGTACTGAACTTCTTTGAAATGGCTAATAACAAACTAATTAAGGGACAACTAGATTTAATTGAACAATTAAGAAAAAAAGCTCAAGTCCGGGTAGCTGCCTACCAGCATAAGGTCGCCAGGTACTACAACAAAAGGGTCAAAGCAAGGGAATTCAGGAAAGGTAACCTGGTGCCAAGAAGAGTCCTGCTGAACACAAAGAATCCAGGAGATAGAGTCCTCAGACCAACTTGGGAAAGCCCTTATAAAGTTGTCAAGTGCGTGAAATGAGCTTATAAGTGAAGAAGTAGATGGATGAGCTGTGAGAAAACTATGAAATGCCGAGCTGCTGAAGAAATACTATTCTTAGATCTTTATTTTTCTTTAATGCATTACATACCTAATATGCAAGAACAATATTTGCTAATGAAAACGTTATTTCCTTGTATGTACCTCTGCATAAATTACTGCTTGGAATATAAGCTAAATAATTATTAGTATCTATAAATAATCAATATTGAAGATATCAATGCCTTTAGAGGTATACTTCATAGAGGGGCAACCTTCATAAGGTTGCCCACAGACCACTGGATAGGGTAACTCTCTTAGATGAGAACTCTAAGGAGGTACGATACTTAAAGGGTTGACCAGGAAGACATTGAAGATTGCAACACCCTTAGAGGTATACTTTGTTGGGGGATGACACTCATGAGGTTAACCATAGACTACCGAATAGGGTAGCGCTCTTAGAGGAGAACCTTATTGAGGTGTAGCACTCAAAGGGTTGACTATAAAGATATTAAAGATGGAACCCTATTGGGGCAGCACTCATGAGGTTACCCATAGACTACTATGCATGGTAACACTCTTAGAGGAGAACCCTTCAGAGGTACGACACAAGAGGTTGACCAAGAAGACATTTAAGACGGAAACACCCTTAGAGGTAAACTCCGTAGGGGGCGACACTCATGAAGTTACCCACAAACTACCAGACAGGGTGATGCTATTAGAGAATAACCCAATAAAGGTGCGGCACCAAAAGGGTTGACCAAAAAAATATTAAAGATGGCAACGCCCTTAGAGGTATACTCTGTAGGAGGGTGGCACTCATAAGGTTACCACAAACCATCGGACAGGGTAACACTCTTAGAGGAGAACCCTACAGAGGTATGGCACTCAAGGAGTTGACTAGGAAGACATTGAAGACAATAACGCCTTTAAAGGTATACTCCGTAGGGGGGCGACACTCATGAGGTTACCCATAGACCACCAGACATGGTAACGCTTTTAGAAGAGAACCCTATGAAGGTGTGACACTTAAAGGGTTAACCAAGAAAATATTAAAAAATAACACTCCGTGGGGGGCTGACACTCATTAGGTTACCCACATACCACCTAACAAAGTAACACTCTTAGAAGAGAATCTACAAACGTGCGACACCCAAAAGGGGATGAATAGAGATACGCTACAAAGAATGATCAGATAACTCTATTAGTTAGGAAACAAACAATTCAAAGTACAACCACCATGTGTCAGAGAAACATTTGCTGGTCAACTTAAACATCACCCCATCGATATAGCTTTATGTTAATATTTATTTAAGTCACCAGAACTTACATTTTTTATATTATTATTTTCTAATTACTCGATAAAACCTTACATATACTCCCCTATAATTATTATTTGATGCAACTCAAGCACTACCCTACTCATCTAAAATTTAATAGATCGACATGCCATAAAGAGAATATTAATCATCTCACTTGTCTACATAAATTTGTGTTCTAAGTCTTCAAGTTTGGAAATATATTCTTGCAGGCTGCTCATCTATATTATGTCACTCAAATTTGTTTTGTTAGGACCTAGATAGGATTTTATTTTAATATTATACATCTCAACAGGTCCGCATTAATATTAACTAAGACACATATTTCAAGTTATAAAAGGATAAGTCTGCATCAACATTCCAAGACAAATAAAGCAAGAAAGTCATCAAAAAATTTAACTTGTATTTATTAGAATAGAAAATTACAAGGTTCGATACTAAAGAAATAAGTAAAATATATCAGCTCTAACAGCCAAAGCAGTATCAATAAACTCTAAGTCAACCACTCAAATGAGGAATAACTTGAGAAGCATTAGGTCGAACAACTTTAATTGATCTTGCGAGCTGAGTAGTAGGGACATCAGATAGAGCCTAGACTTGGTCAGTTAAAGTAAGAGCGGTTGACCGATTATCACTAAGGGAGGCAACTGCCTCAATAGTAGAAGCATCAGAAGAAGTAAGAGTAACTAGCTCAGCAGTCTCTCATTCTGAGGATTGCCCCACAGTAGCCAAGTCCTACATCCATTGAAGGTAGATCTCAAGATAGTCTTCTTCAGATAGACCTATTGGCCTCTAGACGCCCTCTACAGCACCTTGGCGAAAACCTTCATCATGGCCGGTAGACCAAGAAGTTCATTGATCTTTAAGTTAGGCTGCCAAATTATTTCTACTCTGGTTGACCAACTCCGTCTCCCTTTGCACTGCTAAGAGCTATCTTTCTAGTTTATCATTTTGGTTCACAAACTCAACAGTGCGGTTCTTAGCTATTACTAGAGAATTGGCAAGTTCTTGTTCAACCAATCTCTTATAGCGCTTCAACTTAGAGACCCTGCTCTTTACCTCGGTCGACCATTCTCTAGATCTTCAATATGAGTAGCCAACTCCCATGTTTGCTCTCTCTTAGTCGGCCTCCCTCCAAGCCTGCAAGGTTTCTTCCCTCCCTTGTGCGAGGCTCTCATTAGCTTGGAGGGACCAAGCCACAATTTCTAAAATCTCGGTCTGGAATAGAGAGAAAAGGTATATAGACTGAAGAATAGAAAGATAGTTAGAATTCAGAAACAAGAATACTATCGGCAAATCTATGGCACATGTGGATGTATGCATGTACAATTGTGTCTATTCCCTAACGTAGTGAAAGCATATAAATTTTACAATAAACACAATAAATAAATATATTAATCACATTAATATATTAAAAAGGTTAAAGAACTCACCATAACGTGTAATGTTATACATGTGTTATTCCTGGAGTTATCATGGAGACGAACTCGTGTACAGTTCTAGTCACCAACACAGTGGGCTTGGTGAGCTAGAACAACAACCCATATTCAGCCCAGGATTAACTCTTAATCCCTAAAATGGTCGGGAGAATTTTTATATCATTTTCTCCAAAAGGATAAAAAAAATAGAGAGTTTGAAGTAATCTAACATTGCTTTAATTAGAAGCATAAATAAAAATGAAACAATTTCATTTTTTCATTTTTTGTTTCTTCTTCTCCTCCTCCTCTCCTTCTCCATTTCTTTCTCTTTATATATATATATATATATATAATATAATATAATAATAAATATTATTAATATAAAAAGAGAGACATATGATTATTTAACAATTAAATAATCAAAATAAGAATGACCATTTTGCCCCTTATGAATAGTTATCAAGTTTACCCCCTAGTGGGTTTCATCAAATCTCACACTTTGGTAAACTCAACTAATGGTCCACAATATGCCACGTGTCATTATGCAAATAGTAGATAACAATTATTGACTAATTATTTTATTTAACACTTAAATACAGACACGTACACATTCCATATTATTGCTGAATATTGCTAGATTAAACAATTTAATTTGGCACGCTGCCCCAATGCACAACGACTACACTCCATATCGCAGGACTCCCTAGGTACTATGCCCAATTCGTCAAATGAAACTATTCCATGAGTCTGTGAACAATGCCCCACGCATACCGTCAAATCCCCTTGTGCTCATCCATATTCTATCTGCAAACTCGTATCTCAATAAACAATATATGCAAACTCTTTTGCCATATTGTTCTACCCTGGCAAAATTCTTTCCCGGGATGATTGCTTATGGCCACAAGACTTTCTGAGATACAATCTCGTAGTATCTAGATATCGAACTCCTTGTGCAAGTTGACGGATCCCATATCTAAAAACACCGGACTTCATAAGCATTGGACCATACCCAGCGACACTTAGCGGTCACACCATGAAAAGTCTGTGACATGCGTGGAACCAAAGTATGGTGGATTACTTACAAGCCCACCGTGGCACTCAGGTTAAAGAACCACGTATACTACTCAACTCGAGAGAACCCTCCGTTGACTGCTTATATAGGATGTCTATCAGAGGTCCTCGTGAGTCTGTCCCATATCCAGTCCTAACTAGATACCTATATGTCAATATGAGCTCCAAGCTCACGGTCGGTTAGGAACAACCATCTATACCCTATAGGTATGATATATGTTGATCTATATATAAAGATATCTATCGATAGACCCGCATCGACAGAAATAGATCAGGGACAATTATTTGAGAACATACTTGCACAACATGCATTTTCTGGCTCCCGATTGTAATTCTTGTAACTATGCAGTTACGAGTATATTTTCAAGTCTATGTTCTATCACAAACAAGGTTTCAACTCTTGGATCTGCTGAGTATTATATCTAGTTAACACTTAACTGTGCTACCATTTAGCAATTATATGTCTCAGCGTAGCTACCTATGAGCCCTTATCTAAACACCTTTAGATCTGATCCGAACTCCTTCAGATCTACAATGTCTGTAACATTACATGCATAATACCATATAAATGGGTATTAGCAATTTAATAGGAATGTACACTTGTATAAATACACAAGTATATGTATATTCAGGGATGGCACGTAAGCACCGCCCTAACAAATACATCACACTAAAATAGAGAGAAAGAGAGCTTACATCCTGGTAGACCCTATAGCAGCATAGAACTCAGTGATAGAATCCAAAGAAGAAATTGAACCCACACAGGTCGAGATTAGATATCTCTCTATCTCTTTCATGACTGGTAGTAAGAAGCCTAGGTTTTCCCTCCTTTTTGGGACCAGCACTATCGGTGAGACCATCAGAGGAGGCCCTTACCTTATCAGGGGCTTCTCCCGACCCCCTGAACTTGATGCCTCTATAGGCTGGGCAGATTGGGTCGTCTGCAATAAAGCCCAAGTTGGTAAACCTCACCCTCTGCCTTGCACTTGAAGGAAGAATGAACCTTGCATTTAAGGGGAGCGAAGTGCCTACTTGTTCCTTCCCCTGATACCTAGCCTGTACTTGATTACATGTGTACCCTGAGCAGAAGGACTTACTATTGACGTATTTTAAGGTGTATGCATGTGATTGTGTACATATTGAAAAACTAAACACATATATCATATACACAAGTTTAGTAGTGAAATTTATCATGTAATCAACATATACACATGTACTTCAATTCTTAACAATTTAAGAATACAAAAAATATACCTTTGAAGACTTCCGATGAAGATTTCAAATTTTGAATTTCTTTGCTCCAATTTTGAGCTCACCTTGAAGTGCACTTTTGTTCAATTCTAGTTCACAACAATCCGGTGGGATTGTGAAACTAGAATAGCAACAGTATAATCTCCAGCAATAAAGTTTTGTATTGCTTGAAAGAAAAATAAGAAGGATTTATTTTCCTTCCTCATTTTGTTTTTCTCACAAGTTTTCTTTCAAAGAAAAACTCTCTCAAAACCAACTCTTCTTTTTCCTCTCAATATTTTGCACGAATTTTCATTCACTAACTTGTTAACACACGTGAAACTCAACCATTTTTAGTGCTCTCAACACTTCACAAGTGCTCCACCAAAATTAGATTAAGTGGCCAACTAGCAAAATAATTTTTTGTGGCCATTTTAATGGTCTAATAAAATTAATCATTAATCACAAAATGGTGCTCCACTTAATTTAGTTTATGTTTTTCAAATTAGGTATGTCTTCCATTTAGGAATAAAATATCAAATAAATAAAATCATATTTTATTTATTTAAATAACATTTATTTAATTATTCAAAAACTATTTGAATAATTAATATTTACCTCATTTGATTTTACTAACATGGTTAATGGGTGAATTCATGGTAAAACAATTCATAGAATAAATTTGTGCCACTTGTTAACATCTAATTAGTTAATAACTCTTGTCAGCTAATTAAATGATATACTTAACATTTAAGTCTAAACAAGTGCACAACCCGAGGAACCCCAAAACATATTTTCGGTTTGCTAAAATTTCTAGGATGGAATTGTTCAATCCATTATACTGCCTCAGTGCACAATGCGTACACTTCATATTGTGAGACTCTCTAGGTCCACGCCCGAATTGTCATATGGAACTCCTCTATACATCCATGAACGATGCCTCACATACACGTTACAGATATTAGAAAGCGACGCGTTAGACCATACAAGTTGAGGTTATAACATATTCATATAATCCCTCCATCACTTATATCTGGGTAGAATAGAGATATAGATCAACACTGTCAAATCTCTATATGCCCAACCGAAAGCTTATCTCTAGAATTGTATTTAAATAATAATATTCCCAAACACTTTTGTAATATTATTTATCCCTAGAGTTAAACTCTTTTCCCTGGAATTATTGCTTATGGCCATAAGACTTTTTGAAATACAATCTATAGAGTATTAGGATATAATACTCACCCAAATGAGCTGATGAATCTCATATCTATACACACCGGACTCCATGAGCATCGGACCATACCCAGCGACACCCAACGATCAGACCATGAAAGATTTCTGATATGTGTGAAACCAAAGTATGGTGGATCATTCACAAGCCCACCGTGGCACTCAGGTCAAAGGACCACAAATACTACTCAACTCGAAAGACCCTTCATTGACGGTTTTATGGGATGTCTATTAGAGATCTTTGTGAGTCTGTTCAGTATTCAGTCCTTACTGAATACCTGTATCTCTATACGAGCTTCCACTAAACTCATGGTTTGCTAAGACTAACCATCTGGACCATCCAGATATAGACATACACTAATTTATATATTTATTAAGGTATTCACTGACAGACCATCATCAGTGAAGATAGATTAGGAATATAATATTTGAGAACATATTTGCATAATGACATTTTCTAGCGCTATTTACAACTCTTTGCAACTACATCATTACTAATATTTTCTTAGGTCTTTGTCCCATTTCAGACGAGGCTTTAACTTTTTAGATATCGTTGACTCTTATAACCTAATAACTCTTATCAGTGCCAACTCTTAGCATTTATAACTCTCAGCGTTACTAATTCTTCGCACTGATCTAAACTCATTCAGATCAGATCTGAACTCTTTCAGATCGTACAATGTCTGAAACGTTACAAGCATCTTACCATATATAAATATAATTAGCGATTTATTGAAATAATAATACTAGTATAAATATTAAACAAATATTCATACATAATGGAATGGCACGTAAGCACAAATCTCAACACTTGCAACTCTCCCTCCTTGGAAGCTCAATCGACCCCTACCTGTTTGGCCGATCGGCTCAAGTTAGCGAAGAAAGCCCCTGCCACAACCTCGTCCTTTAGGGCTGAATAGAAGCCTTATAATATTGTCAAGGTTAATATAAATCCAACCTTTAGAGGATGAACTATAGCAATCTGTACGGCTCCTCTTCTTTCTCTCACTGCTACCTTATTTGGGCATTCCTATACAAGCCAGATAAGTTAGTGAAGAACAAAAAATAAAAGAAAGAAAAGTTAGGAAAGGACTATACTCACTGCGAACATAAGGCTCTTCATGAATGAAGGTGACCAAGCCTGATTAAATAAGGTTGATAGGGGGAAGAAGGTATTGAATAGGATAGATATTGGCAAGAGCAGTTGCAATCAGAGCACGTCTAGTCTCGAAAACTTTAAAGCCAGTAGTCCAGTTCACTGAAATAAGCAAAACATTAGAAGGATGAGATATATAAAAAAAAAGTAAATTAAACATAAGAAGAAGAACAAAAGAAAACCTGCATTCAAAGAAAAGTTAGTGGGAACAACTCAATTTTTTCCTCTCTTCTTGGGGACTACCCGACTCCACTTATAAAATAAAATCGCATCATTCATTAAAGTTTCAAGTATAGAATAATTCACAAAGTTATTCACTATAAAAATACTTAATATTAATAATGAAAGAATTTTAATTTAATTATTTAAAAAAGTACATTAAAAAATTAACAAAGGAATTAATTCAAGAAAAAGAGAACTGTTTCATTAAATAAGGTATCAATGCAAAAATATTATAAAAAACAATTTAACCATAAGAAAGAAGGAAAACTTGCAGACTTTCGAGAATCCAAGAGTGGCCTTCAATTCAAGCCATTCTAATTTCTTTTTCTTTTTGTTTCTTTGTGGTGCTACCTTCTTCTCGTCCAAAATCATCCCTTTGATATAAGTGCCCACCACCTTCATTAAATCATGAAAGCAATTTAATTCCATATCCTAATTAAAAATCAATTGAATTATTTTTTTTTTCTTTTTACTTTAAGCTCCCAACTTAAATAGGAAAATGACATTTCTAATTCCACAAAAAAAATTTAACTGTTAATACTTTCTAAAATAAATTGCAAGAATTCGTTCTTTACTCACTCCCTTTGCTTTTTTATTTAAATTTTTGTTTAAAATTATTCTAAAAAATAAAATAAATAAAACAAACAGGTAACAAATATAATTTACGAATTATATAATTAATAAAAATAGATGCATTAAATACCCCTAAATTTTAATTTTACTAGACCTCGAGCAAAAGAAAATAAAAAAATAAAAAATTCTAACTAAACCACTTTCATAAGTGGTCGCAATGTATTTGACATAGCAACAAGTCTTTGAATCCCTAGGTGGCCTTAGTGGACGAGTTATAGTTTTGTGAAAAAATAACTAAAGTTTTTTTTTTTTTTCTTAAAAAAGTTATTATTAGGGAAAGGCATTCAATGGATAGATTAAAAAGGATCAAACAATGGCCTTACAATAATCTTATAGAGAACAAAATAGCCATCCAAGGATACCAATATTACAAGCTTTCAAATGTAATAAGACTTAAAAAAATAAAAAAAAAAATCATTAAGTTGTATAAAAATTCTTAACAAACAGGGTTAACTTTCTAACAGAAATATAAGGCTCAAAAGTCATTTAAATATTATTCATATTGATGACAAATGAATCTCTCTAATGTTTAATTCAACTTCACTCATCAGACTTTCCCATTCTTACTAGATATTAATATTGACATGCAAATTTAATAAACATGGTAATCATTTTAGTTAAAGGAAAAAAATAATACAAATACTAAAATAAGAAAGTCATCACTTCATCTAATTTCACAAATTCACGCACAGTGCCTTAAAATGTTTTTATCTTTTTTTTTAACACCTCACCTCTAAACTTATTATAAACATTGTCCTCAATGTTTTTTAGTTTAAATGAAACTTACTTAGGCTCGTGCAAAGGAATATATAGAAATAATGAGAGAGATTAAAAATAATAATAATAAGAGAAGAAGTAAGTAGTACACCTAGATAACTTGTTGAATGTAATTAACTTAGAAAAAGTTACAATTTAAAGTAAAACAAAAAAAAAAAAAGGAAAAACGCTAGTAAGAAAGGAAAAAAAACGGTACTTATAAAAATAAAGCAAAGAGAAAAAAAGAACTATATAAAAAAATGAAACTACGTATATTAAATATGGGTAGATACAATTACCTAAAACTCTCTGTCTCCTCTTCTTATGGTTGAAATTTTAAATATGACTTCAATTATTGGCCATTAACTTTAAATATGTTACCATAATTTAAATTCTCAATTTCTATGCCCCATGAGAATAAACGTTACACACAAGGAACAATCTTGACCATTTAGAATAAAGTTTTTTTGGGAAATATATGCAACTTAAAGTTGTATAAGAGGACATTTTAACTTGAGATAAAGATTTTTTTTAAAATATTTATATCATAACAAACTTTCATCCCCTCCTTATTTGCTTTGTAATCTCACATTCATCATTCTTAATTTCGTATAATTCAAAGTTTTTTAAGGTTATTTGCCTAATCAAGATCAATACTCAATTGTTTCATTATTCAATATATTATATGTTTTAACTCAATATGTAAATGGTATGCTTTGTCATAAACAAGTTGGTAAAAAGACATTTCAATGGGAGTTTAAAAATTTGTACGGTATGTCCATATGCATTTAAAAGTTTCAAAGTTCAGTCTTTTTTAGTGGGTCTACTAATATGCTCTATGTCCTAAATGAGTTTTAAATGACGTTGTGTTCAAGAAGAAAAATCAGAAATAGAGAGCCTATATATTAATTACACCAACCTGAACAAAACTTGTCCTAAAGACTCCTACCCATTACTTCAGATAGATACATGGTCAACACAACTGCAGGAATGAGCGATTATCTTTTTTAAATGCCTACTAAGAATATAATCAAATCGACCCGAAGAAAAAAAAGAAAACAAGCTTTATCACAGAAAGAGACATCTATTGTCATAGAGTTATGTTGTTTGGACTCAAAGTACACGGGAGTTACCTTTCAAAGCCTAGTCGATAAAGTCTTTGAGAGGACGATTAGGAAAATGGTAGTAACTTATATTGATGATACGATCGTGAAGAGCGAGAAAGTAAATGACAATTTTAAGGATTTACAAATATGCGCCTGAACTCAAAATATTAACTTTTGGAGTTTCTACAATTCAATTACTTTTGAACTTAAAAACTTTTTGTATCGTGTGATTAGTCTAACCATCTTAATCACAAACTACTTTCGAACTTTTACCTTGAAGATTTCGACAGCGTCGCCACTGAAATTGCTATAATTCGACTTCAAATAGATAATTACAAAAATAACCTTTCACTGTTTATTCCACTCCCTTTCTTACCTAAGAATCAAATTGCCTTCGGTACTTCCAAAATACACTCTGAAAGCTTAAGTCAATATAAGTTCTCATTTAGGAAGGACACTGATTAGTTTGTTTTAAAGTAAAAATGGAAAGCAATTTAATTATGAATGAGTTGAGATAATATTGTGAATAAGATGTAAATTTATGTGTGTTATTTGTTTGAGAAAAATCAAGTCTTCCAAATTTTAAGTTTGTGCTATTTGGTCTGTTAAAAAATTGGTGATTTAACAATTTTGGTTGGATAAGAATTGAGATGAATACTAAAGTAGAGAGTCACAAGAAATTTAGAATGTGTGGGACATGTATAAAGAAATCTAGAACGTGTGGGACATAAAAGGGAAAGTGAAACAGAATTTGAAGACGCGAAAGAAACGAAAAAATTACGAAGAGCTGACCAGCGCCGCGGTGCTCAACACAGAAGCACAGTGCCGTAGCGCTGGGTCACCAACGCTGCGGTGATAGGTGCAAGAAGGGCTAGCGCTGCGGCGCTAGAACGTGTGAAAAAGTCTGTTTTGATTCGGAATTTCAAGTTTTGAAAAGTTTTGAACTTACAAAATAAATGGACTTTTACTCTAACAAGGAATAGGATTAGTAGGCACAAAATACACCTTATATAAACACTTGTAAACCCTTGTTTAAGATTAAGCATATAAGGTTTCAATATGTAACCATAAGAGAAAATAGAGGAGTTAGGTAGGCACTAAGTGCGTGGTGCACTAGGGTGTAACCTTTGGGGGTGTTTTCTTCTTTAGGTTCTTTGAGTGAATAAAAGAGAAACACTATAAATTCTTTTGACTTAGATGCTCGGGCTATTCTTATGTTCCTTATAAAAAAATTTTATGAGGAGATATTAAGATGTCTTAGGGAGTCATGGTGATCAATGGTAGATGCTTAGAGATCTCTATGGGAGATACTAAAGGGTCTTGTGGGATCATTGATGATGTAAGAAGATATTTAGTGATTTATTTCAATAGTAAAAAACTGGATCATGAATCCTTTGTGAACGTAAACAATTTGGACCGAACCATGTATATCTTATGTCTTATGATTGGTTTGTTTTCTATATCTTTATTAATGTGTTAATCTTATGTATTCTTACTTATAGTGTAAATTATAATTTTTTGTTACATATAAAATATAAAAGATATTAAAATTATGACTTAATTAATATCATTAAAATATTAAATTAAAGTGTATAACGTAATATCCTCGACATAATCATTCATCCTTCTGACAATCATTGATTCTTCCACGTCGGGCACTCAGCCGGCATCTATATGGACCTGGTTAGTTCTAGCTTGATCACCTGTAATTTATCCTACGTATTTGATTTCACAACAAATTCACATTTTATTGTATGAGTGGCCCAATGGCGTTGGGCCAACTGATTGTGGTCCCAATATAAACAATCAAAATGTTGTCTTATTATAACTTTACAATTATTACTTTCAATCTCATTTTTTTAATTTACTGCTCTACATTTTTTGAGACCACATATATTTTTAATCTTTTTAATTACCTTGTATCTCTTTTTTTTTTATTAACACTTTTGTTTATATATTTTTTATAAGTATTATTATTTTTATTTTTTAATGATCACATAACTGTTTATATTCAAATTTTAAAATATTATTTCATACTCTAAACATTGTAACCCCTCTTCCTACTCGTACTCAAGATTCTAGTTTCATCCCTAAACGTGACATAATAAGTGATTAAAAGATTATCACATTATCTATTTCAATTATTATTATTATCCTATCAATTATGTTATATAAGTCAGATGGTATAAGTGAGTTTGTAGGATTAATTTTATATATAGTACTATTAAATAAATAAATCAAGTGATTTTGTAGGATTAATTTATGTATATAATACTACTGAATAAATAAAATAAGTAAATCTTCTCCAACCGCACTAATTATATCAGCATGATTTTTTTACACTAAAGCATGCGTGCACAAAAATATAACAAAATGCTACATTGAAATCTATAATAGAGTACTCGTGTAATTTAGGAAAATTATATTACTCTCACGTTTGAATTAATTACCTTAATCCGTCCTACATTTGGTGAAACATTCCAAGATCTTCTACTGTCACAAATTTTTTATTAACGTTAGTTTTTGAGTTAATGTTTATTAGTTTATGAAGATTTAATTGGGGACATGGTGTTTATATGTCATTTCAAGTCGTATGAATATTTATTTGTTTAATATTTATGCAATGAATAATTTAAAAAAATTATTAATATTTAATTATATGATACTAAATTTGTTACTTTTCAAATAATGTAGATCTAAATGAGTTAGGTCAGCACAATGAGTTAGCATTCTAAGAGTTAGAACTTTATTTGAAATTGGACAAGAACTGGAAATATATTAGTAATAACATAGTTGCAAGCAGTTGCAAATAATATTAAGAAATATCATTATTCAGTATGTTCTCGAAAACATCGTTCCTAATATATAGTTGTCGATATGGATCAATTTATATACTTTTCAAATTAGTGTATGTCTATATCTGGATTATCTATACGGTTACTATTAACAGACTGTGGACTTAGTGGAAACTCGTATAAGCATGCAAGTATTCAATAAGGATTGGGTATTGAACATATTCATGAGAACCTCCAATAAACATCTCATAAAGTTATCAATGAAAGGTCTTCTTGATTTAAGTAGTATTTGTAGTCCTTTAACTTAAGCGTCACGGTGGACTTATGAGTGATCCATCATGCTTTGATATCATACATGTTGAAGACCTTTTATGGTTTGACCTTTAGGTGTCGTTAGGTATAGTCTGATACTCATGGAGTCTGGTATGCATAGATATGGAATCCATCAGCTTATATGAGTGAGTTATATATCCAGATGCTCCGAGATTTTATTTCAGGAAGTCTTATAGCTATAAGCATAAACCCTTAAAAAAGAATTTTTTATAGGGTTAAACAATATCGCTAAGAAGTTTATGATATTTTTTATAAAATACAAATCTAGAGATAAGTTCACGGTTGAGTATATAGAAATTTGACAGTGATGATCTATATTTCTTCTCTTCTAGGATATAGGTGACAGAAAGATTGTATGTATATGGTTTACCTTAACTTGTATGGTTCAATGCGCCATTATGTAATATTGGTAATGTGTGTGCGAGGCATCGTTTATGAACTTACAGAAGAGTTTCATAAGACAAACGGTTGTGAACTTATAGAGTCTCACAATATAAAGTGTACTCGTTGAGCACTAAGATAGCGGACTGGGTCGAACGATTCAATTTGAAAAAATTTTAAAAACTAAAATTTTATTTCAAGATCTCTCGGGAAGCACACTTGTCAAAGGCTTAAACTTGTAATAGAATAAATAATTGTTGTTTATTTAGAATCTTTGGCAAGTGGCATGAATGGCTTTAATACGTGACATTTGCCAAATACATGTAATGCATGAGTAACACCTGGCCTATGTATGAGATGCATGAATGACAAGTGTAAACATGAAAAAATCAAATGAATACAAAAATGAAAAATTAGCCCAGAGACAAACTTTGCAATTGTTACAATTTGGTGCCTAGAACCATTTTTGACCAAATTGAAAGAGAAAGTAATTGTTGCTTCAACAAATTTGATTTTGGAATTAAGATGTCATTTTAAATTCTACAATTCCACCAGTGTTATGAACTAGAATTATTCATAGATTCACTTTGGTGTGAGACTCTGAAGTTTGATTCTTCGTCGAAAGTCTTCAAGGGTGAGTTTCTAAGCTTGTTAGTGTATAAATTCAATATGTACTTGTTGGATAGGAAATTAGGTTTCATTATGCTGCGCATTGTATGTATGACGTACAAATTATTATTCAATGAACACATTCACATGCATGCACCCTTAGTAAGCATTCACCACAATGGTATCATAGCATATTTGTGTACTTCTATGGGTTAATGGAGTGTGTTTGAGTTGTTTAAAATTCTTAGAAATAATAAGTACTTGATTTTCAAGTGTTGAAAGTGTAAAATCAAGTCTTTGTTCAAGGGAACAAGTGCATTACATACTTGGCACAAGGGCATTCATAATGGTTAGATAAACACCATGGCGTTGGGTGTGTAATGCTAGGGCATTATGTGTTTGACGTTGGGGCGTCGGTGATACTAGATTACCGCCAGGGTGTTGCATTTTGGTGTTGGGGCATTCCAATCACTAAAATTAGTGTGGGGACTTTGTCATGCTAGGGAATTATGTGATAACATTGGGGCGATGGCATATTGTCATACTAGGAGGTTCAAGTAGTTGAACGCATAGGCATTCTAATCTATAATGTCATGATGTTCAAAACATACACTCCATTTTGCATTCTTTTGCATGTGTTATTTATTTATGCAAAAATAATAGTTATATTATTGTAATATAAATTGTGGTCATTTATTTATATTATTAACCACAATGGGAGTCATACTAGTAGAAGTTAGTTGTTCTTGCATAAAATAAATATTTGATTATGAATCATATCCTTATTAGATGGGGATAAGTTTTAAAATTTCTCTTAATCAGATTGAAAATGTATTTTATTTTGAGAAAATGGTATGCATAGTCTGTCTTGTCAATATGGTGTTAGATGGGTCATTTCGGTCTTTCTCAATATTGATAAAAGTATGAAAGTAATATTAGTAACTTATATTGATTATCGACAAGTTAATCTAGAACAAACTTACCTAATATTGTTAAAGTGTGACGATAAAGTGTGTTTAGAATCAGTGGTAAAAGTTGTATGAGATGCAATTGACAAGAGTAATTATCTTTGGAGGTTTACAAAGGCCAATATTACTAAAGCGTGAGGCTGAAGTTAAATGTCAATTAGGTCTACTTCTCACTGTAAAGTTTAAAGTGTTTAAACTTTCATTTTTCTGTTTGAGAGATTAAAAAGAATGTGTAAAGTAGTAAGAAGGCGTCTTTAGATAAAAATGTAATGGCTCACTCCCACACAATGTGATATTGTTCAAATATCATTCATCTCATTGATGTCTTCCTTGAATAAAACTACTTTTAACATTTTTATGCAACCAAGTTGTTAGCCAAAACTAAATTTTCAAATTGAAAACTTAGAAGGCATTATCGTTTAAAGTATTATCTAAATTGAGCTATAAGTGTAAAACCTAGTAGTTCTGTACTATCATGGTACCAATCTCCTTTTTGTCAATAACTTCTTAAGTAATATTAAACCAATCATTTTTTCCTCTTAGGACTCATAAGAGATAGATAGAACAACTTGGTCACCAAGTTATAAAATCTGCACCGATTTCACAAGTTGATAAGTGTATAACTCATTGTGTTACTACTTATTTAATAGATTTTTATTTAGAAATATCAATTCGAGTATTAGTTTTCACTCCGGTAAATAACTATGTACTTTGTCTTATTTAAAAGGGTCCATGTATATGACGTGTCCTCGTGGGCCTAGTGCATATGAGGCAGTATGTCCCCTAAGTGGGATAGATTATAATATCTAAGTTCTAAGATGCCTAAGGATATAGATAGTAGAGCTAAGATGGATAAGGTAAAGGTAAGGTACCTGAATCTCACATCACCTAGTTAGAGAAAGTTTCTGAGCTATAAATGTAGAGCTTCTTGTCAAATAGTATGAGCTATTTTAGGGAGACTCAAGAATAAAATTGTGCGAACTGAGACCCAAAATGAACCATATCATCCAAATGTACTAGTTCCCAAGGTTATTTAGCCCTATTGTATTTTTCATTAAAATGACTTTTAGTCATTTTATCTTCTGGACAAGATTTGAAAACTGGTAAAGACCTGACCTTTAAACTATTTAAAGGTCCATCTTTTACTAGACGTTGTATCCTATATAGGTTAATATGACTTAATCTAAGGAGAAATCTTTTGTTTTTCTTTTTTGAGTTTTAGTTGTTTCAGTTTGAACATTCAAATATTAAACAGTATTTAAGTTTCTAGGCGTAGGATATAAACACCATTCTCTAAACTACTGATGCATATATTCTAACTATTTCTACAAATAAAATTGAATTATTATTAAAATAAACAGAATAGCAATATTCTAAACATTTAGAAACAGAAATTAAATTTCATCTAAAATTAGAAATATCATAAACATCTTGTAACATTAAAAAACTACCCATAAGCCTATCATATCTACTCCCACTACTTTAGCTGATACAACAGCTCCAGTATCCATTCATATCGTAAACTTGCCATCTACCAATGTCTGTGAAGAATTAATTATATGTGAAGAAGAACAGACATGATTAGTGACCCCAGAGTCAACTACCTATAGGTATTCATTGTCTTCCACTAAATAAGCTTCAAGTATCAATAAATCTTATTCACCTTTTTTTTTCCTGAAATCTTCTAAATAGATGGTGCAATTCTTCTTCTAGTGGCCTTCCTTTTGACAGTGGAAACATTTTCCTTTTGTTATTATTGTTCTTCCTTTTAGTTTTGCCTTTTGACAAGCCACTTCATTTATTATTTCTCCTTTTGTTTTTGGAAGAGAAATGCTCTTTATTAACAACATTTGCCTTCCCTTATTTCCTTATATTGATGAATTTAAAGGTTGGGAGATTATTAAGCAACTAAGTCATGTTAAACATAAGTTTATTCATGAAATAATTACTTATGAATGGAAGGAAACTCAGAGATAGGGTTTCCAAAGTCATCCCCATCTACGTACACTCATATATCTTTGCCCCATAAATCTTAGCTTTAATAAAGTGAGCAATCATTTTAAGTATATGCTTACAAACTAAGGTTCCACTCTTTATCCTAGCATTAATAATGACTTTCACTACATCATGTCAGGATTTCTTAGTTCTCAAATATTGCCTAAAGTGAATCTCATATTTCTTTTACAGTTTTCATCTTTTCATGCTTATTCTTAAGCACTTTAGACATGCTTGCTAACAAGTAGCAAGGTTTTTTTGTCGAAATTAAGCCAATAATCATATTGTTCTTTAGGTTTTTGTGAAGCATTAAAAGTAGGCCTTGGAGGGCATTAATCAGTGAGGACAAACTTTTGGTTCTCACAGACGAGTATGATGTTCATTGTACTTTTTCATTTCATAAAATTTAAGCTAGTTAATTTGTCATTGTATAATATTGTGATCAAGGGATTTGTCATTTGCTGAAAATAATAAATAAAGGAACTAAATCATTCATGCTCAAATATCATCACAATTATGGTAAAACACTTTAAGCATGATACATAATGTAAACGAATAAAGATAAAAACCTTAGGAAAACTTCTATACTACGATAATCCAATTTATCAAAGTAGACTAAGACAATCTGAATTAATTAATGTCTTCAAGTTATGCCATAACTTTTACATTAATTAACTACCGTAAATTTTTATCTAAATATAATTATCTATATAATTATATTTATGTAAGTGTGACGTATCGTTTCGGATTCCTTAGACTTAACTCTAAAGTTGTCGCCATAGGATAGGTCAATTTAGAAATACATCTAGGAATTCTATATCTTAGAAGTTAATCTTAATATTGATTCAAATAGACACCATTCGTAGGGAGAAGGAATGCAAAGCCGTTACAAGATGACGGTTAAATCTCACGTTGTTAAATTAACGATACAGACATGGATGAAATTATCATTTAGACCCTCTTTTACTTACTATTTTATGTTGTAGGGTTTTGTTTTATAAGATATCTCATATTTTATCATTCTAGTAAAAACTATTGCTGCTCAACAATTATTACCACTAGGTTTTATTGTAAGTATTTTTAGAATTTGATCCTATTAACACTTAAATAAATTACCATATTTTAAAACTAAAAATCTAATTTATTATGAATAACTAAGAAATAATAAACTATTTAATAGGCTTAGTTAGTTCAATGTGAATTTACTGGATTTAATCTAATTAAATTTAATTCACATTATTTATAACAATTATGAAATTAATTAATTTTAATCTAATTAAAATTAATATTCTATAAGATTAATTAAAACTATTTTCATTTAGTCTAATAATAAATTGGTATACTATGTGTCAATTTATTAAATTTAAACTAAAACTATTTTGAAAAAGAAATAAAATAATGACACATGTAAGGGTGGGCAAAAAAATCGGTAACCGAAAAACTAAACTAGCCGGTCGACTCGATTTGTTTCTTTTTTGTCATAAAAAAACCGATTCAGTTATACTTTTGGGAAAACCAACCAGTTCAGTTCAGTTTTCCCCAAAAAAAAAAATAACCGAACCGAAAAATTGAGTTTTTTTGTAAAATTTAATTAAATTTCCATGTGACACTAAATAATTGAGAGTTTGAAAATATAAATATTTATTTACCCACACTTCACTCACTCATTATTATAATCAAAATTTGAAAAAAATCCTAATTATGATTTCATCAAATAGGAGAATTTTATTTGATGGATATTGTTAAAAATTAGTATATTATTAATAAATAAAAAGTTTAAATTTAATTCAAATAAAGTAAATTATAATTATATTAATATGAAATAGACCCAAAAATTAGGTTAAAAAATGTTTACTAAATTATTTAGAAAAATGAATTAAAAAAGCCTACGATTTAAAATAAAAAATCGAAAAAAACCCTCAAAAACTAGCCCAAATTTTTAAAAACTTATATAATATATAAGAACAAATTTAATGGTTTATATAATGTGTAATGAAATTTGTTTTTGATTATATAACATATAACATGTAATATATATTAATTTAGTCAATTTAATATTTTAAAGACTTGTATAATAAATAAGAACAAATTTAATGACTTATGTAACATGTAATGAAATTATTTTTTATTATATAATATATAACATGTAACATATAATAATTTAGTCAACTTAATTTTTTTAAAGACATATATAATATATATAAGAAGAAATTTAGTGGTTTATGTAATATGTAATAAATTTTTTTTTATTACATATTATATAACATGTAATATATATTAATTTAGTCAACTTAATTTTTTAAAGACTTATATAATTTATAAGAACAAATTTAGTGTTTTATGTAACGTGTAATAAAAAAATAAATTAAAATGACCTATTAAATTATTTGGACAAATAAATTAAAAAAAATCCATAATTTAAAATGATTTTTTAAAAAAAATAGCCAAAAAATTGAAACAAAAACATTTTTTAAAAAAAATCGATTTCGATTTTATTTTTTCAAAAAACTAAACCGAACTGTCCCCACTCTTAGACACATATATTTATGGCACGTTATAATGCATTGAATAGACACATCTTAGATTTAAAGAACATGTTATAATGTATTGATATATTTTATAATATATATCATCACACAAAATAAATATAAAACATAAGTGTTGACCGAGTCTTTTGAATTTCTAAAAGAAGAAAATAATGGCAACAATATATAAAATGCATTGTAACAATAGGGCATAAGATATAATTATATGAGACATAATAATTAATTTTATGTTGTGTTAAAATTATGATGTGCCTACCCATGAAGAACACAAATAAAATTTGCAATTGCTAGATTAAAATAGACATGAGCCTAGTTCTTATACTAATTGCATGATTGATTTTATAAAATTTATTATATTTATTTTAATTTAGCAACAATAGGGTATAAGAAAACTACCTTAATTTGTAAATTTTCAATGAATATTTTCTGTCAACACCACCAAATCTTTTGCGTTATATCTCTAACCATTAGACTATATGAATTGGTGAGTTTAATAATTATGTGAAAGATTTAATTTTGTGTTCTTAATTTTTTCTCTCTAGAAAAAATTTAGCCTAAAGGAAGCACACAAAAAAGAATATATAAAAAGTGATTCTAAAACTCATTTTTAGAGTGCACGTATTTTATTTAATCTAGACTCTAAATCCTATTAGGATTAGAATAAAATAATATCTTTATATTATTTTAAATAAATAATTTAGTTAACTCATAATTATCTAAATAAAATAAATAATCTAATTATCCAAAATTAATAATTAAATTATTTATTTAATTCCATAACTAATATGGATTGTGCCCAATAATTGATTGGCCATGTTTAATCAAATTAAACATAGCCAATAAAATTAATTATTTGGTCTCAATAAGTTTAATTAAATTAAACTTAAGCCAATTAATATTTTAGATGTAATAATTAACTTATAATTCATTTTAGTATTTTATGAAGCCAACCCGAGGACTTGATGGACCTATAAAATTAAGCTCTAATAAATTAAATTATTTGATTAAACTCTTTAATCAATATAATTTTATTTTAATCAAATAATTTTATTTATTAACTTTATATTATTCTACTAAAAATATAAAACTGAACTCTTAATTTTGTAGATAAATTATATAATAAAAAGCTGTCTTTGTCAATTTAATAACTATTTCATATAGATCAACTCTTCACAAGTGTTCATAATTAGAGTTAGGTCGAGTATTCATTAACCTCTCTAATTATATATTTATACTTGATTCACATTGATCCTTTTTAAATATTTATTTGTGAAGTTCACAAATTTATTATTTTCTTTTACCCTTAAAGAAAACTATTCGCTTATTATATGCAAAACCAGAATCAATTATCAATTGAACAACTTATCAAAACTTTTCTTAGAAGAAGTAGATTCAATATTTGTGAGAAATGTTCTTAGCCATCTATTTTATTATATTTATAAAATACGTAATAATTGATTGAGAATATATTAGTCTTTTCCTTACAAAGTAATAAACATAATTCAATGAATATAAATTCATTAATTATTCATGTATAAGATTAATTCATATATGATTATATTATGATAAAATAAATTCTTTTGATTAATGGAGATTAACAGAGAATTAATTTTATAGAATGATCCGAATAAGACCATTGTAATTTATTAAATAAAGTTTCCGTCTTCATTCAGACGAAAGACTAGTTTAGGTTATTATGCTTAAACTTAACCCTATTGTATATAACTATTATATACTAAGTTTAAGGTTACATATAATAATCAAGAAATTTTATGATGTTTGAGTAAAACAATCAAAATTGCAAATAGAATGAATAACTTACATTATTTATTTTCAACAATAAATACAAATAATTATGCTTCAAGGCCACACTTCCAATAAGTGTCGGCCTCTACTCTTTTCTCACAAATTTTTGATCCTAACACCATTCTTGTTACTGCTTCCTTTCTGTTGTGTCCCTCCCTTTCTCACAGTTAAGAGGTTTCAGAATATGAGATTATATATAAAGGAGTGAATAGAAGAAGTAGGGTTTTTAATTTAAATTATATATTTATTTAATATTTTATAATTGAATTCAAGTCTTAGATGAATAAATACGAATTTGGGTCTTAAACGATTCGAGAATTAATTTGTTAAATTAAACTGAAACGTAAACAACAATGTGTATTAAATGAATTTATGAATCATAGAGTTTAAATACATATTTGACACAATTAATAAATTGATAATAAGAATCCGACTCATTTATTAATCGTACCAATTTACTTCTATCCATATTTACTTAAAATGTATCCGATTTGTTTTGAATAATCACATTTTATCTCATTTCACCACGCCTATATGCATGAACAATATCGTTTTGCTCTCTCTATTGAAATATTGAAAGGGCCCTCCAACGACTTGAGCACATAGAGATTTTAGTGGGTTAGCCGGCCCTTGACCCGTTCCTATATTGCAAGTTTTCCTTTTGGCAAGCTCTTGTTCTGCCGCCAACTAATGAAATTCAATAATTCCTGTTCAACAAACCTCACCTAAGTTAGCAAGTAAGCTCCCCTGGCACCCCATCTTTTAACAATATCTCAAATAAGCTTCTTCACTTACTTCAATCTATCTCTCTAAGCATTTTACCGATTACACTTCTTATCCATGTCACACCCTGAAATCAGCCTCTGTTTGGCTCTTTGACTATAGTTGCACCCGAGAGCAAAAGTTGAACACTATCTTGTATCCTTGATACAAACTTGAGTATTGTGTAGGCTTTATTAAGTACCCAAGCTTTTACCTATCTTAAGAAAGTTATATTTTGTTGCTCTATTTCATATGAGAAATTGTTTTAAAGTCAATTAGATTTTGATGGTTAATTCAATTTACTATAATTACTATGTTATTTAAAAAAAATATGAACTTATTCAAAATAAAAATCGGTTCAGTTATAAGCACAATGAAAGTAAATTTTTTATAAAATGTTTTAGGAACCTAAAATAATATTATATTGTATGATGGTAGGTTATAATAAAATCCCAGTCAAGATAAACTTTTCTTCCATCCTTTAAGAAAATTAATGCAATTGGTAATAGATGAATTCTATAGAAAATTAATGCAATTGGTAATAGATGAATTCTATACTTTGAGACATCATTGAGTACAACTTCAATAATGTATTATTTCTATTTTAATTTACACTTTATTGTTCTTCTCTTTTTAAAAAAAAAAAAGGAAAAAGAAAAAAATTTCTTAAATATAATAAGTCATTTTGGTTTACATTTTATTGTTCTTCTTTAAAAAAAATACTATATATTTGTATACATATATATGTATTTTTAGAAATAATTTTCGTTATGTCTCTTCATACAAGGCGTATTTTAATATTATTATTATTAATTTGTATTGTTGAGACTTACGAAATAATATTTAAAGAAAGTTTTAATCTAAGTTAAAAATAAATTCATGATTTTGGCTTGTACACAGAACAACCTTAGAAAATAATCTCTACTTTAACATTATACAAAATTGAAAAGCAATTACGTGAAAAAAAAAATATCAAACTGAAAATAAGCATTAAAAAAAAGTAAAATATAATCATGAGTAGAAATTAAAGACTGAAAATAGGATTCCTGCCCCTTATTTTGAATCATATTCTTTTGCATGCTTTCTTATCCTCGTTATCGCTAACCAAATGTGTATCTAAACATTGCATCCGAGATTTTAACGTTAAAAATACACATTTTACAAAAATCAGAATTCAACGTCCACCGTGATTTATTAGGTATTCAAAGTATTGCATTCTTAAACTAAAACAAAACCGTAGCAATTTTTCAGCATTTTCAGTTCCCATTAAATTAATATTACATGTATCTTTTTTTTTTAAAAAAATTTATACAAACTACATCTATACAAGTATATTATTAAAATAGTGTAAGAGTGAAATATAAAAATCAACAAAAATTTGAAAATAATAATAATATGAAGTGTGAGAATATATATAATATTAGTAATTAGTATTTTAAAGATGTTGTGGGGTTTCCTAGCATGTACTTAGCATCCTCTGGAAGTTTTCTCTCACAAGTAACTAAGAAAAATAAAGTTCACAAAACCAAAAGGATAAACAATCAAGTAACCAAAGAAAACACATAATTAATGGACATGGTTCGGCAAATTGCCTACGTCCATGATGGATTTGAGAATTCTAACTTCTTTTATTTCATTCTTTTATACATAAATCCCCCCACAAAAGATATAAAGAATACCCAAATAGCTCAAAGCTCTGAAGGATCTATACCACACTATCTTATATGCTTAAAATACTAAAGTGTGACCTAAACTCTCTATTTTTTCTTTTACGATGATTTAACGCTTAATCAATTACAAAGGGTTACAAAAGTTAGTATAATGTTAATACTGACCCTAGAAACCCTAAACCTAGTTAGAATAAAAGTTCACACATTATAAATTTTAAAATCAACTCTAGGATGCAATTCTACTTAAAAATAATTTTTTTTCCAAATAGGTAATGCTGTGACATTCAATATCCAACTAGAGGGGTAATACGATTATTAGGACAATATTATAGTGTTCATCAACCAGCGCTACGGCATTTGGCTTTCTGGAATTATCGTCGTAGTGTTGAGATCCTCTCATTGCAGCATTCATGCATTAGGTCCTCGCTTGCATTCCTTCTTGCATTCGACTTTCATTTTCAACTCTTACTCATCTATCCTACATGTCCTTGATTTTATCTCAACTACTATTCAGTTTCCAACTAAAAAATAAACTTGTCCATGATTTTAAATTAACAAATTTCAATAAACCCTTCCTTAATCCAAAATCTCTTTAAGAAGCTTTAATTGAGATCCATCCACTCCTAACAATCTATTACCTAACGTTGACTCTAGTTAAGTCTTTATCCAGACTTAACTCCTTTTGGCCACATGACGTTGGTTTTCAAAGATATAAATGCATATTCCTTTAGATGACCCTTATACTATGATCTTCTATGTCCCTCTTGATACCATCATAACACTTCTGTGGCATAACCTTACCAACAACACCTTTCCCATGTATTCTCTTTTAACCCCTATCATCATAATGAGAAAATTTTCATTGCCATCATCTATTAACATACTTCTCACCAGAAGCTACAAATGGCTTTACAATTTCTAAGTCTTCTTCACAGACTAGTGCAGCCACTTCACCGACTAGTGCAGCCACTTCACCTTTCTTAGCCTTTTTTTTCTAGGCAATAACTCTTTAAGTGTCCCTCTTATTACAAAAGTAGCACTTATTGGATCTACCTATTTGCTTGTTTTTATCATCCTATTTTCTTTCAACTAATCCAGATGCATTACTAAATTTTGATCATTTTCTCAGTTCTTTAGAGTTCAATGTTGCTTTAACATATGTACCATTAATGTCTCCCTACTATACATGAGCATGTCTACAAAGTTCTCATAACTTGGAGGTGGAGAACATAATAAAATTATCGCCTTATCCTCGTTCTTAGTCTTGATGTCTATTGTCTCAAGATCAATGATAATCTTATTGAAGGTATCTATGTGGTCTTTCACGAAAGTTCCCTAAGCCATAGGTAGCTGATATAAATAAAAATAATTCACCAGGAACTTTGTTATGTAGAAGGTGTCAAGTTTCTTCTAAAAACCTAATGCTCTCTTCTCTATAACCACCTCCCTTAGAACTTCGTAACAAAAAGCTAGTACTATGGTATTATGGCCTTTTTTTCTAAATTTCTTCTCTATTTGTCTCAAATCTAGGTTTTGTTAGTCTCTTTTATTCATTAGTTGTTTCTTGAGTTTTCTCAAGAGCTGAATCGAACTATTGACTCACCAATAGAGCCATAACATTTATGTTTTATAGATTGAAGTCATTCATCCCATTGAAGTTCTCTATCTCATGTTTGTAAGTTGCCATAATTAAATCAACCTATACTTTGATACTAATTTATTACAGGGTTTTCTAGCATGTACTCTAAGAACCCTTAGTACCCTATAGAGGTTTTTCCTCACAAGAAACTAAGAATATAATAAAGATCACATAACTAAGAAGATAAATAATTAAGCAACCAAAGAAAGTACACAATTAATGTACGTAGTTCGACAAATCGCCTACATCCACAGTGGATCTGAGGATCCTAACTTCTTTTATTTTATTCTTTTGTACACAAAGAACCCCTAAAAGAGATGCAAGAAATGTCCAAATAGCTCACAGCTCTCAAAGATCTATGCAACACTATCTTGTGTACTCAAAATACTCAAGTGTGACCTAAGCTCTCTATTCTCCCTCTTGTTGATGATTTGATGCTTAATCAATTACAAGGGGTTGCAAAGGTTTATATAGTGTTAATATAAACTCTAGAAACCTTAAACTTAATTGGAATAAGAGTTTACACATTATAGGAGTCTAAAACTGACTCTAGGTGCAATTATACTAAAATTTTTAGTTTTCTCGAATAGGCAACATTGCAGCATTCAATATCTAATGGTGGGGCGATAATTCGATTATTGAGCTAATGTCATTGCATTCATTAACCAATGTTGGGGGTGTTGAATTCTAGAATTATTGCTGCAATGAGATCCCATTGTCGCAACATTCATGCATCGGTCCCCTCTTGTGTTCATTGCATTCAGTTTCTATTTTCAACCATTGCTCGTCCATTTAACGCGTGCTTGATTTTATCTCAACTCTTTCTTATTTTTCAACTCAAAATCAAACTTGTTACTAACTTTTTTATTAATTAGTTTTTGTTTTTTATGTACAGTCAGAAATTAAATAAATTTTAAAGTTTTGGTGTAAGAAGAATTTGATTCTTAATCTTTATATCTATTACAAAAGTTCAAATCAACGAAGTTATTCCCTTAGCTAACTAATTTAGAATTTTGCAAGAAGACCAGCAAACAATAGTTCTAAGCTTTCAACGCTCTACACAACATATTATAGAGCGAAAGAGTATTGAATTTCCGGGATAGAGAAGAAGAAAATCTTAAAATGGCTTCGTATTGAATTTTATTTCATCAATTATGACGCCATAGGCGATAAGGCCATAAGGAGGTTTAATGCGAATGCCGACCGATTTATAGCGGCAACAACATGGAATACTTTTGACAATCTTTCGTTAAGTCCAATGATTTTAACTTTGTAATATTAGGTATTTTGAACATATCGAAATTATTATTCTCGGTATTACCTCCTTGATGCTATATAAACTTTGCATTTTAACGTCTTGTATTCGATCAAGCAAAAGCCATAAAACCCTTCCCTTATTTTTCTGAAGAATTTACTTTGGAATCGAAGCAAATTAATGGAGCTCCGTATCATTTCCAGAGAAATCATCAAACCATCTTCTCCAACACCTCACCACCTCAAAACTTATAAGCTATCTCTTCTAGATCAATTCTCTCCGGATATTTACTTTCCATTTCTTTACTTTTTCTCGGGAGTCGGCAGAAGTAAGAGCAAAATTTCTGATAGTCTCAAAAAATCTCTCTCAAGAACATTAACCTACTACTATCCTTTTGCAGGACGAATCAAAGATGATATTTCTGTTGATTGTGATGATTCTGGCGTACCTTTCGTTGAAGTCCACGTAGCCAGTAAAATGTCTGAGGTTCTTAAGAACCCAGAAATGGAAATACTAGAACAACTACTGCCGTTCAATCCAGAAGAAAAGTTAAATATAATTAAGGTCAATCTAGCTGTTCAGGTAAATTATTTTGATTGCGGCGGAATGGCAATCGGTGGCTGTTTCAGGCACATAATAGCCGATGCAGCGGCAGCGGTAGGTTTCGTCAAAAACTGGGCGACAGTTACTTGTGATAATCATAGTGACATCAAGGACGTGGTAGTTGATTGTACTTCTATCTTCCCTCCACATGAGTTGGTACCAATCATGTCGAGGAGAGTTAACGAGAAACAGCGTTCAACGAAATGTGTTACAAAAAGGTTTATATTTGATGGTGCTAAGATAGCTGCTCTAGTAAGAGCCAAAATTAGCGACGGATCAAGCTTGTATCGTCCAACACGCTTTGAGGCTATTGCCGCCCTTATTTGGGGTGTTCTCATAGCTATGGATAGGCAAAGCAATGATTCTACTACTGTAGCAATATTACCTGTCAATCTACGAAGGCGAGTGAATCCTCCATTGCCAGAGCAATGTATCGGGAACATCTATCACGCTGGGACGGCAATTTGGTTTGTGGGTGAGACAATTGATTATCACAGGCTTGCAAGAAATATTCGCGAATTTACAAAGATGGTGAATAACGATTTTATAAGGAAGGTTTATGAAAGTGGTGCTTTTGTGAACCAATTTATAAAAGAAGGTGAAGAATTTGTAAACAGTAAGACTAGGATGTTTGGTTTTGCTGGTCCTGTTGGACTCCCATATTATGAAGTTGATTTCGGATGGGGAAAACCGACATGGGTCACAACTGCAATGAGGCTTAATAATATTGCGGTTCTTATAGAAAGCAGCAAAGGTGAAAGAATAGAAGCATGGGTGGGTTTGCCTGAGAATGACATGGCCAAATTTGAACAAGATCCTGCTATTCTTACTTATGCTTCTTTCAATCCAAGTTTAAGGAGTAGGATTTGAATTTTTAATCCTCTGCCTTAACTGTTTGCAAGAGTGATGCCATCATTTTGTAGAAGGTTAAAGTCAATTGTCATGTAAACAGTATCCATCTGACCTAAATTAAATATCAAATAAAGTCGTCGACTCTAAGGAGGCTTCACTTCTGTTTCCCCAGTCGGTTCAATTTTTTTTTTTTTTGTCTTTTGAAATGTAAACAAATCAGAATCAGTCTGAATTTTATTTTTAAAAAGTTATAAATATTTAAATTTTAATATAGTGTTATTTTTCTGAAAATTGAACAAAATGTTCTTCTTAAACATAAGAACAATTTCCATTTTTAACTTTGTGCCTCTAAATAAAGATTGTAAACTTATTTCTAGTGATTATAAAAGTGATAACTTTTATAACTAAGGGTGATGTGATATAGTGACTTGAACCCATATATATATATATATATATTATGATTAAGTAATTTTTTTAAAGTTATATTAGTGGTTAGGGTAGTTACAAAGACGGTGACTTGGTAGAATCTCATCGACTTCTACAGTAATATGACCGACTGTAAGAGTGATAAGGTATGAGCTTGGATAGTAGATATTCGCCTCTTCACCCTCGTTTGTGAGTAAGATCTACAAAAAATTTAAAGAGCTCTCTGTAGTCTATGAGACTTTGTGTTGCGAATTTGCACTAGCAATCTTAAAAGAAAGTGATTTATTTCAAATAAATTCAATCTTAAATTATGAGAGGTATGAGAGCTAGACATGTAAAATAAATAACAGAGAAACATGTGTTACTTGGTCCATTTAAGAATTATTACAAGTATTATAGACTTATGTAAGATATTTAATGTAAAATATAAGGTTAGAGTTTCAGGTAGTAGAAATTCTAGTTTTGTATGTTAGAGGAAACTTGGCTCTTGAACTTTGTATATATTTTTTGGGAATCAATTTTTGAAATTTTTAAGCCTTAGAACACACACAAAGTAACTAATTTTCTTTAGTTTTTGGTGAAGAACATGAGAAGAAAATGATGAATATGGTGTCATGTTTGCTAAGAAAGAGCTAGGGATAAATATGATGATCAATAATGCCTTTTTATATGTGAAGTAAGACTTTTTATAGAGTTAGGGTTTTATGCTAGGTTAAGACTCCTTTTTTAATCTCTAATCTTCCTAAAATCTAGTTTATTTAAGAAGATTTAACCTTATTAAAAGAAAAAATAATTTTAAAAATAAAAGAGGCAAGACTGATTTTATTATAAGTAAAAGACTATTATGTCAGTTAGTTACCAAATAAGATAAGGAAGTTACCAATTTTGATATTAAAAAAAATTTAGAGGGGCCAAAAAGTTCTTGAATTTGTTGAGGTAGAAAACACTCTTCTCTTTCTTGAGATTAAGTTGAAGCAATGAGCTTCAAGTTCAACCTAGAACCCTAATCTCCTTACGCAACAGAATAACTTGTTAATTAAGCAAAATAGCAAGAATCCAAAGTAGAATATAAAATAGTATAACACAATCTTACATGGTTCGACCAATTGCCTACGTCTACGGTGGATCTAAGGATCCTAACCTCTCTTATTAACTCCCTAGATATTTTACAAGGGAAACTCAATTGAAGAACACTCAAAAGGACCTAATGTTTAGTGAACCCTTGCTCTATCATGAGCAATGATCACCTAAACGACGGTTCCACCCTAGCGCACACAAGTACTTAGTGTCTAACCTGTTCTTCCCCTTTTGTAAAGTCTCTCATAATGCTTAATCTCAACTAAAGAGTTTACAAGTATTTATATATGGTATATTTCGTGCCTACTAACCCTATTCCTTGTTGGAGTAAGAGTCCACTTGTTTTGTAAGTCCAAAACTTCCCAAAACTCAAAATGCGGATAAAAAATGGACTCCCTGTCGCGTCTAGCGCTGTGGTGTTCATCCATGGGCACCGCAACACTGGGGACCCAGCACCACGACGCTCAGCCCTGGTGGCCTCCCCACGTGTTTCTTCGCTTCCTTCGCGTCTTTGAGTCCTGTTTCACTTCCTACTTTGTGTCTCACACGTCCTAGACTTCTCCATACGTATCCCACACGTTCTAAAATTCTTGTGACTCTCCACTTTGGTATTCATCTCAATTCTTGTCCAACCAAGATTGTTGAATCACCAATTTTCTAACAAACCCTTATTTGATTCAAGATCTTTCTAAATAAGAAAGCTTCGGGATCCGATCCACACCAATACTTTATCACTTAGAGTTGAGTCCAGTTAAGTCTCCACTAAGACTTAACTTTTCTCGGGCTAGTGACTTTGGTTTCCAAAAGCATTCGTGCACCTTGCATAGGGTATGGATGCGTTGCACTCCTTTCGACCCTTATCACCTCGGTAAGCACGATGTGGATGTTGCCTAGTGGTCTGCATTACCCTAATACCCCGCGTTGGGCCACTCATAGTCATCCCATTGTGCTTCTCCCCCTCAAACCTTATAAGTCCTTTCTTTACCCTTAGTGTTCCTTTTTTCGCTTTAACTGAATACCTTTCCTCATCGAGCTTGTCTAGGGATATCAAGTTCCTCCTCTATTTCTTGCTTGATTGTAGTTATGGTTTAAATACCTAGAGTGTGTATTATAAAACCTTTAGCTCTGATACCAATTTGTTGACGGAGGGAACACCCTTCTCCCTCTTGAGATTAGGTTAAAGCGAAGAACCTCAAGTTCAACCTAGAACCCTAACCTCCTTGCGCAGCGAAATCACCTATTAATCAAGAAAAATAGCAAGAATCCAAGGCAAAATATAAAAGAGCACAATATAATCTTACATGGTTCAGCCAATTGCTTACGTCCGCTGTGGATCCAAGGATCCTAGCCTCTCTTATTAACACTCTAGATATTTTACAAGGAAAACCCAATTGAAGAACTCTCAAAAGGCCATAATGTTTAGTGAACCCTTACTCTACCACGAGCAATGATCACCCAAATGACGATTTCACCCTAGCGCACACAAGCACTTAGTGTCTAACTGGTTCTTTATCTCTTTTAGAGTCTCTTTTAATGCTAAATCTCAACTAAAGAGTTTACAAGTGTTTATATAGAGTGTATTTCGTGCCTACTAATCCTATTCCTTATTAGAGTAAGAGTTCACTTGTTCTGAAAGTCCAAAACTTTCAAAAACTCAAAATTTGGATAAAATAAAGGGACTCCCTATCATGTCTGGCACTGCAGTGCTCATCTCTGGGCACCGTGGTGGTGGCCATGTCACACCTATTGCCGCGGTGCTAGGACCCAGTGCCGCGGCACTGGGCTTCTGTGATGGGCACCGCAACGATCAACCCTAGTGGCCTTTGTGCATGTTTCCTTCGCATCTTTGAGTCCTATTTTGCTTCCTCCTTTGTGTCTCACACATCCTAGACTTCTCCATACGTGTCCTACACGTTCTAGACTTCTTGTAACTCTCCACTTTAGTATTCTTCTCAATTCTTATCCAACCAAAATTGTTGAATCATCAATTTTCTAATAAAACTGTATTTCTCTTTTAACATTAATAACACGAATTTTTTCTTTTTAACTAAATTTCCCTTTAAATGAGCCTTAACTCAAGGTTCACATTTTTACTTAATGCAACCCTATGTCCATCAAACTATAATTCATAGATTAAAATCTATAAAATAATATGGTCCACATCTTACCTTGTTAAATGTATTTAGATATACTTGTGAAATTAGACTGGGCCTTCATAGACTTTTATACAATAATTAGAACTAATAGGGATGGGTATGTAACTTAAACCCACAAACTGCAGGTGTGAGTGCGAGGAACTTATATTGTTAGGCCACTTCTAACTTCCATCGTAATAACTATGTTGACTAATAAAAATTAATAAAATTTCCTTAGTTAAAATTTTATCATATTTAAAATAAGATAGTAAGTAATATGGCTATGATGTTTTGCGATATATGATTATTATTTTTCTTTTGAATTTTAAACAACTATTTTTATTGATCTAAATTAAAGTAAAATAAAAGATAAAAATATAATAAATTGTGTCAACATACACTACTAAAAGAGAAAAAAAAAAAGATATTCGATGTTTTATGATAAAAATATTACACTGACAAATTTACGATAGATACTATTACAAATTTTAAAGTATTAATTATTTGTTGTAGATTGTATCACAATGAAAATTTAATAATAATTAGTGATAATATGTAGCATAATTTTTTAGGGTAAGCTAACGTGGACAAAATGTGTTGGGTAAAAATAACCGTGTATCAGAAAATAATTTTTTTTAATTTTAATTATGAAATGACATCATTTTGAACTTACTCATAAGTAAGTCCAACAAAATGACATTGTTTTGATGGGTAAAACGGCGTCGGGTTTTTTTATTTTTTATGTTTATGTTAATACATGCAGTGTTTTATACTCCTTCTATAAACGCACCGTTTTAACTCCTTATTACGCAAAACGAGATCTAAATTCTAAGACTCCAGCCAAAACCCTAGAAACCAAAGAGACAAAGTGAGCGATGGCACTCTCAACGAAGAACCCACACGCGTTTGAGCTATCATTTTCTCTTCCTCTGAAGCTTCGACCTCTCGTATATGAGCTCCTCGAATGGGACGAGGTGTGCATCGCTTTCATGATGATAAATTTGGAGGCTGTTATTGGACAGTGACAGAAAGGACATCATCAAGATTGATTCGCTCCAGGGGCCTTAATCATCCGATGAACTCATTAATGAGTTCGAACTCATTGATTCTAGCAGCGATCTCAAAGAAAATGGTCAGTTCTCCTCATCTCTCTATGTAGTAAACAAAAACAATGCTTATTTCATTGGCCGCTAATGTCACCTTCTATGAATTTAACATTGACCTCAACCAATAGGTTCTCATCCCTTTCTCTCTATATTTTCCAATTTATTTTTTTTTCAAAATGGCTGATTTTTTTTGTTTGATTCTAGAGTATCGAGGATGTTGAATGACCTCTCTTTGTTATAAAAAGGTAAAAATTTTATTCTCTTATATTGTAAATTGTTAGAGTTGATGCTCGTGTACTATTCTATTTTTGTATAATTTTTTTTTATATTTATATAATTCATATTTCCGTAAATTATTATTTATAATATAGCATTAATCTTATTATTTTTCATATATTATAGATCTAAAATAGCTTAAATCAAAACTAAGAATTAATATTTTTAAAGGATTATAACTTTGTCTGAATTGGGATAAAGACATTTATTATAGTGACATAGTTGTAAGAAATTATAAAATAGATTAAGAAATGTCACTATATAGTATACTCAAAATTGGTTCTTGGTCATAACTTTACCAACATGGGTTGATTGGTAAATTAGAAAGATTAGTGTATGTTTATATCTGAATTATCCAGACAACTAGTCTTAGTAAACCCTGAGCTTTAACAGAAGATCATATAGGCATACAAGTCTTTAGTAAGGATTGGATATTGAACATACTCACGAAAACATCTAATAGACATTTCATAAAGCTATCAATAGATAATGTTCTCGAGTTGAGTAATATTTGTAGTCCTTAGACCTAAGCGCTACAGTGGTCTTGTAAGTGATCCACCATACTTCAATTCTACACATGCGAAAGACCTTTTATATTCTGACCTTTAGGTATTATTGGGTGTGGTACGATGCTCATGAAGGCTGGTGTGCATAGATTTAGAATCCATCAACTTATATAGTTAAGGCTATTTATAATGATGCTTTGAGATTATATTTAGAAAGTCTTACGGCCATAAGCAATATACCTAGGAAAAATTTTCATATGGGATAAACAATATTGCAAAAGTATTTGTGAAAATTATTTATAGAAATACGAATTAGGAGATAAGTTCCCGATTGAGCATATGGAGATTTAACGATGATAATCTATATCTCCGCTCTTCTAGAATATAAATGATGAAGGGATTATACAAATATGTATTAAACTAAACTTGTATGGTTCAACGGACGTATTGTTATTTTCATGATATATGTGTGGGGTATCGTTTATGGACTTACAGAAGTGTTTTGTAAGATAAACGAGTGTGAATTTAGGGAGTCTCACTATATGAAGTGCACATATTGCACACTAAGGTAGCACACGGGATTGAATGGTTCGATCCGAGAAGTTTTTGGTAAGCAAAAATTATTTTAAGGTCTCTCGGGGAGTTGTCAGGGTTTAAGTGTTAAGCCAGAATGTTGGCAAATTGGACTTACCATTTCATCCCTTATTGGATGCCATATGTCATGCAATTAATTTGTAATAGCATAACACATAGCATAATGTTAATGGCCTATTTAATTCTTTAGTTTAGTAGTTAAATTCGTTCAAATGAAATAATTTGTAATTAGTGTATGTTTGAAATTCGGCCAAAATAATTTGCAAGAAGTGACCATTTGAATTTGTTATGAAATGTCATGGTATTACATTATCAATCTTAAAGTATGAGCTATTAACTTATAATTTACCCTTCAAAGTTAATGGCATTGTCATACTTTTGAATCAAGCATGACTTGCCTTAAAAAAAATCAATTTGGCCACTTATCCTGCTCATATTCTGCCACCCTCTCTATTTTAGCTACTCATCATTTCAAACAAGCATGGCAGTATAAATTTCATGCATCGTTAAGCTTGTTATTTATAAGACACTAAATTCATTTTAATTGGTCATTGGGCAGTAATGTTGCATAGGTAAGTTTCAAATTAGGATAGAAATATACCTAATTGACATGTATGATCAATAAGACTTAATCTTAATGAATCTTAATTTATTACAAGTACCATAGGAATATAGGTATTTGATAAATTAAGGTATACTTGCATGACCTTGGAAGAGGCTTGTGAATACATTAGTGTCTTGATCAATAACAAAGAATAAAGAAATTAAATATTAGAGGATTAATCATCAGAAAGCATATTGAGGGATAGTATTGACCCTAGACTTTCTCTATACTGCTATCACCCAAATATCTTTACATTGTGTCATTGCTTTTATATTTTCTACATTCATTCTTAGATTTTTATTTTTCTGAATAATTATTAGAAAGATATATTTTGGTACTTGGTTAAAAAGTAGAAATTATCCCTGTGGGTTTGACATCTGACTATTTTGTCCCTTTATTACTTACATATGATAGTGTATACTTGTATGAAATTATAAGATATAGAAAAATCGCACCAAGTTTTTGGCATTGTTGCCGGGGATAATTATCTACGTTTTCACCAATATTAATATCAATCTTTCTAGTTTTTACTTCAGATTTTATTTTCTTGTTCTTTTTATATTAGTTTTACTTTCTTTCTTTCGATGTATATGCAAAATTTGAAAAGTGAAGACTTGATTGCTTTTGATCCAAAAATTAAAAGAACTTTAAAAAGAATTAGAAGAGAGCAAAATCAAGTCAACACCATGGAAGATCAAGTACTAATTGCACCCGGCAATAAAGTAAGACCATTAAGGGAATATGTTGTTCCCTTAGTCAATGGAATCCATTCAAGCATTCAAAGGAAACTATTCAAGCTAAAAACTTCGAGATCAATCCAAGCACGATTTAAATGCTCAAGGATTTCGTACAATTTGTGGATTGCCCAATGACGATCCAAATATACACATCATCAACTTTTTAGAGATATCTGACACATTTAAGTATAAATGGGGTATCTGATGATGCAATCCAACTAAGATAGTTTCCTTTTTCCTTGAGAGGCAAAATAAAAGGCTGGCTACTATCACTTCCATCTGGATCTATAGCTACATGAGATGATCTTAAATAAAAGTTCCTTGCCAAATTATTTTCACTTGTTAAAACTGCCAAGATGAGGAACGACATCACATCATTCTTACAACTAGATGGAAAATCTCTTTATGAGGCATAGGAGAGATACAAAGATATGCAAAGAAAATGTCCTCATCATGGAGTTTCGAAGTGGTTACTTGTACAAACATTCTACAATAGACTAGTTGGTTAATTCAAAAAACTAGTAGATATTGCAGCTGGAGGAGTACTCATGAACAAATCAACTGATGAAGCATATGATCTACTAGATGAGATGGCGTCTAATGCCTATCAATGGTCCACCGAAAGGTCAACCACAAGAAAGATAGTTGTACTACATGAAGTCAACACTTTGACCACATTATCCGCTCAAGTCAATCAATTGACCAAACAATTAAACAACTTGGGAGTTAATGCTATTAAGAGTCAACCCGTCACTTGTGATTTCTGTGGAAACAATCATACTAATGGACATTGCATAGAGACTGCTCAATACGAAGTGGACTTCAACCGCAACAATCCCAACTCAAATTTCTACAACCCTGAATAGAGGAATCACCCCAACTTCTCATGGAGCAACAATAATCAAGGGCAAAATTCTAAATCTCCTCTAGGCTTCTAACTACAAACTCAACAGGAGACAAATACAGATGTTTACGCTCAAAATATATCGCGGCTATCGCAGTATAGATTGAGGTGTCGATCCCACGAGGAAGCTCTTGGCAAAATAGGTTAGTGAAGTAAAATATTAAAGCAGTAGCAAAGGGTTAATTGATTTAAACGGATGAGATAGAATTGTCTATGAATTGAGGAAAATGTCTTATGATGATTTAAGCAAGGCTTTGAGAATCACAATTATGCTTTATAAATCTACTCTATACTTTGATTCGATATTTATAACTCAACTGAAAGTTTCACATTCCAAACAATCAATCGGAAGGTATGTAATATATAGCACATTTGATAACACAATGTATTTGATTTAGTTAAACTCTTTGCAGGCATTAACACACATCATGTTATTTATACAAGTTATCTAAGATCGACAATATATCATTTTGACAATATTGCAGTAAAAGATTAACTTGAATATCAAACATTTATTGCCCTTACATGTTATCCAAGATCGACAATATATCAAATTGACAATACTGCAGTAAAAGATTAGCATATAAAACAATATAACCAGTAACAATTATAAATCAACATGAATCACATAAGAAAAGCATGACTGAACATATATGAGACATGAGAATTATAACCTCTGGATTATAGAAAATAAAATAGATAAGAGTTTAATCAAAACCAAACTTACAACATTTATAGCTCTTGACACCGAATCAAAGCATGGAAGTAGATTTACTACACATAAAAGTTCATCTCTTAGCCTTACTAGGAACTCTAGCCTAAATTACAATACATGTTAATGAGAATAAAAGAAGAGAGAAATTATCTATTAAAAACGTCCTAAGGGTCTCCTTATATAGGCAATGAATGGACATATGTCATGGATGACATCAATCTTCAATAGTTTTAAGCCAATAACTCGTGTATCCACTTGCAGCACATTTTTGATAATGTAAATGATCAATTCAGCTTCTGCAGCCGACATGAAAGTTGTAGAATGTTGACTCTTCTTTCCATAGGCACTGATTTCATGCAAATTGGATGAGTATCCAATGAGATATGAGCAAAATTCCAAAGATACATCAGAATTCGGCCAACAACCATTTTACCCACTTGCAATGCGATTTGGTCCATGATAACGGCTGATTTGGACTTTACCATAAACATACGAGTTGTTGATAGTAAAGTCAGAAATTCACAGCTTTAAGAATTATACCAATTGAGTACGTATTTTGTGAGATACGGTCCAAATACGTGAATTGGGTCAAGCTGGGTAAGAGTTATAGTCCGATTATGTTGTATCTCAATTTTTGGCCCATAACATGTTGGATTTGGCTTTTCCACTATTCTTCAAATTTGTGTAAGATTGAGTCATGTTGCACCAGGTTCAAGAATTTCTTCATTTCGATTTCTACATTGAGAGTTATGTCCAATTTACCTAAACCTGTCCAAATAACATTCATTAATCACAATTTAAGGAGAACACTTTATTTCAAGCTAAAAATACAGAAAACACTAAAATTAATGACATTAAATGGTGATTGAATCTCTTAACAACATGCATTTTCATGTGTTCATCACAGCCCCCAACCAGCTTATTACTAGTCTCTAGCAATTCAAGCGTAAATAGAATATGCAAAACTACCTAAGCATTTCAATCAAAACGTTAGTTCGAGATCACTGTTGCTATCATGGTTTTTTCAATTACAACTTCCGTAATTTGTGTGTGTGTGAACTAAGCCATAACCATCTAACCACAAACCACAATAGATATAGCCTTGAGAATTTCTCCAAGTAAAAGCCTCAACTCCATATCCTCACAGGTGTATGACTGTTTAAAAGGTTAGGACTTCTCTTATGGAGTTGGAAAACAGTTAAGCACTCAAGAAAAAGTCAATTTTAAGGACAGACATATAAACTAACATTGATCCGAAGATAGGAAAATTATTTGTTTAAAAATCAATTATTCATATCATACGCCAACTTTAGAACTTTAATTGGCTTGTGAGAATAATACAATTATAACTTGGTGAGAAAACTGTTTTACAAGGTATTTGTCTTCTAAAATTGAATGAAGACTTTATTAAACTGAATTGCTTCTTTTTTTTTTTTCTTGTTTTTGGTACTTTTGTTCTTTTTTTTTTATTTTTTATTTTTTATTTATTTTTGAAGAATACAAGGAAGCATTATAAAGGTTTCTCACCAAATTATATTATGCACAAATGTAACCAACTTATCCTTTAATTCAAATAATATTATTCTAAACAAAAATTAATCAATTCAAAGGATCAATGAAGGTTCATAAGCTGTTTTCTTAACTTTTCCACTTACTCACAAAAGATATGCGAGATTAGAAAAATATATACTTAAACATGGGAATTCTCTTGGCTATATAAATTGAATCATCCATCTTACCACAAGGCTTAGCATTGTGCTCAAAAATATTTTGGAAGTCATTCTTTAGTAACCTAGATAGAAACAGTGACTCAACCTAAACAATTCTGAAATCATACTTAGGCAGAAAAACAAATTCCTTTATACAAGAATTACAAGGACTACAAGCAGTAAACGACAATGCATGAAATATAAAACAAAATAACAAAAAGTTAGTTAAAATGCATTTAAAAAGTTAGTACTAAAACTCCTTACTCTGCCATTCTAATTTGACCTAGAATGCGTCTCAAGAGTTTAAGAATGAACTCTTTACTCTGCCATTTTAATCAAATGTCGGACCACAAATTTTTTTTTTTTTTTTTTTGCAAAATGCAACGTATGTCTACTATCCTCCCCCCAAACTAGATGAAATATTGTCCTCAATGTTTAAATAGAAAGAGATAAAGTATAGGAGACATTACCTGAAATGCCAGTTATTTGAAAGAAACAAACCTGAGAGACACTTAAGCAAATATAAACTAAAATGATGGTACTGATAAATAAATAAATAAAAAGAAAAATTTACAAACGGAGTGTCAGATCCAATTTTCGCTTGTTAAGGCCCACTGACCAATCGATCCGAGTTATTGCTGGGTCAGGTTCGTAGGTAACTGCCTGTAATTTGTTAATCAATTCATCCGCCTCAGTAGCAGAAACCAGGATCTGTCGCGCCGAATGTGAAATAAAATTCTGTTCCACAGCTTGATCAAGAAAACAAAGTAAGCAATCAAAATAGTTATTAACATTCAACAAACCTATGGGTTTTCGGTGGATATTCAGTTGGGCCCAAGAGACAATTTGAAAAATTTCTTCCAAATTACCAAAACCACCTGGTAAAGCAATAAAAGCGTCTGCATTGCAAAGCATTCTGGCTATACGTTCATGCATGGATGAGACTTGTAATTCTTCCCCTATTGTTTTCCCGGTCAGGTTTCCCACGGCCAAAGCTGTAGGAATAATACCTAAAACTTGACTTCCTCCTAAATGTGCAGCTGTTGACACACACCCCATTAGCCCAAGGCTACCTCCTCTATAAATCAAATGAATTTTTCTTGCAGCTAATGTTTTTCCTAGATTGTTTGCTGCTTCTACGAACACTTTACTCTCCCCAGGACTAGATCCACAAAATACACATATATTTCGAAATTGTCGAACTTGGGTTTCCTCCATATCTACTCTCACCTTTATCTCAATATATGAAAATGAAGAAACTGAGGTGCTATATTTATAGAGTGCCAAATGATAACAATGATTATGGTAACCCGACAGTTTGTCAAAAGAGAGTTAAAAATAAAACACAAATATTTAAACATAATGACCCGCATGCATTATTGAACAAAAAGATTTGAATTTAAGACATCTACATGAGTAGCCCTACTATTCATAAAATAAAGTTTGAAATTAAAACACATGTATTTACAAGTAGTTGTGATTGTGGCTCACATCTTCCTCTGGTTTTACGTCCAGTAACGGCTTAAACGCCCTCTATGGGTCGGGGATAGGCTTCCCATCCAATTTTCTTATAAATTGGCAAACAGGGTCTTTTAGAGTCAGATTCCCGAGACTATACCGTTGATGTTCATTTTTGAATTTGTTCCATAAATCGAGAAGTTCACATTGCACGAGCCCACAGGGATGCGTCTCAAGAGTCAATAGGATATCATCCAAAGACTCCTTACTCAGTCCATCCTTAATGAACTGAATTTTATCTTCTCGATTTCTAGATACGAATCCTAAAGAACGACAACTCCGATTACAATTCCATCGAGCACATTTATGACAGACTTGTAACCTTTTTGCTCGTCGCCTTTTGGCATAAGAGCTTCTTCCAAGACCAGGCATATGAGAAACAAAATCATTTTCAAACTCACCGTACAACCGAACCTTGGCTTCAATTAACCAACGAAGGTCCACAGGGATATTACCCAACATCAATAGCCTTAGTCTTTCACACCGTGCTTTGTAAATCTTAAGTAGAGCATTTTGAGGAAATGAAGGAAAACGTTTTTTAAGGTTGGCAAGAATGCGATCCATTTTGAAAGAAAGAAAAGAGATGAATACACAGTTTGAGGGACAGTTTTTAGGGAACTGAGAAACCGACTTTAATAGTCACGGAGTACCGTATCCGCCACTTGATCGGGAAATAAAATCACACTGAAGAAAAAATAAAAAGAAGAAAATAAAGTAGAATAAAATGTGCAAGAAAATAAAAGCAAAAATAGAAAGTCAAAAGATAAAATATAGACAAAATATAAAATATGGTACAGATAGATTGAACCTGATCAATCACGATAGACAGGATCCACAAGAGGGATCTCGCCTAGGTACATAGAGTCGTTTACCTTTTCCACGTAGCTTTTTAGCCGCTGTCCATTCACTTTGAAAGTCCGTCCATCAGTGGGGTCTTCTATTTCAACAGCACCATTAGGAAAAACATGTCTTGCCATAAATGGACCAGTCCATCGAGATCTCAACTTTCCAGGGTGTAAATGCAATCGAGAATCATAAAGATAGACCCGTTGATTTGGCTTAAAGTGTTTCCTTGAGATCTGTTTATCATGAGCTACTTTCATTTTAGCTTTGTAAATTTTGAAGTTGTCATATGCGTCATTTCGTAGCTCTTCTATTTCTGACAATTGTAACTTTCTCTGGAGACCTGCAGCATTCAAATCAAAGTTAAGGGCTTTGACAGCCCAATAAGCTTTATGAGGTTTTCTAGAACTGAAATGTGTTCCTTGGTCACCAATGATGACACGTGGTGTCTCGAGTTTTGATGATTTTGGTTTCTCCCTCTCACATGGCAACTTTTCAATGCCTGGTTTCCAAAATCGAATCCCTTTATCCTGTGAGTCAAAAATACTAAACATATCAGTTGTTTCATCAGGATAATACAATTCTTCAATATCAAAATCAAAGAGATTTTCTAAAGAATTAGAGCCATGATTTTTATAAGCTTCCTCCGCTCCAAGTGTGTCTATCATATATGAATGATAGCATTCGTTTTCTTCTCGTGATTGCTTATCAATATGAAAAATGTTCACCTCAAGAGTCATATTCCCAAAAGATAATTTCATTAGACCATTTCTGCAATCAATAAGAGCATTAGCAGTGGCAAGAAAAGGTCTCCCCAAAATAAGAGGGATTTTTGACTCCATGTTAACAACAGAATGAATATCTAAAACAAGAAAATCAACAGGGTAGTAAAATTTGTCAATTTGCAACAAAACATCTTCTACTATTCCCCGTGGTTTCTTGATTGATCGGTCAGCTAATTGTAGGACTACAGATGTTGGTTTAATCTCACCAAGTCCCAACTGCAAGTAAATAGAATAAGGCATTAAATTTACACTTGCTCCTAAGTCCAATAAAGCTTGACCAAACTCATGTGTCCCAATTTGGCAGGAGATTGTGGAACATCCTGGGTCTTTATACTTAGGTGGTGTCTTTTGTTCAATCACTGCACTTACCTGTTCTGCCAAAAATGCAGTTTTCTTCACATGGTGTTTTCTTTTGATAGTGCATAAATCCTTGATGACTTTGGCATAAGTTGGAACCTGCTTAATCAAATGTAACAAGGGAAGATTAATTTTAACTTGTTTCAAATGTTCCAAAATCTCACCTTGAATTTCTGAATTTTTTCCAACCGATCGAAGAGCTTGAGGAAAAGGCACTGGGATTGAAAACTTACTTTCAGGCTCTTTTTCCATTGTGGCTTCTTTTTCAAGGGGGGCATCTTTACTACTCGTAGATGTGTTAGTTTCAGGAGTAGGCTCACTTACAATCTTACCACTTCGAGTAGTAATGGCATTGACTTCTTTGAGATTTTGAACATCAGAAGTAGAAGCTTGTGCTATAAATTGTCCTTTCGGATTGGATTGAGGTTGAGATGGAAACTTACCTTGCTCTTGTACAGTTAAGGCACTGGTCAATTTTGTGATTTGACTCTTGATTTCTTTGTTTTCGTCCACCACCTGTGCAAGAATTGTTTCAAATTTTTTATTAGTCTTACTTTGTGCCTCCATAAATGCTTGTAATGTATCCTCTAAAGAACTCCTAGTTGGTCATGCATTATATTGAGGTGCAACATAAGACTTCGGTGCTTGTTGTTCTTGTTTCCATTGGTTGTTGGCTTGTTGGTCAGATTTACAACTGAAATTTGGGTGGTTTCTCCAGCTAGGATTATATGTTTCAGAGTAGGGTGAATAAGGTTTCTTGTACATCCCTAGGGCATTACATTGTTCCTCATATATCCCTCTCATCTCACTATACGTGGGGCAATCCTGAGCTAAGTGTTCCGCTCCTCCACAGACAAAACAGACATCGTGTGACTCAACTCTAGTAACCGTGTGGGTGACCCTTCTATCTTTGGATTTCAAGGCCTCTAACTCCCTAGTTAAGACCTCTAATTGGGCTTTCAGTAATGCTGGGTCCAGTCCATGTATGGGCTTTTTCGGCTAAGTCATTAAGGAATTCTATGGCTTCCTCAGGATCTTTGTGAAGGAACTCCCCATTACACATCATCTCAACAAATTGGCGCTCTCTAATTGTGAGTCCCTCATAGAAATAACTAACCAAGCGCCAATTTTCATACCCATGGTGAGGGCACAGATTTAGCAACTCTTTAAACCTTTCCCATGCTTGATATAAGGTTTCACTGTCTTTTTGGGAGAATGAAGAAATTTGTCTTTTCAGGCCATTAGTTTTGTGTTGTGGGAAGTATTTATTGAAAAATGCTTGGGTCATTTCTACCCAAGTTCCTATAGACCTCGGCCTCAAAGAGTATAGCCAACTCTTTGCTTTGTCTTTCAAAGAAAAAGGGAAAAATTTAAGCCTAACAGTGTCTATAGCTTTAGGTTGGCTATGGAAGGTGGCAATTACCTCTTCAAATTCCCTAACATGTACATAAGGATTTTCACTATCTAGACCATGAAAAGTGGGAAGAAGTTGTATCATTCCAGGTTTAAAATCCGAATGTGGTATGTTAGGTGGAAATATAATGCATGATGGTGTGGCTGTGCGAGTAGGATGCAAGTAATCTTTGAGAGTTCTAACGGGGTTTTCTTCGTGTTGGCTCATTGTGTTAGAATTACAAGATGAACTAGAAGGTGAATTCTCTTCACTTACAAATTGTGAGGGTGGTTCTAGTTCTAGTTCTAGTTCTCTCATAAATCTTCCTCGTTTGTCTTTAGGTCGATGCATACATCCTAATTTTTTTTTTTTTTTAGGAAAGAAATGCTTAAGGAAAATTAAGAAGTGAAATAAACACAACAAGAAATAGAAATAAGTTAGGTGGTAAGACCAACCATGAAATATAAATACAATAACTAAACAAAAGACTATAAAATACGAAAAAAGTACAATAAATAAATAATAAAAAGAAAATACAATAAGTAAATAAATAAAAAGGTTAGGCGGTAGAACCGGCCATAAAAAGAAAATACAACATATTAACTAAAAAAAATAAATTGCAATAAATACGTAAAAGAAAATGAAAATAAAGTACAATAAAAAAAAGTGCAATAAATAAATAGAGTACAATACGAAATAAAGGAACTAAGTTAGGCGGTAGAACCAGCCACAAAATAAAAAGAAAATACAATAAATTAACTAAAGAAATAAAGTACAATAAATAAATAAAAGAAAGTGAACAAAGTTAGGCGGTAAAACCAGCCATAAAAAAAAGTGCAATAAATAAACTAAAGAAAATAAAGTGCGATAAATAGATAAAAGAAAATAAACTAATTAGGCGGTAAAACTAGCCATTAAGATAATATAAAATATAACAAATTAACTAAAGAAAACAAAATAAATTAGGTGGTAGAACCAACCATGAATAATAAATAAATTACAACAAAGGAAATAAAACTAAGATTTTGCAAAGAAAAGAAAATATACAAAGTTACCACTTTAGTATTTATAATCGCAACCAACTTTCGCTTAGTGTGCTTCCCCGGCAACGGCGCCAAATATTTGTTTACGCTCAAAATATAACGCGGCTATCGCAGTATAGATTGAGGTGTCGATCCCACGAGGAAGCTCTTGGCAAAATAGGTTAGTGAAGTAAAATATTAAAGCAGTAGCAAAGGGTTAATTGATTTAAACGGATGAGATAGAATTGTCTATGAATTGAGGAAAATGTCTTATGATGATTTAAGCAAGGCTTTGAGAATCACAATTATGCTTTATAAATCTACTCTATACTTTGATTCGATATTTATAACTCAACTGAAAGTTTCACATTCCAAACAATCAATCGGAAGGTATGTAATATATAGCACATTTGATAACACATGTATTTGATTTAGTTAAACTCTTTGCAGGCATTAACACACATCATGTTATTTATACAAGTTATCTAAGATCGACAATATATCATTTTGACAATATTGCAGTAAAAGATTAACTTGAATATCAAACATTTATTGCCCTTACATGTTATCCAAGATCGACAATATATCAAATTGACAATACTGCAGTAAAAGATTAGCATATAAAACAATATAACCAGTAACAATTATAAATCAACATGAATCACATAAGAAAAGCATGACTGAACATATATGAGACATGAGAATTATAACCTCTGGATTATAGAAAATAAAATAGATAAGAGTTTAATCAAAACCAAACTTACAACATTTATAGCTCTTGACACCGAATCAAAGCATGGAAGTAGATTTACTACACATAAAAGTTCATCTCTTAGCCTTACTAGGAACTCTAGCCTAAATTACAATACATGTTAATGAGAATAAAAGAAGAGAGAAATTATCTATTAAAAACGTCCTAAGGGTCTCCTTATATAGGCAATGAATGGACATATGTCATGGATGACATCAATCTTCAATAGTTTTAAGCCAATAACTCGTGTATCCACTTGCAGCACATTTTTGATAATGTAAATGATCAATTCAGCTTCTGCAGCCGACATGAAAGTTGTATAATTTTGACTCTTCTTTCCATAGGCACTGATTTCATGCAAATTGGATGAGTATCCAATGCGATATGAGCAAAATTCCAAAGATACATCAGAATTCGGCCAACAACCATTTTACCCACTTGCAATGCGATTTGGTCCATGATAACGGCTGATTTGGACTTTACCATAAACATACGAGTTGTTGATAGTAAAGTCAGAAATTCACAGCTTTAAGAATTATACCAATTGAGTACGTATTTTGTGAGATACGGTCCAAATACGTGAATTGGGTCAAGCTGGGTAAGAGTTGTAGTCCAATTATGTTGTATCTCAATTTTTGGCCCATAACATGTTGGATTTGGCTTTTCCACTACTCTTCAAATTTGTGTAAGATTGAGTCATGTTGCACCAGGTTCAAGAATTTCTTCATTTTGATTTCTACATTGAGAGTTATGTCCAATTTACCTAAACCTGTCCAAATAACATTCATTAATCACAATTTAAGGAGAACACTTTATTTTAAGCTAAAAATACAGAAAACACTAAAATTAATGACATTAAATGGTGATTGAATCTCTTAACAACATGCATTTTCATGTGTTCATCAACAGACTCAGAAGATATGTTCTTACAATACATGAAGAAAATGAATGCACTTCTTCAAAGTCAAGCAGCTTCGTTTAGAGCCTTGGAGAATCAAGTAGGACAATTTGCTGAAGCAATAAACAATTGCCCTCAAGGAACTCTACCAAGCAACACCGAAGTCAATCTAAAAGAGAATATAGAGCAGTGTCAAGCCATCTCCCTAAGAAGTGGTAAAATTTTACATGACAACACACATTAACCACTGCTTTTAGAGAGAAAGGAGAAGGAAATAGAAATAGTGGTCCAATAAGATGACGTGCAACCATATAAACCACTTATACTATTTTCCCAGAGATTACAACAACTTAAAGGTCAAGAGAAAAGTGCTGAAACATAGAAAAGCTTAGAAACTAGTATTCAAGTACAAGAACAGAAAACTAAAAATACAACATAAGATATTAGTAGCAACCCACAGAAGCAAGCCACGCAGTCATTTACTGCACCACCTCTATTTCTTCAGAGGCTGTAAAAGAAGAAACTAGATAAGCAAATTTCTAAATTTCTTGATGTTTTTAAGAAATTATATATTAATCTTCCTTTTGCAGATGCATTGGAGTAAATGTCAAGATATATGAGATTCATAAAGGACATCCTATCAATGAAGAGAAAAATAGATGACTTCGAGACTGTGGCCCTAATGGAGGAGTGTAGCACTATTCTTCTAAAGAAGCTATCTCCACAGTTAAAAGATCTTGGGAGTTTCACTATACCATGCTCAATTGGAAATTACAATTTTAGGAAAGGGCTTTATGATCTAGGAGCTAGCATCAATCTTATGCCATTGTTCATATATAAAAAATTAAGACTGAGAGAAGCCAAACCAATAAATATCACACTCCAGCAAGCAGATTATTCTCTTACCTATCCCAAGGGTTTCATTGAAGATGTGTTGTTTAAAGTTGATAAATCCATCTTCCCTGCTGATTTCATCGTTCTGGACATGGAAGTAGACAAAGAGATTCCTATCACTCTTGGAAGACCATTTTTAGCCACTAGAAGAACAATCATTGATGTGCAAAAAGGGGAGTTGATTGTGAGGGTACAAGAGAACATAGTCACTTTCAAGGTCTTCAAGGAAATCAAGTTACCGACTAAAAATGAAGATTGTTTCTGTATTAATGTGGTGCACCCAAGCATCAAGCAAATCAAAGATATGGAGACATTAGATCCTCTCATCCGAAAAAGAATATTAAAGCATAAGAAGACAAGAGAGAAGAAGAAAAAGCAACATCACGATGAAGTAAGCAAAGAGAAAAAAAAGGAAAAATCACTTCTTTGGTCTAAGATTAAAGTCTTTCCAATTGACTACAGTATCTAAATGTAGAATTTCTATCATCTCAATCATACTGGAAGTCTAAGCCAGTGTATCCCCTCACATCTAAGTCATTCTCTCCATAAATTAGAAACTTATTATTTATACCCTTAAGGTATTTTAGGATATATTTCACAGCAATTCAATGATTGCTACCTGGATTAGACTGATATCGACTCATAACACTTATAGCCATACTCATGTAAAGTCTCGTACATAATATGGTGTACATTAAGCTACCTACAATGGATATATATATGGTAGTTAGACATTATAACCCTTTCATCATCCTGTTTAAGACACTTCTTCTTGGAATGATGAATGCCAAGTTTGAAAGGTATGTCAATTATTCCATAATTACTAAAGTTATACCTTACGATAACACTTTATATGTACGAGGATTAGAGATAGTTCTATCAACCTCCTAGCTCTATCTCTGTAAAAGTTTATACCTAGTATATAGGAAGCCTCTCCTAAATCCTTCTTGGAAAAGTTCTTACTCAAATAACTCTTTACTGGTTGTAATATACCAATATCGTTTTCAATAATAAGTATGTCATCCATGTAAAGAACAAGAAAGACAATCATGATCTCATTGACTTTTTTGTACACAAATATTTTCTCCTCATTTTTAATAAAATCAGACCCTCTTATTACTTCATCAAAACGAAGATTTCAACTTTGAGAGGCTTACTTAAGTCCATAAATGGACTTCTTCAGTCTGCACACTAGATTAGAAGCCAGGTTAGATGTAAAACCTTAAGGCTGCTCTATGAATATCTCTTTCTCAAGACATCTATTCAGAAAAGTCGTATTTACCTCCGTCGGTCAGATCTCAAAACCATAATATGCTTCAATAGCCAATAAAATTTAAATCGACTTTAGCATGGCTACTGATGAAAAGGTTTCCCCAGAATTGATCCCAGATTGTTGAGTATCACCTTTTACAACCAGTTAGACTTTGAAGGTCTCTACCTTTCCATCGGGCCTAGGCTTTCACTAGTATACCCATTTACAACCAATAGAAATAATTCTTTTAAGAAGCCCAACCAAGTCTCAGACTTGATTTGTTCTGCATAAAGTCAATTTTAGATTTCATGGCTTCTTGCTATTTTACCAAATCGATGTCCAACATCACCTCTTTATAAGTTAAATGATCTTTTTCTTCAACTAAGAAAAACTCAAGGGCAGCTTTAGGTATCATACTATATCTAATGGTGTAGCCTTGAGATCCTTTATATCCTATAGAGAGATAATATCAAAGGTATCTCACTTAATTGAGCCTAAAGTTCCATCAGCTTATTGATTGACTTCATCAAGTTCACCCATTCTCCAATCCCTGAAATTTATGAGAAACTGTTTCTATAGAAAAGTGGCATTATGAGCAATAACACGTTTCGTTCCTCTAGATCATAGAATTGATATCCCATAGAATGTTTACAATATCCAATGAAATGATACTTATACCCATTGGGTACAAATTTATCTTGTTGTGTAACTTTCATGTAAGCAATATAGCCCCAAATTTTAAAATACTTAAGACTTGGTTTCCTCTCGGTCTATATCTCATACGAAGTGGTAAAAACAACCTTTTATGGAACTTTGTTCAATAATTAAGTAACGGTTTCATATTAATATAACTTAATCGCATATGCCACAATTTTATATTATTATAAGTTCTCGAACTACTACCTTTATTCTCCTAAGTATTCAAGATATTTTTTTTTGGTATCTAAAATATAATGATGATTCATCAACTAACAGTTAATAAAATATTATCTATATCACATAAGTACAAGATACAATTTTTAATAAATACATGATAAACTTTAATGTCTAACATAGGAGGGGATATAATTTGTCTGATAATATTTGACATAAAATAATAGTTATACAACATAATAGTTCAACAATAAATGAGAAGTAACACAAAATATCCAACAACTTCGACCTATAGGAAATCACCATTTCCAATACGAAGTAATATTTCTTCGTACTGTAGCTGTCTAACTTTCCTCAGTTCTTGCAGTATATTACAGATATGAAAAGAATAAGTGATATCTAATATCCACCCAATACAAGCATCAAATGACAATAAAATTTCATTGAAAGGTAAATATATACATAAGGGGCTCTTCCTGACTATGGCAAGGTAGCTCAGATAGTTATACTTCTAATGTTTATCCTTACCTCAATGGAAGCACTTTCTTTTTCCTTTGTTCTTATCGTGCTGCTTGGACATTACTTGTCTCTAAGAACTAGCATTTGACGTCTACTTCTCTTTCTTCTTACCTTTATATTGTAGTATGGTACTATAGTAATTTAATAGTTTTGACTTATTTTCTTTGGATTGCCATTCCTATTTGCTCCATTGACTCCAAACCTACAAATAACAATAAAATACATAAAAGATAAATAATAGTAACCCCTATCACGTCTCTAATTTCTTGATGTACGAAATCATCTTAAGTACATGGGACTAATTGGACTACCCTCGGCTAACTTAAACTAAAAGAATGCCTTGGAGATCCTGACAAATCAACCCGTAGTCTGTCTTCAAACAGCTCTTTCAGATAGAGCATGATACTGCTTTGCACTATCCATGTGCACATATTGCCTCCAAAGTTTAGTTGACATCGAGGCGAGGATGTATGATTTGACTCTTAAATCATCATCAACCCATTTGTGATATGTCAGCAACTCTTTTGAAGTAACTTTATCAAAAACACCTCTGACTATTTTCTGATCAATCACATATCCAAAATTCTCAAAATCTAAAATAATTTTGAAATTCATTAGCAGTCAAAGTAATTTTCAACACTTTTTTGTTGGTGTGCATCATGTATGCGAACTAACGGATTGTTTGAAACAATCTTATCTTCATAAAAGAAAAATAGAAGATGTTAGCAGAATCATTTCAAACTCTTTAAGTATTCTATTTAATCTCTTAAACGAGAAAATGAAAGTTTAAATATTTTAAACTTTACAGTGAGAAGTGGACCTAATCGACATTCTACTCTAGCCTTAAGCTTTAGCAATATTAGCCTTTGTAAAACCCAAAAGCTAAAAAACTCTTGTCAATTATATCTCATACAACTCTTACCACTAATCTTAAATACACATTACCCACGCTTTATCAATATTGGGTAAGTATGTTTTAGATTAACTTATCAATAATTAAATATAAGTTACTGATCCTACTCTCACACTTTAGCAATATTGTTCAATACATTCACTTATATTTGCCTCATTTCATGTTTAATCGGCATAGTCCAAATCACACAAATCAATCCATCATGCTTTAGTAATATTAGAAAGGATTGAGGTGACCAGTTAATACCATATTGATAAGACGGACCATGTATAATATTATCTCATAATAAAATATATTTTCAATCTGATTAAGAGAGATTTTGTAAAATTTATCCACATCTCATAAGGATCTAATTCGTAATCACCCACTTGTTTTTTGCAAGCATAACTAACCCACACCAGTAGGGCTCCCATTTTAGTTAACAGTGCAAACAAATAATTTACAGTTTATAAAGCAGTTATATTGATTAATAAAATTTCATGCATTTTTAAAAATTAAATAAAGTGAAATAGGTCTACCGTCACGATGCTAGACACGTGCCATTAGTGAGCTAAGGTCAATACCTTCAATGTTATGGAATAAAGGTGTCTTTAGTGCTATGCAGCCACCACTACAGTGCCAACACTGGCACGCCCCAGTATCAAACCATGCATCGCTGCAATTGTTTCCAATTTTTATGAATGTTGCAGAACGCACGTACCGCCCAAGTGCCTGTTCGATGAGTGGCCTAGTTCTTCACTTTTAACTTTTAAAAATGAAGTACTTGTTGTTCCCGGGTATCCTAAACAACATAGAACACTCTATTCAACCCAGAGAAACATATAAATGTGCTCTGATACCATTATTAACGTGATTAATGCATGCATGTGATAGTGCTCATTGAATATTCAATGCATGTCAAACATACATATACGCAGTAGAATGGAAATCTAATTTCCTATTCAACAAACAAATATTGAATGTAAGTCTATTACATCTATAAATTCAGAAACACTCACCCTAGAAGCCATTTGGTATTTTGGATCTCACTTTAAAGTGATCTCTTGAGCAATTCTAGTCTCTAAAAGCTGATGGGGTTGAAGAGCTAGAATGGTAGCTTTTACCAATCTGCAACAACTTTGTTTCACATAACTCTCGCTTTTGTATATCTCTTGGCCAATATATGAGCTAAAGCTTTGCAAAAGAGAAGTCTTCTCATTTCAAATTGATATAGCCAAATCTTACATGCAAAATACAACATTTGCATTACTTATATACTTGTTGACTTTTACGATGGACACTTGTCCATTTAATCCACTTAAATAAGGCCATTTGTTATACTAAATGGTCATGCGAAAGCCATTTGTCCCATTATCTTCCCATGTGTTGTGTGTTTTCTAAGCACAAGTATACACTATCATAAACAAGTAGTAAATGGGCTTATAAAGTCGGATGTTGAACCTACAAGGATAAATATTATTCTTAACCAAGTATTAAAATTATATCTTTCAAGTAATTATCCATAAAATCAAATCTTCAAATTTAAAATAATTAAAATAGACTAAATAAAAGTATAAAAAATTAAATAATACAACTTAAATAACTCAAGAAGATAGCAATATAGAGAGAGCCTAAGGTTAATTACTGTCCTTTAATATATTTTCTAAAGGTTAATCATTTAATATTAATATCCCTTAATTCTTATTTTTGGTCAAGAAATTAATGTATTCACAAGCCTCTCTCAAGGTCAAGTAAGTATTTCTCAATTTATCAAATACATATATCTTTATGGTAATTGTAATAAATCAAGATTTATTAAGAGCAAGTCTTATTAACTATACATGCCAATTAGGTATATCTCTATTCTAAGTTGGAACTTATAAATTTTTCGACAATCATATATCAAATTATCAAGGTCTAAATACAATCATGTCTCTCTCTCTCGAATTTATCAAAGTATTCCTAATTTAACCACAATATTAATCAAATATAATGAACCATTAAGAACCAAAAATTAAAGACACATATTAAGTTCAAGTAATAACTCTATAAAATAAATTTAGTTCATGATAACAACAAATTGCAGCTGGAAAATAAAATAAACATGATACAACCAAAAGTAAACAAATATATACGTCAATTTATAGTTGGTTGATACGCCAATGATTCGCCAAAAATTCATAGCTTCTCTTAATATTCTCTCTCTAAATTGTTCTAATTATGTCATAATTGCTCTCTTGGCTTTAAAGAGCCTTAAGATGTGTGTTCTTTTAGGTCTGAAATGAGTGGCCTTTAAACAAGGATTAATTGCAGTCTTAAAGTTGTATTTCTTCTTATTTCAGGAAAGGCCACACTATTGGGTGGATACTGTTCACCATTGTAGCACTATAGTTTCATCGTTGGGACAATGAAACTATGGCACGATCATTGTTCGCGACATTGTAGCGATGTACTTTAGCAATTTTGATATTCTTGTCTTGTTTTTATTAAATTTTCATCCCTATTTGCTCTATTGACTCCAAATCTACAAAATAAAAATAAAGCACATAAAAAGCCATATAATCTTTAAGCTTGAAAGTTGAAAATATTATACCTAATTAACCCTTATCACTATGTAATGTGGCTACTTGTCTATTTACTTTTCCATGCATAAAGTTAAGTTTCCACTTACGTTTTTATGCATAATGCCAAGTGTCCACTTTCTTTTCCATGCATAATGCTAAGTGTCCACTTACATTTCCATGTATAAAGTCAAGTGTCCACTTACATTTCCATATATAAAGTCAAGTGTCCATTTTAACTAATAAAATATAGATTTAACGCTTAAACCTTAACAAGTATGCTTTTCAAGAGATCCTGAAACAAATCTCGCTTTTTGAAATTTTACCATATCAAAATTTTCAACCCAGTTCTCTAACCAAGTGCTCAACAAGTAGACTTCATAGTGTGAGACTATTTAGGTTCACACCTATTTGTCATACGAAACGTTTTACAAGTCCGTTAATGATGCCTCACATACACGCTATAGATATTACAAAATAGTGCGTTAAACTATACAAGTTAAAGTTACAATATATTAATATAATTTCTTGTCACCTATGACAGGACCCGACCCGAGACCCTTTACTACAGATCCCAGCGGCCCTGCCAGGCACCTCGACGGAAGTTCCTCTGACCTAACTGGGTAAGTTGAGAAATTCTGTGAGGCAAATCCTTTTTTAATTCTTGCTACTATGAGAAGGTCTTGTAATATACATGAAAATGACATCTTAATTTAAAAAAGAAACGGACAGAGTTTCCCCTGTTTTTTAAAAAAAATCCATATAAACCTGCAAAGAAATTTCACTTCTATTTTCTATACAGCTCAATACTACCAATTCGGACCTCCGGTCCTTTCCAAATCAAATCCAACACAACTCAATTATTCATTTGAATCACAAAATGAGCATACTCATGAAAAGCAAAAATGATCATCATAATGTCGAATTCTTTTCTTGTTGGTTCAAAACATACATACAAATATATATACCTACAACTACTATGCATAAAGTAAAGAGTGCTATTTAGCACATTTACATGTACAAAAATGATCTTTGGATTCGGCCCACTACTCGGCAATAAGAGAATCAGCAGCTTACGTACCGAGACTTGCACCTGGGAAAGGGGTTTAGAAAACATAAAACACAAAATGGGTGAGCTAAAGGAGCTCAGTGAGTACAAATAAGATTTCAAATAAAATAACATCATGTATAGATAGCAAATTCTAAAGTTCATGCTTCTAAAACTGATGTAAAACTGTAAAACGGTTTCTAACATCATATGCTATTGAAATCTTGTCGAACGGGTTTTATCTACATCTTTGGAAAACAATATTCAGAATCTGTATAATATAATAACTGTTGTGTACATATAAATGCATAAATGCTATCGGTAAATCAAAAACTAGTAAAATCCTCGCTCAGCCATTTTCTTTCTAAACTATACCAATGGTAACCCTAAAGCTCTATACTCACGCAGCGACTCAACTAGCATCGTACACGTGAATAGGTCACGGGGCACCTCAACTAGCAGTACCCATAGTGACATCTCAAGACATCTCACTAGCTATGCAGCGGAATCCTACATCGCATACATATAGCGAGACAATACCCCGTACACATAGGGTGACTCACATGACTCGACATCTCGACTTTCCGGAGTTAGTGACACACCCCTAAGACCTACCCATGTGCACGGGATATACCGACCGGGTTTAATACAATCATCACCACTATAATCTGAGGGTACCAATGGCCTTTAAAATAAATGCAAAAATTTTTAAAATTGTTTCTTAAACCGAACATGTAAATGCATATCTATGGATACATATCAAGATCATAATCATATTTATGCATTGAAAACTCATAAAACATATATTTTCATTATACTAAAACATAATAAACGAAAGATAACAGAAAAAGGTAGATTTTCACTCACTACCGTTCCGCGCTCAATTTCGCTCCCGATTTCTGCTCCCGTTACCACTCTTGGTTATCTTCACCTACGCGCCACAAATGACATTTAGAACCAAATCGGCATCCAAAGCCCGGATGCATACTACTTTTCGATTTTTATTTACAGAGCCATATAATCTAATCTAACTCACCATCCGGCGTCCTGAAAATTATGGAACGCCTTATAACTTAGTTGGACATAATTGCCCTTCACCTTTCCAAAATGGATAATTATGTCCCATTTTCTTCATTTTTGGTTTTTTCATCAACCATATACATTGAATTTATAATATGCACCATTTACACACAACAACTCAATCAAAACACCACTCAATCCCTAACTTCCCTAAAGTGGCAGAATTTCACTCTAGGTTCCAACACATTCCTTTTCTCAATTTCTTGTTCCAATTACAACAAAATCAAGCCAATTTCATTCTAAGGCCCTAATTACAACCAATTGAAATCTCTACGACAAAATCACCAAAAACCCTAATTCTTACCTTGTCAATTTCTTCAAATTGATGACTCCTTCAAGCTCCACATTAGAATTGAACTCAATTTAAGCCAAGAATACACATAAGAATGTCAATTGAAGCATTCTTGAAAGCTCACTTATTAAACTCATACAACAATGCTTTTCTTACCTCTGTTTCTTGAATTTTCACTAATTGAGCTTAGGGATTGGTATGTAACCTTATTTTGGCTTAATTAAGCATGAAAAATCATAAAAAAATAACTTGAAAGGTCACTGTAGCAGCAGCCCCCTTGAAGCTCGAATTTTCACTCTTTTTTGCTCTAAGTGTTGGTTTTGATCTCTTCAAAATTCTACACACTTCCAACATATATATAGTACTCCCTCAATTGACCATTTTGCCCTTCAACTTACTTAAAATTACAAATTTGCCATTAGTTGAAAACTAATTATGTAATTAGTTCATTTGTAACTATCTAGTTAGGATAGTCCAAAGAACTAACTAGAAGTTCCAACTTGGCAATCCATGAGATTTCTTCTAATTGATCCATTCTCTAATATATGGATTATGTTTCTCAACAAAAGCTTGTTCCATACATCACCCTTAAATGAAAATTCATGTAGTAAATTAGGATTTCCTTTTCCAAGCCAATGGAGAAAAATTCGAAAAATATTTTAGGGTTGTCCGGCGCTCCGATCGAGTGTGAAATTACCAAATTAGGTCTAATATCTCTCACGTACACTATAAAGGAAATATTTCTAATAGGGTTAAAATTGAGTAACCCTACGGTGTTTTATTTGCTCTATGCCGAAATCTAGGCGCCAATACTACTAATAGGGATTAGATATTACAACCTATGCCCTAGAAGAGCAAAGATATTGATCATTATCATCCAATCTCTATATATTAGACCTTAAACTTATCTTCAGATTTGTATTTTTGTAAACAATATCTAAAAACTCATTTGCGATATTTTTAACCCTACGAAAAGCTCTTTTCTGAGGTTTCCGCTTATGACTATAAGATTTCTTGAAATATAATCTTGGAGCATCAAGATATACAACTCACCCATATGAGCTAACAGATCCTATATCTACACACATCAGCCTCCATGAGCATCGAACCATTCCCAATGACACCTAGAGGTCAAATCATGAAAGGTCTCTAACATGCGTAGATCAAAGCACAAGGGATCACTCATAAGTCTATTGTGACACTCAGGTTAAAGGACTACGAATATTATCCAACTCGAGAAGACCTTTAATTAATAGCTTAAATAGATGTCTATTAAAGGTCCTCGTGATTCTATTCAGTACCTAGTCCTTACTGAATACCTGTATGTGTAAACAAGATTTCACTAAGCCCATGGTCTACTAAAACTAACTTTCTAGACAATCTAGATATTGATATACATTAATCTAGAAAGAATACCAATCAACCTATGTTGGCAACCATAGATGAGGAACAATATTTTTGAGAATATACTACAAAATAATATTTCTTGGCACCATTTGCAACTCTTTGCAACTATGTCATTACTAATATATTCCTAGGTCTTTGTCCCTATTTAAGACAAGGTTTTAGCACCTTAAAATGCTAACTTTTAGTGCTGACATAAACTCTTTTAAATCATATCTAAATTATTTTAAATCTTCAATATCTGAAAGTTACAACCTTAGTACTATATAATTAATTATTAACGATTTATTTGAAATTTTCATTGCATAAATAATAAATAAGTAAATAAATATTCATACAATAATTTGAATGGCACATATGCACCAACTGCAATAGTCATAACCTACAAATAATGTAGATTTGGTTTCCTATGATTTTTGGTATACAACTCATGCATATATAAGTTTCTTAAGATTTGTTTTACACAAGTCGCACATTTTTAAGTCTCTTAATTTTATTTACATAAGTCGTGCATATGTAATTTTGCCCGCATTAGTTATACATGCACCACATTTCCTATATAAATTGTGAGAACATCTTTTTTATTACAATGAGATATCAAGCACAAAATATACACCCAAGAGAATAAAACAAGCAACAAAAGAACAACTCACATGCATAACTCACACACACCTCTTACAACTTGCATATCACCTCATTTCTATAAGTGCACCTATACTTTTTTCCTCAAATACTATAAAAGTTCAAAGGTACAAGATAAAGGGAAAGAAATCTATTGCAACTTCTTAAGTAAGTTAGATTTGTAATTCACTTATAACTCCTTTCAAACTACTAAGAACTATTAAAAATAAGAACAAGAAGATATATACAAAAGGATGCATCAAGACTTTTTCTTGCACTTAAAGATCTTGTAGATAGCAACGAATAATACTATAAAATAGTAATGGCCAACATCAATATTTAGGCAAAAGAAGCCAAAGTTCATGAAATGCTTGCCTTCTCTACAAAAGCACAGCTTCAAAAGAAGTGCATGTAACGTTACAGACATTGTACGATCTGAAGGAGTTCGGATCAGATCTAAAGAAGTTTAGATAAAGGCTCATAGTCAGCCATGCTGAGAGATATAAATATTAAATGTTAGCACAATTAAGTGTTAGCTGGTTATAATACTCAGTAGATTCAAGAGTTTGAGCCTTGTCTGTAATAGGACATAAACCTAGGAATATACTAGTAACTGTATAGTTGCAAAAGTTGCAATCGGATGCCAGAAAATGTAAGTTGAGCAAGTATATTCTCGAATAATTGTCCATGATCTATTTCTGCCGATACGGGTCTGTCGATGGATACCTTTATATATAGATCAACATATATCGTACCTATAGGGTCTAGATGGTCGTTCCTAGTCGACTATGAGCTTGGAGCTCGTATTGACATATGGGTATCCAGTTAGGACTGGATATGGGACAGACTCACGAGGGCCTCCGATAAACACCCAATGTAAGCCATCAACGAAGGGTCCTCTCGCGTTGAGTAGTATATGTGGTCCTTTGACCTGAGTGCCACGGTGGACTTGTAAGTGATCCATCATACTTTAGTTCCACGTATGTTATAGACCTTTTATAGTGTAACTGCTGGGTGTCGCTGGGCATGGTCCGATGCTTTATGAAGTCTGGTGTGTATAGATATGGGATCCGTCAACTCCCATATGGAGTTAGATATCCAGATGCTTTGATACTGTATCTTGAAAAGTCTTGTGGCCACAAGCAACCATCCCGGGAAAGAGTTCTGCCAAGGTGGAACAATATGGCAAAGGAGTTTGTGCATATTGTTCAGTGAGATACAAGTCTGGAGATAGCACATGGAAAAGCACAAGGGGATTTAATAGTGATAATCTATATCCCCAGCACATCCAGGGTATCTTGACGGAAGGACTATAGGTATGCATTGTAACCTTAACTTGTATGGTTCAATGCGCTGATTTGCATATCTGTGACGTGTGCGTAGGGCATTACTCACGGACTCATGGAATGGTTTCATTTGACAAATCAAGAGTAGCACTTAGGTAGTCCCACGATATGGAGTGTACTCGTTATGCATTAGGGTAGCATGCCGGATTAAATTATTTAATCCAGCAACATTCAGCAATACCACGGGAATGTATGCGTGTCTGTATTTAAGTGTTAAATACAATAATTAGTTAATAATAATTATTTACTAATTATATTATGACTTGTGGTGTATTGTGGACCCTCAATTGAGTTTACACCAGTGTGGAATTCGGTGGGACCCACTAGAGAGTAACCTTGGTAACTATTTATGAGGGGCAAAATGATCATTTCACACTTTAATTATTTAATTGTTAAATAATTAAAATATTTCTCTTATTATATTATATAATATATTTTTATTTTATTATATTATATTATATTATATAAATTTTTATTATATGATATTTTACATATAATAATATTTTATTTTGGCACCCATTAGTATTATTATATTATTTTATATATATTATAAAATATATTATATATATATAAAGAGAAGAGAAAAAAAAGTGTGCTGTGTGTATTTTGGCCGAGAGAAAAAGAAGACAAATGGAGAAGAAGAAAGAAAAAAAGAAAGAAAGAAAGAAAGAAGAAGAAAAAAAAAAGGAAAAATGAAATTGTTTCATTTTTTCCTATGGTTCCAATTGAAGCAATAGTGGATTGCTTCAAACTCTGCATTTCTTATCCTTTTGGATAAAATGATGAAAACACACCCGACCATTTTGAGGTTTAAGAGTTAAACCAAGTGCTGTGTATAGGGCTGTTATTTTAGCTCACCAAGCCCACCATGTTGGTGACTAAAACTCCCCATGAGTTGGTCTCTATGTGGACTTCGAGAAAAATACGTGTATAACGTTACACGTTGAGGCAAGTTCTCAATCTTACTAATACATTAATGTGATTAATATATTTTATTTATTATGTTTATTGTGTATTTTATGCTTTTGCAGTGTTTAATTCGTATTTGATACATATTTTAGGCAATAGACACAATTGCATATGCATACACCTACATGTCTTAGATCCTCCGCCAATACCTTTGACAATAAATAGGGGCCAAATCTTTATTTAAGGTTCTTTCTCATTCCATTTACAATGAAATATTTATAATCTCTTAATTAATAAAATTGTAAACCTTAAATTTTGAGCTATCCCAAGCCAATGAGTTGAATTTATATTCTAATGAGAACAATTGTTGGGCTTGTTATTCTATTCAACCAAGATGACTATTTATTAATGTTTGGGGGGTTTATAACATGTGTTGGGCCCTTTGGAAATAAGTATTCAGGTATATAATAAGGAACATACACAATGGCATACACAAGACAAGATTATAGTGGTTTAACTCTTATAGGAACCTAGATCCACTTTTGCTAAGCCTTTGCTCACTTTTAATGTATTGTTAAATAATGGTTCTTACAACAAAAATACAAGGAGTTTGCTAGGAACTAGGCAAAACCATTTCAAAGTGTAGCTCACTTGAAAGAAATTCATAAAGAGGAAAGAGTAGCCTGAAAGGGAAGAATGAAGGATTAAATATGTCATTTTCTTTGTTATTGAGTCGTCTATTTACAAGTGTTATTGATCTTTAATCAGTAAATATTTTAGGACTAGGGTAAGTTATTACTTTTTTAATTTGTTCATATTCCAAGATGATAGAGAGATTTGCTATAAGAATCTCGGGATTCCGAAGATCTTGGAATTATGAAGATCTTGGAAATAAAGTATATCCAAATATCAGGATGATTGATTTAAGTCTAGTTTCTGATCAGTAACAAATATGCGTCATGTTGTCTACTTAGGTGGAATGAGTGGTCAACTTGGTTAAGAGTGCTCATATAATCTGTTTGGTCAATGTTGGTTGCTAAAGACACTTTATTCAATATTCAAAACCTCTAAGGTTATAATAATCTGTCTGGTCAATCTAGAATAATGTCTTGAGATCACCTCATACAATTCTAAACTCTTACAATGGTAAAACGTTATATTTTCTTATGATCCTCCTCATAATAGGCCTGGTCATGGTTGGTTAAGGACCTGTGAAAGTTCAAAAAATTAACCAATTTAAAAGATCAATGAAAGTTCATAAATTATTTTCTCAAATCTCTCCACTCACTCACTCACAAAAAGATGTGTGACATTAAAAATATATATACTTAAACATAAAAAATCTCTTAGCTATATACATTGAATTATACATCTTACCACAAGACTTAGTATTGTGCTCAAAAAATTATTTCAGAAGTTACTGTATTATCTAGATAGAAAAAGTGACTAACACCAACAAAATTTGAAATCATACCTCGATAGAAAATCAAACTTGTTTACACAAAAATTACTAAGAAAACATATGCATTAAATAAAAATGACAAGTGGGTTAGAATGTGTCTCAAGAGTCCAAAAATAAAGCCTTTACTCGTATCATTCATAATGTCAGATGTTCATTTTTTTTAATAGAAAATAACAAAATGATAATAAAAAGAAGTAACATTGAAATCATATATGAACTATCTTTCCCCCCAACTAGATTGAGACATTATCTTTAATGTCAAAATACGGTAAGAGTAGAGTATAGAAGATATCACCCGAAATATATTTTATTGAAAAGAAAAACCTATAACAAAATAAAACAAACTACACAAAATATGAAAAAAGAAATTAAAGTAAAAAGGCTGTAGACGGAGAGTCAAATTTATCTTTCATTTCTTCTCATGATACCAATCTATCTTTCATTTATTGTCATCATGATACCAATCTATCTGACACATTGTTGGATCACACAAAGGTATGAAAGTTTGTAATTCATCAAGCAACTGATCAATAGTTAAAGCAGAAATGAGGCTTTTTCATGCCACAAATAAGATGAATTATTTTTCTACCGCACAATCAAGAAAAGATAACAACTCATTATAAAAGCCGCCAACATTTAACAAACCAATGGGTTTTTGGTTGATTTACAATTGAGCCATGAGGTAATTTAAAAATTTTCTTCTGGAGTTTCAAAACCTTCTGGTAGAGCTATAAAGTCATCAACATTCTTAAGCATTAGAGACATGTGTTCATGCATTGATGATACTTATAACTCATCCCTAATTATTTTTCCTACAATATTTCTAATAGTTAAAGCTTTTGATATGATACCCAAAACTCGACTGCCTTTATTATGTGTAGGTATTGCTACACACCCCATTAATCCATAGCTACCTCCCTCATATATTAAATGAATTTTTTGCTAAGCTGACACCTTACCAAGAGTTTCTGTTGCTTCTATAAACTTTCTTATTTTTCCAGATCTAGATCCAAAAAAGACACAAATTTTTTTGAATTTAAGAGTTGATGTTTCTGCCATTGTTACACTCTCAATAACCTTTGAATGATTTTAAGTAGGTATGAAGATGCAAAAATAATACAATATATTTATAGAGCTAAAAAGGGGTCGCAATGTAAAATTTGAATAAGTGGTTGGTTGTTATTAGATGAGATTAAGCATTAAATGAAAAATTTTAAAATCATAGTCGGCTATGGGTGGTTAGTTATTACTGGAGAAGACATTTAAGGTTGACATGAAATAGTTTAAAAATTAACAGCTAAAGTAAATATGTACATGTAGTTATGATTGTGGCTCACATCTTCCTCTGATTTTGTGTCTAGAAATGGCTTAAACACCCTCTATGGGTCTGGGATAGGCTTCCCATCCAATTTTCTTATAAGTTGGCAAATAGGGTCTTTTAAAGTCAGATTCCCGAGACTGTAGTGCTTACGTTCTTTTGGGAATAATTTTATAAGTCACAAATGGCAATATGCGCATATCCACTAGGATGTGTCTCAAGAGTCATTAGGATATCATCCAAAGACTTCTTACTCTGATCATCCTTAATGAATCAAATTTTATTTTCGTGATTTATAGATATCATTCCTAGACTATGGCATCATATGTTACAAGTTGTATGTGCACACTTGTAACAAACACCTAATCATTTTGCTCTTTGATTTTTTCCAAAAGAACCTTTACCTAAGCCAGGAATGTAAGAAATTAATGAGTCTGAAATGCGCCTCCCAATCGAATTTGGGCTTCAATTAACTAACGTACATCAGCAGGTATGTTCATAATCATTAATAACCTTAATCTTTTACATCTTGCTTGGTAAATCTTCATTAAGGCATGTTGAGGCAATGAGGGAAAATGTTTTTTCAAAATTTTTAAAATTTCATCCATTTTTTTTAAGAAAGAATGAGAAGAAGAAGGTGTCAGTAATTATGGAAAACTAGCAAAACTGACTTAAAATATCACGGAGTACCGTTATCCGCCACTTAATTGGGAAATGAAAACATACAAAAGAAAAAAAATGACAAATAAAAGAAAATAACAAACAAAATAAAAATAAAGAAAAATCAAAACATAAAATATGGTATAGATAGATAGAACATGATAGATAGGATCCACAAGTTGAATGTCCTCGAGACACATAGAGTTGTCTATTATCTCTTCATAGTTCTTCAATCGTTGTCTATTGACTTTAAAAATATTTTCATTTTTTGGATTTTCAATTTCAACAGCTCCATGAGAAAAAGCTTTTTTGATAATGAAAGGTCCAGTCCATCAAGAACGAAGTTTTCTAAGAAATAAGTATAATCTTAAATCATACAAGAGAACTTTCTGTGAAGGTTCAAAGGTTTTTTTTGACAATGTGTTTGTCATGAAATGTCTTCATTTTCTTATTGTAGATCCTAGAGTTTTCATAAGCATCATTCCTGATTTCCTCTAATTCATTCAACTGGAGTTTCCTTAGTGAACCAGCTTTATCTAAGTCGAAGTTAATCAGTTTGATAGCCTAAAAAGTTTTATGTTCCAATTCTACAGGTAAATGACAAGGTTTTCCAAAAAATAAGCCTATAAGGGGACATACCAATTGGTGATTTAAAAGCAGTACGATAATTCCAAAGTGCATCATTTAGTCATAAAGACTAATCTTTTTTATTTGGGTTTACAGCTTTTTTTAAAAACCGTTTGATTTCCCTATTAGCAAGCTCGACTTGCCCAGATGTTTGTGGATGGTAAGGTGTAGACACTTTGTATGTGATTCTATATTTTGTTTCATTAATAATTCAAAAGGTTTGTTACAAAAGTGTGAACCTCCATCACTTATAATTGGTTTAGGAATTCCAAACATTGTCAAAATGTTGTCAAAATGTTATTTTTTAGAAACTTCAAAACCATTTTATGACATTGTTTTTACAGGGGATTGCCTCAACCCATTTGGAAATATATTCAACAGTCATCAAGATATAAATGTATCCAAAAGAAGAAGAAAGTGGACCCATAAAATCAATGCGCCAATAATCAAAAAGTTCGGTCACTAAAATTGAGTTTAATGGCATCATGTTCCTACGAGTTATACTCCCTAACTTTTGACATTGTTCACAAGTTTTGCAAAACTCGTAGGTGTCTTTAAAATGGGTGGGCTAGTAAAATTCACATTGTAAAATTTTTGCTGCAATTTTCTTTGAAGAAAAATGACCACCACAAGCTTCAGAATGACAAAAGAAAATGATATCATGAATTTCATTATCAAGCACACATCGTCTTATAATTTGGTGAAGGCAATATTTGAAGAGGTATGAATCCTCCTATAAACAATTGCGTACCTCGCATAAAAACTTTCTTTTGTCATAGGATTGCCAATGAGATGGAAGTTTTCCTGTAACAAGAAAATTAGCAATGTCAGCAAACCAAGGAAAATTAACAATACCAAAAGTTGTTCATCTGGAAATGTATCATTGATTGGTGAAGTTTTAAAAGATTCATCATAAATAAGTCTAGACAAGTGATCGGCCATGGCATTTTTAACTCCATTTTTATCCTTAATTGTGATGTTGAATTCTTGGAGGAGAAGTATCCATCAAATAAACCTTGGTTGGGCATCATTCTTCGAAAGAAGATACTTCAAAGCTGCATAATCACTAAATACAATAATGGGTGAACCAACAAGATAAGATCTAAATTTTTTCAAAGCAAATACTACTGCAAGTAATTCCTTTTCAGTTGTGGAATAATTCATTTGAGCTTTATCAAGTGTTTTACTTGCACAGTATATAACATGGAGTTTCTTATCTTTTTTTTGCCCTAAAATAGCTTCAATTGCATAATCACTAGCATCACACATGATTTCGAAAAATAAAGACCAATCAGAAGATTGAATAATAAGGCAGAAGTTAATATGCTTTAAGTTTATCAAATACTTTTTGACAAGCCATGGTCTATTCAAAAATAGTGTCTTTTGACAAAAGATTACACAATGGTCTAGATATGGCACTAAAATCTTTAATGAACCTTCTATAAAACCCAGCATGTCCTAAGAATGATTGACCATATTTTACACATGTGGGGGAAGAAGGATTGGTGATCAAATCAATTTTGGCTTTATCCACTTCTATACCCTTAGAGGAAACAATATGACCTAGTACAATACTATGATCAAGTTTCTATAAATTTGATAAAAAATCATCAAATGAATTACCAAAAATAGAAAAATCATCCATGAATACTTCAAGAAAATGTTCAACCATGGCACTAAAAATACTGGGCATGCATCTTTAAAATGTGGTTTGTGCATTACATAACCAAAAGGCATTCTTTTGTATGCCAATGTTCCAAAATGGCATGTAAAAGTTATTTTTTCTTGATCCTCAAGTGCAATTTCAATTTGGTTGTAACCAGAATACCTATTTAGGAAAACATAAAATTCATATCGAGCTACCATTTCTGATATTTGATCTATGAAAGACAGAGGGAAGTGATCTTTTCTAGTCATCGAATTTAGCTTCCTATAGTCAATGCACATGCGCCAACTAGTAACTGTTCTAGTTGGAATTAATTCATTGTTTTCATTTTTTTATTACAGTTACTCTAGATGGTTTAGGTACAACTTGACTAGGACTTATCCATTTGTTGTTAGAAATAGGATAGATGATTTCTACATCTAGAAGCTTAAGGATTTCATTTCTTACCACTTTTTTTATGTTATGATTGAACCTCCGTTGCATCTTTCTAGAGAGTTTGGCATTATCCTTTAAATAAATCTTATGTGTGTATATTAAAGGGTTAATTCTTTTAATATCAGCAATAGTCCATCCTAATGTATTTTTGCGCAATTTTAAAGTGTCAAGTAATTTACTTTCTTGGAGTAAATTCAACTTAGACGAGATGATTACAGGGAAAGTTTCAATTTCACCCAAAAATGAATACTTGAGATAAGATGCAATAGCTGCAATTTAAGTTTTGGTGGTTGCATATTTGATGCCAAGATAGCATTCGTATTTAGTGGTAATTCCTTAAATATTGGTCTCTACTTGTTTATTCTAAAATCCTGTGAACAAGAATGAGTTTTAGAATTATTTTTTATTTCATAATCATTTTCAGAAGAATAGACATGAAATTCATCATATACAAGTTCTTCAATTAGATTAACTTCATGCACATTATCATCATCCATAAATTGCTTGAAAATATTACAAACATTCAATTCACAAGTCATATTACCAAAAGATAACTTCAAAAGACCATTTCTAAAATTAACCAAATCATTAGAAGTTGCAAGAAATTGATGACCTAGAATAATTGGAATTTGAGTATTCAAGTTCAAAACAGGATGTGTATCCAAAACAATAAAATCAACAGAAAATAAAATTTATCAATTTAAACAAGTACATCTTACACTACTTATCTTGGAACTTTCACACTTCTATCAACAAGTTAAAGAGCGATTATAGTAAGTTTGAGCTCACCAAGTCGTAATTGTTCATAAACAGTGTAAGGCAAAAGATTAACACTAGCTCCTTAATCAAGTAATGCACGATCAATCTTAAAATTACCAATCATACAAAAAATAGTTGGACATCCAGGATCCTTGTATTTTGGAGGGGTGTTTTATTGAAAGATTGAACTTACACTTTCAGTCAAAAATGCTTTTTTTTTTTTAACATTAAGCTTTCTTTTGATCGTGCACAAATCTTTCAAAAATTTGGCATAAGATGACACTTGCTTTATTGCATCTAATAAAGTGATATTTATTTTGACTTGCTTGAAAAATTCATAGATGTCAGAATTTAGGTTCAACTTTTCAATGGGTTTCAATCTTTAAGGAAATGGGGTAGGAATTGGATACTCTTCTATTTCAAAAGGCTTTGACTATTTTTTCTTTTCATTTTTCACTTCAGGTGGTTTAGGTTCAACTCTTTTTGCAATAGTTTTATCAAAAACTTTACTCCTATGAAATGTTATGATGGAATTAATATTTTTAAGTGATTTTTCTTGTTCACAAGATTCATTTACATTGAATTAACTCACGGGATTAGGTTTAGGTTGAGAAGAAAACTTACCTTTTCCTTTATTTTGCACAAAAGATGCCAGATTGGAAAGTGTACTCTAGATCTCATTAATGGCCCCTGAAGTTTGATCATTAAATCTTAATTGCTCATGTATGAATGCTTGCAATGTCTCCTCAAGGGTTTTTATATTTGGTGAGTGATATAGAGAATGATTTGAAGGCTTTTGATAAAGTTGCGTTTGAGCATTGTTATCATTTCTCCAACTGAAATTTGGATGGTTTCTCCAATTTGGATTATAGGTGTTGAAGTACTGAGATGGAAAAAGTTATTGAGTATATTTTATGACAGTCACTTGCTCATACATGGCTTCCTTAAATATTGGAAGGTTCGGACACTTATTTGTAGGATGGTCAACAATATCACAACTACTACAAATATTTTAGTAAGAATGGATTTAGTTTCCCTCAGTTTTCTCATTTCCATAGCTTCTACTTTCCTAGCCAAACTTGATACCCTAGCACTTAGATCATGTTTTTGACTCAATTGATATTTTCCTCCACTAGAACTTGTAAGATAAAATCTAATAGAATTAGTAGAACTAGTGATTTGCCAATTTTAAATTTTTTTTTTATAAATGATCTAAATAATCAAATGCCTCATCTGGATCTTTGTCTAAAAATTCACCATTACACATGATTTCAATGAATTTTTTTGTCTCATAAATTAAATTATAGAAAAAACTAATTGTTATTGCAACAAATCTTTGAATCTTTTCCAACACTGAAAGTATGTTTCATTTACCTTTTGAGAAAAATTTTGAATTTCTCTTTTCAAAGTATTGGTTTTATGTGTTGGAAAAATTTCTTTAGGATTTCACGTTGCATTTCTTTCCAAGTACATATTGACATTGGTCTTAAAGAATTATGCCAAGTTTTTGCCTTATGTTTCAATGAGAATGGAAACAACTTAAGCTAATAATTTCTTCACTACATCTTTGGTCATTAAATGTACTACAAACTTCCTCAAATTATTTTAAATGCAAATATGGACTTTCAGATTCTAAGTCATGAAAATTTGGAATTAAAGGAATCATTCTAAGCTTAAATGTAAAATTATTTGCATTCAAAAGAAAAATGAAGCATGAGGCTGTAAAGTTGCAAGTATTCACGCATGGTTCGGATATGTGCATTATCATGATCTTCATGAACACTTTCATTATCGGCCATAGTGTGTGATGTGTTTGATGAAGAATGAGAAGATGATGAAAAATTAAATAAATTATCGAAGGGAGTTTTAGAATTACCTTTCACCAATTGAAAGGACTTAGGATCTTAAAACTATAGACTCATACAAGAAGAGAAAACAAAATATAATAACAAATGCTATAAAACAAATAAGTAAAGTAAAGAAGAAAGAAAATAAAATAAAGAAAAATAAAATAAAATAATAAAGAGCAAATTAGGTGGCAAAGCCAACCATAAAATAAAAGTTCTAAGAATATGTTTACGCTCAAAATATAACGCGGCTATCGCAGTATAGATTGAGGTATCGATCCCACGAGGAAGCTCTTGGAAAAATAGGTTGATGAAGTAAAATATTAAAGCAGTAGCAAAGGATAAAATTAATTGATTTAAATGGATGAGATAGGATTGTCTATGATTTGAAGGAAATGTCTTATGATAATTCAAACAAGGCTTCGAGAATCACAATTATGCTTTATAAATCTACTCTATACTTTGATTCAATGCTTATAACTCAATTGAAAGTTTCACATCCCAAACAATTAATCGGAAGATAGAAAAATATAGCACATTTGATAATACATGTATTTGACGTAATTAAACTCTTTGCAAGCATTAACATACATCATGTTCATTTATACAAGTTATCTAAGATCGACAATATATCACTTTGACAATATTGCAGTAAAAGATTAACTTGAATATCAAACATTTATTTCCCTTACATGTTATCCAAGATCGACAATATATCAAATTGACAATACTGCAGTAAAAGATTAACATATAAAACAATGTAACCAGTAACAATTATAAATCAACATGAATCACATAAGAAAAGCATGACTGAACATATATGAGACATGAGAATTATAACCTCTGGATTATAGAAAATAAAATAGATAAGAGTTTAATCAAAACCAAACTTACAACATTTGTAGCTCTTGACACCGAATCAAAGCATGGAAGTAGATTTATTACACATAAAAGTTCATCTCTTAGCCTTGCCAAGAACTCTAGCTTAAATTACAATACATGTTAATGAGAAGAAAATAAGAGAGAATTATATATTTTAAAAAATGTCCTAAGTGTCTCCTTATATAGGCAATGAATGGACATATGTCATGGATGACATCAATCTTCAATAATTTTAAGCCAATAACTCGTTTATCCACTTGCAGCACATTTTTGATAATGTACATAACTGATTTAACTTCTATAGCCAACATAAAAGTTGTAGAATTTTGACCCTTCTTTCCATAGGCACCAATTTCATGCAAATTGATGAGTATCCAATGAGATATGAGCACAATTCCAAAGATACATCAGAATTTGGCCAACAACCATTTTACCCACTTGTAATGCGATTTGGTCCATGATAACGGCTGATTTGGACTTTACCATCAACATAAGAGTTGTTGATAGTTAAGTCATCAATTCACAGCTTTAAGAATTATACCAATTGAGTACATATTTTGTGAGATACTGTCCAAATACGTGAGTTGGGTCAAGCTGGGCAGGAGTTGTAGTCCGATTCTGTTGTATCTCAATTTTTGGCCCATAAAATGTTGGATTTGGCTTTTCCACTATTCTTCAAATTTGTGTAAGATTGAGTCATTTTGCACCAGGTTCAAGAATTGCTTTATTTTGATTTCTACATTGAGAGTTATGTCTATTTTACCTAAACCTGTCCAAATAACATTCATTAATCACAATTTAAGGAGAACACTTTATTTCAAGTTAAAAATACAGAAATTACTAAAATTAGTGACATTAAATGGTGATTAAATCTCTTAACAACATGCATTTTCATGTGTTCCACAGCTTAATCAAGAAAACAAAGTAAGCAATCAAAATAGTTATTAACATTCAACAAACCTATGGGTTTTCGGTGGATATTCAGTTGGGCCCAAGAGACAATTTGAAAAATTTATTCCAAGGTACCAAAACCACCTGGTAAAACAATAAAAGCGTCTGCATTGCAAAGTATTCTGGCTATACGTTCATGCATGGATGAGACTCATAATTCTTCCCCTATTGTTTTCCCGGTCAGGTTTCCCACGGCCAAAGCTGTAGGAATAATACCTAAAACTTGACTTCCTCCTAAATGTGCAGCTGTTGACACACACCCCATTAGCCCAAGGCTACCTCCTCCATAAATCAAATGAATTTTTCTTGCAGCTAATATTTTTTCTAGATTGTTTGCTGCTTCTACGAACACTTTACTCTCCCCAGAACTAGATCCACAAAATACACATATATTTCGAAATTGTCGAACTTGGGTTTCCTCCATATCTACACTCACCTTTATCTCAATATATGAAAATGAAGAAAATAAGGTGCTGTATTTATAGAGTACTAAATAATAACAATGATTATGGTAACCCGACAGTTTGTCAAAAGAGAGTTAAAAATAAAACACAAAAATTTAAACATAATGACCCACATGCATTATTGAACAAAAAGATTTGAATTTAAGACATGTACATGAGTAGCCCTACTATTCATAAAATAAAGTTTGAAATTAAAACACATGTATTTACAAGTAGTTGTGATTGTGGCTCACATCTTCCTCTGGTTTTACATCCAGTAACGGCTTAAAAGCCCTCTATGGGTCGAAGATAGGCTTCCCATCCAATTTTCTTATAAATTGGCAAACAGGGTCTTTTAGAGTCAGATTCCCGAGACTATACCGTTGATGTTCATTTTTGAATTTGTTTCATAAATCGAGAAGTTCACGTTGCACGAGCCCACAAGGATGTGTCTCAAGAGTCAATAGGATATCATCCAAAGACTCCTTACTCAGTCCATCCTTAATGAACTAAATTTTGTTTTCTCGATTTCTAGATACGAATCCTAAAGAACGACAACTCCGGTTACAATTCCATCGAGCACATTTATGACAGACTTGTAACCTCTTTGCTCTCGCCTTTTGGCATAAGAGCTTCTTTCAAGACCAGGCATATGAGAAACAAAATCATTTTCAAACTCACCAGACAACCGAACCTTGGCTTCAATTAACCAACGAAGGTCGACAGAGATATTACCCAACATCAATAGCCTTAGTCTTTCACACCGTGCTTTGTAAATCTTAAGTATAGCATTTTGAGAAAATGAAGGAAAACGTTTTTTAAGATTGGCAAGAATGCGATCCATTTTGAAAGAAAGAAAAGAGATGAATGCACAGTTTGAGGGACAGTTTTTTAGGGAACTGAGAAACTGACTTTAATAGTCACGGAGTACCATATCCGCCACTTGACCGGGAAATAAAATCACACTAATCAATCACGATAGACAGGATCCACAAGAGGGATCTCACCTAGGTACATAGAGTTGTCTACCTTTTCCACGTAGCTTTTTAGCCGTTGTCCATTCACTTTGAAAGTTCATCCATCAGTGGGGTCTTCTATTTCAACAGCACCATTAGAAAAAACATGTCTTACCATAAATGGACCAGTCCATCGAGATCTCAACTTTCCAGGGTGTAAATGCAATCGAGAATCATAAAGATAGACCCGTTGATTTGGCTCAAAGTGTTTCCTTGAGATCTGTTTATCATGAGCTACTTTCATTTTAGCTTTGTAAATTCTGGAGTTGTCATATGCGTCATTTCGTAGCTCTTCTATTTCTGACAATTGTAACTTTCTCTGGAGACCTGCAGCATTCAAATCAAAGTTAAGGGCTTTGACAGCCCAATAAGCTTTATGTTCTAGCTCAACAGGTAAATGGCAAGCTTTCCCATAAACAAGCCGGTATGGAGACATTCCTAAGATGGTTTTGTATGCAGTGCGATATGCCCATAATGCATCAGAAAGGCGTAAAGACCAATCTTTGCGATTCGGGTTAACTGTCTTTTCCAAAATCTGTTTAACCTCTCTATTTGCTAGCTCGGCTTGTCCATTTTTCTGTGGATGGTATGTAGTGGAAACTTTGTGAAGAACACCATACTTGCGCATCAAAGCTTCAAAAGAACGATTAAAAAAATGTGTTCCTTAGTCACTAATGATGACACGTGGCGTACCGTACCTAGATAACACATTTTCTTTTAAGAATTTTACCACAGTTGTATTATCATTAGTACGATAAGCTATAGCCTCCACCCATTTTGATACATAGTCAACAGCTAAAATGATATAAAGATAGCCAAAAGATGAAGGAAAAGAACCCATAAAATCGATACCCCAACAGTCAAATATCTCGATAACAAGAATAGGGTTAAGAGGCATCATATTTCTTCGAGATAAAGCACCTAACTTTTGACATCTTTCACAGGAACGACAAAAATTATTTGTGTCTTTGAACAAAGTGGGCCAATAAAGACCACACTGTAAAATTTTCACAGCTGTCTTTTTCATAGAAAAATGGCCACCGCAAGCAGCACTATGGCAAAAATTTAAGACACTAGAAACTTCACTTTCAGGAATTCAACGTCTCATAATTTGGTCAGGACAGTATTTGAAAAGATATGGATCATCCCAATAAAAATTACGTACCTCAACCAAGAACTTACGCTTATCTTGTGCACTCCAGTCAGATGGAAGTTCACCACAAACCAAATAATTTACAATATGTGCATACCAAGGTATTTGGCTTATAGCAAAAAGATGTTCATCCAGAAAATCATCTCGAATGGGTGGCAAATCAGTGGAGTTAGTGAACTCAAGGCGGGATAGATGATCAGCAACAACATTTTCAACGCCTTTCTTATCTTTAATGGTTATATCAAATTCTTGCAAAAGACGAATCCACCTAATTAAACAGGCTTTAGCATCCTTCTTAGAAAGAAGGTACTTAAGGGCTGCGTGGTCAGTAAAATAACAATAGGTGAACCAATCATATAAGAACGAAATTTATCTAAGGCAAAAACAACAGCTAATAGTTCTTTTCAGTAGTAGTGTAATTCATTTGAGCATCATTCAAAGTCCTACTAGCATAATAAACAACAAAGGGTTTTCCCTCCCTCCGTTGCCCAAGAACTGCTCCTACAGCATAATTACTTGCATCACACATAATTTCAAATGGAAGGTTCCAATCCGGTGATTGCATGATAGGAGCAGTGGTAAGTTTGGCAATGAGTGTTCGAAATGCCTTCTCACACTCTTGTGTCCATGTAAATTTTGCATCTTTTAGCAAAAGGTTACACAATGGTCTAGATATGGCAGAAAAATTTTGTATAAACCTTCTATAAAAGCCAGCGTGTCCAAGAAAGGATCGGACATCTTTTACCGTTTTAGGTGTAGGTAATTTAGAGATTAATTCAATTTTTGCCTTGTCAACCTCTATCCCTCTTTCAGATACAACATGCCCCAAAACGATTCCTAAAGATACCATGAAATGACATTTCTCCCAATTTAGCACAAGTCATTTTTCTTCACACCTACTCAAAACAGATTTCAAGTTAAGTAGGCATAAATCAAAAGAATTACCAAAAACAGTCAAATCATCCATAAAGACTTCCATGCATTTTTCAACCATATCTGAGAAAATACTCAACATGCAACGCTGAAAAGTAGCTGGTGCATTACATAATCCAAATGGCATTCTACGAAAAGCATAAGTACCAAAAGGGCATGTAAAAGTAGTTTTTTCTTGATCTTCTATAGCTATCTCAATCTGATAATACCCTGAATACCCATCAAGAAAGCAATAAAAAGGATGTCCAGCTACACGTTCTAAAATTTGGTAGATAAAAGGCAATGGAAAATAGTCTTTCCTAGTGGTTGTGTTTAACTTTCTATAATCAATACACATTTTCCAACCACTTACTACCCTAGTTGGAACAGGTATCCCATTCTCATTTTCAACAACAGTAACCCCAGATTTCCTAGGAACTACTTGAGTTGGACTTACCCATTGACTATCAGAAATTGGGTAGATTATACCCGCATCTAATAGTTTCAAGACCTCTTTCTTCACTACTTCTTTCATTGTTGGGTTAAGTATTCTTTGTGGGTCTCTACGAGGTTGGGCACCTTCCTCTAAATGAATTCTATGGGAGCATATCAATGGAGAAATACCTTTAATATCAGCTATGGTCAAACCTAGTGCAGACTTATGTTCTTTTAACAATTTTATCAATTTTTCCTCTTGTTCAGCACTAAGTTCAGAAGAAATGATGATAGGAAAGGTATCACCTGGTCCCAAGAATGCGTGTTTCAAACCTTTGGGCAGTGGAGAAAGCTCAACTTATGGAGTTTCGAGGTTTGATGGTTTTGGTCTCTCCCTCTCTCGTGGCAACTCTTCAAAGTGTGGCTACCAAAATCGAGTCCCTTTATCCTGTGAGTCAAAAATACTAAACACATCAGTTATTACATCAGGATAATACAATTCTTTAAAATCAAAATTGAGAAGGTTTTTCGAAGAATCATAGCCATGATTTTTATAAGCTTCCTCTTCTACAAGTGTGTCTATCATATATGAATGATAGCACTCGTCTTCTTCTCGTGGTTGTTTGCCAATATTGAAAATGTTCACCTCAAGAGTCATATTCCCAAAAGATAATTTCATTAGACCATTTCTGCAATTAATAAGAGCGTTAGCAATGGCTAGAAAAGGTCTCTCCAAAATAAGAGGGATTTTTTACTCCATGTTAACAATAGAATGAGTATCTAAAACAAGAAAATCAACAGGGTAGTAAAATTTATCAATTTACAACAAAACATCTTCTACTATTCCCCATGGTTTCTTGATTGATCGGTCAGCTAATTGTAAGACTACAGATGTTGGTTTAATCTCACCAAGTCCAAACTGCAAGTAAATAGAATAAGGCATTAAATTTACGCTTGCTCCTAAGTTCAATAGAGCTTAACCAAACTCATGTGTCCCAATTTGGCAGAAGATTATAGGACATCCTGGGTCTTTATACTTGAGTGGTGTCTTTTGTTCAATCATTGCACTTACCTGTTCTGCCAAAAATGTAGTTTTCTTTACATGGTGTTTTCTTTTGATAGTGCATAAATCCTTGATGACTTTGGCATAAGTTGGAACCTGCTTAATCAAATGTAACAAAGGAAGATTAATTTTAACTTGTTTCAAATGTTCTAAAATCTCACCTTGAATTTCTGAATTTTTCCCAACCAGTCGAAGAGCTTGAGGAAAAGGCACTAGGATTGAAAACTTACTTTCGGGCTTTTTTTCCACTGTGGCCTCTTTTTCAAGGGGGGCATCTTTACTATTCGTAGATGTGTTAATTTCAGAAGTAGGCTCACTTATAATCTTACCACTTCTAGTAGTAATGGCATTGACTTCTTTGAGATTTTGATCATCAGAAGTATAAGCATGTGCCATGAATTGTCCCTTTGGATTGGATTAAGGTTGAGATGGAAACTTACCTCGCTCTTGTACAGTTAAGGCACTGGTCAACTTTGTGATTTGACTCTTGATTTCTTTATTTTCGTCCACCACCTGTGCAAGAATTGTTTCAAATTTTTGATTAGTCTTACTTTGTGCCTCCATAAATGCTTGTAATGTATCCTCTAAAGAACTCCTAGTTAGTCGTGCATTATATTGAGGTGCAACATAAGACTTGGGTGCTTGTTGTTCTTGTTTCCACTGGTTGTTGGCTTATTGGTCAGATTTCCAACTGAAATTTGGGTGGTTTCTCCAGCTAGGATTATATGTTTCAGAGTAGGGTGAATAAGGCTTCTTTTACATCCCTAGGGCATTATATTGTTCCTCATATATCCCTCTCATCTCACTATAAGTGGGGCAATCCTGAGCTAAGTGTTCCGCTCCTCCACAGACAAAACAGACATCGTGTGACTCAACTCTAGCAACCGTGTGGATGGCCCTTCTATCTTTGGTTTTCAAGGCCTCTAACTCCCTGGTTAAGACCTCTAATTTGGCTTTAAGGTTATCCTCTTCCCTAAGATGGAAAACTCCATTGGGTCGTGACCTATTTGTGCTTTCAGCAATGCTAGGTCCAGTCCATGTATGGGCTTTTTCGACTAAGTCATTAAGAAATTCTATGGCTTCCTCAGGATCTTTGTGAAGGAACTCCCCATTACACATCATCTCAACAAATTGGCACTCTCTAATTGTGAGTCCCTCATAGAAATAACTAACCAAGCGCCAATTTTCATACCCATGGTGAAGGCACAAATTTAGCAACTCTTTAAACCTTTCCTATGCTTGATATAAGGTTTCACTGTCTTTTTGGGAGAAGGAAGAAATTTGTCTTTTCAGGCCATTAGTTTTGTGTTGTGGGAAGTATTTATTGAAAAATGCTTGGGTCATTTTTGCCCAAGTTCCTATAGACCTCGGCCTCAAAGAGTATAGCCAACTCTTTGCTTTATCTTTCAAAGAAAAAGGGAAAAATTTAAGTCTAACAGTGTCTATGGCTTCAGGTTGGCTATAGAAGGTGGCAATTACCTCTTCAAATTCCCTAACATGTACATAAGGATTTTCACTATCTAGACTATGAAAAGTAAGAAGAAGTTGTATCATTCCAGGTTTAAAATCCGAATGTGGTGTGTTAGGTGGAAATATAATGCATGATGGTGTGGCTGTGCGAGTAGGATGCAAGTAATCTTTTAGAGTTCTAACGGGATTTTCTTCGTGTTGGCTCATTGTGTTAGAATTACAAGATGAACTAGAAGGTGAATTCTCTTCGCTTAAAAATTGTGGGGGTGGTTCTAGTTCTAATTCTCTCACAAATCTTCCTCGTTTGTCTCTAAGTCGATGCATACATCCTAACAACAATATTTTTTTTTTTAAGGAAAGAAATGCTTAAGGAAAATTAAGAAGTGGAATAAACACAACAAGAAATAGAAATGAGTTAGGTGGTAAGACCAACCATGAAATATAAATACAATAACTAAACAAAAGACTGTAAGTACAAAAAAAAAAGTACAATAAATAAATAATAAAAAGAAAATATAATAAGTAAATAAATAAAAGGTTAGGCAGTAGAACCGACCATTAAAATAAAAAGAAAATACAACATATTAACTAAAGAAAATAAAGTGCAATAAATACGTAAAGAAAATGAAAATAAAGTGCAATAAAAAAATGCAATAAATAAATAAAGTACAATAAAAAATAAAGAAACTAAGTTAGGCGGTAGAACTAGCCACAAAATAAAAAGAAAATACAATAAATTAACTAAAGAAATAAAGTACAATAAATAAATAAAAGAAAGTGAACGAAGTTAGGCGGTAAAACCAGCCATTAAAAAAAAGTGCAATAAATAAACTAAAGAAAATAAAGTGCGATAAATAGATAAAAGAAAATAAACTAATTAGGCGGTAAAACCAACCATTAAGATAATATAAAATATAATAAATTAACTAAAGAAAACAAAATAAATTAGGTGGTAGAACCAACCATGAATAATAAATAAATTACAACAAAGGAAATAAAACTAAGATTTTACAAAGAAAAGAAAATATACAAAGCTACCACTTTAGTATTTTTAATCGCAACCGACTTTCGCTTAGTGTGCTTCCCCGGCAACGGCGCCAAATTTTTGTTTATGCTCAAAATATAACACAGCTATCGCAGTATAGATTGAGGTATCGATCCTACGAGGAAGCTCTTGGCAAAATAGGTTGATGAAGTAAAATATTAAAGCAGTAGCAAAGGATAAAATTAATTGATTTAAGTGGATGAGATAGGATTGTCTATGATTTGAAGGAAATGTCTTATGATAATTCAAACAAGGCTTTGAGAATTACATTTATGCTTTATAAATCTACTCTACACTTTGATTCAATGCTTATAACTCAATTGAAAGTTTCATATCCCAAACAATCAATCGGAAGATAGGTAAATATAGCACATTTGATAACACATGTATTTGACGTAATTAAACTCTTTGCGAGCATTAACATACATCATGTTCATTTATACAAGTTATCTAAGATCGACAATATATCACTTTGACAATATTGCAGTAAAAGATTAACTTGAATATCAAACATTTATTGCCCTTACATGTTATCCAAGATCGACAATATATCAAATTGACAATACTGCAGTAAAAGATTAACATATAAAACAATGTAACCAGTAACAATTATAAATCAACATGAATCATATAAGAAAAGCATGACTGAACATATATGAGACATAAGAATTATAACCTCTGGATTATAGAAAATAAAATAGATAAGAGTTTAATCAAAATCAAACTTACAACATTTGTAGCTCTTGACACCGAATCAAAGCATGGAAGTAGATTTATTACACATAAAAGTTCATCTCTTAGCCTTGCCAAGAACTCTAGCTTAAATTACAATACATGTTAATGAGAAGAAAATAAGAGAGAATTATCTATTTTTAAAAACATCCTAAGTGTCTCCTTATATAGGCAATGAATGGACATATGTCATGGATGACATCAATCTTCAATAATTTTAAGCCAATAGCTCGTTTATCCACTTGCAGTACATTTTTGATAATGTAAATGACTGATATAACTTCTATAGCCAACATGAACGTTGTATAATTTTGACTCTTCTTTCCATAGGCACCAATTTCATGCAAATTGGATGAATATCCAATGAGATATGAGCACAATTCCAAAGATACATCAGAATTCGGCCAACAACCATTTTACCCACTTGCAATGCCATTTGGTCCATGATAACGGCTGATTTGGACTTTACCATCAACATAAGAGTTGTTGATAGTTAAGTCAAAAATTCACAGATTCAAGAATTATACCAATTGAGTATGTATTTTGTGAGATACGGTCTAAATACGTGAGTTGGGTCAAGCTGGGCAGGAGTTGTAGTCCGATTCTATTGTATCTCAATTTTTGGCCCATAACATGTTGGAATTGGGTTTTCCACTATTCTTTAAATTTGTGTAAGATTGAGTCATGTTACACCAGGTTCAAGAATTTTTTCATTTCGATTTCTACATTGAGAGTTATGTCCATTTTACCTAAACCTGTCCAAATAACATTCATTAATCACAATTTAAGGAGAACACTTTATTTCAAGCTAAAAATACAGAAAATACTAAAATTAGTGACATAAAATGGTGATTGAATCTCTTAACAACATGCATTTTCATGTGTTCATCAGAATAATAAAAAGTTAGATTAGTAAATATTAGATTAGATAAAAGTTAGAGGAGTAATAAAAAGTTAGATTAGAACAAGGTTAGTAAAAAATAAACTAGGTGGTCAAACCAACCATAGTCAAATAAAGATAACAAAATAAATAATTCTTAAATAAAAAAAAGATAGGAGGCTTAGCCTTCCGTAAATAAATAATAATAATTACTAAATATCTTAGTTAATTTCACTCTCCGGTAACGACACCAAAAACTTGCTACAACTTAAATATTGTATTACCCAAGTGTATGTTGTCTTAATTATAGTATTTACTGGTAAGTCTGAGTATCGTATCCACATGGAGTGATCACCAAGAGCAAAGGCTACTTTTGTCAATGTCCAAGAGTAATGAAGTATTATACCCAAAAATAAAGAATATGTGAGTGATTTTGAACCTAAGGTGTATGCATGTGGGTTTGTGTCAATCATTTAAATATAGCATATATATCACATACATATATATGAAGCGGAATATAAATTACTCAATGATAAACTACTCAATGATAAACACAAATGAACTTTTACATATTATCTCATAAATGTTAAATACTTCAAGATTGATCAAAAGTACCTTGTCAAGCCTTTAGTATATGGTCGAACTAGAGTACCCGCCTTGAAGCAACTCATTCGCAATTTTAGTTTCTCAACAAGGTGGGTTTGAGGAAGCTAGAATAGCAGCTCTTCCAACAAATGATTCAACTCTTGAAACCTTGTTTCTACCTTATAGTATATATGGCAAAAAATAGAAGAACAATTAGAAGAGGTGTGTTTTTGTGCTCTAAATACTTGAGAGAATTTTCCAACACTTAGCAAAATTCACTTCTCTCTCACTCTAAGTGTCATGGCCGAATTTTCCTTTAATCAATTGTGCAACATATTACTCTTTCATTTGTTTATTATTTTTCTTCCATTTTCTCATATAATGGCATCCATTATTATAGTTAATGTTTGCCATTAGTGTTTTGTTTATTATTGTTTACAATAAACTAAATGAAAACAAAACAAAATGTAAAATCATTTAAATGAACTTGGTATAAATCTAGGTCAAATGAGAAACACTGTCTCATTATTAAGAAACATCTTAAAGCCTACCATTTATAAGTGCCACCTATTTGTTTTTATTATATTATTTAATTAATATTAAATAAATTATTTAATCATATTAAATCATGGTAGAAACACATGTCAATTTATATTAAAAAATAAATTATTTGATTTCAATTTAAATAATAATATCATATTATTATTATTATTATTTTATTCAATAAACATTTTAATGAATAAAATAATGATATTATTTGTCCAACAAATAAAATTATTTTGGTAATTTCTAAATTGAACAATAATTGGCCCACAATGTGCCTTGTGTCAATATCTCACTGGTCAACAACTAACTGTTAACTAATTGATGTACTTAACTCTTAAGTCTTGACACGTGCACAACCGAAGAGAGACCAAAGTAAATGTCCGGTCTACTGAAATTTTCTGGATCGAACTATTTAATTCGGTACGCTGTCCCAGTGCACAACGAGTATACTTCATATTGCGGGACTCTCTAGGTCCACTCACGATTTGTCAAACATAACTATTCTGTGAGTCTGAGATCGATGCCTCACGCACATGTCACAGATATTACAAATCAGTGCAGTAGACCTTACAAGTTGAGGTTATAGCGCATACGTATAATCCTTCCGTTAATTATACCTTGGAAGAGCAGGAATATAGATCACTATTGTCAAATCCCTATGTGCTCATACTGCAAGTGCACCTTCAGGCATCTGACCATACCTAGTAGGTGGTCTAGACATCTTTTCGGAGCTACGTAGAGGGTGTGTTAAAGATATTCCGCTCAATTGATTTTGAGGTTCCATCTCAGTTTTATGTTCGTTATGATTGGCTTCATTAAGCACAACTTTTCTACAACCTCTACGATCCATAAGAAACTCTTTCTGAAAAAAAAATTGGAATATTGAGAAAAAACCACATTTCACTCATTAAGATCATAGAATTGGTATCCCATTGAATATTTCGAATACCCAACGAACCAGTACTTGTACCCTTTAGGTGAAAATTTATCTTGTTGCGTAACTTTTATGTAAGCAGAATAGCCCCAAATCTTAATGTATTTAAGACTTAGTTTTTTTCCATTCAACATCTCATGTGGAGTGGTTGGAACAACTTTAGATAAAACTCTATTCAATATATTAGCAGCAATTTCCAGAGCATAACCCCAAAAATATTAAGGTAGATCAGTGAAGCTCATCATCGATCGGACCATATCCAATAATGTTTGATTCCTCCTCTCCGACACACCATTATGTTGCGAAGTACCTAGAGGCCTATACTGAGCTAAAATCCCATTCTCTTTTGAATAATCAGAGAATTCACTACTCATGTACTCATCGCCTCGATCTGATCGAAGGCATTTGATATACATTCTGATTTGTTTCGCTACTTTAAGTCTAAACTCTTTGAAATTTTCAAAGGTTTTTTACTTGTGTTTCATAAGAAACACATATCCGTATCGTGTGAAATCATCGATAAAGGTAACAAAGTATCAAAATCTATCCACTGCAGCGTGATTCATTGGACCACATACATCATTATGTTCTAGTTCCAATAAATCAGTGGCACAATGTCCAACACCAGTGAATAGAGATTTAGTCATTTTCCCTTGAATACACGATTCATAAACTGGGTAAGGTTCTATGGTCAGATCAAGTATCCGACCATCCTTAACCAGACGGGTTAGGCATCTCACACTTATACGACCCAATCTCATGTGCCATAATTTAGTATCATTTAAAGCTTCTACACTATTACTAGTGCTACCCTGTACATTTATGATATTTTTTGTTGTATTCAAAACATAATGCCCATTAATTAACCGACACTCTGCTAATAAAACAACAAACATATCATATAAATTATAAAGAGCCGTTCTTAATATACATATGATACCCTTCACTGTCAAGTACATGATGAGAGATAATCTGTCTAATCATAACAGGCATAAAATTATAGTTATGAAGTACAATAGTTTTATTACAAGAGAGAATCAAATCATAATGTCCTACAGCCTAAACGCGTAGGAGATTACCATTTCATACTCAAAGCTGCACTTCTCCCAGCTAAAGCAATCTAACTTCCTTCAGACTTCAGTTAGAGAAATTCTTGGCACTTTTGAGTTGGTGTGCATCCAGTATACACACCAAGGGATTTGATGATGACATCCTAGCTTTCACAAGTCAAATAAAATAACATTAGGAGATGTGAGTGGAAAATATTATTAAATCACTAATAATACATTTTTAATTTAAAATGCCCTCCCACTGTTTTACATAATCCCTTTAATCTCTCAAAACAGGATAACGACAATTTAAACTATTTAAAACTATACAGTGGGAAGTGGTACCCATTGGCATTTTACTTGGGCCGTACACTGTAATGATCTAGGCCTTTGTAAACCTAACAGATAGACAACTCTTGTCAATGTATCTCATGAAACTCCTACTCTTGATCCTAAATACACCTTATCCGTACACTGTAGCGATCTAGGGTAAATGTATTCTAGATTAACCTATCAATTATCAAATAAATGCTACCGGTACGGGTACCGGTATTGCCCGCACACTGTAGCAATCTAAGGCAATACTTTTGCATATATTTGCCTCATCTTATGTTTAACCGGTATAGTCTAAATTATACCGACCAAATCTTTCACATTGTAGCGATCTTGGAAAAGACCGATATAATATAGCTAAGACCGATATAATACAGCTAACATCGTATTGATAAGATGGATCAATAATAAAACACTATCTCTTTTTTTTTTAGTATAACAAAAACTTAATCCCCATCTCATGATAAGGTAATTCTCAATCAATTATTAATTTTTGTGTAAGCATAAGTAACCCCCACCAGTAGGGCTCCCATTGTGTTTACCAATATAAAAAAAAACAATCCTGGTTTATAATACAACCTAATAACTCTTATCATTATATCTTATAAACCCTCATATGAAATAATATTTTAAATAATTTAAAACATAATTAGAGTGAGTGTCATTAGTGTCGCGATACAGGGTTCACTGTATGGCAGCACCGAGGGGGCATAGCCCCTGGCACCGCGATGCCCAGTTTTTGGCAATGCTGCGTTCAACAGCCAGCACTGCGGCACTGGAGGTCACACCTCCAGCGCTACAGCGTCCTATGCTTGGCGCTGTGGTGCAAATTCTAGAATTGATGCTGAAGCTCCCATCACCTAGAGCTGAGGCGCCCAGCACTTGGCGCTGCAGCGCTAGGACCTGGAAGCCCTAGTGCCGCAGTGCCAGCTACCCAGTGTTGGGGCACTAGAATAAAAGTTTCTAACGCCTCAGCACTGAGCACTTATGCCCACGGTGCTCCCCACCTTTGATATACCCATTTCAACAACTTGAAATACACTTTTTGAGAACTGGAACATCACTAACAATAATTTTACACTCAAAACACCCAATATCAACTCAAAATTGCTATAATACCATTTTGTGAGTGATTTTAAACCAAGGGTACATGTGTGTGGGTTTGTGTCAATCATTCAAATATAACATATGTATCACATACATACATGCACAGCAGATGAGTGGAATATAAATTACTCAAGATAAACACAAATGAACTTTCACATATTATCTCATAAATGTAAAATACTTCAAGATTAAGAAAAAGTGCCTTATCAAGCCTTTGGTATATGGTCGAACCGAAGTACTCGCCTTGAAGTAACCCATTCATAATTCTAGTTCTTCAACAAGGTGGGTTTGAGGAAGCTATAATAGCAGCTCTTCCAGCAAAGGATTTAACTCTTGAAACCTTGTTTTTATCTTATAGTATAGATGGCAAAACATGGAAGGAAAATTGGAAGAGGTGTGTTTTTGTGCTCTAAATACAGAGAATTTTCCAACACTTAGCAAAATTCACTTCTCTCTCACTCTAAGTGTCATGACCGAATTTTCCTTAATTAATTGTCCAACATATTTCTCTTTCATTTGTTTATTATTTTTCTTCTATTTTCTCACATAGTGGCATCCATTATTATGGTTAATGTTTGCCATTAATGTTTTGTTTATTATTGTTTACAATAAACCAAATGAAAATAAAATAAAATGGATAATCATTTAAATGAACTTGGCCTAAATTTAGGCCAAATGAGAAACCATTTCTCATTATTAAGAAACATCTTAAGACCTACCATTTACAAATGCCACCATTTATTCTTACTATATCATTTAATTAATATTAAACAAATAATTTAATCATATTAAATCATGGTAGAAACATATGCCAATTTATATTTAAAAAATGAATTGTTTGATTTCAATTTAAATAATAATATCATATATTTTAAGCTAGGCTAAAGTTCTTGGCAAGGCTAGAGATGAACTTCTATGTGTAATAAATCTACTTCTAAACTTTGATTCTTTGTTAAGAGCTATAATGTTGTAAGTTTGTTGTGTTTAAGCTCTTAACTATTACTTTTCTATAATCTAGAGGTAATAATTCACGTATTTCATATATTTTCAGTTATCCTTTTTATTATGTGATTCTTGTTGAATTATAATTGTTACTCGTTATATCATTTTACAAGTTAATTGTTTACTACAATATTATCAAAATGATATGTTGTCGATTTTAGATAACTTGTATACATAAACATGGTTTGTAATAATGTTTACAAAGAGTTTAGTCATTTCAAATACATTTATAATTAATGTGTCATATTATACATATCTTCCGATTGACTTTTCGGATGTGAAACTTTTAATTGAGTTATAAATATGGAATCAAAAGTATAGAATAACTTTATGAAACATATTAGTGATTCTCAAAGCCTTTCTTACATCATTACAATTGTTTTTCTTAATTCACATTTAATTTTACCTTTTTGATATCAATCTTCTTCTTCGTTACTATTTTAATATTTTTATTTTGCTAACCTATTTTTTCTGAAAGCTTCCTCGTGGAATCGACACTTCAGTCTATTCTGTGATTACCACATTACATTTTGAGCGTAAATATTAGTCCTCTAATACCCCTATGTTGGATTAAAAATCCTTAGGGCTTCTTTTATTTCTCGGCTTGCAAAGAGGAATATATATTTTGATCATATGTTAACTTAGACCTTTGCCCTTTTTAAAGTAATTCATGCTATTTATGAACCCTAAGTGTTAATATTGCAGGACAAATCTTGAAATGGCTAAGGATGAAGAAATTGGAAGAAAATACATCAAAAATAGAGCCAAAAAGTGGAAATTTAGATAAAGGAGTGAAGAAAAGGAAGAATGCCCTTACATTCCCCTTACAATGCGATAATGTTCATATCAAATGGATGATCACCCTAGCATTCTTATTCACAACGTCCCTATATTCCCCTCACAATGCGATAACATTTATATCAAATGGATGATCACCCTAGCATTCTTATTCACAACGTCCCTGCATTCATAAAGGAGACCAACGAATGGGCATAAACAATATGAACACCGTAACATTAATTCCAGGGCAGGCAATGTTGCCACTCTTCTTTAGCAACGCAGCTCTACCATGAATGCCTCGTGGCGTTCCCCAGAGTTCTAGAGAAAATGTCGTGGCATTGTATTATTGTACTAAAAATATGAAAAAAAAAAGCTTTTTGTATAAAGACAAGAGAGCTCGAAATTTCAACTTTGTTTTCCTTCAAAGTAGGTCATTAAAAGCTATAAATCCATCATTCTTTCATGCAAGCACAAAGTAAATAACACTTGAAATCCTTTGTGGAGAAGAACTACATAACCAAGGAGTTTATGACTAAAATAAGGATCATTTCAACCAAGAACAAAGGCTGTTTTGAAGCTTCATTTCCTACATTTTATGTGGTTTGAACTTGGTTGTATCATGGTTTTCTTGTATTTTTCAATTTATCTTTCACTATGGTGAATTAAAACTATTGTTTAGGATTACTGTTTTGTACCAAAATATGTGCTTGTAAATATTTTCATTGTTGAATATTATTAACTTAGTTGTTATTCAATTTGTTTGTGCTTCATGCTTTCAATTAACCTAGCTAGTTGTTGGATGATTTGAGGTTCGTTGTGATAAACTTGAAAAAGGCATCTTAGTGAATAGCTTAGGAAAATTTAATGTATAATTGCGACATAATCATCATGAGTTTTAAATTAGGATAAAAATATACCTAATTGGCATATATGGTTAAAAAGAATTGTACTTAACAAATCTTAGCTTAACCACATTACCATAGGTATATAGGTAGTGGATGAATTGGGATGTAATCCCTCGACAATCAGAAGTTACTTGTGATGAAGGTGTGTTATGACCAATAATCAACTAAGGGATTAGCATTCACGGCAATATCATTAGCAAGCACATTTTGGGGGATAGTAATAATCCTAGATATTCTCATCATTGATTTTATAGTATTTTTATTTGCATATTTTAGGTTGGTAATTGTGTTTATTTTAGTTTTTAATTACAATTTAAAGAATCAATTATCTAGATAAAAGCAAAAGGATCAAATTTAGTACTTGGTTTAGAAAAATAATTAAGTCCTCTTGGGATCGATACCCCTTTTTATTATATTACTTATTGATGATAACATGCACTTGTACTTGATAAAACACACACATAGGAAATTTTGATTGTGTTACAATAGCAAGCAGCCTTGATTGCTTGTGCAAATGAACTATCAAAGTTCGACAACTATAAGTCCCTGGCACATGACATAGGGTGAGTGCTCGAGATAAATCTTTTACTTATGATGAGTTTTCATTTTTAACTATATTACCATGTTTAGTTATTTACCACTTGCCTCTCTTTTCTTTCAGGTAGCTTTCATCTTTTCCTAACACTGAGATGAACTCTTTAGTGCTACTATGAGTAAGAAAAATTTGCAACAGGTTGAGGCCGAGGTGGTGAGCCACAATGAGGCCTTATTAAAGGCTTATAAGAAAGTTGTAGAAGAGAACCAAAAGTGCAAGAGCATAGCTATTACACTTGAAGAAACTAAGAATAAGGTAGGTACTACAAAGAACAAGGTTTTAGATATAGAAAACAAAGCCTTGGCTCTTAATTTAGAAGTTCACCAACTCAATGAAGCGGTCAGTAAATCTTAAAATCTAATCGAGACTCTTCGAGAGAAGAATGCTGCTCTCAAGAAGATGAAGGATGAGCTGACCGAAGAGCTTGAAGATGCTCAACTCTTCAAAAATTCTATGATCAATGAGGTCGTAAGAGCCTTACCCTACATCCCTTTACTCCTTTAGGTATTTAACTAAGAAGGTCTTTGAGGGTCTTGTTAAGGTATGTGCTTACGCGCCATCCCAGTTTGTATGAATATTTAGTTTGTAATATTTATACAATGCATATTTTATTAAATCGCTAATAACCTTTATTAAAATGGTAATTAAGATTGTAATATTATAGACATGATATGATCTGAATAAGTTCATATCTAGTTTAAAGAAGTTTAGACCAGCGCTAAAAGTTAGCAAACCTGATAGTTATAAATGCTAAGAGTTAGCAGGTTATAAAAGCTAGCGAGATCTAAAGAGTTAGAACTTAATCAATAATGTCACAAAGACCTGAGAATCTACTAATAATGATATAGTTGCAAAGAGTTACAATAGAGACTAAGAAATGTCATTATGGAAGTATCTTCTCAAATAAAGAGTTCCTGATCTACGTTCACCAATGAGGGTCTATCGGTGATACACATAGATTAGTGTATGTCTATATCTGTATTGTACAGATGGTTATTCTTAGTTAACCATGAGCTTAGTTGAAGTTCATATAGACATACAGGTATTCAGTTAGGACTGGATACTGAACAGACTCACGAGGAGCCCAATAGATATCCTATGAAACCGTCAAAGGAAGGTCCTCTCGAGTTAAGTAGTATTTGTGGTCCTTCGACCTGAGCGCCACGGTGAACTTGTGGGAGATCCATCATACTTTGGTTCCACGTATGTCAGAGACCTTTCATGGTCTGACCGCTACGTGTCGCTGGGTATGGTCCGATACTCATGGAGTTCGGTGTACGTAGATATAGGATCTGCCAGCTCACATAGATGGAGAGTATGTCCGAACATCGAGATTGTATCTTGTAAAGTCTTATAGCCATAAGCAATCAACCTGGGAAAAGAGTTTCCTACAGGTTCGAACATTATAGCAAAAGTGTTTGCGTAAATTGTTCATAAATATACGAATCCGAAGATAATAAAGTAATGGATGAAATTATCAGGATTCGAAGGTAATTATCTATATCCCGTTCATCCTGGATATAATGACGGAAGGATTATACGAATATGGAGTAACCTCAACATGTATGGTCTAACGCGCTAATTTTTAATATCCGTAACGTGTGCATGGGGCATCGTTCACGGACTTGTGGAATAGTTCCATTTGACGAATCGGGTGTGGACCTAGGGAATCCCAATATGAAATGTACTCTTTGAGCACTTGGGAAGCGTACCGTATTGAATAGTTCAATACAGTAAAATCCAATAATTTACTAAGGTTACGTTAACTAAAGTATATGGTCAGATGGTGGGATCCACTTTCGGTTAACTTGGTAACCGAGTAAGGACATAATTGTAATTTCACTTGATAATTATTTAATTGTTAAATAATTCAAATAAATATTTATTTATTTAATTGTTGAATAAATAATTTAAGTTTAACTAAGGTTAAGAGTTAACCATTTAGTTAAGTTAGATTAACTATACTTAATGGTTAAGTAAAAGTTAACCTAACCATGGTTTAGTTAGTTAACTATAGTTAAAATATTTAAATATTCTTTTAATTAACTAGAGTTAAGTGTTAACTATAGTTAGAATATTTAAATGTTAGTTTAACCTAATTAAAGTTAAGAGTTAACTATGATTACGTTAGATTAAATTCAAATTGAAATTAAGTGAAATTAAGTGTTATGAAATAAAATTAAATTCATTTGTATAAATAAGACAAATGTAAATTAAATTGATTAAGTTTGTTAATTTGATTTTGCAAAATTCGGTCAGCCATTTTACAAAGAGAGAAAAGAGAAATTGTCTTTTAATTAATGGATTCAAGAGTTGAATTCATTAATTTCTTTTAAGGCATAAAACCAATTTAGCAAAATAGGTTTTTGATTAATTGATTAAGTGTTAATCAAAAGAAAAAAAAAAATCAAGAACACAAGTTTAAGTAGTTAAACATTTGCTGGATCAAAGGCTGTCATTCTAGATAATCAAACCCACCATTGTTGATTACTAGAATTGATCAAAGACAACATTTCGGTGGACTTAAACAATCTCCATCCAAAGGCTTCAAGGGTTATTTCTCAATTTTGTTTCTGATTAATTCAATTAATATATTATGATTGTGTTTACTGCAATGTTTTAAGCTTCCGCTGCTTCATTATATGTATGCGATATGTATAAATTGTGATTAAACACAAGACCCACATGTATACACCCTAGAATGGACAACTCCCAACTATTAGTATCAGAGCAATTTTGTGTTGTTTTGGGTGTTTTTAGTGTTGGCTAAATGTTAGTTAAGTTGTATGACAAGTTCTAGGCTGTTCGGATGCAATTCAAGTGTTGAAAATGCAAAATTGAAAAAACAGTCCCTAGAACACTGCAGCGCAAATGTTCAGCGCGGCAACGTTCATATGAACGCTGGGGCGCTAAGTGTATAATGCGCCAGCGATGTTGATCGCGGGGGCGCTGAGTACATGGCGCTCCAGCACTGAAAGTATTGCCTTGCAATGCCCCAGCGGTGGTAAACGAGCACCGTAGCACTGAGGCTTTTAAAGCCCTAGCGCCGCAACGCTGAAAGGACAACGCGGCGGCGTTGATAGTAAAAAAAAAAAAGGAGTAATTTTTTATTTTATGCATGTGAGGGGTTTATGAGTTGTAATAATAAGAGTTATTAGTTTACATGATAAACCAGGAATATTATTTTTTTTCATGTTGGTAACCGCAGTGAGAGCCCTGCTGATGGGGGTTAGTTGTGTTTGCACATGATTGAATAATTGATTGAGAATAACCTTTTCATGTGATGAGAGCATGTAATGAAATCTCTCTTAATCAGATTAAAAATTATTGTGTTATGTGTTAATATTTTAATGATCCGTCTTGTCAATACGGTATTAGATAGGTCGCTATGGTCTTTTCCAATATTGCTTTAGCATGAGGGATTTGGTCGGTGTGATTTAATCTAATGCCGGTAAAACATGAGATGAGTCAAATATATGCGAACATATTATCCAATATTGCTTTAGCGTGAGGATAATGTCGGTAACATATATTTGATGATTGGCAAGTTAATCTGAAATACACTTACCCAATATTGCTTTAGCGTGAGGATAAGGTGTATTTAGGATCAGTTATAAGAGTTGCATGAGTGGCAATTGACAATAGTTGTCTACCTATTGGGTTTACAAAGGCCAATATTGCTTTAGCGTGAGGCTGGAGTAAAATGCTAGTGGGGTCCACTTCTCACTGTATAGTTTAAAAGTTCTTAAACTATCATTATCTCGTTAGAGAGATTAAATAGATTATGTAAGGCAGTGGGAGGGCGTTTTTAAATTAAAAATTGTATAATTGTTATACCCATGATTTAAAACGTTTTAATTAGCGATTTAATTAATTAATAATCCGCTAACACATATCTATTCTATTTTGTCTTGTGAAGATTAATATGGCTTCAAACAACCCTTTGATGCGTATTCTAGATGCCAACCAACTCAAAGGTGCTGATAACTATTCAGAATGGATGACTAATCTCAAAATTGTTCTGAATTCTGAGAGACTTGGGTATATTGTTGATCAGAAAATGCCCTCAGGAGTTTCTGATGATGCCACTCCAGAAAAAAGGGTGACATATCAGAAATGGTTGGATGAAGATTTAAAAGTTAAATCTTACATCCTTGCCTCGATGTCTCATGAGTTGTAGAGAGAACATCTCCATATGGAGAATGCTAGCAGCATCATGCTCCACTTGAAGGAGCTTTTTGGTGATAGACCTCAGATTGAGATATATCGTGTCGCCAAAGCACTCTTTCAGGCTAGACTTCCTGAGGCTAGTCCAGTGAGTCCTCATGTCCTTAAAATTATCAGATATATTGAGAGGCTTGAGACTATGGAAATTTCTTTAAACAATAGCTTGGGGAATAGTTTGATTCTTCAGTCACTTCCGGGGTCATTTACGCAATTCATCATGAACTTCAATATGCAAGAATTGACCCCTACATATGCTGAACTTCATAATATGTTGAGGACAGCATATGAGGATATGAATAAGAGGCTCTTCCCTCCTAATTCAGGGTGCTTCATCTTCTACCCAGAGGGCTTCTGGGAAGTCCAAAGGGAAGCAAAAGAAGATGAGGCAGATACCCCGAATAGGTCCTCAGAAGCGACCGATATCCAAACCTCTAGAGAAAAGCAAGGCAAAAGGAAAATATTTCTTTTGCAGCGATGAGGGGCACTGGAAACGTAACTGCCCTAAATACCTTGCAAGCTTGAAGAAGGCTCCCTCAGGTATTTGCTTTCCTATCATTGACATTTCTTTAGCATTTGATGCTAATGCAGGCTGGGTATTAGATACAACATGTCCTTTTTACATCTGTAATATGTTACAGGGTCTAAGAGAAGTTAGATTGCTGCAGCCTGGAGAGGTAAAGCTTCGAGCTGGAAATGGTGATTTCCTGCAGGTTGAAGCTGTAAGACATTTGGATTTACTTCTCCCATATAATAAATATGTTATATTAAATAATTGTTATTTTGTTCCCAATATCATCAGACAGATAATATCCCTTCCTGTACTCGACAGTGAAGGGTATCATATGAATATTCAGAACTGTTCCTTATTATTATATGATATGCATGATGTTTTATTAGCTGATTGTCGGTTAGTGAATGGGCATTATATATTAGATACAACAAGCAGTGTCATGAATATGCAAGCTAGTATAAGTAGGAATTCGGAAACTTTAAATGAAATGAAAATATGGCATATGAGATTAGGTCATATAGGTGTGAGACGCCTAACCCGTCTGGTTAAGGATGGACAGATACCTGATCTGACCATACAGCCTTATCCAGTTTGTGAATCATATATTCAAGGAAAGTTGACCAAATCTCCATTTGTAGGTGTTGGACACCGTGCCTCAGATTTATTGGAACTTGTACATACAGATGTATGCGGTCCAATGAATCATACTGCAATGGGTGGATTTCAATACTTTGTACATTTTATCGATGATTTGTCACGATACGGGTATATGTTTCTTTTGAAACATAAGTCAAAAACCTTTGAAAAGTTCAAAGAATTCCAACTTGAAGTAGAGAAACAAATCGGAATGTACATCAAGTGCCTTCAATCAGATCGAGGCGGTGAATACATAAACGGTGAATTTTTAGATTATTTAAAGGAGAATGGGATTCTATCTCAATATAGTCCTCTAGGTACTCCGTAACACAATGGTGTATCGGAGAGGAGGAATCGAACTTTATTGGATATGGTCCGATCGATGATGAGCTTTACCAATCTTCCTGAATATCTGTGAGGTCATGCCCTAGAAACATCAACTCACATATTGAACAGAGTTCCATCTAAAGTTGTTCCTTCCACTCCATATCAGATATTGACTGGAAGGAAACTGAGTCTCAAATATTTTAAAATTTGGGGTTGTCCTGCTTATGTAAATGTTACATAAAAGGATAAACTTGCACCCAGGGGGTATAAGTATCAGTTCATCGGGTATTCTAAGAATTCAATGGGATATCAATTTTATGATCCGGAACAACGAAAGGTGTTCGTTGCTCGTAATGCCACTTTTCTTGAGAAACAGTTTCTTATGGATTGTGGGGATTGTAAAAAGATTAAACTTGATGAAGTCAATCAGAATGCTGATGAACCACGGATGGAAACTCAGGCTCAATCGAGTGAAATACCTTTAACACACCCTACTCGCAGGTCACAAAGGATGTCTAGGCCACCTGCTAGGTATGGTCAGATACCTGAAAGTGCGCTTGGAGTATTCTTAATTGAAAACAATGATCCCTTGACCTATAGAGAGTCGATGTTGGACATTGACTCGGGAAAATGGCAAGATGCCATGAAATCCGAAATTGACTCTATGCATCAGAATCAAGTCTGGGACTTGGTTCAGCTTTCCGAAGGAATAGTTCCTATCGGTTGTAAATGGATTTATAAAAGGAAGTGTGGGCTTGATGGAAAGGTTGAAACCTTTAAAGCCTGACTGGTTGCCAAAGGTTATACTCAGCGATCTGGGATCGATTATGAGGAAACATTTGCACCAGTAGCGATGCTTAAGTCAATTTGTATATTATTGGCATTTGCAGCATATTATGATTATGAGATATGGCAAATGGATGTGAAGATGGCGTTCCTGAATGGATATCTCGATGAAGAGATATACATAGAACAGCCTGAAGGTTTTACATCCAGCTTGACCTCTGTTCTAATATGTAAACTGAAGAAGTCTATTTATGGACTTAAGCAGGCATCTCGAAGCTGGAATCTTCATTTTGATGAAGTAATCAAAGGGTCTAGTTTCATCGAAAATGAAGAGGAAGCTTGTGTGTATAGAAAGGTTAGTGGGAGCATGATAGTTTTCTTAGTTCTCTATGTTGATGACATACTTATCATTGGGAATGATATTGGTATGTTGCAATCAGTCAAGAGCTATCTGAGTAAGAACTTCTCCATGAAGGATATAAGAGAGGCTTCCTTTATACTAGGTATAAAACTCTATAGAGATAGAGCGAGGAAGCTGATAGGACTCTCCCAATCATCGTATATTGATAATGTCTTAGAAAGGTACAGTTTCACTAATTGTAAGACAACTAGTGTACCTTTTAGACATGGCATTCATCTTACGAGAAAAATGTCTCCTCAAATAGAAGATGAAAGAGTTAGAATGTCTAACATGCCATATGCATCAACTGTAGAAAGCTTTATGTATGTTATGATGTGCACGAGACCTAATATCAGTATGGCTGTAAGTGTTACTAGCCGATACCAGTCTGATTCAGGTGACAGCCATTGGATGGCAGTCAAACATGTCCGAAAATACCTTAAGGATACGAAGGACAAGTTTCTTGTTTATGGAGATGGTGACTTGCAGGTGAGAGGATATGCAGATTCAGACTTTCAGTCTGACCTAGATGATAGAAAGTCTACATCTGGGTATGTGTTTATTCTCAACGGTGCTGCAGTGAGTTGGAAAAGCACCAAACAGGGATCCACAGCTGATTCTACCACTGAGGCAGAATACATTGCCGCTTCTGAAGCTGCAAAAAAAGCCGTGTGGATACGTAAGTTTGTCATAGAACTCGGAATAGTTCCAAGTTCAAAAGATCCTATCCCATTATTTTACGACAATAATGGAGCCATTGCACAAGTAAAAGAGCTAAGAGCACATCAGAGGTCTAAACATGTGGAGAGGAAATACCACATAATTAGATAGATCTTGGCTAGGGGTGATATAATAATTTGTAGAGTAGATTCGATAAATAATATAGCAGATCCACTTACTAAAGCCTTAACTCCAAAGGTGTTTGAGAAACACGTGGAGGCTATGGGTATGAGATACCAGTATGCATGGCACTAGAGCAAGTGGGAGTTTGTTAGGGTATGTGCTTACGCGCCATCCTAGTTTGTATGAATATTTAGTTTGTAATATTTATACAATGTATATTTTATTAAATCGCTAATAACCTTTATTAAAATGGTAATTAAGCTTGTAACATTATAGACATGATATGATCTGAATAAGTTCATATCTGGTTTAAAGAAGTTTAGACCAGCGCTAAAAGTTAGCAAACCTGATAGTTATAAATGCTAAGAGTTAGCCGGTTATAAAAGCTAGCGAGATTTAAAGAGCTAGAACTTAATCAATAATGTCACAAAGCCCTGAGAATCTACTAGTAATGACATAGATGCAAAGAGTTGCAATAGAGACTAAGAAATGTCATTATGAAAGTATCTTCTCAAATAAAGAGTTCCTGATCTACGTTCACCAATGAGGGTCTATCGGTGATACACATAGATTAGTGTATGTCTATATCTGTATTGTACAGATGGTTATTTTTAGTTAACCATGAGCTTGGTTGAAGTTCATATAGACATATAGGTATTCAGTTAGGACTGGATACTAAATAGACTCACGAGGAGCCCAATAGATATCCTATGAAACCGTCAAAGGAAGGTCCTCTCAAGTTAAATAGTATTTGTGGTCCTTCAACCTGAGGGCCATGGTGAACTTGTGGGAGATCCATCATACTTTGGTTCCACGTATGTCAGAGACCTTTCATGGTCTGACCGCTATGTGTCACTGGGTATGGTCCGATACTCATGGAGTTCGGAGTACATAGATATGGGATCTGCCAGCTCACATAGATGGGGAGTATGTCCGAACTTCGAGATTGTATCTTGTAAAGTCTTATGGTCGTAAGCAATCAACCTGGGAAAGGAGTTTCCTATAGGTTCGAACATTATAGCAAAAGTGTTTGCGTAAATTGTTCATAAATATACGAATCCGAAGATAATAAAGTAATGGATGAAATTATCAGGATTCGAAGGTAATTATCTATATCCCGTTCATCCTGGATATAATGACGGAAGGATTATACGAATATGGAGTAACCTCAACATGTATGGTCTAACGCGCTAATTTCTAATATCCGTAACGTGTGCATGGGGCATCGTTCACGGACTTGTGGAATAGTTCCATTTGACGAATCGGGCGTGGACCTAGAGAGTCCCAATATGAAATGTACTCTTTGAGCACTTGGGCAGCGTACCGTATTGAATAGTTTAATACAGTAAAATCCAACAATTTACTAAGGTTACGTTAACTAAAGTATATGGTCAGATGATGGGATCCACTTTCGGTTAACTTGGTAACTGAGTAAGGACATAATTATAATTTCACTTGATAATTATTTAATTGTTAAATAATTCAAATAAATATTTATTTATTTAATTGTTGAATAAATAATTTAAGTTTAATTAAGGTTAAGAGTTAACCATTTAGTTAAGTTGGATTAACTATACTTAATAGTTAAGTAAAAGTTAACCTAACCATGGTTAAGTTAGTTAATTATGGTTAAAATATTTAAATATTCTTTTAATTAACTAGAGTTAAGTGTTAACTATAGTTAGAATATTTAAATGTTAGTTTAACCTAACTAAAGTTAAGAGTTAACTATGATTAGGTTAGATTAAATTCAAATTGAAATTAAGTGAAATTAAGTGTTATGAAATAAAATTAAATTCATTTGTATAAATAAGACAAATGTAAATTAAATTGATTAAGTTTGTTAATTTGATTTTGCAAAATTCGGTCAGCTATTTTACAAAGAGAGAAAAGAGAAATTGTCTTCTAATTAATGGATTCAAGAGTTGAATTCATTAATTTCTTTTAAGGCATAAAACCAATTTAGCAAAATAGGTTTTTGATTAATTGATTAAGTGTTAATCAAAAGAAAAAAAAATCAAGAACACAAGTTTAAGTAGTTAAACATCTGCTGGATCAAAGGCTGTCATTCTAGATAATCAAACCCACTATTGTTGATTACTAGAATTGATCAAAGACAACATTTCGGTGGACTTAAACAATCTCCATCCAAAGGCTTTAAGGGTTATTTCTCAATTTCGTTTCTGATTAATTCAATTAATATATTATGATTGTGTTTACTGCAATGTTTTAAGCTTCCGCTGCTTCATTATATGTATGAGATATTTATAAATTGTGATTAAACACAAGACCCACATGTATACACCCTAGAATGGACAACTCCCAATAGGTATTTCCCCATATATTCTTGGATCTTTAAGGAATTTAACTGAGAGATGCTTTGAAGTGCTTTCCTCATATTTTATAATTCCCTTCCAAGTATCTTTACGAGATCAAATGATTTTGAGCTCTCATATGTGATCATTATAAGTAATTAATATAAATGGATTATGCATAAGAATCATTAGATAGTAAATCTATAATATTATTTAGTGCTCTAAGTGTATACTAGATTTTCTAGGCATGTTCCCAGCATGGATTCATATATCAATGGTCAAACTTATTTGAGTATTTCATGATGGCACTCTTTTACTAAGGTCAAAGATTTCCTCAGGAGTTTAATGCCTTCGTCTTTATTGGTGCTTCTCTCAATCCTTAGAAATTCATCCATAGGTGACTTGGTGGTCGACTTCATCTATCTTTGAATCATGGCATTTATTTTTCATAAATGATGTCAAACTGTTGACCCCAAACTTTGGGTTATCCTAGGCCAACGAGTTGAATTTATATTTTGATGGGAACAATTGTTAGGCCTACTATTAGGCTTCAGCCAAGATGGCTATTTATTAGTGTTTAACGAATTTGTAGTGTGTGATGGGCCCTTTGAAAATGGTATTTAGGAAAATAATAAGGAACTTACACAAGGGCATAGAAGCCTACACCATTTCATTGAGCCTTAGCTCACTTCAAATGCACTGTTCAATAATGGTTCTTGTAACAAAAATATAATGAAGCATGGCTCTATAAATAATAAGTCACAAAATAATTTCTTATGTAACCATGGTGGTTTTAAGGGCTCTAAGAGCCTGCTAGGAGCCAGGTAAGAACTATTTCAAAGTGTAGCCTGCTTAAAAGAAATTCATAAAGAGGAAAGAGTGCGTTAGGAGAGAAGAATGAAGGATTTAAAAAAATAGTATTTTTCTTTCTTATTGAGTTCTCTATTTATAGGTATTTCTGAGCTTTGATAGTTATATTCTTATAGGATTAAGGCAAGCTAACACTTTTTTATTTTGGTTATATTCCAAGATCATAAGGGGATTTGCTCCAAGAATTTCGAGATTCCAATGATCTCGAAAATAAAGTCAGTCCAAGTCTTCAGGATGATTAACTTAAATCTGGTTCCTGATCAATAACAAATAAGTGTCCTCTCATCTACTTAGGTGAAAGGAGTGGTTAGGCTTGTTGAGAGTGCCCAAGTAATCTACTCAATTAATGTTGATTGCCTAAGTAATCTCTAGAGTCAAGGTTGTGATAATGTCTAGAGATCACTTCGTATAATTCTAGAACCTTTTAATATGAAGGGTTATAGTTTCTTGTGATGCTCTACATAATGGTCTAGTTGTGGTTAGCCAAAGATTTTAGAATATTTGGATTGGAGTTTATAGATTGAGCTGAGTCCTTAGGGAGAGAGGTTTTGGGCCAAAATCCCAAAGAGAAGCAAAAACCTTTCTTATTTTTGACTTAATTTTACCTCAATTCATAACTCTTGAGAATGATATTAAGATCCATGATCCTCTAATTAACACAGCCCTAAGTGAAAATTTGAGTTTTTATGTTGAAGAATACTCGCTATTTTGAGGAGAATAACAAACTGCATACTGAATCAATATTGAAAAAATTAACTCAACCCAGTAATGTTACTAAGTATAATGACCCCTCAAATGAAAAAAACACCCCTTTAACAAAACTAAGACATGAAGAAAAGAAAAAGAAGTGATCCTATAATTATTTTGAATCTGAAAATTTAGATGCGAAGAAGAAACTTGATAGTTTAAGGCAATTTCAAGTGATAAGATGATATACCTTACCTATTAGTTCAGTTGCACTAACAGTTAAACTAAAATAACAATTATAGAGAAATTAGGGAGTCATATTTTCTGTGAACCCAAGCGAATAAATAAGTAAACTCACAACTCACAAATCAAATATCAGCTTAGGAGGTAGCTGGTCTCTACTATAACCACTTGCGAAAAGGAAACAGTGTTTTAACTGAATATCTAAAAGAATAACCATTTCACCGGCATATTGGATTTTCAATCTTCTCTGTTAAATATCACTTGCTAATAGACTACTCGAGAGAAAAGATGCTCATTTAGTATTTTAAATAAGAATAATGCTACACTTATTAAATGATATCTCAAATTTTTCCATCATGAATAATTTATTAAGTAACCATTAAATGGTGAAATAGTATAATAGGTAATTTTGTAATTTACATTATTTCATTATTAATGATTGCTTGACACCTCAATTTAAGATATAAAATTTGAGTAAAATGTTATTTTGGTCATCAATTTTATGGATATATACTAATTTAAATCGTACTTTTTTAATATATACAATGTTAATCCATATAAAGACGAAAATACTAGTTGTTGAGAGATGAAAAGCATTCCTACATTGACTAACATGACATATATTGAAATAGTAATGACTAAGTTAGTATATATCTATAAAAATAATAACCAAAATGTCATTTCTTTAAATTTAAGATATTATTTAAAAAGTATAACATTACTCTTTATGCAACTTTAATAAAATTATTTTTATTAATGCGATCTTCTATTTCCTTCTTTTTAAATAAAGCAAATTTTAGTTGGATTTCAAAAAAAAATTAAAAGAAAATTTAAATTAAAAATAGATTTTGTCTTAATTAAAATATATATCAAAATAAGTTGGGCTCCTCATATATGATCACAGATTGGGCTTACGGGCATTTAAGCTAGTGTTCCTCTATTTGCATATTGTGAGTTTCGAAAAATTAATATATATTGATTTTCTAATTTTTATTCTTGAAGTACTGTGATGATGTATACAGACTAAACTATAAAGAAAAAAATATTAAATACCTTTTAAATAAGGGATCTAGAAAAATCAAAATTTTAATTAAAAATTAATTCTTAATACAAAGAATAAATATTCGTCAATTTGGTTGCTTCTTGTTGACGCTAGCCAAAAAAAGGTCAAATGGGCTTTTCTATTTTAAGATTTTAGGCTCAACTGTGAGTTATAACTTATTTAAGAATTTGTACATAATAGAAAATTATGTTATATTATGATTTTTTACCTTATAGAACTAGATTTTTTTATATGGTTTTATAGCCTATAAATAGGTTTGATTTCTCATTATTTGCATCATCGACTTTTGATACATATAATACACAAGTTTTTTAGTTTTTTTATCCTTTTTTTCTCTTGTTTTTATCATTCAATTCAGGACTTCGCATCCTTACTTGTTGAAAATCCCCGTAGCCATGTTATTAGAGCTTTGTTCATCCTTCTTCGCGAAGAACCCAAGCTCTTGCAATACACTTACTGCACTATAGCCTAGGTTTAATGATAAACCTCACTTGTTGGCAAAAACCCTTAGTCTCGACTTTTTTCAAATCTAAGGAGACTTCTGTCTAGCCGGACACAAAGTATATACGCACCTAAATTATATTTCGAAACAATTTTTTTGGTACATTTGGAGGGACCTATCCTTTTATAACAGTAACAACTAGACAGATGGCCAAAAATCACATAGGAAAGAATGATGTTGAGTAGTCTGTAACCACACCACCTCAATTAAGAGATCCATCAGAAGTTGAGCAAGATGGGCGAGTTTGGCCCATACCGAGGAAGACCTGCTAAACTAGTTGTTGGAGGAGATTCAACATAGTACTTTTCCATACCTAGGCCATTCTCCACGGTCGCTATTCAAGGGCTAGTCTCCAAGATCACCCAAGAAAACTACCAGCTTATACTAATCAATCAGATGGCCACAGTGTTTCAGCCTTTAATCAAAGATAACCAGAACATCATCTGATTCATACTTAAGAACCTCGATACGATGAGGCAAAAGCAAACAGAACTGACACATCTGCTTCAGGGTGGATTAAACCCCGACTTACAAGAGCCTTGATGACGGTAACATCATAAGCCGATCTATCTTATGATTTGGTCAATATACTCAAACGACCTAAGAGGGTTGAATCTTCTAATTCTCAGGTCTACCACGGCCAACCAGGATAAAGTTTTAGTTATGACCAAGTTGGCAACATGATTAACTTGGAAAGTTTACACCAAAACCAAGAACAAGCCTGCCAAACCCAATTTATTTCAATTCAGCTCGGGTGTATAAAACCTGTACAACGCATCAATAACTCCGGGTGACCTGAGCTAGAGCATAATATGCTAGCTAAAGCACTGTAAAATATAGGGGTCGATTTAAGGCCTATGGCGCACCCTTGTTATAAAAAGCCCTACCCCTACAGTATTGACACACTATAAGATCCCTGAATTTTTCCTATTTTTTGCAAAAACAATATCACCACCTTTGTGTTGGGTGTTGATTATTGTAGGGTGCTTACATGTGAGATGTGTTCATCATACAAAAAATATACATATCTCATACGTATATATGCACTGCAGAAGATTAAAATTAATACAATGAACACATATAATATATATTAATCAAATAAAAATTGAGATTGAGAAATTTAACCCATGAAGCCTTTTGATTAAATTGCTTGAAGTCCACCATGAAATGAAACTGTGATCAATCCTAGCAATCAACAAATGTTGGTTTGATTGTCTAGAATAGCAGTATATTAATCCAGCATTTAGTTTAACTCTTAAACTTAATTCAAAGTTAAACTCTTTAACTTAGTTAAATTTGTTATTCTTTTTATTCAACTCTTGAATAAAAATAAATTTAATTCATATTTTAATGGCTAAATTAATTGGAAAAGATGATGAATAGAAAATATTTTCAACTTTTGAAGCATTTTAATTTTCATTCTCTATTTCTCTCTTAATTTTTAAGCCAACTAAAAACACTTAACATTTGTTTTATCTTTTTGTTGAACTCTTGAACAATTACAACAAATCTATTTTAGTTATTACATTTAGTAACCAATTATATATTTATTTTGTTATTCTAACACTTAAAACACAATACAAAGAATTCTAATTTCTCAAATTGAAATGGCCACCAAAATTACAAAATCTGATAACTTATGAATTTTGAATTTCATTTCACTTTATATACTAATGCATAAATTTCAAACTAATTTGAATTTCATTTGTATTTAATTTAACCTAACCATAGTTAACATTTAATCTTAGTTAGGTTAGTTTAACTTAACCCTTAAGTTAAATAAATATTTAAATATTCTAATTATAGTTAACTAACTTAACCATGGTTAAGTTAACCTTTACTTAACTATTAAGTAAGGTTAACTTAACTTAATCATATGGTTAACCTTTAACCATAGTTAAGTTAAACTATTTATTTAACAATTAAATAAATAAATATTTATTTTAATATTTAACAATTAAATAATCATTAAGTAAAATTACATTTATATCCTTACTAGGTTACCAAGTTAACCTAAAGTGAGTCTCACTATTTAACCATATACTTTAGTTAACTTAACCTTAGTAAATTGCTGAATTTTACTGTATTGAACAATTCAATGTGGTTCACTGCCCAAGTGTACAAAGAGTACATTCCATATTGGGACTCCCTAGGTCCACACCCGATTTGTCAAATGGAACTATTCCATTAATCCGTAATCGATGCCCCACACACATGTTATGAATATTATAAATCAGCATGTTAGACCATAGAAGTTGAGGTCATAATGTATACGTATAATCCTTCCATCATTTATACCTTGGATGTGCGAGGATATAGATCAGCACCATCAAATCGTCGTAAGCACATCCTTAAACATCTCCAGATTCGTATCTCGATAAACAATATATGCAAACACTTTTACAATATTGTTTAACCTTGTGGAAAACTCTTTTCTCGGGTTGATGCTTGTGGCTACAAGACTTTATGAAATACAATCTCGGAGCATCGGATATATAACTTACCTATGTAAGCTGGCGGATCCCGTATCTACACATACCGGACTCCATAAGCATCGGATCATACCCAGTGACACATAGCGGTCAGACCAAAGTGTGGTGGATCACTCACAAGTCCATCGTGGCGCTCAGGTCAAAGGACCACGAATACTACTTACCTCGATAGAACCTTCTTTTGACGGCTTCAGAAGATATCTATTGGGGTCCTTATGAGTCTGTTCAGTATCCGGTCCTGACTGGATACCCGCATGCCTATACAAGCTCTAAACTTATGGTCAGCTAAGAACAACCATCTGAACCAGTCAGATATAGACATACACTAATCTATATTATAGTAATTCACTGATAGACCCATATTGGTGAACATAGATTAGGAACATTGTGCTTAAGACATACTTATATAATGACATTTCTTAGCACCTATTGCAACTCCTTACAACTATGTCATTACAAGTATACTCTCAGGTCATTGTTCTATTATAGACAAGGTTCTAACTCTTTAAACCTCCCTGACTCTTATAAACTGCCAACTCTTAACAGTGCTAACTCTTAGCTTTGCTAACTCTTACTATTGGTCTAAACTCCTTTAGACTAGATCTGAACTCCTTCAGATTATACAGTGTCTGTAATGTTATAAGCATTATACCATATAAATATGATATTAACAAATTTTTTTCGAAATATTTATTGTATAAATATTAAACAATTAATATTCATACAATATTGGAATAGCACGTAAGCACCAACTACAACACTTTGAGCATATCTTTAGATTTATAGTACAATGTTGTAAGGCCAATTTGTCTCTATTTTAAAAACTAAGGCTATTCGACAATTCCTTAACAAAACCAGCATTTACTTGGTAGACCAACTTGGTGCCCGAATTGATTGCCAATTGGGAACAGATAAAGGATAGGTTATATGCCAAATTATATATACCATCTCTAGAAGTCACTTTGGCTGATCTACCAGAGTTACCCAAATGCTAGCAGAATTGTTCACAAAATATATAAGCCGATTCAAGAAGCTCCGAATGCATTGCCAAATGCAAATTTCAGAGGCCGACTCTATACCTATGGTCATCTGTAGGATGTCCTTTGCGATAAGAGAACATTTTAGATGACATTGCTTTAGAGATCTTTATAAGTTAGCTACCCACACTGCTAGCTACGAATGACTTCTAATGGAAAAAGTGTTAGCGCAGCAGGATCTAGACACATGGGTGTATGCATGTGCAGTTGTGTCTATTGCCTAATGCAGCAGAAATATAAATTTTGCAATAAATAGAATAAATAAATATATTAATCACATTAATATATTTATACAGTTAGAGAACTCACCAAATGTATAACGTTATACACGTGTTTTTCTTGGAGTCCGCATGGAGACCAACTCGCGTGCAGTTCTAGTCACCAGCTCGGTGGGCTTGGTGAGCTAGAACAGCAGCTCCATATTTAGCCTGGGATTAACTCTTAATCCTCAAATTGACCGAGAGTGAATTTACATCCTTTTCTCCAAAAGGATAAGAAATAGAGATTTGAAACAATTCATAATTGCTTCAATTAGAAGCAGAGGGAAAATGAAACAATTTCATTTTTCCCTTTTCCTTTTTTTTTTCTTTTCTTTTCTTCTTCCTTTCTTCCTTCTTTCTCTTTTCTTTCTTCACCATTTCTCTTCTTCCTCCCTCTCGGCCGAATGGCCAATTCTTGCTTGCTTCTCTTCTCTTTCTTTTCTTCTTTATATATATATATAATATAATATAATATATAATATATATAATATAATAATAATATATATAATATAATAATAATATATATAATATAATAATAATATATATTATATAATATAAAAATAAAGATATTTTGATTACTTAACTATTAAATAATCAAATTGAGAAATGACCATTTTGTCCCTCATAAATAGTTACCAAGTTTACCCCTTAGTAGGTCCCACCAAATCCCACACTTGGATAAACTCAACTGAGGGTCCACAATACGCTACGTGTCATAATACAATTAGTAAATAATAATTATTAACTAATTATGTATTTAACACTTAAATACAGACACGTACGCATACCTCAGTGCACAACGAGTACACTCTATATTGCGGGACTCCCTAGGTCCTACGCCCGATTCGTCAAATGGAACTATTTCATGAGTCCGTGAGCAATGCCCTACGCACACGTCATGAATATACAAACCAGCGCGTTGAACCATACAAGCTGAGGTTACAACGCATACGTATAGTCCTTCCGTCATGATATCCTGGATGAGCGGGGATATAGATTATCACCATCAAATCCCCATGTGCTTATCCATGTTTTATCTCTAGACTTGTATCTTAATGAACAATATGCGCAAACTCTTTTGCCATATTGTTCCATCCAGACGGAACTCTTTCTCGGATGATTACTTGTGGCCACAAGACTTTCTAAGATACAGTCTTGAAGCATCTGGATATCAAACTCCATATAGGAGCTGACGGATCCCATATCTGTATGCACTGGACTCCATAAGCATTGGACCATACCCAGTGACACCGAGCAGTCACACCATGAAAGGTCTGTGACATGTGTGGAACCAAAGTATGGTGGATCACTTACAAGCCCACCGTGGCACTCAGGTCAAAGAACCACGTATACTACTCAACTCGAGAGGACCCTACGTTGACGGCTTACATTAAATGTCTATCGGAGGCCCTCATGAGTCTGTCCCATATCCAGTCCTAATTGGATACCCATATGTCAATACGAGCTCCAAGCTCATGGTCGGTCAGGAACGACCATATATACCTGACAGATACAACATATGCTGATCTATATATAAAAGAGTATCCACCGACAGACCCGCATCGGTAGAAATAGATTATGGACTATTATTCGAGAATATGCAATTACTAGTATATTCTCAGGTCTATGTCCCATTACAAACAATGTTCCAATTCTTGGATCTACTGAGTATTATAACCAACTAACACTTAACTGTGCTAACATTTAGTAATTATATGTCTCAGTGTGGCCAATTATGAGCCCTTATCTAAACCCTTTAGATTTGATCCAAACTCCTTCAGATCTACCATGTCTGTAATGTTACATGCATAATACCATATAATTGGGTATTAGCGATTTAATAGGAATGTACACTTATATAAATATACAAGTATATGTACATTCAGGGATGGCACGTAAGCACCGACCCTAACAAAAAGATCAAAAGCGGATGTCCTCGAAAGGAACTTATTACAAGAATCAATTGAAAGTTATAACTATATAGGCTGATTCAGAGAGTGTAATAGAAGAATCAGACTTTGGTGAGGAAGTTTACCTTGCTGAGGTAGTCGAATATGGGTCGTATAAGTGCCAGTACTGAAAAATGTGACATTTGACAAATAGAAGAAAAAGATCAGTAAGAACACCTAGATCTCCAAAGAATAATCCTTTGATTTACAGAAAGTCAATCAGATTTTTGATTGGTTGTTAAAAGCCAAGCAAATCAGGTTGTCCGATGGCCATACCATTCCCTCGGTTGATCAATGAACTAGGAAAGACTACTACAAATAGCACAACTCCTAACGATATAGTACAAACAATTGTGTTATCTTTAGGAATAAGATACAGTGGTTGATCAATGAAGGCTGACTTCTCTTCGAATCTAAAGAGAAGACTCTCCTTATAGCGACTGACCCATTTCCTACAGTAGTTGTAATCACAATCATTCTTTCCTAAAAAAGAAAGCTACTAGGAGAAGGATTGTCTACAGGAATCTGAATGCCAAACAAGCCGAGAATTAAGATCTAAATCAATGATTCAGCTCTAGAGGTGACCAAAAAAGAAAGTGTAGTCACATCAGAGCCAAATCCGGAAACCAACCGACCTTAAAGAAAGCTTATCTAGCATGCCCTCAATGCCAAGCCATATTTCAGAAGGTCCCGGGCGACCTAGATGCAATTAATGCCCCTCAATAGCCTTTACAAACTTTCAAACCCAGGGTCAACACCGTCAGCCAGTGGAAAGTCAATAGGCCAAGGAAAAACGTGTTTAACCATTTGGGGGGATGCATTCCTTTGCAATCTGGGCTGACCAAGACCTAGAAAATAAAAATGCAGAGACACGAGTAGTTTTAGCTTCTTGAACGAGTCGCCTAAGGCAAGGGTCAAGGTTCTGAGATGACCTTAGCAAAGATTCAAAGTCTAAACAAAAAGCTCTATAAGAATAAGTCTTGAAATGCTCAATAGCCTTCCCAGTGAACCAAGAGAGGTGATAGACCCCTAAAAGAGAGTTTGGATATGGGTCAATAAAAAATGCGAACCATCTAAGATAGAAGAGACCCGGTATGATCCTTACAATCTTTCTAATTTTGGCACACCAATTGATTAACCTCACTAGAAGGCAACAAAGGAGGACGTCCCTAAACAAAGTATCAACATAATGGCAATATTGTCAAATTGTTCCATTCAAAACTAGGGCAATCATCTACCTTGGATGGTGATGTGGTTGTTATTTTCCAAATTGGAGATGAGCCGAAGAACTAGTAATTCTAACACTCCCCTACTCGGTCGACAGCATGACTAAACACATCTGGTCATTATATATGAAGGTTGGCCTTAATAGGTGCCATACAAGAGAATTTTGATCGATAACAGTTTAGGAGTTAATATCTTGCCCCAAATGATAACAAGAAAATTAGGCATCAACAAGGGTGATTTAAAGCCCTTCGAGGTTATCATGACTAATTTCATAGCCTGTGAAACACTAGTCGATAGATTCCTCTCCCTTAAGGTTAAAATTGGCTATATTGAGAAAGATGAACTATTCTTCATGGTCAATGTACTAAGTGACTAAAACATCCAACTTTTGAAAGATTAGATTCATTCGAACCAAACGCTACCATCCAACAAGCACCAGATGATCTTTCAATGGCAACTAAACGATGTGGTCGAGATAATTCATACTGACCATAAGTCGTTTAAGGGTGATGAACAAGTAGCATCTACCACATTATAGTATCCAACTATCACCACCACTCCATGGAAACGGGGTGACCCCGACCAATGTAGCTTAGAAATGATCAAGACTGACGTCCAAGTCATTAAGGGAGATTTAGCTCACCTATTTTTCCCATGAATAAATAGAATTGAACATCTACTTAAGTCGAATGCATTTACATAGTTGCAATACAAGACCCACAAATTAGTCATGAATTACAACCAACTCTGGAAAAGTTGAATGACCATAACCCTCCGAGTAAATTGAAAGAAATTAACTTAGGGGCAACAAGTGACCATAAGCGAACTTTGATAAGGCGTAATTGTATAAACTATTTTATCCTCCTAACTTTATATTTGTTCACTTTATCCCAATAATTTGGCTATTTATGCATATTAATGTTGTTTTATAGGTTTAAGCACTATCAGAGCAAAAATACAGGAAACCGGATGCAAATGAAGCTATTTGAGATGAGAATCCGAGAAGGGACTAAAATGCTCAAAACGTGAACAGTACGAGTGAACAGTGATTTTTTATAGTGCATGAACAGTGTAATGCCGGGGCATTATGTCTGATAAAATGCATAACAGACGCAAACACTTTGGGTGTGCCATTATGTCTCGAATTTTATTTGACGCTAGATAGAGGTAATGAAATTAATCCTTATAGTAGTCGCTTAAAGGTAGTTTAATGTGTGTATGTATAACGGGTTAGATAGAAATATCAACTTAGTTGTATATGCATAGTATCTCATTCGCACTTGAAAGAGGGAATGAGATTAATCATACACCCTGGATTAATGAATGCATAAATTGGTTGTTGATTACTAATGACAAAGACCATAGGAACAATAGAGGAAAAACTAAGTCCCTAGAACCCCATTGTCATAGATATAACATATCTTTAATTAACCAGTTTATTTAGTTTAAAGCACTTTCAGTCCATAACTTACATTACCCTTTATAGTAGCCTAGATAAAGTTAGGTTGCCAACATCGTAGTACTTAGCATTAATTTAGGACACAATCCTCATGGGAACAATACTCACTCATCACTTTATTACTTGTTACGATAACGTATACTTGCGCTAGTTTGTGTTATAAAAATCACACAAGTTTTTAGTGCTATTGCCGAGGATTGTTGATTTTGAATTTTTTGCTAATATTATGGTAAAGTAACTTGATTTTAATTCATGCATTTTGTTTCTTTTAAATTTTATTATGTTTGGGTTGTTGTGGTTGTTTTGAAGGTGCATTCAAAGAGGTTATTATGTTGAAGATCAACAAGGTTCACACTTCCGAACAAGATTTTGGTTCTTGCCAAGCAAGTTCAGTGAAAGGAAATCAAGGAAAGGAATTGGCAAGATCATTGAGTGAACATTGAAGAATGATAAAAGAGGAGTGTTCCTTAGCCAAAATGCCTCAAAAATGCAATTTTTCCACCACAACCTCGGAAGAAGTCTAGCTAGTGACAATAAATCAAACGCTTCTTGGGAGGCAACCCAAGTGCATTTTAATTTTTTATTTTAATCTTTTTGTTTAATGTTTGTTTTTCTTTCCTATAGTGTGTTGAAACAACAATTCGGAATCTCATAAAGGCATGGAAAAGAAATCCAAAATAAGGCCAATATGATGCATCTAAATGGAGCTCACAATTAGGGACAAACCAAATGTGGTAGCAACTTAAGGTTGCAGCCACAACAGTGAGAAGTTTCAGGTCAAAAACCCATGTTGTGGACAACAAGGCTCCTCAAATGTCATATATTGGAAAGCATCACTCAATGGCTTTAAGCACCAACTCAAGCAACAACTTCCTCATTGCAATTCAAGCATCACATCATTGTCTATAAGGGGAGTTTCTTTTTTACTTACTTCTAGTTTAGCCATTGTGGACAATGTCAACTTTAATTTTGGGGAAGGAAAATATTCATTTCCATGTTGATCATACTTACTTATTACGATTATTGTTTTGCATAATTTTTGTTTGTTTGTTGTCTTTCATTTTAGTGTTTAGTTATGGGTTGGTTGAATGATTAGTAGTCAATGATATAAAATAGAAACATGATTTCAAATGCTATGTTCTTTTGGAAACAATGAATGTTGTGATTGTTTGCTTGGTAATCTAGGACAAGTTCAGCTTCATTTTGTGACTACTTGATATTTCGAGCACATGGTTTGAATTATTTAGTTTTATGCTTACTTAGAAGACTTTTATTCACAACAAGAATAATTATGGTCAAAAACACGCTAGAACTTGTTTGAGCATCACTCAAGGCAAAATCCTAGGGCATACATAATTAAGGATATGATTTTAGGCCATTTTTGGACCGATTGAGCCTTTCAAGCCAACCTATGTATATTTTTCCCCTAGTTACCCCTGTTGAGCCTAATTAATTATTTTTCCTTGCTAACTCATTACCGTAGCCTTTATTTTTGTTATCCTTCATAGTACCCATTGCGCTATTGGCATAACACTACTTTTAGTGAGTTGTGTGAACTTTTGAAGATGAAGGGATGGATTAAAAGAAGGGTTATAGGTTTGGTTATAAATGTTAGTTGCTTAATTATGAAATGCTTAAGTTTGGGGGTATAGTGACTTATACATAAAAAAACTAATTCCAAAAAAAAAGAAAAAGAAAAATTGAGTTTGCTATACCCCTAGCTTAAAAGAAATGAAAAGAAACGAAGAGCAACAAAATAGCTAAGGAATCAAAGAAATATTTTTGGGGGAAATCGGGTGGAAAATAATGGTTGGGTTTGTGTAACCTCAAGAAGAATGTATGTTTATGGTGTAAGTTGAGCCGAAATTGATCCATTTTATCCTACCCTCACCTTAGCCATGCATTACAAGCTAATTAAAGTCCTATTTGATTCTTGATTATGTGTGTGTCTATATTAGTGGAGAGTGATGCAAAAAACAAGCATATAGAGTGTTAAATAAAAGCAAAAATCTCATAGAGACCATTTCATTGTCTTATGTGCATAAACTAATTCGAGTGCATGTAACTAATAATTTTAGCTATTCACACACACACATCAAGTAGGTCACTTGTAGGTATGAATAAGTGTTGGATTAACACATTGAACGGTTATGATGTTTAGAATTTCCTTGAGGATAGTAGTCATGAGAAATTTTTGAGACAAATTACTAATTGTTTACCGACCCAATGTTTTATATCTTTTTATTGTTTGTTTTCATTTTTAGCATTGTGCGTGTGCCTTTTTACTCGAGGACGAGTAAGTATTTAAGTTTGGGGGTATTTGATAACGCGTAATTTTATAAACTATTTTATCTTCCTAACTTGATATTTGTTCAATTTATCCCAATAATTTGGCTATTTATACATATTAATGTTGTTTTATAGGTTTAAGCACCATCGGAGCAAAAATACCGGAAACCGGATACAAATGAAGCTATTTGAGATGAGAATCCGAGAATGGACTAAAATGCTCAAAATGTGAACAGTGAAATTTTTATAGTGCATGAACAGTGCAATGTCGGGGCATTCGGCACCGGGGCAATCACCGGGGCGCCAGTTCTAGAAGCTCCACGTCGCGGCATTGAATCTTAATGCCGTGGCATTAAGTCCTAAGGCCTCCTAATGTCGCACCATTGAACCCGAATGCCGCGACATTGAATTCTGGGCACTCTTTAAAGGCTTTTTTGTCCTCGTTTTACAACCCTACCTATATAAACATCCATTGTTGAGCTAAGAAAGAAAAAGGGGGCGAAGAGGCACAAAATTGGCAAGGAGGAGAAGGCTTGAACTCGAATTGGAAGTGAAGAAATGATGTCTCCAAGGTTTCTTGTGCATCATTGAAAATATTTGAAGGATTGAAACCTTGGAGACATCCCAAATTCGATTTTCTCTTTCCTTTTATTAGTTTTCCTCTTTTGTTTTAATTTCCTATTATGAATAATGCTTAAATGAGTTGTATCTGTGGATGGTTGGATAATTTTTGTTATGGTTGAATTTTTATGTGATTAAACTTAATTCTAAGGATTGATGTACTTTTATTTATATTATGTTTGGATGATTTAGTATAAATTCATGAAATTCATTTATGTTTCTTTATACTTAATGCCTCCAAGTGATGGAAAAATGAATTGGTTGTTGTGAATTAATGGATTGATGCTTGAAAGAGATTGATCCATTTATAGGATTTGGGAGAAACATAGCTTTAGGTTGTTATTGAGTTGAAAGGCCAATAACACTTAGGTAATCTTCTTGGTTTTCCTTAGGATTTACATAAGGTGCACTCCAAGTGTTTAATTAAATGCGTGACATGTGCAAACTCTTTGGGGTGTTCTATTATGCCTAGGGTTACATGTGGTGCTCTCTTTTTTAAAGTGTTTGATAAAATGCGTGACAGGCTCAAACACTTTGGGTGTGCTATTATGTCTAGAATTTCATTTGACGCTCGAGAGAGGTAATGAAATTAATCCTTGGGTGATCAATTTAAGGGTTGTATAATGCATGTCTATATAAACAAGTTAGATAGACGTATCAACTTGAATATGTATACATAGTATCTTATTCGCACTCGACAGAGGGAATGAGATTAGTCTTAAGCCATTGATTAATGAATTAAACGAATTTGTTAAATAGGAAGAATATAATGAAATCAATGCTTTAAGATCCCATTTGTATAGAATTCACTATATCGTAAGATTATCATTTTGTTGTAGATTGTATGTTCTAGGCCTTAATGGAACTTTATTGAACAATATGTGTTGAAGTTGCTATGTGATTAATGGTTATCTTGTGTTATTCGTTTATGCTTTTTATGCACTTCATGCTTTTAATTGCATTAAAAAATGGATTGGATGAATTAAACATTTAGGTTATGTACTTGACAAAGTTTAATCCATATGTCAGTTTTAAAAAGTATAGCTTTGAGTTTGTTAAGTTGAGAGACTAATGAACTTAGGTAATCATCATGGTCTTCCTTAGGATTTGCATAAGGTGCACTCCAAGTGTTTGATAAAATACGTGACAGGCGCAAACTTTTTAGGGTGTGCCATTATGCCTAGGGTTACATACGGTGCTCTTCTTTTTAAAGTGTTTGATAAAATACGTGACAGGCGCAAACACTTTGGGTGTGTCATTATGTTTAGAATTTCATTTGACACTCGACAGAGGTAATGAAATTAATTCTTAGGGTAGTCGCTTAAAGGTAGCTAAATGCGTGTATGTATAACGGGTTAGATAGAAATATCAACTTAGTTGTATATGCATAGTATCTCATTCGCACTTGAAAGAGGGAATAAGATTAATCATACACCCTAGATTAATGAATGCATAAATTGGTTGTTGATTACTAATGACAAAGACCATAGGAACAATAGAGGAAAAACCAAGTCCCTAGAACCCCATTGCCATAGATATAACATATCTTTAATTTACCGATTTATTTAGTTTAAAGCATTTCAGTCCATAAGTCACATTACCCTTTATAGTAGCCTAGATAAAGTTAGGTTGCCAACATCGTAGTACTTAGCATTAATTTAGGACACAATCCTCGTGGGAACGATACTCAATCGTCACTTTATTACTTATTGCGATAACGTATACTTGCGTTAATTTGTGTTATAGAAATCACACAACAATCTTCATCAGCAAAGGTTTAGATTTGGCTTATGAGATTAAATTACTGGCAATTCTTAGGGAATATAAAGTTTGCTTCTTCTGGGACTATATCAAAATACTTGGCTTTTGCTGATCAAGGACGAATTTTGGCCATACAAGAAACATGTGAGGAGGATGTCAAGAGGGGTCAAGGATAAGATAATCGAATAAATTAAAAGACACCTTAATACAGGATTCATTAGGCTGGCCAACTACGTAAATGGTTGTCCAATGTCATCCTAGTGATCAAGAATAATGGTAAATTAAGGCTTTGTATTAATTTTTGCAATCTCAACTTAGCAACTCCAAAAGATGAATATCCGATGCCCATAGCCGATATGTTAGTTAATTTGGCTGCTTGCCACCAAATACTCACCTTGTTTTTATAGGCATTCGGGTTATAACAAATATTCATCAAGAAGACCAACGTCACTTAGACAACATTCAGATTCCTTGGAGCCATTAGTACTTATGAATGAGTAATCATGCCGTTCAGACTGAAGAATGCCGGAGCAACCTATTAATGACCCATGAATGCCATCTTTCACGACGTGATAGGCCAATTTTTAAAAGTTTACATTGATGATGTGGTGATCAAATCAAAGTTTGATGATCAATACTTGGCCGATTTACAGGCAGTATTTTAAAGAATGCCATTGCACCAACTTAAGATGAATCCCTTGAAATGTGTATTTGGCTCTTTGGTTGGTTACTTTCATGGATTCTTGATACACCAATGGGAGGTAGAGATAGACTATAATAAAGCTAGGGTGATCATAGATGCTCCTACACTAAGAACTAAGAAAAAACTATAGCAGTTGATTGGCAAAATAAATTTTTTAAGATGATATATTTTAAACTCGGCTGGAAGGCTGCATGTATAGTCGCCTTTGCTAAAATTGAAAAACAAGGAAGAGTCAAATGGATTGCTTACCATCATAAGAGTTTTGAAAGATCAAGAAACACCTAACAAGTCCACCAGTCATAATGCCGCCCAAACCAAAACTACCTCTTCTTCTTTATATATCGTTGCCCAAGAATTGATTTGGTAGCATGTTAGAACAAGGGCATGAAGGAGTTGAGAAGGCCATTTATTATTTCAGTTGAGTTTAAATAACATGGAGACTAGATATACGGCGATCGAAAAGTTATGTTGGGACTTATATTTTTTATGCACAAAATTAAGATACTATTTATTGCCCAAAACAGTGCATATGATCAGCCAACAGACATTATATAATATCTCAATGATTTTAACATAAATATGAATATTTTTTTCAACATAACTATGGATATTTTGTTTTCTTCTCAAATGATATAAAGATTATAGAATGCGTCACTTGTTGTTGTTGAGCTTGAATAGGCTTGTATTTATAGAGATGAAGAAACTAATCGTTTTTTGCTATTACTACAATATTATGCAGTTGCTATAGAGTTTTAACCATTAAGGAACAGTGTTGTTGCTACAAAACCTTGTTGCAGTTCATGCTATAGTGACCAAAGTTTTAAACTTTTGTATTTTGGCCCATTTTTTATAACTTTCAAAACTTTGTGTTTTAATCCATAAATATTGTTTTTCTTTATTATTTGGAATCATCAAAATCTTCAAAGATGTATAGGCCAACAATAGCAAAATAATCTCCATTCAAATTTTCATAATCCGAGGTGGCGGAATCATCCTAACCTCTTTTGGAGTAACGACCAAGGATAGTCATCTAAACCAATAAACCCCCCCGGATTTCATCCATAATAAGAAAGAAGTCAGCCTTAAAAGATATGTTCCTACAATTTATGAAGTCCGATGATACCATCCTACAAAACCATTCTACATCTCTAAAGACTTTGAAGACTTAAATAGGGCAACTTGCTGGAGCCCTAAATAACCAACCTCAAAGAACCTTACCAAGTAGTACCGAAGCCAACCTAAGAGGTGAGAAATAGTAGTGCAAACCTGTCTCTTTAAAAATTGGTAAGAATTTGCAGTCCAATAGTCTAGAAAGCAAAATGCTGTAGAAAATAATGCAAAACCCAATGCACAACAGCAAGAAAATGCAGCAACTAGTTCAAAAATGTAGAAAAGTATAGATGTAACAAAAAATAACAACATCAACAATATATAGAAGCAAATAGTTTAGCCTTTTCATCCATTACCACAATTCCTTCAAAGACTATAGAAATAGAAACTAGATAAATTGTTCTTTAAATTTTTAGATATCTTTAAGAAACTTCCTATTAATATTCCTTTTGCAGATGATCGTGAGCAGATGCCTAGTTATGTAAAGTTTATAAAGGATATCTCATCCAAGAATAGGATACTTGCAGATTTTGAAACTGTAACACTTATCGAAGAATATAATGCAATCTTACAAAAGAAATTGCTGCCAAAGTTGAAAGATCTAGGTAATTTTACCATACCATCCACAATTGGGCACCAGTTTTTAGGGAAAATTTATATAATCTTGGAGCCAACATCAATTTAATGCCATTATCTATTTACAAGAAGTTAGGTTTGGGGGAGACCAAATCTATAAATGTCAACTTACAGCTTGTCAATCACTCACTCACATATTTAAGGGACATTATTAAAGATGTTTTGGTAAAGGTTGACAAATTTTGTCATTCATACAGATTTTATAGTATTAAACATAGAAGAGGATCGAGAAATCCCCATCATCCTAGGAAGACCATTCTTGGCCACTGGCAGAACCTTTATTAACATCCAAAAAAGGGGAATTATGATTGGTGCTTTATAGCTTAGAGCAAACGCACGCTATCATATCAAGTAGTAAATATTTTTAAATCCATATATCATTTCTACAGGAACTATTCGATCTATTTCTATCAACTATTTACTAAAATTATACATACTTTACTTTTATCCAAAAAACAATAATCTGAAATTTAACTAATTAGCCTAAAATTTAACCTAAATAACAAATAAACAAATGGCTAAACTCACAAATTGATAATAATCTAGGGTATAGACTCATCCCCTAATATTTTATCGGATTTATTAACCTCTTAATTAATCCCTTAATACCAATTGTTGGTTTAAATACTAATCTCATCACAAGCTTCTGTCGATAGTCGAGTGACTATATTACGCATTCTAACAAACATCTATATGTCTATGGTAATCAAATTAGAATATAATTTATTAAGAGCAGGTCTAAATTATGCCATACATGGCATCTAGCTATATGTTTATTCTACATGAAACTTATAGTTGTTACCCTATGATCATGCATCAAACTATCTTAGGCTAAACACATGAATCCGTCCATCAAGTTTGTCATAGTTCCATAATCATTTAAGATATTGATCAAGTATAATTAATGCATTAAGATCAAGATATAATGAATTAGTTATATGTATTAAGATTAGTAACTAAGAATCCATAAAATTCAACTACATACAAGGTTCAATAGTCTAACCCTAGATAAACAAATTTAGCTCATCACTAAACTAAGAGTATTATACCAATCCATGAAGAACAACAAGAATAAAAATATAATAATAAGGAAAGATAAAAAAAAAATTAATTTAAAAGACACATTGATATGCTTCTCTCTTCCGTGACTTGAATCTTCAATCTTAAACTTTGATTTCTTGGCTTTGACCTCCCAATTTTATGTGTGAATTTTTTCTCTGCATCTTTACCTCTCTAAAGTCTATGTTTTGGTTCTTTAAATAATGCTTTTATAGCTATGAGAAACCTTAGGGGCAAGAGGCTTTGAATTTAAGTAAAAATAAGAGTTTTGAGGGAGTATTTTTCACTTGTCGCATTGGCACTGTGATTGCAAGACCTAGAAATAAGACCTAGTGTATGGCTGGCTAAGCGCTATAGCATTAGGCAGTAGGCGTTGCGGCACCCAAATTTCTGGTCTAGAAGCTGCGGCGCCCAGCCCTGGGTTCCTACAGTGGTGTAAATTAAGCACAACGTCTTTGTTTCTCATCCGATTTACCTCACGTTGTTCCTATTCATCATATTGTCCCTCGTGCACCTATTTATGATTAAAAAAAACACAATTAAATTGACAAATATCCAAAATTGGAGTGAAATACAAAATTTGGGGATTAAATATATTAGTGCATGTACGCCCCTATCAAATACCCTCAAACTTAAACTTTGCTTGTCCTCAAGCAAAAAAAAAGACAAATAATCACAACTTATTAACTCTAAATAATAAAAAAATAAAAACAAGCTTATGTCGATTAGATGATCATGCTCATTGTCTCAAAGCCTGCGAAAATAGCACAAGACTTTTCAAAAATCGATAAAAAACATTTAACATCCCTCAAACCATTCATCAAGTCCTTTATTCACCCCTATAATTGATCACTTATGTATGTGTGTGTGTGTGTGTAAATAAGTAAGTAAATAGTTAAATAGAACATAGATTTACTCAATACTTAAGAAAGTACATAAAGATGATGTCTCAGCATATTTCAATTCATAATAGTACCATAAACTTGTTCATACTACTCCACTAATGCAGAAATACACATGTTTAGGGATCTATTTAGGACTTTATTTAGCTTGTAATGTAAGACTAAGGTCAAGGTAGGATATAAAGATATATAAGTATATATAGCACAAATCACACCATGAACGTTTAACTTTAATTAGAAACCTCTTGACCTTTTCTCCTTGATTTATCTCCTTCCCCAAATTTATTGATATTTTCATCTTTCTTTTAATCACTCTTTTGCAAAGAATTTCTTCTTTTTCTTAAGCTAGGAGTATTTATTGTACTACTTGACTGGTAAGAAAAAGCTTACGTAATTCATTTAAACATTTTTTTTCTCTTTTTGTTTTATGTACCCCTAAACTTAGATTGATATACACCTTCAATACTTATTACTTTCATTGCATTACCCTTTTCACACATACACCCTTTTTTTTTTCTTTTTAAAATTATTTCTAAGTAAACTCAAGGTTTATGGTGCTACTGGTAGATTTTAGGATAAATAAGTAAAAATTCTTATAGCTTGTAATGTTGTTAAATAGACAAAATGGGTAATTAGGCTCCAACAGAATGACTAAAGATAAATATACATATAAGATAGGCTAGAAAAGGCTCAATCGGTCCAAATATGGCCTAATGCAATTTTTGCCCTTCGCATGAACTATTAAAACAAAATAAAAAGAAAATCAAAGTAAAAAGAAGAAAAGAAACAGAAACAAAAATAAAGTCTGAATTAAAAGCAAGTAGCTTAATATTAGTATTGATCTAAAGAATAAATAGAAATAGTCCCCGACAATGGCGCCAAAAATATGATTAGTTCTTTAATAGCCTAGCGCAAACGCACACTATTATATCAAGTAATATATATTTTTAAGTCCATATATCATTTTCATATGAACTATCAAATTTGTTTTCTATCAACTAAGTATTAAAATTATACCTACTTTACTTTTATCCAGAAAACTATAATAAAATTAACCTAGATAACAAATAAACAAAGGGTTTAACTCACAAATTGATAATAATCTAGGATATAGACTCATCCCCTAATATTTCATCAGATTTATTAAACTCATAGTTAATCTCTTAATGCCAATTATTAGCTTAGACACTAATCTCATCACAAGCCTCAGTCAATGGTTGAATGACTATATTACGTATTCTAATAATCACCTATATAACTATGATAATTAAATTAGAATATAATTCATTATGATCGAGTTTAAATTATTTCATACATGCCATCTAGGTATATGTTTATCTTACATGAAACTCATAGTTGTTATCCTATGATCATGCATCAAACTATCTTAGGCTAAATACATGAATCCATCCATCAAGTTTTTCATGGTTCCTTAATCATTCAAGATATTGATCAAGTATAATAAAAGCATTAAGATCAAGATAGAATGAATCAATTATATGTATTAAGATTAATAACTAAGAATTCATAAAATCTAACTACATACTAAGTTCAATAGTCCAACCATAGATAAACAAATTTAGCTCATCACAAAATCAAGAGTATCAAACTCATCTATGAGAAACAGCAAGAACAAGTCTATAAGAGTAAAAAAAGATAAGAAAAACTATTCAAGAAGATGCCTTGATGTGCTTCTCTTTCTTTCTTGACTTGAATCTTTAATCTTGAACTTAAATCTTGATTTCTTAGCTTTGATCTCTTAATTTTGTGTGTGAATTGTTTCTCTAAATTTTTTCCACTCTAAAGTTTGTGTTTTGGCTCTTAAAAGAGTGCTTTTATAGCTATGAGAAACCTAAGGCTTTGAATCTAAGTCGAAATGGGAGTTTTGAGAGAGTATGTTTCACTCTTAGAAACGGGAGCTGGTACATGGCCGACTGGGCATCGCGGCCCCCATGTGTCTGGTTTGGGCCCTGCGGCGCCCAACTATGGCTTCATGTGGTAGCGTAAATTGAGCGCAACATCTTTGTTTTGCATCTAATTCGTCTCCTGTTTATTCTTATCCATCACATTATCCCACATGCACCTATTTATGATTAAAAACACAATAAATAGCCAAATATCCATAAATTAAAGCAAAATATAAAAAGTTAGGGACTAAATGTACTAGTGTATGTACACCCCTATCAAATTAACTATGAGAGTGCAGAATAAAGAAGTTGCCTTTAATGTGTTCAAAGTCATGAAGTGCCTAAATAAGGAAGAGGAATGCTTTAACATTGATATTATTGACAATGAAGTTTAAAAGTTTTCAATAAGAATAACATTCATGATTTTTTTAGAAGATGTTGTAGTTAATGGAGAGGAAATTGAGTGACTTGAAGACAGGAGTGCCTCTAAAAACTATGTGTTTCTCCTAAGTATGATGAAATCAAGATGAGAATAAAACTTTTAGATAGACTAAAAGGTATGCAAGCTCTTAAAAAGCCTTCCATTAAAGAACTGCCCCCATATTAGAGATAAAAACCCATACCCAATCACTTAAGGTATGCATTTCTTGGAGAGTATTCTACTTTACTAGTTATAGTTTTTGCCAAACTTGATAAACTATAAGAAGAAAAAAATATAGGGTATTAAGAGAGTATAAAAGAGCCATTGGATGGACTATTTTAGATATCAAGGGAATAAGTCCATCATTCTGCATGGATAAAATTCTATTATAGAAGGGGGCACAAAGTTACAATAGAGCATCAAAGGAGATTGAATCCAGTAATGAAAGATATAGTAAAGAAAGAAATCATTACGTGGTTGGATGCCTAAGATAATCTACTCTATTTTAGACAGCTTTTGGGTAAGTCTAGTGCAATGCATACTAAAGAAAGGTGGAATCATTGTTGAAAACAATGATTTAATCCTTACAAGAATCGTTACTAAAAGGAGAATATGTATGGATTATTGAAAGTTGAACAAAGTTACCCACAAAGACCTTTTTTCCTTATCATTCATTGATTAAATGTTGAATAGATTAGTCAGACATAAGTATTATTATTTCTTGGATGGATACTCCAAATATAATCAGATCGCAAATGCCGTGAGGACTGAGAAAAGACAATGTTTGATGCAATATTTCTATATCTTATAATTGAGTACAAGTATACACTATCGTATGCAAGTAATAAAGGGACAAAAGAGTCGGATGTGAACCCATATGGATAGTATCTTCTTTTTAACCAAGTACTAAAATGATATCTTTCTAGTAATTATTTAGAAAAATAAAAATCTAAGAATGAATTTCACAAGTATAAAAGCAATAACACAATGTAAAGAGATTTGGACAATAACCTAGAGTTAATACTATCCCTCAATATGCTTTCCAATGACTAATCCTTTAATATTTAATTCCCTTAGTCTTTGTTATTGATCAAGACATTATCGTATTCACAAGCCTCTCCTAAGGTCATGTAAGTATATCTTAATTTACCAAATATCTATATTCCTATGGTAGTTGTAATAAATTAAGATTCATTAAGATTAAGTCTTGTTGATCATACATGCCAATTAGGTATATTCCTATTCTAATTTTAAACTTGTATATGCAACATTGAATGTTACTCTATAATCATGCATCAAATTACCTAGGTCTAAATATAATGATTCCTTTTTTGAATTTATCAAAAATATTACCAATTTATTCACAATATATTGGCCAAATATATTGAAGTATTAAGAATAAGTAATTTGAATAACAAAGAACTAAGTTTATTAAATATTAAAAAGATATGGCAATTAAGCGCATATATTAACTTTAAGTATTAACCCTAAAAAGAAATTTAGTTCATGGCTACAAGAGAACAATGGCAAAAAAAATAAGAAAATATAATACAATCAATAGCAAACCGATATAGACATCGAATTGCTCTTGATTGCGTTACCTAAGAAACTCTTGATGTCGAAGAATGCCTTGAATTTCTCTCTATGGCTACTTCAATTAAGCTTCAATTGCTCTCTAAGACTTGTGTTCTGTGTTCTTGATGTTCTTGGATGCTCTTTAAAGGCTAGAGACAAGTGGCATTTTATAAGGATTGATATGAGCTTGAAATCACTTATTCTTGTCGTGTCAGGAATCGTACTATCACTGGGGACGCTATGTTGCTGTCGCTGGGGCGTTGCGTAAAAAAATCCATATTACTGAAGCAGTGAAGGTCTAGCACTGGGCTGTCGCTGGTAAGATGGCGAGCTGGCATTGGGGCAATGAACTATGACTTAAATAGGTAGTTTTTTTTATTTATTTTGATCACTATTCCAATGTTGGAGCAAAAAGCTTTGTGGCGTTGGGGCGACAGTTCATATTGGAAAAGTTTGCATTTTAGTCCCTATCTTCGTTCAAGTCCCTATAAATAATAATAATGCATATAAATAGCCATTTATTCTCATAAAATAATAAAATATCAAGATAAAAGCATGAGAAAATAAATGACAAATATGCCCTTATTAACATTTACATGCCCTTACAGTACTTTGACCTTTTGAAGGATGCCATTCAGCTTATGCAATGCTCCAACAACTTTTCGATAATGTATGACGATCATCTTCTTGGACATTATAGAATAATTCATTAAGGTATTTATGGATGACTTTTCTATTTTTTTAGACTCGTTTGATCTTTATGTAAATAATTTAGCATTTATACTTAAAAATGTGAAGAAACTAACTTAGTACTAAATTAGGAGAAGTGTTATTTTATGGTCAAAGAGGGTGTAATCTTATGCCATAAAATTTTCTCTCAAGGTATAGAGGTGGATAGGGCAAAAATTAAAACTATTAAAAAATTGACTCCTCCTACTAATGTGAAAGGAGTATGACGTTTTCTTAGCCATACAAGTTTTTATAGAATATTTATAAATCATTTCTCCAAGATTTCAACACCTTATGCAACTTATTGGAGAAAGCGATGCAGTTCCACTTCAATGAAGTATACTTTGAAGCCTTCGAAACCTTGAAGAATATCACTTTTTCATCAATCATCATAGCACCAGATTGGAATATACTATTTAAGGTAATGTGTGAGGCCAATGATATAGCAGTAGGGGAGTTGTGTGTTCACGAAATTATACACACACTAATTGTAACCGCAAGTGCACGGGTTGTGAGTAAGTAATAAAGTGATGAGTAAGTATCATTCCCATAAGGATTGGTATCCTAAATTAATGCTAATTACCATGATGTTGACAACTTAACTTTCTCTAAGCTAATTTAAAGTATAAGTTGAATTTGTGGAATTAAAAAGGCTTTAAACTAAATAAACTGATATAATTAGGATATGAGAGTTCTATGACAATGGGGTTCTAGGGACTTGATTTTTCTCTATTGTTTCTATGCTCATTGTCATTTTTGACTAACAACTAATCTAATGCATTCATTAATCAAGGGCTTAAGAATAATCTCATTCCCTCTCCTAAGTGCCGAATAAGACTCTATACATATACAAACAAGTTGACATCCCTATCTAACTTGTTATACATACACATATTAAGCTACCCTTATGTGACTACCCTAAGTTCATTAGTCTCCCAACTCAACAAACTCAAAGCCATGCCTTTTACAACCAACATATGAATTAAACTTTCCCAAGCACATAACCCAAATGTTTAATTCATCCAATCCATTTCCTAATTCAATTAGAAGTATTAAGCATATAAATAAATAAACATCAAATAGTCATTAATCACAAAATAACATCAATACATAGAGTTCAATAGAGTTCCATCAAGCCCTAAAACATATAATCTAGTAATCCATAGTGAAATATTCAATTACATTCATCTAAATGTTCATAAAAGTACTCAGGTTCAAATCGACACAAAATACAATTATAAACTATAAATAAGTGTAAATGAAGTAGAGAAAAAAGAAGGAACTAGTTTGAGAAGCCTATGGAATCTTCAATCGTCAATAATCATCCTTAATCCAAGCTTCAATGGTGTTTCTCTCACTAAAAACCAGAGTTTCTCTCTTTATTTCATGCTCCTCTTTTTGATAGATGAGAAAATGGCTAAACGGTAGTATTTATAGGTTTTAAAATAAGGCAAGAAAATGGGTAATGAAACAAGTGATGGCACCCGGGTGCCACATTTTGGCGCCTAGGCGTCGAACATTCTGCCAATTGAGCCCGCTATGGTGCCTGGGCGCCAAAATTCAGCGCCTGGGTGCCAAAACCTGGGTTTTCTGGTGCTTGGGCACCATTTGCAGGTGCTAGGATGCCAAAGCCTGGGCACGGTATTGTAGCAAGACACTGTTATGCATTGTAGCATATTTGGTATTTTTGCTTGTTTTCTTTGAATTTTCATCCCAAATAACTCTATTAACTTGAAACTTATAAAATAAAATTAAAACACATAAACAACCATGTATTTTTATTCAAATTAAGTACTTATCAAGTTTAGAATAGATGCAATATAATGTATAAAATGCACTCATCACTGTGCTAGGAAAAAAGTGAGAGCAAGTTTTTCACACCATTTGCTATGCCAGCAAAACTCTTAATAATGCACAGTCCAACTATACTACCATAGAAAAGGAACTTCTGGCAATAGTTTTTTCCTTTGACAAGTTTCAAGCTTACTTTATTGGAGTCAAAGTTACAATCTTCACAGATCATTTAACTATCAAGTACCTTATAGGAAAGAATGATGCAAAACTAAGGCTTATTTGATGGATATTATTGCTGCAAGAATTGATCTTAAGATCAAGGATAGAAAAAGAGTTGAGAGTTAAGTAGCCAATCATCTCTCCCATTTAGAAGTGCTACATCAACACCAAGAGTAGATCCTAACAAATGAAACTTTTTCAGATAAACAACTCCTTGTAATACAACATCATGAGATTCCTTAGTATATTGATATTGTCAATTATTTAGTTTATGGACTTACTCCCATTGACTTGACATTTCAGTAAAAGAAGAAGTTAATTCACAACGCAAAATTTTATTTTTGAGACAAGCGTTTCATTTTAAGATGATATGCAGACCAAGATTATTAAAAGATGTGTTAATCAAGAAAAGATTCATAACCTCCTACACCAATGCTATTCATCTAGCTATAGTGCCAATTTTACAGGCGTCAAAATAATAACAAAGGTATTTCAATCCAGCTTTTATTGGCCTACACTATTTAAATATGTATATTTCTTTGTTGCAGGATATGATAGATGTTAACAAACATCTCCAAAAAATATAGAACACCCCAGTATAACATATTAGAAGTGGAAATCTTTGATGTTTGAGGTATAGAATTCATGGAACCTTTCCCATCATCTTACAACAAAGTACAACTTTGTAGCAGTAGATTATGTTTCAAAATAGGTGGAAGCAGTAGCATTGCCTATAAATGATGCTAGAGTTGTATCAATTTCCTTCAAAAGAACAAATTCACAAGATATGGAACACTAAAAGTAATCATTAGAAAAGAGAGGTTGTACTTCTGCAACAACTATTTCTCAGCCCTCTTATAAAAATATGGGGTCAAGCACAAGATCACCATTACATATCATCCTCAAACAAGCGAACAAGTGGAAGTCACAAATAGAGAAATATTATGGATCTTAGATAAAATGGCTAAACTAAACTAAAAAGATTGGACATTACACTTAGATGATGAGTTAAGGGTATATCACACAGCATACAAAAACTCTTATCGGTATGTCTCTATTCTGAATAATCTTTGGAAAAGCATGCTACCTACCCTTGGAACTAGAATATAAAGTATATTAGGTTATTAAGACCTTAAACTTTGATCGCTAAATGATAGGAAAGAAGCACCTATTACAGCTCAAGGCCTTGGACAAGTTCTATTTTTAATCATATAAGAATGCAAAGCTCTACAATGAGAGATCTAAAAGAGGGCATGATAAGAAAATACTTCAGTGATTATTTAAACAAGCACAACAAGTGTTGCTTTACAATTCTCACTAGAAGCTACTTCCTAGAAAACTCAAGTCTCAATAGTCGGGGCCATTCTAAATCACCAAAGTCTACAGAAAGCTATTGAAATAAAAAAAAAAAACCCAACTACTCAAGCTTCCTTTACAGTAAATGGTCAGCGCCTCAAACATTACCAAGGAGGAAACACCGATCAATAAAAAATCATCATCGATTTGATAGAACTAAAGTATAAAAAAAAAAGGAAGCATTACAACAAGCTGATGACATTAAATCAAGCACTTATTGAGAGAAAATCCATGTTTAGTATTCTTTATTTTCATTTCAATTTTTAATCATATTCTCAATATTTCTTTACTTATTGAGGCTTAGGCAGCCTAACCATATTACAGGTTTAAACGCCACAGTGCTCCGTTGAGAAAAAGTATAAAAAAGGCTAAAAACCTCATTTTTTTTTTCATTCTCCTCTCTCAAACCCTTACACAACCCTTAAAACCCTATAACTTCATCCTTTCATCAATCCATCAAATTAAAGCAATACAAACATTGAACCATTGCCAAAAATCACTTCCCACACAAAATCATCCAACAAAAAAAAAACAAAATTAATCCATCAAAATTTTAAAAGTTTACAAGAATACCAAGAACTCCACTAATTCGATTTTGGCTCTAAGGTACTATACATATCAATTTTTTTTAGGGCATTTGATCATTAGAATAGCAACGTTGTTCAATTATTTGCATTTTACATGCATCATATAGTTAATTATAATTGATATTGTCATTGCCTTAAAATTCAAAAAATTTGTCCTTGATAGATTGAGATGATTTCTTAATATTTATCAATTGATGATTCTTGAGTTTATAATCTTTTTTGTGCTTATTTTAGAATTATCTATTGAAAGTTTTCATTATGTTGAGTTGTTCTTTGGATGGATTGATTAGATTTCTTTTAGATTATGTATGCTGGTGTGTTTTGAGTGGTGTGTTTATTGAAATTGTATTGTTTAGAGGCATATGTTGTACTAATTAAATGATTTAAGGATATGAAATGATGATTTTGATAATGAATTTGTTGAAGATTATTATTTGTGGATATTGAAATTATAAAGAGATTGAGTTTCAAAATGTTTAAATTTTTGGGAGCGCGTATATTCTTTTATAGGTACTATTCTTTATGGCTAGTAAAGGATCCCATAAAGCGATCGCTTCATTATCCATTAGTTATGACACATCCAAATTCATATTTGAGAAAGCATTTAAGCTCCACACATACTTTGTCATCAAGAGAACCACTGTTCAGGAGAGGAGATTCAAAATCATTGTTGGACACTACTGCAACATCACACAGATCATTGAAGAACAGGGTTAGCTAAAACTCTGTGCACAACCAGAGATACTAGTGTTACTAGTGTTTAGGAAATTCTACGCCAATAGTCTAGAGCACTAAGATTTAAAGGTAATATTTACTGGCCAAAGTGTAGACATCATAATCACTCCCATCAATAGATTCTACGTACTTCTTAATATTTCACGCAATGATTATCATAAGCTACTGAAAGAACCTAATTGCGAGGCTATCATCCTATTTCTGGCTTAACTAAAGGCCGAGTAGCAAATGTCCAGAAGTAACCCTATTTCATTCCCGACATGGTATATGAGCCGACAATTCAAGGCTTAGCATTATCTCATAGTTGCCCGTCTCATGCCAGTCTGTCATATGAGTTTTGTCACCGCTAAGTAGGCTATTTATTATCTGCCATCCTTACAAGCCAAACCATTAATGTGGCAAAGTTATCAAGGACAATACAAAAATGAGTTTCTATTGTCCATCCTTAATCACTGCTTTATATGCCTAACTGGAGTCAAATGAACACCTATAAAGAATTTACTACATCTAGCACATGTTTTGGATAATAGCAAAATTGTTCAAATCGTGGACTGACTAAAATAGTCAGATCAACCTCCAGCAAGATTGAGACGAAAACTATATATATGGTACATTGGTAGTGGAGTGCCTCTTTTGCTATATATTAAGACCAAGTGATGAGGATTTCCCTCACTCAATTTGGCATAGATACCAACATTCTACCATAATTCCAGCATATCCAACCCTACCAGCTCCAGCGTATCCAAAAATGAAGAGCGTGATAATGTGACTGAGGATAACTTAGGCAACGTCTGAGGCTCGACACACATCTTAGAGAAGTGTTAACTTAGAAGGCGTTTATCCACAACAACGAACAATTAGGATCTATCAATATCTAGAACTTGTTTGATTAGCACTCAAGGCGAGATCCTAGGCCATATGTAGCTAAAGAAATGATTTTAGGCTACATAAATCCCTAGTCACTCTTTTTTAGCATTATTGACAATATTCTTTGTTAACCATATTAGAAGCCAAAACCTAAGAATTTAATCTTTTCATGAAACATCATTTTTGCACTATATTCATAATATCTTGTTAAGGATCATAAAGGGATATAATTCAAAGTTGAAGATGAAGAATAGAAAAAGCATGCTCATAAATAGATTTATACGATTATAAGATTGAGTGGGAGTATTTTTCATTCAATAAAAAATTAATTACTCTCTAATTTTCAAGTGAAAAGACAATGAGCAACTGAAAAGGTTAGACTAAGAAAAGAAAATAAGTTTGGACGTGTGTTTAAGAACAAGAGGTAAAATGATCCAAGAACAAGAAGATTATGGTTATGGTGCAAATATAACTTAAAAGTTTTTCTATATTCCTCACCTTAATCTAAGCCTTACATTACAAGTTGTTAGAAGCCCTATTTAATCTTAGCTATGTGCTAGCTTACGTTAGTAGAGAGTAATATAAAAAGCAAGCATATGGATAGATATTTTTATATCCTAGTTTTTTCTTGTTGGTATAAATCATTCCGGTTGTAACTAAAGGATAAGAAATCAGCTCCACACACACCCACCAAGTGAATATTCATAAGATAAAGTTAAGCATAATGATTAGGTCATAGGATGTTCATAAGAAATTAAGGATTCTGCAAGATTTAATTAGTATAATTCAACCTGTGAGACAAATTTATAATTTTTTAATTGGCCCATTCAATTGATTGGTTTTAAATTTATTTGTTTTTGTTTTTTGTTTTGTTTGAGGACAAACAAACTCTTAAGTTTGGGGGTATTTGATAAGAGCTTATATAGACTATTATTTCTATCTTCTCGAACTTAGATTTTGTGTTAAATCATAGAATATTTGTCAATTTATTGAGTTTATTGATAAAATATAGGTTTTCAACCCATGGCATAAAGATTCTGAAAATTCAGATGAAGAAATGAAGAAGCCAAACAAAGTGGCCCCACAGTACTCCATACCCACTTTCGCAGTGCTCAAACATAAGAAGATTGAGTTATTTTTCAGATCTAAGCGCCACGATGCCTATTCACTAGTGATGCGGCACTCGAGGCAGAGATTGAAGCACCACGAAGCTCAAAAGCCAGCGCCACGGTGCCTAAGAAACCAAAGGAAAACTTTTCTAAAACTCTTAATACGAATTGGACTCTATGAGTCATAACTCTAGGGTTACGAAGGCCTATAAAAGACCACTTTTTACAGCCAAAAAAGAGAACATCAGAGAGCAATAGAGAGAACACGAGCAAAACACAAAATAATAGAGATCAAAGCAAGATTAAGAATTGAAGATCAAGACTTGTGCATCAAGCATGAGAGAAAGAAGCAATTCAAGGCATCCATCGTGTTTAATTTCTTATCTTTTGTCATATTTTTATAGACTTATTTATTATGTCTTTCAATGATTGTTTTGGTACTCTTAGATTCATCATAAACTAAACCTTCTTGATTTAGAATTCAACTTTTGAACCTGATATGTAGTTGAATTTTATTATTTTTTATTTTATGATCTCAATAAAAGAGATTATTCATTCTATCTTGTGTTTAATGTCTTTTTTATATCTGGCCAATATATAAATTATTTAAGGAACCATAATAAATTCAATAGAGGAATTTATGTGTTTAGCCTATAATAGTTTAATACATGACCATAGGATAATAGCTATAGTTTCATGTAGGATAAAAATATATTTACATGGCATATATGGTATTAATAGGCTTGTTCTAATGAATTTCATTTTATTCTGATTACCTTAGACATATAGGTAGATTTAGGATACAGTATAGTTATCTGACCATCGACTGAGGCTTATAACGATATTAGAGTTTTAGCCAATAATTCATTATTGAGGGATTAAATAAGAGAATAATAAGGTCAATGAAATACTGGGGGATAAGTTGAAATCCTAAGTTCTTTTTATTTAGTGAATTTAAATACCTGTTTCCTTTTTGCTTAAGTTAATGTTAATTTTAGTACAATTAGATAAATTAAAACATTCATCCTTTAATTTTATCTGAATAAAGTTGAATAGGATTAGTTTTAATAATTAATTAATGATTAGGTTAAAAGTCTTTGTGAGAATGATATCTGATTTCAATCATTATACTAGTTGGTATAATGCGTATACTTGCATATATTTATGCTATATTTACATCACATCAGTGCACAACTAGCTTCATAAATTAATCTATAACAAGCAACCTTGATAAAGGTGCTAGTGCACCTCCATATGTCATCATTTCAAGAAATTGTGAGCTAATTGGCCAACGGTTGCTAGAGTCATGCGATAATTAGTGGCATTATAAGATTGCTATTTATTTTTTATTTTTTACTTTTGTAATTTTTTTATTTGGTTATTATTATTATTAACTTATCTTATAATTTTTGAATCAAGTATATGAACATACTAAATTTTGTTATGTCTTTAGAAACAAAAGTATTGTATGAATATTTAAATCTGCTTTTGGCTCTTGATATTTTAATATAAAAAATATAATAGAATGAAGTATAATTATCATTTATTTTCAAAACAAAAAAAAACCACAATTTTCACTAAATTGTTGGGCCCAATTGTCTTGAACCCTAATTTTTTTTTTAAAATAAATAAAAATTTATTAAAAAAACAATACGCTTCTTTAACAATTAGAATGCAAAGAATTTTTTTTTTTCGAAAGGATACCAAATATTATATATCTTAAATATCAATATTATAATCTTATAAATCAGTACATATCAATTCTCCAACTGTAGGGAAATAAATAGTCACTTCAACTGAAAAAAAATATTAACAATCAACCTTCCACAATTGCAAGTAAAAACAAATAACCTCTACAATCAAAGAAAAATAAACAATCAGTCCTCCACAACTATAGGAAAATAAATAATCTTCATAACACAGATAAATAAACAACCCTCATAACCCCTCCATTGCAACAAGGAAATAAACAACCTCAACAGTCCCTCTACAACCATAAAACAATAAACAACCTTCACAATCAAAGGAAAATAGATAAACAACCTTCACAATCAAAGGAAAATAGATAAACAACCTTCACAATCGGAGGAAAATAAACAATAAATCCTCCACAATTGCAATGAAAAAACAACCTCCCTAATCAAAGAAAAATAAGTAATGAACTCTCCACAACCATTAAAAAAAACCTCTACAATGCAGAGAAATAAACAATCTCCACAACCCCTCTACAACTATGGGAAAATAAACAACCTCAATAATTGCTCTACAATCGCAACGAAATAAATAACCTCCACAATCGAAGAAAAATAAACAATCAACCCTCTCACGACTATAGGAAAATAAATAATCTACTATTGGAGGAAAATAAACAATCAACTCTCTACAACTGCAAGGAAATATATAAACAATGTCCATAACTAGAGGACAATAAACAAACAACCTCAACAACTAGATGAAGCCAAACAAAACCTCTATAACTGTAGGGAACAAAACAATCCATAACCAAAGGAAAATCAACAATAAACCTCCATAATCGTAAGGAAATGAACATGGAAATAAACGACCTTTACAATAAGAGGAAAATAAATAATCAACCCTTCACAACTGCGAAAAAATAAACAATCAAGCCTTCATAATCATAGGAAAATAAATAAACTACCTCTACAACAGAGAATAAATAATCAACCTTCTACAACTACAGTGAAATAAATAAGTCACAACCGGAGAAAGATAAATAATCAATCTTCCACAACTGTAAGGAAATAAACAACCTCCACAAATATAGAGAAATAAACAACTTCCACAATCAAAGGAAAATACAATTAACCATCCAAAATCATAGGGAAAAAAGGAAATTAAATAACCTACATAATCATAGGTGATATGTGCTACAATAGTTAAGCGCAAGTGTACACTATCGTATCGAGTAATATAGGATTTTAAGTCCAAGTATCATACCTACAGGGACTATACAATTTAATTCTTTAATTAATTACTAAAATTATACCTACTTTACTTTTATCTAGAAAACTAAAATCCGAAATTCAATTAACTCAGTTCTATCAAATTAAACAAAACCTAAATAGCAAATAAACAAACAGTTGAATTCACCAATTAATAACAATTTAGGGTTTTGACTTATCTCCAGTATTTAATTAGAATCATTAACTTATTAGTTAATCCCTTAGTACAAATTAATTGTATAGACTATAATCTGATCACAAGACTCTATCGATAGTTGAGTGACTATATTACGCATTCTAACAATTACCTATATGTTTATGATAATCAGAATATAATTTAATTCATTAAGACCAAGTCTAAATCATACCATACATACCATCTAGGTATATGTCTATTTTAACACCCCCCCCTCATCACCCGCCTCTCATCAAGACACGAGATCGAACACAAACAATAATAAATAATTATTCAAACACACTTAAATTTTTTTTTTCTTAAAGATCATGTAAATTAACTATTTTAGATAATATCTATAAATAAATTTCTTTTTTTCTATGAAATAAACATTTACGGGGAAAAACTAGCAGAGTCTCCCCTAAAAATTGGACTTTACACTACCTGTGACAAAAGAAAACACTCTCAATCTTATTTTCAATTCTCAACCAAAATTTTATTTTTCAACAAATATCCACAACTCATATTGCAATTTAAATACATCAAACCTTTACCAAACTAATTCAAATCTAACATATTATAAAAACAATTATATTATATATCATCATAATTTTAAAGAAAATAGTTCTGAGGAAATACATATATACACGTACATACAATTAATGTCCATAATATACAACAGTTTATAGACAAATAAAATATCTACCAAATATAAATATATGTATATAGAGGATGTTAGCAACTTTGAGTTGCTGCAGGAAGATTCATTCTTCAGTCTTTAAGGACGGCAACTCTACTACCTGCGCATGGTAAATTCAACACACTAAGTACAATGGCTTGGTGGGTGTACACAAAGGTTGAAACAATATAATAATATTTTATTAATAACCAATTTCGCCATATAACATAATAAATCAAAATTTATCAATTAATCAATTAGTTAAACCAAAACATTATTCAATTTTTCATTTCAATTAGTCAAAAAATATATATACACATATCATATTTATAATTTAATTAATCTATTTATTAAATATTTTAATAAATTACAATTAATCCTAGTAGGCGCCCAAAATAAACACTGACACGATACAATGGATTGGCTAATGAGCTAACATATATCAGATAGTGATTCAACATCGGCCACTCGGTGACTACCCACTGGATCCAGAACAGATCAAATACACAGAGTGGTGTCATCAGGCAAGCAAACGGTGTAGTACTACTATAATACCCTATTGGCATGCCAACTACCTATGTTCAGGTTTACTTAGAATGTCTCGATAATATTATTAATACATTATATTCCTTTAAATAAATTCTAACACAAATTTATTATTATTATAATACAAATTCACATTTATTCAATTTTTCTAATTATTTATATTTAGACACAAATTTTTTCCATTATTACAAATAGGCCCAAATTTTCTAACTATTCACCTTTATGTTTAAAATTTTACACATGAGCCCAAATGTTCCAAAAGTGTTTATATAGGTCCAGAATATTCAAAATATCTAAATAAGTTCCAAATTTGTTTTTCTCTTTTTTTTTCAGATTTAACAATTAAGCCCAAAATTTTCCAATTTTTCACTTATTTGCCCCAATTTCTTCAAAAAGTCACATATAAGTTTTAATTACATAATAATTCACATAAATATTTACGTATTAGTCCAAATTTTCCAAAATTCTCATAAAAGTCCTATTTTTCTTAAAATTCATACTTATGCCCAATACTTTTAATTTTGACCACCATTTAATATCCAATGTTCAAAATATATTCAATTCATTTAGAAACAATATATGTGGGCCCCCACCCCTCTACTAGCAGGGTGGGGTCCACCCCTACTCAGTGGGCCCACTCAAAGGAATATCGGAGTCCCCCCTCATTTCTTTCGCCTTTCCGAGGCTCGAACCCAGGACCATAAAGGGTTCTAAGATCACTGGGGAGCACCTCTGGTACCACTTGAGCTAGCTAGCTCATATAGTCCTGGGTTCGAGCCTCGGAAAGGCGAAAGAAAGGAGGGGGGACTCCGATATTCCTTTGAGTGGGCCCACTGAGTAGGGGTGGACCCCACCCTGCTAGTAGAGGGGTAGGGGCCTACAATATAATTATCAATTCAATGTCATAGTTCAACATACTCATCCATCATATTATTTAATCACATAAATATATACTAAATTCCCTAAGTAAAAATTTAAGTTTCAATCTAAAGTGTACACCAACCTTATATGCTTAATTCTTCCACTTCTGACTCACTTCTTCTCTTTCTCCTTCTCCTTCCCTTGGCTATCCTTGGCCAAGCTTTCACCTTAATTTTGCCAAAATACACAAATAATGAATAAAATTCTAATTTACCAAATTAAATGCTCAAATCTCTAATTCTATATAGCTATTTCATCTTTTAACCCTTAAAACCCCAAATCCATATTCAACAAAAAATTTAGCATCAACTCACCTTGAATAACACCTTCTAACTTAAAATTAATCCTTAAAACTTAATGAAGAAGGGTTTAATTAAGGGTTTGAGGGCTTAATTTGTGAAGAAAAAATAAAATTTGGCTAGGTTTTAAAGGAGAACAATTGAAAAATTGATAAGAAAACCAAAAAGAAGAGGGGGGATGACAGCCAAGGTGTCTAAAATGTCTAATTTTTCAATACTATTATCCTTTTTATAGCCTTCATTTTTTTCCAAAAATACCCCCAACTAAACCTACAATTACAAAAATGTCATTGGTTAGAAATTGTGGCATTTGATTAGTCCACAAATTCTAAGAACTATTTATAACTAAACTAAATAAAATAATCTAGTTCAAATTTAACTAATTATAGTAAATTCCATTTAAATTATTGGCAAAATCTCATTGGTCCAAGTGTTAGAAAAGTCTTAATAGCATAGGTTTTCATTCCATACAAAACACTTATACCATACTAACACTTTTCCAACCAATCAAATTCTTCCATTTCTTTAACTAATAAATTTAATGAAAATAAATAAAATTTTGGGGTATTACAATACTAACACAGTTACAATTTTGTCCTCAAAATTTACCTGATCCAAACAAGTGAGGGTATAGTTGTCACATTATTTCCTCACTTTCCTAGATAGCCTCTTCAATCTTATGATTTCTTCACAATACCTCAACTAGTGGAACTTTTTTATTCCCCAACTCTTTGATTTCTCGATTCAATATCTTCATCGGTTCCTCTTCATATGTTAAATTAGGTTACACATCAATGATCTCAGCTACGATAACGTAAGAAGGATCTAATCGATATCTCCTCAATATAGATACATGAAACACATTATGTATCTTCTCTAATCCATATGGTAAAGCTAGTCTAGAGGCTATCGGACCCATGCGCTCAATAATCTCATATGGGTTGATAAACCTAGGACTTAACTTACCCTTCTTCCCAAATCTCAATACTTTCTTCTATGTAGATACCTTCAGAAAGACCTTATCCTAAATTTCATACTTAATATCTTTCGTTTTTAGGTCTGCATAAGCTTTCTGTTGTGAAGTTACGGCTTCTAGTCTTTTCTTAATCATCTTCATCTTCATCTTCACCTTCTCTTCAGTTTGTCTTATCAAATCTAGACCTACTAGCTTATTCTTGCTAAGTTCTATCTAGCATAGAGGTGTCCTGTATCTCCTTTCATATAATGCTTCATAAGGTGCCATGCTGATGTTTTACTGATAGCTATTATTATTAGCAAATTCTATTAATAGAAGATGGTCAACCCAACTTCTTTCAAAGTCAATAACACAACTTCTGAGCATATCTTCTAGCACCTGAATTACCCTCTCTGATTGTCCATCTGTCTGTGGATCGAAGGACGTACTAAAATTCAATTGAGTACCCAAGGCTTCCTATAATTTCTTCCAAAATCTGAATGTAAACCTCGGATCTCTATCTGATATAATAGATGCAGGCACACTATATAACATAACTATCTTCTTAATTTACAATTCTGCCAGTTTATCCAATGAGTAGTCAACCCTAACTGGTAGGAAATGCCTTGACTTAGTCAACTTGTCTACAATCACCTACATGGCACCATGTTTGCTCCAAGCGAGAGGTAGAGCAGTAACAAAATCTATAGTAATACGGTCTTACTTCCATTCCAGTATCGAGATGGGCTATAGTAAACCTAATGTTCAGCTTTTACTTATTGACACATCATACACTTAGTTACATAATCTATTACATCCCTCTTTATACTAGGCCACCAATAATGAGTCTTCACATCTTGGTACATCTTCGTGCTACCTAGGTACATTGCATAAGAACTACTGTGTGCTTCCTTTCGAATAGTCTTCTTCAAATCATCATCTTGAGAAACACATAATCTTTCTTTAAAGTACAAATAATCATCATTTTTTGTTACAAAATCGATTTCTTTCCCCTCTTAGACTTGCCTACGGATGATCATCAGCTTTTCATCTTGTTTCTGCTTTTGTCGTATCTGTTAGATTAAACTAGGTTAGACTTTCAATTCTGCTATTATTACACCATCAGCTGTCATCTTCAAATAAGCATTTAAAACCCTTAATACAACCAAGAACTTTTTACTCAAAGTATCAGCTACTACATTTGCTTTTCCTAAATGATATCCATCCACCTTCTCTGTCTCAAATTAAGCTCTTTCTGAGTGGGTAAATACTTAAGGCTCTTATGATATGTATAAATGTAACATCTTTCCTCATATAATTAATGTCTTCATATCTTCAAAACAAATACTATGGCTGCTAGTTTCAGATTATATGTCGGATAATTCTTCTCGTGGGTCTTGAGTTGTGTGGAAGCATAAGCAACCATATTTCCTTCTTGCATCAATACATAGCCAATGTCATTATATGCGACATCACTGTAGATTACAAAATCCTTTCCAGACACTGGCTAAGTCAGAATTGAAGCTTTAACCAACAATGCCTTAAGCTTCTCAAAATTTTCTTGGCACTCCTCATTCTACTCAAACTTAACATTCTTCTAGATTAACTTAGTCAATGGAGCTGTTATTGAGGAGAACCTCTTCATAAATCGTATGTAATAACCAATTAAGCCGAGAAAGCTCCTAACTTCTGTAACGTTCCTTGGTGGCTTCCACTCCAAGATTTCTTTTATTTTCTTAAGATCAATTCTAATGCCTTCAATAGACACAATATGCCCTAGAAAAGAAATCTCGTTCAACCAAAATTCACACTTACTTAACTTAGCATATAGCTTCTGCTATCTTAGAGTCTGCAATACAGTCTGGAGATGGCTATTATGCTCTTCTGGGGTCTTAGAGTAAACCAGAATATCATCAATAAACACCACTACAACTGATCAAGGTATGAATGAAAAATACGGTTCATCAAATCCATAAAGGCTGTAGGTGCATTCGTCAGCCTAAATGGCATTACAACAAACTCATAATGTCTATATCGAGTTCGAAAAGCTGTCTTCAGAATGCCAAACTCTTTCACTCTTAACTGATGATACCTCAATCTCAAATCTATCTTGGAGAAGACACTAGCTCCTCTTAATTGGTCAAAGAAATCATCAATTCTAGGCAGGGGATATTTATTTTTTATTGTGACCTTGTTCAATTGTCTGTATTCTACACATAGTCTGAGTGACCCATCCTTCTTTTTCACAAACAATATCGATGTGCCCTACGGAGATACACTAGATAGTATAAATCCTTTGTCTAGTAACTCCTGCAATTGTATCTTCAATTCCTTCAGCTCTGCAGTTGCCATTGTGTAAGAAGGAATAGATATTGGGGTAGTACCCGTCACAACATCTATAACAAATTCTATCTCTCTTTCTGGTGGGAAGCCAGAAAAATCATCCAAAAATACATCTGGAAAGTCACACACACACAGTGGGTATATCCTGAAGACTGGATCCATCTCTCCTCGAATCAACTACGTGTGCCAGATAAGCTTTACACTCTTTCCTGATTAATTTTCTAGCAGTAGTGGCTAAAATGACATTAGAGAAATAGTCTACGCTTTCTCCCAACATAGTTATCTCCTTTTCATCTACAGTCTGAAGAGTAATTCTTTTTAGACGACAATCAATTACAACTTGTGCTGTGACAACCAATCCATACCTAAAATTACATCAAAGTCCTAAAAAGGCAATTCCATTAAATCGCCTAGAAATTCATACCCTTGTATCTAGATTGGACATCCTCGATATACCCTATTCATGATCACACTGTGACCTAAAGGATTACTAACTAACACCTCATGTTCAGTCATGTCAGCTTGTATGTTTCTTTTCCTAGGGATGGCAGTACAAATGTATGAATGAGTGAACCTTGGATCTATCAATGCATGAGCTAAGGTGTCAAAGATAAAAACTGTACCCACGATAACATCAGGTGTTTCCTGCTCCTCTTAAGCCTTGATAGAATAAGTACGTGCTGGGGTCTGAGTATCCTGTCTTCCCACAGGTGCAGGTACTTGTTTTTGACTACTTCTTACTACATCTGCCTTGCTGGGCCTCCTACCTTTCTGACCCGTGGTAGCTGATCTCTCAGTCGGTGGAATAGAATTACCCTTGTTTCTCGAGTAATCTTTCAAAAAATGATCAAGTGATCCACATTTAAAGAACGCTCTTGTCAACCTCCAGCATTCCCCCAAATGCTTTCTACCACAGTGCTCACATATAGAGACTGTTCTTCTCGCTGTGCTCCCTAGGTTACTGGCCACAGAAGCTGGCGGATATCCTGACTATCTTGACTTAACAAAGGATCCATGTCCCTGCCTCAGCACATACAGCTGGCCACTAGTCTGAGGTCCCTTAAATTTCTTACTCGATTGTTGAGATGCATTATATTATCCTGGACCTCTTTTTAACTGGCTCCTATATTTCCTGACCTGTTTCTCTTTATTCACCTTTTCAATATTAAGCGCTGCAGAAACTAGTCTCTAAAATTCTTTGATCTAAGCGTTATAATCTGACGATGAATGTAATCATTCAAGCCATCTTAAAATCACCTACATCTATCTGCCTTCGAAGCCACAATCTCTGGAGCTACTTACTCAACCTTATAAATTCCCACTTATAGCCAGTAACAGTTATCTGTTGCTGCTTCAGATTAATAAATTTTCTCTTCATAATTATCATTACAAATACGGCCAATGTATTTCCTTCGAAATTCTTTCTGAAAGAAATCCTAGGTCCACTCCTCAGGCCGTAGCATCTGTGATATTGAGGTCCACCACTGGTAGGCATCTTCCTGTAAGAGAGAAACTGTACACTTTAAGCTTTCCTCTGGTGTGCAATGAAGCTGCTATAAAATTTTATGTACACTCAAACCAATACTCAGCAGCAGATGCATCCTTATCACACCTTCTATGAAAATCAATAGGTCGATATTTTGCCAACCTTTCTATTACTGATTTTTAAGATGTAGCTCGGGCCATATGCTGAAAGAACTTGGTATTTGCTGTATAAACCCTGGTTGACCTTGCTCGGCCTATACAAGCATCCTTGGGCTTGAGGACCCATGTGAAACTCCCTTAACTACACTGACTGGGCTGTCACCAACACTCCTATCAGCACCCTTGGCTCTTCGGGTGTCAGAAGGTTCCATTTCTTATCCTATATAAGACATAAGAGAAATCTGTAGGTCAGAGTAACATCCTCTTACGAATACATATATATAAATATATGTATTTAGGTCTAGGAACTCCTAAACCTGAGCTCTGATACCACTAAAAATGTAACACACCCCATCATCCGCCTCTCATCAAGACATGAGATCAAAGGATGCTATGATAGCATCAAACACAAACAATAACAAACAATTATTCAAACTTACCAAAAATAAAGTTAAATTTTTTTTTCCTTAAAAGTCATGTAAATTAACTATTTTAGACAATATCTATAAAAAAAAATTCTTTTTTTTTTTATGAAATAAACATTTACGAGGAAAAACTGATAGAGTCTCCCCTAAAAATTGGACTTTACACTACCTATGACAAAAGAAAACACTCTCAATCTTATTTTAAATTCTCAACCAACTTCTCATTTTTTAACAAATATCCACAACTCATATTGCAATTTAAATACATCAAATCTTCACCAAACTAATTCAAGTAATTCCATTTAAATTGTTGGTAAAAATATCATTAGTCCAAGTGTTAGAAAAGTCTTAAAAGCATAAGTTTTCATTCCATGCAAAACACTTATACTATACTGTACTAACACTTTTTCAACCAATCAAATTCTTTTATTTCTTTGACTAATAAATTTAATCAAAATAAATAAAATTTTGGGGTATTACATCTATCCTACATGGAACTCATAGTTATTACCCTATGATCATACATCAAATTATTCTAAGCTAAACACATGAATCCATCCGTTGAGTTCATCATATTTCTTTATGTTGGAGCTGGTGCTCACGTGCCATTCCAATATTGTATGAATATTAATTGTTAATATTTATACAATAAACATTTCGAATAAAGATTGTTAATATCATATTAATATGGTATAATGCTTGTAACATTACAGACATTGTTTGATCTGAAAGAGTTCAGATCTGGTCTAAAGGAGTTTAGATCAGAACTAATAGTTAGCAAAGCTGAGAGTTATAAATGCTAAAAGTTAGCACTGTTAAGAGTTAGCAGGTTATAAGAATCAGCGAGGTCTAAAGAGTTAGAACCTTGTCTATAATGGGACAAAGACCTGAGAGTATACTTGTAATGATATAGTTGCAAAGAGTTGCAATAGGAGTTAAGAAATATCATTATGTAAGTATGTCTCAAACATAATGTTCCTGATCTATAATCACTAATGCGGGTCTATCAGTGATTCACTTTATATAGATTAGTGTATGTCTATATCTGACTGGTTCAGATGGTTGTTCTTAGCTGACCATGAGCTTAGAGCTTGTATAGGCATGCGGGTATCCAGTCAGGACTGGATACTGAACAGACTTATGAGGACCCCAATAGATATCCTATGACACCGTCAAAGGAAGGTCCTCTCGAGTTGAGTAGTATTCGTGGTCCTTTGACCTGAGCGCCACGGTGGTCTTGTGAGTGATCCATCATGCTTTGGTTCCACATATGTCAGAGACCTTTCATGGTCTGACCGCTATGTGTCGCTGGGTATGGTCCGATGCTCATGGAGTCCGGTGTGCGTAGATAAGGGATCCGTCAGCTTACGTAGGTAAGTTGTATATCCGATGCTCTGAGATTGTATTTCATAAAGTCTTGTGGCCACAAGCATAAACCCGGGAAAAGAGTTTCCCATAGGGTTAAACAATATAGCAAAAGTGTTTGCGTATATTGTTTATCGAGATACGAATCTGGAGATAAATTTATGGATGAGCAAATGGGGATTTGACGGTGCTGATCTATATCCCCGCACATCCAGGATATAAATGATGGAAGGATTATACGTATACGTTATGACCTCAACTTGTATGGTCTGACACGCTGATTTGTAATATTCGTAACGTGTGCGTGGGGCATCGATTACGGATTAATAGAACAGTTCCATTTGACAAATCGGGTGTGGACCTATAGAGTCCCAATATGAAATGTACTCTTTGAGCACTTGGGCAGTGTACCGTATTGAATTGTTCAATACAGTATAATTCAGCAATTACTAAGGTTACGTTAACTAAAGTATGTGGTTAAATTGGTGGGACCCACTTTAGGTTAACTTGGTAACCGAGTAAGGATATAATAGTAATTTCACTTTATGATTATTTAATTGTTAAATAATTAAAATAAATATTTATTTATTTAATTGTTAAATAAATTAATTTAACATAACTAAGGTTAAAAGTTAACCAAGTGGTTAAGTTAAGTTAACCTTACTTAAAGGTTAAGTAAAGGTTAACCTAACCATGGTTAAGTTAGTTAACTATGGTTAAATTAATTAAATATTTATTAACTTAAAGGTTAAGTTAAAATAATCTAACTAAGGTTAAATGTTAACTAAGGTTAGGTTAAGCCAAATGAAATGCAAATGAAATTCAAATTAGTTTGGAATTAATTCATTTGTATATAAAGTGAAATGAAATTGAAAATGAAATAGATTTAGTTTTTTAGGTTTTGCATTTTGGGAGCCAATTCAATTTGAGAAATTGAAATTGTTTGTTTTGTGTTTTAAATGTTAGAACAACAAAACAAATTGAATTAATGGTTACTAAATGTAATAACTAAAAACAAGATTTGTTTTATTTATTCAAGAGTTGAATAAAAGGAAAAACAAATTTAATTAAGTTAAATGGTTTAACTTTGTAAAATGTTTAAGAGTTAAACACATATGCTGGATTAAGATGCTGCCATTCTAGACAATCAAACCCACCCTTGTTGATTGCTAGAATTGATCAAAGATTCATTTCATGGTGGACTTCAAAGAAAATTAATCCAAAGGCTTCATAGGTGATATTTCTCAATCTCGAATTTCAGATTAATCAAATGTTATTTTCTGTGTTCATTCTATGTAATCTTCCGCTGTGCACATGTATGTATGAGATATGTATATTGTTTGTATGATGAACACAAACCCACATGCAAAGAACCCTAAGTAAATTCGCCCAACCATATAACCCAACAATTGGTATCAGAGCAATTTGTGTTGTTATGGGTGATTTTTTAGTGTTAGCTAAGTGTTGGCTAAGTTGTAGGACAAGTTCCGGGGCTGTTGGGGTGCATTTTAAGTGTTAAAAATGCAAACCAGTGAAAAACAGCACCTGGAACGCTGCAGCGCTAAGGTCCAGCGCGGCAGCGTTCATAAGAACGCGGGAGCGCTGAGCGTATGACGCCCCAGCGCTGAAGTACCGCGGGGGCGCTGATTGTTTGGCGCCCCAGCGCTGGACAAGGGCGAGGGCGCTGGTTTTCTGGCGCCCCAGCGCGGGAAGCACTGCTTCCAGCGCCCCAGCGCTGGTAAAACAGCGCCGCAGCGCTGAGGCTTATGAAGCCCTAGCGCGGCAGCGCTATAAGACCAGCGCCGCGGCGTTCTTACACTAAAAAAAAAAAAAAAAAAAAAAAAAAAAAAAAAGAGTAAAATCTTTTTATTTTTCCGCATGTGGGGGTTTATGAGATGTAATGATAAGGGTTATTAGTTTACATGATAAACCAAGAAAATAATATTTTTATTATTTATTTATTTTTGTAACCACAATGGGGGCCCCACTGGTGGGGGTTAGTTGTGCTTGTGCAAAAATGAATAATTGATTGAGAATAACCTCTCATGTGATGAGCGCAAATAATATGAAAGCCTGTAATTAAAATCTCTCTTAATTAGATTGAAATTTATTATATTATGTGATAATATTTTAAATGGTCCGTCTTGTCAATACGGTGTGAGATGGGTCACTATGGTCTTTCCCAATATTGCTTTAGCGTGAGGGATTTGGTCGGTGTGACTTGGTCTAATGCCGGTAAAACATAAGATGAATCAAATATATGCGAACATATTATCCAATATTGCTTTAGCGTGAGGATAGTGTCAGTAACATATATTTGAGCATTGACGAGTTAATCTGAAATACAGTTACCCAATATTGCTTTAGCGTGAGGATAATGTGTATTTAGGATCAGTAGTAAGAGTTGTATAAGATACAATTGACAAGAGTTGTCTACCTGTTGGATTTATAAAGGCCAATATTGCTTTAGCGTGAGGCTGGAGTAAAACCCCAATGGGATCCACTTCCCGCTGTATAGTTTAAAATATTATACTGTCGTTATCCCGTTTGAGAGATTAAAGGGATTAAGTAAAGCAGTGGGAGGGCGTTTTTAGATTAAAAAAAAATGTATAACAGTTATACCCATGATCTAAAACGTAATTTATTAACGATAAAGAAATGTTCTGCTACGCATCTCCTATTTTGTCTTATAGAGATAAGATGATTATCTTATAGAGATAAGATACTTGTCTTATAGAGATAAGATTGTCTTATAGAGATAAGATGAGTACGAGCAATCCGTTACTAATCTTGAACAAATACCAATAACTATAGGGTACTGAATAAAATATATAAGGCTTGCTTATGAATCTAAGAATAGTTCTAGATTCAATAATATTTGATATTACTAAACCACATATAGAGAAAAGTCATAATGGAAAGTGTTTCCACCGTGATAAGGTTTGAAATAGTAAATGTTACTATTCATAGCACCTTGACTTAAGAAAGATTGACTCATTAGATATCTGTTTCACCAAACATTAACATTTCATTAGCATTTGATGTTAACTTAGCAAAGGTATGAGATACCGCTTATTATTCTCATATCTGTAAGATGTTACATGATTTGAGAAATGCTTGATTACTAAAAAATGAGAAGTTCAGCTTCACGTAGGTAATAGAGATTTCCTGAACGTGGTAGCCGTTAAGACTTCACAGTTACTTCTTATTTCTAGTAACAGCATTAATGTTGTATAATTACTATTACGTGCCAAACATTATTAGGTAAATCATATCACTCCCTGTAGTTGACAGAGAGGGTTATCATAAAAAATACGGAAATAGTTCCTTGTGATAATGATAATGATTTACTAACTGAATGTCAGTTAATGAATGGCCGTTATATCTTATATACAATAGCAAATGTTATAAGTGTAGAGGTGAAGAGAATATATAGTATTTCAGCAACTTAAATAATAATGAATAGTGGTATATATAAGATTAGATCATGTAGCCGTGAGACGACTATAATAACTGGTTAAGGATGGTCAGATATTTGATCTGACTATAGTACATTGACTAATTTATGAATTATGAATTCAAAAGAAAATGACCGAATCTTTATGTAGGTGTAAGACGCCAAGCCACTGGTTTATTGGATCTGGTACATATAGATGTATTTAGTCCAATAAATCTTACTGTTATAAATAATTTCGATACTTCATTGTCTTTATAGTGATTGTCACTATATAGACATGTGTTTCTAGGAAACGCAGGTTAGAATAATTTCGAAGTGTTCAAAATGTTCTGACAATGATAGTAAAGAAACAAACCCTTATGTATATTGAGTGCTTGCGATTAGATCGAAGTAGTTTATACATAATCAATAAATTCATAAATTATTTAAAGAGAATATGATTCTCTCTCAGCATAGTCCTCCAAATACTCCTCAACATAAAGATGCTTAGGAAATGAGGAATCGGACTATATTAGATACAGTCTGATTGATATTGAGAATCGCTGATCTTCTAAAATATCTATGAGGTTATACTTTAGCATCTGCTACTCACTTATTAAATAATTCCATAATCGTTCCTACTACTTTATATGAGATATAGACTAAATAGGAAATGAGTCTTAAGTATGTTAAGAATTAGTGTTATTCTGTTTTCATAAGAGTTATGCAACAGAATAAACTTGTATCCAACGGTACAAGTATCGGTTCATTTAGTATCTCAAGTGTATAATGGGATACCACTTCTATAATACAGATGAACGAAATATGTTCGTTTCTCATAATGTCACATTCCTAGAGAAAGAGTTTCTCATGGATTGTGGAGATTATAGAAAGATTGAACTTGATGAAGTCAATCCAAAAAATTAGATGAACCAACGATGGAGTTTTAATTTCAATGAGTGAAATACCTTTAACACATTAAGTTCATAAGTCCAAAAGGATATCAAGGCCATCATTTAGGTATGTTTGATACTTGAATGTACCCTTGATATTTTCTTAGTTGAAGAAATGGATCCTTTAACTTATGGAGAGACGATGTTTGACATCGATTCGGGAAAATAAAAAGATATCATAAAATTTGAAATTGACTCAACGCATGACAATTAAGTCTAGGACTTAGTTGAGCTTCCTGTAGAAATTGTTTCTATCAGCAATAAATCAGTTTACGCAGCGGAAGCAGTGTGGGCCCTATCTGAAGGAATGGTCCTTCATGGCCTGACTAATGTTGAAAGGTTACACTCAGAGATCTAGGATCACTAATGAGGAAACCTTTTTCATCAGTAACCATGCTAAAGTCAATTTAGATTTTGTTGATGTCAAGATACCATAAAATTCGAATTTGACTCTAAGTATGACAATTAAGTCTAGGACTTAGTTGTGCTTCCTGTAGAAACTGTTTCTATCAGCAGTAAATCAGTTTATGCAGAGGAAGCAGAGTGGGCCCTATTTGAAGGAATAGTCCTTCATGGCCTGACTATTGTTGAAAGGTTACACTCAGAGATCTAGGATCAATAATGAGGAAACCTTTTTCATCAGTAACCATACTAAAGTCAATTTGGATTTTGTTGGCTATTGTTGTATATTATGATTATGAGGACTGGCTTATAAATGTAAACAAGCTGTTCTGGGAAGTATATCTCGAGTAAGAGATATGCAGAGAACAACTTGATGTTTTTGCATCCAAGCCTAACTTCTAATATAATGTGCAAATTAAGGAAGTCCATTTATGGACTTAAGCAGTTTTTCCAAAGTTGGAATCTTTGTTTAAATGATGAAATCAGAAAGTCTGGTTTTATCAGGAATAAAGAGGAAGCGTGTGTGTTCAGAAAGGGCAGTGGGAGTATAATTATCTTTTTAGTTCTCTAAAGTGGAAAGTATATACTCAATATTGGAAACGATGATTGGAGTATAGCAAGTAAATCATATAAGTGTTATCTGTGTAAAGAACTTCTTCATAAAAGATTTGAGAGAGACTTCCTGTATACTAGGTATAAAGCTTTATGGTGATATAGCTAAGGAGTTAATAAGACTCTCTCAATAATCGTACATAGACTAAGTCCATGAAAAGGTACAACTTAATTAACTGTGAGACAGTTAAAGTCCTTTTTAGACATGGCAATCATCTTTCTTAGAGGAAGTGTCCTCAAGAAAAAGATGAGAGAGTTAGAGTGTCTAACATCTCAGATGCATTAGCTAGAAATAAATTAATGCATACCGTCCAATGTACGAAATCTGGATTTAGATGGTTGTAAGTGTTACAAGCTGGTATCTAATAAATCTAGATCATGACCATTAAATGGTTGTGAAACATATCAATATATACTTGAGAAGTATATAGGATAAGTTTATAAAATATGAAGAAAGTTTCTTACAAAAGAAGGGATACACATTCAGACTTACGTCTGAACTGAATGGTAGAAAGTCTACATCTAGTTATGTGTTTCTCTTTATCAGTACCGGAGCTAGTTAAATGTGTGTTAGTAAATGTCCACAGGTAATTCTGCCTTGGAGGTAGAATATGTTGCGGCTTGAGAAGTCAGCAAAGAAAGTACAATGGATATTCAAAATTAATTGCAGAGCTTTGAATAGTTCCAAGCTCAGTGGATCCTATCCCACTATATTGCAAAATAACGGTAATTGCTCGAGCCGAGAAGCCATAAGGCACACCAGTATTCTAATCATGTGAACTCTGAAAATCACATAATTAGAAAGTTCTTGGCAACAAGAGTTGTAATAAAAATCTAGGGAATAATCCTTGGATGTAGCGAACCCCCCTAAGCCTAAACTCCTATAGTGTTTGAGAAACACGTGGAGTGTATTGATATGAGATACCAGTACGAATGGCACTGAAGCAAGTGGGAGTTTGTTGGAGCTGGTGCTCACGTGCCATTCCAATATTGTATGAATATTAATTGTTAATATTTATACAATAAACATTTCGAATAAAGATTGTTAATATCATATTAATATGGTATAATGCTTGTAACATTACAGACATTGTTTGATCTGAAAGAGTTCAGATCTGGTCTAAAGGAGTTTAGATCAGAACTAATAGTTAGCAAAGCTGAGAGTTATAAATGCTAAAAGTTAGCACTGTTAAGAGTTAGCAGGTTATAAGAATCAGCGAGGTCTAAAGAGTTAGAACCTTGTCTATAATGGGACAAAGACCTGAGAGTATACTTGTAATGATATAGTTGCAAAGAGTTGCAATAGGAGTTAAGAAATATCATTATGTAAGTATGTCTCAAACATAATGTTCCTGATCTATAATCACTAATGCGGGTCTATCAGTGATTCACTTTATATAGATTAGTGTATGTCTATATCTGACTGGTTCAGATGGTTGTTCTTAGCTGACCATGAGCTTAGAGCTTGTATAGGCATGCGGGTATCCAGTCAGGACTGGATACTGAACAGACTTATGAGGACCCCAATAGATATCCTATGACACCGTCAAAGGAAGGTCCTCTCGAGTTGAGTAGTATTCGTGGTCCTTTGACCTGAGCGCCACGGTGGTCTTGTGAGTGATCCATCATGCTTTGGTTCCACATATGTCAGAGACCTTTCATGGTCTGACCGCTATGTGTCGCTGGGTATGGTCCGATGCTCATGGAGTCCGGTGTGCGTAGATAAGGGATCCGTCAGCTTACGTAGGTAAGTTGTATATCCGATGCTCTGAGATTGTATTTCATAAAGTCTTGTGGCCACAAGCATAAACCCGGGAAAAGAGTTTCCCATAGGGTTAAACAATATAGCAAAAGTGTTTGCGTATATTGTTTATCGAGATACGAATCTGGAGATAAATTTATGGATGAGCAAATGGGGATTTGACGGTGCTGATCTATATCCCCGCACATCCAGGATATAAATGATGGAAGGATTATACGTATACGTTATGACCTCAACTTGTATGGTCTGACACGCTGATTTGTAATATTCGTAACGTGTGCGTGGGGCATCGATTACGGATTAATAGAACAGTTCCATTTGACAAATCGGGTGTGGACCTATAGAGTCCCAATATGAAATGTACTCTTTGAGCACTTGGGCAGTGTACCGTATTGAATTGTTCAATACAGTATAATTCAGCAATTACTAAGGTTACGTTAACTAAAGTATGTGGTTAAATTGGTGGGACCCACTTTAGGTTAACTTGGTAACCGAGTAAGGATATAATAGTAATTTCACTTTATGATTATTTAATTGTTAAATAATTAAAATAAATATTTATTTATTTAATTGTTAAATAAATTAATTTAACATAACTAAGGTTAAAAGTTAACCAAGTGGTTAAGTTAAGTTAACCTTACTTAAAGGTTAAGTAAAGGTTAACCTAACCATGGTTAAGTTAGTTAACTATGGTTAAATTAATTAAATATTTATTAACTTAAAGGTTAAGTTAAAATAATCTAACTAAGGTTAAATGTTAACTAAGGTTAGGTTAAGCCAAATGAAATGCAAATGAAATTCAAATTAGTTTGGAATTAATTCATTTGTATATAAAGTGAAATGAAATTGAAAATGAAATAGATTTAGTTTTTTAGGTTTTGCATTTTGGGAGCCAATTCAATTTGAGAAATTGAAATTGTTTGTTTTGTGTTTTAAATGTTAGAACAACAAAACAAATTGAATTAATGGTTACTAAATGTAATAACTAAAAACAAGATTTGTTTTATTTATTCAAGAGTTGAATAAAAGGAAAAACAAATTTAATTAAGTTAAATGGTTTAACTTTGTAAAATGTTTAAGAGTTAAACACATATGCTGGATTAAGATGCTGCCATTCTAGACAATCAAACCCACCCTTGTTGATTGCTAGAATTGATCAAAGATTCATTTCATGGTGGACTTCAAAGAAAATTAATCCAAAGGCTTCATAGGTGATATTTCTCAATCTCGAATTTCAGTTTAAATAAAATGTTATTTTCTGTGTTCATTGTATTCAATCTTCCGCTGTGCACATGTATGTATGAGATATGTATATTGTTTGTATGATGAACACAAACCCACATGCAAGAACCCTAAGTAAATTCGCCCAACCTCAACACAAACCCAACACTTTAATCATTCAAGATATTGGCCAGATATAATGAAAATAATAAACTCAAGATAAAATGAATCAATTATATATATTAAGTTCATAAACTAAAAACTAATAAAATCCAACTACATACTTAGGTTCAATAGTCTAACCCTAGATTAAATAAATTTAGCTCATCATTAAACCGAGAGTATCAAACGAATGAATAGAAAACATAATTAACAAGATCATAATGAAAAAAGAAGAAGAAAAACTAATCAAGGGTTGCCTTGGGTCGCTTCTCTCTCTTCTTGACTTGAATGCTTGAATTTTGCTCTTGTATCTTCAATCTTTTGCTTTAATCTCTTAATTTGTGTTGTGAATTGTTTCCCTAAGGTTTCCTTTCTAAAAGTCTGTGCTTTGGCTCATTAAAGAGTACTTTTATAGGCCTTGAGAACCTTAGGGTCGAAGGGCTTCGAAATTAAGTCAAAGTAGGACATTTGATGAGGTATTTTTGTTGTCGTACTGGAGCCGCGACTCTTAGACCTAGAAAATACGAACTAGATGAAACCACTTAAGCACACTCAAACATTGGTGTTCTCGTATTTTTAGCGTAACTTACCTATTTTGCATCCATTTCGCCTCTCATTTGTCCTGAATTATCACATTTTCCCCCGTACACCTATTTATGATATATAAAAAACACAATTAAATACTCAAATATTCATAAGTTAGAGCAAACCTTAAATTTGGAGTACTAAATATACTAGCACATTTACGCCTCTATCAATAGAAAAGTAAACAACCTTCATAATCATAGGAAAAAAACAACCTACACAACTATAGGGAAATAAAAAACCTCCATAATCCCTCCACAACCTTCACAATTACTAGAAAATAAACCAAAGAGGAAAATAAACAACCCCATAAACGCAAGGAAATCAACAACCTCGACAACCGTAGTAAATAAATAGGAAAATTAAATAACCTCCTTTATAACTGTAGGGAAATAAACAGGAAAACACACAACCTCCACAACTGTAGGAAAATAAACAACCTTCACCTCCACAACCGTAAGGAAATAAATAAAGAAATAAACAACCTTTACAACCATAGAGAAATAAACAACCTCTACAGCCACAAGAAAATAAACATTTAGGGAAATAAACAACCTCATAAAAAAAAACCTCCACCTCTACAACCCTAATGAGATAAACAACCTCAAGAATAGTAAGGAAATAAACAACATGGGAAATAAACAGAGAAATAAAAAACCTCAAAACAACCTTCATTCACACTATCGCAAGGAATAAACCATCTTCATAACCATAGGGAAATAAACCTCCACCTCCATAACTACAAGGAAATAAATAGAAAAATAAACAATCTCCACAATCGTAGAGAAATAAATAAAAAAATAAGCAATCTCTACAACCATGGGAAAAATGAAAAATCATAAAAATTCTCCACCTCTACAACTATAGGGAAATAAATAACATCCATAACCACAGGAAAATAAACTATCCAAAACTTAAATTGGTAAACAAACAACATCCACCTTCAAAATCATAAGGAAATAAATAGGAAAATAAACAACCTCCACCTTCACAATCATAGGGAAATAAATAGGAAAATAAACAACCTTCACCTCTATAACGATATAGTAATAAACAGCCTCTATAATTGTAGGATATAAACAAGGAAACATACAACCTCTATAATTATAGGGAAATAAACAACCTCCACTTTCACAACTTAGAAAATAAATAAGAAAAAAAACAACATCCACAGCTATTAGGGAAATAAACAAAGAAATAATAACGTAGGAAAAAAGATAACCTCCAAAACTGCAAAAAAGTAATTAGTCAAAAATTTAATATACTCCAAATCTACAGGGAAATAACTGTTAGGGTTTGTTCTTAAGTGTCATCCCTATTTGTATGAATATTTATTATGTAATATTTATACAATGCATTTATTATTAAATCGCTAATAACCTTTATTAAATGGTAATTAAGCTTGTAACATTGTAGATAATATATATGATCTGAATAAGTTCATATCTAGTTTAAAGAAGTTTAGATCAGAGTTAAGAGTTAGCAAAACTGATAGTTATAAATGCTAAGAGTTAGCAGGTTATAATTACCAGCGAGATCTAAATAGTTAGAACCTAATCTATAATGTGACAAAGACCTAAGCATCTACTAGTAATGACATAGTTGCAAAGAGTTTCAATAGTGACTAAGAGATATCATTATTTAAGTATCTTCTCAAATAAAGAGTTCCAGATCTACGTTCACCAATGAAGGTCTATCGGTGAAACACTATAATATAGATTAGTGTATGTCTATATCTATATTGTACAGATGATTATTCTTAGTTAACCATGAGCTTGGTTGAAGCTCATATAAACATACATGTATTCAGTTAGGACTGGATACTGAACAGACTTACGAGGACCCCAATAGATATCCTATGAAACTATGAAAGAAAGGTCCTATCGAGTTTAGTAATATTTGTGGTCCTTCGACCTGAGCGCCACGGTTGGCTTGTAGGAGATCCACCATAATTTGGTTCTACGTATGTCAGAGACCTTTTATGGTCTGACCGCTACGTGTCGCTGGGTATGGTTCGATGCTTATGGAGTTCAGTGTGCGTAGATATGGAATCCGCCAGCTCACATAGATGGCTTGTATATCTGAAACTTCGAGATTGTATCTTGTAAAGTCTTATGGCCGTAAGCAATCAATCTGGGAAAAGAGTTTTCTACAGGTTCGAACATTATAGTAAAAGTGTTTGCGTAAGTTGTTCATAAAGATACGAATCTGAAGATAATAAAGTAATGGATGAAATTATCAGGATTCGACGGTCATGATCTATATCCCGTTCATCCTGGATATAATGACAGAAGGATTATACGAATATGTAGTAACCTCAACATATATGATCTAACTCGCTAATTTATAATATCTATAACATGTACGTGGGGCATCGATCACGAACTTATGGAATAGTTTCATTTGATGAATCAGACGTGGACCTAGGGATTCCAAATATAAAATGTACTCTTTGAGCACTTGGGCAGCGTACCGTATTAAATAGTTCAATACAGTAAAATTCAGCAATTTACTAAGGTTAAATTAACTAAAGTATATGGTCAGATGGTAGGACCCACTTTAGGTTAACTTAGTAACCTAGTAAGAACATAAATGTAATTTCACTTAATAATTATTTAATTGTTAAATAATTCAAATAAATATTTATTTATTTAATTGTTAAATAAATAATTTTATTTTAACTAAGGTTAAGAGTTAACCATTTGGTTAAGTTAGATTAACTATACTTAATGGTTAAAGTAAAAGTTAACCTAACCATGGTTAAGTTAATTAATTATAGTTAAAATATTTAAATTTTCTTTAACCTAACTAAAGTTAAGTGTTAACTGTAGTTAGAATATTTAAATGTTCATTTAACCTAATTAGAGTTAAGAGTTAACTATGATTAAGTTAGGTTAAATTCAAATTGAAATTAAGTGTTATAAAATGAAATTAAATTCATTTGTAAAAATAAGACAAATGTAATTAAAATTCATAAGTTTGTTAAGTTTTCATTTTGCTAAAAATTTGGCCAGCCTTTACAAAGAGAGAAAAGAGAAATTGTTTTCTAATTATTGGATTCAAGAGTTGAATTCATTATTTTCTTTTATAAGGCATAAAACCAAATTAGTAAAATAGGTTTTGATTAATTGATTAAGTGTTAATCAAAAGAAAAAAATTAAGAACATAAGTTTAAGTTGTTAAACTTTTGCTGGATCAAAGGCTATCATTCTAGATAATTAAACCCACCATTGTTGATTACTAGAATTGATCAAAGATTATATTTTGGTGGACTTCGACAATTTTCATCTAAAGGCTTCAAGGGTTATTTCTCAATTTAGTTTCTGTTAATTCCTTTAATATGTTATGATTGTGTTTACTGCATTGTTTTAAGCTTCCGCTGCTTGATTACATGTATGAGATATGTATATATTGTTATTAAACACAAAACCCACATGCAAACACCCTTAATAATCAACTCCCAACAATTGGTATCAGAGCAATTTTGTGTTGTTTTGGGTGTTTTTAGTATTCGCTAAATGTTAGTTAAGTTGTAAGACAAGATCTGGGGGTGTTTGGATGCATTTTAAGTGTTGAAAATGCAAAACTGGTAAAACTGTCCCTGGAACACCGCAGCGTTCAAGTCCAGCGTTGCAGCGTTCATATGAACGCTAGGGCGCTGGACGAATGCAGGGGTGCTGGCTATCTCGCACCCCAGCGTTGGTAAACCAGTGCCGCAGCACTGAGGCTTTTGAAACCCTAGCGCCGCAGCACTGAAAAGCTAACACTGCCGCAGCGCTGAGTAATTTTTTTTAATTTTATACATGTGGGGGGTTTATGAGTTATAATAATAAGAGTTATTAGTTTGCATGATAAACCAGGGATATTATTTTTTTTCATGTTGGTAACCATAATGGGAGCCCTACTGATGGAGGTTAATTGTGTTTGCACATGATTGAATAATTGATTGAGAATAACCTTTTCATGTGATGAGAGCCTATATTTGAAATCTCTCTTAATCAGATTAAAATTTATTATATTATGTGTTAATATTTTAATGATCCATCTTGTCAATACGGTATTAGATAGGTCACTATGGTCTTTCCCAATATTGCTTTAACGTGAAAGATTTGGTCGGTGTTATTTGATCTAATGCCGGTAAAACATGAGATGAGTCAAATATATGCAAACATATTATCCAATATTACTTTAGCGTGAGGATAATGTCAGTAACATATATTTGATGATTGGCAAGTTAATCTAAAATACACTTACCCAATATTGCTTTTGTGAGGATAAGGTGTATTTAGGATCAGTTGTAAGAGTTGCATGAGTTGCAATTGACAAGAGTTGTCTACCTATTAAGTTTACAAAGGCCAATATTGCTTTAGCGTGATGTTGGAGTAAAATGCCAGTGGGGTCTACTTTTCACTGTATAGTTTAAAAATTCTTAAACTATCATTATCTCATTAGAGAGATTAAAGGGATTATGTAAAGCAGTGGGAGGGCGTTTTTAAATTAAAAATTGTATAATTGTTATACCCATGATTTAAAACGTTTTAATTAGCGATTTAATTAATTAATAATCCGTTGATACATATCTATTTTATTTTGTCTTGTGAAGATTAATATGGCTTTGAACAACCATTTGATGCGCATTCTAGATGCCAACTAACTCAAGGGTGCTAATAACTATTCAGAATGGATGACTAATCTCAGAATTATTCTGAATTCTGAGAGGCTTGGATATATTGTTGATCAGAAAATGCCTTCAGGAGTTTCTGATGATGTCATCCCAGAGAAAAGAGTGACATATCAGAAATGGTTGGGTGAAGATTTAAATGTTAAATCTTATATCCTTGCCTCGATGTCTCATGAGCTGCAGAGAGAGCATCTCTATATGGACAATGCTAGCAGCATCATGCTCTACCTGAAGGAGCTCTTTGGTGATAGACCTCAGATAGAGATATATCGTGTCGCCAAAGCACTTTTTCAAGCTAGACTTCTTGAGGGTAGTCCAGTGAGTCGTCATGTCCTTAAAATTATCAGATATATTGAGAGGCTTGAGATTATGGAAATTTCTTTAAACAATAGTTTAGGGAATAGTTTGATTCTCCAGTCGCTTCTAGGGTCATTTACGCAGATCGTCATGAACTTTAATATGCAAGAATTGACCCCTACATATGCTGATCTTCATAATATGTTGAGGACAGCATATGATGATATGAATAAAGGAGACTCTACCCTCCTCATTCAGGGTGCTTCATCTTCTACCCCGAGGGCTTCTAGAAAGTTCAAAGGAAAGAAACAAATTATGAGGCAGACACCCCGAATCGGTCCTCGTAAGCGACCGATATTCAAACCTCTAAAGAAAAGCAAGGCAAAAGGAAAATGTTTCTTTTGTAGCGAGGATGGGCACTGGAAACGTAATTACCCAAAATATCTTGCAAGCTTGAAGAAGACTCCCTTAGGAATTTACTTTCCTATCATTGACATTTCTTTAGCATTTGATGCTAATATTGGCTGGGTATTAGATACAGCATGTCCTTCTCACATCTGTAATGTGTTACAGGGTCTAAGGAAAGTTAGATTGCTGCAGCTAGGAGAGGTAAAGCTTCGAACTGGAAATGGCAATTTTCTGCAGGTGGAAGCTGTAGGACATTTAGATTTACTTCTCCCATGTAATAAATACGTTGTATTAAATAATTGTTATTTTGTTCCCAGTATCATTAGACAGATAATATCCATCCTATACTCGACAGTAAAGGGTATCATATGAATATTCGAAACTGTTCCTTGTTATTATATGATATGTATGATGAGTTATTAGCTAATTGTCGGTTAGTGAATGGGCATTATATATTAGATACAATAAAAAGTGTCATGAATATGCAAGCTAGTACAAGTAGCAATTCGGAAACTTTAAATGAAACGAAAATATGGCATATAAGATTAGGTCATATAGGCGTAAGACGCCTAACCCGTCTGGTTAAGGATGGTCAGATACCTAATCTGACCATACATCCTTATCCAATTTGTGAATCATGTATTCAAGGAAAGTTGACCAAATCTTCATTTGCAAGTGTTGGACACCATGCCTCAGATTTATTGGAACTTGTCCATACTGATGTATGCGGTCCAATGAATCATACTGCAATAGGTAGATTTCGATACTTTGTACTTTTTATCGATGATATGTCATGATACGAGTATATGTTTCTTTTGAAACATAAGTCAGAAACCTTTAAAAAGTTCAAAGAATTCTGACTTGAAGTAGAGAAACAAACTGGAATATACATCAAGTGCCTTCGATCAGATCGAGGCGGTGAGTACATAAGCGGTGAATTTTTGGATTATTTAAAAGAGAATGGGATTCTATCTCAATATAGTCCTTCAGGTACTCCGCAATACAATTTTTATCAGAGAGGAGGAATCAGACTTTATTGGATATGGTTCGATCGATGATGAGCTTTACCGATCTTCCTAAATGTCTGTGAGTTCATGCCCTAAAAAATTCTACTCGCCTATTGAATAGAGTTCCATCTAAAGTTGTTCTTTCCACTCCATATCAGATATTGACTGAAAGGAAACCGATCTTAAATATTTTAAAATTTGGGGTTGTCCTACTTATGTAAATGTTGCATAACGGGATAAACTTGCACCCATGGGGTATAAGTATCGATTTATCAGGTATCTTAAGAATTCAATGGGATACCAATTTTATGATCCTGAACAACGAAATGTGTTCGTTGCTCATAATGCCACTTTCTTAAGAAACAATTTCTCATAGATTGTGGGGATTGTAAAAAGATTGAACTTGAAGAAGTCAATCAGAACCAAGATGAACCACAGATGGAAACTCAGACTCAATCAAGTAAAATACCTTTAACACACCCTACTCGTAGGTCAGAAAGGATGTTTAGGCCACCTGTTAGGTATGGTCAGATACCTGAAGGTGCGTTTGGAGTTTTCTTAATTGAAGAAAATGATCTTTCGACCTATATAGAGCCGATGTTGGACATTGACTCGAGAAAATGGCAAGATGCCGTGAAATCCGAAATTGACTCTATGCATCAGAATCAAGTCTGGGACTTGGTTTAGCTTTTCGAAGGAATAGTTCCTATCGGTTGTAAATGAATTTATAAATGAAAGCATGGGCTTGATGGAAAGGTTGAAACCTTTAAAGCCCGACTGGTTGCTAAAGGTTATACTTAACGATCTGAGATCGATTATAAGAAAATCTTTGCACCAGTAGCGATGCTTAAGTTAATTCGAATATTATTGGCATTTGCAGCATATTATGATTATGAGATACGGCAGATAGATATAAAGATGGCGTTCCTGAATGGATATCTCGATGAAGAGATATACATGGAACAGCCTGAAGGTTTTATATCCAGCTTGACCTCTGGTCTAATATACAAACTGAAGAAGTCTATTTATGGACTTAAGCAGGCATCCCGAAGCTGGACTCTATTTTTGATAAAGTAATCAGAGGGTCTGGTTTCATAAAAAATAAAGAAGAAGCTTGTGTGTATAAAAAATTCAGTAGGAGCATGATAGTTTTTTTAGTTCTCTATGTGGACGACATACTTATCATTGGGAATGATATTGGTATGTTGCAATCAGTCAAAAGCTATCTGAGCAAAAAATTCTCCATGAAGGATATGGGAGAGCTTCCTTTATACTAGGTATAAAACTCTATAGAGATAGAACGAGGAAACTAATAGGACTCTCCCAATTATCGTATATTGATAGTGTCTTAGAAATGTATAGTTTCACTAATTGTAAAACAACTAGTGTACCTTTTAGACATGGCATTCATCTTTCGAGGAAAATGTCTCCTCAAATAGAAGATGAAAGAGTTAGAATGTCTAACATGCCATATGCATCAGCTGTTAGAAGCTTAATGTATGCTATGATGTGCAAAAAACCTGATATCAGTATGGTTGTAAGTGTTACTAGCCGATACCAGTCTGATCCACGTGACAGTCATTGGATGACAGTCAAACATGTCCTTAAATACCTTAAGGGTACGAAGGATAAGTTTCTTATTTATGGAGATGATGACTTGCAAGTGAGAGGATACGCAGATTCAGACTTTTAGTCTAACTTATATGATAGAAAGTCTACATCTAGGTATGTGTTCATTCTTAACGATGCTGCAGTGAGTTGGAAAAGCACCAAACAGGGATCCACAGCTGATTCTACCACTGAGGCAGAATACGTTGCATCTTCTGAAGCTGCAAAACAAGCAGTATAGATACGTAAGTTTGTTGCAGAATGCGGAATAGTTCTAAGTTCGAAAGATCCTATCCTATTATTTTGCGACAATAATGGAGCCATTGCACAAGCAAAAGAGCCAAGAGCACATCAGAGATCTAAACATGAGGAGAGAAAATACCACATAATTAGAGAGATCTTGGCTAGGGGTGATATAATAATTTGTAGAGTGGTTTTTGTAAATAGTATAACGGATCCACTTACTAAAGCCTTAACTATAAAGGTGTTTGAGAAACATGTGGTGGCTATGGGTATAAGATACCAGTATGAATGGCACTAGAGCAAGTGGGAGTTTGTTAGGGTTTGTGCTTAAGTGCCAAACCTATTTGTATGAATATTTATTATGTAATATTTATACAATTAATTTATTATTAAATCGCTAATAACCTTTATTAAATGGTAATTAAGCTTGTAACATTGTAGATAATATATATGATCTGAATAAGTTCATATCTGGTTTAAAGAAGTTTAGATCAGAGCTAAGAGTTCGCAAAGCTGATAGCTATAAATGCTAAGAGTTAGCAAAGCTGATAGCTATAAATGCTAAGAGTTAGCAAAGCTGATAGTTATAAATGCTAAGAGTTAGCAGGTTATAATAGCTAGCGAGATCTAAATAGTTAAAACCTAATCTATAATGTGACAAAGACCTAAGAATCTACTAGTAATGACATAGTTGCAAAAGTTGCAATAGTGACTAAGAGATGTCATTATTTAATTATCTTCTCAAATAAAAAGTTCCTAATCTATGTTCACCAATAAAGGTCTATCGGTGAAACACTATAATATAGATTAGTGTATGTCTATATTTGTATTGTACAGATGATTATTCTTAACTAAACATGAGCTTGGTTGAAGCTCATATAAACATACATGTATTCAGTTAGGACTGAATACTGAACAGACTTACGAGGACCTCAATAGATATCCTATGAAACTGTGAAAGAAAGGTCCTCTCGAGTTTAGTAATATTTGTGGTCCTTCGACCTGAGCGCCACGGTTGGCTTGTAGGAGATCCACCATACTTTGGTTCTACGTATGTCAGAGACCTTTTATGGTCTGACCGCTACGTGTCGCTGGGTATGGTCCGATGCTCATGGAGTTCGGTGTGCGTAGATATGGAATCTGCCAGCTCACATAGATGGGTTGTATATCTGAAACTTCGAGATTGTATCTTGTAAAGTCTTATGGCCGTAAGCAATCAATCTGGGAAAAGAGTTTTCTACAGGTTCGAACATTATAGCAAAAGTGTTTGCGTAAATTGTTCATAAAGATACGAATCTGAAGATAATAAAGTAATGGATGAAATTATCAAGATTCGACGGTAATGATCTATATCCCGTTCATCCTGGATATAATGACAGAAGGATTATATGAATATGTAGTAACCTCAACATGTATGATCTAACGCGCTAATTTATAATATCCGTAACATGTGCGTGGGGCATCGATCATGGACTTATGGAATAGTTTCATTTGATGAATCAGGCGTGGACCTAAGGAGTCCAAATATGAAATGTACTCTTTGAGCACTTGGGCAGCGTACCGTATTAAATAGTTCAATACAGTAAAATTCAGCAATTTACAAAGGTTAAATTAACTAACGTATATGGTCAGATGGTAGAACCCACTTTAGGTTAACTTAGTAACCTAGTAAGGACATAAATATAATTTTATTTAATGATTATTTAATTGTTAAATAATTCAAATAAATATTTATTTATTTAATTGTTAAATAAATAATTTTATTTTAACTAAGGTTAAGAGTTAACCATTTGGTTAAGTTAGATTAACTATACTTAATGGTTAAAGTAAAAGTTAACCTAACCATGGTTAAGTTAATTAATTATAGTTAAAATATTTAAATTTTCTTTAACCTAACTAGAGTTAAGTGTTAACTGTAGTTAGAATATTTAAATGTTCATTTAACCTAATTAGAGTTAAGAGTTAACTATGATTAGGTTAGGTTAAATTCAAATTGAAATTAAGTGTTATAAAATTAAATTAAATTCATTTGTATAAATAAGACAAATGTAATTAAAATTCATAAGTTTGTTAAGTTTTTATTTTGCTAAAAATTTGGCCAGCCTTTACAAAGAGAGAAAAGAGAAATTGTTTTCTAATTATTGGATTCAAGAGTTGAATTCATTATTTTCTTTTATAAGGCATAAAACCAAATTAGCAAAATAAGGTTTGATTAATTGATTAAGTGTTAATAAAAAAAAAAAATTAAGAACATAAGTTTAAGTTGTTAAACTTCTGCTGGATCAAAGGCTATTATTCTAGATAATCAAACCCACCATTATTGATTACTAGAATTGATCAAAGATTATATTTTGGTGGACTTCGATAATTTTCATCTAAAGGCTTCAAGGGTTATTTCTCAATTTGGTTTCTGTTAATTCCTTTAATATGTTATGATTATGTTTACTTTAATATTTTAAGCTTCCGCTGCTTGATTATATGTATGAAATATGTATATATTGTTGTTAAACATAAAACCCACATGCAAACACTCTTGAATAATCAATTCCCAACAATAACAACTAAGGAGAAATAAAGAACCTCACGGGGAAATAAACAACTTCCATAATCTTAGAGAAATAAACAACCTCTACAACTACAAGTAAATAAACAACATGCACAACTACAGGGAAATAAACAACCATTATAGCTACAGAAAAATAAACAAGTTTCATAACCACAGGGAAACAATACTCGTAGGAAAACAAACAACCTCACTAGGATTAAACAACCTCCACAGCCATAAGGAAATTAACAACCTCAACTACAAAAAAATAAATAACCTCCACAACCGCATAGATATATATAACCTCTAAAATCCCAGGAAAATAAAAACCCTCCACAACCACACGAAAAATGAACATGAAAATAAAAAACAAAACCTCAAAAACATAATGAACTAAATAGGAAATTAAACAACTTTTACAACAACAGAGAAATAAATAACCTATAATAAACAGGTAAATGATAATTGTAGAGAAATTAACAACCGAGAAATAAATAACCTCCACAATCATAACTGGAAAATAAATAGTCTCCACAGCTACAGGAAAATAAAAAATGAACCTATAATATCGCAAGAAAATAAAAAGTTAGAAATTAAACAACCTTTATAACTGTAATAGGTAAATAAACAACCTCCTTAACCACAGCGAAATAAATGATATTCACAACCGTAGGAAATAAATAACCTTCACAACCGCAAAAAATTAAATAGGAAAATAAATAATCTCTACAACCACAAGTAAATAAATAAAAAAACAAATAAGCTCCACAACTATATAAAAATGAATATTAAAATATACATCCTCAACCATAGGAAAATAAATAGAGAAATAAATAATCTCCACAACTATAGGAAAATAAATATTGAAATAAACAGCCTTGAGAAGTACAAGGAAATAAACAGCTTCTACAATTGTAGGGAAATAAACAGTCTCCAAAATTACAAAAAAAAAAAAACAACCTTCACAACATAAGTTGGGAAATAAATAACCTTTATAACCACAAGGAAATAAACAGTCTTAAAAATTGCAAAACAATAAACATGAAAATAAATAATCTCAGCCACAAGAAAATAAACAACCTACAACCTCCATAATTATAAGAAAATAAATAAAAAAAATATAAAACTTCCATAACTGCATAAAAATAAATAGCGAAATAAGTAGCTTCTAGAACCACAAGGAAATAAATAGCCTTTGCAATTGCAGGAAAATAAGCAGTTTCCACAATTGCAATAAATAAACATGAAATAAACAACTTCTACAACATTAAAAGGGAAATAAACAGTTTCCACAACCGCGGGGGAATAAATAGAAAAATAAACAACCTTTTGATAAATGCAAATTTGTCATATATGTTTTCATATATTTATTTTAATATTTTATTATTTTATGAGAATAGATAGCTATTTATGTACTTTATTGTTATTTATAGGGACTTGAACGAAATTTAAAGATACACAACCTCTATAACTATAGGAAAATAAAATCACAGAGAAATAAACAAGAAAATAACTAACCTCAATAACTGTAATAAAATAAACAACCTCCATAACCATAGGAAAATAAACATTTCTCCACAATCGTAAGAAAATAAACATTTATTCATAACTATAGAAAGATAAACAACATTCATAACCACAAAGACATAACCCATTCCTCCACAACTATAGGAAAATAAATAACCTCCATAACCATAGAAAAATAAACATTCCTCCATAACCTCAGAGAAATAAACATTCCTCCACAATTGTAGAGAAATAAACAATCCTTCATAACTATAGCAGGAGAAAAGACAAAAAGAAAAGAAAAAGACAGCAGATATAATAAAAAGAAACTGAAAAACTTTAAGAATTACATTGTTATTGTAATTCTATGTATTATAAATATTATATAGATAGCCTTTATATAGGCTTTAGGTTAACATAAATAAAGAACATAAATATATATAAGGAAGTTAAATATAACCTATTAATTATAAAATATATACGGTAAGAATCAATTATTTTGATTTATTTATATCTTTAACATATCCCCTCAAACTCGAGATAGTAGAAGCTTGAGTTTGAAAATGAATTTTTTTATTGTAATAGTGCACGTTGAGATACAATTACTGTCGACAAATGATAACCCTTGTAGAGAGAGACAAGTGCAACTATTATTATATTCTTGATTGTAATAGTGAACATTCTTGATTGTAATAGTGCACGTCAAGAAGATCAACCACTGCGATTGCAAAGGTGTTTATAGAGAAAGTAAGAAATCAACTGTTGCGAGTGTAAGTACATTGAGAAAATCAACGACTGCGATTACAAACGCGTTAATAGGGAGACAGAAAATCAACCGTTGCGAGTGCAAGTGTATTGTGAAATTCTATATTAGAAAAAATAAAGAAAGCAATGGAAAACTAGCTTTTAGAAATGATTAAAAGGTTTTGAGAAAGGCAGCAAAAAAATAAAGAAAGACAAAAAAACTGTAAAGGCTACATTTTTATTATATTACGTTATATTAAAATTGTTACAAAATGAGCCTTTATATAGGCTGAAGGTTAACATAAATAAGGAACTAAATACATATAATGAAGCTAAATATAACCTATTAATTATAAAATAGAAATGGGAAGAATCAATTGTCTTAATTTCTTTATATCTGTAACACATAGAAAAATAAATATTCCTACGAAACTTCAAGAAAATAAACATTCTTCCATAATTATAGAAAAATAAATATTCCTTGTAGAGAAATAAACATTACTCTATAATTGCAAAGAAATAAACATTTCTCCATAATCATAGGGAAATAAAAAATTCCTTCACAATCACAGGAAAAAAAAAATCCTCCATAACTACAGAAAAATAAGCAACCTCCATAACTATAGAGACATAAACATTCCTCCAAAACTATAGAAAAATATCCAACCTCTATAACTACAAAGAAACAAATATTCCTCCACAATCTCGAAGAAATAAACATTCCTCCACAACTGCAAGAAAATAAACATTTCCTCTACAACTATAGAAAAATAAACATTTCTTCACAATCATATAGAAATAATCATTCCTCGTAGAGAAAAAAAACATTCCTCCATAACTATAGGGAAATAAGCAAGGAAATAATACAGTCTCTACAATCGCATGAAAATAAATAATTCTCTTAAATAATTGGAGAGGTTTCAACCCATCTCGAACCTGACACCGCAACAATCAAACCTAATACCTCAACAATTGACATACTGACACCAACTATGGACCACAAGGGTGGTTGATTGAATACCAAAAATTAACAAGTGTTAAATGCTAACTAGTCCAAGTATCTAACTTCTTTACAATGGCAAATAATTAAATACTAGTAATAAATCTATATTAAATTTATTAACCCTAGAACTGTTGACGGTAGCAAATACTGCAGGTAGTAGTGATAGCAAATTGTCATATAAAAAGTAGTAACAACTCATGAAGGGTAAGCAAAAGCAGCAATAAATCACTATGCTAGATAGTTGTTAAAGGTCGACATCAATGACGTCTAGCTTAACGATCAACCTGGAGTGGCATGACAAGGTTGGTGGTAGCCTCATGGGTGATGGGTACGGTGGTGTCGCATGTCACTAGCAAGCATGGTCTTTAGCACCGGTGGAAATTGTCATCATTTTAGAATTAGAGATGACACATCCAGAATATCGGAGTTTATTCCCAAGTGCAGGATTGTTGAAGTAATAAATAATCCGATGAGAACGGGGTCGATCCATAGGGAAGTAGAATTAAAATTACAAATTATAACACATCAAGAATATAGGAGTTTATTCCTAAGTGCAGGATTGTTGAAGTAATAAATAATCCGATGAGAACGGGGTCGATCCATAGGGAAGTAGAATTAAAATTACAAATTATAAACACTTTTAAGATAATTAATGCAGTATAAGATATTTACAAATATTATTTCAATTAACCAATTCAAATAAAAGTTAAGGTTAGAGGGATCTACTCTTGACATAAGAAATAAGAATATATTTAACTCTTTTTATAACTCAATTGGAATCCTCACACAAAGGAGGTTCCAACCGAAAAATATAGCAATTAAAGTTCATCATCATTTATATATTGATTAGTATTTATTTCTTTCAATTATTATACACAAAATCTTATAAATGAGTTCAAGTATTTATTATACCAATCTTTATATTTGTCTACAATAAATCAAGACTCCCACTTTACAAGAAATGTTATATACACCAAATCTTGTAAATGGTTTCAAGAATTTATTGTGCCAAGTATAAAGTTTGTCAATAATAAATCAAGAATCACCACTTTAGAAGAAAGGGTATTAATTATACAAACAAAATAAATACATCATGTATAAATTTGTATAACTTAAGAATGAAGTATTAAATTCATAAATAAGTGTTAAACATATCTTATTACCTTGCCAAGAGCTTCACCCTTTCACCTTAGTATAAAGAAAATTATTTGGACATAATAAAATTAAAGAAAAAGAAAAGAAATGGAAGAAGAAATAACATGACTTAATAGTAAACAAGAGAGATAATATTACAAAGAAATAGATACAAATGACAAGTATTTTGAACTAAATTCTAACTTTCTAATTACATGCTTTAGGCATAAACAAGCCACCTATTTATAGAAAAATATGGATAAATCAAGACAAATTATGAGGGAACCACTTTGATGATGAAAGTCAAGAATGGTGGCAAAATAATTTGCATTTATTATCACTAAGACACTCACTTGATTATCCAATTTAGAATTGATATGATCCGAATTAGATGTCACTTAAAACATCAAAGTTGTAGATAAGTCTCTTATCTTTCCAAATTGACTTGTCTCATACATATTAGATATGTATTGCTATAATTATGGGACAAATACTGATGATTGTTCAAACTAGGCCTGTACTACAGATCAGTTCTGTTCTAGTCTATTTTCACCCTCTAAACACTCGAATTTCAAATGCTTTGTGAAATATAATATGTTAGCCCATTGAGTCAGCTCTTCACAGGATCAAGAATCACTCCAATTGAATCTTTAAGTAGAAAGTTATCCTATTTTACCGAACCTACCACAAAATAGTTAAAAGATAATTAAGTACAATATTGTAAATATACGTAAGTTAAGAAAATTAAATACACTAATAATATAAAATAATGATGTAAAACTCTTATTAAATATATAATTTCAAGCGTTCATCAAAAGACATCTTAAAATGTACATTTTCATTTCATTTTTTTAAATTTTTATTCATAATTTAGTTTGGATAGACATATCATAAATGTTGGTTAGTTCACACGTTGATTTTTGATTAATTCATAAGGAATTAAAAACTTGATTTTGTTAGCTATTTAGACTTGACCTGAATCAATTAAATATAAACAAAAACAAATTGAATTGGCTGATTCAAATAATTTAGTTTATATTTATCATCTCTATTCATGATTATAATATATTATTTTTAAATTACTCTCGGTAAAAAAAAAAAATCAAAAAGAATGAGGTTCTTTTTAATAAAATAATAAAATAATAATAAAAAGTTTAGAAAAATAAAAGAGAGAAAAAAAAAAAAGCACAAAACCATTCTATGCATTACACCTAAGATCACACTACAGGCAACGAAAAGATAATAAACAATCAAATAAACATAGTCCAAGAAAGTTTAAAATAAAAAAGCTTAAACAAAAATATTTTTAAAAATTGTAAATAAAGAAAAATAGAACCTCAATAACACAGACTAAACTGAGTCTTCAACTATTAAGAGAAGAAAATAACACGAAAACGTATAGCCTCTGAAGTCTGAACTCTTTAACAACAGAGACAAAAGAAACAAAAACAGGGAAAAGAAAAGAAAAAAAATGAGTCCTTCATTTATAGTTAGCCGAGACCAAACCAGTGTATCCCTTGTTAATGGTAACACATCACCCTTTCTGAACTTCAAATTTAGTGATTCACTTCTCCAGAGTTCATCATTTTTGCGCAATAATATTTCCTTTCAAAAAGTTAAGAAAACAAACACTTTGTCCACTACTAGCACACGGGTCCGTCGAAAAAACGACATTGTTGCTTGCTTGCCGGATAAAATTACTCCTGCTAAAGCGCTTAGACAGATTCTAGAATCGCCAGGGGTTCATCAAGGCCCTGCTTGTTTCGATGCTCTCAGTGCTAAACTTGTGGAGAAGGCTGGTTTCAGTTACTGTTTCACCAGTGGTATTTGCCTCTTTTTTCATTTCATTCATATCCTCTAGTTTATTTATTATTATTATTACTATTATTTGATTTCATGATCCAGGGTTTGTTTCTATTTGACTGATTGAACACATCTGTTGAGTTTGAGATTTTTCTCTTTTCTGTACTGTGTGAGATGATACTATTATGTTTGGAGGTGAGATTTTGTATTTTTCATTCTTTGATTCAGATACTTTAAATTTGGTTATTAGTAATATCATGATTTATTCGTGAAAACATATGCCTGCATTACTTTGATTGAATTACTTGGAGCTAGAGGGTAACAACATTCAAGAATGATCTTGGAATTTTACCGAATGGATATGTGGTGGGTAATAAGTAGTTAGCTTTAAGTAATTGCTTCTTTCTATGCGTCTGTGAGTGTGATTTGTCCAGCAATGTTACTCTGCTTTTTAATCAGTAGGTTTTAGTCGAAAATGCTTTGTCATGGGGTATTGTTAACATGACACAAATATTTTTGAAGAAATCAGGTTCATCAGGGTTTATAAATTCATCAAAACGGTTTCACTGCAGTATAGTTTTATTATCAAAATTGTGGAAATTTTGTGAAGAAAATAAGAGGAAAATCACTTAGTTAAATTTTTTGTGTCAGACATGATTTATAATTGTAACTAACTTGTTGCTTACAGATGAGAAATTTTAATTGATTTTGTGCATTTAGTTTCCTACTTAATGGGCAGTCAAGTTTGCTAATGCCATTTACATGCTTTCGTTAGGATTTTCAATATCAGCTGCTCGATTGGCATTGCCAGACATTGGATTAATTTCATATGGAGAGATGGTGGATCAGGGGCAGCAGATCGTGCAAGCTGTGTCAATTCCCATCATTGGGGACGGTGATAATGGATATGGGAATGCAATGAATGTCAAGAGAACCGTAAAGGGATACATAAAAGCGGGCTTTGCAGGGATCATTCTCGAAGATCAGGTTCATATTTTTTAATTTTCCTAAACTTTTGAATGCTTATGCTACCCACAGACCTTTCCGGCCAGTTTAAAATTCAATGGCTATTGTTTTGAATTTTGTCAATTTTTTTCTATCTTGGATAGTTTCTTGAATGTAGTTGCTTAGGTACAAGAATATAGCTTTCGTTCATGAAATTGTTTTCTGAAATTTCTTTTGTGCTTATGGTGTATAGTCTTTGGTTAAGGCGTGGCTAACAGCCTTGGTTGAGTACATTAAAACTGATAAATAATTCATGATGCAATCTTGTAATTGGGATTTAGAGCATGTTTGAATTGTGAATGTAGTGGAGTCTATAGTAATAGCCTCTCAAAACCTGTTGTCACGAGTGCGTTACAATTGATAATCCATTTTTTCTTTTCCTTTAAAATTAGTGTTGTCCATTAGTTAATTCTATTGGTTGACCTGCCACACTCTCTTCTAATGAGTTGGTAGATCTTACTTATGTTTCTGCATGAGGGTTCAATATGAATTTTTCACCAAACCTGTCTAGTTGTCATCACAAAAGGTACTAAATTGCTGGGATTTTGAAGGTATTTTCTTTAACATCCTACTGGCATTGCTTTTTGCTGCATAATATTTCAATGGAAAGGTGAAATGAATCAATGTCATTGATTTGAGATAACATTATACCAACTCTTATTTTCTAGGTTCTCTGTACACATTTTACTGAAGCACATAAAATATCTCGTCTTCTTAAAACTATCCTCACAAAGGAACTTAGGAAAGAGAAAAGATTGGATTAAGTAAGGGCATCTGTTAAAAGTTTTGATATATTGTGTTTTGACTTTTTAAAGTGTACAAACATTTTGAGACCTCCAGATCTAGAAAGATGAACATATGAATGAGATGGGAGGAGTGTAGCTCTAACAGCCCAAGTTTGGGGCCATATCTGGAAAGACTGCAATAAGTTTTTTGTAATTGTTCTTGTAAATTGCTGCCACTTCATTTATTAAACAAAATTTGTTCAACTTAGCAACTTGTGCCATGCGATGCCACTTTCTTTACCCTGTTTGGGCCTTTGTTCCTTATGAAACTGTTACTTCAAGGTATCTCCCAAAGCTTGTGGGCATACACGTGGCCGGAAAGTGGTGCCCAGAGATGAAGCAGTGATGCAAATAAAAGCAGCAATTGATGCTCGGAAAGAAAGTGGCTCTGATATTGTTATTGTTGCACGAACTGATTCTCGTCAAGCACTGTCTTTGGAGGAATCACTCTGGAGGTCAAGGGCTTTTGCTGATGCTGGAGCTGATGTTCTCTTTATTGATGCACTAGCCTCAAAAGAAGAGATGAAGGCTTTCTGTGAAATCTCTTCGCTAGTTCCAAAAATGGTATTTTGTGTTTCCCTGCTATAACAAGTATACGCAAATCTTATTCTTGATATGTAATAATATGTAAAAGATGTGGAAATGTTGTAACTCAAATCTTATTCTTAATTATTATACCTTGGGATAGTTAGCTGTTGGGCGATGTTATACAATTTATAGGGCTTCAGCTTGGTTTTATGAATAAGTGTAGTCTGACATGCCTAAACAGTAGTTGTACAATTGCTAAAATCTCCCTTGAGCATGTTGGTGAAGGGCATTGCTTGTTTTTAAGCTTTTATGTCTTCAGCCGCAGTTGATAATAAGTTATATGTTTCACTTCTGTGTGTTCCTGGTAATCTATTTCATTGCAAGTATAAAGTCTTCATTTTGAGGTTGTTAATAAAAAACTTCAGTTTCCAATTTAATATAATTTGTGATAGATAGAGATACTTCACAGTCTTGAGTTTGGTTAGAGTATCTGGGGCATGTTTGGAATTAAGTCAGTCAGTCAACTGAGGATTGTGAGTGCAACGATATTGATCTTGTTTGGTGAAGTCCAGCTAATGTTTTGTTTTTAAAAATATAGTTGTCAAGTTGCATACTTTATTACTGTCTTGAGTTTCCTCTGATGAATTAGACGGCTTTAGTTATGCTTGCGATCATCTTGCATGTTTTATCTATTCTAGTAAATTCCTATGATTCTTTATCTAAGAGCACAGCATTTTGTCCACTGGCATCTACATTCATAGGAATTATGATAGGATAATGCATCTTCATATTCATTTGCCTAAAACCATGGGTTACATTCTGGACAACCATACAATGTTATGAAGCTTTCACTTAATGCTAGCTCAAAACTTGTTTTACTTCTGTGATTTTCCTGCACATAAATGAACTAATTGTTATCATTTAAAATGTATGTTTAATACTATAAATGCACAAATTTTAACATACCTAGTTTTGTCCTTGTGTTTCGAATTCTAAGTCTCAATGTTGACACCCTGTATCCTTTTGAAGATGTCATTTGTGTCAGTGCCTATAGATTATTGGTATATATTCAAACAGTCCTTGAAAAGAATGGTACTTTGCTTATGCTCTACTTGGGGAGAAAAAGGTTCAGATAAAGAGGAAAGGACTTATATTGCATCTGCTGGAACAATTGATGTGTTCATGTTGTTTTTCTTTATTTCATTTGAGTATAACTTTTAGTGAGAACCTTGATTCTGAATCTGCACAGCCCACTTGCTATGATTTTATAGTCATGAAAGCGTAAACAAAGTCTCTCATCTTGAATGGATTCAGAAAAAGATGGGCATGGACACGATTTCATTTGCTCCCAACTTGTGCGTTTTTGTTCTTCCACTCCTATTCACACCTGCTTTCTTTCCCATTGGGTTAATAGTTGTCAGTTTGATCTGTTTAACTTGAACTCTTCTAGTTGTAATCCTGGCACATGTTAGAAATTTGCGTTGAAATAATTTATCAGTATGTAAAACATTCAATTTCTTTGTCTGATAGAGCTCTTTTTTCTTATGTAGGCCAACATGCTTGAAGGCGGGGGAAAAACACCAATACTTAATCCGCTTGAACTTGAGGAGCTTGGATTCAAACTTGTTGCATACCCTCTTTCCTTGATAGGAGTATCCATCCGAGCAATGCAGGTAGGATTTCTTTTATTATTTTCTACTGTGCATAAAATTCTAATGACATGTATCTTGTTTGACCACAAAAGGGGGAAAAATGCATAATTTAGAAATCTTTATAATTGTGCAGATGATTTAAATTAACTCTTAACACTTATAGAAGTAGATAAGTTTGTACTTTGTCTAAGTGATTAATATATTGAAAAATTTATAATTGTTTCTTCTTCTTTTCCAATTTTGAAAGTTGGTGTATTTTTTTTCTCCTTTACGGAGTTTGCATTTTAACAGTTCTGTGCATTACTAAGTTAGGTTTTGATAACTCGTTGGATAACCTCGTTGGGAGGTTAAATCCCGCAAGTTTTGTGACTACAGAGTTTGTATAATCTGGCAGAATTCTGCGGTCTAGAATTCATTGAAGACAGAAAGGTGGAGGGATCTCTGATTATAGAAAATGAAGGAAAAAAAAAAGTGGAGGTTTAGACAAGGTTGTTCAATTTGTTGGACTTACATTCTCACTGTAATGCTTAGCTGATGTCGTTTAGCTGATGGGTCATTAGGCAAAGCCTGTATACTTGAGAATTTGGATTTTCCAGCTGTTATACACCACTGAATGAGGCTATAGTCCAGCTTTTATCCTTCAAGGCATGTGCCATTTTGTCACTTGTAGGGGATTCATGATTGGCCAGCCGAATTGTTTTTAATGTCAGATGTACAAATTATGTAATAATAGCTGAAATTTAGGTGTTATTTTTAGTCAGAGAACTTTTGACATAATATAATCTTTGATTAACATTTACTGCTCGGTAACAGTTCAATAAATGTAGTTAGAAATGTTTGCACATAGAATGACACTTCCTGCATTTGAAGGCAAAACTTCAGTACTACACCTGAACTGCAATTCTAATGTGCAGGATTCACTAGATGCCATTAAAGGAGGTCGTATTCCTCCCCCTGGAAGTATGCCATCTTTTGAAGAAATGAAAGAAATCTTAGGTTTCAATACTTATTATGAAGAAGAGAAGCAGTATGCCACTACTACTAGTCGGTTATCTTCAGATAAAGGTGGGTGAGATGTAGGCCTCCTAAACCTTGAGTGCTTTTTACTACAAACTCTTGATGCGACCAAGATAATCTAATCTCTCTAGACTTGTGATATGGACCTCAACCTCTTGACTTCAACGAAATACTGGCCAACACGTTTTGTCCCCCTCCATTTTGCTATAAATTGACTAGTTATTTGTGAACACAATTGGACTCAAGTTGCATTTAGCGTAAATTGTTCTATAACTGATACTAAAAGGCTTTTTTTGGAGAATAATAAATTAAAGCTTGTTGTTTCTCACATGTTTTGTTTGGTTGAGAATCATGTTGGCAGTCTTGTGAAATTTTAAAAAACCTGTGGCTTTAGAAATTATCACTCATGTTCTACCTTATCAAATGCAAAATCATTTGAGTGTATTTGAAAACCTTCAACTGTGGCCTGCCATTGGCCAAGTTTGTCTAGCTTCCTACTTGGTCTTAGAAAATGTTAACACAATACTAAGTTTCAGTATGACATTTATAATTATGTATATGTTATATGTTATATGTCAGTGACCAGTAACTCATACAGTATACAACCAATGGCTCGGGATAATACTACACGAAGGGGTGAAAGTTCTCAAGATCCTGTTGTCGAAGTGATAACACCTGAAGTATATACTAACTCTGGTGCAGATGGTTCTAAGGGCCCTTTCTCTGGAATTTGGTCTCGGACATTGAGAATCAAAATCACAGGCAGAGATGGATTTGAGAAACTTGATGTTAGAATTCCTGTAAGTTTTCTTTCCACTGCATTTACAGAATATCCATACTATTATCCTCCGATGATCACCTCCACTTCTCCTTACCAGTACTCCTACGTATTTAATTCTAATCCAAGTGATGTGTAATTACTGTGCATTTGACATCTGAATAGAATCTGATCATGTTTCCCAGCATCATATAACTTAAAAATAACCTAGAAAACATGCTATATGTAAAGTGGCTTTTGGCTTTTTGATTGTTGATAAAAGTTCTGAGTACATTTTTATGAGAATGAACAGTTAGTCTCTAATATAATTTTCTTAAATTTGTAAAAGATAAAAAGAATTGTTAACAAATGAACTTAACCTCCACTATAATTGTCAAATGTTTTGAGTATGCTGAACAAGTTTGATTGGTCACTTGAAACTTAGCTTTTATTTCGTGATAGAGATTCTTTCTTTCTTCTTTGATGTGCAGATTTTGTAGATAACTAAATTTATTATCAATTTTATCTTGTACCAAAAGATATTTTCTTTACATCACAACTACTCATGTTACCTTTCTGTTCAAATTTGCAAATTCATATTGTTATATATACCAAATCTCTTCAAACAAGAAAACTATTGTTATTATATTTTTCTATGTACTTGAACAAATATACCTTCCCTAGCCTGACTGTTACAACCATACACAACATTTTCAATTGATGCTTTCTTTAATTATAATTGTGACAAAAGGACATTTATATTGTTTTATATACCAAATCTCTTCAAATAAGAAAACTATTGTTATTATATTTTTCTATGTACTTGAACAAATATACCTTAGCCAGACTGTTAAAGATATAAAGAAATTAAGACAATTAATCTTCTGCCATATATATATTCTATAATTAATAGGTTATATTTGGTTTCCTTATATGTATTTATGTTTTCTTATTTATGTTAATCTAAAGCCTATATAAAGGCTATCTCTATAGCATTTGTAATACATAGAATTACAGCAACAATATAGTCCTTAAAGTTTTCCAGTTTTTCTTTATTATTTCTGCTGTCTTTTTCTTTTCTTTTCGTCTTTTCTCTCATGGTATCAAAGTTAGGTTACGATTCATTGCTTTCTTTATCTTTTTTAATATGAAATCTTTCAATGCACTTCGAGAGAAAAGACGACATTGTCAACAAGCTCTAATACATTGTCACTCTTTTCAAACAAGAAAACTACTGTTATTATATTTTTCTATGTACTCGAACAAATATACCTTCCCTAGCTTGACTATTATGACCATACACAACATTTTCAATTAATGCTTTCTTTAATTATTATTGTGACAAAAGGACATTCTTTTCCATAAGATGCTTTCATTTAGAACTCCACTATTTTCCATAAAACCTTTAGCTACCAATTGGCTTAGACTCTAGACTGCTCATGCCCGCCTATTCTATCTTGCCCTAAATGGAATGACTATCTTAATTATGCTGCGCCCTGACCCGAGCTGTTTACTTTATGATTTGGGAAATAAATTCATCATCTATCTTTGATATACTTGGATGTGGAAATTTTTGTGGTATTAGGTAATAAAGCTTGACCTAGGAGGTTTTACTTCCTATCAAAAGGCCGTAAAGTTGGTACCAAAGGATGCAAACCACCAACTCCTTCTCTTCAAACTAATATATAGTTAAATGGATCTGTTGAGTTAGTAAAGCTCACCCTTCTTGATTAAGTTATGGTGGGATGCAATAACCAGAGGTTTCATTGTGGGGCCAAATAATTGCCATCATCGGCATCTTTAGCATAGTTTGCATCTCTGTGACAATCTTTTGCTCGTATAATTTGATGTACCAGATTTTGTTTTATGATAAAGTGACTATGATCATTGGTCCTTAATTTATTTTTTTCTGCAGGCTGGATTTTTGGATGGAATCACAAATATAGTTCCAGGTACAATTTATCGAACAAGGTTATTCATCGCTGGTGTCTCTTTTTAGATAAATCCTCGAAAACCGTAACCCAAAATTTTCTTTATTATGATCTGCAGCATTGGGGGGTCAAAACATCAAAGCACTATTGGATGATGCAGCTGAAGAAGTGGGAGGGAAACTGCTGTTAGATTTTAATGATACAATGGGTGACGGAATCCAGGTCTTTCTAGAATAATTGACTAGTCACTGCTATGCACTAGTTCAAAGGTAAAGGTTGCTTTGCTATGTGCTACTTAATCTCAAATTAAAAAGCTTTAAATAATTGCTGCTGCCTATAAATCTTCTTCGAATCACTGTGTTTAACTCTCGTTCTTCATTCTTCATATGCTCTACTTGAAACCCTGGTGCATGTTTGAGGGTCAAACAAAAAATAAAACCTAACTTCTAATAGATATAAACCTAAAGAAAGTATCATAACATAATTTTAAATTTGTTGAATCTGTGATGTGACTTAAAGAGTCGGGGTTGCTGTTGTAACTTGCCAATAATGAGTTATTAGCAGAAGGAAAAGGCAGGTGAAGTGCATTAGAAAATATGTGTAGCATTATGAAAGTTAAAATCAATATGATTCTTGATGATGAGCAGTCTATTGATCAAGTTGAGAAAATGAGTAACAGAACTATAAATCTAGACTAGGACTATGAATAAGAATAGAATACACCAGAAGTCAAAGAATTCAATTAAAACAGCGAATGACAAGTTTCAGCTTCATGCTAAACGCTTGAAGAAACAACCTGTAGAATAATTGTATTTTTTGGTAATTATTTTTGTAATTAAAGAAAAGGGTGAAGTGGGTTGTGGATCTGAATTTGCTCCAAGAGTTGACTTATTTACCTAAGTTTCCCTTGCTATCATTTCTAGAGGCTTTCTGAAAATGTCATCTTTAATCTTATTCCAGATAATTGAGAAAGTGCAAGTGCAACTTGAAAACCTTCAAGTGGAGTTTGTGAACAGGTAAGTTGTGACACGCTGGAAACTCTACAAGTGTTTGGATCAAAAGCACCTTCAGAATATATACATCTTTAATGGGATATAATATAGAGGCCGATAATTTATGCAATTTACGAAATATACATACATGGTCGTTACGGATTGTGTTGTATCATGAATAATCTCATAAACGTTTATGATTGCTTGCTATACTAATTTTGTGTTATTTAATCAATGAAGTAAGATTTTAGAGACTGATAGCTCATGTATTCTCAATTGTCAAACAAGAAGATTTAAGTCTAAATGTCATTTGTAATGTGTTGCATGGTCTCTGATAGCTGTTACTTATCTACATGGAGGCAATACTATGATATGCAGACGTCGGAGTGGTGACATTTTAGGTTAAATTTGAAACCTTTAGTTCACATTGACTTGAATCCTGAAACTTAAGACTTCGAACCTGCTGGTGTTAAACTTAAACTTTGTTAGAATCTTTTGTGAAAATTTACTTCTCTTGTATAGCATTTAATCTCCCAGATTGTATCGTACTATTTTGGGTTTATGTTAGATATATATTGTCGTTATCAAATACGTATGTTTGCATGTTAAAATTATAGATTTAGAGATATGCTACACCATATAGCTTCATATGATGTTGATTCAGAGTTGTATAATGTTGTATAGCTTAATATGACAAAGTCTCATAGCTATACAATGGTGTGTTCTTAAACTTGGGGGCTGTTTGGTATATTTTCATTTTTATTTTTTTAAAATTAACAAATATTTGTTTGGTTGGCCTGTTTCATAAAACGAATCACAAAACAATTAAAATGATGAGCCAAAGTCTTGTGTAAAATAACTTTTACTTGTTTTCTCGTATAAATTATAAAATATTTTCTAAAACATAAAAGAATGCATTATCTTTCTTCTCTATGTAGTATTTCTTCTTTGGTTTGTATTTACTTGAATATAAATTTTATCTGATAGTTATCTTTATTTTTAATTTTTTTAATATTTTATTAGAAAATGACAGTAGTCCTTGTGTGTTTTCCTTTTTTTTTTTAGTTACTCATGATGTCTCTAAATTCTTTAAAATATTTTAGTCTTTTTAAAAAGGAAAAGTGATTTAAATTTCTAATATTTTAAAAAAGAGACGTGGAAACTCTAAAGATTTTAAATTCATTGACATTTTTGTTAGACAACGGTTTTTATTTATTTTAATGATAAAGAGTTTGTATGCTCTTTTTTTTAAAAAAACATCTTAGAGATTATATCATATTTTTTGGGTTAAAATAAGCAAAAATTGTTATTTGACAAGAGTGTTGATGGAATATTTTTGTCTTTTAAAAAAAAAATTAGAGATTTAAATTTTTTATTCTCTTTTATGCTTTTAGATGAAACAATATAATTGCACAATACTGAGTGACCATGAAATGACATTTTTACTAATTAAGCATAAGATTCTTTTGTTTGCACTTAATATAAACTTTCTACAAATTTGATAAGTAATCATCAAATGAATTACAAAAAAAAAAATCATCTATGAATACTTCAAGAAAACGTTTAACCATGACAATAAAAATACTAAGCATATATTTTTGAAATGTGATAAATGCATTGCATAAATCAAAATGCATTCTTTGGTATGCAAATATTTCAAAAGGGTATGTAAAAGTAATTTTTTTTTATACTCAAGTGCAATTTCAATTTGGTTGTACTCAGAATACTCATTTAGGAGACAATGAAATTTATGTCCAACTACCATTTTTAAAATTTGATCTATGAAAGGTAGAACGAAGTGATCTTTCCTAATCATCGAATTTAGATTCCAATAGTTAATGCATATGCACCAACTAGTAATAGTTATAGTTAGAATTAATTTATTGTTTTTATTTTTACTACAGTTACTTCAAATGTTTTAGGTACAACTTGAGTATAATTTATTCATTTGCTATCAAAAATAGAATAAATGATTCATACATTTAAAAGCTTAAGGATATTATATCTAATCACTTCTTTCATATTAGAATTGAGCCTTCGTTGCATCTCGTTAGAGGATTTGACATTATTCTCTTAATAAATCTTATATGTGCATATTAATAGTTAATTCTTTTTAATATCAGCAATGATCCTTTCTAATGCATTTTGTAAAATTTTAAAATGTCAAGTAACTTTTTTTTTTTGCAGTGAATTCAACTTAGACAAGATAATTATTGGAAATGATTCATTATCACCCAAAAAATGAATATTTGAGATGAGATGGTAATGGCTTCAATTCAGATTTTGGTGGTTGTACATTTGATGATAAATGAGCATTCGTATTTGGTGGTAGTTCTTCAAATCTTGTTCACCACTTGTTTATTCCAAAAATCTGTGAAGAAGAATGAATTTGAAAATTGTTTTCTATTTTATAATCATTATCAGAAGAATAGACATTAAGATAATGTACAAGTTCTTCAATTAGATCAACCTCATGCACATTATCATCATCCATAAATTGCTTGAAAATATTAAAAATATTCAATTCATAAGTCATTTTACCGAATGATAACTTCAAAAAACTATTTCTACAATTAATCAAAGCATTAGCAGTTGCAAGAAATTGACAACCTAAAATGATTGAAATTTAAGTATTTAAGTTCAAAACAAGATATGTATCCAAAATAATAAAATCAATAGAAAAATAAAAATTTTCAATTTGAATAAGCATATCTTTCACTACTCTTCTTGAAACTTTCACACTTCTATCAATAAGTTGAAGAGGGATTAGAGTAAGTTTAAGCTCACCAAGTCTTGATTGCTCATAAACAGTGTAAGGCAAAAGATTAACATTAGCTCTTAAGTTAAGCAATGTACAATTAATCCTAAAATTACCAATCACACAAGAAATTGTTAGACATCTAGGATCCTTATATTTTGGAGGAGTGTTTCATTGAATGATTAAACTTACACTTTTAGTCAAAAATACTTTTTATTACACTTACACTTTTAGTTAAAAATACTTTTTTTTTTCAAACATTAAGCTTTCTTTGACTGTGTATAAATCTTTCAAATATTTTACATAAGACAAGACTTGCTTTATTGTATCTAACAATGAGATATTTATTTTGATTTGCTTGAAAAGTTCATAGATGTCAAAATTTAAGTTCAACTTTTTAGTGGGTTTCAATCTACGAGAAAATGAGGCAGAAATTGGGCACTCTTTTATCTAGGCTTTGACTCTTTTTTTTCTCATTTTCTACTTTGGGTGGTTTACGTTTATCTTTTTTTGAAGTAAGAGTTTTATCAATAACCTTACCTCTACAAAATGTTGTGATGGCATTGATATCTTCAAGTGATTTTCCTTTTTCATAAAATTCATTTACATTGAATTGACTTAAGAGATTGAGTTTAGGTTGAGAAGGAAACTTAAATTTTTCTTGATTTTTCACAAACAATGTCAAATTGAAAAGTGTAGACTTGATCTCATTAATGGCCTATGAAGATTGATCATTAAATCTTGATTGCTCACACATGAATGCTTGCAATGTCTACTCTAGGGTTTTTATATTTGGTGAGTGATATGGAGGAGGATTTGAAGGCTTTTATTAAGGTTGTGTTTGGAGATTATTATCATTTTTTAAACTAAAATTTGGATGGTTTCTCTAATTTGGGTTATAGGTGTTGGAGTTCTAAAATAGAAAAGGTTTTTGAGCATAGTTTGTGGTATTCACTTGCTTGTGCATGGCTTCTTAAAAAATCGGAAGGCGTGGGCATTCATTTGCAGGATGGCTAACAATGTCACAAATACCATAAACGTCTTCAGTAAGAATGGATTTGGATTCCCTTAGTTTTCTTATTTCTATGGCTTCCACTTTCCTAGCCAAACTAGCTACCCTAGCACTCAGATCATGTTCTTGACTCAATTGATATTTTCCTCAACTAGAACTTGTAAGATTAGATATAATTGAATTGACAGAATTAGTAATTTGCCAATTTTAAGAATTTTTCGATAAATGATCCAAATAATCAAATGCCTCATTTGGATCTTGTCTAAAATTTCTCCATTACTCATAATTTCTATAAATTGTTTTGTCTTAGGAATTACACCGTCATAGAAAAAGCTAATTGTTGTCCGTTTTTCAAAACCATGATAAGGGTAAGAATTTAGCAAATCTTTGAATCCTTCCCAACATTAAAAGCATGTTTCATTTTCTTTTTGAGAAAAATTTTGAATTTGTCTTTTTAAAGCATTGGTTTTATGTGTCGGAAAAACATTCTTTAAAAATTCACGTTGCATTTCTTGCCAAGTACCTATTGACCTTGGTTTTAAAGAACTAAGCCAAGTTTTTATTATCTTTTAGTGAAAATGGAAACAACGTAAGTCTAATTAATTTTTTATTACATCCTTGGTCATTAAATGTACTATAAATTTCTTTAAATTCTTTCAAATGCAAATATGAGTTTTTTGATTCTAAGCCATAAAAATTTAGAATTAAGGGAATCATTCCAGGCTTAAATATGAAGTTATTGGCATTCAAGGGAAAATTGAAGTACGTGTTGGGTGTTGATTATTTTAAGGTGCTTACATGTGGAATGTGTTCGTCATACAAAAATATACATATCTCACATATATATGTGCACAGCGGAAGATTAAAATTAATACAATAAAATCATGTAATACATATTTATCAAATGAAAAATGAGATTGAGAAATTTAACCCATGAAACCTTTGGATTAATTTGCTTGAAGTTCACCATGAAATGAACCTTTGATCAATCCTGTCAATCAATAAGGATGGGTTTGATTGTCTAGAATAGCAGTATGTTAATCCAGCATTTAGTTTAACTCTTAAACTTGATTCAAAGTTAAACTCTTTAACTTAATTAAATTTATTTTTCTTTTTATTTAACTATTGAATAAATTAAAATAAATTGATTTTAATTATTACAATTAGTAACCATTTATTTATTTATTTTGTTGTTCTAATACTTAAAACACAAAATAAAGAATTTTAATTTCTCAAATTGAAATGGCTACAAAAATTGCAAAATATAAAAACCTAAAACTTATGAATTTTGAATTTCATTTCTCTTTATATACTAATGCATAAATTTTAAACTAATTTGAATTTCATTTGCATTTAATTTAATTTAACCTAACCTTAGTTAATATTTAACCTTAGTTAGGTTAGTTTAACTTAACCCTTAAGTTAAATAAATATTTAAATATTCTAATCATAGTTAACTAACTTAACCATAGTTAGGTTAACTTTTAAGTAAGGTTAACTTAACTTAACCATATGGTTAACCTTTAACCATAGCTAAGTTAAATTATTTATTTAACAATTAAATAATTATAAAGTGAAATTACTTTTATATCCTTATTAGGTTACCAAGTTAACCTAAAGTAGGTCCCACTATTTAACCATATCCTTTAGTTAATTTAACCTTAGTAATTTGCTGAATTATACTGTATTGAACCATTCAATATGGTAAATTACCCAAGTGTTCAAAGAATACATTTCATATTGGGACTCTCTAAGTCTACACCCGATTTGTCAAATGGAACTATTTCATTAATTCGTAATCGATGCCCCACGCACAAGTTACGAATATTACAAATTAGCGTGTCAGACTATACAAGTTGAGGTCACAACGCACATGTATAATCCTTCCATCATTTATACCCTAGATGTGCGGGGATATAGATCAGCACCGTCAAATCCCCATTTGCTCATCTATTATCTTATCTCTAGATTCGTATCTCAATAAACAATATATGCAAATACTTTTGCTATATTATTTAACCCAATAGAAAACTCTTTTTTCGAGTTTATGCGTGTGGCCACAAGACTTTATGAAATACAATCATGGAGCATCGGATATACAACTTACCTACGTAAGCTGACGGATCCCGTATCTACGCACACCGGACTCCATGAGCAACGAACCATACCCAGCGACATATAGCGGTCAGACCATGAAAGGTCTCTGACATATGTGGAACAAAGCATGATGGATTACTCACAAGACCATCGTGGCGCTCATGTCAAAGGACTACGAATACTACTCAACTCGAGAGGACCTTCATTTGACGACTTCATAGGATATCTATAGAGGTCCTCGTGAGTCTATTCAGTATCAGGTCCTGATTGGATACTCGCATGCCTATACAAGCTCTAAGCTCATGGTCAGCTAAGAACAACCATCTGAACCAGTCAGATATAGACATACACTAATCTATATAATGTGAATTCATCGATAGACCCGTATTGGTGATCATAGATTAGGAACATTATGTTTGAGACACACTTACATAATGATATTTCTTAGCACCTATTGCAACTCTTTGCAACTATGTCATTACAAGTATACTCTCAGGTCTTTGTCCCATTATGGACAAAGTTCTAACTTTTTAGAGCTCGCTGACTCTTATAACCTGCTAACTCTTAACATTTATAACTCTCAGCTTTATTAACTATTAGTTCTGGTCTAAACTCTTTTAGACCAGATCTGAACTCTTTCAGATCAAACAATGTCTATAATGTTACAAGCATTATACCATATAAATATGATATTAACAATTTTTATTCGAAATATTTATTGTATAAATATTAATAATTAATATTCATACAATATTGAAATGGCACGTGAGCACCAGCTCCAACAGTACGAGGGCATAAAGTTGCGAAGAGGTTGCAAGTATTCATGCATGGTTTAGATGGGTATATTATCATGAACTTCGTAAACACTTTCATTATCGGCCATAGTGTGTGATGTACTTGATAAAGAATGAGAAGATGATGAAGAATTAAATAAACTATTAATGAATGTTTCGAAATTACCTTTCACCAAATGATGAGATGTAGAATCTCAAAACTAGTCACTCATAAAAAGAAAAACAAAATGCAATAATAACAAATGTTATAAATAAGAAAAAGGAAAAAAAATATAAAAGTAAATTAGATAGAAAAACCAACAATAAATAAAAGTTAGAGGAGTAAGTAAAAGTTAGATTAGTTAATGTTAAATTAGAAAAAGGCTAGTAAACAAAATTAGGTGGTCAAGTAAAACCAATCATAGTAAAATAAAAACAACAAATAAAAACAAATAAATAAAGTAAGGTATGAGGCTTAGCCTTTTATGAAAACAAAAATCAATTATCTTTAGTTAATTTCATTCCCCGGCAAAGGCACCAAAAATTTGCTACAACACAAATATTGTATTATCCAAGTTTAGGTTATCTTAATTATAGTATATACTCATGAGTACAAGTGTCATATCAACAGGAAATGATCACCAAGAGTAAAGGTTGTTTGTCAACGTTCAAGAGTAATTATCATACCCAAAAAAAGAGAATTTTGGTTGGTTTTAAAAGAAAAGATTAGTGAGCATAAATTAATAAATCAATTTAAAAGAACACTAAGGCCTTAAAGATCCACACTTACTTGGGTTGTAGTAGAGTTCATTTGATCATTTTACTTACTTGAAAAATGATTTTAATTGATGAAAAACGTCATTTGTAAAAATAAACTGTTGATATGTTAAAGATCTTTCCAAGCATTCTTTATGCCTTTAGTCTAAAAAGAATCAAGGTTTCTAACAAACCAAAATAACTTTCATAAATAATAAATCAAATCATTTGATCACAAACATGAAATACAAGAGTAGGATTAAAGTGATAATAATACAACTTCCTAAGTGTTTCACTCTTATCTTTAGTTAGAAATTTAGAACAACGTGACTTGAGAAAATAAAATATAATAAAAAATGAACTAAAGATTACAAAATGACAGAAGATCTCTCATTCCCTTAAGCAAAAGGTGTCCTTAAATAGGCAAAGTTATGGGAACTATTCACGTATTAATAAATCTTCAACATTGTTGGCTATCAAACCTTCCACCAAATTTGCAATGCCCTTTTGGCTATAAAGTTGGTGAATTAGACTATTTTTCTTAGCTAACAAGTTGTAGATAATTGACTTATATTTCCATAGCTTCTAGAATCATATTAATTGGATACATATTTTGTGAAATATGGTTTAAATAGGAAAGGTGGGTCAGGTTAAGCGTAGCTTGCAGTTTAGTTTTGTTGTGTCCTAATTTCAGTCCATGATATGTTCAATTTAAATTTTTTGTTGTTCATAAACTTCGTGTAGGATTGAGTCATGCTTCTCTAAGTTCAAGAATTTATTCATTTCGAATTTTAGATTGAGAGTTTTGTCTATTTTACTAAAACTGTGCAAAAATATCTATTAATTACAAATTAATTAGAACACTTTATTCTGGCTTAAAACAAAAAACAAATAAAATTAGTAGTATTCTAAATGCAAAATGATGATTGTAGCTCTTAACAAATATGCATTTTTAAGTGTTCATCAATAATCTAACGCGCTAATTTATAATATTCGTGACGTGTGCATGGGGCATCGATCATGAATTCATGGAATAGTTTCATTTGACGAATTGGCATGGACCTAGGGAGTCTCGCAATATGAAGTGTACTCGTTGTGCACTGGGATAGCATATAAGATTTAATAGTTCAATCCAATAAAATTCAATAACTATTATTGACTAATTAAATAGACACATGGCATATTAATTTGTTAACAATTGTTGTTGACTAATTAAATAAGGACACATTATGGGCCCTCGAATAATTTAACTCAAGTATGGGTTTAGTGGGACCCACATTAGGTTGAATAAAGGCATTTTGATAATTTCACATACATAATTATTTAATAGTTAAATAATCAATATATTTTAATATTATAATATATTAAATAAAGTATTAACTCAACCATGGTTAAAAATTAACCATAATTGAGTTAATAATTATTTAATTATTATATTATGTTAAAGTAATAAATATCTAGATATATCAACCAAACTTGTTGGGCAAGTTTGGTTAACCCAAATATGGTTATATGTTAACTATGGTTAGGTTAAATTAATTAAATAGTGTATAATATAAGTGATATTGAAACAAGATAAAATCATTCTTTACTTTAGTGTGGCCGGCCATAAAGAGAGAAATTGAGAAAGAAAATGGTTTTCTTGTCTTCTATTCATCTTCTTCTCTATTAAGGTTTAGGCATTAAAGCATTAGACTTTAATTGTTTATTATTCAAAGAGTTGATCAAAGAGTGAACAAACAAGATCATTAGACAAAAAGTTTGTCTTAGGCTTAAGGGTTTAAAGAGTTAAAAGTTGGATTGGAATGCTGGCTAGTTAATCAAACTCACCTTGTTGATCACTAGAACTACCAACAAGCTTCGCTGTGGGTGGATTCCCAAAAAAACAGTCCAAAAGCTTCAAAGGTAATGATTTCTCAATTTATATTTAATTTGATTAAATGATCAATTGTGTTTATCCACTACGTATATGATGCATTTATATATGTATTTTATGTATATGTATTGATTATGAACACAAAAAACACATGTATGCACCGTAGTTTAATCAACACCGTCACATTTAACCCATGTTAAGTTAATTTCTACTTAACTATTAAGAATTTCTACTTAACTATTAAGTAAAATTAATATCTAGATTATTTAATAATTAAATAATTAATTAACTGAAACTACCCTTAAGCCTTCACTTGGTTAAAAAGTTAACCCAAAGTGTGTCACACCTTACCATCCAATTAAGTAAACTCAACCGAAGGCTCATTATGCGCCACGTGTTAATATTTAATTGGTTAACAACAACTGTTAACTAATTAATATACTTAAGTCTAAACACGTGTGCATCACGAGTTCATGAAACAAATATTTAGTGTTGTTGAAACTACTAGATTGAATAATTCAATTCGGTACACTGCCCTAGTGCACAATGAATACACTTCATATTGCAAGACTCTCTAGGTCCATACTCGATTTGTCAAATGTAAATATTCCATTAGTTCGTGATCGATACCCCACGCACACGTCATGAATATTACAAATTAGCGCATTAGACCATACAAAGTGAGATTATAGCGTATACGTATAATCTTTTTGTCGCTTATATCTTGGATATGTCAGGATATAGATCAGCACTATCAAATCCCAGATGCTCATCCGTGAACTTATCTCTAAAATTTGTATTTCATAAAACAATATTTGCTAACTCCTTTACAATATTGTTAACACTACGAAAAACTCTTTTTCGATGTTATATACTTGTGGTCATAAGATTTCCTGAAATACAATTCTTGAAGGATCGGGATATACAATCTATCTATGTAAGCTGATGGATCCTATATCTTGCGCATCGGACTGCATGAGCATCAGACCATAACCAACGATATGTAACAGTCAGACTATAAAAGGTATTTAACATATATGAAACCAAAGTATGATAGATTATTCATAAGCTCACTATAGCACTCAAGTCAAAGAGCCATGAATACTACTTAACTCGAGAAGACTCGCCATTGATGGCTTAATGGTATGTCTATTGCCGTCCTCGTGAGTCTATTCAATATCTAATCCTGATTGAATACCCGCATACGTATACGAGCTCTAAGCTCATAATCAGCTAAGAACAACAATCTATACCTTATAGATATAGATATATAATGTTCTATATAAAAGAAATTCACCAACAGACCTGCATCGATGAAAATAAATTAGGAATAAAGTGTTTGAGAACATACTTGCATAATGACATTTTCTAGCACCTATTGTAACTCTTTACAGCTATGTGATTACTATTATATTCTCAGGTCTTTGTCTTATTTTAGACAAGGTTCTAACTCTTTAGATATCACTTACTATTATAACCGACTAACTCTTAGTAGTACTAACTTTTAGCATTTATAACTCTCAGCATTGCTAACTCTTAACACTAATATAAATACTTTTAGACCAAATCTGAACTCCTTCATATTATACAATATCTGTAATGTTACAAGCATTGTACCATATATGTTTAATACTAATGATTTAATTTGAAATGTTTATTATATAAATATTAAACAATTTAATATTCATACAATATTGGAATGACACGTAAGCACCAGCTTCAACAATAACTCGCCAAATCTTTTCCAAGAAAACACACGTAGGAAATGACTCTTGAAACTTTTGTGATTCTAAATTGCTGGGGTTATTATTCTTTAAAGTACTATAAATCCTTGAATTTAGGATTCACAAAAAGATTATAGTAGTGTAGTGGAGGGGGCTATTATATCAAATTAAGAGTTGTCGATTTATTTTCACTAATAATATAGTGTTTACTGAGTGGGTTTTGAATTAGATTGAATAGCCAGTATTGAGTTCCCAACTCTATAGTGTTCAGAGGTTAACAAGTCCCTCTCATTTTTTTTGCATTCTTTCTTGTATCTAGCTTTCATTTTCAACTCTTGCTCGTCCATCCAACGTGTCCTTGACTTTATCTTAACTCTTCCTTAGTTTATAACTTAAAATCAAATTCATGCTTAGTTTTGAATCACTAGATTCCAACAAATTAAAACCCAACATCTTGAACAATCCGAGATGGATAAAAAGAGATACCCAAACAACATTTCATCCAAGTGTACCAACAAGCCTATGACAACACATATAACAACTCTAGATTAATAAAGACAATATGTATACAAACAGACTATATAAACACAAAGAGTTACCCTTTTATAAGAGAAAAGAAGAGTATTGAAACAAACGATATCCTAAACTGAACTGATCTAAAAACAATCAGAAAGAGCATATAAGGTTGCTTCCCAACCCTCATCACACAAAAAAAGGGCAAAGGGACGTTTAAATGCTAACATGAAAGTTTAATGGTTGTCGGAATAAAATCCTAAAAAGTATGCTATGTGAAAATTTGACAAGCTAATGAATCTAAGTTAGCCAACAAATACTAACACTCTTTAGCCAAAAGAGCTTGATTAAACATACCTAAACCCTTAAACCATAATTCCTCATTACAATACGTCAATTAATAAAATCCCGACGAAGCCAATGTAATTTACCTCGTTTACCTGTGTTGTCCCACCAAAAAGAACAAATCAACTAATTTAACTGATAAAAGAGCTTGATTAAAAATAACTAAATCCTTAAACCCCTGATCTCCTATTACAATGTAGTATTATAACAAAATCCCAACAAAGCCATATAATTTACCTTGTTTACTTGTACTGCCCCACAAAAAAGAACATATCAACTAATGAAACTGACAATAAATAGATTTCTGAAGCTTAAACACAAATATTCCATAAGTTCCTAAATAATTTGCTCCACAACCTTAATTAAAACTACTCTACCACAATCTAAAATTATTTACATTGCCAAACTGTAGTTATTTTCATACCTGAACAATAATATGATGGAACATAAAAGGCTGTGAGAAGCATTATGAGCCAAAATAAACAAATCCAAAAATAATAATAGGAGACCCAAAGAAACATTAGGGAAAAGAAAAATTAGAGATTTTAAGATATGTTTTACCTGAAATCGACTAATAACAAGCTACAATATGCTTAACAACTACATAATTACTAAGAGCCAATTTTAAAAAAAAAATGTGAAAAAAGGGGACAGCTTTGACATAAACCTCATGATGGGGTTGAAACCAAAAAGATCGTGATGGGATGACTAGCCTTGACAAGCTAATCCACGAAACTCCTCTTTTTAACAAGCTAATCCACGAAAATCCTTTTTTGAACTCCACAAGTTAAAGCAAAAATGTGAAACCTTTTGCACATATGAGAAATAAAAACAGTAATAAAGGACAGCCTTGACAAACACATTCTGAAAAGAGGCAATGATATATTATAATACAAGTTTCAACTGCGTAGCCAGCATCTTACTAACAATTTTATATAAGATATTGCATAGCTGTTATAGTAACCAATATCCACAATCGGAAAGAATAAGTATTTATATATATATATATATATAAATATACATATTTTATTTATATGTGGGTGATACTTGATTTATATATTGTTATTAGTAGTGTTTGTATAAGTTAAGGACATACTATTAGTATTGGATTTATTTGCAAGACTTTAGATTTATTTTGGGGACCAAATTGTAATACTTTGAAAGTTTTGGGGACAAATTCATAAATACTAAAAATTAGCCTCTTAGTATAAAAATACACTTTTGAAACCCTAATTTACTCATTTTTAGGTCGAGTTATCCCTTTAGAGAGAAAGAAGAGAGAAATAGAGGGGAGAGAAAGAGAAGAAGAAGAAATTAGAATTTTGGATTTTAAGAGGTATATCACAACTATTTCTCAATTTATTGGTCTTAATTAAGTTAATTTCTTTAAGTTTTGATTTTTGAAAATACGTATAATTGAGAATTTGATGTGTATTTCGTAAGATATTGTGAGAATTAATGATGATCTATGTAGATAGCTTGATAAATCATGATGAATTATAGAATTTCTACTTGATAGTCACTTGATCCAGGAATTTTATAAATTGTTGTGATTCGATTCTGATTTTGAATTTTGATTATATGAAACTAGACATGTTTGGGAGCATTTGAGACTTTGAATCGATTGAAAATTTCATAAATTGAATTTGTAGTGAATTTATCAAAATGACCCTAAAATTTTAGAAATTTTCTGTGTGAACAGTATGATATAGTGACAAATAATTTTTGATCTGCTTAATGATCTTCAAAAATTACAAATTTATGGAATATGATAATTTTATATGTCTAATATGATATATTCAGAATTGAGAATTTAGATCAATGTGGTTAAATTGTTATGATTTTCTGTGTAAGCTCATTGCAGTATTTGATTAACATATTTTTAAAGCTATGGAATAAAATAGTTTAAAAATATTTTTGGTAGGGATTTTGAAGTGAAATATTTATCATGGATTGAAATATGTGTTAAGAGTAATTCTGTAATAGTTTTGAAATTTTTGCGTTAGTATCTGATTTTATAAAATTACGAGATTGAATACTGTTCAGTAAATATTTTAATCCCGCCAGAATAATAGTTTGGATTTGATGGTGTTTATGAAATGGAATGTGTAGGAATTATGATATAATATTCATATATAAGAAAGATATATTCTGATTTTGGAGTAATTGGACATTATTTGATGTATAAGAAAATTTCGTTAAGTGTAAGTGGTCAGAATGACAGGTTTTGAGAAACTAAGTAATTAGACCAATTTGATGTGATAAGTGCAATATGTATAATTTTGTAAGGTATTTAAAGTGTTTTGTGTGAATTGTAGGCTTATGAAAGGATTAATCTCCATTGATAGGTTAAAGAGATTTAAACCTTGTAGCTGAAAGTACTAAGAAGTAAGTATACTAGACATTTTACTGAAATCACAATAAATATAGTAATTGTTATGTATGATTTTATAAATGTGGTTAGAAATATGTTTATGTTATGTCAAAGTATATTTTGATATAAAATGTGAAGACATGTGTTTATGAATGTGAGCATGGACATACATGACATATATGTGTTTTTGAAAGTGAGCTTTCAAAGTGAAACGTGTTTAACAAAGAGAGCTTTTGAAGTGTAATATGTCCATGAGAAACGTTTTGTGTTTTGAGGATGCCTGAACTCACTGTTAACTTAGTAGGCATTTTATGTGATTTGTGGAGCCTTTATGTGTGGCCTTTCCTTCGGGATTGGTATATGTTATGTGTTCCGTATGTAGGGAGGATCCTATTGGTACCTAAAGGAAGAGTGAGTCATCACATCCGTATGGTGGCGTATTGGTGCATGTGAGAGGACTTACCGATGATAAGGGTAAGGGTTTGGCTTTTACCTTCGGGCATGAGCATTATATATGTGTAATTTAAAACCTCACTTGTACTATTCCTCTTATACGGTATGTCACCTACGAGTGACATTTGGCTCATTATGTGATATGTGATATGTAAGTCCTACTAAGTAGTAGTTGAGTAATGGTATTCCTATTATATGTTTTGAAAGAATGTGTAAGTACTTACATGACATGTGATTTGATAAGATTATGATTTTGATTTATTACAGCATATCATACATATGCATTGTGTATATATATATGTATTTGTATTTGTATTTGATATATAAAAAACTAGTATACTTACTGACTTTTATACTCATTATAGTTTATGGTGATTTCAGGTAAATAAGGTACATGTGTGCTTAGCGGATTTGGCAAGGCTTCTGTTGTTCCTTGGGTTCCCTAAGTTGCTAGGTTGTTGAGTGTTTCATTTGAGGACACGTGGGATAAGATATTTGATTTGTCCCTATTGAATAAATATTTATGTATTATTTTATTGAATGTGGTTATGGGTTAATTTTAAGTAAGAATTTGTAATTAATATATTCTGGGCTTTTGGTAATAAAGTTGTTACTGGTTACGTAGTAGAGTGTTAATCTGTTAGAAAACTCTGCGTATCTCCGGTTTACTAATTGCCCCAATCATAATTCAATTGTATAATTCTAAAAAATTGAATGAATGTAAGTTATGTCGTATGTCAGATCTTTTGAGTCTGAAGCGTGACAGTTGTAATGGTGTAAAGTTAGAAATACAAGTTAGCCAAGATCCCTTAAAAAGTAAAACCATATCTGTGGAATTTATAGGGGTCAACAGGGACACACTAGTACATGTGATGGAGAACATGATGGACATTTAATTAATGTCCATTATATTGTTAGAAGTAATTTATAGCAATTCAAATTTGTCACCAGCAGCCCATATGGTTAGAAGCTTTTAGGAGCCTATAACAACATTTATGATAATAGTTGCAATATTTGACATTGTATTTTGAGATAAGACCTTAGTTATAGGTAGTAGTTAGTAGTTAATAATTTTAAATTGCATTAAATATTATAATAAGTGCTAGCATTCCAAGTGCCTCAGTTTTTTATAATAGTTGGTAGTTAGTAGTTATAAGTTGTCATAATTGCTATAATAAATGTTAAACAGTCAAGAGGTCTCTATAAATACATGAGAAATGAGGAAAACAATATGCAGACTTTCTAATGTCAAATATAAGAAATAAGAAACTTTTCTTTTAAATTGGTATTCTGCCATTTTAATTTTCATATTTGTTGAATGATATCAACAACCTTCATTTTCGTGAACGAAATCACAACCCATCAGTGCTTATCCTATGTTAAATGATATCAGAGTCTTGTCTTGAGATTGCAAGTCGTAATTACTTAAATGGAGAATATTTTTATACGTTTGAGCAAAAAATGGAAACTCATATAACTGAAATGAAGAAAAATATAGAAGGAATGACCAAACATCTTATGGGTTTGAGAACTCATAACCCGTTACCACAAGAACCAATGGTGGCAAGTAGACTACCACACAAACAACCACATTTTGCACCTTACAATTTCAACTTGGAGGAGAACGTCGAAGAAGAAGTTACAGTCAAGTTGTAAGTAAGAAGAGCATCCGATATTGCATGAAGAAGGCCCAACCATTTTGCCCTTATAGTGGATGATTTAAAAAATGAAGATAAAATGGATCCAGATGATATAAAAATTAAGGAAACCCAACGAAAGAAGATCTTTGTAAGAAAGTGTTCAGTTACTAATATGGTGTATAAAATAATTATTGATAGTTGTAGTGATAAAATCCTAGTGTCTTAAAGATTAGTTGATTACCGTAAACTTTACACTGAACCACACCTCACACCATACAACATAGATTGGTTTAAAAAGGGATCTTATATGAAAATAACCAAACAATGTCGATTACCTCTATTAATTAGTAAGAGTTATAAGACAGAAGTCTTATGTAATATTGTTGAAATGGATGCATATCATATATTGTTAGACAGAGCTTGAAAATACGATGATGATACTTTACACAATGAAAGAGATAATACTTATTCTTTTAATTGGAACTGAAAGTAGATAATGATAGCATCGAGTCAACCTAAGAAGGCAATCTCTAAAATGGAAGAGAAAACTTTATTTTCAAAGATTCACAAGGAGAATAAATTTGTAGAAGAAATAAAGGAGACACTTACTTGTACCATCTTTGATGGTGAAATGAGAAGATTTGCCTAAACAATTATTGCCGAATAAAGTACAATGATTAATGATTAAATTCTACCTTTTGATCCAACTTTCCTCTTTTAGCATATGGAATATGAGTAAAACACAAAAAACCAAAGATTTTCAAACTGTTAATAAAAGGTTTATAACCATATTAGGCTTCAAAGGGTGTTTTTCCCTTAAAGTAATTGTTCTTTTTACAAGGGTTAAGCTGTGTATTCCCTATTTTTATTTCATGACTACTACATATTCTTTGTTTCTTTTACTCACCGCTAATGCGTCCCTTTATTTTTAATTTTTTTCTTCTTAAATCATTATTATCTGCATATTTAATTATGTATATTGTGCATATTTTGTACATTTAATTATTTGTTTAAACAAATTTGTGTACTAAGAAGTTTCTTTTTTTGAAGCATGTACTGAGAACTTTTTTTTTTCTGAAGCAAATGTAGCAAGAAGTTTGAGTAACAGTAAATTTTTTGTTTGATTTACATATTTCAAATAATATATGCTTTTTTTGTGGTAACTGATTTTTATGTAATTTTTTTAAGTAAACATTGTTTTTTTTAAAAAAAAAATAGTTAGACTTGATATATATAGAGCTTTTATAATTCTTAATAACGATACTGAATACATTTTCATTGTTCTCATTTTCAGAATAAACTTTCAAAAAATAAAATCAAATGCGTTTTCTAATATAGAAAATGATAAATTAAAAAACATAAAATAATTCTATGAAACAATTTTTAAAATAATTCTTTAGGAAATAATGCGGAATCAACCCTTAGTTTTCAAAATGTGTAGTGGATCTGCAGTTGGCGGATTCAAGTCAAAGCAGAAATATGGAAATTAGAACTTACGAGGATTTAGCTACTACGTGTACGATTTGATACAGATATAAAATTAATTAATGCTTTAGATTCATGTCAAAAAATTTATATTGCAAGTCTAACGAACTAAGTAATGCTATGCTCGGTAGACATCCATTTTATTAGAAAGGAAAGTGTTTTGGATTTTTAGCATGTATTTTAAATTTTTTTAAGTATTTGTAAAAATATTTATTTACAAATAATTAAAAAATAAAAAAATTATATACAAAAGAAGTAAATAATTATACATACAAAGTACAAAAAAATTTATATAATTTAACAACAAACGTTTATGTTTATAGTAGATTGCAAGTTTTAATTTTTTATTTAAATAACAAGAGTTTCTTATAACAAATAATTAGAGAATATGATAATAGACGAACTCTCAATAATTTATTAATATTTTTTTATATACACAATACTCAAGTACTCCTATAGCATTCTCTTTGTGCATTTAGTATTTAAGTAATCTCTAATTTTTTATTTTCTCTTTTAGAGTTTTTTTCTCTAATGTTTGATTATTTTAAAGGATTATAAAAGTTTATATAGACTCAAAAATATTCCTAAAAACTTTATTTCAAATTAGAATAAGAGTTCAAGTGTTTAAAAAATTCAAAATTGACTTAAACTAATCAAAATGAATTAGTGGTTAGAGTTTTTGAATTCAGCATTGTAGAGCTGAGTAGCTAGCATTAGAGTGTCCAGGTCTAGGAAAGTGCTTCGCACGTGTTCTAAGCCGTTCTTTGCTTTCGATTTTTCGTTTCGCATTCTTTTTTATTCGTTTAATGCATTCTTAACCTTGTGTTAATTTCATATTAATCTTCAATTTAAAATCATATTTAAACACAATTTTAAATCACGAAATTTTAATAGAAAGCAATCCTTAAAAGGAATTTTCTTCTCATTCTCCCAATTTGAGAATTTTGGCTTCCTCTTCAAAGAGTTAGGAATTTGAATTTCAGCTACTTATTTATAATTATTCGATATTAAATAAAATTTATTATCTCCTTTTTGAATAATAAATTAATAATTTAGTAAAACTAGTTATTTATTTTAATAATATTGTTAAAGTAATATAGAAAAAATTATCAATTAAAATTAAAAAGTAGGAAATGGGCATGTGGATGGTCACTGCCACGAGACCATTAAATTTGTTGTAGTGCGACGGTTTATACTTGTACACTACCAACGTTGTCAACGCATGGTAATTTGAGGTTCAAATGATTGTTGTAAAATTTGAAGTTAAATAAATCTTTGTGAGATGACGGTGGCTTCTCCCAAATCCCACGTCGACAAAGTAATACTCCCATACCTTTTGTACTTGTATATAAACATGGCCATTGGCCTTATAATGGAATATATATCTATATATATACTAGTATTTGATAGTTATTTATTTATTACGGTGTCTTCATTTTATATTTTATATTCTTATATAATATTATGTTTTTATATTATTATATATTTATCATACTTATTAGCACGATTTGTAGATAAATTCAATTTTTAATTTTGATATTAAGTTCTTAACTTATTTGTTTTACGTTCTTTATTTTATGTGTTTCATTTATATTCAATTATTATTTGTATTATATTTATATTATTATATAATATAATCTTTATAAATGTGCGTTATGGTTATCATTTATTTAGATTTTTTACATCAAAAAATAAGGATAATATTCTGCAACAGTTATCTTATATTTATATTATGTTTATTTTTTTAAATTCGAATATTTTATTTACAACCTAAAGCTTGCATAACAAATTAGTAAGTCACAACCTGAAATTCTAATAATTGATCTCATTAATTTAGAATTTGAAGTTCTGTATTAGAACATAAAGTTTTATATCATAATATTTTAATTTGTTTCTTTTAATTACTTATTCATATAGAAAGTTATGCCTTCTTAATATTATCAATCTATGAAAATCTATGCTTCCTTATTATTATCAATCTATAGAATGCCATGCCTTCTCATTATTATAAATATATGAAAGGCTATACTTTTTCATTACTATTAATTTATGAAAGATCACTCCTTCTCATTATTACTAATACATAAAAAGTTATACCTTTTAATTATGATTATTTTATGTATATAAAAAGCCATGTCTCCTAACATTATTTTTTCATATTTATGTTTTATATTATATATTTATTAAATAATATTTATATTTCATTGTACTAATTTTAATCCCTTAACTAATTTACAAATTCATGCTTTTGATGTCTTTAGAAAACATTATTTGTCATGGAAACTAGATGCCAAAATACACCTCTAAGTCAATAGTTTGAAAAAGACAATTGTAAAAAAAATAATAACGTGTCCCTGTAGGACAAGTCGAGAACTATAATTTTCCTTTATCATCATTTATATGAGAGATTAAAAGGTTAATATTTGAGGGCCTGCAGATCCTCTAGACAAAATTAAAGGAAATGTGTTCTTTCTAAATGAGTAGATAAATATAAGACTATATAATCTTAGAATTGTTGTTGATTACAATTTTACATTGATCACAACCACATCACAGTTAAAAATTGTATGGTAAAAAAATTCTAGGACATGTTAGAGAAGATATTTTTTTTTTTTATAACTCTAATGTTGTTCTGCAGCAATAGTATCATAAGCATCGATATTAAGAATTAATCTCATGTTTGCTACTTGCGTAATAAAATAATGAACTCTTATTGAAAAATCACGAATTACATCCAATTGGTTGTCAATCATTCTTAGATGTGAATGCAAATACCTATAACAAACGTAGGACATGGTCGTAGAAAAAAAAAAGAGTGCGTGATTATCACCCACATAATTGTTATAAATATTTAAAGAAGAAGAAAACTAAAATGGGACAAAAACACTAACAAAAAATAATGGTGTAGAGGATAATGTGAGTGATTTTAAACCTAGGGTGCATGCATGTGAGTTTGTGTCTATTATTCAAATATAACATACGTATCACATACATATATGCACAGTGGATGAGCGGAATATAAATTATTCAATGATAAATACAAATGAACTTTTACATGTTATCTCATAAATGAAAAATACTTCAAGATTGAGAAATAGTACATTGTCAAGCCTTTGGTATATGGTCGAACCGGAGTACCCACCTTGAAGCAACCCGTTCACAATTCTAGTTCCTCAACACGGCGAGCTTGAGGAAGCTAGAATAGCAACTTTTCCAGCAAAGGATTTAACTCTTGAATCCTTGTTTCTACCTTGTAGTATGGGTGATCAAAATGGAAGAGAAAAATAGAGAGAATGTGTTTTTGTTCTCAACACTTGAGAGAATTTTCTAACACTTAGCCTTTTAAATTCTCTCTACCATTTTCACTAATCCATTGGCCTAATTTTCACTTAATCAATTGAGCAACATATTGCTCTTTTATTTGTTTATTATTTACTTTCATTTTCTCACCTAATGGCATCTATTATCTAGGTCAATGTGTTATCATTAGTGTTTTTTTTATTATTGTTTACAATAAACCAAATGAAAACAAAACAAAATAAAAAATCATTTAAATGAACTTGGCCTTAATCCAGACCAAATGAGAAAAATACTTTCTCGTAATTAAGAAACATCTTAAGGCTTACCATTAACAAATGCCACCCATTTATACTTATTATATTATTTAATTAATATTAAATAAATAATTTAATCATAATAAATCATGGTAGAAACACATGCCAATTTAAATAAAAAATTAATTGTTTGATTTCAATTTAAATAATAATATCATATATTATTATTATTATTTTATTCAATAAATATTTTAATGAATAAAATAATAATATTATTTGTCCAACAAATAATGTCATTTTGGTAATTTTCAAATCAAACAATAATTGACCCTCATTTGCCATGTGTCAACAACTAATTGTTAACTAATTGATGTACTTAACTCTTAAATCTTGACACGTGCATGACCGAGGGAAAACTAAAGTAAATGTCCGGTCTGCTGAAATTTTCTAGATCGAACTATTCAATCTAGTACGCTGCTCCAGTGCACAACGAATACACTTCATATTGCGGGACTCTCTAGGTCCACTCTCGATTTATCAACTAGAATTATTTTGTGAGTCCGAGATCTATGCCCTATGCACATATCACGTATATTACAAATCAGTGCAGTGGACCATACAAATTGAGGTCATAGCGTATACGTATAATCTTTTCGCCAATCATATCCTGGAAGAGCAAGGATATAGATTACTACCATCAAATCTCTATGTGCTCATCCATGAACTTATCTCCAGACACGTATCTTAATAAACAATATATGCAAACACTTTTACAATATTGTTTAACCATGTAGGAAACTCTTTTCCTGGGTTTGTTGCTTATGGCCATAAGACTTTCTATGATACAGTCTTTGAGCATCCAGATATATAACTCATTTATGTGAGCTAACGGATTCCATATGTATACACACCGGACTCCATAAGCATTGAACCATACCTAGTGACACCCAGCGGTCACACCATAAAAGATCTAGGACATATGTGGAACCAAAGTATGATGGATCACTTACAAGCCCACTATGGTACTCAAGTCAAAAGACCACATATACTACTCAACTCGAGAGAACCTTCTATTGACAGCTTCATGGGATGTCCATTGGGGTCCTCATTGATTCTATTCAGTATTCTGTCCTTATTGAACATCTGCATGCTATACGAACTTTCAGTAAGTCCATGGTTAGTTAAGAACAACCATCTAGACCATCTAGGTATAGTATTTACTGATCTATGAAAAATGATTCCATCGATAGACCTACATCGGTGAATTAAGATCAGGAACATATAATTTAAGAATAGAATTACATAATAACATTTCTTAGCACCTATTGCAACTCTTGCAACTATGTTATTACTAATGTATTCTCAGGTCTTTGTACCGTTACAGACACGATTCTAACTTTTAGACTTCACTAATTAATATAACATGCTAACTCTTTAGCATTTATAGTTTTCAGTGATGCTAACTCTTGGCATTTATCTAAACTTCTTTAGACCAAATCCAAACTCCTTCACATCATAATAATGTTTGTAGTGTCACAAGCATTGAACCATTTAATAATAGTCATTAGTGATTTAACAAATAATGAACTGTATAAATATTATAAAATAAAATATTCATACAACAATGGGATGACACGTGAGCACAAATCCAACAGATAAACATCATAAATTATGGAGATAATTGTTATTAATGTGGTGCATTATTAGGCATCTATCATGGCAAAGGGAAAAGAATGTGGAGACAAATCTTATTGATAACTCAAGATCTTGAAGATCTTACTCATATAGATATCTCTAATTTCTTTAAGGATAAAAAATAAATCAATAATTATTAAGTTTTAATTAATATTTTCATGTTATGTCTTTTTTGTATGAAATATGACTGTTATTATCCTCTTAATATTTACTATAAATTTTTATGTAAGGAATAATTTTTAAAGGTGAATTGTCCACTTTAAAATTTTGAGATGCTTATTTGACTGACAATGTAGCTATATACATTATCTTTTGAGATAAGAAATATTGAAAGAAAAGTGATATCAGATCTTGCAAATCTAACTGAAAGCTCTGAAAAAGCAATAATCTTATTAGCAAGTACAACAAAGTTATATATAAGTGGAGCTTTATATGCAAACATATCCAGAAGAAATCTACTTAGTTTTAAAGATATCCACTGAAATGGATATCACATTGAGACTTTGAATAAAAATACATATATTTGCATTACTTCTAACATCTCAAATAAAAAATGCATACTTGAAGAGCTTTCAGCCTTGTCATCTAGTTTGTATTATTCAATTGAAAGTTATATAGTAATGAACCAGAATTTTAGTGTTTCAAAAATATTTGTGCTATCGCATAACTATCTTGGTCATTTATGATCAACTATGATGCATAAAACCATTGTAAATTCTCATAGACATCTATTGAAGAACCTAAAGATTATGTTGTCTAATAAGAGGTTTTTATACCACTTGCTCACAAACCAAACTTATAATTAGACTACCCCTTTAAAGATTGATTTAGAATTTCTATCATTTTTACAAAAGATTCAAGGAGATATTTGTAAATCAAATTCATTCATCAAGTGGACCTTTTCCTCTATGTTATAATTTTAATTTTATGCATATGTATGGTAATCACATATTTGTTTACTGTCTATATGAAATATTACATTTGCTAGACTGCTAGCATATATCATTAGATTGAAGGCACAATTTCATACTACCCTATTAAATTATAAGTTTAAATAATGTTAATGAGTTTACATCTAACATATTTAGTGATTATTGTCATTAGTGGGAATCAATGTAGAATATTTTGTGCCACATGTTCAGACAAAAATAGATTAGTAAAATCATTGACGATTATATCCCATAATACACTAAAATGGGATCTCAACATCACTAGGGTATTTATGGTGGCTTTAACTCATCATCAATTACAAGATATCTTGAACCCCTGAAGGGTGATATATTTACTGCATGATTTATAGATTGTTATTTTCTATGAGATAATATTCTCACCATTAGGGGAAGGAAAATTGCCTCTGAAAATAAGGCATGAATTTTATTAAAAAATAACCATTATATCTTATTTAGATCCATATACAAATTAATGTAAAAATGAGATGTAAAGGATTGGTCACATTCAAAGAATTATAAATAAATTACTATATGTATTTATATATATACCATCTACTAATACATAAGTCAGGGAAGCTAATGAATCATTTGTTGCATGCCAAACCACTTGGTTCAAAAATTATTATTGTACAGAAGAAAAACAAATCAGGATCTTGTTGAAAATTATGCTTAAGCCAAAAAATCCACATTCTCTAAATCACTAACATCAGAAGAGTTAATAGTCCATGAAAAAACACATAACAGTATCTCAGTTTCTTAGTGTTAATTAAGTTAATATTTTTAAGTTTTTATTTCTAAAAATATGTTAAATTGGGGATTTAATGTGGATTTTGCGTGAGATATGTTGAGAATTGATGATGATTATATGGATAAATTGATGAATTATGATAGATTTATAGAATTTCTACATGACAGTATCTTAATCTGAGACTTTTGTGAATTTTTGTACTTTGATTTTGGTTTTTTATTTTTTATAATATGAAACTAGACATGTTTAAAATCATTTGAGACTTTGAATTGGTTAAAAATTCTACAAATTAAAGTTTTAGTGAATTTATAAATATGACCCTAAAATTCTAGAAATTTGTGTTAACAATATGCTGAAGTGATGAACAAATTTTGATCTATCAAATGATCTTCACAAATTATAAATTTTCGAAATATGATAATGTTACATGTCTAGAATGACATATTTGAAAGTGAACATTTATATCAATGTGGTCAAAGTTTTATGATTTTCTAAATTATATCAGCTCACTGCAGTGTTTGATTAATAGATTTTAAAGTTATGGAATAAAATATTTTTAAAATACTTTTGGAATTGATTTTGTAGTAACACATTTATAATGAATTGAGATATGTGTCACGAGTAATTTTGTTCTAGGTTTATAATTTTTAAATTGATGTGTGATTTTATAAAATTAGGCGATTGAATACTATCCAGTAAATATTTGAATTTTGTCAGGATAATGATTTGAATTTGATGGTGTTTATGAAATAGACTTTGTAATAATTATAATATAAAATCTATATAAGAGAAGGATATATGAGTCAATAATGACATAATCTAATTTTGGAGTAATTAGACATCCTTTAATATATAAAAAAAAATTTGTTAACTATAAGTGGTCAGAATTGATAGGTTTTGAGAAATTAAGTCATTGGACCAATTGATGTAATAAGTGTAATTTATGTAATTTTGTGAGCTATTTAAAATATTTTGTGTGAATGGTGATGCTTATGAAAAGATTAATCTCCATTGATAGGTTAAGAAGAATTAATTCTTATATTCATAAGTGTTGAGAGGTAAGTATACTAGATTTTCACTGAAATCACAATAAACAAAGTACTTGTTTATGCATAATTTTGTAAATGTACTTTGAGATATGTTTACGATATGCTAAAGTATACTGTGAAATAAAAATGTGAAAGACATCTGTCTACAAATGTGGACAATTGACATTGACTATGGACATACATGACATGTATGTGTTTATGAAAGTGACCTTTCAAATGAAATGTGTTTAATAAAGAATTTTTTTGAAGTGAAATATGTCAATGAGAAACGTTTTGTGTTTTGAGGATGCTTAAACTCACTATTTATTTAGTAGACATCTTCTGTGATATGTGGAGCCTTCAGGTGTAGCATTTCTTTCGGGATTGGTATATGTGTTATGTGTTCCTTATGTAGGGAGGATCTTATAGGTAACTTAAAGGAAAATTGAGTCATCACATTCGTGTGGTGGCATATTAATGCATGTGGGGGAACTCACTAATGATTAAGGTGAGGGTTTAACTTTTACATTCGAACTTGAGCATTATATATGTATAATCTAAGCCTCACTTGTGCTATTCCTCGCATATGGTATGTCATCGATGGGTGGCATTTGGCTCATTATGTGATATGTGATATGTGAAGTCCTACTAAGTAGTAGTTGGGTGATGGCATTCCTATTATATGTTTTGAAAGAATATATAAGAGCTTACTTGACATGTGATTTTGATAAGATTTTCGATTATGATCCATCATGGCATATCATGCTAATGCATTGTGTATATGAATATTTATGTATTTTGGTATATGAAAAACTAGTATACTTACTGAGCTTTATACTCATTATAGTTTATTGTGATTTCGGTAAATAAGTTATATGTGTGCTTAAGGATTTGGCAAGGTTTCTGTTGCCCTTTGAATTCCCTAAGATGCTAGGTTGCTAAATGTTTAATTAGTGTACTTATAGTTTGAGATATTTAATTTATCCTTGTTAAATAAGTGCTTATGTATTATTTCATTAAGTATGATTGTATTTGATTTATGTTCCACCAAATATGTTTATGGTTTAATTTTGTAATGATCTTACTAGCAACTTACTAAGGATTCTTATGTGGAAATTTAAGTTTGAAATCTATACAATATTATTTATGAGCATACATCATTGAATGAGTCTAAGTTATGTCATATGTTAGATCTTTTCAAATCTGAGGCTTGACAAGCCCTAAAAGAGGCATAAGAATTTTAAAATAATAAAAATGGTACAAATTATACTTACACATGAGAAATATAGAAACATGATGATATAATTATCAACAATATTGTCTCAATCATAGTAGCTACTCATAGTAGCTACTGAAATGATGAATGATGATTTTGAGCAATAACTGTTGATCAATGTACTGAAAAATATGACTGGCTCTATGGAAAGAAGCAAAACAAATAGAATTGACTTCTATAACCAAGCATGAAATATTTAGACTTGTAGTCCGAACACCTGAAGATGTCAAACTTATAAAAATAAATGGGTTGTTTTGTATAGAAACATAATGAAAACAACGAGATCACTAGACACAAAGTAAAACTCATTGATCAAGGTTTCTGTGAAAAACCTAGTATTGAGTATGATGAAACTTTTTTTTTTCTGTGATTGACACAATTACATTTTAATTTTTTATAAGCTTGGCAGTCTTAAAAAAGCTTGATATGCACCTTATAGATGTAAGGACAACTTACCTATATAGGTCACTTGACATAGATATTTGTGAAAATTCCTAAAATATTCAACATGCCTAAAGCATGTATTTATAATTAGTATTCAATCAAGTTATAAAAGATCTTTACATGTATCAAAACAATATGTGCTTATATAGTACAACTGCCTAAATGAATGATTAATTATCAATGACCCAATATGCTCATGCGTACTTATAACGAAGTCAGATTCTAGATTCGCCATTGTGGTTGTATATAAAGAGCTCCTAAAGATTGAAGAATACTTAAAAGAAAATTTGAAATGAAAAACTTAGAGAAGACTAAATATTGTCTTGGTCTAGAGATCGAGCACAAACTAAATGAAATCTTTTGCCTATATTGAAAAGATTTTGAGAATATTCAATATGAATAAAGTTCATCCATAAGCACCCCTATGGTTGTTTGATATTTTGATCCTAAAAAGATCTATTCCTTCCTAAGGAAGATAATGAGAAAATACATAGTCTAAAAGTACTATGTCTAAATGCAATTGGTGCTTTATTATGTCTAATCTAATGTAGCAGACCAAATATATCTTTTGCAATAAGCTTATTAATGTTAAAAATTTATCGGATCCCCATAAAGCCTATTTGAAAATAGTATATAGTAATACTTATGGTAATACAACAATTTCGTAGTAATTCACAAAGCAAAATTTTATTGCCACCTCCTAATAAGGGTGTAAAATCACTAGTATATTTAGTACTTGATACGGGAGATTTGCTCTAACTTATTAATTTTTTTCTACTTAATTGTGTTTTGATCATAAATTAGTGCACATTAAAAAATGTGACATTCAGGAACAAATATAAGGCGAAACAAATGAGAAATAAAAAAGTTAAGCGAGAAATACAAGAGCGTCTGAACCCAGGGCTGAACGCCTTAGCTCCCAGACAGTCTTCACACACCTCATGTTTCCAGGTCTCAATGCCACAGCACCCATAAGATATAAAACCCCCTATTTTTAGTCTTATTTTCACTTAGATTCGAAGGCCTTTGACCTTAGGGTTTCTTATACATATAAAAACACTTTTTTAAGAGCCAAAATATAGACCTGTAGCAAGGCAAAACTTAAAAAAATAATTCACAACACAAGATCAAGAGATCAAAGTAAAGATTAAAAATTTAAGTTTAAGATTCAAGCTTCAAGTCAAGATTGAGAGAGAAGCAACCCAATGAGTCCTATTGATTAGTTTTTCTTCTGTTTTCTTATCATTGTGTTCTTGTTCTTGTTGTTATACATGGATTTGTTTGATACTTTTGAGTTTGTGATTAGCTAAACATTATTGATCTATGGTTAGACTATGTGAACCTAGTATGTAATTATATTTTATTGATGCTTAGTTTATGAACTTAATACATTATAATTGATTCATTCTATCTGAGTTTAATGCTTTCATTATACCTAGCCAATATTTTGATTATTTGAGGAACCATGATGAACTTGACAAAAGGATTCATGTGTTTAGCCTATGATAGTTTAATGCATAATTATAGGTAACAACTATGAGTTCTATGTAGGATAGACATATACTTAGATGGCATGTATGACATGATTAGACTTGTTCTTAATGAGTTGCATTCTATTCGGATTACCATATATATATATGTATAGATAGTTATTAGGGTTTAATATAGTTGTTTGACCATCGATAGAGATTTTTAGCAATAATATACACTTATACTTAAAATCTTAAACTTTTTAAACTTACTTAATATCTTAGATTTTTAAAACTAAACAAACTTTTATTAGAAAACTTTTATCTGATTTTAAAATTATTATTAAATTTAAATATAAAACTTTTAAAACTAAATGGCACTTTGTCCCAATAAAATGTTATTCAATTTGTTTTAAGGTTGAATAATTTTATATTTTAAAGGGAAAATTTTTTATAATACCTCAAAATTTTGAGCAATTTTCTAATTTAGCTCCAAATTAACTTTATAACTATTATAGCTAAATACCCAAAACAGACTAAATTTGTCCTCATTTATTGCTTCATTTAGTTTCACTCTCATAAATCTAAGATATAAACTGCACTCCAACTAAAAGCAGAATTTACACTCCAAGTTATTAGTAAGAATACACTTGAAACTATTGCATCTTACTTGGAGGACATAAAAGTCAAGGTAAGATTATTCTATCACTATTCTAATTTTATTTTATTTTTTTTAAATTAAATTTTGATAAACTTAATTAGTTAGATATAACATAATTTTTTTTGGGTTTATTTAGCAAATATAGGAGTATAGAAATATAGATATAATGTAATAAAAGTCATAAGAGAACAATGCACTATAGTTTAGATCTAAATTTAGGGTTGTGATTAAGATTAAACAAACCTATAAAAAATATTAGAAAGATTACGAAGAAATGGGGTGCTTAATGCAGTCATGAAGTGGTGTATGAATCACGCGACTCATCTCTCACAAGATTGGCAATGGGAATCGCATATCTCATCTCAGCAAAATAGGCTAATGTATCTTTTACGTAGTTTTTTCAAATCCGTGTTTTTAAGCCCTTTCTTTTCATTATTTAATCAATTGTTTTTATTAATATGGGTAACATGGCTCTAGTGCCACTTATTGTCTATTTTGGGAAAAGGTAGAGGAGTTCAAGTGATGGTAAAAAGAGATATATTAGATACCAAAACATGAGTACTTTGGGTTTGAGGAATATAAATTATCTACATCTTTCATATGTAGTACAGTTGCAATTAATTCTATTCAGTATAAAGTCATTACGAGAATCTTTGTGTATGCAATGATATTAAAACTAAAACAGTAAAAATCTAAAATGATGAAGATGTGTAACTATATATCTTAAAGCATTCGCATATGATGAGGATGCACGAGTGTCTGTAGAAAATTGACAACCTTATCATTACTACTTGATGTCAACATGTGCTAACCAATAAATTGAAGCATAAATAATACTAATTTGTTTCCAACACTAAACTTGACTATTAGTATTTATTGAGGACCAAACTCATACACACTATGACAATCAAATAGATGATGATTGTTGATGATGAGAATGCAGATGATATGAGAGAAGTGGATAGGTTGAATGATATACAAAAGGGAAATAATGTGTATAAGATACAGGTAAGGGTGTTAACTTCTCTAATAGCTTTAAGTATAAAACCAACAATGTGTATGATTTACTTACAAAAGAATATGAAGTTAAAGTATAGTAACCCTTCTAATTTTTACCTCTAATACCCCACATCAAACTTAATAACATCAAATGAGGCATCATGTTTTGGAATGGGCAATGTTTTTGTGGGAATATTGTATGACAACAAGATACACTCTATGATACTATTAGCTTGCTTGTGTTAAAAGATAATTAGAGCCTCAAAGTTTTTAGATCCATAAAAGATCATTTCAAGATGAAAGATGATGATGAAAGATACAAATGACAATAAATGATGAAAATACTTAATCATATGAAGAATCAATAAAGATCACAAATGTTAGTTGGATCAATTACATCATGGTTTCCACTAAGCTAAGAGTTATATTGTTGTTAAAATGACATAAAAAAATTTAAAAATGTGAATAATATTTACTAACTGAAAAAGATTCAAGCAGATATGCACAAAGACAATCAGTACTTCTAAAGATGACACCGAGAACTTTTTGTACTTTTTTGTAGCATTAGAACCTTTCATTCAGGGTTTTCAATCATACATCAAACCGATGCAAACCAACACAAAGATTATAACCAGCTAGGTGAAAATACAGAGGATGAAGAATGGGGGACGAGAACTAGGGACTCCACAACAAAGGCTGGTAAGGAAGAAGACCCGACTTAAAAATTTGACCTATATTTGGTAAGAGAAAAATGAAATGGGTTAGAGAAGAACTCGCTAAGATTAAGGAGAAAGTTTATAAGCATTAATGAAGAAAGGGACAACTACATGATGGACCTAGACTTCGAGGACAGTAGTACGCTTTAGAAGGAAAGTCTATAGAATAAAGAAGATGACCAAAAAGGGAAAGCTAAAAAAGTAGGTGATGCATGAACAAATTATAGAATGAGAAATGAGGCTAAAAGGGTAATTAAAAAACTCTTTTTGGTGCCAAAACTAATTAGATGTAAACCTAGAGAAAAAAGGCTAAAAAATATATACAAGCTAGAAGCCTATGCAAGGAATAATGAAGGGTTGTTTATTAACCCAACTTGAAATGATAGTAAAAGGGGGAAACAAAAGGCAAAAGAGCCTAGTGTAAAGGAATGAAATAAGCCTGTGACAAACTTGGGCAAGAGGAAAGAAAAAGAAATTGATAGAATTAGCCCAATTGTAAAAATGGGGAATGTTAAAATGAGACAATGACTAGATAACTCAAACACAAGTGAAAGAAAAGTTAAGGAGAGCTGTGACAGAGAGGAAAAGATATCGGCAGAGGCTAGGTCCAAACCCCGCCGAAATGAATGAATATGTTAAGCTAAAATGTCCGAGGTTTAATGAATCCCAGGACATTCTGAGATCTTAACAAAATCGTCAAAGAGATTATGTTAAATGTAATATTTCTTTATAAAACAAAGTTAAAAGTAGATCAAAAGAGACAAGTAGGAAACCATTTAGGTTTTGAAAATTGTTTGGTCATCAGTAAGGAGAGGTAGAAGGTGTGGCGTTGCTATGGAGATATAATGTGGACTTGCAGATACTCTCCTATAATAGGTGTCATATGGACTCAATCATCAAGAAAAGTGAATCTAATACTTAGAGGTTCTTAAGAGTATATGAAATGCCTGAAGCCGAGCATAAGAACTAAACATGGAAATTATTAAAGAGATCAGTATAACTTAGTGATCTCATACTGTTATATAAGGGGGATTTTAATGAAGTCCTCTCCTCAAAATAAAAAATGGGAGGTAATCTAAAAGGTATCAGAGGTATTGAGGAGTATAGAAAGATGGTTAGAGATAGCAACTTAAAAGATATAGGGTGGACTAGTTTCCCTAACACCTGGTTTAACCGAAGATTTGGCCTGGATCTAATAGAGGAAATGATAGACAGATTCTTTTATAATAAAAGCTAGAATGGTAGGCTTAAATGATACATTATGACTTATCTAGTAGCAATAAGTTCAGACCACTAACCAATAATAGTTGCGGCTTGGCCATAGATGGAGTGGGGACAAAAGAAAAGAATGCCAAAATTTAGGTTCTATTTTGAGAAAGCCTAGAACTTGTATGATAAAGGCAAAAGGATAGTGATAGAAGAATGAGCTAACCAGGGAGAAAGATAACAAGAATTAATTGGAAAGTTCATGGTTATAATGGAAAAAAACTAAAGAAGCTTTAAAAGAATGGGGTAAGAGAGAGCTATGGGGAAGGTAGAGAAAATTGAAGCAAATAACTAGAGAACTAGAAGAGTACATGATGACGAGCTAATAGTATGAGCAGCAAAACTGAATTAAAGTCCTTGAAAATAAGTTAGATAAGCTACTACTTAAAGAGGAAATATATTGGAGGTAGGGGTCGAGAGTAGCATTGCTCAAAGAAGAAGCCAGAATACTATATTCTTCCATGTCAAAGCCAGTAGCAGAATAAAGAAAAATAATATAAAATGATTGCTTGATGAAGAAGAAAAATGTGTGGAAAAGAATGAGAAGATAAAGTAGACATTGTGCAAGTATTTTATGGAACTATTTAACTCAATAATGTTGTAGCGAACTTGGATCAGGTGTGTGAATATATGTGTAGGTAGGGAAATGTGAATACATATCGCACACCATGTAGCAGAAGCACAATATGCATTTTAAAAACCACAAAAGCACAGACAATTCCATCATTAAAAAAAAATACCTTTGATGAATTGCCAGTGTTCTTTTTGGACAAATGGATTTCAAAGTCTAAACTTGAAGTGTTATTTTGAACAAATTTAGATCCTGACTGTGGTGGGCTCAGAATGCTAAAATGGTACCTTGAGATTTTGTAGGATTTTTGTTTTTTGGTTTAGGTTTAACTTAAACTCTTTTAGCTTTTCTCTTTCAAAATTGGCCTAAACCATTTTTGCTCTTCCAAAAGCATAAAAAAAAGGCTCTTATTTCTGAATGCATCTTCTCATGAAATATCATCCCCTTATACTATATTATATTTTTTATGCAGCTAAATATAAACTCGTAATTTATGTATAAGTGGGAGCACCCTCTCACATTTGTGGGTGAAGGGTACAAAAAGTGAAAACACGCCCTATGTTAAATAAGATACAACATACAATAAGTTGTATATGTAATTTTTTTAAAAACTTTTGTAAGTTATATTAACCATGATTAATTAGGACACCCAAAAAATTACATCCCCTTATATGTTATGTACACGCTATATGTTATGTATACATCTTTGAATGATAACTGCCAACTCGCAAATTTGTATAAGTGAGAATATCTTAGCACATCTGTTGGAGGAAGGTGGAAAAAGTAGGAACATGCCCTACGTTAAGTAGGATACAACATATATCAAAGTTGTGAATGTATTTTTTTATTTAGGTATTTTATATTAACTATGGTTATTTAGGACACCTATAAAATATTATCTCCTTATATTATATTGTTAGGTGTCAATTAAATCATGGTACATGTATGTGGTGTGTGTTCATCATCTAAATATACGCATCTCATATATATACACGGTGAAAGTCTAAATATGATCAATGAACACATTTTATATATATTAATCAACTTAATACAAATTAAAAATATCACCCTTAAAGCCTTTGTATTAAATTTTTACTAACGAACTCGTTGTGAATTCTGACAATCAACGGAGGTGGATTTAATTGTCTAGAATAGAAGCCTATAATCTAATACCGATTTAATACTTAAACCATTTAGATTAAGTTTTAATCTAAATAAAATAATTTGTTTTTGCCATTTATCAATTAAAACAAATCTATTTTTTATTACAATGAATGGCCTAAATTGAGGAATATATATGAAAATCAACTCTTGAAAACCAAAATCAAGAAACTCTTTTGTTTTTCTCTCAAAAACTTGGCCGGCCATTCCAAATGTAGAAATATAACTTTTGACCAATTTTTGTTTCATTTTACTAACATAAACCAAATGCATTTAATTAACTTTTAATTTAACATGCATTTGAATTTAATTTGAATTTAATTTAGATATTTAACTTAACCAAAGTTAATTTTTAACCTTAGTTGAGTTAGAATTAACTTAATCCTTAAGGTATAAAATATTTAACTAACCTAACCCTAGTTAACTATTAACTTGGTTAGATTAACTTTAACTTATCCCTTAAGTAAGGTTAAAATATCTTTTAACCTAATTACTGGATTAACTTTTAACCATAGTTAAGTTAGATATTTATTTAACTATTAAATAAATAAATATTTTGGTTATTTAATAATTAAATAATCAATTAAGTAACATTACCCTTAAACCCTTTATTAACTCAAAGTGGGTCCCATATAAGCCTACACTTGAGTCAACTTAACCAAATATTCACTATGCACCATGTGTCAACATTTAATTAGTCAATAATAATTATCAAATAATTAATGTACTTAACTCCTAAGTCTTGACACATGCATATCCCGAGGGATTCTGATACAAATATTCAATTTTGCTGGATTTTATTGGATTGAACTATTCAATTTGGTACGCTGCCCCAATGCATAACGAGTACACTTTATATTGCAGGATTCCCTAGGTCCATGACTGAGTCATCAAATAAAATTATTCCATGAGTCCATGATCGCTGCCCCACGCATATATCACGAATATTATAAATCAGCGCGTCAGACCATACAAGTTGAGGTCATTAAATATACGTATAATCCTTCTGTCATAAATACTCTGGATGTGTGGAGATATAAATTATCACCATCAAATCCCCATAAGCCTATCTGTGAACTAATCTCCAAATTCGTATCTTAATAAACAATATACGCAAAAACTTTGGAGATATTGTTTAACCCTGAGAGAAATTATTTTCTCGGGTTTATTACTTATGGCAATAAAATTTTTTAATATACAATCACGGAGCATTAGATATACAACTTACCTATGAAAACTTATAGATCCCGTATTTGCGGATACCAGACTCTATAAGCAACGGATTATACCCAGCGACACGCAACAGTTAGACCATGAAAGGTCTCTGATGTCCGTGGAACCAAAGTATGGTAGATTACTTACAAACCCACCATGACATTCAGATAAAAGAACCACCAATACTACTCAGCTCGAAAGGACCTATCATTAACGGTTTCACAGGATATCTATTACGGTCTTCGTGAATCTGTTCAATATTCAATCTTGACTAAATATCGTGTACCTATATGAGCTCTAAGCTCATAGTCAGCTAAGAATAGCCATCTATACCATGCAAATATGGACATACCCTGATCTATATGAAAGGTATTCGCCGATAGACCCGTATCGGTGAAAATAGATCAGGAACATAGTGCTTGAGAACATACTTGGATTATAACATTTTCTAGCACCTATTGCAACTCTTAGCAACTATGTCATTACTAGTGTATTCTCAAGTTATTGTTCTATTTCAGACAATGCTTCTAACTCTTAGAATTTTGTTGTCTCTTATAACTCGCTAATTCTTAGCAGTGCTAACTTTTAGCACTTATAACTTTCAGCGTTGCTAACTCTTACCTAGTCTAAACTCTTTAAACCAGATCTGAACTACTTCAGATATTACAATGTCTATAACATTACAAGCATAGTATCATTTAATAATAAAACTAACAATTTTTATTTGAAATGTTTGTTGTATAATTATTAAACAATTAATATTTATACAATATTAGAATGGCACATAAGCACCAGCTCTAACAAACTTTCACTTGCATAGTACCATTCGTACTGGTATTTAATACCGATATACTCCACGTGTTTCTCAAACACCCTAGGAGTTAAGGACTGAGTGGGTTCACTACGTTATTCACAAAATCTATCCTAGATACTATTATATCTCCAGTTCTAATTATGTGGTATTCATAGTCCACATGATAAGAATTCTGGTGTGCCTTATTGCTTCTTAGCTTAAGCAATTACCGTTATTATTGCAATATAGTGGGATAGGATCCAATGAGATTGAAAGTTTTCAAAACTTTGCAACTAGCTTGAATATTCGTAGTGCTTCTTTTGCAGGCTTCTCAAGTCGTAACATATTCTACCTCCAAGGTAGAATTAGCTATGGACATTTAAATTGCACATTTCTAAATAGCTCTATATCGATGAAGAGAAATACATAACTAGATGTAGAAGTTTTACTATCGGGATCTGACAGGTGATGTGTGTTATAATAGCCTAGCAAAAGCGCATGCTATTTTACCAAGTATTATAGAGTTTAAGTCTAGATTATTATTCCCACAGAAACTATTACACCAATTTCCTTGAATCAATTACTAAAATTACTCTACTTTACTTTTATCCAGAAAATTTTAATGATGGATTTTAACTAATTTAACATATTGTTATCAATCAAACCTAATTTAAAATCAAAAGCAATCAAAGATTGAAATCATTAAATGAGAACCAATATAGAGTTTTGATTAATCCCCTAGTATTTCATTGAATTCACTAATCCTTTAGTTACTCCCTTAATACTAATTGATTGGCTAGCCATTAACTTCATCATAAGCCTCTGTTGATGGTCGAATGACTATATCACACCCTAACAATTACCTATATGTCTATAGTAATTCGAGTAGAATGCAATTCATTAAGAACAAGTCTAAATCAAACTAAACATGTCATCTAGGTCTATATCTATCCTAGATGAAACTTATAGTTGTTATCCTATAATCATGCATCAACCTATCTTAGGCTAAACATATAAATTCCCCTGTCGAGTTCATTATGGTTCCTCAAACATTTAAAATATTGATCAGGTATAATGAAAGCATTAAGATCAAGATAGAATGAATGAATTATATTGTATTAAGTTTAAACTAAGAGTTTAATAGAATTCAACTACATATTAGGTTCAAAATGTATAACCCTAAATTAAAAGAGTTTGGCTCATAATTAACATAAGAGTATCAAAGAAAGGATTGAAAAACATCATGAACAAGATCATTTAACTAGGAGAAAAAAGAAAATAACACAAATAACGCCCTAAGTTGCTATTCTTTCTCTTAACTTGAATGCAAAAGAACTTCTTCTTCAATCTTCAATAATTTGCCTTAATCTCTTGAATTGTTTGTGAGTCCATTTGCTCTATGTTTGCCTCTCAAATTCTATCTATTTTGTACTCTAAAAAGTATGCTTTTATACGGGTTTTGAAATCCTAGGGTTGAATGCCTTTAAATCCCACTCGACTTAGGACTGAAAAGTAGGGTTTTAACACTTATCGCACAACCATCGCGGTGTTGGGACTTAGGAAGCTGTATACTGCATTCTTCAATTGGGTGCCGCGGCGTTGACCTTTTTACCTGGGGCATTGTAGCATCTAACCTTAGGTACTGTGGCGTTAAGCCTGATTTGGCTAAGTCGCGTAATGTGAGCGAATCTCACTCATATCTCGTCCGATTTGCATACCGTTTGTTCTTATTCATTACATTTTCCCTTATGCATCTATTTAAGATTTAAAAAAATGAATAAATACCAAATATTCATAATTTAAAGCAAAATATCTAAGTCGAAGTACCAAATATACTATTATAATTATGCCCCTATCAAATACCCCAAATTTAAGACTTGGCTCGTTCTCAAGTAAATAAAATCAAAACCAACTATAAGTTAACTCTTAAACTACTCTTAAACAATCAATCACATGGGTCAATAAATTACCCTATAATTATCTCAAAGGTTAAATTACACTTATAAACTTTTTAGAATAAAAAAATTACTTATGATCGTCCCATACTATAATCATCAAGCTTAAACTTACCCTATAATTATCCACTTTGTGAGTGTATGCAAAGCTATTCATCTATACATCAATTATATTTAGAATAACTTATTCTACAATAAAGATCAAGATCGAAACAATTATCCATAAGCTTATTTTTTATAGCAATCTCCACTAATGTAGGACAATTAAATAACAAAATATCAAATAGGGCTTGATAAAGGAAAAAATCTTTAAAGTCAAATTACACTATAACTATAACCCTCTTGTCTCTGGATCGATCCATTATTTCTTTCTTATCCACACCCTCAAACCTATTTTCTTTGAACCCAAAATGTCAACAGCTCTATTATTCTTAACTGTCTTTCTTAGAGGGTTTTTTTTTAATACTCCAATTCTTGTACTTGAATGAGAAAAATTCCAAAGCTACCTTTTCTTTCATCTATAATTTTAAATCACTTCATGATCTTATAACAAGATATTATACATCATAGTGCGAAGGGTATTTATGAAGGATACAAAACTTATTTGGCTATAGGCTTGTAATGTGGTTCTTAAAAAAATAATATAGTTTATAAAGCTCAAAAAGGGTGACTAGGGATGAGAAATATAACAAGGCTAGTTAGAAAAGTTCAATCTATCCAAACATGGCCTATAATCATATTTTTTCCTATAAACACCCTAGGATTTTACCTCGAATACTAATCAAACAAGTTCTAGATATTGGGCAACCTTAATTACTTTCTTCATATGAATAAATATATTCTATATCAACAACTAATGGACATTTAATAGCTCTAGTGTGCAAAGTGTTTAAAGCGAACAATTATAAACTAAACATAAGCAAATCCAATTACAATATTAGTTTTTTTTCAACTCATCTTTTTATCATTGACTACAAATTCTTTTCGACCCATACAAAATATGATAATAATAATAATAATAAATAAACTGACATCTTAAAAAGAAATAAAAGCTGAAAATAAAAGAACATAACACAGGAAAGAAACAAAATAAAACTAAACTAAGAAGTGTTTCCCCTGCCTCTAACCTTAAAATAAGCCATGTCCTCGTGGCAGCAGTAAAAGAACAAAATTAGAACACTTCCCTGTTTATGTGAGGGGAAACTCAGTCACCATCCTGATCGTCTTTCATCGCCTTGTCATCGTCTTCATTGCATCATCATCATCATCATCATTAGTATTTGTATCCTCGACTAGAACATTATGAGATGGTGGAGGTGCATATTATGGGAAGCGCGATAGTATACTAGTATCCATCTCGAAATGTGATAGTACAATCCTCAAGACTTGATCTTAATAAACTGCATAAGTCTAAAGTAAATTAAATGAGACTCAATGCGATCGAGTCACTCTTCAACAGTGAGTGGAGCTGGTGATGCAACTGTCAGAGGTAAGCGTTGTTAAAGCCATTGTGCATATGAATCTGAGGCATTATAATCAAGTTGATCGCACCATTGTTAAGGCATGAGCAAGGTGGAGTAACTCCTCAGAAGGTATCCACTTAACTCCGACTCGAGCATACAAAGCAGTGATCAAGGACGGGAAATAAAAACCTATTTTAGTGTTCCGTATAGCATGTAGGATGTTGCCATTGATTACTTTTTCAATGTCTATAGAAGGGGCAATCAATATAACATATAGGAGGATGACTCGAGATGCTGTGATAGAACTTAAGTGGTGTACCAGCATAAGGCATGCAGCTAGAAAATAGTGCCATGCTTTGTATTCATAATGCATGAAGCAGCTAGGAAATTCTTTGGGAATTCTCCATTTGAATTCCCAAACTGCACTTAGAGCTAAAAAATGAATGATTTTAGTGTAGTTCGAATCCTTTAATAGCTCATCATAGTTGCTGTCATAGATTAGCGTAGAACTAATGAATTCTATGCAACGACCCCACACAAAAAACATTTAAATTTTAATGTTATTAGCGTTAACGTAGAATTCTCTAACTACCGGTATAACAGCTACTTTAAGTTAGGCAGAGAACCGTTCCCAACTCCTATCCTCAATGATTTGATTTATATTTAGAGCCATTCGAAAACCCTTCTCAGGTATGGCTTTTCACTCAATGATAAATTTAGAATTACCGTCAAAGGCATTTATAGAGATGAACCATTTTGTATCATATATGTGGATGACAAAGCAGTAGACTTTTTTTATTTGTATGATAGCATGGTGACTGTACCCGAAACAGAAGCATAAATACTCCCAAATTTGTAAACCATAACCCAACTATGCCATAACATATCACCATTCACATTCTCAACATCATATAGTATTAATCCAACACAAGCAAGTGATTTATAGGTGAAAATATGTTGAATTGGGTTCATTACTACATAATATCAATGTAATAAACCAATACTCCCTTTAGTATATGCTAATAAGCATGATGGAACATTTTGAAGCATATAACACATGTAATCCCCAATGTTTCAATGTGCAACAATATTAGGTTTGAGCATGATTTCACTCCAAAAAATTCTCAACCCTAAGCTTTGTCATAATTTAATCTCAAACACCACTCAATCAACAACATATGTCTCATCATATATATTGGCCAAAGAAATCACTAACATGCAAAGATTTTCAAAATCTAAACAATAACTATCTAAATCAATACATGTCCATATAGTCATCAAGTGTAAAAAAATAAGTAATAATTATATGGAATAATCTAGTAACTAATGGTGTGCATGTGTTGAATGCTCTTAAAAATTGATGATAGTGATACCTTAGGGAAGATTCGAACTAATGTAGTTAGAGTGATGATTTTGCCGAATTTGATGCTTGATGATGGATGATTTTATGATGTGTTTGTGTGTAAATGTATTTGGGTTGTGTTTGTTGTAAGACTTTGAAAGTTGGTGTGGTGTTTAATTGATAATTTTGTAGATTGATTGGGAATGGATGATTTGGGGATTTGAGAGCTAGGGTTTTAGAGTGAGAATAAAATGGGGGAATTGTGGGAAAAATGGTTAAGAACACTTTTCCCGTATTGGTGCCACAGTGCTTACCAGCACTGCTGTGCCAATACCTGGGCAAGTGTTACACTTGCTCAAGTTTCATCGTTGCGACGCTAGCAAGCTAGTACTGTTTCATTGAGTACTCAATCTAGTATGCTACAGCGCTGGGAAGCCAGCACCTTTCTAGAGCTGCAGCACCTAGGCCTAGGCATGTGGCCTGTTTATAAAAAGCCAATGCTGCAACACTGTAGTTTTTGTCTGGTGCTCCGCATCATTGGCAAGCTAGTGCTATAGCACTGAGTCTTCCCCACCTCTTTTTGTTTTTTAATTTAAACTACTTAAACCTTATAATGCATGATACAATTAACAAAAATAAAAGTAATAACTTAGAAATTAAAATTAAAGGATACTATGCTTGGGTTACCTTCTAAGAAGCGATTGGTTTAACGCCTTCAGATTGACGTCGTGATCCCTCAGTTACTTGAGTTCAATTTGATCGATGCTGACTTTCTATCAATCAATGCATCCTCTCTAATAATACTTGAGGCGCTGGCCATTCACCGTAAATGAAGCTTGAGTGTTTGGATCTTTAATCTCAATAGTTTCATGTGGACATACTGTGATGATTTGGAACGGTCTTGATCATCGCGACATGAGTTTCTTAGGAAATAACTTTAGACGTGAATTATAGAGCAATACTTGTTGTCTTTTTTCAAATGATTGCTGAAGTATCTTTTTATCACACCATCGTTTTATTATTTCCTTTTAAGGCTTAGCATTCTCATATGCATGTAAATGAAACTCATCCATGGCATTGAGGTAAAGTAACCTTTTCTCATCCATAGCTTGAAGATTGAAATTAAGAGGTTTAATAGCCTAATATACTTTATGTTCCAACTCTAAAAGTAGGTGACAACCTTTTTCAAAGATCAAACAAAATGAGACATACCAATGGGTGTTTTAGATGTAGTGAGATATGCCCATAAAGCATCATCCAAGTGTAGTGCCCAATCTTTATGGTTTGGTTTAACCGTTTTCTCTAAGATACACTTAATTTCTCGATTGCATACTTTTACTTGTTCGCTTGTTGAAGATGATATGTAGTGGGTATTTTGTGTTTAACCCTATATTTTTGTAAGAGGGCTGAAAAGTATTTATTGTAGAATTGCGAGCACTCATCACTTATGATGATCTTGGGGTTTCATATCTTGTGAATGTTCTTTTGAAGGAACTTAATCAATGCTCTAGCCTCATTTATTGGGGACAGTACTGCCTCTACCCACTTTGAAATATAATCCACCACTACAAGGATATACTTGTTGTTGTGAGATGGTGGAAATGGTCACATAAAGTCTATACCTCATACATATAATATTTCTACTTCTAGAATGTTTTGCTGTGGCATTTCATATCTTTTATAGATGTTCCCCATCATTTGATATCGATCACAACCTGTTACAAAAGAATACTCATATTTAAATAATGTGGGCTAATAAAAATTGGATTGAAATACCTTGGTTGTTGTTTTATCGCCTGCAAAATATCCACCATAACTAGATGCATGATAATGGTAAAGGATGTCATTTATCTCCTCTTCTGGGACTCATCTTCTAAGGATTTGATCTGCACATAATCTAAATAAGAAAGGCTTATTCCAAAGTAAAATTTTGTGTTGTGGAGGAACTTTGTATTTTGCTAAAAAGTCAAATTATGATGTGTTAATCCAGAAACTAAATAATTGAAAATATCAGCATACTAGGAGATCTCATGATGTTTTATTGCAAGAGTTATTCATTTGAAAAGGTCTCATTGATTTAGATCTTTTCTTGGTGTTGATTTGGTTCCAAACGAGAGAGATGATCAGTAACTTGATTTTTAACTCTTTTTCTATCTTTGATCTTAAGATCAAATTCTTGTAGTAATAAAATCCATCGAATGAGCCTAGGCTTTGCACCTTTCTTGTTGATGAGGTACTTGATTGCTGAATGATCTGTGAAGACTATGACCTTGACTCTAATGAGGTAAGCACGGAGCTTATCAAAGGTGAAAACTACCATAAGAAGCTCATTTTTTGTTGTAGTGTAATTAGACTGCGCATCATTAAGAGTCTTACTTGGATAGTATATAGTGTGAAAAACTTTCTCTCAGCATTGTCATAGTACAGCACCCATAACTAAATCACTTACATCACACATTAACTCGAAGGTTAAGTTCCAATCTAGTGCTATGATGATAGACGTGATGATGAGCTTTTTCTTCAAAGTTTCAAAAGCTTCAAGACATGCATCATCAAAAGCTTTAAAGTTCCTAACAGCACCTTATTCTCTAGTAAGTTGCATAAGAATTTGGAGATCTTGAAAAAATCTTTTATAAATCGTCTATAAAACACAGCATGTCCAAGGAAACTCTACAATAAACAAAAAATTTATAGTCTAAGATTATGCCTTTTTTGACCATAAAATGGCATTTCTCCTAGCTAAGCACCAAATTTATATCTTCAAATCTCTTGAGCACAAATGCTAGATTATCAAGGCATAGATCAAATGAATTTCCAAAAATAAAAAATTCATCAATAAATACCTTTATGAAGTGCTCTATATAATATCAAAAAATATGGCCATCATACAACGCTGAAAGGTAGCTAGAGCATTGCATGGGCCGAATGGCATCATCCGGAAGGTAAATATACTATATGGACATGTGAACGTGGTCTTTTCTTGATTCTCTAGAGTAATTGAGATTTGTTTATAACTATAGTATCCATCCAAGAAGTAATAATCTCATGCCGACTAATCTATCCAACATTTGATCAATTAAGGGTAAGGGTAAAGGTCATTGCGAATGGCTTTATTCATCTTCCGGTGGTTCATGCATATTCTTCAACCAGTGATAGTCCTAGTAGAGATTAGTTCTTTATTCTTATTTACTACCACAATGATTCCTCCCTTCTTTGATACACATTGTACTATACTTACTTATGAGTTATCCAAAATAGGGTAAATAATCCTTGCATCTAGCCCGTTAATGATCTCATTTTTCACTACATATTTTATTACTGGATTCAACAGCCTTTGATGCTCTATTATAACTTTGTGCCCTTCCTCTAATAGAATTTTATGCATGCAAAACGAGGGACTAATTCCTTTGATATCAGCAATTGTCCATCTTATTGCTCTTTTATGCTTTCTCAAAACCCTCAAAAGTTTTTCTTCTTAGAACTCATCAAGTTGTACAGAAACTATGACTGACAGTGTAGAGGATTCTACAATGAATGCATATCTCAAGTGGCTTGGTGAAGGTTTCAACCCTAGCTTAGAATATTTTTTAATGAAAGGTTTAATGTGAGTTTGCAAGCCTTTCGGTCTGTCTAAAGGTCTAACTCTCATTTTGAATCTATCATATCTTAGAGAAAGGCTTAATACTTGTAAATACTCTTGAGCTTCTTTTCTCTCTACCTCATCCCTATTTACCATATTTAACAACATTTACCAAAATATATTTAATAATACCCCTTGGATAAGTAAGTGAACAGTTGGCTAATTGCAATGTGATATTAGTAGGTTTAGCCTCCCCCAAACCTAACTTTTTGTAGATTGTCAATGACATTAGGTTGATGCTGGCACCTCAATTACATAATGCTCTCCCAAAGAATTTCTCATCTATAGTGCATAGAATGGTAAAATTGCCTAGATCTTTCAATTGTGATAGTAATTTCTTCTATAGGATTGCACTACATTCTTTGGTGAGTATTACAGTTTTATACTCAACTAGTCTCATCTTCTTTGATATGATATCTTTCATAAACTTCACACAACTTGGCATTTATTCAAGGGCATCCACAAAATGTTATTAATGTGTAGTTCTTGAAGATATCTAAGAACTTTGAAAATTACTTGTCTAACTTCTATTTTTATAGCCTTTGAGGGAATCGTAGAGATGGATGAAGAGGCTAAACTACTTATTTCTGTTGAGTTTTACTGGTTTGTGCCTACATCTACAATGTTCTATATTTCTACACTACTTTTCGCACCTTTTTGCTGCTACACACATATTCTGTAATATTTTTTGCATTGTCTTGCTGTTCTGTACTATTTTCTACATCACTTACTGTATTTTTATACTTTTCTGTATTGTTGGACTATAATTCTTTACCACTTCTCAGAGAGATAACTTTTCACTGCTCTTTATCCCTTCTTAGGTTAGCCTCAGTGTTGCTTGGTAAAGTCCCTTGAAGTCAGTTATTTAAGGTTGCAGCAAATTGCCCCATTTGAATCTCTAGAGTCTTCAAAGATGCAGAATAGTTTTGCAAGATAGCATTATTAAACTTCATATACTGCATAATCATCTCTTTTAGGGCCGAATTCTTTTCTTATGGGATGAAATTCATGTGGGTTTGGTTTAGACTATTGTCTTTGGTTGTTACCCCAAGAAAAATTAGGATGATTCCTCTACCCCAGATTGTCTTAGTTCGAATGTGGATTATTCTGCTGTCTATTTTAGTTTCCCATATAGCTTGTGGACTTTATGTATTGCCCATTCATATGATTGTCACCACATAAGGCACATGTCACCTTTTAGGTTTTGATGGCATTCATAACATCAAATCTCTTTGTCAATATATTGATTTGCACAGCCAATGCATTGATTACATTAATATTATAAACTCTAGCAATATTCTTTGGTGTAACTCTCTTAGCAAGTCATTCATAACTATTTGATGCCATCTCCTCCAATAGATCACACGCACCGTCTATGGCCTTATTAATTAAAGCCCTTCCAGCGACAACATCTACAATAATCCTTAAATGACCTAGTAGCTTATTGTAGAATGTCTAGACTAGCAGCCATTTAGGGACTCCATGGTAAGGGTACTTCCTCAACGTATCCTTGAAATGCTCCCATGCTTTATACAATGATTCACCATCAAACTGAACAAATAAAGTGATGTCATTTCTTATCTTAATTATCTTCATTGGTGGGAAAAAGTTCGCTAAGAACTTCTGTGCTAGGTCATCCCATATCGATATAGATCCTTATGGTAATGATATCAACCAACTCTTGACTTTATCCCTCAATAAGAAAAGGAATAGTTTTAGTCGGATGGCATCATTTGATATCCAACTAAACTTAAATGTATGGCAAATTTCCAAAAAATTCACGTTATGTATATTGGGATCATCGTTGGGGGCTCTATTGAACTATATGAAATCCTTTAGCATCTGAATAGTACTTGCCTTAATCTCAAAGTTGTTTATATTAATAGTCGAGCACCAAATACTAGACTGGATATCTTTTATTGTAGGAATAGCATAATCCCTTAAAGTTCTCTGCTCAACCATAGGCTCATACACGGGATTGTTGATGTTGTCGTGATCCTCTACCATATTTCTACGTTGATGTTATTCACGTTGAAGTCTTCAAAATATTCTTTCAATCTCAGTATCAAAAGAAGTAAAATCTTTGCTTTTGGTTATTCGCATGAACTGTCAAAATTCAAAACAAAAAAAACATTAAAAAAAATAAACAATGCTGAAAAATAAAATTTGAATTAAAAGTAAGATAGTATGGTATTGGTATTAATTAAGAATAGATAACAATAGTCCCTGGCAACGGCCAAAAACTTGATGTGTACTATAATAGCTTAGCGCAAGTGCACACTATCATACCAAGTATTATAGGGTTTAAGTCCATATTATCATACCCACGGAGACTATTAAACCTATTTTCTTAAATTAATTACTAAAATTACTCTACTTTATTTTTATCGAGATAATTCTAATGATGAATTTTAACTAAATTAATGTACTGTTATCAATTAAACCTAATTGAATACCAAAAGCAATCAAAGATTGAATTCACTAAATGAGAAGCAATCTATGGTTTCGACTAATCTGCTAGTATTTTATTGAATTCACTAATACTTTAGTTACTTCTGTAAGAATGTGTGGGACTCACCAATACCTTGGTCCACCAGCTAGATGACACCTCAGAGCCACTGGCCAGCTCAATGGGTACAACCATTGAACCTTAAAGGCCTATAAGGGATGAGATCCCAGGTTCAACATTGGCTGGGGGTGCAGGTAACCTGATTATTGTGTGGTGGGACGCCAGTGGCTCTGAGGTGTCATCTAGCTGGTGGACTAAGGTGTTGGTGGGTCCTATACACTCTTACAAAAGAAGGATGGCCTTTTTTTGTAAGAGTGTGTAGGACCCACCAACACCTTAGTCCACCAGCTAGATGACACCTTAGAACCACTGGCGTCCCAATGCACAATTCTTAGGTTACCTGTATTCCCAAAGATTTGAACCCCCGCCCGGTACAAGGATGAACTTCTAAAGGCTTATAGAGATGAGGGCGGGGGTTTGAATCCTTGGGGATGCAGGTAATCTGAGAATTGTGCGTTGGGATGCCACTGGCTCTGAGGTGTAATTCAGCTGGTGGACCAAGGTGTTAGTGAGTCCCACACACTCTTACAAAATGGATTCAAAGACGAACCTCTAAATGCCTATAAGGCCTTCATGGAGATGAGGGCAGGGGTTCGATTCCTTAGGGGTGCAGGTAACCTGAAAATTGTATATTTGGACGTCGGTGGCTCTGAGGTGTCATCCAGCCGATGAACCAAAGAGTTGGTGGGTTCCACACACTCTAACAAAAAGGCCGACCTTTTTGTAAGACTATGGTGAAGCCCACCAACACCTTGGTCCAACTAGTGGCTGACACCTCAGCGCCTACTATAGGCCTTTAAGGTTTGATGGTTATACCTATCAGGCTGGCTAGACACTGGTTGAGGGCGTAGGTAACCTGCGAATTCTGTGTGTGGTGCGCCAGTAGGCACTAAGTTGTCAGTCACTGGTTGGACTAAGGTATTGGTAGGTTCCACCATAGTTTTACAACTTCTTTAATACCAATTGATTGGCTAGACACTAACTTCATCATAAGTCTCTGTCGATTGCCAAATGACTATATCACACCCTAATAATTATCTATATGTCAATGGTAATCCGAGTAGGATGCAATTCATTAAGAACAAATCTAAATCAAACCAAACATGCCACCTAGGTCTATGTCTATCCTAGATGAAACTTATAGTTGTTACCTTATGATCACGCATCAAACTATCCTAGGCTAAACAAATTAATTCCTCCGTTGAGTTTATCATGATTCCTCAAACATTTAAAATATTGATCAGGTATAATGAAAGCATTAAGATCAAGATAGAATGAATGAATTATATTGTATTAAGTTTATAACTAAGAGTTTAATGGAATTCAACTACATACTAAGTTCAAAATGTATAACCCTAGATTAAAAGAGTTTAACTCATAATTAACATAAGAGTATCAAAGAAAGGATTGAAAAACATCATGAACAAGATCATCTAACTAGGAGAAAAAAGAAAATAACATAAGTAACGCCCTAAGTTGCTATTCTTTCTCTTAACTTGAATGCAAAAGAACTTCTTCTTCAATCTTCAATAATTTGCCTTAATCTCTTGAATTGCTTGTGAGTCCATTTGCTCTATGTTTGCCTCTCAAAGTCTGTCTATTTTTTACTCTGAAAAGTATGTTTTTATACGTGTTTTGAAACCCTAGGGTCGAAGGCCTTCAAATCCCACTCAAATTAGGACTGAAAAGTAGGGTTTTAACACTTATCGCACAAAAGCCAATGCTCTGAGACCTAGGAAGGTGTATCTTGCATTCTTCAATTAGGCACCACGACACTAACATTTCTACCTAGGGTACTGTAGCGCCCAAGCCTTATTTGGCTAGGTTGTGTAATTTAAGTGCATCTTACTCATTTCTTGTCTGCTTCACCTCTTGTTTGTTTCTATTCTTCAAATTTTCTCTCGTGCACCTATTTAAGATTAAAAAAAAAGAATAAATGGCCAAATATTCATAAGTTACAACAAAATATCTAAGTTGGAGTACCAAATATACAATTATAATTATGCCTCTATCAACTGAAAGTTTGAATATGTGTGTTTCTTCACCTATAAGAAAATTTCTCCATTATTAAGAAACATATTCTCTGTACCTTCCAATGTTTTAGATATGCTTCATATCCATTTAATATTCATGACCTGGATCAAATCGATACCTACTCGTAACACTTACAACTATCTAAATCCAGGTCTCGTACATAACATGGCATGCATCATTCTATCTCTAGTTGATGCATATGATAAGTTAGAAACTCTAACCCTTTCATCTTCTTTCTGAGGACACTTCCTTCTAGAAAGATGAATGTCATGTCTGAAAGGCACATTAACTGTCTCACAATCATTAAATTTATACCTTTCAAGGATTTGTCTATGTACGAAGATTGGAAAGTCTCATCAGCCTCCTCACTCTATCTTTTTAAAGCTTTATACCAAGTATATAGGAAGTCTCTCTTAAATCTATTATGGAAAAGTTCTTACTTAAATAACTCTATGCTAATTAACTTGCAACAGACTAATATCATTTTCGACATTGAGTATGTCTTCCATGTAGAGAACTAGAAAGATAATCATGCTCTCACTGCCGTTTAAGAATAACATATTTTCTCTTCGTTCTTGATTGAAACCAGACTTTTTGATTTCCTCATCAAACATAAAGATTCCAGCTTCGAAAAAACTGCTTAAGTCCATCCATGGACATCCTCAGTTTGTACACTAGATTAGAAGTTAGACTGGATGCAAAACCTTCAAGTTGTTCTGTGCATATCTCTATCTTGATATATACATCCCAGAACGTCATCTTTACATCCATCGGTTAGACTTCAATATGATAATATATAGTAATAGCCAATAAATTTTGAATCGACTTTAGCACGGATACTGGTGAAAAAGGTTTCTTCATAACTAATTCTAGATCTTTAAGTGTAATCTTTTATCACCAATTGAGCCTTGAAGGTCTCTGCCTTTATATGGGCTCACACTTCTATTGCATAAACTTATTTATAACAAATAAAAATAATTTTTACAGAAGGCACAACCAAGTCTCAGACTTGATTATCATGCGTAGAGTCAACTTTGAATTTTATATCATCTTGCCATTTATGAATTGATGTCAAACATCACCTCTCAATAAGTGAAAATATCATTTTCTTCAGCTAAGAAAATACCAAGGGCACCTACATATCAAACAAGTAGCTTTAATATCCTTTTTGACATATAAGGAGAGTGTGTTAAAGATATTTCATTCAATTGAACTTAAAATTCCACCGTCAGTTCATATACATTCTGATTGACTTCATTAAGTTCAATCCTTCTATAATCCTTACGATCCATGAGAAACTCTTTCTCTAGGAAAGTGGGATCATGAGCAACGAACATATTTTGTTCCTCTGGATTATAAAATTGGCATCTCATAGAATACTTGGGATATGAACCGATAGATGTACCCTTAGGTACAAGTTTATCCTGTTGTGTAACTCTTATACAAGAAGAACATCCTCAAGCCTTAGAATACTTAAAACTCGGTTCCTTTTTAGTCTATATCTCATACAGAGTTGAAGGAATGAATTTCAATAGATCTATGTTCAATGAGTGAGTAGTAGATTCTAAAGTATAATCCTATAGATATTCTCAAAGATCAATGAAGCTCAACATCAATCGGACCGTATCCAATAAAATCTAATTCCTTATTTCCAAAACACATTTATGTTGAGGAGTATCTGGAGGACTATGTTAAGCGAGAATATAATTCTCCTTTAAATAATTTGTAAATTTACTGCTTATGTATAAACTATCTTGATCTAATCGAAGGAATTCAATATGAATAAGTGTTTGTTTATTTACTTTCTTAGTCAGACATTTTAAACACTTTAAAAATTTTCGACTTTTGTTTCAAGAAACACATGTCTGTATCGTGACAAATCACAATAAAGTATTGAAATCCACCCATGACAGTGTGATTCATTAGACTAAATACATTACTATATACTAGTCCCAATAAATTAGTGGCCCGATGTCCAATACCTACATAAGGATTTGGTTATTTTTTCTTGAATTCAAAATTCATAAACTGGCCAAGGTTTTGTAGTCAGAATAAGTATTTGACATTTCTTAACTAGATGGGATAGTCGTCTCACAACTAAGTGACCTAATCATATGTTCCACTATTCTGTATTATTCAAAGTTGCCAAACTACTATTTCTTTTGTTCACCTATACATTGGTGACATTTCCTATTGTATTTAAGATATAGCGATCATTCATTAACTGATACTCAGTTAGTAAAACATTATTATTATTATATAAACATGAGAAATTATTCCTAATATATTTATGATAACCCTCTCTATCTACTACAGAGAGTGATATGATTTTCCTAATAATATTTGGCACAAAATAACAATTATACAACATAATATTTTTGACAAATGGAGAAGTGACTTAGAAATCTTAACAACTATCACGTATAAGAAATCTCCATTTCCTACGTAAAGCTGAACTTCCCCTTTCCAAGCTTTCAAACATTCCTTAAATCATGCAACTTTGCAATAGATATAAGAATGATAAGTGGTATCCTCATACCCTTGCACACTTAGCATCATATGCTAATGAAATGCCTATAATTGGCAAATATATATTTAATGGGTAAATCTTTCTTAAGTTAAGGTGCCTTGAATAATAATGCTTACTATTTCTAACCTTATCAAAGTGGAAACACTTTCCATTGTGACAATTCTCTATTTATGGTTTGAATATATCAAATAATTTTTCAAACGAAGCATTTTACTATTTGTACATCTCATGTACACATGCTCGTACTGAAGATCATTAGACATTGAGACAAGAATATATGATTTGACTCTCAAATCATTCTTTATTTATTTTTGATAAATTTTAATCTCTTCAAAAGAGATATTATCATAAACATCTCTTATCATATTCTGATCAATAATATATCCCAGTTTTTTGAATCCAGAACTACTCTCAGATTCATAAGTAAGTCAAAATATTTCTCGGTACCTTATAGTTTATATGTATAGATCAAGAGTATTGATGGGTTGCTTGTACTTATTTTATCTATAAATGACAAATATTTTATCTCTATAAGACAAATAAGGAGATATATAGCAAAACATTTCTAATTGTTAATAAATAAAGCTTTAGATCATGGGTATAACTATTATATATTTTTAATATAAAATCGCCCTCCCACTGCTTTACATAATCCCTATAATATCTCAAACGGGATAATGACAGTTTTAAAAAAAATTAACTATACAGCGGGAAATGGACCCTATTGACATTTTACTCCAACCTTACGCTTTAACAATATTAGCCTTTGTAAACCCAACAGGTAGACAACTCTTCTCAGTTGCATCTCATGCAACTTTTACCACTGATCTTAAATACCACCTTATCCTCACGCTTTAGTAATATTGGGTAAGTGTATTCTAGATTAACTTGTCAATTATCAAATATATGTTACTAACACTACCCTCACACTTTAGCAATATTAGAAAAGACCGTAGTAACTTGTCTAATACCGTATTGATAAGACGGACCTAGTAAAATATTATCTCATAATGTAACACCATTCAATCTGATTAAGAGATTTTTAAATCCTTATCTCTATCCCATGAGGAGGTGATTCTTAATCACCTATTCATTTTGTACAAACACAACTAACCCCACCAGTAGGGCTCTCATTGCGGTTGTCAACACAAATAAATAGTTTTGATTTATAATGCAGACTAATAACTCTTATTATTGTATCTCATAAACTCCACATGTATATTACTTTTTGTTTTAAACAATTTTAAAAAAATTATTTTTTTAAGTGAATAGTGTCAATATTGTGGCGTTGGGTTACTAACATTGCAACGTTCGAGGCAATGCCCCAACACCGCAGTGTTAGCCCTATAGCGCTACAGCACTGGGGTAGGGTAGCCCTAGTGATGCGGTGTTGGCTTACTAGCATCGCAGCATCAAGCTTGAACGTTGCGGCATTGGGGCTCATCATGAACGCTGTTGCGTGAGACTTGAATGCTGCGAAATTCTAGCTGCTTTCTTCACCGATTTTGTATTTTTAACACTCTAAATGTACCACAAGAACTTCAGAACTTATTCAACAACATGCCCAACACTCCAAAGCATCCAAATCAACACAAAATTGCTCTGATACCAATTGTTGGGTGTCAATTAAATCATGGGTACATGCATATAGTGTGTGTTCATCATCCAAATATATGCATCTCATACATATATATATATATATATCGGTAGTCTAAATATGATCAATGAACACATTTTATGCATATAAATCAAATTAATACAAATTAAGAATATCACCCTTGAACTATTTAGATTAAATTTTTACTGGAGTCCGCATGAAATAAATTCGTTGTAAAATCTAGCAATCAACGAATATGAGTTTAATTGTCTAGAATAACAATCTATAATCCAGTACCAATTTAACACTTAAATAATTTAGGTTACTCTTAATCTAATAAAAATAATTTATTTTTGTCATTGATCAACACTTGAACAATTCAAACAAATCCATTTATTATTATAATGAATAGCCTAAATTGAGAGGAAGATATATGAAAATCAATGCTTGAAAACTGAAATCAAGAAGCACATTTCTTATTCTCTCAAAAAATTGGCCAGTCATTCTAAATGTAAAAATATAACTTTTAACCAATTTTTGTTTCATTTTACTAATATAATTCAAATGCATTTAATTAACTTTTAATTTAATATGCATTTAATTTTTATTTGAATTTAATTTTGATATTTAACTTAACCAAAGTTAACTTTTAACCTTCGTTGAGTTAGAATTAACTTAACCCTTAAGTTAATAAATATATACTAACTTAACCCTAGTTAACTATTAACCATAGTTAGATTAACTTTAACTTAACCCTTAAGTAAGGTTAAACTATCTTTTAACCTAACTACTTGGTTAACTTTTAACAATAGTTAATTTAGATATTTATTTAACTATTAAATAAATAAATATTTTGATTATTTAATAATTAAATAATCAATTAAGTGAAATTACCCTTAAACTCTTTATTAACTCAAAGTGGGTCTACACTTGAGTCAACTGAACAAAAGACTCACTATGCACCACCTGTCAATATTTAATTGGTCAACAATAATTATCAACTAATCAATGTACTTAACTCTTAAGTCTTGACACACTCATATCCTGAGGGATCTTGAAATAAATATTCAATTTTTACCGAATTTTACTGGATTGAAATATTCAATCCGATATGCTACCCCAATACACAATGAGTACACTTCATATTGCGAGCCTCCCTAGGTCCACGCCTGATTCGTTAAATGAAACTATTTCATGAGTCTGTGATCGATGCCCCACGCATACATCACAGATATTACAAATCCACACATTAAAGCATACAAGTTTAGGTTATTACGTATACGTATAACCCTTCTGTCATAAATACCTTGGATGTGTAGGGATATAGATCATAATCATCAAAATAAATAATATACGCAAACACTTTTGCGATATTGTTTAACTCTGAGTGAAATTACTTTATCGGGTTTATTACTTATGCCATAAGATTTTCTAATATACAATCATAGAGCATTGGGTATACAACTTACCTATGTAAGCTAACAGACCCTGTATCAGCAAGCACCGAACTCCATGAGTATCAAACCATACCCAGCGACACGCATTGGTCAGACCATGAAAGGTCTCTGACGTTCGTGAAACCAAGTATGATGGATCACTTACAAGCTCACTGTGGTGCTCAGGTCAAATGACCATGAATACTATTCAACTCGAGAAAACCTATCATTAATGATTTCATAGGATATCTATTAGGGTTCACGTGAGTCTGTTTAGTATCCAGTCCTGACCGAATGCCTACATGTCTATACGAGCTCTAAGCTCATTGTCAGTTAAGAATAACCATCTATACCATACAGATATAAACATACACTTATTTATATGAAAGGGATTCACCGATAGACTCGCATCGGTGAAAATAGATTAAAAACATAGTGTTTAAGAACATACTTGTATAATGGCATTTTCTAGCACATTTTACAACTCTTTTCAACTATGTCAACTAGTGTATTCTCAGGTCATTGTCCCATTTCAGACAAGGCTTCTAACTCTTAGAATTTTACTGACTCTTATAACTCGCTAACTCTTAGCAGTGCTAACTCTTAGCACTTATAACTTTCAACGTTGCTAATAATAAAATTAACAATTTTATTCAAAAAAATTTATTATATAAATATTAAAAAATTAATATTTATACAATATTGGAATGACATATAAGTACCAAATCAAACATATATTACATTTTTTGTTTGCACCTAAATGCAAACTCGCAATTTATGTAAACGTAGGAATACTCTCGCACATTTATAGGTGAGAGGTACAACAAGTGGGGACACGTGCTACATTAGTTGGGTACAATATACAATAAGTTGTGGATGTAATTTTTTTAATTTTTTCGATTATCATTAAGAAAATGTTACATAACATAAGAGGATAATATTTTATTATTATTTTAGTTAACAATGGTTATTATATATATTTTTTAAAATAAATTACAAATAACTTCTTGTATGTCGTATCCCACTTAACGTACCACGTGTTCTCATTATTTGCACTTTTCACTAACAAAGTGTTGGCATTTCTCCACATTTAAAATTTTTACGCGTTGTCAATTAACATTCAAAAAATATTACATAATATAAAACAATGATATTTTATAGGTATCCTAATTAACAATGGTTATTATATATATTTTTTAAATAAAAATTACAAACAACTTCATGTGTGTTATATCCCACTTAATGTACCGTGTCTTCCTATTATTTGCACTTTTCACCAACTAAGGGTTTACATATCCCCACTTCTAAAAATTTTGCACCTTGCTAGTTATCATCCAAAAAATATTACATAATTTAAGGGGATAATATTTTATGAGTGTCCTAATTAACCGTTGTTATTATATATATATATATATATTTATTTAAATTACAAAGAACTTCATGTATGTTGTATTCCACTTAGCGTACCACATGTTCTCATTATTTGCACTTTTTACCAACAAAGTACTTGCATATCACTATTTTTAAAAATATTGTGCGTTATCAGTTTTCATTCAAAAAATGTTACATAATTAGCAATGATATTTTATGGGTGTTCTAATTAACGATGATTATTATATATATTTTAAATAAAAATTACATACAAATTTATGTATGTTATATCTCACTTAACATACCACGTGTTCTCATTATTTTTATATTTCAAAAACTAAGTGTTTACATGTCCTCACTTCTAAAATTTTGCGCGTTGTCAATTGTCATTCAAAAAATGTTACATAATATAAGACGATGATATTTTATAGGTGTCTTAATTAACTATAATTATTGTATATATATATATATATATATATAAAGAATTACAAACAACTTATATATGTTGTATCTCACTTAACATATCACGTGTTCCTACTATTTTCACTTTTCACCTACTAAGTGTTTGCATATCCCACTTTTAGAAATTTTGTACATTGTCAGTTATCATTCAAAAAATATTACATAATATAAGAGGATAATATTTTATAGGTGTCTTAATTAAACATGATTATTACATATATTTAAAAAAAAAGAATTACAAACAACTTTCGTGTATGTTATATTCCACTTAACATACTACGTGTTCTCATTATTTGTACTTTTCACCAACAAAGTACTTGCACATCACCACTTCTAAAAATTTTGCTCGTTGTCAGTTATTATTCAAAAACTTTTACATAATATAAGAGGATGATATTTTATAGGTATTTTAATTAACCATGGTTATATATATATATATATATTTAAAAGAATTACAAATAACTTAATGTATGTTGCATCCCACTCAACGTACCATATATTCCCACTATTTACATTTTTCACTTACTAAGTGTTAACATATCCCTACTTCTAAATTTTGCGCGTTGTCAATTATAATTCAAAAACGTTATATAATATAAAGAGATTATATTTTATGGGTGTCCTAATTAACCGTTGTTATTGTATATTTTATACAGAAAAAAAAATTTACAAATAACTTCATGTATATTGTATCTTACTTGTAGGAATGATATCCCTTATTTAAGCACTTCTCACCCAACTGAATTGTGTATATATCCCCCATTATAGCTTGCCTCAATAGGTGAAGGTAAAAATATTATCGTAATTTAGTCTTATTTTTTCAAGTTGTGAATGCACAATGATCTCTTGATGTATGTTCCTACTTGTTCAGACGATGCTCCTACTATTTGCACGTTTCACTAATTGAAGAGTGAGTATATCCCTACTTATAGATAATTGAATATTTGTATAAATAAGTAGTCTTAATTAGTTAGTAATATATATAATTATGAATTGAATATTTGTATTTATTAAGATCTTTGGTGTAAGAAGAAGGGGTTGATCCGTACCATCTTAACTTGGTTCTAATTTCTCTATTTTTTTAAGAATATCGCATCTCCTACCCGTATCGAATAGAACTTTATTATTCTGGAAAAAAAAATCTTTTAAAAATTTAACAGTTGTTTCGAATTTTTATTTATGTATTTAATTTTTTTATTTTCTTTTAAAATTATTTCAATTAGTCTATTATAATTTTATATTACACCAATTATGAAAAACTGCTATAATACTTGAATTTAATTTAATTTTATCTTATCCAAACCTAATTAATTTTATCGAATCATTCTTTTTAATATGGTGTAACATGTTATGTAAATTATCCTAAATATATATTCTTTTTTAACAGAAATAGTATATTATTAAAATGGGAAGTATGTAAAATACAACTATGAACAAGAGTGGTTAATCTGAAAAGTTAAAATAGAATATATTTAAATGTAATAATTAGAATTTGAATTATAAACTTAATAGAATTGATATTAGATTGGAATTATAAAATTTAATAAAATTAAAATTAGAATTATAACATTTAATGCAATTAAATTTAGAATTGGAATTAGAATTATAAAATGTAATGTAATTGAAATTACAATTATAAAATTTAATGTAATTAAAATTAAAATTAGAATTAGATTTGAAATTATAATATTTAATATAAATTAAATTAAATTTAAAATTAGAATTAGAATTATAACATTTAACATAAGTTAAATTGAATTCAAATTATAACATTTAACGTAATTAAAATTAAAATTAGAATCAAAATTATAACATTTAACATTATTAAAATTGAAATTAAAGTTAGTATTACAAAATTAAACGTAAAAAATTGAATTTAAAAATTGAATTGGAATTATAAAATTTAACGTAAGTGAAATTGAATTTAAAATTAGAATTGAAATTATCTAATTTAACGTAATTGAAATTGAAATTAGATTTAGATTTGTAACATTTAATGTAATTAAAATTAAATTTAAAATTAAAATTAGAATTATAACATTTAACATAAGTGAAATTGAATTTAGTATTAGAATTGAAATTATAACATTTAATGTAATTAAAATTATATTTATAATTAAAATTAGAATTATAACATTTAACGTAATTGAAAGTGAAATTTAAATTTAAAATAAAATTATAACATATAATTTAATTAAAATTTATATTAAATTTAAAATTATAATATTAACATAATTGAAATTAAAATTATAATAGAATTAAAATATTTAACGTAATTAAAAAATTAAAATTAAATTTAAATTTATAACATTTAACGTTATTGAAATTTAAATTGCATTTAGAATTATTAATGTAATTATATTTATTCAATTCTAAGTTAGTAACTTAAATTGATTAGAACTATAACTTTTAAGATAATTTTAATTTAAATTAAAATTAAAAATTTTAAATTATAATATTTTTTTGTAATTAAAATTGAATTTTGAATTGTACTATTTAACATATTTAAAATTAAAATTAATTTTTGTATTATAATATTTAACATTCTTTAAATTTAAATTATATTTAAAATTATAAGTAATTAAAATTAAAATTATAACAATTAAAATTAAATTTAAAATTATAATTTATTTCACAAATATAAATTTAATTAGAATTATATTTAATTTATGGAATTAACATGACCAGTTTTATAAGACGTTTTTAACTTTTCAATAAATTCAATTATTAGCGACTGATATGCAATTGTCCTGCATCATTTGCCTTTATCGTTTTTAACAGGTGTAATGCCTCCATTGGCTGGCTGACAAGTATGTTAACATCATCCGGCTGTTTGACGCAGACGGATGCACATGCCCACTTCTCCAAGTCTCATCATCTTTGCGCAATAATATTTCCTTTCAGAAAGTTAAGAAAACAAACACTTTGTTCACTACTAGCACACGGGTCCGTCCGAAAAACGAAATTGTAGCTTGCTTGCCGGAGAAAATGACTCCTGCTAAAGCGCTTAGACAGATTCTAGAATCGCCAGGGGTTCACCAAGGCCCTGCTTGTTTCAATGCTCTCAGTGCTAAGCTTGTGGAGAAGGCTGGTTTCAGTTACTGTTTCACCAGTGGTATTTGCCTCTTTTCTCATTTCATTCATTTCCTCTAGTTTATTTATTTATTTATTATTATTATTATTATTATTATTATTATTATTTGATTTCATGATCCTCGGTTTGTTTCTATTTGACTGATTGAACACATCTGATGAGTTTTAGATTTTTCTCTTTTATGTACTGTGTGAGATGATACTATTGTGTTTGAAGGTGAGATTTTGTATTTTTCATTCTTTGATTAAGATACTTTAAATTTGGGATAAGGATAATAAATGTGACTATTCTTTTGACAGTACTGATTTTCATTGTTCAAAGTATTGGCTATTTCTCTTGGTTTAGTAGTATCATGATTTATTCGTGAAATCGTATGTCTTGATTACTTTGGTTGAGCTAGAGGGTGACACAACATTCAAGAATGATCTTGGAATTTTACCGAATGGTATGCGGCGGGTAATAAGTAGTTAGCTTTAAGTAATTGCTTATTTCTATGCGTCTGTGAGTGTGATTTGTCCAACAATGTTACTCTGCTTTTTAATAAGTAGGGTTTTAGTCGAAAATGCTTTGTCACAGGGTATTGTTAGCATGAGACAAATATTTTTGAAGCAATCAGGTTCATCAGGGTTTATAAATTCATCAAAAAGGTTTACTGCAATATAGTTTTATTATCAAAATTGGGGAAAATTGTGAAGAAAACAAGAGGAATCCCTTAGTTAAAATTTTTTCCATCAGACATGATTTATAATTGTAATTAACTTATTGCTTACAGATGAGAAATTTCAATTGATTTCGTGCATTTAGTTTCCTACATAATGGGGCAGTCAAGTTGCTAATGCCATTTACATATTTTCATTAGGATTTTCAATATCGGCTGCTCAATTGGCATTGCCAGACACCGGATTTATTTCATATGGAGAGATGGTGGATCAGGGGCAGCAGATCGTGCAAGCTGTGTCAATTCCCGTCATCGGGGACGGTGATAATGGATATGGGAATGCAATGAATGTCAAGAGAACCGTAAAGGGATACATAAAAGCGGGCTTTGCAGGGATCATTCTCGAAGATCAGGTTCATATTTTTTAATTTTCCTAAACTTTTGAATGCTTATGCTACACACAGACCTTTCCGGCCAGTTTAAAATTCAATGGCTATTGTTTTGAATTTTGTCAATTTTTTCCTAGCTTGGATAGTTTCTTGAATTTAGGTACAAGAATACAGCTTTCGTTCATGAAATGTTTTTCTGAAATTTCTTTTGTGCTTATGGTGTATAGTCTTTGGTTAAGGTGTGGCTAACAGCCTTGGTTGAGTACATTAAAACTGATAAATAATTCATGATGCAATCTTTTAATTGGGATTTAGAGCACGTTTGAATTGTGAATGTAGTGGAGTCTATAGTAATAGCCTCTCAAAACCTGTTGTCACGAGTGCATTACAATTGATAATCCATTTTTTCTTTTCCTTTAAAATTAGTGTTGTCCATTAGTTAATTCTATTGATTGACCTGCCACACTCTCTTCTAATGAGTTGCTAGATCTTACTTATGTTTCTGCATGAGGGTTCAATATGAATTTTTCACCAAACCTGTCTAGTTGTCATCACAAAAGGTACTAAATTGCTGGGATTTTGAAGGTATTTTCTTTAACATGCTATTGGGATTGCTTTTTGCCGCATGATATTTCAATGGAAAGGTGAAATGAATCAATGTCATTGATTTGAGATAACATTATACCAACTCTTATTTTCTAGGTTCTCTGTACACATTTTACTGAAGCACATAAAATATCTCAGTCTTCTTAAAACTGTCCTCACAAAGGAACTTAGGAAAGAGAAAAGATTGGATTAAGTAAGGGCATTTGTTAAAAGTTTTGAAATATTGTGTTTCAACTTTTTAAAGTGTACAAACATTTTGAGACCTGCAAATCTAGAAAGATGAATATATGAATGAGATGGGAGGAGTGTAGCTCTAACAGCGCTAGTTTGGGGCCATATCTGGAAAAACTGCAATATTGTTTTTGTAAATTGCTGCCATTTCATTTATTAAACAAAATTTGTTCAACTTAGCAACTTGTGCCATGCTACACCACCTTTTTTACCCTGTTTGAGCTCTTGTTCCTTATGAAATTGTTACTTCAAGGTATCTCCCAAAGCTTGTGGGCATACACGTGGCCGGAAAGTGGTGCCCAGAGATGAAGCAGTGATGCAAATAAAAGCAGCAATTGATGCTCGGAAAGAAAGTGGCTCTGATATTGTTATTGTTGCACGAACTGATTCTCGTCAAGCACTGTCTTTGGAGGAATCACTCTGGAGGTCAAGGGCTTTTGCTGATGCTGGAGCTGATGTTCTCTTTATTGATGCACTAGCCTCGAAAGAAGAGATGAAGGCTTTCTGTGAAATCTCTCCGCTAGTTCCAAAAATGGTATTTTGTGTTTCCCTGCTATAACAAGTATACGCAAATCTTATTCTTAATATGTAATAATATGTAAAAGATGTGGAAATGATGTACTCAAATCTTATTCTTAATTATTATACCTTGGGATAGTTGGCTGTTGGGTAATGTTATACAATTTATAGGGCTTCAGCTTGGTTTTATGAATAAGTATAGTCTGACATGCCTAAACAGTAGTTGTACAATTGCTAAAATCTCCCTTGAGCATGTTGGTGAAGGGCATTGCTTTTTTTTAAGCTTTTATGTCTTCAGCCGCAGCTGATAATAATAAGTTATATGTTTCACTTCTGTGTGTTCCTGGTAATCTATTTCATTGCAAGTATAAAGTCTTCATTTTGAGGTTGTTAATAAAAAACTTCAGTTTCCAATTTAATATAATTTGTGATAGATAGAGATACTTCACAGTCTTGAGTTTGGTTAGAGTATCTGGGGCATGTTTGGAATTAAGTCAGTCAGTCATCTGAGGATTGTGAGTGTAACGATATTGATCTTGTTTGGTGAAGTCCAGCTAATGTTTTGTTTTTGAAAATATAGTTGTCAAGTTGCATACTTTATTACTGTCTTGAGTTTCCTCTGATGAATTAGACAGCTTTAGTTATGCTTGGGATCATCTTGCATGTTTTATCTATTCTAGTAAATTCCTATGATTCTTTATCTAAGAGCACAGCATTTTGTCCACGGGCATCTACATTCATAGGAATTATGATAGGATAATGCATCTTCATATTCATTTGCCTAAAACCATGGGTTACATTCTGGACAACCATACAATGTTACGAAGCTTTCACTTAATGCTAGCTCAAAACTTGCTTTACTTCTGTGATTTTCCCGCACATAAATGAACTAATTGTTATCATTTAATATGTATGTTTAATACTATAAATGCACAAATTTTAACATACCTAGTTTTGTCCTTGTGTTTCGAATTCTAAGTCTCCATGTTGACACCCTGTATCCTTTTGAAGATGTCATTTGTGTCAGTGCCTATAGATTATTGGTATATATTCAAACAGTCCTTGAAAAGAATGGTACTTTGCTTATGCTCTACTTGGGGAGAAAAAGGTTCAGATATAGATGAAAGGACTTACATTGCGTCTGTTGGAACAATCGATGTGTTCACGTTGTTTTTCTTTCTTTCATTTGAGAATAACTTTTAATGAGAACCGCGATTTTGAATCTGCACAGCCCAATTGCTGTCATTTTATAGTCATGAAAGCATAAACAAAGTCTCTCATCTTGAATTGATTCAGAAGAAGATGGGCACTGACACAGTATCATTGCTCCCAACTTGTGTGTTTTTGTTCTTCCACTCCTATTCACACCTGCTTTCTTTCCCGTTGGGTTAATAGTTGTCAGTTTTATCTGTTTAACTCGAACTCTTCTAGTTGTAATCTTGGCACATGTTAGAAATTTGTGGTGAAATAGTTTATCAGTATGTAAAACATTCAATTTCTTTGTCTGATAGAGCTCTTTTTTCTTATGTAGGCTAACATGCTTGAAGGCGGGGGAAAAACACCAATACTTAATCCACTTGAACTTGAGGAGCTTGGATTCAAACTCGTGGTATACCCTCTTTCCTTGATAGGAGTATCCATCCGAGCAATGCAGGTAAGATGTCATTTGTTATTTTCTATTGTGCATAAAATTCTAATGACATGTATCTTGTTTGGCCACAAAGGGGGAAAAAATTCATAATTTAGAAATCTATCAGTGTGCAGATGATTTAAAATAACTCTTTAACTCTTTTAGAAGTAGATAAGATTGTACTATGTCTAAGTGATTAATATGTTGAAAAAGTTATAATTGTTTCTTCTTCTTTTCCAATTTTGAAAATTATGTTTTTTTTTTCTCCTTTATGGAGTTTGCATTTTAACAGTTCTACTCATTACGAAGTTAGGTTTTAATATCTCGTTGGATAACCTCCTTGGGAGGTTAAATCCCGCAAGTTTTGTGACTACAGAGTTTGTATAATCTGGCAGAAGTCTGCAGTTTAGAATTCATTGAAGACAGAAAGGTCAAGGGATCTCTGGTAAAAATTGAAGGAAAAAAAGGTGGAGGTTTAGACAAGGTTGTTCAATTTGAAGGACTTACATTCTCACCATAATGCCCAGCTGATATCCTTTAGCTGATGGGTCATTAGGCAAAGCCTGTATACTTGAGAATTTGGATTTTCCAGTTATTATTCACCACTGAATGAAGCTATAGTCCATCTTTTATCCTGCTAAGCATGTGTCATTTATTCACTTGATTTACTATTTTGATAGTTGCATCATCTCTAGATGGTAAATAACATCTGTAGGTGATTCATGATTGGCCAGCCAAATTATTTTTAATGTCAGATGTATAAATTATGTAATTAATAGCTGAAATTTAGGTTTTAATTTTAATCAGAGAACTTTTGAGATAATATAATCTTTCATCAACGTTTACTGCTTGGTAACAGTTCAATAAATGTAATTAGAAATGTTGCTACATAGAATGACACTTCCTCCATTTGAAGGCAAAAATTTCAGTACTACACCTGAACTGCAATTCTAATGTGCAGGATTCACTAAATGCCATTAAAGGAGGTTGTATTCCTCCCCCTGGAAGTATGCCATCTTTTGAAGAAATGAAAGAAATCTTAGGTTTCAATACTTATTATGAAGAAGAGAAGCGGTATGCCACTACTACTAGTTGGTTATCTTCAGATAAAGGTGGGTGTGATGTAGGCCTCCTAAACCTTGAGTGCTTTTTTCTACAAACTCTTGATGCGGCCAAGATAATCTAAACTCTCTAGACTTCTGATATGGACCTTAATCTCTTGACTTCAACGAAATATTGGCCAACACATTTTGTCCCCTCCATTTTGCTATAAATTGACTACTGATTTGTGAACACAATTGGGCTAAAGTTGCATTTAGCATAAATTGTTCTATAACTGATACTAAAAGGCTTTTTTTTGGAGAATAATAAATTAAAGCTGTAGGCCCTTGTTGATGCCCACATGTTTTGTTTGGTTGAGAATCTTGTTGGCAGTCATATGAAATTTTAAAACACCTGTGGCGTTAGAAATGATCATTCATGTTCTACCATATTGTACGCAAAATCATTTTAGTGTATTTGAAAACCTTCAACTGTGGCCTGCCATTGGCCAATTTTGTCTACTTCCTAGTCAGTCTTGGAAAATGTTAACACAATACTAATTTTCTGTGTTACATTTATAATTATGTATATGTTATATGTCTGTGGCCGGTAACTCATACGGTATACATCCAATGGCTCGGGATATTACTACTCGAAGAGGTGAAAGTTCTCAAGATCCTGTTTTCGAAGTGATAACACCTGAAGTATACACTAACTCTGGTGCAGATGGTTCTAAGGGCCCTTTCTCTGGAATTTGGTCTCGAACATTGAGAATCAAAATCACAGGCAGAGATGGATTTGAGAAACTTGATGTTAGAATTCCTGTAAGTTTTCTTTCCACTGCATTTACAGAATATCCATACTGTTATCCTCCTACGATCATCTCCACTTGTCCTTACCAGTACTCCTACGTATTTTATTCTAATCCAAGTGATGTGTAATTACAGTACATTTGACATCTGTATAGACTCTGATCATGTTTCCAAGCATCATGTAACTCAAAAATAACCTAGAAAATATGCTATATGTAAAATGGCTTTGGCTTTTTGATTATTGATAAGAGTTCTGAGTATATTTTATGAGAATGAACAGTTATTCACTGATATAATTTTCTTAAATTTGTAAAAGATAAAAAGAATTGTTAACAAATGAACTTAACCTCCCTACATTGCTCAAATGTTTTGAGTATGCTGAACAAGTTTGATTTGTCACTTGAAACTTAGCTTTTATTTCATGATAGAGATTATTGCTTTCTTCTTTGATATGCAGATTTTGTGGATAACTAACTTTATTATCAATTTTATCTTGTACTGAAATTTTTTTTTTTACACCCCAAATACTCATGTTATCTTTCTTGTTAAATTTGTAAATTCATATTGTTTTACATACCAAAATCTCTTCAAACAAGAAAACTATTGTTATTATATTTTTCTATGTATTTGAACAAATATACCTTCCCTAGCTTGACTCTTACGGCCATACACAACATTTTCAATTGATGCTTTCTTAAATTATAATTGCGACAAAAGGACATTCTTTTCCATAAGATGCTTTCATTTAGAACTCCACTATTTTCCATAAAACATTTAGCTGCTTAATTTATGATTTGGCATTAAATTCATCATCTATCTTTGATATACTTGGATGTGGAAATTTGTGGTATTAGGTAATAAAGCTTGACCTAGGAGGTTCTGCTTCCTACCAAAATGTTGTATAGTTGGTGTCAAAGGATGCAAACCTCCAACTCCCTCTCTTCAAACTAATATATAGTTAAATGGATCTGTTGAGTTAGTAAAGCTCACCCTTCTTGATTAAGATTTGATGGGATGCAATAACCAGAGGTTTCATTGTGGGGCAAAATAATTACCATCATCAGCGTCTTTAGCATAGTTAGCATCTCTGTGATAATCTTCTGCATATATAATATGATGTACCAGATTTTGTTTTATGATAAAGTGACTATAATCATTTTTGCTTATTTAATTTTTTTCCCACAGGCTGGATTTTTGGATGGAATCACAAATATAGTTCCAGGTACAATTTATCGAACAAGGTTTTCATCACTGGTGTCTCTTTTAAGATAAATCCTCGAAATCCATAACCCAAAATTTTCTTTATTATGATCTGCAGCATTGGGGGGTCAAAACATCAAAGCACTTTTGGATGATGCTGCTGAAGAAGTAGGAGGGAAGCTGCTGTTAGATTTTAATGATACAATGGGTGACAGAATCCAGGTCTTTCTAGAATAATCGACCAGTCACTGCTATGCACTTGTTCAAAGGTAAAGGTTGCTTTGCTATGTGCCACTTAATCTAATTTTAAAATGCTTTAAAATAATTGCTGTTGTGCATAAATCTTCTTCGAATCACTGTGTTTAACTCTCGTTCTTCATTCTTCATCTGCTCTACTTGGGACCAGATGCATATTTGAGGATCAAACAATAAATAAAACCTAACTTCAGGAAAGTAACATAACATAATTTTAAATTTGTTGAATCTGTGATGTGACTTAAAGAGTCAGGGATGCTGTGGTAACTTGCCTATAATGTGAGTTATTAGCAGGGAAAAGGCAGGTGAAGTGCATATTTGAAAATATGTGGTATTCAGTGGTATTCCATTTATAACAGGTTCATTTAGAGAAAAGAAGAAATTCACAAAAGAATCCTCAATTCTCCCAATTTGAGAAATTTGGCTTCCTCTTCAAAGAGTTGGGAATCCGAATTCCAACTACTTAATTCTAATTATTCGATATTAAATAAAATTTATGATCTCCTTTTTGAGCAATAAATTAATGATTTAATAAAACTAGTTAATTATTTTAATAATATTGTTCAATTTTATCAATTAAAATTAAAAATGAGAAAAGGGCATGTGGATAGTCACTGCCGCGAGACCATTAAATTTGTTGTTGTTGGACGGTTTATACTTGTACACTATCAATGTGTGTGGAGGCGTGGTAATTTGAGGTTCAAATCATTGTTTAAAGATTTGAAGTCAAATAAAATAATAAATCTCTGGCACTTATTTCTATTTCTAGTGTATCAATAAAACTTAAACTTTAGGGACACAGTTGCTTATTCAAATGATAAAGTTTGTATACTTTTTAATTAGGTTATGGGTTAAATTTTTATAGAGATTAGTGTAGTTTTAATTTTTTTTTAATTATTGGGAAGTCAGTATTAATTAATTGTATTAATATTATTGTAATTAATTAATATTTAAGGTGTAATATTTGAGATTTTGAAATGTAATTTAATTTTTTTATTATATTAAAAGGATATTATTATAATTAATTGCTACTGTAATTAATTAATATTTGAATTATAAATAATACTTATATAAATAAAATAAAATTTAAAGTTAGGTAAGCCGTGATTTTCCTTTTTTATTTTAATAGTCAATACAGCGTGTTACACACATCAGTAACGGCGGCCCTAACAGTAACGGGGGATTGGTGACTGTTTCTGGATTAAAAAAAATTGTTATTAATAATTATTTAACATGTTTTTTTTTTTCAATTTTGAATTATTCTTATTTATGACATGTTTCAACTGCATAATATTTTTTTAGCAATAATATACACTTATACTTGAAATCTTAACTTAAATATCTCAGATTTTTAAAATTAAACAAATTGAGAACAATGCACCATAGATTGGATCTAAATTTTGGGTTGTAAATGAGATTAAACAAACTTATAAAAAAAAAAAAAAAAACATTAGAAAAAATCACAAAGAAAGAGGGTGCATGATACAATGGTGAAGTGGTGTGCGAATCACACGACTAATCTCGCACGAGATGGGCAATGGGAATCGCACATTTCATCTAGCACGAGATAGGCGAATGTATTTTCAAATCCATATCTTTGGACCCTTTTTTTTTCAATATTTAACCAGTTTCTGTTAGTTACTATACGTAACATGGATCAAGAGCCACTTATTGTCTATTTTAGGGAAAGTAGATGGTGAAGAGAAATATATCGGATACCAAAAGGGGAGTACTTCAATTCTGAGGGACATAAATTATCTAACAGTTTCTGCATGTGGTACAATTGCAGTTAATTCTTTTAGGTATATAAAGTACTTTATGAGAATCTTTGTGCATGCAATGCAATGATGTTAAAACTGAAACAATAAAAATCCAAAATGATAAAGATGTGTAATTACGGATCTTAAAGCTTTCGCATATAATGAGGATGTACGAGTGCTGGTAGAGAATTGACAACCTTATTCAGAACCACTTTTGTTTCTACAGGCACTACTAACCAATAAATTAGAAGCATAACCCCATCAACTTAATAACATTGGATGAGGCATTGTGTTTGGAATGGGCAATATTTTTGTGGGAATGTGTATGATAACAAGATGCACTCCATGATACTATTTTAACTTGCTTTTGTTAAAGGAAAATTGGAGTATCAAAGTTTTGAGATTATAAAAGATTATTTTAAAGTGAAATATGACAATAAGAGATGTAAATAACGATAAATAATAAAAATATTTAATCATGTAAGGAATTCATAAAACACACATGTCAGTTGGATTAATTGCGTGATAATCACCATTAAATCAAAATTTGAATTATAGTTAAAATGATAAAAATAAATAAATTCACAAATGAGAAAATTATTTACCAAATAAAAGAGATTCAAGCAAATATATGTGAAGAGAATCAGTACTTCTAAGGATGACACCAAGCACTTTCTGTACTTCTTTGTAGCATTGAGACCTATTATTTAGCGTTTTCAATCATTCAACAAATTGATTCAAAACAACAATATTATTAGAACCAGCTGGGTGAAAATACAAAGGATGAACAATGGGGGAGGAGAACCAGGGACTCCACAACAGAGGCTGGAAGGGAATAAGACCCGACCCATATATTTAACCCATATTCGATAAGCAAAGAACGAAACGGGTCAAGAGAGGACCCACTAAGATTCAAGAGAAACTGTAGGATCATTAAAAAGATTTACAGTATAAGGAAGAGGAGGTAAAAGGGAAAGCTAAGAGAGTAGGTGAAACGGGAACAACTTGTGGAGCAGAAAATGAGGCTGGGGGGCCAATTAACAAGAATTTTTTGGCGCTAAATATAATCAGATGTAAACCCCAGAGAAAAAGGGCCAAAAAATGGATATGTTCTAGTGAAATTCTCATCTGATTGTAATGCTAGATGCGCCTAACATGAGCTACCAGAAGAAAAAATTATGGAGCTTGATGAGTCTGCGTATAAAATTTCACTGCAAGTAATAGTAATCTTTATATTGCTAATCCAAAAGTGTCTTTAGATACAATTATGAAATCATCTAGCATCTCTTACAACACTAAAGCCCGAGATCACAACATCTAAAATTATGATCATATAAAATTGATGGGTTATTCACTATTGTGAAGTTGACTCTATAGCATTATTTGGTTCAAGAAATTTCAAAAGAATCAATAAATACCTGATATTGATATAAGGCTCAATTAGAGGTGGTAAATAAGTCGGTCGTTGGCACGACCTACAAAAAATAGATTCCGATGGGCTTTCGTGCTTAGGCCACAACCTAGCATGGTCCATTGGCACGGTACATTTGGCCTATGGATCATTTCTATTTTTTAAAAGTTTATTTTATAAAAGAAGGATATTTTAATTTTCATTTATTCAATTACTTTTTTATTATTTATTCAATGACAAATTTCAATATCATTGCTTCAAATGAATTTGAAAATATTATAATCTCATCACTACAAATTTCTAGTAGTTAATTTATTTTCACAATTAAAAATGTTAGAAGTACTAGAAAATCAAGAAGAAGTAAATAACAAATGTTTGAAAAGTTTTCACATTAGAGAATCGTATAGATCCAGCTTATGAAAGAAATAAAGAAAAAGCTACCTGTAAGTTTTATGGTAAATCTTTAGATGTCAAAGTGGCTCATGGCACCAAGCATTTGAATTGGTAAGATAATATATGTTTTCAGAAATATGGTTCAAAGGAGTCAACTCAAACTCAACTTGCCCAAAGTGCTCCTCGAAGAAGTCTTGTTAGATTCTAGTATAATCAGCAGTGCATGCATACTAGATTGACTAGATATATTACAATAGGTGAACAACCTCTCTCATTTCTCGAAGACGAAAGATATGATAAATTTATAAAAAAAGTACGTTCAACCCAACTTCTCTCATGTTCTTAGAAATATCTTTAAAATTGATAATTTGACCTCATATGTAGATAGTAAACAAAAACTAATAGATGAAATCTCACAATTTTAATGAATATTTATTGTTACTTCTAATTGTTGAACGAGTACTAATAATTTAGAATATATTAGCGTTACACTATATTGTATTGATAATGCATAAGTTTTTCAAAAAATAAAATTATTATTTTTCGTAAATTGGAACATCCACACTACTAATGTTATTTTTAGTTTTTTAATGAATATTTTTAAAGAATTTTATAGTATTGACAAACATATTAGTATTACTTTTAATAATGCAAATGCAAATACTACTGCTTTAAATTTGTTTCTAATTTAATTAACACGTGTGTAGTTCAAGTTTTTTTTTTCATTTGAAGTGTTTTTGTCATATTTTTAATTTAATTATTCAAGATGGTTTAAATATAATTAATTCTCAAATTAAAAAATTAAAGAAGCAATCAATTTATTGCTTTATCATCTGTTAAATGACAAGAATTTACAATTGTGTTAAGTAATTTTAGAATGATAGTAAAAGATACAACCTTGAAGTGAGAACTCATTGGAATGCCATATATTTGATGGTAAAATCTTGTGTAGGTTTTAGTGATTATATTATATATATTATTATAATGATAAAATGAAAGACACTATACTATGTAATAATGATAGAAAAATTACATTTTACTACAACTATTTTTTAGAAGCATTTAATAATATCACGTTAGTATGTTCATGTGTGTATCAACCTTTATCTTTTATTACTTTAACTCATATATATATATATATAATATTAGTGACGTTTTTATTAAATATACACATAATCCTATGTTTTTTTATATTTGCACTGTTATAGAAATTAAATTTCAAAAATATTAGAAGAAAATTCTTATGTTATTTATTTATGCAACCATAATGGATCCTAAAGCCAATTGATCTGGTGTAAAAGTTTTAATTTTTGAAATCTCAAAAAATTTAAACTTTGGACTTTGTTATAATTTTGACAAAATTTATAATTTTATCACACAATTATTTTTTTTATGAGAACAAATTTAGTTTAACTATAACTACAGAAGAAACACAAGAGCAGCTTATCTATAATCAAATTGCTTGAATTATTTTGACAAAAGATAAAAGAAATGTAGGTTTTAATTTTGATATTTCTATTGCTTATGACTTGACAAAATATATTGATGTGGATTACTCTTCTATATTGACTACACATCAATAAAGAGAATTTGATATTTTGTTATTGTGAAAATCAAACGAAAAGATTATACTGTATTTTTTATTTTAGCTCGAGATTTACTAATAACTCTAGTGTCTACTATAGCATCGAAATATATTTTTAATACATGAGACATAATATTAGATGAGAAACGATCAAGATTGACATCAAAAATTTTAACAACATTAGTGTGTGTAAAAGATTGAGAAAATGTAGAGGACCCAAAGAAAAAATTAGCAAGAAGAGATTATCAAAGATTTTAGAATTTTCAACTTTGAAATTTGATCATTAGAATTTAGAAATAAAAATTTGTGTTGTAACTATAATGATAAGGGTTAAATTTGCAAATGATAAATAATTCAATATATGTCAACCTAGTTGGGATGTATTGTAATTATAATGATATAAATTTGATCATTTATTTTTGTATTGTATTCAATAATTTTAAATTTGAAATAATATCCATTAATTTTAATCTTTAAATTGTAATTTTAAATTTTCAATTATAAATTTATGGATTATGATTATAACACAAATTTAAAATTTTTAATTCAATATAAATTATTATTATAATTATTAATTTTAGTTAATTTTAAATTAATTACAATTAAAAATTTAAAATATTTTGTAAAAAATAATTATAAATTATTAAAAAAATTATTTTAAAATACAACAAAATAAAACACTTCAAATTTTTTTTAAAAAAATACTATCCACGAGTTGTGCCATGTCGAGTCCGTGATGAACTCATGCCAAGCACGATTCATCATATGCTTTAATTAGCACGACATACTTCTGTAATGTGTTTGACCGTGTCGTCTATGAGCAGTGTAGCTCATTTACTACCTCTAAGTCTAATTTTATTTATCTGTTGAGAGAAATAGTAACAAAATCACATCATGGTTGGTCCCCAACATCTATTATTGTTCACGGGCTTAAAATTAGGTTGGCAGAATCACTGTAATTACACGAGGTCAAGGGTAATAGTAATACCGAAAAGGTCTATTTGTGAGAATTCTATCATGCATTGTAATTGCATTGTGTTATTAAATCACTATCTACCTATACTCGCCACTGTTTTTCTTTCGTACACTTTTTTTTTTTTAAAATCCCTGTCCCCATCTGAAAATATGTTGTTACTTTTTCAATCTTTGATTAATTTTCCCCCCTCAGTCATTATAAAATAACCATTATTATTTCATCTTGTTCAAAATTGGCAGTCATATATATATATATATATATATATATATATATTTGTTATTGTCCAAGAAATTCAAAAAATGAAGTCTGACAGTATTTTTTTTCTGTTGTGGAATAACAATACAAGATCACCAAAACACATGAAATTTGGACGCAGTTTTTATCACTAGGCAACACCTGAAAACACAGAAGGTTACCAGATCTTAGAAAATGAATTGGGGTACACAATATCTAAGGTGAAAGTGTTCTATCAAAATCTAATATCTATGTATGTATCTTAGTTCTAATATCTATATTTTATAATATCTAGAAATTCAAAATTGATGTTTCCGCCTAAAGGGATAAAAAGACAAAAAAAGAAAAAAAAATCAGAGTTAGAGAAAAAGTAGAGATGTTCATTGCATTAAACCAAATTGCTTGGTTAAAGCGTCAATAAAATTTGATAGACTTTTATTTGTTTGATTTTATATTTATAAAATTTGTTGTTGTTTTTTTAATTGATAATGCCTTTTCTTTTTTTTTTTTTAAAAAAAAGGATTATAACATTTTTATCAACATTTTTGCACCACCTAGAGGAAAAGGAGGGTCGAACTCAAGTGGAGATATGAAACCTTGGGGTAGTCAGCTAACTTGGCTGAACTCCCATACTCTAATGCCTTTTCTTTTATTATTTGTTGATAAAATTATAAAAGTTATAGTTTTAATAATATTGGTATTTTTTTCACCATAGGCAACAAAATATATTTTTTACAAGTATTTATAAATTATAATAAATTTTTAAAATTAGATATAGAAAAACTTAATTCTTCTATGTCACTTTAATAGATATTTAATCCTAAAATATGCATAATTTATTTTTCTTCATTGCTAATTTGAAAAAACAATAATAATATCTTTTTCAATAATTTATGAATACCAAAAGGTTTTTATAATTATATATCCAAAAATTTAATATAATACTAAAAGCACTTCAAAGTACTTCTTATAATTCATAACCAAACATTAAATACATTATTTTAAAAAGCACTATTAGAAAAATATTATATAACAAAAGCATTATAAAACAAAGGCATATTTTAAAGGTTAGGTAAAAAAAATCATAAATCGAAAAATTAGTTTAGACCAAATTGAATCGATTGATTTGAATCGATTTCTACAAATAAAAAGAATCCGTCAATTAATTGAAAAAAACCAAAATAACTAGTCAAATTTGGTTTGGTTTCATTGAAAATCGAAACCGAACTAAAAAATCAATGTTAGATTAAAAAATTAAAAAAAAATTACCACGTGATAATATATTATTAGTTGGAAAATTTTTTTACAGTAAACTCACTCACACCGAATTATTAAAATATAAATCGAAAAAGAAAAACTAACACTAATAATCTCTCTCAACTCTCGATTCTGTTCGCCTCTCCTTAACTCATCTATTGGTTCTCTCTTTGCCATCATGTCACCCAACAGTCAGCAGCAACATCTCTTAATGTTCTCTCGGCCATCATCTCATCCAACAGACAGCAACAACCCTCAATTCTCTCTCGACCATCATCATCATTTCTCGACAATCATCTCTAGGTATGTGAACTTTAAAAATTCTAATATAATTTAGATTCGTAGTTTCGAATGAATGAATCTGCAACTTTAAAAGGATAACAATATTGCATTATTGCTTTATTAGTACACTTTCTTAAATTCTTAGTGGGGTCATTGACTATGAACTTACCGGTGCGCGTAAATTATACTTTATTGCATATAATTTTCAATGGTCTTATGTTTATATACTGCCATTTGGGGTTGTAATGCTAATTTTTGCTTTTCAATTTTCATCCTTCATTTTCCATATAATAAACCTCGGTATAATTATATGAATCACTGAAGAAATGGTTGTAGAATAATTAGTCTTAGAATCGAAAAAATTGAACCAAACTGAATTGAAAAAAACTAATTTGATATGATCCAATTTCATTCTTCAAATTTAATTCATTCGGTTCTAATAAAAACCAGACTGTACCCGCATTTTACGTAACACTTCCTAATTGTCCGTTGAAACAAAAAGTACTTTTTTTTTTATAAAAAAAAAAGTATTATTGAAAGAGCGTTATAGAGAAAATTATAAGTATAAAAAAATGAACTACTGCACTATTGTTCAGTAAGCAAGCATGCATGAAGATTCTTCAAAGTGAAAAAATGTTTTGAACTAAAAAAAATAAAGATAAAAATTTTCTTTCAAAACAAAAGGGAGCAAATCACCAGTACAACTTCACACGACATGAAATCAAAGAACAAAAAGAGCAACAGCGCCCCTCAAGGAACAATAGCATAGGAGAAATCTAAAATAATATGAATGATAAATCACATTGGGGCCACTTCCCAAGAAAATTACAACTATTATCATAAAAAATAAAATAAAATGAAATAATACAGCTTTCAAAACCACATAAAACTAGAAATTTATCGTAAAAATGATATGTTCACTGGTTTTTTTTACCTCGTAATGTAACTTGTATCTACTATTCCCCACCTCAGTGCAGGGTAGAAGCTCTATCTATCTCATCGGTAACCACCACCATAGGCTTGTTGAGGGGAATAACCGCTAGCACTCATCATGGGCTTATAACCACCCGGCATTGTGGATCCAGGTGCCATCCCAGTTTGCGGTTGCATCTGGACTCCTTGGCCCATGCCCATATTCATACCCCCTCCCATATTCATGCCTGTATTCATCCCCATCCCCATGGATTGATTCATGCCTCCATAACCACCCATTCCCATACCCACACCCAAGCCTCCACTGGGACCGCCACTCATGCCCATGCCTGCACCAGGACCACCACTCATACCCATACCCATGCCCATGCCCGTTCCCATACCCATACCCATGCCCATGCCCATCATAGGATTTGGAGCACGTAAAGTGCTAGTAGCACTGGCACGACCTAGCCCAGAACCAGATCCCATGGCTTTTCCCATGGTGATAGTAGATGTTACAGCAGTCTGTGGAGGTTGTTTCTCCATTCTCTTTTCCTTCCGATTAATGGCATCAAAATCAACTCCAATATCTGCCAGGGGATTTGTTTTAGCTGCATAGAGAAAAATAATAGTGTTATTTTCTGCAGATATTCAACCATTAAAAGCTCAATAATACATTTGGTGGCTTCAAAAAAAGCACTCACATCCAGATATATTCAAATTAACTAGTCCTCTACTCAGTGTGTCGGCCCAAATAGCTGATTTTGGCTCAAATTTATCCTTGGATAGTTGAGGTTGTGGAACTATAGCAAGTGAACCTGTTGAGGGAAGAGCTGGTTGAAAAGATGTTGGAGGAATTGAGGTTTGCGGAAGAAAATTCAGTAAGTCATTGTTCTGTTGGGGAGCTGGGGCAGTTCGATTTTGATGAGCAACTTGTGAAGCAGCCGGGACTGCAGAACTCTGATGCTGTAGGAAGTTCCTGCTGTTAAACTGTGGAGCTAGTCCAGCTGGAGTTTGAGGAGCCAAGTAGGAAGCAACAGGAGCTGCAGAACTGCCCTGTGAAATGAAGTTACCACTGCTGAGCTGTGGTGCTGAGCCAGAGAACATTTGAGAGGCTGCATTTGACCCTACTGGAGTCATAGATCCCATAGTTTGAGGGGCCATGTAGGAAGCCACAGGAGCCGCAGAACTCCCCTGCAAAATGAAGTTTCCACCACTAAGTTGTGCAGCTGACCCAAATGACATTTGAGGGGCAGCATTTGACTCAACTGGAGGCAAAGGTCCCATCTGTGGAGGAAAGCTCCCATACATATTAGCACTTGGCTGCGCAGGTTGGCCAGGTGGAGTTGGAAAGGCTAGTTGCGATGAAGGTACAGCAGGTAAAGGTCCAGATGGAGGAAGAATATCTGCCAGAATATCAGTCTCCTGCTGTGAAGTTGACAGTTCTTGAGGCAAAAACTGTGTGTTCGCTGGAGAAGTTTGAACATTGGAGACGCTTGGCGCAGAGTATGAAATACCATAAAACGAGCTGTCAAAGTTACCGAGTGATTCCACTTTTGGTGCAGCTGGTTGGGGCATTTCAAAATTTTGGTTCAAGCTAGCATCAAAAGTAGTGGCTGCTAAAATATGTTGTTGAGCTGGGGCAGTTTCAGTAGAAGGGATAGCCTTGAATGGAGAGTCCCCAAATGGATCTTCAAATGTCTGCACCAGAGAAAAATTATTTTATCTAACTATGATGATGATATATATATATATAGCAAGTCCACAGTAATAAGGTTTTCAGTTTCTTTTCACTTACCTAGTTTCTTAACTCAGTAGCCGGTACACATTCCAAGAGATATGTTCATAATCCATAAGCAGATAAAAATTATCCACAAAATTGAAACATAAAGACAAAGCACAAAAGAATTCTATCTTGCCATCATGCAATCATGTCTAGCTAGTCAGCATTTTTTGATAAGAAACAGAGGAGATTGCATTAAAGCAAAAAGATATAAAAGTGGACTACATGTCCACAAAGAGAACAAAACCTAGCGCGAGTAGTATCCTCAAAAAACTATTTGTGAACAGTAAGTATACCCAACCATTCCTTAAAACCAGAAACAAACTATACAAGCTTATCTTCAAGCCCTTTCTAAATTTAAATGTATAAAGAAAAACCATGAATCTTGAAAAAAATTTGAAACACGTGCCCAAAGCAAAAGCATAAACACAAATCCCTCAGGCCACCTAAGCTGCTTCTCTATCTTCACCAGAAACATTTATTGAGCCGAAACAACACATCTCTAGGGGGTTACGGCTTTCTTCTTCCCTAGTCAATAATTATAGTATGCAATTGGACATCCCTAAAAAATGAAGTGATTCCATATTGAATATACAGTGCTCAAAATCTGAATACCAATGTCCCGCTTTTAAACAATTTTTTCACTTTTTTTTTTCATTTCTCCTATAAAAGGATATACACTTGACAAATTTTATGGGTTGTGTGCAATCAGTTAACTAGTTGTATCCATGTGATAGTTTAATTTGAAAAAATATCACACTAGAAATACCAGAGATATCTCACATTATGTAAGAACTATAAAATCATCACAGTTGCTTGTGGCAAAGTTACCACTAATAACATTCCCCTTAAACCAGTTTATCTAGTCTTTTAACTAAAGTAACTATAGGAAGTTTGGTTCCTGGAAATCAATTTGCTGTAACTATATCTTAAACGCCATTTGATGGTTTCAATTCAATATTTGCGCCTTCAAATGGCTATTGTGGCAGAAAGCGAAACTGAAGTTTTAGACACTAGACAAGAGCAGAATATCACTTCACTATAGAAATTGAATTATTAAGTCTCCGCTTTATGTTATAAATCAAACCAAGAAAAAGTGGGTTTCAAAAGAGTTTCATAACTAAACATATCACTCTACCTGATTCATAACATTGGATGCTGATTGTGTTACAGTAAATGTGGATACAGAACCAGAGTTTGAATTAGCATCAGCTTCAAGAGTAGAGGTTGCAGGCATTGCTGGCATAATGGCCAATGCATTTGAAGAAAATGAGTCTGAGAGAGAGCCAAGCAAGTCCATTTCAGCACTGTTTGAGGTTGTAAGGGAAGCAATGTTTGAAAGAGTAGCAGAAGCTGACAAAAGACAAGAAAAAGAAAATGAGTTTTACAGTATTGGTGGATCATTGCAAAATTAGCAGCAATGAGAACATTTCTTGCTCCTCAAGAACATTACGTCCACAATCACAACAAACCCCAAGCTCCTCCCAATCATCACACATCATATCTCATAAAGGAGTTTAGTCTTTCACTAAGTATTAAAAAAAAAAGAAGGATAATTTATAATTCCCTATTGGACATGAAGTGGCCTCTTGTCCATGAAGGACCATAATTTAAACAGAAAAGTGGTACGTGATTGGCTAATAAAATTTACATGTATCAGAAGATCTCTCAAACTCTTGTCAGATGCAGGGGCACAAACCAATTATGTTACCACACAAAGGAAAGTTAGTTCCTCTTTCAACAGGAGTGCATGAATAGATTTCATTTTGTGGTTAGCATACTGGGTTACCGTCTTGCATTTGTATGGATGTGCAGATTAATTCAAAGCCCCAAATAAGATCACCATGTCAAGCACTGGTGAACCACTAGAATGCATTCTGAAATCATAATTAAAAATAAGGTCTCTTAATGTAGGGCATTTCTATTCCCACATTAGTCCACATGGATTTAAAAATGAACTTTGGGGAACATTCTCACACAATAGTTACACAGAAGTAAATAAATGTCTCCTAAAGGAGAATTCAAACAAAACTATGCGAGATAGTCAACAACACTAGATCATGTTCCACCTAATCGCCTCAGTTATGCAATTTTTGAAAATTTAAACAAATATGCATTTTATATTATAGGAATCTAAAAAATAAATGTCATTTCAGGAAAAAAAAAAAAGTTGATATATGAATTAATGAGACACAAAACACATAAAAACATTAGTTGATCAACTTAGAAGTTATTCCTTATGTGAAAATGCTTTGGGAAAAAATCAAATTCATAATATTTCTAGTTCAAATACTCAACCAAACTGAAGCTTAAACTATAAATGCTAGGTATGCTCTTCATGCTTGCCAACATGACATTAAGGATCCACTGAAGAGTGCTTCTCTATAGGTTCAAACCCTAACTCAACTTCTCTGACAACAAAAAGTGCTTTTGTGTATTTTAGCCAAACACTACATGATGGACAAAAAGAAAAGGGTTTTAGCTGTCTGGAAACACATTTAAAACAAAGGAACATCCCAACCCAGAAACTAGAGACAAGTGCCTACCATGAATAAACTACCTTGGCACTTGTCAAAGCACTGGTTATAAGAAATCATGAGGAAGATTCTTCAATAGCAAAAAAATAAAATTATAGCAGTGTATTTCACAAAATGACAAAACAATGGCATGAGTACAAGAATTAGTGTACCTGGAACTGAACCACGTGGATCAAATTCATCAGAGGCCAGAACTTCGTGGTTTGCAGATGTAGAGTTGCCAAATTGGTTAGTTCCTTGGCTTGGATGGTGACTCGCAGGTGGAGAAGATCCATGAGCAGTGGGTGGAGAAGCAGATCCAGGAGGAAGAGGTGGAGAAGAACCTTCAGAAGCAGCTGGTGGAGCAGTTCTAGGAGCAGCAGATGGAGAAGCAGCTCCAGGACCAGTGGGTCCAGAATTTTCTCCATTCCCTCTGTCAATAATACAATCAGAATTAAACACACTCATGAGTACAATCTTAAGCAATATCTTACTGCATTCCATATCACACAATGATTACCTTTCACTGTGAATAGGGCTTCGAGATTCGCTTACTGCTTCTTCATAACTTGGAGGAGCATCAATATTTTGTTCAGAAAATTTCCGCTCAAGCCTCCTACCAATACTACAGAAATAGTTGAAATTTTCAGATCATGCTCAGTCAGCCTTAAAAAAAAAAAGGGAACATCCAATAACACCAACCAATAGTGATTATATCCACTTAGATTATACCTTCACCCTTAAGAATGATCATCAGTTTTGAGAAGATAAAATTTATGAACAAATATCACCCACAAAAGATTTACTTTATTAACAATCAAGTTCAAACCACTTGCATGTAAGTGGGCTGTCCATGTAGGCATTGTTTTATAATTCTTTTCTATTTTTAATTTCCAGCCCAATACTTGCACATCGGCCTTTTATTCATAATGAACCGGTTTTCTCCACACGCATGTGAACACAAATTAACTAAAGCAGCAGTAAAAATCAAAATGGCAATGTTCTAAGAGAATAGTGCCATTTAAACTAATATAGTTCTCACTAGACCAGTAATGCAAAGTATCAGAAAGTGGATATATACCCAGATGATAATTGGCTGTCATCATCAAAAGAACGGTTTCTGTCAGAGTTCCTGCCAGAGCCATCTTGGTAACCATCAACACTTCTACTTCTTCCGTGATAGTCATCATCCCTGGAGCCATCTCCGCTATGGCGATCTTCAGAATCTCTGCCATAACGATCTCCATCACGACTATTTGAGTCTCCATATCTACCATACCGATCATCATCCCTGTAGCCATATTCTCTTTCTCTTCCATATCCATAACCATTCTGATCATCATCTCTGCTGCCATAGCGACCTTCATAACGATCATAATCATATCTGTCACCGTATCCTCCTGAACTTGAATATGAACCAGGTCTATACATTCCTCCTGCTGATGTGTTGCGAAACCTGTTGAATAAACAATATATATATACATATCCCTAAGAATATCACATTTACATTTAATCATACTTAAAGGAAAAAGATGCACCAATATCTTGGAAAAGAGTATGTCACTGCCAGCTTCTAAGCTTGCTTATTTATTTATATGCCCAGAGAAAGGATGCCAACCGCAAAAGATAAGTTAAACAGATGTTAAAAAAAAATATTAAAAAGTATTTTTTAAATTAAAAGAAAAAAGGTCTGAAATATGTGACACAAAATAACACATAATTTACATGGATCATAGGGAAGTAGAAATTCCCTGAACGCAAAAAGATTTCAAATCCATCCATGAAAATAATCAACAAGTAACAAGCAAATGAAGGCTACATTAGGCACGTGGAATAACATTGGTACAGTATTTTCTGCATTGCTAGGCCAAAAGGTAGGATAACACAGAGATACATCCAGATTAACAGTCCCAACAATGTGATAAAGTGTCCCAACTGGTGATGAGAGGCTTGGTTAAGAAATCGGAGAATTATCATCCACTTGCCCCAGCTAAGATAAAAGGTAATTTTAGCTAACCCCAGAAGGCCAAGATGAGGGAAAGCAAGTGAGACAGCCATCATGCCTCCTACTCCCAACTCATCTTCCACTCTCTGGTTCTTGTTGCCGACACAGTAAAACCTCATAGTGATAGACTCTAATCTACTGTTTTGGATAAGAATACGGGGTACAAAAGAAGCAAACAACTATTCAATAAGCAAATAAACTCTTTTCTACTATTGTCCATACCACCTAAAATTTGTTAACCAACAAACTGACATATCTCGACAGTAACAAAGGTAGGTCGCAATCAAGTTGCATGGATTTGGATCCGCATGACAGATAGAATCCAACTTCTTTTGCTTCTGAATTGGTAGAGTGCCGCCCCTCAAATTAAAATGCATCCCAGATGTTCCAATCTAATATTTGAATTTTTTTATGAAAACAACTAGATTTGCTGAATAGTTATTATGTACAGCAAATTATTTGCTTTAAAATTTTAAACAATAATACTCAAGTGTAAGTTTTCGACATTGTAGAGTATATCTAGACAGTGTAAAACATGTACATCTTTTCACTCTACAAGCTTACAAATAATAATCAGTCAAAAATATTATGTATCTAACCATCTAGAGTCTTGCATCAAACAAAGGATATGCTGTATTAGACCAAAGCTGATCCTTTATCTTTGAGAAACGTCAAACACAAGTAGAAGAAGCAATAAATAATGTCATATTTCATCCTATCCTACCCTTCTAGAAATTCCAATCCTATCCTGTGGGAAACACATTCAACAACAAATTCACCACAACCTTTCATAACAACAATCAAGAAAACACGAGCAAAAAAGAACTAATTACTCAAACACATCAACACATAAGTTTCTGCCACCATAGATATTTGACTGTTTAACAAAAATGCTGCAAATACAATCAAAACTCAAATTAATATATAAATTGGACACTTTTCTCTTATGTGTATGTTGCCAAAGAAAACATGAAAAGTTCAATAAGAAAAGGTGAAATTAAGATATACTTCCAATACATAACATGCCTATATCCATATGATTATCATCCAGTACAAAATATGCAGTTTAAAAGTGAACTTAAGTTATCAGCCATTCTATATGTCACCAGAAAAGAAATGTCTATGAGATGGTTTGATCTTAACATGAATAAGGGTGGGGAGCTAAAGATGTTGAAACTATACAAAAGTGGGTTGGCAAAATAAACTTAGCTTTTCCTGTTACATCACAACACAAAATGAAACAATAAATCTACTAATAAAACAACTTTTTTGAGCATGAAACATTCAAAAAACCAAAACCAAATAAAAATGCTGGCTACGCAAGACATGAAACAAACACATCAGTAAGAAACCCAAGAAACACCATTAGGGAAACTATTTTCCAGATCAAACTCACTTGTCCCTGTTAGCAGCAGCCTTCTGTCTAACTTCTATTATCCTTTCTTTATCATTTACAAGGGCCACAAGGCTCTGAGATTTCCTTCTGACATTGCTACCCTGGTCGCTACCACTAGAATCAATATATTGGAAATCGGACAATGTCTGTAACATAAGCAAAAAATTGTTCTTAGACGCCGATGAAACTGGCCAGAGAGCTACAAAGAGTTTAATAAACTTTTAAGCTTTCAAACAGCATAAAGGAACTGTAAATTACCGATATTTGATATGCGTGTTCTCGGATATCATCTATGACACGTTCAGACCCATGGCCTACCAGGTATTCCAAAACAGTCAAAGCCTGAAACAGAAAATATATATATATATATCAGTTCTATTTTGCCGGAAAATGTATGAGAATGATGCAATACATCGACAAAATAATTTAACAGCTACAGTACTTAAAGTCAGGACAAGTGTGATAGCTATTAAAAGTTTAGGATAAAGAGAAACCCTAACAGTTATAGCACCCAAAAATGGAAAATTAAATCAAAAAAACAAATTAAACTTGCAGAAGAAAAACGTAACAAGTATAAGCCAATATATCCAACTAATATATCCAAACAAATGCTGACCTTGTACACATGACGCCAATTCTTTCCAGTGTCACTAATCCGTTTCCAAATTACTGCCATAATTATCTGGTATTCATGACTGCAAATTTTTCAAAATGAGCTCCTTTGTACTAAAAAATGCAATGCACAGCACCCAAAAAAGGATTGTCCAAGCTTACTAGTTTCTGGTAGCCTGAGCAATTTCTGCTTGAAGTGTTCCATGAGGACCCCACGGCTCATTGCTAGTAGCATCCAGAACCTTGAAGATAAAAGATACATAAATATTGCTTCTATTGTTTACAGGTGCCTGTATGCTAAACTAAGGTCACACGATGTCAAATTTGGAAACTTTCTAGAAACTGATTCAAACGACGAAACCATAGATCAACAGATTTAAAAATACCATGAAGGGACTTCCAGTACCAATTAGGATATTATTAAAATGAACTTCATAAGTCACCTTATAATATCAAATCCACAAATGAAACCCCAGCTAGCCATAACTAGCTCAATTCACTTAAGAAAAGGGAACTCTACCTTTTGCTCTATTCCAGGAACTTTAAGCACTTTCTTGTTGACCTCTCGCTTACTGCAAGAACACAACAGAGAAAGAGAAACAATTTGTAAAAGATAATGGTTGCAAACAAATAGTGCCCGAAAATTAGCAAATGTTGTAATGTTGAAACCATCAGAAAACCAAATCTAATTTCCTTTTTAGACCATTTTTGTTTAAAAAATAGCTTAGAGATAATAAACATTGTTGTTACCAACATAGGGACTACTGATTGATATAAAAAATCCTCAGACTTACAGGTCCCTAACAGTTTGATCGAAGACTTTCTTCATTGCTAACTACGTTGAAAATAATCAGTGCACTTTAGTAGGAATATGAATTGCCCCAGCTCGGTTAAAACGTAACAAGCTCACTTCAAAATATTTTTCATACCTTGCATAAAGAACAGCAAAAGCAAAATGATTAATAACAAATATAAACTCAATAAGATATCAATAAGGACTCCAGGAAAATATGAAAGATACTTTCATGTACATATTATTCAAACTTATTAAAATTCTCTTCATATTCATATTATAACAATGTCGATGCAATAAGTACTAAAAACAGACAACACGAGCAATAAGAATAAAAGCAAAATAAAAACATAACATTGGAATGGATGAAACCAAACATTTAGTGATCAGCGTCCACCTCTTTCAGGGGCCCAAATTAAACTCAGAATTTTAAATCCAAATTAGAAAACTTGATAACCAAATTGTCAAAACAAAAGCAGACATTACAAAAAAAAAATCTAAAATAGCTTCAATTTTACATCATCTCAACAGATCCATTACAATCGCAAATGTTGAATGAAGGAGCACTGCGGCATAGTACTTTTGAATCCATAATACTGATAAATTCATGCGGCAGATTGATGAAACAAAAATAATTAAAACAAAATGAGCGTGATAATAAAAACAATTTGATTTAGATCAAACTAGATTAATACCAAGGGAAAAACAATCAATTATTTATTTAAGAATAACAAATAGCACCATCAATTATCCAACAACCAGTAAATCGAATTAAATGAGTATTGAAAACAGCATGAGCTGAACCAGATTTCAAAATGAAAAAAATTAGATCTAAGACCAACACAATTGGAAATTTTTTTATTTTTAAAAAAAAGCCAGATCCGATTCGGCGTCCAAAAGAATAAATATAAAATAAAATAACAAACCTGATCAAATTGAAGAAATGAAATGAAAATAGAGATCTGAAGCAAGATATGAATGACACGATCAGAAGAATAGAGGGCGGAGAAAGGAAAAAAAATGCTTACCAAGAATCAGGAGAACGGTCTCTATTTTGTTTTGCTATTAGTTTCTCTTTCTTTAAAATCGGAGAAAAATACAATTAAAAAAAAGACAGCGCAACCTACACGCAGCTAATTCTGGCCTTCATGTTTTTTTTTTTCCCCATATTTTCTCTCTTTTAATTAGTCCAATATTTTTCTTTCAAAAAAAATAGTCCAATATTTGATTCCGATTGTTTTCTGGGTAATAACATCCGGCTCTCTGAAGTTTTACCTATGCTCACATAGACACATATTTTATACCTTTGTCTAATTGGGCTCCTTTTTTTCATTGAATTTATTAAAGTACCCTTATATTTTTTGAGTTTTGACTATAATAATGAAAATTGGCTTTGAAGCAACAATTATTATAAAATAAAATTATTAATTATCAAATTAAATAAATAAATAAATATACTTTTAAATGTTATCATGTAATTTTTATGTGAAATAATTGTAAAATAAACCAGTTTAATTTTAAAAGTAAAGGCCTATAATTATTTAAAAAGAACAATAATTATATGTGTTAATAAAGTTAAATAAAAGCATAGCTAACTCTAATAAGAGTCAAACAGCATGTAACTTAACACAAAAGGGCATTCTTGGTCACTACAATAGCAGTTTGGGGGACTTGTTTAGTACAAATGAACATTTGTCATGAATCTAATAAACATAAAATATGGAGACCTAAATGTTATTATCCCCTGCCTTTTTCTTCTTGTAATAATTTTTTATCAAGTGGAGAGCTGGTGCATGGTTGGCTTCAATGCTATTTATATGTTACATATAATATTTTTTTGTCCCAGCTAGACGTAGATTCTTAATTTGAACATGTCCAACTATTTATTAAAAGAATGTATAGCATAAAGTGGTCTGTAAATAAATATTCTCTCCATTTTAATATTATTTTATCTGTTACAAAATTTGTTCTAACAAGAAGAAATATGACAAATTACAGTTCAATTCTTTGGCTTTTATTATTAAGTCATTTATATAAATAAGTGCAGGTTCTTTCGCTTTTTTTTATAGGCATAACCAAGAATTGGCTGGCTGAAATATAGCCCAACCAACATTTTTTGAAAATTTTATTACAAATCATTTTTTCTTTTAAAGATATTACAAAATTATTATTAATATCTTACTTGATAAAAAAATACACCTAATATTTCAAATCGTAAATATTCTATAGTCTTTTTAACTGTTTGTTCATTTACCACCTTTCACACCATCAAAATCTAATTTTATTAGGAAGGCTGGACCTTCAAAATGTACGAAATGATAAATAGATCCCTTGTTTGAAGAAAAAAAAGGGTATTTGTGCTTTTTTTTCCAATTACATTTTTCGTTAAACCTCTAAACGGTAAGATTATTTTTGTAACTTTATATAATATTTTTATTTTTTAGGAACACTTGGCATAATTTAGTAGGTTATATTTTATTAAAAAATTATTAATAAAATATAACCTTGTAGTGGGTAAGGGTGTTCTGAAATTTATGATTTTATTAATTTGAAAGGTTTCAAGAATGGATTCTAAATCTGACTCCATGTCTTGATTGAGGGTATAAATTTAGGTAGTTGTTCTGGTTGAAAGATTGGTTATTTTAAAAGTTATTTTATCTAATAAATCATCATATAATTCACCTATTTGGACAAGAACATGATCTAAGATATTTGTGAGTTTGAAGAGAGGAGGAGATATGGTTGAGTAGATCTTTGAAGACTATTGTACGGGTTCTTATTGGGTAATTGTGTTTTTATTTGATGGTTTTGAAGTATTTAAGTATTTCTCTATACAAATAGTTAACAAATCAACTTCATTGCTACAGTATGTAGCAATTGATTGGTGTAGTTGTTTTGCCGATAAATTCTTTTGATATCTTTAAAACTGACATTTGCCTCATCCGGTTTCTTTGGAGGGTGATGCTATTACAGTATTATTCTTGTACCGTAATTATATTTCCTCTAAAGGAGGTATATTTGAACTAATTGTTTGGCTGGAGGTTGTTGTCTAATTTTGGATTTTTTGTGTTAATATTTATTTGAGAAATTGTGTGGGTGTCTGTCTACATACATCTTTAGTCAATCAAAGAAATATATATGAGCTTTAATTGTATTCATGTATTCATAATATAATTCTCTGAATTGACTTCTTTGAGATATAAACATGGGTTTCAAAAAACCATTTTTGGTGTTGAGCGTTTTTGGGTGAGACAAACTCATTTTAAAGCATGGGTTTATTAATTGAGAATGGACTGGATATAACATTGAGTTATAGGAGAATATTTGTCATGTCTGAGGGTGTTGGAGACATGGTGGGTGAACTATTTGGATCGGTGTTTGGGAAAAAGGTGTAAGAATTGTAGGCTTGAAGTCAACTCTTCTCAGTTTTAAAGGAGTGACTATATTGAATGGAATTGGTGGTCTTCTTGATGAAAAAGTTGAGTGTTTGAAAGGCTCAGCTATGTTAAGTCTAGCTAGACCAAATTTGATCATCACACTCTTGTTATTTAACTCTACTATTTTTAAGACATCACTTCTTGAAATACTTGGTAAGGGATTCACGTCTTCGAACCACCATTCATATGGGATGGTAAGTTCTGACCGTTTGAGGAGCTTTAGAGTAATGGTATGAGCATGTTCTGTGTTGGCTTTTAAGAGAAGAGTTTCTCTTAGGTAGGACTAATGTCTAGCTTTTGGGTTGAACTTAGTTGTCATAACTTTATAGTATACACGGTTAATGAGGGTAATTAATACTTTTTAGTTTCATCATGAAAATCTAGGTTCTGTGTTTAAATATTTAGGGTAAGGGATTTGATGATATATGGATCAGCTAAATCCAATGAAAAATTTAGATAACAATTGAAATATACCAAACCATTTGAAAGATTTGATTGCATAATAGAAAGTAAAGAATTTGAAAATTTTATATGTCTTGCATCTCTTAGTATGAGCATGGTTGGAGCATCTACACCTAATTGGTATAGAGGCTCTATTGCTACTTGTATTAGTCCTAGATGCAAATATTTAAAACCTTCTTCTTTATGATGTCTAATTGAAGAATATGAGTAGTTCAACTATATCATGTTCTTATTTAATTGAAAAAGTTTGTTCAATTATTTTAATTGAATAACTAGTCTTAAAATCAAAACATACCAAATTCATAAATTGATTTGTAATCAATTTTGGAATAAGCCAATGAAAAGAGATTGTTAAATTTTTAAACTATTAATTTCTTGAGGATTCATGATGCCTTAATAAAAATTTAGTACCAAGAAAAAGATGAAGCATCGTTACCAAAATTCTTATTTCTTAATCTTCATAACTAATAAATAAATACTTAAGTGCCTAATATTAATCTTTTTAAATTATACATTAATTATTAGGATCATCTATTGGGACCACCCTTAAACATTATTTATGGGTTGACCAACGAATTTTTCACTGACCAATGTTAATCAATATACAACTTAATTAAAGACAAATATTATAATTATCAATTTTAAATGCACAAAATCAAAAAAGCATGAACTTGGCTAGGTGGCCCATTTTTCTAAGATCCTTATCTTCTTTAATTTGTTGAGAGAAAGGCTAATCAATTATCCTCCAAGTAAATTATTTAAGAAATGTAAAAAAAAAAAAAGCTAAATTATAGAAAATAACAAAAAAAGGGCACCAAATCTTTAACCAATTGCTTTTTAAGTCGAGTCATAAATAAACGTACTCATTTTATTAACCATCATTCAAAAAGTAAAAATTATTATGTTTGTTCATTAATTCTAAGATTATTCGTAAGAGACTATAAATATATAACCATTTATTTGTAAAATCAAAATTTTAAAAAAGTTTAGAGTCTCTATAAGATTTTTTCTCAATATTCTCTTTGTAACTAAAATAAATGATATTTTATCATATCTTGTGTACCAAACTTCTATCCTTCGAAGCTTCAACTCATCTTCCATCATTCTCCAACTTAGAAAACTTCAAAACACCCGAATGACCCTCACAAATCATATATCAAACCCAAGATGAGGCATTTCTTTTTATACTCCAACATACTCAATTTAAAAAGTGATATGTCAGAAACACTGGTCCTTAACAATCATTTTCATCTACCCAAAGCAGCCCTAAAACAGTGATATGTCGAATCTGGTGCTCATCAAAATTATATGAGGGAAGGGCTTATCCTAACTATGTACTACCAAAAGATCATAGAAAAGATTATGAAGTATATGTGCTTATAAAGTTAAATAAAAGCATAGCAACTCTGAGAAGAAGAGTTTAACAGCATGCAACTTAATTAAAAAAAAAGGGCATTTTGGTCACTTCGAAAGAAGTTTGAGGGACTTATTTAGTACAAACAAAAACCTGTCACGAATCTAATCAACATAAAACGTGGAGCCCTAAATATTATTATCCCCTGCTTTTTTCTCGTTGTAATAATTTTTTATCAAGTGGAGTGCTGGTGCATGTTTGGCTTCAATGTTATTTATATAATATGTATATTATTTTCTTATCCCAGCTAGACGTAGATTCTTAATTTGAAAGTGTCCAACTATTTATTAAAAGAATGTATAGCATAAAGTGGTCTATAAATAAATATTCTCTCTCCATTTTAATATTATTTTATCTGTTACAGAATTTATTCTAACAAGAAGAAATATGATGAAATTACAGTTCAATTCTCTTGCGTTTTTTCTTTTACATAGAAGAGGAGAAATTCGAATACAAAAAATCTTTACTTCAATAAAAAAAAAATTATTAAGTCTTTTGTTACCGAGTCATTTTGGCAAGTGTATATTCTTCACTTTCTTTTTAATAGGCGGACCCCAAGGGTTGACTGGTAGCCCAACGAACATTTCTTTGAAAAATTTATTACAAATCATTTTTTCTTTTAAAGGTATTACAAAATTATTATTAATATCTTGATCAGAAAATACACATAATATTTGAAATAGTAAATATTCTATAATCTTTTTAACTGTTTGTTCATTTACCACCTTTCACACTACCAAAATCCAATTTTATTATCCCTGTGTCTAACGAGGAAGGTTGGTCCTCTAAAATTTATGAAATGACAAATAAATCTCTTTTTTTAAAACAAGTGATATTTGTCTCATATAATTTCTAAACAGTAAGAGTATTTTTATAACTTCATACAATACTTTTATTTTTCAAGGACACTTGGCACACTTTAATATGTTATATTTTATTAAAAAAATTATTAATATGAATCAATAAAATAATAAATAATTAACTTATTTATGATAAAGTATAAAATTAAAATATGCTACAGATTATTAAGTTTTATAAAACAATAATTTAAAATGAATTATAAATATGTATTATATTAAATATAATTTAAATATTAAAAACAATAATAACTGAGGGTATAGTATATTAAATATATTATATTTAAATATAATATAAGTATTATAAATATGTAATATATTAAATATATTTATTAAAATAAAATAAATAATAAAAAAAAGTTGTAATATTTTGGTGAGAGTATATTTGTTATTTAACTAGGTTAAACTTAGTAAAAAATTGCTGCAATAATTTGATTATGGCATAATAGTCATTTAATTAGATCAAACCTAGTCAACTAGGCAATCTAACGAAAAATTTGATGTCAGGAAGTAATATTTGATGTTAGGAGATACCAATGTCACTTATTTTCATAAAAGAGTTTGTTTGTCATTTTTTTCAAAAATTCAATTATCTTTTTCTTAAAAAAAATGCAAAAAGGAATATAAGTTTTCTTACTTTATTTCAAGCGGTAGAGTTTTTTTTTTTACCATGTTCTTTGTAGAAGTTTCTTTCCTTCAATCGTTTCTTCATCTTTTTGTGGCATTTTAGTCTTTTCCTTTCTTGGCAATGAGTTTTTAATTTAAATTTTTTTATTTTTAGTGAACCAGATTTTGATTTAGTTGCTGCTTTATTTTTAACCATCTAGATCTTGATATGGGTAAGATATTGACTCTTTATAATTTATGCTTTTATTGTGTAATAATTTTTCTCTACATCTAAACTTTATTTATTTAAATTTGGCAATTTGCAAAAACTGTGATGCAATACCACGTAAAAGAATTGATATTGGTGGACTTAAAATAATAGAGTTAGATTTATTACTTGTAAATTAAACAGTAAGTCTTTTAATAAAAAGTAGGAAAAGTCCCCTAGCCTTCTGCAGACCAAGAGAGTTGCGGGTTATTGTGTCTCTTTTTTGCAATGTTGCTTAATGACGGGCCTGGAGAGTGGTGGAGCAGTTTGACATTTTTCCTTATGATGTATACACCAACCTTTTTGTTTTCCATTTCAAGACAGAGTCTGGCAAAAGAGTGGTGTTAGGGGCGTAGCCAGCAAATTGATAATGCTACAAAGAGATAGAAATATGAATTTTTTATTTTGAAAGTAAGAATTTTTTCTAAGCAGCCAAACAAGAGTTTTCTCGGTAAACAAACACAGAGGCTAAGAGCTGTAAATGAGAGAAATTACTTCTATTGATTAAGAACTGAAATACAAGAGTGTTTATAGTAGAAACTAATCCTGATCTAATAAGGAAAACCTGGAAAATAATTTGTTACAAGTTTGTTATAAAGTTGGTTACAAATTGGCGGAAAAAGTAATTAATATCTTCTAACTGAATTTTGACTTTGTGCTAACTTCGCTTGCTAATGTGCATTACTTCATGAAATGCTTCATTGCTTCTAGTTTTCATCCTTTCTCAAACTAAATTGTTTGGGAAAGACATTTAGCTTGCTTATTAGATTCTGAAACCTAGTGATTGATAATGCCTTGGTAAAAATATCAGCTATTTACTCATTTGTTAGGACATATTTGATATCCAATTTGTAATTCAAGACCTGATCTCTAATTTATTTTTTGGCAAATCTCGTCAAGCAAAAAAATTTTATTGAAAGAATCAAAAGAAAATTACAGATTAAGGTGGACATAATGGGCCTTATCCTGTAAATGCTAATGAAATTAAATTGAGAAAGAAGTGAAAAACTAAAAAGGTTTAACAAAATTACAACCATCCAAAAAAGATTAGTGAAATCTGTAATTAAGATAACTATTGACATCTTTATACAACAAAGATAAAATTTTAGATGGTAAACATACTCACCATATAAGATCATCATAATTCAAGTCAATATTTGTCAAACAATCAGCTATATTATTATTTTCTCTAAAAGTATGAACAAAAAACAAATGCATATTAGACACACATCACTGATAATTCTTTTATCTAGTAATTAAATTTCAGGGAAGATTCAGTTTAGGATTAGAAAATAGATGAATGAGATGCAAAGAATCAGTTTTTAAAATCAATCTATACTAACCACGAGCATAGGCTATGTTAATAGCCAAAATTACTCTCATGATTTCAGCATAAAAAGCTGTCTCAATCTGTAAAGGATAAGAGAAGCCTCCGAAAAAAGTACATTTCTTATCGCGAAAATTTTTCTCACAAATTGCTCTTCTTGAATTACTTTTAAAAAGACCATTTGTATTTACCTTAATCCACCATTTGGGGGAAAATTTTAGAAAATCACAGAAATCTTAGAGCACGACCAAGCTTAGGGCTTATACCTAAATCTTTTTAAGATTAATCGGCCATCGCCAAAAGAGATATATCCAGAATATAAATCCATAAAGAATCGAATATAAGCAAGGCAATTTGCCTTAATCCCAGGCAAACCAAAACCCGCCTTATCAAACCGAAGGCTATTTCTATAATGCCAAATGAAAAATAACAAGTATGTTGATGATAGAAGCCAAATGTTATATAATTGGGGGCTAAAAGAATTAGCAAGAATTGCAGACCATAAATTTGTAATAAAGGTGACTGATAAACACTTGAAATTATACATTTAATAAGGGTTTTATATTATTATTTTGTATTACTAGTGTCTTTAATCCCCCTTAACTTAAGTATGTTTACAATATTGTACATAATTAGTTTTTAATTATTTTGTGGTAGGTTCGGTAAAATAGGAATAAATTTCTACCTAGGAATTCAATTGAAGTGATTCTTAATCCTGTGAAGAGCTGACTCAATGGGCTAACATATTGTATTTACAAGGCATTTAAAATTTGAACGTTTAGAGAGTAAAAATGACCTAGAACAGAACTGATCTACAGTATAGGCCTAGTCTAAAAAGTCATCAGTATTTAACCCATAACTATAGAAATACGTATCTAATACATATGGGATAACTCAATATAGAAAGATAAGAGACTTATCTACAACTTAAATTTTTAAGTGAAATCTAATTCGGACCACATCAATTCTAAATTGGACAATCAATTGGGTGCATTAATGATAATCAATGCAAATTAGTTGCCACCCTTCTTGACTTTTATTTTCTAAGTGGTTCCCTCTTCATTTGTTTTCATTTATCCATATTTTTCTATAAATAGGTGACTTGTTTATACCCAAAACACGTAATTAAAGAGTTAGATTTTAGTTCAAAATACTTATTTTTTGTATTATCTCTTTGTAGTATTATTTCTTTTGTTTACTATTCTAAAGTCATATTATCTCTTCTTCCATCTCTTTTCTTTTTCTTTACTTTTATTATGTTCAAGTAATTTTTTTTTTACTAAGGTGAAAGGATAAAACTCTTAGTAAAGTAATAAGATATAGTTAACTCTTACTTATGAATTTAATGTTTCATTTTTAAGTTATACAAATTTATATATAATGTATTTATTTTGTTTGCAATATTAATACATTTTCTTGTAAAGTAATGTATCTTGATTTATTATAGACAATTTTTATAGTTAGTACAATAAATTCTTGAAACAGTTTACAAGATTTAGCATAAATACCATTTTTTGTAAAGTGAAAATCTCAATTTATTGTAGACAAATATAAAGATTGAGATAATAAATACTTGAACCCATATATAAGATTTGGTGCATAATAATTGAAAGAAATAAACACAAAATAATATATAAATAGTGATGAACTTTAATTGTTATATCTTACGATTAGAACCTCATTTATGTGAGGATTCCAATTGAGTTATAAAAAGTGTTGAATATATTCTTATTTCATATGCCAAGAGTGGATCCCCATAACCTTAACTTTTATTTTAATTGGTTAATTGAATTATTATTTGCAAATATCTTATGCTGGTTTAATTGTCTTTAAAGTATTCATAGTTTGTAATTTTAATTCTATTTCCCTGTGAATTGACCCTCGTTTTATCCGAGTTATTTATTACTTTGACAATCATACACTTGGGAATAAACTCCTATATTCTGAACGTGTCAAGCTTTTGGTGCCGTTATGGGGAAGTAAAATTAATATTTTGTTTGTTTGTTTTATTTTCATGAAAACCTAAGCCTCCTACTTTTTATTTACTAATTTTTTATTATCCTAATTTAACATCGACTAATCTAACATTTGCTAATCTAACTTCTAACTATTTATCTAGCTTTTATTTTATTGTTAGTTTTACCTATTTTATTTGCCTTTATTTAATATTTTATTTCTTTATTTTTTTTCTCTTTTTTGTATTATTTATTGTTATTGTATTTTATTTTATTTCTTTGTATTAGTGGTTAGTTTCGAGATCTTAATTCTCATCATTTAGTGAAAGGTAATTTTGAAACTTCCTTTGATAATTTATTGGATTTTCATTCATCTTCTCATTATTTACCAATTAATATCATGACTGATAATCAAATTAAAGGGCTCATAGACCCAGGGGACAATCAGTCCCAACATAATAACCATAACCGATCTATGACACTTAGAGACTACATGAACCCTACACAAACTGGTGCACCATATTGCTTAATTTTTTCTCCAGATGCAACACGTTTTAATTTTAAGTCGGGTATTATCCAACTTTTATCCATTTTTCATGACTTAGATGCAGAGAACCCTTACCTACATCTAAGAGAATTTGAAGAAGTGTGTAACAAGTATAATGACCAAAATTGTAGCATAAACACAATTCGACTTAAGCTTTTTCCTTTTTTTTAAAGATAATGCTAAAACATGGCTACAAAACCTTAGGCCAGGATTTATTTCTTTATAGGATGAGATGCAACAACAATTCCTAAAATTTTTTTTCCTCCCCGTAGAACAAATTCTTTCAAAAGATAAATTACAATTTTTGCCCAAAACTAAAAGAGACCCTTTATCAATGTTAGAAAAGGTATAAAGAATTACTTAATACCTGTCTCCATTATGGCTTTGAAATTTGGACATTAGTCTCAAATTTTTATGAGGGCTTAACACCCTAAGTTAGGCAAATGGTGGAAATGATGTGTAATAGAACATTTGAGGATAAAGACCCAAAAGAGGGAATGAACTATCTAAACTTACTAGTGAAAAATGCTCAAAATTGGGACACTGTTGGTACCTGTGAGGCACCTAGCAAAACTCAAACTACTACATCTAGTAGATGTATTTATCATCTTAGGGAAGACCATGATCTTCAAGCTAAATATCCGTAGCTAGAAAAGTCAAAACCTTAAAAATGAAAAAGAGTGGTTAATTAAAATTTGTTTAAGAAATTATGTGTCACATATGTGAAACTCATTATCACTCTACCGATGATTGCCCAACTTTAACTGCATTTAAGGAATGTCTCTATGAATAATACAATGTTTTAAACACATTCAAGCGATCCAACAATAACTTATATTCACAAAATTACAATCTTAATTGAAGAAATCACCCGAATTTTAGTTAGAGGAATAACATTCAAGCACAGGCTTCACAACCACCTTTTCAATCACACCAAAATTTTCAAAACCATTAAAGTTATGCACCATATGTCCCACCTCCTAAAAAGAATCTTGAAGAAATTTTGCATGCATTCATTGAAAAGCAAGAGTCTAATAATTCTCAAAATGCTCAAACATTTGCTGATTTGAAAGATACTCTTGCAAAATTTACATCCGCATTGAACATTAATGAGAAATAAAAAGTTCTTTCTCAACCACAACTAAACCCTAAAGGACAACATAACTAAAAGGCGTGTAGTTCAGGAAGCCAACACATGGATCAAGTTAAAGCGGTTATCACTATTCGGAATGGTAAGATTGTTGAAAAACATATTCCTGAACCTCATGAGAACGATCAATCAATCTCAAAGGGTAAAGAAAGCATTGAACCTACATTTAGTGAAGAAAAAAACAAACTCTTACTTCCACCCCCATTTTCTCATGCATTAAGTAATGCTAAGAAGACAAATCACAATCCTAAAAATTTTAAAATCTTCAAACAGGTAAAAGTTAATATTCCTTTATTAGATGCTATTAAACAGGTTCCCTCTTATGCAAAATTTTTGAAGAATTTATGTAGAGTAAAAAGAAAACTGAATGTGAAAAAAAAAGTATTTCTAGCGGAACAAGTAAGTGCCATTCTTCAGAACAATAATATTTTAAAATTTAAAGACCCTGGTTGTCCTATAATTTCATGTATTATTGAAAGTCATAAAATTGAACAAATATTACTTAATCTTGGTGCTATTGTGTATTTACTGCCATATTCAGTTTATTAACAACTCAATCTCGGTGAGTTAAAACCAATTCTATAACTCTTTTGCTTACTGATAGATCAATAAAAATGTCAAGAGGGATAATTAAAGATGTTTTAGTTTAAGTTGATAAATTCATATATGCTGTGGATTTATTATCTTGGACATAGAACTTGTTAAAGGATTAATGCAATACCTGTTATTTTGGGTTGTCCATTTTTAGCGACTTCTAATACTTTGATTAATTGCAGGAATGGAGTAATGAAACTTTCATTTGGAAACATGACACTTGAGCTTAATATTTTCAATATGTGTAAGCAACCATATGAGGAGGATGATGAAAGTGAAGAAGCCACCATGATTGAAATGATTATGAAGGATCATATTCAAAAAAGGAGTTCTATCGATCCCTTAGAAATGTGTTTTATGAATTCATTTGAATCAAATATACAATTAGATCCTGAAATCTCTATTCTTTACTTAATTGCGTACAGGTGATTGAAAATAAAAGATGTAAACCAAAGTTTAAAGAATTAAGAGAAAATGAGGATAAACAGAATAAAATTTTAAAGTTGAAGTTGAAACCTCTACCTAAAGGACTAAAATACGCATTTTTTGAAGAGAAACAAACTTACTCGGTGGTAATCTCTTCTACATTCACAAGCGAACAAGAAGGTAAGTTAATTGAAATATTAAAAATGCATAAAAATACAATTTGGTAGACTTTAAAAGACATAAAAGACATTAATCCTTTGATTTGCACACATAGAATATACCTAGAGGATAATGTCAAAATTTTCCAATAACCTCAAAGGAGATTAAATCCACATATGAAAGAGGTAGTGAGAGCTGAAGTTCTTATATTACTTGAAGTATGAATCATCTATCCTATCTTAGATAGTAAGTGAGTAAGTCCTACTCAAGTAGAATAAAAAAATTGAAATCACAGTTATTGAAAGTGACAAAGGTGAGTTAATACCAACTCGAGTCTCATCTAGTTGGAGGATTTGCATAGATTATAGGAAGTTGAACTCTACTACTAGAAAAAACTATTTTTCCTTACCATTCCTTGATCAAATTTTAGAAAGAGTAGCATGACATCCATAATATTGCTTTCTAGATAGTTATTCTGGCTATTATCAAATTCTATTGCATTAGAGGACCAAGAAAAAACTACATTCACATGCCTTTTTGGGACTTTACTTTTAGAAGAATGCTCGTTAGACTTTGTAATGCTACATCATCATTTTAAAGATGTATCTTAAGTATTTTTAGTGATATGGCTGAGCATTATTTAGAAGTTTTCATGGATGATTTAACTGTGTTTGAAAATTCTTTTGATAATTACTTGAAAACTTAGAAAAGATCTTAAAAAGATGTGAAGAAAAGGGTTTTGTGTTGAATTGAAAAAAATGTCATTACATAGTTACTTCTGAAATTGTTTTTGAACAAGTAGTGTCTTCTAAAAAAATTGAAGTGGATAAGGCAAAAGTCGAACTCATTGCTCATTTTCCCCTACAAAAAACAGTCAGAGAAGTTTGATCCTTTTTAGGACATGCTGAATTTTATAGGAGGTTCATCAAAAGTTTTAGTGCTATATTTAGACCTCTTTGTAACCTCTTAGCAAAAGATGTATCATCTGTGTGGACTTAAGAGTGTCAAAATTCATTTGAAAAATTAATTGACCTCTTAATATCTGCTCATATTATACAATCTCCTAACTAGTCTTTACCTTTTGAGCTCATGTGTAATGCCAGTGACTATGTTGTTGGTGCTGTATTAGGACAAAGAAAGGAAGGTAAACCTTATGTAATTTATTACGCAAGTAAAACTTTAAACAGTGCATAAATAAATTACACAACAATTGAAAAAGAACTACTTGCTGTAATATTTGCATTAGATAAATTTCGTTCTTACTTAATTGGTTCTTCAACTGTTGTGTTTACTGACCATATTGCTGTAAGGTACTTAATGTCAAAATAGGATGCAAAACCAAGATTAATTCGATGGATTCTATTGCTTTAAGAATTTAATATCACTATCAAGAATAAGAAGGGAGTTGAGAATGTTGTTACAGATCACTTATCAAGACTTGCACCAGATTCATCAACATAAATAACACCCATTAATGATTCTTTTCTCGATGAATTTTTATTTTCTACTGTTATAATGCCTTGGTATGCTAATATTGCTAATTTTATTATAACAGAAGAAATGCCACTTCAATGGAATGCTTAAGACAAAAAGAAATTTTTAACTAAGGTAAGAAATTTTTATTGGGATGATCATTATCTCTTTAAATATTGTTTTGACCAAATATTTTGAAGATGCATACCCGACAATAAGATAAGTAGAGTTATTGAATTTTATCATTCTAAAGCATGTGAGGGACATTTCTTATCAAAGAAAACAGCTGTAAAAATCTTGCAGTGTGGATTTTATTGGCCCACTTTATTTGAAGAAACACATGCATTTTGTAAAACATGTGAAAATTGTCAAAAATTAGGATCCATTTCAAAATAAAATATGATGCCTTTAAACTCAATTCTTGTTATTAAAATCTTTGATTGTTGGAGGATAGATTTCATAGGACCATTTTCACTATCATTTGAATTTACGTATATCTTAGTCGCAGTAGATTATGTCTCAAAATGGATTGAGGCTATTCCATGTTGAAATTATAGCTATAAACAGTCATGAAATTTTTGAAAAAAAATATCTTAACTCAATTTGGAATTCCTTAAGTCATTATAAGTGATGGGGGTAAGCACTTTTGTAATAGGCCATTTGAAACATTAATGAAAAAATATGGTATTACTCATAAAGTTGCCACCCCTTATCATCCTCAAATAAGTGGACAAGTTGATCTAGCAAATAGAAAGATAAAACAAATTTTAGAAACAATTGTAAACCCAAATTGCAAAGATTGGTCTTTAAGACTTAATGATGCACTTTGGTCTTATAAAACTACTTTCAAAACTTTATTGGGTATGTCTCCTTATAGGATAGTTTATAGGAAACCTTGTCACTTACCTATAGAACTTGAGCATAAAACCTACTGGACCATTAAAACTTTCAAAGCAAATCTTGATTCTGCTAGATAGATATGTAAATTACAAATAAATGAACTTGAAGAATTGAGAAATGATACATATGAGAATTTAAAAATTTATAAAGTTAAAATCAAAGCTTTTCATGATTAAAAAAATTTAAAGAAAAACATTTGATGTTAGTCAGAAGGTTTTGCTTTATAATTCTTGACTTCACATATTCCTTGAAAAATTAAGATCAAGATGGAGTGGCCCTTTTATTGTGAAACATGTGTACCCTTATGGAACAATTGACATTGAAAATTCTAAAAATGGTAATGTGTTTAAGGTAAATGGGCAAATACTCAAGTCATTTTTAGAAACCCAACCTTTTCATGAAGAATTTGTGTCCCTGTGTGACCCTTGTTACGAGACCAATTAATCTTTATTTTACATATTTACATATTTATTCTTCTTCTAACTTTATTTGTTTTTTTTTTCATACTTGCAGGTTAATTTGGTATTTTTGTTATAGTTTTGTTTTACACACTACTTAAGTGGCGGATAACGGTACTCCGTGACATTTCAAGTCAGTTTTGTCAGTTTTTCATAATTACTGATAAGTTCTCTTCTTCCCATTTTAAAAAAAAAACATAGATGACATTCTAATAAATTTAAAAGAAAAATGTTTTCCCTCATTGCCTCAAAATACCTTAAAGAAAATTTACCGAGTAAGATGTGAAAGATTAAGGTTATTAATGATTATGAATATACCCGTTAATGTACGTTGGTTAATTGAAGCTAAAGTTTCATTGGCAGGCAAGTTTTCAGACTCATTAATTTCCTACATGCGTGGCTTAAGTAAAAGTTCTTTTACAAAAAAGTGAAGGGTAAAAAGATTAAGTGTTTGTTACAAGTTCACAAGTATGACTTGCAACATACGTTGCTGCACTTTAGAAATAATGTATATAAATTGCGAAGATAAAATTAGGTTCATTAAGGATGACTTAAGTAAGGAGTCTTTAGATGATATCTTATCGACTCTTGAGACGCATCCTAGTGGATATATGCATATTGCAATTATTGAATTATGAGACATATTCCTAAAAGAACATGAGCGGTACAGTCTTGGGAATTTGATTTTAAAAGACCCTGTTTGCCAATTTATAAGAAAATTAGATGGAAAGCCTATCCTCAACCTAGAGAGGGCGTTTAAGTTATTTTTAGACGTAAAACTAGAGGAAGATGTGAGCCACAATCACAACTACTTGTACATATTTACTGTAACTATATTTTTCAAATATTTCATTTCAACCAAAATATCTTCTCTAATAACAACCAACCACCTATAGTTAATTTTGAAAATTTTGCATTTAAAGCTTAATCTTATCTATTAACTTCCAATTACCCATATAACTTTACTTCAAAGCATCTTTTGGCTCTATAAATACATTGCATTATTTCTGCATCTTCATACAAACTCAAAATCATTCAAGGGAGAGAGTGAGTGTAATAATGGATGGAACATCAACTCACAAATTCATAAAAATTTATCTTTTGTGGATCCAGCTGATAAACGCATTTTATATATGATATTATACCCTTATTAAATTGATAATTGTTCATTTTGAATGTGAATATATGATGTTTTATGTATATTAATTTTATTTTGTAGGTTTCAAGTTAATAGAGCTATTTGAGATGAAAATTCAAAGAAAATAAACTAAAGACAAAAAATGCTACATTATAATGAACAGTAACAGATGAACAGTGCCCCGATGTACAGTACCACCACAGTGCCAGCAACAGTGTTTTACACCCTAGCGTTAGAAAGTGGCGCCCAAGTGCCAAATCACCCAGAATTTGGTGCCTAGGAGCCGAAAAGTAGCCCCCAGGCCCCAAAATGGGCTCCATTGATAGAATGCTCGGCACCTAGGCGCCACCACCTGTTTTAACCCTTTAGCCATTTTTCATATTATCAAAGGGAGGCACGAAATTTGCAAAAGAGAACAAGGCTTGAGCTCAAATTTGAAGAGAAGAAATAATTTCTCTAAAGTTTCTTGAGCATCATTGAAGATATTTGAAGGATTAAAACCTTGGAGACATCCCCAAATTCGGTTTTCTCTTTCTTTACTTTGTATTTTCTCTTTTGTTTAGATTTTCAACTTTGAATAATATTTGTATTTGTGAATTTCTTGATAATTTTAGTTATGGTTGAATTTTTTATGTGATTAAACTTGATTCTAAGGCTTGATGTAGTTTTATTTATATTATGTTTGGATGATCTAGTATATTTTCGTGTAATCCATTTATGTTTCTCTATGCTTAATGCTTCCAATTGATTGAAAAATGAATTGATTGTTGTGGATTTTTAGATTGATGCTTGGGAGAGCTTGACCCATTTATTAGATTTGGGAGAAACATAGCCTTAAGTTGTTATTGAGTCAGGAAGCTAATAATACTTAGGTAATTATCATGGTTTTCTTAAGGATTGCATGTGGTGCACTTTAAGTGTTTGATAAAATGTGTGAGAATACTTTGGGTATGCCATTATGCCTAGGATTTTATTTGACGCTCGGGAAAGGTAATGAAATTAATCCTTGAGTAATCAATTTAAAGGTTGCGTAATGCATGTATATGTAAACAAGTTAGATAGGGATATCAACTTGAATTTGTATGCTTAGTATCTCATTCGGCGCTCGGGAGAGGGAATGAGATTAGTCTTAAGCCCTAGATTAATGAATTGAATGGAATTACCAAATAGGAAGAACATAGGAAGAATAGAATGAAATCAATGCTCTAGGATCCCATTTTTATAGGATTCACTATATCGCAAGATTATCATTTTGTTGTTAGATTATATGTTCTATGACTTGATGGAACTCTATTGAACAATATGTGTTGATGTTATTTTGTGATTAATGAGTTTTTGATGTTAATTCATTTATGCTTTTTATGTACTTAATGCTTCTAATTGCATTGAGAAATGGATTGGATGATTTAAACATTTGGGTTATGTGCTTGGGAAAGTGTAATCCAATGTTGGTCATAAAAAGCATAGCTTTGAGTTTGTTGAGTTGGGAGACTAATGAACTTAGAGTAGTCGCGTAAGGGTAGCTTAATACGTGTATGTATAATGGGTTAGATATGGATATCAACTTAGTTGTATATGCATAGTATCTCATTCGGCACTCGGGAGAGGGAATGAGATTAATCATACACCCTGGACTAATGAATGCATAAAATTGATTGTTGATCACTAATGAAAAAGACCATAGGAACAATAGAGAGAAACCAAGTCCCTAGAACCCCATTGCCATAGATCTTTCATATCTTATTTTACCAAGTATTTAGTTTTAAGTTGTTTTTAATTTAATAATTCATCTTACCACTTTAGATTCGCCTAGATAACATTAAGTTGCCAATATCATAGTACTTAGCATTAATTTAAGGACACAATCCTCGTGGGAACGAACCTCAGTTATCAATTTATTACTTGCTCACGACCCGTGCACTTGCGGTTACAAATTCGCGTGTGTATAAATTTACGAACAAGTTTTTGGCGCCATTGTCGGAGATTGTAAATTTTGAATTTGTGCTAATATTATGGTAAAGTAACTTGATTTTAATTTAAGCATTTTGTTTCTTTTAAATTTTGTTATGTTGTGGTTGTTTTAAAGGTGCATACAAAGAGGTTATTATATTGAAGATTAATAAGGTTCACATTTTCGAACAATATTTTGGTTCTTGCCAAGCAAGTTCAACGAGAGGAAATCAAGGAAAGGAATTGGCAAGATCACTGAGCATTGAAGAAGGATATAGGAGAAGTGTCCCTTGAAAAAACAATGCCTCTAAAATGCAATTTTTTCACCATAACCTTGGAAGAAGTCTAGCTAGAGACAATAAATCAAGCGCTTCTTAGAAGGCAACCTAAGTGCATTTTAATTTTTGATTTTAATCTTTTTGTTTAATGTTTGTTTTTCTTTCTTGCAGCGTGTTGAAACAATAATTTGAAACCTCATAAAGGCATGAAAAAGAAATATGAAACAAATCCAATAAGATGCATCCAAATAGAGCGCATAATTGGGGACAAACTAAATGTGGCAACAACTTAAGGCTGTAGCCTCTACACCTAGAAGTTTCAGGTCAAAAACCTATATTGTGGACAACAAGGCTCCTCAAATTTCATATATTGGAAAGCATTACTTAATGGCTTTGAGCACCAACTCAAGCAACAATTTCCTCTTTGTGATTTAAGCATCAAGCCATTATCTAGAAATGGAGTTTCTTTTTTACTTACTTCTAGTTTAGCCATTGTGGACAATGTCAACTTTAAGTTTGGGGAGGGAAACATTTATTTTCCATTTCGATCATGCTTACTTATTACGATTGTTGTTTTAGTTGTTTGTTTTGCAAATTTTTATTTTTTTGTTTTCTTTCATTTTAAGTTTAGTTGTGGGTTGGTTGATTGATTAGGAGTCAATAATATGAAGGAGAAACATGATTTCAAATGCTACGTTCTTTTGGAAACAATGAATGTTGTGATTGTTAGCTTAGTAATCTAGGACAAGTTCAGCTTCACTTTGTGACCACTTGATATTTCGAGCATATAGTTAGAATTATGTAGTTTTATGCTTACTTAGAAGACCTTTATGCATAACAAGAATAACTATGGTCTTAAAAACACGCTAGAACTTGTTTAAGCATCACTTAAGGCAAAATCCTAGGGCATACATTACTGAACTTTTGAAACACATTCTAATTGATTTATTTTTAATGCATTTTATGTATATTTATTTGTTACTTCAGTTTTTGGTAACGTTTGTGTAAATAAGTTTGCTTTACTATCGAGGTATAATCTTAAAATTATTTAGCTTAAATCACTTTTTCTGTCTAAGTTACTAAAGAATAACTTTCGAAATTATTTCTTGAGCACATATTAATCCTTGTGGTAAGATGAATGATTCAATATATATAGCCAAGAGAGTTTTCATGTTTAAGTATACATATTCTTTTCTAAACTCACATATTTTGTAAATGAGTGGAGATGTTTGAGATAACAGTTTATGAACTTTCATTGATATTTTGAAATGGTTAATTTTTTTGGGAATGACATTATTTGAGATGATGAATAATTTGGTTGCTTAACTGAAGGATGATAAAAAAAATTGAAAAAGTATTATGGTGAGAAATTGCTTTTATCTTGTAATGATTCCTTATGTTATTTTTTTTAAAAACAAAAAGAAAAAAAGTATTAAAAAAATGAATGAAGTCAATTCAGTTCAATAAAGTCTTCGTTCAATTTTAGAAGACAAAAGTCATTAGGAAGCAATTTTATCACCAAACTTTCTATTCGTAAGATTCGTATAAAATAATTAAAGTCCTGAAGCTAGCATGTGGCAAGAATGGTTGACTCTAAACAATTGATTTTTCTATCTTTAGAGTAATGTTAGTTTGTCTGTTTGTCCTTAAACGTAACCTTTTCTTGAGCGATTATCTATTTTCCAACTATATGAATCCTAACCCGCTAAGCCGTTATTCACCTGTGAGGATATGGAGTTAAGGCTTTTACTTGGAGAATATTTTTAAGGCTATATATGTTGTGGTAAGAAGACTTCGACTTAATTCACACATAAACAATTTTGTATTACTAGTGTCTTTAACCCCCCCAACTTAAGTATTTTTACAATATTGTACCTAATTAACTTTTAACTGTTTTGTGGTAGGTTTGGCACAATAAGCATAACTTTCTACCTAGGAATCCAATTGGAGTTCTTCTTAATTCTATGAAGATCTGACTCAATAGGCTAACATATTATATTTCACAAGGCATTTGAAATTTGAGCCTTTAGAGGGTGAAAATAGCCTAGAACAAAACTAATCTACAGTATAGGCAGAGTCCAAATAGTCATCAGTATTTGGTCTATAACTATAAAAATTTGTATCTAATATATATGAAACAACTCTATTTGGAAAGATAAGAGACTTATCTATAACTTTGATTTTTTGCGTAAAAGCTAATTAAGATCACATCATTTCCACATCGGACAATTAAATAGGTGTATTAATGATAATCAATACAAATTAGTTGCCACCCTTCTTGAATTTTATCATCCAAGTGGTTCCGTTTTCATTTGTCTTGGTTTATCTTTATTTTTCTATAAATAGGTGGTCTGTTTATGCCCAAAGCATGTAATAAGAGAGCTAGATTTTAGTTCAAAACACTTGTCTTTTATATTATCTCTTTGTAGTATTATTTCTTTTGTTTATTATTCTAAAGTTATGTTATCTCTTCTTCCATCTCTTTTCTTTTTCTTTAATTTTATTATGTTCAAGTAATTTTCTTTTTGCTAAGATGAAATGATGAAACTCTTGGTAAGGCAATAAGATATACTTAACTCTTATTCATGAATTTAATATTTCATTCTTAAGTTATACAAATTTATATATGATGTATATATTTTGTTTGCAATATTAATACCCTTTCTTGTAAAGTGGTGTATCTTGATTTATTATAGACAATTTTTATGGTTGAGAGAATAAATTCTTGAAACTATTTACAAGATTTGGCGTAGATACAATTTCTTGTAAAGTGGGAGTCTTGATTTATTGTAAACAAATATAAAAATTGGGATAATAAATACTTGAATCCATTTATAAGATTTGGTGTATAATAATTGCAAGAAATAAATACAAGTTAATATATAAATAGCAATAAACTTTAATTGTTATATCTTACGATTGGAAACTCCTTTGTGTAAGGATTCCAATTGAGTTATAAAAAGAGTTGAATATATTCTTATTTCATATGCTAAAAGTGGATCTCCTTAGCCTTAACTTTTATTTTAATTGGTTAATTGAATTATTATTTGCAAATATCTTATACTGCTTTAATTGTCTTTAAAGTATTTATAGTTTGTACTTTTAATTCCACTTTTCTGTGGATCCACTCCGTTCTCACCGGGTTATTTATTACTTCGATAATCATGTACTTGGGAATAAACTCCTACATTCTAGACGTGTCAGTGGCATTCGAAAAATGTGTCCAAAAATTATAGGCAAGCCAACCCCAAAGATCCTTAGAAGTAGGTCATAAAACAAATAAATGATCTACTGATTCATAATCTTTCAAAAAAAAAGGAACAAGCCAAAACGATGCAGATATCACGGGATCTTAGTATTGGGACTTGTGCTTACGTGCCATCCCTTTTGTGTATAAATATTTGCTTTATGTTTATACAATTATGATTTCAATATATCACTAATTATTTTATATACAAATATGGTAAGATGCTTGTAACGTTTTAGACATTGTATGATCTGAAAGAGTTCAGATCTGATCTAAAGGAGTTTAGCTCAGAACTAAGAGTTAGTAATGCTAAAATATATAAATGCTAAAAGATAGCACTGATAAGAGTTATCAGGTTATAAGAATTAGCAAAATCTAAAGAGTTAGAGCCTTGTCTGAAATGAGACAAAGACCTAAGAATATATTAGTAATGACGTAGTTGCAATAAGTTGCAAATGGTGCTAAGAAATATTGTTATGCAAATATGTTCTTAAACTTAATGTTCCTGATCTATTTTCACTAATGCGGGTCTGTTAGTGAAGACCTTAATAAATATAGATCAATGTATGTCTATATCTAGATAGTCCAGATGGTTAGTCTTAGCAGACCATGAGTTTAGTGGAAACTCGTATAGAGATACAAGTATTCAGTAAGGACTAAATATTGAACAGACTCACAAAGATCTCCAATAGACATCCCATAAAGCCGTCAATGGAGGATCTTTCGAGTTGAGTAGTATTCGTGGTCCTTAGACCTGAGTGCCACGGTGGACTTGTTAGTGATCCATCATACTTTGGTTCCACACATGTTAGATACCTTTCATGGTCTGACCGCTGGGTGTCGCTGGGTATGGTCCGATGCTAATAGAGTCCGGTGTGTACAGATATGAGATCCATCAACTCAATTGGGTGAGTAAAATATCCTGCAACTCCAAGATTGTATTTCAGAAAGTCTTATGGTCATAAGCAGACATATCCAAGAATTAATTTTATTCTCGAAAAAATAATATCGTAAAAGTATTTATGGATATTATTTATTGAAATACTAATCTAGAGATAAGTTTATGGTTGAGCACATGGAGACTTGACGGTGTTGATCTATATCTCTGCTCTTCTAGGATATTTATGATGGAAGGATTATACGAATATGTTATAACCTCAACTTGTATGGTCTAATGTGCCGTTTTGTAATATCTGTAACATGTGTGTGGAACATTGTTCACGGACATATGAAATAGTTTCATATGACAAATCGGGCATGGACCTAGAGAGTCTCACAATATGAAGTGTACTCGTTGTGCACTGGGGCGGCGAATTGGATTGAACAATTAATCCAACAATTTCCAGCAAAATGAAAAATGTTTCAAGGTTCCTTTTATTATTCACTTGTCAATAATTGAAGGTAAAATACATTATTGGTTTACAAGAGTTGTTAACCAATAAGAATTTGACAAGTGACATAATCTTGCTCCATAAATTATTTACCATGTATTTACCTATTTACCTTGCTTGGTAAATACATATATGGTAAATGTAAATATTCAAAATAGTTTTGAATTATTAATATTTTATATATTAATCAAATTATTATTATTAATTGGAATAAGTGGCAAACACCATTTACTACTGGAGAATGCACTTGTTATTAATAATAAGGAAAGTTTACCACTTTGTAATTCTTAAATGATGCACTAAGGAAGTGGTAAAATCACTTAACATTGATTAAATGCCATTTACTCTCTAGAAATTGATTCAATTAGTTGAATCAAATTGGCGAGTGACAAATATGATAGATTAATGTTTGTAATGGCAAACATGGTTAAGTGGTGGTGGAGCACTAAGAGAAATCATTCTTTGCACTTAAGAAAGAATTGAAAGAGTTCAATGTGTGCAAGATAGAGTGAAATTCGTTCTAGGAGAAAAGAGAGAGAATTGAGAGCTTTTCCTAAGTGTTTTTCTCAAAGTGTTGAGAGAAAATGCAAAGGCTTACCAAGGTACAACATATAGAGTTGTAAAGAACTATAGAAAACATCTAATTCTTCTCATCTCTTGGTAGTAATCATTCATAAGGACAAATTGTTTTAAGTGTTAAAATAATCATTTGCTGGAAATTTAAGGCTGCCATTCTAGCTTCACAATCCCATCGGATTTAGTTGTGAACTAGAATTGTGCAAGGGAACACTTCAAGGTGAGCTCAACAAATTAAAGCTTGGAGTTCTTGAAGAATTGTAAAGCTACCTTCATAACCTGGTAGGTTATATTTTTGTTATTCATTTTATATCATGCATGAAATATATATATGAGATATATATGTACTTGAATGATCATACATGCTTGAATATGTTACATATTGTTTAATATGTATGAATACTTCCGTTGCGTATTTAATTTTTGAAATTATACACATCTATACACATCACACACCATATCACACAACACTTAGAGTCATATCTGTTGGGAAAAGGTGCTGAAGAAGGTTCTATAGAAAGTGCCACATGAAAATACTAATCTTTTGTGGGAAAAAATTCCTCTAAAGAGAAAATAAAATCGCATTAAAGGATGTCTGATTCTAAATGAAAGTATAACTGATGCAATATTTCTATAACACATAATTAAGCACAAGTATATGCTATCGTACAAATAAGAAAGGGATTTTTAAGTCAGATGTTGAACTCACAGGGAAAATTGTTATTTTCTACCAAGTACAAAAATTGTATCTTTCAAGTAAATATTCAAATAATCAAATCTTTAATTGTAAATAATTAAAATAAAATAAATAAAGTGCAAAAAATAAATGATACAACTCAGATAAAATAAGAAGATAACAATATAGAAAAAGTCTAGGGTAAATTAATATCCTTTAATATATTTTTTAAAGATTAATCCTTTAATATTTATATCATTCAATTCTTATTATTGGTCAAGACCCAAATGTATTCACAAGCCTCTCCCAAGGTCAAGAAAATATATCTTAATTTACCAAATACTTATATTCCTATGGTACTTGTAATAAATTAAGATTTATTAAGAACAAGTCTTATTGACCATATATGCCAATTAGGTATATTCTTATCCTAATTGGAAACCTGCATATGTAGCTTACGTTACTTTACAATCATGCCTTAAATTATCTAGGTCTAAATACAATGATGTCTTTTCCGAGTTTATCAAAGTATTACAAAATCAATCATAATATTAATTATATATTATGAAGCATTAAGAATAAATAATTTGAATAATAAGGAATTGAATTCAAATAAATATTAAAAAAGACATAACAATTAAGCTTTCATATTAAGTTCAAGTAATAACTCTAGAAAAGAAATTAGTTCATGATAATAAGAGAATTATAGCTGAAAAATAAAATAAACCTGATACTGTTAGGGTCGGTGCTTATGTGTCATCCCTGAATGTACATATACTTGTGTATTTATACAAGTGTATATTTTCATTAAATCGCTAATACCAATTTATATGGTACCATGCAATGTAACGTTACAGACATTGTACGATCTGAAGGAGTTCAGATCAGATCTAAAAAAGTTTAAATAAAGGCTCATAATTAGCCAAGCTGAGAGATATAAATGTTAAATGTTAGCACAGCTAAGTGTTAGCTAGTTATAATACTCAACAGATCCAAAAGTTGGAGCCTTGTCTATAATGGGACATAGAGTCGGAAATATACTAGTAATTGCATAGTTACAAGAGTTGTAATCGAGTGCTAGGAAATGCTAGTTGCGCAAATATGTTTTCGAATAATTATCCCTGTTCTATTTCTACCGATGCGGGTCTGTCAGTGGATAATTTTAATATAGATCAACATATGTCGTACCTATAGGGTATAGATGATTGTTCCCAGCTGACTGTGAGCTTGGAGCTCGTATTGACATATGGGTATCCAATTAGGACTGGATATGGGACAGACTCACGAGAGCCTTTAATAGACACCCTATGTAAGCCGTCAATGGAAGGTTCTCTCGAGTTGAGTAGTATACATGATCCATTGACCTGGATGCCACAATGGGCTTATAAGTGATCCACCATACTTTGGTTCCATGCATGTCACAGACCTTTCATGGTGTGGCCGCTGGGTGTCGTTGGGTATGGTCCGATGCGTATGGAGTCCAGTGTGTACAGATATGAGATCCGTCAGCTCGCATAGGGAGTTAGATATCTAGATGCTTCGAGATTGTATCTCAAAAAGTCTTGTGGCCACAAGCATTAATCTCAGGAAAGATTCCTCCAGGGTGGAACAATATGAAAAAGGCGTTTGCGCATATTGTTCAATGAGATATGAGTCTAGAGATAAGATATAGATAAGTACTGGGGATTTGATGGTGATAATCTATATCCCTGCACATCCAGGATATCATGACGGAAGGACTATACGTATGCGTTGTAACCTTAACTTACACGGTTCAACACGCTGATTTGTATATCTATGATGTGTGCGTGGGGCATTGCTTATGGACTCGTAGAATAGTTTCATTTGACGAATCGGGCATAAGATCTAGAGAGTCTCGCGATATGGAGTGTATTCGTTGTGCATTGGGGCAGCGTGCCGGATTGAAGTCTTTAATCCAGCAATATTCAACACAACCACAGGAATGCGTGTGTGTCTGTATTTAAGTATTAAATACAACTATTAGTCAATAATTGTTATTTACTAATTGTATAATCACACGTGGCGCATTGTGGACCATTGGTTGAGTTTATCCAAGTATTGGATTTGGTGGGATCCACTAGGGGTAGACTTGGTAACTATTCACGATGGGCAAAACGGTCATTTCACACTTTGATTATTTAATAGTTAAATAATCAAAATATCTCTCATTATAATATATTTTTATATATTATTATATTAGATTATATTTTCTTATATAATATTATATATAATAAAATTTTATTTGGGTGCCAAAAAGTCGGCACCCATTAAGTATTATTTTATTATTATTATTATTATTATTATTATGATTATTATTATAATATATTATTTTATTTTATTATTTTATTATATATATAAAAAGAGAGAGATGTGAAATTGTGAAAGTTGTTAGTGTGTGCTTGTGAGAAAGAGAAAGAAATGGAGAAAGAAAAGAAAGAAGAAAAAAAAGAGAAGAAGAAGAAGAAATGGCCGAGAAGAAGAAAAAGAAACCATAGAGAAACATGAAGATGAGAAAGAGAAAGAAATGGAGAAAGAAAAGAAAGAGAAGAAGAAGAAGAAATGGCCGAGAAGAAGAAAAAAAAAAGGAAAAATGAAATTATTTATCTATGGTTTCAATTAGAGCAATTATGAATTGCTTCAAACTCTCCATTTCTTATCATTTTGGAGAAAATGATGAAAACACACACCCGGCCATTTTGGGGATTAAGAGTTAATTCCGTGCTGGATATAGGGTTGCTGTTCTAGCTCACCAAGTCCACCGTGTTGGTGACTAGAACTGCCCACGAGTTGGTCTCCATGCGGACTCTGGGGAATTACGTGTATAATGTTACACGTTGAGGTGAGTTCTCTATACTATTAATATATTAATGTGATTAATATATTTTATTTATTGTGTTTATTGTAATTTTACGCTTTCGCCGCATTAAATATGTATATGATACGTATTTTAGGCAATAAACACAATTGCACATGTATACACCCATATGTTTTAGATCCCCCGTCAACAGATACAACTAAAAGCAAAACCAATATAGACGTCAATTTGTAGTTGGTTGATACGCCAAAGATTCGCTAATAATCTCTTACTTCCTTGAATTCCCCTTGCTTCTCTCTCTAAAATTGCTTTTCTTCTATGTGTTGTGGCTTTAAGGGCCCTTAGTTGTGTGTGTCCTTTAGGTGTGAAACAAGTGGCCTTTATATAGAGATTGATTGGAGTATTAGAGTTATATTTCTTTTTTACTATAGCGTGATAACTATTCATGGTACTGTTTATAGGTATGGTTTATGTATACTATTCATAAGTCACTGTTTATGTGTACTATTCACTGCTAGAGCAAAAGGTTTTGAGCACTAGAGCACTGGAAACGTTGGGGCAAAAGTATTGCAGTAAATCATTGTTAATGAACTGTAGTGATTCACTGTAGCACGTTATTGTAGCAATTTGATGTTTTGCCTTTTTTTTTTATTATAGATTTTTATCCCTGTTTACACCATTAGCTCAAAACCTACAAAATAATAATAAAACATATAAAAGCCTAATATTCTTATTAAGATGACCAATTAATCAAGTTAAAGGAGTGAAAATAATAGATATAATTTATGCTTATCAAGCTCTCCCAAACTATACCATTTGCTTGTCCTCAAGCAATAAAATATACTTAGAGAGAAAAATCAAAGGTAAACTTGACTCAATAACAAATATAAACTCAAAAAGATAACAAAACATAACATTTTAGGTTAGTAAGATGATCAAAATAATTGTCTCAAAGGTTGTTTAAATGGCATAAATCCTAAGGTAGATAAATAATTATTAACAATTATAATTATCTTTATTTAGTCCCTCATTCTTCCTTATAGATAATAACCATGTGTGTGTGTGCAAGCAGTAAGAAATAGCTAAAACTATACCTTGATTTGCTTAATACTTAAGTTCATACATGAAAGATGATGTCTTGACATTTGATTTGTATAATGACACTTCCATAGGCTTGTCTTTACTACCACTCGCCACTAACGTAGAAAATCACATATCTAAGGATCTATTTAGGACTTTACTTATCTTGTAACGTAATGCTAAGGTTAATATAAGATAAAAGGATAAACAAATTGAAGTTCAAATCATACCATGAACACTTAGACTTTACCTAGAAACTTCTTGATCTTTTTTTTCCTTGAATTATCTTATCCCCTAAACTTATTGTGTTTCCCATCTATCTTTTCAACTTTTATTTTTCAAAGAATGTTTTTTTCTTAAGATGGGAGTATTATTTAAGAATTTTCTTTTTTTTTGAATACCCTCAAACTTAGATTGACAAATATTATCTAAACTTATTTTTTTATACCACCACAACCTTTTCTTTTAAAGAGTATTTCTAAGCAAATGAAAGGTTTATGGTATTATGGGTAAATTTTCAGATAAATAAACTTTAAGGGCTTGTAATGTGGATAAATAGAAAAAATGGGTCATTAGGCTCAAAATAGGGCACTAGGGATAATATAAAATTAAGGTAGGCTAGAAAGGCTCAATCATTCAAAACATGGCCTAATGTCATTTTTCTATTCATGTGTTTTCTAAGATTTCGCCTTAAGCAGCAACTAAAGACAAGTTTTAGAGTGTCGGTCTTCGAGACTGTGGTATACTCCCTAAAGCATAAGTATCTCTAAGTAAAATTTATAACTATTTATACTTATAAAGTACTCAAAGAATGATGATTATAAATAAAGTCAAACTCATTCCTAAACTTAGATAACATAAATTGTCTATAATATCTATCATTCCTAGGGAATTGTAAAAATAAATCCAGCCATTTATTTTTTTCTTATTATAGACTAATGATCATCTTAATAACCTAACAACTAAAAAAAAATTATTAACTTACAAGACAACCAATTAAATTATGCAATAAAAATAAACACAAGAAAGTATTTTCCACCCTTAAACTTAAATTAGACATTGTTCCTAATGTCGAAAAATAAAGAATTGAGAGTAAGAGACTTCCTTGGTAATTAAAATGTATGCAATGCAACGTTGTGTCCTTTAGATGTGATTATGATTTTCTTTGCTCTCAACGCCTGCAAAAGCTTGTGCTGCTTCCTTGAGTGTTTGACTTACTGTTTTATTCCCACAAGAAAAGAAACTAAAAAAAACTTTAAAACTTAAACAAACATGAAATAAAAGGTACTTAGGTTGCCTCTCAAGAAGCATTTGATTTAACGCCATCAGTTTGACGTCTTCTTTCTTGACTAATGGAGGATCATGAGTAAGTTAATAATGGAAAGAGTAAGGAGAAGCAGGGGTTTGTACTTGTTATAGAGTGATAAGTTATCTGTTGATCTACTATCATTTTCCAAATTCCACATTAACATCAAAATCACTTTGCATGAAGATAAACATTGGTTGTTTATTGGTTTCTATGGTCATCCAGAGAGCTCTTAAAGAATTCATTCATGGACTCTTCTCTGACATTTACGAGCTCTCTTTTCTCTCCTATGACTATATAAGGGTGATTTTAATGAAATAGTCTTATATTAAAAAAAAATATGAGAGTAATCCCCAAACCACCCTTCCTTATAGTTGGCTTTTCGACATGTGTTGGATAGTTGCAGCTTAAGAGTATAGGTTTCAAGGGTCTAAAATTTATATGGGTCAATAGATAGGATGCTGATGTTTTTATTTAGAAGCATCTTGACGAATGGTAAGGATCGCGGATTAGGATAACCTATTCCTCAGTTTGTTTGTGTCACATCTCCAATATTGGGATTCTGATTATAGGCCTCTATTAGTGGATATCATTACTAGCTCATATGGTAAAAATCTGAGAGATTTTTAGAGATTTCACTTTGAGGTAGTATGGGCTAATGAACAAGAGTGATTGGACATTATAATCATAACTGGCTCTCCTCAGACACAACTGAAACACTTGATATGGTAATTAATAATATTAAGCGTTGTGGTGTAGCATTGAAAGAATAGAACTTTTGAAATCTTTAAAAGTTTAAATAAGTGGATTACAGCCAAAAAGAAAGATTTAAATGCCTTTTAGGAATCCTTGAATGCTGGCAATTAGAAACACTATACGACTCTTAAAAGAACATCTGATACATTGCACTCCAAATCGAAAGTTTGTTGGTAACAAAGATCGAGAGTAAACAGGTTGCATGATGAGGATAAGAACACTCTTTATTTTCACTACCATGTATTAAAAAATAAACAAAAAATGAGATTAAAGGCATGTTGGATGACAACAACTAATGGAAGAAGGAAATCAATGAATTTAAACTGTGATCCATAATTACTTCTCTAATATTTTTTGTTCGTCTATCCCTACAAGTTTAGAGTTGGATGTTATTTTTAGCAAAGTGAAGGGAGTAGTAATAAAAGAGGAAAATTCTATCCTATATGCACAATTTGACATAGCTAAAGTGTACATGATAGTATTCCAAAACCTAGCCATAAGCACCTGGCAATGATAGGATGCCAAACCCTTTTTTATCAAAACCTTTGGCTGATTATAGGGCAACAAGAAACTCAACTGTGCCTCTAAGTCTTGAATAGTGATGCCTCTCTATCTGGTTTTAATCGAACACTAATATTACTTTGGTGCCTAAAGTTTAAAACCTTTAGAGAGTAAGTGAGTACTAACCGACCAATCTCTGCAATTTCTCATATAAAATTATTGCTAAAGTGCTAGCAAATAGATTAAAGCAAGTGTTGAATTTGGTGATTAGTGAGAATCAAAGTGCATTTATTACAATTCTTTTAATCTTTAATAATTTTATTATTAGCTTCGAGTGTTTGAATGTTCTAAAAAGGAGAAATAAGGGCCATCAGGACTATTTATCTTTAAAGTTGGACATATCGAAGGCATATGGTAAATAGAATAGAGCTTTTTACATGGCATGATGCATCATTTGCGCTTTTAGAATTACAGCAAAGATTATGAAATGCATGGCTTCTATTTCTTATTCTTACCTAATAAATGGGAAGCTGAGGTAGGGATGACAGTGGACCGGGTTTAAGATGGATACCCATAAACCCGTATTTGCATCCGCTTCAAAATAAAATACCAAATCCTTCTTAAATCCATTATAGATTTGGAGTTTTAATACCAAACCCACTCTAGTGGATATGTACTTATAACAAAATTCACTACAAGTTATCCGCGGATTTAAAGTGGGTTTGGTAATGAGTACTGATGAACACTTGAAATTACACATTTAATAAGAGTTTTACATGATTGTTTTGTATTACTAGTGTATTTAATTTTCTTAACTTAAGTATGTTTACAATATTGTACTTAATTATCTTATAACTGTTTTATGGCAGGTTCGGTAAAATGGGCATAGCTTTCTATTGCAAAAATCTTGCAGTGTGGATTTTATTGGCCCACTTTATTTAAAGATACACATGCATTTTGTATAACTTGTGAAAATTGTCAAAAGTTGGGATCAATTTCAAAACGAAACATGATGCCTTTGAACCCTATTCTTGTTATTGAAATCTTTAATTGTTGGGGGATAGATTTCATGGGACCATTTTCGTTATCATTTGGATTTACGTATATCTTAGTTGCAGTAGATTATGTCTCAAAATAGATTGAGGCTATTCCATGTCGACATAATGACCATAAAACAGTCATGAAATTTTTGAAAGAAAATATCTTAAGTCGATTTGGAATCCCTTGAGCCATTATAAGTGATGGGGGTAAGCATTTTTGTAATAGACCATTTGAAACATTAGTGAAAAAATATGGTATTACTCATAAAGTTACCACCCCTTATCATCCTCAGACAAGTGGACAAGTTGAATTAGCAAATAGGGAGATAAAACAAATTTTAGAAAAAACTGTAAACCCAAATCGCAAAGATTGGTCTTTAAGACTAAATGATGCACTGTGGGCTTATAGAACTGCTTTTAAAACTTCATTGGGTATGTCTCCCTATAGGATAGTTTATGGAAAACCTTGTCACTTACCTGTGGAACTTGAGCATAAAGCCTATTGGGCTATTAAAACTTTCAATGAAAATCTTGATTCTGCAGGACACATACGTAAATTACAAATAAATGAACTTGAAGAATTGAGAAATGATGCATATGAGAATTCAAAAATTCATAAAGCTAAAATTAAAGCCTTTCATGATAAAAAAATTCAGAGAAAAACATTTGACACTGGTCAGAAGGTTTTGCTTTATAATTCTCGACTTCACATATTCCCTGGAAAATTAAGATCAAGATGGAGTGGCCCTTTTATTGTGAAACATGTGTACCCTTATGGAATAATTGACATTGAAAATCCTAGAAATGGGAATGTGTTTAAGGTAAATGGGAAAAGACTCAAGCCGTTTCTAGAAAACCAAGCTTTTTATGAAGAATTTACGTTCCTGTCGGATCCTTGTTACGAGACCAATTAATCTTTATTTTATATATTTACATATTTATATATATTTATTCTTCTTCTAACATTTTTTTTTACTTGAAGGTTAATTTAGTAGTTTTGTTAAAGTTTTGTTTTGCACCCCGATTAAGTGGCGGATAACGGTACTCCGTGATATTTCAAATCGGTTTTGTCAGTTTCCCATAATTACTGATATCTTCTCTTCTTTCCCCTTTTCTAAAAAAAAAAAAATGGATGACATTCTAAAGAATTTGAAAAAGCGTTTTCCCTCATTGCCTCAAAATTCCTTGAAGAAAATTTACCAAGCAAGATGTGAAAGATTAAGGTTATTAATGATTATGAATATACCTGTTGATTTACGTTGGTTAATTGAAGCCAAAGTTAGATTGACAGGTGAATTTTCAGACTCATTAATTTCCTACATGCCTGGCTTAGGTAAAAGCTCTTTTTCAAAAAAATGAAGAGCAAAACGATTAAATGTTTGTTACAAGTGTGCATGCACGACTTGCAACACACGTTGCCGCACTTTAGGAATGGTGTCTATAAATCGTGAAGATAAAATTAGGTTCATTAAGGATGGCCTGAGTAAGGAGTTTTTAGATAATATCTTATCGACTCTTGAGACGCATCCTAGTGGATATGTGCATATTGCAATTCATGAATTATGGGACATATTCCTAAAAGAACATGAGCAGTACAGTCTCGGGAATCTGACCTTAAAAGACCCTGTTTGCCAATTTATAAGAAAATTGGATGGGAAGCCTATCCCCGACCCATAGAGGGCGTTTAAGCCGTTACTGGACGTAAAATCAGAGGAAGATGTGAGCCACAATCACAACTACTTGTATATATTTACTATAGCTGTTATTTTTAAATGTTTCATTTCAAACTCAAATGTCTTTTCAATAATCAACCACCTATAATCCTTTTTGAAAATTTTGCATTTTAAGCCGACAACCCATGTGACTTTTCCAGCTAACAAATTGAAAATTGGTAAAAGGTGTTGAATCTTGTATTTCAAGCCAATAGCCATGTGATTTAACTTTGCAATACCTTTTGGCTCTATAAATACATTGCATTATTTCTGCATCTTTGTACAAACTCAAAATCATTCAAGAGAGAGGGTGAGTGTAATCATGGAAGGATCATCAACTCGTAAATTCACAAAAATTTGTGTCTTTTGTGGATCCAGCCCTGAAAAAACTAGTGAGTTTATAGAAGCAGCAGAAACCCTTGGTAAGATGTTAGCTGAGCGCAATATTCATTTAGTATATGCGGGAGGTAGTCTTGGATTAATGGGACGTGTGGCAACCGCTGCACAAAATAATGGCAGTCGAGTTTTGGGTATCATACCAAAAGCTTTAGCTGTTGGAGACATTGTAGGAAAAACAATTGGGGATGAGTTACAGGTATCATCAATGCATGAACGAATTTCTTTTATGCTTCGTAATGCTGATGCCTTCATAGCTCTACCTGGAGGTTTCGGAACATTGGAGGAAATTTTTCAAATTGTCTCATGGGCACAATTGCAAATCCATAAAAAACCCATTGGTTTGTTAAATGTTGATGGGTTTTATAATGGGTTGTTATCTTTTCTTGACTATGCGGTGAAAAAATAATTCGTCTCATCTGCAGCACGACAGATCCTCATTTCTGCTTCAACTGTTGATCAGTTACTCGATGAACTACAAGCTTTTACACCTCTATCTGATCCAACAATGAGTCAGATAGATTGGTATACTGATAACAATGAAAAGAAACGCATGATAGATTTGACGCTTCGTCTGTAGCCTATCTATTTCTATGTATTTTAAAGCTTTTTTGTGTGGCTTGTTTTTTTTTTTTGTGGCTTGTTTTATTTTGTTGCAGGTTTAATTTTCAATAAAAGATGTTTCAAGTGATATCTTCTATATTTTACTCTTTCTATATTTTGACATTGAGGACAATGTCTCAATTTGGTTGGGGGGAGGATAGTTGATATATAATGTTAGTGTTAATTATTTTATTTTGTTGTTGTTATCACTTTGTTATGTAAAAAAAAAATTTATCATGAATGGCGTGAGTAAAATGTTCATTTATGTATTCTTGAGACGCATTCTAGTTCTAGAATGGCAGAGTAAAGAGTACATTATAAACTTTTGAAACACATTCTAATTGGTTTATTTTTAATGCATTTTATGTATAATTGTTTGTTGCTTAAGTTTTTGGTAACTCTTGTGTAAATAAATTTGCTTTACTATCGATGTATGATTTCAAAATTGTTTAGTTTAAATCACTTTCTCTATTTAGGTTACTAAAGAATAACTTCTGAAATTATTTCTTGAGAACAATACTAAGCCTTGTGGTAAGATGGATGATTCAATATATATAGCCAAGAGAATTTCCATGTTTAAGTATACATATTATTTTCTAAACTCACATATCTTTTGTGAGTGAGTGGAGAGGTTTGAGATAACAGCTTACGAACTTTCATTGATCTTTTGAAATGGTTAATTTTTATTTGGAATGACATTATTTAGGATGATGAATGATTTGGTTGCTTAGCTGAAGGATAAAAAAAATAAAATTGGAAAAGTATTATGGTGATAAATTGCTCTTATTTTGTAATGATTCCTTATGTCTTTGAAAAAAAAGAAAAAAAAAATTAAACAAAAAAAAAAAGAAAGAAAAGAAGTCAATTCAGTTCAATAAAGTCTTCATTCAATTTTAGAAGACTAAAGTCATTAAAAAGCAATCTTATCACTGAATTCTATATTCGTAAGATTCGCATTAAATAATTAAAGTCTTGAAGCTGGCATTTGGCAATAATGGTTTGACTCTAAATATTTGATTTTCCTATCTTTGGATCAATGTTAGTTTGTCTGTCTGTCCTTAAATATAACTTTTTCTTGAGCGATTATCTGTTTTCTAACTCCATGAGTGAAATCCTAAATCATTAAACAAGTTATTCACCTGTAAGGATATGGAGTTAAGGCTTTTACTTGGAAAATTTTTAAGGCTATATATGTTGTGGTTTGTGGTAAGAAGGCTTTGGCTTAATTCACACACATACAAAAATATTTTTGGAAGTTATGATTGAAATAACCTTTATAGCGATTGTGATTTTAAAACTGACGTTTTGTTTGAAATACTTAGGTAGTGTTCAAATTTTATTTATGCTCGAATTGCTAGGGACTAGCAATAAGCTAGTTGGGGGTTGTGATGAACACTTGAAATTACACATTTAATAAGAGTTTTACATGATTGTTTTGTATTACTAGTGTATTTAATTTTCTTAACTTAAGTATGTTTACAATATTGTACTTAATTATCTTATAACTGTTTTGTGGCAGGTTTGGTAAAATGGGCATAACTTTCTACCTAAAGATCCAATTGAGGTGATTCTTAATCCTGTGAAGATCTGACTCAATGGGCTAACATATTGTATTTCACAAAGCATTGGAAATTCGAGTGTTTAGAGGGTGAAAATTGGCCTAGAACATAATTGATCTGCAGTACAGGCCCAGTTTGAACAGTTATCAGTATTTGGCCCATAACTATAGAAATACGTATCTAATACGTATGAGATCACTCAATTTGGAAAGATAAGAGACGTATCTACAATTTTTATGTTTTGAGTGACAGCTAATTCGGATCACATCAATTCCAAATTGGATAATCAAGGGGGTGCCCAAGTGATAATGAATGCAAATTATTTTGCCACCATTCTTGACTTTCATCAACCAAGTGGTTCCCTCCAAATTTGTCTCGATTTATCCATGTTTTCCTATAAATAGGTGGCTTGTTTATGCCTAAAGGATGTAATTAGAAAGTTAGAATTTAGTTCAAAATACTTTTCCTTTGTATCCATTTCCTTGTACTATTATTTCTTTTGTTTACTATTAAGTCATGTTATTTCTTCTTCCATTTCTTTTCTTTTCATTTGGTTTTATTATGTCCAAATAATTTTGTTTAAGCTAAGGTGAAAGGGTGAAGCTCTTGGCAAGGTAATAAGATATGTTTAATATTTATTCATGAATTTAATGCTTCATTTTTAAGTTATGCAAATTTATATATGATGTATTTATTTTGTTTGTAGAATTAATACCCTTTCTTCTAAAGTGGTGATTCTTGATTTATTATTGACAAACTTAATACTTGGCACAATAAATTCTTGAAACCATTTACAAGATTTGGTTTATATAACCTTTCTTGTAAAGTGGGAGTCTTGATTTATTGTAGACAAATATAAATATTGGCATAATAAATACTTGAACCCATTTATAAGATTTGGTGTATAATAATTGAAAGAAATAAATACTAATCAATATATAAATGATAATGAACTTTAATTGCTATATTTTCCGGTTGGAACCTCCTTTGTGTGAGGATTCCAATTGAGTTATAAAAAAATAAAAAGTTAAATATATTCTTACTTCTTATGCCAAGAGTGAATCCCCGTAACCTTAGCTTTTTATTTGAATTGGTTAATTGAAATAATATTTGCAAACATCTTATACTGCATTAATTATCTTTAAAGTGTTTATAATTTGTAATTTTAATTCTACTTCCCTGTGGATCGACCCCATTCTCATCGGGTTATTTATTACTTCGACAATCCTGCACTTGGGAATAACTTTTATATTCTGGACGTGTCAAGTACATAGTACTTAGCATACATGCTAGGAGCGAACGCTAAATCATTAAAAAATTTCTTATCAACATAGCATTTTTCTCAATATCTTTCAGTAATTTTGTGCTTATTCTTATGAACCAATGAAACACTTATAGTAAAGCGCACTTAGTATGCATACTAGGAATGCACGCTAAACGCATGCTAAGCGTGCAATATTGTGTGCCTAGCACTTAGCGTACGTGCTATGAGCACACACAAAGTACATAACACATAGCACGCATGGTAGGAAAGAATGGTAAGAGTGCATAATATTGTACGCCTAATGAGCTTTGAGCTTGTGCTAGGAGCGCACATTAAGCATATAATATTGTGCCCTTAGCACTTAATATGCATGCTAGGCGCTTGCTAACTGTACAATGTTGAACCCCTAGCACTTAGCACTTAACACACTTAGCGCTTAGTACACATGCTTGGAGCCCATGCTAAGCGTGCAACATGTGCTCCTAGCACGCATGCTAAGGGTGTTAGGCATGCAATACACAACATATTGCTTTTTTTTTTCTCTGAAAAATTAAGAAACAAATGTAGTATATACGAATACTTGTTGTGGGCATCTATAGATTTTTTATTGAACCTGTACCTATCCCAAATTTGCTACAGGTTTTAGTTTTATATACCAAACCCATACTAAACCTACTTAAAACCTTACCAAATCCTGCTCGATACGAATGAATTTTAGTAGGTTTATAGGTTTGTTTCTAATTTTTCCACCCCTAAGCTAAAAGGATGCCTAACCAAATCCTAGAAATTGTGGCAAGGTGATCCCTTATCACCTTTCCTTTTTTTAATTTGTGCAAAAGGCCTCAAAGCTTTAATATAGAAAGAAGAGGAAAATAAGACGATGTATAGTCTTTGATGTGGTAAAGTTAGATTAGTAATTACTAACTTCTTTTATGTGAAAGACAACATCTTATTCCTTGAAGCTCATTAAGGGACTTGGGAAAAAATCAAATAAGTTCCATCAGTTTATACAAAAGCCTCGGGTCAATGTATAAATTATAAAAAATCGACTGTTTATTTTGGCAAGCACATCCTTCCTCATTCTTGTCACACACTAGGAGAAATTTTAGGAGTTACATAGGTACCTACATATAGGAATTATTTAGGTTTGCCAAGTACTATAAGGAAGAATAAAAAAGGAGTTTTTACGGCGAATAAGAAAAAGCTCTAAAAAAATTATAAGGCTGAAAAGTAATTGTACTCGACAAGGGGTAGAGATATTTGTTTTAAAGCTATAATTTCGGCCATTCCAACATATTTGATGAGTTTGTTCAAATTGTTGAGTTCTCTCATCAAAGAACTCAATAGCTTGTATGTCAAATTTTGGTGAAGTGGTAATGAGGAGCATCGAAAAGCTTCATTGGTGTCGATGGGAAGAACTATGTGGATGAAAACAAATAGAAGGTCTTAGCTTTAAAGATATTGAGTTATTTAATAAGGCTATTGATAAAGGTATAAATGTCATATATTTTATCCTAATTTTACTTAGAGTTTTGTTTATTTGATAAGAATAAATGACTATTTATATTCTTTATTGTTTATTTATAGCAATTAGACCTAAATAGATGGAAACTATAGGACTTGGATCAAAACTACAAAATTTGGGAATAACAGCAAAAACTACTTGACCATTGGGGCGGTGACTTAACATTGCAGCTGCAGTGGCAATTCTTAAGCCGAAATCGTTGTAGCAAAAGAGGGTTTTCACCCTAGCAATATGAGTGCACTGAAACCCTAATTTAATCATAAAAATGCCACAACGATAAAGAGATAGCACTGAGGCGATAGAATAATAAAGCAGAGGTACCATAACGGTGAAGAAATAGTGCTACAACAAAAGAATAAATGACTATGGCACTGCAGCGGTGAAGAACCCAGTGGTTTGATGTTTCTTAAAATAAGAAGAAATACAACTTAAAGACTTCAATCAATCTCTATATAAAGGCCACTTGTGCTAGTCTTTAAAGGGGAGAGAAAAGACACAACTTAGGGCTCTTTAGTGCCAATAGAGGAACTAAACCATAATTTTAACAATTTATAAAGATAATAGCAAGAGAAGCAAGAGATTGTTGGCAAATCTTAGGCGTATTAACCAACTGTGAATTGATATGTATATTGGTTTGCTTTTGGTTGTATTATGTTTATTTTATTTTTCAGCCATATTTCTCATGTGATCATAAACTGATGTCTTTTCTAATATTATCACTTAAACTCAATATGTGTGCTTAATTTTTTAATTATTTTAATATTTATTTGCTCAATTCATTATTATTCAAATTATTTGTTCTTAATGCTTCATAATATTTGATTAATATTGTGATTGAATTAGGATAACTTTGATAAACTTGAGAGAGGTATCATTATATTTAGACCTTGATAATTTGATGTATGCTTGTCGTGTAATTTACATGTTCCAACTTAGGATAAAAAAATGCGTAATTGGCATATATGGTCAATAAGACCTGGTCTTAATAAATCTTGATTTATTGCAATTACCATAGAGATATAGATATTTGGTGAATTGAGATATACTTATTTAACCTTGAGAGAGGCTTGGGAATACATCAGTGTCTTAGCTAATAATAAGAAATGAGGGATTTTAATATTAAAATGGTAGTATCTTTAAAAAAGTATATTGGGGGATAGTTATAATCATGGACTTTCTCTATCTTATAATTTTTAGAATTTACTTAGTTGTGATATTTTAGATTATTTACATTCATAAATTTAGGTTTATTTTGATTTTTATTAAAATATTAATTTTTTAAAAAAATTAAGAAGATAAATTTTAGTACTTGATTAAAAATATATAATTCCCTGTGAGATTGGCATTTGACTTTTTAATCCTTTTATTACTTATTACGATAACGTATACTTGCGCTTAATTTTTTGCCTAACAAATTAGACAAAACGTTTTTGGCACCATTGTCACAAAATTAATTTATTTTTTTCCAATATTAATACCAATCTTTCGTATTTTTACCTCATAATATTTTATATATAGTTACTTTTCTTTTATTTTTATTTTTGTACAATTGTTTTTCTAGTCTTTTGTTTTTGTGTTTTTTTAGGATACCTTTTAGAGCTACATCATAGCCTATCAAATTTAGTTTTTGCAGAAAGTGGCAGAACATAGTCAGCATATGCTGGGTCGAATGTTATGAATCATTGAGATTAAATAATCTCTTAAAGATCTATAAACAACAAACACAACTACTTTGAAATACAACAAAAAACAATCCAAATGTTGAAAGACTCAATTCAATTTAGTGGACATCCATGCAATGATCCAAATACAAATATTATAAATTTTCTAAAAGTTTGTGATTTGTTTAAATACAATGGAGTCTCAGATGATACAGTACGGTTGCGGCTATTTTCGTTTTCATTTTGAGACAAAGTGAAGAATTGGTTGATGTCATTACCATTAAGATTAATTTCAATATGGGATAACTTTGACTAGAAATTCTTAACCAAATTATTGTTATCGACCAAGACAACAATGATGAGGAATGACATTATCTCTTTCATGCAGTATGATTTAGAAATACTTTATGAAGCATGGGAGTGGTACAAAGATATGTTGAGGAGATATCCGTGCCATGAGATTCCAAAGTGATTACTTGTGCAGATATTATATAATGGCTTGGTGGGATAGTTGAGGACCATAATAAATGTCATAACAAGGGGAGCACTAATGAACAAATTAACTGATGAAATATATAATCTAATAGAGGAGATGATATCTAACAACTACCAATGGCCAGTAAAAAGGACAATCTTAAGAAGAAATCACAAGCATAATAAATAAAGAGGGGCACTCATCTCATTAACTGCACAAATTAATTTGCTATCCAAGAAATTAAATGCCATTACAGATAATGCTGTGAAGAATAGACATGTTACCTGTGATTTTTATGGCGAGAGCTATCGTGTGATTTCTATAATACAAACTAACGCAAGTACACGTTATCGCAACAAGTAATATATGATAAGTAGAGTGTCGATCCCACGAGGAATTGTTATTACTACTTGCTAAGTACTAAAATTATGTTCTCTTATTCTTATTCAAGCTATTGGCTTTGATATCTAAACTAACTAAATAAGAAATAATAATAATTACAGGAATTGAGCCAAGAGAACAAACATGTTAGCACAAATACTCAAATGCCTAGGATTACAATAATCCCTCAATACTTCACTTGAATCCAACTACTCCCCTTAGAACTATCAATATAAATGTTAACCAAGAACTCTAATATCCTCAAAAGCCTCTTTCGATGGTCAAGTGAGTATATCTCATTCCATCAATTATCTATATGTCTATGATAATCAGATTGAAATAAGATTCTTTAAGTTCAAATTCTCTAAATGGTCATATATGCCATATGAGTATATGTTTATCTCATATGGAACTCATGCTTTTACACAATGATCATACATCAATTTATCCATGGCCAACATAAAATTCCCTTTTTCAAGTTCATTAAGGTTCCCTAATCAATCTAATACATTGTCATGTAATTAGAAGCATTAAGCATAGAACAAATTGAACAATTCCATACCAATATGATAAATAAGGGAAAATAATCAATCCAAGCTACATATTGAGTTCACATTGTAATCCTAGTAATAAAACTTAGTTCATAATTGAAAACATAAGTTTAGAGCATTTAACAATATCATTATACATGCTGAAATCAACAACAAATACGAAATTGAAGAAAAGGAGAAATTTCCCTTGATGCAATGGTGATGTTCTTCCTCCAAAATGCAAAAATTCTTCTTCTTCCTCTTGATTTTTGCCTCTTGTTGTTGATTCTTTATTTTAAGACCCAAATGAAGTGTTTATTTTCATGCTCTCTACTGCCCCCTATTTTCTTGGCTCAACAATGGCTGTTTATATAGGTTTAAGTTTTCAAAAAGAGGACAAAAATGCCCTTAAACAGTGCCCAGAATTCAGTGCCGCGGCATTCGGGTTCAATTCCGCGGCGCTCACTCTCTGGAAGTGGCGCCCCGGTACTCAAATCGAATGCCTCGACATTGCACTGTTCATGCACTATAAAAATTTCATTGTTCACTTGTACTGTTCATGTTTTGAGCATTTTAGTCCTTTCTTAGATTCTCATCTCAAATAGCTTCATTTACATTCGGTTTTCGGTATTTTTACTCCGATAGTACTTAAACCTATAAAACAACATTAATATGTATAAATAGCCAAGTTATTGGGATAAAGTGAACAAATATCATGTTAGAAAGATAAAATAGTTTATACAATTACGCCTTATCAAATACCCCCAAACTTAAATATTTGCTCGTCCTCGAGTAAGAAGGCACACGCACAACACTAAAAATGACAACAAATAATAAAAAGATATAAAATATTAGGTCAGCAAACGATTAGTAATTTATCTCAAAACTTTCTCATGACTACTATTCTCAGGGAAATTCTAAACATCCTAACCGTTCAACGTGTTAATCCAACACTTATTCATACCCACAAGTGACCTACTTGGTGTGTGTGTGTGAATAGCTAAAATCATTAGTAGTATGCACTCGGATTAGTTTATGCACATAAGATAATGAAATGGTCTCTATGAGATTTTTGCTTTTATTTAACACTTCATATACTTGTTTTTCGCATCACTCTCCACTAATGCAGGCACACACATAATCAAGGATCAAATAGGACTTTAATTAGCTTGTAATGCATGGCTAGGGTGAGGGTAGGATATAATGGATTAATTTTGACTCAACTTACACCATAAACACACATTCCTCTTGAGGTTACACAAACCCAACCATTAGTTTCCACCCGATTTCCCCTAAACTTATTTCTTTGATTCCTTAGCTATTTTGTTGCTCTTCATTTCTTTTCATTTAAGCTAGGGGTATGGAAAACTCAATTTTTCTTTTTCTTTTTTTTAATTTTTTTTTTACATATAAGTCACTATACCCCCAAACTTAAACTTTTCGTATTTGAACAACTAACATTTATAATCAAACCCATAACTCTTCTTTAATTCACCCCTTCATTTACAAAAGTTCACACAACTTTTTAAAAGAAGTGCTATACTTATGGCGTGATGGGTACTATGAAGGATAATAAAAGTAAAGGCTAGGGTAGTGATTTGGTTAGCAAGGAAATATGAGTAATTAGGCTCAACGGGGGTAACTACGATTAAGATTATACTTAGGTTGGCTTGAAAGGCTCAATCGGTCCAAATATGGCCTAAAATCATATCCTTAATTATGTATGCCCTAGGATTTCGCCTTGAGTGATACTCAAACAAGTTCTAGCGTCTTTTTGAGACCATAATTATTCTTGTTGTACATAAAAGTCTTCTAAGTAAGCATAAAACTAAATAATTCTAACTATGTGCTCAAAATATCAAGTGGTTCTAAAGTAAAGCTGAACTTGTCCTAGATTACCAAGTAAACAATCACAACATTCATTGTTTTCAAAAGAACATAGCATTTGAAATCATATTTCTATTTCATATCATTGACTACTAATCATTCAACCAACCCATAACTAAACACTAAAATGAAAGAGAAAAAAAAATTGTAAAACAAATAACTAAAAACAACAATCATAATAACGTAAGCTGATCAACATGGAAAAAGAATATTTTCCTCCCTCAAACTTAAAGTTGACATTGTCTACAATGAAAAAACAAGAAGTGAGTAAGAGAAACGCCCTTTGTAGATAATAGCTTGATGCTCGATTCAAGGTGGAAGTTGTTGCTAGAGTTGGTGCCCAAGACCCTTAATTTTCTTGACTTTTATTTTGAGCTCTATTCGGTTGCACCATGTTGGCTCTTGTTTTCAATTCTTTTCTATGCATTTATGATTTCCTAATTGTTGTTTTAGCACACTGGAAGAAGGAAAAACAAACATTAAACAAAAAGATTAAAATAAAAAATTGAAATGCACTTAGGTTACCTCCCAATAAGCGCTTGATTTATTGTCTCTAGCTAGACTTCTTCATTTTTGGATCATGGTGGATCAAATTGCATATCTGAAGAATCTCGCCTATGAAACTTTGATCGACGCCTATAAGTAATGGTATTTTGTTCTTCGATTTCCATAGTTCCATGAGAAAATTTTTAAGGAACACCCCCGACCACCTTGCTTTGAGCTTTACCGGAAATAGTTTAATCTTAGACTGGACAATTGAACCTCGTTGGCCCGTATCTATTAGTTGCTCCTTGATGAGCTTGTTTCGCTGCCTTTTAATGTTCAATATGTGCAACGATACCTCATTATGTGCATGATCCTTGATGGCTTTAAGTACTTGCTGTTTTGGAGGTGGTTGAGCATCATCTGGAATAACCATATCGATCTTGAAGCAATGGAAGAATTCCTCATCAATGTGATGAATCTCCTTTGATTTTATTATTTCATTAGTTGTATATTGCTCTACCTCACTCTCCACAATGATTGAATTGCAGTGTTCAACCCCTTTCATTGAAAAAGTTTTAGTTTTATTTGGCAATGCATTTTCAGGATGATTATGGCCAGCATTTATCAATTGATCCACCTGCATTTCTAAAGTCTGTGGAGATGTAACAACTTAGCTGTCTTACTTACATGTTGGAACATATCTTCTAATGAGGATTCCATCTCAAGTTGCTGTTGTTGCAGAATTTCTGGTGGTGTTACAAGAGGCTTTAATTGCAGTGGAGTTTTCTCTTGGTTGCTATTCCAAGATGCTTGATTCACACATTATGGATAATTGGCATTGAAATTGTGGTTGTGCTACTGTTGGTAACCATTTTTTGGTAATCTATAGGTTCTGCACATAGTCCATTTAGATGGTTACCACCACAAAAATCACAAGTGATTTATACAACTCTTTCAATGATCTTGTATGGAGCAATACAGTCAGCTGTTCATTGAGAGTTGTTGAAGGCCATCACTTCCAGCAATTCATATGCATCATCAACAAACAAATTTATAAATGTACCTTCTGTTGCAGCATCAATTATCATCCTTATATCTCCAACTATCCCATCATAAAAAATCTGCACAAGTAACCATTTTAGGATGCCATGGTGTGGACATTTCCTCTGCATTTCTTTGAACCTTTCCCATGCTTCATGTAAGGACTCATCATCATTCTATACAAATGAAGTTATGGCATTCCTCATCATCGTTGTCTTTGCCAGTGGGAAGAATTTGGAAAGGAATTTCTGCGCTAACTCATTCCACGTTGTTATAGACCCCGATGGTAGTGACCTCAACCAATTCTTTGCTTTGTCTCGGAGTAAAAATATGAATAGGCGAAGCCGAATTGCATCATTCGAGACTATTATATTTACAAAGGTCATAAATTTCCAAGAAATTCACAACATGCTCAGTTAGATCTTCATTTTGTAATCCACCAAATTGTACTGATGCTTTCAATAATTGAATCATCTCTGGTTGAATTTCAAAGTAATCGACATCAATAACAGATTTTTGAATGCTTGAATGGATGTCGCTTACTCTTGGTACTGCAATATCCCTCAACAGACTTGATGTTCTAGCCATCATATATCAATCCACAATAACTGAAAAACAAAAGAATGAACTTGGTAGTAAAATATATAAATGACAGTAAAATGCTTGAACTAAGAATAAGATGAATTGGTATTAGTATCAACAAGAATAATAAATAATTTCTCGGCAACAGCGTCAAAAACTTTTTGTATGATTTCTATAACACAAACTAACGCAAGTACACGTTATCGCAACAAGTAATATATGATAAGTAGAGTGTTGATCCCACGAGAAATTGTTATTACTACTTGCTAAGTACTAAAATTATGTTCTCCTATTCTTATTCAAGCTATTGGCAATTTAATGGTTTTGATATCTAAACTAACTAAATAAGAAATAATAATAATTACAGGAATTGAGCCAAGAGAACAAACATGTTAGCACAAATACTCAAATGCCTAGGATTACAATAATCCCTCAATACTTCACTTGAATCCAACTACTCCCCTTAGAACTATCAATATAAATGTTAACCAAGAACTCTAATATCCTCAAAAGCCTCTTTCGATGGTCAAGTGAGTATATCTCATTCCATCAATTATCTATATGTCTATGATAATCAGATTGAAATAAGATTCTTTAAGTTCAAATTCTCTAAATGGTCATATATGCCATATGAGTATATGTCTATTTCATATGGAACTCATGCTTTTACACAATGATCATACATTAATTTATCCATGGCCAACATAAAATTCCCCTTTTCAAGTTCATTAAGGTTCCCTAATCAATCTAATACATTGTCATGTAATTAGAAGCATTAAGCATAGAACAAATTGAACAATTCCATACCAATATGATAAATAAGGGAAAATAATCAATCCAAGCTACATATTGAGTTCACATTGTAATCCTAGTAATAAAACATAGTTCATAATTGAAAACATAAGTTTAGAGCATTTAACAATATCATTATACATGCTGGAATCAACAACAAATACGAAATTGAAGAGAATGAGAAATTTCCCTTGATGCAATGGTGATGTTCTTTCTCCAAAATGCAGAAATTCTTCTTCTTCCTCTTGATTTTTGCCTCTTGTTGTTGATTCTTTATTTTAAGACCCAAATGAAGTGTTTATTTTCGTGCTCTCTACTGCCCCCCATTTTCTTGGCTCAACAATGGCTGTTTATATAGGTTTAAGTTTTCAAAAAGAGGACAAAAATGCCCTTAAACAGTGCCCAGAATTCAGTGCCGCGGCATTCGGGTTCAATTCCGCGGCGCTCACTCTCTGGAAGTGGCGCCCCGGTACTCAAATCGAATGACCCGGCATTGCACTGTTCATGCACTATAAAAATTTCATTGTTCACTTGTACTGTTCATGTTTTGAGCATTTTAGTCCCTTCTTAGATTCTCATCTCAAATAGCTTCATTTGCATCCGGTTTTCAGTATTTTTACTCCGATAGTACTTAAACCTATAAAACAACATTAATATGTATAAATAGCCAAATTATTGGGATAAAGTGAACAAATATCAAGTTTGGAAGATAAAATAGTTTATATAATTACGCGTTATCAATAGCCATTCAAATATCCAATGCATAGATGCTACGCACTACATGGAAAACTATCAAGAATAACAATATAATTCCTACAGTAATTTCTATAATTCGGATTGGATGGAACCTCATAGCATACCAACACAACCTCAATAGCAAATTAAAGAGAAACTAAGCCTAAAGGAGATGTTTATGCAGTACATAAAGTAGACAGATGCCCTTCTTCGAAGCCAAATAAATCTCATCTAAAGTCAACCAGCCTCTTTAAAGATGTTAGAGATTTAAATGGACCAATTACCTATATCATTAAACAATCATCCACAAGGCCTATTGACCAGTAACAAAGAGGTGAATCTAAGAAAAAATAAGGAGCAATGCCAAGCAATCACCTTGAAAAATGAACAAGAACTTGATAAGGGCAAATTTGTCATATATTTTCTCATGTTTTTATTATTGATATTTTATGATTTTATGAGAATAGATGGCTATTTATGTGCATTATTGTTATTTATAGGGACTAAAATGCAAAGTTTTCAAAGTATGTGTCCATCGCCCCAGCGCCACAAGGAATTTCGCCCCAGCTCTAAAATAGTGATCGAAATAAGAAAAACGACCTGCTTAAGTCGCGTATAGCGCCCCAGCGCCTAAGAGTCACCGCGCCAGCGACGATCCATCGCCCCAGCGCCAGACAGTCACCGCGCCAGCGGTGAAGCCGTTTTCATGCAGCGCCCCAGCGCCAAGATCCCACCGCTCCAGCGGTAATAGCTTTTTCACGCGTCACCCCAGCGACAGATGCATAGCGCGCTAGCGGTAGTGCGAGTCCTAGTCCGACGAGAATTGAGATTTTCAAGCTCATATCAATCCCTATATAAAGCCACTCGTTCCCAACCTTCAAGAAGGAATCCAAGACGACCCAAGAGCACCAAGAATACAGAGCACGAGTCTTGGAGAGCAATAGGAGCTTAATTGAAGCAACTTTAGAGAGAGATACAAGACGTTCTTCGGCATCAAGAGTTTCTAGGCAGCGCAATTAAGAGCGATTCGACGTCTATATCGGTTTGCTAATAATTGTATCATGATTTATAATTATTTTTACTGCTGTTCTCTTGTAGCCATGAGCTAAACTTGTTTTCTAGGGTTAATATTTGAACTCAATATGTGTGCTTAATTGCCATATCTTTTAGTATTTAATAAACTTAGTCTTTTATTATTTAAATTACTTGTGTTTAATGCTTCAATATATCTGGCCAATATATGGTGAATGAATTGGTAATATTATTGATAAACTCGGAAGAGGAATCATAATATTTAGACCTAAGTAATTTAATGCATGATTGTAGAGTAACATTCAATGTTGCATATGCAAGTTTCAACTTAGGATAGGAATATACCTAATTGGCATGTATGATCAATAAGACCTAATCTTAATGAATCTTAATTTATTACAAGTACCATAGGAATATAGGTATTTGGTAAATTAGGGTATACTTGCATGACCTTGGAAGAGGCTTGTGAATACATTAGTGTCTTGATCAATAATAAAGACTAAGTGAGTTAAATATTAGAGGATTAATCATTAAAAAGCATATTGAGGGATAATATTAATCCTAGGTTTTCTCTACATTGCTATCACCTAATTTTCTTTACATTGTGTTTTTACTTTTATATTTCTTACATTCATTCTTAGATTTTTATTTTTCTGAATAATTATTAGGAAGACATAATTTTAGTAATTGGTTAATAAGAAGAAATTATCCCTGTGGGTTCGACATCCGACTAATTAGTCTCTTTATTACTTGCATACGATAGTGTATACTTGCACTTAATTTATGATATAGAAATATCGCATCAGAACTGTAAATAACCACAAAAAATCTCAACTTAAGGAAAGTCATGATAAAGTAACAAAGACAAAAGAAGAGGGTTCAACTATAGAAGAAAAGAAATTGGTGGTACTTCAAAGCAAAGGCAATTTTGTGTGTGCTAGTTTATGGGTTCTTGTATGTGAATAGTGTTTATTGAATTTCAAATTTTGAATGTCTTACACACAAAATGCATAGTGAAATGGAAATTTAATTTCCTATTCAACAAACACACACTTAATTGAAGTCTTGTTACATTAACAAGTTTAAGAATTCACCCTTGAAGCCTTTTGGTTTTTTCTTCAAACTGAAACACTTTGAAGTACTCCCTTTAGCAATTCTAGGCTTTAACTTGGTAGGCTTGAAATTCTAGAATGGTAGCCCTACTGATGAATTTCCAATAAGTCTGGTGGTTAACTCTTAAACACTTTGTTCTTTTTAAAACTCTTTAACACTTAGTTTGTTTCAAAGAAATGGATTTGGTTTTGTTTATGCAACTCTTGCATAATCAAAATAATTTCACCTCTCTTTTAAGCTAGCTAGCTACTTTGGAAGAAGAAGAAGATGATAATCAAAGCAACTCTTGCAAAGTAAAAAAACTCCTGTTTCTCTATTTCCTTTAAGCAGAACCAAACACCCTAGGCCAAAATGAAAACAATTTTTATTTTATTTCAAATGCCATTTGGTTGTCAAACTTAATGGTCCCACACATATGCCAAGCCATACTCTTTTGTTTCTCTAAATAAAGTAAACATTTTACATTATTTTAATTAAATAATTTTGTATGTAATTAATTGATCTTGCTTGTCATATAAGCAAACTAATTATTGGCAAATGTCAAACAATCAATGGCTATTATAATGCCATTTGTCAACATCACATTAGTTAATAACTTTTTATTAACTAATTAAATGATGTACTTAACGCTTAAGCTTTGACAAGTATGCATTCCAAGGGAACCTGAAATAAATTTCCAGCTTACTGAGATTTCTTAGATTGAACTATTCAATCCAGTCCGCTACCTTATTACTCAAAGAGTATACTTTATATTGTGAGACTTCCTAGGTTCACACTCTATTTGTCATATGGAACTTCTCCATAAGTCCATAAATGATCGATGTCCATACATACATTACGAATATTGCAAAATAGTACATTGAACCATACAAGTTGAGGTTAACAATATACATTTAATCCTTCCGTTACTATATCCTAAAATAGTAGAGATATAGATCATCACCGTTAAATCTCTATATGCTCCACCATGAACTTATATCCAGATTCACATTTCTATAAACAAAATCCGCAAACACTTTTGCAATATCATTTATTCCTATAAAAAACTATTTTTTAGGTTCATTGCTTCTAGCTATAAGACTTTTTAAAATACAATCTCAGAGCATCAAGATATACAACTCACCTATATAAGCTGACAGATCTCATATCTATGTACATCGACTCCATGAGTATCAAACCATGCCCAATGGCATCTAAAGGTCAGACCATGAAAAGTCTCTGATATACGAAGAATTAAAGTATGACGGATTACTCATAAGCTTACCATGGTATTCAAGTCAAAGGATCATGAATACTACTCAACTTGAGAAAACCTTCAATTGATGGCTTTATGAGATGTTTATTAGAGGTCCTCATAAGTCTATTTAGTACCCAGTCCTTACTAAAAACCTGTATGTCTGTACGAGCTTTCACGAAGCTCATGATTTGCTAAGACTAACCATTTGAACAATCCATATATCATACACTAATCTGGAAAGGGTTCATCGATCAACCCATATCGATAAAATAAGATCAGGAACAAAGTTTTTGGCATAATGATATTTCCTGACATCATTTATAACTTTTTGCAACTACGTCATTACTAATATATTCTCAGGCCATTTTTCTATTCAAACAAGGTTCTAACTCTTAAAATTGCTAACTCTTATAATTTTTAACTCTTATAATTGCTAACTTTTAGCACCGTTAACTCTTAACACTTATAACTTTTAGTGTCGACCTAAACTCCTTTAGATCAAATATAAACTCTTTTAGATCTATAATGTTTGAAATGTAACAAGCTTCTTACTATATAATAAATAATATTAATGATTTAACAAAATGTTCATTGTATAAATATTAAACAACAAAATAGAATGAAACGTAAGCACAATTCTCAATAATCAATACATTCCACTGCCACTTCACCACAAAAACTCCAAGAGAAGAACCTTGAACATTAACAATTGCCAAACAACATCTCTCAATGTTTCAAGGTTGATATGGTAATTTTTGAGGACCCACCACCACCTCCTAAATTGAGAGTGATAGAAGCTTTTCAACTACATGCTCATACAAAATTGTGCAAGTTAAAGAAAAAAATGGAGCATGGCAAGATAATGAAGAGGTAGACAATGTCAAATTTAAGTTTGGGGGAGAATACTTATCTTGTGTTTATTTTCTGTTGTATAAATTTCATGTTATCTTTTATGTTAATTTTTTTAGTTTTTAGTTTTAAGTTGGGATGATGATCATTAGTCCATAATAATAAATATTATATTAGTTGAATTTATTTTTACAAGTCCCTAGGAAACAATAGACGCTTGAAATAATTCTTATACCAAAATCTAGAACTGATTTCGATCTTGTTTTTGATCACTTATATTTTAGCACATGAAATAAAGCATGTATTAGTTGAGTTATTACTTAGAGATGCTCATGCTTAAGAAGTAAACTCAAGTCTTGGGGACCAACAATCTAGAACTTGCTTGATTACTTGAGGCGAAATCTTAGGAAATACATGAATAGGAAAAATAAAATTAGGCTATCTTTGAACCGATTGAGTATTTTTTAACCTATCTTGAATGTATGTTTATCCCTAGTTACCCTATTTTTTAGCCTAAATACCCATTTTTCTATTTAACCATATTACAAGCCTAAGACTTAAAGTTTATTTATCTAAAAATTACTCGTAACACCATAACATTTAAGTTTACTTAGAAATAATCTTAAAAGGAAAAGGTGTGGTTATATGGGAAAAGGATACCAAAGTAGAAAATAATTAAGATTAGATGGTATTTATCAATCTAAGTTTGGGGATATTAAAAAAAATTTAAATTCTTTATACCTCAGACTTAAGAAAAAGAGAAATTCTTCGAAAAATAGTAGGTTTGAAAAGAAGAAACATGGAAACATGATAAGTTTTGGGGAGGAGATAAATCAAGAAAAAATAGATCAAGAGATTTTTAGGTAAAGTTTAAGTGTTCATGGTGTGACTTGAACCTCATATATTTATTCTTATATCTCACCTTGACCCTAAACTTTCATTACAAGCTAATTAAAGTCCAAATTTGATCCCTGACATGTATCTTTCTACATTATTAGAGAGTGGTATAAAACCAAGCCCAGGTAGTGTTATTATAAAATAAAATATGCCAAGACATCATCTTTTTGTATTATCTTAATAAATTAAGTAACTCAGGTATTATTTGATATGTACTTATTTATTGCACCCGCGCATACACACACACACACACATACAAAGTGATCAATTATAAAGAAGAGTGAAGAACTTGATGAATGGTATTATGAGTTATCAAGAGTTGTTTATTAAATTCCAAAAAGACTTGTACCATTTCAATAGCCTTTGAGATAATAATTATGATCATCTAATTAACTTAGCATGTTATGTTTTATTTTCAAGTCTTTAATTTATTTGAGTCAAGTATAATCTTTTTGTTTTCTCTCTTTGATCTTTTTTATCATTACTCAAGGACGAGTAATTCTCTAACTTTAGGAGAGTTTGATAAGGGTATAAATGTCATATATTTTATCCACATTTTATTTAGGATTTTTTTTATTTGATGAGAATAAATGACTATTTATATACTTTATCGTTTATTTATAGGGATTAGACCTAAATAGATGAAAACTAAAGAACTTGGAGCAAAACTACAAGATTTGAGAACAATAGCAAAAGCAGGGACCAAAATACAAAGAAATCAAAATTACAGAGTCATTGCCTTAGTGGTGAAGTATTTGCAGCTGTAATGGCAATTCCCAAGCTAAAATCACTGTAGCGGAAGATGGTTTCGCCACAGCAATACGAGTACACCAGAAAGCCTAATTTGGTTGCAAAAATGCCATAGCCGTAAAGACATAGCATTGCAGCGGTTGAATAACAAAGCAGGGGTGTTGCAGTGGTAAAGAGATAGCACTATAGCAAAAGAACAAAGGACTACGGTGTTGTAGCGGTGAATAAATTTCACCCAAGGTTTTGGCATTTTTTGAAATAAGAAGAAATATAACTTTAAGATTTCAATCAATCCTTGTATAAAGGTCACTCATCCTAGCCTCTAGAAGGGAGAGAGGAGACACAACTTAGGTATCTTTAGAGCTAATTAAAAAATTAGAACATAATCAGAATAATTTAGAGAGAGAATATCAAGAGAAGCAAGAGATTGTTGGCAAATATTTGGTGTATCAACTAACTGCAAATTAACGCTTATATTCGTTTGCTTTTGGTTGTCTAGTGTCTATTTTATTTTCTAGCCATAGTTCTTTTGTGATTATGAACTAATTTCTTTTCTGGGATTATTACTTAAACTCAATATGTGTGCTTAATTGTGGAATCTTTTTAATATTTATTTGAACTCAATTTATTATTATTCAAACTATTTGTTCTTAATAACTTATAATATCTTATCAATATTGTGATTGAATTGAAAATACTTTGATAAACTCCAGAGAGGTATCATTGTATTTAGACTTGTATAATTTAATGCATGATTGATAAGAGGATAGAGATATATCTAATAGGAATGTATGGTCAATAAGACTTAGTCTTAATGAATCTTAATTTATTGCAATTATCATAGAGATATAGGTATTTGATGAATTAAGATTTACTAACCTAACCTTGAGAGAGGCTTGTGAATACATCAGTGTCTTGGCCAATAATAAAAATTGAGGGATTTTAATATTAAAAGTGTAATATCTTTAGAAAAGCATATTGAAGGATAGTTATAATCCTAGGCTTTCTCTATCTTGTGATATTTGAGAACTTACTTTTGATGTGATATTTTAGTTTATTTGCATTCATAAATTTAGGTTTATTTTGATTTCCATTAAAGTATTTATTTTTTGGATAAAAATAAGAAGACTAATTTTAGTACTTGGTTGAAAATATATAATTTCTTGTGGGTTCGACATCCGAATTTTTAGTCCATTTATTATATGTTATGATAATGTATACTTGTGCTTATCAAATTAGATAACAACTATATTGGCAAAACAAGTATGGCGTGTTATTACGGAGCCAAACTCATTAACAGCCAGGGTTCTACAGGGATGGTACTATCCGAATTCTTGTTTCTTCAAAGCAAAGATTTTGAAGTCAACCTCTATTCTCTAGCATAGCCCTGTATGGAATTGAGAGTTGATATTACAAGGATCTAGATGTAGAGTAGGGAGTTACAAATCAAATCTAACTCTTCAGGATAGATTGCAAATGCGTCCATTGTCATTTAAAGTGTTATCTTAGCCTGTTGGGTTTTATCATTTCATATGTGAGCTCACATATTAACAATAATTACATTATGGGCCATCATAAATAAAGAGCCAATTTAAGTGATCTATTTAGACTGTCTCTTATTAGGTTTTCGAGACATCTATTAGGTATGAGATTATTATGTGTAGAGACCTAATTCTAATTAATTATTATTTATAGGGATGATAGTTAACATATTATATAAATTCCTCTTATAGAGTTGTGGTCCCCAAGTTAAATCATTATGTACGTAGTTCTATTCTCCTCTTCCTATCATAGAGAGAAATCTATTGAGTCACTAAACTCTCGTGTTCTCAATTAAAGCTATTAACTCTCACATTCTAATCGCTATAGATTCCCCAGGTAAATTTTTCTTAACTTGTATCTTGATAATTTGACGTAATAGATCCAAGGTTGTATTTAATGGTATCAATCCTATTTATAATTATATCTAACAAATGGTATAAGAGCAGAAATCGATTTAAATTATTAGAATGTTTCATGCATATATTCATATTTGAATGTCTTTTCTTTTATTTCTTCTTAGGGTAGAGATTTTATATGTATGAATTTCGTGAATTTTACATGATTTTGTTGAGAAAAACATTAGGTTTATAGTTTTCATTGTAGATTTTATCGAAGGTCACTGATTTGAAGAACTAAGATGAAAGCATTAAAATTCGCTTTTAATTTGGTATTTTATTTTGTTCTTTGATGAATCTAGAATTCCAAATTTTTACAGAGCACCGTGATACCATTCATGGTGATTGTTAAACTGTTTACCATGGTCGGTGATAATGACATGTGAGACCTCAAGCTGATAGACAAGGTTTCTTCAGACAAAGTCATTGACCTTTTTTTGGTTATCTTAGTTAGGGGTTCTATTTCCACATACTTGTGAAGTAATCCACAGTGACCACCACATACTTTGTTAAGCTTTTCCCTCGAGGTAAAGGTCAAATAAGGTCAAGCCCTCATTAAGCGAAGGGCCAAGGGCTAAATATGGCCTTTAAGTTCTCAAGAGAGGTATAGACATTATCGAGGTATCTCTGGCAAGCATTACACTTTAAAACAAGATACTTAGCATCTGAGTGTTATGAGCTAGTAATAACCCAATCTGAGGGCTTTGTAGACTAAAGACTCATCACTCTAATGGTTTTTATAGATCTTTTTATGAATCTTCTAAAGCATGTAGAAGGCTTCATCAAGCCCCAAATACCTCAAGTATGGATGAGAATGTCCTTGGTAGAGGGTTTCTTTAATCTGAGCACACTGCGCTTAGGTGTACTTGAGTTGGTAAGTTTCAAGGTTTTTCTTAGGAAACTCTTTGTTCCATATGTATTTTCTAGTGAGATCCATCCAACTTAGGCAGAAATCAACTTGTAGAACTTTCTTCACTACTTCTTTGATGGTAGGTTTTGAGATGAGTTAGAGTGGCACCGACTAAGGTATCCTAACTTTATCGGTAGAGGCAAGTCATGAAAGTGTGCTGTACATAGGGTGAGTGTGTACATTTTAATTTTAATTTACACATCACATATGTATAATATACGCAGTGGAAGATGATCAATATATCTCATTACATTAATGCCTCATTTTCCTTCTTTAAAATTGAGCTTACTGCATGTTCTGAAACTCCTAGCTATATGAATAAAAGGTCCTTAATCCTTGGCACCACAGGGTGAATGGGCCAAGCCAAACAAGCCTTGAGTTGCTAGAAGGCCTCCTCATACTACGGAGTCCATCTTATCTTCTCATTCCTTTTAATTGCCTAAAAAAATTCAAAATACTTGTTAGTAGCTAAACAAGCCTTAAGTTGCTAGAATGCCCCCTCTGGCTTACCGATAGGGCGTAAAAGTATTAGTATGATTAGTACTCTAAATGGGAGTTTTACTTTAATTTATAAACTTTTGACTATTTAATTGTGTTTTCGATCAAAAATAAGTGCACGACAGAAAATATGACGTTTTAGGACAAATGGGAGGCAAATCGAACGATTAATGAAGAAGTTGCACTCAAAATATAAGAGTGCCTAAACCTAGGGCTTAGTGTTGCCCAAGATAGAATATGGGGAGCCACGACACTCACGGCTAGCATCGCAGCACCCAGAGATGCTTCCCCCGACTCGCATTTTCTAGGTTTGGGTGTCGCGACTCCCAACCCCAGTGCCGCGGTGTCCGTACAACTAATAAAAACACCTTTCTAAATCAAAATCATATGGTTTTTCATACATATAAAAGCACATTTTTAAGAGTCAAAACACATACTTTTAAAGAGCCAAAACTTAGAGAAATAATCCACAACACAAAATTAAAAGATCAAAGCCAAGATTGAATATTTAAGTTAAAAAATCAAGCTTCAAGACAAAGAAAAGAAAGAAGCAACACAAGAAGTCTTCTTGATTAGTTTTATTTCTCTTTTCTTATCATTATATTCTTGTTCTTGCTGTTATTCATAGATTAGTTTGATATTCTTGTGTTTATGATGAGCTAAACGTTGTTGATCTAGGGTTAAACTTTTGAACCCAATTATTAATTGGATATTATTATTTCTTTTGTTTATAAACTCAATGAAGTACAATTGTTTAATCTATCTTGTGCTAAATGCAATAATTAATTCTAGCCAACTTAATGATTAATTTAGGAACTATAATGAACTTGACAGAGAGATTTATGTGTTTTAACCTAGGATAGATTAACGCAAGATCATAAGGTAACAACTATAAGTTCTATGTAGGATAGAAATATACCTAGATGGAATGTGTTAGACTTGTTCTTAATGAGTTTCATTATATTCTGATTACTATAGACATATAGGTAATTATTAGGATGAAATATAGTTATATGACCATCGGCAGAGGCTTAGAATGATATTAGAGTCTAACCAATAATTGATTCATTGAGAGATTAGACAAAAGAATATTGGGTTAACAAAATATTGGGGGATAAGTTGAAACTTTAAGTTATCTTAATATTGGTGAAAACAAAATGTAAATTGCTTCTTGAATGCTTTAGTTTAATTTTAGTTTATTTAGTTAATTAGATCATTCATTCTTTGATTTTGTCTGGATAAACGTTAAGTAGGAATAATTTTAATACTTTATTTAAATTTAGGTAGAATAGTCTTATTGGGAACAATACTTGGACTCAATTCCTATATTACTTTATACGATAGCGTGCACTTACACTTAACTAGAAATCATATATCACTCACTATGAATCTAAGAAATTTGCCCAACTCCGCCTTGAGTGCACACTTTTCAGGGTTCAACTTCATATTGTGCTCCTCAGGATTTTAAATGTCTTCTTTAAATCTTTAACGTGGTCTTCTGGCACCATCAGTTTAGTTACCATATCATCTATATAGAGTTCTATGCTATCTCAATCAAAGGCTTGAATAATTTATTGACTGACGCGATATTTTTATATATTAAAATTAAGCACAGGTATACGCTATTGACAAATAATAGAGGGACTTAATAAGTTGGATGTCGAACCCACAGAGATAATTTCTATGTTTTAACCAAGTACTAAAATTATGTCTTTCTAATAATTATTCAAAAAAATAAAAATCTAAGAATGAATGTAAAAAAGTATAAAAGTAATGATACAATATAAAGAGATTTAAAAGATAGCAATATAAAGAAAACCTAGGATTAACACTATTCCTTAATATGCTTTCTAACGATTAATCCTTTAATATTTAACTCTCTTTGTCTTTGTTATTGATCAAGACACTAAAGTATTCACAAACTTCTTCCAAGGTCATGCAAGTATACCTTAATTTATCAAATACCTACATTCCTATGGTACTTGTAATAAATTAAGATTAATTAAAATTAAGTCTTATTGATCATACATGCCAATTAGGTATATTCCTATCCTAAATTAAAACTTATATATACAACAATGAATGTTACTCTACAATCATGCATTAAATTACCTAGGTCTAAATATCATGATTACTCTTCCGAGTTTATTAAAAATATTACCAAATCATTCACCATATATTGGCCATATATATTACAAAGAACTAAGTTTATTAAATATTAAAAAGATATGACAATTAAGTGCATATATTGATTTCAAGTATTAACCTTAGAAAGAAAATTTAGTTCATGGCTACAAGAGAATAGCGGTAAAAATAATAAGAAATCATGATTCAATCAATAGCAAACCAATATAGATGTCAAATTATTCTTAATTACGCTACCTAAGATGCTCTTGATGCCAAAGAACGCCTTAAATATCTCTGTATGGTTGCTCCAATTAATCTCTAATTGCTCACTAAGACTTGTGCTCTGTATTCTTGATGTTCTTGGATTGCTCTTGGGTGGTTTTTTTTTATCTTTTTAAAAGTTGGGGATGAGTGGCCTTTTATAGGGATTGAAATAAGCTTGCAAATCTCAATTCTCGTCGGATTAGGACTCGCACTATCGCTGGGGCACTGGGTGAAAATGACCTCATCGTTTAAGCGATGAGATGTTGGCATTGGAGCGCTTACCTATCACTGACGCGATGATGGTTTAGCGCTGGGGCGCCAGTCTGCGACTTAAACAAGTCGATTTTTCTAATTTTCTTATTTTGATTACTGTACCAGCACTGGGGTGAAAATCCTTGTGGCACTAAGGCGACAGATCCATATTTTAAAAACTTTGCATTTTAATCCCTATTTTTGCTCATTTTGCATTCCTTCTTTAAATTCCGTTTAAGTCCCTATAAATAACAATAAAGCTCATAAATAACCATTTATTCTCGTAAAACATTAAAATATCAAAATATAAATATAAAATAATATATGACAAATATGCCCTTATTAAATTCTCCCAAACTTAAATACTTACTTGTCCTCAAGCAATAAAATAAAATCAAGAGAGAGAAACAAAAGGTTATACTTTACTCATTTAACAAATAAAGAAAACAAAACCAAATATGCTAGATTAGTAAGATGATCAAAATCATTGTCTCAAAGGCTGCTAAAATGGCACACTATCAATGGCCATCAGAGAACAACCCCAAGAAAGATCACATGTATACATAATGAAGAGGCACTCATCTCACTACTTGCAGAATCAACTTATTAACTGAGAAAATCAATTCCATTAAAAATAATGCTACAAAGAGCAAACCTGTCACTTGTGATTTCTGTAGTGACAACCATTTAAATGGCCAATTCGTGGAGGCTATACACTATATGGAGAATTATTAAGAATAACAGTACAATCCCTACATTAACTTCATCATTCAGATCGAATAACAGTATAACCTTAATAGTAGATTGAAGAGAAACTGGGCCTAAAAAAGATGTTTATGCAGTATATAAAGCAAACAAATGCCCTCTTTTAAAGCCAAACAAATTTCATCCAAAGCCAAGCAACCTCTTTAAGAATGTTAGAGATTCAAGTGGGCTAATTAGCTACATCATTAAATAATCATCCATAAGGCCTATTGACCAATAATATAGATGTGAATCTAAGAGGAAATAAGGAGCAATGTCAACAAATCAACTTGAGGAGTGAACAAGAATTGCCAAGAATCACTGAAACATCTCAACCTAGGGAGAGCCATGATAGAGCAATAAAGATAAAAGAAGAGGAGTCAACTACAGAAAAAAGGAATTGGTAGCACTTCAAAGCAAAAATAATCTATAGTTTTAAAGATAGTGCTTATGTGCCATTATAATATCATATAAATATAGTTTTTTAATATTTATATAATAAATATTTCAAATAAAATTATTTATATTAAATAATAAATCGTAAGATGCTTCTAATGTTTCAAACATTGTATAATGTAAAGGAGTTTTAATTAGTGCTAAGGTTAGTAACGCTAAGAGTTAGCGAGATCTAAGAGTTAGAGTCTTGTCTAAAATAGGACAAAGACCTAGGAAAATATTAGTAGTGACATATTTGTAAGGGAGTTATAAATGGTGCTAGAAAATGTCATTATCTAGTATGTTCTTAAACATTTCGTTCATAATCTACTTTACTGATATTGATCTATCGATGAAACCTTTCTATACAGATCAGTGTTTGTCTATATCTGGATGGTCCATATGATTAGTATTAGCAGACCATGAGCTTAGTAGAAGCTCGTATAGGCATGCGGATATTTAGTGAGGACTGGATACTAAATAGACTCACGAGGACCTCTAATAGTCATCTCATAAAGCCGTCAATAAAAGGTCTTTTCGAGTTGAGTAGTATTCATGGTCCTTTGACCTAAGAGCTAGGTGGGCTTGTGAGTGATCCACCATACTTTGGTTCCACACATGTAACAGACCTTTCATGGTCTAACCGCTGGGTGTCTCTGGTAGATCTGATGCTCATGGAGTCTGGTGTGCGTAGATATGAGATCCGTCAGTTCATATAGGTGAGTTATATATCTTGATACTATAAGATTGTATTTTAGGAAGTCTTGCGGCCACAAGCATAAACCCCTGAAAAGATTTTTTGGTAGGGTTAAATAATATCGTAAAAGTGTTTGTGGATATTATTTATAGAAATAAAAATATGGAGACAAGTTCATGGATGAGCAAATAGAGATTTAATAATGATGATCTATGTCTTTGCTATTTTAGAATATAGGTGACGAAAGGACTATACCAATATGTATTAATCTCAACTTGTATGGTTCAACATGTCATTCTATAATATCCATAATGCATGTGTAAGACATCATTCACGGACTTACAAAAAAGTTTTGTAAGATAAATGAATGTGAACCTAAGAAGTCTCACAATATGAAGTGTACTCGTTAAGCATTAGGGTAGTGTACTGGGTTGAAAGTTTGATTTAAAAGTTTTTCGGAAAGAATGAATTATTTTAGAATCTCTTGAGAGGTACATGGGCTTAAGTGTTAAGACTAGGAGCTTAACAAGTGGCAAGTGATGATTGGTCATCACTTGCCACTACATAGTGCCACTTGTCAAGAAATAGCATAATGATGCGTTTAATTGCTTGACAAGTGGCAACATGAATTACTACACTTAATTATTAAAGGACACATGTCCTTGAATTGTTAAATAAGTGCATCAATTGCAAATTGTTTGCAATTGAAAATTTACACTAATATAATAGTTAAAATAATAAGTTAATAATTTAGTCTTATTATTTTACTTAAGTTAAGATTCAGCAATTGAAAGGTGTTTATACACTTAGCTCTCTTAATGGGAAAATGATAAATAATTGTCATTCTAAGAAAAAGCTAATGCAAGCAAATGAGACTTGCACTTTCATTGGCAAAATGGCTCGGCTATTAAGCTTTTTCATGAGATGAAAAATGAAAGTTTTTTGTTTAAGGCTTCGTTCAGCCAGTGTAACTGTTTTTCATTAGTCGTAAAGTGTTTCCAAATTCTTATGGTGAGAATGTCTTAGTAATTTGAATTAACAAAAAGCAAGAGTTGCTCTTTTGGTTTCTAATACATACATACTCGATTAAAGATAGATAAGAAATAATAGATTCATTCAGCCAATTTTCATTATAAAAAAAGCAAAAGTTGCTCTCTTCTTCTTTAAATCCATTTTAGTTGAATGTAATCAACAAGAGTTGTTAAACAATTAATCTATTCCTATTGAAGTTTAAAGCTGCCATTCTAGCTTTGCAATCCATTGGATGTTGTGAACTAAAAGTGATCAATTGGAACATTTTTGTGTGAGTTCCGATACAAAAACTACCCTAAATTATCTTCAAATATGAGTTTCGAATTCTGTTAGTGTAATAGACTTACATTCAAAATGTGTTTATTGTAATAGGAAATTAGATTTCCATTTCTGCTATGATAAATTGTATGTGAGACATGTAGTTTTTAAAATTAAAAATTAATAATCACATTAGCGCATGCATCCACCCATTAATTTTCTACACTTACATTGATATTGCACCATTACCATTCCATAAAGACTCCAAGAGAAGAACCTTGAATATTAGGAATTTTGTAACAATATCTCTCAATGTTTCAAGGTTAACATGGTAATTTCTTGAGACCCACCACCACTATGCTTACGAAGGATTGTTTATCTCTTGGTGATTATAATAAACTCTTTACAAGAAAAATTGGTCCACTCCAAGTAATAGAGAAAATCAATCCTAATGCATATCATTTGAAGTTGCCAACTCATCTCCGCACGGCAAATGTTTTCAATGTCAAACATTTAATTCCATTTCACGGAGAGAATGCTGAGCAAGATGAAAATTCGATGGCGAATTCTTTTCAATCTAGGGGGGATGATGCAGCACAGGTTTAAAGAAGTCCAAGTCTATCTCAACTACAACTCTACAAGATATAGTTTTATGATTTGTTTTTAATTTAAATCCTATCTAGACTACATTATTAGTATTGTGATTATGTTTATTAGTTATATTTTACATAGGATTAAGATACCTATTTTAACTAGGACTTTATCATTTTGTAAACTACATATTCTGCAAAGTTCTTATAAATTGATCATTCAGATTGAGCATTAAATAAAATTTTCAAGCAGAGAAAATTTTCTCTTAATTCCTAAATTCTTGGTATTCTTTAAAGAATCAACGAGTTTTTGGAGCCTATTTTTTAGTATTCTAAGTGAATCAACAGATAAAGCAAGGTTCATTTTAGAACTGCTGCACAAGACCCCCAACAATTATCATGGTCATTCTTAGCTGAATCAAAGGCTTAGAGTCTAAGTTCTCAAATTGTTAAGGCTCATTTTGTTCTGGAACTAGGGTAAAATTCTTCAGATATCCATTTATAATCAAGGGATCTCCTAAATTTTATACTGCAAACTCTTCATTAGGGCTCTACCATCGACAACTTCTTTGCTTCTTTTCCTTCCTCAATTCTCATATAACTAGGTACTCGACCATAAGCTGCAGTATAGATCAAAACATGATTCTCAATCAAGTAATAACAGAATTGATTTAATTGTAATCCCTCGTATAGGGCTTTTAAAGTGATTAGCAGATAAAAAATTATAGAACTTATTTTTAAAACAGCGTTAGTAACTAATTTGAGACAGAACTTCTTATTTCAAAACCAATTGGCCAGTTCTCTTCTATCATCCTTTAATTCAATTTCATAATCCATAAGCTTTCTAATAATATTGACAAGTGATAGTTTATTAAAATCATTTACTTGCTTGATTAATATTCTCTCTGCTATACATTTCTTAGGTAGTAACCTAAGAATTGTCTTTACTAGCTCACTCATGGAATGGCTATTACCAAAAGAGCTAAGTTGGTTTCTAATAGTAGTAAATTGAGTGTACTTATCATACATGCTTTCATGTGATTCCATCTTAAAAAGTTTATACTCTATAATAAGTCTACTAATTTTAGATTCCTTGATTTAGTTAGCCCCTTTATAAATAACTTCCGAGTGTTGTAAAATAACATATGTCAATTTGTACTTGAAAATTTTGATGAAGTTCCTTTATATCTACAATACATAAAAGTTTATTCACAGCCTTTCCATTCATAATACGTTTCTCATGATTAAAAGTATCTCACACATTTCAAAATTTGGGCACCTTGTTTCCTTCACAATCCATTTTCATAGGAACATAAAGATCATTTTTAACAACAAACCAAAGTTCATAACTAATAAATTGAAGATAAATCATCATTCTTGCTTTTCAATAGTTATAATTGGTCTCATTAAAGAAAATAGGTGTAACAGTGGATTTTCTTTAAAAACTGAAAGGTCTATTGAGAGTTGCCATCACCCTATAACTATTAGGTCCTTAGAAAGGTACCTTACTCTGATAGCAAACCTAGTTTAGGCAACCCAAGAAAGGGACTTTTTATGCTTTAATATGCAAATAAAAGCAATTTATGCAAAATTTCAGAAGTAAAACAAGTAAATAACCCAAATTAAAAGCAACAATTACAAAGAGAGAGTTAAGACAGAATAAACATAGTATTTTTATGTAGTTTTTCACTTTATATGGCCTACACCACATTCCATGCAAAGTATGATGAGGATTCTACTATGAAAGCCTTTAATCAAGGCAAACTCTTACAATCATGAATTTAAAGGCTGTCAATGGACTAGTATAATGATCAAACCAACTCACCCATAAGTTGAGTGATGGTAAATAATACAGAGAATCTCAAACAATGGTTGGACAAGAATTAATACATCAAAAAACTCTTTATAGAGTAGATATACAAATGAAACCCTAAGGTTGTATATGATTTTACAAGTTTTGAGAGCTTTGTTGTTTATTAATTAATAGCGAGCAAGTTTTTATGTTAAAAAAAATAAAATTGAGTGAAATGGGTCTTTATTTAAAATATCCCAAAAAGTGGTTGTTTAGAGACATTTTAAAATATTTAAAATCGACAAAAAATATTTTGGCACCATACAAACCAGTCAACAGGTTTGGCATTATTTCAAAAATATAACCATTATTATTTAAACCAATTGGCAACAAGTCTGATGGTTGTATTTGGACATAAATTGATTTTTAAATGTATTGGAAAGTAGAAAAATCACTTTAAATAGATGTGGAAAGTAGTTAATAATCTAGTTTTGCAGTTTAAACTATATAATTGTGCTATCAAAGTAGCATGACAGTTTCAAACCACTAATTTGCTATAACAATAAGCTATAAAGAAACATAACATTGCATTCAAGACCATCATGAAAAAAAGAAGATATTGTGATGATAGTGTTGGGGATCAAATATACATGGGTGTATGCATGTGCAACAATGTTTATTACAAAAAATACGTATCTCATACATATTTGGCTCAGCAAAAAATTTAAAACATATAGTAAACATATAAAGCATATATTAATCAAATTAATATATCGAATGTAAAGTTGAGAAATCATCAGAATGTGTAATGTTTTACACGTGTCTATTAGGAATCCACTTAGAGTCTCACTCGTAGGCAGCTTTAGTCACCAACTTGGTGGGCTTGGCAAGCTAGAACAACAGTTCCTTAATCCAGCACAGGATTAACTCTTAACCCCCTAAAATGGCCAGCTATGTGTATTGCTTTACCTTTCTTCTCAAACGCAAAACACAAAAGAAAGAGAAAACAACAATTGCTTCTCACTTTCACGTAGTACACACACACACATATATATCTCATTTGATTAAACAAATAATATTATATATTAAAATAATAATGATTAACCATTTAGAGCAATAATAATAATAAAATAATATTAAATATAAAAATATGCATGACAACTATCATACAATAAAATATATAATATTATTAAAAAATATAATATTAAAAAATAATATATTTAAATGAGATATTATGATTATTTAACAATTAAATAATTATTGTGTGAAATGACCATTTTGCCCCTCATAAATAGTTACCAAGTATACCCCTTAACGGGTCTTACCAAATTCCACACCTGGTTAAACTCAATCGAGGGTCTACAATGCGCCACGTGTCATTATACAATTAATGAATAATAATTATGACTGATTGTTGTATTTAACGTTTAAACACGGACACGTACGCATTCCCGTGGTAGTGCTAGATGTTATTGGATTAAACAATTTAATCCAGTACTCTGCCCCAGTGCATAACGAGTATACTTCATATCGTGGGACTCTCTAAGTCCATACCCGATTTGCCAAATAGAACTATTCCATAAGTCCGTGAGCAATGCTCCACGCATACATCACGAATATTACAAATCAGTGCATTGAACTATACAAGTTAAGGTTACAACGCATACATATAGTTCTTCCATCATATATATCTTGGATGTGTGGGGATATAGATCAACACCGTTAAATCCCATGTGCTCATCCATAAACCTATCTCCATAATGGTATCTCATTAAACAATATAAGCAAACTCTTTGCCATATTGTTTAACCCTATGAAAACTTCTTTCCCAGGTTCACTGCTTATGGCCATAAGACTTTCTTGAGATACTATCTTAGAGCATCTAAATATATCACTTCCTATGTGAGCTGATGGATCCCATATCTGTACATATTAGACTCCATGAGCATCGAACCATACCTAGCGACACTCAGCGGTCAAACTATAAAAATTCTCTGACATGCGTAGAACCAAAGCATAATGGATCACTCACAAGCCCACCATAGTGGTCAAGTCAGAGGACCACGTATATTACTCAACTCGAGAGGACCTTTCATTGTCGGCAACATAAGATGTCCATTGGGGGTCCTCATGAGTCTATTCAGTACTCAGTTCTAACCGAATACCTATATGCCTATACAATCTCTAAAATCATAGTCAGTTAGGAGCGACTATCTATACGCTATAGATATAGACATATAATGATCTATATAAATTAATGGGATCTACCAACAGACTTGCGTCAGTAGAAATAGATTAAGAATAATATATTTAAGAACATGCTTGCATAATGACACATCCTAGCAACCCATTGCAAATATGTTATTATAAGCATATTCTGAGGTTTTTGTCCCATTACAGACAATGTTCCAACTCTTAGAATATTTACTAACTCTTAGCACTGGTCTAAACTCCTTTAGACCTTATTTGAACTCCTTTAGATAATACAGAGTCTGTAGCATAACAAGCATTGAACCATATTATATAGAAGTAATTAGCGATATAACAAAATATACACTGTATAGATATCAATTATTTATACAAAACTGGGATGAAACATAGGCACAACCTTAACCCTAAAAATCTCTCACTTGCCCTAGTGCCAATCACAGTGGTATCTAATACCCATAGACTTCACCTGTTTCTTAAATACCTTTGGAGTTAAGGCCTTGGTAAGTGGGTCTGTTACATTATTTACAAAATCCATTCTACAAATAATTACATCTCCTATAGCTAAGATCTCTCTAATGATGTGGTATTTTTGCTCCACATGCTTAGACTTTTGGTGCACTCTTGGCTCATTTACTTGTGTTATAGCCCTATTATTGTCGTAAAATAATGGGATAGGGTCTGATGAACTTGGAACTATTTCTAGCTCTGCGATAAACTTTCGAATCCATACAGCTTTTGAAGCTGCAATGTACTTTGCCTCTATGGTAGAGTTAGCCGTGGACCCTTGTTTGGTGCTCTTCCATCTCACTGCGCCTCTATTGAGAGTGAACACATATCTAGATATAGAGTCAGCCATGTATCCTCTTACTTGAATATCATTTTCTCCATAAATGAAAAACTTATCCTTCATATCCTTGAAGTATTTCAGGATATGTTTGACTGCCATCTAATGGCTATCATCTGGATTAGATTGATACTAGCATGTAACACTTACAACCATACTGATATCAAGTCTTGTGTATATCATAGTATACTTCAAGCTTCCAACAGCTAATGCACAAAGTATGTTAGACATTCTAACTCTTTTATCTTCTGTCTGAGGAGATATTTTCCTAGAAAGATGAACACTATGTCTAAAAGGTATATTAACTGTCTTATAATTAGTAAAATTATACCTTTCTAAGACGTTATCGATGTACAATGACTAGGAGAGTCCTATCAGCTTCCTAGCTCTATCTCTATAAAGCTTTATACCTAGTATATAAGAAGCCTCTCTCAAATCTTTCATGGAGAAATTCTTACTCAGATAGCTTTTCGGATTGCAACATACCAATATCATTCTCAATGATCAGTATGTCATCCACATAGAGAACTAAGAAGACTAGCATGCTCCCACTGACCTTTTTATATACACAAGCTTATTCCTTTTTTTTCAGACTTTCTGATTACCTTATCAAAATAATTGTTTTAGCTCCAAGAGGCTTGTTTAAGTCCATAAATGGACTTCTTCAACGTGCGCACTAGACCAGAAGCCTAGCTGAATATAAAACCTTCAGGTTGTTCTATGAATATCTCTTCTTTAAGGTATCCATTTAGGAATGCATTCTTTACATCCATCTACTAAATCTTAAAGTCATAGTATGTAGCAAGTGCTAACAAAATCCTAATCGACTTTAGCATCGCAGTTGGTGTAAAGGTCTCTTCATAATCGATCCAAAATTGTTGAGCATAACCTTTTGCCACCAGTCGAGCCTTGAAGGTCTCTACCTTTTCATTGGGCCCACACTTTCATTTGTAAATCCATTTACAACTGATATAAACAATTCCTTTGGGAAACTGAACCAAGTTCCAGACTTGATTCTGATGTATAGAGTCAATTTCAGACTTCATAGCTTCTTGCTACTTTTCTGAGTCGATGTGTAACATCATCTTTCTGTAAGTCAAAGGATCATTGTCTTCTAGTAAGAAAACTCTAAGTGCACCTTTAGGTATCTGACCATACCTAATAGGTGGCCTGGACATCCTTTCAGACCTACGTGAAGGATATGTTAAACGTGCACTGCTCACATGAACTTGAGTATCCATCTATAGTTTATTAGGTTGACTTCATCAAGTATAATCTTTCTAAAGTTCCCACGATCCTCTAAAAACTGCTTCTCAAGGAAAGTGGAATTCGAGTAACGAACACATTTGGTTCCTCTAGATCATAGAATTGGTATCCCATTGAATTCTTAGGATACCCAATAAACCTCTACTTGTATCCCCTGGGTGCAAGTTTATCCTATTGCGCAACTCTTACGTAAGCAGGACAATCTTAAATCTTAAGATACTTAAAACTCGGTTTCCTACCCTTCAACATTTCATGTGGAGTAGTAGGAACAGCTTTAAATTGAACTTTGTTAAGAATATGAGTAGCAGTTTCCAAAGCATGACCCCACAGGTTTCTGGAAGATCGGTAAAGCTCATCATCAATCAAATCATATCGAATAAAGTTTGATTCCTCCTCTCTAAAATACCATTGTGTTACATAGTATTTGGAGGACTATATTGAGTGAGAATCTCATTCTCTTTTAAATAATCTGAAAAATAATTGCCTATGTACTCACCACTTCGATCTGATCGAAGGTACTCGATGCACATGTTAGTTTATTTCTCTACTTCAAGTCAGAATTCTTTAAACTTTCCAAAGGTTTCTGACTTGTGTTTCAAATAAAACACGTAACCATATCATGACCAATCATCTATAAAGGTTACAAAGTATCAAAACACACACATTAAAGCGTGATTCATTGGACTGCATATACATCACTATGTATCAGTTCCAATAAACTAGAGGCACGGTGTCCAACACCAGTAAATAGAGATTTTGTTATCTTCCCTTGAATCAAGATTCACAAACTGGATAAAGTTCCATGGTCAAATCAGGTATCTAACCATCCTTAACCAGACAAGTTAGGCATCTTACGCCTATATGACCTAATCTTATATACCAAATTTTGGTTTCATTTAAAGTTTTCGATCTTAGACGTTTGTTACTAGAACTAGCTTGTACATTCATGACACTTCTCACTATATCTAATACATAATACCCATTAACTAACTGACACTCGACTAATAAAGCACCATGCATATCATATAAATACAAAAAAATGATTCCGTATATTTACACGATATCCTTCACTGTCAAGCACAGGAAGGGATACAATTTGCCTGATGATATTGGGTACATAATAACATTATACAAAATAACTATTCAATTATATGAGGAAAGTAAATCAAAATGTCCAATAGCTTGAACCTACAGGAACTCTCCATTTCTCGCTCTAAGCATCAATTCTCTAGGTTGAAGCATCCTAACTTCCCTCATTCCTTGCAACATACTACAGATGTAAGAAGAACATGCGATATCTAATACCCAACCTGTACAAGCATCAAATGTCAAAGAAATGTCAATAATAGTCAACTATATACTTGAGAGAGTCTTCTTCACAGTGGCAAGGTACCTCGGGCAGTTGCACTTCCAATGCCCATTCTCGTCGCAAAAGAAACACTTTTTTTTTGCTTTCTTCTCTTGAGGCTTGGATATCTATTGCCTCTGAAGACCCATCTGAGGTGGCTTCTTCTGTTTCTTCTTTTTTCCTTTAGACTTTTTAGAAGTTTTTAGAGCATAAGATGAAGCACCATAGACTATGAAGGTCGAGCCCTCTTTGTGCATGTCCTCATCCGTTATCTTCAGCAAATTATAAAGCTCAGCATAAGTTAGGGTCAATCCTTGCATATTAAAGTTCATAATGAACTGTGCATATGACCATGGCAGCGATTAGTGAATCAAATTATTTCCCAAGTTATTATTCAGAGAAATGTCCATAGCTTCCAATTTCTTGATGTAACCAATCATTTTGAGTACATGGGGACTAACCAGATTGCTCTCGCTCAATCTAGCTTAAAAGAACGCTTTGGGACTTTGTACAACTCGACCTAAGGTCGATCACCAAAGAGGTCATTTAAATGGAGCATAATGTTGCTAGCACTGTCTATATGGACATGCTTCCACTGTAGCTCTGTGGACATCGAAGCGAGGATGTACGATTTAACTTTTAAATCGTCATTTAACCATTTTTTATATGTCTCCCTCTCCTCAAGGGTGGCATTATCAAAAATACCTCTGGGCAATTTCTGATCAATAACATATCTGAGCCTTTCCGAATCTAGAACAATTACGAGATTCATGAGCTAGTCTAAATAATTCTCAGCGCCTTTGAGCTGGTATGCATGCAGTATAAGCACCAAAGGGTTTGTAGAGGCCATCAGATCAAATCTTGCACAAGACAAAACAAATAAGAGATGTCAGGGAAATTTTTTAAATCGCTAATAATACATTTAAATCGTAGGTATAACAATTATACTTTTTTTTTAATTTAAAACGCCCTTCCACTACTTTACATAATTCTGATAATCTCTCGAATAGAAAAATGATAGTTTAAACTCTTTTAAGCTATACAATAGGAAGTAGGCCTCGTTGGAATTCACTCCAGCCTCATACTGTAGCAATATTGGCCTTTATAAACCCAACAAGTAGAAAACATTTGTCAATTGCATCTCATGCACCCCTTTCCACTTGATCCTGAATACACCTTATCCTTATGTTGTAGCAATATTGGGTAAATGTATTCTAGATTAACTTGTCAATAATCAAATATATATTACTGATACTACCCTCACATTGTAGTAATATTGGGCAAAACGTTCATATATATTTGTCTCATCTCATGTTTAACTGATATAGTCTAAGCCCAACCAACCAAGTCCCTTATGCAATATTAAAAACATGCCGATGTAGCTATCTAATACCATATTGACAAGACGAATCAAAATAAAACATTATCTCATAACGTAATATTCTTTAATCTGATTAAGAGAGATTTTTCTATTTATTCTAGATCCACATCTCATTAGGAGGTGATTATTAATTAATCAATTTTTTCTATATCAACACAGTTAACCCCCACTAGTAGGGTTCTCATTATGGTTCTTAATATAGAAAAATTGATCCCAGTTTATAATGCAGATCGATAACTCTTATCATTGCATCTCATAAACCTTGCATATGCAAAATTAATTTTGAAACACTGTTCAAAATTATTGTAGCACGTGAACAGTAAATAAATATTGTTAATTTGCTACTGTTTAAGTGAACAGTACTTGCACTGAGGCTCTGGATTACTAGCGCTACAGCGTTGGGAGGTCGAACCCCCAGCGTCGCAGTGCCCATTCTTCTGCGCTACGGCACTAGAGGCAGAACCTCCATCACCGTGCCATGGGCTGACCAACGCCGCAGCACCAACCTATTAGTGCTGCAGTGCCCAGTGCACCCCCTATGGCATACCCATTTTAACACTTGAAACGCGTTGTTTACACTGGACCTTATACTTTCGTTCACTCAAACAATACCTAAATATCTCAAAATGGCTCTGATACCATTTGTGTTGGGGATCAAATATACATGGGTGTATGCATGTGCAACAGTATTTATTGCAAAAAATAAAGATCTCATACATCTTTGGTACAACGAAAAATTTAAAACATACAATAAACACATAAAGTATATATTAATCAAATTAATATATCAAAAGTAAAGTTAAGAAATCACCAGAACGTGCAACGTTTTACACGTGTCTATTTGGAATCCGCTCGGAGTCTCTCTCATAAGAAGCTCTAGTCACCAACTTGGTGGGTTTGGCGAGATTTAGCACGGGATTAACTCTTAACCTCATAAAATGGCCGGCTATATGTATTGCTTTGTCTTTCTTCTCAAATGCAAAACACAAAAGGAAAAGAAAACAACAATTGCTTCTCACTTTCACGTAGCACACACACACACATATATATCTCATTTGATTAAATAAATAATATTATATATTAAAATAATAATAATTAGCCACTTGAGGCAATAATAAAAAAATAAATAAATAATATTAAATATATAAATATGCATGATAACTATTATGCAATAAAATATATAATATTATAAAATAATATATTTAAATAAAATATTATGATTATTTAACAATTAAATAATCATAATATAAAACGATCATTTTGTCCCTCATGAATAGTGACCAAGTATACCCATTAGAGGGTCCCACTAAATCCCACACTTGAGTAAACTCAACCGAGTGTCTACAATGTGCCACGTGTCATTATACAATTAGTGAATAACAATTATTGACTGGTTGTTGTATTTAATGCTTAAACACAGACATGCTTGCATTCCCGTGGTAGTGCTGGATATTACTGGATTATATAATTTAATCTAGTACTTTGCCCCAGTGCACAATGAGTACACTCCATATCACGAGACTCTCTAGGTCTATGCCCAATTTGGCAAATAGAACTATTCCACAAGTCCTTGATCAATGCCCCATGCACACATAACGAATATTACAAATCAGCGCGTTAAACCATACAAGTTGAGGTTACAACGCATACATATAGTCCTTTCATCATATATATCTTGGATGTGTGGTGACATAGATCAACATCGTCAAATCCCCATGTGCTCATCCATAAACTTATCTCTATAATGGTATCTCACTAAACAATATAAGCAAACTCTTTACCATATTGTTTAACCATGTGGAAACTTCTTTCTTGGGTCCACTACTTATGGCCATAAAACTTTCTTGAGATACTATCATGGAGCATCTGGATATATCACTCCCTATGAGAGTTGATGGATCACATATCTGCATATACTAAACTCCATGAGTATAGAATCATACTCAACGACACCCAACAGTCAGACCATGAAAGGTCTCTAACGTGTGTGGAACCAAAGCATGGTGGATCACTTACAAGCCCACTATGGTGCTCAGGTAAGAAGATCACGTATACTACTCAACTCGAGAGGACCTTTCATTGATGGCAACATAGGATGTCTATTGGGTCTGTTCAGTACTCAGTCCTAACTAAATACCTATATGCCTATACAATCTCCAAGATCATGGTCAGTTTAGAGCGACCATCTATTTCCTACAAATATAGACATATATTAATCTATATGAATTAATGAGATCTACCAACAGACATGCGTTAATAGAAATAGATCAAGAACAATATATTTAAGAACATGTTTGCATAATGACATATCCTAGCAACCTATTGCAACTCTTGCAAATATGTCATTATAAGCATATTCCGAGGTCTTTGTCCAGTTACAGACAATGTTTCAACTCTTGGAATATTCGCTAACCCTTAGCTCTGGTCTAAACTCGTTAGACCTTATCTAAACTCCTTCAGATAATACAGAGCCTATAGCATAACAAGCATTGAACTATATTATAAACCAGTAATTAGCGATATAACAAACTTTACATTGTATAGATATCAAATATTTATACAAAACCGGGATGGCACGTAGGCACAACCCTAACAGATAGTAAAGATAAGAGTGGTAGACAAGATATAATGATCCTTGCAAGAAAATTCAAGAGGTTTATCAAGTTTAAAAAGGAAAATGAAAAGAAATTTAGGAAGGAATTGAAAAAAAAAAATGGTAGTAAGTCTATGAAGATAAAGAATGATCAATAATATGCTTTGAATACAAGAACCCAGACATATGATTCATAAATGTCCCATTTTCATAAACAAGAAGGGAAAGAAGAAAATAATGAATATTATATAAAATGATTATGATAATGATTCATCAGAGGAAGAAGAAGAATGTGAGATCTCAAACTTTGCACAATGACTATAGGAGATGACTAATTTGATGAGCTTGAAAAGGTATATAACAAACCTCTTATGATGATTTATTTATTGCCTTTGGTGAATTGCTTGATGATTCTAAGGCAATTGATTATAAAAATGTATATCTTAAGAAAAATAATATGGCTTTGAAAAATTAAGTTGAAGAACTTTATAAGAAAAATATTGTTTCAAACAGTGAAAACCTTTTCTTAGAAGAGAGATTAAGTATTTTAAAAAAGGTACAAAAAAAAAACTCTTAAAATAAAAATTTAAGTCATTAAGACTTGCATTGAAGACTCTAATGAGAGCTTTAAAATGGGCGAGTTTATTTCATAAAATTAAAACATGAAAAAGAAACTCATTGAGTTATAATAAATTGTTTTAAATTTTACTAATGGGCAAAAGAACTTAAATAAGTTACTTGGTTCTCATAAACTTATTTTTTTCAAAAAAAGGTGTTATGTATAAGCCTTATATCAACCAAAATACTATAAAAAGTACTTTATAAAGGCTACTTCTAGAAATGAGCCAAATATATTACTAGCAACTTTAGTCAATAGAAGGGATAAAAGATATATAATTGTCCAATTAGAAAGAGTACCTATGTTTGTGATATCCTATATTGCTTAGGCAAGTGGAGGCAAAGTGCCTTATAAGGACAACAGAAATAACCCAAGTTAACAACGATGTGTTTTAGGTCTGTGATAGACCATAATAACCTAGACTAAACTCACCGTTGTAATGACCTATTACATTTGGTATCAAAGCTAGGGCCTGATCGGAGGTTTGTGGATGTTACTCCCAGCAAGGATGTTGGTTCCCTAAGTGAGGGTGATTGTGATATCCCACATCACTTAGGCGAGTGAAGGCAAAGTGCTTTATGAGGACAATGGAAATAAGTTAAAGTTAACAACGACGTGTTTTGGGGATATTATGGATCACACTTAAACAAAATCCACCACTATAATGGCTTACAACGATTAAGTGTGGGACAATATCGATGCTTGGGACTATCGGTTAAAATGTTCATGTAAAGAAAGTTTAGATCCTCCCCTACTAACAACAAAGGACCCAAAAAGATTTGGGTACCTAAGTTCTTAATTCTATTGTTTTTTTTTTGTAAGTCTTTAACAGAAGAAGAAACAAGTGGTTTTGGGGTAGTGGGGATGCTTAATGCACATAAATAGTGACTTATCAAAGTTTAATAGGTTCACCAATTTTTTTTTAAAATAGAGGATATGTGACTTTTGGAGATAATGCCAAAAGCAAATCCTTGCCATTAGTAATATTGGTAAGGACTCTATTATACTTATTGAAAACGTATTTCTTATTAAGAACTTAAAACTTAATTTGCTTAGTATAAACCAATTATATGGCAAAGGCTATAAGATTACTTTTGAAGTTGAATGTATATCCTTACATGACAAATATTTTTTCATTTTACATGATAATTCTTGGTTATGACATAATATATTAAGAGATGCAAACATGCATTTAATTTCTAAAATTTCTAAAATTGGTGTTGTTAGAGGATTTCTGAAAATACCTTTTCTAAGAGTACGTCAGTTTGGAAAACAAGTGTAAACTTCTTGTAGAACCAAAGATCATATTTCAATAATAATACTCCTTCAACTACTTCACTTAAACCTATTTGAACCTTATAGGTAGATAACCTTGGTAGCAAGCATTATGCCGTGTGATAGTTGATGAATTTTCAAGATTTACTTGGGTCTTATTTTTAGCTTCAAAAATTAAAACTTCTATAAATTTTTATAAAAGGGAAAGAATGTTCAATTTCATACATTATAAGTGATTATGGTAAAGAGTTTGAAAATCATTCCTTCATTGATTTTTGCAATAAGTATGACATTCAACATCAATTTCCATCTCCTATAATACCTCAACAAATTGAGTTGTTGAGAAAAAATAGGTCTAGTCAAGAGATGACTAGGACCATATTTCATGAAAATGTCTTACCTCAATACTTTTATGCTAAAGCCATTAACATCATTTATACTTCTTAAGCTAGGTATTAATTAGATCTTCTCTCTATAAAACTCACCATGGGCTTTGGACGAATAGAAAAATCAAGCATTTAATATTTTAAAGCCATTGCTTGCAAATGTTTTATCGTCAACATCAAAGATAACTCGGTGAAATTTGATTGAAATTCTATGTTCATATTTTTTTTGTTATTCTATGACTAGCAAAGTTTATAACTCTTTAATAAAATAACCTAATCATTAAGGAATCCATGCATATATGAACTTAATCAATCTATTTCCAAGAATGTGCATGAAGATGAATTGCTAGATGTGGAAAAAGGTGTCCATGAAATTTAACTTGATGAAAACAAAATGGAGAAACCAAATGACATTATCATACAAGCTAGGGAGATTACTCAAGAGAAGAAGGAAAATGATCACATTCAAAAACATGGAGGTTTGCATCTTCTCACCCTTAAGAAAATTCATTGGTAATCCATCTCATGAAATTCATACTAGAGCATCACTTAGGAACATATGTAATAACTTGGCATTTATATCTTAAATTGAACTTAAAAATCTTCTTGAAGCCAAAAAAGATAAGAGTTAGATAGTGGAAATGCAAGAAAAGTTTAACTAATTTAAGAGAAATTAAGTGTTGAAATTTGTCTATAAAGTAAAACATCATTCTATAATAGGCGCCAAATGAGTGTTTAGAGACATGATAGATGAATCCAGAGTGGTTGTTAGGAACAACGATATACTTATAGCCTAATAATACAACTAAGAATAAGGGATATATTTTGATGAAACATATTCACCTATAGCTAGGTTAGAATATATTAGAATACTTCTGGCATATGCATGTTTCAAGAATTTTATCTTATAACAAATGGATGTTAAAAGTACATTTTTGAATGGTTTTAGTATGAAGGAAGTGTATATGGAACAACCTCTCGGTGTTAAAAGTGATTTTTGTTTTCAAATCATATATATAGGTTAACTAAGGCTTTATATGGTTGAAAAAAGTACTTAAGGCATGGTATGAAAGGCTATGTAAATTTTTTATTAAAAATAATTTTTCAATGGAAAAAAATAGATATTACTCTATTCCTTAAGCATAACAATTATAATATACTTATTGTGCAAATTTATGTTAATGAATCTGTTGACCCTGGATTTTGGGTGATTCTAGGGCCCACGAGTTGAATTTATATTTGTGATTGAGGCTAACAAAAAAAATCATAAAGATGCAACGAGATAGAGAATTATAGTAATTCAGCTTAACGTAAGCATACATGGCATTATGAAATAAGATTTTTACAACAAAAGTAAAGAAATCATAGCCATCACATATGTGGCTTCAAATAATAGAGCCTTAGGGTTTTCCCTCCTTTTTAAACAAAAGAGTGAGCGAAAAAAAAAAGTAGTGGAATCCCTCATTTCCTCATTATTTTGTCTTTTTTATAGGTGTTGTTTTAGTTGTCGAGTCTTTTTAGGATTAAAATATGTCATCACTTTCCATATTATAATTTATCCCAAGATTATAAAAATAGGATTCCTTTTAGGATTAGGATATGTTATCTAAAATCCAAGGAGAACAAGGATTCCTCAGTTTTTAGTATTAACTTCTTGATACTAAAAAATTTATAATAATTCTTTTGGCGTGGCATCTCGTTGTAGTTCTTGAGGTTAAATGTCAAGTCCTCAGCAGAAGTAGAGTAGTAGTTTTATACTTATAGGCCCATGTGAGATGGTTGTCTTCACAATTGCATTATTATACCAGTGATGAAACTAGTGTTTAAAATTGGCACCTTTGATAATTAACTAACAGGGTTGTTGGGACTTTGTCCCATATCCCTTTAGCTCTTCTGACAATCAATCGAGGCATACCTCAAAAAATTAACCGATGGGGTCTTTGGTAGCCTTGCCCTATATCCTTTGGGATTTTTTTATAGTTAACCGTAGGGATACGGGATCATGAGCCTACATCTATTTCATTGAGCTTAATAAGCTTGCTCGTATAGCATTATCAAATAATAGTTTTACAATAAAAGTACAAGAAATCATAGCCATTATACATGTAGCTTTAGATAATAGAGCCTTAGGCGTTTCCTCTTTTTTAAACAATAGAGTGAGGGGAAAAATAAGAAGCAGAAGATCCCCATCTCCTCATTATTTTGCCTATTTTTATAGACTTAGTTGTAGAGTCCTTTTAGGATTAGAATATGTCATCACTTTCCTAATTAGGATTTGTTTAGTTTTAATCAGTGCCTAAAAAATGAGATTGAACAAAAATAGATGCAGAAATTCCCCTTATACGACAATAGTAAGGAGTCTCGTGTGTGCTCAAATATGTACACAACCAAATATTGTGTACATTATTAGAATACTTGGCAGATATTTAAGTAACCCTGGGTTGGATCATTGGAAAATAGTTAAACGGGTTATGAGATATTTACAATAAAAAAATGACTACATGCTCACATATAAGAGATTGGAAAGATTAGAAATCATAAGGTATTTTCTTACTCTAATTTTACTGGATGCCTAGATATTAAGAGACCTACGTTAGGTTATATATACATTTTGGCCCACGGAGCTATTTCTTGAAAAAGTGCAAAGCAGACACTTATAGCTGATGCGATATTTCTATATCTTAAAATTGAGTGTAAGTATACATAATCGTATGCAAGTAATAAAGGGACAAAAGAGTCGGATGTCAAACTCACAGGGATAATTTCTATTTTTTAACCAAGTACTAAAATTATGTCTTTCTATAATTATTCAGAAAAATAAAAGTCTAAGAATGAATTTAGAAAATATAAAAACAATGACACAATGTAAAGAGATTTGGATGATAGCAATATAAAGAAAACCTAAGGTTAATACTATCCCTCAATATGCTTTCTAATGATTAATTCTCTAATATTTAACTCTCTTAGTTCTTGTTATTGATCAAGACACTAATGTATTCACAAGCCTCTCTCAAGGTCATGCAATTATACCTTAATTTACCAAATACCTATATTCCTATGGTACTTGTAATAAATTAAAATTCATTAAGATTAAGTCTTATTAATCATACATGCCAATTAGGTATATTCTTATCCTAATTTGAAACTTGCATATGCAACATTAAATATTATACTACAATCATGTATTAAATTACCTAGGTCTAAATATAATGATTATTCTTCTGAGTTTATCAAAATATTACCAATTCATTCACCATATATTAGCCAGATATATTGAAGCATTAAAGACAAGTAAATTGAATAACAAATAACTAAATTTATTAAATATTAAAAAGATATAGCAATTAAGCGCATATATTGAGTTCAAGTATTAACCATAGTTCATGGCTACAAGAGAACATCGAAAATAATAATAATAAATCATGATACAATCAATAGCAAACCGATATAGACGTTGAATTTCTCTTGATTACGCTACCTAAGAAACTCTTAATGCCAAAAAAACTCCTTGAATCTCTCTCTATGGCTGCTTCAATTAAGCTCTAATTACTCTCTAAGACTTGTGTTTTATGTTCTTGATGTTCTTGGATGATCTTTAAAAGCTGGGGACGAGTGGCCTTTTATAGGGATTGATATAAGCTTGAAATCTCTAATTCTTGTAGAGTTAGGAATCGCATTACCGTTGGGGCGCTATGTGTAAAAGGCTGTATCGCTGGAGCGGTAAAGGTCTGACACTGGAGCACTGGGCTATCGCTGGCGCGATGGCGAGCTAACATTAGGGAGATGAACTGTGACTTAAACATGTCATTTTTTTTATTTTCTTATTTTGATCACTGTTCCAGCGTTGGGGCAAAAATCCTTGTGGCGTTGAGGCGACAAGTTTATATTTTGAAAATTTTACATTTTACTCCCTATTTTTGCTCTTTTTACGTCCTTTCTTTAAATTTTGTTCAAGTCCCTATAAAAAAATAATAATGCACATAAATAGCCATTTATTCTCATAAAACACCAAAATATCAAAATAAAAATATGAGAAAATATATAACAAATATATCATTATCAACAGCTTCTTCCACTATGAAAGTTGAGTTTATACCTAATTTTGAGGTATCAAATCATATGATATGATTCCAAAACTTTATAACGAGGCTGCTCATTGTCAATGGTATTGAAAGACCATTGAAAATTTATTTTGATAATAAGTACATTGTGTTGTATTCTCATAACTACAAAAGCTCTTCGAAGTCTAAGCACATAAGCATCAAGTATCTAGTTGTTAAAGAAAGAGTTCAAATTCAATAAGTGTTGATAGAACATATTGATATAAACTCTATAATTGCATATTCATTAACCAAAGGGTTACCACCCAAGGTATTCTATAAGTATGTTGCTCTTATGGTTGTTATATTATTTGATGATGTGCATGAATAGTGGGAGTTTGTTATTTGATATTCATTTGGTTAAGACACTTATGGTTTATTTTCTATAGAATAAAGTTTGATGAATTAATTATTTGTTGAAACCCTGAAATAATTACACTTTTTACTATAGTTTTACATAAAGTTTAGAAAGTGTTTGATTTAAATCGTTGGAGTTATAAAGTAGGACCAGTTGAAAATATGCATGTTTGATATCACATTTCATATCATTTCCATGCTAAACATCCATATTTGATTATGTCATTAATAATTTTGGTATGATGACCATTGATGGGTCTAGTTGCGAATATGTGTAACGAATGTCACTTTTATCCCATATTGATATAATTGATGGAGCAGATTATATTTAAGGAGATGATTTAAGATAAGATAGTATCTACAATGTGCATTAAGGTTTAGAATGTATAACTGTTTCTAGATGACATATGTGGCCTAAGAGAAAGATTATTAGGATTTATATATTAACAATAATTATATATAATGAGCTATCTTAAATAATGGCCAATTTAAGTGATCTATTTTGGCTATCTCTTATTGAGCTCTAAGACATCTAATTCGATATAGACTTGTCATGTGTAGAGACCTAATATTAGTTGAACTATGATTGGTGGGATGATAGTTTAACCTAGCATATAAAGACTATTTGTGGGTTGTAGTCCCCAAATCAAATCATTATACATAGAGCTCTTCTCCTATTTTCTATCACAGAGAAAGAATCCCTCTGGGTGCTTCTTAGATTTTATTGTCGAAGGTTGTTATACTATTAGTTCTCATTGAAAACTGTAAATTATTGTGTTCAAGTTGCTATGGATTTCTCAGATATACTTTTCTCAATATCCATCATGAAAATTTGACATGATAGATCTAAGATTATATTCATATGAGTTAATTGTATTCATAATTCTTGTTATTCATAATTATGTCTAACAGTTAATTCTTGTAACTTTGTTAAATATGAGAGAAATTTAGTAACTCATTTTCTTGCTAATTAGGCTACTTTTAATTTTGTGTCTAATATTTGGGTGAATGTGTTACAATGCATTCACGGTCATTGTATTTTTCTGACTTCTCTTTCTTTTTGTTTTTGAATAAATTTCATTTGCCATTAGAAAAAATGAGAGAGATTGTCACCTATTTTTTTAAATAAAGATGAGCTTCAAAGATTTTTCTTTCTCACTCAATGAGGGTATTTGTACCTTTTCTTATTTCAATCGGCATATTCATGTAACAATTTCAAAAGCAGCATATTCCTTTATCATATATTCTCTGAGCAATGTATAAATAAAGAAAAAAGTGTTGGTAATAAATAAAAAAAATTTATTTAATAAAATAAATGCAACGGAAGTTAGATCATCTTGTTCATAATTACATGTATAGGGATAAAAGATTATCTCAATTCCTCGCTATGATAGATCTTGAATTGACTGGCTGTAATCTTCTTTACAATCCTCAATCTTCAAAAGCAACACGTGTAGGCATGTAGATCTTTCCTTAATATCTAAAATCACTAATACCCAAATCTGAGATAAAGGTAATAATCAAATTCTTTTTCCATATTAGAATACGTAAAAAGAATTTTTTTGGTTATATTTATTATAATTTTTACTACTTCATACCTCCTATATAAATAGGAATCTCCTTTAGGTATTTTGAATTAGATTAGAATTAAAAAATTAGAGTTTGATTAGGATTTGAGCTAATAGAGGGACTGCAAGACCCATAAGCTTCCTAGCTCTAACTTGAAAGGCTTAGTCCTTATTATTTTATAATACACCAATTCTTCTAAGTTAACCCTAGGCTATTCTACTAAAAGCCAATGGCTATACTCTAGTAACCCATGTTATTAAGTAAAAGCCCATTTAATTAAAACTTCTTTTAATTAAATCGGGCTTGGTCTTTAGACCAATAATAACCACTTAATTGACTCTCTAATTGATATCCATAATTAAAGCTAGGCCATAGAAAAATGTCTTACCTCTTTAATTACTTATTTTCCCATAAGTCACTGAATGCTCTAATGATCACTTTTAATATCTCTATATTTGTAAATAAATTTACAAATAAATATTATTATTTAATAAATAATTTATTGAATAAACTGTGGCTACAAATTCTAATGATCAAGTACTACAAACATCTTAGGTAGACATTAATTATTAGATTCCATCTTGCAAATATATGTTCCTAGACCTATGAAATTATATCTCCAAGCTATCGAGGTTTTGACCGTTTATATAGATCTCACTTCGTGATAACTCAAAAGATGCAATGCATGAATGTAAGTTCATTACTTGCTCAGGATTAAGATCAATCAAACTTATTAAAACTTTTATGAATTAAGATATATGGCATTTAGTTAACCAGATCAAAATTCACAGTAGTCCCGTTCAATGTAACATATACATTAGTTTTTCTACTCGAAGTCTCTATTTCGATGATCAAGGCAAATCATTCACTATAAGAAGCAGAAAAACTACAACCTTACATAATGGAATGTCATTTTTTATTAATGGTTGTATACTAAATTTAATTTATAAAGAACTTGTGATCTATACCCCTGTATGAGCACCATATGCCTAATACATAAATCACATACTTTATAAATATGGGCTCATCAATGTATGCTCAATTATATATATAAATAAACTTTATTAATCTAATAAAATGTTATTACATATGCTTTAAGGGCATAAAATAACATAAAACGTCTAACAAAAGGAACTCTTAATTTTATCCCATAATAATAAACACCTCCTATAAGAAACTAGTTTATATGATTAGTCGTTTTTAAAAGTTAATTCATAATTGAGTTTTGAAGATTTTACACTGCTTGTAATTACTTGTATTATTGTATAAAATTAATTATTCTTATGCTTTACAGTTGTGATCTAAAAGTAAAGGACTTATAATATTATTTTCCCTCAAATTTTATTAGAAGAATTAATTCCTAATAAATCTAAAAACTAAAAAAAATAAATTAACCCTTATCGATTTAATTAGGTTGGAATTTAAAATGAAATTCAAACTTAAACAAGAATAAATTTGATCCATCAAAATTACATAATAAATTCAGTTTCTTTCCTTATCTATAAGCAAGAGATCTCAACTTAAAGATACAAAAATATCCTTTATCGTATCAAATATTATTAGTTTTTGACATTGCTCAACTTTTTGAGACAAACAAAATTCTATTAAAGAAATCTTGAAAAGATATTAGGGGATTTTGATAAAGATATCAAAAAACTTAATCGGACCTTAAGATATACTTACACACTGACGAGTGCCTGACCCCAATGTCTTGCTACCAAGGGAATTAACAATAATCCCATCTAGGAAATCCATTCTGAAAAAGATAGAGAAATACAACTCAAATAATTCGGGGGCAAAACAAGTAACCCTGGCGCAGGAAGAGGAAAGCACAAAATATTTACAAAAAGCTAAAAGAAAATATACAACAAATAAAAAATAGTCAACAAGTCCTAAATAAACTAAGCACCAAGTAACCCCAATCGAAAAGATTAACAACTAGAATTTGGAGTCACCAAAAATATGCCATATTACCAGAAAAGGTCAGTGGCTACTAACTTTGTGGTAGAGAAAGGTGGCAACTAGGTCAAGGAGCTTGTCATTTGTGAATCAATAGTTGCATCACTTTAGTGAGGCTTCGGCAAGGTCTAGTCAGCCAACGCCTCCAACAAAACCTCAGCAGCAGTTGATCAAACTCAGTGAGCTCACAGTTGTCGGCTGAATTCCAGAGAAGCCAGCATTGTACAGTATGACTGGTGAGTCTCATCAAAAAAACTTGCCAACAAAGAAGGGGTTGAGCAAAAGCAAGGCTCATTGGAGAGGGGGAAAAGCTGTGTTGCTTAGAGAATCTGCATTGCTAGAACTAGCTTGACCCGAACAGGAAATGTAGCTCCTCCAAAGGCTCCCTAACGAATTATCGGTTGGAAAAACCAAAGAGGCAAACCAAGGCTTAAACAAACCCATAAAAAAATTGGAAAAAAATAATAATAAAGCATAAGATCTAAGCCTACAAAGGAGAACAATAAAGGAAAAGCTGCCATAGAGAAGGCTGATGGCCTCCACTCTGGTGAAGACAATGACTAAAAACTAAGTTGATAGGCTCGAGGATAGAGAGAGAAGAGTTCGTGAAGGATGAAAAAAGCTTTTTATTATTACTACTACATAATAATTTTAAAATTAATACTATATTTACATAGTTATAATACAAAGTTTGCATTTCAACTAATGTGAAATTTAATGTGTCTAGACATGGCAAGTGAATGTGTCGTACCGATACGACCCACGAGAAACCAGCCTAAGTAGGATATCGTGCCGGCCTAGACATAACATGTTGGGATGTGGCCCAGCACAGCAGGCACAATGGGCTGTGCCAAATTTTTTAAATTTTCTTAAAAAAATTATTTAAAAAAAATTATTGTTACTTGCAACTTACGCTATAGGCACTGCTATAGTTGCTGTAGCAATTATAACCTTTTATTTTTTTATGGACTGTTGATTAACTATTCTTGCACTTTTTTATTTTTAATTTTTTTTAAGTGGACCATTAATGGTCATTGTGGGTTTTAGTACACCACAACTTCTCTTACTCTTTCAAATTGTCAAATTATTTATCTTTAAAATATCTCAAATTATTTCTTTATTTTTTAATCAACTTTCATCCAATTGTAAATTATCAATACAATTATTTATTATTCATACAATGGTAAATATAAATATTTCTAATGAATTTGAAGAAAATATTTCAATGTCATCACAAATTCCTAATAGTCAATTTGCTTCCACAGTTGAAAATGTTAAAAGTATTAAAAAAATTAAAAAGAGGTCGAACATCAAATGTGTAGAATTATTTCACGCTAAACACTTGTACAAATTTTGAAAAACTTAAAGAAAACGCTATCTATAAGTTTTATGCTAAAGCTTTAGAAGCCAAAAGTGTAGGTGGCACCGAGCATTTGAATCGACAAAGCAAGACATATTTGTTGAAACATGTTCTAAAGGATCCAACTCAAATTGAACTTACTCTATGTGCTTCTAGAGAAAATCTTTTTGGATTCAAATATGATTTGTAGTACATGTATATTGGATTGGCTAAATAACATTGCAGCCAGTAAATACCTTTCTCATTCATTGAAGATGAAAGGTATGAGAAATATATGAAAAGGTAGGTTCATTCCAACAGAGCTCGCGTTCTAAGAAATCCAATTAAAAATAATATTTTTACTACATATCATTAAACTAAAAACAACTAATTAATGAACTCTCATAATTTAAAGGAGTATTTACTATTACTTCTAATTATTGGACAGGTGTCAATAACTTAAGGTATATTTATGCTATGTTGTATTATATTGATAATGAATGACTTTTGCAAAAAACAAACTATTGTTTTTTGTGAATTGGAAGATCCATCCACAACTAATGTTATTTGTTTTCTTCTTTAATGAATATTTTTGAAGCAAATTGTTGAAAATTTTGTTAGCATTACTTTTGATAATGCAAGTACAAATACTATTGCTATAGAATTATTTTCTCCTCAATTAACATCTGTGTGTGGTTTGAGTATTTTTTCTTTGAGATGTTTGTATAATATTCTTAATTTTATTATTCAAGATGATTTGAATATAATTAGTTCTTAGATTAAAAAAATAGAGAAGTAATAAAATTTATTATTCATCATCTTTTAGACGACAAAAATCTAAAGCTGTATTGAATTATAATAGAAGGTTCAAACTTGATATGAAAGCTCGTTGAAATGCTACATATATGATAATAAAATCTTGTGTGGGTTTTAATAATTATATAATATACTATTATAATAATAAAATAAATGACACTATACTAACTAATAATGATTGAGAAATTATTTTTTATTATATGTATTTTTTAGAAGTATTTAATAATACCACATTAGTATGTTATTGTGTGTATCAGCCTTCATTTTCTATTGCTTTGACTCATATATATAATAATTATTATTTTTTATTAAATATAGAGATACCTAATAATTTTTTATATATGTATTATTATGGAGATTAAATTCTAAAAATATTGGAGAGAAATTCTTATGTTAGTTATTTGTTAGTGGTAACGGTTCCTAAAATCAATTCGTCTGCTTTAAAAATTTTAATTATTGAGATCTCAAAAAATTAAAACTCTGTGCTTTTTTATGATTTTGACCAAATTTATAATTTTATCACATAATTATTTATTTTTTATAAAAATAAATTTGGATCAACTTTATTTATAAAAGAAACAAATAAAGAGCCTTTTTATGATCAAGCTGCTTAGAGTATTTTATTAAAAGGTAAAAGAAAAGTTAGTTCTAATTTCGCTATTTCTACTGACCTTTTGAATTAAAAAAATTTATTGATACTGACTACTTTTCTATGTTGAGTACACAACAACAAATAGAATTTGATATTTTGTCATAGTGAAAATCAAATTAAAGAATTTGCCTTATGTTATCCATCATGACTTGAGATCTACTAACATCTTTGGCATCCACTGTAGCATTGGAAGTTATCTTTTAGTGCACGGGGTAGGATATTAAACGTAAAGTGATCAAGATTGACATTAAAAACTTTAGAGATTTTAGTGTGTATAAAAAATTGAGAAGATGCAAAGGACTGAAAACAAAATTGGTAAAAATACATGATTAGAGATTTTTAGATTTAATCATTTAAAATAAAAATTTGTAATTTATTAGAAAATAGTTGATTATGCAAATGGTAGATAGTTCAATAGGTGCTAGCCTAATTAAGATATATTGTAATTATAGTGATGTAATTTTGACACTTTATTTTTGTATTTGTATCCAATAATTTTAAATTTTGGAATAATATCAATAAACTTTTATCAACAAATTGTAATTGTAATTTTAATTATGATTATAAAAAATTTTCCAATCCAATATAAACTTACAATTAATAATTTTAATTTTAATTATAATATTTATAATTGTAATTAAAATAATATAAGAAAAATAATTATAAATATTAAAAAATTAAAATAACTAAAAAGTTAAATATTTAAAAAATAAATAAATATCTAAAAAAATGGCATGACTATTTGACAATTAATAATCATAATTAGTGACACATGAGTTGTGACCATATAAGTGTAACACTACTAGGAAACATTGGTCAACTTTGAATTATTTCTTTTTAAAATAAATTTAGCTAATGTTGATTTTGTGTGAAAATATTTTTCTTTTTCGTTTTTTGAACTGATGGTAATTTTGACTTGATATATTATCTCTATCATCTTCGTATAAAACTAAAGTGCCGCTATTCGTCCCTCTTAATATCTCATCAACCACCATTTTTTATTGTACTGAATATAAATTTTATAATGTTTTAAATAATGAAAGACTTGCTCATGAAAATAACGTAAAAAAAAAAATGAAACAATTATTGTAAATTATTTTGATACTGTTATTATTGATATAATATGTAATTGAGTTTCATTTTTTTCATTTATTAAATATTAAATATTCAATTATGCTGAAATATATTAAACGAAAGATAAATAATTGCCAAATTTTCACTCACCAAATATTCCAAGCTCAATTCATTTTCGAAAATTTTTCTTCTTTTACCGCTATCAGTTTTCTTCACCTACATACTACATTTGACATTTAAAACCTTTATAAATGCTAAAATTAGCTTACAATGCCCGAATGAATTTCACTTTTCATTTTTTATTTTTATAATCATTCAATCTTATTTAATTCACTATCCGAAGTCATAAAATTGCTTAACACTTTATAGATTCGGTTGGACATAATTGCCCTTCATTATACTAAGAATGGACAATTATGTTCCCTTTGCTTCATTTTTTATTTTCCATCATCCATATAACATCCAACTGACACAAGAAATCATTCATACACAACAATTGAACCAAAACGCAACTCAAACCCTAAAATTCCTAAAGTGGCCAAAGTCACCCTTCTCACCCAACACATTTCTTTTGTCAATTTCCTGTTTCAATGGTATTCAATTCAAGTCAATTTAATTTTAATGCCCTAATAACATTCAATTAGAAGAAGTTTTGTATAATTCAAAAAATCACTTTTCAAATTAGGACTTCTTACCTCTGTCTCTTGGGTTTTCACTAGAATAAGCTTCAATTGATTTTAGGAACTTGTATTTGGCTTGATAATGCATAGAAGATCATATAATAACCTTGAAATTTTATTTTTAAAGCTCTCCATCTTATAGCCGAAACTCATCCTCCTTTGTTCTCAATTGTTATGCTTTTCATTTCATCCAAATTTCTAAACACTTCTTCCTTTTTATAGTGCTCTTCCAAAAAGTTCAATTTTTCCTTTAACTAACTCTAAATTTTAAAAATGCCATTGGTTAAAAATGGGAGTATTTAATTGGTTCCTTTTTAACTATTTAGTTAGAAAAGTCAAAGAAACTAAACTAAGCTTCCATCTTGGCAATTCATTAACTTGTCTCTAATTGGTCAATTTTCTAATACATGAATTGTGTTTCTTAACAAAGACTTGTTTCAAGCATAACACTTATATTGAAATTCATGTGTTAAATTGAAATTTCCTTTTTCCAAGCCAATAGAAAAAATTTCTAAAAATATTCCATAGCCGTCAAACTCTTCAATGGACTGTGAAATTACCAATTTAGGTCTAATACCTCTCACGCGCACCATAAAAAAAATTCTAATAGGGTTGAAATCGGATAACCCTATGGTTTCTTTATCGCTTTATATTGAAATCTAGGTATCTACACTATTAATAGAGATCGGATATTACAATTTAAGTAACCTTGGGTTGGATAATTGGAAAGTAGTCAAACGAGTTATGCAATATTTACAGTAAATAAAAGACTATATGCTCACATATAGGAGATTGGAAAGACTAGAAATCATAAGGTATTTTCTAACTCTGATTTTGCTAGATGCCTAAATATTAAGAGATCTATGTTAGGTTATATATACATTTTAGCTCACAAGCTATTTGCCAGAAAAGTGCTAAACAGACATTCATAGCTTCTTCCACTATGAAGGCAGAGTTTATACCTAATTTTGAGGCATCAAATCATGTGATATGATTCTAAAACTTTATAACGAGGCTACGCATTGTCAACGGTATTGAAAGACCATTGAAAATTTATTGTGATAATAAGTCCATTATGTTGTATTTTCATAACTACAGAAGCTCTTCGAAGTCTAAGCACATAAGCATCAAGTATCTAGTTGTTAAAAAAAGAGTTCAAATTCAATAAGTGTTGATAGAACATATTGATATAAACTCTATAATTGCATATTCATTCACCAAAGGGTTACCACCCAAGGTATTCTATAAGTATGTTGCTCTTATGGTTGTTATATTATTTAATGATGTGCGTGAATAGTAGGAGTTTGTTATTTGATATTCATTTGGTTAAGACACTTATGGTTTATTTTCTATAGAATAAAGTTTGATGAATTAATTATTTGTTGAAACCCTGAAATAATTACACTTTTTACTATAGTTTTACATAAAGTTTAGAAAGTGTTTGATTTAAATCGTTGGAGTTATAAAGTAGGACCAGTTGAAAATATGCATGTTTGATATCACATTTCATATAATTTCTATGCTAAACATTCATATTTAATCTATGTCATTAATTATTTTGGTACGATGACCATTGATAGGTTTAGTTGCGAATATGTGTAACGAATGTCACTTTTATCCTATATTGATATAGTTGATGGACCAGATTGTATTTAAGGAGATGATTTAAGATAAGATAGTATCTACAACGTGCATTAAGGTTTATAATATATAACTGTTTCTAGATGACATATGTGGCCTAAGAGAAAGACTATTAGGATTTATATATTAACAATAATTATATATAATGAGCTATCTTAAATAATGGCCAATTTAAGTGATCTATTTTGGCCATCTCTTATTGGACTTTAATACATCTAATTCGATATAGACTTGTCATATGTAGAGACCTAATATTAGTTGAACTATTATTGGTAGGATGATAGTTTAACCTAGTATATAAAGACTATTTGTGGGTTGTAGTCCCCAAATCAAATCATTATACATAGAGCTCTTCTATTCTTTTCTATCACAGAGAGAGAACCTCATTGGGTGTTCTTTAAATTTGATTGTGGAAGGTCGTTATACTATTAGTTCTTATTAAAAACTGCAAATTCTTGTGTTCAAGTTACTATAGATTCCTCAAATATACTTTTCCCAATATCCATCCTGATAATTTGACATGATAGATATAAGATTATATTCATATGAGTTAATCATTTTCACAATTATGTCTAACAAATGATTCTTGTAACTTTTTTAATTAGGAGAGAAATTTAGTAACTCATTTTCTTGCTAATTGGGCTGCTTTTAATTTTGTGTCTAATATTTAGGTGAATGTGTTACCACGCATTCTCGATCATTATATTTTTCTGACTTCTCTTTTTTTTTTGAATAAATTTTATTTTCCATTAAAAAAAAGAGAGAGAGATTGTCACCTATTTTTTTAAATAAAGAAGAGCCTCGATGATTTTTCTTTTTCATTCAATAAGGGTATTTGTACCTTTTCTTATTCCAATAGGCATATTCATGTAACAATTTCATTTGCAGCATATTCCTTTATCTTATGTTCTTCGAGCGATGTATAAATAAAGAAAAAAGAACCCTTAATTTTATCCCATAATAATAAACACCTCCTATAAGAAACCGATGTGAACCTCATAATGAAAAGTGAGACCCAACGCTTAATGAGGTTTCTTTGCCAAAGATCGATCTAATTTAGATTTTTATATATAAAAAAATAAGAACCTTGACCCATTATCTATCAAAGGTAAGAACCAAAGGTATAAAAAAATAGTAGACGCCACACTCAAGATAGATGAGAAGGTGTGAGTGATAAGTCTGAAAGAACGCCACAAGATAAAAATCTTGATAAGTTCTAATAATAGTTCTTTGAAGAACTTAAGAAAAAACTCTCAACATTAATATTATCAATTTTATTTTTCATTCTCCTTCATCTCTTATATATTTATAGAAACCTCTTGGGATGTCTAGCATTTATTACAACAATTAATAAAAACTTACAACTTTACCAATAAACTAGGCACTTGGAATGCTAGCACTTATTACAATAATTAATTGTAACTTATAACTACTAATAACTACCAATATTGAGACTTCATATCACATGGGTTGTTGTGCTGTTGTTCCCCATCACACATAAATGTTTAATAGACCTTGTGATTTTTTTGGCAACCTAGTTCGCATCATTCCCTCTCTCTTGAAAAGGATTTGTCCTCAAATCTTTACTGGGCTCAAATACAACTTTCTTGAACTTTGAAGTGGTATTTTTGATAGCACAGTAATCAACACACATCCTCCATAATCCATCATTTTTAGGCACTAGTAATAATAGAGTGGTAGGATGATTCATGCTATTACACACGTATCTCTTCTCTATGAGCTCACAAATCATTCTTTAAAGTTTCTTTGTCTCATTGAGATTACTTCTATAGGCTATAATATTTAGAATTAATGCTCTAGGTATAAAGTGGATCTGATGCTCGATTCTCCTTATTAGTGGTAAAACATTAGGTATCTCTTTAGGAAACACATCAACAAATTCTTTTTCAGCTTATTTGATTTGTAAACTTAATGTATACTTAGTAACCATCAACTTACCATATACTGGGTACTCCATTGCATCACTTGCATCTTTCAACAGTGGCATAGGTTCGTCATATGACTTGCTTTCAGTTTCAATGACATGGTTATCGCTTTGAATCAATCCCATATTTTGGCCTTTACTTGGTTCTGCTTTGAAATTGGAATTAACTTGCTCATCTTTTTTACTCCAATCCAGCTTTAAAGATGATACGGAACTAGAGTTTTGGTCATATCCTGTAGAACTCTTCATACTTAATTGTTTGTCTACCTCATTTTCTATATTCAATAATCTATCCCAAGCATCTTCATCAATGCCATTATCATTCATGGTAGCACGCCAATTATGAATTCTCAATGTAGGAACTCTAGGTGTCTTAGTCGTTTGTGTACTAGATTCAAATTTATCTATCCGTTTATGAACTTGCTCTATCTCTACTTTTAACATTTTTCTCATCTCACCCATTAAAGCTTTCATGAGAAATTTTGAATCAACCTATTTCGATGCAACTTCAAAAATATTTTTGTCCTTGTTGTTTAACATGTTTGCTGCAAAACAAAGTTAGAAAAATAAAAGGAACCTCGCACACTCCCTCACGTGTTTCACTCAAAGAATGATTCACTCAACTTTCACTTATGTTTTTCACTCGTGTTTTGTTTTAATTTAGAAAAGTAAATATAGAATCAATAGAATCTGAATTTTTTATTTTTTTGTCTCTCTTTCTTTTTTTTATTTATATGTAATAACAGAACTTGAAGAATTAGATAAAATAACAGATAAGAAGAAACAAGAAAATTGATATAGGCTACAGATTTTTAGAGACTAAAATAAAGTTGTTGATTTAAAAGAAAGAACAATCAATGAAAATTAAAAGTATAGTTCAAACCTGACTAGAGCCTAAGCTCTTATACCAAATGATGTGAACCTCACAAAGAAAAGTGAGACCCAACGCTCAATGAGGTTCCTTTGCCAAGGATCGATCTAATTCAGATTTTTATATAAAAAAAAAATAAGAACCTTGACCCATTATCTATCAAAAGTAAGAACCAAAGGTATAAGAAAATAGTAGACGCCACAATCAAGATAGATGAGAAGGTGTGAGTGATAAGTCTGAAAAAATGTCACAAGATAAAAATCTTGATAAGTTCTAATAATAGTTCTTTGAAGAACTTAAGAGAAAACTCTCAATATTAATATTATCAATTCTATTTTTCATTCTCCCTCATCTCTCATATATTTATAGAGACCTCTTGGGATGTCTAGCATTTATTACAGTAACTAATGATAACTTAAAACTACTAACTACCAACTACTACCAATAATTTAGGCAATTGGGATTTCAGCACTTATTACAACAATTAATAAAAACTTACAACTACTAACTATCAACTACTACCAATAAACTAGGGACTTGAAATGCTAGTACTTATTACAATAATTAATAATAAGTTATAACTACTAACTACTATCAATATTGAGACTTCATATCACATGGGTTGCTGTGCTGTTGTTCCCCATAACACATGGATGTTCAATGGATCTTGTGATTTTTTTGGCAACCTAGTTCGCATAAAAAACTGGCTTATATGGTTAGTCGTTTTCAAAAATTAATTCATAATTGAGTTTTGAAGATTTTACACTACTTGTAATTACTTGAATTATTGTATAAAATTAATTATTCTTATGCTTCACAGTTGTGATCTAAAAGTAAAAGACTTATAACGTAATTTTCCCTCAAATTTTATTAGAAGAATTAATTCCTAATAAATCTAAAAACTAAAAAAAAAATTAACCGCTCTTATTGATTTAATTAGGTTGGAATTTAAAATGAAATTCAAACTTAAACAAGAATAAATTTGATCCATCAAAATTACATAATAAATTCAGTTTCTTTCTTTATTTATAAGCAAGAGATCTCAACTTAAAGATACAAAAAATATCCTTTATCGTATCAAATATTATTAGTTTTTGACATTGCTAAACTTTTTTAGACAAACGAAATTCCGTTAAAGAAATCTTGAAAAGATATAGTATTAGGGACTTCTAATAAAGATATTAGAGAAATTAACCAGACCTTAAGATATCTTACACATTGACGAATGCCTAATTCCAATGCCTTGTTACTAAGGGAAATAACAATAATCCTATCTAGAAAATCCATTTCGAAGAAGAGAAAGAAATACATCCCGAATAACAGAGGGGCAAAACAAATAACTTTAAAGTAGGAGGAGGAAAGCACAAAATATTTACAAAAGCTAAAACAAAATATACAACAAATAAAAAATAGTCAACAAGTTCGAAATAAACCAAGCACCAAGTAACCCAAATTAAAAAGATTAACAACTAGGATTTGGTGCCACTAGAAATATGCCATATTGCTAGAAAGAGCAGTGGCTACTAACCTTATGGTGGAGGAGGGCGGTGACTGGGTAAAGGAGCTTGTCATTTGTGAATCAATAGTTGCGTTACTCTGGTGAGGCTTCAGCAAGGTCTAGTGAGCGAACGCCTCCAGCAAAACTTCAGTAGTCGCTGATAACACTTAGTAAGCCCACGGTTGTTGGCTGAATTCTAGAGATGCCGATATTGCACAACATGGCCAATGAGTCTCATCGGAAACACTCGCCTACAGAGAAGGGCCGAGCAAAAGCAAGTCTCACTGGAAATGAGCAAAAGCAAGTCTCAATATAACACATTTGAGAATACATGTATTTGATATGACTAAACTCTTTGCAAACATTAACACAAACCATGTTCATTTATACATGTTATTTAAGATCGATAATATATTATTTTGATAATATTGCAGTAAAACATCAACTTGAATATCAAACAATTGTTTTCTTTACATGTTATCTACGATCGACAATATTACAGTAAAAGATTAACATATAAAATAATGTAACCAATAACAATTATAATTCAACAAGAATTACATAAAGAAAGCATGACTACAAATATATAAAACATGAGAATTATAACCTTTGAATTATAGAAAAATAATAGATACGAGTTTAGACACAAATAAACTTACAAATATTTGTAGCTCTTGACAAAGATTCAAAGTATAGAAGTAAATTTATTACATATAAAAGTTCATCTCTTAGCCTTGCCAAGAACTCTGGCCTAGTTTACAATACATGTTAAAGATAAGAAATATGAGAGAATTGTGAAGTATTGAAAAAATTCATAAGAGTGTCCTTATATAGGCAATGAATGGAAATATGTTTGGTGTGACTTTATTCTTTAATAATTTAGGATAATCACTCGTTTACCTCATTGCAATACATTTTTTATAATGGAAATGATCAATGTAGCCTTTTTGTCTGATAAGAAAATTGTATCATTTTGTCTCTTCTTTCCATAGCCACCAAGTTCATGCAATTTGGATGAGTATCCAATGCGATATGAGCAAAATACCAAAGATATGTCAGATTTCGGCCAACAACCCTTTCACCAATTTACAATACATTTTAGTCTATGATAACAGCTGATTTGGACTTTACTATTAAATAAGAGTTATTCATAATTAAGCCAGTGTTTCATAGCTTCAAGAATTGTACCGATTGGGTACATATTTTATGAAATATGGTCAAAATACGTGAGGTGGGTCAAGCTGAGAAGAAGTTGTAATCCAATTCTGTTGTATCCCAATTTTTGACCCACAGCATGTTGGATTTGGCTTTTCAACTATTCTTTAAGTTTGTGTAAGATTGAGTTATATTACTTTAGGTTCAAAAATTTCTTCATTTTAATTTCTACATTGAGAGTTACGCTCATTTTACCTAAACGTGTATAAATAACATTCATTAATCATAATTTAAGGACAACACTTTATTGTTCTTTTTAAAAAGGAAAAAAACCCTAGTACTAAAACTCTCTCAAATCCACAGTCCGCAGCCGTAGCCCCTACAACAAATATTCACTAGAGAGGGGACCTAGGCCCCCTCTCTGGTGGACATAACCATCCCTTCAGCTTTAGTTCTTTACTTGCTCAATCCATTCTCATTTTACTTTTTTCTTTTGATTTTGCCAGCTCTTCCTCTTTTCGGTTGGCTCCATTTGGTTTTGGTGACCGGTCGAAGCTTTATTGCTGTAGTGCCTGCTACAAGGCCAAGTTTGCCAGACTTTACTGCTTGACATCATGTTGTGCTAACCGTTGGAGGCTTAATAGACCCAGCTGATCCTACAACAACCGTATGCTTTACCATTTCAGCTTTAACGGCGTGTCTGTTACTCGCCGGACACTATTGCCTTCTCCGTTGGCTCATAAGATTGCCGATCTTTAAGCTACCTCTGTTGGCATTCCTGGTGTTCAGACAGTGCTCTGGTGGTTGGTTCCTACCAGATTATGCCGATCTCAAACTTCATGCGCTGCCTGTGTTCCCTTGGCCATTTTCCGGTTAGCTTTCACCGGACCTTTGCCGTACAGCCTCTGGTTGCTATCCCTTACAATTCCCTTATGCACTCTCAGCCCTACCACAACCGGCAAAGTCACCCTTCTGGGTCTTTCCCGAACTAGCCAATGTGATGTGATCCCTTGGCAAAGTTGTCGGTCTTTTTCTCTTCGGCTAACTCCAACACCGTTTGGACTTAGTTGCATCTCTTCGATCCTTGCCAGCATTAGTTACTGTGCAGCATTCGCTTGGGGGTATGCAATTTCTGGCAGCCACATGATCTCCATCATCAGTTTTACAAAACACCATTACAAATTAGTCCAATGCTTTAATGGTCTAATGACTCTTGTTTTATCATTGTTCTTATATTGGGTAGTATGAGTTGTGAATTTGGTGGGTTTTTCATTGTTATTGGCGGTGGAGGTTATTTTCATATGGTCGTTGGTAGTTGTTCTTATCTTGCTGTCTTGATCCTATCTGACGGTTTCAAGCAGTTCATTGCCCTATTTTTCAACCTACTGCTGCTCGATTTCCTTGGCCGCCTCGAAACCACTTGATGTTCTTTCGCCAGTCTTGTTTGGTTTTTTGTCTTCTATCTTCAATCTTTTGCCAGAAGCTATTGTTTCAATTTTCCTGTTGCTCTCTTAGCCCCAACCTCGCTAGCAATTATGCCGTCTGTTTATTAGGTCATTATCGTCAATTTTCAAAATAATAGGATGGAGCCTGCATTTGTTTTAGTATGAACAAAGTTTCCCTCAACAATGAGGTATGTCATTCTCTTTCTTCGGAGAGGTCTATTATTCCCTTTCTTCGGAGAGATCTGCTATTTTCTTTCTTTGGAAAGGTCGGTATTCCCCTTTCATATAAGGGGTTGATATCCCTTTTATGGGATTTGGTTCAGGAAAGTCTTTGATATGTTATTATTGTCATTTCCTGGTAATCCTTTGGTAATTGTATCAAATGTCATTTGACGTAATATCTTGATGTTCTCAATGATATGAAACCAATATTTTTCAAAACAAAAAAAGGACAACACTTTATTTCAAGCTTAAAAATACAAAAATGCTAAAATTAGTGACATTAAATGGTGATTGAATCTCTTAATAAATATACATTTTAATGTATTCATCACAGCCCCCAACCAGCTTATTGCTAGTCTCTAGCAATTCAAGCGTAAATAAAATATACAAAACTACCTAAGCATTTCAAACAAAAAATCAGTTCAAGATCACTATTACTATTATGGTTTTTTCAATTATAACTTCCAAAATTTTATGTGTGTGCAAACTAAGCCTAACCTTCTTCCCACAAACCTCAACATATATAGTCTTGAGAGTTTCTCCAAGTGAAAGTCTTAACTCCATATTCTCATAAATGTATAACTGTTTAAAAGGTTATGATTTCTCTTATGGAGTTGGAAAATAGTTTAGCACTCAAGAAAAAGTTAATTTTAAGGACCGACAAACAAACTAACATTGATCCAAAGATAGAAAAATTAATTGTTTAGAAATCAATCATTCTTTATATGCACTAGTTTTAGGACTTCATTGTCTTGTGAGAATAATACAAATATAGCTTAGTGAGAAAACTGCTTTACAAAATATTTGTCTTCTAAAATTGAACGAAGACTTTATTAAATTCAATTGATTCTTCTTCTTTTTTTTCATTTTTTTTGTATTATAATTTTTTTAAAGAATTCAAGGAAGCATTACAAAATAAAAAAAAATAGTTTATCATCAAAATATATTACACACAATTTAGAAATTCACTTTATATCATTCTTCAAAAGTTAGAAATAAAACTCCTTACTCTGTCATTTTTAATCAAAAATGAACTTTTTACTCTGCCATTTTAATCAAATAGGTATGTCGGACCCCATTATCTCTTTTTATTTTTTATTTTTTTTGAAATTGTTTTTTGGAATGCAAAATATAACTTATGTCTACTATCCTTTCCTTAAACCAGATGAAATATTGTTCTCAATGTTTAAATAGAAAGAGATAAAGTATATGATACATTACCTGAAACGTCAGTTATTCAAAAGAAACAAACCTAAGAGACACATAAGCAAATATAAACTAAAATGATGATGCTGATAAATAAATAAAATAAATAAAAATTTACAAACGAAGTGTCAGATCTAATGTTCGCTTGTTATAGCCCACTGACCAATCAATCTGAGTTATTGATAGGTCAGGTTCATAGGTAACTGCCTTTAATTTGTCAATCAATTCATCCGTATTTGTAGTAGAAACGAGGATCTATTACATCGAATGTGAAATAAAATTTTGTTCCACAGCTTGATAAAAAAAACAGAGTAAGCAATCAAAATAGTTATTAATATTCAACAAACCTATGGGTTTTCAATGGATATTCAGCTGGGTCCAAGAGGCAATTTGAAAATTTTCTTCTAAGGTACCAAAACTACCTAGTAAAGCAATAAAAGCATATGTATAGTAAAGCATTCTAGCTATACATTTATGCATAGATGAGACTCATAATTATTTCCCTATTATTTTTCCATTAGGTTTCTCACGGCTAAATCTGTAGGAATAATACATAAAACTTGACTTTCTCCTAAATGTATAGCTGTTGACACACACCCCATTAACCCAAGGCTACCTCCTCCATAAATTAAATGAATTTTTCTTGCAACTAATACTTTTCCTAGATTGTTTGCTTCCTCTACAAATATTTTATTTTTCCTAGGACTAGAACCACAAAATACACATATATTTCAGAATCGTCGAAGTAAGATTTCCTCCATATCTACACTCACCTTTATCTTGATATATAAAAATAAAAAAATGAGGTGCTGTATTTATAGAGTACCAAATGATAACATTGATTTTGGTAACCCGACAGTTTGTCAGAAGAGATTTGAAAATAAAACACAAATATTTAAAGATAATGACCCACATGCATTATTTAACCAAAAGATTTGAATTTAAGACATTTATATGAATAGCCTTACTATTCATAAAAAAAGTTTGAAATTAAAACGCACACATATGTATAAGTAGTTGTGATTGTGGCTCATATCTTCCTCTAGTTTTACGTCCAGTAACGACTTAAATGCCCTCTATGGGTTAGGGATTGGCTTCCCATCCAATTTTGTTATAAATTGGCAAATAGGGTCTTTTAGAGTCAAAATCCCGAGACTATATCGTTGATGTTCATTTTTGAATTTATTCTATAAATCGAGAAGCTCACGTTGCATGAGCCCACAAGGATGCATCTCAAGAGTCAACAGGATATCATCCAAAGACTCCTTAATCAGTCCAACCTTAATGAACTGAATTTTATCTTCTCAATTTCTAGATGCAAATCCTAAAGAACGATAACTTCGATTACAATTCTATCAAGCACAGTTTTGACATACTTGTAACATTTTTGCTCTTCGCCTTTTGGCATAAGAGCTTCTTCCAAGACTAGGCATAAAAGAAAAAAAATCATTTGCAGACTCACCAGATAATCAAACCTTGGCTTCTATTAACCAATAAATATCCGCAGGGATATTCCTCAACATTAATAGCCTTAGTCTTTCACATCGTGCTTTGTAAATCTTAAGTAGAGCATTTTGAGGCAATGAAGGAAAACGTTTTTTAAGGTTGGCAAGAATGCGATCCATTTTGAATAAAAGAAAAGAGATGAATGCACAGTTTGAGGGATAATTTTTAGGGAACTAATAAATTGACTTTAATAGTCACTGAGTACCGTATCCGCCACTTGACCCGGAAATAAAATCACATTGAAGAAAAAGAAGAAAATAAAATATGAAAGAAAATAAAAACAAAAATAAAATGTCACAAGATAAAATATAGACAAAATATAAAATATGGTACAAATAGATTGAACCTGATCAAGCATGATAGACATGATCCACAAGAGGGATATCTTCTAGGTACATAGAGTGGTCTACATTTTCCACATAGCTTTTTAGTTGTTGTCTATTCACTTTGAAAATTCACCCATCAGTGGAGTCTTCGATTTCGGCAGCACCATTAAGAAAAACGTACCTTACTATAAATGGACTAGTCCATCGAGATCTCAAATTTTTAAGGTGTAAATGCAACCGAGAATCATAAAGATAAACCCGTTGATTTAGCTCGAAGTGTTTCCTTGAGATCTGTTTGTCATTAGCAGCTTTGATTTTAGCTTTGTAAATCTTGGAGTTGTCATATGCAACATTTCGTAGCTCTTCTATTTTCTGACAATTGTAACTTTCTCTAAAGACTTACGACACTCAAATCAAAGTTAAGGGCTTTGATAGCCTAGAAAGCTTTATGCTCTAGCTCAATAGGTAAATGGAAAGCTTTCTATAGATAAGCTGGTATGGAGACATTCCTAAGATAGTTTTTTATGCAGTGCGATATGCCTTAATGCATCAAAAAGGCCTAGAGACCAATCTTTGAGATTCGGGTAAACCGTCTTTTCTAAAATCTGTTTAACCTCTTTATTTGCTTTCTTAGCTTGTCCATTTGTTCGTGGATGGTATGAAGTGTAAAATTTGTGAAGAACACAATACCTGTGCATCAAAATGTCAAAAGAACGGTTACAGAAATGTGTTCCTTGGTCACTAATGATGACATGCGGTGTACCATACCAAGATAACACATTTTCTTTTAAGAATTTTACCACAGTTGTGTTATCATTAGTATGACAAGCTTCAACCTCCACCCATTTTGATATATAGTCAACAGCTAAAAGGATGTAAAGGTAGCCAAATGATGAGGGAAAAGGACCCATAAAATCGATGCCGCAACAATCAAATATCTCAATAACAAGAATAGAGTTAAGAGGCATCATATGTCTTCGAGATAGAGTACTTAACTTTTGACATATTTTAGAGAAACAACAAAAATTATTAGTGTCTTTGAACAAAATGGGCCAGTAAAGACTATAATGTAAAATTTTTGCAGTAGTCGTCTTCATAGAAAAATAACCACCACAAGCAGTACTATGGCAAAAATTTAAGACACTAGAAACTTCATTTTCAAGAATGCAATGTCACATAATTTGGTCAGGGCAATATTTGAAAAGATATAGATCATCCTAATAAAAATTACGTACCTCTACTAAGAACTTAAGCTTATCTTGTGCATTCCAGGTAGATGAAAGTTCACCACAAACCAAATAATTTACGATATGTGCGTAACAAGGTATTTAGCTTAGAGTGAAAAGATGTTCATCAGAGAAATTATCTCGAATGGGTGGAACATCAGTGGAGTCAGTGAACTCAAGATGGTATAAATGATCAGCAATAACATTTTCAACGCTTTTCTTGTCTTTAATGGTTAGATCAAATTTTTGCAAAAGAAGAATTCACCTAATTAAACGTGCTTTAACATCCTTCTTAAAAAGAAGGTATTTAAGGGTCGTATGGTCAGTAAAAACAATAATAGGTGAACCAATAAAATAAGAACAGAATTTGTCTAAGGCAAAAAAATAGCTAATAGTTTTTTTTCCAGTAATAGTGTAATTCATTTGAGCATCATTCAAAGTCCTACTAGCATAATAAACAACAAAGGGTTTTTCCTCCATTCGTTGTCCAAGAACTGCTCTTACAGTATAATTACTTGCATCACACATAATCTCAAATGAGAGGTTCCAATCTGGTGATTGCATAATAGGAGCAGTGGTGATTTTGGCAATGAGTGTTCGGAATGCCTCCTCATACTCTTATGTCCATGTAAATTCAGCATCTTTTAGCAAAAGGTTACACAATAATCTAGATTTGGCAGAAAATTTTTGTACAAACCTCTTGTAAAAGCCAGCGTGTCCAAGAAAAGATCAACATCTTTTACTGTTTTAGGTGTAGGTAATTTAAAGATTAATTGAATTTTAGCCTTGTCAACCTCTATCCCTTTTTCAGATACAATATGACCCAAAATGATCCCTAAAGATACCTAAAGTGACATTTCTTTCAGTTTAGTACAAGTTCTTTTTCTTCATACCTACTCAAAATAGCTTTTAAGTTAAGTAAATATGAATCAAAATAATTACAAAAAATAGTCAAATCATCCATAAAAGCTTTTATACTTTTTTCAACCATATTAGAGAAAATACTCAGCATACAATGTTGAAAAGTAGCTCGTGCATTACATAATCCAAATGGCATTCTACGAAAAGCATAAGTACTAAAAGGGCATGTAAAAGTGGTTTTTTCTTGATCTTTTATAGTTATCTCAATTTGGTAATAACCTGAATACCCATCAAGAAAGCAATAAAAGGGATGTTCAACTATACATTCTATAATTTGGTCAATAAAAGGCAATGAGAAATAGTCTTTCTTGGTAGCTGTATTTAATTTTTTATAATCAATACACATTCGCCAACCACTTACTACCCTAGTTGGAACAGGTATCCCATTATCATTTTTCACAACAGTAACCCCAGATTTCTTAGCAACTACTTGAGTTGGACTTACCTATTGACTATCAGAAATTGAATAGATTATACCTGCATCTAACAATTTCAAGACTTCGTTCTTCATTACTTCTTTCATTATTGGCTAAATGAATTCTATGGGAGTATCTTAATGGAGAAATACCTTTAATTTCAGCTATGGTCTAACCTAGTACAGACTTGTGTTCTTTTAACAATTTTATCAATTTTTCCTCTTCTTTAGCACTAAGTTCAGAAGAAACGATGATAGGAAAGGTATCACCTGGTCCTCAGAATGCATGTATCAAACCTTTGGGTAGTGGAGAAAGCTTGACTTGTGGGGTCTCGAGATTTTATGGTTTCGGTTTCTCCCTCTCTCGTGGCAACTTATTTATGCTCAAAATGTAATGCGACTATCATAGTATAGATTGAGGTGTCGATCCTACGAGGAAACTCTTGGAAAAATAGGTTGGTGAAGTAAAATATTAAAGCAGTAGCAAAGAAGAAAATTAATTAATTAGTTTAAGTAGATGAGATAGTATTGTCTATGAATTGCAAAAAATGTCTTATGATGATGTAAGCAAGGCTTCGATAATTACAATTATACTTTATAAATCTACTCTATAATTTGATTCAATATTTATAATTCAATTGTAAGTTTTATATCCCAAACAATCAATCGAAAGATATCTAAAATATAGCATATTTGATAACATATGTATTTGATATGACTAAACTCTTTGCAAACACTAACACAAACCATGTTCATTTATACAAGTTATCTAAGATCGACAATATATCATTTTGACAATATTCCAGTAAAAGATCAACTTGAATATCAAACAATTATTATCTTTACATGTTATCCAAGATCGACAATATATCGATTGATAATATTGCAGTAAAATATTAACATGTAAAACAACGTAACCAATAATAATTATAATTCAACGAGAATCACATAAAGAAAGTATGACCGAAAATATATAAAATATGAGAATTATAACCTTTGGATTATAAAAGATAAAATAGATAAGAGTTTAGGCACAACCAAACTTACAAACATTTGTAGCTCTTGACACAGAATCAAATTATAGAAGTAGTTTATTAAATATAAAATTTTATCTCTTAGCCTTGCCAAGAACTGTAGCATAGATTATAATGCATGTTAATGAGAAGAAAATAATAGAGAATTATCTAATGTTGAAAACTTCCTAAGAGTGTCCTTATATAGGCAATGAATGGAAATATGTTAAGTGTGACTTTAATCTTTAATAATTTAGGCCAACTACTCGTTCACCCACTTGCAGCACCATTTTGATAGTGTAAATGACTGATGTAGCCTTATTGGTTTGATAAAAAAAAAAGAAATTAAAACACATGTATTTACAAGTAGTTGTGATTGTGGCTGACATCTTCCTCTAGTTTTATGTCCAGTAACGGTTTAAACGCTCTCTATGGGTCAGGGATAAGCTTTCTATATAATTTTCTTATAAATTGGCAAATAGGGTCTCTTAGAGTCAAATTCCTGAGACTATACCATTGATGTTCACTTTTGAATTTATTCCATAAATCGAGAAGTGGACATTGCACAAGCTCATAAGGATGGGTCTCAAGAGTCAATAGGATATCATCCAAAGACTCCTTACTCAGTCTAACCTTAATGAACTAAATTTTATCTTCTCAATTTCTAGATGCAAATCCTAAAGAACGACAACTCCGGTTACAATTCCATCAAGCACATTTATGACAGATTTGTAACCTCTTTGCTCGTTGCCTTTGGGTATAAGAGCTTCTTCCAAGACCAGGCATAAAAGAAACAAAATCATTTACAGACTCACCAGATAATCGAACCTTGTCTTTAATTAACCAACAAATATTCAAAGAGATATTACTTAACATTAATGGCCTTAGTCTTTTACACCGTACTTTGTAAATCTTAAGTAGAGCATTTTGAGGCAATGAAGGAAAGCATTTTTTAAGGTTGGCAAGAATGCGATCCATTTTGAATAAAAGAAAAGAGATGAATGCACAGTTTAAGGGATAGTTTTTAGGGTACTAAGAAACTGACTTTAATAGTCACGGAGTACCATATCCACCACTTGACCTGGAAATAAAATCACACTGAAGAAAAAAAAAGAAAAAAAAGAAAATAAAAGAAAATAAAATATGAAAGAAAATAAAAGGGAAAATAAAAGCCAAAAGATAAAATATAGAGAAAATATGAAATATGGTACAGATATATTGAACCTGATCAAGCATGACAGACAAGATCCACAAAAGGGATCTCGTCTAGGTATATAGAGTGGTCTACCTCTTTCACATAGCTTTTTAGCCACTGTCTATTCACTTTAAAAGTTCGCCCATCAGTGGGGTCCTCGATTTCCACAGCAGCATTAGGAAAAATGTGCCTTACCATAAATTGACTAGTCCATCGATATCTCAACTTTTTAGGGTGTAAATGCTATTGAGAATCATAAAGATAGACCCGTTGATTTGGTCGAAATGTTTCCTTGAGATTTGTTTATCATGAGCTACTTTTATTTTAGCTTTGTAAATCCTGGAGTTGTCATATGTATCATTTCGCAGCTCTTCTATTTCTGACAATTATAACTTTCTCTGAAGACCTGTAGCACTCAAATCAAAGTTAAGGGCTTTGACAGCCCAATAAGCTTTATGCTCTAGCTCAATAGGTAAATGACAAGCTTTTCCATAGATAAGCCGGTATAGAGACATTTTTAAGATGGGTTTATATGTAGTGCGATATGCCCATAATGCATCAGAAAGGCGTAGAGACCAATCTTTATGATTCAGGTTAACCGTCTTTTCCAAACTCTGTTTAACCTCTATATTTGCTAGCTCAGCTTGTCCATTTATCTGTGGATGGTATGCAGTAGAAATATTGTGAAGAGCACCATACTTATGCATCAAAGCTTTAAAAGAACGGTTGCAAAAATGTGTTCCTTGGTTACTAATGATGACGCGTGGTGTCTCAAGGTTTGATGGATTTAGTTTCTCCCTCTCTCATGGCAACTCTTTAATGCCTGGCAACGACGCCAAATTTTGTTTATGCTCAAAATGTAATGTGGTTATCACAGTATAGATTGAGGTGTCGATCCCAAGATGAAGCTTTTGGCAAAATAGGTTGGTGAAGTAAAATATTAAAGCAATAGTAAAGAAGAAAATTAATTAATTAGTTTAAGTAGATGAGATAGTATTGTCTATGAATTGCAGAAAATGTCATATGATGATGTAAGTAAAGCTTCGAGAATCACAATTATGCTTTATAAATCTACTCTACAATTTGATTCAATATTTATAACGCAATTGTAAGTTTCACATCCTAAACAATCAATCGAAAGATATGTAAAATATAGCACATTTGATAACATATGTATTTGATATGACTAAACTCTTTGTAAACACTAACACAAACCATGTTCATTTATACAAGTTATCTAAGATCGACAATATATCATTTTGACAATATTCCAGTAAACGATCAACTTGAATATCAAACAATTATTGTCTTTACATGTTATCTAAGATCGACAATATATCGATTGACAATATTGTAGTAAAATATTAACATGTAAAACAACGTAACCAATAACAATTATAATTTAACGAGAATCACATAAAGAAAGTATGACTGAAAATATATAAAATATGAGAATTCTAACCTTTGGATTATAGAAGATAAAATAGATAAGAGTTTAGGCATAACCAAACTTATAAATGTTTGTAGCTCTTGACAAAGAATCAAAGTATAGAAGTAGTTTATTAAACATAAAAGTTCATCTCTTAGCCTTGCCAAGAACTGTAGCCTAGATTACAATGCATATTAATGAGAATAAAATAATAAAGAATTATCTAATGTTGAAAACATCCTAAGAGTGTCCTTATATAGGCAATGAATGGAAATATGTTAAGTGTGACTTTAATCTTTAATAATTTAGGCCAACCACTCGTTCACCCATTTGCAACATAGTTTTGATAATGTAAATGACCGATGTAACCTTTTTGGCCGATATAAAATTTGTATCATTTTGTCTATTCTTTCCATAGGCACCAGGTTCATGCAAAGTAGAGGAGTATCCAATGAGATATGGGCAAATTGCCAAAGATATGTCAGATTTCGGCCATCAACCTTTTTACCCACTTGTAATACAATTTGGTCCATGATAACGGTTGAATTGGACTTTACCATCAACATAAGAGTTGTTGATTATTGAGTCATTATTTTATAACTTTAATAATTATACTAATTAGGATTTTAGTTTCTGAAATACGGTTCAAATACTTGAGTTGGGTCAAACGGAGCAGAAGTTATAACCCAATTCTTTTGTATATCAATTTTTGGCTCATGACATGTTGGATTTGGCTTTTCAATTGTTCTTTAGATTTGTGTAAGATTGAGTGATGTTACTCTAGGTTTAAGAATTTCTTCATTTTGATTTCTATATTAAGAGTTACGTTCATTTTACCTAAACCTGTGCAAATAACATTCATTGATCACAATTTAAGGAGAACACTTTATTTCAAGTTAACAATACAAAAATGATATAATTAGTGATATTAAATGGTGATTGAATCTTTTAATAAATATGCATTTTTATATGTTCATCACAACTCTTCAAAGCATGGCTATCAAAATCGAGTCCCTTTATCTTGTGATTCAAAAATACTAAACATATCAGTTGTTTCATCAAGATAATACAATTCTTCAAAATCAAAATCAATGAGGTTTTCTAAAAATCAGAGCCATAATTTTTATAAGCTTCCTTCGCTACAAGTGTGTCTATCATATATGAATGATAGCATTCGTCTTCATCTCGTGGTTGCTTTCCAATATAGAAAATGTTTACCTTAAGAGTCATATTCCCAAAAGATAATTTCATTAGATAGTTTCTGCAATTAATAAGAGTGTTAACAGTGGCAAGAAAATGTCTTCCTAAAATAAGAGGGATTTTAGACTCCTTGTTAACCACAGAGTGGGTATCTAAAGTAAGAAAATCAACAGGGTAGTAAAATTTATCAATTTGTAATAAAACAGCTTCTACTATTCCCCATGGTTTATTGATTGATCGGCTAGCTAATTGTAGAACTACAGATGTAGGTTTAATCTCACCAAGTTCCAATTGCAAGTAAAGAGAATAAGGCATTAAATTTAACTTGCTCTTAAGTCCAACAAAGTTTGATCAGACTCATGTGTCCCAATTTGGCAAGAGATTGTAGGACATCCTGGGTCTTTATACTTGGGTGGTGTCTTTTGTTCAATCACTGCACTTACCTGTTCTGCCAAAAATATTGTTTTCTTTACATGGTGTTTTTGTTTGATAGTGCATAGATCTTTAATGACTTTGGCATAAGTTGGAACCTGCTTAATCAAATGCAACAAGGGAAGATTAATCTTAACTTGTTTCAAATGTTCTAAAATCTCACCTTAAATTTTTGATTTTTTTCCAATAAGTCGAAGAGCTTGAAGAAAAGGCACTATGATTGAAAAGGTATTTGCTTGCTCTTCTTCCACTATGGCCTATTTATCAAGAGGAGTGTCTTTACTATTAGCTTGCTCTTCTTCCACTATGGCCTATTTGTCAAGAGGAGTATCTTTACTATTTGTAGATGTGTTAGTTTTAGAAGTAGGCTCACTCACAATCTTACCACTTCGAGTAGTAATGGCATTAACTTTTTTGAAATTTTGTACATCAGAAGTAGAAGCTTGTGCCATGAATTATCCTTTTCGATTTGATTGAGGTTGAGATAAAAACTTACCTCACTCTTGTATAGTTAAGGCACTGGTCAGCTTTGTGATTTGACTCTTGATTTCTTTATTTTTGTCTACCACCTGTGCGAGAATTATTTCAAATTTTTTATTAGTCTTACTTTGTGCCTCCATAAATGCTTGTAATATATCATCTAAAGGACTCTTGGTTAGTTGTGCATTATATTGAGGTGCACCATAAGACTTGGGTGCTGGTTGTTCTTGTTTCCAATGATTGTTGGCTTGTTGGTCAGATTTCCAACTAATGTTTGGGTGGTTTCTCCAGCTAGGATTATAGGTTTCAGAGTAGGGTGAATAAAGCTTCTTGTACATCCCTAAGGCATTACATTGTTTCTCGTATATCCCTTTCATCTCACTATAAATGGGGCAATCCTGAGTTAAGTGTTCTGCTCCTCCACAGATAAAACAAACATCATGTGACTCAACCCTAGCAACCGTATGGGTGACCCTTCTATCTTTGGTTTTCAAGGCCTCTAATTCCTTAGTTAAGACCTCTAACTAGGCTTTAAGGCTATCCTCTTCCTTAAGATGAAAAAATCCATAAGGTCATGACCTATTTGTGCTTTCAGTAGCGCTAGGTCTAGTCCATGTATGGGTTTCTTCAACTAAGTCATTAAGAAATTCTATAGTTTCTTCAGGATCTTTGTGAAGAAATTTCTCATTACACATCATCTTAACAAATTGGCGCTCTCTAATTATGAGGCTCTCATAAAAATTGCTAACTAAGCGTTAATTTTCATACCCATGGTAAGGGCATAGATTTAGCAACTCTTTAAACCTTTCCAAGCTTAATATACGGTTTCACTGTCTTTTTGGGAGAATGAAGAAATTTATCTTTTCAAGCCATTAGTTTTGTGTTGTGAGAAGTATTTATTGAAAAATGCTTAGGTTATTTATGCTCAAGTTCCTATAGACCTCGGCCTTAAAGAGTATATCTAACTCTTTACTCTGTCTTTTAAAGAAACAGGGAAAATTTTAAGCCTAACAGTGTCTATGGCTTCAGGTTGGCTATGGAAAGTGGCAATTACCTCTTCAAATTCCCTAACATGTACATAAGGATTTTCACTACCTAGACCATGAAATGTGGGCAGAAGTTGTATCATTCTAAGTTTGAAATCCTAATGTGGTGTGTTAGGTAAAAATACAATGCATGATGGTGTGGCTATCCGAGTAGGATGCAAGTAATCTTTTAGAGTCCTAACGGATATCCTTGTGTTGACTCATTATGTTGGAATAACAAGATGAACTAGATGGTGAATTCTCTTCCCTTACAAATTGTGGTAGTGGTTCTAGTTCTACTTCTCTCATAAATCTTCTTTGTTTGTCTCTAAGTCAATGCATACATCCTAACAAAAAAAAATTTTTACTAAAGAAACTTCTCAAGGAAAAATTAAGAAGTGAACAAAAGAAAAAAAAGAGTTAAGTAGTAAAACCAACCATGAAACTACGATAAAATGCAAGAAGTGAAGTAAAACACATCAAGAAATAGAAATAAGTTAGATGGTAAGACTAACCATAAAATATAAAAATAAAATAAAATAAATGAATAAAAGATAATAAATTATAAAGTACAATAAATAAAAAATACAATAAAGTACAATAAAAAATTAAAATAAAATAAAGTATAATAAATAAATAAATAAAAGAAAATAAACTGTCAAGTATAATAAATAAATAAAAGAAACTAAATTGCAAAGTACAATAAATAAATAAAATAAAATAAAATGCAAAGTACAATAAATAAATAAAATAAAATAAAGTGCAAAGTACAATAAATAAATAAAAGAAAATAAACTAAGTTGGGCGGTAAAACCAGTTATAAAAATAAAATAAAATATAATAAATTAATTAAAAAAAATAAACTGAGTTAAGTAGTAGAACAAACCATGTAAAATTAAATAAAAATATGAGAAGATAACAAAATAAGTTACAACAAAGGAAATAAATTTAAAAACTAAAATTTTTCAAAGAAAATACATGGGTCCTTTCATTTCATCCGTTAGGAACAAATACATCTTAATGGTTGTTGACTATGTGTCTAAGTGGGTGGAAGCAGTTGCACTCCCCACTAATAATGCCAAGATGGTGTTGAAGTTTTTGAAGAAAAATATTTTCATAAAGTATGGCACTTCAAGGGCAATAAAAAATGATGAGGGGTCACACTTTTATAATAAGTATTTTTTAGCCATTCTTCAAAAATATTAAGTAAGACACAAGGTAGCTACAACTTACATCCTTAAATAAGTGGCTAAGCGGAGATCTCAAACTAGGAAATCAACTGTATTTTATAAAAAATTGTGAAGCCTAGCCAAAAGAATTGGGCTATAAGTCTTGATGATGCACTTTTGACCTACCGTATTATATATAAAACACCTATTTGGATGTTAAACACTCTAGCATTCTATCCTTCAATGCACCAATATTTCCTTGAAAATCAGTTTTAAAATCACCATTTCCTCTCCACACAACTTCAAAAACTTCCATTTTCTCTCAATTGCAATTCACCCAAAGCTTAAAATTTCCAATTTAAGCCTAGAAACACTTCACCCACTAATTATACATTATTTTCACTTAATCAAAACTACAATTCATCCACCAAACACAAAACTCCATACCAAATCTAACTCAAATCCCATTTCACAAAATTTATATAATTTTCATGTTGGGATTTATACTTATGTACTACCCTATTTTGTATGAATATTTTATTTTAATATTTATGGGATAAATATTTTGTTAAATTGCTCATTACGTTTATAATATAGTATGATGCTTGTAATATTTCAGACAGTGTATGATCTGAAACAGTTCAAATCTGGTTTAAAAGAGGTTTGACCAGCACTAAGAGTTAGCTACGCTGAGAGTTATAAATTCTAAGAGTTAGTAGGTTATCAGAGTTAGCGAAATTTAAAGAGTTAAAGCCTTGTTTGAAATAGGACAAAGACCTGAGGGTATATTAGCAATGACAAAGTTGTAAAGAGTTGTAATTAGTGCTGCGAAATGTTTGTGAGTAAGTATGATTCTCAAACTTTATGTTCCTGATCTATCTTCATTGATGCGGGTTTGTTAGTGAAAACTTTATCATATATAGATTAATGTATGTCTATATCTAGATGGTCCAGATGGTTAATCTTAATAGACCATGAGCTTAGTGGAAGCTCGTATAGGCATACGGGTATTCGGTGGAGGGTCTTCTTGAGTTGAGTAGTATTCGTGGTACTTTAACTTGAGCACCACAGTGGGCTTGTGAGTGATCCACCACACTTAGGTTCCATACGTGTCAGATACCTTTTATAGTCTAATCGCTAGATGTTGCTGGGTATGCTTCGATGCTCATGGAGTTTGATGTATGTAGATATGCGATCTGTCAACTCATATGAATGAGTTGTATATCCTAATACTCCAAGATTATATTTCTAAAAGTCGTATAACTATAAATAATAAACCAAAAAAAGAGTTTCTTGTGAGATAAACAATATCGTAAAAGTGTTTACGGATACTGTTTATGAAAATATAAATCTAGAGTTCATGGTTGATCATATAGAGACTTGATGTTGATGATCTATTTCTCCATTTTTCCAGGATATAAGTGATAGATGAATTTTACAAATATGTATTAATCTTAACTTGTATAGTTCAACGAGCCATTCTATAATTTTCATAACATATATATGTGAGGCATTGTTTACAAACTTATGAAAAAGTTTCATAAGACAAACAAATGTGAACCTAAGGAGTTTCACAATATAAAGTTTACTCGTTGAGAATTGGGGTAGTGCACCGAGTCGAATGGTTCATTTTGGGAATATATCAGAGAGCAAAAATTATTTTAGGGTCTTTTGAAAAGCTGATAGAGATTAAGTATTAAGCCTAAGAAGTTGACAAATGGCAAGTGGGGACTTGCCACCTCATTCCCTAAGTTGCTTCCATATGTTATGCCAAGGTATGATCATGCCTTGTAATGGCATGACATGTGGCAAGCAACATTGCCACCCATTACAATTGTGTACCATGAAGTGTATCATGCTACAATTCAACCACCTTAGCCACAATTTGATATGAATTGTTATGCTTTTTGAAAGCATGAGGTGGATGTTATCTAATGGTATTTGAAAAATAAAAATGGTCATTTTGCATTGTCATATGCCCATTTAGTTTTTGTTTAAGCATGAGGTAGCTTATGTAAATGGCAATTACAAAGGGATTGTGGCCAACAATCTCAATTTCATTTAGCCAAGTCTTAAGCACCTTGCCACTAAGCTTATTTTGTAAGCATGAAATGGCTAACTTAATACATTGTCATGCTTAATGAAAAGGGCCACTCTAATTGATTTAATTGGCTATATGGATGGCTATATGGATATATAAGAGGGCTTTGTTCAATTGAAATGTATCAATCTAAGTGTTAAAAATAGATTAATAATTAGTCAATTGGCCAAGAAATAGAGGAAGTAAAAGTTACTTCAACTTCAATTCTTGCTAAGAAAATAAGCTACCATTTTAGCTGTAGTAATCCCACCAAGTTACTGGACTAGAATTGTTCAGAGCAACACTTCAAGGGTGAGCTCTTTTTATCTCATTAGGGTAATGAGATGTGTGTATTATATTCTGCTGCATTTATTTTGCATGTGTGACATGCAAATGTATTAAAATTAAATTTAAAATGTACACATTCACCTTACGCACAGCACACCAACATTTCAACCATGCCAACGAAGAGAAGCAGAGCAAACACCTCGAGGACCCTAGCATTTAACACTACACGCTTTGTTTCATAAAATGTGATGGATCATTTTCACAATACAATCCTTTGCATATCCATCATTCATGAGCAGGGGTTCAACCTCAAGGCAGATAATTTCCCCAACATCCATCATTCATGAGCAGGGGTTCAGCCTCGAGCCAGATGATTGTAGCAAATACTAACTTTTGGAGGATAAAGTTTGCCTTATTTTGGTGCCCTAAGCCTATAAAATAGTTACTATTAAGTCAAAACAAAAAAAAGCAACATGGGGAGAGATCAAAAACACCAATAAACAAGTCTTGGATTAGATCAAACATCAAGGAGTAGAGGATTCAACAGCAAGAATCAAAACAGAGCAGTTGTATAGGGAACTTTCTTTACTTTGTGTTTGTTATATGATGATTTCCTTAGGATTGTTAATTGATTTTGGTTTAAGAACTCTCGTTATTGTCATGGATTAATTTTATATAACTAAGATTATGATTTGAACTCAATATGCAACATGGATTCATAATTTATCCTTATTCATTATGTCAATATTGAATTATTCAATATATTGATTGTATAATATTTCTAATTACATGACAATGTATTAGATTGATTTGAAAACCTTAATGAACTTGGAAAATGACTTTTTTGTGTTGGACATTAATAGATTGATGTATGATTATTGTGTAAAAATATAAATTCTATATGACATAGGAATATACTCATATGATATATATAACCATTTATGGAACATACTCTTAATGAATCTCAATTCAATATACTTATCATAGGAATATAAATAATTGATTGATTAAGGTATAATCAATTGACCATCGGAAGAGGCTTTTGAAAGCATTTGAGTTTCTGGTTAACAATTTGTATTAATAGATTAAGAGTAACAAGTGAATTCAAGTGTAGTATTAAGGGATAATTGTAATCATAGACATTTGATAATTAGAGTGTTTAAATTATTTTCTTGCTGTCTCTATCATTACTTTAATTATTTAGTTAATTTAGATATCAACACATTGAATTTTCACTAATTTGAATAAGAGTACGAGGACACAATTTTAATATTTGATAAGCGTAAATTATATATATTATTTTCACTCTTTAAACTTGATTAATTGTTCATTTTAATAAGAATATTAGGCTTTTTATATGTTTAATTGTTATTTTGTAAGTTCGGAGTCAATGGAGCAATTGGGGATGACAATCTAAGAAAAACAAAGAAAAACATATGCTATAGTAATGATACAGTGTCGGTGAACAGTAACGAACGAACAGTACCCGTGCTACAATACTGTTGCCCCAACGATGGATAGTATTCGTGGCAGCGGTGAACAGTGCAATATTTACTAATCCAAAAACAAATGCAACTCTAAGACTCCAATCAATCCCTATATAAAGGCCACTCGTTTTAGACCTCAAAGACACACAACTCAGGGCTCTTAGAGCCACAACAAATTAAAGAAAAGTAATTTTTAGAGAGAAAAGCAAGAGAAATTCAAGGAAGTAAGAGATTATTGACGAATTTTTGGCGTATCAACCAACTGCGAATTGACGTCTATATTGGTTTGCTTTTGGTTGTATCATGTTTATTTTATTTTTCAACCATAATTCTCTTGTTATCATGAGTTAAATTTATTTTCTAAGGTTATTACTTGAACTCAATATATGAACTTAATTGTTGGATCTTTTTAATATTTATTTGAACTCAATTCTTCATTATTCAAATTATTTGTTCTTAATGCTTCATTATATCTAATCAATATTGTGATTGAATTAATAATACTTTGATAAACTCGGAAGAGGCATCATTATATTTAGACCTAGATAACTTGATGCATGATTGTAGAGTAACATTCAGTGTTGCATATGCAAGTTTCAAATTGGGATAGGAATATACCTAATTGGCACGTATGGTCAATAAGACTTATTCTTAATGAATCTTAAGTTATTACAAGTACCATAGGAATATAGGTATTTGGTAAATTAAGATATACTTGCATAACCTTGGAAGAGGCTTGTGAATACATTAGTGTCTTGACCAATAATAAGAATTTATTGATATAAATATTAAAAGGATTAATCTGTAGAAAACATATTGAAGGATAGTAATTAACCCTAGGCTTTCTTTATATTGCTATTTTCTTATTTTATTTAAGTTGTGTCATTTATTTTCTACACTTTTATTTTACTTAAATTTATTATAAAATTAAGATTTGATTTTTTTGAATAATTATAAGAAAAATATAATTTTAGTACTTGCTAAAAATAAAAATTATCTCTGTGGTTTCGACATTCAACTTTATAAGTCTCTTTATTACTTGTTATGATAGTGTATACTTGCACTTAATTTGTCAGAGATATTATCTCATGATCATCTATCTTCCTCTTCCTAGATAACATATCTTTCACAAACTTTACATAGCTCGATACGTCTACTTAATTGCTTTAGGAAATGGAATATTAATGTGCAACTTCTTAAATACCTTTAGAAACTTATAAAATTGCTTGTCAAGCTTTTTCTTTTGTAACATTTATGAAAAGAGCAATAAAATGTGAATTTGCACTTATGGTTGCATTGGTCTCCCCTTATCCGCTTTCTTTTACTCATGAAGCTGAGCTTTTTCTTTTTGTTTTCTTCAGATCTACCCATTTCTACTTCTTGTATAATATGTTATCTTAGAGGTTACAATTTACTCAACTGCAACTCCTTGCCACTTCTTAAAGTGACAGCTTGACATTGCTTATTTTCACCTTCATGTTGGCCTTACTGTTTCTTAGTAGAACACTTTATGGATAGTTGTTGATTGATGAAGCTAATTATCCCACTTGTGTCTCCAAGGTTTTGAGAGAGGCTGCTTGGTTCTACAATAACTTATCAGTCTTGCTCATATACTTATAAGCAAGTCTTCCAATGTTGGCTTCTTCTCTTATAAGTGTTGCTTTAGTGAAGCATGAAATCTAGGTGGATTATTTGGTCTAGAAGGTTGGCCTTAATTATTCTAAGAAAAATATAGGTGATTCCTCCATCCTGAGTTATAGTAGCTGGAGTTTGGGCTGTTCTAATTTCTGTTGAACACCACATACTGAGCTGTTTCCATGCAATACCCATTAGGGTGATTGTCCCCACATAAATCACAAGTAACTGGTTGGCTTCTCACTGAATTCATTCTAAAAGCATTCATCTTCTTGGTAAAAATGCTGACCTAAGCTGTCAGAGGATCTATCTCATATACCTCAACTACTTTCCTAGAGTTCGCTCTCAAAGCTAGCCATTGATAGGCACTTCCTTAACATGTCCTTAAACCTTTCCCAAGTCTCATACTAATAGAACCCGCCCTGAGACCCTCTACTGTAGATCCCAACAGCCTTGCTGGGTACTCCAACGAAAGTTCCTCAGAGTCTAACTATCAACGTCAGAAAATTCTACGAGACCCCTAGTTAATTATTGCTATTATTGATAAAATCTTAAAATATTTATAAAGATAATTTACCAAATTTAAAATAAAAAAGACGAACAGAGTTTCCTCTGTTTTTCTGAAAACCTGATTACAAAACCTGCGAGGAAAATTATAGTTCTATTTCAAATATCTTTCTCAACTTCTATATAAGACCTCAAGTCTTTCCCAAAATCAATTCCAAACTCATATCCAAACAGTTTCATTCAAATCACATAAAATTAACATATTAATATTGAAACCATTTCTTACTTGTTCAAAATATATTTACAATATGCATAAATTTATATTTACTATGCAGAAAATCAAAATGTGCTACTCAGCACATTTATATTTACTATGCAGAAAATCAAAAGGTGCTACTCAGCACATTTATATTTACAAAATATTTGCTTGACATGTCCCACTAATCAATAGTAGGAGAATCATCAACCTGTACATCGAGGCCTGCACCTGAAAAGGGGGTTTAAAAAATATAAAACACAAAACGAGTAAGTTAAAGGAAACCAGTGAGTGCATATAAAAATTTTCAGAAAAAATAAAATTCTGCATAAAGAGTAAATACTGTAAAACTGCCTAAAACATGCTTGTCAAGTCATTATAATACTGTAAAAATGTTTTTAACCAACATATGTTGATAAAATCCTACCGAGCAAATTTTATTAATAATTTCTATAAGCAATTGCATGAATCTGTAAAACATAGTAACTAACATACATATATAATATATAAAACACTGTTATGGGCTCGGTAACTCAAAAATGGCTAAAATTCTCGCTCGACCATTTTCTTTATAAACTGCACCATATGGTAACTCTAAAGCTCTATGCTCACGCGATGACTCAACTAGCATTGCATACGTGAGTAGGTCACAGGGTGTCTCAACTAGCAACACCCACTGTGACATCTAAAGACATCTCATTGACTATGCGGCGAAATCCTACTCACCTATATATAGCGAGATAATAGCCCTTACATATAAAGCAACTCACATGATTCGACACCTCGACTTTCCAAAGTTAGTGATACACCCCCCAATACTTGCCCATGCGTACGGGATAAACCGGCCAAGTCTTAAACTATCACCACAATTGTAAATTTAAGGGTACCAATGGCCTTTGAAAACTAATTTAATAACTTAAAAACTATTTCTCAAGCTGAAAATAGATATTCATGATTATAATTGCATATAGAAACTGTAAATCAAATTTAAGCATTTAAGATCATATAAAACATAAAATTCAAATATGCTAAAATATATTAAACAAACAATACATAAAACAAATTTTCACTCACCGAACGCTTCAAGTTTGATTTTTCTCCAAAAGGTTTCCTACTTTCACCACTTTCGGTTTTCTTCACCTACTTGCCAAAAATGACATTTGTAACCTTTACCAATGCTAAAATTTCACTTAAACTAATAAGCGCCCTAATCGGCTTATAAAGCCCGGATGGATTTCACTTTCCGATTTTCATTTACGAGTCATTTAGTCTTGTTTAATTCACCATCCGAAGTCATAAAAATTGCTTAACATCTTATAAATTTGGTTGGACATAATTGCCCTTCACCTTACCAAAATTGATAATTATGTCCTTTTTTTTTTATTTTTGATTTTTCATCAACCAAATACATCCAATTAACGTAAGGAACCATTATTACACAATAATTTAACCAAAACACAACTCAAGCCCTAAAATCCCCTAAGTGGCCGAATTCATATTCTCCAACCAACACATTTCTTTTCTCAAGTTCTTGTTCCAATAGCATCCAAATCAAGCCAATTTAATTCTAATTCTCTAATTACAACCAATTAAAGTTTCTACGTCAAAATCACACCAAACCATAATTCTTACCTTACTAATTTCTATAATTTGATGACTCTTTTAAGCTCCACACTTGATGTCAACTCAATCTAAATCAAGAATTCACACCAAAATATTAATCGAAGCAATCATGAAAAATTCATACATAACTATTACCAAATAATGCTTTTCTTACCTCTTTTCTTTAGATTTTCACTAATGGAAGCTTCAAATGACCTTAGGAACTTGTAATTGACTTTATTTTAGCTAGATCAAGCATGAAAAATCATGAAATGACTTTGGATTTTACTATAGTAGCACATACACCCCTAGGCAGAATTTCCGCTCTTTTGCTCTAATAGGTTTTGCTTTTTACTTCACCAAAATTCTACACACTTCCATTTTATATAGGCTCTTTCAATTGTCCAATTTGTCCCTCAACTAACTCTAAATTACCATTGGTTAGAAATGTAAGCATTTAATTTGTTCCTTGGTAACTATTTAGTTAGAATAGTCAAAGAAACTAACTAGGCTTCCACTTTGGCAATCCATGAGCTTGTCTCTAATTGGTCCATTTTTTAAGACATGGATTGTGTTCCTTAACAAAGGCTTATTTCATGCATAATACTTATATGAAAATTCATGTATTAAATTAAATTTGCATTTTCCAAGCCAATAGAAAAAATTTCCAAAAATATTCCATGGTCGTCCGACACTCCAACTGAGTGTGAAATTACCAAATTGGGTCTAATACCTCTCACGCGCACCATAAAACATATTTCTAGTATGGTTAAAAATGGGTAACCCTACGGTGTTTTTATTGCTATACCGGAAATCTATGTATTAATACTATTAGTAAAGATTGGATATTACAACTTCACCCCTCTTAAAAATATTTCATCCCCGAAATTTAAAATATACCTGTCTCAAAGAGGTGGGGATGTTGAACTCGCATCTGATCTTCACGTTCCCACGTGACACCTTCTACTCCGTGATTCATCTAGAACACTTTCACTAAGGTAATGCTTTTATTACGAAACACCTGTTCGTTTCGATCCAGAATTTGCACAGGTTTCCCTTCGTATGTCAAATTCTCGTTCAATTCTACTGACTATTCCCTTAGAATGTGTGAAGGATCTGCTAAATACTTGGGAAGTATGGAAACGTGAAACACGTCATTGATTCTGGCCAATTCTTCTGGCTACCGTAGACGATATGCCATCTCCCCAATTCTTTCAACTATCGCATATGGCCCAATGTATCGGGGACTCAACTTTTCTCACTTCCTAAATCTTAATACTTTTTTTCATGGTGATATCTAAGCCCCTTCTTCGATTGTCTGCGTAACTCTTTTATCTATGATTAGCTATTTTTAATCCCTGCCTGATAACTTGAATATTTTTTGAAGTAATTTAGACAATCTCTAGGCCAACAAGCTTCCTTTCACCAACTTCATCCCAGCAAACTAAAGTTCTGCACTTTCTTCCATACAACGCTTCATTTGGTGCCATCTCGATGCTAGTTTGGTAGCTATTATTGTAAGCAAACTCCATCAATGCCAGATAAGTATCCCAGCTCCCCTTAAACTCCATAACACACGCTCTAAGTATATCTTTGAATATCTGAATTGTCCGCTCAGACTTGTCATCCGTCTGTGGATGAAAGGCCGTGCTGAAATTTAATTTAGTACCTAAGGCTTTCTGTAAGCTAGGCCAAAATTTGGAAGTGAACCGCAGATCTCTATCTAACACTATAGATACTGGAATGCCATGAAGTCGTACCATCTCATCTATGTACAACTAGGCCAATTTATCTAAAGAATAATTACTTCTGATGGGTAGAAAATGGATAGATTTCATCAGTCTATCAATAATTACCCATATCGTGTCATTGCCTCTTTGGCTACTCAGAAGTCTTACCACAAAATTCATCGTTATTCTCTCCCATTTTCACTCAGGAATTGGAAGGGTTTGTAAGAGCTCTACAAGTTTCTAATGTTCGGCCTTTACTTGCTAGCAAGTCAGGCATCTGAAAAAAAAATCGGCTATATCTTTCTTTATGCCCTTCCACTAATAGTGCTCTTTTAGGTCATGGTACATTTTTGTACTCCCCGAATGCATAGCATGTGCAGAAGAATGAACTTTTCAGATGCCTTAGAACCCCATATGGTCTTGATTTCAAGCCTCAAAAAGGCGAAAGAAAGGAAGAGGACTCTGATATCCTTTGAGTGGTAGTACTCCCTGCTAGATAAAGGGATGGGGACTATAATAAAAAAAAAAGTAGCCTTTTTATTATGGGATCCCCTCTTTACTTTAGCAGGAGGCTATCCACTCAAAGGAATATTGGAGTCCCTCCTTCTTTCTTTTGCCTTCTCGAGGCTCGAACCCAAGACCATATGGGGTTCTAAGATACCTGGGGAGCACCTTTGGTACCACTTAGGCTATTAGCTCAAGTGGTACCAAAGGTGCTCCCCAGATGGTCATAGGTTCGAGCCTTGAGAAAGTGAAAGAAATGAGGGGGGACTCTGATATTTCTTTGAGTGGATAGCCTTCTACTAGAGTAGGGAAGGGACCCCAGACATAAAATGATTCTTGGTTATGTTGAATAAAAGAGGTAATGTCATTCTTCATCTTAGCAAGTGGAAAGAATTTAACTAAAACCTTGCATGCCAAATCATGCCACATAACAATCAATCCATAAGGCAATGACATTAACCAACTTTTGACCTTATTCCTCAAGGAAAATGAAAACAACCTTAATCTAATAGCATCATCTAAAACTCCATTGAATCTGAAGGTGTCACAAATTTCCAAGAAGTTCATTATATGCTCATTCGGATCATTATTTAGAAACCCCCCCAAAACAAAACTAAATCCTTAAACATTTGAATGGTATTAAGCTTGATCTCAAAGTTGTTTGCATTGATGGTAGGTCCCCTAATGCTTGAGTTAATTCCCTCCACCAATGGTACTACATACTCTCTCAAAGTTCTTAGATTATTCTCCAATGATGCAGGTACATCACCTTGATCTTCTATATTAGCCCTTTATGATTGCTTTCGACGAATCGTTTTAAGTGTTCTTTCAATTTTAGAGTCTAAGGTAGTCAAATCAAGACTACGAGCTCTCCGCATGTATAAGAGTATCAACCTAAAAACAACATAATATAAAACAAACAAATAAACAAGAAAAAAATAAAAGTTTGAATTAAAAGCAAGATGAATTAGTATTAGCCTTGAAATAAACAAAGTAACACTAGTTTCTAGCAACGGTGCTAAAAAGCTTGTTGTTTGAATTGGATTTGTGCGTTTGTGCTCGCGTAATGTGAATGTTTATCCTAAGTGCAAGTGCACGCTATTGCTAACAAATAATAAAGAGTGAGAGGTGTCAAACCCACGAGGACTAGTACTTCGTTCTATTCAATTACTAAAATTAATTCTCCCATTTTTATTAGAACAAATTAACTTAATTAAAAATAATACAAATCACCAAATTAACAACTAATTGTGTAAGTTACAAATTCCAACACTCTCAATGATAAGTGAAGTTTAGGATGTGTAGCCATCCCTTAACACGTGTTTGTTATAAATATGCTTTGAATTCCAATTCCTTGGTTAACTATTGGTCACAGCACTAGGTTCATCACAAGTCTCTTTCGATGATCAAGCTATTATACCCCACTCAATCCAATTTTATATTCCTATAATACTGAGATTAAATGGAATTCATTAAGTTCAAGTTATCTTAACAATGCATGCCAACTTAATATATTCATATTCTAATTGAAACTTGTAAATGTTATGCTAGAATCATACATCACATTATCCTAGGTTATTCAATTAGATGCCTTTTCCAAGTTTATCTCAATGAATCCAAAGTCCACACATAAGATTGGCTAAATCAAATGTAAGCATTAACGACCAACAAAATGAATAAAAACTAAGTTCATGCATTCAAAGTTGAAATATTTACAAATAGATAGTTAAATTTAAAACTAGAATCCTAGACAAGTGAATTTAGTTCAATATAATGAATTTTAGAGAACAAATTACAAGATATAACATAATAAAACCAAGTTTAGATCAATAAATACAGAAATAAAGTTCAGATGATCTTCCGATACCTTGATTCCAATGCTTCTCTTCCCAAGCCTTGGTTCCAGCTGTCATGTACAAATAATGTGGCCATAAAGTTTAGCAACATTGGGGCATTTTAGTACTGTTGCATTAAATAAATGGCGTTGGGTCATAGACAAAGTTGTGCTGCTATGTTGCCTTCCAACACTAGGGCATTGGAATCTTGAAAACTTTATGGGATCAACATTGCTTATCCTCTATTCCCAAAAGCACTAGGGTGTTTAGTGCTCAATACTACAACGTTCATCCTATATAGATGAATGCTGGTATGATTTCTTCTAGAACATGGCCGCGTCTAGTCTTTTTCTGCACTTCCATTTTTAATTTTTTACTCTTTGGCCTTTTTTTTGCTTCTCCCTTTATCCATTCAAGTATTTGTCCTATAATTTCAACACAAATATGCATATAAACTGTAATTACTCAAAAATAAAAATAATTAAAGCTAAAATAGGGAAATAGCGTATGTCCATTGTACGCTTATCAACCCTCCATGGCAGCTCATCAGGAAATTGACTCATTCAAGAGCTTTTTGACCTTGGTCAGAATAGCATGCCTAGAGGCCCAGTCTGAGGCCTAAAAGTGGGCTCTGACAGTGATACATCAGGAGCTAAGAGATTTTAAAGCCTTTTAGACCTAGTGGATGCAGTTATGTGCAGCACAATAGGGATTCAACATCTCCTACATCCTTCAGCTTACTCTAATAGCTCCTCCAGCATTAGAAAAACAGCCACCATCCCTAGATGATGAAGTAACCCTACTAAGGGATGATACGGGCAACATATCTTCAGATTTAGAGGACATGACCCATAACCTGTAGTCACTATAGGAGTCTCAATTATTCATATGTTTGTTATGGGACTAGGCCTTAGTTTAGGTGAAGGAAGGAGAATAAAAACTTAATTGCCTTGTTATTGTTCTTTTATATTACTTATGTTTTTCTATTATTAGTTATATCTTTTATTCTTGTCTTTTATTTATTGATTTTACTTTTTTGCGTTAGCTTTTATATATTGCTTTTAGTGCTAAACATTGGAGCATTCATCCAGTATGGATGAACGCTAACACATTTTCTTCTAAAACACAGCCACATCCAGTCCTTTCTGCACTTCAATTTCTGAATGTTTTACTCTTTAGCCTCCTTTTTACTGATATTCTCTCCTTTTAGTCCATTCAAGTGCTTGTTCTGTAATTTCAACATAAGCATGTATAAATAGATTGCAATTACTAAAAAATGGAAATAACCAAAGCTAAAATGGGAAAATTATATATGTCCATTTTACGTTTATCAACTCTCCATAGCAGCTCATCAGGAAGCCGACTCATTCAGGAGCTTGTCAACCTCAGTTAGACTGGCTCACTTAGAGGCCCAGTGTGAAGCCCAAAAGTGGGATCTGGCAGTGATGCATTTAGAGCCAAAAGATTTCAGAGCCTTCTAGACCCAATGGATAGAGTTATATGCAGTACAATAGGGATTCAACATCTCACACATCCTTTAGCTTGCTTCACTAGCTCCTCTAGTACTAACACAATAGCCACCACCCCCAGAGACCGAGGAGACACTATTGAGGGATAATATGGGCAACACAGCTTCAGATGTTGAGGACATAGCCCTTGACCCGTAGTCACTAGAGGAGTCTTAGTTACTCATATGATTATCATGGGACCATGCCTTAGTTTAAGTGGGTGGGTGGGTGGGGGGGAGAACAAAAACTTTATTGCCTTGTTTTTATTCTTTTATATTAGTTATGTTTTTAATTGTTAGTTATGTATTTTATTATTGTCTTTGATTTATTGCTTTTAATTTTTTGTGTTAGTTTTTATATGTTGCGGTTAATGCTGAACGTTACAGCGTTCATCCTGTATGGATGAATGCTGGCACATTTCTTCTAGAACACAACCACATCCAGTTCTTTTCTGCACTTCTATTTTTGAATTCTTTACTCTTTGGCCTCTTTTTTGCTACCACTTTCTCCTTTTAGTCCATTCAAGTGCTTGTCCTACAATTTCAACACAAGTATGCATAAATAGACTGCAATTACTCAAAATGAAAATAATCAAAGCTAAAATAAGAAAATAATATATGTTCATTTTACACTTACCAGCCCTCCATAGCATCTCATTAAGAAGCCGGTTCATTCAGGAGCTTGTCGACCTTGGCCAGACTAACTCACTTAGAGGCCTAGTCTATAGCCCAAAAATAAGATCTGGCAATGATGCATCTGGAGCTGAGAGATTTCAGAGCCTTCCAGACCTAATGGATGCAATTGTGTGCAGCATAATGGGGGATTTGACATCTCCCACATCCTTTAACTTGCTCCATTAGCTCCTCAAGCACTAGCACAAAAGCCATCACCCCTAGAGGATGAGGAGACCCTATTGAGGGATAATATGGGTATCACAGCTTTAGATTTAAAGAACCTGACCCATGACCCATAGTCACTAGGGGAGTCTCAGTTACTCATCTTTTTGTCATAGGACCATGCCTTAATTTATGTGGGGGAGGGAGAAAAAAAAATTTATTGCCTTATTTCTGTTCTTTTATATTGCCATGCTTTATTTGTTAAGTTGTTATGATGAACACTTGTCCATGATGAGTAAAGTATGAAACACTTAATTTTTGGCTTTATAGAAAATAATTTAGACTTGGAACAATCCATACACTAATTACGAGATAGAATTCAACCTTATTATTGATCACCAAGTTTTGAGCACTTATTAGGCTTGGATTAGTTGAATGTGCGTAGGAAAGCTCATACGTAAGTACTACACCCCACTCTCGATGATTAGACACAATAGAATTAGTTTGATTGTAATTCAAGGCAAAATCCTAGGAAGTGAGTGAAAACGAAAAGGAAATTATGCTATATTTGAACCATTTGAACCTTTCTAGCTTATCCTAATTACATTGAACCCTAGTTATCCCATTTGGGCCAAAAATACCATTTTTGTTGAATAACTACATTACAAGCCTAAGCATGAGTTAATTGCCCTAACACCCTTAACACTATGGATATAGAGCTTATTGGGAAATATTAAATTTGTGTGAAGCTAAGTGCTGTGAAGATGGAAAAATTGCAAAAGAATTGCAATCAAAAGCCATATTGACTGAGTATTGCTCTACGTTTAAGGGAGTAATGTGGTTTATTATTTTATTCAATAATAATAATAATAAATGATGTATATATATCTTAAAGTAGCAAATAAGAGCAATTTTGGATAAAAGAGCCTAAGTTTGGGGGAATTATAGTGGTGAGGTTGGAAAGTTCACAAAGCTAATTGGATTGTGTGTTTGATAAACACATAAAAATGCATATCTATTAAGAGATTCAATCACCATTTAATGTCACTAATTTTAGTATTTTTGTATTTTTAGCTTGAAATAAAGTGTTCTCCTTAAATTGTGATTAATGAATGTTATTTGTACAGGTTTAGGTAAAATGGACATAACTCTCAATGTCAAAATCAAAATAAAGAAATTCTTGAAATTAGAATAACATGACTCAATCTTACACAAACTTGAAGCACAGTTGAAAAGCTAAATCAAACATGTTATGGGCAAAAATTTGAGATAAAATAGAATTGGGCTACAACTTCAGCTCAGCTTGACCCAACTCAAGTATTTGGACCGTATCTCACACAATAGGTACCAAATTGATATAATTCCTGAATTTGTGAAATACTGACTTAATTATCAATAACTCTTATGTTGATGGTAAAGTCCAAATCAGCCGTTATCATGGACCAAATTATATTGCAAGTGGGTAAAAGGGTTATTGGCTAAAATCTGATTTATCTTTGGAATTTTGTTCATATCTCATTGGATACTCATCCAATTTGTATGAACCTAGAACCTATGAAAAAAAGAGACAAAATTCTATAACTTTCATTTCGGCTAAAAACGCTATATCAATCATTTACATTATCAAAAAGGTGCTGCAAGTGGGTGAATAAGTTGTTGACCTAAATTATTGAAGATTGATGTCACACTTAACATATTTCCATTCATTGCCTATATAAGGACACTCTTAGGATGTTTTCAATATTATATAATTCTCTTTTATTTTTTTCTCATTAACATGCATTGTATCTATGCTAGAGTTCTTGGCAAGGCTAAGAGATGAACTTTTATGTGTAATAAATCTACTTCTATGCTTTGATTCGTTGTCAAGAGCTACAAATATTTGTAAGTTTGGTTTTGCTTAAACTCTTATCTATTTTATTTTCTATAATTTAGAGGTTATAATTCTCATGTCTCATATATTTTCAGTCATGCTTTTATTATGTGATTCTTGTTGAATTATAATTATTATTTGTTACATTGTTTTATATGTTAATCTTTCACTGCAATATTTTTAAAATGATATATTGTCGATCTTAGATAACTTGTATAAATGAACATGATTTGTGTTAATATTTGCAAAGAGTTTAGTCACATCAAATACACGTGTTATCAAATGTGTTGTATTTTACATATCTTCCGGTTGATTGTTAGAGATGTGAAACTTTCAATTGTGTTATAAACATTGAATCAAAGTGTAGAGTAGATTTATAAAGCATAATTATGATTCTTGAAGCCTTGCTTAAATCATCATAAGACATTTTTCTCAATTCATAGACAATTCTATCTCATCCATTTAAACCAATTAATTAATATTCTCATTTGCTACTGCTTTAATATTTTACTTTACCAACCTATTTTGTCAAAAGCTTTCTCGTAGGGATCGACACCTCAATCTATACTGTGATAGTCGCATTACATTTTGAGCATAAACAAAATTTGGCACCGTTACCGGGGAGGCACACTAAGCGAAAGTCGGTTGCGTTTATCAATATTAAATCGGTAACTTTGTACATTGTATTTTCTTTGTAAAATCTAGTTTTATTTCCTTTCTTATAATTCATTTTATTGTTCATGGTTGGTTCTACCACCTAATTTATTTTATTTTTTTAGTTAATTTGTTATATTGTATATTATTTTAATAGCTAATTTTACCGTCTAACTTAGTTTTTATTTATTTATTTATTGTACTCCGCACTTTATTTTCTTTTATTTATTTATTGCACTTTATTTACTTTAGTTAATATGTTGTATTTTTATTTTATTTTAACCACCTAACTTTTTATTATTTACTTATTGTACTTTTTTTTATTTATTGTACTTTATTTTATTTTTTTCCTTTTATTTATTTGTTGTACTTTGCATTTTATTTTTCTTTAATTATTGCACTTTCTTTTCTTTTATTTACTTATTGTACTTTTATTTATTTATTTATTGTACTTTTTTTATCGTACTTTACAGCTTGTTATCCTTTGTTCATTTATTGTATTTATATTTCATGGTTGGTCTTACCGCCTAACTTATTTTTATTTCTTGTTGTGTTTTATTTCACCTCTTAATTTTCCCTGATCATTTCCTTCATCAAAAAAAAAAATTGTTAAGATGTATGCATCGACTTAGAGACAAGCGAGGAAGAGTTGTGAGAGAAATAGAACTAGAACCATCACCACAATTTGTAAGGGAAGAGAATTCACCGTCTAGTTCATCTTGTAATTCCAAGACAATGAGCCAACACAAGGATAACCCCATTATAACTCTAAAAGATTACTTGTATCCTACTAGTACAGTCACACCATCGTGCATTATATTTCTACCTAACACACCACATTCAGATTTTAAACTTGGAATGATACAACTTCTACCCACTTTTTATGGTCTAGATAGTGAAAAATCTTATGTATATGTTAGAAAATTTGAAGAGGTAATTGCCACCTTCCATAGCCATCCTGAAGTCATAAACACTGTTAGGCTTAAATTTTTTCCTTTTTCTTTGAAAGACAAAGCAAAGAGTTGGCTATACTCTTTGAGGCCGAGGTCTATAAAACTTGGGCAGAAATGACCCAAGCATTTTTCAATAAATACTTTTCACAACACAAAACTAATGGCCTGAAAAGACAAATTTCTTCCTTCTCCTAAAAAGATAGTGAAACCTTATATCAAGCATGGGAAAGGTTTAAAAAGTTGCTAAATCTGTACCCTCACTATTACTATGAAAATTGGTGCTTGGTTAACTATTTTTATGAGGGACTCATAATTAAAGAGCCCCAATTTATTGAGATGATGTGTAATGGGGAGTTATTTCGCAAAGATCCTGAGGAAGCCATAAAATTCCTTAATGATTTAGTCGAAAAAGCCCATATATAGACTGACCTAGTATTACTGAAACCCCAAATAGATCACAACCCAGTAGAGTTTTTCATCTTTGGGAAGAGGATAACCTCAAAGCCCAATTAGAGATCTTAACTAAGGAGTTAGAGGCATTCAAAGTCAAAGATAGAAGGGTCACCCACACGGTTACTAAGGTTGAGTCACACGGTGTCTGTTTTATCTGTGGAGAAGCAAAACACTTAGCTCAGGATTGCTCCACTTATAGTGAGATGAGATGGATATATGAGGAACAATGTAATGCCCTATGGATATACAAGAAACCTTATTTACCCTACTCTGAAACTTATCATCCTAGCTGGAGAAACCACCCAAACTTTAGTTGAAAATCTGACCAAAAAGCTAACAACCATTGAAAACAAGAATAACAAGCAACCAAGTCTTATGTTGCACCTCAATATAATGCACGACCAACTAGGAGTCCTTTAGTGGATACATTAGAAGCATTGATGGAGGCACAAAGTAAGACTAATAAAATATTTGAAACAGTTCTTGCGCAGGTGATAGACGAAAATAAAAAATTCAAGAGTCAAATCACAAAGCTGACCAGTGCTTTAACTATACAAGAGTGAGGTAAGTTTCCATTTCAACCTCAATCCAATCCAAAAGGACAATTCTTGGCATAAACTTCTACTTCTGATGTACAAAATCTCAAAGAAGTCAATGACATTACTACTTGAAGTTGTAAGATTGTGAGTGAGCCTACTTCTCCAACTAACACATCGATAAGTAGTAAAGACGCCCACATTGAAAAAGAGGCCACAGTGAAAAAAGAGCCTGAAAATAAGTTGTCAATCCCAGTACCTTTTCCTCAAACTCTTCAACCGGTTGGGAAAAATTCAAAAATTCAATTTGAGATTTTGGAACATTTAAAACAAGTTAAGATTAATCTTTCCTTGTTGCATTTGATTAAGCAGGTTCTAACTTATGCCAAAGTCATCAAGGATCTATGCACTATCAAAAGAAAACACCATGTAAAGAAAACTACATTTTTAGGAGAACAGGTAAGTGCAGTGATTAAATAAAAGACACCACCCAAGTATAAAGACCCAGGATGTCTCACAATCTTCTTTCAAATTGGGACATATGAGTTTGGTCAAGCTTTATTAAACTTAAGAGCAAGTATAAATTTAATGCTTTATTCTATTTACTTGCAATTAGGACTTAGTGAGATTAAACCTACATTTGTAGTCCTACAATTAGCTAACCGATCAATCAAGAAACCACGGGAAATAGTAGAAGATGTTTTGTTGCAAATTGATAAATTTTACTACCCTGTTGATTTTCTTGTTTTAGATACTCATTTTGTTGTTAACATGGAGTCTAAAATCCCTCTTATTTTTTGGATACCTTTTCTTCCCACTGTTAACGCTCTTATTAATTGCAGAAATAATTTTATGAAATTATCTTTTGGGAATATGACTCTTGAGGTTAACATTTTTCATATTGGTAAGCAACCACGAAAAGAAGACAAATGCTATCATTCATATATGATAGATACACTTGTAGCGGAGGAAGCTTACAAAAATCATGGCTCTGATTTCTTAGAAAACCTTATTGATTTTGATTTTGAAAAATCGCCTTATCCTGATAAAATAATGGATGTGTTTAGTATTTTTTACTTACAAGATAAAGGGATTCAATTTTAGAAGCCAACATTGAAGAATTGTCACAAGAGATGGAGAAACCAAAACCATCAAACCTCGAGACACCATGTGTCATCATTAGTGACCAAGGAACACATTTCTGTCTCAGAAAACCTCATAAAGCTTACTAGGCTGTCAGAGCCCTTAACTTTGATTCGAGTGTTGCAGGTCTCCAGAGAAAGTTACAATTATCAGAAATAGAAGAGCTACGAAATGACGCATATGACAACTCTAGAATTTACAAAGCTAAAATAAAAGCAGCTCATGACAAACAAATCTCAAGGAAACACTTCGAGCCAAATCAACGGGTCTATCTTTATGATTCTCGATTGCATTTACACCTTGAAAAGTTGATATCTCGATGGACTATTCCATTTATGGAGGCATGTTTTTCTTAATGGTGCTGTCCAAATCAAGGACCTCACTGATGGACGAACTTTTAAAGTGAATGGACAATGACTGAAAAGCTATATGAAAAGGGTAGACCACTCTATGTACCTAGACCAGATCCCTCTTGTGGATCATGTCTATCATGCTTGATCAAGATCAATCTATCTGTACCATATTTTATATTTTGTCTATATTTTATCTTTTGACTTTTTATTTTTTTCATTTATTTTCTTTCATATTTTATTTTACTTTATTTTCTTCTTTTTATTTTTGTCTTCAGTGTGATTTTATTTTCCGGTCAAGTGGCGGATACGGTGCTCCGTGACTATTAAAATCAGTTTCTCGATTCCCTAAAAACTGTCCCTCAAATTGTGCATTCATCTCTTTTCTTTCTTTCAAAATGGATCGCATTCTTGCCAACCTTAAAAAATAGTTTCCTTCATTGCCTCAAAATGCTCTACTTAAGATTTACAAAGCACGGTGTGAAAGACTAAGGCTATTAATGTTGAGTAATATTCCTACGGATATTTGTTGGTTAATTGAAGCCAAGGTTCGATTATCTGGTGAGTCTGTAAATGATTTTGTTTCTTTATGCCTGGTCTTGAAAGAAACTCTTATGCCAAAAAGCAACGAGTAAAGAGGCTACAAGTCTACCATAAATGTGCTTGATAAAATTGTAACCGGAGTTGTTGTTCTTGAGGATTTACATCTAGAAATTGAGAAGACAAAATTCAATTCATTAAGGATGGATTGAGTAAGGAGTCTTTAGATGATATCCTGTTGACTCTTGAGACGCATCCCTGTGGGCTCGTGCAATGTGAACTTCTCGATTTATGGAATAAATTTAAAAATAAACATCAACGGTATAGTATTAGGAATCTGACTCTAAAAGATCCTGTTTGCCAATTTATAAGAAAATTGGATGGATAGCCTATCCCCGACCCATAAAGGGCATTTAAGTCGTTACTGGACGTAAAACCAGAGGAAGATGTGAGCCATAATCACAACTACTTGTAAATACATGTGTTTTTCTTTATTTTATTTGTTTATCAGTATCATCATTTTAGTTTATATTTGCTTAAGTATCTCTCAAGTTTGTTTCTTTCGAATAACTGGCATTTCAGTTAATGTCTCCTATATTTATCTCTTTCGATTTTAATATTGAGGACAATATTTCATTTGGTTTGAGGGGAGGATAGTAGACATAAGTTGTCTTTTGCATTCCAAAAAAAAAGTAAGGAGTAAACTAAAATGATGATGCTAATATATACTCTCGATTAAAATGGCAGAGTAAAGAGTTCATTTTTGAACTCTTGAGATGCATTCTAGGTCAAATTAGAATGGCAGAGTCAGAAGTTTTATTCCTAACTTTTGAAACGCATTTTAACTAACTTGTTGTTATTTTGTTTTATATTTCATGCATTGTTGTTTTGCTTGTAGTCTTGGAAATTTGTGTATAAAGGAATTTGCTTTTCTGACTAGGTTTGATTTCAAAATTATTTAGGTTGAGTCAATGTTTCTATTTAGGTTACTAATTAGCACAATACTAAGCCTTGTGGTACGATGGATGATTCAATTTATACAGCCAAGAGAATTTTCATGTTTAAGTATATATTTTTCTAATCTCACATATCTTTTGTAAGTAAGTGAAAAGTTTGAGAAAATAGCTTATGAACCTTCATTGATCCTTTGAATTGGTTAATTTTTGTTTAGGTTGATATTATTTTAATTAAGGAATAAATGGGTTGCATAAAATATATTGGTGAGAAACTTTTGTAATGCTTCCTTGTATTCTTCACAAAAAATAAAGTAAAATACCAAAAAAAAATAAAAAGAAAAAAAAAGAATCAATTCAGTTTAATAAAGTCTTCATTCAATTTTAGAAGGCAAATATCTTGTAAATCAATTTTCTCACCAAACTATATTTGTATATTCTCACAAGACAATTAAAGTCATAAAGTTGGTCCATGTTAAGAATAATTGATTTCTAAACAATTGATTTTCCTATCTTTGGATCAATATTAGTTTGTATGTCTGTCCTTAAAATTGACTTTTTCTTGAGTGCTTAACTATTTTTCTACTCTATGAGAGAAATCCTAACCTTTTAAACAGTCATACATTTGTGAGGATACGGAGTTGAGACTTTTACTTGGAGAAATTCTCAAGACTATATATATTGAGGTTTGTGGGAAGAAGGTTAGGCTTAGTTTGTACACACACAAAATTTTGGAAGTTATAATTGAAAAAATCATAATAGCAATAGTGATCTTGAACTGACTTTTTTTTTAAATACTTATGTAGTTTTGCATATTCTATTTATGCTTGAATTGCTAGAGACTAGCAATAAGCTAGTTGAGGGCTGTGATGAATACATTAAAATGTATATTTATTAAGAGATTCAGTCATCATTTAATGTCACTAATTTTATCATTTTTGTATTTTTAGTTTGAAATAAAGTGTTCTCCTTAAATTGTGATTAATGAATTTTATTTGCACAGGTTTAGGTAAAATAGACATAACTCTCAATATATAAATCAAAATAAAAAAATTCATGAACTTGGAGTAACATGACTCAATCTTACACAAACTTGAAGAACAGTTGAAAAGCCAAATCCAACATGTTATGGGCCAAAATTTGAGATACAATAGAATCGGGCTACAACTTTGGCTCAGCTTGACCCAACTCATGTATTTAGATCATATCTCACAAAATACATACTTAATTAGTATAATTTCTGAAGCTAGAAAATACTAACTTAATTATCAACAACTCTCATGGTGATGGTAAAGTCCAAATCAGCCATTATCATGGACCAAATTGTATTGAAAATGGGTAAAAAGGTTGTTGGTCAAAATCTGATGTATCTTTAGAATTTTGCTCATATCTCATTGGATACTCATCCAATTTGCATGATCCTGGTGCCTATGGAAACAAAAGACAAAATACTACAACTTTTATGTCAACCAAAAAGGCTATATCAGTCATTTAGATTATCAAAAAGGTGCTGAAAATGGGTGAATGAGTTGTTGGCCTAAATTATTAAAGATTAATGTCGCACTTAACATATTTCCATTCATTGCCTATATAAGGACACTCTTAGGATGTTTTCAACATTATATAATTCTCTTTTATTTTCTTCTCATTAACATACATTATAATCTAGACTAGAGTTCTTGGCAAGGCTAAGAGATGAACTTTTATGTGTAATAAATCTACTTCTATGCTTTGATTCGTTGTCAAGAGCTACAAATATTTGTAAGTTTTGTTTTGCTTAAACTCTTATCTATTTTATTTTCAATAATCTAGAGGTTATAATTCTCATGTCTCATATATTTTCAGTCATGCTTTTCTTATATGATTCTTGTTGAATTATAATTGTTATTGGTTACATTATTTTATATGTTAATCTTTTACTGCAATATTATCAATTGATATATTGTCGATCTTGGATAACATGTAAAGAAAATAAATATTTGATATTCAAGTTAATCTTTCACTACAATATTTTTAAAATGATATATTATCGATCTTAGATAACTTGTATAAATGAACATGATTTGTGTTAATATTTGCAAAGAGTTTAGTCACATCAAATACACGTGTTATCAAATGTGCTGTATTTTACATATCTTCTGATTAATTGTTTGGGATGTGAAACTTTCAATTGTGTTATAAATATTGAATCAAAGTATAGAGTGGATTTATAAAGCATAATTATGATTCTCGAAGCCTTGCTTAAATCATCATAAGACATTTTTCTCAAGTCATAGACAATTCTATCTCATCCACTTAAACTAATTAATTAATTTGCTCATTTGTTACTGCTTTAATATTTTACTTCACCAACCTATTTTGCCAAAAGCTTCCTCATGGGATCGACACCTCAATCTATACTGCGATAGCCACATTACATTTTGAGGGTAAATAGTGTTCATGGTGTGTAATGAGCCAAAACGTTTATCTAAATATCCCACCTTAACTCTAGTCTTACATTACAAGCCAATGAAAGTCCTAATTGATCCTTATTCATGCATGTCCCTACATTAGTTGAGAGTTGTATGATAAACTAGCTTATGGTAGTGTCATAGACTCAAAATGTGTCGAGACAACATTTTACTGTATAACTCTAAGTTATTGAGCCAATTTAAGTTAGACTTGAGTAATTCTCGCCTAACACACACAAACACACACACATGGTTGATCACTTGTATGGAAAAAGGAAAGTGCTTAATTATGATATTTGTGGATTGTTAAATAATATTTATCGCTTCCAATAGAGAAAATGTTGAGTGGGACAATTCCTGAGGTGATTAAGTAATCATTATGACAACTTGACATATTTTAGTTATTTTGTATTTAACTTCTTTGTGTGTGACTTTAGTATTCACTCTTTGAATTTTAATATTTGTTTTTAGTTTTGTACCGAGTCAAATAGCTTCTTGGTTGTGTTTTTCCTTCTCATTTTTCAAGCACAGGCAAATGTCTAAGTTTGGAGGAGTTTGATAATATATATATTATTTCCTCATTTTAGCTTCGATTATTACTATTTTAGAGTAATTACGTTATATTTATGCATACTTGTATTGAAATTGTAGGACAAGCACTTGAATGGACTAATGAGTAAGAAAAGCAACAAAATGAGGCTAACTAGTGAAAACTCAGAGATAGAAGTGCAGAAAAGGAATGAATGTGGCTGCGTTCAAGAAGACAATGCTATTTTATGTAATTATTGCTGTTTTTGAGTAATTATGGTATATTTATGCATATTTGTGTTGAAATTGCAGGACAAGCAATTAGAATAATAAGGAAGAAAAACAGCAAAAAAGAGACCAAATAGTAAAATTTCAAAGATAGAAATGCAAAAAAGGAATAAACGTGGTTGCGTTTAAGAAGACAACGCATCAACGTTAATCTAGCAAGATGACCATCCCAGTATCGAACCATAGAACTCCCCAACATTTCTTGGAATTACCAATGCTGTAGGATTTATGTAAAGGATGAGCAATATGGATTCTAGAAACTTTTTAAGATCTCCAATGCCCATACTGTTGGAATATGTGCTCACGTGTCATCCCATATTTGTATAAATATTTTATTTTATAATAATGTATACAATACATTATTTGTTAAATCACTAATTACTATTATTAAATGGTTCAATGCTTGTGACGCTACAGATATTATATGATCTGAAGGAGTTCAAATTTGGTCTAAAAAAGTTTAGATCAATGCCAAGAGTTAACATTACTGAAAACTATAAATTATAAGGAGTTAGCATGTTGTATTAATCAGTGAAGTCTAAGAGTTAGAATCTTGTCTGTGGCGGTACAAAGACTTGAGAATACATTAGTAATAATATAGTTGCAAGAGTTGTAATAGGTGCTAAGAAATGTTATTATACAAGTCTATTCACAAATTATATGTTCCTGGTCTCAATTCACCAATACAGGTCTATCAGTGGAATTCTTTTACGTAGACCAGTGTATATTATACCTAGATGGTTTAGATGGTTGTTCTTAGTTGACCATGGGTTTACTAGAAGTTCGTATAGTATACAGGTGTTCAGTGAGGACTGAATATTGAACAGACTTAACAAGGACCCCAATAGATATCCCATGAAGCCGTCAATGAAAGATCTTCTCGAGTTGAGTAGTATACGTAGTCCTTTGACCCGAGTACCACGGTGGGCTTGTAAGTGATCCATCATACTTTGGTTCCATGCATGTCACAAACCTTTTATGGTGTGACCACTGGGTGTCGCTAGGTATGGTCCAATGGTTATGGAGTCTGGTGTGTATAAATATGGAATCCGTCAGCTCACATAGATAAGTTATATATCTAGATGCTTAGAGACTATATCTTAAAAAGTCTTATAGCCATAAACAACAAACCTAAAAAAATAGTTTCTTATAGCGTTAAACAATACTGTAAAAGTGTTTTGCATATATTTTTTATTAAGATACATGTCTAGAGATACGTTTACGGATGAGCACGTACATAGGGATTTGACGATAGTGATCTATATCCCTTCTCTTCTAGGATTTAAATGGTAGAAGGATTATACGTATGCGTTATAACCTCAACTTGTATGGTCTACTACACTGATTTGTAATATCCATGACGTGTATGTAGGGCATTGATCTTGGACTTGTAGAATAGTTCTGTTTGACAAGTCGGGAGTGGACCTAGAGAGTCCTGCAATATGAAGTGTACTCATTGTGCAATGGGGCAGTATACCAGATTGAATAGTTCAATCCAAAAAATTTCAGCAAACTGGACATTTACTTTGGTCTCCCTCTGTTTGTGCATGTGTCAAAACTTAAGAGTTAAGTACATCAATTAGTTAACAATTAGTTGTTGACCAATGGGATGTTGACACATGACACATTGTAGATTAATTATTGTTTGACTTAGAAATTATCAAAATGACCTTATTTGTTGGACAAATAATATCATTATTTTATTCATTAAAATGTTTATTGAATAAAATAATAATAATAATATATGATATTATTATTTAAATTGAAATCAAACAATTAATTTTTTATTTAAATTGGCATGTGTTTTACTATGATTTAATATGATTAAATTATTTGTTTAATTATAATTAAATGATATAATAAGTATAAATTGGTGGCACTTATAAATGGTAAGCCTTAACATATTTCTTAATAATGAGAAAGTGTTTCTCATTTGGCCTAAATTTAGGCCAAGTTCATTTAAATAATTTTTTATTTTGTTTTGTTTTCATTTGGTTTATTGTAAACAATAATAAACAAAACACTAATAGCAAACATTGACCTAGATAATGAATGCCATTATGTGAGAAAATGGAAGAAAAATAATAAACAAAATAAAATAGCAATATGTTGCTCAATTGGTGAAAGGAAAATTCGGTCATGAGATTAAGGGAGAGAGAAGTGAATTTTGCTAAGTGTTAGAAACTTCTCTCAGTGTGGAGAGCACAAAAACACACATCTTCCATTTTGGCCATCTATACTATAAAGTAGGAATAAGGTTTCAAGAGTTAAATCATTTGCTAGAAGAGTTGTTATTCTAAGTTCCTCAAGCCCACCTTGTTGAGGAACTAGAATTGTGAACGAGTTGCTTCAAGGCGGGTACTCGAGTACGATTATATACCAAAGGCTTGACAATGTACTATTTCTTAATCTTGAAGTATTTTATATTTATGAGAGAACATGTAAAAGTTCATTTTTGTTTATCATTGAGTAATTTATATTCTGCTCATCCGCTGTACATGTATGTATGTGATATATATGCTATATTTGAATGATAGACATAAACCCACATGCATGCACCCTGGGCTTAAAATCACTCACACATGCGCTAGAAGGCAATGCAGCAGCACCAGAATTCCCTAACATTGCAAGAATGAGAATGTTGCATCATTACATGATAGCTGGGAATGCCTTTGCATTCTAAGGAGCAACACTATGATGATACAGTTATTTTCTACACTATATAAAGCAACTCTATTAAATTTTTGTAGGAGCTGAAATGTACTACCTTCATTTCATCATTAAAGGAGCACGTTCTAGGATAAAAATTACACCTTTTTACTGTAAAGAAGCACATTTTTACACTTGGAACTTATTAAAAGAAGGATTAACATCGTCAAATGAGGCTAACACTTGCAAGAGAAGCATCAGAACCAAGCCTTGGGAAGATCATCTGAACTTTATTTTTGTATTTATTGATATAAACTTGGTTGTATCATGCTATCTATTGTATTTTGTTATTTGAACTTCATCATGTTGAAATAAATATACTTATCTAGGATTTAAGTCTTGAACTTAACTATGTGTTTGTAAATATTTCAACTTTGAATGCATGAACTTGATTTTTATTTATTTTGTTGTTACTTAATTCTTACATTTAATCTAGCCAATGTTATACATGAACTTTGGATTCATTGAGACAAACTTGAAAAAGGCATCTCATTGAATAGATGATTGGTGTGTTATAGTAGCTAAGCGCAAGTGCACGCTATCATATCAAGTAATATAGGATTTTAAGTCTAGTTATCAATCCCACAGAAACTATGCAATCTAATTCTATAAATCAAGTACTAAAATTATACCTACTTAACTCTTATTCAGAAAACCAAAATCTAAAATTTATGTAACTAATCTAGCTCTCTTAATTAACTAAACAAAAGCAAAGAGTAGAATTCACAAATAAAGATAATCTAGGGTTTTGACTCATCCCTTAGTATTTCATTGGATTCATTAACCACTTAGTTAATCCCTTAATACCAATTGATTGGTTTAGACAGTAATCTCATCACAAGCTTCTGTCGATGGTTAAGTGACTATATTACACATTCTAACAATGACCTATATGTCTATGGTAATCAAATTAGAATGTAATTCATTAAGGTCAAGTCTAAATTATACCATACATGCCACCTAGGTATATGTTTATCCTAGATGGAACTCATAGTTGTTACTCTATGATCATGCATCAAACTATCCTAGGCTAAACACATGAATCCCTCTGTCGAGTTCATCATAGTTCCTCAATCATTCAAAATATTGATCAGGTATAATGAAAGCATTAAACACAAGATAGAATGAATCAATTGAATGTATCAAGTTTATAAACTAAAAATTAGCACAATCTAAATCCATACTAGGTTCACATAGTTAAACCCTGGATGAACAATTTAGCCCATCACAAAATCAAAAGTATCAAACTAATTCATAAAGATCAACAAGAATAAGAGCACAATGATAAAGAAATAGAAGAAAAACTAATCAAAGTGACTCCTTGATGTGCTTTTTCCTTTTCTTGACTTGAAGCTTGAATCTTGATCTTGTTTCTTCAATATTTGGCTTTAATCTTTGATTTGTGTTGTGAATTCTCTCTCTAAGTTTTTACCTCTTTTCTCTCTATTTTTTCTTCTCTCTTCCTCCTCCCTCTTAGGGTTTTTGGCTTTCTATTTATAGGTTTTTGTCTTCAAAACACTGTTTACGAGGTACTGTACATGTGGTACTGTAGCAAAACTACTGTTTCCGATACTGTTCATCACCGTGGCGCTCAAATATTGACCTGGGCGCCGCTGGCCTAGTATCCTTTTCGTATTTTGAGCGTAACTTCTTCGTTTGACGTCCGATTCACCTCCCGTTTATTCCTATGCGTCACATTTTTCATCGTACATCTATTTATGATAAAAAATCACAATTAAATAGCCAAATAGTTATGATTTGAAGTAAAATACAAAAATTGGGTACAAATAATAATAGCACTTTTACGCCCCTATCAAATACCCTCAAACTTAAGACTTTACTCGTCCTCTAGTAAAACAAAGAAAACCAATCATAACTTATTCATGACTCAAAAACAAAAATTAAAAACTAAAAATAAACTTTGACTGATTAAACAATCATCATCATAGTCTCAAATTAAGACTGTTAAAAATAGTACAAAGCTCTTCAGAAATCAATAAACAACTTTCAACAATCCTCATACCATTGATCAAGTACTTCATTCTCCTTTATAAATGATTACTTGTGCGTGTGTGTAATAAGCAAGTAATTAGCTAAATAGAACATAGATTTACTCAATACTTATGAAATACATAAATATAATATCTCGGCATATTTTCAATTATAACATTACCATAAGCTTTCTTTTCATACTACTCTCCACTAATGTAAAAATACACATGTCTATGGATCTATTTAGGACTTTATTTAGCTTGTAATGTAAGGCTGGGGTAAAGGTGGATTATAAAGATATATATAAAGTGCAAATCACACCATTAACGCTTAGACTTTACTCAGAAACCTCTTGATTCATTCTCCTTACTGATTATTCATCTCTTCCCCAAAACTTATGCTATTCTCTCTTTTTTTTTCTTTAGATCAATAATAATACTAAGCTACTTACTTTTAATTCAGATCAAAGTGACTCTTTGATGTGCTTCTTCCTCAATCTTGACTTGAAGCTTGAATCGTGTTGTGAATTCTCTCTCTAACTTTTTGCCTCTTTTCTCTCTTTTTTTTTCTTCTTTCTTCTTCCTCCCTTTTAAGGCTTTTGGCTTTCTATTTATAGGTTTTTGTCTTCAAAATACTGTTTATGAATTACTGTAGCAAAATACTATTTTTTGATACTGTTCACCACCGCGAGCGCTGGGTTGTGGGCGCCGCGGCGCTCAGCCGCTGGCCTGGTGCCCTTTTCATATTTTAAGCGTAACTTCTTCATTTGACGTCTGATTCGCCTCCCGTTTGTTCCTATGTGTCACATTGTTCATCATGCATATATTTATGATTAAAAACCATAATTAAATAGCCAAAGAGTTATGATTTAGAGTAAAATACGAAAGTTAGGTACAAATAATAATAGCACTTTTACGCCCGTATCAATAGACTAGGACAAAATGATTTATAATTGTATAGTAGCATCTACAAGTTTCAATTACGATAAGAATATACCTGATTGGCATACATGATTTGTTGCCGAGGATCTAAGACATGTGGATGTATGCATGTGTAATTGTATCTATTGCCTAAATACGTATCACATACATATTCTACGCGGCGGAAGCATTTAAATTAAACAATAAACACAATAAATAATAATATTAATCATATTAATATATTAATTAAGGTATAGAACTCACCTCAACCTGTAACGTTATACACGTATTTTCTTAAAGTCCGCATAGAGACCAACTCACGGGCAGTTCTAGTCACCAACACAATGGGCTTAGTGAGCTAAAATAGCAGCCCTATATGCAGCGGGTTTAACTCTTAAACCCAAAAATGGTCAGGTGTGTGTTTTTCATCCTTTTCTCCAAAAGGATAAGAAATGAAAATTTTGAAGCAATCAACCATTGCTTCAATCAAAATTATAGAGAAAAATGAAATTGTTTCATTTTTCCCTTTTTTTTTTTTTCTTCTTCGATTTTTTGCTTTTCTTCTTCTCTTCTTTCTCCATTTCTTTCTTCCTTTCCCAGCAAACACCAAAAACACCCACCAAATTCCTTTTCTTTTCTCATCTCTCTCTCTTTATATATATCTAATATATATATTAAAAAATAAAATAATATATTATATAATAATAATAAAATATTACAAATGGTTGGCACCCAAAATATAATATTATTATATATATAATATCTTATAATAAAATATAATATAATATATAATAAAATAAGAGAGATAATTTAATTATCTAACCATTAAATAATTAAAGTATGAAATGACCATTTTGCCCCTTATGAATAGTTATCAAGTTTAGCCCCTAGTGGGTCTCACCAAACACACACTTGGGTAAACTCAACCGAGGGTCCACAATACGCCACGTGTCATTATACAATTAGTAAATAATAATTATTGACTAATTGTTGCATTTAACACTTAAATACAGACACGCATGCATTCCCGTGGTAGTGCTGAATATTGCTGAATTAAACACTTTACTCCGGCACGCTACCCCAGTGCACAACGAGTACACTCTATATCGCAGGACACCCTAGGTCCTACGCTCAATTTGTCAAATGGAACTATTCTATGAGTCCGTGAGCAATGCCCCACGCATACGTCACGGATATACAAATCAGCGCGTTGAACCATACAAGCTAAGGTTACAGCGCATACGTATAGTCTTTCCGTCATGATATCTTGGATATGCAGGGATATAAATTATCACCGTCAAATCCCCTTATGCTCATCCATGTCTTATCTCTAGACTTGTATCTCACTGAACAATATATGCAAACTTCTATGCCATATTGTTCCACCCTGGCAGAACTCTTTTATGGGATGATTGCTTGTGGCCACAAGACTTTCTGAGATACAATCTCAAAGCATCTGGATATCTAACTCTCTATGGGAGCTAACGGATCTCATATCTGTACACACCAGACTCCATAAGCATCGGACCATACCCAGCGACACCCAACGGTCAAACCATGAAAGGTTTGTGACATACGTGGAACCAAAATATGGTGGATCACTTACAAGCTTACCATAGCAATCAGGTCAAAGAACCACGTATATTACTCAACTCGAGAGGACCTTCTATTGACGGCTTACATAGGGTGTCTATCAAAGGTCCTCTTGCGTCTGTCCTATATCCAGTCCTAACTGGATACCCATATATCAATATGAGCTCCAAGCTCACAGTCGGCTGGGAATAACCATCTATACCCTATAGGTACAACATATGCTGATCTATGTATAAAGGTATCCATCGACAGACCCGCATCGATAGAAATAGATCAAGGACAATTATTCAAGAACATACTTACACAACTAACATTTCCTGACAGCCGATTATAACTCTTGCAACTATACAGTTACTAATATATTCCCAAGTCTATGTTTCATTATAGACAAGGCTCCAACTCTTAGATCTGCTGAGTATTATAACCAGCTAACACTTTGCTATGCTAACATTTAGCAATTATATGTCTCAACATGGCTAACTATGAGTATAATATCCAATCCCTATTAGTAGTATTGGCGCCTAAATTTCGGTATAGAGCAAATAAGACACCGTAGGGTTACTCAATTTTAACCTTATTAGAAATATTCCCTTTATAGTGCACGTGAGAGATATTATACCTAATTTGGTAATTTCACACTCGATCGGTGCGTCGGACGACCCTAGACTATTTTTTGGAATTTTTCTCTATTGGCTTAGAAAAGGAAATCCTAATTTACTACATGAATTTCCATTTAAGGGTTATGTATGGAACAAGCCTTTGTTGAGAAATAAAATTCATATATTAAGGAATTGACCAATTAGAAGCAATCTTATGGATTGCCAAGTTGAAACTCTAGTTAGTTCTTTTGACTATTCTAACTAGATAGTTACAAAGAAACCAATTAAATCTTTTCATTTGAACTAATGGAAAATTAGAAGTTTTGAGTAAGTTGAAGGGTAAAATGGTCAATTGAGGGAGCATTATATATATGTTGGAAGGTTGCAGAATTTTCAAGAGATAAAAAGCAAACACTTAGAGTAAAAGAGAGTAAATTCGTGCAAGGGGGGAAGGTGCTGCTACAGTGAAATTTCAGTTTTTGTTTCATGATTTTGCATGTGTAATCAAGCTAAAATAAGGTTACATATGAATCCCTAAGCTCAATTGAAGCCTCAATTAGTGAAATTTTAAGAAACAGAGGTAAGAAAAGCATTGCTTTATAAGTTTGATAAGTAAGCTTTCAAGAATGCTTCAATTGATGTTCTTGTGTGTATTTTTGGCTTAGATTGAGTTGAATTCTAGTGTGGAGCTTGAAGGAGTCATCAATTTGCAGAAATTGGCAAGGTAAGAATTAGGGTTTTTAGTGATTTTGTTGTAGAGATTTCAATTGGTTCTAATTAGGGCTTTAGAATGAAATTAGATTGATTTTGTTGTAATTGAAATAAGAAATTGAGAAAAGGAATGTGTTGGAACCTAGGGTGAAATTCTGCCACTTTAGGGAAGTTAGGGATTGAGTGGTGTTTTGATTGAGTTGTTATGTGTAAATGGTGCATATTGTAAATTGAATGTATATGTTTGATGGAAAAACCAAAAATGAAGAAAATGGGACATAATTGTCCATTTTGGAAAGGTGAAGGGCATGTATGTCCAACTAAGTTATAGGGCGTGCAATAATTTTCAGGGCGCCGGATGGTGAGTTAGATTAGATTAAATGACTCCGTAAATAAAAATTGGGAAGTAGTATGCATTCGAGCTTTGTATGCCAATTAGGGCATTTAGTAGTTAAATGAGATTCTAGCATTCAATTTGGTTCTAAATGTCATTTATGGCACGTAGGTGAAGATAACCGAGAGCGATAACGGGAGCAGAAATCGAGAGCAAAATTGAGTGTGGAGCGGTTGTGAGTGGAAATCTGCCATTTCCTTTACTTTTCGTTTATTATGTTTTCGCATAATGAATATGTATGTTTTATGAGCTTTCGATGCATAAACACAATTTATGATCTTGATATATATTCATAGACATACTTTTACATGTTCGATTTGAGAAACAATTTTAAAATTTCTGCATTTGTTTTAAAGGCCATTGGTACCCTCAGATTATAGTGGTGATGATTGTATTAGACCCAGCCGGTATATCCCGTGCACATGGGCAGGTCTTGGGGGTGTGTCACTAACTCTGAAAAGTCGGGATGTCTAGTCATGTGAGTCGCCCTATGTGTACGGGGTATTGTCTCGCTAAATGTATACGATGTAGGATTCCGCTGCATAGCCAGTGAGATGTCTTGAGATGTCACTGTGGGTGCTGCTAGTTGAGGTGCCCCGTGACCTACTCATGTGTGCGGTGCTAGTTGAGTCGCTGCGTGAGTATAGAGCTTTAGTGTTACCATTGGTACAGTTTAGAAAGAAAATGGCTGAGCGAGGATTTTACTAGTTTTCAATTTACCAATAGCATTTATGCATTTATATGCACATAGCAGTTATTATGTTATACAGATTCTGGATGTGGTTTTCCAAAGATGTAGATAAAACCCGCTCGGCAAGATTTCAATAGCATATGATGTTAAAAACCGTTTTACAATTTTACATCAATTTTAGAAGCATGATTTCTGTAGGAACTTTAGAATTTGCTATCTATACATGATGTTATTTTATTGATATTTTATTTGCACTCACTGAGCTCCTTTAGCTAACCCGTTTTGTGTTTTATGTTTTCTAAATCCCTTTTCCCAGGTGTAGGTCTCGGTACGCAAGCTGCTAATTCTCCTATTGCCGAGTAGTGGGCCGAATCCAAAGATCATTGTTTGTACATGTAAATGTGCTAAATAACACTCTTTACTTAATGCATAGTAGTTGTAGGCATGTATATTTGTATGTATGTTTTGAACCAACAAGAAAAGAATTCGAGATTATGATGATCATTTTTGCTTTTCATGAGTATGCTCATTTTGTGGTTTAAATGAATAATTAAGTTGTGTTGGATTTGATTTGGAAAGGACTGGAGGTCCGAATTGGTAGTATTGAGATGTATTGGAAATAGAAGTAAAATTTCTTTGCAGGTTTTATATAGATTTTTCGAAAAATAAGGGAAACTCTATCCGTTTTTTTTTTACATTAAGATGTCATTTTCATGTATATTACAAGACCTTCTCAGTAGTAGCAAGAATTGAAAAGGGGTTCGCCTCACGAAATTTCTCAAATTACCCAGTTAGGTTGGAGGAACTTCCGTCGGAGTGCCCGGCAGGGCCGTTGGGATCTATAGTAGAGGGTCTCGGGTCAGGTCCTGTCAATGAGCCCTTATCATAACTCCTTTAGATCTGATCTGAACTCTTTCAGATTGTACAATGTCTGTAACATTACATGCATAATACCATATAAATGGGTATTAGCGATTTAGTGGGAATGTACACTTGTGTAAATACACAAGTATTTGTACATTCAGGGATGGCACGTAAGCACCAACCCTAACATGGTTAATATAACTTAGACATAATTAATTCCATTTAATACCGATATCATCAAAATATACTTGGGTTGAGTGGGGTATAATCACCTGAGCATCAAAAGAGGCTTGCGATGAGCCTAATGTTGTGACCAGTAACTAACCAAGGAATTAATGTTTAAAGCATATCCATAAAAAACACGGGTTAAGGGATATCTACACATCCTAGACGTTAATTATCATTGATAGTGTTGGAATTTGTAATTTGCATACTTAATTGTTAATTTAGTATTAGTTTTATTTTCAATTGAATACATTTGTCTGGATAAAAATTGGAGAATCAATTTAGTCCTCGTGGGTTCGACACCCTTTATTGGAGATAGTGCTTACAAGTCATTCTAATATTATATGAATATTAATTTTTAATATTTATACACTAAACATTTTGAATAAAATCATTAATATTGAATAATAAATAGCAAGATGCTTGTAACGTTTCAGACATTGTATGCTCTAAAGGAGTTTAAACCAGTGCTAACAGTTTGCAACGATAAGAGTTATAAGTGTTAAGAGTTAGCAGGTTATAAGAGTTGGCAAAATCTAATAGTTAGAGCCTAGTCTGAAATGGAACAAAGATTTGAAAATATATTAGTAATGACATAGTTGCAAGGAGTTGCAAATGGTGCTATAAAATATCATTATGCAATAAATACTCGAACACATCTTTCTTAATCTACTTTACTGATGCGAGTCTATCGGTGAAACATTTTAATATAGTTCAGTGTATGTCTATATATAGATGGTCCAAATGGTTAATCTTAGCAAACCATAAGCTTAGTGAAAGCTCGTATAGGCATACAATTATTCAATGAGGATTGAGTACTGAACAGACTCACAAAGACCTCCAATATACATCCCATAAAGACTTCAATAGAAGGTCTTCTCGAGTTGAGTAGTATTCGCGGTCCTTTAACTTGAGCGCCACAATGGGTTTATAAGTATTCCACCATATTTTGGTTCTACAAATGTCAAAAACCTTTCATGTTCTGACCGCTGCATGTCGCTGGGTATAGTCCGATGCTCATAAAGTCCAGAAAGCATAGATATGGGATTTGTCAGCTCATATGGGTGAGTTGTATATCTTGATGTCCGAGATTGTATTTTAGGAAGTCTTGTAGCCATAAGCATAAACTCTAAAAAAGAGCTTTTCGTAGGGTTAAATAATATCGTAAAAGTGTTTGCATATATTGTTTATCAAAATACAAATTTAGAGAAAATTTCACCATCGAGCATATAAATATTTGACAGTGATGATCTATATCTCTACTCTTCTATGATATAGATGACAGAGGGATTATGCGAATATATTACAACCTCAGCTTATATAGTCTAATGTACTTTTTTTAATATTTGTGACATGTGCGTGGGGTATTGGTTGTTGACTTATGCAAAAGTTCCATTTGACAAATCAAGAATGGACTTAGAAAGTCCCACAATATGAAGTGTACTCATTGTGCACTGGGCAGCGTACTAGATTAAATAGTTTGATACAATAAATTTTAATAAACTAGATATTTATTTTAGGATCCCTTAGGTTATACGCTTATCAAAACTTAAGTGTTAAGTACGTTATTTAGTTAATAAGAACTGTTGACCAATGTGATGATGACAAGTAGCATAATTTGGACCATTGATTGTTTGACTTAAGAATGACTAAAATGACCTTCCTTGTAAAACAAGCAAAGTCAATTATTTATTTTAAATGGTTTTGAATAAATAAAATAATTAATATTATTGTCATTAAGTCAAAAAGAGAAACAAAGAGAAATGGGTTGAGTAAGGCATGGTAGGGCCATACCTTGACCATTAAAAGGTTTATAAAACAAAAATGAAAAATTGTTTTCATTTAGTTTTATGATTGCCGACCAATAATTGTTAATGCAAAAGTGTTTTGCTTGTTTTGTTTAGTCAGCAAAAAGAACAATAACACATGGAAATGGCTAAGGCATAAACTTGGATGCTTGGTAGAGGCTATGTGTTGAAATGAAAAAAGGAAAATGAATAAAATGAAAATGATGTTTTCATTTTGGATTTTTTTTTGTTTGGCAAAACAAATGAGACAGGGAGGGCTTTGTGTTTTCTTAGGCAAGAGTTGCCTTTTGAAATAATATTTATCTTCTTTTTCATTCAAGCATGTGGCCGACCATTAACAAGAGCAAGAGACATTTATTTTTGCTCAAGTGTTGAATGAATAAAACAATTTCATTACTTTAAAATAAATATAATTAGTTAAAGTGTTTAGCTTATAATTCAAGTTTAAAGAGTTTAAACTAGGTTAAAGTACTTAATTAAAATTAGTGTTTAAGAGTTAAACGTTATTATTGAAAATTAGAGATGCTATTCTAGAGATCCAAGCCCATCCAAGTTGGATCCTAGAATTGCCAAGGAGTGTGCATCACGATGAACTCCAGTTTTGATCCAAAGGCTTAACAAGGTGATTCTCAATTTTAATTTTATTAATGTACTGAAATAATTAAATTAAATGTGCTTGTTGCACTAGAAAATTAGATTTCTAGTTCCGTTATGCAATATATATGTATGAGATGCATAAATTATAATGTTATGAACACATGGCACATGGACGCACCTATTGATTTAGCGCGCCTTTACCCCTCACTCTTTATTACTTGTTAGCAATAGCATGCACTTGTGCTAGTTACAATAATAAAAAATCCAACAATAACCCATGTCAAAGAATGGTGCTAATAACAAGAGGTCTCACTAAGGTAGAGACCTCTAGGAGGGAAATAATAAATTGTACACGAGAGATAACATAAGATATTATAGAATGAATGCCAATACATATTGATCACCTGCCCCCTCTTGAGCTAATTCTCCCATATACTCTACTTGTGTTCACCAAGAAAAATTGTCAAAGAGTTGTATTCCTCCATGATGATGCTCTTGTAGTCACCTTAAAAATAAGCACCAGTAAGGTTGCCCGTGTGATAGTAGACACTAGAGCTTAGTTGAGTGATCTACAAAGATACATTGAATAAGATAGAGATTGAGTCCATTAAACTGTCACATGTCTCCACTCCATTGGTCGAAATTGAAAGGGATGGTGTAATATCCCTAAAATCCATCACCCACCCTATCTTGGTAGTGCTCCAAGCTCCACAATCCGTATGATCAATTTCTTGATTGTGGATCAACTAATTGCCCACAAAGTAATCTTGGGTAGGCCTTTCTTGATGGCTACTAGAGTCATTGTCTCCATATATCACCTAGTTATGAAGATCCCAGTAAACAGAGAGGTCATCATTATGAAAGGTGACCAGGTAGTAGCTAGAAAACGCTATGCAACTATTGTGAAGCCAAGTTATTAGATTGCCATGCTGGACCCAAGGGAAAAGAGTAAAGAGAAGCAGGGTGAGCTTGCTGAGGAACTCATCTTGATCTCAATCTCCCTGAGTGACCCACGCAAGATTGTCAAGATATGTTTCTCAATGTCTAAGGAGGTTAGAGAAGCTCTGGTCACCTTCTTCAGAGAGTATGTAGATTTATTCACCTGGTCCTACAAAGACATGCTTGGGATTAATTTTCATAGGCTAAATGTAGATCCCTACCACAAACCATTTAAGCAGAAAAAAGGCCCTTCAACCAAGAAAGATATGAAGCTACTAAAGATAAAGTAGACATATTACTCAATACTAGCTTCATTCGACAAGCTAAGTACCCTGAGTGAGTCTCTAATGTCATTCCAATGAAGAATGAGAAAGAAAAGTGGCGTATGTGTATGGACTTCACTTACCTAAAAACAATATATCCTAAGGACAATTTCCTTCTACCCTGAATAGATCAACTAGTTGATTCAACCTCAAGGTACAAACTCCTCAGCTTCATGGATACCTTTTCGAGCTATAACTAAATTAGGGTTGAATAGCTCAGATGAGGAAAAGACTACCTTCATTACCAACAGAGGCTTGTACTACTATAAGGCAATGCCTTTTGGACGTAAGAACACTAGGTGACCTACCAATACCTAGTCAACAGGCTCTTTGAAGATCAAATTAGAAAGACCATGGAGATTGATGACATGATAACAAAATATGCGCTATTTGCCATAAATTAGACATGTGGAGGACATTTGAAGGCTGAAGAAGCACAACATGAAGCTGAATCTGGAAAAGCGCACCTTTGGTGTGGCTAAAGGAAAATTTCTTGGATTCATTATACAACAAAGTGGGATTAAAGCCAACCCGAAGAAAACAATAACTATAAGGGAGATAAAAACTCCAAAAATATTTAAAAAGGTGTAGAGCTTAGCAGGGTGAGTAGCCGCACTAAGCAGATTCATCTTTATGGTTACTAATCGCTGCCAACACTTCTTCAAAGTTGATAAGTGAGTTTTCTACTTGATATTTTATCCCTCCTAATTTGATATTTGCTCATTTTGAATGTAAATAGATGGCTTTTCATGCATGTAATGTCATTTTATAGGTTTTAACCAAATAGAGCAAAAAGAATAATAATTTGGGCATTTTACAGCATAAATTGACCAGAACTGAGGCAGGTCTTGATGCCTAAGCACAAAAAAGTAGCACCTAGGTGCCACTTTACCCAGGCTTTGGTGCCTAGATGCCAAGTCGTGTTCTATGGAATGAGTGTTTTTGGCATTTAAGCACTACTAACACCCAATATCTTTTTTTAAATTTCATACCCTAAATTCAAAGCCTATTTTTGAAGTCTATATAAAGAAGTTTAAAAGCCTCATTTATTATGAAGGAGAGAACACACACCAAGCGTTTCTAGTGAGAGAGAGCATATTATAGCTTTGAATCTTGAAAACTCTTGAAGATTAAAACCTCCAAAAGCTTCTACAACTAATTCTCCATTCTCATCTTATCTCATTACTTTACTTTAAAGTTTATTTTTTGTAATTTGAATTTTTTTCAACATAGTTACTCTTATAAACTCTTAGATTATTTTATTTTTGCATTTTATTATAAATAGCTAAATTTCTTGTTCTATAATTTGATGGAACTCTATTGAATACTATGGTTTGATGTTGTTAGTTAGTTAATTTTTATATATTATGTTTTTCATTTATGCTTTTTATGAGTTGAATGCTTCTAATTAGATTAAAAAATTGATTAGATGATTTAGACTTGTAGGTTATAAGCTTAAGAAAGTTTAACCCATTGTTGGAATCAAAAACTATAACCTTTGATTTTATTGAGTTAAGAGACTAGTAGAATTAAGGTAATCACTTAAGGGTAGTTTAATGCATGTATAGATAACAAGTTAGATTGGGATATCAACTTGATTGTGTATGCATAGGATCTCAATCAATGTTCAAGAGAGGCAATGAGATTAGTTTTAAACCCTTAGTTAATAAATTCACAAGATTAGTTGTTAATCACTAACTATAAGGAACATAGGAAAGGTAGAGTGAAATTAAGATCCTTGACCTTTTACCATAGAATTTGACTCTTCGTGAACTTGTTTAATTTTAGTTTTTTGCACCTTTAAATTCTTTAATCATTTTAGTGTTTTATTTAGTCTAGATAAAGTTAGGTTGCTAGCACCATAGTATTTAACATCAATTTAGAAAATCAACTATTAACAGAATGATATTGCTCACCATTTTATTACTTGCTCATGCCGCATGCACTTGTGCTTTTATTCGTGCAAATTTAATTTCCTAAAAAAAAGTCTTGAGGGCTAAGAAGAATATGATTTGGACTCCTAAGTGCAAAGAAATGTTTGAAAAGCTAAATCAATACCTAGAAGAGCCTCCCCTATTCGCCAGTCCACAATCTTGTAACATACTCTTTCTATACTTAACTGTATCTGAGATTACAACCAGCTTAGTGTTGAAAAGAAAGGAAGGCGACGAAGTTTAAAAGCCAGTCTACTACATCAGCAAAGCTCTAATTAATACTGAGAAGAGGTATCAATCTACTGAAAAGTATGCGCTTGGTAGTGGCAGTGAGGAAGTTGTGCCCTTACTTTCAAGCTCACAAAATTATATTATTGACCAATTTTCTACTAAGGCAAATCCTTTAAAATATAAACCTGCCGGAGTGGCTGATAAAGTGATCGTATGAGTTGAGTGAGTTCAATATCACCTATAAGTCTCACCCTTCTATTAAAGAAGAGAAGAGCGAGACTAACACCCTGGAAGCGCGACAGTTGGTAAACTCTCAACTTGTAGTTAACCAGATCAACAACAAGTACTAAGCCAAAGAAGAGAACATGCAAGCCTACTTAAAGAAGGCTTAAAAATTGATCAACATGTTCGAGAAGATCCACATTGATAGGTCATAAATAAAGACAACTATAGAGCTGACCTACTAGCCAAACTGGCCTCTATTGGGACCATAAAGCTACCCAAGATAGTGCTAGTAAAGATCATGCCTCAATCGAGTATTTAAGCCATAGAGCCCATGGAAATCTGCTTGATTAATGATTAACCTTGTTGGATGGATCCCATCATTCAGTACCTAAGGGACAAAGTCACCCTTAAGGATAAAATGCAAGCTAGGAAGCTGCGGTACTAAATAGTCAAATACTGAGTAATTGAGAAGTAATCTATAAAATGGGAGCTTTTTTATCCTACTTGAGGTGTCTGCATCCTTGGAACGAACTGTATATACTTAAGGAGATATATGAAGAGATGTACAAAAACCATAGATGGGGAAAAGCCATAACCTACAAGGCACTGAGGCAAGGATAGCTATGGCTCAACATGAAGCAGAATGTAAATGACCTGATCAAAAAGTGTGATGGGATCCAAAGGTCCACAAAAATACCAAGGAAGCCTCCTAAGAACCCAAGAGTACTAAGCTCCCATTGGTCTTTTACCATCTATAGAGTAGATCTTATCGGCTCTACGCCAGTTGGAAGAGGGGAGCTAAATACATTATTATAGTAGTGGACTCCACAATTATGTGGGCAAAGGCCGAGCCCTTAACCTCAATCATTGAAAGAGTATTAAGTTCATATAGTGAGTTGTAATCTATCATTTTCGTCTGCCTCATGCTATAGTAACTGATAATATGACTCAAATTGATAACGAGAGGTTTAGAAAATTTTGTAAAAACTTGAAGATCGCTAATCGGTTCACCTTACCAACTAATCCTCAATCCAATAGACAGGTGGAGGTTGTGAACAAGATCATCAAGAATAAGGGCTTGGGTAGACGAGCTGTCCGGCATACTATGGGCCTACAATACCATGCCTAACACTGCCACTAGAAGGACCCCTTTCGCTCTACCTTTCGATCTTAGGCAGTCATACCAATTGATCTCGGAGAGCCTACACACAGAGTTGCTAACTTAAATGAGGCTGCAAGCACTAACTCGATCACAGCTAATGTAGATCTCTTAGATGAAGTATAAGACTCAATAGCTATCAAAGTAGTAACTTACCAGCAATAGATAGCTAAGTTGTACGATAAGAAGATCAGACTAAGACAATTTAAAAAAGGTGATTTGGTTCTCTGCTGTGTGAACTTGAACACTAAGAAACCCTCAGATTGAGTTTTAGGTGCTAACTAGGACGGTCTCTATCGTGTGGAAATAGTGATCAGAACAAGAACCTATAAGTTGATCCACCTAGATAGCAGATAAGTGAGCATTCGTGGAATACAGCTTAGCTCCATAAGTACTACTAGTGAGTGGTAGGCACTTTTGATCTTCATTCAGTTCCTTTTTCAAACTTTTTTTTAGTTGTTATCTTTGACCCTTGCTCGAAGCTCAAATTCGCTCCCAGCAAGCTTAGTTGTTTGTGTTAATTGCAAGAACTCCTAGTGGATAAAGTATGGGATTTGTTTTCTATCTACTCAGCATGTAGCAGGATGTTAATGTTGTACTAGTTATGCTCCTGATGTTCTCTAATGAAATGAAAATGTGTTCTCTAACTATGTTTTTGAATCTCCAATGGTTATTAAATGATTATTTGTGCTCTATGAAAATGTGTCCACTTGCTCTCAAAGTTGGAAAAAGAATTCTTAGAATGAAGCCTTAGAGATCGTGCCTATGTGAAAGGGCCTTACAGATCCCCTCAGCAAACGTTAAGACATCGAGCATCTTGTGTAAGAGGAATACTCATTATATAAACAGAGAGAGTAGCCCAATAATGAGGCCTAAAGTACAACAGGGTATACTATACCCATAAAAAAGAAAGTGAATAAATCTTCATTTATTGATGTAAGAATAAATGTTGTATTCCTCTCCTTATAGCTTTACTTGTGGCCATATGCAAAGATGGATGTGCAGTCTTCTCACACCCTACTAGCTGTGTTCAATGGAGAAGGGTTGGGAATAGAGCTTAATTTGAACTGGCCACGTAAAATTCCTCTCAGCAGTATTGAGTTGAGAACCAGAGTAAGACGTCCATCAACTATTACAGAGGAGTGGTCAAGGAAACTTGAAGCATAACGGAAGCACACTAAGCTCTAAATGTACGAGTAGTTGATACTATTTTTATCCCATACATTATGCTTCCCTCAATAATTTTCTTTTGATAAGCAAAGTAGTTAAAGCCTTCTTAGCGGCATCTATAGATATTTTCCAAGGCTACTAGGTCTAGAGATTATAGTGATCATCGCTGAACTTAAGTTTATTACTTGTTATTTAAGAAAGCCCCTAGTATAAAATGATAAGGGATAATTGTTCTCTTACATGCTATGCTAGCGAAATCAAGGCATAACACATTTACATAGAAGAAAACACCAAGCATATGACAACATATTTGTCAAGACTAGAAACAAAATATATAAGAGTTAGCCATATCTAAAATAGTTCATACGTTGACTATTGTTGCTTAGCCAAATAGCTCAAGCTTGAGGTACCTTAGAGCTAAAGGCAACTCAAAGTTACTCAATAACCTGGACCTGTAAAAATACATGTCATCAAAGTTCATTAAAGGGCAACTAAGGCCCAAAAAAAATCCAAAGAGCAGTAGTTAAGTTTAAGAACAGTTAAAAACAATCATTCAAAGGCAAGTTCAGCAAAAACTAAATAATTTCATAAAAACAGGAGCGAATACGAGCAGCAAGTATTGAAAAAGTTGTCATGCAAGAAGTAGCAAAGAGACTTGAACTCAATAAATTACGGCCAATGGAGTCACTAAAAGAGGCACTTAACCATCACCGTCACCATTGCTGTCATCATCATGCTCTCTTCCTTTGTTATGATGCACAACGAAGTCCATAGGAAAATCAACATCAGGGGGGTCTTTGGCTGACTTCTTACTAAAGGGCAGCATGATGACTTGAGGCTTTTACAGTGCTGGCCTCCAACTCTTCAGTTGAGGCAATCAGAATGAAAACTCCATGTGCCAAAAAGGTAGAGTTGTAAATGTGCTTATGATAGGGTGCATATGTGTACATTACAATTAAAATTTTTTTTTTTTAATTTGTAACACTTACTAATTAATTCATAATTGCCAAATGGTACACTAAACAAAAGTTATTTTATATTGCAAATAATTTGCAATATAATATATATATTTTGCTTTTCAAGGACTTGTGTCATTCATTAATTTAATGTGGAATTGCAGACACTTTGCAATTTTGTCACACCTCATGATTACAAGGACATGTGTTCTTAATTCATAAAAGAATGGCATTTCAACTTTCCATTATCAATTGTCGAATCCCTTTATTAAATAATAATACTAACTTATCAACTTAGTCTCTTTTCTTTTGTTTTACTACACAATTGCAAATAATTTGCAATTAAGAAGATATTTTCTTTTAACATGTAAAGGATATGTGTCCTTTAATTAATGAGTGGTGGCAATTGCTTTGCCACTTGTCAAGCTCCTAAGCTTAACACTTAAGCCCATCAGCTTTTCAAGAGACCTTGCAACAATTTCTACTTTCTAAAATTTTTTCATATTGAACTATTTGACTTGATATGCTATCTCAATGCTCAAAGAGTATAGTTCATATTGTGAGGCTCTCCAGGTTCACACCCATTTGTCTTATGAAACTCTTCCGTAAGTTCGTAAACGATGCCTCACATATACATTACAAAAATTACAAAATGAGGCATTGAACCATACAAGCTGAGATTAATACATATTCGTATAGTCCCTCTATCATATATATCCTATAAGAGCAGAGACATAGATCATCACCGTTAGGTCTCCATATGCTCGACCGTGAACTTATCTCTAAATTCGTATTTCCATAAATAATATCCGCAAACACTTTTGCGATATTTTTTATCCCATGAAAAACTCTTTCTCGAATTTTATGCTTATGGCCACAAAACTTTCTAAAATACAATCTCAAAGCATCAGGATATAAAACATATATAAGCTTACCAATCTCATATATGTACACACCAGACTCTATGAACATCAAACCATACTCAGTAACACCCAGTAGTTAAACCATGAAAAGTCTCAAATATGTGTAAAACCTAAGTATGGTGGATCATTTACAAGCCTACCATGGTGCTTAGGGCAAAAGACCACAAATATCACTCAACTTGAGAAGACCTTCCATTGACGGCTTATGAGATGTCTATTGAAGGTCCTTATTAAGTTTGTTCAGTACCTAATCCTCACTGAATACTCGTATCTCTATACGAGCTTCCATTAACCTCATGATTTGCTAAGATTAACCATTTCAACCCCAGATATAGACATACACTAATATATATATATAAGTCTTCACTGATAAACCCGCATCAGTAAAGATAGATTAGGAACATGAAGTTTGAGAACATACTTGCATAATGACATTTCCTAGCACTATTTACAACTCCTTGCAACTATGTCAATAATATATTCTTAGGCCTTTATCCCATTTCAGATAAGGCTTTAACTCCTTAAATTTTGCTGACTCTTATAACTTGCTAACTCTTAGCATTTATAACTCTCAGTATTGCTAATTCTTAGCACTGATCTAAAGTTCTTTAAACCAGATCTAAACTTCTTCAAATCAAACAATATCTGATACGTTACAAGCATCTTAGTATTTATTATTTAATATTAACAATTTTATTTGAAATATTTATTATATAAATATTAAACAATAAATATTCATATGATATTAAAATGGCATGTAAACACCATATCCAATAGAAGTACAACTCAAGGTAGGGCTCAGATGCCATTTGGCAAGCATGGATTAGCACTTTCTGCACTGCCTCCTTAAGCCTCTTCTCCAGTAAATCGACAACATTGTTCAACTCCAGAACTCCTTATTGGCCAGCTTCAGAGATGCAATCTCCCTTCTTCCCTCCTCTTTATGTTCTCGAACTCTACAGTAGCATGGGCAAGCTTCTTCTTGTAATTATCCTTCCTACCCTTCAAGACCTCTTCAACCTTTATTGTCGGATTTTAGATTGTTGTAACCAGCGCAAGCACACACTATCACTAACCAGTAATAAAGAGTGAGGGATGTCGAACCCACCAGGACTAAGTACTTTGCTCTAATTAAGTACTAAAATTGATTCTTTTATTTTTATCCAAAAAAATTGATTCAATTAATAATAAAACTAATACTAAATTAACAACTAGTATATAAATAGAAAATTCCAACACTACCAATGATAATTAATGTCTAGGATGTGTAGCTATCCCTTAACTAATGTTTGTTGTGGATATTCTTTGAATATCGATTCCTTAGTTGGTTATTGGTCACAACACTAGGCTCATCGTAAGCCTCTTCCACTGGTCAGGTGATTATACCCCACTTAACACAGTACCTATATTCCCTCTTTCGATAGTTAAGTGATTATACCCTACTCAACCCCAATACCTATATTCCTATGATACCGAGATTGAGTAGAATTTATTAAGTCCAAGTTGTATTAACTATGCATGCCAATTAGGTATATTCTTATTCTAATTGAAACTTGTAGATGCTACTTGTTGTGTGTTTTCTATAACACAAATTAGCGCAAGTGCACGTTGTCGCAACAAGTAATATATGATGAGAAAAGTGTCGATCCCACAGAGAATGATTTATCTTTTCTAGTTTAAGTACTGAAATGGTGTCTTTCTACTATTATCCAGAAAATGATTTAATGTATGATATTAAACTACTCAAGTAAAAGAACAACTTAATTATGCTAAGTGATAAACTAAATTACCAACAAGTTAAATTCAATATGAGAAATCCTAGGATTACAAACTATCCCCCATTATGCAAATAAATTTAGCAGAATCTCTTTGATGTTTATTGGTTCTCAACTTGATATATTGACCAAAACACTCAACACATCACAAGCCTCTTTTGCAGGTCAAGCAAATATATTCTATCCAATCAAATATCTATATGTCTATGATAAATAAATTGAACAAAATTCATTAAGCACAAGTTTTATGAGCCATACATGCCTTATGAGTATATGTCTATCTCATATGAAACTCAAGTGTACTACACTATGATCATGCATCAATATGCTTAAGACTAAATACCTAAATGCCTTTGTCAAGTTTATTTAAGCATTTCTAGATCAATTTAACTACTGGCCAAGTAATCAAATAGCATTAAGCACAAGCACAATGAATATATCAAAAGCTGAATTAATACCATAAAAGAGAGAACTAAAATCAATCACATAATGAGTTCAAGGATGTAATCCTAGATGAATGAAATTAGCTCATCATTAAACTACACAATCTTGAAGCTAATTCCATCAATACATGTAAACTAAACATCTTACAACAAGTAAAGAATCAAAGCAAAGAAGACATCCCTGTCAAATGTCTTTGTTGTTGAAGCTTGCTTCCCTCCTCCTCTTTGATTTCTCCAAACTTAGAAGTTAGGTGTTTCTTTGTGTTTCCAGCTGCTGTCCCAGCTGGAGTCTCCTCTCAAAATGTAAGTTTTGAGCAAATATATAGGTAAGAGCACGGAATTAGGGCGCACTTAGGGTTGCTTTTGGGTTTCCTGATTTTCAGCAACCTGTCAACTTTTGCTGCCCAGGTCTCGACGCCGCGGCGCTGCGATTCAATGCCGCGGCGCTCACTTTCTGCAATTGGCGCCGCGGCGCTGAAATCCAGTGCTGCAGCGCTGCACTGTAGCAAAACAGTGATACTGTAGCAACAGTGCCACTGTAGCAAACAGTGCCTCCATTCGTATTGTTATCTCTAATGCTCCCATTTGCGTTCGTTTTCCGGTATTTTTGCTCCGATAATGCTTCAACCTATAAAACAACATTAATATGCATAAATAGCCCAATTATTGAGATAAATTGAACAAATATCAAGTTAGGAAGATAAAATAGTTTATACAATTACGCCTTATCACTACTCTACAATCATACATCATTTTGTCCTAGGCTATTCAATGAGAGGCCTTTTCCAAGTTTATCTCAATAAATCCAAAGTTTATGCATAAGATTAGCAGGTCAAATATAAGATTAAGTACCAACAAACTGAATAAAAATCAAGTTCATGCATTCAAAGTTGAAATATTTACAAACACATTGTTATGTTCAAGACTACAATCCTACACAAGTATATTTAGTTCAAATAACAAAATACAAGAGATAACATGATACAAGCAAGTATAGATCGATAATTACAAAAATAAAGTTTAGATGATCTTCCCAATCATTGGTTCTAATACTTCTCTTGCAAGTGTTAGCCTCCCTTAATGATATTGATCCTTCTTCAAATGATTTCCAAGTATAGAAATGTGTTGCTTTACAATAAAAATGTGTGATTTTTAACCTAGAATATGTTCCCTTTATGATGAAATAAAGGTTGAACGTTTTAGCTACCACAAAAATTCAAAAGAGTTGCTTTATATAGTGCAAGAAATAATCGTATCTCTATGGCATTCTCCTTAAAACGCAAAAGCGTTCCCATTTGTCATGTATGAATGCTACATCATTCTCATTTTTACAGCGGTGGGGCATTCTAGCGCTACTGCATTGTTCTTCTAGTGTTGGGGCATTGGAGATCTTAAAACATTTATGCTCATCCTTCACATCAACACTACAAAGTTGGTAATTTCCAAAAATGTTAAGCCGTTTTATTCTTTAACACTGAGGCATCATCCAGCTGGATGAACGTTGGCGCACTGTCTTCTAGAATGTAGTCACATTCATTCCTTTTTTGCACTTCTATCTCTGAATTTTTACTCTTTGGCCTCGTTTTTGCTACTTTTCTTCCTCATTAGTCCATTCAAGTGCTTGTTCTGCAATTTCAACATAAGTATTTAAAAATAGACCGTAATTACTCAAAAACAACAATAATTAAAGCTAAAATAGGGAAATATGTATTAATTTTACACTTATAAACCTCATTTGAAGCCATCTTTAGTATCTCAAAATCCTTGGCAACTATCATGGCCTTCTCCATCATCTCTTTGTGCTCCTCCAAGGTGAAGGAAACTTGTGACAAACACTAAATAAGGTGAAGTTAAGGTACAATATAAACAATCTATAACTTAACCCAAAAAAAAGGAATGATATACCTAGTTAACTTGATGGATCTTACCATGAGATCGACCTAGTTAACTCGATGGGTAGAGCTTCACATGCATATTATAGATGGGGCAGCGAACTTGGTAGAGGGATGAATGGTAAAGCTCCTTTTTACAGTAATACTAAAGCCATAAGGTTAAGGAAGGCTGAAGAGATCTTTCATCAAATCTTTCATCTATTAACTCCTTGTTGGCTAGCTCTAGAGCTACCTTATCTCCCATTATGTTCTCGAGCTTGGTAGTAGCATGGGCAAGCTTCTGCTTGTACTTATCTTTTTTACAATTCAAGACCTCTTCGACCTTCTTTGAGGCCTCCTTCAGTATCTCAAAATCCTCAATAACCCTTATGGCCTTATTCATCATCCCTTTGTACTCCTCTAAGATGAAGGCAACCTTTGACAAACACAAAATAAGGTAAAGTTAAGGTACCAAAGAACACAATTCATAACTCAACAATAGAAAAGGGAATGATATACTTCGTGAGCCTAACTTATGGCCTTAGACACAATACTCGGTGGATCTTACAGCGAGATCCACCCAGCTAGCTCGGTGGGAAGAGCTTCAAGGGCATACTGTAAATAGCGTAGTAAACTTGGTAAGGGGATAAAGACAAAGCTCCCTCCCACAAGAGCACCAGAGCCATAAGGTTGAGTTGGGCTAAGGAGATCTTTCATCAAATCTTTCATCCAGTCATCGTCTGCTAGCTTTTTGATAGATTGAATGCGAGTAGCTAAGAAGGAAGCAGGAGTATCACGTACAAAGGCTAAGAGGAAACATTAGCACTAGTTCTATAATACCCCAACTACAATACGGGAACATCATACAAATATCCAAGTACCAACAATAAGGCAAAGGAGCTTAATCACTTATCCTGGGAATCTTAAAGGGTGCTAAGTCGATCAGCCCAACATCCCTCAAGTGGACTTCGTCCAGTATGTCAGAGTTGTCTATAGCAAAATCAACAAATTTTTTTACAGCAAAAGTAGTTCATTCCTGAGTATGAGGAATAAGCTTCAAATCCTTAGGCTGGTAGCAAATTGAGCACATATCAAACACAAGCAAAGACAAGGAGCACATTTAGTGATCTCACAATCCTCTATAATAGTATAAACATGATCCAAAGAAGCGAAAACAAAAGAAAAAGGCCACCCTCAAAAGTAAACTGAGAACAGACATTCTTGAGGTGGTGGCGACCTTCACTAAGGAGCTCTAATCTCCACCAACAAAAAACCAATGCTTCTTCCAGTTGATTTGAGACATATTCGTTAATGAGGTTGGTATTCCTATCCTAAGATCTTACATAATATGTTCCCTCAGTAAGACTATTCCTCATAAGGTGGAAAAGGTTCTTAAAACCTTAAACCATAAATACCTCGCCTAAGACTTTCTTCCCTAGTATATGGCAGCCTATAATAGACCTGCAAGAAATAGTGTTGAGCTGAGCAGAAGCTATGTCAAGAACAGTGAGCAACACTCTAAATAAAAGCTACAAGGGGAACTTAAGTCTGAAAGTGAGGAACTCTTTAAATATGACTAATTTCCCATTATAAAAGAACGTTAAAAACTCATCCGATTAAGAGAACCTAAATGTAACTAAAAAGAGATAGCATAACGCTTCCTAAAGGAATTTAAGTTTTCCTCAATAAACTCAGAATATTTAGGCAGATGTGTGTGAGGCTTGGAAACAAACTACTTAACATCACCTATGGGTATAGAGGACATCGAGCCTTTGAAGGAAGACTTACTTGTAGAATGAAGAGAATGTGGTATTGCCCTTTTTTATAAGAAGGGATAGTTCAGGTTTAGAGGTTTCTTGCTAAGGGTTGGGGTGAGAAGCCTTAGACCCTAGCCCTACCACCTTTACTGACGCATCACTACTACTCTCCTCCCAGAAGCTACACTCACTACCACTAGTTTCATCTATCCTTTGAGCCTTGACATCCTACAACACCACAGTCAATTTTAAGCCTACATTCTCTAACCCACATAACAACAAGCAAGAACTCACAAAAATCCAAGTAAAGGAATAGAAGAGAATGTAGGAAGTTCCTTACCTTTTGTCAGGTTAAGAAACCACTCTAGCAAGTAACTTGATTTTGAAGTATTTTATAGATCACACCTCTGAGAAATTACATGAAAAATTGGATTCAATACAAGGAAAAGTGAGAATAGTGTGAGAAAGTAAGGAAGAAGATAAGAAGTGTAAATAAGCTTAAGAAGGTCCATATCTACCACGAGGATGATCGAAACTCTGTTGCAGCAACATCGAAGTCAGGAAACTCGTGATAAGGGTAAATTTGTCATATATTTTCTCATATTTTTATTATTGATATTTTAGTGTTTTATGAGAATAGATGGCTATTTATGTGCTTTATTGTTATTTATAGAGACTTGAACGAAATTTAAAGAAAAGACGCAAAAGGAGCAAAAATAGGGACTAAAATGCAAACCTTTCAAAGTATGTGTCCAGCGCCCCAGCACCATAAGGATTATCGGCCTAGCTCTGGAACAGTGATCGAAATAAGAAAAATGACTTGTTTAAGTCACATTTGGCGCTCCCACGCCAAATAGTCACCGCGCCAGTGATAGGCCAGCGCTCCAATACCATCATCCCACCGCTCCAGCGGTGAAGCCTTTTAAGTGTCTCCCTAGCGACAACTACATAGCACCCCAGCGGTAGTGCGAATCCTAGTATAACGAGAATTAAGATTTTTAAGCTCATATCAATCCCTATAAAAAGTCACTCGTTCCCAACCTTTAAGAATCAACCTAGAGAACCCAAGACATATTTAAGAACACCAAGAATACAGAGCACGAGTCTTGGAGAGCAATAAGAGTTTAATTGAAGCAATTTTAGAGAAATATTCAAGGCGTTGTTCAGCATCAAGAGTATCTTAGGCAGTGCAATTAAGAGCAATTCGACGTCTATATCAGTTAGCTATTGATTGTATCATGATTTATTATTATTTTTACTGCTATTCTTTTGTAGCCATGAACTAAATATATTTTCTAGGGTTAATACTTGAACTCAATATGTGTGCTTAATTGCCATATCTTTTGAATATTTAATAAACTTAGTTCTTTGATATTTAAATTATTTTATCTTAATGCTTCAATATATCTGGCCAACATATGGTGAATAAGTTGGTAATATTGTTGATAAACTAGAAAAAGGAATTAATATTTAGACCTAGGTAATTTGATGCATGATTATAGAGTAACATTCAATGTTGCATATGCAAGTTTCAACTTAGGATAGGAATATACCTAATTGGCATGTATGATCAATAAGACTTAATCTTAATGAATCTTAATTTATTATAAGTACTATAGGAATATAGGTATTTGATAAATTAAAGTGTACTTGTATGACCTTGGAAGTGGCTTATGAATACATTAGTGTCTTGATCAATAACAAAGAATAAGGGAGTTAAATATTAGAAGATTAATTATTAGAAAGCATATTGAGGAATAGTATTAATCCTAGGTTTTCTCTATATTGCTATCACCTAAATCTCTTTGCATTGTGTTTTGCTTTTATATTTTCTATATTTATTCTTAGATTTTCATTTTTTTTTAATAATTATTAGGAAGACATAATTTTAGTAATTGGTTAAAAAGAAAAAATTATCCATGTGGGTTTAACATCCGGCTTATTTAGTCCATTTATTACTTGCATATGATAGTGTATACTTGCACTCAATTTCAGATATAGAATTATCGCATCAACTCGCACTAGAGAAACCAAGAGATAAGAAGGCAAGGAAGAAGAAGAAGAAGATTGCGTTGAGAGATTAGGTTCTTTACTTAACAGTTTGAAGGTGAGAGGGTTAAGAAGATTAAAGGGTGGGGAGATCTAGGTCGTCAATTTTAAACCGACCTCCTTATATGGCGACACATGGCAGCTCTCCTGAGTAAATATGGTGGAGACATAATTATTGTCCTATTCCCCCCCCCCCCCCCCCCCCCCCTCCCCCCCAACTTTCTCAGTGAAAAGGCGAAACTACCCTTTAACAGTTTCTTAATATTGAGAAAAAGGCGGGAACTTTCCTGCCAAAAGGGAAATTTCAAAAACAAAAGAAAGAAAAAGATAAATAGAAGAAAAAGAATGAAGAAATGTTACCAGTTGGCATGCGCCACATGTCACCTGAAGAAGTTAGTTCCTACTGCCTCCTCACCTCAACATTAGAAACTATGAGGGTTGATGTTGGAGGTAACGATTAGTGACACTCAACTCAGTCTAACACTCAGAACCAAACCACTTCCTGAGAAGCCCAGCCCAGCCTAAAATGAGGTACCTCAGTAGGATTCAGCTCAAATCTAAACATTTGGACCTCAATAACTCGGCCCAAGAAGCCCATCTAATGGAACCTATTTTAGAACACGTGTCATTACTCAATACTGGTGTGAGAGGACACATTACAAGACCTTGAGCACTTACTACATCATCATGGGCCCACTAGCAGACGTGCACATCAGCACGACTCAATTCTCGCCACATCACTAGCGGAACCCACTAGAGGAGTACCTGAATGCCACGTTACCTAACTATCTAGCCTAAGGATAAGGTTAGATAAGAGAATTTACAAGGAACTGATGGGTGAACACCAGGTTAGCTAGCATTAGAATTTTGTCTCCTACTAACACAGTAAATAAAAGATGTCTGAGATAGTTGAATAGTTTAGCATAAGATCCGGTGAATTCAATGGGACAAAGTCAGATAACCCCCTAGTGCTCCCAGGTCTCACTAACTCTAGTTGATAGCTTCAAAAAGCCACCAATGGCCAATATATCTAGTACTCTAAATGTTAGGAGATGTCAAATGACCTCTTAGCCCCTCTGATTGAAATTCTTCAAAATACACCTTATGATAAGAATTGTTCTCCAGTAGTTATTTGCCGCGTTGATCTACAAAAGTGAAAGGTGGTAAGGGATAACAATTCGAATTTTGAACCATTCTCTAGTAAGAGAAAACTCTCCACCTTTTCTATAGAATTTTCTACACTTTCTCTAGGGTAAGTAAACCCTACGAAACGTTCTCCATACGGTAGCCACCTAACTTGAGTATCGGATGGTCATCGCCGGCCACTAATATTATTTTCTTTGTGCTTCTCGTGTCCCCTCGTTCTGCCTAACTTATAGCTTAAGCCACATAGCCCTGACTTAGTATTCAGCCTACTCTCTACTTATTCCCCAAATTCTTAACACTAGAATGGAGCTCCAAATCTAACTTGACTTTTCGTAATGAGAGATTCAACAACCTCGAACTTCTCTCTCACTTTTCTCACACTAGTTTGAGGTCAAGACTCTCGAGGCCAAACTCTAATACAAGGAAATGTCATTGCTGAAAAGAAAGATACGTTTAACAGGATACAAGGGTAATTACGTGTTAATAGATTGCTCTATGGACTTTAAAATAATTCCAATAAAAGAAGACATTTCATCATTCATTTTGTATGAATTTCCAACATTTACATGACACGTAAAGTCGCAATTGATTCACCATATTTTATCCAATTCCAATGTACGTAATAGATCAATTGCCTCTGCATATATTTATGTACAAAGCTGAGCTTGGCTTTCTAGCCCTATGACATTTAAAGAGATATAATAGCTGACAAATGCTTCGAGATAATATTGTTCCCAAACGGTATATTAACTCCAAAATCGTTTTGACAAGAAACTATACCTGGTGGTCCAAATTGTGATGTTAACACAAGCAGTGCTGCATGCACAATATATTAATATGGCTAGTGAAATGTAACTCGTCATTCTTTGACTTGCGAAACTTCGTTGCTTGCAAATGCAATCAATATTTCATATGCATGAAGAAGAGAGACACGAGAAGGATTGTGACAGAAATGCTTTCCTTTATTACTAACAATCTCATAATCAATAACACAAATCCCACCAGAAGGCCCAAGAAACAAATGCTCACCATAAATAGAATCATACAACCAGCATCATTGACAACAATAAACTATATAAAATAACTAAATTCCGAGAAGAAAAAAAAAATGAAAGAAAGAAAGAAACTAAATCGAAAACCCCTTCCAAATTCTGTATACTTCTCCGATCTCACTTCCTGATCCTGCATATTTTATTTTCTGGAAGAAACCAATATTGAAGACAAATCCACTTGAACTTAGTAAGACCATGTGTAATATGACCACCAGAGAAGATGAAACAAATTGGTCTATGTAATCGAAATCATGGCTCTCAAATGCAATGCATAGACCCTTATTAATTTGACTTGGATGGGAAGCGTGATTCACAGGTCTTGTACTCTTGGAGCCTTCCTTTATTGAACTTTTGAAACTAAAACCTGAAGTTTGAAAATAACCATAAGCGATTGAACTTGATCCACAAACTTAGGAAAAAAAATTAAGTAAAAAAGAAAAAAGAATCAAAAGTAATGAACACTCACATGAATCTTGTAACAAGTTGATGCCCAAGCTTTTTGAGCTTAGTAGTGAGTTGGTGGCGGCGGAGATGCGTAAATATAGACCGGTGGTGGAGGTGACTTCATTGGTGGGGGAGGAGAGTGATAGTAGTATGGAGGAGGTGGAGATGGTGATGGAGGTGGCGGAGATTTGTAATAGTACGGCGATGGAGGAGACGGTGACACTGGTGGTGGAGACTTGTAATAATATGGAGGTGGAGGAGATGGAGATGGTGGTGGTGGAGATTTGTAGTAGTATGGTGGTGGAGGTGAGTGGACTGGTGGTGGCGGTGATTTGTAGTAATAAGGAGGTGGAGGAGATGGCGATGGAGGTGGGGGCGATTTGTAGTAGTATGGTGGTGGAGGCGAGTGGACTGGTGGTGGTGGCGATTTGTAGTAGTAGGGAGGTGGAGGAGATGGCGATGGAGGTGGGGGAGATTTGTAGTAGTATGGTGGTGGTGGGGAGTGGACTGGTGGAGGCGGTGATTTGTAGTAGTAGGGAGGTGGAGGAGATGGCGATGGAGGTGGGGGAGATTTGTAGTAGTATGGTGGTGGTGGGGAGTGGACTGGTGGAGGCGGTGATTTGTAGTAGTAGGGAGGTGGAGGAGATGGCGATGGAGGTGGGGGAGATTTGTAATAGTATGGTGGTAAAGGGGAGTGGACTGGTGGAGGCGGTGATTTGTAGTAGTAGGGAGGTGGAGGAGATGGCGATGGAGGTGGGGGAGATTTGTAATAGTATGCAGGTGAAGGAGATGACGAAGGAGGTGGAGGAGATTTATAGTAGTATGGTGGTAGTGATAAGTGGACCGGTGGTGGTGGAGATTTGTAGTAGTAGGGAAGTGGAGGAGATGGCGTTGGAGGTGGGGGAGATTTGTAGTAGTAAGGAGGTGGATGAGATGGCGATGGAGGTGGAGGAGATTTATAAAAATATGGTGGTGGAGGCGAGTGGACCGGTGGTGGTGGTGATTTATAGTAGTAAGGAGGTGGAGGAGATGACAATGGAGGTGGAGAAGATTTATAGTAGTATGGTGGTGGAGGTGAGTGGACTGGTGGTGGAGGAGATTTATAGTAGTAGGGAGGTAGAGAAGTGGGTGATGGAGGTGGAGGAGATTTGTAGTAGTACGGTGGTAGAGGTGAGTGGACGGATGGGGGCGGAGATTTATAGTAATATGTTGGTGGAGGCGAGTGAACTGGTGGTGGTGGAGACTTGTAGTAGTAGGGTGGGGGTGGTGATGGTGATGGTGGTGGGGGAGACTTATAATAATAGTGTGGTGGTGGTGGTGGTGAGTTTTCAGGTGGCGGAGGAGACTTATAATAGTAAGGTGTGGGTGGATTTTTTGCGGGAGGTGGAGGAGATTTGTAGTAGTAAGATGGCGGGGGTGGTGACTTATAAACATAAGTAGGTGATGGCGGAGGTGGTGACTTATAATAGTAGTAAGGAGCAGGAGTAGGCTTAGGTTTAGACTTCTCACACTCCTCGTAAGGAGTCTTAGGAGCATAAGCAAATGGCTTAGCTTGGAGGACAACTTCATATTTAGTCTTAGACTTGACTTTAAGCTTAGCGCCCTTGTTGCCCCAGTGTAAGTCAGTGGGGATGTTGCAAGGTGAATCCTTGGGTGCCTTGTGGAGCTTGGCCTTGCATGCTTTGGCTCCATATTTGCCATAATCTAAACCTTCGACTGTGATGCTGTATTTGCCGTTGTTCTTAGTCTTTCCATATGCCTTAATCTTCTTGTCACCTACCTTGCATGTCACTTCAACCACAGCACCTGTTCCAGTTCCATCCATATATATTAACATTATTAGTGTTGAATAAGTCAAATTTAAAACACATACAATGAATTATTCTGTACCTATTACAATAACTAAAATTATCTTGTTTATAATTATAAAATTTTTAATATTAAAAAAAGTATTTATATTATATTTCAGAAGAAAAAGTATGTTATATTGGATCTCCCTACGATTTATTCACTGTTCTAATTGATAATATTAATTTGTTCATTATTTAATTTACACCCTGCTCTGTTCTGTACAGCAATTGAATAACCTCTCGGTTTTGCAATTGACTACCCATTAATTCTTAATTTAGAGGCATTTCATACAAGCAAGTAAAAGGAAAAGAGAAAAGGAAAAAAAAACCAAAAAACAAAAAAGCCACCCAATTTTCTAACAAAATCAAAGAAAATGCAAAATAGATTAAGGTCAAAATTTGTATTTAACCAAAAACACTAACCATGATATGTAATTGGCCCTAATAACCAGCTTTAAAAACTTATATTTTCTTTTCATTAGATTGCTACTAGTCTATTATTATTTTTTATAAAGCTAAGAGTATTTGTGTTACCAAGAAAACTAAAACTATTGTCAATGAACGTGAAAAAGAGCAATACTTTTCAATAGAATTATTTCTGTTTTTTAGTTATCAAATCATTCGCCGAAGTTCTTTATGATAGAAATTAGAAAGCCACTGAGTTAAAACCAAGAAAATCGACCACGTAAAAAAGTGTTCCCAAAATTTAAAGAGCAATGAAAGTAATGCTTCGAACAAATATACCTTTGAGATGTTTCTTGTCGTGTGACTTCTCTGGGTACGACCAGTCGTAGCATCTGTAGCAGTAAACTTTTCCGACCACCTTCATTACAAATTCGTGGTGATGGGGGTGAGGATATGGGATGGGTGGTGGCGGAGAATTGTAGTAGTACGGAGGAGGATATGATTTGGGTGGTGGCGGTGGTGAAGTGTAGTAGTATGGAGGAGGATATGACTTGGGTGGTGGTGGCGGAGATTTGTAATAGTAATAGGGCGGAAGTGGTGAAGGAGATGGCGGTGGCGGAGATTTATAATAGTATGGAGGTGGAGGAGATGGTGAAGGTGGTGGTGGAGATTTATAGTAGTAAGGTGGTGGAGAGGATTTTTCAGGGGGTGGAGGAGACTTGTAGTAGTAAGGAGGTGATTTTTCAGGTGATTTTTCCGGTGGTGGAGGAGACTTGTAATAGTAAGGAGGAGGTGGTGAAGGAGACGGTGGTGGAGGACTCTTGTAGTAGTATAGTGGTGGTGTAGACTTTTTAGGTGGTGGAGGAGAGTGATAATAGTACGGCGGTGGTGGTGATTTTTCAGGTGGTGGAGGAGACTTGTAATAATAAGGTGGTGGTGGTGAAGGAGATGGTGGTGGGGGTGATTTGTAGTAATAAAGTGGCGAGGGAGACTTTTTAGGCGGAGGAGGAGAATGGTAGTAGTAAGGTGGTGGAGGAGATGGTGATGGTGGTGGTGGGGATTTATAGTAATAAGGTGGAGGAGGTGATGGAGATGGTGGAGGTGGTGACTTATACTCATAAGGTGGTGGAGAAGATGGTGATGGTGGTGGTGGGGATTTATAGTAATAAGGTGGAGGAGGTGATGGAGATGGTGGAGGTGGTGACTTATACTCATAAGGTGGTGGAGGAGATGGTGATGGTGGTGGTGGAGATTTATAGTAATAAGGTGGAGGAGGTGATGGAGATGGTGGAGGTGGTGACCTATACTCATAAGGTGGTGGGGGAGATGGAGAAGGTGGTGGTGGTGATTTGTACTCATAAGGTGGTGGTGGTGATGGGGATGGCGGAGGTGGTGACTTGTACTCATAAGGTGGTGGTGGTGATGGAGAAGGTGGTGGTGGTGATTTGTACTCATAAGAAGGTGGTGGAGAAGGTGATGGTGGCGGGGGAGATTTATATTCATAAGCTGATTTTTCAGGTGGTGGAGGAGAATAGTAAGGATAAGCATCAGCAGAGACTGAAATTATATTGCTAGAAGCAACTATCATGGCCAACAATGCCACTACCAGTTGGGGCCAAATGCGGCCCCTTGCCGGGTTTGCGCCCGGAATCGCCATCAATTGCCGGAAAAACTAACCTCTTCCGATCAATGTAGTTGGCTTTTTTCAGGATTCCTCTTTAAAGATATCAACAGTGACTTTTCGGGGATAAAGGAGAAGGGGATGGTTTTTGGTTTAGTTGATGATTTGAGAGATGCATGGAAATACTTAGTATATATAGTGAGAGTAGTCGTCAGAAGAGAGCTGTCATTAGGGACCAATTAAATTGTTCTCTCTGTTTGTTTAACACATAAAATGGAGTTTCGCTTAGCTGGGCCGTGTGTTCATATAATTGTTTATTCTTTTGAACAGTTCTATTCTATTTGATCACATGGGATTCCTTGAACTAGTTAATAATAATCACCAACTGCTCATTTAACATATAATTAACTTGGTTTTTTTTAAAAAAAAAAAAACAATTCCACTCCTCTGGCCTATTCCATTTTCTATGTTGCCACTTCCCAGCATCTTCTCTTTCATGAACAGCTAGAAGAAGAGAGTTGTATGCATAAAATTCTAACAATTAATAATTCGATTATTAGAAACCGCAGCCATCATGCTGTATTTTATATCAGACCTAGACCAGGTTCTTCTGGAACATGGATCCAGTCAAATAGTGATTGCTTTCATTCTTATAATCCAACGATTGCAAATTGCGCCATGGGCGCGACAACGTGTAGTTACGTGACACCGAATCAAAACACGTAGTTATGTGATTTACTTATTCAGACTAAAGTTAAAAAGTAGTTTAAGATTGAGTGACAAGGAATATCGTCCAGCATTAAAATTACTATAAAGATATCTTTATTACTAAGATAAGAACAAAAGTTTAGTTACTATGAAGCGTAAGGGAACATCGTATATATATAAATATATATATATATTTTTTTTTTGGTATTAAATACCGTAATGGGACAAAATTAGATGAACTTTAGTCCGAAAAATACCGACTTGGACTCTCTCTAACTCACTAAAATAAATAATTAATCTCACCAAAATTATTTTTGTTTGTTCTTAGTGAATACACGTTTCGGCCACCTCCATGTAGAGCAAAGATGGTAGAATCAAAATTCAAATGCATGTGATTTCTCAATAATGATAGGAGCGAATGGCATTGGCATGTGAAAGTCAATCAAGTGCCATTGCAGCTTTTGCAGGTATTTTGTGCTACATAAAAGGAAAAACAAAGATAAAGAAATATTTTTTTATTTCATTTTCATTTCGTACAAGAAATAATAATAATAATAATAATAATGCAAACTATATCTTTGAAGAATGAACATACTTGAATACAAATTAATATTTTTCCCACTGTTCTGAAAATGACCTTGTTGTCTCTCTTTTGACCAGGACCACCCGGTACAATTCTAATTTCTCTCTCTTTTTTTGCTTTTTTCTGTGCATTGTTTGACAGCATAATTCTGAGTGAACTTAACTTCTTCCTTTTTTTTCCCCCTTAAATACATAAAAGTTCATTTAATTTTGTTTTTTCAGGATTTCTTGTTAGATTGAAAAAAAAAAATGTGAAACTGAGATGAGTCTTTGTTATTGATTTTGGTAGTTGGTGCATTTTCATAATTATTCAATGCTTCTGGTAGAATTAGACCAAAAATAAACGATTTTACTCTTTATTGTCATGATTCTTCTAACTTAGACATCTAAATTTCAACATGGTTATTTTGCACATGGGGGGATGTAAAGACTTTTACTTTTTCTTTTTAATTTTCTAATTGTTTCTAGTTAATTATTTAATACAGCTAGTCCCCTTGCTTTAAAGTCAAACTTTGATGGATTATCAGTATCACATTCACATCCCTTAAATCAGAATGTTAATGAAACAATTATAGATTTTGATTTCTCGCAGCAAAGCTTTTTAATTTTCCATAACAAATATTTTAAACCCTTGATTCCATCTTTTTCATTTGTCAATGTCGTGTCTAATTGGAGTATTGAAAATGATCTTAGTTGTTGGGGCTGATTATGATCGAGAATCGAGAGAACATATATATGAATGTATGACTTGATGATATGAATTGTTATAGATAAGGGAAATATAATAACTAGTATTATATGATTGATTTTTCTTTTTTTTTTCTTTTTTTGAGTTTCGTCTTTATCACTATTTTCCACTTGTAACTTGTTGTAATATAGAACAAAAACTAATTGTAACAATAAAAACATTGATTTATAATAATGTCTGTCCTAAACTCGATGGGTAAACCTATTTTATAATCAGATGCATGGTAATATTTTCTATCTGTTGAATTTAGTTTTTTATTTTTGGAACACTTTAGTGGAGATTAACGAAATAAGAATAGGTAGAGGAAAGGGACAACGAATATATATCAATTCAACTTAATTTAGTTTTATGTCTATTTCATCAGTTTTAATGGGTTTAGCAGTAACACACGAGACATCACGATTATTATAACATAAAATAAAGAAAAAGATAAAAAAAAATAATAATTAATATGGTGGAGAGACCTCCTTTTATTTATTGTTGAGTCTCTTTTATAGATATTTGTGGGGTTTAATAATAGAATCCTCTTTAAAATGTATTTATCATTAATTTTTTGATCGGATTAATTATATAATTTTAAAGATGGAACTTCTTAATTTTAGAGATGTAATAATTCTTTAATTAAATTCCTTAAAAATTATGATACTTTTAGGGTTATGGTTGCTAGGGGAACACTAACTTAATTTGTGTGGTAATTTCATAATTTTTGTGAGCAAAAATTGTTGGATGGATTTGATTGGAGTAAGATGTTGGCAAATGTGTAGAAAGTAGAAGGGGGGCAAGGGCAAGAGAGGAGAGTATAGTGGAGAACAGTGAATGTGGTATGAGACAATTATGGAACGACAAAAAATTAAGTCATTGTCAATGATTTTGATTATACATATTTGTATGAAAAATGAATCATCATCAAAGTAAAGTATAGGAAGACTTTTTACTTACTAAAGAAAAAATGAGTAGCTATTTATGTTCAAATTTAAATAAATAAATAAAGTCATTCAAGAGGACCACGCACATGCATCTATCTATCTATGATCTAACTTTTCTTATTTCCTAGAATTTCAAATTTTATGTGTAGAAGTGGCAACCATTTTTATAATTAAAAACCTATGTTATCTTCAACTAACACCATAACCACTCTCCGTCGGCTGCCTCTCTCTCTCTCTCTCTCTCTCTCTCTCTCCTTTTGCTTTTGCTTTTGCTTTTTCTTCTTTTTCTTTCTTCTTTTTCCTTTTTTCTTTTTCTTTATGAAATTGCAAAAAATTTATTAAAAAAAAGCCATGTTAGTACTTCAATAAAATATGGCGCAAGAAATTTTGGATTAATTACATAAAATATTTTAACGAATTTTGTTTGCACACAAGTTAGAATTTGTAGATTTGCCAATTTCATTTCTAGAGATTTTATAAGTGCATTACTATTTATATACGAGGAGATCAATTCTTTATGTTCTATCATATACTTAGCCTTAGAACTTTGGACATAATGAAAAAAATGATTAATGATATGGTCTATAATGATGTCCACAAATTAAGATTGCTCATTTCGCATGACAAAGATTAAAATATTTTTTTAGCTATAATCCTCGGCTAATTCTGATGTGACCTTCACTAATTTATATTGCTAACCTAAGTTAAAGGAAATTAATTAAAATCAATAACCCAATGAATTATTATTGTCCTTCTCAATTTCAATTCTCAAATACAAATGTGCCGCGGTTGATCACATGATCAAATATCAAATCCATGACCTGCCGATTTCATTTTGTTGTATTGTTTTTTGTTTCGTTGCATCGCATCACGCATCTACTCCCATCAAAACAATTAAGTTTGTACTAAATATTCACCAAAGCATAGCACATTACTAAAATATTTGCAAGTAGCAATTCAACGTTTGATAGAGAACATTTTATAATGCACCATTATTTTTTTTTTAAAAAAAAAAAAGAGAAAACAAAATCATATGATAACAATAATAATTCGGATCCCCCAATCTCATCACAATATCAGGTCCAATTGCAAAAATAACAATAAAATAAATATGTTGAAAGTTTGATCTTCACCAATCTCATCACAAAAAGTTTGATCTTTATTATATCAAAGATATAGTAGCTATTACATGAGTCAATTTATCTCGTAGGTCATCAATTGGATTGGGTTCTCTATTAAAGTGCTTTCCATTATCATTATTATTATTATTATTTTATTTAAATATTTATATATATAACTTAATAAGTTATATAATTTATTATATATTAAGTAATACTGTTATGTAATATTATTTAATCAATTTATAAATTTTCTGTATAATTTATTATGTACTAATTAAAAAATATATGGCTTCTAACTTATGAAATTTAGCACCAAAAGATTGTAGACCAATCATACCTGTCAATAATGACACTTGACTAAAACATAGTTGGCAGAAGGAGCTAACTCTAATACGAGAATAGTTTGAAGCAGCATGACCTATTAGTGTTACTATTAGTATTAACTAATATTCAAAAAAGAATAACATTATATTTCAATTATTATCACAATTTTTTTTATAATAAATAGTGTGTTAAATATTCATGTTAATTTTTGTAATTTTTGTAATTATTTATTATATTATTACACCGATTAACAATTATTTCACAAATAAAAAGATATCAAAATATTATTTAAGAAGTATAATATTAAAAAATTAATAATAATGTTATATTTATATAATTTAGATACATACTTTGTATCTCAACTGGTATTTGATGTACTTTTTTTTATTAGTATTGTATAATTATTGTATTAATAAAAATTAAAATTTTAATAACTATTTAATAAGAGATAATCATTGATAAAAGTACCACTACTCTTAAAAATATGTATACTCGTCTGAAATATATATAATTCAATTTCCATTAATTCCGGGGCGGTGGAGGACTTTAGCAATTACAAAATAATAAAATCTTAATCTCCCTCACGAGATGAAACAAACTCTCTTCGGTGTCACGGGCTTCAACTACATTTTAGATAAATTCAAACACTAATTTCCAGTTTGAATTGAATTAAAACTTGATTATATTTCAAGGGACAGCTCAGCCTCAGCTACACATTTTACTAAACATTTAATTATGTTAAAATTGATCTTAAATATTAATATTGACTTCTTATATAACTATCTTGCGGTTTAAATTTTTGAATGAATTAAATGGTTAATTCGACCAATGTTTTTAACGATTTCCTGGAGTTTTTCTTACTTAATTAAGCTTAAAAATTTAAATATTTTAAATTAAACAATTAATTATTAACTAATAAATTTTCCGTCATATTAATTTAAGGATATGGTGACGTGCTTCTTGGGAGTTTTCTATAAAATAATTTGTTTGGGGCCAATTTATTTATTTATATCTCTTTATTTCGCCAATGATTTGAAACAGTAAACAATATTATAATAAGAATTAATTAATAGAAATTAATTTATGATATCTGGTCTTACTCTTAGCTGTAAATTGGCAAATGCTGTATGTATTGTCCTATGATTAGCTAGTAGTTTCTCCGGTCACGAAATTGACTTGACATTTTGCTTTTGAATAACTAACTACATGTGGCTGTCACCTTCTAATAATTCTACAAATCCATTTCAATCATTATTTCTCCTATAATACAAGAAATATTCATAAATTAAAAAAAGAAGCACAAATTTTGAGACAGTACCATCCTCATAAAGGTAAACTATCTGAAAATACCCATTTTTTTAAATAAAAATTTATTTTAACTACAAAATAAATTTATTAATTTTATACTTAATTTTCAAATCATTTTATTCTTTAAATATTTTATATTTTTCTCTACAAGTCATTTAAAATTTTAATTCAAAACATATTTTAAAATTAGTTAAAACTAATAAATTTAGAATATAATAAATTAAAAATTGATAATTTAATTAAAAATAATTATAAAATTATAAAAACTAAGTAAAATCGAATAAAAATCATCAGAGAAGAAAGTTAAAGTATAAACTTCGTGCCCTCCTTGCACCCTCCTCGCTTCTAGCTCATGCCACGCCTTGCGCTCGAGGCATTACGCAAATTAGGGTCTCGTGCAATGCCTTGCACCAATAGGGGCTTCGTGCCATACCCTGCGTGCGGGGCTCTATCTCACACCTCTCTTAATTTTGAGTTTCTTCCACTATTAATGTCCTTGATTTCTTTATTTTTTATATAAATTAATTCACAAAATTATTTATTCTCAATTTATGAAATTTGTTTTTTAATTTATTTAGATAATAATAATATTTTAACATAATATCAATAAACTCACACAAAGCATCTAATTTATCATACAAGCAAGATTTTTATTATTTTTAAATTCTAATTTTTAGCTTTATTTTTTAAATATCACAATATAAACATCCAATTTACTATTTTTAAATATAAAATTTAAGAGTGATAATAAATTTAAAATTTAAGAAATGATTATTTTAAAAAAAATGAAAAAAAAAATTTCTTATAATCAATAAAAATTTTCTCATTATTTGTTGACTAAAAAATATAATCATTAAAAAAAAATTACGCTATTTTCAGACGATTCCTCTCTCATAAATCGTTATTTCAAAATTAATTCTATAAATAATAATAATAATAATAATAATATTGTACGTTGTCAGTTGTCACATTTTCAAAAGAGCAATCAATAAAAGTCACTTAGGTAGGCGAGGCTCACGCTATTTATGAATTTCCTTTCATCACTCTATTTTCAAACCTCTATATTGAATTCATTGCATCAAGCACGAATCACCCAACATAATCATTCATCATCTTTTATATACATACATACATATATATATATATATATATATATAAGAAAAGAAGGTTAAGGAATAACAAAGTTTCTTCTTCTTTTGTGAACTCTCTTGCATTAAACATAAACAACGTGGTTTTGACTTTCAAATTTGGCACGACAATGCATGCATGCGAATATGATTATGTGGAAAAATTAAAGGACATGACCAAAAAGACAACACGTTCGGCGGCTTCTTGAAGGTCAGTTGAGCTTATCTTTTAGAGTTTCTTGGCTATGGCTATGGCTATGGCTATGGCCTTTTTATTTATTTATAAACTATTATAAGAAGATGGTAAGAACTTGCTTAATATTCTGGATCCATTTTATTAAAACTACTTTATATAGAGACAACGTCTTAATAATTTCCAAGAAGCAACATACATTTACATATATGAGTATGAGTATGACACTCCCCAACTACCTTTACTTTTCAATTATTCACTTTTAATATTCTCCGCACATTCATGAAAATTATTTATATTAAAAAAATGTATTAAGAAAATAACACCTCCAATTTTTTAGTTACTAAAGCGATTGTTTGTCCGTCTTTCTGAATATATAAGTTTCATATCTTTTGAGTATTTCAAATGTTTATTCTAACATTTTGCAAATGAAAATTGTTAAAACCGAAAAGATAACAAGATACATTTTTAGGTTTCTTAAATTATTAAAATTCTATAAGTACTATGCTACATAATAAATATAATAGTGGAGTATTGTTGTCACCCTTTATTATAAGTACACGAAAAAAAAATTATTACTAAATTATCTACAATGTATTGTATTATTAACTATAATTTAGTGTTGAAAGATCCAAATCTAAAACTCTCCATAAAATACATCTTAGCTCCTTATGTTGTCTCAAATTACTATAAAAAAAAATATCATCTTCTTGTAAAAAAATATACTCTAATGCTCAAGTTAATGTATGATCAACATAAATATGTGGTGTATAAAAGTATTTCAAGGAAGAGAATTTATACTCTCTATAATATGACTATATAATGTATTTGTACTTGAACTTTTGTAACTGCATTATGATTTAAGAAGAAAAAAGTAGTATACTCGTATTCTTATTTCTATTAGACAATTCTATTTTTTTTTTACTTTTCTTTGAGGGTATCTCAGTCTTTTCCCTTATTTTGGATTCGATCCTCCTTTTTCCAAGAACAAGCTTTGTTTTTTAGCCTTTTACTTCATCCGGGCATGGCTTGTTGTTGAGGATATCACGCCATGCACTTCAATTTGATACCCCTATGACATCAATTAAGCCACAACCTTGATACCTATTTTACTCTATGCGCAGCAGAAAACCATAGCTTTCACCATAAGTAAGAACACATAAGATTAACACTCCAATAAAGATAAAGAAAAACAAATCAATCACAAGACACAAGATATACGTGGTTCGGCTCAAATTGCCTACGTCCACGGAGGATCCATGATCCAGCTTCTTATTATTGAAATAGATCACAAAGTATCTTCTTACATCATCAGTGATCCCACAAGACCCCTTAGTATCTCCCATAGAGACCTCTAAGTATCTACCCTTAATCACCATGACTCCCTAAAACCTCTTCGTATCTCCTCATAAGAGATTTTTACAAGGAACACAAGAATAGCCCGAGCATCTAAGCCAAAAAGATCTATGGTGTTTCTTTTTTATTCACTCAAAGAACCTAAAGAAGAAAACACCCTCAAAGGTTACACCCTAGTGCACCACGCACTTAGTGCCTACCTAGCTCCTCTATTCTATCTTATGGTTATATCTTGAAACCTTAGATGCTTGTCTTTCTTTTGTGTTTAGAAGGGTTTATATAGTGAATAAAATACTCTTAGAAATCTTAAACCTAGTTGGAATAAGAGTCCTTACTTGTAGGAGTCCTAATCCCACTTAAAGAAGTTAATTGAGCCAAAACAGGAAATATCCTAAACTTGTCGTGTGAATAGTAACCGCATGAACAGTACCCACGCGTGAACAATAATTGATGAACAGTGCCGCCGCATGAACAATGCTCGTTCTTTTTTCTTCCGTTTTGCTCCTCCTTTGTACACTCAATGCGTACTTGACTTCATAATGACTCTCCTCTTGGTATTCATCTCAATTCTTGCTCATACAAGATTGTTAAATCACCAAATTTCCAACACTTGTTTTCTCTTTTAGACCTAAATTTCCTTCAAGTTTTGTAGACTTTTATTTATAAGTGGAGTGGGTTATTGGGCTTACCCCCCAATAAAGAAAAGACAGGTCTTTTAATTATTTTTGACAAGGGTGTTTTTTCCTTTGCTTTGTCTATTCAACACACGACATGTAGAAATGCCTTTTCATAAACTACATCGTGCCTCAAGTAATCGTTCTGCCTCCTTGAGTAAATACAAGGCAATTAATAATGACTTCCTTTAAATGGTGAATTATTGCATTTTTGTTCTAACTAAAATCTTTGAAAAAGAAAAAAAAAATTCTAATTTTTCTTCTTCTTCTAAGAAATCTAGTATCCTTTTCAATGTTTCTCATTTTAAGAAGAAAATCAAGAAAACTATTATAATGACGAGACCTATCCAATCTTTTATTTTGGAGGAATTGAAATTTATCTTTAAGTTCCCTCTAAAAATAGAAATTAAAATTTTTTTGCATGATGAGCCTCATGCTTCTCTTCCCTCCATTTCTCTTAAAGAGTTCCCTCTTTAATTTTAAAGAACATCTCAACTACTTCTGATTTGCTCTTCCTCCCTTAATCAGGAGTTCTTGCATGTTACAAGTCTTTCCTCGTTGCAATTTCATCCGAATGTCTTTTATTTACCTCAAGATGTATTTATCTTCAACTATATATTTTTTCTCCGTATGTCTCAACATTTTATGATGTGATAACTCTTACAATTTTCAACTGGCTAAGAAGAACTATTACTTCTCCCCCCAAAGCTCAAAGAGTTATCATTTACAATTTTGATAACAAAAAGACCGATTTTGAGAAGGTGGTGGTAGTTAGCTAATGGAAGCGGTTAGAAAATTCTTTGGAGTTCCCACCAACTTTGAGAATTTTGATGGGAAGATTGATCTAACACTTCCCAAGATTCCCTTAATAAGGAAATTTTAATTAAAATCATTAACCAATTACTAATATAATTACAAATGAATTATTGTTGTCCATCTCAATTTCAATTTTCAAGTAGAATTGTGCGTGTGCCACAGTTGACCACATGATCAAATATCAAATCAGTGACCTGCGGATTAAATTTTGTTGTATTATTTTTTGTTTCGTCTCATCGCATCACGGATGCACTCCCCTCAAAACAATTCATTTGTACTAAATATTCGCCAAAGCATAGCAAATTACTAAAATATTTGCATGTAGCAATCCAATGTTTGATAGAGAATATTTTATAATGTATCATTATTATTTTTTTTAAAAAAAATCATATTATAACAATAATAATTTGGATCCCTCAAGTTCTTCACAATATAAGGTCCAATTGCAAAAATAACAATAAAATAAATAAGGTAAACCTATCATTTCAATTTTTAAATAATTTTTCCTTAAGTATAAATAGTATTACAAAGATAAGATAACCATGTTATCAACGGTATAATATAAGACCACAATATGTGCGAGATGACCGAAAATTTGTTAAGAGTTAGTACTCTCTTTAGAATCAAATACATATTATATATCAACAAAATTGAGTTAAATAAAAGTATGTTCATAACTTATATTACATAATTTTTTTATTTTTCACATACATCACTTATCTGTAATATAAAACGAAAAAAAGTTGTCATAGTATTTTTTGTAAATGGTGAATGGATATAAAAAAGTGTACGCTTGACACCCGGTTTAAAAATGAAAATAACTTTCACTCGACAGTATATAGCTGGATATGGAAAAAGGTATCAAGTGTTTTAAAATTGAAACTGAATTTCACTCGATACCTTTGCTCAACACTTAAAATTTTATGTTTATTTTTGCTCAATAAAGATATAATCGTGTTAAAACTGAAAGTGATTTTGTTTGACACTTGTGCTCAACAACAAACTTACTTTCTTGAATTGTTTTTGCTCGACAAAGTTTTCAAGCAATTTATAACTGAAAGTTAATCTTCATCGATAATTATGATTGCCTATCCTGGAATGAGACTTTTTTTTTGTTGGACATTTTCAATTTTGCTTCACATAATATCAAACAAAAAAAAAATACTCGACATTTAATAAATCGGAAATTTATATTTGTTTTGCTTTACATGAAATGGATATTGTGCCATTTATGATTTGTTTTAATAAAATATAAGAGAATTCTTTGAAAAATATTAAAATAATATAATAAATAATTTTAAATTTTATATAATTTTATTATCTAATAATTATTTAATATATTATCTAAAATAAAAAAATAAAATATTATTTAAAAAATATAACATCACTTTATATCTCAATTTTGTATTAGAATATAATATTAAGTACAATTAATAAAATTACAAAAATAACAAGTACTAATATAGACTTTTTGATTGGTGCCACATTGGAATACAAAATATATAAGTAGTAATACTATAATTTTTAAACAGTAAGTCTATTCATCTCGGGAGGCGGTCTCCTGAATGTGCTGTTTATTTCATTTAAGCCCTCTAACTTTTTAAACAATACAATTATATGTTCTAAATAATTATCACTTTAGTCCTTTAAATAATTATATAACCTAAAAATATTTTAATAAGTCTGTCACACTAGTATCCAATATAGTGCTTAATTCAAGAATTTTTTTTTTTTTAAAAAAGTAGTCAATTGTTTTTAATTGACGTTCCTACCAACCACCACCCATTTAAATTTAATTTTTTTAAAATTATTCATGTCCTAATAATTTTATAACTCTAATTCTTTTACTACTTTTAATCAGTTTAATATTAATATTTAAATTTTTTTTCATCTTACTTTCAAAAAATAATATACAGATTAGAAAATTTTAAATTTAAAATGATTTATTTTTTTAATTTATTAAATCAGAAAAATCAATTTGAAGTTGATGGGATTGAATCGACTTTGGTTGAAAAGCTATAATCCAATCTCCAATCGTTAAGGAATTTTCCTAATGAATTGATTGTATGGTTCCTTCTCTTCTTTTATTTTTTGGTGGGTTTTGTTTTTATTGTTCCTGTGTTGTTTTGTTTTTCATTGTATGTTCAATTTTTTATGTCTTATCCTCTAGAAAAGATGTAAATTGTAACCCACTTTTTGCAGTAAAAATGATTTTTTCTCATCTAGATAATTGTTTTGAAAGCAAGTTGAAAAAAAATTAAATATTAATATTAAAATAATAAAAACTGGTAAAAAATTTAGAGTTATAAAATTATTTGGGCGAAAATGACTTGAACAACATAAAGTTAAGTGAGAGCTTTAAAAAAGTGAACTTAAATGGGAGGTGGTCTGTAGAAGATTCAATTAAAAACAGGTGACTACTTTTAAAAAAAATATATTCTTCAATTGAGCTCTATTTTAGATACTAGTGTTATAGACTTATTAAAATAGGGTATATAATAATTTAAAGGACTTAAGTAATAATTATTTAAAATATATAATTTTGTTGTATATTTAAAAAAGTTTAAAATTTTAAATGAAATGAATGGTGCCATTCGGGCACCATTCAAGAGGCTGTCTTTTGAGATGAATAGATTTATTGCTTTTTAAATAATTTTTTAATTTTTTTCATATCAAATGATATGTTAAATAATTATTAAATATTAAAATAGTATAAATTTTAAAATTATTTATTTTATTATTTTTAAAATTTAATAATTATTTAATATATAATTTAAGTTGAAAACAATTACAATACCATTGAAGAAGTATGTATTATTTGATATATAAATATAGCATTAATGAAATGTATAACTCCTATCTTATGAAATTTAGCACCAAAAAATTGTAGACCAGTCATACATATCAATAATGACACACTACTAAAACATGATTGTAAGGAGCTAACTCTAATATAAGAATAGTTTGAAGGAGCACGAGTCTTTTGACCCTATTAGTGTTACTACTAATATTAACTATTATTCCAAATAATAATATTATATTTCAATTGTTATCACAACGGTGTGTTAAATATTCATGTTAATTTTTGTAATTATTTATTATATTAAATAAAAAGATATCAAAGTATTATTTTGTTGGTGTTATATACGTGTGCATCGTATTAAGGGTGAATATATGTATTTTAAATAATTTAAATAATAGTATGTCATATATACTACGCAGCGAAATTAATACATATTAAAATAATCTCATTATACTAATAAGATTAAAAAATTCACCCTTAAAATATGTTTTAAATAATTTCAATTAAAGATATAATAAACTTCTCCAAACTAAAATGACAACTTTTTCTTTCAAAATTCTTAAAACAACTCTTATTATTATTTATTCTTATCTCTTGACCTTTATTACTAAAGTTAACTCATAACTTTATGGAGTATAAACATCAATTTTCTTCAAAAAAAAATTAACTCTTCAATCTATCTTATAAATTTCAACCATTTACTTTATATAGGCAACAATTACCTTTAAATTGGCCAATAAAAAAGAAGCAGCACACCAACTCTTATTTAATGACACAGCAACATAAAAACCTTGTCATGCTAGAGGTTTTACTTGGCTAAAATTTAATGAGATAAATAGCTTGAAGTCTCAATTCACTGCCATCTCTAATTATTTGACTAATTTAATTTTAACCAATTACACATCAACGAATAGTTAATATTATTAAATTGACCAATAAAAGATTAACATCTTTTTATTTTTTTACGGCAACGTTTGAATCAAATGAATCAAATTTATTTGATTTAGTTAATGGTTGAATAAAATAATATTATGAAATAATTATTATTTCATAATATTATCTATTAATGTTTAATTTAATACTTATATAAATTATTGGCATAATTTAAGATATACACTAGGCAGATAAAAGTGTCAAGTCTCACTTGATATAATTTTAGGTTTAATACTTAAACCTTAACTACTACTCGAGAGATCCTGAAATAAATAAATGACGAATAATTTAATTTATATAAAATAACAATTATTTTATTTTAATGGTAGCTATATCTAACAACGCAAAATTTAGTAGCCATACAAATTATTGGCACAATATGAGATATACATTAAATAGATAAAAGTGTCAAGTCTTACTTGGCACAATATTAGATTTAACACTTAAACCTTAGCTACTCCCCCAGAGACTTTAAAAAATTCATATTTTTTGAAAACTTTCCAGATTAAATAATTTGATTCGGTGCGCTACCCACGTGCTTAACGCGTACACTTCATATAGTGAGACTCCCTAAGCTCACACTCATTTTCTCTTACAGAACATTTCTATAAGTCCATAATCGATGCCCGCCACACACACGTCATGGATAATACAAAATGGCAAGTTAAACCATACAAATTGAGGTTAATCCATATTCATATAATCTCTCTGTCATTAATATGCTGGAAGAGCAGAGACATAGATTAACACCGTCAAGTCCCGTAGTGTTTAACCATAAACTTATCTCTTCAATTAGTATTTCGATAAACAATATCCACAAATTTCTTTGCAATATTATTTATATCACTAGAAACTCTTTCCCAAAATTAATGCTTATAGCCATAAGACTTTCTGAAATATAATTTTAGAGCATCTGGATATTTAACTCACTCGTATGAGCTGATGGATCCCATATCTACACATATCAGACTCCATAAGCATCGGACTATACCCAGCGACACCTAACGGTCAAACCATGAAGGGTCTCTGACATGTGTGAAACCTAAATATGGTGGATCACTCACAAGCCCACCACAGTGCCCAGGTTTAGGGACCACGAATACTACTCAACTTGAAAAAATCTCTATTGATGAATTTATGGGATATCTATTAGAAGTCTTCATTAAGTCTTGTTCAGTATCTAGTCCTCACTGAATACTTATATATCTATATGAGCTTCAACTAAGCTCATGGTCTAAGATTAATCATCTAGATAATCCAGATATAGATTTACACTAATCTATATTAATCAATTTTAGTCGACAAACCCTGCATCGGTGGAAATAGATCAGAAACAAATAATTCAAGAACATACTTGCACAATGACATTTCCTAACAACTCTTGCAACTATTTGTAAATATGTCACTGTTAGTGTATTCTCATGTCTTTGTCTAATTTCAGATAAGGTTCTAACTCTTTAGACTTGATCTGAACTCCTTCAGATCAATATAATGTCCAAAATATTACAAATATCTTACTTAATAAAAAATAATTAGCAATTTAATAAAATTTTTATTTATTACATAAATATAAAATAACAATATTCATATAAAATTGGGATGGCACATAAGCACAAATCTCAACATATTTAAAAAGTATATTACTATTTTATTAAAAAATAATAATGCTATGGTTATATAATTGAGATACATGCTTTGTATCACAACTGGCATGGCATTTGATGTATTTATTTTTTGTTGGTGTTGTATAATTATTGTGTTGACGTTGACCCAAAAAGTGTTTAATGGAATTTTTGTTTTAGGGTTTAGGCCCAATTATGTGTTGTATCATGTTTAGGATGTTGTACATAATAGAAAGTTTTGTTATGTTAGGATTCTTTTGCTTATAAAATTAGGTATGGGTTTTATAGCATATAAATAGGCTTGATTTCTCATTGTATCATCAACTAGTCATTCAACATGATACACAAGGTTTCAGCTTTTTACCAATTTTCTTTATTTTTGTATCATTCAACCTAAGACTCACGTCGTTGCTTGTTGAAAAATCCATACACTTATTGTTGAAGCTTCGTCTGTCCTTCTTCAAGAAAAACCCAAACTTCACAATTCACCCACTATATTCAGCCCAAGTATAAACCTTGCTTGTTGACAGTCAAGTTCAACCCTATCTTATTTGGTGAATAATCTTGGTCTCGGTTTCCTTTGAATTTGAGGCACAACATTTGTCTAACAAGACACTAGATATACACAGATCCCCTACCTAACCTCTAAAATTATTTTAATCGTACATTCTTTTTGGCACGCTCAGTGGGGCCTCTTTTTCTTGTATGATAGTAACAACTATACTGATGACAAAAAACAAAATAGGAAAAAAGGGTATTGAATCGTTCAACATGGCTACACCCATACAACAAGTCAGAGATCAAAACGATTTAGAATAGGATAGGGCAAGTTTATCCTATGCCGAGGAGGATTTGTTAAACCAACAGTTATAAGAGATTCATCGCAGTAAGCTTTCATACCCCAGACCATTTTCTACGATCGATATACAAGAGCTAGTCACCCAGATCACCCATAAAATCAACAACTCGGCACCATGCTTACTAATCAGATGATCGTAGTTTTTTAACCACTGATAGAAGACAATCAGAATATAAGTTAAAATATTCTAAAAAACCTCAAGTCGATGAGGTAAAATCAAACAAAACTGACAGCTCTTCTACAGGGTTGACCAAACTCTAAACTTTTAGAGCCTCAACGACGATAAAGTTATAACTAGATTGACCTATCGTATGGCTTGGTCAATATTCTTAGGTGACCTAAAAGGGTTGAGTCTAGAAACTCACAGGCCTATTAGAATCAGCGATGCCAAATTTTTAAATATGACCAGGCCGGCAACATGATCAATCTAGGAAGCCTATAGTAACTCATCTTTCAAGCTCAATACCAAGTCAGCCAAACTCAATCCAGGCCGATAAAATTTGGGTCCATCGAGCCTGTGCAACCTACAAGTAGATCCAGACAACTTGAGTTTGACAACATATGTTAGCGAAAACAATGTAGAATATAGGGTCGACTTGAAGCTTATGGCTCGCCCACCTTACAAAAAGCCATACCCCCACAACATAGACTCATTATTCCTTTTTCCAAAGGGATATAAAATCTCCAAATTCTTTTTATTTTCGGGTGAGGATAATATCATCACAATTGAGCACATCTTGAGGTTTACAGTACAATATGGTAAAGCTAGTTCGTCTCCTTTTTAGAAGCTGACACTATTTTGCAACTCCCTTATCAAGACAGCTTTCACTTGGTATACTAACTTGGTACCAGAGTCGATCGCCAATTAGGAGCAAATAAAAGATAAATTCCATGTCAAATTCTACAGGCCGCCCCAAGAGGTAACTTTGGCCAATCTAGCTAGAATTATCCAGAAGGCGAGCAAATTGGTTTCAAAATATGCTAGCTGACTCAAGAAACTTTGATCATAGTGCTAAACTAAAATCATTGAAGCTAACTATGTATACATAGTCTCAAAGGGCATGTCCTTCATAATGAGAGAGCATTTCGAAGGACATTGATTTAAGAATTTATATGAATTGGCCACTAGAATGACCAATTATAAAATGGTCCTAATGAAAATGGACCAGTATAGGGCATCCTTCAAAGATACTTACTACCATATCAACTTGATGTGACTGCCATTCAAATAGAGTCAGAGTGATTATGACAATTCAAATAAAGAGGTTTACATTATTGAAGTTATCAAATGAACTCAGTGTGAATGCCCGATCCTCCAGAAATTGACTTTACCAAAGAGAATAAGTTCGATAAGAACACTCAGATAACTAAAGAATATTATTTTAACCTGAAAAAAGCTGACAAGATTTTCGATTGGCTTTAAAAGACAAACAAACAAAGCTATCTGAATGCCACACCATCACTCCGGTTAACCAGCATGCAGGGAAGGATTACTACAAGTGGCATAACTCTTGGAGATACAATACAATTAACCCTTTCCCTGGCTAATTATTATGTTTAGGAATAAAATTCAACGGCTAATTATTGAAGGCCGACTTCTATTTAGTACTAAGGGTAAAGCCCCTATCATTAAAACTGACCCATTCCCTACTACAGGTATAAATGTGGTTGTATCTTTCACCAAGAGAAATATGCTAAAAGAAGGATCCTTGACTCAAATATAGACTCTTGACAAGTCAAGAAAAAAAATTCAGTGGGGAAATTCTATCACAGAAGCCACTCGGATGGAGAGGATAGTTACAGAAGAGCCAGACTTATATGATCAGCCAACTATTAAGAAGGTTTGTTTAGTCTGCCCTTAATGTCAAACAACTTTTGAAAAAGTCACGAGTGGATCAAAGAAGGGGCCGATTTCCTAGTACCCTACTAGAAGGACTTTTAAGCCCAAGGCTAACAAGGTCGATCAATGAATGTTCAATGTTTCAAGACAGAATGTCTTTGATCGGCTATGCGATTAGGTTTATCTAAATGCAAAGGCAACAAAAAATCAAAAGAGGCAAATGCAAATGCTTAAATAGTTGAGACACCTAGAAAAAATTATCCAGAATCAATGCAAAGGCTAAGAAGTTGAGGCAAACTTGGCTAAGATAGACAGTCTCAACCAAAAGCTCTATGGGAATAGAGCACCAGAGGGTTGACCATAAATTAAGCCAACCACTGAGGGTGATCAACCTTTAAAGAATATTTGGGTACCTTTCAAAATGACCTAAGCCAGCAAGGGGCAACCGAGCACAGACACTCAGAAATGAGCCATTAATATGGACGTTTTGCTGCCAGAATCATTTCAACCCAAGCTCGGTAAGGTTTCAACCCTTGATAGATGAGTATGCAATACCACAAATGATAAACCCCTAGATCGGCCATGAATTAGGGGAAGTAAAATCAACCACACTAAAGTTAGATGACCATAATCATCAACAGAAATCCAATTTTAAGAGTTCAATTTTGGAACAAAGGATGAGCCTAGCTAATTTGCATCAAGTGCATTTGTAGATCCAAATTGGAAAGGCTCATTCAAGGCTGTCAAAATTATAGGCTAGATGGCATGTCTACCCGCTGATTTGGATGGGATTCAACATCCAACGACTGTTAATAGTAATCTAAAAATATACTGACCGACCATTTGGGGATAAATAAGTCAATTTTTAGTCTTAAGGTCGATAATAATAGCTGGATGGAATAATTATACATATAAGCTAATTTCCTTTTAGAAAATTGTTACTAGCCAATTTTTTCATACAACTTTTAAGGGATGCCTCATGAAGAAGATTGTCTCTTATGATCATCTTGTTAGACATATAATGTTATTTTTGCCCTTAAAGCATGTGAAATAATATTTTATTTGATTTATACAAGTTTATTCATACATATAATTAAGCATACATTGATGAGCCCACATTTATAAAGTATATGATCTATGTATTAGGTATATGATACTAATACAGAAGGTATAGATGACAAGTTCTTTATAAATTAAATTTAGTTCACAGCCATTAATGAAAAAGGGCATTTCATTATATAAAGTTGTAGTTTTTCTGCTTCTTATAGTGAATGATTTGTCTTGATCATCGAAGTAGAGACTTCGAGTAGAAAAACTAGTGTATATGAATAAGACGATCTGACTTTCGTTGTATTTATTTTATTAAACAAAATTTTTTATTTACTACCAACACATCTTCACAAGGTCGATTTTATCACGCCCCAGACCCAAAAAATATGACACATGACATAACTTAGATTCATTCAATAATGAGCACACATACAATCTTATTGTTTATAGTATATTCCTAAATTCTTGTTTACGGGTTGGTCTTATGTTTAAAAATATAAACATAAACATTTATTGACAATATTTAAATATTCATTTCAATTTTTCAGAATTATAACAATTGAATTATGACTGGGACAATTAATAAACCGGAGATACCCATAGTTTTCTCAGAGATTAACACTCTACTATGTCAACAGTAGCAACTTTGTTACCGGAAGCTCAGAATATATTTATTGCAAATTCTTACTTAAAATCAACCCATAACCACACTTAATAAAATAACACATAATTATTTATTCAATAGGGACAAATCAAATATCTTAAACTATTTGTCCACAAATGAAACACTTAGCAACCTAGCAACTTAGGGAACCCAAGGGACAGCAGGAGCCTTGCCAAATCCGCTAAGTACATATGTACCTTATTTACCTGAAATCACCATAAACTATAATGAGTATAAAACTCAGTAAGCATACTAGTTTTTCATATATCAAAATACAAATACATATATGTACACAATGCATTTGTATGATATGCTGTGATAAATCAAAATCATAATCTTATCAAATCACATGTCAGGTAAACGCTTACACATTCTTTCAAAATATATAATAGGAATACCATCACTCAACTACTACTTAGTAGGACTTTCATATCACATATCACATAATGAGCCAAATGTCACTCGTAGGTGACATATCGTATGAGAGGAATAGTATAAGTGAGGTTTAAATTACATATATATAATGCTCATGCTCGAAGGTAAGAGCCAATAGGATGACTCAATCTTCCTTTAGGTACCAATAGGATCTTCCCTACATACAAAACACATAACATATACCAATCTCAAAGGAAAGGCCACACATAAAGGCTCTATAAATCACATAAGAGGCCTATTAAGTGAATAGTGAGTTCAAGCATCCTCAAAACACAAAACGTATCTTATGGACATTTTCCACTTAAAAATATTTCTTTGTTAAACACATTTCATTTTGAAAGCTCACTTTCATAAAAACATGTATATCTAGGATCAATGTCAATGCTTACATTCATAAACATATTTCTTTCACATTTCATATCAAATATATTTATGTTATATATATTTTTGCATAACATAAATATATTTCTAAGCACATTTACAAAATCATACATAGACAATTACTATACTTATTGTGATTTCAGTAAAAGTCTAATATACTTACCTCATAGCACTTTCAGCTACAAGGCTTAATTCTCCTTAACTTATCAATGGAGATTAATCCTTTCATAAGCCTCAAAATTCACACAAAATACTTTAAATAGCTTACAAAATTACACATATTGCACTTATCAAATCAAATTGGTCTAATTACTTGGTTTCTCAAAACCAGTCATTCTGACCACTTACACTTAACAAAATTTTCTTATACATCAAATGATGTCTAATTAATCCAAAATTGAATATATCTTTCTTTACTCATATATATTTCTTATATAAGAATATTAGATCATAATTCCTACACATTCCATTTCATAAACACCATCAAATCTAAACTATTATTCTAGCAGGATCAAGATATTTACTGAACAGTATTCAGTCTCGTAATTTTATAAAATCAGATACTAACTCAAAAATTATAAAAATACCACAAATTTACTCTTGACAATAATAAATATTTCACATCAAAATCCCTATCAAAAGTATTTTAAAACTATTTTATTACTATTTTATTCTATAGTATTAAAAATTTGTTAATCAAATATTGCAATGAGCTAACACTCTTTAGAAAATTATAACAATTTAATCACGTTGATCTAATTTTTTAATTTTGAGTATATCATATTAGATATATAAAATGATCATATTCCATATATTCATAATTTTTGAAGATCATTAAGTAGATCAAAAACTATTTGTCACTGTATCATACTGGTAACACAAAAAATATCTAGAATTTTGAGGTCATTTTGGTAAATTCACTACAAATTCAATTTCTGAAATTTTCAATCGATTCAAAGTCTCAAATGATTTTAAACATGTCTAATTTCATATACTCAAAATTTAAAATCAGAATCGAATCACAACAATTTATAAAATTCCTGGATCAAGAGACTATCAAGTAGAAATTCTGCAATTCATCATGATTTATCAAGTTATTTACATAGATCATCATCAATTCTCATAATATCTTACGAAATACACATCAAATCCTCAATTTTACATATTTCCAAAATTCAAAACTTAAAGGAATTAACTAATTTAACACCAAGAAACTAAGAAAGGGTTATAATATACCTCTTAAAGCTTAAATTCTAATTTGCTTCTTTTTCTTCTTCTTCTTCTTCTTCTTCTTCTTCTCTTTCTCTCCCTTTTCTTTCTCTCTTTTCTCACTCTAAAAGAGGTAGATCGATCAAAATGAGTGAATTAGGGTTTTTAAAGTGTATTTTTATACTAAGAGGCTAATTTTTAGTATTTACAAATTTGCCCCTAAAACTTTCAAAGTATTACAATTTGGTCCCTAAAATAAATCTAAAGTCTTGCAAATAAACTCAATACTAATAGTATGTCCTTAACTTATAAAAACACTACTAATAACAATACATAAATCAAGTATCACCCACATACAAATAAAATATGTATATTTATATATATAAATAAATATTTATTCTTACCGATTGTGAATACTGGTTACTACAGATTTTTATCCAAGAATTCTTAGAATTATAAGCAAAATTGCGCTTTTTTATGTTTTGCTTTATTTTTTTCCCATTGTAGAAAAGCCATAGCCCACAAGCATGGCAACTCTTGCCATGGCTACACTCCATATCTTTTGTTTCAATTGTTTATTCAAAACAAACAATAATAAAATCAAACACATGGATGAATTTGGCCAAGAATTGCAAACAAAGAAATGAAACATTTTCATTCTTTTACAAGTTACAAGGTCCCACCATACATGGCATCTATATCACTTATCTTTGAATTATTTACATTAAAAAATCAAATAAAAGACATGTGTTATAACAACTTTTGTGTGTGTGACCGTGTGAAGCAAAGCCAAATAAAGAAACAATTTCTTCATTTACTTGCAGAACACATCTTAGTCCCACCTTGTTTACAAATCCACGCATTCATGTTTTATAGTTTCATTTAATCAATATTAAATACAACAAAACATGTGTATTAGTGTAATAAATAATACTATTTGACTTCTATTAAACAATAATATCATATATTATTATTATTTTATTTAATAAATAATTTAATGAATAAAATAATGATCTTGCTTATCCAACAAGTAAGGTTATTTTGGTAATTTCAAAGTTAAACAATGATATTTCTACAATGCTACGTGTCAACATCCCATTGGTCAACAACTATTATTAACTAATTGATGTACTTAACTTTAAGTCTTGATACATGTACGGTCAGAGGGAAACTAAAACAAATGTTTGGTCTGTTGGAATTTATTAGATTAAACTATTCAATCTGATACGCTACTCTAGTGTACAACGAGTACACTTTATATTGCAAGACTTAATAGGTCCAAGCATGATTCGTCAAAAGAAACTATTTCATGAGTCTGAGATCGATGCCCTATGCACACGTCATGGATATTACAAATCAGTGCAATACACCATACAAGTTGAGGTCATCAGACATACGTATAGTCCTTCCCCCAATTATATTATGAAGGAGTAGGGATATAGATCATCACTGTCAAATCCTTACTTGCTCATCTGTGAACTTATCTCCAGACATGTATCTTAATAAACAATAAACGTAAACACTTTTGCGATATTGTTTGACTCTATTGGAAACTCTTTTTCTGGGTTTATTACTTATGGCCATAAGTCTTTCTAAGATACAATCCTAGAACATCCGAATATACAATTTACCCATATGAACATCTGAACACCAGACTTTCTAAGCATCGGACCATACCCAACGACACATAGCGGTCAGACCATAAAAGTTCTCTGATATATGAGAAACTAAAGCATGGTGGATCACTTATAAGTCCACTGTGGTGCTTAGGTCAAATGGCCACGTACATTACCATTGACGGCTTCATGGGATGTCTATTGGGGTCTTCATTGAGCTTGTTCAGTATTCAGACGTAATTGAATACCTGTATACTATACGAACTGCTGGTAAGCCCATGGTCAGCTAAGAACAATCATCTAGACCATCTAGGTATAGTATACATTGGTATATAAGAAAGAGTTTCACTGATAGACCCGCATCGGTGAATAAGACCATGAATATATAATTTGAGATTAGACTTGCATAATACTATTTCTTAACACCTATTGCAACTCTTTGTAACTATGTTATTACTGATATACTCTCGAGTCTGTGTCCCGTTACAGATAAGGTCATAAATCTTAGATTTTACTGACTTTTATAACCTATTAACTCTTAGTAGTGCTAACTATTAGCAATTATAATTCTTTGCATTGCTAACCTTTTAGCGTTGGTCTAAACTTATTTAGGCCAGATTTGAACTTCTTTAAATTATACAATGTCTGCAGCGTAACAAGCACTATACCATTTATTTGATGAAATTAGTGATTTAATAAAAAAGAGCTGTATAAATATTATGAAATAAAATATTTCATATAACAATGGGATATTATGTAAGTACAAATCCCAAGAAATATTTGATTATTTCTATCCTTATAAATAGACACACACATTGTACCCAGGTATGCACTTTTCAAAAATATACCGTCAACTATAATAACCGACCAAATGTATGTCTGGAATCCTCTAATGCGTGGTTCAAGCGCCATAAAAAATATTTAAAGTGATTGTAATCATCAAATTTCAAAAGTGCAACTGTACTTAGGTTCTTTTGTTCCAGCACATAGTAGTATGCAAGAAGTAATTTATACGAAGTCTCTAGAGTACCTCATATCAACCTCAATGCATGCTCCTTATATTGTCAATTAGTGGGGTAAGTTATCTCTACACCAAACTCCTTACATATGTCTGCTTGAATCTCTTTCGATCTGTAAAGCTGATTTACAGATGCAAACTTTTTTTTTATGAATTTTCAAATAATCCAAGACTTTACTTGTCAATGACCATCGCGCAACTAGTCTAACTGGCATGCATTATCTGTATCAATTATATACACTATAAAATGCTTCCTTGTATTTGTTAACACCGCACATAATCGTTATTTGCATCTATGATCATCACATTTTGTCTTAAAATAATTTGTTATCGGCCTTGAGACTCTAAAGCTCTAATTACCCTTAAGTCCTAGAACACTAATAGCCTAGTAGAGTTCATCTTTATTATCAAACAACTTTTCTATAAAAACATCCCTAATTCTACTATACGAGATCTTATTGGATATGCCCAAGTTTGATAGTGGCATTGGAGGTATAAACATAAATAGTTTTTTAGCTTCACAATAATCACCTCTTCTATCTTTAACATATAGGGAACTCATTGAAACATAACAATTTTCGCCTTTCGATAATCATCTAAACTAGCATATTCTTTCACATGATCAATATTTCTAACAATATCTTAATCCCCTTTCACATTACCAATATTTTCAACACCATCACAATCCTTATCCATCCCACTATTGTAGTGTGTATAAACTAGATCTTCATGTAACATTTTAGGAAAAAATTGATGATAGTCATATGTTGTGTATAAGGAAACCACGGTTGGTATTGTTGGGGCTATATGGCTTACTTGGTCTCTATTGGTTGCTAACATGAAAGGAGGATGAATGATTGGTGAGTTCTAACTAAACGGCTATGCATCTTCTTCATAAACGAGAGCTCTAGGATCTTTTGTTACATATAGAGGATAGTGATATCTTTTATTGAAGTTGACAATATGGAGTATAAGGTGACACTAAAAATTAAAATTAATGCAATAAAGTTTCTAAAAGTGTGTTGTGCGTGGGGTGAGCATGTACATTTTGATTTTTTTTTAATTACATATCACACATGCATAATTAAATTTAGTGGAATTTAAACAAATATTTTATTACACTAATAAAATATTATGGGGCTCACATTTGAGCGTGATTTGCACAGTTCTAGTCTAGAACTTAGTGGGATCTTTCGAGTTAGAACGGTAACTTCTTATTCTCGACAATAATTTGGATACTTGAAGCAACTCTTGCTTCACATATATGTCTCTCAACCCTTTTCTATTTTTTGCTTCCTTTTCCCAATATTTGAAATAAAATGGAGCTTGATTATTTATTACCAAAGTTGCCACAAGTTACGCCAATGAAAAACAAATCGGTGGCAAAGTATAACAATGCAAAATTTGCATTATCATGCTTACTTAAATTGATGAATGGCTTTTAAACATGTGCTGTCTGAATGTATGCAAAGTTAGTGACCGTTTGTGTTTGTAAATAAATAAATAAAAAATACAAATTCATGCTTTAGCAAAAGAGTTTGGGAGCAAAAACATATAGTGGCTGAATTTTACTTTCATAAAGATATTTATATCTTGCCAGCAAATGCTTAAGAATTTAGCATGACAAATCATGTATAAATTAAAAGAATGCCACCTTTTGTTTTGCTTTCAAATTAGTTGAATTTCGTTTTGGCTTGAAAAGTCTTAACACTAATTTGGCCAATGAAAATATTCCACCACATTTGTCACCAAATATTTAATACACTTTGATTAAATTAAAAAATTATTATTATAAACACTAAATAATTAAAAAGTCGATGAAACCTCACTATGTGTCATGCCCTAAAACATTAATGACATGATATGTGATATTCAATAGAAAGGTAAAAGTGGCAAGTTCCACTTGCCGAGATCACGAGCTTAACACTTAAACCCTATGATCTCTTTAAGAGGCCCTAACATAATTTTATCTTTTTTGAGAACTTTTCAGATTAATCTATTCAATTTGGTGCGCTACCCTAGTGTACAACGATTAAACTTTATATAGTGAGACTTTCTAAGTTCACACTCATTTTATTTTACAAAATTATTTCATAAGTCCATAAATGATGCCCCACACACGCATTATGAAAATATCAAAACAACATGTTAAACCATACAAGTTGAGGTTAATACATATTCGTATAATCCCTCTGCCGTTTATATCCTAGAAGAGGGAGACATAAATCATCATCGTCAAGTCATCATATGGTCAATACTAGAACTTATTTGTAGATTCATATTCTGATAAACAATATCCGTAAATACTTTTTTGATATTGTTTCTTACACAAGATACATTTTTTTTTCGAGTGAAATACTTATGGTCATAAGATTTTCTTGAACACAATCTTGGAGTATCTAGATATACAACTCACTTATATGAGTTGATAGATCCTATATCTATACACACTGCACTTTATGAGCATCAGACCATACCCAGCAACACCCAACAATCAGACCATGAAATGTGTTTGACATGTGTGTAACTTAAGTATAGTGGATTACTCACAAGTCCACGGTGGTGCTTAGGTCAGGGGACCACGAATACTACTCAACTCTAAAGGATCATCAATTGATAGCTTTATGGGATGTCTATTGGAGATCCTAATTGAGCATGTTCAGTACCTAGTCCTCACTGAATACTCGTATGTTTATACGAGCTTCCACTAAACTCATAGTTAGCTAAGAATAATCATTTGTACCATACAGATATATGCATACATTGATCTATATAAAAAGGATTCATTGGTAGACCCGTATCAATGAAAATAGATTAGGAACATAGGGTTTGAGAACATATTTGCATAATGATATTTTCTAGCACCTATTGCAACTCATTGTAACTATGTTATTACTAGTATACTCTTAGGTCTTTATTTCATTTCAGATAAGGATCAACTCTTTAGATCTGGCTGACTCTTATAATCTACTAACTCTTAATAGTACTAACTTTTAGCAATTATAACTCTCAGCGTAGTTAACTCTTCACACTTGTCTAAACTCTTTTGAACCAGATCTGAACTCCCTCAGATCATGCAATATCTGAAATATACAAGCATCTTACCATATATATATATATATTTAACATTAACTATTTTATACGAAATGCTTATTGTATAAATATTAAACAATTAATATTCATACAATATTAGAATGACACGTAAGCACTAGTTCCAATAACTCCCACTTACTTTAGTACTATTCACGATGATAGCTAATATCAATAATCTCTATGTGTTTCTCAAACACATTAAAAGTTAAGGCTTTAGTTAGTGAGTATGTTATATTATTCATAGAATATTTTCTAAATATTATTACATCTCCAATAGTCAAGAACTTTCTAATTATGTATTCAGAGTCCACATGATCAAAATTCTAGTGTGCCTTATGGCTTATTGGCTATTATTGTATTTAGTGAGATAAGATCCACTAAGCTTAGAACAATTCTAAACTCTACAACTAACTTATATATTCATAGTGCTTTTTTTGTAGGCTTCTCAAGCTGCAACATATTCTGCCTTCAAGGTAGAATTTACTGTTGATATTTATTTATAGCACTCTCAACTAACTATAGTACCAATGCAAAGAAGCACATAACCAGATGTAGACTTTCTAGCATCAGAATTAGACTGAAAGTCTGTATCTGTGTATCCTCTCATTTATAAGTAACTTTCTCCATGAATTAGAAATTTATCCTTCAAACCTCTTAGGTATTTTAGTTATGTTTCATGACCAATTAATGGTCGTTATCTAGATGAGACCGATACCGACTTGTAACACTTATAGCCATCCAGATTCGGGTCACGTACATAATATGTCATACATCAAGCTATCTCTAACTGATGTACATTGTATATTATACACTCTAATGTTTTCATCTTCTTGTCAAGGACAAATCCTTATTGCTAATGCCATGTTTGAAAAATACATTAACTGCCTCACAGTTATTGAAATTATATTTTTCAAGAACATTGTTTTTGTACGAGGATTAGGATAATCCTATCAGCCTCTTAGCTCTATATCTATAACACTTTATAGCCAGTATATAGGGACCTTTCCCAAATATTTTATGGAGAAGTCATTATTCAAATAACTATTATTTGACTAACTTGCAACATTCCAACATCATTTCTGACATTGAATATGTCCACCACACAGAGAACTAGAAAGATAATTACGCTATCATTGTTCTTTTTAAACACACATTTTTTCTTCATTCTTAATGAAACCATACTCTCTGATTTCTTTATTAAAATGAAGAATTTAGCATGCTACCATAGCCAAGAAAATTCAAATTGACTTAAACATGATTACTGATGAACAAGTTTTCTCATTATCAATCATAGATTTGTGAGTGTAACCTTTTATCACTAGTCGAGCTTAGAAGATTCGTACCTTCATGTTAGGCCCATGCTTTTGCTACGTAAACTCATTTACAAGTATGAATAATTCCTACCGGAAGCATAATCAAGTGCTAAACTTGATTCTCATGTATAAAGTCAATTTTGAATTTCATAGCATCTTGTCATTTTCTTAAATCGATGTTAGGCCCATGTTTTTTCTATGTAAATTCATTTACAAGTATGAATAATTCCTACCGGAAGCATAATCAAGTGCTAAACCTGATTCTCATGCATAAAGTCAATTTCGAATTTCATAGCATCTTGCCATTTTCTTAAATCGATGTTAGGCCCATGCTTTTGCTATGTAAACTCATTTACAAGTATGAATAATTCCTACTGGAAGCATAATCAAGTGCTAAACTTGATTCTCATGCATAAAGTTAATTTCGAATTTCATAACATCTTGCCATTTTCTAACAACACTTCTTTATAAGTTAAAGAATGCTTTCTTCAAATAAAAAAAATAGCAAAGGCAACTTCAGGTATTAAATATACTTAATAGGTAACCCTCGCTATCCTTCCGAACTAGAGTGAAAGTATGTTAAAGGTATTTCACTCAATTGAACTTAAAATTCCACCATTGGATCATATATTCTTTTAGATTAACTTCACCAAGTTCAATCTTTCTACAATCTCCATGATCTATGAGAAGCTCTTTCTCTTAGAAAATGGTGTAATGAGAAACGAACATTTTTCACTCCTCTAGATCATAGAATTGGTATCCCATTGAGTTCTTGGGACACAAAATAAATCGATATTTGTACCGATTAGGTGCAAGTTTATCCTGTTGTATAACTCTTATGCAAATAGAACAGCTCCAAATCTTAATATACTTAAGGCTTGATTTTCTTCAAGTTGATATCTCATGTGGAATTCAACGAACGGCTTTTGATAGAACTTTATTCAACAAGTGATTAACAGTTACTAGAGCATATCCCTAAAAATATTCTAGAAGATTGGTGAAACTTAATATCGATCGGATCATATCTCATAAAGTCCAATTCCTCATCTTTAAAAAACTTTTGCATTGAAGAGTACCTGAGGAACTATATTAAGTAAGAATCCCATTCTTCTTTAAATAATTTATGAATTTACTGTTTATGTATAAATCACCTTGATCTAGTCAAAGACATTGAATATACATAAGGGTTTATTTTTCTACTTCTAGTTAGAACTCTTTAAACATTTCAAAAGTTTCTATCCTGCGTTTTCTAGAAACACATATCTGTATCATGACAAATCACGGTGAAATATCAAAAATCACCCAATGGTAGTATGATTCATTGGACTATATACATCTCTATGTACAAGTTTTAATAAATTAATGGATCAGTATCTAATACTTACATAAGTATATGGTCATTATCCCTCGAATCAAAGATTCCTAAACTAGTCAAGGTTCATAGTCAGATCAAGTATCTGGCTATCTTTAACCTGACGGGATAGTCATCTCACGACTACATTATCTAATCTTATGTCTCGTAATTCATCATTATTCAAAGTTTACGAACTACTATTTATTTTATTCACCTATACATTTTCTGTTGTATTATATATATAATGGTCATTCATTAACTGATACTTAATTAGAAAAATATTATCATTATCATATTTACATAAGAACTATTCATGATGTATCCATAATAACCCTCTCTGTCTATAACAGGGAGTGATATGATTCGCCTAATAATGTTTGGCATAAAAATATTAATTATACAATGTTATGCTTTTGCCAGAATGAAAAAGTGATTTAAAAGTCTTAACAGCTACCACGTCTAAGTAAGACTAGGCACGGTTCGATTCTCTCCGGGTTTTATTGGAACCAAACTGAATCAGTTCGGTTTGGTTTTTTTATATAATAATAACCGAATTAATCATTTGAGAGAGGAAAAACCGAACTAGACTGAGCCGGTTTTTTTCGATTCGGTTTTTTTTTGTTGTTGCTATTTTGTGATTTTTTTCATTTTAAATTTTTGTTTACATAATTGTTATTTTATTTTATTTTAATAATTTTACATAATTCTTTCATAATAATATTTAGAATTTATCTACAAAGTAATTACACTTTATTTTTTTTGCTTAAAATTATGAGTGACCATATTAGATCAATTACTTACACTTTTTTTTTTTGGCTTAAAATTATAAGTGAACATATTATGAATATGAATAATGCTATTTCATAAGTAGGGAGTTTTTTTTTTTTTGTTTTTTCAAAATGAAAACTAACTAAAACATAATCCATCTCAAATGTCCATCATCATAATATTCATGGAATTAAAAATGGACTATCAACAATTCAATATAATATTCATAAAAATAAAATTATTCATCAAGATAATATTCAAAATAAGATTATACATCAAAATAAAATTATCCATCAATATCTATTTATCCATCAACACCATGAATGGTGATCACATATCCAAAATCTAAAATGGTCAACCTTAACAATTCCATAGAAAAAGAGTATTGTCCATCAACAAAATTATCCATTAAAATAAAATTTGTCCATCAACATAATATTTATAAAAATAAAATTCTTCATCAACCAAATTATCCATAAAAATGAAAAAACTTCCATCAACATAATATTTATGAAAATAAAAATTATCCATCAATAATTCAACATAATATTCATGAAAATAAACTTGTTCACCAATATAATATTCAAAATATGATTATACATAAAAATAAAATTATCTATCAATATTTAATTGTCCACCTACACACATAATGTGACCACATATTCAAAATCCAAAATGGCCAACTCCATGACCATTAATTTCACCTCCGATCCAAAAAGCCAACAAGTCTACAAGTATTAGAAAAATAAATTATATTAATAAACTATAAATTATAAAATATATGAAATATAATTAATTTAAAATTTATTACCTCCAATACTTTTATGAATCAATGGCCATAATATGCTCTGATGCATTCATCGAGATACCCAATTCTATAAAAAAAATATATAAAAAAAGATAAGTAAAAAAATGAGATTAAAAAAATTAACTATCATATAACAATATAAATAATTATTATACCTGTTTCAACACTTTCACATATGTCAGCATCTTTTATGTCAGGCACGTCTATCGTGTCTCCAAGAATAGTAGACCAACACCAATTCCAAGTGCAAATTAAGGCATTCATAGATTGAGGAGTCAAAGAATTCTTAAATGCATCAAGAATGTGTCATCTCGTATTAAATACAGACTCAGAGGCAACATTAGGTACTAGAATTACAAAAACATCCTTGGCAATTCGAGACAAAATAGGATATCTTGTATTATTTAATTTCCACAAACTTAAGATTTCAAAGTGTACATTGTTGGATTTCTCTGTCTAAGTTGACAAATACCTCTGAATCTCATGTTTCGGGACATCAATTCTTTTTTATTTTTTGTGTTTTATAGAATTTGGACAAAGCATCATAAGTGTCATCTTCTACTTCACCCTCTTCATGTACTTCATCTCCTAATTGACTAACACTAGATTTTCACCCCCTCTTCCCCCCATCATATAATCCAATTGCCTTATAACTGTCAAACAACTTAAACAATAATTGTTTAATAGAAGCCATCATTTCACCTACACTTGTGCCATCATATAAAAAACACCATTCAATAAATTCCAATTTGCAACGAGGATCAAGTAATGCCACTACAATTAAAATATTGTTCATTTAGTCGAGAGATCCCCAATATTTGTCAAATTTTCTCTTTATAACACCAACCATACCCCCCAATAACTCATCTTTATCGGTTATGAGTGTCTTCAAATATGATTAAATCTTCTAAATTTCATTCAAAAATAGATGTGAAGACACTTGTGTGGATGAACTAAATTTCAAAGTCACATCACAGAACATCTTCAAAAGCTTCACCAACCTATGAGCATTCTCCTAATTCGCATCTTTTGGTGGCCCCGCCTTTTTATTGCCACTATCATTCTCCCTAAAATAAGAATAATATTGATCATCATCACATTCCATTCAATAAAATGCCTTTCTTAATTTCAAAGAACTAAATAACATTAAATATGTTGAGTTTCACCTAGTTGGTACATCTAGATGGACAAGTGCTTTCGATGAGATTTTCTCTTTTTCTACAAATTTCATAAAAAATTTCAATCTTAAGAGGGAAGACCTAATGTACTTGACAGAATTATGAATACCAGCAATGGATTCATTCACCTCTTTCATCCCATCTTGCATAATTAAATTAATAATATGTGCAGAACACCGTACATGTATGAAGTTACCACCCATAACTAATGAATCCGCATTCCAACTCCTTAATTTTCTTTTGACATAAGTCACTGCAACATCATTTGTACTTGCATTGTCCACTGTAATAGCAAATATATTTTCAATGCCCCATTCAAGCAAATAGCTTTCTATACACTTCCTAATAGTTTTTCCTTTATGGTTTTCAATAGTCCCAAAACTGAGAATCCTTTTATGCAACTCCCACTTCTCATTAATAAAGTAAGATGTTATTACCATATAATTCTCATTCTGGATTAAAGTTCAAGTATCTGTTGTAATCAAAATTCTCTGCCTATTAGAACACAAAATACTTTGTAACAAGACCTTCTCATTCGTATGCAGATCAAGATTTTGCTATAAACTCATTAAACCCTTCACCTTCTACATTCTTAAAAGGCCACTCATTTTTTATGATGCATTGAATAAGTGATTTTCTGAGATCCTCTTAATTAAACCCAACTGCCACAACATTTGCAACACATTTTTTCCTCTACATTTACATTTGTTTTTTCTAGTACTAACTCCTGTTGTATGTCATCAACTTGTGTGCTCAGATAAGCAACACATCTTTTCAAATGAGACCTCAAATTTGAAGTTTCGACATTACTATTGTAACATGCATATGTCTTCTTACAGTAATTGTATCTAGCTCTTTTCCCACCCGATAGCTTGGTAAAACTTTTCCAAATTGTTGATCTCAAGTGACTAGTATTACTATTGGTAACACTTTACCCACCTCCTTCAATTTTTGAACTACGATCCATTCTACAACAAAATCACAATTCACAACACTATCATATCACAATCAAATAGTACAACTAAGATGATATTAGAGTATGTAAAATCATGATGCCAAATTTTTAAGTCAATACAATCGAGAAAAAAAATTTGTAACTCAATTATCATACAATACTAAATCTTACTTTCATCACCGTGACTAAAAAGCATAAGAAATGCCAACAAGAGTATTATGGGTAAATACTAAGCTTATAAAATTAAGATGAAAAAATATATATCTCAAATTATGTTCATCAATCAATGGTTGTCATGTGTTACGTAATAATAGTTTTATTATCTCATTATTAATATGATAATTATTAGTTTTATTTATTTAACAGCACATCAGATGTCACATAAAGTAGAATATAAATTTTATATCTCAATTTTATATTTTATATGCGGTAACACACTCTTTAACTAATATGTTGCCAATTTTATACTTAAGTTTAACATTTTATGTGTAGGTTGTGTATTGTTGTTACAAGCTTATTTTATTTTGGAATAGGTGTCTTTAAACTCTATATGGTAACCATCATTTTAAAAGGTTATTCATAAAAGATAAAGTCTTAATTCTTGTGTAGTTATTGTCTAAACATTGCTCTCTTTTAAGTTATATTTTCTTCTTTTGACTTTTGAAGGCATTGAAGCTTAAGGGTTGCATTTGGCAACATGTTACCACCATGTATAACAAACATATAATATGCCCAAATCTTAATGATGTAGAAATTTGCATATATATTTTTTTAATCATCACAAATGTAATATCAATGAAAAATACAAACATATAATATGCCCAAATCATTCGAACCTACTACTTTCACGTAGAAAAATATAAACTAACTCTATAGAAAAAGAACTATCCCAATTAAAACTACCTCTATTATCTCATATAAATGCAGTTCTAGTATTGTATTTACATTTGCAAGCAGCTTGTGTATGTTTTGGTAGACACGTTTAACTTCATTTGCTTTCCTAAAATTTCTCTAATAGGAGGTCACATATACATAAAATTTCTCTAATGGCAACTCATGAACCAAATAATAACCTATAGTAGTAGTAATCAATTTCAATACCTATAATTGATGGTGAAAATATGAACTTTATAACATTGACGCATGCAGGAATTAAAAGACTATCAACTGCCAAGTTAAGATAATAACTATAAAATTCACCAAAACCAACAATTGCAATTTTCTCTTAAGATATTGCATTATCACCGAAATAAAAACAAATCCCACATGCATAGCATAATGATCAATAAAGTAGACTAAACATCAGAAGAATTTGCAAGCAAAACTAACATATTCCAACTTCCTACAGTGAAGAATTGAATTGGTGAAGGGCGAACACCACCGCGGTGGCGAACTGTGACACACCAGCGCAACGGTGAATAGTGACACACCAACACGATGACAAACAGATATACACCAGTGCGATTGTGAATAGCAAAAGCTGATGGCGAATTACAAACGGCTAAGAAGAGCTGACGGCAAAATAGTGAACCGGTGAAAAAGAGCAGATGGCGAAACAACGAAGAGCAAACTAGTGAAGGTCGAACGGCAACCCACTAATGGATGGACGGCATGGCAAGATAAGGGCTCTGTCACTGTGTAACTTGTAAGGGAATCAAAACAAAGCGGCGAACTAGCAAAGAAGAGAGACGGAGAAATAAAAAAGAGCAAACCGGCAAAGGTTAAATGGCAACCTACTAGCGGACAGATGGCACTGCAAGAAAAGGGCTCTATCACTGTGTAACTTATAAGGGAATCGAAAAAAATGAGTCTTTTGCTTTTAGTTTTAGGTATAAGTTTTCTAATTTTTATTTTATTTTATTTAATTGAGTTGGGAATGGGATGGGATTATATGTGACAAAGCATAATTTTGTTGTGCTACTACTGCCACTTATACAATGCAACTTGTCAATTTTAGTTTAATTTACCCAAATACCTAGTTTTTCGGTTCGATTTTATTAAAATTAAAACCAAATGGAAACTGAACCGGACCAATTAGCTTTTTTAGAAAAAAATGAATCAATTATTTTTACAAATAAAAATCGAACCGAACCGGCCGATTCGGTCTGATCCGGTTTGAGTTTTTGATTTTCGGTTAAAAATACCCACCCTTACGTCTAGGAAATCTCCATTTCTTACGCGAAGCTGTACTTCCATTTCATAACTTCTTTGCATACCTTAAATCATGCAACAACTTGCTGATATGAGAACGACAGGCGGTATCATATACCACTTTACTGGTTAACATCACATGTAAAACAAAATGTTTATAATTGGTAAGCAAATATCTAATGGGTCTATCTTTCCTAAGATAAGGTACATTAATAATAACAATTACTATTTTTTAAACTTTATCAGAGTGGAAACAACTTCTTATTATTATTCTCTATGTGTGGTTTATATATAATTTTTCAGATGGAGCATAGTACTACTTACACATCTTATGTATACATGCTTTTACTAAAAATCATTAGACATTGGGTCAGAAAATATAATTTAACTCTCAAATCATCCTTAATCGTTTTTCGATAAGTTTTAAATTCTTTTGAAGAGATATTATTAGAAATATCTCTAATCATCGATTGATCATAATATATTCTAGTTTTTTTAAATCCATAACTATTCTTATATTCATTAGCAAGTTAAAATATTTCTTGGTACCCTATAGTTGGTGTGCTTAGATCAAGTACACTAACGGATTGCTCATCCTGATATCATCTTTATATGATTAAATAGGAGATATGTAGCGTAATATTTCTAATCGTTAATTAATAATATTTTAGATCATAGGTATAACTTTTGTACATTTTTAATCTAAAGACGCCCTCCCACTACTTTATATAATCCTCTTAATCTCTCAAACGAGATAATGACAGTTTAAACTCTTTAAACTATATAATAAAAAGTGGATCCCATTGGCATTTTACTTCAACCTCACGTTGTAGTAATATTGGCCTTTATAAACCCAAAAGGTAGATAACTCTTACCTATTCATCTCATGTAATTCTTACCACTGATCCTAAATACACCTTATCCTCAAGCTGTAGCAATGTTGGGTAAGTGTATTCTAAATTGACTTGTCAATAATCAAATATATGCTACTGATACTACCCTCACGCTGTAGCAATATTGGGCAATATATTCACATATATTTGCCTCATCTCATGTTTAACCGACATAGTTCGAATCACACCGATTAAATCTCTTACGTTGTAGTAATATTAAGAAAGGACCAACGTGACCCGTCTAATATTGTATTGACAAGACGGATCATTGCATAACATTATCTCATAATGAAACACTTTAAATCTGATTAAGAGAGATTTTTGTATTCTTGTCCCCATCGTATGAGGACGTGATTGTAAATTACACATTTATTTTGTGCAAGCATAATTAACCTCCACCAGTAAGGCTCTCGTTATGATTTTCAGCACAAATAAATGAGCCCCTGTTTATATTACAATAATTATAACAAATTATAAATTGGATAAAATAAACAATAAATATTTTTTAAACAATTTTAAAAAATAATCAATCGGAGTAATTTAGGGTAATTACAGTTTTTCTTAAGTTTTTGAACCTACTAATGCTACGGCGGTTGAGGTTCTACCTCCTGCATTGTGGCGTCAAGCCTTTAGCACTACGGCACTAAAGCCTAAAAACCCTAACACTATGGCACTCCTCACTAGCGTCGTGGCGCTGGAGCCTAAATAGCCTCAGCACCGCGGCGTACAGTGACACCACAGTAGCATCCCTTTAGTTGCGTCTTGATTACGCATTTTTAACATTTGAATCGCATCATCGGTAGCCCAAAGACATCTTAATTATATTATAGATACTCTGATTAAGTATATAAATAGCTTACAATCATGCGCTCTGATACCAATTTGAAAGTGTACTATACGTGGGGTGAGTGTGTACATTTTAATTTTTTAAATTACACATCACACATGCATAATTAAGTGTAGCGAAATATAAACAAATATTTTATTACACTAATGAAATATTAGGGGGCTCACATTTAAAATGTGCTTTGTACAGTTCTAGTCTAGGATTTAGTGGGATCCTTCGAGCTAGAACGGTAGCTTTCTATTCTCAACAGGAATTTGGATACTTGAAGCAACTCTTGCTTCACATATGTCTCTTAGCCCTTTTCTATTTTTTGCTTCCTTCTTACATATATTTGAAATGAAATGGAGCTTGGCTATTTATAGCCAAAGCTGTTACAAGTTGCGCCAATGAAAAATAAATCGGTGACAAAGCATGACAATGCAAATTTTGCATTGTCATGCTTGCGTAAATTGATGAATGGCCTTTAAACATATGCTGTCTGAATGTATGCAAATAAACAAAGTCCAATTCATGCTTTAGTAAAAGAGCTTGGTGGCAAAAATATGTAGTGGCCAAATTTTACTTTCATAAAGCTATTTATATCTTACCAACACATGCTTAAGAATTTAGCATGACAAATCATGGATAAATTAAAAGAATGCCACCTTTTGTTTTGCTTTCAATTTGGCCGAATTTCACTTTGGCTTCAAAAGCCTTAAAATTAATTTGGCCAATAAAAATATTCCATCACATTGGCCACCACATATTTAATACACTTTGATTTAATTAAAAAATAATAATTATTAACACTTAATAATTAAAAAGCCAATGAAACCTCACTATGTGTCACGCCCTAACAAATTAATGACATGATATGTGACATCCAATAAAAAGGTAAAGGTGTAAGTTCCACTTGCCGAGATTTCGAGCTTAACATTTAAACCCTATAATCTCTCTGAGAGGCCCTAAAATAATTTTGACTTTTTCGAGAACTTTCCATATTAAACTATTCAATCTGGTATGCTACCCCAGTATACAATAAGTATATTTTATATAGTGAGACTCCCTAAGTTCACACCCGTTTCATCTTACAGAACTCTTTTGTAAGTCCATAAACGATACCCCATATACACATTATGAAAATAACAAAATAACATATTAAACTATACAAGTTAAGGTTAATACATATTCGTATAATCCCTCCGTCATTTATATCCTGAAAGAGCAGAGACATAAATCATCACCGTCAAGTCCCTATATGCTCAATACTAGAACTTATCTCAAGATTCGTATTCTGATAAACAATATCTGCAAACATTTTTGCAATATTATTTCTTACACAGGAAATATTTTTCTCAGGTGAATCTCTTATGACCATAAGATTTTTTGGAGCTCAATCTTGGAGCATCTAGATATATAACTCACCCATATAAGTTGACAGATCCTATATCTACATACACTAGACTTCATGAGCATCAGACTATACCTAGTGATACCCAACAGTCAGACTATGAAATGTGTCTAACCTGTGTAGAACTTAAGTATGATGGATCACTCACAAGTCCACGGTTGTGCTTAGGTCTAGAGACCACGAACACTACTCAACTCGAAATGATCATCCATTGACGGCTTTATGGGATGTCTATTGGAGATTCTAATTAAGCCTGTTCAGTACCCAATCCTTACTGAATACCTGCATGTCTATACGAGCTTCTATTAAGCTTATGGTTAACTAAGAATAATCATCTGTACTATACAGATATAGACATACACTGATCTGTATAAAAGAGATTGATCGACAGACCCGCATCGATGAAAGTAGATCAAGAACATAAGGTTTGAGAACATACTTGCGTAATAACATTTCCTGACACCTATTGTACCTATGTCATTGCTAGTATACCTTCAGATTTTTGTCCTATTTCAGACAAGGATCTAACTCCTTAGATCTACTTGACTCTTATAACCTGCTAACTCTTAACAGTGCTAACTATTAGTAATTATAACTCTCAGCGTAGCTAATTCTTAGCACTTGTCCAAACTCCTTTGAACCAGATCTGAACTTCTTCAGATTATACAATATCTAAAATGTGACAATCATCTTACCATATATATATATATATATATTTAATATTAATAATTTTATACAAAACTCTTATTGTATAAATATTAAACAATAAATATTTATACAACATTAAAATGACATGCTAGCACTATTTTCAATAGTTTCAGCTAGTGAAACGAGGTGTAGCACAATCTGGTCAGCACATCTGTTTTGGGTATAGAGGGCCATAGGTTCGAATCTTGTCACCTTGATATGGTACTCTTAGAGGCCGTTAAAGTGCAAGCCTTGTAGCCTATCTGTGGTTAGGAGGACAAATGATGAGAAAAAAATGACTTTCATTAGAATTATATTCTATTTTATAGTTGCCCCGAGACATGCAACGCTTAGGCATTTTAGTTAACAATCTCGGATTAAAAGGGCAAATGATGAGAAAAAAATGACTTTCATTAGAATTATATTCTATTTTATAGTTGCCCCGAGACACGCGACACTTGGGCATTTCAGTTAACAATCTCGGACCCGAGATTATTTGCAGAGAAGCAACTTCATTTGTTAGGCATTTTGGTCAATAATTGCAGATCCGTGATTGTTGACTGCAATGCAACACGCAGTGCAATTTTGATTTTTCTTCCCGTCACTTCATTTCTCTCCTATTCAACCTTATTTCTCTTCTAAATTTCATCATTATACACTACAACTATATTTTCATGTATTCATTTCAGAATAACCATAATTTCTAATAAATCTAACATTTCAAATATATATGACAAAATATATAACATGACAAAAATATATCTAACATGAAGAAGATATTTTACAACTTTAAATCTATTTATTTCAAATATGAATATTAAACTGTGTTAGAGTTGAATTGGCTTAAATCAAGTTTGAATTTGTTAAATTTGGCATTCAAATGTTTTGTTTAACACTTTAATATGCATATGAGAAAAAAATATGTGTATTTATAAAATATTTGGCTAATAAAGAATAGATAATAAAATAGTGGCTATTAAAGAATATTTGTAAAATTAAAAAGTTATTTCTAAATTTTTTTTCATATTCTTCCCACGTTTGGCACTTTTATGGTACTGTTGATAGAATTTTTTTTACCATGATATATATCATAGAATTTTGAGTTTGATAATGTCAATTTTAAGTAATCACCGATCACCAGTGCTCCATTGGTAGCATAGGCGACGGTGACCACTGGTGATTGGTGATGGCGCGAAAGAGGATTTGAGTTTTGATCTGTTAGGGTTGGTATTTGCGTGCCATCCCTGAATGTACATATACTTGTATATTTATACAAGTGTACATTGCCATTAAATCGCCGATACCCATTTATATGGTATTACACATGTAACGTTGCAGATATTGTAGATCTGAAGGAGTTTGGATTAGATCTAAAGAGTTTAGATAAGGACTCATAGTCAACCACGCTGAGACATATAATTGCTAAATGTTAGCACAGTTAAGTGTTAGCTGATTATAATACTCAGTAGATCCAAGAGTTGGAGCCTTGTCTGTAATAGGACATAGACCTGGGAATATATTAGTAACTGCATAGTTGCAAGAGTTGCAATCGGGTGCCAGGAAATGCAAGTTGCACAAGTATGTTCTCGAATAATTGTCCTTGATCTATTTCTGCCAATGCAGGTCTGTCGGTGGTAAATTTTATATATAGATTAGCATATGTCGTACCTATTGGGTATAGATGGTCGTTCCTAACCGACTGTGAGCTTGGAGCTCGGATTGACATATAGATATCCAATTAGGACTGGATATGGGATAGACTCATGAGGGCCTCCGATAGACATCCTAAATAAGCTGTCAACGGAGGGTCCTCTCGAGTTGAGTAGTATATGTGGTCCTTTGACCTGAGTGCCACGGTGGGCTTGTAAGTGATTCACTATACTTTAGTTCCACGCATGTCACAAACCTTTCATGGTGTGACTGTTGGGTATCGTTGGGTATGGTCCGATGCTTATGGAGTCCGGTACGTACAGTTATGGGATCTGTCAACTCCCATATGGAGTTTGATATCCAGATGCTTCGAGACTGTATCTTAAAAAGTCTTGTAGCCACAGGCAATCATCCCGGGAAAGAGTTCCATCAGGGTAGAACAATATGGCAAAGGAGTTTGCGCATATTGTTCATTGAGATACAAGTCTGGAGATAGGATATGGATAAGCATAAGGGGATTTGACGGTGATAATCTATATCCCCGCACATCCAGGATATCATGACGGAAGAACTATACGTATGCGTTGTAACCTCAGCTTGTATGGTTCAATGCGCTAGTTTGTATATCCGTAACGTATGCGTGAGGCATTAGTCATGGACTCATGGAATAGTTCCATTTGACGAATCAGACGTAGGACCTAGGGAGTCCCGCGATATAGAGTGTACTCGTTGTGCACTAGGATAGCGTACCAGATTAAATTGTTTAATGTAGCAATATTCAGCATTATCACGGAAATACGTGCATATTTGTATTTAAGTGTTAAATATAACAATTAGTTAATAATTGTTATTTACTAATTGTATTATGACATGTAGCGTATAGTGGATCCTCAGTTGAGTTTACCCAAGTGCGAGATTTGGTGAGATCCACTAAGGAGTGAACTTGGTAATTATTTATGAGGGATAAAATGGTCATTTCTCTGTTTGATTATTTAATAGTTAAATAATTAAATATCTTTTTTATATATATATAATTATATATATTATTTATATTATATTATATATATTTATATAAAGAAAGAAAGAGAGAAAGAGAAGGATTTTGGCCAAAAGGCCGAGAAAAAGAAAGAAATGGAGGAGAGGAAGAAGAGAAGAAGAAGAGAAAAAGGAAAGAAAAAAAAATAGGAGGAAAAATGAAATTATTTCATTTTTCCCTCTGCTTCTAATTGGAGCAATTGTAAATTATTTTAAATCTCTATTTCTTATCCTTTTGGAAAAAAGGATAAAATTCACTCTCAGCTATTTTGGAGATTAAGAGTTAATCCTGAGCTGAATATCGGGCTACTGTTTTAGCTCACCAAGCTTACCGTATTGGTGACTAGAACTGCACACGAGTTGGTCTCCATGCGGACTCTAAAAAAAATGTGTATAATGTTATACGTTACGGTGAGTTATCTATAAACTTTTTAATATATTAATGTGATTAAGATATTTATTTATTGTATTTATTATAAAATTTATATTTTCGCTCCGTTAAGTAATAGATACAATTACACATACATACACCCACGTGCCTTAGATCTTCCGTCGATATAATCATCATCAACAAATTAGACTTGACATGTATTTTTGACATGACATGCTGCGTGCCATTTTTTTTTTTTATTTTTAAATTTTTTTTATTTCTTTTACTGTCAAAATTAATAACAAAAATTAATAAATTATGATAAAAATAAATACTTCAGATCTAGTTAGAAACAAATTTACCTCTTAAATCAATTTGATAGGTATACTTATCCTTAGGCCTTTTTTTAAAATGCATTTCTTATAATCAAAATTTATTTTTGCCTTCCAAATATTTATAATTATAGTTAGAAATATAAATTTAAGGGCCGCCCACTAAATCGTCGGGTAATCGGGTAATATAAGTCCAAACCTGTATGTGAATTTCTGGTGACTGACTCACACCCTGAAACCGATTTCAATCGAAATCGCAAGGGATTCTCACACTCGCCATCGCTGCTAACGCCTGCGCTTTTTGGTGAATGTAAATCTCTCTTTTTCTCTTTCAAACGAATATCATGAATTTGCTTGAAGTTTAAGAAGCCCCGGAGTTGCTAGTTTATCCGTTTCTAAATCTTCTTCTCCTACCTCACTGTGAATCTGTGACGATGGTTTTCGCTTTAGTTTTAATCAATATCCAGGAGAGGAGATATATATAGATACTAATTGTTTGTTTCGATAATAATTAGAGCTGTTAGAGCAACAGATCATTTTAGCACAAAGTTTATGCTCCAGAGCTTCTCTGGGTTGTTACTTGTTACAAGCAACTGAAATTTCATACTACTAATTCTGTGTATATATGTACTTAAAGTGATCTAGGCGTTGTTCTTCTGACAAATGTTTACTTTATTAACGTCTACCTGTTATATAGACGTGAATTCAACCGAGATCTGGTTTTTTTCTTTTGTTGACTCTGTGTGTGTATACTTCTTTTTTTCAGGTTCAGTTTCTTGTGTTGTGACATACTGACATTCATTAAATTGCATTGCAGTTGGTTGAAGGTTGGTACATGGTTGCTCTTATTGACGGAGTCTGACTAAAGTCATCAACATGGCCTATGAATTAAATGAGCAAAAAAGTAAGAATTTTTCTGTGCATACCTATGGTAGTTTTTCTTCTTACAGTCTTTACTTTGTGATAAAAAATCTTTGCTTATGCTGGTGAATCTTGTGCATTATTTGCTTTATTGAAACATAATTATTTTCATTGCCTTGTTTGTATATATTTTCTGTTTTTCTTCTATACTTATATTTGATTTGTACCAAGGTGCTCCTTAATTACAGAGCATTTATCATGTTTCCTTACTGAAAAAGGATTCCCATGAAGGTATCGTAATGTATAATGAATATGTACTATTGCTTTCAAACACTAGATATGTCTTTTGAGTTTTTATAGATGCATTGATTAAATTCTTGAGTTTTCTGTTAATATTTTGCTTGCATGACAAATGCACAGGTGGAGATGCTAGCTGAAAGAAGATACAACTCTTTAATTATGAGTTGATTTATATTATTTCCATTGTTGAATGATTACTATTGTCTTTCCTATCTATCCATCTGTATATATGTATGTAGGTGCATGGATGCGTTTGTATTTGCACAATATTTGATGTCTTAGTGCTTTGGGAAGATATTTTATATTTTCTTGCAAGGAGTAAGATAAATTAACTATTCCTTGTAATGCCATTTCTCATTAATGGTTATTAACTATTGTTGATAATAAAGTCAATATCTAGGATAGGAACATCATCATTAATCAACAAGAGTTTCTTACACTTAATAAGGGCATCCTCACTACTCTCAACAAGCTTAGGAACACCTTTTACTCTCTCAAAACTTGGTTAACAAGGTGCATTGGTGATTCTAAAGCTGTCTTAACAATAGTTGGAACTAGGTTTTCACAACTTGGGCTAGTTATTTCACATTTAAAAAAAAATAATAGGTGAGACATATTTGGGAGATGAATCATGGTTTGATCTATGTCTATAATACTATAGAAAGAAGAAAAAAAATATTCATTGTGAACTCAAACAAAATCAAATTATCCTTTGAGACTAACATTACTACCATTCAGAATGATACTAGTGCCATAAGTGATGGTATTTATACCAGGGGGAATTACATGAACAACTTCAAAGAGGAAATTAGAACCATTCATGAGACCTTAGATAACTTCTCTTAAAGAATATTAGTGCACAACCACCTCACAAAAATATACCTAGCCTATCATTCTTCCAATACATGAGAAAATATCTATTCCATCTCGTGAAAACCTAGTTTAAATTATTCTTAAGACATCCATAAGTTATGAACCAATCTTGCGCACTAAAAGATGTTCCTAAGCTTGCATAGAGGAGTGAGGATGCCCTTACCAGGAGTAGGTAGGAAACCCTGGTTGATTAATGATATTGCACCTAAACTAGATGGTGAATTGATTTTGTAGTATTGACGATTATCTTTAAGGGGTATTCTACAAAATTAATTGTCTTTCCCATTAAATTAAATAATAGTTCGCTTAAATTACCTTGAACATTAACATATGACCTAGTGGTTAATGTAGTAACATGGCTTTCTGATCGAATGTTTTGCATCTTCTCTTGGTTTCTATCTTTTCTTCGGAATCTCCAACGCCAACATGCCAAATTCTTCATGCAGTGCTCAGGCTAGTGCATCTTGTCGCAATGTTATGGGTTGATAAGTTTGCCACTTTCATACAAGACAATATTAGATGAATCCATTTGACGAAGGTTAATTAGCCCAACTTGCCTGGAGTTGAGTTTTTCTCAACCTACAAAAATGATGTAGAACTAGAAATTTTGATTTAGGATATTTAAGAGTTAGTTTTATCTTTCTTTTATTCTAGTCTAATTAGCTTTTATTTTTTAGTTTTTTTGAGTTGTACCTTTTTTTTTGATTTAGTTTTCCTTAAATAATTTTCTTGCTTGAGTCGGACTTGTGTTAATTGATGTATATTTCTATTTTCCCAGATAATTAGGTGTTTTCACCACTCTTAATTGGGGCTTATGATTCAGTTACAAAGCATTTTTTGAAGTTATTATGGTTTATTGAATAAAGTGATTGGTTTCCTCCCCCTAATTCCTCTATTGTTTGTCCTCTTTCTTCTTCTATTATTTCTTTTGATATTTAGTGCTTGTACGCATCACATAATAAAGGTTCTCATCTCTTAAGATGGGACATTTTTTCTGGGCCTAAGGGCAAATAAGGGCTTGGAATTGAAAATTCAGAGAAAAAGTGCGCTTTGGCTAAATTGCTTCGGAGTTCCCTTTTGAAATGATTCTCTTTGGCATGCAGTAGTGAGTATGAAAGGATCTGCAAGCAGCCCTTGGAAAGCCATCTCTAAGGAATACCCTACTTTCCTCTCATATTTCCTTAGTTTTGGGAAATGGAAAGGATATTTGGTTGTGGCAAGATAAATGTTAGTTTTGGGAAATGGAAAGAACATTTGGTTGTGGCAAGATAAATGTCTTGGGAAGTTTCCTTTGCCTTATAGCTTTTCACATGTTTATAGATTATGTCATGATAGAAATATTTCTATCCATTCTAGACTGTGGCATTCTCCCCCCTTGAGCAAAATTGGAACTAGAATTTTAATTTAAAAAGCGCCTTGAATGAGAGATATCCAATAATTCACAGCTCTAATGGAGTTGATGAAAATGTGATTGTTGACAAGAATAGAATAGATAGAAGATTATGGAAGTTAGGGGCTTCAGGTCAATATTCATGCAAATCCTATTTTGAAGTTGTTAGATGATCCCCAAGTTGGTGGAATTCAAACCTTTTAAAGATGATATGGTAGTCTAAAATTCCGCCTAAAGTCCAAGTCCTTTCATGGGTTTGGCCCAAGGCAACATTAATATTGAAGAGGTAATGCAAAGGAAGTAACCAATGATGTGTCTCACTCCTAGATGGTTTTTGATGTGTAGGAATAATGGGTCTTATGGCAAGAGAGAAATGACCTTACTTTTTTGGAGAAGAGAGAAGAATGTGATGGTAAGTTGTGGGATAGAATTTGCTTATTTGCTTCACTTTGGGCTTCAGTTTCAAAGGATTTGGTATTCTAGCATTATCTTTCACGCCTCTTGCTCCTATATTGCTTGTTGTTGACACCATTATTAAAATTTTTGGCATGCATTGGTTGCTTCAGCTATTTAATTTCTGTCTATAACATAATTGTTCGTGGGGTCTCTTGAACATTGACCTAAGTAATGTCTGCAAATTTTCTATTTATCAAATGTCTGAGGATGTATTTGAGAATGCAGTAAGTGGGTAATCCACTTTGAGGGTAATGATCACTTCTGAACAGGTAGAAATTTAACTATAAGAGTAATCTTCACAAAAGTAATATCTTGGTACTTTTCTTTTATTGTGAGCACATCATGATGAAAAACTTCTGCATATAATTTCAGTACCTGATTTCATTTATATTCACTAAATAAATTTCCAGGTTTCTGCTGGAACAATTGTCAAAATTACTTTTTACTAATTCCTGTGCCTTTGCATAATCTATTATCCCAATAGATTATAACTAATAAAGATGGATTTTTTTTTTTTGAATCTCAGAAATAGTGTTTTTTTTGCAGAGGTTGGATTGGGTCTCATTGGTTTTGGCATCTTTTTCACATTTCTTTCCGTAATTCTTTTCTTTGATAGAGGTTTGCTTGCTCTAGGGAATGTGAGTCTTTCACTACCTCTCTCTCTCCCTTTTATAATTTTTGTTACTGGATTATCAAAATATCCATGAAATTCCAACTCTTTTTTATTACTGTTATCAGATACTTTGGCTAACAGGGGTGACCCTTTTGCTTGGTTGGCATTCCACTTGGAAGCTCTTTACTAACAGAGCAAACTACAAGGTATCTCATTGAACGATTTGATGAAACTTTTCAAAATACTTTGCTTTCCTTCACTTGTGCTTGGTTTTCATTCCACTAACATTTTAGCAATGGAGCACAATCCTGAGGTGGCGCCAAATATCACGACACAAGATGGGGAATCTATTTAATTAGTCATTTATAGTTGCGAAAGAACTTCAGAGGTCTAATCTCATTCACACTAGGGTTTGGGTGGGGGGCGGGTGCATAAGGCCACTCTTGCTTTGAATAAAGGTGTTCTTAGTGTCTTATATGCATGTAATATTGTCAGATAAAGGTGATGAATAGAGGAGAAAAGACAAAATAAGAAATGGGTGGAGAACAAAACAGATGAGAGAAATAAGGGGAGGAAGAGCCTGAGTTATTAGGGATAGAATATATGTGGAAATCGCTGTTGCTATGTGAGAAACCCCAGGACTTACAAGGTCTGGGATTGGCTTGGCTGTGTTTAATAGTTTTGAAAGAAGAATTAAAAGAATTTATTTATTAAAATTAATGACAAAATATAAAGTTCCACTAAGTTGTGCCTTTAGGTTTTCTAAAATCAAAGCACGTGACTAGGCAACCTAGTAGTGCCTTGACATAGACTCACCTGATGGTGTAAGAGGTGTGAGCCATTGCACCTGGTAGAGGCTTCTGCAGTTGCTAATCTCAGCAGCTCTCTTAGAAAGCTATGATGTTAGCACAGCAACATTCCCCATGTTCTCTTTTTCTTTTAAGATTGCTTAACAAATTTAAGGCATTCTTTCTTGATAGCATTGTTGAGAGTTTGTACTGATTCATTTTAACAATAAACAGATCTCTAACCCATGTGTAAGTTTTGAGTTGGCTAAACAAGAGCACGTGGTGCTACCATTTTTCTTTAGGCCGTTTCAGGGCCACAAAATTTGCACAACCCAACTCTTTGTGCTCTTTGATTTCTGTCAAGTCTTTGTCTTTACAGAGTATCATTATGAAAGTGGGTTCATAGTTTTATTGTTTCTACAAATAAAATGGCTTTACTTAAAAGTTAGATGTGTTTAGGGACTGAGACATGCTATATTTTCTTATTAAACTTTCTCTGCAGGGTTCTGTTTGCTTTCTTCTTGGACTCTTTTTCTTATTTGTTCGTTGGCCGTTAGTGGGTATTATCTTGGAAATATATGCTTGTGTTGCTCTCTTCGGGTTAGTTCATGTTCTTGTCATAATTACTGAACTGGATAATTTACTTATTCTGTTCTTAAAAGTTTATTACTTTGATGTCTTGTTGTAGTGGCTTTTGGCCATCTGTCAAGGTTTTCCTCTATCAAATACCAGTTGTTGGATGGATCATACAATATCCTGTGATGGTAAGTTCCACTGATGATTGATATATGTCATTCATGTCCAAGGTACTTCTTAGTTCTGAGGCATTTATACTTCGTTCCCTGAATATTAGCTTTCATCTTAGAGAAATAGAGAAAATAATTCACTTATTATGACATTTACCTAAACATACAAATGCATATATTGAAATAGATATATTTGTTTGAGAAAGATATATGTTACACTATTCTTTAATTGTCTTTTATTTTTAAATTTTTGGACAATTTCAATGGAGGAACATGTATGCATCTTTTGCTTTGGTCTGCACCGCCTCATTAAGAAAAGAATTTAAAAGTATTCTACAGAAAAAGAAAAAGAAAAATCACAATCTATTAAAATGGTCAAGGATATGAAATATCTCACTGGTTACTAGATTGTTGATTTTCTTGCCGTGGAGCATTTTCCTTATTAAAATCTTCTTTTAAGTGTGGATCATGCAAATTTAAAACATAAAATATACTTATATTTAATGCTCTTATCATGTGATATCCTAGAAAATATATTGATGTCAATTTGATCTAGTGGTTATTAAAATTGCACTTATCATTTCTATTTATAGTTTTATAATATATCTTCACTGCAGCGACAAATTAACAACTTCATATTGTTATTATTATTTTTTTTGTACCATGAAACAAACTACATACTTGTGGGATTAGATCTTACTCTTGTTCTACGTTATATTTTTCATTAAATACATGTATATCTTGATAAAATCTTTTTTAGTTGTTTCATTCGCAAGGAGCTGGATGAGAACAATTTGAATCTTTTGACGATTGGTTGATGGGGTTACTTGGTTTGCACATAAGGATACTAGTTTACTAACTATAAAAGATAGAAAAATCTTGGGAGTATTGGTCCAATTCAATAAAAATATGCAATGATAGTCCAAGTATTTATCCTATGCTCTTTATTAATCTGCAGTTTCTTGATCGCCTGAAAGGGGCTTAAAACAGCAAGCCTGCTGATTCTGAATGTTTTGCCAAGTGTTCAATTGTATTTCCCTATGCATCTCAAGGTGACCATTGACATAATTATTTCCTTACAGTTGGACAATTTTCCTTCAGATGAGAAGAAAATTAATTGAACTTATAAACTGCCTTAAGAGATGGGGAGTCAGTTTCTCTGTTGATGATTATCATTATTTTCATGTGTTGGTCATTAGGTAAGTTTGTAGATCAAACTAATTGTCATGTTAGCTAACTCATGTCATTGGTGAACAAGATTGTACTACTAAAATTATCAATTGTATACTAATTGAATATATTTTTTATTTGTTGAAATTTATGTTTGAGAAGAGATGAATAGTAGTTGACATGACCTGTTCCTGGATCTAGGTGTGAAAATTCCTATTCTTTTGAACTTATTTTGCAACTATGATGAAAATTGCAATTTGAAACTTCTGAAACTGCCGGCTCAGAAAAAGGTTTCTCAATGCCTTTCTTTTATAGGTTTACGAATTGCTAATGTGGTTGCAGTTGAATGATTTCACTCGTGACAACGATTTATTTGACTTTTTTGGGTCAATTTCGTTTGACATCCATCAAGATTCGAGACAAACATCACCTTATCTCCAGTTTTTTTGGCAGGTCATCAGTTTGGTCCTATTCTATTAATTAGCACTGTTGGAAACTTAGAATTAACAGTTATTAGTATATAAAATAGTTATTTCATATCTTATAATACTAATTTGAGATGAAAATAATTATTTTATATTTTATAATACTAAAGGTACCTCGTTATTTTTTTGAGCGGCCTAATTTTATATTTTCTTTATATTTTTAATTTTTTAAAGTCAAAGAGTCTAGTAGCTTTTGTGAAGGAGTATACCCAATTTGACCTAAAAGATGAAAGGTCTAGAGTTTGGGATCTATGCATTCAGATGCACGGTAGTAAAGGACTCCTGTTCGGCTAGCTTTTCTTTCTGACTTTCGTTCTTCCCCTACTTTATATTTCGTCTAGTTTCAGCAACAGAAACTGTAATTTCTGCACCTCCAACTGCAACTGCCCAATTTTTTCCGATCCTCTTCGTGCCTCCTCTGAAAGAAACTCTTCGCCTCTTAACACTACCACTATCATCTGATTCTATTGCAGATTTTCCAGCCAAGGACGCGTAAACATTTTCAGCATTTGCCATCAATTTGGAAGGAATAAATCAAGAACTGGGTCCTTGGATTCAGATTCACCAACCTAGCCTAACATCCATCGAAATCCTATGATGCAAAGCAAAGATCACCTACTTAATTTCCTATTACTAGAAAGGAGACTACAAATAAAAAAGTCGACGGCAATACACTTAGTTTTCCCACAGTAGTTCTTACTGCTCGAAGAGAGAGAAAGAATGGAAGAAGAGGAGCGAGAGAAAAATTTAAAAAAATACAACTGTTGTTTCGTTGATAAAGGACTGTTTTTGTACAAAAATATTCAAAGAGAATTGATACATGTATTTAGGTCTATATAAAAGGATAAGCCATGTGGGCTTAAGCAACTCGAATAGGGTTCAACTTGTTGGTTGTGATTGTTGGTGTTTAAGAGTGTATTTTAAATAAATAAATATAAAATTAAGTGTTGAAGTAGAGAAAAAGAGTTGAGAAGAGAAAAGAGGATCAATGGGAAGCGCCTAGCCGTAGGAGGCTTGGGCTCTGCGGCTTTAGGAATGGGTGCCGTGGTGTCCAGTCCAAACTAGAAGCGCCGTAACGCCCTGTCGGGTTAGTGCCCAACTTAGCCATTGGGCACTGCGGCGCCCAGGCTTAAAGTTATGACTCTCCAGAGAGTCACCTACCACTTCTAATGGTGTGGCTTTTCAAAGAGTTGTTGTGTCTCCCCAAAGTGACATTTGAGTTCTATAAATACTGTAAGCATACTTGAATCACGCTTAGGCTTAGAGTTGTGACTCTCCAGAGAGTCACCTACCTTTTCCAAATTGTGTGCCTTTCAAAGAGATATTGTGTTTCATCAAAGAGACACTTGAGCTTTATAAATACTACAGGTATACTTAAATCATTACAATTAACTTTTCTTCTTATCATTTGATCATATTCTCTCTACTTATTATTCCATACCAAAGTCCATACTTCCTGTCCAAGGAGATCGTCTTAGAGTGCACTTTACAATCTCTTATAAGTCATTGAATCCTGAAACTATCCTACCATTAAACTCATTTACAACTTGATTAATATCAATTGTAGAGGTAGAAATAGTTTAAGGACAGTGCTAAGCACGCCTTGACTTCTAATTCATTGCTTTTTATATCCTTGTCACTTATCCCCATACAACACACATTTTGAGTAACAATCTTAAACTATTTCTATATATACATGGATACTACAAGTGACACACCGTTGTTTGCTATGGCCAAGTCATTATAATAGGCAACGAAAATCCCACATTTTGATGGGAAGCACTTCAAGAGATGGCAAGACCGGGTGTTTGATACGTTAGATGTAATGGGTTTGGTCGAATATTTAACCATTCCTCCTCTAGAGGCTACTGTAGAGAACTATAAAGAGGAATTCTCTAAGTGGAGTAAGGCTAATAAGGTATGCCGTAACACAATCTTACACACGTTATGAATGAGTTATATCATGTATACTCCACATACAAAGATGCACATGAATTATGGGCCTAACTTAAGAAAAAATGTGATAGAAGATGCTAGTGTCCAAAAGTATGTCAATGCTAATTTTTTAGACTTTAAAATATTCGAGGAAAAAGAAGTCACAACACAGATTTATGATTTTCACATTTTACTAAATGATTTGAAAAATGAAAACACAGTTCTCCCTGAACCTTTTATTCTTGGTTGCTTAATTGAAAAGTTGCCTGAATCATGGAAAGATTATAAGAAAAGTAATAAACATAAGAGGAAAAATTTGATGTTGGAAGATTTAATTGTGCACATTAGAATAAAAGAAAAGAATCACCAACGGGAGAACTTAGAAAAGGCCAAAGAATTAATTTCTAATGCCAATTTAGTTAAGGGTGATAATCATGATAAGAAACATCAAAATTTCACAAGTAATACTCACTTTAAAAAAAAAGACCTAATTCAAGAAAAAGAGTAAGTGTTATGCTTTTGAAAAAGGTGATCATTTTGCATATCAGTGTAAGCATAGAAATAAGAAAGGCAACAATTAAACTTGTAAAGCCAATTTGGTTGAGGGAGAAGATATTATTGTTGTAGTGGTTGTTTCAGAGGTGAACATGGTGGCAAGTGGTAACAAAGAGTGGGTGATTGACTCTGAAACTATAAGACACTTATGTAGAGACAAGAGTGCCTTTCAGGACTATATTTCTATGAGTGATAGAGATGATGAGCAAGTATATCTTGGTGATTCCTATTCTGCACTGGTGTTGGAGAAATGAAAAAGTCTCCTTAAACTTACTTCTGAAAAGTCTCTTGTATTAAATAATGTTCTCTATGTTCCTAAATTAGATGCAATCTTGTTTTTGTATTTATATTAGGAAAAGTAAATGTAAAAGTCTCATTTGAAAGGGACAAAATTGTAATGACCAAAGATGGAGCATTCATTGGAAAAGAGTATTCTTCCAATGAATTGTTTAAACTAAATGTACTTTATGTTCTTATGAATAAAGATGTTTCTTCAGTTTATATTGTTGAGCCATTGGATTTGTGGCATGATAGACTAGGTCACTTGAATTATCTTTATTTAAGAAAGATAAAAAGAGTTGGTTTATTGTCTAACATGAATTTAGATGAAATGCATCAATGTGATGTGTGTGGAGGGAAAATCCACTAAGAAAAGTTATAAACTTATAACACTTAGAGAGACCAAGTTGCTTGGTTTAATTTATAGTGAACTAAGTGATTTTAAAGATATCATGATTACAGGGGGGAAAAATTTTACATAACTCTATAGATGATTTCTCAAAATCTACTAAAGTATATTTATTAAGAAATAAAGATGAGTCATATGATAAGTTCTTAATCTATAAATAAGAAGTTAAAAATTAACTTGGTATAAAAATTAAAAGATTAAGAATTGATAGAATAAGAGAGTATGTGTTTAACTTGTTTAGTTCTTATTGTGAGGATAATAGAATTATACATAAAACTACACCACTGTACTCACCTAAATCTAATGAGGTGGCTGAAAGAGAATAAAACCTTAAAACAAATGATGAACTATATGTTAATTAATTTTGGGGCACATGAATTTGTGGGGGGAAGCAATTTTGATTGATTGCCATATACAAAATAGAATTTTCTATAAGAAAATAAAAATTACACCCCATTAGTTATGGAAATGTTGTGCACTGGGACAACGTGCCAGATTAAATTGTTTAATCTAACAATATTCAACATTATCACGGGAATACGTGCGTGTCTGTATTTAAGTGTTAAATATAACAATTAGTCAATAATTATTATTTACTAATTGTATAATGACACGTAGCGTATTGTGGACCCTCAGTTGAGTTTACCTAAATGTGAGATTTAGTGGGACCTATTAGGGGTAGACTTGATAACTATTTATAAGGGGCAAAATGATCATTTCACACAATGATTATTTAATAGTTAAATAATCATTAATCTCTCTCATTATATTATATCATATAATATTTTATTATATAATATTATATATATTATTATTATTATATTTGGGTGAGAGAGAGAGAAAGAAAAGTGTGCAAGTGTGTGTAGGTGGCCATTTTGGCCGAGAAAGAGAAGGAAGAAATGGAGAGAAAGAAAAGGAAAAAGAAGAATAAGAAAAAGAAAAATAGGAAATGCTTCAAATTAAAGCAATGATAGATTGCTTCAAACTCTCCATTTCTTATCCTTTTGGAGACTATAATGAAAACACACACCCAGCTATTTTGGGGATTAAGAGTTAATCCCGTGCTGGATAAGGGGTTACTGTTCTAGTTCATTAAGCCCACCGTGTTGATGACTAGAACTGCCCGCGAGTTGGTCTCTATGCAGACTCCAGGGATATACGTGTATAACGTTACACGTTTTGATGAGTTCTCTATCCTATAAATATATTAATGCGATTAATATATTTTATTTATTGTGTTTATTGTAAGTTTTATGCTTCCATCAGACTTAAATATGTATTTGATATGTATTTAAGCAATAGACACAACTGCACATGCATACACTCACGTATCTTAAATCCCTGCCAACACCCGTACCTATCCTAAATCTGCTATAGGTTTTAATTTTGTATACCAATCCCACTTCAAACCTTATCAAATTCTTTCTACTACGTGCGAATTTTTACAAGTTTACGGATAATTTTGCCATGTCTACTTCTTGACGTCTTGGCACTGGGAACATTAACTTTGGTGCCATAGCTCTGGGATCTCGGCATTGCGTCATTGATGCTGTATCAAATTAATGTAGCTCGATTACTATTGTAATTAACTATAGTTTTAATGTTCAAATTTGATAGTTTTGATTATTTTCTTTAGCTTTTCATCTTAAATAGTTCCATTAACTTCAAACCTACAAAATGACAATACACCACATAAAAATCTTAAAATTCACACTTATAGTGAATAAATGCCAAGTCTACAGAAGTGAAAATAAAGTATAAAATTGTGTATTAAGTATAAAAAATTCTTGTAAGAATTGTACCTTTACTATAACTTCGTAAAAGATATTTAAAAAAGGGGACATACCTCATCTAGATCTATACAAGTAGAAAAGTAAAAGAGATTCAAACATCTTAAAACATGCCATAATTGACAAAATGACCTTTAACTTTATTTACAACATCAATTATGGCTTTATCCACATGATGGTCAACTTAGACTAGAGCAACCATAGATTTCTTTGGACTTTCAAATCCGTGTGATTTTGGTAAGATAAATGGTTGTTAGACTTGGTGAAGCCTTGTTGCTGGCATGTTTGTAGAGTAGGAGGCTTAATAGAGGAACCCCTTGTAACATTTTCAAAAATTAGTTGTCAAGAGGGAAGGCCTCATGGGGACCCCCTCAAGAGCCGTAAGGCAACTACACACTCCTCAACTGGAGGAGCAACAGTAGGAGCGCTCAGAACTAGATAAGTAGAGCCAGAGGAGTAAGGTTGGTCATGGGCTCAACGTTCCCAACAAAAGGCTGGTCAATAACCATGCTAACGACCAAGTCAAGGTCCTTAACATCTTCATCCTCAGCTTATTGCTTGGCCAACTAGTCCTCGAGCCATTGAAGGTTGAGGTTGAGGTAGTGATTTTTAAAGAGATTTATGCACCTTTAGTACCCGTCTCCAATTTTGACTTCCTACAAGCCATTAGAGAACTTTTGCTCTACAGCTTAGATGGCCTTTGCCTTTTTCATTAGTTGCTCAAACTTCATTGCCAAGTCTGCTCGATCTGACCTCAAGGTGGTTACGGTAGCCTCTGCCTTAAGTACCTTCATCTCAAAAAGCTTGTTTTTTCTTACAAACTTCAAATTTTAGCTCTCGGCTCAGACACCTTTGCCTCCAAGAGCTTATTCTACCTTAAAAGCTCTATTTGTTGGCTCTCAACTGCCATCATTTTCATCTCGCCCTCATCAGTCTTAGCAACAAAGAATTTTGACTTGTTGAACCACTCCTCAGCTAGCTTCTTAGTGTCGGCTAACTCTTTCCTCAGACGCTTGGCCTTAACCTCAAAGTTCTTATACTTGATACCCTTTTAAAGATTGTGAAGGATGGCATCTCGACTTCAAGCAAGAGTGTATAGGCCTGCAAAAGCATCAAATTTTAATATCACAAGCACAAGGATACACTTAGAGAGTCCCATATTCATGAAAGGAAAAAGAAAAAGTCCAAAAAATAAAACATGCCACAAAGAGAAATAAATAGCATCCAAAATAAGTTTTCCAAAAAGTTATAACAACAAGGACTATGCCACAAAGTAATCTATCTAACACCAAGAACAATACCAACAAACATAAAAAAATGAAAAGTAATAATGAGAAGAGACTTATAGGTGATTGCTAGTGAAGAATGGGAGAGGAACGAAATCAAAACTAAAAAATGATGGTGGTTATTTTGTGATATATATTGATTATTGAGGATGATTATATGGATGAGATGATGAATCATGACAAACTTGCAGAATTACTGTATCACCATGGCTCAGTCCGTGATTTTTATAAAATATTGTGCTTTGATTTTTCTTCTGAATTTTTAACCCATGTAACTAGACATCCTACGAATATGTAGAACTTTGATTCATTTGAAAACTTCATAAACTCGATTTTTGGCAATTTTTTAAAATGACCCTGAAATTTTGAGAATTGTTAGTTTTTACAGAACGATCAAGTAACGAACAGATTTTGGTATAGCCAATGATTTTAAAAAATTGTGATTTTCTAGAACATGATTATTTTGCATGTCTATTAAAACATAATCCAAATTTTAGCTTTTAACTCACTACTTTCAAGCTATTATGATTTTCTAAACTATATAAACTCAGTGCAGGATTTTTCTTAGCGGATTTTGAAAGCTTTGGAGTAAAATCATTTTAAAATATATTTTGTGTTGATTCAGTTATTGATTATTTGTTATGAACTACGCTATGTGTCAACAGAAATTATGTTATGGTTCCATGGTTTTTAAGCTGATATTTGATTTTATAAAATTAGGAAATTGAATACTGTTCAGTAAATATGCTGATCCCATCAGGATTATGGTTTAGAATGAAGAGTGATTATGAAATGAATTTTGTGGTAATTATGTTATAGTTTCCATGTATGAGAATGATATATGAGTCGAGAATAATACATTCTGATTTTTTGATAATTAGACATCAATTGATGTATAAGAAAAATTAATTAAGTGCACATGGTTAGAATTGATAGGTTTTGAGAAACTAAGTCATTGAGCCAATTTGATGTGATAAGTGTAATTGGTATAGTTTTATGAGCTATTTTAATTATTTTTTTATGAATAGTGATGCTTATGAAAGGGGTTAATCTTTATTGATCGATTAAGGAGATTAAGCTTTGTTATGTGATCAATGAAAGGTAAGTTTACTAGACTTTGGGTGGAATCACAATAAATATAATATATGTTTGTGCATGATTTTGCAAATTTGATTTAAAATATGTTTATAACATGTCAAGTATATTTTAATATGAAAATGTGAATAGCATATATTTATAAATGTAAGCAATGACATTGAGTATGGACATATATAACATTCATGTGTTTATGAAAGTGAGCTTTCAAAGTGAAATGTATTTAAGAAAGAAAGTTTTTGAAGTGAAAGATGTCCATGGGACATGTTTTATGTTTTTTTAAAATGCTTGAACTCACTATTTGCTTAGTAGACATTTTATGTGCTATGTGTAGTCTTTATGTATGGAGTTTTCTTCGAGATTGGTATAAGTGATATGTGTTTCGTATATAGGGAAGATTTTATGGGTACCCTAAAGGAAGAGTGATGATATCACTTATACCATAGAATCTTCCCTACATACGGAACACATATCTAAACATCAGAGGAATAGTGTAAGTGGGGTTTAGATTTCACGTACATAAAATGCTCATGCCTGAAGGTAAGAACCACTCCTTCACCCTGATCATCACATTTATGTAGCAATGTATTAGTGCATATGGGAGGACTCACTGATGATCAAGGTGAGGGAGTGACTCTTACCTTCAGGCATGAGCATTTTATGTATGTGAAATCTAAACCTTACTTACGCTATTCCTTTGATGCAGTATATCATTGATGAGTGGCATTGGCTCATTATCTGATATGTGAAGTTCTACTAAGTAGTAGTTGAGTGATTGTATTCTTATTATAAATTTTTAAAAAATGTGTAAGCTCTTATCCAACATGTGATTTTGATTATGATTCCCCATGGCATATCCTGCTCATGCATCATTTATATGTATATGTATTTTGGTATATAAAAAATTAGTGTGCTTACTGAGTTTTATACTCATTATAGTTTATTGTGATTTTCAGGTATATGTGTACATAATAGATTTGGCAAGGCTTTTACTGTTCTTGGGGTTCTCTAAGTCATTAGGTGTTAGCTGGTGGATATGTATTTTGAGGGATAATTGGTTTATCCTTTATGTACATATTTATAACTTGTTGTACATAAGATTGAATGTATATGAGTTTTGATCCACCAAAAATGCTTATAGTTTGATTATGTATGGGTTTATTAGTGACTTATTAAGGATCATTATGATGAAATCTAAATTTGAAAATTTTATGAAATACTAATTATTGACGGACATCATGAAATGAGTGTAGGTCATATCGCATGTCAGATCTTTCTGGATTTAGGGCGTGACACATATAACCAAATGGCCTATGGGCTCATCCTTTTAGAGGATATCTCACCCAAGGCCTATAGGATAGGACTTCCACACTAGGGCATTGGAGGTCCGAGCCTATAATGGCCTAAAGAAGTTTATGACCAATATCAGATAAAGGGTGTCCTCAATACCCGTATCCTTGATATCCAGTTGTCTTAGGTATCCTCAACATCAATGTTATAAGTCTTCAGCATCCTTAAAGTAACTTACCCAGGCCGAGCTAACTACTTAAAGCCTTGAAAACTCAGAGTTGGTTATATCTCTTTAGGACTTTAAGTGTCCTTCACCGAGGATCTTGTAGCATCCAAATATTTTTGGATAAATCATATCCCTACAATCTTAAAGAGCCAAATTAGGAATTCAAAGATATGTCATAGTCCTGGTAGGACTTAAATGACCTTATACTTAGATGCCTATAAATCTAAGACAAAGTACTTTAAAAGGGATCGACTTTGGAGACAAAATCCTACTTCAGCAATCCAATTTTCCTTAAATTTCTTATTTTATTATTTTTTAGCCATCATTCTCTTTTTCTCAAGATTCCTTTGCTAACTTAAGCATACGAGATTCTTCATCGAGAACAACCTTTAGTGTGGCCAATTATGTATGGTTTTGAAGATCAACATACGTCAAGGATGGTTAACTTATTCTGACTTATGGGATCAAATTCACTGTTATGAAAAGTGAAACAAATTCAGCTTGTGAGCTGAGAATTTTCAAATTCTATTGTCAACAAATATGATTTTATTATTAATATAATATTGTAAAATTATAATGAAGTTCATATTTTATTAGTAGTGCTATTATGACGGTTATTGTTTTCTTTTTTTGTTTATAAATACTAATATTTTTGTAAGTATGAATACTAAAAAGATATGCAATTATAAGATATTTATTATTAAAGAGAGAGTTAAATGATAAGAGTGTAAGAGTGTGAATGTAAAAATAAATATAAAACACAATTGATTTAGGTTTATGAATACTTGTTGAACAAAACAAGCACACAAATAACCATTCAAATCATTTCATACTTTATAGTTTGAAGTATAAGCCTCCCATCTCTTAAATCTCCTCTGCCACATCTTAATACTATTCATTGATTCAAGTATCAACAAACCATAATGTCATAATTTGTATTTTCAACAGTTTCAAAACTATAATCTTTAATAAAATGAATAATTTTACATTAAAAAAATTTATTATAATTAAAAATTAGTATAATATATTATTAAAAGTATTAAGATTCTTCAACCATACGTAATTGAGAGAGCGAAATAAAAAAATCAACCAAGGCAAAAGAAATACAAGAACAAGAAAGCACACAAATATTTACGTGGTTCGATAATTATCTACGTCCATGGTGGATCAAGATCCTAACATATTTTATTAATGAATCAATTACAAAGAAAATCTCACAAAGTAATTCTCTCTCTTAAGATAAAATGAACACTTTGGTAATATCTCTCAAGCTAATATAACATCCTATTTATAGTGTTTAACATCTTAAGCAAATCCTAGTCCAAATTTTATAAAGAAAGAAAGTTTAAATCAACTAAAATAGGATGTCCGTAATAAGGGAAATTGCATTAGCGTTGTAGTGCTCATTTTGTGGCGCTGCTATGCTGGTTTTCCAGATCTAGCTCCACGGTGTTAGACATTCTGACTTAGGTGTCGTGGGGCTGAGTTTTTGAGTGCCGCGACACTCAAACCTAGAATTTGCATCTAACTCTAAGCCTTCAACTTTAGTCTTATCTTTGTCTTTTCGCCTTACTCTCAACTTCGTGTCGTTTCCTCTCCCTTGGTTCAATTCAAAACCATCTTCTATATGATTTTTAATCACTATTCTTCATAATCTCCTCATTGCTTCAAAATCTCTCTAAGGATTTCTTTGGATCTATCCTCTCCACATCACACGCTCTTTTACTCAGTGGTGATTCCTATTAAGTTTTTACACAAGACAAACTTAATTGAAGGTAATGACTTAGACAACATATTCATAGGATTTTTGGATGTCGATATCTTCATTAGGCTCACTTCACTACTTTGTATAATATCTTTGATGAAATGTAATCTTACATTAATGTATTTTGATCTCTCATGAAAAACTTGATTCTTTCTCAAATATATGGAACTTTGGCTATCGCAATGTACATAAGATTTCATTTCTTTAATTGCTAATAGCTCAGAAAAAAATCCCCTTCAACCATATAGCCTCTTTAATAACTTCTCTTACAAATATATATTCATCTTTTGTAGTTGATAATGCTACCACGTGCTGTAAAATAGATTTCTAGCAAATATTACATCCATATACCGCAAATATAAACCCAGTTAATTATCTTCTTCTGTTAAGATCACCTGCATAGTCTGAGTTTACATAACCCATCTCTATCTTATCACTTGTACTATCATTCTAGTATTCAAACCATGTTCAGACATTCTCTTCAAATATCTCATTTTCTATTTAATAGAAAACTAATGGTCATTGCTAGATTTGCCATATATATACTTACCATACTCCTGCTTGAGCTATATTAGGTCTCGTGCATACCAATATCGCATGTATAATGCACCTTACAGTGCTCGCATATGGTACCTTCTGCATTTTTACTTTTTCTTCTTTAGTTTTTGGTGATTATGCTATTGACAACTTGAAATGCATAGCCAATAGAGTTGATACAGCCTTCGTATTAGATATTTTAAATCTATCAAGAACCTTCAGTATATATATTTGCTAAGACAAGAATATAACACCGCCCCCTATCCCTAATAATATCTATACCTAAGATTTTCTTAGTTGACCCCATATCCTTTATTTTAAATTCACCATTTAACAACTCTTTTAAATTATGTATTTTCTATTTATCTTTACATGTTATCAACCTGTCATCCATATAAATTAGCAAATACAAGAAGAAATTATTATTCAATGCCTTATAGTACATACATCCATCATACTTACTTCTTGTAAAATCACACTAAAGCATAAACTAGTCAAACCTCCTATATCATTGCCTAGGAAACTGCTTTAGTCTATATAATGACTTCTTTAGTAAGTAAACATGATATTCTTTCTCTAGTTCATTAAAACTTTGTGGCTATGACATGTATATTTCTTCTTTAAGTTCTCTATGAAGAAATACAGTCTTAACATCCATTTGTTCTAAATGCAGATCTAAATTTATGCACATGACCAATAAGATCCTAATTGATGAGTGTTTAACCATAGGAGAGAATATATCATGAAAATCAACACTTTCTTTCTTAGTAAAGCTTTGTGCAACTAACTTAGTCTTAAACTTCGTAATTTTGGGAAACTTTTGTCGGAGTTTTGGTTAATAAATAGCAAAGTAAACCAAATGAAAAGAGATTAAATATCAATTTAAGTTTTATAAATAACTATATAACACCACTGAAACTGTTGGCGGCGGATCTAGTATACGTGGGCATATGCATGTGCTATTGTGTCTATTGCTTAACGCAGCGGACATATATAAATTTTGCAATAAACATAATAAATAAATATATTAATATATTTTTAGGCTAGAGAACTCACTATAACGTGTAACATTATACACGTGTTTTTTCTGGAGTTCGCATGGAGACCAACTCGTGTGCAGTTTTAGTCACTAACACGGTGGGCTTGGTGAGCTAGAACAGCAGCCCCATATTCAGCCCGGGACTAACTCTTAATCTCCAAAATGACCAGGAGTGTGTTTATATCATTTTCTCCAAAAGGATAAAAAATAGAGAGTTTGAAGCAATTCACAATTGCTCAAATTGAAAGCGTAAAAAAAATGAAACAATTTTATTTTCTCTCCCCTTTTTTTTTCTTCTTCTTTCTATTTTCTCCATTTCTCTCTCTCTCGGCCAACTTTTGGCCATAACACACTTCTAATCTCTCTTTCTCTTTTCTTTATATATATATATATATAATATAATATAATAATAATATAATATAATATTACATGTTAATGGATGCCAACTATATGGCATTATTAAATAAAATATTGATATATATAAAATATCATATAATAAAATAATATATAATATAATAAAATAATATATTATATAATAAAATAAAATAATTAAAAATATATTATATTATATAATATAATAATAGAGATATTTTGATTATTTAATAATTAAATAATTAAAGTAAAAAATAACCATTTTATCCCTCACTAATAGTTATCAAGTTTACCCCCTAGTGGGTCCCATCAAATCGTACATTTAGATAAACTCAATCGAGGGTTCACAATACACTACGTGTCATTATACAATTAGTAAATAACAATTATTAACTAATTGTTGTATTTAACACTTAAATACTGACACGCACGCATTCCCATAAAAGTGCTGAATATTGCTGAATTAAATAATTTAATTCGGCATGCTGCTCTAGTACATAATTAGTACACTCTATATCATGGAACTCCCTAGGTCCTACGCCCGATTCGTTAAATGAAACTATCCCATGAGTCCGTGAGCAATGCCCTACGCACATGTCACGGATATATAAATCAGCGCGTTGAACCATGCAAGCTGAGGTTACAACGCATACGTATAGTCCTTCTGTCATGATATCCTGGATGTGCGGGGATATAAATTGTTACCGTCAAATCCCCTAATGCTCATCCATGTCTTATCTCCAGACTAGTGTCTTACTGAACAATATGTGCAAACTCCTTTGCCATATTGTTCTACCTTGGCGGAACTTTTTCCCAGGATGATTGCTCAATATGTGTGGCCATATGACTTTCTGAGATACAGTCTCGAAGTATTTGGATATCAAACTCCATATGGGAGCTGACGGATCCCATATCTGTATGCATCAGACTTTATAAGCATCGGACCATATCCAGTGACACCCAGCGGTCACACCATGAAAGGTCTGTGACATGCGTGGAACTAAAATATAGTGAATCACTTATAAGCCCATCGTGGTACTCAGGTCAAAGGACCACGTATACTACTCAACTCGAGAGGACCCTCTGTTGAAGGCTTTCATTGAATGTCTATCGGAGGCCCTCGTGAGTCTGTCTCATATCTAGTCCTAACTGGATACCCATATGTCAATACGAGCTCCAAGCTCACAGTGGGCTAGGAACGACCATCTATACCCTATAGGTACGATATATGTTGATCTATATAAAAAGGTATCCACTTACAGACTCGCATCGGTAGAAATAGATCAGGGACAATAATTCAAGAACATACTTGCGCAATATGCATTTCCTGGCACCCGATTGTAACTCTTGCAACTATGCAGTTACTAGTATATTCTCAGGTCTATGTCCTATTATAAACAAGGCTCCAACTCTTAGATCTGCTGAGTATTATAACTAGCTAACACTTAGTTGTGCTAATATTTAGCAATTATATGTCTCAGTGTGGCTAACTATGAGCCTTTATATAAACTCTTTAGATCTGATCAGAACTCTTTCAGATCTACAATGTCTGTAACGTTATATGCATAATATCATATAAATGGGTATTAGCAATTTAATGAGAATGTATATTTGTATAAATACATAAGTATATGTACATTTAGGGATGACACGTAAGCACCGGCCCTAACAATCTCCCACTTGCTCTAGTATCATTCCTGGTGGCTTCTCATACACATCAACTCTACGCATTTCATAAACACTTTTAGAGTCATGGCCTTAGAAAGTGGGTTCGCTAAATTATTTATAGAATACTTCTACCAACAACCACATCTCCTTTAGCCAAGATCCCTCTAGTCATCTTAGACTCCTCTCAATATAATTAGAGTACTGGTGTTCTCTTGGCACTTCGGCTTATACTTGGCCTTATTTTATTGTAAACTTATGGGATAGGATCCATCTGTCTTGGAACTCTTCCAAGTTTGGCGATAAACCTACGAATCCTCACTGCCGCTTCCGCTCTGCCAATCTGAATTAGTAGTGAATCCCATTTTGGTATAATTCAAACTTCTTTAGTACTAATGAGCACATTTCCATATGTAGACTCTCTATCATCTAAGTCAAACGAGAAGTATGACTCCGTGCATCTTTTCATTTGTAAGTTGCTTTCTCAATATTTAAGAAACTTATCATTTGTACCTCTAAGGTACCTCAAGATATATTTGACTACTATTAAATGGTGGTCACCTAAATCAGAATGGACTTGGCTTGTAACTCTTACAGCCAGATTGATCTCAGGTCTCAATCATATTATAACATACATCAATCTCTGAAGAGTTGATGTATTTGGTGTGTTAGACACTCTAACTCTCTTATCTTCCATCTGAAGAGACACTCTCATCAAAATATGAACATCAGGTCTAAAAGATACGTTAACTATCTCATAGTTAATGAACCGTACCTTTCTTAGACGTTATTCATGTGAAATGATTTGGGAGAGTCCTATCAACTTTCTAGCTTTATCTCTATAAAGCTTTATACCTAGTATAAAAGAAGTCTCTATTAAATTCTTTATGGAGAAATTATTACGAGTTACTTCTGACCAATTCTAACATACTGACTTCATTCCTAATGACCAGTATGTCATCAACAAAGAGCATCAAGAAGACTATTATGCTCATACCGAACTTTTATGCCCACTTGCTCAGAAGTCTAACTGGACGTAAAACCTTCAGGCTATTCCATGAATATCTTTTACTCGAGGTATTCATTCCAGAACACCTTCCTTACATCCATCTGTCAAACTTAAAAGTTATAATATGCTGCAAGAGCCAATAAAAGTATTAATCGACTTTAGCATCAATATTGGTTCAAAGGTTTCCTCTTAATGATGCTAAATCACTGAGAATTACCTTTCTTGAACCAATACAGAGCCTAGAAGGTCTCTACCTTCTATCTGGCTCCCATTACCACTTTGTAAACTCTTTACAACCAATGAGAACAATTCTCACAGGTAGCTTTACCAAGTTCCAGACTTGATACTGATGTATATAGTCAATATTGTTTATTTTCATGGCTACTTGTTGCTACCCGAATCAATGTCTAACACTGACTCTTTATGGGTCAAGGATGATTTTCTTCTACCAAGAAAACTCCAAGTTCACCTTCAGGTATCTACCATACCTAAAAGCTGACCTAGACATCATTTTCAACTCACTTGGAGGGTGTGCTAAAGGGTCATTGCTTAATTGAGCTTGCGTTCCTATCCTTGGTTTATTAATTTCTATATTGACTTCACCAAGTTCAATCTTTCTATGATTCCTACAATCCATGAGAAACTCTTTCTCTTAAATAGTGGTCTACCGAGAAACGAACACACATCGCTTCTCTTAATCATAGAACTAGTATCCTAGTGGATTCATAGGATACATAATGAACCTATATTTGTACCTCTTGAGTGTTGTTTATCTTGTCGAGTAACTCTTACAAAATAAGATACCCTGTTGCGTAACTCTTATGTAAACAGGACAACCCCAAGTCTTAACTTACTTAAGATATGACTTCCTTTCTTTCTGTATCTCATACAAAATAAAGGAACAGCTTCTAATGGAACTCTACTTAATAAGCAGCTTTATTGGGAGTATATACTCACAAATATTGATCGGTAACACTTATTATCAATTGAACCATATCTAATAAAGTCCAATTCCTACTCACTAAAACATTATTATGTTGTGGAGTACCCGGAGGATTATAGTGAGTAGGGGTTTCATTCTTCCTTAAACAAATAGAAACTTGCTGTTAATGTACTCATTACCTTGATCTAACTGAAGGAATGTCACGTACATTCTGGTATATTTGGTCATCTCTGTGAATACATTATTCATAAACTGGTTAAGTTTGTATGATCAGATTAAGAATCTAACCATCCTTAACCAGACAGATAAACGTCTAACGCCTATATGACCAAAATGTATACCACAGCTCTGTATCATTTAAAGATTTCGATCTACAGACATTTCTATTTTATATTTAATGTCTATTTATTAACTGACATTCAGCTAATAAAACATTATACTTATTGTGCAATACAACTGTTGTATTACATACAAGAAGTAAGTTAAGCTGTCCAACAACTTGGACTTGCAAGAAATCACCATTTCTTATTCTCAACTTTACTTCTACAAGCTGTAGCATTGGAGTCTCTCTCAATCCCTGCAACATCTTGCAAATATGAAAGGGACATGCAGTATCTCATACCCAGCTTGAATTGGCATCTTTGCCCATTGATGTGTGATAAGGCGTAATTGTATAAACTATTTTATCTTCCTAACTTGATATTTGTTCAATTTATCTCAATAATTTGGCTATTTATGCATATTAATGTTGTTTTATAGGTTTAAGTATTATCGGAGCAAAAATACCGAAAAACGGACGCAAATGGGAGCATTAGAGATAAAAATACAAATGGAGGTACTGTTTGCTACAGTGCAGCGCCGCAGCATTGGATTTCAATGCCGCGGTGCCAATTGCAGAAAGTGAGCGCCGCAGCATTGAATCTCAATGCCGCGGCATTGGGACCTGGACAGCAAAAGTTGACAGGATGCTGAAAATCAAGAAATCCAAAAGCAACCCTAAGTGCGCCCTAATTCCGTGCTTTTACCTATATATTTGCACAAAACTTACATTTTGAGGGGAGACTCCAGCTGGGACAGCAGCTGGAAACACAAAGAAACACCTAACTTCTAAGTTTAGAGAAATCAAAGAGGAGGAAAGCAAGCTTCAACATCAAAGACATTTGACAAGGATGTCTTCTTTGCTTTGATTCTTTACTTGTTGTAAGATGTTTAGTTTGTAATCCTAGGATTTCTCATATTGAATTTAACTTGTTGGTAATTTAGTTTATCACTTAGCATAATTAAGTTATTCTTTTACTTGAGTAGTTTAATCTCATACATTAAATCATTTTCTGGATAATAGTAGAAAGACACCATTTCAGTATTTAAACTAGAAAAGACAAATCATTCTCTGTGGGATCGACAATTTTTTCATCATATATTACTTGTTGCGACAACGTGCACTTGCGCTAATTTGTGTTATAGAAAACACACAACAATGTGCTATGAGAGACTATATGTCAAAACTTCACAATTCGTCAGAAACAATCTAATTTAACAAATTGCTAACCAATAGTACTAACTCACTATAGGCATGAGCTAAGCACTCAGACGTGTAATAAGTCAAACAAAGACCTTCATATTATAATCTCGCATGTCTGCATATGGTAATAGCATGAGGATAAGGTAGTTGCCAAAAGTTAAACCTCTAGCAATAACATATCTTAGTGGTGATGTCCAATATTCCATTTTTACTTCCGTCATTCACTAGAAATTGTGAATTATCCATTAGGTGAATTTTTGTTTGACTAGTTTTATCATTGTGCTTTATCACTTTGTGATTTACCCAACTCGTCAGAAAAAACGTCATATGTTGTCTGCCTTCCATCTTTTTTAAAATTACTACTGCGTTATCTCCCGAATCCACCTAACCAAGATAGTTACAAGAAGTGATTTTATATTTTTTGCAACTGCATTAATGCTCTATGAGAATTAGTAGTTATAATGTCATATCTTTTGAATGCATGAGCTGATCAAGCTGATTTTCTCGTACCAATGTCTTTCCCTAAATACTCAACTACTTCATATCTCATCTCTTACATCTTGTTCATTTGGTGTTGAAAATTAGAAAGGCAATATGTATTGGTAGTAACAAAATAAATAACTAAGAATCTCTATTTTTTTGGTAGTATCTTGTATTTTGTCACTAAATTCTCCCTTCAAATAATAGATTCAAAAACCATTATTAGTATTAGGAAACACACCCCAAATGACTCTCTCAATATTGGCATATTAATTAAATAAAAAAACTAGATCTCGATGGTCATTAATTACTCACTGCAATTTGACCATAAACCATATTCAAGAAGCATCATTTGTTGAGTCAGCAATCCCTTATGCCAATGGAAAAATGGTATTGTTTTTATATTTATACACAGTCACAAATATTGTACGAAGATAGGTATTTTTAAAAAATGTTCCATCAACTACAATCACGGATTGGATGGATGAATAGAAACCTCTGATATAGGGTCCCAACATTATAAAGAAATACATAAAGTGATTGTCGCCATCAATTTCTAAGTAAGTTATTGTACGCAGGTTTTGCTATTTCAGCACATAGTTGTATGCAGTAAGCATTTTAAATGACTCCTCTAGAGCACCATGTATCAACCTGCATACATGGTCCTTAGCTCGCCAAGTTGTAGAATATGTTAACTTAACACCAAATTTTCCACACATGTCCACTTAAATTTCCTTCGGTCTATAAATTTTACTAACTAATACAAACTATTTTTTTTTAATTTAACCAATAATACGACTTTTGGCTTGCCGATGACCATTCTACATTCGGTCTAAAACACAAGTGTATTCTGCATCTATTCTCCTTACGGTGAAGAACTTTGGTGTTTCCATCAACATTAGATGCAATTCCATTTATATCTCTTATCATTGCATTTCACCTCAAAAAAATCTTTGGTGGACTTATGAACTTTGAAACTCAAAATATCCTTAAGTACTAGTATGCTTATAGCCTCATAAAGTTCATCTTTGCTATCATACAACTTTTTCATAAACACATCATCAATTTCAGTGCACGATACCTTATCCAATTTGTTCAAGTCTGATGTTTGTATCGCAGGGATAAATTGTAAAAGGTTTTCTACTTAAACTCTATCTTCTCTTGTATGTGAATCATATGTCATGTGGAAGAGAACTATTAGAAACATAACTTCTGGTATGTCATTCAATCTATCGACTTTGGATCCATAATCATCATTTCATAACCATCATTATTACCAACATCATTAATATCATCATTCTTATATGCCTGACTATTATAATGCATGTAATTAAGTTGGATCTTTGCTAAAGACTGAAGGGAAATTATGATAATCATTTGGAAGGTTTGTCGAAAACAAAACTGTTAGTATTATTGGGACTATACTACTCACTTGGTTGCTACTGCTTACAAATATGAAGTGATTATGGTAGCCTTATTCATTTTTGGTAGGTGCCTTTTGCATTATTTTCATATACGGGAGTTTGAACATTCACTATTACACATAAAGGTGTTAAATTATTTTATGGAGACCCAACCAAAACTCTATATCATCATCATTTTCAAGTGCAATTAGTCTCAACTTCTTCCTCTTTGCATGAATAGAAATTCTAATAGTTACTTTATACTAGGCTTAATCAACTCCAATTATATGACAAACATTCCTTAACAATGCTTCATATTTTATATTTTTCAGCACTGAAATACCAACATTTTAAAATCTAATATGTCTCTCATAATCATCATCATCATTGGAGATTTCTCATATTTCTTGAAGTATACAATAGTTAAAACACGTGTTATGATACCTATAACAAAAGAAAAATTGTCAAAATTGTGATTAGAATAGGAAAAAAAACCGAATTAAAAAATAATCGTGCTTAGTGCGTGAAAATACTATGTGTGGTGCGCTAAGTGCCATATATAGGAGCTTAGTCTGTGCGCATAAGCTTGGTGTGCACTAAGTGCAAGTACAATGCCATGTAGAACAGCTGTGTCAGCTGCCTCTCTAGTTTCACACTAAGTTCGTTTTTTTTTACTCATTTTGCATCAATTTGACACCACTTTGTAATATTTTCAGTTATTTTTAACAAATGTACTCGTTTAAAATACATATATCGTAAAAATATTTTATTTTCTAAGATTATTACATAATATATTTTTAATTTGAGAAACTTACCAAATACTTGACATTGATTTACCATCATTCACTTAATTGGATCTTTGAAGAGAAGTGTGTATACTTGTTTGAGGGCTTTGGGTATTTTTTTCTTTGGGTTGAATTATTCTAATTTAGAGAAAATATAGTTAAGCGGCAAAAATATTCTAAAGTTTGTCTTTTGGCTATAAAAGAAAAAAAATTGGATGTATGGCTAAAAAAGAATAAACCTTGAAAAAAGGGTCATTTTCCAAAAACTTTTCTTCAATGTTTAACTATAAAATAAGGGTAAAAGTTAGTTTTAATGGATGATATTTCTCATCTCCATTCAAATAAAATTTATAAAAAAAAAAGCTAAACAATAGAACCCTAATCTATCTATTAATCCTTTCCTCTATTTATTTTTTGTCATTGCAGCCAAACCTAATCTAAAAAACCAAATTCTCTACACTTGTTTATGACACGAACATTTAATTAGAGTTAGATTGTTCAATTTGGCTTTGTGTCAATTTTTTTATTCTACAATTTATATAAAAAGTAGTAATATAAACATTGAATCAAAATAAAAGTTAATTTTGTAAAAGAAAAGTTAATAATTAATAACTGACTAGTAATTTCTATTATACAAAGTTTGACCTAAAAATAAAAAAGTTACAAGGTTGCAACCTAAAGAATAAATTTATTTAGGATTTCAAAAGTAATTTTTAAGAAATTATTTCCTTTTGAATTTTGACTTACAAGGCCCAAATAACTGGGCCTAAATGACCCAAAAGGTCTTGATCCACAAAGGCCTAAAAGGTGACATCTACCAAAAATGTCCTCAAACCATGGGCACCTTCTTTGAGCTAGTTAGAATACTGGTCATAATTCAACTACCTTGTTCAATACAACTCTAAAGAGGAAGAGGCGATCTACAACCTCTGACCTACTTAGTACATTGGTTGTAGCCCAGCTACCATGTTCGATCAGACTTCAAAATAGAGACTTACACTCTTATCTAGTTGGTTCGATCATTGATCACAACTTAGTTGCCTTATTCGGTTAGACTCACTACTTCCAGAATTGGTCAAAACATTGGTAATAACTCAACTATCCTGTTGGATTAGACCGCAAATAAGGGGAACAATCTCTACCTATTTCAAGTAAAACATAGGTCCAAATTTGTCCACCTTGAAAGTCTAAGGAAAATTCCTGTAAAGAATTAACTTATAAGAGTTATAGATAAGGTTTAACTTATTAGGGAAAGATTCCTAAATCTAAGGGACATCTCAAAAAGCATGGCACAAAGCCTTAATATAATAAGAAAAGATCTAATCTAATTCTAGTTAGACTCAAATAGCAAAATCTTAAAAGAGAATATCCATAAGGCTTTTAAATTCTAAAAGGATTCCAAAGGCTATGGGTTAAATATGAATCCCCATGATCAACACATTAAAATACATATTTGTTAAGAAATTCAGTCACCATTTAATGTCCCTAATTTTATTTATTTATTTATTTTGTATTTTTAGGCTTGAAATAAAGTGTTGTGCTTAAATTATAATTAATGAATGTTATTTGTATATGTTTAGGTAAAATAGACAGAACTCTAAATGTAGAAATCTAAATGAAGAAATTATTGAACCTGGAGTAACATGTCTCAATCTTACATAAACTTGAAGAATATTTGAAAAGTCAAATCCAATATTTTATGGTCCAAAAGTGGGATACAATAGAATTAGATTATAACTTCTGCTTACTTTGACCCCTTTCATATATTTGGACTGTATTTCACAAAATATGTATCCAATCGGTATGATTTTTGAAGTTGTAAAATACTGACTCAATTAGAAACAACTCTTATGTTGATGGAAATTCCAAATCAGCCCTTAGCATGGACCAAATTATATTGCAAATTCGTAAAAGTGTTGTTGGCTGAAATCTAAACTATTTTTGGTATTTTCTCTATATCTCATTGGATACTCTTCCAAATTAAATGAACCTTGTATCTATGGAAAGAAAAGACAAATGGCTACAACTTTCATGGTGGCTAAAAAGGTACTGCAATTAGGTGAATGAGTGGTTGGCCTAAATTGTTAAAGATTAAAGTCACACTAAACATATTTCCATTCATTACCTATATAAGGACACTCTTAGGAGGCTAAGAGATGGTTTTTGAATATGTTATAATTCTCTCATATAATTTTATTTATCATGCATTGCAAGTTAGGCTAGAGTTCTTGGCAAGGCTAGAAATGAACTTTTATGTGTAATAAATTTACTTCTATACTTTGATTCTTTGTCAAGAGTTACAAATGTTTGTAAGTTTGCTTGTGTCTAAACTCTTATCTATTATTTTTCTATAATCTAGAGGTTATAATTCCCTCATTTCATATATTTTTAGTCATACTGTCTTATGTGATTCTTGTTGAATTATAATTGTTATTGGTTATATTGTTTTATATGTTAATCTTTTATTGCAATATTGTCAATCGATATATCGTCGATCTTTGATAACATGTAAAGACAATAATTGTTTGAAATTCAAGTTGATCTTTTACTGCAATATTGTCAAAATGATATATTGTCGATTTTAGATAACTTGTATAAATGAACATGGTATATGTTAATGTTTGCAAAAAATTTAGTCATATCAAATACGTGTATTATTAAATGTGCTATATTTTAATATCTTCCAATCGATTGTTTGGGATGTGAAACTTTCAATTGAGTTATAAACATTGAATCAAAGTATAGAATAAATTTACGAAGCATAATTATATTTCTTGAAGTCTTTCTTACATCATTATAAGACTTCTCATTTAATTCATATACAATTCTATCTCAACAATATAAACCAATTAGTTAATTTTCTCATTTGTGACTGTTTTAATATTTTTATTTCACTAACTTATTTTGCCAAAAGTTTTCTCGTGGGATCGACACCTCAATCTATACTGCGATAGCCATTTTACGTTTTGAACATAAACAAAATTTGATGTCGTTGCTGAGGAGGCACACTAAGCAAAAGTAGGTTGCGTTTATTAATACTAAAGCGATAACCTTGTATATTTATTTTTCTTTGTAAAATTTTAGCTTTTAAATTTATTTACTTTGTTGTAATTTATTTTATTGTTTATGATTGGTTCTATCACTTAACTTATTTTATTTTCTTCTTGTATTTTTATTTAATTTTACATGATTGGTTCTACCACGTAACTTATTTTATTTTCTTTAGTTAATTTGTTATATTTTATTTTATTTTTATAGCTCGTTTTACTACCTAACTGAGTTTATTTTTTTTATTTATTTATTGTACTTTATTTTATTTTTTATTTTATTTTTTATTTATTGTACTTTACAATTTATTATCTTTTATTTATTTATTGTACATTATTTTACTCTTCATTTTCTTTTTTTTTATTGTATTTTATTTATTTTTTATTTTATTTTATTTATTTATTTTACTTTATAGTTTATTATCTTTTGTTTATTTATTATATTTTATTTTATATTTCATGGTTGGTCTACCACCTAACTCATTTTTATTTATTGTTGTGTTTTATTTCACTTCTTGTATTTTATCTCAATTTCATGGTTGGTTTTACCACCTAACTCATTTTTTTTTCTTTTGTTCATTTCTTAATTTTTCCTTGAGAATTTCCTTCATTAAAAAAAAAGTGAAAACAAATAGTAAGTAAAAAAAAAATTGTTAGGATGTATGCATTGACTTAGAGGCAAACGAGGAAGATTTATGATAAAAGTAGAACTAGAACCACCATTACAATTTGTAAAGGAAGAGAATTTACCATTTAGTTCATCTTGTATTTCCAACACAATGAGCCAACACAAGGATAACCCTGTTAGGACTCTAAAAGATTACTTGCATCCTACTTGCACAGCCACACCATCATGCATTATATTTTCACCTAACACACTACATTTCTGGAATAATACAATTTCTACCCACTTTTCATGGTCTAAATAGTGAAAATTCTTATATACATGTTAGGGAATTTGAAGAGGTAATTGCCACCTTTCATAACTAACCTAAAGACATAAACACTATTAGGATTAAATTTTTCTCTTTTTCTCTCAAAGACAAAGTAAATAGTTAGCTATACTCTTTAAGGCCGAGGTTTATAGGAACTTAGCCAGAAATGACCCAAGCATTTTTTAATAAATACTTCCCACAACACAAAAATAATGGCCTGAAAAGACAAATTTCTTTCTTTTCCCAAAAATACAGTGAAACCTTGTATCAAGATTGGGAAAGATTGAAAGAGTTGATAAATCTGTGCCCTCACCATGGCTATGAAAAATGGCGCTTAGTTAGCTATTTTTATAAGAGATTCACAAGTAAAGAGCACCAATTTATTGAGATGATGTGTAATAGGGAGTTCTTTCACAAAAATCCTGAAGAAGCTATAGAATTCCTTAATGACTTAGCCGAAAATGCGCATCTATGAACTGGACCTAGCACTACTGAAATCACAAATAAGTCGTGACCTAGTTGATTTTTTTATCTTAGGGAAAAGGATAACCTTAAAGCTTAGTTAAATATCTTAACTAAGGAGTTAGAGGCCTTGAAAATTAAAGATAGAAGGTTCACTCATATGGTTGTTAGGGTTAATCACATGATATTTGTTTTATTTGTGGAGGAGCAGAACACTATGCTCAAAATTGCCCTACTTATAGTGAGATGAGAGGGATATATGAGGAACAATGTAAAGCTCTAGGGATGTATAAGAATCCTTATTCACCATACTCTAAAAACTATAACCCTAGCTGGAGAAACTACCTAAAATTTAGTTGAAAATCTGACCAATAAGCCAATAACTATTGGAAACAAGATCAACAAGCACCAAAGTCTTATGTTGCACCTCAATATAATGCACGATTGTTGGCAAAATTATACACACGCGAATTGTTACCGCAAGTGCATGGGTCGTGAGCAAATAATAAAGTGATGAGTGAGTATCGTTCCCACGAAGATTTTCTTAAATTAATGCTATGTACTACGATGTTGATAACCTAACTTTATCTAGGCTAATCAAAAGGGTAAGAAGAATTATTGAATAAAAATGCTTTAAACTAAATAACTTGGTAAATTAAAAACATGAAAGATCTATGGCAATAGGGTTCTAGGGACTTAGTTTCCCTCTATTGTACCTATGGTCTTTGTCATTAGTGATCAACAACTAATTTTATGCATTCATTAGTCCATAATGTATGATTAATCTCATTCCCTCTCCTGAGTGCCGAATGAGATACTATGCATATACAACTAAGTTGATATCCCTATTTAACCCATTATACATGCACGTATTAAGCTACCTTTATGCGACTACCCTAAGTTCGTTAGTCTCCCACCTCAACAAACTCAAAGCTATGCTTTTTACAACCAACATATGGATTAAAATTTTCCAAGCACATAACCCAAATGTTTAAATCATCCAATCCATTTTCCAATGCAATTAGAAGCATAAAGCATATAACTCAAATGTTTAAATCATCCAATCCATTTTCCAATGCAATTAGAAGCATGAAGCACATAAAAAGGCATAAATGAATAAACATCAAATAGTCATTAACCACAAAATAGCGTCAACACATATTGTTCAATAGAGTTCCATCAAGTCATAGAACATATAATCTAACAATAAAATGATAATTTTGCGATATGGTGAATTTTGTAAAAATGGGATCCTAGAGCATTGATTTCATTCTATTCTTCTTATGTTCTTCCTATCTAGCAATTCCATTCAATTCATTAATCAAGGGCTTAAGACTAATCTCATTCCCTCTACCGAGTGCCGAATGAGATACTATACATACATATTTAAGTTAACATCCTTATCTAACTTGTTTACATATACATGCATTACGCAACCCTTAAATTGATTACCCAATGATTAATTTCATTACCTCTCCCGAGTGTCAAATGAAATTCTAGGCATAATGGCACACCCCAAAGCATTTGCGCCTATCACGCATTTTATCAAACACTTTTAAAAGGAGTGCACCACATGTAATCCTAGGCATAATGGCATACCCAATGTGTTTGTGCCTGTCACACATTTTATCAAACACTTGGAGTGCACCACATGCAAATTCTAAGGAAAACCATGATGATTACCTAAGTGTTATTAGCCTCCAAACTCAATAACAACCTAAGGCTATGTTTCTCCCAAATCCAATAAATGGGTTAAGCTCTCCCAAGCATCAATCCATAAATCCACAACAACCAATTCATTTTCCAATCAATTGGAAGCATTAAGCATAGAGAAACATAAATGAATTCAACGAAAATATACTAAATCATCCAAACATAATATAAATAAAACTACATCAAGCTTTAGAATTCAAGTTTGATCATATACAAATCCAACTATAACTAAAATTATCTAAAAATCCATAGATACAACTCATTATTCAAAGTTGAAAATTTAAACAAAAGAGAAACTACCAAGAAAAGAAAGGGAAAACAGAATTTTGGGATGTCTATAAGGTTTCAATCTTTCAAATATCTTCAATAATGCTCAAGAAACCTTGGAGACATCATTTCTTCTCTTCAAATTTAAGCTCAAGCCTTATTCTCTTTTGCAAATTTCGTGCCTCCTTTTGATAGATGAGAAAATGGCTAAAGGGTAGTATTTATAGGTTTCAAATTAGGGTAAAAAAAGGAGGTTAAAATAGGTGGTGGCGCCTGGGCGCCACATTTTAGCGCCTCGGCGCCAAGTATTCTGCCAATGGAGCCCGTTTGGACACTTGGGTGCCACTTTTCAGTTCCGAGGTGCCAAATTCTTGGTAATTTGGCGCCTGAATACCACTTTTTGGTGCTAGGGCGCCAAACACTATTGCTGGCACTATAGTGGTACTGTACATCCGACACGGTTCACCCGCAACTGTTCATTACATTGTAGCATTTTGGTCTTTAGTTTATTTTCTTTAAATTTTCATCCCAAATAGCTTTATTAACTTGAAACCTATAAAATGAAATAAATATACATAAAAAGCCATGTATTCACATTCAAAATGAGCAATTATCAAATTAATAGGGGTGTAATATCATATATAAAATGCGTTTATCAACGACCAACTAGGAGCCCTTTAGAGGATATATTACAAGCATTTATAGAGGCATAAAGTAAGACTAATAAAAAATTTAAAACAGTTCTTGCACAGGTGGTATATGAAAATAAAGAAATCAAGATTCAAATCACTAAGCTAACCAGTTCCTTAATTGTACAAGTGCGAGGTAAGCTTCCATCTCAACCTCAATCTAATCCAAAATGACAATTCATAGCACAACCTTAAACTTCTAATGCACAAAATATGAAAGAAGTCAATGCCATCACTACTCGAAGTGGTAAGATTGTTAGTGAGCCTATTTCTTTAACTAATAATCTATGAGTAGTAAAGATGCTCCCTTGAAAAAAAGGCCATATTGGAAAAAGAGCTCGAAAATAAGTTTTCAATTCCAGTGCCTTTTTCCTAAGCTCTTCGACTTGTTAAAAAAAATTTAGAAATTCAAGGTGAGATTTTAGAACATTTGAAACAAATTAAGATTAATCTTCCTTTGCTGCATTTGATTAAACAGGTTCCAACTTATGCCAAAGTCATCAAGGATCTGTGCACTATCAAAAGAAAACACAATATAAGAAAAATTGTATTTTTGGCAGAATAGGTAAGTGCAGTGATTGAGCAAAAAATACCACCTAAGTATAAAGACTCAGGATGTCCCATAATCTCTACCAAATTAGGACGCATGAGTTTGGTCAAACTTTGTTAGATTTATGAGCAAGTATAAATTTAATGCCTTATTCTATTGACTTTCAATCAAGACTTGGTAAGATTAAACCTACATCTGTAGTCTTACAATTAGTTGATCGATCAATCAAGAAACCACGGAGAATAGTAAAAGATGTTTTGATACAAATTGATAAATTTTACTACCCTATCGATTCTTTTATTTTAGATACTTATTTTGTAGTTAACATAGAGTGAAAATCCTTCTTATTTTAGGGAGACCATTTCTTTTCACTGTTAACGCTCTTATTAATTGTAGAAATGATCTAATGAAGTTATCTTTTCAGAATATGAATATTGAGGTGAACATTTTCTATATTGGCAAGCAACCATCAGAGGAAGACTAGTGTTATCATTCATATATGATAGACACACTTGTAGCGGAGAAAGCTCATAAAAATAATAACTCTGATTCTTTAGAAAACCTCCTTAATTTTGATTTTGAAGAACTGCGTTATCCTGATGAAATAACTGATGAGTTTAGTATTTATGACTCATGGGATAAAGGAACTTGATTTTGGCAGCCATGCTTTGAAGAGTTGCCACGAGAAAGGAAGAGACCAAAACCATCAAATCTTGAGATACCACAAGTTGAGCTTTCTCCACAACCCAAAGGTTTTAAACATACATTCTTGGGACCAGGTGATACATTTCCTATCATCATTTCTTCTGAAATTAGTGCTGAACAAGAGAAAAAAATTGATAAATTGTTAAAAGAACATTAGTTTGCACCAAGTTGGACCATAATTGATATTAAAGGTATTTCTCCATTGATATGCTCCTATAGAATTCATTTAGAGGAAGGTGTCGAACCCCGTAGGGACTCCAAAAGAAGACTTAACCCAACAAAGAAAGAAGTAGTGAAGAATGAGGTATTAAAACTATTTGATGGAGGTATAATCTACTCAATTTCTGATAGTCAATGAATAAGTCTAACTCAAGTAGTTCCTAAGAAATATGGGGTTATTGTTGTAGAAAATGAGAATGGGATACTTGTTTTAACTAGGGTAGTAAGTGGTTGGTGAATGTGCATTGATTATAGAAAATTAAACACAGCCACCAAAAAAGATTATTTTTCATCTCCTTTTATCGACCAAATTTTAGAACGTGTAGCTGGATGATGAACACTTGAAATTACACATTTACTAAGAGTTTTACATGATTGTTTTGTATTACTAGTGTATTTAATTTTCTTAACTTAAGCATGTTTACAATATTGTACTTAATTATCTTATAACTGTTTTGTGGCAGATTCGGTAAAATAGGCATAACTTTCTACCTAAAGATCAAATTGAGGTGATTCTTGATCTTGTGCAGAGATGACTCAATGGGCTAACATATTGTATTTCACAAAGAATTCGAAATTTGAGTGTTTAGAGGGTAAAAATCGGCCTAGAACAGAATTGATCTGCAGTACAGGCCCAGTTTGAACAGTTATCAGTATTTGGCCCATAACTATAGAAATACGTATCTAATACATATGAGATTACTTAATTTGGAAATATAAGAGACTTATCTACAACTTTTATGTTTTGAGTGACAGCTAATTCGGATCACATCAATTCCAAATTGGATAATCAAGTGGGTGCCCAAGTGATAATGAATGCAAATTATTTTGCCACCATTCTTGACTTTCATCAACCAAGTGGTTCCCTTCAAATTTGTCTCGATTTATCCATGTTTTTCTATAAATAGGTGGCTTGTTTATACCTAAAGGATGAAATTAGAAAGTTAGAATTTAGTTCAAAATACTTTTCCTTTGTATCCATTTCCTTGTACTATTGTTTCTCTTGTTTACTATTAAGTCATGTTATTTCTTCTTCCATTTCTTTTCTTTTTCTTTAGTTTTATTATGTCCAAATAATTTTCTTTAAGCTAAGGTGAAAGGGTGAAGCTCTTGGCAAGGTAATAAGATATGTTTAATATTTATTCCTGAATTTAATGCTTCATTTTTAAGTTATGCAAACTTATATATGATGTATTTATTTTGTTTGTAGAATTAATATCATTTCTTCTAAAGTGGTGATTCTTGATTTATTATTGACAAACTTAATACTTGGCACAATAAATTCTTGAAACCATTTACAAGATTTTGTGCATATAACCTTTCTTGTAAAGTGGGAGTCTTGATTTATTGTAGACAAATATAAAGATTGGCATAATAAATACTTGAACCCATTTATAAGATTTGGTGTATAATAATTGAAAGAAATAAATACTAATCAATATATAAATGATGATGAACTTTAATTGCTATATTTTCCGGTTGGAACCTCCTTTGTGTGAGGATTCCAATTGAGTTATAGAAAAAAATAAATAAATATATTCTTACTTCCTATACCAAGAGTGAATCCCTATAACCTTAGCTTTTTATTTGAATTGATTAATTGAAATAATATTTGCAAACATCTTATACTGCATTAATTATCTTAAAAGTGTTTATAATTTGGAATTTTAATTCTACTTCCCTGTGGATCGACCCCGTTCTCATCGGGTTATTTATTACTTCGACAATCCTGCACTTGGGAATAACTTCTATATTCTGGACGTGTCAAGTTTTTGGCGCCGTTGCCGGGGAGGTAACGTTAATATTTTATTTTGTTGTTGTTTGTTTGTTTATTTTATTTTCATGGAAGGCTGAGCCTCCTACTCGTTATTTATTATTCTTTTTTTTATTTTTATTTTTTATTTTCATGGAAGGCCGAGCCTCCTAACGTACTTTATTTATTATTCTATTTTTATTTTCGCCTTTTATTTTAATGGAAGGCTAAGCCTCCTACTATTTATTTATTAACATTTTATTATATAATCTAACATCACTAATCTAAGTTCTAATTATTTATCTTTATTTTGCTTTTAGTTTTACATATTTTATTTACTTGTGTGTAATATTTTATTTTATTTACCTGTGTTTAATATTTTATTTGTATTATTTATTGTTATTGTATTTTGTTTTCTTTCTTTTTATGAGCGGTTGGTTTCGAGATTCTAATTCTCATCGTTTAGTAAAAGGTAATTTCAAAATTTCCTTTGACAATTTGTTAGATTCTCTTTCATCTTCTCATTCTTCACCAAGTAACACCATGAGCGAAAATTAAATTGAGGGACTCACAGACCCAGGGAACAATCAGTCCCAACATAATGACCATAATCGACCTAGGACACTTAGAGACTATATGAACCCTACACGAACCGGTGCACCATCTTGCTTAATTTTTCCACCGGATGCAACGCATTTTAATTTTAAGCCAGGCATTATCCAACTTTTACCCACTTTTCATGGCTTAGATGCAGAGAACCCTTATCTACATCTAAGAGAATTTGAAGAAGTGTGTAAAACGTATAATGATCAAAATTGTAGCATGAACACAATTCGACTTAAGCTTTTCCCTTTTTCTTTAAAAGATAAAGCTAAAATATGGCTACAAAACCTTAGGCCAGGATCCATTTCTTTATGGGACGAGATGCAACAACAATTCCTGAAAAAATTTTTTCCCTCCCATAGAACAAATTCTTTCAAAAGACAAATCACCACTTTTGCCCAAAAACTAGGAGAGACCCTTTACCAATGTTGGGAAAGGTATAAAGAATTACTTAATACTAGTCCCCATCATGGTTTTGAAACATGGAGAGTAGTCTCAAATTTCTATGAGAGCTTAACACCTTAAGTTAGGCAAATGGTAGAAATGATGTGTAATGGAACATTTGAGGAAAAAGACCCAGAAGAGGCAATGAACTATCTTGATTTACTAGCAGAAAATGCTCAAAATTGGGACACTGCTGGTACCTGTGAGGCACCTAGCAAAAATCAAACCACTACATCTAGTGGGGGTATTTATAATCTTAAGGAAGACCATGACCTTCAAGCCAAATTAGCATCCCTTGCTAGAAAAGTCGAAACATTAGAAATGAAAAAGAGTGGTCAAATAAAATCTGTTCAAGAAATTGTGTGTCATATTTGTGAAACCCATGATCACTCTACCAATGATTGCCCAACTTTGTCTGCATTTAGGGAATGTCTCCATGAATAATCCAATGTTCTAAACACGTTCAAACGGTCAAACAATAAGCCATATTCATAAAACTATAATCCTGGATGGCGAAATCACCCGAATTTTAGTTGGAGGAATGACACTCAAGCACAGGCCTCGCAACCACATTTCCAACCACACAAAAATTTTCAAAACCATCAAGGTTATGCACCATATGTCCCACCTCCTAGGAAAAATCTTGAAGAAACTTTGCATACGTTCATTGAAAAGCAAGAGTCTGTTAATTCTTAAAATGCTCAAACATTTGCTGATTTGAAAGATGCTCTTGCTAAATTTGCATCTGCACTGAACATTCATGAGAAAGGAAAATTTCCTTCTCAACCACAGCCAAACCCCAAAGGACAACATAACTCAAATGCATGTAGTTCAGGAAGCCAACACATCGATCAAGTTAAAGCAGTTATCACTCTTCAGAGTGGTAAAATTGTTGAAAAGGAAATTCTTGAACCTCATGAGAGTGATGAATCAATCTCTAAGGGTAAGGAAAATGTTGAACCTACATCTAATGAAGAAAACACTAAACCCTTACCTCCACCTCCATTTCCTCATGCATTACGTAATACTAAGAAGATGAATCACAATCCTGAAATTTTTGAAATCTTCAAACAGTAAAAGTTAATATTCCTTTACTGGATGCTATTAAACAGGTTCCATCTTATGTAAAATTTTTGAAAGACTTATGCACAGTAAAAAGAAAACTGAATGTGAAAAAGAAAGCATTTTTAGCTGAACAAGTAAGTGCTATTCTTCAGAACAATAATTCTTTGAAATATAAAGACCCTGGTTGTCCTACAATTTCATGTATTATTGGAAGTCATAAAATTGAACAAGCCTTACTTGATCTTGGTGCTAGTGTGAATTTATTGCCGTATTCAGTTTATCAGCAGCTCAATCTCGAGGAGTTAAAATCAACATCTGTAACTCTTTTACTTACCGATAGATCAATAAAAGTATCAAGAGGGACAGTGAAAGATGTTTTAGTTCAAGTTGATAAATTTATATATCCTGTGGATTTTATTGTCTTGGACACAGAACCTGTCAAAGGATGTAATTCGATACCTGTTATTTTAGGTCGTCCATTTTTAGCAACTTCTAACGCTTTGATTAATTGCAGGAATGGAGTGATGAAGCTTTCATTTGGAAACATGACACTTAAACTCAATGTTTTCAATATGTGTAACAACCATATGAAGGGGAGGATGAAAGTGAAGAATGCGACATGATTGAAACGATTGTAGAGGATTATATTCAAAAAGGGAGTTCTACCGATCCCTTAGAAATGTGTTTCATAAATTTATTTGAGTCAAATATACAATTAGATCCTGAAATCTCTGACATATGTTCTTTACTTGACTATGCACAGGTGATTGAAAATAAAAGATGGAAACTAAAGTTTGAAGAATTGGGAGAAAATGAGGATAAAAAGAACGAAATTTCAAAGTTGGAGTTAAAACCTCTACCTGAAGGACTGAAATATGCATTTCTTGGAGAGAAACAAACTTACCCGGTGGTAATCGCTTCTACACTCACAAGTGAACAAGAAGATAAGTTGATTGAATTATTGAAAATGCATAAAAATGCAATTGGGTGGACTTTAAAAGACATAAATGGTATTAATCCTTTGATTTGCACACATAGAATACACCTAGAGGATAATGCCAAAACTTCCCAACAACCTCAAAGGAGATTAAATCCACATATGAAAGAGGTAGTGAGAGCTGAAGTTCTCAAATTACTTGAAGTAGGAATCATCTATCCGATCTCAGATAATAAGTGGGTAAGTCCTACTTAGGTAGTACCAAAAAAATCTGAAATCACAGTCATTGAAAATGAAAAAGGTGAGTTAATACCAACTCGAGTCTCATCTAGTTGGAGGATGTGCATAGATTATAGAAAATTAAACTTGGCCACTAGAAAAGACCATTTTCCTTTACCATTCCTTAATCAGATTATAGAAAGAGTAGCAGGACATCCCTACTATTGCTTTCTAGATGGTTACTCTGGCTATTATCAAATTCCTATAGCACTAGAGGACCAAGAAAAGACTACATTCACATGTCCTTTTGGAACCTTTGCTTTTAGAAGAATGCCCTTTGAACTTTGTAATACCCTAGCAACATTTCAGAGATGTATATTAAGCATTTTTAGTGACATGATTGAGCATTATTTAGAAGTTTTCATGGATGATTTAACTGTGTTTGGAAATTCTTTTGATAATTGTCTTGAAAACTTAGAAAAGGTCTTAAAAAGATGTGAAGAAAAGAGTCTTGTACTGAACTGGGAAAAATGTCATTACATGGTTACTTCTAGAATTGTTTTGGGACATATAGTATCTTCTAAAGGAATTGAAGTGGATAAGGCAAAAGTCGAACTCATTATATATTTGCCTCCACAAAAAATAGTCAGAGAAGTCCGATCCTTTTTAGGAAATGCTGGATTCTATAGGAGGTTCATAAAAATTTTTAGTGCTATATCTAAACTTCTTTGTAACCTCTTAGCAAAAGATGTATCATTTAAGTGGACTCAAGAGTGTCAAAATTCGTTTGAAAAATTAATTGGCCTCTTAACATCTGCTCCTATCATACAATCTCTTGACTAGTCTTTACCTTTTGAGCTCATGTGTGATGCTAGTGACTACGCTGTTGGTGCTGTATTAGGACAAAGAAAAGAAGGTAAATCCAATGTAATTTATTACGCAAGTATAACTTTAAACAGTGCACAAATGAATTACACAACAACTGAAAAAGAACTACTTGCTGTAATATTTGCATTAGACAAATTTCGTTATTACTTAATTGGTTCTTCAACTATTGTATTTACTGACCATGCTGCTGTAAGGTACTTAATGCAAAACAGGATGCAAAACCAAGACTGATTCGATGGATTCTATTGCTTCAAGAATTTATTATCACTATCAAGGATAAGAAGGGAGCTGAGAATGTTGTTGCAGATTACTTATCAAGACTCACACCAGATTCATCAACAGAAATAACACCTATTAATGATTCTTTTCCCGATGAATTTTTATTTTCTACTGTTACAATGCCCTGGTATGCTAATATTGTTAATTTTCTTGTAACAGGAGAAATGCCACCTCAATGGAATGCTCAAGACAAAAGAAAATTTTTAACGAAGGTGAGAAAGTTTTATTGGGATGATCCTTATCTCTTTAAATATTATCGTGATCAAATATTTCGAAGATGCATACCCGACAATGAGGTAAATAAAGTTATTGAATTTTGTCATTCTGAAGCATGTGGCAGACATTTCTCATCAAAGAAAACAGCTGCAAAAATCTTACAGTATGGATTTTATTGGCCCACTTTATTTAAAAATACACATGCATTTTGTATAACTTGTGAAAATTGTCAAAAGTTGGGATCAATTTCAAAACGAAACATGATGCCTTTGAACCCCATTCTTGTTATTAAAATCTTTGATTGTTGGGGGATAGATTTCATGGGACCATTTTCGTTATCATTTGGATTTACGTATATCTTAGTTGCAGTAGATTATGTCTCAAAATGGATTGAGGCTATTCCATGTCGACATAATGACTATAAAACAATCATGAAATGTTTGAAAGAAAATATCTTAAGTCGATTTGGAATCCCTCAAGCCATTATAAGTGATGGGGGTAAGCATTTTTGTAATAGACCATTTGAAACATTAGTGAAAAAATATGGTATCACTCATAAAGTTGCCACCCCTTATCATCCTCAGACAAGTGGACAAGTTGAATTAGCAAATAGGGAGATAAAACAAATTTTAGAAAAAACTGTAAACCCAAATCGCAAAGATTGGTCTTTAAGACTAAATGATGCACTGTGGGCTTATAGAACTGTTTTTAAAACTTCATTGGGTATGTCTCCCTATAGGATAGTTTATGGAAAACCTTGTCACTTACCTGTGGAACTTGAGCATAAAGCCTACTGGGCTATTAAAACTTTCAATGAAAATCTTGATTCTGCTGGACACATACGTAAATTACAAATAAATGAACTTGAAGAATTGAGAAATGATGCATATGAGAATTCAAAAATTCATAAAGCTAAAATTAAAGCCTTTCATGATAAAAAAATTCAGAGAAAAATATTTGACACTGGTCAGAAGGTTTTGCTTTATAATTCTTGACTTCACATCTTCCCTGGAAAATTAAGATCAAGATGGAGTGTCCCTTTTATTGTGAAACATGTGTACCCTTATGGAACAATTGACATTGAAAATCCTAAAAATGGGAATGTGTTTAAGATAAATGGGCAAAGACTCAAGCCGTTTCTAGAAAATCAAGCTTTTCATGAAGAATTTACGTTCCTGTCGGATCCTTGTTACGAGACCAATTAATCTTTGTTTTATATATTTACATATTTATTCTTCTTCTAACATTTTTTTTTACTTGCAGGTTAATTTAGTAGTTTTGTTTTGCACCTCGGTTAAGTGGCGGATAACGGTACTCCGTGATATTTCAAATCGGTTTTGTCAGTTTCCCATAATTACTGATATATTCTCTTCTTCCCCCTTTTCTAAAAAAAAAAAATGGATGACATTCTAAAAAATTTGAAAAAACGTTTTCCATCATTGCCTCAAAATTCCTTGAAGAAAATTTACCAAGCAAGATGTGAAAGATTAAGGTTATTAATGATTATGAATATACCTGTTGATTTACGTTGGTTAATTGAAGCCAAAGTTAGATTGACAGGTGAATTTTCAGACTCATTAATTTCTTACATGTCGGGCTTAGGTAAAAGCTCTTTTTCAAAAAAACGAAGAGCAAAACGATTAAATATTTGTTACAAGTGTGCACGCACGACTTGCAACACACGTTGCCGCACTTTAGGAATGGTGTCTGTAAATTGCGAAGATAAAATTAGGTTCATTAAGGATGGCCTGAGTAAGGAGTCTTTAGATAATATCTTATTGACTCTTGAGACGCATCCTAGTGGATATGTGCATATTACAATTCATGAATTATGAGACATATTCCTAAAAGAACATGAGCGGTACAGTCTCGGGAATCTGACTTTAAAAGACCCTGTTTGCCAATTTATAAGAAAATTGGATGGGAAGTCTATCCCCGACCCATAGAGGGCGTTTAAGCCGTTACTTGACGTAAAATCAGAGGAAGACGTGAGCCACAATCACAACTACTTGTATAAATTTACTATAGCTGTTATTTTTAAATGTTTCATTTCAAACTCAAACGTCTTTTCAATAATCAACCACCTATAATCCTTTTTGAAAATTTTGCATTTTAAGCCGACAACCCATGTGACTTTTCCAGCTAACAAATTGAAAATTGGTAAAAGGTGTTGAATCTTGTATTTCAAGCCAATATCCATGTGATTTAACTTTGCAATACCTTTTGGCTCTATAAATACATTGCATTATTTCTGCATCTTTGTACAAACTCAAAATCATTCAAGAGAGAGGGTGAGTGTAATCATGGAAGGATCATCAACTCGTAAATTCACAAAAATTTGTGTCTTTTGTGGATCCAGCCCTGGAAAAACTAGTGAGTTTATAGAAGCAGCAGAAACCCTTGGTAAGATGTTAGCTGAGCGCAATATTCATTTAGTATATGGGGGAGGTAGTCTTGGATTAATGGGACGTGTGGCAACCGCTGCACAAAATAATGGCAGTCGAGTTTTGGGTATCATACCAAAAGCTCTAGCTGTTGGAGACATTGTAGGAAAAATAATTGGGGATGAGTTACAGGTATCATCAATGCATGAACGAATTTCTTTTATGCTTCGTAATGCTGATGCCTTCATAGCTCTACCTGGAGGTTTTAGAGCATTGGAGGAAATTTTTCAAATTGTCTCATGGGTACAATTGTAAATCCATAAAAAACCAATTGGTTTGTTAAACGTTGATGGTTTTTATAATGGGTTGTTATCTTTTATTGACTATGCGGTGGAAAAACAATTCGTCTCATCTGCAGCACGACAGATCCTCATTTCTGCTTCAACTGTTGATCAGTTACTCGATGAACTACAAGCTTTTACACCTCTATCTGATCCAACAATGAGTCAGATAGATTGGTATACTGATAACAGTGAAAAGAAATACAGGATAGATTTGACGCTTCGTCTGTAGCCTATCTATTTCTATGTATTTTAAAGCTTTTTTGTGTAGCTTGTTTTATTTTTTTTGTGTGGCTTGTTTTACTTTGTTGCAGGTTTAATTTCCAATAAAAGATGTTTCAGGTGATATCTTCTATATTTTACTCTTTCTATATTTTGACATTGAGGACAATGTCTCAATCTGGTTGGGGGGAGGATAGTTGATATATAATGTTAGTGTTAATTATTTTATTTTGTTGTTGTTATCACTTTGTTATGTAAAAAAAAAAAATTATCATGAATGGCGTGAGTAAAATGTTCATTTATGTATTATTGAGACGCATTCTAGTTCTAGAATGGCAGAGTAAAGAGTACATTATAAACTTTTGAAACACATTCTAATTGGTTTATTTTTAATGCATTCTATGTATAATTGTTTGTTGCTTAAGTTTTTGGTAACTCTTGCGTAAATAAATTCGCTTTACTATCGATGTATGATTTTAAAATTGTTTAGTTTAAATCACTTTCTCTATTTAGGTTACTAAAGAATAACTTCTGAAATTATTTCTTGAGAACAATACTAAGCCTTGTGGTAAGATAGATGATTCAATATATATAGCCAAGAGAATTTCCATGTTTAAGCATACATATTATTTTCTAAACTCACATATCTTTTGTGAGTGAGTGGAGAGGTTTGAGATAACAGCTTACGAACTTTCATTGATCTTTTGAAATGGTTAATTTTTATTTGGAATGACATTATTTGGGATGATGAATGATTTGGTTGCTTAGCTGAAGGATAAAAAAAAAAATTGGAAAAGTATTATGGTGATAAATTGCTCTTATTTTGTAATGATTCCTTATGTCTTTCAAAAAAGAAAAAAATGAGTAAAAAAAAATTTAAAAAAAAAGAAAAAGAAAGAAAAGAAGTCAATTCAGTTCAATAAAGTCTTCATTCAATTTTAGAAGACTAAAGTCATTAGGAAGCAATCTTATCACTGAATTCTATATTCGTAAGATTCGCATTAAATAATTAAAGTCTTGAAGCTGACATTTGGCAATAATGGTTTGACTTTAAATATTTGATTTTCCTATCTTTGGATCAATGTTTGTTTGTCTGTCTGTCCTTAAATGTAACTTTTTCTTGAGCGATTATCTGTTTTCCAACTCCATGAGTGAAATCCTAAGTCATTAAACAAGTTATTCACCTGTAAGGATATGGAGTTGAGGCTTTTATTTAGAAACTTTTTAAGGCTATTTATGTTGTGGTTTGTGGTCAGAATGCTTTGGCTTAATTCACACACACAAAAAAATATTTTTGGAAGTTATGATTGAAATAACCTTTATAGCGATTGTGATTTTAAAACTGACGTTTTGTTTGAAATACTTAGGTAGTGTTCAAATTTTATTTATGCTTGAATTGCTAGGGACTAGCAATAAGCCAGTTGGGGGGTGTGATGAATACTTGAAATTACACATTTAATAAGAGTTTTACATGATTGTTTTGTATTACTATTGTATTTAATTTTCTTAACTTAAGTATGTTTACAATATTATACTTAATTATCTTATAACTGTTTTATGGCAGGTTTGGTAAAATGGGCATAACTTTCTACCTAAAGATCCAATTGAGGTGATTCTTGATCCTGTGCAGAGCTGACTCCATGGGATAACATATTGTATTTCACAAAGCATTGGAAATTCGAGTGTTTAGAGGATGAAAATTGGCCTATAACAGAATTGATCTGCAGTACAGGCCCAGTTTGAATAGTTATCAGTATTTGGCCCATAACTATAGAAATACGTATCTAATACGTATGAGATTACTTAATTTGGAAATATAAGAGACTTATCTACAACTTTTATGTTTTGAGTGACAGCTAATTCGGATCACATCAATTCTAAATTGGATAATCAAGTGGGTGCCCAAGTGATAATGAATGCAAATTATTTTGCCACCATTCTTGACTTTCATCAACCAAGTGGTTCCCTTCAAATTTGTCTCGATTTATCCATGTTTTTCTATAAATAGGTGGCTTGTTTATTCCTAAAGGATGAAATTAGAAAGTTAGAATTTAGTTCAAAATACTTTTCCTTTGTATCCATTTCCTTGTACTATTATTTCTCTTGTTTACTATTAAGTCATGTTATTTCTTCTTCCATTTCTTTTCTTTTTCTTTAGTTTTATTATGTCCAAATAATTTTCTTTAAGCTAAAGTGAAAGGGTGAAGCTCTTGGCAAGGTAATAAGATATGTTTAATATTTATTCCTGAATTTAATGCTTCATTTTTAAGTTATGCAAACTTATATATGATGTATTTATTTTGTTTGTAGAATTAATACCATTTCTTCTAAAGTGATGATTCTTGATTTATTATTGACAAACTTAATACTTGGCACAATAAATTCTTGAAACCATTTACAAGATTTGGTGTATATAACCTTTCTTGTAAAGTGGGAGTCTTGATTTATTGTAGACAAATATAAAGATTGGCATAATAAATACTTGAACCCATTTATAAGATTTGGTGTATAATAATTGAAAGAAATAAATACTAACCAATATATAAATAATGATGAACTTTAATTGCTATATTTTCCGGTTGGAACTTCCTTTGTGTGAGGATTTCAATTGAGTTATAGAAAAAAAAAATTAAATATATTCTTACTTCCTATGCCAAGAGTGAATCCCTATAACCTTAGCTTTTTATTTGAATTGGTTAATTGAAATAATATTTACAATCATATTATACTGCATTAATTATCTTAAAAGTGTTTATAATTTAGAATTTTAATTCTACTTCCTTGTGGATCGACCCCATTCCATCGGGTTATTTATTACTTCGACAATCCTGCACTTGGGAATAACTTCTATATTCTGGACGTGTCACTGGACATCCCTTTTATAGCTTCTTGATGGGTATTCAGGATATTACCAAATTGAGATAGCTATAGAAGATAAAAAAAAAAACTACTTTTACATGCCTTTTTGGTACTTATGCTTTTTGTAGAATGCCATTTGGATTATATAATGCACCAGCTACTTTTCAACATTGTATACTGAGTATTTTCTCTAATATGATTGAAAAATGCATAGACGTTTTATGGATGATTTGACTGTTTTTAGTGATTCTTTTGATTCATGTCTACTTAACTTAAAAATTGTTCTAAGTAGGTGTAAAGAAAAATGACTTGTGCTAAATTGGGAGAAATTATCATTTCATGGTATCTTTAGGAATCATTTTGGGCCATATTGTATCTGAAAAAAGGATAGAGGTTAATAAGGCCAAAATTAAATTAATCTCCAAATTACCTACACAAAAAATGGTAAAAGATGTCTAATCTTTTCTTGGACACATTGGCTTTTACATGAGGCTTATATAAAATTTTTCTGCCATATCTAGATCATTGTGTAACATTTTGTTAAAAGATGTTGAATTCACATGGACAGAAGAGTGTGAGTAGGCATTCTGAACACTTATTGTCAAACTCACCACCGCTCCTATCATGCAATCACTGGATTGGAACCTCATATTTAAGATTATGTGTGATGCAAGTAATTATGATGTAAGGAAAGTTCTTAGGCAACAAAGGGAGGGAAAATCTTTTGTTGTTTATTATGCTAGTAGGACTTTGAATGATGCTCAAATGAATTACACTACTACTGTAAAAGAATTATTACCTGTTTTTTTTTACCTTAAACAAATTCTATTCTTATTTGATTGGTTCACCTATTATTGTTTTTATTGACTATGCTGCCCTTAAGTACTTTTTTTCTAAGAAGGATGCTAAAACCCATTTAATTAAGTGGATTCTTCTTTTGCAAGAATTTGATCTAACCATTAAAGACAAGAAGGGTGTTGAAAATGTTGTTGCTGATCATTTATTTTGCCTTGAGTTGATTGACTCCACTGATGTTCTACTCATTCGAGATGATTTCCCTGATAAATATCTTTTCACTATAAGCCAAATACCTTAGTACGCACATCTCATAAATTATGTGGTTTGTAGTGAACTTGTATCTAGCTAAAGTGCACAAGATAAGCATAAGTTCTTGGTTGAGGTACGTAATTTTTATTGGGAAGATCCATATCTTTTTAAATGTTGCCCTGAATAAATTATGAGATGTTACATTCGTAAAAGTGAAGTTTCTAGTGTCTTACATTGTTGCCATAGTGCTATTTGTGACCGTCATTTTTCTATGAAGAAGATAGCTGCGAAAATTTTATAATATGGTCTTTACTAGCCCATTTGCTCAAAGACACTAATAATTTTTTTTGTTCTGTGAAAGATGTCAAAAGTTAGATACTGTATCTCGAAGAAATATGATGCTTCTTAACCCTATTCTTATTATTGAGATATTTGATTGTTGGGTATTAATTTTATGGGTCCTTTTTCCTTATCTTTTGACTACCTTTACATCCTTCTGGCTGTTGACTATGTATTAAAATTGGTGGAGGATGTAGTTTGTCATACTAATGATAATACAACTGTGGTAAAATTCTTAACAGAAAATATATTATTTAGGTATAGTATACCACGTGTCATCATTAGTGACTAAGGAACACATTTTTGTAACTGTTCTTTTAAATTTTTGATGCTCAAGTGTAGTGTTCTTCACAAAGTTTTCATTGCATATCATCTACAGACAAATGGACAAGCCAAGCTAGTAAATAGAGAGGTTAAATAGATTTTAAAAAAGACGGTTAACCCAAATCTCAAAGATTAGTCTCTACGCCTTTTTGATGCATTATAGGCATATCGCATTACATACAAAACCATCTTAGAAATGTCTCCATACTGACTTGTTTGTGGGAAAGCTTGCAATTTACCTATTGAGCTAGAGCATAAAGCTTACTAGGCTGTTAAAGCCCTTAACTTTGATTTGAGCACTACAGGTCTTCAGAAAAAGTTCCAATTGTTAGAAATAGAAGAGCTACAAAATGATACATATGACAACTTCAAGATTTACAAAGCTAAAATGAAAGCAGCTCATGATAAACAGATCTCAAGGAAACACTTCGAGCCAAATCAACTGTTTTATCTTTATGATTCTCGATTGCATTTACACTCTGAAAAGTTGAGATCTCGATGGACTAATTCATTTATAGTAAGGCAAGTTTTTCTTAATAATGCTGTCGAAATTGAGAACCCCACTGATGGGTAAATTTTTAAAGTGAATGGATAGCGACTGAAAAGTTATGTGAAAAAAATAGACCACTCTATGTACCTAGACGAGATTCTTTTTGTAGATCCAGTATATCATGCTTGATTAGGTTCAATCTATCTGTACCCTATTTTATCTTTTGACATTTTATTTTTGTTTTCATTTTCTTTTATATTTTATTTAATTTAATTTTTCTTTTTTTCTTCAATGTGATTTTATTTCCTGGTCAAATGGCGGATACGATACTCTGTGATTATTAAAGTTATTTTTTTAGTTCCCTAAAAACTGTCCCTTAAACTGTGCATTCATCTCTTTTCTTTTTCACTTTCTTTCAAAATGGATAGCATTCGTTCTAACCTTTAAAAACGCTTTCTTTCATTGCCTCAAAATGCTCTACTTAAGATTTACAAAGCACGATGTGAAATACTAAGGCTATTAATATTGAGAAATATCCTTGCGGATATTCGTTGGTTAATCGAAGCTAAAGTTCGATTATCTAGTGAATTTGTAAATAATTTCGTTTCTTTCATGTCTGGTTTTGGAAGAAGCTCTTATACCAAAAGGCAAAGAGAAAAAAAGGTTACAAGTCTGTTATAAATGTGTTCGATGGAATTGTAATCGGACTTGTCATTCTTTAGGATTTACATATAGAAATTGAGAACTGAATAAGGAGTCTTTGCATGATATTTTATTGACTCTTGAGACACATCCTTGTGAGCTCGTGCACCATGAACTTCTCAATTTATGAAATAAGTTTAAAAATGAACATTAACATATAGTCTCGGGAATCTGACTATAAAAGACCATATTTTCCAACTTATAAAAAAATTGGATGGGAAGTCTATCCCCGACTCATAGAGGGTATTTAAGCTGTTACTGACGTAAAACCAGAGGAAGATATTAGCCACAATCACAACTACCTGTAAATACATGTATTTTTATTTCAAACTTGTTTTTATTTTATGAACAGTAAGGCTACTCATATAGATTTCTTAAATTCAAATCTTTTGGTTAAATAATGCATGTGAGTCATTATTTTTAAATTTTTGTATTTTATTTTCAAATCTCTTTTAACAAACTATCAGGTTATCAAAATCGTTGTTATCATTTGGTACTTTATAAATACAATACCTCATTTTCTTTATTTTCATATATTAAGATAAATGTGAGTGCAGATATGGAAGAAACCTTAGTTCGACGATTCTAAAATATATGTGTATTTAATGGATCTAATCCTGAAAAAAATAAAGTGTTTGTAGAGGCAGCAAACAATTTAGGAAAAGTATTAGTTGCAAGAAAAATTTATTTAATTTATGAAAGGGTAGCCTTGGGTTAATGAAGTATGTGCCAACAACTATACATTTAGAAGAAAGTCAAGTTTTATGTATTATTTCTATAGCTTTAGCCGTGGGAAACCTAACTGGGAATACAATAGGAGCAGAATTACGAGTCTTATCCATGTATAAACGTATACCTAAAATGTTTTATACAGACACTTTTATTACTTTACTAGGTGGTTTTGGTACATTGGAAGAAAATTTTCAAATTACCTCTTGGACCAAGCTGAATATCCACCGAAAACTCGTAGGTTTGTTGAATGTTAATAACTATTATGATTGCTTACTCTATTTTCTTGATCAAGTTGTAAAACAGAATTTTATTTCACATTCAGCGCGACAAATCATCATTTTTGCTACCAATGCGGATGAATTGATTGACAAATTACAAGAAACCTATGAACTTGCCCCAGCAATAACTCAAATCGATTGGTCAGTGGGCCATAATAAGTGAAAACTAGATCTGACACTTCGTTTATAAATTTTTCTTTTATTTATTTATTTATTAGCATCATCATTTTAGTTTATATTTGCTTAAGTGTCTCTCAGGTTTGTTTCTTTTAAATAATTGGCATTTCAGGTAATATCTCATATACATTATCTTTTTCTATTTAAACAATGAGGACAATGTTTCATCTGATTTGGGGGGAAGGATAGTAGACATAAATTATCTTTTGCATTTAAAAAAAAAAAGATAATGGGGTCCAACATACCTATTTGATTAAAATAGCAGAGTAAAGAGTTCATTTTTGAACTCTTGAGATGTATTTTAGGTTAAATTAGATTAAGAATGATAGAGTAAGCAGTTTTTTTTTTTACTTTTGAAACTCATTTTAACTAACTTGTTATTTTGTTTTATATTTCATGCATTTTTGTTTGTTGCATGTAATTTTGGCAATTCTTGTATAAAAAAATTTTCTTTTTTACCTATGTATGATTTCAAAATTATTTAGGTTGAGTCACTGTTTCTATTTAGGTTACTAAAGAATAACTTTCGAAATATTTTTGAGCACAATGATAAGCTTGTGGTAAGATGGATGATTCAATTTATATAACCAAGAGAATTCTCATGTTTAAGTATATATTTTTTTAATTTCAAATATCTTTTATGAGTAAGTGGAAAGGTTGAGAAAACAGCTTACGAACCTTCATTGATATTTTGATTTGGTTAATTTTTGTTTAGATTAATATTATTTGAATTAAGGAATAAGTTGGTTATATAGCTGAAGGAAGATTTAAAGTGAATTTTTAAATTGTGTATAATATATTTTGGTGAGAAACTATTTTTTTTATATTTTGTAATGCTTCCTTGTATTCTTAAAAAAAATTAAAAAAAGAAAAAAAAAGAATCAATTCAGTTTAATAGTGTTTTCATTCAATTTTAAAAGACAAATATTTTGCAAGGTAATTTTTTCACCAAGTTATATTTGTATTATTCTTACAAGATAATTGAAGTCCTAAAGTTGGTGCATGTTAAGAATTATTGATTTCTAAACCATTAATTTTTCTATCTTTGGATCAATGTTAGTTTGTATGTCTATTCTTAAAATTGACTTTTCTTGAGTGCTTAATTATTTTCCAACTCTACGAGAGAAATCATAACCTTTTAAATAGTCATACACTTGTGAGGATATGAAGTTGAAGGTTTTACTTGGAGAAATTCTCAAGGCTATATATGTTGTGGTTTGTGTTAAGAAGATTACAGGTTAGTTTACACACACACACACACATACACACACAAAATTTTGAAAGTTATAATTGAAAAAATCATAATAGCAATAGTGATATTGAACTGACTTTTTGTTTGAAATACTTAGGTAGTTTTGCATATCCTATTTACGCTTGAATTGCTAGAGACTAGCAATAAGCTGGTTATAATTCTCATGTTTCATATATTTTGAGTCTTGCTTTCTTTATGTGATTCTTGTTGAATTATAATTGTTATTGGTTACATTGTTTTACATATTAATATTTTACTGCAATATTGTCAATCGATATATTATCATATTAGATAACATGTAAAGACAATAATTATTTGATATCCAAGTTGATCTTTTACTGCAATACTATCAAAATGATATATTGTCGATCTTAGATAACTTGTATAAATAAACATGGTTTGTGTTAATATTTGCAAAAAGTTTAGTCATATCAAATACATATATTATCAAATGTGCTATATTTTAATATCTTCCAATCGATTGTTTGGGATGTGAAACTTTCAATTGAGTTATAAACATTGAATCAAAGTATAGAATAAATTTTTGAAGCATAATTATGATTCTCGAAGCCTTACTTACATCATCACAAGACTTCTCATTTAATTCATATATAATTCTATCTCATCTATATAAATCAATTACTTAATTTTCTCATTTGTGATTGTTTTAATATTTTTATTTTATTAACCTATTTTTCTAAAAGCTTCCTCGTGGGATCGACATCTCAATATATACTGCAATAGCCATATTATATTTTGAGCGTAAACACCTTACCTTATAAAGAGAGAGGAATCGTGATTTTAAAGGGGATCAAATACACATTAAGATATTACTACTCTAAAAAAGAAGCTCACAATACTCTCCAAAGGTCTAAAATCTCAGAATTGTTATCCTTAAAATTACGAGAGTACACATATAGAGCCATTTACTATTGACCCTTTATATTCTTGCCCTATTATTTATTTTTCCTGACAATTGTTAACTTAAGCATCAGAGTGCCTATGCTAAAAAAATATTCGACGCGGCCTAATCTTTTTCTTTAGTTGCAGAGTTCTCATCAAACGAGGTACTCATGAAGGAAGAGTAATCAAATAGTTTAATCTCATCTCATCCTTGACTCTTGACATTATAACCTAGTTTTTAAAAAATTAACAAATTTAACTTGTTGACTATTGAGTTATCAAATTTTTAGAGTCAAAATAAATTATTGTAAATACTTTCATATCTTGAGTTGTTTTATATGGGTTATAAAAAAATTCAATCCAACTCTATGTAAATTCAAATTAAGTTGAAAAATCTCTAACCAATCAAAACAAATTATAAACTCAACCAAAAACGATATGATATGGGTTGGGTGGTAGGTTAGTTCTTCTTTTTTCTCCTTCTACCCTTAATTTTAGTTCTTAATAGATCTATAATATATATTTCTTAAATAATTAACATTACAATTTTATTAAGTATTGAATTAAATAAATTAAATGACTTAAATTTTGTGTTGAGATTTTATATATAAAAAGTTAAAACTAAAAAACTCTTCTCAAATAAAACGTAACATAATTATACTTTCACCTGATCTTTATCTTGTCTACAAGTGTAACAAGGAAGAAGAATGAGAATATCCGCGAACTTGAAATCTACAATCCAGCGGGACCCATCATATCGCCATCCGTAAATAAAATAAACTTTAGGTCCCACCTGAATGCCCAATGGAATAGGATCACGATTCACGTTGCATTTGCTTGCAGGTTTCATTTTCATACAATATAGGAAAGGAAGAAGGAAGAAGGAAGAAGGAAGAATGTGGCTGTCAAGGTTGCATAGTATTAGATTAGGGAGCATAATAACTGGAGTTGCGAATATAGCAATAGCCATTCTTGGTGGCTACCTTGTTCTTATGGCATTTCCATATTGCGATGGCCACAAGTTCATCCCAATTGCTGCTATTTCAATGGCTGCCGGCATGAAATTTGGCACTATGATTAAAATTGCAATCGCGCAAGAAGCCGCTGCCGAAATGGTTCTTGATTCCACTGCTGACTCCATCATTCGCCATGAAAGACGGGTAGTTTCCTTTCTTTTTGTTTTAGTTAATTCAAAGCATATAAGGATAGAAATTGACCATTATGAGATTGTTTAACATTGGAGATAAAAAATCTAATGTCTAATATCATACTGTATAAATGTAATGTCTCCATGCCGCATGCTTTAAATACTTCAAATCTGATACTTTCATTGAGAATAATATTGTCAGGCCTAGCAATCGTCATGGCCCGAAGCTTCAAACTTTTTTTGAACTTAATAATGATTTTTTTTAATGATTTGATGTTCTAAAAAGAAGCATTTTATTATTAATTTGACGAGAGGTAAGGATCATTACATCTCCTAAAGTGGTATTTCTTTTTAAATTATTTAATAAATATCCCCTTATTTTGTCGATGTTCATAAAAAAAAATCTAAAAACTTAATTAAATTATTTACATGACAAATGCATATTGGAGTTTAAAAAAAAAGTTATTGATATAAGATTTTAGGTGAGTTTCTTTTTCAAACAATAATATATATATATATATTATATAATATTAGTTGTGTGTTGACAGACGAGGTACAAAACATGGCTCTGGTGGACGCGATTTGCTATAGTAATTGCGTTGTTTCAATTCATGGGCGCAACTTACCTAATGTTCCACATGGCTCAATATGTTTCTAATGAATCTACTAAAAGTGACTGTTTTTTAGGTCAGATGATAGATTCCCTTAGTTCTAGCATTTTCTCTTGGACTATTTAGCATTGTTATTGTTATTATTGCATTTATTTATGTTTTTTTATGTTTGCATTTTGCGTGAGTTTACCTCTACGGAAGGGCCTTCAGTTGCATTCACGTTCTTTTAGTTGTTAACAAAGATCTCGTAAATATTTCTTCATTTCCTATTAGAAACCGATATTTTCTTAATACAGAAGTAGATGGTATTTTTAACCAGTCCCTAGGAGGTCCTGTATGATCATACAATATGAAATCTTGGTAGTGGAGTTAGCTTTTTCACGTCCTAATTAGTCGCTCTATGCAAACATACCATGTGGATAGACCTTTCTAATAGGGTTGATGTAGGGTGTCTAAAAGGAGTAGTGAACCTCCAACCAGAGGTGCAGGGATAGAGCCAAAAAAAGTTTTATTAAGAATACATATTTATAATTTTATTTTATTCTTACTTGTTCTAGTTTGTTTCTTACTAGTGGAAGGAAATTATAGTAGCAATTTCTTACTAGTAAAAAAATACTGCGGTTATATATTTCCTGCTATGCGTAGGTTATTAAGAGGGGGATTGTGTGCCTATACAAAAAGAGTGTCACGAGATCAAGTGTTATATCTCTTGTAATTCTTTCCATAATTAAAAACTGCAACAACAGCGAACATAATCCAAAATTAAGGGTGAACTACAATAAATTCTGAATATTTTCGCTTTCATTATTTTGATTGCTCTTATTAGGCGGATTGAGGTTTAATCCGCAATATTTCATGCTTAAATCTTTTAAATGGTGCTACTAAAATTTCCTCTTAATAATAACGAATAAACAACAGAATGTTGCTCACCATAAGGAACACGAATGTTTCAAGTCTTAAAGAAAAAAAAAAAGTTATGATTTTTTCTTTTTATTTTTGAATAATTTTAAGAGTTATACAGTGAATAAACCGATGTGACATTACACATTTCTATTGATTTGCTGTCATGTACGGATCATTAAATTTTAGATTGCAGAAATTTTGATTATTTTGTTCCATTATATTGTTGGATAAAATTCTTACATATCATGAAAAAAGAAAAAAAAAGTGTTAAATTGAAAGAAAGAAAATTCAATATGACCTAAGCATTCCCGCAATACTATATGAAGTCTATAAGTTGATTTAAAATGGGTAAATTTAGCATTCTAAAGTAATGGAGAAACCTAGGCTTGGTTCTAGTAATAACTTAATAAGATTGATTTTATTATATAGTCATTTGGAACCTCATCAATTAATGGTCTAAAAATATGACATCGACTTCCATATTATCTAAATAATGGAGAAGTAACTTTTCCTAGTCTTTAAACAATTTAACTTAAGTTTTATCTCTTTCTTCTTCCCCATTCAACAGAGTATAGCAATGATAAAATAACTTTTTCACTATTATTGAGCAACCTAATTTTAAATGATAACTAATAACCGACCAATTGAGTTGGGTTTGTAGAGTGGTTGGTTTTACAAGCATACTACTCACTTATTTAATGTTTTGTGGTGCAGGGGAGGCTTTAAATGGTAACAGATGGATAAAGACATTGCTAGTTCTATTTGTGATCATGGTTTGTTTTGTAGCACTGGTGCAATGTTTTACAGGATCTGATGTCTTAAGATGGAGATCTTTTTATGCAACTCAGAATGATGTATGGAAAGCTCACTATCATGAAGTATTTGATCATAGTATTCGGGAGATCATGTGTTGTTTCGGACGGGTTGAATACTTGTAAGTTCGCTTTTCAATCTGCTTAACGAATATGGATCGATTTTGTCTGATTGCAGCTCATATAATATATTCAGAAGTGTAGCAGAGGAAGATGAAATACACTCAGTTGCAAAGTTACTAGGCAATCTTGTTGCTTATCGTGCATCAGGCACTGGTCATTTGGAACTTTTGGCAGGTTTGCTCTGATCTTATGTAGTTTTATGGTTTGTATGTCACGATAGTGTCAAGCAATTACTACTTATACTTTATGTGGAAATCGTAATCTAGTGGGAAAATTTTCTTTAAAAAAATTAGATATTTATGTTAGAAAATACAGAAATCTCGTAATTAGTTATATAATTTGAAAGCACTATAATGTGTTTTCTTTTGTTTTATTTTTTTAATAATTAATAAATTCCTATGTCGTATGAGTAGATATACCAATACCCTATGGAAATTTGCTATGAGGATTTGTAAAAGCTAATATCTTGTCATTGAAAAAGTGTTGGTATATATGTTCTTTTTGTAATAGTTCTAATATGTACTAAGAGTTTTTGGATGAAATATATTAGTGGCATTGTTGAAATATTTCCATACTACTTAACACACTCTTTTTCTTCTCTCTAATAACCTATAGGATATGATTAGTGGATAAAAATAAGTGCCAAGTTTTACCAAGGATATTCATTTTTAAACACAACATTCTTATATGCACATAAGTCTGCTACAGAGAAAGGTTTCGGTGCTACCTGCCTAAAGTAATACTCATTTAAGTAGGAACTCATCTTATAAAAAATAAAGGAAAATAATAGCCAAGTGTGTGAAATAAAAATTGAGCATGGGTTTGGAAAATGGGTCTTTAATAGACTAATGCAACATTGAAAGGGAACGACTAACTTTTTTGGGGGGCATAAATTAACCATTATCATTAAATGATGTGCATAATGAAATAAATAGAAGATTCAGAAAGTCGTCCAAAATAATCCCAAGGTTTTGTACATAAAAAATTTTAAGATAGTAAACTATGGGATCTAGCCCAACAGGTAGGCAAAGTACTAGAGAGAAAATTAAAATTCTAAACTAACAAAAATTTATACTTCATAAATATCTTACTCATTTTTTTGCTTTACTATCTTATGCATTAGATTCTATTTTGACTGCTTCTATTTCTCCCTTCCACTTGTCTTTTCAACTTTTGTTTCTTCGAGAAGCAAGTGTATTGCGATTACTTTCATTTTGAAATATCTTCTTTTTTACATCGTAAGCAATCTTCTATAGCAAATACCTCAGGGATCTTTCTCACCGTAGATAGTTGATGGGAGTGAATATACTTCTTCCTTTAGAAAATGCATTACATATGTTGTATATAATCAATGATACCCAAAAAGAACTCACTATATGAAACTTTTACTTTCTAACTTCTTGTGTTTCTTTTAATCAAGCATTAAGTCTATTGTCTCTCTCTCTCTCATTTAGAATGATGTTAGTAGAATCTTAAAGTATACATAACCCAGCATATGACTTAAGATGCATGTTAATACAATTAAGTGATTCCTACATGTCAAAACCCTAAATCAGCTCAAAACGCAAGTTAGAAGTCCTCATTTTGTAAGTTGATTGCCTTGCTCTCTAATTGCTCAAAACATGGTTAGAACATATCGATAAGTGAACTATACAAGTCTTATATTATTATTTTATTTGTCTTTATATTTATAATCGACAAATAACTTAGTTATTTACCATTAGTTTTATCTTATTTTGTGGCATATTTATGCTTAATAATATAAATCATTACTATTCAGGTTTAGCTTTATTGCAAAGGCGCAGCCAGTCCTCAATTTCCTATGAAAGCTTTGTGGAAGCACCAAAAGAACGGCTTAAGGGGGCTGCTTCTTTTCATAAATTTGCTGAAGCTGCTTACACAGTATTGAAATACAGTTTCTGCTTCTTTATAATAACACTTTCTATAATTAGTAGTGAATCTTAAATCAAAGTGATACGTGGTGCAGGGTCCATTACTTGATGTCGGAAGAAATCCTATATTGTTTCCTTGTGCATGGATTTATAGACAAGGGGTTTTAAATCTCTGGACTCGTAACAGGTTGTTGACTAATTGGACAGGTTTGCTTGAGGGAAAAAGTATAGAAATGAATACAAAATTGTGTTGTAAAAAAATGAATTACAATGAAACAATTATAGTGATTCTTTTATTCATCAATTTTTTTTGTAGGCATAATTATCTATCAGTAAGTAAAGATATAAAGACCTATCAATAAGCAAGATTTAAATATCTACTAGAAAATAAAGATCAAGACATAGTGTAAAAGGAGCAACTCCTTTAGCACAATAACTTCCTATGGAATCCATTTTGGTACTTAATGCAATTTATAACATGGTCATCATATTTCTATTTGAGTTGGTTAAACATCATCTATTTGCTTCTTATAGTGATAATTGCTCTATGGAAAATCTAACAGTTTGAATCACAATTGTATTCAATAGGTATGGTTCATATGTATACCTATATATGTTATAAAAGTATTGTTACTTGTATACATATGTAATATTGTTGCTATATCGATCTCTTATGAATCAAAGATTAGGGTCTCTCTCTCTTTGTTTCTCCTTTTATCTTTTCAAGACCATAATTATGGATATTTATTCTTTACTTTCTAGGAGGCCCATACTTGATGGCGATAACTGGTGGCGAGGCCATGCCGCGGCCTTTTTAAAGCACATCGATTTATCTGAACATGTACTTAGGAGAGGTCGTGTCTGCCAGGTGAGTGAATTACATGACACTTATTTGGGATTGACAATAGGTTTGATATACTATGTTATCTAAGTTGTTGAAAGCTTAAAATTGAATGGCGATGTGGAGCTGAATATATCCAGCATGTATACTTCAATATAGTTCACTATGTTAGAAGCATCAAGTAAGCATTAAGCAACATGTTTATGTTTACATTGTAGTTATATATGCTGTAAACTTAGTTGAACATAATATTTAAGTATTATATGCATATGTGTTAAAGTTCCATGTGCTATGTTATTTTATCAAGTTAACCTGCTTTATTTTGGTCAGATTCCTTCAATTGCTAAAATAAGAGCCAACGCTATTTTCTTTTTTATAAATGTTCTACGATTTTGATCCATAATAATTGTTTAGTGTTGGTCCGTGATCAAACTATGAAAGGTCTCTGACATATGTGGAACTAAAGTATGGTGGATTACTCATAAGCCTACTGGGTTTTCAAGTCAAAGGACCACGAATACTATTAAACTAGAGAAGACCTTTCATTGACAGCTTCATAGGATGTCTATTGGAGACCCTCATGAGTTTGCTCAGTATTCAGTCCTCACTACTGAATATCCGCATGCCTATACAAACTACCTGGACTATTCAGATATAGACATACACTGATCTATATCTATAGAGATTTACCGATAGACTTGCATCGGTAAAATAGACTAAGACTATAGTATTTTAGAACGCACTTACATAATGATATTTTTTAGTACTATTTGCAACCATTTGCAACTATGTCATTACTAATATATTCTAAGATTTTTGTCCCAATTTAGATAAGGCTCTAACTCTTTAGATATTGTTAAATATTAGCATTGATCTAAATTCTTTTAGACCAGATCTAACGCTTTTAACTCATTCAATATCTGAAATGTTCCAAGCATCTTACTATTTTAACAAATATAATTAGCGATTAAATAAAATATTAATTTTATAAATATTAAAATTAAATATTCATACAAAATAAGATGACATGTAAGCACAAATCTCAACAGTTTATACTACATGGTTAAATGATTTAACCATAATTTATGATAGAAATTTTCAAATTGAGTTTCGTAAAATTTATTGAAAAGCTGAAAAAAAATTAATTTTTTCATTAATGTCTAGTTTTTGCCCAAATTCAGTCTCATGCAATGTTATTATAACTTTTAAAATTTTTTTTTATTTTGTTGAAATATCTTTCTTGGAGTGATCTTGATTTTATTGTCCAAAACTTTCAAATTTTTTTAATTTGATCTAGAATTATTATTTTTTTATAGTTTAAAATCATCAAAATCTTTAAGACTTTTTAGGCCAACAAAATCCATTTCAAATACCCCTCTGAACCTATAATGAAGCTCAAACAGATCATCGCAAATATCCCTTTGGAAATAATTGGATAAGGACTTTTACTACATGTGGGTCTACAAAACCTATGTTTAAGGAATGATGGCATCGCGGCTATGGGAGTGATTGATGATGAACGGTGGTGAGCTATGCACTAGTGAATTGAATGGTAATGGTGTAGTATTTACAGATTGGTGTGGAAATTGTACAATTCCAATTTGAAGAAGTGTGATAAATGATATTGTTTAGGTGACTCCTCAAAACATGGTTAATTGCATTGACTTTCTCCAATATGCCAACATTTGTAGGCTGTTCAGTTAAGATACTGCATGTGACTTTCAAATTTACTTATTCTGTAAAAAACATTCAGGTTAGATACCTTTACTTTATGCAATATTCTGGTTTATTATGAGGATATTTTGTTCTCTATTATTTCTTCTCCATCATACTACTGTGCAAGGGATTCTTGAAGGGAATTAAGTATGTGACAGTAATTATTAGTTGCTTCGCAATATGAGAAAACAATTATAATAATCTATTCTGCATTGTTCAGTTGTTGCATATATTTGGTACGGTTTTGTATTGATTGGAAGATGCATGAAACCATTAATATTAGCAAACTTTTATGATAATGTTAGGTGATGGTAGAAGATGTCTGGAGTAAACGTTACCCATGTTTTTCTCTGAAACATGGAATAAAACACATTATACTACCTCTTGATGGAGTAGTGCATTTTGTTCTCATTATAAATTTGGAACAGAGAGAACTTATGTCATAATTGATTAATTTCACTTTTGTTTGTTTATTTTGTTTATCCAAGTGTTTTCTTTATTCTCCCTTCATTTATTTATTTATGTATTTTGATGCTTCTCTAACTCCTTTAAACCAAGATTGCACCTCTTATTTGATTTATTCTAATGAATTAATATTTGTCAAAAATATTAGAAATATAAGGAAAAAGTTTTCAGGTTTGAAGTCGTGCTGTAACACCTCAACCTAATATAAATATCGTCCATTGTAGGCATACAATCTGTCATTAGTTTCTTAGAACTTCACGTTCTTGTGAAGCTTATTAGAATCCCATATATTTGGTGGTAATGTAGCATATTAGTCTTCCAAAGCATGAAGTCCTTATTAGAATCCTGCACATTAAGCGGTTATTTGTTACCTTAAAACTTCGTGTTCTTGTGATGGGCTTATTAGAATCCCATATAATTTGGTGGTAATGTAGCATATCAGTCATCCAAAGCAAGAAGTCCTTATTAGAATCCCACATATTAGACGGTTACTGGTTACTTAGCATATCAGTCTTTTGCACAATGGGTAGTGAGTCCACTTTGATGCTAATTGTCATACCACAACTCAATGTGAATATTGTTCTCTTTTTTGGTATACAACCCATCTGGGTTGGTTTTTAGGCTTTACAATCGAAAACGAGTCTACACTTTAAGGTGTTTACGGAATATTTTGACCAGTTAAAATCATCTTTCGCTAGCAATATGGGATCTTATACGTGCTTTATACATTTTATAAATAAAGAAGACTAGTGAATAGTTGTATAGCATAGCCGGTGGCATTTATTTGTTGGTCATTGGAAATGCCTCGTAAATTAATTATGAGCATTTTAAGGGCGGGGGTTTCCAATCTTATACTTTATTTTGTTTTAACTTTATCATTGGTATATACTGTATCATTGCTTTAGGTCTATGGTGGATTTATGTAATAAATATCATAAGGAAGAAATACAAATACTACAACATGATTAAAGTTTCTTGCATTCATCTCAACATGTTCAAAGGCCGAAATCTCATTTAGTGTGTTAGAAATTTTACTTTTCCAATATCTTGTACCAAGTGTGTTAATTTTGAGGGTACACTTTTAGTGGGCAACATATTTATTTTCTTTTTTTAACTTTTATGTTATTTATTTATCTTCTCCTGTTTCGGAGCTATTAGACTATGGAATCTAGAATTGTCATCTTAAGTTGATCTTCATGAATTTTATGCTTTTAATTTTACCATACTATAATTTCAGAAGGTTATTCTCAAAACTAAAGGTCCATATATTATCTGTTGTTTTTTTTTCTATTTACAAAAATGCAAATTTCTTCTCATCGCGATCAACCAAATCTAAATAAAGTTTTGTTATAGTCTTTATTACTTTTCTCTTTTCCAGGACCGATGCAAAGCTGCGTACTTTATTTTGGTTTTACATCATCTAAGATGTGTAGTGATTGCTGTACGAGGAACAGAGACCCCAGAAGACCTCATAACTGATGGTTTAGGCAACGAATGCCAACTTTCGACGGAAGATTTAGATGGATTACTAAAGCATGTCTCTCTCTCTCCACACACACACACACATATACTATGACAGTGCAAACATTTACATAAATACATGCATGTAGATGCCTGTGTGTGATTATTTCTCAGCATTAACTGGCACAATCCATTGTCTCCTACGCTTCATTTGGTATAGCAAAATGGGAGAGAAGGGAATAAGGTTGAAAGAAATATAGGGGAGACAGAACTTCAAATTCACATTTACTTTTGGACAAAATATATGACTTGTTAGGGAGTCAACCTCAATTTACGTAATACAAAAATGAAAGAGCACGGGAGAAATATATTGTTTTTCTCTTATTTGCATTTTTATATATAATTTATTTTTATCTACGTATTGTAATGGATATTTTACCAGTATGGTATTGATTGTTTGGCTTTCATCTCAAGCTCCATGTGATAAGTAAATGGTAACACGTAAGAAAGAAAATTTCTAGCTAAATGTGTTATCAACCTTTTTATCTATGCTGAAGATATACCAAATTAATGCTTATGTATTCATATTTGTACATGTGAATATGAAACTTATATGATCAACAAATACTTTCTAACATATGTGCTTCTTATAATACAGAATTGTCCATGGTTCTAGCTTTTGTCCAAGGCCATGTCTATACTTCCAATTTGAATTAGTTTACTATGTTAGTGGTTTATGAGTGTCCTTAGAATATATTAGCCTCATTGCGACAACCTTTTATTTATGGTGGCAGCAACAATGATATTCAACCTGATGTGAAGCGAACTGTGGACTTATCTTTCCCACACTATGGGCACTCCGGTATAATGGAGGCTGCGAGGGAGCTTTTCATGCAAGTTGAAGGGAATCCTAGAGGTGACAGTGAGTGTATTGCTATTGTTATTTTTAACCTTTCCTTTTCAAGATTTTCTTATGTGCTATTGTTGTCTTTCTTTAACACTTCCATCATTGTTTCTAGATGAGAAAATTGGGGAAATTTATTTATTTAATTATTTTTGTAAGGAGTAGAAATTTCAACATAAGGGATTCAAAAAGGAACTTAACTCATGTTTCTTCTTTAATTCCCATAACAACTTTGAAAGTGCTTTATCGACTTAAAGGAACTCGGATATCCTACCTGCATGCATTTCGTGCAAGTCAGACTACTGGTTCAAACTATGATTCCAAGCCAAATGAATTAGTCAGCCCTTGTTCAATTTGATCCCAATGCGTTTTGGTATCTGCACAAAGTTTCAGTTAATATTATTCTAGTACTAAAGAGTGGACCAGCAGTATCGGTTAGAAATTCCAAAAGGCCATAGATCTTGGTATGTTTGAACAAGTACACTTTAGGTTTATATTACTTAGTAACCTACAAGTTGTATCTTGTCCATCATTTTAATTTAAATAAGTTCACACACATAAACAAATAGCATATCTCTTTACGGATTTCATTCATAGCCCAAAAGCTGAAGAAGAAAAAGAAACACTGACATCATACGTTGACTTGACCCTTAATAGCCCAAAAGCTCCGTTGGGTTTGAGATCCAAGCAATAGAATTCGAGTGCTGATGCATCAAGCATGTAATACATCCCTTACTTCAGATACAACTCTAGTATTCAAACATACTAACTGACTCGCAACTTCCAAATAGTGGTAAGCATATCTTTGTCTTCAAATCTACGAAGAAAGTTGTCTACAATTGTATATAGATCTTATGACGGGCTTGGCAATCATCCTTGATTTTTATGAGAAACAGTTACGCGTGCACAAGAAAGTATACAATTATTTGGAAACTAAATGAAATGGTGAAACGTTTTGCACATTTTTGTTATACTGAGTGATTCCAAATTGTTTGATCTGGGATGCTTAGACCTTCTGCCATTAAGCTCATACTAGCAGTCATTAGAAAAAAGGAAAAAAAAGAAGAAAAAGACATGAAAATTAAGAATATCTTTTAACATGTCTACAAACCTTTTATATTCCTATGCTCGTATTTTTCTATATGTTTGGTTGCCGAGCTTTCTTATTCTTGGCTTTGTTTATCGAGATGACAAATTGATTGATATGCTTCGAGTTGCCATCACCTAAGTACAAACTTTAAGTCCATAATTTCTTTCTCTGAATAGAAATTGACTTCAACCTCATATAACTTCTGACCTGTACTCGATGTGCATGCAGATGCAGATTCTAATTCTACTGGTTTCCTCTCCTCATTGCTCGGAGCTGGATGCGAGTGTGATGGTTATAATGTGCGAATAGTTGGACATTCTTTGGGAGGCTCCATTGCTACAATGTTGGGACTACGAGTATGGCTTTTCTTTTGTCTTCCACTTTATGTCTTTCCTAGTTACTCATATGAAACGTTAATAGTTTTTATGAAGGTGTTCAATGATTATTATCATTGAACACGGTAACCATATTATTATAGATTATATGTTAAAACTTGTCTACTATTGAATGTGAAGATAACTTTAGTAAATCATGCATATCAACATAGACTACATGTCTCGTCATCTATCTCCCTTTTCCTTTCCAAACTAATAATGGTCAAAACCAACGTTGGTGGAGAAACAAAGCTGGCAACATTTAAAGCTTTACCATTTTGTATCATCGATATCTTTTTCTTTTTACAAGTTCGAATATTGCTTTTAATAATTTCGTATCATATGAAACTATATCCATTATTCTGAAAAGTATTGTATGTGGACACAGTTCAAAGCCACATATTTCTTGTCATCTATACTTATTTCTCTTTCCAATCGCCAATATAAGAATCTAAATAATAGTTTCATAAAGGATATCTATCTTCTAAAGCAAGCTAGCGGGGAAAGAAGGCTGATGTCCTTGAAGCAATTAAAGACATAAACCTCCATTAAATATCATTCAAACAGCAATGAAATTTTTATATTTAGGTGCCACGTTATTAAATCAAGCATTTGTCAATCTTTGAATTGAAAGAATTGTCGATGAAGTCCCAAAAAGATAAAGGAATGTACTCTCATCTCAAAATATATAGTAGCAAAATATCTTTGTCTAATGAGAGCTTGATTCGTAGTTATCACACACACACAAATGAAGACATGTCTATTGTGTCATTTTGGCTCTGCCTTTTTAGCTGTTTATCCTCATTTTGGGCCCTTAAAACTTACAATTGATAGGTTGCAAACGTTGTCGCAAATAACTATAGTGAATTTATAAAACTCCTTCAAGTCTCTTTTTCTCAAGATTGGTGGGAAGTGACATGCAGTAGGAATTAGCTAATGATTAAGAAAATATGAGACAACTAAGAATATTCCATCCTCTAACGACTTACCCACCACAAAGTTTCTTTTGTTTTAATGAGAAATAACATCCTTTTTTTCTCCCTCCTTTGGCAGCTATATAACCGATTTCCAAATTTACACGTCTTTGCATATGGGGCCCTTCCATGTGTGGATACAGTTGTAGCAAATGCTTGTACGGGATTCCTCACAAGGTAATTTTGATAGTCATTCGTGCCGCTGAAAGATTTGAAGGAAAGTCATTCGCATTCTTCTGTTAGAGGTTTCTTGTTTTTTCATTGTAAATTTTTTAGCTTTCTGCAGCATTATATACGACAATGAATTTTCTGCGCGCCTTTCAGTTGGATCAATCCTGCGGCTTCGCGCGGCTGCTATAATGGCATTGTCAGAAGATAGGACAGCCAATACGGCCTTGATTTTTAGATTAGCACGTCGATTTCTCTATGCAAGCGAGTGTGAAACACGTAAAGTTGTTGTGAACAATCAAGTAGACGATCATTCTGAGACCAGCCGAAATAAGGAGCTAAGTCACAACCACAGGGGTTAGTAGGGAATGATGCTAAAGCTAGTCCCCATTTCACGAGTTACATATTACATAGGGTGCTAAAGAGTGAATCATTTACCCTTTGTTCTCGTGGTTGTCTATAATCGTATTCCACCTCGTGATCTAACATTTGACACAAATTTATTTTCGTTAACTATTTATGTTCTAGTGCAGGGGGCAACGAAATTAAGAGAGACTTTTCCCTTCAAAATGAGGCTGACTCCACAAAAGATGCCGCGATTGATGATGATGATTTCATTAATCCTGTTGCTGATGTAAATCAATTAGGTGATCCGGTTTCTCAATTTATGGAAACTGTCCCTAGATCTGAAAATGTTTCGGTTGGGAGTTCCATTGAGATGTTTCTACCGGGTCTTATAATTCATATCATTCCACAACAAAAAGATTTGAACATGACTCTTTGGACAAGCTGGAGAATGCAAAAGAGAGAACAAAATTATAAAGCTTTTATAGCAAATAGAGAAAGTTTCAAAGAAATAATTGTTTCACCATCTATGTTCCTTGACCATCTGCCCTGGAGGTATCACTATTGAATTCTTTACTAGATAAATCTTGTTGGCCTTAATGAATGTCAGGGAAGTTAATTTTTTGAAGGCAATTTTTTTATCCAATTACATTTTTTAGATGTTACCATGCCATGCAAAAGGTATTGGAAGCTCAAAGCGCCCAGGAAACTCAAGTAGTAGTGGAAGAATCTTAAATCGCGTGACTTAATATTTTGAGAGGTATATTCCAAACTTAAGTTTCCTTTTATGGTGCCTTTGTTGCTTTGTATACATTCTCTCTGCCATTTTAAGGTGGATTTCATATTTTACGTCCAGATAAGTAAACTATAAGCACGAAACATTGAAGAACGAGGCACCAGTTGAGCATTCGATTCCCAAGTACCGAAACAATTGGGAAATCATTACTACAGATTCTCATCAAGTGCTAAAAATTCAGAAAATTATTCTCACATATACTTATTAGTTATTTTATACTTTCCAGAGTCTCAGGATCTCAAAATGTTATGGTTTTCGAAATCATGATTAAGATAAACTATTCCCCAAGTACTCCCTCTCCACATTTGTTTTATTTTGCTCTTTTTGTTCCCTTTTAAAGTTTTATAGTTAACTAGCAACAATAGTTTATTCAAAGAAAAAAAAATTGTAAAGCTAACAAGCAGTTCTTTAAAAGTTCATACAAGCAGTGTACCCTCAAGAGCCACATATTCTTTTTTGCTGAAGCTACTTGATTGGTTAAAAAATTTAGGCACACTATCTGACTATGACTCCAACTCCAAGGTATAATTTTTCGTGAAGCAAAACTAATGCATGGTCTTTCCTAATAAATTTATTTAACGAGTCACTTTAGTCTTTGATTGGTAAACTTGAATGTTTGAAGAAAGTCTTTAGGGACTCTTGGTACATTGAAACCTCCGTAGTAAAATTAATTGTTATGTACGTTATGTATTAATTTTTGTTATTATTATTATTATTATAATAATAATAATTGGTTGAGAGGCACGTATAATAATAATTTAATGGACTGGGAATAGCCATTATAAATCTATTATTATAATTGTTGAAATGTAGACATAGTAAACCATGCTACCCACCTTGTAGAGGAACTTGAAGTACTTATTTATGTGGAGCAATTTGAGCCAATATGCTCCCAACTAGAGGCAATTTTTATTTATGTGGGAATATGTATTTGTTGGCTTTAAAGACAGTTGCATGATTTCTGAGATGAGATCTAATTTCTCTCAACTATACTCAAAGATTAGTCTAGTAAACAAGCATACGTAAGCACTGAATTTGGGTGTTAATTGGTCTCAAGTGAAAATTAGGTTATAACAGACATTTTCGACATCAAAAAGGGCATAGGCCATCCATGGAAATTTCTCAAATTTGGCACACTTGTACAATTAAGCACTTTCTGAGGCATAAATAAATCTGCCATGAATGCTCCATTGCAATAGGCTGTTGTGTGTTTTGTTTTGCATGTGTGTTCTCACATGGATTTGGCTACGAGAACACACATGGATTTGACTCGAGCCACGAAAAGCAATGCTTCGAGCTCCACTTCAGATGAGTTTGACTGGGCCAAGTCTAATTCCTTTCTCAATAAACTTCTTTCTTTCTCGAAATTGATTTTCTGTATAAAACTCACAATAAATATCTCAATAAAAAATTTTAAATTGCTATATCCTCAAAATTCATATATATATATATATATATATATATGTTCAAAATTTGACTTTTAGCCACAATAAATTTTTGCGATTAAAACTACAATTTTCATGACTAAATATTTTGGCCACAAAACTAGTGTGTGGTGGTTTGTATTTAACCAAAGAATTTGCATTTCGTAGCTAAATATAATTAGCCACGAATATTTTTTTGGCTAAATATACTATTTATTCATGAATATTTTGACTAAATATACTATTTAATCACAAATTTGTTGTGGCGCAATATATTATTTAGCTACGAATATTTCGTGGCTAAATGTATTATTTAGCTAAGAATAATTGCAGTTAAATATACTATTCAGCCACAAAATTTGTGTTTGTGGCTAAATATTATGCTATTTTACCATAGGATTGTTTTGTAACTATATTTAACCATAAAATATTTTGTGGCTAAATATCACAACTATAAAATTACTAATATCATTGTATCAACAATATTTTAATTATGGTGTCAATGGTATTTTAATTATGTTTTTAATAATTTACCATTAGAATTATTGTACCAAAAATTTGAAGCTATATTTGAACTTGAATTTCATACGTAAATAGAACATTTTACAACCATATTATTTTTATATCACAAAGTGACATAAAATAGCATTTGTTTTGTAGTATAAAACTAAATTACACTTAGTTTCATAAGCATTGCAAAATATCACAAAATTGTTAAGAACAACAATAGTTTCATAACCAATATTCAAACACTTACAATACTCCCCAAACACATCCCAAAATCTAAAGAATAGCTAAACACATAGCCGCCAAATTAAATTTGTACAAACCTACACTCCGCCAAAAAGCCTTGAGAGCAATTCACCCACACCTTAGTAGTAATTGAGCAAAATAATCCACACTCTTAAAATAAATAGAAATACATGAGGGCACTACAAATTATTTGAAACTAAATGTTATTTGAATCTACATTATAACTGAAATATAAATCACAAGTTCATTTTTGTGTTGTAAAAATAAGTATTAACAACAAAATACATAATTGTAAGAAAGGTTTAAGTTTACCTTCACATTGATCCATTGAAGATTAATCGTCTTAAATATTTTTTATGTTAGGTAAAGTTTGACCTCCCCTTAAAGAAATAAACAAGTCATATTAAAATTACAATAAATTGCAAATACATAACCTAAGGCAATAGTCAGTAAATCTGAACTAATTGACAATATCTTGCAAATCTTCAAAGGGTATATTCTCCAAGAGATCAAGGCAAAACACAGTTGATGTCAATAAATCAATGGCAACTAACACCCGATGGTTGCTACAAGTAAGAAAAATTGTGTTAATTTAATAAATTATAACTAGGTGCAAAGTATTATAATTATATTAATTTAAGGAAATTCTTACCTAGGATTATATGGGATAAGTGTAATTTGCTCTGATTGTGACAATGCCAAATTCTGAGCAATATAACAAGATCAATCAGTACGTATTTTGACATTATGTAGATGACTGATATAAATACTTTTGTAGGAATGCAAAAGTGTACTTAAAAACCATGTCCTTTATTCTCTATAAAATGGTAAAGGTACTTAATAAAAAATTAGATAATATATTAATCATATAAGAGACTATATATTTAGAATTTCTTTTTAGCAAGATATAAGATAACAATTGACTTATTTTATCCAAATCTCAAGACAAATGTTGGACAACTCAATTATATTTATACTAGTCTCACAATCCGTCTTACTCTAATGAGTAATCTAATACTGACCAAAGATAGACAATTGGTGTTCCACTTTTATTGATGATGTGAGGTAATTATTGACCAATGAACAAAATATAGCCATGTGTCCAATCTCATTTTTTCTTAAAGCTACTAAACTTCTCATATTTTTTTTCTGAGTTCAAGCTTCCTTTTAATCAGATTTATGTGTTACGGTTCTTCTTTATTGGAGTTTTCATTAGTGTGGCCTGCATTGAAAAAAATAACACACTTTAATAATAAATAAAACAATTGAGATATGAAAATTTGAAAATTTTCCTAAGTAATTAAACCTTTAGTTTTCCTAAAATTTTAAGAGACTGGCGATCCACTTCTATATCACCATTATTGATAGCATTATGTCTGATATTGTAATTATCAACTTCAGTTTTTATCTGCGCATTAAGTGTCTCAACTTGTGCAGATAATAATGCAAACTTTTATTCTTGCAACATTCTGTTATAAGCTATAATTGAATTTTTAGGAACATTAAAATTATAGATCTAGTTATAAATTGGCCAACATGACTTTGTAGCTCCTCCTACAATTCACAAGTAATGTGATTATAAAAAATTAGGCATTATTTTGTATAATAATAAGATAATATTTACAAAAATAAACTCACAATTTTTGCAATAACTTGTTGCACTTCTTTTGATATTCTCCTTTTTTATTAAGCCGAGCCTTTTTCTATAATACACTTTGGTCCATTTGGCTCGAAGATTCCCCTTCTTTTTTTATCCTAAGATAAGAAAAATGTATGATATATTTATAATAATAAATCTTTCATTTGACTTTAACATAATAAATTATGACATAACGTAAAATTTTAAAAATGATAGAAAACTTACAAGTCTTTCACGCAAGCCTTTATAACATATGCTACCCAAACAATGGTTGTAAATGTTCTTAGTACGTTTTTCCTTAAACTTTTTTCATTGGTTTTTTGCACAAAGTAAATATGTCAAATCATTAATATTTAACTTCCTATGTCACACATAAATAAAATAATTGATATTTAACTAACCTCAAATAAATTGGATAATACTCTATCAACAAATAACTTCTAATGTTGTTTCTTTATGTTTAGGTATTCAAAGGGTGGCAACCTTAACGTGCGATTGTCCTTGTATGAAAAAACATACTCATGAGTTAAAGTATGTCTAAAGTTTTTTAATGAGATGCCAATCCACAAAAATACTTGTTTTTTAATCTTTAAATTTAATGTGAACTTATCCTAAATAAGAAAAAAGAATAAGAAACAAAAATATAAATAATTCACACCAAAACAGACACAAAACATAGCCCAAACAACTCCAATTGCAGCCTTAAAATAATTCTAATAGCACCCTCAAAACAGCCTAAAATAGCCCCAACAAAATGCCCAACAACTGGTCCAACGATAGCCTTAAAACATATAAGTTTGATTGAAATCATATAAATGGCACAAAACAAACCTGTAAATGAAGCTATAATTCTTTTTTCTGCTCAAGGGATATACATTGCTAATCATCGTATATAATTAAAATATTATCTCACACAAGAATACCTACATAATTTCTCAATTCATTTGATGTACCTCTAAACGTTGCATCATATGAATTGTAATCAATGGTAATATTCTTATCAGGTGTTAATAATTACAAATTTTTCTTCTTCGACTTTCATCTTCTTTGTGGTCTTTCTTCTAATACATCATTCCTCTTGGCCATATGTAGAGCTAATATGCAAGAGTGGAAAACACATCAACAAACGTATAAATAATGAACATATAAATTTTTGCATAAATTAATTACGTAGATCTACTTACATAAAATTTTATTTTTAATAAATGTACACCAAAAGAGTTCAACAAGGTATGAGTTTGACATTATTCATTTGTCGTGTCTATGTCCATACCAACACCTTCAAAATCTTGTCTTGAATAAATTGCAACTTTATCTTTATCGTCAATCTTAACCGTGGACAATTTTTTGATATGAGAGCATGTAATACTATGTCACCATACTCATCATTAGTTGCAAATTTATTGACTCTTTCGACAACTAAACAAACCGCTAATTTAGTATGATCTTTTTGACAGCGTACTCTAAATATTACAAACATGTATTATACAACACTTTCAAATAACAACAACCATCTACCAAGCACAACAACTCTATAATTTTTCAATCATATAAAATAAAGTCCATATTACAGAAAAAATTAATAACCAAGAAAACTTAAGTTACTTATTATAGAACAAAAATACTAAAGAACTTAAAATCACATACTTAATTATAATGTCAATTTTTTTTAAAAAAAAAACATAAACAAAGTTCACTGAATATTATTGAAAAACAAAACATGTCATGCTAATGGAAAAAAACATACTTGAACATATGCCCCAATATAATGAGCTAAAAAAGTAAAAATTAAAGAAACTCCAACATCTAAAACAATAAAAATGTAAAATCTCTAACAAATAAATTTATAATTATCAAAATATTTATAGTGTCACCAGAACAGATGCTTAACATTATAATTTGCACCTATTTATAATTTATTAAATTAAAATAGTAAAAATTAAAGAAACCCCAACATCTAAAATAATAAAAATGCAGAATCTTTAAACTCCAACATCTAAAATAATAACAATACAGAATCTCTAACAAATAAATTTATAATTACCAACAAATTTATAATGTCACTGGAACAAATGTTTAACTGGAGAGTAGTGCAAAAAAAATGTTGGTGTAGAAAAAAATAGAGTAAAGTTTGGAGCATTGAAAGATAATATTACTGTAGCATATTTAAATGGAGAATTTTTGGAGTTACTATAGTCTTGAGAGAAATATTACTGTGGCATTTTTGGAGTTAATAATATTACAATGTCTTTTTTTTTAAAAAAAGTTTTGCCTTTTCTTATGTGTGGGTACTTTTATTGTAATGAGGATTTATTTTTTATTTTCTTACCAAAATAAAATTTTTTGTGGGGCATTTTATTATTTAATGAAAATGTAATATGTATTATTTTAATTAAATAAATTTAATTATTTAAATTAAATAATCATGAGTTATATTTTAGATTTTATAATTTAATTTTAAGTGTTGTTTTAAATAAATTAAAATTTATAATAAATTTGTTATCTTTTATAATTTTATTGTTACATGTAATTAAATAACCATGAGTTATATTTTAAATTTTAATTTTTCTTTTAAATAAATTAAAATTAGCAATACATATTTTTCTTTTCAAACACCTTTTGAGATAAATGTTCACATCCCTCAATATTTCTCTCCTTCTGAAGTTGCTTCATCTTTTCCTATAAATAATAAATATAAAATGTTAACAAAATAATAACTTTGTCGCATTAGCATATAAATTAATTAAACATTTTATGTCAAACATAATTTGCTAGTAATTAATTGCATGAGAAATATTTCTGAATCACCTCACAAATTTTAAGATACATTTGAGAGAGGAAAGTACAAATATTACTTTATAAAATTTAGGGCATGCCTTCAATATCAATAAAAAAATTTCAAATTCAATTACGTTAAATGTTAGATTTTAATCAGGTCGAAATTTCTAAATCCAATTTTTTTAGGATAAAAAATTGAAATCCAATTTTAATTTTCATTATGTTAAATATTATAATTTCGAATCAAATTTTAATTTCAATTACGTAAATATTATAATTCTAAATCTAATTTTTAATTTTTAATTACATTAAATGTTATAATTCAAATTCAATTTCGATTTCAATTATGTTAAATTTTATAATTTTAAATCCAATTTTGATTTCAATTACGTTAAATGTTATAATTCTAAATTCAAATTCAAATTTAATTATGTTAAATATTATATATATAAATCCAATTTCGATTTCAAATACGTTAAATGTTATAATTTCAAATCCAATTTTAATTTCATTAAATGTTATAATTCTAAATTCAATTTCAATTTCAGTTACGTTAAATGTTATAATTCTAAATCATATTTTAAATTCTATTACGTTAAATGTTATAACTCCAAATGATATTTTGATGTTAATTACGTTAAATATTATAATTAAAAATTTAATTTCAATTTTAATTACATTAAATATTATAATCATAGTTCCAATTTTGATTTAAATTACATTAAATAATATTATAAATCCAATTTTAATTTTGATTTCAATTACGTTAAATGTTATAGTTCCAATTCCAATGTTGATTTAAATTATATTAAATGTTACGATTTTAATTTCAGTTATGTTAAATGTTATATTCTAACTCCAATTACATATAATTCTAATTCTAATTATGTTGATAATTATTATATTTTCTATTTAAATTTTAATTTTTATGATTACATTCTAATTACAATTAAAATTTCAATTCTAACTTTAATTACAAATAATTACAATTCCAATAATGTTTATAATTATTACATTTCTAATTCAAATTATAGTTCTAATAATTACATTTCAAAATATAAAATACAATTTCAATTACATACCAATTACAATTTCAATTCTAATTATATTTATAATTATTTCATTTTAAATTTAAATTTCAATTCTAATCATTATATATCCAATTATAATTACAACTTCAATTCTAATCCCAATTACATATAATTACGATTACAATTTCAATTGCATTTACATTTATAATTGTTATATTTTCAATTCTAATTATTATATTTCCAATTATAATTACAATTTATAATTACTACATTTCATTTAGATTTTAATTTCAATTATAACATAATATTATAATTCTAATTAAAATTATATACAATTAAATTGTAGTTAGCCATTTTAAGTCAATTACATTTATGAATATTATGTTTCTAATTTGAAATATTTTTGCAACCAAAGTATTAGCCACGAAATATTCATGGCTAAATACATTCAACTACAAAAATTTTGTGCCTAATAGTTGAACGGAAGTGAAAATTTTGGCAGGAAATAAAGTTTTTGGGGGGGGAAAACTTATTGGCCATGAATTAAATAGTCGTGGCTAAATAATGATACTTTTGGCCACGAATTCATATTTTGTGGCTAAACATCTCCACCTTTGGCCACAAACTAATATTTCATGGCTAAATGTCACTGCATTTAGCCATAAATTAAAACTTTTAGCCATAAAGCTATAAGTGGTGGCTATAGCACGAATTGATGATTCGTGCCTAATCATTACTACATTTAGCCACAAAGCTATAAGTCATGGCTAAATAGCACTACATTTAGCCATGACACTATAATTTGTGGCTAAATATTTTGACAATTAACCACAAAAGTTCTTTTCATAGCTAAATATAGTGATATTTAGCTAAACAAACTTTAATTTGTGGCTAAATGTAGTGATTTTTAGTCACGAAATGTAGCTTTGCGGCTAAATATTAGCTCATTTGGCCACAAATTGAAGTTTTGTGACAAAATGTAGTGACTTTTAGCCACGAAACGAGTTTTTGTGATGAAATATCATTATTGGCCACAAAAACATTTTCATGGTTAAAGGCCAAAATTCTTGTAATGTGTATATATATACATATACATATATATATATATTAATATTATACAACTTATTTTTTTATTACCTTTAAAAAAATTGGATTAATGTTATCATGGAAATTGTTTTCTTCTACTTTTAAAAGGAAAAAAAGAAAGCTTTTTCCTTATGCATAAGTTTTTGGATATAATTGCTAATGATTACAAAATATTTGCACGATCGAAATCCAAATAAGAATGTGAAGTTGGTGGAATATAGCTTAAGAAGTTGAATACAAATTTATACGAGGTTATAGGACTCTTATCAAGTCTTTAATCAACACATCTTTTTGACAAAATAAGTCACCCACAACATCTATTGCACCTAATTTGACAAGATATTTTGTTTGTGTTGTAGCGAGATGATGAGATATTTCTATATCATAAATTAAGTGCAAGTATACACTATCGTATGCAAGTAATAAAGAGACTAAATAAGTCGGATGTCGAACCCACAGGGATAGTTTCTTCTTTTTAAACCAATTACTAAAATTATATCTTCCTAATAATTATTCAGATAAATAAAAACCTAAGAATGAATGTAGAAAATATAAAAGTAAAAACACAATGCAATGAGATTTAAAGATATAGCAACGTAGAGAGAACCTAGGATTAATATTATCCCTCAATATGTTTCTAATGATTAATCTTCTAATATTTAACTCACTTAGTCTTTATTATTGATCAAGACACTAATGTATTCACAAGCCTCTTCCAAGGTCATGCAAGTATACCTTAATTTACCAAATACCTATATTCCTATGGTACTTGTAATAAACTAAGATTCATTAAGATTAGGTCTTATTGATCATACATGCCAATTAGGTATATTCCTATCCTAAGTTGAAACTTGCATATGCAACATTGAATGTTACTCTACAATCATGCATCAAATTACCTAGGTCTAAATATATTGATTCCTCTTCCGAGTTTATCAAAATATTACCAATTCATTCACCATATATTGGCCAGATATATTGAAGCATTAATCACAAGTAATTTAAATAATAAAGGACTAAGTTTATTAAATACTAAAAGATATGGCAATTAAGCACACATATTGAGTTCAAATATTAACCCTAGAAAATAAGTTAGCTCATGGCTACAAGAGAACAGCAGTAAAAATAATTATAAATCATGATACAATTATTAGCAAACCGATATAGACGTCGAATTGCTCTTAATTGCGCTGCCTAGGAACTCTTGATGCCGAAGAACGTCTTGTATCTCTCTCTAAAGTTGATTCAATTAAGCTCCTATTGCTCTCCAAGACTTGTGCTCTATATTCTTGGTGCTCTTGGGTCGTCTTGGATTCATTCTTGAAGGTTGGGAACGAGTGGCTTTATATAGGGATTGATATGAGCTTGAAAATCTCAATTCTAGTCGGACTAGGACTCGCACTACCGCTGGCGCGCTATGCATCTGTCGCTGGGGCGACGCGTGAAAAAGCTATTACCGCTGGAGCGGTGGGATCGTGGCGCTGGGGCGCTGCATGAAAACGGCTTCACCGCTGGCGCAGTAACTCTTCGACGCTGGGGCGCTAGACGCGACTTAAGCAGGTCATTTTTCTTATTTCGATCACTATTTTAGCGCTGGGGCGAAAATACTTGTGGCGCTGGGGCGATGGACACATACTTTGAAAACTTTGCATTTTAGTCCCTGTTTTCGCTCCTTTTGCGTTCTTTCTTTAAATTTCGTTCAAGTCCCTATAATTAACAATAAAGCACATAAATAGCCATCTATTCTCATAAAATCATAAAATATCAATAATAAAAACATGAAAAAATATATGACAAATTTGCCCTTATCATGAGACCCAGTGCCATAAAAATTATACTAACGAAAAAGCATCGCTCATCACTCAATTGCCCTTTTCTCATCATGATATTTTTTTTCCTTAAATACTTTTAGACATATCTCAATTTGTTAAACATTGATAAAAGAAATCGGAAGGGGAATTCACACATCTAATTGTTATATTTAGCATAAAAATGGTAATATGAAACCATAAAATTTGTAACATGAACATAAATAAGCTGATAACATGGTGGAAGAATCAATATCTTGATACCTTTCAAATTATTTTGTGTTTTGGACTAATTAGTTAATTGTTGTAATAAATAATATTTTCTTTTTAGAGAAACAAAAACTTTCATTCCAAACTAGCTAAAATCACAAAGGCCAATTCCTCAAGAACAAAAACTTTCATTCCAAGTTAGCATCTACCGTGGTATCAGATTGAGCTTCATATAACCATCAACTGATGGCTTCCAACAATTCTTTAAACCCTTTGATTGATAGTCTTAATCTAATTACTCTTATAATCCTACAAAAAACTTCTAGACCAACCCTAAACTGCATCCACATCTATTATCCATTGCTCATTTATCCATATATGCCACAAAAGAATGCAAAGGAAATCTAAATCATCATTCTTTAGTTGATGCATGTATGAAATAAAGAAATCACACAAAGAAAACCGATGAGAACATGTAATTTTAATCATAAGAATAACCACATCTCTCACGCATATTTTCTAAAGAGTTATGAAGTCAAAAATCATGGATTGAGATCTCAACACTACTCCTACACTAAGACAATTTTCATCAGTTGATACTTGTTGGTGCCTCAGATTAGCATAAGTTGGGATCTAATCATGGGCTACTTTCTATAAGATCAACTTCACTTTTAGTGATACATTTAGCTTCCAACAATGCTACCACTATGCATTAACTGTTGAATTTTTGGAGTTACTAGCAATCCCCTCTGCCTGCAATGCCAAACAATAAAAACTCTACACTAAATATGTGCCTAATCAATCATAATGCCATATAATGCTGTCTGTGTGAGCTGATTGATGCGCGAAGAGGGATACTTAAAATAACTTGCTACTCTTCCTTCGAAAAAGAAATTTGAATTAGGTCAAAATTCTAACCCTCTGAAGTCATCATTAAATTTAAAACTTTGCTGTGTTTATACAAAACATGCATGTACAAGAGATTCAAGGTCATCAACTTACGCAACAATTGATATTGATATACTAAGATATCTTTCTTGTTGCTAATTCGCCATCTAGTACCTTTTGAAAGAATATCTTTACCCCAAAAGATACTCTGCCAAAGAAATGAAGCCCTCGAAGTCGCCTTTCCTTGCCAAAAAGAATTATTTTTGAAAAATAAAAACCATAAGAACTCAAGCCATGAGTGATTCCATATTACTTAAGATGCACCAACCTTGTTTTGCAAGCATGGCTAGATTGAAAAAGAATAAATTTCAAAATATAAGACCTCCATTTTTCTTATTATGACAAAGAGATTCCTAATGGCACCAATGTAATTTCCTCTCTTCCACCCACCAAAATTGGGTATAAATCTTATGAAGCTCATGAATTAAAGTCGTTGAAAGACAAAAATGATTCATGGTATAAGCTAGAATAGCTTGAATAATAGCTTCAATTAAGACCTCTTTATCCATAATTGAGAATAAATTCATTTTCCAACCTTTTAACTTCTTCCATACCTTATCTCGAATAGAAATAAAGCTATTGCCTTTTTACTAGACATTTATGTTCAGAAGCCTCAAATATATCTCATGGCAACTAAAGTTTTAGACACTATGATAGCTTATGAGAGTTCTTACAACCTTTTCTAAGACTCGCCTACCAAAACACATAAGCAATTATCAAATTTAATAACTTGCTTGAAGGATTTAGTATACCTGTTTATGAAACCTCTAATGGTTTAAACACAATACAATGTTGCCTGAACAAAAATTAAGCTATTATCTGCAAAGAACAAGTGAGAAACTAACACCTTATTTCTCACATATCTTACACTACACAACTCTTTTGTTCTCTTAACTTGTCAAAAGAAAAAAAAAAGACAAGCCTTTCATACATATAATATATAAGTAAGGAGATAGAGGGTTACCCTGACATAAACTCCTTTAATGTTTAGCACCCTGTTCAGAACTCTATTAATCAATACAGGGTAAGTAAAAAAAGACATACCCCATTATTAAATGGCACAAAGCATTCAAAATACCAAATGTTCTTAAAAGTGATACTAAAAAGAATCACTACACTTGATTATAAGCCCTCGACATATCGAAATTCATGGCCATATAACCCTTATTGGCCCACTTTTTCCATTTAATGAAATTAAGATACATAATGCCAATATTTGTATTATTGTAATAAGTTTGCCTAGAATAAAAGTACTATGAGAATCATAAATAATACCCCCAATACTCCTTAACTTATAAATTACCTTAGAAAGACTAATCAGCTTGTAATTTGCTGGACATATTGATTTATCACATTTTTGTATCAAAGCGATCAGAGTTTTATTAATTGGGTTAGATCACCATCATTATTAAAATACTCCAAACAACAAATAGAAATATCATTACCAGTTATAGCCTAGAACTTCTGATAAAACAAAGCAAACATACCATCTTTTCTTGGAGCTTTTATAGGGTACATATAGAATAAAGCCTGTCTAATTTCTTTCTTAGAAAATGGTACAAAAAACATAGCAATAAAGCATTCGAGAGATGAAGATTCATGGTGTTCATAACCACCCTAACATCATGTACAAAAGGATTAAACAAAGAACAAATATTATAAAAATGTGCCAAGAAACCTTGTTTAATTCTATTTTGTTTTTAGAGACTAGAGGCTTTAAGATTGGAAATACTTGAAATTCTTGTCACTATTTCTACACTACATACAGAACATAGGCATGTTGTCTTCAATAAACTTTATGTTTATAAAGCAACACATCCAAAGCTTTTTCCTTTCCCAATCCCTACCTAATAGTCTGAATCTACTAGCCGTTTCATATTTATAAGTTCCTAACTCCTTTGTTAATTTTGAAGATAAGTGTTAAAAGTGCTGCCTATACTACAACTTATGATTCGCCTCAATTCTACCCAGATTATGTAAAGCAGCCCATAAATCACTCCCAAATGGCACTACCCTTTTTTGACAATATCCTTGCATTCCTCCACCTCCACCCGAACTTCTTCAAAGTGAAAATAGCTACTCCACTTTTTAAAGCGACTACCACGATCCTTTATTATTGTATGCTTAACTTCTACCAACAAAGGTCTATGGTCGAAACTCTAAAAGTCTAAATGATGAATTTTGGAGAAAGGGAACAACTCAGACCATTCCAAACTACGCACCACATGATCAAGCTTCTCCTCAATAAACTCTCATTTTTAATTACCATTACACCATGTGAAAAGTAGGCCTAAAACTATCAATTTCAATTAAACCACAATTATCAAGGCCTTACAAAAATTCTTCATGAGATATTGAGGTATCACTAGCCTTTTTGCTTCTTATTTAGCATTCAAAATCTCATTAAAATCTCCACCACAGTAGAAAAGGTAGATAAAGAACTAATTCGTCTTAAGAGATCCCATGTATGGATCTTCTAAGATGTTTTGAATGACTATAAAAACATGTGAATCTTTACTATTTATCCTAATGGGACTCAACCTGGACATCAATATGAAATCTCAAAAAAGAGATTAAGTGAACCTTAATACAATTTGACCATAATAGAGAAACACCACCACTTTGCCCTACTTTCACCACTATAAGCTTACCAACAAAATCCAATTTAACTCTAAACATTTCCATCAAATGCCTATCCACTAACATCTCATATAGAAATACAAATGCGAGCTATATTCATGTACTCTTTTACATAGGATTTAAAATGTTTGTTAGTTTCCCAAGCCTCAAACATTTCATCAAATGATTTTCATAGGGCTCAGAAGCCCTTCTCATCTGCAAAAGTTGCAATAATAGTAGAAATAAAATCATTACAATCTTTTATAGAACTCGTGTTTCATTAACCATAATATTGTCATTAGCTCCTCCATCCTCCTCAAAATCTAACTATAGCACTTGCATTATTCTCTCAACACTATGGCCTTTCTTTTCATTAAGTTCATAGAACATAAAATTGTCATTTTTTTTTCATTTAGATGGCCCCCAAGAAGCAATAGCTAAGGCTAGTTTGGATAAGAGCCTTCCAAGACTTCCATTCGATAATTTCTTAACTCTTTTTTGCTTCTTAGGACTAGCCTAAGTTTTAGAGCCCTCACAAAATCCCTTACTCACCCCTTAAGTTTTTATTTGGCTTACGGTCTAGAAATGGAAAGCTTTTTGTAATGGAGTCTCTAATAATGGTTTGTCACCTACCCTCACCATAATTTGCTCATAACTATTTTGAACAGCCCACTTTTCAAATGTTGGAGAAAACCTAAATGACAGACTTAAAAAGTATTAGGGTTAAAAACAACCATGACTACACTTGCATGTTCTAGAGCCTATTCTTTTTCACTAACTTTTACATCTCTGCTTGTATGGTCTGGTTTATATTTTACCATTGACTGACATTGATACAATTCTTCCTGGACACTCCCTTCTTCTTTATGGAACCTGCCATATTCAAATTCGTGGGCTTCTTCCCTAGCCTATGACTAGGAACTCTTTTAAGATTTGAAAATAGGGTTGTTTTCCAGATTATTCCTGACCAAGAATAACTTATTGGCTCTCCAAATTTCATTATTGAGGCTAAAACGGTGGCATTACCACTCAAAGACTCGCCCATTTTCTTTTACCATTGAGTTTGGGATTGTTTTCTTTTCTCCTTATTAGTGTTTCTAGTGGCACAATCAACCTCCCACTACTTCATAAAAGCTCACTGATTCCCTCTTAAAGGTGACCCCATATGGAACCAATCACTATAGAAACCATTCCCTCTTTGCGGGTTACCGTCTCCACCCTAATGGCATTCTTAAATTGAGTGTCTAAGATGAACACAACTGAAACTAAAGTCTAGCAAGCGCTCATAGCAAAGAAAAACTATTACAACCCTTTTAGAACCCTTCACAACCACACATAACGCCAATTTTAGAGGTTTTAAAATATTCACCTTCACCTATACCTAAAAAAACTTTCCTACATATTCCTTCAAAGATACCTTGTCGATCTCCTCAACTTCTCTAATTAAAGACCCCAAATCCCAACCTGCTTCAACACTAAAAAATAATAAAGGGAGCCTATATATTTGTATCCAAAATAAAGCCTTCTCAAAGGATAGATCCAAAAACTGCCTAATTCTTTTTGGCTTGACAAAATTAATTAGATTATTATCAAACGTCCAAGGACCCCCCACTAGTATCCATTGCTTATCACTGTCTGGATGGAAAGAAAATACAAATAGGTTTTTGCCTAGGCTACATTATCTCCACCGAGAAATCCTCATTTGTTTACCATATTCTTTTCATATTTGAGATGAAGGCATCTCAGTTCACCAATCTTGAGCACAACACTTAGCCAACAAGGGACAATGAAACACAAACAACCTTATATACCGATTGAGATAGCCGCACAACCAGAAGTTAATAATCTTTTAAATTAAAGTAGATATACCATATAACTATCTCCTCAAAATCCTTTGACCCACTGTGAAATGCAGCCGTTAAAAAAACTTAAAAGTAACGTCTGACGAAGTTCTCAAGCCACCACACCACAAAGCTACGACAAAAGCATGATCAAGACCAAAACGTTGCCACTAGAGACTTCGAAAACCTTCAAAATTTTCTTTGTCCTCCTATTTCTTGGAGAGAAACCCTGGATGGGGACTATCCGTAACAAGTAGAATTTTTACAACAAAAATTATTGTCTTATGCAAGGCTAGGTATTTGATGAATAAGCTAGTGATTAAAAAAATAAATGTATTTGTGTTAATAACTCAGTGGTAAATGGCCAGCAGTACATCTTTACCTCTATTTTGATGGAAGTTCCAAGTTCAAATGTCCCCCTTCCCCATGTAAAAATAATAATAATAATAATAATTTTACTTAAAGGGTGAAGTTGTTAGCATACATATAAGGGAAAAATTCATGACGCCACTTTTTCTACACAATTTTTTATACAATTTTATAACTCTATTGTCAATTATTCAATGGTTAAAGTTTAACATGACATGGAATTGTTTAATTTTTAAAAATCATTAGTTAAAAGCAGATCGTATGATAGTAATTAAATAGGATAGGAGAAAGAAAATTAAAAACAATAAAATAAAGTGTTGTTTTGTTGGTTTGGAAGGTTAATATAAAGGCAAACCAATCATTACGCTGCTCATAAATAGTTAATGATTAATTTTAATGGCACCAGTAATAAAGTGAGAGCGCATTGATGATGTGCCAAAAAAAGTGAGAGAAAGCTAACATTTTTCGATTCTTGACGGGGGTAAATCAAAAGTATCTCTTATTACTATTTTCAATTTGTCATTTTAATTTCTAAAGCACTATTATAATAATAAAACTTACCAAACACATGTAATTCATAATACTTTTGAAAACATAATTGATTCTCTTCATAACTAATTATTCTTACAACACAACTAAACTTGATTATTTTAAAACTACAATATTACCAAAGTACTACTCATAAAACTCCACTTTTTATATGCTCAAATAAGACAAAAATACCTTACAAGCATCAAAGACCGACAAAACTTAGAGAAACATTGTTTCATCCTAAAGCAAGAATGTGTAAAGTGATATCAATAAACGATCAAAATTTTGACATTATTATCTTCAAAGATAGAAAAATGTTAGAACAATTACAAGTCATATCACGTAATCCTCAAAGCATATGTAATAATTGTGTATCCATAGTAAGTAAAATTTAATATTAATATTTATATTGTTAGTATTTTGTTTAGTCATTATATAGGTGATGTATATTTTACCTATTATTTTAGGTATTGTTTATTTAGACAATGTTTGATTCTTACTATTGGGTCAATTTATTAGATTTTGAATTTACATTAAGTAGGATCCAATTGAAATATTAAGAAAACACTAAGGGTAAGTTTAAGAAAAAAAGTTTTGAATTTGATTTTTAATATTCAATAAGGGGGGCTAAATAATATTCAACCCTAGATATAGTGGCTAACCCACCCTTTTTAAGACAGACTAAAAGAAGAGAAAGAGAATAAGAAGAAGAAGAAGAAGAAGTATTTTCTTAGCTCTTTCTCTAATCCTTGATTTTTTTTATATGATATTTTGTTATAATTTGTAAATTAAACGTACTAAGTTGAGGATATGAATGGGATTTCCTAAGGTTGAGATTGGTTATGATTATGTGAATTTTTTAAAATTTTATATTTCTATTTTGGATCTAGAATTTTAACCTATACAAATAGGCATCTTAGAAAGTATGCAGAAATTTGAATCATTTGAGAATTTCATGAACTTTCTTTTAGTGATTTTATGAAAATAACTCTGAAATTTCAAGAATCATTAGTTTTTGCACTATGACCAAATGATGAATTGAGCTTGACTTATAAAATCATCTTAGAAACTTTTGATTTTCTGAAAATTGATATCTTTATATGTCTAGTATAATATATCCTAATTTGGGAATTTAACTCATTATTTTCAATAATTATATGATTTTCTAACTTATGTAACCTCATTCGACATATAAAATCTTTGGTATAAAATCTTTTTAAAATACTAGTTTTGTGAATCAATCTTGAATGATTTATCATGATTAAGATATTTCTCTTAAGATATTATTTGGTAGTTTCATGGTTTTTTTTTGTGATTATGTGATTCTTTTTTTAAAAAATTAAAATTTGGACATTGAAGGCGTAATATGCCATTTAAACAAAAACCAAAAAAAAAACAAAAGTAGCCTTAAGCCCATTTCTCACCTAAAAGTCCGCCAAAACCCACATTTTCTTTTTATATTAGCCACGGGAATTAAAACACAAAATTTTCTTCTTTTCTAAATGCTATTGCCGAGAGAAGATATAGGTAAGTCTTCTTGCTCTTGCTTTTTAATTTCTCCTTTTTCTTTATTAATTTATGAATGTTTCTAAGTGATTAGATTATGGGTAATGGTTTTAACATGGATTTAGATCTCTTAGCATTTGGATTTTTTCCTAATTAGAGAGAGATTAGACAACTAAAATTTTAGAGAGAGAAAGTTAGTGTGAAAAAGAGTATCAAAGCTTTTAGGAGCATGATGATCACTCTAATTTGAAGTTTTTATTGTTAATTTTATGTTGGAGTGTATAATTTCATGAAATTGAGGGATTTAAGTTTTAGGAAAAACCCTAACCCTTGATTTTTTGGGGTAATTTCGAAATTCATTAAATTAGTGGCTTAAATTATTATTTTTTTCATTTTAGGAGCCGTAGAAAATTTACGGAACGAGTTGAACCCCATACCGAAAAGTTCGCAACGATCCAACGAGTTGGTAAGTGTATTAACTCGTTATGTTATAATTATGTATAATGGATTTTATTTAGAATCGTCAATGTAGGTATTAATTTTCTTATTAATGAATAATAGTACACTTTATCTCATTTAGGAGAGTTCCCGAGCGTGACGTATCCCGGCAATGCATTCCGATAAACATCATCACTTTTTGTGTGTGGGATTTATAGTATATATGTATATATATAGTTTATTTCTCATATTAAAGACTTCATTTATTATGCATCATTTATAAAGTCTATGAAACATAATGAGTATTTAATTTTTTGTTAAATTATTTATTTAAATTCTTAGACATATTTAAATTAAGTATTTATTTTACGTTATGAAAAAAAAAATACATTTATATTATAGATTATTTATATTAATAGAAATATGTTTAAATAATTTATTTGTTTAAGTGTAAAGCTTGAGATGAGATTTAATGAGTTTATAATTGTTAAAATAGAAATAGTTTTCAAACCACTAGGCAGTACCCTCCCCCATTCGCTAGAGATATGAGATGCAGGCTTTTGGGGCCCGTCTATACACATACATAGGCTTTGGGCTGTGTGTATGGACGCTTTACTCTTTGGGAGCTAGTTTTCTTTGCACATGCATAAGATGAAGGTTTGAGATGATATATAGATAAGTACGTTTAATGCTCTGCCCGAGGGATATTTCGGGTACGACGAGATTTTTCCCTTGGGTACTAGTTTAGTGTAATGTTTTAAAGACTTAATCATTTATAATATTACATCATATCTTGTAGAACTTTCATTTGTAGCATAATTAAAATGAGATTTGATGATTCTTATGATACTTTTAAGTTATTTACATTATTTATGTTAAATTGATGTTTATGGTTTAAAGGTTTATTATTATCATTGTTATTATTATCATTTTTATTTTCTCTCATTTTATTTTAAAATTATTTCACTCACTGAGTTTTGTGAAAACTCACCCCCCCTCTTCACTTTTTCCCATCTCAGAAGACAGTAGGCGTCCTCAGCTCAGTGACTAGTTAGGGTGGGTCACGTGGTGGAGCTTTTAGGTTTTTTTTTTGTGAGCCATATAAGATATATGGATTCTTTTTTGTTTGGGACTATAGGAATTTAGCATGTTTATCTTGTAGATTATGAATTTGTATTATGGTATTTATATTTGTTTTGAGCTTTTGATGCCATGAGTTTAATAACTCTATCTTAGATACTAAAAATATGTTGACGTATGAGTTAGAAGTGTATAAATTTTTATTGATGTTGATGTGGTAAATTGCGGATGGGATATGAGAAGTTTGGAAGTTTGGTTGATAGTATTGAGTTTATAGAAGTGTTATTCTTTTAATTGCAGGTTTGGAAATGTCCATAAAATAGGGGAAACTCTGCCGAAATTTCGATAGAATTCCTAGTGTAGTGAGTGTCCCTGAATTGTCCATAGGATAGCGGTCAAGATCCGTCCTAAAGTTTATAAAAAACTGCGGGGCAGATCGTTTCAGAAGGTTTCTCAGTGAATGATTCATCTAGGTTATTGATTTATTATTAAGTGAATATAAAATGGATTTTGAAAGAGATACAATGTAATGTTATTATATAAACATGATTTATGTCTCAAGTATAATATGTTCTGATTTCATGGTAAATAGACGTTATTTGATTTATAAGAAAATCCATTAAATACATATAATCGAAATTGACAAGTTTCGAGAAGTTAAGTCATTAAGCCAATTTGATGTGATGAGTTTGATTTCTATAGCTTTATGAGATATCTTAAGACTTTTAATTTTAAAATAATGCTTATGAAAGGATTAATATCTATTGATTAGTTAAGGATATTAAGCTTTGTTATATAAATATTAATAGCTAAGTATAATAGACTTTAATTGGAATTATAATAAACGCAGTATTTGTTTGTGCATGAATTTATTAAAGATGATTTTAAATGTGCTTATATTGACAGGACCCGCCCCGAGATCCTTCATTGTAGGTCCCAGTGGCCCTGTCAGGTACCTCGATGAAAATTCCTCAGAATTTAATTGGGTGAGTTGAAAAATTCCGCGAGATGAACCTCTTTTTAGTTCTTGCTATTATTGAGAAAATCTTGTAATATACATAAAAACGACATCTTAATTTAAAAAAAAAACGGACAGAGTTTCCCCTATTTTTTTGAAAATCCAAATAAAACTTACAGAGAAATTTCACTTCTATTTCAAACACTTCTTAATACTACAAATTTAGACTTTTGGACCTTTCCAAACCAAATCCAACACAACTCAATAGTTTTATTTAAATCACAAAATGAGCATACTCGTAAAAAGTAAAAACGATCATCATAATATCGAAATCTCTTCTTGTTGTTTCAAAACATACATACAAATATACATGTCAATAACTACTATGCAAAAAGTAAAGGGTGATATTTAGCACATTTACATATACAAATATGATCTTCAGATTTGGCCTACTACTCAATAATAGGAGAATCAACAGCTTACGTACCGAGACTTGTACTTGAAAAAGGGGTTTAGAAAATATAAAACAAAAAATGAGTGAGCTAAAAGAGCTCAGCAAGTGCAATTAAGATTTCAAATAAAATAACATTATACATAGATAGTAAATTCTAAGTACATGCATAAATCATACTTGTAAAACTGATGTAAAAGTGTAAAACGAATTCTAACATCATATGCTGATGAAATTTTGCCGAGCGGGTTTTATCTACATTTTTAAAAAACAATATCCAAAATCTATATAACACAATAACTGCCATGTGCATATAAATGCTTAAAATGCTACCGGTAGATCAAAAACTAGTAAAGTCCTCGCTCGGCCATTTTCTTTCTAAACTGTACCAATTGTAACCCTAAAGTTTTATACTCACATAGTGACTCAACTAGCACCACAGACGTGAGTAGATCACAGGGCACCTCAACTAGCAGCACCAATATCGACATCTCAAGACATCTTACTGACTATGCAGCGAAATCCTACATTGCATAAATATAGCGAGATAATACCCTGTACATCTAGAACGACTCACATGACTCGACATCCTAATTTCCCAGAGTTAGTGACACACCCCATAACCTGCCTATGTGCACGGGATATACCGACCGGGTCTAATACAATCACCACCATTATATTCTGAGGGTACCAATGGCCTTTAAAACGAATGTAGTAATTTTAAAACTGTTTCTTAAACCGAACATGTAAAAGCATATCTATGAATATATATCAAGATCATAAATCATATTTATGGATTGAAAACTCATAAAACATACATTATCATTATGCGGAAACATAATAAACGAAAAATAAAAGAAATGGCAGATTTTCACTCACAACTGCTCCGAACTTAATTTATCTCTGGATTTCTGCTCTCGTTACCGCTCTCAAATTTCTTCACCTATGCACCATAAATGATGTCCAGAACCAAATCAAATGCTAGAATCTCATTTAACTACTAAACGCCTTAATTAGCATACAAAGCCCGGATGCATATTACTTTTCGATTTTCATTTATGGAGTCATTTAATCTAATCTAACTCACCATCTGGCACCCTGAAAATTATTAAACGCCTTATAACTTGGTTGGACATAATTGCCCTTCATTTTTTCAAAATGGACAATTATGTCCCATTTTCTTCATTTTTGGTTTTTCCATCAACCATATGCCTTCAATATACACAAGGCACCATTTACACACAACAACTCAATCAAAACACCACTCAATCCCTAACTTTCCTAAAGTGGCAGAATTTCACCCTAGGTTCCAACACTTTTCTTTTCTCAATTTCTTGTTCCAATTACGCTAAAATCAAGCCAATTTCATTCTAATGCCCTAATTACAACCAATTGAAGTCTCTACATTCAAATCACCCAAAATCCTAATTCTTACCTTGCCAATTTCTTTAAATTGATGACTCTTTCATGCTCCACACTAGAATTCAACTCAATCTGAACCAAGAATACACACAAGAACATCAATTAAAGCAATCTTAAAAGCTCACTTATAAATCTCATAAAACAATGCTTTTCTTACCTCTTTTTCTTAAATTTTCACTAATGGAGGCTTCAAATGAGCTTAGGAATTGGTATGTAACCTTATTTTGGCTTGATTAAATATGAAAAATCATGAAAAAAAATTAAAAGTTTACTATAGCAGCACCATCTTCACCTTGCACGAATTTACTCTAAGTATTTGCTTTTTGTTCTCTTGAAAAATTTACACACTTCCAACATATATATAGTGCTCCCTCAATTGACCATTTTTCCCCTCTAGTTACTCTAAATTACTAATTTGCCATTAGTTGGAAACTAAGTATGTAATTGATTTATTGTAGCTATCTAGTTAAAATAGTCCAAAGACCTAACTAGAATTTCCAACTTGGCAATCCATGACATTTCTTCTAATTGGTCCATTCTCTAATATATGGATTATATTTCTCAACAAAGACTTGTTCCATACATAACCCTTAAATGGAAATTCATGTAGTAAACTAGAATTTTCTTTTCCAAGCCAATAGAGAAAATTTCCAAAAATATTCTAGGGTCGTTCGACTTTTCGATCGAGTGTAAAATTACCAAATTAGGTCTAATATCTCTCACGCGCACCATAAAAGAAATATTTCTAATAGGGTTAAAAATTAGATAACCCTACCGTGTCTTTATTGCTCTATACCAAAATTTAGGCGCCAATACTACTAATAGGGATTGGATATTATAATTTCACCTCTCCTTAAAAAAAATTTCATCCTCGAAATTTAAATTATACCTGTCTCGAAGAGGTGACGATGTTGTACTCGCATTTGATCTTCACGTTCCCATTTGGCTTATTCTACTTTATGGTTCATCCATAACACCTTCACTAAGGGAATACTTTTATTACGAAGCACTTACTCTTTTCGATCTAGGATTTGCACAGGCTTTTCTTCGTAGGTCATATTCTCATTCAATTCTACTAACTGTTCCCTTAGGATGTGCGAAGGATATGCTATATACTTGCGAAGCATGGAAATGTGAAACACATCATGGATTCTAGCCAGATCTTCGAGTAACCGTAGACGATATGCCACTTTTTGAACTCTTTCAACTATCTCTTATATCCTCGTTTCCCGAATCTTAGTACTCTCTTCTATGGTGATATCTTCAGAAAAACTTTATCACCAATCTGAAACTCCAAGTCTCTTCTCCTATTATCTACATAACTCTTCTGTCTATTATTAGCTATTTTCAATCTTTGCCTAATAACGTGAATCTTTTTCGAAGTAATTTGGATAATTTCTAGGCCGATCAACTTCCTTTCACCTATGCTGTCCCAAAAAATTAGAGTTTTGTACTTCCTTTAATACAATGCTTCATATGGTGCCATCCTGATGCTAGTCTGATAGCTATTATTGTAGGCGAACTCTATTAGTAGCAGATGAGTATCCCAACTCCCCTTAAACTCCATAACACACGCTCTAAGCATATCTTTAAGTGTTTGAATTATCTGCTCAGACTAACCATCCGTCTATGGATGAAATGCAGTACTGAAACTCAATTTTGTGCCTAGAGCTTTCTGTAAGCTGGGCCAAAATCAAGAAGTGAACCGTGGATCCCTATCTGACACAATGGATACTAGAACTCCATGGAGTCGTACCACGTTATCTACGTACAGCTGGGCCAATTTATCTAAAGAATAACAGCATTTAATGGGTAAAAAATTGACAAATTTCGTCAGCCTATCAATAATTATCCATATTGCATCATTGCCTCTCTGGCTACACGAAAGTTCTACCACGAAGTCTATCGTTATTCTTTCCCATTTCCACTCCAGAAACAGAAGGGGTTCCAAGAGTCCTGCAGGTTTCTGATGCTCAGCCTTTACTTGCTGGCAAGTTAGGCATCTTGAGACAAATTTATCTATATCTTTCTTCATGCCCTTCCACTAGTAGTGCTCTTTTAGGGTATGGTACATCTTTGTGCTCATCAGATGCATAGCATATGCTGATGAATGAGCTTCTTCCACAATCTCTCTTCTTAACTCATTTACATCCGGAACACATAATCTCCTACCCAAGGTCACTACACCATCCTCGTTCACTGAAAAATCCTTTCGCTGCCCTGACTCAATTTCACCCTTCAATTTAATTACCTGTGGATCTCGAGTCTGTAGTTTTTTGATCTGATCAACCAGTATTGGACGAACCTAAAATATGGCTAATAGTGCTCCCGAATCTGACAATTCTAATTTTACACCTAAAGACCTCAATTCTATCAACATTGATAGATATGCGACCTTCAAGTGAGCTATTGAACTGATGGGCTTCCTCTTGAGAGCATCTACTACAATATTAGCTTTTCCCAGATAGTATTCCAGGGTGCACTTATAATCTTTAATAAGCTCTAGCCACCTTCTTTGCCTCATATTCAATTCTTTTTGGGTGAACAAGTACTGCAGGCTCTTATGATCTGTAAAGATCTTGCAAGGAACCCCATACAAATAATGCCTCCAAATTCTTAAAGCAAAAACTACTGCAGCTAGTTCTAGGTCATGTGTAGGATAATTCTATTCATGCTTCTTTAATTGTCTGAAAGCATAGGCTATTACTTTCTCCTTCTGCATTAGTATATAACCTAGACCCTGCCTAGAAGCATCATAATATATGGTAAATTCATCATTGCCCGACGGAAGTGTAAGCACTGGGGCCAAAGTCAACCTTCTCTTTAGCTCCTCAAAACTCTGCTAGCACGCTTTTGACCATACAAACTTCTCTTCTTTTTGGGTTAGTTTAGTCAGAGGAGCGGCTATCTTTGAGAATCCCTCTACAAACTTCCTATAATACCTAGCCAAACTCAAGAAACTATGGACTTCCGTCACGTTTATGGGCTATCTCCATTTCACTATTGCTTCAATCTTCTAGGGATCTACTGTTACCCCTTCTGCAAAGATTACATGCCCCAAAAATGCAACCCTATCTAGCCAGAACTGACATTTACTGAGTTTGGTATACAACTGATGCTCCTTTAAGGTTTGTAAAAAAATCCTCAAATATTCTGCATGCTCTTCCTCACTGCTTGAATAAACCAGTATATCATCAATAAATACTATCACAAACCGATCTAAATAGGATTGAAAAACTCTGTTTATGAGATCCATAAAAGCAACTAGGGCATTAGTTAGCCCAAAAGGCATAATCAAGAATTTATAATGCCCATATCGGGTCCTAAAGGCCGTCTTAGGAACATCTTCCTCCCAGATCTTCAGTTGATGATAGCCTGACCTCATATCTATCTTGAAAAATACTCTAGCACCCTGTAGCTGATCAAACAAATCATCAATTCTCGAAAGTGGATATTGATTACGAACTATTACTTTGTTCAGCTCCCTGTAATTAATGCATAATCTCATACTTTCGTCTTGCTTCTTTACAAATAAAATCGATGCCCCCCACGGAGAAGTACTTGGTCTAATGAAACTCTTATTCACCAACTCTTCTAATACAACCTTCAGTTCTTTCAATTCCAAAAGTGCCATTCTATAGGGGGCTTTGGAAATTGGTTGCGTTCCAAGGGCTACTTCTATTTTAAACTCTATCTCTCTATCTGGAGGCAAGCCCTCAAGATCCTCTAGGAATACATCCGAAAACTCTTCAACCACTGGAATATCCTCCAATTTCACTCCACTGTCTCTTACATTTATGGCATAGACTAAGTACCCTTGACATGACTTTCGAAGCATCTTTCTTGCCCTTATTACTGACACTATACTGGCGGAAAGTGATTTTTGCATCCCATGGAAAATAACTTCCGTTTCACTTGGGCCACATAATTTGACTTCTTTCCGGAAGCAATCCACTGAGGCCCGATATTTAGGCAACCAATCCATCCCTAAAAGCACATCAAACTTACTAATGGCTAGCATAATCAAATCTGCCGTAAACTCTTGACTCTCAATACTGATTTTACTACCCCTATACACCATTTCTGCTACAATGGAGTCTCCAGTAGGAAGAGACACTACTACTGCACAATCCAATAACAGGGGCGCCATTCTAGCATTTGCAATAAGCTACATAGAAAAAAAGAATAGGTCGCTCTAGGATCTATCAGTACATAAGCATTTCGATCAAAAATTGATATCGTACTTGTCACAACTTCTAGGGCTGCATCTGCCTCCTGTTGGGTCACCGTAAATACCCTAGCCTGGGTATACGGTCTACCTTACCGTCCTCTGGATGATCTTCCTCGACCGATTCCCCTACTAGGCTGGCTCGAGCTGTTCAGTGTTCTGAATTGAAGACCTCCTCGAATTTGTCCTCGGCCACCACTAGTTTGTCCCAGAGCTGGTGGTCTATCTTTTGGCTTACTACTAGCTCCATCATTTAAGCAATCTCTCATGTAGTGGCCCTTTTGACCACACTTATAACACCCAGTAATCCTCTTCTTACAATCCTCCGAATGGACCTTGCCACAATTATTACACACCGAAAAAATTTTCCAACGAGCTCTAGTGCTTCGAGATCTGGCTGATGGTTGCCGAATGGAAACTTGGCTAGATTGAGCTCTTTGGGTTGGTTTCTGACTGCTAGACTATATAGATCTCTCATTTGTTCGTGTAAATTTACTAGGCCCTCCTCGAGAACCACTTGACTAACCTCTTTTCTGGCCTTGCTTTTCAGTTTAGGGATGGCCACCATGCTTCTTTCAACTCGAGTTGCAGCTTCCATTAATGCTCCATACTGAATGTGGGCTGCCAATACCACGTACGCCCTAATCCAAGGATTGAGACCCACTGTAAACTAGTTAGCCTTCTGCTCCTCATTATCGGCTATAAAGAGAACGGCACGGAGGAGCTCTGAAAACTTCTTCTCGTACTCTACCACTGAGAGGGAACCTTGTTCGAGCTTGAAGAACTCTTCTATCTTTGCATCTTTATAACTTTTGGGGTAGAACTTATTCAAAAATTCCTCTTTGAAAAGCGCCCAAGATACCCCATCAACATTCCTCGTTTGCAAGGCCTTCCACGAATCTTTCGATCCTTCCTTCAGTAGAAATGCAAAGTATACCACCATCTGTTCTTCAGTACATCCCATAACTTGGAAAATTTCTTCATTATTCTCTAACCATGATAGGGCTATCTCGGGATCTCTAGTACCATCAAAAGGCTTAGCGCCCAATTTCTTGACGTGCTCAATAGACACTCCGGTCTCTCTCAGCTGTTAGATCTCTGCTGCTAGTATCTGGGCCATCTGAGCTATATTCACGTTTCCACCCTCTGGCTCAGTAGGTTGAGATGATTCAGGAGGGGTCTGAGGTGTAGGAACATTTACCGACTCATTCCCCTGCTCCTATTCAGATGCAAGACCCTCCGCAGCTACTCTCTTAGTATGTGGGCCTCTACGATGATGCATATTTTTTGTAAATTTAATGATGCAAATGATTATCAAATGTATTGAATTGAATTTTCTAAACTTAGAAAAATATGTATGCACTTCAAGAATCTCATTCTAAAAATGAACTTTTTAACTAGAAATTTCAAAAACCGTGCTCTGATACCACTCTGACAGGACTTGCCCCGAGACCTTCTATTATAGGTCCCAGCAACCCTGTCGGGCACCTTGATGGAAATTCTTCAGAATTTAACTGAGTGAGTTGAGAAATTTGTGCAAGGTGAACCCCTTTTTAGTTCTTGCTATTACTGAGAAAATCTTGTAATATACATGAAAACGACATCTTAATTTTTTTTTAAAAAAAGGGGGGCAGAGTTTCTCCTGTTTTTCTGAAAATCCAAATAAAACCTGTAGAGACATTTTACTTGTATTTCAAACACTTCTCAATACTACCAATTCGGATCTCCGGACCTTTCCAAACTAAATCTAACACAACTCAATAGTTTTATTTAAATAAAAAAATGAGCATACTCATAAAAAGTAAAAACGATCATCATAATATCGAAATCTCTTCTTGTTAGTTCAAAACATACATACAAATATACATGTCAACAACTACTATACAGAAAGCAAAGGGTGTTATTTAGCACATTTACATATACAAAAATGATCTTCAGATTTGGCCTACTACTCAGCAATAGTCAACAGCTTGCGTACCGAGACCTGCACTTGAGAAGGGGGTTTAGAAAATATAAAACACAAATGAGTGAACTAAAAATAGTTTAGTGAGTTTAATTAAGATTTCAAATAAAATAACATTATACATAGATAGTAAATTCTAAGTGCATGCATAAATCATACTTCTAAAACTAATGTAAAAGTGTAAAACGGTTTCTAACATCACATGCTGATGAAATCTTGCCGAACGGGTTTTATCTACATTTTTGAAAAACAACATCCAAAATCTATATACCACAATAACTCCTATGTGCATATAAATGCATAAAATGCTAACGGTAGATCGAAAACCTAAAGCTCTATACTCATGCAGCGACTCAACTAGCACCGCACACGTGAGTAGGTCACAGGGCATCTCAACTAGTAGTACTCATAGTGACATCTCACTGGCTATGCAGCAAAATCCTACATCATATATATATAGCGAGACAATACCCCGTACACAGACCGACTCACATGACTCGACATCCCGACTTCCCAGAGTTAGTGACACACACCCATAACCTGCCATGTTCATGGGATATACTGGCTGGGTCTAATACAATCACCACCACAATAATATGAAGGTACCAATGGCCTTTAAAACGAATGCAGTAATTTTAAAAATGTTTCTTAAACCGAACATGTAAAAGCATATCTATGAATATTTATCAAGATCATAAATCATGTTTATGCACTGAAAGCTCATAAAATATACATATTCAATATGCAGAAACATAAAAAATGAAAGATAAAAGAAATGACAGATTTTCACTCACAACCGCTCCGACTCAATTTCGCTCTGGATTTTTGCTCCGTTACTGCAGAGTCATTTAATCTAATCTAACTCACCATCCAACGCCCTGAAAATTATTAAACACCTTATGACTTGGTTGGACATAATTGCCCTTCATTTTTCTAAAATAAATAATTATGTCCCATTTTATTCATTTTTTGTTTTTCCATTAACCATATACCTTCAATATACCTAAGGCACCATTTACACACAACAACTCAATCAAAACACCATTCAATCCCTAACTTTTCTAAAGTGGCAGAATTTCACCCTAGGTTCCAACACTTTTCTTTTCTCAATTTCTTGTTCCAATTACACTAAAATCAAGCCAATTTCATTCTAATGCCCTAATTACAACCAATCGAAGTCTCTATATTCAAATCACCTAAAACCTTAATTCTTACCTTGCTAATTTCTTCAAATTGATGACTCATTCATGCTCCATACTAGAATTCAACTCAATCTGAACCAAGAATACGCACAAGAACATCAATTAAAGCAATCTTAAAAGCTCACTTATAAATCTCATAAAACAATGCTTTTCTTACCTCTTTTTCTTAAATTTTCACTAATGGAGGCTTTAATTGAGCTTAGAAATTAGCATGTAACCTTATTTTGGCTTGATTAAGTATGAAAAATCATGAAAAAAAAAACTGAAATTTTACTGTAGCAGCACCCCCTTCACCTTGCACGAATTTGCTCTCTCTTTTGCTCTAAGTATTTGCTTTTTATTCTTTTAAAAAATCTACACACTTCCAACATATATATAGTGCTCCCTTAATTGACCATTTTCTCCCTTAACTTACTCTAAATTACTAATTTGCCATTAGTTGAAAACTAAGTATGTAATTGGTTCATTTGTAACTATCTAGTTAGAATAGTCCAAAGAACTAATTAGAATTTCTAACTTGGCAATCATGAGATTTCTTTTAATTGGTTCATTCTCTAATTTATTGATTGTATTTCTCAGCAAAGGCTTGTTCTATACATAACCCTTAAATGGAAATTCATGTAGTAAATTAGAATTTCCTTTTGCAAGCCAATAGAGAAAATTTTCAAAAATATTCTAGGATCGTCCGACGCTCCGATCGAGTGTGAAATTACTAAATTAGGTCTAATATCTATCACGCGCACCATAAAAAAATATTTCTAATAAGGTTAAAAGTCGGATAATCATAATGTGTCTATACTGAAATCTAAGCGCCAATACTACTAGTTAGGATTGGATATTACATATATTATGTCAAATATATTTTGATATGAAAATGTGAAGTATATATGTTTATGAAACTGTGAGTATTGACACTGATACATGACATACTTATGTTTATGAAAGTAAGCTTTTAAACTAAAATATGTTCATTATATATATGTGTGTATATATATATTGTGTTTCTCTAAGATGCTTAAACTCAACATTTTCTTGATAGGCATCTTATGTGATATGTGGAGTCTTTATGTGTGGCATTTCTTTTGAGCTTGGTATATGTGATATGTGTTTTATATGTACGGAGGATTCTATAAAAAACGTAAGTCATCAACTTCATATGGTCGCATGCATGTAGGAGAACTCACTAGTGTTATGATAAGGGAGTGTCTTTTACTTTCAAGCATGAGCGTTCTGTGTGTGTGAAATTTAAGTCTTATTTGCGTTATTCCTCTCATATATATGCTGCCATCCAATAACCCTTGGCTTATTATTTGATATGTGAAATGTGATATGTTAAGTCCTACTAAGTGATGATTAAGCGATAATATTCCTAGCATAAGTTTTGAAAGAATGTTATAAGCACATACTCAACATGTTCATGCATTGTATATATGTATGTATTTATTTTCGGTATGTGAAAAATAGTGTGTTTACTGAGTTTTATGCTAATTGTAGTTTATTGTTATTTCTAGGTGACTAAAGGTGTGTTTGGGTTTAGTAGATTTAGCAAGGCATTTTTTGTTCCTTTGTTCCCTAAGTCGTTAGTTGGTGGGTGTATACTTTGAAATATTTAATTTGTCCTTATTGTACATATCTTTGTTTTGCTTTATGTTTGTTTTGACTATGTTTGAACTATTCCAATAAGGATATCAGTTGAACTAATTGATAAAGTGACTTGTCTACTAATGACTTGTTAAGAATTCTTATGATGAAATTTAAGCTTGAAATTTTATTTAATATTGATTCTGAGTATACATCATTGAAGGAATATAAGATAGTTTACACGTAGAACCTCTAAAGATTAAGACATAATTGTTCTACATTTTATGTTATTTAGTGCCTTTAAAGCATATATAATAATATTTTATTTGATTAATGAAGTTTATTCATATATATAATTAAACATATATTGATGAGTCATATTTATAAAATATGTGATTTATGTATTAGGCATATGATGCTAATACATAAGGTATAAATCACAAGTTCTTTATAACTTAAATTTTGTTCATAGTCAATAATGAAAAGAGTCTTTCATTATACAAGGCTGTAGTTTTTTCTTACCTATTATAGTGGATGACTTACCTTAATCATTGAAATAGATACTTTAAGTAGAAAAATTAGTGTATGTGATACATTAAATGGGATTATTATGAATTTCGATCAGGTTAACTAAATGTAATTTATTTTAATTTACAAAACTTTTAATAAACTTGATTGACTTAATCTTGAGCAAGTAATGAATTTATACTTATATGTTGTGCCTTTGAGTTATCACAAAGTGAGATCTATATAAACGGTCAAAATCTCGATAACTTGGAGATATAACTTTATGGGTTGTAGGAATATATTTTTCCAATCTGGAATCTAATTAATGATATTCACCTAAATTATTTGTAGTACCTGATCATTTAAATCTTTAGCTACAGTTTATTTAATAAATTATTTATTGAATAATAATATTTATTTGTAAATGTTTTTACAAATATATACATATTAAAAAATAATTATTAAAACATTTAGTGACTTAAAGAGACATGATATTTTTGCATGGCATAGCTTTAATTATGAGTATCAATTAGAGAGTTAATTAAATGATTATTATTTGACTAAGGCCAAGTCCAAATTAATTAAAAGAGTTTTAATTAAAATAAGCTTTTATTTATTTTGCATTGGTTACTAGAGTGCAACATTTAGATTTAATTGGAATAGTATAGGGTTAACTTAGAAAAATTAATTGGTTATGAGATGTTGGGACTAGGTGTTTAAGTGCAAGCTAGGAAGCGCACAGGGTTTGCAATCATTCTACTAGCTCAAATCTTAATCAAACTCTAAATTTTTAATCCTAATCAAACTATAAATACTCAAAAGAGATGCCTGTATAAAGGGGAGTTAAAGAGTAGTACAATATAGCACAAGAACAATAAGAATAAGTATTTTACGTATTCTTATGTGAAAAAAGAATCAGGCTATTCTTCTTCCATCAGTCTGGGTATACATGAGTTTCAAGATTAAGTGATATCCACGTTCATACGCGCATGAGTTAAAGATTAAGGATAGTAGAGAAGATAACAACCATTCAATTCATGGTTTATCAATGAGGAATTGAGATAATCTTCTATATCTATATATGTAATTATGAATAAGACAATCTAAATTTTCACTGTATTTATTTTATTAAACATAAAATATTTTTATGCCAGTAACTAGTATCATAGAGTCGTTTTGTTTTATATTACAAGTATTTGTTTTTTTTTTGTATAGCGATTAATGGTTATTATGGCACCAATTGTATAATTTAATCTATAATTATTATTTTTATTAATTATTTAATGAATAATCATGCCAATAATAAATAATTTATTGTTAGATATATGCTTGTAATTTGTTTTTAAAAAATTGTAACAAAAGAGGGTAATGGAATAATATCACAAATTTCTGTCTTGATTAATTTTTTTGTATTCTTAGATTTATTGCAAAGCAATTAATTGGCATAGGCTTTTTAATTTGTAAATGTAAGAATCAAATTATTAATCTTTTTATTTATAATAAAAGGGAGGAAAAAAAAAAGCAAAAAAGAGGGCTACGTCGCAGTGGAGAAAGAGAAGATGGAATTAGGTTTTCATCTAGCAAATACCATTCACCATATCAATTTTTAGTTTTTTTTTTTTTTTGGCTAGAAAACTTTGCAGATTTTATAAAAAAGGCCTAAATAGTTTTTGCTATTTTCATTCAGCCCCCTTAATTTTTTATTAATAATTTTTTATAAGAAAAGTTTACAGATTTCACAAATAGGCCCTAATAAAGTTGACTTTTCTCACTCGACCCCTCTAGTTTTAGGTAATTATAGTTTGATTTTAAAACTTGACAAATTTATAAATAAGTCCTAATTTTGACCTAAATTTTTTTGTGGACTATTTTTGAATAGTTAAAAATCTGAAGTTGGCTCAACCTCTTTTTAATTTTTGGTCCAAGTTTTGTAAAATTTTATTTGGGTTATTTTAGCAAAATTATTTGGCCTAAACGTATATTTTTTAAAAATTTTATTTTAAGACATGCCCAATTTATTTTTTAAAATAAATGAACCGAAGAAAATTAAAGGCCCAAAATGACTATCCCATAAAATGAGACAAGCAAGTAGAGATAAATATTATGGAAGAGCCTAAGATCACTTCAAGGAGCACTTTGAAAAGTTTAGGCTTAGTTTTTATGTTTTTCTTCTTGAGAGGAGTAATGAATTATGAGTTATTTATTTATGTAGTTTATTGATTGGTTGAATAACATATCATATAGATTAAGGGTGCCACATTCACATGTTCATGCATAAATATATCATTCTATGTGACATTAATGTTCTAATGAGATTAGAACAAGATTATTGTCATAGTTTTAATATTATATTAATTTAATTATTTTGATGTGGCCTCATTAATTATTTTTATGAGGTAAAATTAGATATTAATGAGTAGAACATTATTAATATAGATGATTAAAATAATAGTTGTACACTCAACTTAGGTTAATTGATAACCTCCCTATGGAGTTCTTGTCAATTAAATTTAAGGGGTAAAATAATATGTAGTTTATAATTATTTAATATAAAATATCTAGATAATAATAAATTAGTAAGATACTAGTATGATTCATGACGCATACAACCACCCTACAGAGGTGTATTTTAGATAAAATTTGGATTATCGATGCATAATTAGATGTAGTTAAAGAGTTCTACAAATATGCATTCATACAAAAGGTTTATATGTTATAAGAGAATGTATGCTCATGTATTTTTGGGGGAATTCATTGGCAAATCTAAGGTCAAGACAGTCTTAGATACCTTCGCACCCGTGTTCAAACTTTCTTATTAAATAGGTCAATAAATCAGTTGAATTTTGTATTAATTGAGCTGGTGAATTAGCTTAAAGCTGTTGAGGCCATAATGAAACCTAGACTGAGTAGTCATTTGGCTAAAGACCCATCTTTCTCCTTTAGTCCTAATCTTAAAAGAAATGGTAATAAAAAGAAAAGGAACAAGCCTAAGAAAGCATCTAACTTAAGATCTATACAAATTTAGAAAAATGATAAGAAACCTAAAGAAAAGTAAATCCAATGTGGTGTTAAAGAGCATTGGAAGAGAAACTGTTCAATTCACTTGGCTAAGCTTTCAATGGTTAAAGGGGTAGCTTATACTTCTGGTAAAATTATTTTATTAAGACATGTTTAGTGGTTAATTCTACTAATTCTGGGATAGTAGATTCTAGAGCCACTAATCATATTTGTAATTCATAATAGGGGTTCCAAGAAATCAGACAACTCAACGAATAAGAAATCAGATTAAAGACAGAAAATGGTGCAATTATTGCAGCCAATTGCAGCCAATGTTCATCTTTATTTGATGCTTTTAAGACTTTATAATTAGAGAATTTTTTATTAGTATCAGAACTCAAACAAAATTTGATTTCAATTAGTTATTTGAATAAATTTGGTTGTTCTATTACTTTTACTCAACTGTGATAATCAAAAGAAATAAATTGTTTATATGTTTTGGTACACTAGTTAATAATCTATATTTTATAAATCCTAAAATCAACTCGTTGTATGATGCGTAATCGAATGATGAATCTAATCACTATAAAAGAAATAAAATGTCTTTAACATCTATTGTTAACGTGTTTTTTGGTGTATGAATGTGATTGTGAACATGTGGAAAATATTAAATACATGTATCATATACACGATTTTGTAGCGGAATTAAGCATGTAATCAACATATACACATGTAACTTATATCATCAATAATATAATATTACAGAAAACATACCTCTGAAGAACTTTGGTAAAGATTTCAATTTCGGATTCTTCCTAGTTCCAACCTTGAGCTCACCTTGAAGTGCACTATTGTTCAATTTTAGTTCACAACCATCTGATGGGATTGTGAAGTTAGAATAACAATAACTAAATTTTCAGTAGCAAAGTTTTGTTTCTTGACAGAAATATAAGAAGAATTTAATTTTCTTTCTCTCTAATTTTCTCACAACCCTTTGTTCAAAGAAAAACTCTCCAAAACCCAAAATCACTCCAATGCTCTCTCTTTTCGCATTTTTGCTTCACCCTTTGTTAATCAATCATTCAATTCAATTTTTAGGTGTGTTAAGCATTTCACAAAGTGCTCCCAAAATTAATTAAGTGGTCAAAAAACTAAAAAATAAAATTTGGTGGCTATTATACCTAATTAGATATATGTCTCCCACCTAAACTAAAATAATAAATAACTAAATAAATATTGTTATTTATTTAATTATTCAAAAACTATTTGAATAAGTAATTGTTTTTACCTTATTTGATTTTACTAGCATGGTTAATGGGTGAATTCATGGTGAAACAATTCATGAAACAAATTTATGCCACCCTTCAACATTTAATTAGTTAACAACTATTGTCAACTAATTAAATAATGTACTTAACATTTAAGTTTAGACAAGTGCACAACCTGAGGAACCATGAAATACATTTTCAGTTTGCTAAAATTTTTAAGATGGAACTATTCAATCCATAATGCTGCCTAGTGCACCATAAGCACACTTTATATTGTGAGACTCTCTAAGTCCATGCCTAAATTATCATATGAAACTCCTCTATACGTCCGTGAATGATGCCCCCATACACGTTACAAATATTACAAAGTGGCGCGTTAGACTACACAAATTGAGGTTATAACATATCAGTAAATCCCTCCATCATTTATATCTGGGTAGAGCGAAGATATAGATCAACACCGTCTAATCTCCATACGCCCGATTGAAATCTTATCTCTAGAATTGTATTTCAACAAATAATATTCCTAAACACTTTTGTGATATTATTTATCCATGGGGTTAAACTCTTTTCTAAAATATTATTGCTTATGGCCATAAGACTTTTTAAAATACAATATTAGAGTATTAGGATATATTACTCATCCAAATGAGTTGATGGATCCTATATCTATGCACACAGAACTCTATAAGTATTGGACCATACCCAGCGACACCCAGCGGTTAGACTATAAAAGGTTTCTGACATGTGTGAAACCAAAGTGTGGTGAATCACTCATAAGCCCAATGTGGCACTCAGGTCAAAGGACTATGAATACTTCTCAACTCATAAGACCCTCTATTAATGGCTTTGTGGAATGTCTATTGGAGGTCTTTGTGAGTCTGTTTAGTATTCAGTTCTTACTAAATAATTTATATACGAGCTTCCACTAAACTCATAGTCTATTAAGAATAACTATCTGGACTATCTAGATATAGACATACACTAATTTATATATTTATTACAGTATTCATTGACAGACCAACATTAGTGAAGATAGATCAAGAACATGATATTTGAGAATATATTTGCAGAATGACATTTCCTATCACTATTTGCAACTCTTTACAACTACGTCATGACTAATATATTCTCAAGTCTTTGTCCCATTTCAGACAAGGCTTTAACTCTTTAGATATCACTGACTCTTATAACGTGATAACTTTTATCAGTTCTAACTTTTAATATTTATAACTCTCAGCGTTGCTAATTCTTAACACTGATCTAAACTCATTTAGACCATATCTGAACTCTTTCAGATCATACAATGTCTGAAATGTTACAAGTATCTTACCATATATAAAATATAATTAGCGAGTTAATGAAATGATAATACAATTATAAATATTAAACAAATATTCATATATAAAGGGATGACACGTAAATACAAATTCTAATATCTATGTCTTAGTTATATTAGTCTAGAAAGAATCCAAAGACTAGTTAAATATGGACCTTTGAGTTCATTAAAAATTAAACCATTACTAGTCTGCGAATTTTATATAGAAGGTAAAATAACTAGAAGAACCTTTAATGATAAAGGCAATAAAGCCATTGAAACATTAAAATTAGTGCACTTTGGTGCGTGTGGACCCATTCGTACATAAGTTAAAAGAGGTTTGTACATATCTAAATTTGTTTATGTTTACCTAATGCACCATAAGTCTGAGATATTTGATAAATATAAATATTTTCAAGTAAGAGCAAAAATACAATTAGGGAAACACATAAAAGTACTTCGATCTGATCAAGGTGACAAATACACGATGAGTTAAGATCTATTTGTCAAGAAGTGGGTATTATTCCAGTTAAGTGGACTAGGGTAACCCTAACAAAATAGTGTAGTAGAAAGGAGAAATAGAACTCTTCTTGAAATGGTAAAATCAATGTTAAATTATTCAACTTTGCCTATCTAAGTCTAGGGTTATATTTTTAAAACAACCATATATCTTCTTAACTTGGTTCCATCTAAGATAGGAGCCAAAGTTGAAAAACTTTCTATTTATTAGTTACCTTAAGAGAATATAAGAGTGTCTTTTTATGATCCTTAAGATAGGAAAATATTTATGAGCTCGAATGCAATTTTCCTTAAGGAAGACTATATAAAAGACTTTAAAGCCTAGGAGTAAGATAGTTTTTGATGAATTATCTAGGAACTCCAATATTGTGTCTAAGAGAGTCAATAAGTTAGTTCCCAATCTAGATCATTATAACTAACCAAAGCCAAATGCAGAGTAACAATCACGAATACTTTGTTATAGTGAAAGGACTATTTGACATCCAACTAAGTACATGCTAAAACTTGAACTAGATCCTACTGACTATGATAAAAAAATAGTTTATAGAGTCAAATGGATAGCAACAACCATCGGTACTTTATCATAGTGGGAGAACTATTAGATGTCCAGCTAGGTACATATTAGTTAAAGAGACCTTTTAAGCAGTCCCTAATTAACATAAACTAGATCCTATTAGCTATAATAAAGCAATGGCTGATATAGGTACAGATCAATGGCACAAAGCTAAGAAATCTGAGATGGATTCTATGTGCTCCAATAAAGTTTGGGAACTTGTAAAAATATCTGAAGGGATAAAACTCATAGAATGTAAATGGATCTGGAAGTAAAAGAAAGAGATAGATAAGAAGGTTAAAACCTTTAAAGCTAGACTTGTTGCAAAAGGTTACACTTAGAAAGAGGGAATTAATTATGAGAAAACCTTGAAGAACGTATGAGATTTGACAAATATATATCAAGGTTGTCCTCCTTAATAGCAATCTTAAAGAAAGTATCTATATGATACAACTAGAATTTATAGTTATAGGGTAAGAGCATATAGTTTATAAACTACAAAAATCTATCTATAGGCTTAAATAAACATCTATATCTAAGAAAATTAGATTTAATAAAGCAATAAAAATGTTTAGTTTTGATCAAATTAACCTTGTGTTTTATTTTTAAAAAAATGTATGGATAGTTGGTAGGTTTTATAATCTTGTATGTAGATGATATACTACTTATTAAGAATGATGTATGAGCATTATCATTGGATAGAATATAGTTATCTAATCATTTTGATATAAATGAACTAGGAGAAACTAGTAACATTCCTAGGGTTAAAGTAATAAAGTATCAGCCAGAGAATGATGTTAATCTTATCTTAGGTTAAGTATATTAAAAATATTATAGTAAAATTTACTATACATGATTCCAAAGAAGGATTGCTTCCTTTTAAACATGCAATTGATCTATCTAAGCATTAATGTCCTAAGACACTTGAAGAGTTAGATTGCATGTGAGGAAATTCTTATGCATTTGTTGTAGGAAAACTCATATATGCATGTTATGTACTAGACCATATATTTGTTATTCTATTGGAATGGTCAATACATTTTATTCAAATCCAAGACTAGAACATTAGATTGTAGTAAAACATATATTTAATTACCTTCAGAGAATAAAATATTAAATGCTTATGTATTCTAATATGGATTTTGTACCTACTAGGTATATAGATTCAGATTTTCAGATGGATAAAGATACCTAGGGATCAACCTCAGGATATGAGTTTACCTTGGGCAGAGAGGATATATGTTAGAAAAGTGCAAAACAATCATGTTTTGCAAAATCTACCATGAAAGAGGCTTTATAGCTTCAAAAGCTCCTTCTGAAGCTTTAAGGTGGTAACTAGTGCTTAGACACTTGTTTTTCTTTATTAGAAAAATAGCAAGGCAATAGCATAGTTTAAAGAATTAAGGTACCATAAGAAAAAGAGAAAAACACTAAGAGGAAATATTATTTTGTAAGACAGTTTGCGTAAAAATTGTGACATCTGTTGTTGGGGATCTAGTACATGTGGGAGTATGCATGTGCAATTGTGTCTATTGCCTAAAATGTTGGCGACAGATCTAATACACATGGGTGTATGCATGTGCAATTGTGTCTATTGCATAACGCAGCGAAAACGTATAAATTTTGCAATAAACACAATAAATAAAATATATTAATCGCATTAATATATTTATAGGATAGAGAACTCACCTCAACGTGTAACGTTATACACGTATTTTCTCAGAGTCCGTATAGAGACCAACTCGCAGGTAGTTCTAGTCACCAACACGGTAGGCGTGGTGAGCTAGAACAACAGCCCTATACGCAGCACCGGGTTTAAGTCTTAAACCCTAAAATGATCGGTGTGTGTTTTTATCCTTGTCTCTAAAAGGATAAGAAATGGAGAATTTGAAGCAATCCACCATTACTTCAAATGGAACCATAAAAAAATGAAACAATTACATTTTTCCCTATTTTCCTTTTTTTTTTCTTCTTCTTCTTCTTTCTTTTCCTTCTCCATTTCTTTCTTCTCCTTCTCTCGGCCAATTTGGCCTACACACACCAAAAAATGCAATTTCAATCTCTCTTTCCCTTTATATATCTAATATATAATAATATAATATAATAATAATAATAAAATATAAATAATGTTGGCACCCAAAAAATATAATATTATTATATATAAAATATCATATAATAAAATATAATATAAAAATATATTATATTATATTATATAATAAGAGAGATATTTTGATTATTTAATAATTTAATTATCAAAGTGAGAAATGACCATTTTACCCTTCCTGAATAACAGTTACCAAGTCTACCTCTTAGTAGGTCCCACCAAACCCGCACTTAAGTAAACTCAACCGAGGGTTCACAATGCGCCATGTGTCATTATACAATTAGTAAATAATTATTATTGACTAATTATTGTATTTAACACTTAAATACAGACACGCACGCATTCTCGTGGTATTACCGAATATTGCTAGATTAAACACTTTAATCCGGCACGTTACCCCTGTGTACAACGAGTACACTCCATATCACGAGACTCCCTAGGTCCTACGCCCAATTCGTCAAATGGAACTATTCCACGAGTTCATGAGCAATGCCCTATGCACACATCACGGATATACAAATCAGCGTGTTGAATTATAAAAGTTGAGGTTACAACGCATACATATAGTCCTTCCGTCATGATATCTTGGATGTGCGGGGATGTAAATTATCACCGTCAAATCCCCTAGTGCTCATCCATATCTTATCTCTAAACTTGTATCTCACTGAACAATATGCGCAAAATCTTTTGCCATATTGTTCTACCTTGGTGGAACTCTTTCCTGGGATTGATACTTGTGGCTACAAGATTTTTCGAGATACAGTCTTGAAGCATCTGGATATTAAACTCCCTATACGAGCTGACGGATCCCATATTTGTACACGCCAGACTCCATAAGCATCTGATTATACCCAACGACACCTAGCGGTCACACTATGAAAGGTCTGTGACATGCGTGGAACCAAAGTATGGTAGATCACTTATAAGCCCACCGTGGCACTCAGGTCAAAGGACCACGTATACTACTCAACTCGAGAGGACCCTCCGTTGATGGCTTACATAAGGTGTCTATCGGAGGCCCTCATGAGTCTGTCCTATATTCAGTCTTAACTGGATACTCATATGTCAATACGATCTCCAAGATTATAGTCAGCTAAGAATGACCATCTATACCATATAGGTACAATATATGCTGATCTATATAAAAAGATATCTATCGACAGACCCGCATCGGCAAAAATAGATCAGGGACAATTATTTAATAACATACTTATGCAACTAGCATTTCCTGGCACCCGATTGCAACTCTTACAACTATGCTATTACTAGTATATTCCCAGGTCTATGTCCCATTACAGACAATGCTTCAACTCTTGGATCTGCTGACTATTATAACCAGCTAACACTTAACTGTGCTAACATTTAGCATTTATATCTTTCAGTATGACAAACTCTGAGCCCTTGTCTAAACTCCTTTAGATTTGATCTAAACACCTTCAGATCTATAATGTCTGTAACGTTACATTGCATAATACCATATAAATGGGTATTACCGATTTAATAAAAATTTACACTTGTATAAATACACAAGTATATATACATTCAGGGATGGCACGTAAGCACCGACCCTAATAATCTCCCACTTGTTCTAGTGCCATTCTCAATGGCATCTCACATATATCGACTCTATGTGTTTCATAAACACTTTAAGAGTCATGACTTTAGAAAGTGGGTCAGGTAAATTATTTATAGAATACTTCTACAAATAATCACATTTCCTTCAGCTAAGATCCCTTTAATCATGTAAGACTCCTCTCATCATAATTAGAGTACTGGTGTTCTCTTGGCACGCTGGCTTGACTATGGCCTTGGTTTATCACAAACTTATGTGATAGAATCTATCTGTCTTGAAACTCTTCCAAGTTTAGTTACAAAGCTATAAATCCTCACTACCGCTTTCACTCCGCCAATCTGAATTAGCAGTGAATCCCGGTTTGGTGTAACTCTAACTCCCTTAGTACTAATAAGAATGAGCACATTCTCAGATGTAGACTCTTTATCATCTATGTCAAACTTGAAGTCTGACTCCGTGCGTCTTCTCATTTGTAAGTTATTTTCTCCATATTTGAGAAACTTATCCTTTGTGCCTCCAAGATACCTCAGAATATGTTTGACTACCATCAAATAGTGGTCACCTGAACTAGAATGGACTCAGCTTGTAACTCTTATAGCCAAACAGATCTCAGGTCTCAAACATATCATAGCATACATCAATCTCTGAAGAGCTAATGTATCTAGTGTGTTAGACATTCTAACTCTCTCATCTTTCATCTGAAGAGACACTCTTATCAAAAGATGAACACCAGGTCTATTAGATACGTTAACTATCTTATAATTAATGAACCGTACCTTTTAGACGCTACTAATGTGAACTGATTTGGGAAAGTTCTATCAGCTTCTTAACTCTATCTTTATAAAGTTTTATACCTAGTATAATGGAAGCCTCTCATAACTCTTTTATGGAGAAATTCTTACAAGTTACTTCTGACCGATTATAACATATTGTCATCAACAAAGAGGATTAAGAAGACTATCATGCTTCCACTGACCTTTTGATGCGATATTTCTATATCATAAAATTAAATGCAAGTATACCCTATCGTATGCAAGTAATAAAGAGACTAAATAAGTCGGATGTCGAACACACAGGGATAATTTCTTCTTTTTTAACCAATTACTAAAATTATGTCTTTCTAATAATTATTCAGATAAATAAAAATCTAAGAATGAATGTAGAAAATATAAAGGCAAAAACACAATGCAAAGAGATTTAAGTGATAGCAATATAGAGAAAACCTAGGATTAATACTATTCCTCAATATGCTTTCTAATGATTAATCTTTTAATATTTAACTCCCTTAGTCTTTGTTATTGATCAAGACACTAATGTATGCACAAAGCCTCTTCTAAGGTCATGCAAGTATACCTTAATTTACCAAATACCTATATTCCTATGGTACTTGTAATAAATTAAGATTCATTAAGATTAGATCTTATTGATCATACATGCCAATTAGGTATATTCATATCCTAAATTGAAACTTGCATATGCAACATTGAATGTTACTTTACAATCATGCATCAAATTACCTAGGTCTAAATATTATGCTTCCTCTTCCAAGTTTATCAATAATATTACCAACTCATTCACCATATATTGGCCATATATATTGAAGCATTAAGATCAAGTAATTTAAATATCAAAGAACTAAGTTTATTAAATATTCAAAAGATATGGCAATTAAGCACACATATTGAGTTCAAGTATTAACCCTAGAAAATAAGTTTAGCTCATGGCTACAAGAGAACAGCAGTAAAAATAATAATAAATCATGATACAATCAATAGCAAACCGATATAGACATCAAATTGCTCTTAATTGCGTTGCCTAAGATCTCTTGATGCCGAAGAACGCCTTGAATCTCTCTCTAAAGTTGCTTCAATTAAACTCCTATTGCTCTCCAAGACTCGTGCTCTGTATTTTTGGTGTTCTTAAATTGCTTTAGGTTTGTTTTTTATTCTTATTGAAGGCTGGGAACGAGTGGTTTTTTATAGGGATTGATATGAGCTTGAAAATCTCAATTCTCGTTGGACTATGACTCGCGATATCGCTGGAGCACTATGCAGTTGTCGCTAGGGCGATGTGTGAAAAAGGCTTCACCGTTGGAGTGGTGGGATGATGGCGCTGGGTCGCTGTCCTATCGCTGGTGCGATCAATGTTTGGCGCTGGGGCGCCAGATGCGACTTAAACAGGTCGTTTTTCTTATTTCGATCACTATTCCAGAGCTGGGGCGATGGACACATACTTTAAATTTTGTTCAAGTACCTATAAATAACAATAAAGTACATAAATAGCCATCTATTCTCATAAAACAATAAAATATCAATAATAAAAACATGAGAAAATATATGACAATTTTGCCCTTATCACCTTTCATGCATACTGAAGCAGAAGTCTAGTTGAACGTAAAACCTTCTGGCTGTTCCATGAATATCTCTTACTCGAGGTATTCATTTCGAAACACCTTCCTTACATCCATCTGCCAAACTTCAAAGTCATAAAATGCTGCAAGAGCCAATAAAATTTTAATTGACTTTAACATCAATATTAGTTTAAAGGTTTCCTCTTTAATGATGCTAGATCACTGAGGATTACCTTTCTAAAACCAATAAAGGGCCTAGAAGGTCTCTACCTTCTATTTGGCTCCCACTACCCCATTGTAAACCATTTACAACCAATAAGAACAATTCTCACGGGTAGCTTAACCAAGTCCTAGACTTGATTCTGATGCATATAGTCAATATTGTTTCAATGGCTTCTTATCGTTTCCCGAATTGATGTCCAACATAAACTTCTTGTAGGTCAAGGATGATTTTCTTTTATTAAAAAAAACTCAAAGTTCACCTTCAGGTATCATCCACACCTAAAAGGTGACCTAGACATCCTTTTCAACCTATTTGGAGGTGCGCTAAAAGGGCACTGCTTAATTGACCGTAAGTTCCCATCATTGGTTCATTGATTATTAGAATGACTTCACCAAGTTCAATATTTTTATGATTCCCACGATTCATGAAAAACTCATCCTCAAGGATAGCAGTATACCGAGTAACGAACACATTTCACTTATCTGAATCATAAACCTAGTATCCTATATTATTCACAGGATACTTAATGAACCTATTCTTGTTTTGCCTCTTGGGTATTGACTATCTTGCTAAATAACTCTTACAAAACAAGATACCCTGTTATGTAATTCTTACGTAAGCAGGACAACCCCAAGTCTTAACTAATTTAAGATGCGGCTTCCTTCATTTCTGTATCTCATACGAAATAGAAGGAACAGCTTCTGATGGAACTCTACTTAATAAGCAGTTATGTTTGGAGCATAAAATCATTGATATAGATCGGTAACACTTATTATCAAGCGGATCATATCTAATAAAATTCGATTCTTCCTTACCTAAACATCATTATATTATGGGTTACCCAAAGGACTATAATGAGCGAGAATCTCATTCTTCCTTAAACAAACAGAAAACTTGTTATTAATGTACTCATTATCTTGATCTAATCGAAAGGATGTGATGTACATTCTGGTACATTTGGTCATCTCCGTGAATACATTATTCATAAATTTGTTAAGTCTTTGTGGTCAGATTAGAAATCCAACTATCCTTAACCAGACGGATAAACGTCTCACGCCTATATGACCTAAACTTATAAACCACAGCACTGTATCATTTAAGGATTCCGATCTACAGACATTTTTAATTGTATATAATGTTTATTAATTAACTGATATTCGACTAATAAAATATTACATTTATTATGCAATTTAATTATTGAATTGCATACAAGAAGTAAGTGAAGTTGTCCAACAATTTGGACTTGCAAGAAATCACCATTTTTTACTTTCAACATTACTTCTACAAGCTGTTGCATTCTAGTCTCTCTCTATCCCTGCAACATATTGTAGATTTGAGAGGGACATGCAATATCTCATACACAATTTGAGTTGGCATCATATACCCTAAAAATGTTTATGTGTGCCAAACACAAATCTGTGGGAGTCTTCTTAACAATTACAAGGATTCTAGGGTAGAGGAATTTCTACTACCCAACCTTACAGCAGTGGAAACACTTTCCATCTACACGCCCTCTTGTTGATCATTAGATAAATGCTACTTTTGAGGATTGATACAAAGTATCTGCCTCATCTTCTTCTCTCTTACTCATTTGGTCTCACTAAATATACTTGGAATAAAAAGTGAAGCACTATTTACAAAGAGGGTCATACCTTTTTTATTTAATCCTTTAGAGGTGTTATCAGAATTGCCTTACGGCAAACTCTGATCAACAATAAATTCAAAATTTTTTTAATCCAGAACACTTCTGAGATTCATCCATCGGTTAGAATAATTCCTAGTACCCTAGAATTGGACTGCATCAACTATGCTCACCAACTGGTTCGTGGTGGCCATTATTCTTGACAAGCCAAACTTACGGGAGATGTAAGGAGAATATTCATTATATCGCTAATAAAACGTTTTAAATCATGGGTATACAAAGTATAGATTTTTTTGATTTAAAACGCCTTCCCACTGCTTTACATAATCCTGGTAATCTCTCAAATTGGAAGACGATAGTTTAAACTCTTTAAACTATACAGTGGGAAGTAGATCCCATTGCAATTTACTCGGGCCTCACGCTGTAGCAATATTGGCCTTTGTAAACCCAACAAGTAGACAACACTTGTCAATTGCATCTCATGCAACTCTCACCCCTTGATCCTAAATACACCTTATCCTCACGCTGTAGCAATATTAGATAAGTGTATTCCAGATTAATTTGTCAATGATCAAATATATGCTACCGATACTACCCTCACGCTGTAACAATATTGGGCAATACTTTCACATATATTTGCCTCATCTCATGTTTAACCGGCATAGTCCAAGCCCAACCGACCAAGTCCCTCACACTGTAGCAATATTGGGACAAGGCTGACGTGACTCGTCTAACACCGTATTGACAAGATGGATCAGAATAAAATATTATCTCATAATATAATATTCTTCAATCTGATTAAGAGATATTTTGTTTCTATGGTCTCCATACTCCTAAGAAGGGTGATTCGCAACTTAATTAATTTTTCTATGTAAGCACAACTAACCCCCACCAGTAGAGCTCCCATTGTAGTTACTAATATAGACAAAATTAATCATGGTTTATATTGTAGACCGATAACTCTTTATCACTGCATCTCATAAATCTCGATTTATAATGTAAACTGATAACTTTTATCACTACATCTTATAAATCTACACATGTAAAAATAATTTTGAAACACTGCTCTAAATACTGTTCAAAAATTGTAGCATGAACAGTACCTTCTGTATCGTGAACAGTGGCCCTGTTCATGTGCTTTTGTTCAAGTGAACAGTTCATTCTACGCCAGATGTCACTGCTAGCGCTACAATGCGCAATGCTTCCTCTTTGACATACCCGTTTCAACACTTGAAATACGCTATTTACACTGGGCCTATTGTATCCATTCACTCAAAGAACACCCAAATATACCATAAATGGCTCTGGTAGCATCTGTTGGCGGCAGATCTAATATACGTGGGTGTATGCATGTGCAATTGTGTTTATTGCCTAACGCAGCGGAAACGTATAAATTTTATAATAAACATAATAAATAAAATATATTAATCGTATTAATATATTTATAGGATAGAGAACTCACCTCAACGTGTAACGTTATACACGTATTTTCTCGAAGTCCGCATAGAGACTAACTCGCAGGTAGTTCTAGTCACCAACACAATGAGCTTGGTGAGCTAGAACAGTAGCCCTATACGCAGCATCAGGTTTAACTCTTAAATCCCAAAATGATCGGTGTGTATTTTTATCATTTTCTCCAAAGAATAAGAAATAGAGAATTTAAAGCAATCCATTATTATTTCAAATGGAACCATAAAAAAAAATAAAACAATTTTAATTTTCCCTATCATCATTTTATTTTATTTTTTCTTCTTCTTCTTCTTCTCTTTTCTCTTCTTTCTTTTCCTTCTCCATTTCTTTCTTCTCATTCTCTCGGCCAATTTGGCCTACACACACCAAAAAATGCAATTTCAATCTCTCTTTCTCTTTATATATCTAATATAATAATAATAATAATAAAATATAAATAATGGGTGCCAACTATTTGGCACCCAAAAAATATAATATTATTATATATAAAATATCATATAATAAAATATAATATAAAAATATATTATATTATATTATATTATATTATATAATACGAGAGATATTTTCATTATTTAACAATTAAATTATCAAAGTGAGAAATGATTATTTTACCACTTATGAATAGTTACCAAGTTCACCCCCAGTGGGTCCCACTAAACCCGCACTTGGATAAACTCAATCGAGGGTTTACAATGCGCCACGTGTCATTATACAATCAATAAATAACAATTATTGACTAATTGTTATATTTAACACTTAAATACAGATACGCACGCATTCTCGTGGTATTGCTGAATATTGCTAAATTAAACATTTTAATCCTACACGGGACTCCCTAGGTCCTACGCTCGATTCGTCAAATGAAACTATTCCACGAGTCCATGAGCAATGCCCCACGCACACGTCACGGATATATAAATCAGTGCGTTGAACCATACAAGTTGAGGTTACAACGCATACATATAGTCCTTCCGTCATGATATCTTGGATGTGCGGGGATATAGATTATTACTGTCAAATCCCCTTGTACTCATCCATGTCTTATCTTCAGACTCGTATCTCATAGAACAATATGTACAAACTCCTTTGCCATATTGCTCTATGCCATATTGTTCTATCCTGACGGAACTCTTTCTTGAGATTAATACTTGTGACCACAAGATTTTCTAAGATATAGTCTCGAAGCATCTGGATATCAAACTCCCTATGAGAGCTAATGGATCCCATATCTGTACACACTGGACTCCATAAGCATCGGACCATACCCAATAACTGACAGGACCCGACCCGAGTCCCTCTACTATAGATCCTAGCGGCCCTGCCGAGCACCCTGACGGAAGTTCCTCCGAACCTAACTGGGTAAGTTGAGAAATTCTGCGAGGCGAACCCCTTTTTAATTCTTATTACTACTAAGAAGGTCTAGTAATATACATGAAAATGGCATCTTAATTTTAAAAACAAACGGATAGAGTTCCCTTGTTTTTCAAAAAATCCATATAAAACCTACAAAGAAATTTCACTTCTATTTCCAATACATCTCAATACTACAAATTCGAACCTCCGGTCCTTTCCAAATCAAATCCAACGCAACTCAATTATTCATTTGAATCACAAATAAGCATAATCATAAAAGTAAAAAAAAAACGATCATCATAAAATTGAAATCTCTTCTTCTCGGTTCAAAACATACATCCAAATATACATGCCTACAACTATTATGCATAAAGTAAAGGGTGCTACTTAGTACATTTACATATACAAAAATAATCTTCGAATTTGGCCCACTACTCGGCAATAGGAGAATCAGCGACTTGCGTACCAAGACTTGTACCTGAGAAAGGGGTTTAAAAAATATAAAACACAAAACGGGTGAGCTAAATGAGCTCAGTGAGTGCAAATAAGATTTCAATAAAATATAACATCATGTATAGATAGCAAATTCTAAAGTTCATGCTTCTAAAACTGATGTAGAACTGTAAAACGGTTTCTAACATTATATGCTATTGAAATCTTGCCGAGCGGGTTTTATCTACATCTTTGGAAAACTATATTCAAAATCTGTATAACATAACAACTGCTGTGTGCATATAAATGCCTAAATGCTATGGTAAATCGAAAACTAGTAAAATCCTCGCTCGACCATTTTCTTACTAAACTGTACCAATGGTAACCCTAAAGCTCTATACTCACGCAGTGACTCAACTAGCACCGCACACGTGAGTAGGTCACAGGGCACCTTAACTAGTAGCGCCCACAGTGACATCTCAAGACATCTCATTAGCTATGCAGCAGAATTCTACATCGCATGCATATAGCGAGACAATACCCCGTACACATAAAGCGACTCACATGACTCAACATCCCGACTTCCCGGAGTTAGTGACACACCCCCAAGACCTGCCCACGTGCACGGGATATACCGGCCGGGTCTAATACAATCATCACCATTATAATCTTAGGGTACCAATGGCCTTTAAAATAAATGCAGAAATTTTAAAACTGTTTCATAACCCGAACATGTAAACGCATGTCTATGAATATATATTAAGATCATAAATTGTGTTTATGCATTGAAAGCTCATAAAACATACATATTCATTATGTGAAAACATAATAAACAAAAAGTAAAAGAAATGGCAGATTTCCACTCACAACTGCTCTACGCTCAATTTTGTTCCCGATTTCTGCTCCCGTTATCGCTCTCGGTTATCTTTACCTACGCGCCATTAATGACATTTAGAACCAAATCAAATGCTAGAATCTCATTTAACTACTAAATGCTCTAATCGGCACATAAAGCCCGGATGAAAACTACTTCCCAATTTTTATTTACGGAGCCATTTAATCTAATCTATCTCACCATCCGGTGCCCTGACAATTATTGAATGCCTTATAATCTTGGTTGGACATAATTGCCCTTTACCTTTCCAAAATGGACAATTATGTCCCATTATCTTCATTTTATATTTTTTCATCAACATATACATTCAATTTACAATATGCACCATTTACACACAACAATTCATTCAAAACACCACTCAATCCCTAACTTCCCTAAAGTGGTAGAATTTCATCTTAGGTTCCAACACATTCCTTTTCTCAATTTCTTATTCCAATTACAACAAAATCATGCCAATTTCATTCTAAAGCCCTAATCACAACCAATTGAAATCTCTACACAAAATCACCAAAAACCCTAATTCTTACCTTGCCAATTCCTTCAAATTGATGACTCCTTCAAGCTCCACACTAGAATTTAACCCACTCTAGGCCAAGAATACACATAAGAATGTCAATTGAAGCATTCTTGAAAACACACTTATCAAACTCATACAACAATGCTTTTCTTACCTCTTTTTCTTGAATTTCCACTAATTGAGGCTTCAATTGAGCTTAGGAATTGGTATTTAACCTTATTTTGGCTTGCTTAAGCATGCAAAATCATGAAAAAAAACTTGAATAGTCACTGTAGCAGCACCCCCCCTTGAAGCTCGAATTTCTCTCTTTTTTGCTCTAAGTGTTGGTTTTGATCTCTCTTCAAATTTCTACACACTTCTAACATATATTTAGTGCTCCCTCAATTGACCATTTTGCCCTTCAACTTACTTAAAATTACTAATTTGCCATTAGTTGAAAACTAATTATGTAATTAGTTCATTTGTAGCTATCTAGTTAGAATAGTCCATAGAACTAACTAAAACTTCCAACTTGGCAATCCATGAGATTTCTTCTAATTGGTCCATTCTCTAATATATGGATTATGTTTCTCAACAAAGGCTTGTTCCAAACATCACCCTTAAATGGAAATTCATGTACTAAATTAGGATTTCCTTTTCCAAGCCAATGTAGAAAAATTTCAAAAATATTCTAGGGTCGTCCGGCGTACCAATCGAGTGTGAAATTATCAAATTAGGTCTAATATCTCTCACGTACACTATAAAGAAAATATTTCTAATAGGGTTAAAATCGAGTAACCTTACGGTGTCTTATTTGCTCTATACCGAAATCTAGGCGCCAATACTACTAATAGGGATTAAATATTACAGTAACACCCAGCAGTCACACTATAAAAGGTCAGTGACATACGTGGAACCAAATTATGGTGGATCATTTAGAAGCCCACCGTGACACTTAGGTCAAAGGACCACATATACTACTCAACTCGAGAGGACACTCCGTTGATGGCTTACATAGAATGTCTATGGGAGGCCCTCGTGAGTCTATCCTATATTTAGTCCAAATTGGATACCCATATGTCAATACAAGCTCCAAGCTCATGGTTGGCTAGGAATAACCATTTATACCCTATAGGTATGACATATGCTAATATATATATAAAGGTATCCACCGACAGACCCGCATCGGCAGAAATAGATTAGGAACAATAATTTGAGAACATACTTATGCAACTAGCATTTCCTGGCACCCGATTACAACTCTTGCAACTATGCAGTTACTAGTATATTCCTAGGTCTATGTCTTATTATAAACAAGGCTCTAACTCTTGCATCTATTGAGTATTATAACCAGCTAACACTTACCTGTGCTAACATTTATCATTTATATCTCTCAGCGTGGCTAACTGTAGGCCCTTATCTAAACTCCTTTAGATCTGGTCTAAACTCTTTTAGATCATACAATGTCTATAACGTTACATTACATGGTACTATATAAATTGGTACTAGCAATTTAATGAGAATGTACACTTGTATAAATATACAATTATATATACATTCAGGGATGGTACGTAAGCACCGACCATAACAATTTTCCACTTGCTCTAGTGTCATTCTTGATGGTATCTCATACACATCAACTTTACATGTTTCATAAGCACTTTTAAAGTCATGGCCTTTAGATAGTGGGTCCGCTAAATTATTTATGAAATATTTCTACAAGTAATCACATTTCCCTGGGCCAAGATCTCTAAAGTTATATGAGTCTCTTCTCAATATAATTATAGTACTGGTGTCCACTTAACGCCTTGGCTCGTACAATGTCCTTGTTTTGTCACAAACTATGAGATATGATCTATGTGTCTTGAAACTCTTCCAAGGCCAGCGATAAACTAACGAATCCTCACTGCCGCTTTCGTTGTGCCTATAATAGATTAGCAGTGAATCCCAGTTTAATGCAATTCCAACTCCCCTAGTACTAATGAGAATGAGTACTTATCCAAATGTAGACTCACTATTATCTGGGTTAAACTTGAAGTTTATCTTCGTACATTTTCTCATTTGCAAGTTACTTTCTCCATATTTTTGAAACTTATCCTTTGTACCCTCAAGGTATCTTAAGATACGTTTGACTACCATCAAATGGTGGTCACCTGAATCAGACTAAAATCGGCTTGTAACTCTTACAACCAAACTAATATCAGGTCTCAAACACATCATAGCATACATCAATCTCTGAATAGCTGATGTATCTGGTGTGTTAGACACTCTAACTTTCTCATCTTCCATCTGAAGAGACATTCTCCTCGAAAGATGATCACCAGGTTTATAAGATATGTTAACTATCTTATAGTTAATAAATTGTACCTTTCCTAGATGTTATTGATGTAAAATAATTTGGGAGTCTTATCAACTTCTTAACTCTATCTTTAAAAAGCTTTATACCTAGTATAAAGGAAGCCTCTCCTAAATCCTTAATGGAGAAATTCTTACGAGTTATTTCTGATCGGTTATAACATACTGACATCATTCCTAATTACCAACATGTCATCAACAAAAAGCATCAAGAAGACTATTATGCTCCCACTGACCTTTCAAGCACACAAGACCAGAAGTCTGGCTGGACGTAAAACCTTTAGGCTATTCTATGAATATCTTTAACTTAAGGTATCCATTCTGGTATGCCTTTCTTACATCCATCTGCCAAACTTCAAAGTGACAATGTGCTATAACAGCCAATAACATTCTAATAGACTTTAGCATCAATATTGGTTTAAAGTTTTCCTCTTAGTTGATCTCAGATCACTAAGAATTACCATTTATAAATCAATATAGAGCTTAGAAGGTCTCTACCTTCCTTCTGGCTCCCCCTAGCTCTTTGTAAACTCTTTACAACTAATGAGAACAATTCCCACGAGTAGCTTAACCAAGTCCCGGACTTGATTCTGATGCATAGAGTCAATTTTGTTTCCATGGCTTCTTGCTGCTTCCCAAACTGATGTCTAACATCATCTCCCTGTTGGTCAAAGGATTATTTTCTTCTACTAAGAAAATTGTAAGTTCATCTTCAGGCATTAACTATACTTAAAAGGTGACTTAGACATCTTTTTTAACCCATTTGGAGAGTGTGCTAAAAGGCTACTACTTAATTTAGCCTGAGTTCCCATCCTTGGTTCATTGCTTTCTAGATTGACTTCATTAAGTTCAATATTTCTATGATTTCCATGTTCCATGGAAAAAGCTTTCTCTAGAATAGCGGTATATCGAGAAATGAACACATTTTTCTTTTCTGAATCATAGAACTAGTATCTTATTGGATTCATAAGATACACAATGAACCTATACTTGTACCTCTTGGGTGATGTTTATCTTGCTAAGTAACTCTTAAAAAATAAGATATCCTGCTGCGTAACTCTTACGTAAGCAGGACAACCCCAAGTCTTAACTTATTTAAGATGCAGCTTCCTTCCTTTTTGTATCACACACAGAATGGAAAGAACAGCTTCTAATGGAACTCTGCTTAATAAGCAGCTGTATTTTGAGCAGATACTCACAGATTTAGATCGGTAATACTCATTATAAATTAGACTATATCTAATAAAGTTTAAATTCTCCTTTCTTAAATATCATTATATTGAGGAGTACTCGAATGACTATAGTGAGTAAGAATCTCATTCTCCCTTAAATAAATGGCAAACTTGTTGTTAATAAACTCACTACCTCGATCTAATTGAAGAGATATGATGTACATTCTGGTATGTTTGGTCATCTCCGTGAATACATTATTCATAAACTGGATAAGTCTTCATGGTCTGATTGGGAATCCAACCATCCTTAACTAGATGGATAAATGTCTCACACTTATATGACTTAAACTTATATACCACAACTTCATATCATTTAAGGATTTCAATCTACAGACATATCTAATTGTATATAATGTCTATTTATTAACTGACATTTAGTTAATAAAACATTATACTTATTATGCAATACAACTACTGTATTGCATACAAGAAGTAAGTCAAGTTACCCAACAACTTAGACCTGCAAGAAATTACCATTTCTTACTCTTAACATTACTTCTACAAGCTCTTGCATTCTGGTCTCTCTCAATCTCTGCAACATATTACAGATATGAGAGGGACACACGGCATCTCATACCTAACTTGAATTGGCATCAAATGCCTTAGAAATGTCTATATGTGTCAAACACAAACCTGTGGAAGACTTCTTGACAATTATAAGGCTTTCAGGGTAGTTGAATTTCCAATACCCAACCATACTATATTGGAAACACTTTTCATCTACTCACTTTCTTGTTGATCTTTGGATAAATGTTACCTCTGAGGATTGTCCTGGGTATGCCCCTCATCTTCTTTTCCTCATACATCTGGTCTCACCAGATATACTTGGAGTAGAAGATGAAGCACCCTGAACAAATAGAGTCACACTTTCTTTCCATTCAATCCTCTTGGGAGGTGTTATCAAAATTACCTTACGACAAACTCTGATCAACAATAAATTCAAAATTTTCTGAATCCAGAACACTTCTGAGATTCATCCACTGGTCAGAGTAATTCTTAGTATCCTAGAGTTGGACTGCATCAACTATGCATACTAACTGGTTTGTAGTAGCCATTAAACTTAACAGGCCAAGATAACGTGAAATATAAGCGAAATAGTTATTAAATCGCTAATAGAGCGTTTTAAATCATAGGTATACTAATTATACATTTTCGATTTAAAACGCCTCCATCTGCTTTACATAATCCTGGTAATCTCTCAAATAGGAAGACGAAAGTTAAAACTCTTTTAAACTATACAACGGGAAGTAGATCTCATTGAAATTTACTCGGGCCTCACGCTGTAGCAATATTGCCCTTTGTAAACCCAACAGGTAGACAACACTTGTCATTTGCATCCCATACAACTCTTCTTCTCCTTTACTCATCTGGTCTCACCAGATATACTTGGAATAAAAGGTGAAGCACCATTTACAAAGAGGGTTATACCCTTTTTATATAATCCTCTAGAGATGTTATCAAAATTACCTTATGGTAAACTTTGATCAACAATAAATCCAAAATTTTCTGAATCCAGAACACTTCTGAGATTCATCTACCAGTCAGAGTAATTCCTAGCACTCTAGAGTTGGACTGCATCAACTATATACACCAACTGGTTCGTAGTGGCCATTAGACTTGACATGCCAAAATAACGGGAGATGTAAGCAGAATAGTTATTAAATCACTAATAGAACGTTTTAAATCATGGGTATACTAATTATACATTTTCGATTTAAAACGCCATTTCACTGCTTTACATAATCTCGATAATCTCTCGAACGGGAAGACGATAGTTTAAACTCTTTTAAACTATATAGCAGGAAGTAGATCCCATTGAAATTTACTCAGGCCTTACGCTGTAGTCATTTTGGCTTTTATAAACCCAACAGGTAGACAACATTTTTCAATTGCATCTCATACAACTCTTATCACTTGATCCTGAATACACCTTATCCTCACACTGTGCAATACTAGGTAAGTGTATTCTAGATTAACTTGTCAATAATCAAATAGATGCTACCAATACTGCCCTCATGCTGTAGCAATATTGGGCATTACTTTCGTATATATTTCACTCATCTCATATTTAACCGATATATTCCAAGCCCAACCGACCAAGTCCCTTAAGCTGTAGCAATATTAGAAAAAGATGACGTGACGCGTCTAACACCGTATTGACAAGACGGATCAGAATAAAATATTATCTCTTAATATAAAATTCTTCAATCTGATTAAGATAGAGTTTTGTATCTAGGTCTCTATTCTCCTAGGAAGGATGATTCTCAACTAATTAATTTTTTTATGTAAGTACATATAAAATTCACCAGTAGGGCTCTCATTGTGGTTACCAACACAGAAAAATTAATCCTGGTTTATAATGCAGATTGATAACTCTTTATCACTATATCTTATAAATCCCGATTTATAATGTAGACTGATAAATTTTATCACTACATCTCATAAACCTAGACATGCAAAATTAATTGTGAAACACTGTTCAAAATTACTGTAGCTATAAACAGTAAAACATACTGTTTATGTGCTATTGTTCAAGTGAACAATACCGCCGCGGCACCAAATGTCACCACTACAGCACTGAAAGGTCAAACCCCTAGCGCCGCGGTGCCACATCACCTTGATGTAGCACTGAGGTACTAGTGCTTGACCGTTGGGGCGCAAATTTCAAAAACTCAACGCCCCAGTGCTGGTTTGCCAGTGCCTGAACGCTGGGAGAAAGAATTCCCAGCGCCGCTGTAGCTCCCAGTGAACCCCTTTGGCATACCTATTTCAACACTTGAAATGCGACATTTACACTGAGCCTTTTGCATCTATTCACTCAAAAAGACCCATATATGTCCTAAATGCTTTGATACTATTGTTGTCGGGGATCTAGTACATGTGGGTGTATACATGTACAATTGTATCTAGTACCTAAAATACATATCATATATGAATTTATACGCGGCGGAAGTGTGAAATATACAATAAACACAATAAATAAAATATATTAATCACATTAATATATTAAAAAATTTAAAAACTCACCTCAACGTGTAATGTTATACACATATTTCCTCGGAGTCCGCATGGAGACCAACTTGTGGGCAGTTCTAGTCACAAACACGGTGGGCTTGGTGAGCTAGAACATAGCCCCATATTCAGTACGAGATTAACTCTTAATTTCAAAAATGGCCGAGTGTGTGTTTTTCATCATTTTCTCCAAAATGATAAAAAATGGAGAATTTGAAGCAATCCCCTCACTTTTTTTTTTTTTTTTTGCCTTCTTCTTTTCTTTCTTCTTCTCTTTCTCGGCACATCGAAAAACCACACACTTCTCTTTCTCTCTCTCTTTATATATATATATATATATAATAAAATATTAATATAATATAAATAATAATAATAAAAAATCATAATGGGTGCCAACTATTTGGCACCTAAATAAAATATTAATATATATAATATCATATCATATAATAAAATATTATATAATAATATATTATAATGAGAGATATTTTGATTATTTAACCATTAAATAATTAAAGTGTGAAACGACCATTTTGTTCCTCATAAATAGTTACCAAGTCTACCCCTAGTGGGTCTCACCAAATCTCATACTCGAGTAAACTCAACCGAGGGCTCATAATGTGCCACGTGTCATTATACAATTAGTAAATAACAATTATTGACTAATTGTTATATTTAACACTTAAATACAGACATGCACGTATTTTTATGATAATGTTGAATATTACTGGATTAAATAATTTAATCTTGCACGCTGTCTCAATGTACAATGAGTCTTATGTCCGATTCATCAAATAGGACTATTCCATGAGTCCGTGGGCAATGCCCCACGCATACGTCATAGATATACAAATCAGCGCGTTGAACCATGCAAGTTGAGATTACAACGCATACGTATAGTCCTTCCGTCATGATATCCTGGATGTACAGGGATATAGATTATCACCGCCAAATCCTCTTATGCTCATTTATGTCTTATCTCCAGACTCGTATCTTACAGAATAATGTGTGCAAACTCTTTTACCATATTGTTCTACCCTGACAGAACTATTTCCTGGGATTAATACTTGTGGCCATAAGAATTTGTGAGATACAGTTCTGAAGTATCTAGATATCAAACTCCCTATGCGAGCTAACGGATCCCATATCTATACACACCGAACTCTATAAGCATCGGACTATAACCAACAACACCTAACAGTCACACTATGAAAGGTCTGTTACATGCGTGAAACCAAAGTATGGTAGATCACTTACAACCCTACTATGGCACTTAGGTCAAAGGACCACATATACTACTCAACTTGGGAGGACCCTCATTTGATGGCTTACATAGGATGTCTATCGGAGCCTCTCATGAGTCTATCCTATAGCAAGTCTTATTTGGATACCCATATGTCAATCCAAGCTCATGGTCGGCTAGGAACTACCATCTATATCCTATAGGTATGACATATACTGATCTATATATAAAGAAATCCACCGACAGACCCGCATTGGCAGAAATAGATCAGGAACAATAATTTGAGAACATAATTGCGCAACTAGCATTTCCTGGCACCCGATTACAACTCTTGCAACTATGCTGTTACTAGTATATTCCCAAGTCTATGTTCTATTATAGATAAGGCTCTAACTCTTTGATCTGCTGAGTATTATAACCAGCTAATACTTAGCTATGATAATATTTAGCATTTATATCTCTCAGTGTGGCTAACTATAGGCCCTTATCTAAACTCTTTTAGATCTAATCTGAACTCCTTCAAATCGTACAATGCCTGTAACATTACATTGCATGGTACCATATAAATTGGTATTAGCAATTTAATGAGAATGTACACTTGTATAAATACACAAGTATATGTACATTCAGGGATGACACGTAAACACCGACCTTAACAAGATCATAGTATCCCAAATTGCATCACCAGAAAATCTAGCAGATTCATTCACCAAGTCCTTTCTAGCAACGAGTTTCAAAACTCATATGAATGATATAAGGGTTCAATAAATGCACGATATGCTTAGGGCAAGTAGGAGGTTGTTAGATATATTATATTATATTTTATATCCTTAAAGCATGTATAATAATATTTTATTTGATTAATAAATTTTATTTATACATATAATTAAGCATACATTGGTGAATTTATATTTATAAAGTATGTGATTTACGTATTAGGCATATGATAATAATATATAAGGTATAGATCAAAAGTTCTTTATAAATTAAATTTTATTCACAACCTCTAATGTAAATAACATTTCATTATGTAATGTTGTAGTTTTATACTGATAAGGGTGTAAATGCACTAGTATATTTAGCACCCTAAATGGGAGATTTGCTCTAACTTATGAATTTTTCGTTATATATTTATGTTTTTTTTTTATCATAAATAGGTGAAGTTACAAAATAGATGGAAGGCAAATTGGATGAGAAACAAAAAAGTTGCACTTAAAATATAAGAGCACCCAAACCCAAGGCTGGGCACTGTAGCGCCCAAGGTGCAGTGCCTAAAAGGCCTCCATGCCCGTTGGGTTTCTCAATACTGCGGTGTTGAGCCCCCAATGCTGCAACACCTGTGTGACATATAAAACCCCCTATTTTTAGTACTATTTCAACTTGATTTCAAAAGCCCTCGACTCTAGGGTTTCTCATACATATAAAAGCTATCTTTTAAGAGCTAAAAGATAAACGTTTAGATAGGAAAAATTTAGGGAAAGAATTTATAACATAAATCAATATATCAAAGCTAAGAAATCAATATTTAGGTTCAAGATTCAAACTTCAAGTCAAGGAAGAGAGAGAATCAACACAAGGAGTTGCCTTGGTTAATTTTTCTTCTCTTTTCTTATCATTATGTTCTTGTTCTTACTGTTACACATGATTGGTTTGGTATTTTTGAGTTTGTAATGAGCTAAATTTATTTTCTAGGGTTAGACTTTTTGAACCAAAGTATGTAGTTGGATTTTATTGATTATTAGTCTATAAACTTAATACATATAATTGATTGATTTTATCTTGAATTTATTACTTTCATTATATCTGGCCAATATTTTGAATTATTGAGGAACCGTGATGAAATTGACAAAGGAATTTATGTGTTTAACCTAAGATAGTTTAATGCATGATCATAGGATAACAACTATGAGTTCCATGTAAAATAGACATATACCTAGATGACATGTATGGTTGGATATAGACTTGGTCTTAATAACTTATATTCTCATCTGATTACCATAGACATATAGGTAGTTGTTAAAATATGTAACATAGTCACTTAACTATCAATAGATGCTTGTGATATGTGATAAGATTAAAGTCTAGCTAATCCATTTGTATTAAGGGACTAACTAAGAGGTTAATGAATCAAATGAAATACTAAGGGATTAGTTGAAACCTTAGATTCTTATCGATTGGTGAATTCATTTATTTGTTTATTTGTTAATTAGGTTTAGTTTAATTTGATAGAACTAGGTTAATTACTTATTTCAGAATTTTATTTTCTAAATAAAAGTGAAGTAGATATAATTTTAGTAATTAATTAATAGAATTAGATCGTATAGTCCCTGCGAGAATGATATTTGGACTTAAAATCTTATATTACTTGATACGAGAATATGCGATTATACTTAGTTATTAAAGTATATATCATCTACTTCTTATAGCAGATGATTTACCTTGATTATTGAAGTAGAGACTTTAAGTAAAAAAGCTAGTATATAAAATACATTGAATGAGACTACTATGAATTTTGATTAGGTTAATTAAATATCGTCAATATTAATTCACAAAAGCTTTAATAAACTTAATTGACCTTAATCTTAAGTAAGTAATGAACTTACATTCATGTGTTGTATCTTTCAAGTTATCACGGAGTGAGATCCATATAAATGGTTAAAATCTTAATAGCTTGGAGATATAATTTCATGAGTTGTAGGAACATATATTTGCAATGTGAAATCTAATTAATGATATTCATCTATGCTATTTGTAATGTTTGACCATTTAAATTTGTGGTTGCAGTTTATTTAATAAATTATTTACTAAAATATAATATTATCTATAAATTTATTTACAAACATAAACATATTGAAAAATTATTATCAAAGCATTCAGTGACTTACAAATAAATAAGTAATTAAAGAGATGAGATATTTTTTTTGTGGCTTGTTTAATTATGGATATCGATTATATAGTCAATTAAGTATTTATTATTTGTGTAAGGTTTAACTAAAATGAGTTTTTTCTTTATTTTACATGAGTTATTAGAGTGCAACATTTGACTTTTAGTGGAATAGCTTAAAGTTAACTTGGAAGAATTAGTGGGTCATAAGATAATTGCAGCCAGGCTTTAAGAAGTCATAAGATTATTTGTCTAAGAAATCCACGAGTCTTACAATCCCTCTATTAGCTCAAATTCTAATCGAACTTTATATACCCAAGTGAGATGGCTGCATATAGGACAGATAGGGAGTAGTAAAATATAATACAAGAATGATAAAAATATTTCTTTTACGTATTCTTACGTGATAGAAAAATTAGGTTACTCCTCTTCTATCAGTGTTGGGTACACACGAGTTTAAAGATTAAGAGAGATTTACATGCTTATACACATGAGTTTGAAGATTAATAATAATAAAAAAGATTACAGTTATTTAATTCAAAATTTATCAAGTGAGAATTGAAATAATCTTTAATATTTATAAATGTAATTATGAACAAGATAATTTAACTTCTGCTACGTTTATTTATTTAAAAAAAATATACAAACAATAATACCATATCTCGTGTAAGTTTTGATTTTAATTTATTTTTGCTATTAGTCTTCGAGTTGTTTCTCTATCAATTAATATATATTAATATATAGAGAGAGAATCTTAGTAGTCGTTCTTTTTATGTTCTTGGTCGTTTCTATCTCTTTGTTTTTTTCAACTTACTATTTTTTTTTTATTTTGCTATGCTATTGATTATTAATATTATAAACTAGAAAATTTGATAATGTACTTTTTCTATTTTTTTTTCCTTTTTCTTTTTTTGTTAATCTTGTCTGTCATAATCAAATAGTATTGATGATTATTGCTATAATCAGAACTTGGTGAACAATTATCCTATGAGATGCTTGTGAAAATAATTATCACATGATAAATTTCTTAATGCTATATTGGCATCTGTATAGTATAAAAAAGCTAACATATCAAAGTGAATTATCTGAATTGCAATGTCGACCAATAAAGACTTATTGTTGCAGTTCAACTAGTACAAACATTCTACATATATTTTATGAAATAAACATTGAAATAGAATTTCAACAACAATACTGTAAAAATACAAAAAGAAAGAAGAGAATAAATATATATTTTGCATATTCCGTTTGGTATAGAAAAAACAAAGAACAAAAAGATATCTGTTAAAATAGTATATTTATTTTAATTAAATGATTTTTAAAAAGTAAAAAAAAAATTTATATCACTTTAAATTTTAACTATTGAGTAAGGGTCGTGATTAATTATCCCCTTCTTATTTTGAGTATTATTCATTTATCCCCTGATATTTTATATTACTAAAAAACTCTCCAGTTATTACAAACATTTTTTTAAATATTAATTATTATTATTATTTTATTAATTTACCTTTACATTATTACTATTATCATCCTTTTATTGTTTTTACAAAAATTAATAATATATTTTTAAAAATAACACTAAAATAACAAAAACTATAACATAAATAAAAGGATTAACATTCTAGTTCTTTTATTATTTTATTTTATATTTTAAAATTTATTAATATTTAATATTTTTTAAATATATTAGTATTTGTTGCTCATTAAAATAATAAATACGTAATGATTTTTATTATTATAAAAAAAATACTAAACAAATAACTAAAATACTATAATAATAAAAATCATAACATACATATTACGGTGGAAGGATGAACATTCTAATTTTTTTTAATTTATTATTTTTATTAGCATTTAATATTTTTAATACATTAATATCTAATGCTCATTAGAAAAAAAAATACGTTATAGTTGTTAATATTTTTTAAACAAAATTATCAAAAAAGTTATAAATATAATAAAATCACAATATATTTATTCTTTTTTAAGAGTATTAAATATTAATATATTTTAAAAAATTAATTAATGAATAAAATTTTAAAATATAAAATAAAAAAATAAAATAACTAAAATATTTATTCTTCCATCATAAAATAAATATGTTCTAGTTTTTATTATTTTAATTATTTAGCATTATGTATTTAAACAAATTATAATAAAAATTTATGAAAAAATAGTAAAAGAAATATGTTATCAATATAAGGGTAAATTAATAAAATATAATAAAAACTTTAGAATAATACATTTGTTTTTAAGTAATATAAAATATCAAACAATAAGTGAGTAATACTTAAAATAACAGAGGTGATATATAGTTTTCATTGAATAATTGATAGTCCAAAAGTTATAAATATGTATAAAAACAAATGACATGTTTGAAATGTCAAATGCATGAGCAGGTGATCAACGGTACTTCACCTTTTTGTTTTTGAAAATTTTCCGAGTTGACCGTTATTTTAATATTAATTTTTATTTTAACCAAAGTCAAATATTTTAAATTTTAATAATTTTTATTGTTATTTAATTTTTTTATTTTATTTTATATAAATTACTGAAGAATATAAATTTTTAAATAATTAAAATTTAAATTAATTATAAAAAGATTGTAAATTTATAATAATAATAACAATAAAAATTAAAAAATACAAAATGGTCGCTGGGCATAATTAATTACAAAATTAATTATATATTTTTATTTTATTTAAATATATAAACTATCATAATTTTATGTTTTTCTTTTATTACCCCTGACAATATCATCTCTCGTTTTATTCAATTCTTAGATCTGGTGCGTTCTCAAAACTCATATCTCTCAATTCATCTTTACGCGAAGATCAAAGATTCAGAGAAGAAAAATAGCTGAAGTTTAAAACAAGTAAGATTTTGTTTATTTTAATTTAATTAATAGTATTATTTATATTTATTAAAATAAATGATTAAAGTGTTTGGATATATATCTGTTACGATTAAGTTGTGGCTTATGATTGAGTTGTGGTTGCGCCATATATAATTGTTGCTGGTGGTCGATTGGTATGCGTTTGCGCGTGACTGCACATATAGTTGTTGTTGGCCGCCGTCGTGTGCACACCAGTAACAACAAGGTGCTCATGTACAACCCGTCCTGATGAGCACCGATTGTAATAAGGTGCTCCTGCACACCACCCCAATGTTATAACACCATAACCAAATAGCTCTCATTTATTTTTCTGAACCTACATATTATATTTATTTTATATATTTAAAATAAAAATATATTTTATATATATAGTTATATATTCAATTATATTTTTTAAATTTAATTAATATAAAATTAAATTAAAATTATGTTATATTTTTTTAGGTATGTCACAAATTTCAACCATTATATGTTTTAGGGGGAGATGGGAGAGCTGTAGCGATGGTTTTGAAAGATACATTGGATATCAAAATATGCATATGGTTGTTCCGAAAAATATTAGATACAAAGCGTTGTTGAGAAGAATTTGTCATCTTTTAGGAGTTAATCAGGTGCATTATAAAGTAACTTTGAAGTTTGAGGTTCCTTCGAGTACTATAAAGTTGAGACCCATTCTACTTGAAAATGACGATGATGCAATATTGTGGTTGAGCTTAAAGAATAATATGGCTACACCACTTTGTGTAACAGTGGATGTTCGAGGACCTGAAAGTAATGCAGAAGCATCAATGGAGCAAAAAAAAGGCTATGCTAAGCAATTCTCATCGACAACTTCTATGTATATTCTAAATTTTTCGGAGGATTATCATTATTCTCCTTTGATGCTCAACGAACAACAAGGCTACACATATGACCATGGTTAGATATATGGAGATGTTGGCGTTGATCTTGGCTATGATATTGGTAAAAATGATGATCATGGTTATGAGGTTGATGATGATTATAGAAATGATTATGATGATGATTATGAGGAGAATGAGGATGTAAATGATGATGATGGTGATGATAATGAGGAGGAGGGTGATAATGATGATGATGATGAGGGTTATGGTAGAAAATAAAAGGTTAAGGTAGAAAATCCATTTCAGTTTTAGCTTGAAATACTACAATTTGACTTGAATGTATTGGAAATAATTTCTTGTAATGGGATTGGTGATGTATTTGTAGGAAAATTATATAACAGCAAAGATAAAATTCATGAAGCTATAAGTATGGTTGCACTGAAGGAAAAATGGAGCTTTAGAGTTTACAAATCCATCAAAGATCGTTTTTAGTTGAAATGCGATGATGATAGCTGCAAGTGGAGATTACGGGCAGTGTCGACAGAAGGGTGACATTTTTTTGTTGTTAGGCGAGTAGATACAGGGCACACTTATGTTTTGAGTCAATTAAGAGATGGTCACTGATAAGTCAAGAGTCGAATTTTGCTAAAGTAATAAAAAATAAGTTTACATTGATCAATAGAAACTATAGACCAAAAGACATTCAAGCAGACATACGTGAATAATTTAGTGTTCAAATAACCTATACTAATGCTTGGCACGCTGGGGAGCGTGCATTAAGATTGATAAGAGGTACTCCTGAGGATTCATTTAGATTGCTTCCTGCATACAGCTATGTGTTGCAACAAAATAACCCAAGTATGGTTACTCATTTGGAAACTGACGAGGATAATCACTTCAAGTATTTCTTTATAGCGTTAGGACCCTATATCAGAGGTTTTAATTCATTAATTTGACCGGTAGTTGCAGTGGACGGAACATTTTTGAAAGGTTCCTATCATGGTACAATGTTTATGGCCGTTTATAAAGATGGAAACAATCAAATTTATCCATTGGCTTGGGAAATTGTGACTCAGAAAATGATACTTCTTGGGAGTGGTTTATGGTTAAACTGCGAGGAGTTATTGCAGATCATCAGAATCTTGTTTTTATATCTGATCGACATGTCAGTATTGAGAGGGCTATACGGGGTGTGTTTCCTCATGCATATCATGGGTTATGTATATATCATTTGAAAGGAAATTTGATGATAAAATACAAGTTACCATCAGATAAGTCTAAAAAAAGGGTATACCTATCTACCTACTTCACTGCTGCCAAGGCTTATCGTGTCCATAATTTTCAATACCAATTAAACAAGATGCGACAAATGAGACCTGACGTGACGAAGTAAACTGGATTGTAGATATTAACGAAAGAACATGCAACTATCTAAAGTTTGATTATCGGCAACTGCATTGTTCCCATGCACTCACCGCATACAGATACATCAGATTATCGCATGAGAGTCTTTGTTCAACTTATTACACATCTGAGACTTTATTCCGTGCCTATAGTGAGCCAATACTTTCGGTTGATCAAGTGTCAAATTGGATAGTCCTAGAGTATTTGAAAAATATGAACATTCAACCTTCAATAGCACGTCGTCAGTCAGGCAGACGTTGGATGAATCGGATTCTATCTCAAGGAGAGGAACCATCAAAGAATATATGTAGTCGTTATAGACAACATAGACATAACCGACAAATGTGTCGAAATCCTGTACCTTTACAGAGCAGGTGATGTATATTCATTTATAAACATTTACCTTATTAATATTTAATTATTTATAATATAAGGTTAATATTTAAATATTTTTTTATTTCAGACGGATTTGAAAAAATAAGAGAAAGAGCTATACCATGAGGCTTAATTATGTATGAGAATCGAGTTTCGTCACTTCTGTAATTCACTTATTTTGTAATGCACTTTTTTGTAATTCACTTAATTTATAATTCATTTAATTTGTAATTCACTTATTTTGTAATTCACTTATTTTGTAATGCACTTATTTTATAACGCACTTATTTTGTAATTCACTTATTTTGTAATTCACTTATTTTGTAATGCCCTTGTACTGTGTATTACATATTTATTTTATTTTAATGCACTTGTCTTTAGTATTAATGTTGATAATTTTCACAAAAATGTTGATAGAATCACCTTTATAATATAGACAATCCCAAACCTGCCATATTGAATAAACACACTTCTATCAAACTGCAAAATTACTTTTGCATACATACACCCAAATCAACGCCCACAAATAATTATACACCCAAATCAATGCATATTGATTAAATCACGCTTCTATCAAATTGCAAAAATACTTCCGCATACATACACCAAAAACAATTATGGTATATCAATTAGACACCCAAATAAATGCATGTAAATAAATTATAGTACTAAATATCTATGAAGCTGTAGTCTACAAATCAACGGCCATCTTTTGTCTATAAAAGGTACCAATGTCAGGGAACGAGTCAAATGACCGACCTAACATAAGATATTCAATATACATACAGGCGAAGATGCCACAGTCCCCGCTCCTAACCTTTTGTTGTGGCACATTCTCCTGAATACGAGTCACGGGCCAAGGGAACAAATTTGGGCTTTCTATGCCCCTTAAACTATAAAATCTACACCTTTAAAGGTACAAAGGCATTGCAACACATAGAGGCTCTATAAATTTCATGATGGACTCATCTGAATGACCGTTCATGCTGGAATCATAAAGAATAATTGCAAACTGAGTAAGGTCGAGTTGTGCTACAATCTAATGTTCTTGATTGATATTCAGAGGAATATATACCTACAAAAATAATTATGGTATTATTTTTAACTTAATGTTGTTACATGCACAGTAAAAAGTCATTATTATTCTTAAACAATACCTTATTGACCGATGCCCACAGTTTAGCGCCAAGTAACTTGGTCTTTGTTCCGAGTGCATAAGCCAACAACATTTGAAGCCAATCATTGTTGTTTGGAGGATTGGCAGTGAATGACGTTTTCCACATTTGTCGAATGTACTCCTAAACACAAATAAAAGATACTCGTTAAAGTCGATAATAGTTAAAGTCAATAATATTATATGCACAATAAACAGGTAATATAATAACTTACATAGAAATATGCATCTGTAGTTATACAATCCTGTAAGTACATGTCAGAAAATGTTTTTTGACGCAAACGCAAAACCTTCAAATATTCATTTATATGCTGTAAAATACACAGAATATGTATACGTTGTGTTGGGTCATTCTTTTTTATCCAATCCAGAAGCTCAGCATATTTACTCTGATCAATAGGAATCAGCTGCCCGCTTATGTCAATAGTAGGTCCTACTTGCAATTCCACAAGTTTCTTCTTCGCGAGTTATTTTAACGGATAGGTATATGGACTGACTTGGGCTGCTGTCTTCTTGCGAAGGCGCCCATACCTACTTATGTTTTCACCCAATGGAGCAGGTATAATTTTTAAACTTGTAGGGCTATTAGCAATATGAGCAAATGACTGATCTTGAGACTTGCTGGTAGGAGCAAATGTATGAAAGTCAGCAGCCATGAATTCGGCACCCTACAAAACTAAACAATACCGGTTAATGTATTGACTTGTTAAACTTTGTATCCAATATATTTTAGGTTTAAAACGTGCCATACTCTGCCCTACATCCTCAGAGATATTGACTGGTTTAAGCTGTTGCATTAAGAAAGATATCTAATGTAAGATATTTTCTTCAGCCGTATCAATCTTGGCTGAAAGCTCTGCATTACCCTTATCAATCCTGGTAAATATCATTTCTTTAAGATCATCCATCTTCTTCTCCAGGATTTCATACTGTGATGTTGACATGCCAGATTGAAACTATACATAAGTTATTATAATCAATGTTCACAAGCTAATACTAACGAGTAACAAAAGCATCAGATAATTCAAGGAAAAAAAAATAAATTATTATACCATTGATTCAGTCACTGACGGAGCTTGAAATTCATCGAGATGCTGTAGATTATCGGTGAATTGGGTGTCCGGGATATCAACTGTCTCCAACTTAAGACTCCCTCCCCATTTTCCTGATGGAATGTAAAAGTTTACCACCGCGCGATAGTTTGCAGTCTTCTCATGTTTGCGGGGCACCAACTTCCTATAAACCTCCAAACCTTTATAATATTTTAGATTTATTAATCATTATTAGAAAATATAACACAAATTATAAGGAAGTTATATATGTTTTTTGTTGAACATAAAAGCATATCCCAACACCATCGAAGAGGACATCTACGACACTTTCGTATAATGGGGTGCTCGTGCCAGACCAATTTAGAATACGAGAAAAATAATCTTCATTCCTATTGGCAAACAACTCCCAACACCTCGAGATCGTTGATAAGGGCCAAATTGTCATATATTTTCTCATATTTTTATTTGATATTTTATTGTTTTATGAGAATAAATGGTTATTTATGTACATTATTGTTATTTATAGGGACTTGAACAAAATTTAAAGAAAGAATGCAAAAGGAGCGAAAACAGGGACTAAAATATAAAGTTTTTAAAGTATGTGTCCATGGCCCCAGCGCCACAAGGGTTATAGCCCTAGCTCTGGACCAGTGATCGAAATAAGAAAAATGACCTGTTTAAGTCGCATTTGGCGCCCCAACGCCAAACATTCATCGTGCCAGGGACAAGATAGCACCCTAGCACCATCAACCCACCGCTCCAACGGTGAAGCTTTTTTCACACGTCGCCGCAGCAACAACTGCATAGCGCCCCAGCGGTAGCGCGAGTCCTAATCCGATGAGAATTGAGATTTTCAAGCTCATATCAATCTTTATAAAAAGCCACTCGTTCCCATACGTCAAGAATCATCCAAGAGCAATCTAGAGCAATTCAAGAACATCAAAAATATAGAGCACGAGTCTTGGAGAGTAATAGGAGTTTAATTAAAGTAACTTTAGAGAGAGATTCAAGGCGTTCTTCGGCATCAAAAGTATCTTAGGCAGCGCAATTAAGAGCAACTCGACATCTATATCGATTAGCTATTGATTGTATCATGGTTTATTATTATTTTTACTATTGTTCTCTTGTAGCCATGAGCTAAACTTATTTTCTAGGGTTAATACTTGAACTCAATATGTGTGCTTAATTGCCATATCTTTTGAATATTTAATAAACTTAGTTCTTTGATATTCAAATTACTTGATTTTAATGCTTCAATATATTTGGCTAATATATAGTGAATGAGTTGGTAATATTATTGATAAACGCGGAAGAGAAATCATAATATTTAGACCTAGGTAATTTGATACATGATTGTAGAGTAACATTCAATGTTGTATATGCAAGTTTCAATTTAAGATAGGAATATACCTAATTGGCATGTATGATCAATAAGACTTAATCTTAATGAATCTTAATTTATTACAAGTACCATAGGAATATAGGTATTTGATAAATTAAGGTATACTTGCATGACCTTGGAAGAGGCTTGTGAATACATTAGTGTCTTGATCAATAACAAAGACTAAGGGAGTTAAATATTAAAAGATTAATTATTAGAAAGCATATTAAGGGATAGTATTAATCCTAGATTTTCTCTATATTACTATCACTTACATCTCTTTGCATTATATTTTTACTTTTATATTTTCTGCATTCATTCTTAGATTTTTATTTATCTGAATAATTATTAGAAAGATATCATTTTAGTAATTGGTTAAAAAGAAGAAATTATTTTTGTGGGTTCGACATCCAACTATTTAGTCCTTTTATTACTTGCATACGATAGTGTATACTTGCACTTAATTTTATGATATAGAAATATCGCATCAATCGCCTTGTAGATCCACACCTGAGATGATAATAAATTTAAATTATAATGCCAACAAAATAAATTTTTCTCTATCATAATATCATAATGAATCAAAAAGATAGAATTACTTACCAAGAATGCGTGATAAAATAAGTATAAGTTGTATGATTCTATATCCCCAGCGCCTGTTTTTTTACCTTCGCCAACTTTTTAATTAGAGCCGTGCATAAACTATTATAGAGTACAGTCCATGCAATCGTGCCCCAACGATAGACATTAAACTCATCTAAAGTATCTACCAGACGAAGTACAAAATATTTTATGATTCTATTCTGATCACATGGCATTATCAATTTATGAAATACATAAAATAAACACATTTTTAGTGCATCTACATCATCGTCAAATGTAACGTTGCCGAACCACTGATTCAAATCCTTGTAAGTCAACTGACTTCTACCCGAAAAATATTTATGACAAAGTCTATCACCTAACCCACTTACTACAAGATAACCCCCCATCCTCAAACCAGTAATCAAATAAAAATCTTGACGAGAAACTCTAATACGTCTTTTACCTATATAGAACCATAATTCTTTATATAAATTTTTGGTATACACACGTCTTAATAAAATCTCATGAGCTAAAATACCTGAGAATTGAATATTTGATGCATCCAATAAATTACCAAAACATATGGTTCTAAATATTTCTACCTGCCTCGAAGTCAATTTATTTTTTATATTTCGTATAACCCATAACTTCGAGTACGTATGTATGTTTGCTCGGTGGAAATTTTTTTTGGCAATTACATATTCTTTCGTGACATTCTCCTTCCTGAAAAAATTAAAAAATTATTAATATTAACAAAAATATAATCAACATAACATATAATCAAAATTTAATTTAATTATAACTAACAACCTAGACTATTTACATAATTATTAACCAAATTAAATAATTATAAATAAACATAAACAACATAAATTAATTAAAAAAATTTAAAAATGAGAATTTTTGGGGTAAGATGCGGCGGCGCGTGCATCTACGCGCTGCTAAGGGCGGCGAATAGACGCACATGCCAACTGCGTTAGGCACATGCCGCTTTGCGCGCCGCATCTTACCTCAAAAAATATGCCGAATACAATCTACATACAATCTACACACATTTTTAACTTTCTACCGTCTAAATCTACACATTTCTACATATTTTTAACTAATATAAATTATAATACTAAAAAAAAAATTAATTTATAAATACATACCAACTTTGTTCCACCGCATGAGAGAGAGAGGGAGGACCGCCGTGAGAGGTGGAGCGCCGCGCCGTGAGAGAGAGAATGACCGTGAGGAAAATGTAAAAAAGTGAAAAGGTAATGGGAAAGTGTTGGTGGAGAGAAGAAAAACAAGAAATAAATAATTATTTATTAATCTTTATCTAATATAAAAGGGTAAAATAGAAAAAAAAAATTATAATTAATTAACAATGCATAAGTTATTTTGACTCGGTCAAAATAACTTATGCATTTCAAAATACGGCTAAATTGGTCAATTTTTTTTTTTTTTTAATCTGAGATTTGACCCTAATTCCCAAGGTTGGAGTCTTCCTTAAAGTAATAGTAAAATTCCAGACATATTTTATAATACTGAAAAGATAAATAAATAAAATGTGTTATAAGATTCGTCCCTCTACATTTGTTCTAGGAAATGCCAATTGGCATTTAATTAATTTGTTCACTTGCCAATTGCCAATTCACAAATTTGCATGCAATTTCGGCTATGTATATGGGCTGCTTTGCAAACGTTGTATGCTGATTCTAGTCATTCGTGCTTCTGTCTCATCTTTCCACTTCTTTTGTTTCATTCATTTTCATTTTACATTACAAGAAGTTATAGCACGAGAATTTTATTTCAAAGTACTCCTTCTATATTTTGTACTCGTGTTCAATGCAATTTTTTTTATAAATATATTTTATAATTGCTATTAAATTAAATTTTTTATATTAAAAACAAGAGTTAATTTTATATGTTTTATCATCAAGAGTCTAATATCACAAAATTTGAGTTTGATGTTTTGAATATCTCTAGTAAGAACTACTTATCTTAAAAAATAGATGCTAAAACTCATCTCGATGCTAACAGCTTTAGCACCACAATTAAGATTGGAAACAACGCATCTTTATAAGGCGCACTCAAGTCACAATTTTCCTTCTCTGACATCTTTGTCAAGCAATGAAAGAGTATATCTCACTATAAAGGATCCCTGGGTTCTTTTAAATAACTTGAATGAAATATTAGGCTACCTAAAGTCAGTGATTGTCACATGCTCGTAATGAATGGTTTCAAGTTAGTCAACGATTATAATTCTGTATTATTTTTAATTGTTTTATAGTTAATATTATGTGAAGAAAAAATAATGAATGAGGACATGTTAGATAAAACAATTTTAATCTTTTATGCCTTAAATTTGGTTTTATAATAGCAATATCGAGTACATGAATACAAGAAATGTTATAATTTGATTTAATGTCTTCTTGTTACTTAAAAGAATAAAGAGCTTTTAATGAAGAATTATTAATCTCATTCCACTAGCAGTGGAACTGTGCGTGAGACAAGTGTTGTCTTAAAGAATTGTGAAGAAAAATGTGGTGGTAATAATTGGTGCATCAATGGCCGTGGTCAAGGTTGTGAACTTGGTTGAGGCCAAAGTCAAGGTCGAGGTCGTGCTTAAAATCATTATTGACCTTATAGTGATTATATAAAAACAAATTTAAGTGGGATCACAATGAAGGAAAACAAAGAGAAAAAAATGCAAGATAAAGACATTTGTCTTTGATGCAGAACAAAGGGCCATTTTTGGTGTGCTTATCGTAAGCCCAAGCATTTAGCTAATTAGTACGCAACATTTTTCAAATAATAAAGAAATAATGTTGAGATCAACTATCTTGATAACATGGTCTAAGAAACACTATACATCTCAACTTCTCACACTTCTTTAGAGATATAAATCTAAAGAATAATCACTTAATTGATAATGAAAATACCTATATTAATTAAGTTTTAATTATTGTTTCTTTTGCATATTTGTATCATAATATGAATATATGTTATTATCTTGATATCTAATATAAATTTATTTCTTCTCTTTATGAAGGATATAGAATAGCAAGTTTTATACTTTCAAGAAAGATAGAGAAATATATCTAGCAGATAGTATAACAACATATACAATTATTCAAAATAAGAAGTATATCTCAAATTTGACAATAGTTAAGCGAAGTTGAATACTATATCAGACTCTACAAACTTAAATTTAGGTTTTGAAAGAGCAATGATCTACTTAACAAATGACATAAATGTTATACATCTATGATGCCTTATATTCACTAAGATCAAGTAGATCCCTACTTAGTTTCAATGATATTCATAGTAATGGTTTCCATGTAGAAACTACAAATGAGAAAATATGGAATATCTCTATGTTACTTCTAAAGCTTATATTATATGATTATCAAAGCACTTGAGAACTATACGATCATGAATGTGAAGCTAAAAGATCCAAAGACCTTTTATTCCTTGACATAATAATGATATGAAGAATTATTGAAAATTCTCATAAACATCCATTTAAGAATTTAAGGATTCTACTATCTAAAGAGAGCATTTGCACTACTTATTCACAGGGTAAACTGGTGATTAGACTATCTCTTTCTAAAATTAACATTGAATCTCATTATTTTTGTAGAGAATTCAATGAGATATTTGTGGACCATTACTCGTTCAGTGGACCATTCACTACTTCAAAGTCATAATTAATGCATCTATACGATAGTGATATATTTGTTTCCTATCTATAAGTAATCTTGTGTTTTGCTAAATTGTTGGCCAAAATTATTAGATTACATATGCAATTTATAAATTACTCAAGCAAAATCTTATATCTTGAAAATGTTGGTGAATTCACTTTCAAACCTTTGATGACAACTGCATGTCATGGGGATTGATGTGGAACATGTTCATACAGAGAATTCGTTAGTAGAATCATTCATTAAGAGACACTAGATGGTTGCAAGAACTTTGCTACTACTTACTCAATTATTTACTTTAGCATGAGGTCATGTGAATTTGCGATCAACAGCATTAATATGACTAAGGCCAACTGCATATCATGAATATTCTTTATTTCAATTGGTGCTTAGTCATCAACTTAATATATCCTATCTATATAATTTGATTGTATTTTACAAGTTCTAATTACTCTTCCTCGCTGAACTAAGATGGGATCTCAACATCATCTAGGAATTCATGCTGGTTTTAACTCACCATCCATTACTAGATATTTAGAAATTTTCTTCCAAAAGAATGGCTTTAAAAATTAGCAAGAATTATCTTGGCAAGTGACCCATATATCTCCTTTAGAGCTTGTACAACACAAAGTGAAAATGAAGTGTAAAGGATTCTTCATTTGTAGAAATTGCAAAATAATTACCCGTAGCATTTAAAGATGCATCTAAAGTAACCAATTCATAATTGTCAACTGCTAACTAGTTTGGATAGTTGTTCCTAAAAAACAACATACTAAAAGAACAACTAAGGAAATTTCTATTTCATATTGAAAGCCTGGTGATTATTTGGTTCAAAAGATTTTGTTCCGTAAAAAAGAAAAATATAGAAACATGATCCTAATACAAATCATCTTCGAACTATGTTTAAAAATGCTCTTAAAGAGTGCAACCCCTCAGATATAATGAGAGGCTCAGAAGCGGCTTAGGCATTAGAAGTCATTTAAGCTTTAAAAGAGACTATAAAGAAAAAAACGATCATCGATGATGTATTTGTATTTACAGTAGCTTTTAAATCACTCTTCCAAGTTAATTATGGTTCCTAAAATCATTTAATTATTAATCAAGTAATTAGAAAGCATTAAACATAAGAGAAATTGAACAATGAAATATTGATTTCATAAATAAGAAAAGATTATGAATTCCAATTACATATCAAATTCAAATTGTAATCCTATAATAAAAATTTAGTTTATATTGACAAATAGATTTTTAGAGCGCATGATAATAAACATCACAGAGAACAAATAAACAAACCAAAAAAAAAAAAAGAAAGAAGAAAAGAGATAATACCTTGAAATCTTTAGTCTTCAATCTCTTTCTTGCCTTGAAAATCTTCTATTGAATCTCTAAAAATTGCTCTGAACACTTGATAACTTGTTTCTCTTGTACTCTCTCTTCATTAATTTGACTACAAAGGTAGCTATTTATAAGGTTAGGTCTTTAAATTAGGGAAAAATTTATGTCCAATTAAATTTAGATTATCACAGCTTAATACCTAGCACTGCGACTTTTACTACCTACCATTACAGCTTTGGCTCAATTTTTCTTCATTGTCACGGAGCTGACGCTCTACCTTTTACTTTTTGGTTGATTTAGGTTGCATTGGTGTTGTGGCACTAAACTTGAACACCTCAGTGCTCAGGTTTTAACTTTAGGAGTATATTTCATCATTTTAGCGATACAACTCTAATATGTTGGCACTGGCTCCTTTTTTTTTATTTAGGCTAAATTGCTCTTTTTTATCAAATTTTGACTCTTCTTTTCTTTGTGAACTTTAAACCTATAAAATATCGATGCAATTCATTAAAAAAGCCAAATATGCACATTTATATGAATAATTACTAAGTTTAAGGATACCAAAAGAATAAGTATAAAATGTGCTTGTCAAATTCTCCCAAACTTTGCAATTTGCTCATCCTCTATCAAAGAAGAAAGAAGAACAAAAAATAAATAAAAATAACACGTTAATTGATTGATGATCAATAATTAGTCTTAAGATTGTATCTTGTTTACAATTCTTAAGGAAACTTTAAATACAATAAAAGTTCAACATGCTTAGCCTCATAAGTGATCCAATTGGTGTATGTGTATAGTTACTATCATTAGTCAAATGTACTTGGATTAATTTATGCATATAAGTTAAAATGATTTATCTTCATAGATTTCGTTTTACTTATTTTAATACTCCATACGCTTACCTTTTATATTACTCTCCACTAGTGTAGGTGGGCATATAATCAAGGATTAATTTATGACTTTATTTAGTTTGTAACTTAAGGCTTAGAATAAAGATATGATAAAATGACATTTTTTTTAGTTCAATTCAGACTATAAATCCACTAAGACTTATCTTAGCCTTCAAATTTTCTATAAACACCCCCATTCCCCCAACAACTAAATTTCAGATTTACCTTACCAATTTTATTGCTTAAACTTTCTTTTCTTTTCTAAGCAAGGGAAATAATATATATCCATATTAAACTCTATTCCCCTAAAGTTGTTATTTTATATCAATTTTGAGCAAGTAAAATCTCACAACTTAACTCTAAAATCTGTAAAGTGTTATAATAGGACTAAGATGCTTATGGTGTGAAGGGCGTTTTGTAACATATTTTCTTCTAGCTGAGGTGTAGTTTATAGTTAATAAAGAAAATTGTTATCAGGCTCAAAAGGGGTAACTATAGATAAAATATATCTGGGTAAGATTGAAAGGCTCAAATGGTCCAAACATGGTCTAACATCATTTTCTTAATCATGTATGCATTAAGATTACATCTCGAATTATAATCAAACAAGTTCTAGAGTGTTCTTGAGACCTTATGTATACTTATTGTGCGTAAACATTTTCTAGATTAGCACTAACTAAATAATCCTAACTATGTGCTAAAAATTTTCAAGTAATCACAAATAAGGCAAAACTTGACATAAGATTAAAACATGTAAATAATCATTGTATATAATTTTTTCTAAAAACTGAGACATTTACAATCGAGTTTTTATTTCTTATCATTGATGGTTGATCATCTTTTCAATCCAAGAATAAGCATAAACTAAAAATAAAAAAGCGAAAACACATAAAGCATAATAAAAAATAAAAAATATTTTTTTTAATAAGCAAATAATATAGACAAGCCATTTTAAAAGTACAAGGACGTGATTCTCACCCCCAAACTTAAATTTTGACAGTGAAAAATTAAAAACTAGAACAATTTCCTAATTGTTGATATATACCCTTACTCTTCATCTATGTTTGCTGAATCATCATCGTCATCTCTGCCATCAGCTGCTGATGGTGGTATGGGGTAGGCTAAAGTGGTTGATGTTAGCTTATGTCGATCCCTATGTGCATCATACACATTTGCATCCATTCGATTTGATATGCAGTTAAATAGGCAAACTACTATTGGTGCACTTACATATTGCTACGGATCTCGTGGAACTCTCTTTGGTGATCCTAAAGATCACTCTCGACCCGTGAAAGTTGGTCTAAAATAGAGACTAGTCAAGAAAGTGTAGACGATGAATGATGTAGTACCTCTGCAGATGGGTCCCATTGGACATTGGTCTAAAATTATATCATATATTCTCTTCTTGATCTATGGCATTAGTTAGGAAGGAAGTTCTATGGTCCTCTAAAAATTTCCACTAAGTTCCCTCTTTGCAAAGCCACTGAATGATGGTGTCATAATATGGTTCAACCAATATATGATGGTATTTATCATTTTTGATATTTGAGAGGTTGAAGAATTGGTTGATGCTTATGTTGTCAAATGCAACCTCCCTACAACACACTTTGCCCTTTAATTATTGATCCTCTATTGCATTGATGTAAAACTCTTTTATGATTAAAAGTATTGCAGCTTCTAATTTTTTACAAAATTTTTGCCACCTTTAAGAGTTGATGATCTAGAGGAAATTGGGAAACTTGTTATTCGCTAAATCAAAATCCCGCTCTAATTTTTTACAATAAAAGTAATGAACCTCTCAGTTTCCCCCGCATAAAAAAACTTGGTTGCCCTAAAAAATGGTATCTATGTATGCGAATTCTCGCTTCATTTTGATACCAGTTGAATTCAAACCCAAAATAATGGCTTTAACATGAATTACTCAAATGCAACACAATTTCAATAACACAAATACTTAAATATAAAGCCCAAATTCAAATACTTTAATTCAAAGGCTAAACTCAATACTGCAATTCAATTTTTAATCCAACACTTCAAAGTCAACTGTAACTCGGTACTTTAATTTGAACTCAAATCTGAAGTGTCAATTAAATTTCAAATTCAACATATCAAATAAAATGCAAACCTATAACTTCAATACATAATGTTTATTTGATATAGTGTTTACGTGCCATTCTAATATTGCATGAATATTAATTGCTTAATATTAATATTTATACAAAAACATTTTTAATAAATTTGTTAATATTAAATAATAATGGTAAAAAGCTTGTAACCTTTCAAACATTGTATGATCTGAATGAAATCAGATCTAGTATAAAAGAGTTTAGATCAGTGCTAAGAATTAGCAACAGTAAGAGTTATAAATGCTAATATTTAGTACAGCTAAAAGTTAGTAGGTTGTAAAAGTCAACGAAATCTAAGAAGTTACAACATTTTTAAAATAGGACAAAGATCTAGGAATATATTAGCAATGACATAGTTGCAAGGAGTTACAAATAGTGCTAGAAAATGTCATTGTACAAGTATGTTCTTAAACTTAATGTTCCTGGTTTATCTTCACTAATACATGTTATCGGTGAAGGCCTTTTTATATATAGATCAGTATATATCTATATCTAGATAGTCTAGATGGTTAATATTAGTATACCATGAGCTTAGTAAAAGCCCGTATAGGTATACGGGTATTCAATGAGGACTGAGTACTGAACAAACTCAATAAGGACCTCTAATAGACATCCCAAAAAGCCGTTAATGAAGGGTCTTCTTGAGTTGAGCAGTATTCGTGGTCCTTTGACCTGAGCACCACAGTGATCCACTATATTTAGGTTCCACACATGCCAAAAACCTTTCATGGTCTGACACTAGGTGTCATTGGGTATAGTCTGATACTCATGGAGTCCGATGTGTGTAAATATGAGATTCGTCAGCTTATGTGGGTAACTTGTATATTTTAATGCTCTAAGATTTATTTTAGAAAGTCTTGTGGCCACAAGTATAAAACTCAAGAAAGAGTTTCCTATGGAATAAAAATATCGTAAAACTATTTGAGGATATTGTTTATGAAAATACAAATCTGGAGATAAGTTCATGGTTGAGCATATAGATATTTGACGGTGATGATCTATGTCTCTGCTCTTCCAAGATATAAATAACGGAGGGATTATATAAATATTTATTAACCTCATCTTTTATGGCTCAATGCACTATTCTATAATTTTCGTAACATGTGTATGGGGCATCATTTACAAACTTACGAAAGAGTTCTATAAGACAAATATGTGTGATCTAAGAGAGTATTAATATGATGTGTACTCATTGAGCACAGGGCTAGCGCACCTAGATCGAATAATTTGATTTGAAAAGATTTTAGAAAACAAAATTTATTTTAAGGTCTTTTGGGAAGGTGATAGGGCTTAAGTGTTAAGCCTAGATGCTTGACAAGTAGCAAGTGATGATTGATCATCACTTGCCACCTTATGCAATAAAGTCTTGCCACTTGTCAGCCAAAGACATCATATACTTTTTAATGGTTTGACAAGTAGCCAGGGAACTGCCACCACTTAAAAGGAAATTACCACTTCTTTGTATATTAAGAACACATGTCCTTAAATTAAATATATGTTAAATGGCAAAATATTTTTGCAATTTACATAAGAAGCATTAAACCATTAAAATAAGATATAAAAGATTGAAAAGTGTTTGCAATTTAATAAGCAGTGTGTGTGTGTCAATTTGATAACTTTTAAACTGTCTAAGTGTTAGATAAAGTGATAGTAAATGCCACCATTTTGTTTATGAAGAACACGTGTGTCTTTTTATTAAGCATGAGGTACAAATCAACTAGAAATGGTTTCGTAATTTAAAAAGACGCGTGTGTGAGTAACATTTGGCATGTAATACCCCAAATTTTTTATTTATTTGATTGAATTTATTAGTCAAAAGAAATGAAAGAATTTAATTGGTTGAATAAGTTTAGTATGGTATAAGTGTTTGCATGGAATTAAAACCTGTGCTATTAAAACTTTTCCAACATTTGGACCAATAGAATTTTGCCAACATTGTTAAATGGAATTTACTAGAATTAGTTAGATTTAAACAAGATTTTTTATTTAGTTTAGTTATGAATAGTGTTTGGAATTTTTGGACCAATCAAATGCCACCATTTCTAACCAATGGCATTTTTGTAATTTTGAGTTTAGTTGAGGGTATTTTTGGAAAGAAAAATAAAGGCTATAAAAGGGAGAATAGTATTGAAAAATTTAGAGAAATCAAAACCTTTGGCCGTCCCCTCCCTTGTGCATTTTCTCTCCATTTTTCTTTTATCCCCCTTTAAATTCAACAATTCTCAATACTTCAATTAGTAAATTAAGCCTCCAAATCCTTAATTAAAGCCCTCTTCATCAAGTTTCAAGGATCAATTTTAAGGTATAAGGTGTTATTCAAGGTGAGTTTATGCTAAAAATTCTATTGAATATGAATTTGGGGTTTCAAGGGTTAATGGATGAAGTAGCCATGTAGAATTAGTGAATTATGCTTTTAATTTGGTAAATTAGAAATTTGTTCATTATTTGTGTATTTTGGAAAATGAAGGTGAAAGCTTGGCCAAGGATAGCCAAAGGAAGGAGAAGGAGAAGATGTGAGTCAAGTGGAGGAATTAAACTTATAAGGTTGGTGTACACTTTAGTTTGAAACTTAAATTCTTACCTTAGGAAATTTAGTGTATATTTATGTATTTTTAATAATATGATGGATGAGTATGTTGAACTATGGCATTGAATTAACAATTATATTATTTCTAAATGTATTAAATATGTTTTGAGTATTGGATATTAATTGGTGGTCAAAATTGAAAAGAAAAGAAAAATTGGGCATAAATATGAATTTTGAGGAAATAGGACTTATATGAAAAATTCTGGACTAATTTGTAAATATATAAAAATTTTATGTCTTTATGTGAATTAGTATAGAATTAGAACTTATATATGACTTGTTGAAGAAATTGGGGCCTAATGGCAAATTTTGAAACAAATGGGCCTATAAGTGGAAAATTGGAAATTTTTGGGCTGAATTGTTAAATCTGAAAATTTTGGAACTTATTTGGGTATTTTTGAATATTCTGGACCTATATGAAAATTTTTGGAACATTTGGGCTTATGTATAAAATTTTGAAAATTTTAGGCATAAAGGTGAATAGTAAAAACTTTTGGGCCTATTTGTAATAATAAACAAATATTTGTGTCTAGATATGAATAATCAAAAAAATTGAGTAAACATAAATTTGTATAATAATTTAGTTTAATAATAATAAATTTGTGTTAAAATATTTTTTTTAAAAGAAAAATAATGTATTAATAATACTATTGAGACGCCCTAAGTAAACCTGAACATTGGTAGGGGAGGATTGGTAATTGGCATGCCAATAGGGTATTATAGCAGTACTGCACCGTTTGCTTGTCCGATGACACTACTCTGTGTATCCAATATGTTATCTATTCTGATCTGTTCTAGATCCGATGGATAGTCACCGAGTGGCCGATGCCGGATCATTATCTGATATTTGTTAGCCCATTAGCCAATCCATGGTATCGTGTCAGTGTTTATTTTGGGTGCCTACTTGGATTAATTATAAATATGATATTTGTGTATATATATATATTTGATTAATTAAAATGAGAAATCGAATAATGTTTTAGTTTAATGAATTGATTAATTGATAAATTTTGATTTATTATGATATATGGAAACAAATTGGTTATTACTAACAATTTCATTGTTTATATATATGGTTTATTGCAAAAGGGTAATAAAATTTTATTATACTGTTTCATCTTTTGTGTACACCCACTAAGCTGTTGTGCTTAGCGCGTTGGATTTACCATACGCAGGTAGTAGAGTTGCCATCACTAAAGACTGAATAATAAATCTTTCTGCAGCTGCTCAAAGTCGTTCACATCCTCTCTCTATATATAATTATTTTTTGTAGATATTTTGTTTGTCTATAAACTGTTGTATATTATATTATAGACATTAAGTGTATGTGTATGTATATATGTATTTATTCAGAACTGTCTCATTTAAAACCATGATATATTATATCTATTTTGATAATATACTGGATGTGAAATAGTTTTGTAAAGGTTTGATACATTTATATTGTAATATGAGTTGTGAACATTTGCTGAAAAACAAATATGGAAGTTGGTTAAGAATGGATATTGAAATTTTGGGAGTGTTTTTTTTAATTACAGGTAGTGTAAAAATCTAATTTTTAGGGGAGACTCTATCAGTTTTTTTCCGTAAATGTTTATAAAATAAAAATATTTTTGAAGTTTGAATAATCATTATAGTTGTTTCTATTTGATGCTATCGTAGCACCCCGTGCTCTCGTGTCTCGATGAGAGGCGAGTGAGGAGGGTGTTACTTGGCAAGGGGTGGCTTTTGTCATATATGGTATTCGGTAATTGAGTAAATAAATATGTAAGAGTTATAATTTTTCAATTGCTTTTTAGTTGTCTAAGTGGTAGACAAATAGGAGACATAAATTGTTAAAACAAAATAAAAGATTTCGTTTTTTTTTTTTTTTGGGTGAGAGACAACTTAAAGCAAAGGGTTGCTTCAACAACAATTTCAACCAGAATTAAAGTTGTCATTCTAGCTCCAATAATCCTATCAACGTTTTTAGACTAGATGATGAACACATAAAAATGCATGTTGTTAAAAGATTCAATCACCATTTAATGTCACTAATTTTAGTGTTTTCTGTATTTTTAGCTTGAAATAAAGTGTTCTCCTTAAATTGTGATTAATGAATGTTATTTGGACAGGTTTAGGTAAACTAGACATAACTCTCAATGTAGAAATCGAAATGAAGAAATTCTTGAACCTGGTGCAACATGACTCAATCTTACACAAATTTGAAGAATAGTGGAAAAGCCAAATCCAACATGTTATGGGCCAAAAATTGAGATACAACAGAATCGGACTACAACTCTTACCCAGCTTGACCCAATTCACGTATTTGGACCGTATCTCACAAAATACGTACTCAATTGGTATAATTCTTGAAGCTGTGAATTGCTGACTTTACTATCAACAACTCGTATGTTTATGGTAAAGTCCAAATCAGCCGTTATCATGGACCAAATCGCATTGCAAGTGGGTAAAATGGTTGTTGGCCGAATTCTGATGTATGTTTGGAATTTTGCTCATATCTCATTGGATACTCATCCAATTTGCATGAAATCGGTGCCTATGGAAAGAAGAGTCAAAATGCTACAACTTTCATGTCGGCTGTAGAAGCTGAATTGATCATTTACATTATCAAAAATGTGCTGCAAGTGGATACACGAGTTATTAGCTTAAAATTATTGAAGATTGATGTCATCCATGACATATGTCCATTCATTGCCTATATAAGGAGACCCTTAGGACGTTTTTAATATATAATTTCTCTCTTCTTTTATTCTCATTAACATGTATTGTAATTTAGGCTAGAGTTCCTAGCAAGGCTAAGAGATGAACTTTTATGTGTAGTAAATCTACTTCCATGCTTTGATTCGGTGTCAAGAGCTATAAATGTTGTAAGTTTGGTTTTGATTAAACTCTTATCTATTTCATTTTCTATAATCCAGAGGTTATAATTCTCATGTCTCATATATGTTCAGTCATGCTTTTCTTATGTGATTCATGTTGATTTATAATTGTTATTGGTTACATTGTTTTATATGTTAATCTTTTACTGCAGTATTGTCAATTTGATATATTGTCGATCTTGGATAACATGTAAGGGCAATAAATGTTTGATATTCAAGTTAATCTTTTACTGCAATATTGTCAAAATGATATATTGTCGATCTTAGATAACTTGTATAAATAACATGATGTGTGTTAATGCTTGCAAAGAGTTTAACTAAATCAAATACATGTGTTATCAAATGTGCTATATATTACATACCTTCCGATTGATTGTTTGGGATGTGAAACTTTCAGTTGAGTTATAAATATCAAATCAAAGTATAGAGTAGATTTATAAAGCATAATTGTGATTCTCAAAGCCTTGCTTAAATCATCATAAGACATTTTCCTCAATTCATAGACAATTCTATCTCATCCGTTTAAATCAATTAACCCTTTGCTACTGCTTTAATATTTTACTTCACTGACCTATTTTGCCAAGAGCTTCCTCGTGGGATCGACACCTCAATCTATACTGCGATAGCCGCGTTATATTTTGAGCGTAAACAAAAATTTGGCGCCGTTGCCGGGGAGGCACACTAAGCGAAAGTCGGTTGCGATTATAAATACTAAAGTGGTAACTTTGTACATTTTCTTTTCTTTGTAAAATCTTAATTTTATTTCCTTTGTTGTAATTTATTTATTATTCATGGTTGGCTCTACCACCTAATTTATTTTGTTTTCTTTAGTTAATTTGTTATATTTTATATTATCTTAATGGCTGGTTTTACCGCCTAATTAGTTTATTTTCTTTTATCTATTTATCGCACTTTATTTTCTTTAGTTTATTTATTGCACTTTTTTTTTTAATGGCTGGTTTTACCGCCTAACTTCGTTCACTTTCTTTTATTTATTTATTGTACTTTATTTCTTTAGTTAATTTGTTGTATTTTCTTTTTATTTTGTGGCTGGTTCTACCGCCTAACTTAGTTTATTTATTTACTATTGTACTTTATTTATTTATTGCACTTTTTTTATTGTACTTTATTTATTTATTGCACTTTTTTTATTGTACTTTATTTATTTATTGCACTTTTTTTATTGTACTTTATTTTCATTTTCTTTTACGTATTTATTGCAATTTATTTTCTTTAGTTAATATGTTGTATTTTCTTTTTATGGCCGGTTCTACCGCCTAACCTTGTATTTATTTACTTATTGTATTTTCTTTTTATTATTTATTTATTGTACTTTTTTTTCCGTACTTTATAGTCTTTTGTTCAGTTATTGTATTTATATTTCATGGTTGGTCTTACCACCTAACTTATTTCTATTTCTTGTTGTGTTTATTCCACTTCTTAATTTTCCTTAAGCATTTCTTTCCTTAAAAAAAAAAAAAAAAAAAAAATTAGGATGTATGCATCGACCAGAGACAAACGAGGAAGATTTGTGAGAGAACTAGAACTAGAACTAGAACCACTCCCACAATTTGTAAGTGAAAATAATTTACCTTCTAGTTCATCTTGTAATTCTAACACAATGAGCCAACACGAAGAAAACCCCGTTAGAACTCTAAAAGATTACTTGCATCCTACTCGCACAGCCACACCATCATGTATTATATTTCCACCTAACACACCACATTCGGATTTTAAACCTGGAATGATACAACTTCTTCCCACTTTTCATGGTCTAGATAGTGAAAATCCTTATGTACATGTTAGGGAATTTGAAGAGGTAATTGCCACCTTCCATAGCCAACCTGAAGCCATAGACACTGTTAAACTTAAATTTTTCCCTTTTTCTTTGAAAGACAAAGCAAAGAGTTGGTTATACTCTTTGAGGCCGAGGTCTATAGGAACTTGGGCAGAAATGACCCAAGCATTTTTTAATAAATACTTCCCACAACACAAAACTAATGGCCTGAAAAGACAAATTTCTTCATTCTCCCAAAAAGACAGTGAAACCTTATATCAAGCATGGGAAAGATTTAAAGAGTTGCTAAATCTGTGCCCTCACCATGGGTATGAAAATTGGTGCTTGGTTAGTTATGTCTATGAGGGACTCACAATTAGAGAGCGCCAATTTGTTGAGATGATGTGTAATGGGGAGTTCCTTCACAAAGATCCTGAGGAAGCCATAGAATTCCTTAATGACTTAGCCGAAAAAGCCCATACATGGACTGGACCTAGCATTGCTGAAAGCACAAATAGGTCACGACTCAATGGAGTTTTCCATCTTAGGGAAGAGGATAACCTCAAAGCCTAATTAGAGGTTTTAACTAAGGAGTTAGAGGCCTTGAAATCCAAAGATAGAAGGGTCACCCACACGGTTGCTAGAGTTGAGTCACATGATGTCTGTTTTGTCTGTGGAGGAGCGGAACACTTAGCTCAGGATTGCCCCACGTATAGTGAGATGAGAGGGATATATGAGGAACAATGTAATGCCCTAGGGATGTACAAGAAGCCTTATTCACCCTACTTTGAAACATATAATCCTAGCTGGAGAAACCACCCAAATTTCAGTTGGAAATCTGACCAACAAGCCAACAACCAATGGAAACAAGAACAACAAGCACCCAAGTCTTATGTTGCACCTCAATATAATGCACGACCAATTAGGAGTTCTTTAGAGGATACATTACAAGCATTTATGGAGGCACAAAGTAAGACTAATCAAAAATTTGAAACAATTCTTGCACAGGTGGTGGACGAAAACAAAGAAATTAAGAGTCAAATCACAAAGTTGACCAGTGCCTTAACTGTACAAGAGCGAGGTAAGTTTCCATCTCAACCTCAATCCAATCCGAAAGGACAATTCATGGCACAAGCTTCTACTTCTGATGTTCAAAATCTCAAAGAAGTCAATGCCATTACTACTCGAAGTGGTAAGATTGTAAGTGAGCCTACTCCTGAAATTAACACATCTACGAGTAGTAAAGACGCCCCCCTTGAAAAAGAGGCCACAGTGGAAAAAGAGCCCGAAAGTAAGTTTTCAATCCCAGTGCCTTTTCCTCAAGCTCTTCGACCGGTTGGGAAAAATTCAGAAATTCAAGGTGAGATTTTGGAACATTTGAAACAAGTTAAAATTAATCTTCCCTTGTTACATTTGATTAAGCAGGTTCCAACTTATGCCAAAGTCATCAAGGATTTATGTACTATAAAAAGAAAACACCATGTAAAGAAAACTGCATTTTTGGCAGAACAGGTAAGTGCAGTGATTGAACAAAAGACACCACCCAAGTATAAAGACCCAAGATATCCCACAATCTCCTGCCAAATTGGGACACATGAGTTTGGTCAAGCTTTATTGGACTTAGGAGCAAGTGTAAATTTAATGCCTTATTCTATTTACTTGCAATTGGGACTTGGTGAGATTAAACCAACATCTGTAGTCCTACAATTAGCTGACCGATCAATCAAGAAACCACGGGGAATAGTAGAAGATGTTTTGTTGCAAATTGATAAATTATACTACCCTGTTGATTTTCTTGTTTTAGATACTCATTCTGTTGTTAACATGGAGTCAAAAATCCCTCTTATTTTGGGGAGACCTTTTCTAGCCACTGCTAACGCTCTTATTAATTGCAGAAATGGTCTAATGAAATTATCTTTTGGGAGTATGACTCTTGAGGTGAACATTTTCAACATTGGCAAACAACCACGAGAAGAAGACGAGTGCTATCATTCATATATGATAGACACACTTGTAGCGGAGGAAGCTTATAAAAATCATGGCTATGATTCTTCGAAAAACCTTCTCAATTTTGATTTTGAAGAATTGTATTATCCTGATGTAACAACTAATCTGTTTAGTATTTTTGACTCACAGGATAAACGGACTCGATTTTGGCAGCCACACTTTGAAGAGTTGCCACGAGAGAGGGAGAAACCAAAACCATCAAACCTCGAGACACCACAAGTTGAGCTTTCTCCACTGCCCAAAGGTTTTAAACACGCATTCTTGGGACCAGGTGATACCTTTCCTATCATCATTTCTTCTGAACTTAGTGCTGAACAAGAGGAAAAATTGATAAAATTGTTAAAAGAACATAAGTCTGCACTAGGTTGGACCATAGCTGATATTAAAGGTATTTCTCCATTGATATGCTCCCATAGAATTCATTTAGAGGAAGGTACCCAACCTCGTAGAGACCCACAAAGAAGACTTAACCCAACAATGAAAGAAGTAGTGAAAAAAGAGGTCTTGAAACTATTAGATGCGGGTATAATCTACCCAATTTCTGATAGTCAATGGGTAAGTCCAACTCAAGTAGTTCCTAAGAAATCTGGGGTTACTGTTGTTGAAAATGAGAATGGGATACCTGTTCCAACTAGGGTAGTAAGTGGTTGGAGAATGTGTATTGATTATAGAAAGTTAAACACAGCCACTAGGAAAGACTATTTTCCATTGCCTTTTATCGACCAAATTTTAGAACGTGTAGCTGGACATCCTTTTTATTGCTTTCTTGATGGGTATTCAGGATATTACCAGATTGAGATAGCTATAGAAGATCAAGAAAAAACTACTTTTACATGCCCTTTTGGTACTTATGCTTTTTGTAGAATGCCATTTGGATTATGTAATGCACCAGCTACTTTTCAGCGTTGCATGTTGAGTATTTTTTCTGATATGGTTAAAAAATGCATTGAAGTCTTTATGGATGATTTGACTGTTTTTGGTAATTCTTTTGATTTATGCCTACTTAACTTGAAATCTGTTTTGAGTAGGTGTGAAGAAAAAGGACTTGTGCTAAATTGGGAGAAATGTCATTTCATGGTATCTTCAGGAATCGTTTTGGGGCACATTGTATCTGAAAGAGGGATAGAGGTTGACAAGGCAAAAATTGAATTAATCTCTAAATTACCTACACCTAAAACGGTAAAAGATGTCCGATCCTTTCTTGGACACGCTGGCTTTTACAGAAGGTTTATACAAAAATTTTCTGCCATATCTAGACCATTGTGTAACCTTTTGCTAAAAGATGCAGAATTTACATGGACACAAGAGTGTGAGGAGGCATTCCGAACACTCATTGCCAAACTCACCACCGCTCCTATCATGCAATCACCGGATTGGAACCTCCCATTTGAAATTATGTGTGATGCAAGTAATTATGCTGTAGGAGCAGTTCTTGGGCAACGGAGGAAGGGAAAACCCTTTGTTGTTTATTATGCTAGTAGGACTTTGAAAGATGCTCAAATGAATTACACTACTACTGAAAAAGAACTATTAGCTGTTGTTTTTGCCTTAGATAAATTTCGTTCTTATTTGATTGGTTCACCTATTGTTATTTTTACTGACCACGCAGCCCTTAAGTACCTTCTTTCTAAGAATGATGCTAAAGCCCGTTTAATTAGGTGGATTCTTCTTTTGCAGGAATTTGATATAACCATCAAAGATAAGAAAGGCGTTGAAAATATTGTTGTTGATCATCTATCCCACCTTGAGTTCACTGACTCTACTGATTTGCCACCCATTCGAGATGATTTTCCAGATGAACATCTTTTTGCTATAAGCCAAATACCTTGGTATGCACATATCGTAAATTATTTGGTTTGTGGTGAACTTCCATCTGACTGGAGTGCACAAGATAAACGTAAGTTCTTGGTTGAGGTACGTAACTTTTATTGGGATGATCCATATCTTTTTAAATACTGTCCTGACCAAATCATGAGACGTTGCATTCCTGAAAGTGAAGTTTCTAGTGTCTTAAATTTTTGCCATAGTGCTGCTTGCGGTGGCCATTTTTCTATGAAGAAGACAGCTGTGAAAATTTTACAGTGTGGTCTTTATTGGCCCACTTTTTTCAAAGACACTAATAATTTTTGTCGTTCCTGTGAAAGATGTCAAAAGTTAGGTGCTTTATCTCGAAGAAATATGATGCCTCTTAACCCTATTCTTGTTATCGAGATATTTGACTATTGGGGTATTGATTTTATGGGTCCATTTCCTTCATCTTTTGGCTATCTTTACATCCTTTTAGCTGTTGACTATGTATCAAAATGGGTGGAGGCTGTAGCTTGTCGTACTAATGATAATACAACTGTGGTAAAATTCTTAAAAGAAAATGTGTTATCTAGGTACGGTACGCCACGTGTCATCATTAGTGACCAAGGAACACATTTTTGTAATCGTTCTTTTGAAGCTTTGATGCGCAGGTATGGTGTTCTTCACAAAGTTTCTACTGCATACCATCCACAGACAAATGGACAAGCCGAGCTAGCAAATAGAGAGGTTAAACAGATTTTGGAAAAGACGGTTAACCCGAATCGCAAAGATTGGTCCCTATGCCTTTCTGATGCATTATGGGCATATCGTACTGCATACAAAACCATCTTAGGAATGTCCCCATACCGGCTTGTTTATGGGAAAGCTTGTCATTTACCTGTTGAGCTAGAACATAAAGCTTATTGGGCTGTCAAAGCCCTTAACTTTGATTTGAATGCTGCAGGTCTCCAGAGAAAGTTACAATTGTCAGAAATAGAAGAGCTACGAAATGACGCATATGATAACTCCAAAATTTACAAAGCTAAAATGAAAGTAGCTCATGATAAACAGATCTCAAGGAAACACTTTGAGCCAAATCAACGGGTCTATCTTTATGATTCTCGATTGCATTTACACCCTGGAAAGTTGAAATCTCGATGGACTGGTCCATTTATGGTAAGACATGTTTTTCCTAATGGTGCTGTTGAAATAGAAGACCCCACTGATGGACGGACTTTCAAAGTGAATGGACAGCGGCTAAAAAGCTACGTGGAAAAGGTAAACGACTCTATGTACCTAGGCGAGATCCCTCTTGTGGATCCTGTCTATCGTGATTGATCAGGTTCAATCTATCTGCACCATATTTTATATTTTGTCTATATTTTATCTTTTGACTTTCTATTTTTGCTTTTATTTTCTTGCACATTTTATTTTACTTTATTTTCTTCTTTTTATTTTTTCTTCAGTGTGATTTTATTTCCCGGTCAAGTGGCGGATACGGTACTCCGTGACTATTAAAGTCGGTTTCTCAGTTCCCTAAAAACTGTCCCTCAAACTGTGCATTCATCTCTTTTCTTTCTTTCAAAATGGATCGCATTCTTGCCAACCTTAAAAAGCGTTTTCCTTCATTTCCTCAAAATGCTCTACTTAAGATTTACAAAGCACGGTGTGAAGGACTAAGGCTATTGATGTTGGGTAATATCCCTGTGGACCTTCGTTGGTTAATTGAAGCCAAGGTTCGGTTGTCTGGTGAGTTTGAAAATGATTTTGTTTCTCATATGCCTGGTCTTGGAAGAAGCTCTTATGCTAAAAGGCGACGAGCAAAAAGGTTACAAGTCTGTCATAAATGTGCTCGATGGAATTGTAATCGGAGTTGTCGTTCTTTAGGATTCGTATCTAAAAATCGAGAAGACAAAATTCAGTTCATTAAGGATGGACTGAGTAAGGAGTCTTTGGATGATATCCTATTGACTCTTGAGACGCATCCCTGTGGGCTCGTGCAACGTGAACTTCTCAATTTATGAAACAAATTCAAAAATGAACATCAACGGTATAGTCTCGGGAATCTGACTCTAAAAGACCCTGTTTGCCAATTTATAAGAAAATTGTATGGGAAGCCTATCCCCGACCCATAGAGGGCGTTTAAGCCGTTACTGGACGTAAAACCAGAGGAAGATGTGAGCCACAATCACAACTACTTGTAAATACATGTGTTTTAATTTCAACCTTTATTTTATGAATAGTAGGGCTACTCATGTAGATGTCTTAAATTCAAATCTTTTTGTTCAATAATGCATGTGGGTCATTATGTTTAAATTTTTGTGTTTTATTTTTAACTCTCTTTTGACAAACTTTCGGGTTACCATAATCATTGTTATCATTTGGCACTCTATAAATACAGCACCTCAGTTTCTTCATTTTCATATATTGAGATAAAGGTGAGAGTAGATATGGAGGAAACCCAAGTTCGACAATTTCGAAATATATGTGTATTTTGTGGATCTAGTCTTGGGGAGAGTAAAGTATTCGTAGAAGCAGCAAACAATCTAGGAAAAACATTAGCTGCAAGAAAAATTCATTTGATTTATGGAGGAGGTAGCCTTGGGCTAATGGGGAGTGTGTCAACAGCTGCACATTTAGGAGGAAGTCAAGTTTTAGGTATTATTCCTACAGCTTTGGCCGTGGGAATCCTGACCGGGAAAACAATAGGGGAAGAATTACAAGTCTCATTCATGCATGAACGTATAGCCAGAATGCTTTGCAATGCAGACGCTTTTATTGCTTTACCAGGTGGTTTTGGTACCTTGGAAGAAATTTTTCAAATTGTCTCTTGGGCCCAATTGAATATCCACCGAAAACCCATAGGTTTGTTGAATGTTAATAACTATTTTGATTGCTTACTTTGTTTTCTTGATCAAACTGTGGAACAGAATTTTATTTCACATTCGGCGCGACAGATCCTGGTTTCTGCTACTGAGGCGGATGAATTGATTAACAAATTATAGGCAGTTACCTACGAACCTGACCCAGCAATAACTCGGATCGATTGGTCAGTGGGCCTTAACAAGCGAAAATTGGATCTGAGACTTCGTTTGTAAATTTTTCTTTTTATTTATTTATTTATCAGTACCATCATTTTAGTTTATATTTGCTTAAGTGTCTCTCAGGTTTGTTTCTTTCAAATAACTGGCGTTTCAGGTAATGTCTCCTATAATTTATCTCTTTCTATTTAAACATTGAGGACAATGTTTCATCTGGTTTGGGGGGAGGATAGTAGACATACGTTGCATTTTGCAAAAAAAAAAAAAAAAAAAAAATTGTGGTCCGACATTTGATTAAAATGGCAGAGTAAAGAGTTCATTCTTGAACTCTTGAGACGCATTCTAGGTCAAATTAGAATGGCAGAGTAAGGAGTTTTAGTACTAACTTTTGAAATGCATTTTAACTAACTTTTTGTTATTTTGTTTTATATTTCATGCATTGTCGTTTACTGCTTGTAGTCTTGGTAATTCTTGTATAAAGGAATTTGCTTTTCTGCCTAAGTATGATTTCAGAATTGTTTAGGTTGAGTCACTGTTTCTATCTAGGTTACTAAAGAATGACTTCTAAAATATTTTTGAGCACAATGCTAAGCCTTGTGGTAAGATGGATGATTCAATTTATATAGCCAAGAGAATTCCCATATTTAAGTATATATTTTTCTAATCTCGCATATCTTTTGTGAGTAAGTGGAAAGGTTGAGAAAACAGCTTATAAACCTTCATTGATCCTTTGAATTGGTTAATTTTTGTTTAGAATGATATTATTTGAATTAAGGGATAAGTTGGTTACATTTGTGCATAATATAATTTGGTGTGAAACCTTTATAATGCTTCCTTGTATTCTTCAAAAAAAAAAAAAAAACACACAAAAGTACCAAAAAAAAGAAAAAAAAAGAAGCAATTCAGTTTAATAAAGTCTTCATTCAATTTTAGAAGACAAATACCTTGTAAAACAGTTTTCTCACCAAGTTATAATTGTATTATTCTCACAAGCCAATTAAAGTTCTAAAGTTGGCGTATGATATGAATAATTGATTTTTAAACAAATAATTTTCCTATCTTCGGATCAATGTTAGTTTATATGTCTGTCCTTAAAATTGACTTTTTCTTGAGTGCTTAACTGTTTTCCAACTCCATAAGAGAAGTCCTAACCTTTTAAACAGTCATACACCTGTGAGGATATGGAGTTGAGGCTTTTACTTGGAGAAATTCTCAAGGCTATATCTATTGTGGTTTGTGGTTAGATGGTTATGGCTTAGTTCACACACACACAAATTACGGAAGTTGTAATTGAAAAAACCATGATAGCAACAGTGATCTCGAACTAACGTTTTGATTGAAATGCTTAGGTAGTTTTGCATATTCTATTTACGCTTGAATTGCTAGAGACTAGCAATAAGCTGGTTGGGGGCTGTGATGAACACATGAAAATGCATGTTGTTAAGAGATTCAATCACCATTTAATGTCACTAATTTTAGTGTTTTCTGTATTTTTAGCTTGAAATAAAGTGTTCTCCTTAAATTGTGATTAATGAATGTTATTTGGACAGGTTTAGGTAAACTGGACATAACTCTCAATGTAGAAATCGAAATGAAGAAATTCTTGAACCTGGTGCAACATGACTCAATCTTACACAAATTTGAAGAATAGTGGAAAAGCCAAATCCAACATGTTATGGGCCAAAAATTGAGATACAACAGAATCGGACTACAACTCTTACCCAGCTTGACCCAATTCACGTATTTGGACCGTATCTCACAAAATACATACTCAATTGGTATAATTCTTGAAGCTTTGAATTGCTTACTTTACTATCAACAACTCGTATGTTTATGGTAAAGTCCAAATCAGCCGTTATCATGGACCAAATCGCATTGCAAGTGGGTAAAATGGTTGTTGGCCGAATTCTGATGTATCTTTGGAATTTTACTCATATCGCATTGGATACTCATCCAATTTGCATGAAATTAGTGCCTATGGAAAGAAGAGTCAAAATTCTACAACTTTCATGTCGGCTGCAGAAGCTGAATTGATCATTTATATTATCAAAAATGTGCTGCAAGTGGATACACGAGTTATTGGCTTAAAATTATTGAAGATTGATGTCATCCATGACATATGTCCATTCATTGCCTATATAAGGAGACCCTTAGGACGTTTTTAATATATAATTTCTCTCTTCTTTTATTCTCATTAACATGTATTGTAATTTAGGCTAGAGTTCCTAGCAAGGCTAAGAGATGAACTTTTATGTGTAGTAAATCTACTTCCATGCTTTGATTCGGTGTCAAGAGCTATAAATGTTGTAAGTTTGGTTTTGATTAAACTCTTATCTATTTCATTTTCTATAATCCAGAGGTTATAATTCTCATGTCTCATATATGTTCAGTCATGCTTTTCTTATGTGATTCATGTTGATTTATAATTGTTACTGGTTACATTGTTTTATATGTTAATCTTTTACTGCAGTATTGTCAATTTGATATATTGTCGATCTTGGATAACATGTAAGGGCAATAAATGTTTGATATTCAAGTTAATCTTTTACTGCAATATTGTCAAAATGATATATTGTCGATCTTAGATAACTTGTATAAATAACATGATGTGTGTTAATGCTTGCAAAGAGTTTAACTAAATCAAATACATGTGTTATCAAATGTGCTATATATTACATACCTTCCGATTGATTGTTTGGGATGTGAAACTTTCAGTTGAGTTATAAATATCAAATCAAAGTATAGAGTAGATTTATAAAGCATAATTGTGATTCTCAAAGCCTTGCTTAAATCATCATAAGACATTTTCCTCAATTCATAGACAATTCTATCTCATCCGTTTAAATCAATTAACCATTTGCTACTGCTTTAATATTTTACTTCACTGACCTATTTTGCCAAAAGCTTCCTCGTGGGATCGACACCTCAATCTATACTGCGATAGCCGCGTTATATTTTGAGCGTAAACACTAGAATTGTTCAAAGCACAGCTTCAGAGTGAGTTCCTAATTTTGTTAGTATAATAGATTTACATTCAGTATGTGTATATTACAATAAAGAATTAGATTTTCTTTCTGCTACATTAAATAATATGTAAGACATGTAAATAAAATAAAATTTAAAAATATAATGTACATATATGCACCCTACAGACAATATACATGCAAAATGGTATTAAAGTGCATGTTTGTGTGCTTTGGATGATTGGAGTGACTGTGGTGTCATTTGAATAGTTCCTAGGCTATCGGTTATGCATTTCAAGTATTGAAAGTGAAAAATCTAGAGACAGCTAGCTAGATGCTACAACTCTAGGGCTTTCCAAGCACTAGCGCCACAATGCTAAATAAATATTGCCACGGCACTAGGCCTCTGATGTTGCACGACTTGGAACCCGATGCCTCTATTCTGCTCACACTATTCACTCTGACATTTTAAATTGTTTAAAAATGTATGTGATGTTTATTTATGCAATAATAAATATTATTAAATTGCATTATAAACTGTGATCATGTATTTGTAATGGTAACAACAATGGGAGTTTTACTGGTGGGAGCTAATTATACTTGCGCAAAAAAATGTATGATTGAGAATGACGGCCTCATAATATGGGGATAAGAATACAAAAATCTCAATCAGATTGTAATGTGTTTCATTATGAGATAATGTTACATATTGATCCATCTTGTTAATTCGGTGTTAGATGAGTCATAACGATCTTTCCCAAGATCGCTAAAGTATGAGGGATTTGGTCAATGTGATTTAGACTATATTAGTTAAACATGAGATGAGGCCAATATATGCAAAAGTATTGCCTAAATCGCTAAAGTGTACGGGTAGTATTGGTAGCATATATTTAATAATTAACTAGTTAATCTAGAATACACTACTCTAGATTGCTAAAGTGTACAGTTAAGGTGTATTTAAGATTGGTGGTAAAAGTTACATAAGATGCAATTGACAAGAGTTTTTTACCTTTGGGGTTTATAAAGGCAATGGGGTCCACTTTCTGCTATACAATTTAAAGAGCTTAAATTGTCGTTTTTCCTTTTGAGATATTTAGGGGATTATGTAAAGTAGTGGGAGGGTATCTTTAGATTAAAAATGTATAAAAGTTATACTCATGATCTAAAGCGTTATTTATTAACGATTAAAAATATTCCACTATAAATCTCATATTTAATCTTATAGAGATAAGATCAGTATGAGCAATCTATTAGTATACTTGATTTAGGCATACCAACTGTAGTGTACCGAAAAATATTTTAACTTGCCAATGAATCTGTGAATAGTCCTATATTCAGAAAACTTTTGATATATCGATGATCAAGAAATGATTAGAGGTATTTCTAATAATATCTCTTTGACTGAGGTAGAAATGTATCAGAAATGGATTAAGAATGATTTGAGAGTCAAATCATATATCCTTGCCTCGATGTCTAATGATCTTTAGTGGGAGAATATGCACATGAGATATGCAAGTAGTATTATGCTCATCTAAAATTTATTTGATATATCTAAAATACAGATAAATAATAGTCACAATGAATAGTTTTTCCACTATGGTGAGGTTTGAAATTGTAAACATTACTGTTTAACTATCTCGCCATAAAAATGATAAACCCCCTAAGTGAATAAGAGGAATTAGTTTAAGAACTTTAAATAATAAGAAATTATAGAATATAAAATTAGGTCATGTAGGCGTGAGATGACTATCCCATCTAGTTAAGGATGTTTAGATACTTAATTTGACTAAGTCATATCAAGTTTATGAATCTTGTATTCAAGGAAAGATGACCAAATCCTTATGTAGGTGTTGGACACCAAGCCACTGATTTATTGGAAGTGGTACATAGTCATGTATATGGTCCAATGAATCATATTACCACTACGTGGATTTTGGTACTGTTGGAGTTGGTGCTTACGTGCTATTCCAATACTTATGAATATTAAATTATTTATTATTTATAAAGCAAACATTTTATATAATCGTTAATACAATATAAATACATGGTACAATACTTGTTACATTACAGACCGTATGATCTTAAAGAGTTCAGATCTTGTCTAAAGGAGTTTAGACTAGTGCTAAAAATCAGCAGAGCTAAATATTATATTTATACTAATAGCTAGTACTGCTAGAAGTTGGCAGGTTATAACAGTTAGCCAAATCTAAAAGATTAGATCCTTGTCTGTAATGGGATAAAGACTTGAGGGTATACTAGTAATGAAATGGTTGCAAGGAGTTACAATAAGTGCTATGAGATGTCATTATGCAAGTATGTCCTCAAACACTATATTGCTGATCTGTCTCACTGATGTGGGTCTATCGGTGGATCTATTTTATATAAATCAGTGTATGCTATATCTATATGGTATAGATGGTTGTTCTTAGTCAACCATGGGCATACCGAAAGCTTGTATATGCATACAAGTATTCAGTTAGGACTGAAAACTGAATAGACTCACAAGGATGCCAATAGACATCCTATGAAACTGCCAATGATGAGTCCTCTCTAGTTAAGTAGTATACGTGATCCTTTAACCTGAGTGTCACAGTGGACTTGTAAGTGATCAACCATACTTTGGTTCTACGCATGTCACAGACCTTTTATGGTGTGACTGCTGGATGTCATTGGGTATGGTCCGATGCTTATGGAGTCTGATGTGTATAGATATAAGATCCATCAGCTTTCATAGGGGAGAAGTATATCTAGTCGCTCCGAGATTGTATTTAAGTAAATCTTGTGGCAATGAGTACTAACCCGGAAAATATGTTTCCCAAATGGTTGAACAATATAGCAAAGATGTTTGTGTATATTGTTCTTGAAAATATAAATTTGGAGATAAGCTCATGGATGGGCATACGGAAATTTTATGGTGTTGATCTATATCCTTGAATATCTAGGATATACATGATGAAGGATTATACGTATGCACTATGACCTTAGCTTGTATAGTCTAATGCGCTGATTTGTAATATCTGTGATGTGTGTGTGAGGCATCGATCACAAACTTATAGAATAGTTCCATTTGACAGATTAGGCATGGACCTAAAGAGTCTCGTAATATGAAATGTACTTGTTGTGCACTGGGGGCAGCATACTAGATTGAAGTATTCAATCTAGTAATTTTCAGCAAAATAGATTATTTGTTTCAGGAACCCTCAGGATATGGCGTGTGTAGTACTTAAGTGTTAAGTACAATAATTAATTAATAAGTACTTCAGTTAAAATTGACTCAAGTATTGGGTAATGTGGGACCCACATTGGGTTAATTAAAGGCTTAAGGGTTATTTTTCTTAATTGATTATTTTAAGTGTTAAATAATCTAAATATTTTTTCTCACTTAAAAGTTAAGTGATTAATTAATTTGACTAGAGTTAATTGTTAACTCATGATTAAATTAATAAAATAAATATTTTATTGAGAGCTTAGTTGCTAAATAAAATGAGATATTACTAAGTAAATAATTAAGTTAAATCAAATATTGTTAAAGGGAAATTAAATCAAAACTTGAGGCTATAAGTGCAAATTATTCTTGTCAAAGACAAGAGATGGGCGGCCATGTTATTTGGTGGTTTACTTTGAATCCATTTTGGTCTTTGAAAAACAAATATTTGATAAATATAAAATAAAAGTGGTGGGTGGTTGGCATTTAATTAATTATCTTTGAAACAAAGAAAAATGATTAAGGCCAACAAAAAGAAACAAAGTGGCCGGCCATTTAATTATAAAGGTTAAAATGAATTGATTTTGGTCCATGAAACAAAACAAAAAAATTCAAAAGCCAAATTATGTGGCCAGCCATATAGTGGTCTTTAGCATTCAGTTTTGGTCTTTTAAGAAAAAGAATGAAGGAGGAGAAGATGAGAGCTAAGATAGCTCTCAGGCATAGAGGAGAAATAAGGTGAAAATATTTTTTTTCAATTTTCTCCTATGAAGCGAAAACAAGATGGCCACCAATTTTGCAAGTAAGGAAAATTAATTTTGTTTTGAGTTTTTAAGTGTTAAAAATAAGAAAAATTTAATTGCAAAAGTTGTTTTGCTATTCATCTTCTTCTCGTAAACATATGGCCATTATTGTTGCATTTGAATTATTTTTTTTGATGAATTTAAGTGTTGAATACATCAAGAAAAAAATGAATATAGCCTAAGTGTTAGGCTATAGGGATTAAGCATTACTAAAAAAAAGGCCTTTACTGACGCTAAGTTAGCGTCAGCAAAAGATTTCATTGACACTGCTTTATAGTATCAGTGTTGCTTGAGCTAGAAAATTACTGACACCATTTATGGTGTCAGTGAATCTTTGATACCATGGTATCAGTAAATCACTAACGTTGTGGTATCAATGATTCTCTGATACCACGATATCAGTGAATTTCTGACACTATAGTATCAGTAAATCGATGACACCATGGTATTAGTAAATCACTGACACCGTGGTATCAGTAAATTGCTGACACCGTGGTATCAATAAATTGCTGACACCATGGTATTAGAAATTTTGTATTTAATTTAAAATATTTTTTAATAATTTCAATTTTAAATTATTGGACTAAAATTTTGAATTTATTTATAAACTACAATTCTATATATAAATACCACATCTAAGTAAATATAATTTTATTTATTTATTTAACTAAATAAAATTACAATTGTTAAAGCATTTAAACTTAGTTTCATATATATTGCTAAACATCTCAGACTAGATCATTAAGAACTACAATATTTCAAAACATCCTAAAGTTTTAAAATTAATTAAACATATAGCTGCCCCATCGTCACGTATCGAGGTAATGTCATCTTCAATGTAACCTCTCCGTCATTCACACGACTAGTAACAAGTGAGAGAAAATTCATCCATTCTATGCATTCTGCATTGATCAGATGATGGTAACGTGCTATTCTAAAGCTCCTGCATAGCTTTACTAGCTTGTTCAACTTCCTAATGTATACAGATCAATGCTAGAGGAATAAGGAGGAATTTTTCCTCTTACTCTGTCAAATGCAATAGAGCATAAAGTAACATGCATTAGAAATCAAATTCAATAAAATTATATGTGTGTCTGTATCTGTGTGTGTGTGTGTGTGTGTGCTAAGTGAATCTTTCATAACAATGTTACCCTAACAATTCATAATTTTCACAATTATAAGTGATGTCAAAAAGGTAGATAAAAATTGAAATGATATCACAAAACTTTTTAATTAGATTGTAAATAACAATTATCAATTAATATGGCTAATTCAAAGAATCTCATTCTCCAAATCTAAGATAAATAGTTTGTTCAATTGTTATAAAAGAAATAAAGAAGCACTTATCCTTGTTATTCTCCAACTTCCACCAAATAGAGCATCCAATTGTGGCAACCTGATCCAAGATAAGCTTATATAAAAATGCAGAATCCACAATCATCCTGCAGCAACAATTGTACATTACATGAGAAATCTGACAATAAAGCCAACAATTTATAGTTAATTAAACAGTTACTGAACAATTGGAAAACATATCAAATTGTATTTCATAGCATTGGTCTTTGGGAAAAAACCTCCCTAGATGTATAGATCATTGATGCAATGAACTGTAATTACAATGATAGCTAAAATATATTTAAAGACATTCAGCTAAAAGTACAATGTATATTTTCATAATAGTTTCAGTAAAGATAACAACATGGAGTTATGTCATTGGTTAATATAAAACGTGACTAAAAAATGAAGAGATAATGCTAGACAATAACATCCACATAATAATGCTTGCCTATAAATAAAGAAATAAGTGTTCCTATAACATAGCAAATTTCCATGTACTTGGCTGAGTAGAAGACAACCAATAACATGACAGAAATCTAGTCATTTCAGGCTTGCACAAAAGAAATTAATTTTCTTCTACTAGAATTGTAATATCCAATCCCTATTAGTAGTATTGGCGCCTAGATTTCGGTATAGAGCAAATAAGACATCGTAGGGTTACTCAATTTTAACCCTATTAGAAATATTTTCTTTATAGTATGCGTGAGAGATATTAGACCTAATTTGGTAATTTCACACTCGATCGGAGCGCTGGACGACCCTAGAATATTTTTGAAATTTTTCTCTATTGGCTTGGAAAAGAAAATTCTAATTTACTACATCAATTTTCATTTAAGGGTGATGTATGGAACAATCCTTTGTTGAGAAACATAATCCATATATTATAGAATGGACCAATTAGAAGAAATCTCATGGATTGCCAAGTTGGAAATTCTACTTAGTTCTTTGGACTATTCTAACTAGATAGTTACAAATGAACTAATTACATAATTAGTTTTCACCTAATGGAAAATTAGTAATTTTGAGTAAGTTGAAGGGCAAAATGGTCAATTGAGGGAGCACTATATATATGTTGGAAGTGTGTAGAATTTTCAAGTGATCAAAAGCCAACACTTAGAGTAAAAAGAGAGCAAAGTCGTGCAAAGGTTGAAGGTGCTGCTACAGAGAAATTTCAGTTTTTTTCATGATTTTTCATGTGTAATCAAGCTAAAATAAGGTTACATATGAATCCCTAAGCTCAATTGAAGCATCCATTAGTGAAAATTCAAGAAAACGAGGTAAGAAAAGCATTGTTTTATGAGTTTGATAAGTGAGCTTTCAAAAATGCTTCAATTGATATTCTTGGGTGTATTCTTGGCTTAGATTGAGTTGCATTCTAGTGTGGAGCTTGAAGGAGTCATCAATTTGAAGAAATTGGCAAGGTAAGAATTAGGGTTTTTGGTGATTTTGATGTAGAGATTTCAATTGGCTGTAATTAGGGCTTTAGAATGAAATTGGCTTGATTTTGTTGTAATTGGAACAAGAAATTGAGAAAAGGAATGTGTTGGAACCTAGGGTAAAATTCTGCCACTTTAGGAAAGTTAGGGATTGAGTGGTGTTTTGATTGGGTTATTGTGTGTAAATGGTACATATTGTAAATTGAATGTATATGGTTGATGGAAAAACCAAAAATGAAGAAAATGGGACATAATTGTCCATTTTGAAAAGGTGAAGGGCAATTATGTCCAACCAAATTATAAGGCGTTCAATAATTTTCAGGGCACTGGATGGTGAGTTAGATTAGATTAAATGGCTCCGTAAATAAAAATCGGAAAGTAGTATCCATCCGGGCTTTGTATGCCGATTAGGGCGTTTAGTAGTTAAATGAGATTCTAGCATTCGATTTGGTTTTAAATGTCATTTATGGCGCGTAGGTGAAGATAACCGAGAGCAGTAACGGGAGCGAAATTGAGCGCGGAGCGGTTGTGAGTGAAAATCTGCTTTTTCTGTTATCTTTCGTTTATTATGTTTCCGCATAATGAAAATGCATGTTTTATGAGTTTTCAATGCATAAACATGATTATGATCTTGATATGTATCCATAAATATGCATTTACACATTCGGTTTAAGAAACAGTTTTAAAATTTCTGCATTTGTTTTAAAGGCCATTGGTACCCTCAGATTATAGCGATGGTGATTGTATTAGACCCAACCGGTATATCCCGTGCATATGGGCAGGTCTTGGGGGTGTGTCACTAACTCTGAGAAGTCGGGATGTCGAGTCATGTGTGTCGCTCTATGTGTATAGGGTATTGTCTCGCTATATATATGCAATGTAGAATTCCACTGCATAGCCAGTGAGATGCCTTGAGATGTCACTGGGTGCTGTTAGTTGAGGTGCCCCGTGACCTACTCACGTGTGCAGGGATAGTTGAATCGCTACATGAGTATAGAGCTTTAGGGTTACCATTGGTACAGTTTAGAAAGAAAATAGCCTAGCGAAGACTTTATTAGTTTTTGATTTATCGATATCATTTATGCGTTTATATGCACACGGCAATTATTATGTTATACAGATTTTAGATATTGCTTTCTAAAGATGTAGGTAAAATCCGCTCGGCAAGATTTCATCAGCATATGATATTAGAAACCGTTTTACAGCTTTATATTAGTTTTAGAAGCATGATTTATGCATATACTTTAGAATTTATTATCTATGCATAATGTTATTTTATTTGAAATCTTAATTACACTCACTGAGCTCCTTTAGCTCACTCGTTTTGTGTTTTATGTTTTCTAAACCCTTCCCAGGTGCAGGTCTCAGTACACAAGCTGCTGATTCTCCTATTGCCGAGTAGTGGGCGAAATCTGAAGATCATTTTTGTATATGTAAATGTGCTAAATAACACCCTTTACTTTATGCATAGTAGTTGTAGGCATGTATATTTGTATGTATGTTTTGAACTAACAAGACGAGATTTCGATATTACGATGATTATTTTTTCTTTTTATAAGTATGCTCATTTTGTGATTCATATGAAACTATTGAGTGGTGTTGGATTTGATTTGGAAAGGACCGGAGGTCCGAATTGGTAGTATTGAGAAGTGTTTGAAATAGAAGTGAAACTTCTTTCTAGATTTTATATGGATTTTTCGAAAAACAGGGAAACTCTGCCCGTTTTTTTTGAAAACTTAAGATGTAGTTTTCATATATATTACAAGATTTTCTCAGTAATAGCAAGAGCTAAAAAGGGGTTCGCCTCGTGAAAATTTCTCATCTTGCCCAGTTATATCTTGAGAAAATTCTGTTGGGGTGCCCAGCAGGGCTGCTGGGATTTGCTGTAGAGGGTCTCGGGTCGGGTCTTGTCAAGAATAAGTTTGAACCTTTTCAAATTTAAATTTTTCTATCCTACTACTGATCTAAAAATAGCCAAGATTATCTAATGACAAATGAATACCAAGAGAACGAGAGAGAATAATCTTGAAGGTACTACACATGGATAACTTGCTTGATTCAAGGCCATAAAATTCCCCGTGAAAGTGCTCACGTAATAAACCTTGTAGTTGTTGGTCTAGCATTAATTACTAGGAATCGTACCATTTAAGTTGAGCTAACTAATCCTCAGAGGCAATATTTTAGTGAGTATCTAGCTAGAAGACTCAATAGACAAGAAGTAAATAATAAGTGGGCCATTGTACCATTTCATAAGCTTGTCGGAACCTAGCATCTAAATCCATCATAGTCTTTTGCCACTCGTTCAAAACCGTATCTACAAATTGTTTTTATCAAAAAGCTGGCAAAAAAGTACAAAAATAGTTACGCATAGAATTGTAAAACTAAAAGAAGTTGAGAAAGAGAATATAAATGAAATCAATAAATGTTTATAAAGTGTGTATTTCAGCATATAAAAATTCCAAACTCTTTAAGAAATTTCTGCCTCTTGAAAAGTCCACCTTCGTCTCCCTCGTCACCGTCATCATCACTGCCATCATCATCACCTCAATCACCGCCACCATGATTGATTTTCTTTCTAATATCTCCACAAACTCCACCAATTGCAAACTGTAATTTCAAATGAATTAGCCACCTTGCCTAAATCTTTGAACAGAACATAAATGGAACTATTCAACTGGAAGATTAAAATATTTAGTTTAGAATGTTAAATAAAAGCCAAACCTTCACCCTCAGCACAACACCTTTATCAGTACCTAACTCAAAAGTTAATGTTGTGGTCGGTGCATACATGCCATCCCTGAATGTACATATACTTGTATATTTATACAAGTATACATTCTCATTAAATCGTTAATACCCGTTAATATGGTATTATACATGTAAAGTTACAGACATTGTACGATCTGAAAGAATTCAGATAAGATCTAAAGGAGTTTAGATAAGGGCTCATAGTTAGCCACGCTGAAAGATATAAATGCTAAATGTTAACACAGCTAAGTGTTAGCAGGTTATAATACTCAGCAAATCCAAGAGTTGAAGCCTTGTCCGTAATGGGACATAAACTTGGGAATAGTAACTGTATAGTTGCAAAAGTTACAACCGAGTGCTAAGAAATGCTAATTACGCAAGTATATTCTCGAATAATTTTCTCTGATTTATTTCTGCCGATGCAGATCTGTCGGTGGATACCTTTAATATATAGATCAGCATATGTCGTACCTATAGGGTATAGATGGTCATTCTTAGTTGACTGTAAGCTTGGAGCTCTTATTGACATATAGTTATCCAGTTAGGACTAGATATAAGACAGACTCATGAGGGCCTCTGATAGACATCCTAGGTAAGCCTTCAACAGAGGGTTCTCTCGAGTTGAGTAGTATACGTGGTCTTTTGACCTGAGTACCACGATGGGCTTGTAAGTGATCCATCATACTTTGGTTCCACGAATGTCATAGACCTTTTATGGTGTGATCGCTGGGTGTCGTTGGGTATGGTCCGATGCTTATGAAGTCTGGTGTGTACAAATATGGGATTCGTCAACTTGCATAAAGAGTTCGATATCCAGATGCTTCAAGACTGTATCTTATAAAATCTTGTGGCCACAAGTATTAATCTTGAGAAAGAGCTCCGTTAAGGTAGAACAAAATGGCAAAGGAGTTTGCACATATTATTCAATGAGATACGAGTCTGTAAATGAGACATGGATGAGCACTAGGGGATTTGAAGGTGATGATCTATATCCCTGCACATCTAGGATATCATGTACGTATGCATTGTAACCTCAGTTTGCATGGTTCAACGCGCTGATTTGTAATCTGTGACGTGTGCATGGGGCATTGCTCATAGACTTATAGAATAGTTTGATTTGATGAATCGGCCATAGGACCTAAGAAAATCCCGCAATATAGAGTGTACTCATTGTGCACTGGGGCAGCGTGCCAAATTAAATTATTTAACCCAGCAATATTCAGCACTATCACGAGAATGAGTACATGTCTCTATTTAAGTGTTAAATACAAAAAATTAGTTAATAATTATTATTTACTAATTGTATAAGGACACATGGTGCATTGTAGACCCTCAGTTGAGTTTACCCAAGTGTAGGATTTGGTGTGACCCACTAGGGGTATACTTGCTAACTATTTATGAGGGATAAAATGGTCATTTCATACTTTGATTATTTAATGGTTAAATAATCAAAATATCTCCCTTATTATATTTAACTAATTGTTGTATTTAACACTTAAATACACATATGTAGATATTTTTATGATAGTGCTGAATTAAACAATTTAATCTGGCACGCTGCCCCAGTGCACAATGAGTACACTCCATATCGCGAGACTCCCTAGGTCTTATGCCCAATTTGTCAAATGAAACTATTTTATGAGTTTGTGAGCAATGCCCCATGCACACGTCACGAATATTATAAATCAACACGTTGAACTATGCAAGTTGAGGTTACAACGTATACGTATAGTCCTTCCGCCATGATATCCTAGATATGTGGGGATATAGATCATCACAATTAAATACCCTAGTGCTCATCCATGTCTCATCTCCAGACTCGTATCTTATTGAACAATATGTGAAAACTTCTTTGCCATATTGTTCTACCTTGACAAAACTCTTTTTCGGGATTAATACATGTGGCCACAAGATTTTTCGAGATACAGTCTCGAAGCATCTGGATATCGAATATCCTATGTGAGTTGACAGATCCCATATCTATACACACTAGACTCCATAAGCATCGGACCATACCCAGCGACACCCAACAGTCATACCATGAAAGGTCTGTGGCATACGTGAAATGAAAGTACAAGCCTACCGTGGCACTCAGGTCACAGGACCACATATACTACTCAACTAGAGAGGACCCTCCGTTGACGACTTACATAGGATGTCTATCGGAAGCCCTCGTGATTCTATCCCATATCCAGTCCTAATTGGATACCCATATGTCAATACGAGCTCTAAGCTCACAATCGTCTAAGAATGACTATCTATACCCTATAGGTATGACATATGCTAATCTATATATTAAAGGTATCCACCGACAAACCTATATTGGTACAAATAGATCAAAGACAAGTATTCGAGAACATACTTGTGTAACTAGCATTTTTTGGCACCCGATTGCAACTCTTGCAACTATGCAGTTACTAGTATATTCCTAGGTCTATGTCCCATTAAAGACAAGGCTCCAACTCTTAGATCTGCTGAGTATTATAACTAACTAACACTTAACTATGTTAATATTTAGCATTTATATTTATCAGCGTGGCTAACTATAAACCCTTATTTAAACTCCTTTAGATCTGATCTGAACTCTTTTAGATCGTACAATGCCTATAACTTTACATGTATAGTACCATATTAACGAGTATTAATAATTTAATGGGAATGTATACTTATATAAATATACAAGTATATGTACATTCAAGGATGGCACGTAAGCACCGACCCCAATAATGTTTCACTTGCTCTAGTGCCATTCCTGATGACATCTTATACACATTGACTCTACGTGTTTCATAAACACTATTAGAGTCATGGTATTAGAATGTGAATTCGCTAAATTATTTATGGAGCACTTGTACAAATAATCACATCTCCTTTATCCAAGATCCCTCTAGTCATGTGAGACTCCTCTCAACATAATTAGAGTATTGGTGTCCTTTTGGCATATTGGCTTGTATAATGGCATTGTTTTATCGCCAAACAATGAGATAGGATCAATTTGTTTTGGAACTCTTCCAAGGCCAGTGATAAACTTATGAATCTTTACTGTTGCTTCCACTACGTACTTATTAATTAGCAGTGAATCCCAGTTTAGTGCAATCTTAACTCACTTAATACTAATGAGAATGAGCACATTCCCAGATGTAGACTCTCTATCATCTAGGTTAAACTAGAAGTCTAACTCTGTGTGTCTTCTTATTTGTAAGTCATTTTCTCTATATTTGAGAAACTTATCCTTTGTACCCTCAAGGTACCTCAGGATATGTTTGACTACCATCAAATGATGGTCACCTGAATTAGACTAAAATCGGCTCATAACTTTTACAGCCAAACTAATATTAGGTCTCAATTATATCATAGCATACATTAATCTTTGAAGTGTTGATGTATCTAGTATGTTAGACACTCTAACTCTCTCATATTCCATCTGAAGAGACACTATCCTCGAAAGATGAACACCAGGTCTATTGATGTGAAATAATTTGATAGAGTCCTATCAACTTCCTAGCTTTATCTCTATAAAGCTTTATACCTAGTATAAAGGAAGCCTCTCCTAAATCCTTTATAGAGAAATACTTACGAGTTACTTTTGATCGATTATAACATACTGACATCATTTTGAATGACCAGTATGTTATCAATAAAGAGCATCAAGAAAACTATCATACTCTCACTGATCTTTCATGCACATTAGACCAAATGTCTAGCTAGACGTAAATCCTTCAGGCTATTCCATGAATATCTCTTACTTGAGATATCTATTTTAGAATGTCATCTTTACATTCATCTACCACACCTTAAAAGTCATAATATGTTGTAAAAGCCAATAAAATACTAATCCATTTTAGCATCAATATTGGTCCATAGGTTTCTTTTTATTGATCTCAGATTAATAAGGATTACTTTTCTAGAACTAATATAGGGCCTAGAAGGTCTCTATCTTTCTTCTAGCTCCTACTACATCTTTGTAAACTCCTTACAACTAATGAGAACAATTCTCACGGATAGCTTAACCAAGTCTTAGACTTGATTCTGATGCATAAAGTCAATTTTTATTTTTATGGCTTCTTGTTGCTTCTCAAATCAATGTCTAACATCGACTCGCTATAGGTCAAGGATGATTTTCTTCTAACAAGAAAACTTCAAGTTCACTTTTAGGCATCTACCATACCTAATAGATGACCTAGACATCCTTTCTAACCCACTGAGGTGTACTAAAAGGTCACTGCTTAACTAAGCCTTAGTTTCCATCCTTGGTTCATTGATTTTTTAGATTGACTTCACCAAGTTCAATCTTTCTATGATTCCTACGATCCATGAGAAACTCTTCCTTAAGGATAGTGATATATTGAGAAATAAACACACTTCACTTCTCTGAATCATAGAACTAGTATCTTATTAGATTCATATCATACATAATGAACATATACTTGTAACTGTTAGGTGCTATTTATCTTGCTGAGTAACTCTTACAAAACAAGATACCCTGCTGCGTAAATCTTACATAAGCAGGAAAACTTTAAGTCTTAACATATTTAATAAATGGTTTCCTTCCTATTTGTATCTTATACGAAATAGAAGGAATAACTTCTGATAGAACTCTACTAAATAAGCAGTTGTATTTGGAGCATATTCTCATAAATATAGATTGGCAACACTCACCATCAATCGAACCATATCTAATAAAGTTTGATTCCTTCTTTCCTAAACATCATTATGTTAAAGAATACGCAGATGACTATAGTGAGTGAGAATCTCATTCTCCTTAAACAAAGGAAAAACTTGCTATTGATGTATTTACTTCCTCGATATAATTGAAAGGGTGTGATGTACATTCTTTGTATGTTTGATCATCTCCATGAATACATTATTCACAAACTAGTTAAATCTTTATGATTAGATAAAGAATCCAACTATCCTTAACCAGACGAATAAGCATCTCATGCCTATATGACCTAAATTCATATACTACAGCTCTGTATCATTTAAGGATTTTGATCTATAGACATTTCTAATTTTATATAATGTCTATTTATTAAATGACATTCAGCTAATAAAACATTATACTAATTTATGCAATGCAATTGTTGTATTGCATACAATAAGTAAGTCAAGTTGTCCAACAACTTGGACCTGCAAAAACTCACCATTTCTTACTCTCAACTTTACTTCTACAAGTTGTTGCATTAAAGTCTCTCTCAATCCCTGTAATATATTGCAGATATGAGAGGGACAAGCTGCATCTCATGCCCAACTTGAACTGGTATTAAATGCCCTATAAATGCCTATTTATGTCATACACAGACCTATGAGAGTCTTCCTAACAATTATAAGGCTTATAGGGTAGAGGGATTTCCAATACCTAACCTTACTGTAGTAGAAACACTTTCTATCTACATGCTCTCTTGTTAATCTTTGGATAAATATTGCCTCTGAGGATTGATACTGGGTATCTGCTTAATCTTTTTCTCTTGACACATCTGATCTCATCAGATATACTTCAAGTAAAGGTGAAGCACACTAAATAAAGAGGGTCACACTCTCTTTATTCAATCTTCTAGAGACGTGTTATCAAAATTACCTTACAGTAAACTTTGATCAACAATAAATCCAAAATTTTCTGAATCCAGAACACTTCTGATATTCATCTACCGGTCAGAGTAATTCCTAGCACTCTAAAGTTGGACTGTATCAACTATACACACCAACTAGTTCGTAGTGGCCATTAGACTTGATAGGCCAAAATAACGGGAGATGTAAACAGAATAGTTATTAAATTGCTAATAGAACGTTTTAAATCATGGGTATACTAATTATACATTTTCAATTTAAAATGCCATTTCACTACTTTACATAATCTCGATAATCTCTCGAATGAGAAGATGATAGTTTAAACTCTTTTAAACTATACAGCAGGAAATAGATCCCATTGAAATTTACTCAGGCCTCACGTTGTAGTAATGTTGGCTTTTGTAAACCCAACAGGTAGACAACATTTGTCAACTGCATCTCATGTAACTCTTATCACTTGATCCTAAATACACCTTATCCTCATACTGTAGCAATATTGGGTAAGTGTATTCTAGATTAACTTGTCAATGATCAAATATATGCTAATGATACTACCCTCACGTTGTAGTAATATTGAGCAATATTTTCGCATATATTTGCCTCATCTCATTTTTAACCAGTATAGTCCAAGCCTAACCGACCAAGTCCCTCACGCTGTAGCAATATTGAAAAAAGGCCGACGTGACTCGTCTAACACTGTATTGAAAAGTCGAATCAGAATAAAATATTATCTCATAATATAATTTTCTTCAATCTGATTAAGAGAGATTTTTGTATCCTTAGTCTTCATTCTCCTAGGAAGGGTGATTCTCAATTAATTAATTTGTCTATGTAAGCACAACTAACTCCTACAGTTGGGCTCCCATTATGGGTACCAGCACAGAAAAATTAATTTTGGTTTATATTACAGACCGATAACTCTTTACCACTGCATCTCATAAACCCTGATTTATAATGTAGACTGATAACTTTTATTACTACAACTCATAAATTTACACATGCAAAATTAATTTTGAAATCCTGTTCTAAACACTATTAAAAATACTGTAGCTATGAACAGTAAAAATAACTGTTCATGTGGTATTGTTCAAGTGAATAGTACTACTGCGACGCCATCTCACATTGCTGCAGTGCTGGGAGGTTGAACCTCCAGTGTTACGGCGTCAGCCCCTTGGTGCTACAGCGCCCAATGCACTCCCTTTGGCATACTTGTTTCAACATTTGAAACACGCCATTTGCACTGGGTCTTTTGCATCTATTCACCCAAACCACACCTATATACAACCTAAATAGCTGTGATACCATTTGTTAGAGGGGATCTAATACACGTGGGTGTATGCATGTGCAATTATGTCTATTGCCTAAATATATATCAAATACATATTTAAGTCTGGGTGTATGCATGTGTAATCATATTAATATATTAGTAAGGTAGAGAACTCACCTCAACGTGTAACGTTATACATGTAATTTTTTGGAGTCTGCATGGAGACCAACTTAAAGTCAATTCTAGTCACCAACACTGTGAGAGAGAAGTGAAAAAGAGAGATGTATATGTGTTTTGGCCAAAATTTGGCGGAGAAATAAAGAAGAAATAGAAAAGGAGAAAGAGAAGAAGAAGAAAAAGAAAAAGAAAGAAAAGAAAAAAAAAAGGGAAAATGAAATTGTTTCATTTTCTCCATGCTTCCAATTTGCAAATTCTCCATTTCTTATCCTTTTGGAGAAAAGGATAAAAACACACACTGATCATTTTAGGATTTAAGAGTTAAAACCAATGCTACATATAGGACTACTATTCTAGCTCACCAAGCCCACCGTGTTGGTGACTAGAACTGTCCTTGAGTTGATCTCCATGCGGACTCTGAACAATTATGTGTATAACGTTACACGTTGAGATGAATTCTCTACCTTACTAATATATTAATATGATTAATATATTTATTTATTGTATTTATTGCAAGTTTCATGCTTCTGTCAGACTTAAATATGTATTTGATATGTATTTAGGCAATAAACATAATTTCACATACATACACCCACGTATATTAGATCCCCTCCAACAGTTAATACATTCCAAGAATGCATAAAAAAAAAGTAAACAAATGTATTGCACATCATTTTCAAGTTTCAAGTTTCATGGCCAGCCAAGTGAAAAACTATTATTAAATAAAAACTTAATAACAATATATACGCAGATGTAGATTATAACAGCCACACCATGACATCAAATTATCCAAGAAAGCTTTCATGAAGGGGAGATAACTATATCCAGATGCTACCACTATAGTTTTTGGTAGTTGACAAAATGAACATTTAACAACTTTAATGAACTTGGTGTGACAAACAATATTATCAAGAGAAAATGAAACAATTAAAAAATAATCAGCAATTACAAAAATGAGAACCTTTTCTATGAAGAGCTTCCTAAAACATTCTCTGTTGTCCTATGCAAATGGCTCATCTACACCACCTCTACGAGCCTAGGAAAAAGAGACAAATCATCATAAAAAATATACCATTAGAAATTTTACATAAAAATTATTTATTTTCCCTGAAATTCCACATCTTCAGAGAAGGCATGGAACCTAAACCTGATACCTCGAGATTTGCTTGCAATATGGAGCCATAAAAATAAAACTTGTGCGTGCTTTTCACTACCATATGCAGTTACTTTTCTTGGATTAAATGCTGAGATAAAAGTATATATATATTTAAAAAAGCTGCATGAATCAAGCACTCATCGAACATATTGGTCTAGTGGAAACAAGAAATTACATTGAAACGACTAAAGTGATCTCAAATGGAACATAATTAAAGTGATGCAGAATATAAGGGTGTCATCTTCTTTCTTTTGTGCAACAAGACATTTTGCCAAAACTAAATGGAGCATAGGCTAGAAAAAAGAAAGAAAAAGGGGATGAAAAAGGTTTACTACTTAAGCGAGCAAACAATCTGCAATTCAAGTATTTAGAAAAAGATAAGTTGATACAAAACCTCAACCCTTGAAAAAAGAAAATCAAGATTATATTGGTAAAAAGAACATGAAACAACTATTATGCATACTTGTCAACCAAAAAAGCACATTTTCATATAACAAGGATATAAGTGTTTAAATTTTTAGCATATATACTACATAGTCTTCATTATCACTGTCATCCAAAAGATTGCAAGATCCCTTTTGAGTTCTAACACTACCATTTAATGTAGTGTAATCAATCATTAGCCATAGTGAAAGAAAAACTAATTCAAATCAATTTTAAAAAAATACAGCAGCATAATGTCATGTTAAACTTGTGACATTGATCATTGTGAACACATTAACTACTACTTGGATCCCAAATTAAATGCGTGAACAATTAAAACTAAGATCATAATTTGATGATTTTTACACAACTATTATAAGACCATCGTATACAAAAACATTAACAAAACCTGAGTGTTTATCTGAAGCATTATGATATAGCCAAGATTGAAACAATTGTTGCGTTCGATGTCTAATTGCTCCATAGCACTACTAGACTTTGTTTTTTGCAACAAGGCTAATCGCCGTCAACTAAAGTTTCATGCCCCATCGACACTATTGAGATTGAAATAGAAAATCTTCTTTTGCTTCTTTGTAACACCGCGAGTACCGAAACAAAGATCTTTTTGAGGTTGAGGATTCATTTCTGAGCTTCTTGGATAAATGAAATAAAAGTCTATATGCAATTAGGAAGAATCAAATCCATGCTTGTTTGTTATGTGTTAATTTTGGTGAGTAGGAATATTATAGAAATCAGTTACAAAAGAAAATGAAATGAAAAATTAATCAAGAGCTTGGGCATCTTTTTCCTCGTAGTCGAGAAACTCATCCTCGTACGCTTATCTCTTGTTTCTCCCATTCCCACACAAAAATTTGAAATTTATCTATGTGGTTTTGAGAGAACGAATATTAGGTTTTCGAGAATACTTCCTTTTATATAACAATACAATTGATTAGTATTATTTGCGATGGCTAAAAGAGCCATCACAGAAGGTGTCGCAAAAGACCTTTTTTCTTGTAGTGCACTAGAAACAAATTGAAAGTTTCAGATATAAAACTACAAACTAAGCTATCAGTAAGGTTCGAATTCAAAGTATTCTTGCTCCAAATTTCAATCGAAGCATAAATTGAACTTGCACATTCCCCTCCCTAAGCAAAAGCGAACTAATTCTCACAAAATTAACTTCTAGTTTCTATTTTTACAAACCACCTGGACCCAATTTGAGTAATTATTTCACTAAAATAACAATAATCATCCCCGTAAAACTCAGAATAAGCTATCAAAATTGGTAAATTAAAGTTCTTAGAAAGTAAAGAAGAAAAATAAATTAAACATAAGAGTTAAATGAGAGACGTTAAAGAGAGAGAGTTTGTGAGAAAGCCCTTACTCATTGAGAATGATAGATATTCAGACCTCATTTACGTATAGAAGCAGGTATTGTTCATAGGGTTTTTAAGAGAGAAAGAACAACAATTGATTTGATGCATACCTAAATTCATATGCGTAGTTTTTGTTAGAGAGAGATTAGTATATTTTGAGCAAATGGAAGATATTAGCGTGTTTTTATTTTCAAAGCTAAAGCAAACAATGATAAACCAAATAAAGAAGTTGAGATTTGAGGTGATGACCTTAGACAAATCGGCTAAACGTGAAATCTGCTTAGAGCTGAAATCATCGAATACAGACAATGACAACGACGAATATTTTTATTGTTGTTCTCTTGCCTATACGAGTAAATGACAATGTGGCCAAGGCAAGGCCGGCCGTGGCCATTATGGGATAGTTATTTCGACATTAGAAATAGGGGTAATATGTGACAATTAAAACCCTCTGCCTCCTTCCTCTTCCGCCACTACCTTCAGCGAGAGCAATCTACCTTCGACAAGGTCGAACATGAGAAACGCCACCATTTAGCTAAGTCAGTTTGAAGAAGAACAAATGTCTAGGGTTTTTAAGATTGGATCATTTTGATGCCAAAAAGGATAATGTTTAGATCTTTGATTTGTTTTTCATTTTTTAACCAAAACGTTGTCGCTTTATTTTTTTTAATTAATAACACCCAAACAACGTCGTTTTGAGGGTCATATATTTTTAAATTTTAAATTATTTTTATTAATTAATTTTTTATTAAAAAATAACTTTCCGATACTATGGTATCACTAATTTACTGACACTTTATTTTCTAACATCATGGTATTAGTAATTCACTGACACTTTATGTTTCTAATACCTTGGTATTAGTAATTTATTGACACTTCTATTCACTAACGCTATTTAGAAAAGTATCAATACCATTGTGTCAGTGAAGCTCATTTTTGTAGTAGTAAAGAGTTAATCCAGCGGTTTAAGTGTTAAACTAGTACTGAAAATATATAGGTTGCTATTCTAACGACTTAAGCCCACCATGTTGAGTCCTAGAACTGTCAATAGGTCAATTTCATGCAGTATTCCAGCTACAAATCTGTTCCAAAGGCTTAACAGGTGATATTCTCAATCATTAGTATTAATTTCATTAATATGTTTTATATTTTTTTTATTAGTGTAATGAATAAAATTTATTGTGTTCATTTTAGAAATTTTGATTTCTAACTTCCGTTGCGTTTATGATTTGTATATATATGTATTAGATGCGTACGTATATGAATTTTAAAATTGACACATATATCATATGCATACACCCAATAGGTTTAAGTTGTGAATCGGGATAAATCGACACCCCTAATAGGTATTTCATTGTCTTTATCATGATTTGTCATGATACAGACATATATTTCTGGGAAACACAGGTAAAAAAAGTTTAAGTATTTAAAGAGTTTTGACTAAATTAAAGAAATAAACCTTTATATATATGCAGTGCCTTTGATCAATTAGAGGCGGTTTATACATGAAAGTATTTAAAAAGAGAATGGGATTCTCGGTCAATGTAGTCCTCCAGAAACTCCTAAACATAAAAGTATTTTTGATATGAGAAATCACACTCTATTAGATATGGTCTAATTGATGTTGAGATTCACTGATCTGTTAGAAAATCTATGGGTTGTGCTCTAGAAACTGCTACACTCATATATTGATAGGGTTCCACTGAAAGTTGTTCCTTCTATTTTGTATAAGATATAGACTAAAAGGAAACTGAGTCATAAGTATGTTAAGTCTTGGGGTTATCCTCCTTGTACAAGAGTTATGCAACATGATATATTTGCACTTAAGGGGTACGAGTATCGGTTCACTAGGTATCCCAAACATTCAATGGGATATCAATTCTATGATCCAGAGGAATAAAATGTATTCATTGCTCATAAAGCTACCTTCCGAGAGAACGAGTTTCTTATGGATCATGGAGATTGTAGAAAGATTGAACATGATGAAGTCAATCAAGAAATATATGAATGGATGATGAAAATTTAAGCTCAATCAAGTAAAATAACTTTAATATACTTTCCCCGTAGGTCAAAAAAGATATCGAGGGTCACCTATTAGGTGTGCTTGATACTTGAAGATGCCATTAGTATTTGTTTAGTTGAAGGATGACTTATAGAGAAGCGATGTTGGATATCGATTCAGAAAATTTGTAAGAAGCGATGAAATCTAAAATTAACTTAATGTATGACAATTAAGTTTGGGACTTAATTATACTTTTTATAGGAATTATTCTTATTTGTTACAAATGAGTTTGCACAGCGGAAGTGTGAGCCTAATATGAAGGTGAAGACCTTCAAAGCCTGATTAGTGATAAAATATTAGACTCAAAGATCTGCGATTGGTTATAAGGAAACCTCTTTCACTAGTAACTATGATTAAGTCAATTCAAATTTTGTTGGCTACTGTAGCATATTAAGATTTCAAGGTTTGGCAGATGGATGTAAAGAGATATGTATGAAAGAGCCTTGAGGTTTTACATTCAGCCTAACTTCTAATCTGATGTGTAAACTGAAGAAGTCCAAGTGATTCGACAGTTTTTCAGAAGTTGGTATTTCTTTTTGACAAGTAAATCAAATAGTTTGATTTTATCAAGAACGAAGAGAAGACCTCTGTATTTAAAAAGGGCAATATGCACATAATTATCTTTCTTGTTCTTTACTTGAAAGATGCACTCAATATCAGAAACAACATTGGTATGTTACAAGTCATTCAGTTAAGAGATATCTTAGTATGAACTTCTCCATGAAAGATTTGGGATAGGCTTCCTATATACAGGCTAGAAAGCATTATAAAGATAGAGCTAAAAGGCTAATAGAACTATCCTAATCTTTGTACATAGACTAAGCCCTGAAAAGATACAACTTTAATAATTGTGAGACAGTTAATGTACCTTTCAAATATGGCATTCATCGTTCTAGGAGGAAGTGTTCTTAGCAAGAAGTTAAAAGAGTTAGAATGTCTAACAAACTATGCATCAGCTAGAGGTAGCTTGATGTGCAACATGTTATATATGAGACTTGTATATCAATGGCTAAAGTGTTATGAGCCAATATCGATATGATCTAGGTAATGATCATCGAATGACCGTGAAGCATATATGGAATACCTAAGAGGTATAGAGGATAAGTTTCTAAATCATGGAGAAAATTACTTACAACTAAGAGGAAACACAGACTTGGATTTCTAGTTTGGTCTGGATAATAGAAAGTCTACATCTGATTATGTATTTTTTTCTCAATGGTAAGATAGTTAGTTGAGAGTATAATTTAGATATCCATAGTTGATTCTGCCTTAGAGGCAGAATATGTTACAGATTGAGAAGCCTACAAAAGAAGTTATGTAGATATTCAAGTTAGTTGCAAAGCTTAGAATAGTTCTAAGCTCAGTTTATTCGATCCCACTATAATGCAACAATAACAGGACAATTGCTAAAGTTAAGAAGCCGTAAGGTATACCAAAATTTTAATCATGTGGACTCTGAATACTATATAATTAGAAAGATCTTAGCTATTGAAGAAGTAATAGTATCTAGGATACATTTCATGGATAATGTAGTGGACTCACTCAGGCCTTAACTCCTAAGGTATTTGAGAAACACATAAAAATGATAGGTATTAGATATCAATGTGAATGACACTAGAGTAAGTAGAAGTTGTTGGATATGGTGCTTACGTACTATTCTAATATTGTATAGATATTAATTATTTAATATTTATATAACAAAATTTTTGAATAAAATCGTTAATATCAAATAATAAATGGTAAGATGCTTGTAACGTTTCAAACGTTGTATAATTTGAAAGAGTTCAGATCTAATCTAAAGAAGTTTAGATCAGTGCTAAGAGTTAGTACTACTAAGAGTTAGCAGGTTATAAGAGTCAGTAAAATCTAAGAAGTTGGAGCCTTGTCTAAAATGGGACAAAGACCTAAGAATATATTAATAATGACATGGTTGCAAAGAGTTGTAAATAGTGCTAGAAAATGTCATTGTGAAAGTATGTTCTCAAACTTTATGTTCTTGATCTATTTTCATTGATGCGGGTGTGTCGGTAAAGACCTTTTTATATATAGATCAATGTATGTCTATATCTAAATGGTCCATATTATTAATCTTAGTAGGCCATGAGCTTAGTGAAAACTTGTATACGTATACGGGTAGTCAGTAGGATTGGGTACTGAACAGACTTAATAAGGACCTCTAATAGACATCTCATAAAACTATCAATAAAAAGTCTACTTGAGTTGAGTAGTATTTAGGGTCTATTGACATGAGCACCAAGATGGGCTTGTGAGAAATCCACCATACTTAAGTTATATACCTATCAAAGACCTTTTATAATCTAACAGCTGGGTGTTATCGGTTATGGTCTGATGCTCATAAAGTTCGGTATGTGAGATATGGGATCCATTAGCCCATATAGGTGAGTTGTATATCCCGATGCTCTGAGGTTGTATTTTAGAAAGTCTTATGGCTACAAGCATAAAACTCGAGAAAGAGTTTGCGGATATTGTTCATGAAAATGTGAATCTAGAGATAAGTTCACAGTTAAGTATATAGAGATTTAACGGTAATGATCTATATCTCTGCTCTTCTAGGATATAAGTAATGTAGGGATTATACGAATATCTATTAACTTTAGCTTGTATAGTTCACTGCGCCATTCTATAATTTTTGTAACATCTGTGTAGGGCATTATTTATGAACTTATGAAAGAGTTCCATTAGATAAACGGGTTGAACAGTTTGATCTGGGAAGATTTTGAAAAGTAAAATTGTTTCAGGGTCCTCCGAAAGCTAATAGGACTTAAGTGTTAAACCCAAAGGCTTGACAAATAAAAAATGATGACTGGTCATCTTTGCTACCTCATTTAATAACATCCTTCCATTTGTCAACCAAAAGCATAATGATACCTTTTAATGATTTTGACAAGTAGCAAGGGAATTACCATCAATTAAAGGCAATTTCCACATTTTTATATATCAAGGACACATGTCCTTGAATTAAATATATGTTAAATAACAAAATGTTTATGCAATTAATATAAGAAGCATTTGGCCATTAAAATAAGATATAAGAGATTGAAAAGTGTTTGCAATTTAATAAGCAATACGTGTGTGGCAATTTAACAATTTTTGAATTGTCACAAAGTGAAAGAAAATGCCACCATTTTGTATATAGAGAACATGTGTCTTTTTATTAAGCATGAGATGCCAATCAATTGGAAATAGTTTGTAATTTAAGAGGACATATGTGTAAGTAGCATTTGATAAGGGGTGGCTTTTGTCATATGTGGCATTCAAAAATTGAGTAAATAAAATTGTAGAAGTTATAATTTTTCAATTGCTTTTGAGTTGTCTAAGTGTTAGACAAATACAGAGACATACATGATAATTAAGAATGAATTTATAAGTGTTACAAATTGTTAAAACGAAAGAAAAGGTTTCTTTTGTAAATTTTTTCTTTTGGTCAAGTGACAACTTATAGTAAAAGGTTGCTTTAACAACAATTTCAATCGGAATTAAAGATGCCATTCTAGCTCCAGTAATCCCACTAGCATTTCTAGACTAGAATTATTCATAGTACAACTTTACGGTGAGTTTCTAATTCTACTAGTGTAAAAGATTTAAATTTAGTATATGTATATTACAATAGGAAATTAGATTTCCTTTCCGCTATATTAAATTATATGTCAGATATGAAAATAAAATAAATTTAAAAATTGTAATGCACACATATGCACCCTACAAATAGTTACATACAATGTCACCCTTTAATTTTAAGCACTTTAATAACTAAATCTAAAAAACAAATAGAGTGAAATAAAGCTTGGAAGCAAGAATTTAATACCTTAAAGCATGAATCTTCAAAGTATTAATCCTCAAAGTAGGTTCCTATGCTTGATTTTTAATTTCCCAAAATTCAAAATTTTTACTCCAATTTGATGTTTCTTGATGCAAGGTGACAAGACCCGCCCTGAGACCCTCTACTGTAGGTCTCAGTGGCTCTGCCAGGCATCTCAACGGAAGTTCCTCAAAATTTAACTGGATAAGTTAAGAAATTCCATAAGGTAAATCCCTTTTTAGTTCTTACTATTACTGAGAAAATCTGGTAATATACATGAAAACAACATTTTAATTTTTAAAAAAAAGGGGCAGAGTTTTCCCTATTTTTCTAAAAATTCAAATAAAATCTACAAAAAACTTTCACTTCTATTTCGTCAATTTATCAACAATTACCCATATTGCGTCACTGCCTCTCTGGCTACGCGAAAGTCCTGCCATGAAGTCCATGGTTATTGTCTTCCATTTTCACTCCGGAATTGGAAGGGGTTGCAAAAGCCCTACAGGTTTCTGATGTTCAGCTTTTACTTGCTGACAAGTTAGGCATCTTGAGACAAATTTGGCTATATCTTTCTTCCCGGATCTTCAGTTGATGATAGCCTGACCTCAGATCTATCTTGAAAAATATTATGGCTCCCTGTAGCTGATCAAACAAATCATCAATTCTCGAAAGTGGATATTGATTACGCACCGTTACTTTATTCAGTTCCCTGTAATCAATGCATAATCTCATGCTTTCGTCTTTCTTCTTTACAAACAAAATCGGTGTCCCCCAAGGAGAAGTACTCTGTCTAATGAAACCCTTATTCACCAACTCTTCTAACTGAACCTTCAGTTCTTTCAATTCTGAAGGAGCCATTCTGTAGAGTGCTTTAGAAATTGGTTGCGTTCCAGGGGCTACTTCTATTTTAAACTCTATCTCTCTATCTGGAGGCAAGCCCGGAAGATCGTCTGAGAATACATCCAAAAACTCTCTAACCACCGAAATATCCTCCAATTTCATTCCACCATCTTTTACGTCTATAGCATAGACTAAGTACCCCAGACATGACTTCCGAAACATCTTTCTTGCCCTCATTACCGACACCATACTGGCGGAAAGTGATTTTCGCACCGCACAAAAAATAACTTCCATTCTGCCTGGGCTACATAATCTGACTTCTTTCCGGAAGCAATCCATTGAGGCCCGATACTTAGACAATCAATCCATCCCTAAAATTACATCAAACTCACTGATGGCCAACACAATCAAATCCACCATAAACTCTTGGCTTTCAATACTGATTTTACTACTCCTATACACCGTTTCTGCTATAATGGAGTCTTCGGTTGGAAAAGACACTACTACCGCGCCATCTAATAACTGGGGCGCTATACTAGCATTTGCAGCAAACTCTAAAGAAATAAAAAAAATGGGTCGCTTCAGGATCTATCAGTACATAAGCATCTCGATCAAAAATTGACATTGTACCTGTCACAACTTCTGGGGCCACATCCACCTCCTGTTGGGTCACTGCAAATACCCTAGCCTGGGCATACGGTCTCCTTTACGATCCTCTGGATAATCCTCCTCGACCGGCTCCCCGACTAGGCTGGCTCACGCCGCTCGATCTTTTGAATTGGGGACCTCCTCGAATCTACCCTTGGGCGCCACTGGTTTGTCCCGGAGCTAGTGGTCTATCTTCTAGCTTACTGCTAGCTCCATCATTCGGGCAATCTCTCATATAGTGGCCCTCTTAACCGCACTTATAACACCGAGTATTCCTCTTCCTACAATCCCCCGGATGGGCCTTGCCACATTTATTACACACCGAAAAAATCTTCAAACTCTCCTTAGTGCTTCGGAATCCGGCCAATGGTTGCCGAACGGAAGCTTGGCTAAATTGAGCTCCTTGGCTTGGTTTCTGGCTACTATACCATGTAGATCTCTCCTTTGTTTGGGAGAATTTACTCGGTCCTCCTTGAGAACCACCTGACCAACCTCTTTTCTGGCCCTGCTGTTTCAGTTTAAGGATGGCCGCCATGCTTCTTTCAACCTAAGTTGCAGCTTCTACCAATGCTCTATACTGAGTGTGGGCTGCGGATACCACATACGCCCTGATTCATGGATTAAGACCCACTGCAAACCGGTTAGCCTTCTGCTCTTCATTATCGACTATGAAGGGAACAGCATGGAGGAGCTCTGAAAACTTCTTCTCGTACTCTGCCACCAAAAGAGAGCCTTGTTCTAACTTGAAGAACTCTTCTATCTTCACATCTTTATAACTTTTGGGGTAGAACTTATTCAGAAATTCCTCTTTGAACAGCGCCCAAGACACCCCATCAGTATTCCTCTTTTGTAGGGCTTTCCATCAATCTTTCGCTCCTTCCTTTATTAGAATGCAAAGTATACCACCATCTGCTATTCCGTACATCCCATAGCCTGAAAAGTTTCTTCATTGTTATCTAACCAAGATAAGGCTCTCTTGGGATCTCCGGTACCGTCATAAGGCTTAGCGCCCAATTTCTTGGCGCGCTCAATGGACACTCCGGTCTCTTGTGGCTATTGGATTGCCGCTGCTAGTATCTGGGCCATTTGAGCTATATTCACATTTCCATCCTCTGGCTCAGCGGGTTGAGATGCTTCAAGAGTGTCCATTGAACGCGCCAAGAAATTGGGCGCTAAGGCTTATGATGGTACCAGAGATCTCGAGAGAGCTTTATCTTGGTTAGAGAACAATGAAGAAAATTTTCAGGTTATGGGATGTACGGAAGAGCAGATGGTGGTATACTCCGCATTTCTATTGAAAGAAGGAGCGAAAGATTGGTGGAAGGCCTTGCAAAGGAGGAACGCCGATGGGGTGTCTTGGGTGCTTTTCAAAGAGGAATTTCTGAATAAGTTCTACCCTAAAAGTTATAAAGATGCGAAGATAGAGGAATTCTTCAAGCTCGAACAGGGTTCCCTCTCGGTGGCTGAGTATGAGAAGAAGTTTTTGGAGCTCCTTCGTGCCGTTCCATTTATAGCCGATAATGAGGAGCAGAAGGCTAACCGTTTTGCAGTGGGTCTCAATCCACGAATCAGGGCGTACGTAGTATCGGCAGCCCACACTCAGTATGGAGCATTGGTGGAAGCTACAACACAGGTTGAAAGAAGCATGGTTGCCATCCCTAAACTGAAACAGCAGGGTCAGAAAAGAGGCTGGTCAGGTAGTTCTCGAGGAGGACCGAGTAAATTCACCCGAACAGAGGAGAGATTTTCATGGTACAGCAATCGAAAACCAAGCCAAGGAGCTCAATCTAGCCAAGCTTTCGTTCAGCAACCATCCGCCGGATTCCGAAGCACTAAGGAGAGTTGGAAGAATTTCCTGATGTGTAATAAATGTGGCAAGACCCATCCGGGGGATTGTAGGAAGGGGATTACCGGGTGTTATAAGTGCGGTCAAGAGGGCCACTACATAAGAGATTGCCCGAATGATGGAGCTAGCAGCAAGCCAAAAGAGAGACAACCAGCACCGGGACAGACTAATGGCGGTCGAGGGCAGATTCGAGGAGGTCCCCAATTCAGAAGATCGAGCGGCACGAGCCAGCCTAGTAGGGGAGTTGGTCGAGGAGGATCATCCGGTGGATCACAAGTGAAACCGCATACCCAGGCTAGGGTATTTGTGGTGACCCAACAGGAGGGGGATGCGGCCCCAGAAGTTGTGACAGGTACAATGTCAGGCTTTGATCGAGATGCTTATATACTGATAGATCCTGGAGCGACCCATTCTTTTATTTCTATGGAGTTTGCTGCAAATGCTAGTATGGTGCCCCAGTTATTAGATGGTGCGGTAGTAGTGTCTCTTCCTACCAGAGACTCCATTATAGCAGAAACGGTGTATAGGAGTAGTAAAATCAATATTGAAAGCCAATAGTTTATTGCGGATTTGATTGTATTGGCCATCAGTGAGTTTGATGTGATTTTAAGGATGAATTGGTTATCTAAATATCGAGCCTCAATAGATTGCTTCCGGAAAGAAGTTAGATTATATAGCCCTAGCGGAACAGAAGTTATTTTCCGTGGGGTGCGGAAATCACTTTCCGCCAGCATGGTGTCGGTAATGAGGGCAAGAAAGATGCTTCGGAAGTTAGGTCAGGGTTACTTAGTCTATGCCATAGATAGAAGAGATGGTGGGACAAAATTGGAGGATATTCCGGTGGTGAGAGAGTTTTCGGATGTATTCCCCGAGGATCTTCCGGGATTGCCTCCGGATAGAGAGATAGAGTTTAAAATAGAAGTAGCCCCTAGAACATAACCAATTTCTAAAGCACCCTACAGAATGGCTCCTTCAAAATTGAAAGAACTGAAGGTTCAGTTAGAAGAGTTGGTGAATAAGGGTTTCATTAGACCGAGTACTTCTCCTTGGAGTGCACCGGTTTTGTTTGTGAAGAAGAAAGACGGAAGCATGAGGTTGTGCATTGATTACCGGGAGCTGAATAAAGTAACGGTGCGTAATCAATATCCACTTCCGAGAATTGATGATTTGTTTGATCAGCTGCAAAGAGCCAGAGTATTTTTCAAGATAGATCTGAGGTCAGGCTATCATCAACTGAAGATCTGAGAGGAAGATGTTCCTAAGACGGCCTTTAGGACTCGATATGGGCATTATGAATTTTTGATTATGCCTTTTGGGCTTACTAATGCCCCAGCTGCTTTTATGGATCTTATGAATAGAGTTTTTAGATCCTATTTAGATCGGTTTGTGATAGTATTTATTGATGATATACTGGTTTATTCAAGCAGTGAGAAAGAGCATACATAACATTTGAGGATAGTTTTGCAGACCTTAAGGGAGCATCGGCTGTATGCCAAACTTAGTAAATGTCAATTTTTGCTAGATAGAGTTGCATTTTTGGGGCATGTAATCTCTGCAGAAGGGGTAGCAGTAGATCCCCAGAAGATCGAAGCAATAGTGAATTGGAGACAGCCCATGAACGTGACGGAGATCCGTAGTTTCTTGGGTTTGGCCAGATACTATAGGAAGTTTGTAGAGGGATTTTCAAGGATAGTCGCTCCTCTAACTAGGTTAACCCGGAAAGAAGAGAAGTTTGTATGGTCGGAAGCGTGCCAGCAGAGCTTCGAAGAGCTAAAGCGAAGGTTAACTTCGGCCTCTGTGCTTACACTTCTGACGGGGAATATCGATTTTACCATATATTATGATGCTTCCAGGCAAGGTCTAGGTTGTGTGCTAATGCAGAAGGAGAAAGTAATAGCCTATGCGTCCAGACAATTAAAGAAGCATGAACAGAATTATCCTACACATGACCTAGAACTAGCTGTAGTAGTTTTTGCTTTAAGAATTTGGAGGCATTATTTGTATGGGGTTCCTTGCAAGATCTTAACGGATCATAAGAGCCCGCAGTACTTGTTCACTCAGAAAGAATTGAATATGAGGCAGAGAAGGTGGCTGGAGCTTATTAAAGATTATGAGTGCACCTTAGAGTACCATCCAGGAAAAGCTAACGTGGTAACAGATGCTCTCAGCAGAAAGCCTGTCGGTTCAATAGCTCACTTGAAGGTCGCATATCTATCGATGTTGATAGAATTGAGGTCTTTAGGTGTAAAATTAGAATTGTCAGATTCGGGAGCATTATTAGCCACATTTTAGGTCAGTCCAATACTGGTTGATCGGATCAAAGAACTACAGACTCAAGATCCACAAGTAGTTATATTATAGGGTGAAATCGAGTCCCAGTAGCGGAAAGATCTTTCAGTGACCAAGGATGGTGTAGTAACCTTAGGTCGAAGGTTATGTGTTCCGGATGTAAATGAGTTAAGAAGAGAGATTATGGAAGAAGCTCATTCTTCTGCATATGCTATGCATCCGGGGAGCATAAAGATGTACCATACCCTAAAAGAGCACTACTGGTGGAAGGGCATGAAGAAATATATAGCTGAATTTGTCTCGAGATGCCTAACTTGCCAACAAGTAAAAGTGGAGCATCAGAAACCTGCAGGGCTCTTACAACCCCGTCCGATTTCGGAGTGGAAATGGGAAAGAATAACGATGGACTTCGTGGTAGGACTTCCACATAGCCAGAGAGGCAATGACGCAATATGGGTGATTGTTGATAAACTGACGAAATCTGCCCACTTTCTACCCATTAGAAGCAGTTGTTCTTTAGATAAATTGGCCCAGTTGTACGTAGATGAGGTGGTACGACTCCATGGAGTTCCCGTATCCATTGTGTCAGATAGGGATCCACGGTTCACTTCTCGATTTTGGCCCACTTTACAGAAAGCTCTAGGTACAAAATTGAGTTTTAGTACGGCCTTTCATCCTCAGATGGATGGTCAGTCGGAACGGACAATTCAGACACTTGAAGATATGCTTAGAGCGTGTGTTATGAAGTTTAAGGGAAGTTGGGATACTCATCTGCCGCTAATGGAGTTCACCTACAATAATAGCTACCAAACTAGCATCGAAATGGCACCATATGAAGCATTGTACGGAAGAAAGTGCAGAACTCCAGTTTGTTGGGATGAGGTAGGTGAAAGGAAGCTGATCGGCCCAGAAATTGTCCAGATTACTTCGGAAAAGATTCAACTTATCAGGTAGAGATTGAAAATAGCTAATAATAGACAGAAAAGTTATGCAGATAACAAAAGAAAAGACTTGGAGTTTGAGATCGGTGTTAAGGTCTTTCTGAAGATATCGCCATGGAAATGAGTATTAAGATTCGGGAAGCAAGGAAAGCTGAGTCCCTGATATATTGGACCGTACGAGATAGTTGAAAGAGTTGGAAAGGTGGCATATCGTCTACGGTTACCCGAAGATCTGGCTAGAATCCATGATGTGTTTCATGTTTCCATGCTTTGCAAGTATATAGCAAATCCTTCACACATCCTAAGGGAACAATTAGTAGAATTAAAGGAGAACTTGACCTACAAAGAGAAGCCTGTGCAAATCCTAGACCGGAAAGAGCAAGTCCTTCGTAACAAAAGCATTCCCTTAGTTAAGGTGTTATGGATGAACCATGGGGTAGAAGAAGCCACGTGGGAACGTGAAGATCAGATGCGAGTACAACATCCTTACCTCTTTGAGACAGGTATGATTTAAATTTTGAGGACGAAATTTTTTAAGGAGGGGTGAAATTGTAATATCCAATCTCTATTAGTAGTATTGGCGCCTAGATTTTGATATAGAGCAAATAAGACACCGTAGGGTTACTCGATTTTAACCCTATTAGAAATATTCCCTTTATAGTGTACGTGAGAGATATTAGATCTAATTTGGTAATTTCATACTCGATCGGTGCGCCGGACGACCCTAGAATATTTTTGGAATTTTTCTCTATTGGCTTAGAAAAGGAAATCCTAATTTACTACATGAATTTCCATTTAAGGGTTATGAATGGAACAAGCCTTTGTTGAGAAACATAATCCATATATTAGAGAATGGACCAATTAGAAGAAATCTCATGGATTGCCAAGTTGGAAGTTCTAGTTAGTTCTTTGAACTATTCTAACTAGATAATTACAAATGAACTAATTACATAATTAGTTTTTAACTAATGGCAAATTAGTAATTTTGAGTAAGTTGAAGGGAAAAATGGTCAATTGAGGGAGCACTATATATATGTTAGAAGTGTGTAGAATTTTCAAGTGATCAAAAAGCAAACACTTAGAGCACAAAGAAGAGCAAATTCGGGCAAGGTGAAGAGGTATTGCTACAGTGAAATTTCAGTTTTTTTTTCATGATTTTTCATGTGTAATCAAGCTAAAATAAGGTTACATATGAATCCTTAAGCTCAATTGAAGTCTCAATTAGTGAAAATTCAAGAAAAAGAGGTAATAAAAGCATTGTTTTATGAGTTTGATAAGTGAACTTTCAAGAATGCTCCAATTGACATTCTTATGTGTATTTTTGGCTTAGATTGAGTTGAATTCTAGTTTGGAGCTTGAAGGAGTCATCAATTTGAAGAAATTGGCAAGGTGAGAATTAGTGTTTTTGGTGATTTTGTTGTAGAGATTTCAATTGGTTGTAATTAGGGCTTTAAAATGAAGTTGGCATGATTTTGTTGTAATTGGAACAAGAAATTGAGGAAAGGAATGTGTTGGAACCTAGGGTGAAATTCTGCCACTTTAGGGAAGTTAGGAATTGAGTGGTGTTTTGATTGAATTGTTGTGTGTAAATGGTGCATATTGTAAATTGAATGTATATGGTTGATGGAAAAACCAAAAATGAAGAAAATGGGACATAATTGTCCATGTTGGAAAGGTGAAGGGCAATTATGTCCAACCAAGTTATATGGTGTTCAGTAATTTTCAGGGCGCCGGATGGTGAGTTAGTTTCGATTATGGCTCCGTAACTAAAATCGGGAAGTAGTATGCATCCAGGCTTTGTATGATGATTAGGGCGTTTAGTACTTAAATGAGATTCTAGCATTCGAGTTAGTTCTAAATGTCATTTGTGACGCGTAGGTGAAGATAACCGAGAGCGTTAACGGGAGCAGAAATCGGGAGCGAAATTGAGCGCGGAGCGGTTGTGAGTGAAAATCTGCCATTTCTTTTACCTTGCGTTTATTATGTTTTCGCATAATGAATATGCATGTTTTATGAGCTTTCGATGCATAACCATGATTTATGATCTTAATACATATTCATAGACATGCCTTTACATGTTCGAATTGAGAAATAGTTTTAAAATTTTTGCATTCGTTTTTAAGGCCATTGGTACCCTCAGATTATAGTGGTGATGATTGTATTAGACCCGGCCAGTATATCCCGTGCACATGGGCAGGTCTTAGTGGTGTGTCACTAACTCCGGAAAGTCGAGATGTCGAGTCATGTGAGTCGTTCTATGTGTATGGGGTATTGTCTCGCTATATGCATGCAATGTAGGATTCCGCTGCATAGCCAGTGAGATGTCTTGATATGTCACTGTAGGTGCTGCTAGTTGAGGTGCCCCGTGACCTACTCACGTGTGCGGTGCTAGTTGAGTCGCTGCATGGGTATAGAGCTTTAGGGTTACCATTGGTACAGTTTAGAAAGAAAATGGCCGAGCGAAGATTTTACTAGTTTTCGATTTACCGATAGCATTTATGCATTTATATGTACACAGCAGTTATTATATTATACAGATTCTGAATATAGTTTTCCAAAGATGTAGATAATACCCGCTCGGTCAGGTTTCAATAGCATATGATGTTAGAAACCATTTTACATCAGTTTTAGAAGCATGATTTCTGCATGAACTTTAGAATTTACTATCTATACATGATGTTATTTTATTGAAATTTTATTTGCACTCACTGAGCTCCTTCAGCTCACCCGTTTTGTGTTTTAAGTTTTCTGAACACCTTTCCCAGGTACAGGTCTCGGCACGCAAGCTGCTGATTCTCCTATTGCCGAGTAGTGGGCCAAATCTGAAGACCATTTTTGTACATGTAAATGTGATACATAGCACCCTTTACTTTATGCATAATAGTTGTAGGAATGTATATTTGGATGTATGATTTGAACCGAGAAGAAGAGATTTCAATTTTATGATGATCGTTCTTTTTACTTCTATGATTACGCTTATTTGTGATTCAAATGAATAATTGAGTTGTATTGGATTTGATTTGGAAAGGACCGGAGGTCCGAATTGGTAGAATTGAGATGTATTGGAAATAGAAGTGAAATTTCTTTGCAGGTTTTATATGGATTTTCTGAAAAACAGGGGAAACTTTGTCCGTTTGTTTTTAAAATTAAGATGTCGTTTTCGTGTATGTTACTAGACCTTCTTAGTAGTAACAAGAATTAAAAAGGGGTTCGCCTCGTGGAATTTCTTAACATACCCAGTTAGGTTCGGAGAAAATTCCGTCGGGGTGCCCGGCAGGGCCGCTGGGATCTATAGTAGAGGGTCTAGGGTCGGGTCCTATCAGGTCTGAGGTGTAGGAACATTTACTGACTCATTTCCCTGCTCCTCTTTAGGCGCAAGAGCCTCCGCATCTGCTCTCCTAGTACGTGGGCCTCCACGATGATGCGTATTTTCTGAAAATTTAATGATGCAAATGATTATCAAATGCAAAGAATTCAACTTACTAAACTTAGAAAAATATGCATGCAATTTTAAGAATCTCATTTCAAAAATGAACTTTTTAACTAAAACTTCAAAAATCGTGCTCTGATACCACTCTGATAGGACCCGACCCGAGACCCTTTACTATAGATCCCAGCGGCCCTGCCGGGCACCCCGACGGAAGTTCCTCCGAACCTAACTGGGTAAGTTGAGAAATGCCGCGAGGCAAACCCCCTTTTAATTCTTGCTACTACTGAGAAAGGCTTGTAATATACATGAAAATGACATCTTAATTTTAAGAAAATGGACAGAGTTTCCCCTGTTTTTTAGAAAATCCATATAAATCCAAAAAACAATTTCACTTCTATTTCAAACACATCTCAATACTACCAATTCAGACCTTTGGTCCTTTTCAAATCAAATCCAACACAACTCAATAGTTTCATTTAAATCACAAAATGAGCATACTCATGAAAAGAAAAATGATCATCATAATCTCAAAATCTTTTCTTATTGGTTCAAAATATACATACAAATATACATACCTACAACTACTATGCATAAACTAAAGAGTGTTATTTAGCACATTTACATGTACAAAAATAATCTTCGAATTCGGCCATTACTCTGCAATAGGAGAATCAGCAGCTTGCGTACCGAGACCTGCACCTGGAAAGGGGGTTAAGAAAACATAAAATACAAAACCAGTGAGCTAAAGGAGCTCAGTGAGTGCAATTAAGATTTCAATTACAAGAACATAATGCATAGATAACAAATTTTAAAGTACATGCAGAAATCATGCTTCTAAAACTGATGTAAAACTATAAAACGGTTTTTAATATCATATGCTAATGAAATCTTGCCGAGCGGGTTTTATCTACATCTTTGGAAAACAATATCCAAAATCTGTATAATATAATAACTGTTGTTTGCATATAAATGCTATCGGTAAATCGAAAACTAGTAAAATTCTCGCTCAGTCATTTTCTTTCTAAATTGTACCAATGGTAACCCTAAAGCTCTATACCCATGCAGTGACTCAACTAGCACCGCACACGTGAATAGGTCACGGGGCACCTCAACTAGCAACACCCACGTGACATCTCAAGACATCTCACTGGCTATGCAGTGGAATCCTACATCGCATACATATAGCGAGACAATACCCCGTACACATAGGGTGACTCACTTGACTCGACATCCCGACTTCTCGGAGTTAGTGACACACCCCCAAGTCCTGCCCATGTGCACGGGATATACCGACCGGGTCTAATACAATCATCACCACTACAATCTGAGGGTACCGATGGCCTTTAAAACAAATGCAGAAATGTTAAAACTAATTCTCAAATCGAACATGTAAAAGCATGTCTATGAATATATATCAAGATCATAAATCATGTTTATGCATCGAAAGCTCATAAAACATACATATTCATTATGCGAAAACATAATAAAAGAAAAGTAAAAGAAATGACAGATTTCTACTCACAACCACTCCGCGCTCAATTTCGCTCCCGATTTCTGCTCCCGTTACCACTCTCGGTTATCTTCACCTACGCGCCACAAATGACATTTAGAACTAAATCAAATGCTAAAATCTCATTTAGCTACTAAGCGCCCTACTCGGCATACAAAGCCCGGATGCATACTACTTCCCGATTTTTATTTACGGAGTCATTTAATCTAATCTAACTCACCATCCGGCGCCCTGAAAATTATTGCACGTCCTATAACTTGGTTGGACATAAATGCCCTTTACCTTTCCAAAATAGACAATTATGTCCCATTTTCTTCATTTTTGGTTTTTCCATCAACCATATACATTCAATTTATAATATGCACCATTTACACACAACAACTCAATCAAAACACCACTCAATCCCTAACTTCTTTAATGTGGCAGAATTTCACCCTAGATTCAAACACATTCCTTTTCTCAATTTCCTGTTCCAATTACAATAAAATCAAGCCAATTTCATTCTAAAACCCTAATTACACCCAATTGAAATCTCTACATCAAAATCACCTAAAACCCTAATTTTTACCTTGCAAATTTCTTCAAATTGATGACTCCTTCAAGCTCTACACTAGAATTCAACTCAATCTAAGTCACGAACACACACAAGAATATCAATTGAAGTATTCTTGAAAGCTCACTATCAAACTCATAAAACAATGCTTTTCTTATCTCTTTTTCTTGAATTTCCACTAATTGAGGCTTCAATTGAGCTTAAGGATTCATATGTAACCTTATTTTGGCTTGATTACACATGAAAAATCATGAAAACTAAAATTTAACTATAGCAGCACCTTCAACCTTTGCACGAATTTGCTCTCTTTTTTGCTCTAAGTGTTGTCTTTTGATCTCTTGAAAACTCTACAAACTTCCAACATATATATAATGATCCCTCAATTGACCATTTTGCCCTTCAACTTACCCAAAACTTCTAATTTGCCATTAGTTCAAATGGAAAGATTTAATTGGTTCCTTTGTAACTATCTAGTTAGAATAGTCAAAGGAACTAACTAGAGTTTCCAACTTGGCAATTTATGAGATTACTTCTAATTGGTCCATTCCTTAATATATGGATTGTATTTCTCAACAAAGGCTTGTTCCATACATAACCCTTAAATGAAAATTCATGTAGTAAATTAGAATTTCTTTTCTAAGCCATTAGAGAAACATTCCAAAAATATTCTAGGGTCATCCGACGCTTCAACTGCATGTGAAATTACCAAATTGGGTCTAATATCTCTCACGCGCACGATAAAGAAAATATTTCTAATAGGGTAAAAATTGAGTAACCCTACGGTGTCTTTATTGCTCTATACCGAAATCTAGGTGCCAATACTACTAATAGGGATTGGATATTACATTTTGCATAGATAGTAAATCTAAGTACATGCATATATTATACTTCTAAAACTGATGTAAAGTTGTAAAATATTTTCTAACATCATATGCTGATGAAATCTTGCCGAGCGAGTTTTATCTACATCTTTGGAAAACAATATCCAAAATATATATAATACAATAACTTCCATGTGAATATAAATGCATGAAATGCTATCGGTAGATTGAAAACTAGTAAAGTCCGCGTTCGGCCATTTTTTTTCTAAATTGTACCAATGGTAACCCTAAAGTTCTATACTCATGCAGCGACTCAACTAGCACCACACACGTGAGTAGGTCACGGGGCACCTCAACTAGCAGCACCTATAGTAACATCTTAAGACATCTCACTGGCTATGCAACAGAATCCTACATCGCATACATATAGAGAGACAATACCCCGTACACATAGAGCGACTCACATGACTCGACATCCCAACTTCCCGGAGTTAGTGACATACCCCATGACCTGTCCATATGCACGGGATATACTGGCCGGGTCTAATGCAATCACCACCACTATAATCTGAAGGTACCAATGGCTTTTAAAATGAATGCAGTAATTTTAAAATGATTTCTTAAACCGAACATGTAAAAGCATATCTATGAATATATATCAAAATCATAAATCATGTTTTGCAATGAAAGATTATAAAACTTATATTTTCATTATGTGAAAACATAATAATCGAAAGATAAAAGAAATGACAGATTTTCACTCACAACCGCTCCGCGCTCAATTTTGCTCCGGATTTCTGCTCCCATTACCGCTCTCGATTTTCTTCACCTACGCGCCATAAATGACATTTAGAACTAAATCAAATGCTAGAATCTCATTTAACTACTAAACGCCCTAATCGGCATACAAAGCCCGGATGGATACTACTTTTCGATTTTCATTTACGAAATCATTTAATCTAATCTATCTTACCATCTGGCGCCTTAAATATTATTAAATGCCTTATAACTTAGTTGGATATAATTGCCCTTCAACTTTCCAAAATAGAAAATTATGTCCCATTTTCTTCATTTTGATTTTTCCATTAGCCAAATACATTCAATTTACATAAGGCACCATTTATACACAATAATTCAACCAAAACATAACTCAAGTCCTATAATCCCCTAAGTGGCCGAATTCACCTTCTCCACCAACACAATTTTTTTTTCAATTTCTTATTCCAATATTATCCAAATTGAGCCAATATAATTTTAATGTCCTAATAACCTTCAATTGAAGTTTTTATATCAAAATCATACCTAATCCGTAATTCTACACATTCACCTACATACATATACACAACATAAATATATTCATATACGTATATGGTATATAAATATATATATACCTAAATATATACATATATACATATCATTACACTTGCATGTTTACATAAATCTATACATATATTCACACATATATATATATATATATACGTATACATGCATAAATACATACAAAGATACACATGTATTTCTACTTATTAATACTATATATGTATATCTACACTTATACATACATAAATACATGTATACACACATAAAGATGTATATACATAAATATCTATATACATATATATACTTCCAAAAACATGAAATAAATACCAAAACAAATATTTTTTCTTACCTCTCCCTTTTTCTCTTTACTTTCTTTCTTCTTTATTTTCCTTTTCTTTCTTTCTTTCCTACTTTCGGCCACTTCTCTTCCTCTCTCTTTTTGCTTTCTTTTCTTTTCTCCCTTCTTTCCTAACACTTCTCTCCCTCTCTTATTTCTCACGTGAACTCATCTTGTATTCTAAACACTTCTTTTTCTTTTTTTTTTTGAACCAATCAACATAATACAATTACCCCATTTTTACTTTTCCATAACTAATCACCATTAGCCACTTATCCAACTTTAATAACACTTATCCCATTTAAAATAATATAATAATAATATAAAATATTCATAATATCTATTATTATTATATTATTAAAATTGGATAAATGTTAATTAATTTATACTAATCATAATTAACTTTTAACTCTACTTTGATTATTTCTTAACCATGGTTAGGTTAATAAATTTATAAAATAATAAATGCACGATTTTACTCTATTGTCATTTAACTTGTTCTACCGATCACCTATACGGGTCCCACATTACTACGCCAATGGGTTAATATAACCATGTTGAAATATTATTCACATATATCACACACACAAAATTTACAGTAGGGTCAAAATCAATTATCCCTACAGTTTCTTTATCACAATACTTTAGAATCTAGATATCTACAATGTTCATAGGAATTGGATCTCACATAAGGAATGGTTAATTTGGTGTGGTTTGCTGTTAAATTGCTTTGGGTTGATTGAATTTGGTGTTTTGAATATTTAGTGATTTTATTGATTAAAAGGTGAGAGAATTCAATTGGCTTAGGTTTTATGTAGTTTTTCAAAATGGAGGGAAATTTGTATAGGGCCCACATTTAAAATAAATTTTGACTCAGTTCTATAGCCATAGGTGCTACATTGACACTTGGGAATTTAGAGTTTCATTTCAACACTGTAGCGCTATCTTGTGACCATTGTGGTGCTGCGATACTAAGTTGACACTAATTTTGGTTGTCATGTTGGCATTTTAAGGCGAAATGGTGGCATTGTAGTACTAAGATATTACTTTAGGGTGTCACAGCACTAAGATATTCTGTCTTAGCTTGTCTAGGATTGAGGACTCTCTTTTCCAAGTTGATACTACGGCTATCACTGAGGGTGTCATCGCGCTGAGCTACTGAATAAGGGGTTTATCTTGGCTATGAGTGAGCATCATAGCTCTAAGATTTAGTGTCACGATGATGGCTTCCTAAGTTTTTAGAAATAAAAATACTTAACATTGCTTGGGTTGCCTCCCAAGAAGCGCTTGATTTAATATCATTAGTTTTATGTCTTTTTTGCTTACAACAACCTTGGTAAGTTATTATAGGATTTTTGGGGATCAAGCTCTTATACCTAAAAATGCTTCAGTTATTAACAATTTACCTTAAATGTCCTTAAATATTCTCGTGGATGGTTAACCTTCTACTTTGATGGTGCCATAGGGATGCAAATTTGGGACTCAAACTTGATTAGACCATATTGACTTTAACTTTTGTGGGAATAGTTTAAGTCAAGAGTTGAATAACAGTTAGTGCTGTCCTGGTTCAAATGAGCACTATATAATCTATTAGGGCCGGTGCTTACGCGCCATCCCTGAATGTACGTATACTTGTGTATTTATACAAGTGTACATTTCTATTAAATCGCTAATACCCAATTTATATGGTATTATGCATGTAACATTATAGACATTGTAGATCTGAAGGAGTTCAAATCAGATATAAAGGGTTTAGATAAGGGCTCATAGTTAGCCACGCTGAGATATATAATTGTTAAATGTTAGCATAGTTAAGTGTTAGCTGGTTAAAATACTCAGTAGATCCAAGAGTTGGAGCCTTGTTTGTAATGGGACATAGACCTGGGAATATACTAGTAACTGCATAGTTGCAAGAGTTACAATCGGGTGCTAGGAAATGTAAGTTGCGCAAATATATTCTCAAATGATAGTCCCTGATCTATTTCTACCAATGCGGGTTTATTGGTGGATACCTTTATATATAGATCAGTATATGTCGTATCTGTCGGGTATAGATGGTCATTCCTTACCAACCTGAGCTTGGAGCTCGTATTGACATATGGGTATCCAGTTAGGACTAGATATGGGACAGACTCACGAGGGCCTCCGATAGACATCCTATATAAGCTGTCAAATAAGTGTCCTCTCGAGTTGAGTAGTATACGTGGTCCTTTGACCTGAGTGCCACGGTTGGCTTGTAAGTGATCCACCATACTTTGGTTCCATACATGTCACAAACCTTTCATGGTGTGACCGTTGGGTGTCACTGGGTATGGTCCGATGCTTATGGAGTTCGGTGTGTACAAATACGGGATCTGTTAGCTCTTATAGGGAGTTCGATATCCAAATGCTTCGAGACTGTATCTCAGAAAATCTTGTTCTGCCAGGGTTGAACAATATGGAAAATGAGTTTGCACATATTATTCAGTGAGATACAAGTTTGGAGATAAGATATAGATGAGCAATGGGGATTTGACAGTGATAATCTATATCCCCGCACATCCTGGATATCATGACGAAAGGACTATACATATGCGTTGTAACCTCAGCTTGTATGGTTCAACGCGCTGATTTGTATATCCGTGACATATGCGTGGGGCATTTCTCACGGACTCATGGAATAGTTCCATTTGACGAATCGAGAGTAGAACCTAGGGAGTCCCGCGATATGGAGTGTACTCATTGTGCACTAGGGCAGCGTGCCGAATTAAATTATTTAATCCAGCAATATTCAGTAATTTTATGGGAATGCGTGCGTATCTGTATTTAAGTGTTAAATATAATAATTAGTTATTAATTATTATTTACTAATTGTATAAGGACACGTAGTGTATTGTAAACCCTCGGTTAAGTTTACCCAAGTGTAGGATTTGGTGGGACCCATTAGGGGGTGAACTTAGTAACTATTTATGAAGGGAAAAATGGTCATGACACACTATGATTATTTAATTGTTAAATAATCATTCTCTCTCTCTCTCCTATTTATATTATATAATATATATTATTATATTATTATTATTATTATATTATATTATATTATATTATATATACATAAAGAAAGAAGAAAAGAGAAGAGAAGCAGTTGAAGGCCATTTTGGCCGAGAGAGGGAGAAGAGAGAAATGAAGAAGAAAGAAAAGAGAAAGAAGAGAAAAAACTAGGAAAAAAAAAAGGAGAGGAAAAAATGAAATTGTTTCATTTTTCTCTACGCTTCCAATTGGAGTAATTATGAATTGCTCCAAATTCTCCATTTCTTATCCTTTTGGAGAAAATGATGTAAATTCACTCCTGGCCATTTTGGAGATTAAGAGTTAATCCCAGGCTGAATATGAAGCTGCTGTTCTAGCTCACCAAGCCCACCGAGTTGGTGACTAGAACTGCACGCGAGTTGATCTCCATACGGACTCCAGAACAAATACGTGTATAACGTTACGCGTTTGGTGAGTTCTGTAACTGTATAAATATATTAATGTGATTAATATATTTATTTATTGTGTTTATTGCAAAATTTATATTTTCGCTGCATTAGGCAATAGACACAAATGCCCATGCATACACCCACGTGCCTTTGTCAGGACCATGTGGGGTCCACCAACCCTTTGGTCCAACCAGCACCGGGATCATCATCCCCCACTGGTCCCCACTAGTCAGGTGCTAGCACACCCACATATCCAGCTTAGGTTACTTGCGCCTCTAAGGAATCGAACCCGGGATCTCATCCATATAATGCCTTACGAGTTTGTCCTTGTACCCATCGGTCTGGCCAGCCCAAAAATTACAATGGCTATCAGAGTAATTGTAATTTGATTGTAACCAAAATACCCATCCAGAAAATAGTAATACTCGTAGCCAACAAGTCTATCTAACATTTTATCAATGTCTGGCAATCGGAAGTGGTCATTTTGAGTGGCCTTGTTTAACTTTTTATAATTCATACATACTTTCTATCCTATCACTGTATATGTATGGATCAACTCATTATTCTCATTGGCTACTACTGTCACTCCTCTATTCTTTGTCACATATTGGACTAGACTTACCCACAAATTATCTGAGATTGGATAGATTATTATTATATCTAGCTATTTGATAATTGCATTCTTCACCACTTCCTTCATGATAGGATTTATTCTTTACTATTGTTCTATTAAAATTTTATGGTTGCCTATCAACAATATTTTGTGCATGCAGAAGAAAGGGTTAATATTTCTGATATAAGTTATGTGGTTCATTCTAATGCTCTCTTATGCCTTCAACACTCTAAGTAGTTTTGTTTCTTATGTATTATTAAGGAAAGCATATATTATTATAGGGAGAGTAGAAGAATTGCCTAAGAATGCATACCATAAATAGTTTGCAAAGGTTTGAGCTTTAAGATAATAGTTCTGCTATTAAAGGTTTAGTACAAAACTCTATGTTTGTTGGTCACTCTAATGGTTTAAACCTTGTTTTGGCTCGATCATGTCAAGGAGAGGCATTCAAGACCCTTAGATATTCCTACACTTTTTGGTTATTTACATTAACTTCATTAATGACAACATCATCTAGTGTGTCATCAAAGGAGTTTTTTGTGGAGAGATTTTAGACTTCATTATCTATTACAATAATGCTAAAACATTCTTCTGCTTCATTAGAAATTTTATAGCTTTGAACCCATGAAATGTTACTTCCTGGTATTGAGCCATTATTATGAGCTCTACTTTTTGCACATCAATTAATTTCTTTCCTGTGGCTAAGAATAGTCTCACCAAAATGATTGGAATCTCACAATCTTCTTCTATATCTAGAATAATGAAATGTGTAAGAAATATAAACTTGTCAACTTTTACAAAAACATCCTTAATTATACCCCTTTAGATAGGTGAATGATCAATCTGCTAACTGTAACATGACATTTATTAATTTTTCTTCCCCCAAACTTAGTGTTTTATAAATTGATAGCAACATCATATTTATACAAGCCCTAAGTGACATGAAGCTTTTACAAAAGAACTAGTTTCTAATAGTGCATGAAATGGTAAAGCTTTCTAGATCCTTGAGCTTGGAGGAAATTTCATTTTCAAAATAGCGATGCATTCTTCTATCAAAGCTACTATCTCAAAATCCTTAAGTTTTCTTTTCTTTGACAAAACATCTTTCATAAACTTCACATAGCTTGGTATTTGCTCTAGGGCATTAGCAAAGAGTATGTTGAGATACAGTTTCTTGAAAATTTCTAAAATCTTTGAAGACTGTTTATCAAGTTTATGCTTCTGAAGGCGTTGGAGAAATGGTGGTGGTGGATTATATGGACTCAAGTTTCATTTTACACAAAATTTTCTATTACGTTTTCCTCTTTTTCCATCTCAGTATCTTTAACAAGATTTTTCTTTGGTTGAGATATTTTTGCTGCTTTGGGTAATTCTTTCTCACTTCTTAGAGTGATTTCCTTGCAATTTTCTTTATCATCATTTGGATTAATCTTTGTGTTGTGTATATTGTTAATCGAGATATGAATCTGGAGATAAGTTCATGGATGAGCAAATGGGAATTTGATGGTGTTAATCTATATCTCTGCACATCCAGGGTATAAATGATGGAAGAATTATACGTATACATTCTGACCTCAAATTGTATGGTCTGCATACTGATTTGTAATATTCGTGATGTGTGCATAGGGCATTGTTCACGAACTTATGAAATAGTTTATTTGACGAATCGGGCATGGACCTAGAGAGTCCCAATATAAAATATACTCGTTGTGCACTTTGACAGTATACCGTATTGAATAGTTCAATACAATATAGAATACACCAAATTACTAAGGTTGAGTTAACTAAAGTATATAGTTATGGTGAAACCCACTTTGGGTTAACTTGGTAACCTAGTAATGGTATAATGGTAATTTCACTTTATTAATTATTAATAATCAAGATATTTATTTAAACAATAATTAAATAAAAATATAACTTAACTATGGTTAATTGTTAACCAAAGGATTAGGTTAAAAGATATTTTATGCTTCACTTAACAATGGTTAATTGTTAACTATGATTAGGTTAAATAAACATATAGATATTTTAATTTTATTATTAAATAAATGTTAACCTAACTAGGATTAATAGTTAACTCTAGGGTTAGGTTAGTTGGATATTTGTTAACTTAAGGGTCAAGTTAATTTAACTCAACTAAGGTTAAATGTTAACCTTGGTTAAGTGAATAGTTAAATTAAATACAAATAAAATTTAAATTAGTTTGAAATATATGCATTAGTATATAAAGTGAAATGAAATTCAAAATTCATAAGTTTTAGATTTTGCAATTTTGGTGGCTATTTTAATTTGAGAAATTGAAATTCTTTGTTTTAAGTTTAAGTGCTAGAACAATAAAACAAATACAATTGGCTACTAAATGTAATAAGTAAAATCGATTTATTTTAATTGTTCAAGAGTTGAACAAAAGATAAAACAAATTAATTTAATTAGATTAAGAGTTAATCTAATTAGTTTAAGTGTTAAACAATTGTTAAATTATACTGTTATTCTAACTAATCAAACCCACATAAGGTGATGTGGGATGGTTATTGTTATGACATTCATAACGCAACGGAATAAAAAATATATTTTCATTAGATAAAAACACTTTTTATCTAAGGATCTTATGAATATATGAATTTAATGTTAAAATAAATAAAAATTAACAAGAACATACCTTGAATCCACGTCGAATTTTCTTCCACTAAAGGATTCCAAACCAAGCCTCTTGTTCTACAATGAAAGGAAGAGTGGGCTTCCAATTTTTCCTTCACTCAAGAAAAAAAAAATACGTATCCTGCGATTTTTTCACGTATGTCTTGTGTTTTATTTAGACTAGTCTTCTTATTTTAAAATAATAATTTAATTAATAATATTTACTAATGAAATTATTATCTCTTAAAAGGAGACCTAATTCATATAAACCACATAGAGTCCTACTATTTGTGGTTAACGTATAATACCCAATATTTGAGCATTATTAGTCTTTTAATAAAAGAAAAATACTAAAATTAAAATTAAAATCTTTTTAATAATTTCAAAAATTATCCATAAGATTTTATTTATTTAATTTCTTAAATTAAATATTTAATTATATTTAGGTAAGATCTTATCTATATTAATTAATTATCAATTAATTAATTTTATCCAAATTTAAACTATACGTATTTGAAAACTAGTTTCTAGACACAAACAATTTGTGTAATAACACAATCATTTTTAAATGTTCATTGTAATAACGAAAGAGGTAGTATTGGAGACCTATGGGGCTACAATTTCAAGTTCCAATAAATTTTAAACAATTAATTAAACTCTTTAATTAATTAATTCAATTTATTAATTCCAGTGTTATTCCACTAAAAACCTGGATTGCACTATTGAAATTGTAAATATAATTTACTCAGAAAACTTAAAACAGTCCATTGATTTAATCACTAAATATAATTTAATCCTCCATAGATTGTTCATAATTAGAGCTAGGTTAATTATCGTTTTACCCTATAATTATTTCTTTATCCTTAAGTACCATTAATTCACCAGTGAACAGCTAATTTGTAACATTATTACAAATTGAGCGCTCAAACCGTTCAGTTCTAAAATTAACCCTTAAGAGAACCTTCTTTCTAACTTCCATTAGAAATGAATGGATTCCATATCTGTAAATCATATTCCTAACCGTTTATCTCACAATGCCACCAAAATGCAAGTTTTTAGTTTATTCTTTAAACAAACCGTAACGAGTATTTTAAATATATTAATGACACAAACTGGAGTTTATGATCACTCAGGATGAAGGTTAATCAGTATATGATCATCGGTTGACGTTATTTGAATTCTTAATTAACAAAGGTATTTTATATAATAATTCAAACTACGTTTGGTCAAGTCCTATATAATCATATTATATATAGTGCCTCGACCATAATGTCACTACATTAGTGATCCGGATAAGATCACTACATTTTAAATATTTGTGAACCGCACTATTAAATTTAATTAAAGATCCCAAACTTTAATTAATTTATTACAGACTTTTTCTGTTTATTATCCATAACCTTAATCCTCTTGTATATAATAATTATATACTAAAATTATGATTACATAAATAAACAAGAGATTTTCTGATATTTATGTCATAAAATTATGAACACTCATTAAGTATAAAATTATAACTTTATTAATTGCATAAAAATAGTACAAGTACATGCTTTTAGGGCATTATCCCTAACAATCTCCTACTTCCCCTAAAGTAGGTGAGACATGTCTCTTAAACCCATGCCCTCCATATGACTCTCAAACGACTTAGTTAATAATGTCTTGCTAAATGGGTCTACAAGATTATTTTCAGATGCTATCTTTATGATTACCACATTACCTCTATGCACTATTTCCCTGATTAAGTGATACTTTCTCTCTATATGCTTTGCTTTCTTATGGCTCCTAGGTTCCTTTGAATTTGCCACTGCCCCACTATTGTCACAGTAAAGGGACAATGGTTTATCCATGTCTAGAAAAACTTTCAGATCAGTGAAGAACTTCCTAAGCCATATTGTTTCTTTAGCTGCTATGTATTCAGCCTCTATGGTTGAATCAGCAGTAATGGATTGTTTTACACTTCTTCAGACTATGGCTCCCTAACCAAGAGTAAAACACTGACCCAGATGTTGACTTTCGACTATCTTCTATTGTTCACTTAAACAGTAAAAGTTTTAACTGTTCACAGTGTGTGTTACTATTTATAGCTACAGATGTTTGAACAATTTTTCAAACAGTGTTTCAAAATTAACTATGCATGTGTAGATTTATGAGATATAGTGATAAAAGTTATTAGTCTACATTATAAATCAGGGTTTATAAGATGTAGTGATAAAGATTTATTGGTTTGTATTATAAATCAGGATTAATTTTTTCTATGTTGGTAACCACAATGAGAGCTCTACTGGTGGGGGTTAGTTATGCTTGCATAGAAAAATTGATTAATTGAGAAGCACCATTCCTAAGAATATGGAGACCATAGGATATAAAAATCTCTCTTAATCAGAGTGAAGAATAATACATTATGAGATAATATTTTATTCTGATTCGTTTTGTCAATACGGTGTTAGGCGAGTTATGTCTACCTTTTTCCAATATTGCTATAGCGTAAGAGACTTGGTCGACTGGGCTTGGACTATACTGGTTAAACGTGAGATAAGGCAAATATATGCAAAAGTATTGTCCAATATTGCTACAGCGTGAGGGTATTATCGATAGCATATATTTGATCATTGACAAGTTAATCTGGAATACACTTATCCAATATTGCTACAGCGTGAGGATAAGGTGTATTTAGGATCAAGTGGTAAGAGTTGCATGAGATGAAATTAACAAGTGTTGTCTACCTGTTGGGTTACAAAGGCCATTATTGCTACAACGTGAGGCCCGAGTAATTATTAATGGGATCTACTTCCCGTTGTATAATTTAAAAGAGTTTAAACTATTGTCTTCCCATTTAAGAGATTACTGAGATTATATAAAGCAGTGGGAGGGCATTTTAAATTGAAAATGTATAATTAGTATACCCATAATTTAAAACATTCTATTAGCGATTTAATAACCATTCCGCTCACATCTCCCGTTAATTTTGGTCTGTCAAGAATAATGGCCACTACGAACCAGTTGGTGTACATAGTTGATGCAATCCAACTATAGGGTACTAAGAATTACTCTGACCGGTGGATGAATCTCAGAAGTGTTCTGGATTCATAAAATTTTGGATTTATTGTTGATCAAAATTTTTCGTAAAGTGATTCTGATAACACCTCTCTAGAGGATTGAATAGAGATAATGTGACCCTCTTTGCTTAGGGTGCTTCACTTTTTACTCCAAATATAGCTAGTGAGACCAGATGTGTGAGGAGAAGAAGATGAGGTAGATACACAGCATCAATCTTCAAAGGCAACATTTATCCAAAGATTAACAAGAGGGCGTATAGATAGAAAGTGTTTCTACTACAGTAAGGTTGGGTATTGAGAATTGCTCTACCTTAGAAGCCTTATCATTGTCAAGAAGATTCTCACAAGTTTGCACTTGACAAACATAGACATTTCTAGGGCATATGATGCCAGCTCAAGCTGGGTATGAGATACTGTATGTCCCTCTTATATCTGTAATATGTGTTGGCGGATCTTAATCCACGTGGGTGTATGCATGTGAAATTGTGTCTATTACCTAAATACGTATCATATACGAATTGAGCTAGAACATAAAGCTTATTGGGCTGTCAAAGCCCTTAACTTTGATTTGAATGCTGCAGGTCTCCAAAGAAAGTTACAATTGTCATAAATAGAAGAGCTGCAAAATGACGCATATGACAACTCCAGAATTTACAAAGCTAAAATGAAAGTAGCTCATGATAAACAGATCTCAAGGAAATACTTTGCGCCCAATTAACGGGTCTATCTTTGTGATTCGCGATTGCATTTACACCCTGGAAAGTTGAGATCTCGATGGACTGGTCCATTTATGGTAAGACATGTTTTTCCTAATGGTGCTACTGAAATTGAAGACCCCACTGATGGACGGACTTTCAAAGTGAATGGACAGTGGCTAAAAAGCTACGTGGAAAAGGTAGACGACTCTATGTACCTAGGCAAGATCCCTTTTGTTGATCCTGTCTATCGTGATTGATCAGGTTCAATCTATCTGTACTATATTTTATATTTTGTCTATATTTTATCTTTTGACTTTTTATTTTTGCTTTTATTTTCTTGCACATTTTATTTTACTTTATTTTCTTCTTTTTATTTTTTCTTCAACGTGATTTTATTTCCCGGTCAAGTGGCGGATATGGTACTCCGTGACTATTAAAGTTGGTTTCTCAGTTCCCTAAAAACTGTCCCTCAAACTGTGCATTCATCTCTTTTCTTTCTTTCAAAATGGATCGCATTCTTGCCAACTTTAAAATACGTTTTCCTTCATTGCCTCAAAATACTCTACTTAAGATTTACAAAGCACGGTGTGAAAGACTAAGGTTATTGATGTTGGATAATATCCCTGAGGACCTTTGTTGGTTAATTGAAGCCAAGGTTCGGTTGTCTGGTGAGTTTGAAAATGATTTTGTTTCTCATATGCCTGGTCTTGGAAGAAGCTCTTATGCCAAAAGGCGACGAGAAAAAAGGTTACAAGTCTGTCATAAATGTGCTCGATGGAATTGTAATCGGAGTTGTCGTTCTTTAGGATTCGTATCTAGAAACCGAGAAGAAAAAATTCAGTTCATTAAGGATGGATTGAGTAAGGAGTCTTTGGATGATATCCTATTGACTCCTGAGACACATCCCTGTGGGCTTGTGCAAGTGAACTTCTCGATTTATGGAACAAATTCAAAAATGAACATCAACGGTATAGTCTCGGGAATCTAACTCTAAAAGACTCTGTTTGCCAATTTATAAGAAAATTGGATGGGAAGCCTATCCCCGACCCATAGAGGGCGTTTAAGCCGTTACTGGACGTAAAACCAGAGAAAGATGTGAGCCACAATCACAACTACTTGTAAATACATGTGTTTTAATTTCAAACTTTATTTTATGAATAGTAGAGCTACTCATGTAGATGTCTTAAATTCAAATCTTTTTGTTCAATAATGCATGTGGGTCATTATGTTTAAATTTTTGTGTTTTATTTTTAACTCTCTTTTGACAAACTATCGGATTACCATAATCATTGTTATCATTTGGTACTCTATAAATACAGCACCTCATTTTTTTCATTTTCATATATTGAGATAAAGGTGAGTGTAGATATGGAGGAAACCCAAGTTCGACAATTTTGAAATATATGTGTATTTTGTGGATCTAGTCCTGGGGAGAGTAAAGTGTTCGTAGAAGCAGCAAACAATCTAGGAAAAGCATTAGCTGTAAGAAAAATTCATTTGATTTATGGAGGAGGTAGCCTTGGGCTAATGGGGTGTGTGTCAACAGCTGGACATTTAGGAGGAAGTCAAGTTTTAGGTATTATTCCTACAACTTTGGCTGTAGGAAACCTGACCGGGAAAACAATAGGGGAAGAATTACGAGTCTCATCCATGCATGAACGTATAGCTAGAATGTTTTGCAATGCAGAGGCTTTTATTGCTTTACCAGGTGGTTTTGGTACCTTGGAAGAAATTTTTCAAATTGTCTCTTAGGCCCAACTGAATATCCACCGAAAACCCATAGGTTTGTTGAATGTTAATAACTATTTTGATTGCTTTCTTTGTTTTCTTGATCAAGTTGTGGAATAGAATTTTATTTCACATTCGGCGCGACAGATCCTGGTTTCTGGTATTGAGGCGGATGAATTGATTAACAAATTACAGGCAGTTACCTACGAACCTGACCCAGCAATAACTCGAATCGATTGGTCAGTAGGCCTTAACAAGCGAAAATTGGATCTGACACTTCATTTGTAAATTTTTCTTTTTATTTATTTATTTATCAGTATCATCATTTTAGTTTATATTTGCTTAAGTGTCTCTTAGGTTTGTTTCTTTCAAATAACTGGCGTTTCAGGTAATGTCTCCTATACTTTATCTCTTTCTATTTAAACATTGAGGACAATGTTTCATCTGGTTTGGGGGGAGGATAGTAGACATACGTTGCAATTTGGAAAAAAAAAATAAAAATAAAAATAATTGTGGTCCGACATTTGATTAAAATGGCAGAGTAAAGAGTTCATTCTTGAACTCTTGAGACGCATTCTAAGTCAAATTAGAATGGCAGAGTAAGGAGTTTTAGTACTAACTTTTGAAATGCATTTTAACTAACTTTTTGTTGTTTTGTTTTATATTTCATGCATTGTCGTTTACTGCTTGTAGTCTTGGTAATTCTTGTATAAAGGAATTTGCTTTTCTGCCTAAGTATGATTTCAGAATTGTTTAGGTTGAGTCACTGTTTCTATCTAGGTTACTAAAGAATGACTTCCAAAATATTTTTGAGCACAATGCTAAGCCTTGTGGTAAGATGGATGATTCAATTTATATAGCCAAGAGAATTCCCATGTTTAAGTATATATTTTTCTAAATCTCACATATATTTTGTGAGTAAGTGGAAAGGTTGAGAAAATAGCTTATGAACCTTCATTGATCCTTTGAATTGGTTTATTTTTGTTTAGAATGATATTATTTGAATTAAGGGATAAGTTGGTTGCATTTGTGTATAATATAATTTGGTGAGAAACCTTTGTAATGCTTCCTTGTATTCTTCAAAAATACTAAAAAAAAAGCAAAATACTAAAAAAACATAGAGAGCAAAAATTCAGTTTAATAAAGTCTTCATTCAATTTTAGAAGACAAATATTTTGTAAAACAGTTTTCTCACCAAGTTATAATTGTATTATTCTCACAAGCCAATTAAAGTTCTAAAGCTGGCGTATGATATGAATAATTAATTTTTTAACAAATAATTTTCCTATCTTTTGATCAATGTTAGTTTATATGTCTGTCCTTAAAATTGACTTTTTCTTGAGTGCTTAACCGTTTTCCAACTCTATAAGAGAAGTCCCAACCTTTTAAACAGTCATACACCTGTGAGGATATGGAGTTGAGGCTTTTACTTGGAGAAATTCTCAAGGCTATATCTATTGTGGTTTGTGGTTAGATGGTTATGGCTTAGTTCACACACACAAATTATGGAAGTTGTAATTGAAAAAACCATGATAGCAACAGTGATCTCGAACTGACGTTTTGATTGAAATGCTTAGGTAGTTTTGCATATTCTATTTACGCTTGAATTGCTAGAGACTAGCAATAAGCTAGTTGGGGGCTGTGATGAACATATAAAAATACATGTTGTTAAGAGATTCAATCACCATTTAATGTCACTAATTTTAGTATTTTCTATATTTTTAGCTTGAAATAAAGTGTTCTCCTTAAATTGTGATTAATGAATGTTATTTGGATAGGTTTAGGTAAAATGGACATAACTCTCAATGTAGAAATTGAAATGAAGAAATTATTGAACCTGGTGCAACATGACTCAATCTTACACAAATTTGAAGAATAGTGGAAAAGCCAAATCCAACATGTTATAGGCCAAATATTGAGATACAACAGAATCGGACTACAACTCCTGCCCAGCTTGACCCAACTCATGTATTTGGACCGTATCTCACAAAATACATACTCAATTGGTTTAATTCTTGAAGCTGTGAATTTTTAACTTAACTATCAACAACTCGTATGTTGATGGTAAAGTCCAAATCAGCCGTTATCATGGACCAAATCGTATTGTAAGTGGGTAAAATGGTTGTTGGCTGAATTCTGATGTATCTTTGGAATTTTGCTCATATCTCATTAGATACGCATCCAATTTGCATGAAATAGGTGCCTATAAAAAGAAGAGTCAAAATTATACAACTTTTATGTTGGCTGTAGAAGCTAAATCAGTAATTTACATTATCAAAAATATGCTGCAAGTGGATAAACAAATTATTAGCTTAAAATTATTGAAGATTGATGTCATCCATGACATATGTCCATTCATTGCCTATATAAGGAGACACTTAGGACATTTTTAAAATTAGATAATTCTCTCTTATTTTCTTCTCATTAACATGTATTGTAATTTAGGCTAGAGTTCTTGGCAAGGCTAAGAGATGAACTTTTATGTGTAATAAATCTACTTTCATGCTTTGATTCGGTGTCAAGAGCTATAAATGTTGTAAGTTTGGTTTTGATTAAACTCTTATCTATTTTATTTTCTATAATCCAGAGGTTATAATTCTCATGTCTCATATATGTTCAGTCATGCTTTTCTTATGTGATTCATGTTGATTTATAATTGTTACTGGTTATATTGTTTTATATGTTAATCTTTTACTGCAGTATTGTCAATTTGATATATTGTCGATCTTGGATAACATGTAAGAGCAATAAATGTTTGATATTCAAGTTAATATTTTACTGCAATATTGTCAAAATGATATATTGTCGATCTTAGATAACTTGTATAAATAAACATGATTTGTGTTAATATTTGCAAAAGAGTTTAGTCATATCAAATGCATATGCTATCAAATGTGCTATATGTTACATATCTTCTGATTGGTTGTTTAGATGTAAAACTGTCAATTGAGTTATAAACATTGAATCAAAGTATAGAGTAGATTTATAAAGCATAATTGTAATTCTCAAAGCCTTGCTTAAATCATCATAAGATATTTTTCTCAATTCATAGACAATTCTATCTCATCAATTAATTTTATCCTTTGCTACCTCTTTAATATTTTACTTCACCAACCTATTTTGCCAAGAGCTTCCTCGTGGGATCGACACCTCAATCTATACTGCGATAGCCGCGTTATATTTTGAGCGTAAATACAGCCCGATATTTAGTACGGGATTAACTCTTAATCCCCAAAATGGCCGAGTGTGTGTTTATATCCTTTTCTCCAAAAGGATAAGAAATAGAAAATTTGAAGCAATTCATAATTGCTCCAATTATAAACATTGAGAAAATGAAATAATTTTTTTTTCCATTTTTTTTCTTCTTCTTTTTTCCTTCTTTTTCCTCTTCTCTTTCTCCATTTCTCTTGGGCAAATTTGCCCACACACACTCTTACTTCTCTATTTCTTTTTCTTCATATATATATATATATATAATAAAATAATAATATATTATATAAATAATAATATAATAATATATTATATAATATAAAAAAGAGAGGTATTTGATTATTTAACAGTTAAATAATTAAAATGAGAAATTATAATTTTGCCCTTCATTAATAGTTACCAAGTTCACCCTCTAGTGGGTCTCATTAAATCCCACACTTGGGTAAACTCAACTGAGATTCACAATACGCCACGTATCTTTATATAATTAGTAAGTAACAATTATTAACTAATTGTTGTATTTAATACTTAAATACAGACACACACGCATTCCCATGGAATTGCTGAATATTGCTGGATTAAATAATTTAATCAGGCACGCTGCCCCAGTGCATAATGAGTACACTCCATATCGTGGGACTCCCTAGGTTCTACGCCTGATTCGTCAAATGAAACTATTCCATGAGTCCATAAGCAATGTCCTATGCTCACGTCACGGATATTACAAATCAGCGTGTTAAACTATACAAGTTGAAGTTCAACGCATACGTATAGTCCTCTCGTCATGATATCCTAGATGTACAGGGATATAGATTATCATCATCAAATCCCCATGTGCTCATCCATATCCTATCTCCAGACTTGTATCTCACTGAACAATATGCACAAACTTCTTTGCCATATTGTTCCACCCTGGTGGAACTCTTTCCCTGGATGATTGCTTATGGCCACAAGACTTTTAAGATACAGTCTCAAAGCATCTGAATATCAAACTTCATATGGGAGCTGACGGATCCCATATCTGTACGCACCGAACTCCATAAGCATCGGACCATACCCAGCGACACCTAGTGGTCAGACCATGAAAGGTCTGTGACATTCGTGGAATCAAAGTATGGTGGATCACTTACAAGCCCACCATGGCACTCAGGTTAAAAGACCATGTATACTACTCAACTGGAGAGGACCCTCCATTAGCGGCTTACATTGGGTGTCTATCGGAGGCCCTCATAAGTCTATCCTATATCTAGTCTTAACTGGACACCCATATTCAATACGAGCTTTAAGCTCACGATCGGCTAGAAACTGTTGGAGCTGGTGCTCACGTGCTATTCCAATATTGTATGAATATTAATTGTTAATATTTATACAATAAACATTTCGAATAAAGATTGTTAATATCATATTAATATGGTATAATGCTTGTAACATTAGAGACATTGTTTGATCTGAAAGAGTTCAGATCTGGTCTAAAGGAGTTTAGATCAGAACTAATAGTTAGCAAAGCTGAGAGTTATAAATGCTAAAAGTTAGCACTGTTAAGAGTTAGCAGGTTATAAGAGTCAGCGAGGTCTAAAGAGTTAGAACCTTGTCTATAATGGGACAAAGACCTGAGAGTATACTTGTAATGATATAGTTGCAAAAAGTTGCAATAGGTGTTAAGAAATATCATTATGTAAGTATGTCTCAAAGATAATGTTCCTGATCTATAATCACCAATGCGGGTCTATCGGTGATTTACTTTATATAGATTAGTGTATGTCTATATTTGACTGGTTCAGATGGTTGTTCTTAGCTGACCATGAGCTTAGAGCTTGTATAGGCATGCGGGTATCCAGTCAGGACTGGATACTGAACAGACTTATGAGGACCCCAATAGATATCCTATGACACCGTCAAAGGAAGGTCCTCTCGAGTTGAGTAGTATTCGTGGTCCTTTGACCTGAGCGCCACGGTGGTCTTGTGAGTGATCCATCATGCTTTGGTTCCACATATGTCAGAGACCTTTCATGGTCTGACCGCTATGTGTCGCTGGGTATGGTCCGATGCTCATAGAGTCCGGTGTGCGTAGATACGGGATCCGTCAACTTACGTAGGTAAGTTGTATATCCGATGCTCCGAGATTGTATTTCATAAAGTCTTGTGGCCACAAGCATAAACCCGAGAAAAGAGTTTCCCATAGGGTTAAACAATATAGCAAAAGTGTTTGCGTATATTGTTTATCGAGATACGAATCTGGAGATAAGTTTATGGATGAGCAAATGGGGATTTGACGGTGCTGATCTATATCCCCGCACATCTAGGATATAAATGATGGAAGGATTATACGTATATGCTATGACCTCAACTTGTATGGTCTGACACACTGATTTGTAATATTCGTAACGTGTGCGTGGGGCATCGATTACGGATTAATGGAACAGTTCCATTTGACAAATCGGGTGTAGACCTAGAGAGTCCCAATATGAAATGTACTCTTTGAGCACTTGGGCAGTGTACCGTATTGAATTGTTCAATACAGTATAATTCAGCAATTACTAAGGTTACGTTAACTAAAGTATGTGGTTAAATTGGTGGGACCCACTTTAGGTTAACTTGGTAACCGAGTAAGGATATAATAGTAATTTCACTTTATGATTATTTAATTGTTAAATAATAAGAATAAATATTTATTTATTTAATTGTTAAATAAATGATTTAATTAACTATGATTAAAGGTTAATCATATAGTTAATTAAGTTAACCTTACTTAAAGGTTAAGTAAAGGTTAACCATGGTTAAGTTAGTTAACTATGGTTAAATTAATTAAATATTTATTAACTTAAAGGTTAAGTTAAAATAATCTAACTAAGGTTAAATGTTAACTAAGGTTAGGTTAAGCCAAATGAAATGCAAATGAAATTCAAATTAGTTTGGAATTAATGCATTTGTATATAAAGTGAAATGAAATTGAAAATAAAAAAAATGTTTTTTTTAGATTTTAGGTTTTGCATTTTGGGAGCCAATTCAATTTGAGAAATTGAAATTGTTTGTTTTGTGTTTTAAGTGTTAGAACAACAAAACAAATTAGAAAAATGGTTTCTAAATGTAATAACTAAAAACATGATTTGTTTTATTTATTCAAGAGTTGAATAAAAGGAAAAACAAATTTAATTAAGTTAAATAGTTTAACTTTGAAAAATGTTTAAGAGTTAAACACATATGCTGGATTAAGATGCTGCCATTCTAGACAATCAAACCCACCCTTGTTGATTGCTAGAATTGATCAAAGATTCATTTCATGGTGGACTTCAAGAAAATTAATCCAAAGGCTTCATTGGTGATATTTTCTCAATCTCGAATTTTTCAGTTTAATCAAATGTTATTTTCTGTGTTAATTATATTTAATCTTCCGCTGTGCACATGTATGTATGAGATATGTATATTGTTTGTATGATGAACACAACCCACATGCAAGAACCCTAGTAAATTCGCACAACACACCCAACAGAAACGACCATCTATACCGTATAGGTACGACATATGCTGATCTATATAAAATGGTATCTACTGATAGACCTGCATCAGTAGAAATAGATTAGGGATAATTATTCGAGAACATACTTACGCAACTTGTATTTCCTGGCACCCGATTGCAACTCTTGCAACTATGCAGTTACTAGTATATTCCCAGGTCTATGTCCCATTATAGACAAGGCTCCAACTCTTAGATTTGCTGAGTACTATAACCAGCTAACATTTAACTATGCTAACATTTAGCATTTATATCTCTCAGCGTGGCTGACTATGAGCCCTTATCTAAACTCCTTTAGATCTGATCCGAACCCCTTCAGTTCTACAATGTCTGTAACGTTACATTGCATGGTACCATATATATGGGTATTAGCGATTTAATAGAAAAGTACACTTGTATAAATACAAAAGTATATATACATTCAGGGATGACACATAAGCATCAACCCTAACAATACGTTACAAGGATTGAGAGAGACTAGAATGCAACAGCATATAGAAGTTAAGATGAGAGTAAGAAATGGTGATTTCTCGTAGGTTTAAGTTATTGGGCAGCTTAACTTACTTATTGTATATAATTCAATAGTTGTATTGCATAATAAGTATGATGTTTTATTAGCTGAATGTTAGTTAATTAATAAACATTATATACCATTAGAAATGTCTGTAGATTGGAATCTTTAAAGATGAGTTTAGGTCATATAAGCGTGAGACGCTTATCCATCTGGTTAAGAATTGTTGGATTTCCAATCTGACCATGAAGACATAACCAGTTTATAAATAGTGTATTCATGAAGATGACCAAACATACCAGAATATATGTCATATCTCTTTGATTAGATCAAGGTAATGAGTATATTAACAGCAAGTTTTCCCGTTTGTTTAAGGAAGAATGAAATTCTCATTCACTATAGTCCTTCAGGGATTCCACAACATTATGATGTTTTGGAAATGAGGAATCAGACTTTATTAGATATGGCTCGATTGATAATGAGTGTTACCGATCTATGAGTAGATGCTCGAAATATAGCTGCTTATTTAGCAGAATTCCATCACAAGCTATTTTTCCATTCTATATAAGATACAGATAGGAAGAAAACCGTATCTTAAGTAAGTTAAGACGTGGGGTAGTCCTGCTTACATAAGAGTTATGCTGCAGGGTATCTTGTTTTGTAAGAGTTACACGGTAAGATAAACAACGCCCAAGAAGTACAACTATAGGTTAATTGAGTATCCAGTGAATTTAATGGGATACTAGTTCTATGATTTAGAGAAGCGGAGTGTGTTCATTTCTTGGTATACTACTATCTTAGAGAAAGAGTTTCTCATGTGTCATGGGAATCAAAGAAAGATTGAGCTTGATGAAGTTAATCTAGAAATCAATGAACCAAGGATGTGAAATCAGGCTCAATTAAACAGTAACCTTATAGCGCATCTTTAAATGGTTTGGAAATGATGTCTAAGTCACCTTTTAGGTATGGATGATGCCTAAAGATGAACTTAGAGTTTTCTTAGTAGAAGAAAATCATCCTTGACCTATATAGCGAGTCGATGTCAAACATCGATTCGGGAAAGCAGCAAGAAGCCATAAAAATAAAAATTGACTATATGCATCAAAATCAAGTCTGAGACTTGGTTAAGTTACCTGTAAAAATTATTCTCATTGGTTGTACAAGAGGTAGTAAGAGCCAGATGGAAGGTAGAAACCTTTTAGCTCTATATTGATTCTAGAAAGATAATCCTTAATGATCTGGGATTAAATAAGAGGAAACCTTTGGACCAATATTGATGCTAAAGTCAATTAGTATATTATTGGCTCTTACAGCATATTGTGACTTGAGGTTTAGCAGATGAATGTAAATAAAGGCATTCCAGAATGGATATCTCGAGTAAGAGATATTCATAGAATAGCCTGAAGGTTTTACGTCCAGCCAGACTTCTGGTCCAGTGTGCAAAAAAGGTCAGTTGGAGTATGATAGACTTCTTGATGCTCTTTGTTGATAACATACTGGTCATTGGAATGATGATAGTATATTATAATAGGTCAGAAGAGACTCGTGAGAATTTCTCCATAAAGGATTTAAGAGAGGCTTCCTTTATACTAGGTATAAAGCTTTATAGAGATAGAGTTAGGAAGCTGATAGGACTCTCACAAATCATTTCACATCAATAGTGTCTAAGAAAGGTATAGTTTGTTAACTATGAGATAATTAACATATCTTTTGGACCTGGTGTTCATATTTCGAAGATAGTGTCTCTTCAGATGAAAGATGAGAAAGTTAGAGTCTCTGACGCGTTGATACATCATTTCTTCAGAGCTTGATGTATGCTGTAATATGTTTGAGACCTGAGATCAGTTTGGCTGTAAGAGTTATGAGCGAGTTTCAGTTTGACTCAGATGACTTCTATTTAATGGTAGTCAAACATATCTTGAGGTACCTAGAGGGTACAAAAGATAAGTTTCTCAAATATGGAGAAAGTAACTTACAAATGAGAAGATGCACAAAGTCAGACTTCTAATTTGACTTAGATGATAGAGAGTCTACATTTAAGAATGTGCTTATTCTTATTAGTACTAGGTGAGTTAGAATTACACCAAACTGGGATTCACTACAGATTTATGGAGCAACAAAAGTGGCAATGAAGAATCATAGGTGTATTGTTGGCCTTGAAAGAGTTCCAAGACAGATGGATAGTATCCCATAGTTTTGTGATAAAAGTAGGCTGTTGTACAAGCCGAAGTGCCAAGAGGACACCAATACTCTAATCGTGTTGAGAGAAGTCTTACATAATTAGAGGGATCTTGACTAAAAGAGATATAATTATTTGTAGAAGTGTTCTATAAATAATTGAGCGAACCCACATTCTAATGCATGACTCTAAAAGTGTTTATGAAACATGTAGAGTTGATGTGTATGAGATGCCATTAGGAATGGCACTAGAACAAGTGGGAGATTGTTAGGGTCGGTGCTTACATGCCATCCCTCAATGTATATATACTTATGTATTTATATAAGTGTACATTCACATTAAATCGCTAATACCCATATATGGTACTATACATGTAACGTTACAGTCATTGTATGATCTGAAGGAGTTCAGATCAGATCTAAAAGTGTTTAGATAAGGGCTCATAGTTAGCCATGTTGAGACATATAATTGCTAAATGTTAGCACAACTAAGTGTTAGCTGGTTATAATACTCAACAAATCTAAGAGTTGGAGCCTTGTCTATAATGGGACATAGACCTGGGAATATACTAGTAACTGCATAGTTGCAAGAGTTGTAATCGGGTGCCAGAAAATGCAAGTTGCGTAAGTATGTTCTCGAATAATTGTCCTTGATCTATTTCTGCCAACGTGGGTCTATCAATGGATATCTTTATATAGATCAGCATATGTCGTACTTATAGAGTATAGATAGTTATTCCTAGCTGACCATGAGCTTAGAGCTCGTATTGACATATGGGTATCCAGTTAGGATAGGATATGGGACAGACTTACGAGGGCCTCCAATAGACACCTTATTTAAGTCGTCAACAAAGGGTCTTCTCGAGTTGAGTAGTATATGTGGTCCTTTGACCCGAGTGCTACAGTGGGCTTGTAAGTAATCCACCATACTTTGGTTCCACGTATATTACAGACCTTTCATGGTGTAACCGCTGGGTATCGCTAGGTATGGTCCGATGCTTATGTAGTTCGGTGTGTACAGATATAGGATCCATCAACTCGCATAAGGAGTTAGATATCCAGATACTTCGAAACTGTATCTCAGAAAGTCTTGTGGTCACAAGCAATTATCCCGGCAAAGAGTTCCCCAGGGTGTAATAATATGGCAAAAGAGTTTGCTCATATTGTTCAGTGAGATATGAGTTTGGAGATAAAATAAAGATGAGCACTAGAAGATTTGACGGTGATAATCTATGTCCCCAGCACATTCAGGATATTATGACGGAAGGACTATATGTATGTGTTGTAACCTCAGCTTATATGGTTCAACGCGTTGATTTGCATATCCGTGACGTATGCGTGGGACATTGTTCACGGACTCATAAAAATAGTTCAATTTGACAAAGCAAGCATACGACTCAGGGAGTCTCACGATATAGAGTGTACTCGTTGTGCACTAGGGCAACATGCCGAAATAAAGTGTTTAATCCAGCAATATTCAGCACTACCACGGGAATGCGTGCGTGTATGTATTTAAGTATTAAATGCAACAATTAGTCAATAATTATTATTTACTAATTATATAATGACACGTGGCTCATTGTGGACTATCGATTGAGTTTACCCAAGTGCGGGTTTAGTGGAACCCACTAGGGGGTAAACTTGATAACTATATATGAGGGGCAAAATTGATAGGACCCGACCCGAGACCCTCTACTATAGATCCCAGCGGCCCTGCCGAGCACCCCGATGGAAGTTCCTCCGAACCTAACTGGGTATGTTAAGAAATTGCGCGAGGCGAACCCCTTTTTAATTCTTGTTACTACTAAGAAGGTCTAGTAATATACATGAAAATGACATCTTAATTTTAAAAACAAACGGACAGAGTTTCCCCAGTTTTTCAGAAAATCCATATAAAACTTGCAAAGAAATTTCACTTCTATTTTCAATACATCTCAATTCTACCATTTCGGACCTCCAGTCCTTTCCAAATCAAATCCAACACAACTTAATTATTCATTTGAATCACAAATAAGCGTAATCATAAAAGTAAAAAGAACGATCATCATAAAATTGAAATCTCTTCTTCTCGGTTCAAAACATACATCCAAATATACATGCCTACAACTATTATGCATAAAGTAAAGGGTGCTATTTAGTACATTTACATGTACAAAAAAATGATCTTCGGATTTGGCCCACTACTCGGCAATAGGAGAATCAGCAGCTTGCGTACCGAGACCTGCACCTGGAAAATGGGTTTAGAAAATATAAAACACAAAATGGGTGAGCTAAAGGAGCTCAGTGAGTGCAAATAAATTTCAATAAAATAACATCATGTATAGATAGCAAATTCTAAAGTTCATGCAGAAATCATGCTTCTAAAACTGATGTAAAACTGTAAAACGGTTTCTAATATCATATGCTATTGAAATCTTGTCGAGCGGGTTTTATCTACATCTTTGAAAAACTATATTCAGAATCTGTATAACATAATAACTGTTGTGTGCATATAAATGCATAAATGCTATCGATAAATCAAAAACTAGTAAAATCCTCGCTCGACCATTTTCTTTCTAAACTGTACCAATGGTAACCCTAAAGCTCTATATCCACGCAGCGACTAAACTAGCACCGCACATGTGAGTAGGTCACGGGGCACCTCAACTAGCAGTACCCACAGTGACATCTCAAGACATCAAACTAGCTATGCAGCGGAATCCTACATCGCATGCATATAGCAAGACAATACCCCGTACACATAGAGCGACTCACATGACTCGACATCCCGACTTCTCGGAGTTAGTGACACACCCCCAAGACTTGCCCATGTGCATGGGATATACCGCCCGGGTCTAATACAATCATTACCACTATAATCTGAGGGTACCAATGGCCTTAAAAATGAATGCAGAAATTTTAAAACTGTTTCTCAATTCGAACATGTAAGGGCATGTCTATGAATATATATCAAGATCTTAAATCATGGTTATGCATCGAAAGCTCATAAAACATGCATATTCATTATGCAAAAACATAATAAACGAAAAGTAAAGGAAATGGCAGATTTCCACTCACAACCGCTCCACGCTCAATTTCGCTTCCGATTTCTGCTCCCGTTATCGCTCTCAGTTATCTTCACCTACACGCCATAAATGACATTTAGAACCAAATCGAATGCTAGAATCTCATTTAACTACTAAATGCCCTAATCGGCATACAAAGCCCAGATGTAAACTACTTTCCAATTTTTATTTACGGAGCCATTTAATCTAACCTATCTCACCATCCGGTGCCCTGAAAATTATTGAACGCCTTATAATCTTGGTTGGACATAATTGCCCTTCACCTTTCCAAAATGGATAATTGTGCCCCATTATCTTCATTTTTTATTTTTCCATCAACATATACATTCAATTTACAATATGCACCATTTACACACAACAATTCATTCAAAACACCACTCAATCCCTAACTTCCCTAAAGTGGCAGAATTCCACCCTAGGTTCCAACACATTCCTTTTCTCAATTTCTTGTTCCAATTACAATAAAATCATGCCAATTTCATTCTAAAGCCCTAATTACAACCAATTGAAATCTCTACAACAACATCACCAAAAACCCTAATTCTTACCTTCCCAATTTCTTCAAATTGATGACTCCTTCAAGCTCCAAACTAGAATTCAACTCAATCTAAGCCAAGAATACACATAAGAACATCAATTTAAGCATTCTTGAAAGCTCACTTATCAAACTCATAAAATAATGCTTTTCTTACCTCTTTTTCTTGAATTTCCACTAATTGAGGCTTTAATTGAGCTTAGGGATTGGTATGTAACCTTATTTTGGCTTGATTAATCATGAAAAATCATGAAAAAAAAACTTGAATAGTCACTGTAGCAACACCCCCCTTTGAAGCTCGAATTTCTCTCTTTTTTTGTCTAAGTGTTGGTTTCGATCTCTCTTCCAATTTCTACACACTTCTAACATATATAGTGCTCCCTCAATTGACCATTTTTCCCTTCAACTTACTTAAAACTTCTAATTTGCCATTAGTTCAAATGAAAAGATTTAATTGATTTCTTTATAACTATCTAGTTAGAATAGTTAAAAGAACTAACTAGAGTTTCCAACTTGGCAATCCATGAGATTGTTTCTAATTGGTCATTTTCTTAATATATGGATTGTATTTCTCAATAAAGGCTTGTTCCATTCATAACCCTTAAATGGAAATTCATGTAGTAAATTAGGATTTCCTTTTCTAAGCCAATAGAGTAAAATTCCAAAAATATTCTAGGGTCATCCGGCGCACCGATCGAGTGTGAAATTACCAAATTAGGTCTAATTTCTCTCACGTACACTATAAAGGGAATATTTCTAATAGGGTTAAAATCGAGTAACCCTACGGAGTCTTATTTGCTCTATACTGAAATCTAGGCGCCAATACTACTAATAGGGATTGGATATTACAAAAATGGTTATTTCACACTTTGATTATTTAATAGTTAAATAATTAAAATATCTCTCTTATTATATTTTATTATATAAATAATAATATTTTATTTTTGGGTGCCAAATAGTTGGCACTATTATGTGATTACTTTATTATTATTATTATATATATTATATAATATATTTTATTAATATTATATTAATATTTTATTTTTTATATATAAATATATAAAGAGAAAGAGTGAATTGTTGTGTCGGTCATTTTGGCCTAGAAAGAAGAAGAAAGAAATGGAGAATAAGAAGAAATGAAAGAAAATGAGAAGAATAAGAAGAAGAAGAAAAGAAAAAAAGGGGAAAAAATGAAATTATTTCTTTTTTTCTATGCTTCCAATTGAAGCAATGGTAGATTACTTTAAATTCTCCATTTCTTATCCTTTTGGAGAAAATGATAAAAACACATGCCGCCCATTTTGGGGTTTAAGAGTTAAATCCAGTGCTGCGTATGGGGCTGCTGTTCTAGCTTACTAAGCCTACCGTGTTAGTGATTAGAACTACCCGCGAGTTGGTCTTCATGCAAACTCTAGAAAACAAATACATGTATAACGTTACACGTTGAGGTAAGTTCTCTACCCTATAAATATATTAATGAGATTAATATATATTTATTTATTGTGTTTATTGCAAGTTTCACACTTCTGTCAGACTTAAATATGTATTTAATATGTATTTAGGCAATAGACACAATTGTACATGCATACACCTATATGTACTAGATCCTCCGTCAATAGTTTAATATATAATCATTCTCAAGAAAAATGGCATTTGTTGATACAATCACTTTCTTTTCTTAAGGACTATAAAACAAACCTCCTTTTGTGCCTTAAGAGTAGCCTACAAATAGACAAATTTCTGTTCGCAGTTCTAACTTTCCAATCTTTCTTTTCAGCACATGTACCAGACACCTCCATCTGCAAAAATAGAGTAAACTAGGTTTACTACCATTCCACATCTCTAAGGGTGTACTTTGGATAGATTTGAAAGGTACTACATTCAAAATGTAGACCACAGTCTGTAGTGCATAACACCAAAATGAGGGCGACAATGAAGAGTAGCTCATCATAAACCTAACTATATCTAGCAAGGTTCTGTTTCTTCTTTCTACAACACCATTTTGCTGTGGTATTCCAGGTGCTGTGAGTTAGGATAAAATTCCATGCTTTAATAGGTAATCCTTGAACTCTGTATCAAGGTATTCACTACCTAGATCAGAACGAAGAGTCTTAAGTGTTTTACCTAATTGCTTTTCAGCTTCTGTTAAGAATTCTTTGAACTTTCAAAAAGTCTTAGATTTTCTTTACATTAGGTAAACATAACCATATCTTCAATACTCGTCAATAAGTGAGACAAAATAACCATATCTTGAATAGTCATCAATAAATGAGACAAAGTATTCATAATCGCCTCTTGCTTGTACATTTAATAGACCGCAAACGTCAATATGTACAAGTAGAAGTATTTCCTTGGCTCTTTCACCCTTAGCTGAAAAGGGTCTTTTAATAATTTTACCCTCTAGACAGGACTCACATATAGGAAGAGTACCGATGTTTTCCTCTCTTAAAGGACCATTCTTTACTAACCTGTTAATCCTATCCAAATTAATATGACTTAACCTAAGATGTCAAAGATACGTGTCATCATTAAGAGAAACCTTTTGCCTTTTAGTAGATTTAGGATATTCTACTCTAAATAGTTCAGAATTGTTCAATGAGGGCTCATCGGGCCTTAAAACATAAATCCTATTTTTTAATTTTACATGACAAATATCTAAATCATTTCTACTAATAATAATCTCATTGTTATAAAAAAAACTATTAAACAATTGTTCATGAAACTTAAAAACAGAAATCAAATTCCTTCTAAATCTAGGAATAAAATAAACATTATTTAAAATTAAAAAATTATTCTTAAAATTCAATCGAGCCACTCCCACTACTAAAGCTGAAACGACTACCCCATTGCCAACCCCATGCTAAAGTCCTCATCAACGAGCTCCTTAGAAGAGCTTAGCATCTATAAGGAAGAATAAACATGATTAGTGGCTCCTGAATCAATTATCCAAAGAGAAGTTCATCCTCCACTAAATAGGCTTCTAAAACCAGTAAATCATATTTACCTTTGTTCTTTTCCTTCAACTCAGAAAGATGCTTTTTATAGTTCCTCTTCTAATACCCCTCGACTCTGCAATGTAAACACTTTCCTTTCTTTACTTTAAAGTCCTTCTTTTTGCTCTTACTACAGTTAAAGGCTTTCTTAGCCTTTCCTCCATAACCTGAACCACCACTAGTGTTCTTCTTCTTTTTATTTTGCTTAAAGGAAAAGTGCTTAACTTCAGCACATTTTCCTCAGACTCTTTAGGCTTATCTAATATAGTCTTAAAAGTTTATAGTTTATTAAGTAGTTGAGTCATACTATATGAGAGGTTGTTCATAATATAATTTGTTTTGAACTGTGAAAATACTGGCGTAAGAGACTCCAGAATGATGCTGACTTGAGTTTTATCACCTATAGTGGATCCATGGATCTCTGCTTGATGCACTAAATTGATCATGTTCAAAGTATGCTCACGCACCAGAACTCTTTTCTTCATTTTAGCATTCATGTAGCTACGAGTAGCTTCATTGCGGCTTTGTTCTGACTGCTAGCCAAACATCGCTTGGAGAGATTCCCATATCTCATGTGCAGTCTCCAAGTGCTCGTGCTTCATTCTAAGCATATCGCTAATGTTGGAAAGTATATAGCAGCGGACCTTATTATTGGCCTGTATCCATTTCTCATACTGCTTCCGTACATTACGATGAGCATTGGCTATAGGTTCTGGAGGACACTCCTCCATAAGTACGAACTTTTGGTCCTCACAGATCAATACAATATTCATATTGCTTTTTCATTTTACAAAGTTATCACTAGTCAATTTTTCATTTGCTAAGAGGGTTATGATAGGGTTTGTTCCAGACATGATGCTGAAATAAAAAAAAAGCAATTTTAAGAATACTTGAATAAATATTATAGTGATTTTCAGAATATCAAATATGATGCATGAGTGCATTTATTTAAACACATAAATTTATACTAATCCACGATAGTTCAATTTAACAATTAATGTGCCACCGTAGGGTAGGTCACATTAAATTTAATTAAATTTGAGACTATCTCAAATTAATATAAAAATTTCAAAATATCTTATATTTTTATTTACCTATTAACTACCGTTTATTTCGATTAAGACATGATTAACCTCTTAATTATATTTTTGTGAGTGTAACCCATTATTTCAGATTAAGATGACTTAACTCAAAAATGCCACTTTAGGGTCGGTCAATTATGAAATACATCATTTAATCCTATCTCCAGAAAGTCAACTTTGTTATTGAAATAAGCGGACACCCTCCATAGGGAGGACGAAATCAAGGCATCGCGAGGCGCCACCTATATCTCATTGTACTAATAATAGAGACCAGTGGGTTCATTGTTATGTACCATTTGCCACTCACTATTTTTAACATGTGTTATTTATAATTTATAAAACATCTTATGTTTTATAACATCAATAAATTATTATATCTCATATAATAAATTACTAAGTATAGTTAATTAATCCTAATAAAGTCCAATCTTATTGGGCCTATGTTCATTAGTCTAACTATTTCTATTAAATAGGTCTAACAATTTAGGTGAACTTAGTTTTTCAATTACTGGATTAATTAATTATTTTTATAAATAATAAAATCAATAATTTTATTAATCATTTTTAAGTAATCCTAAATCAAACTATTTAATTTAGGTTACTTAGAATAATGTGAAATTACCAATTTAACTATTAAATCTAATTTTACATTATTTGATTAATTATACAAATTTTAAACATGCTAATCAATCCATTAATTTAATCTTATTAATTATAATATGCCATAATAAAAAAATATTTAAATTTTAATTATGGCATGTATGCATGTCATATTACAATAATATGAATGGGTACAAATGCATGATATATAATTATGCATTATTATGTTATAATTCATCACATAAATCAATAACATAAATTAATATTTAATAGAACTTTGGCCAAGTCCTTTAAGATTTTAAATTACAACCCATAAAATAAGAGTAAATAGATTACATAAAAAATACAAGCACTTAGGCCTAGTTGCATGTGATCTTCTTAAGTCCATAAAAAATACAGTCTTTTTTTTTTGTGTAATTTTATATGTATGGACTTAAAAACTTTTCTTAGACCCGTTGTATATTTTACAAGGTAATCTAACTCCTAAACATTTTTTTTATATAAAAATAATATGCATTTAAAGTCCAAACAATTTAAACTTTTAAAAAAAAATCTTTTTTATTTTTCGTCTGCAAAGGACGCCAACATTTGGCTCCCATGTCATGAACTTTGAACGGTGACAGTAAGCCACCAAATTATCTTGCCTTTCCTTTTTTTTTTTTAATGCTTCATTCGGTAAATAAAATAGAAAATTGCTCATGGCAACTTTTGCCTTTGACTTTTCTTTCTTTTCCTTTTTTTTATTACCGTCTTTCATTTTTTCTCCGTCTTTCATTTTTTTTCATCTTCTTCTACTTTTTTCTTCTCAAAACATATGTTTCAATTTCTTCTTCTTCCAGCGTCCAAATAGAAACATTAATAAAAAAAATTAAAAATATATATTTATATATTACAAAAAAAATTCTATATCCCTTTATGGGATTACATAATTTTGATCTAATCTAAAAAAAATACAAATAATTAAAATTAATCTTAGAGGACCATATATTTAATGACCAAAGAATCCATACATAAAACAATCATTCATCACATAAATATTATAAAAATACAAATACCTACTCTTACATACATACCTATAAATCATGATTTAAATAAAATAAATCATAACACAAAATTATATATTCAAGAAACCATTATTCTGATACCAGTTATGGGATGGTTATTATTATGACATTCATAACGCAGCGGAATAGGAAACAAAATTTTTTAATCTTTGTTTTTATTAGATAAAAACAATTTTTATGTAAGGATCTTATGAATATATGAATTTAATATTAAAATAAATAAAAATTAACAAGAACATATCTTGAATTCACACCGAGTTTTCTTCCACCAAAGAATTTCAAACCAAGCCTCTTATTCTACAATAAAAGGAAAAGTGGGCTTCCAATTTTTCCTTCTCTCAAGAAAACAAAATATGTATCCTGCATTTTTTTCACGCATATGTCTTGTGTTTTATTTAGACTAGTCCTTTTATTTTAAAATAATAATTTAATTAATAATATTTACTAATTAAATTATTATCTCTTAAAAGGAGACCTAATTCATGTAAACCACATAGAGTCCTATTCTTTGTAGTTAACGTATAATACTCAATATTTGAGCATTATTAATCTTTTAATAAAAGAAAAACACTAAAATTAAAATTAAATCTTCTTGATAATTTCAAAACTTATCCTTAAGATTTTATTTATTTAATTTCTTAAATTAAATATTTAATTATATTTGGATAAGACCTTATCTATATTAATTAATTCTTAATTAATTTTATCCAAATATAAACTATATGTATTTGAAAACTATTTTCTGGACACAAACAATTTGTGTAATAATAAAATCATTTTTAAATATTCACTGTAATAACGAAAGAGGTGGTACTGGGAACCTATAGACCTACAATTTCAAGCTCCAATAAATTTTGAATAATTAATTAAACTCTTTAATTAATTAATTCAATTTATTAATTCTGTATTATTCCACTAAAAACTTGGAATTGCACTATTAAAATTGTAAATGTAATTTACTCAGAAAACTTAGAACAGTCTATTGATTTAATCACTATATGCAATTTAACCCTCTATAGATGGTTCATAATTAGAGCTAAGTTAATTACCATTTTACCCCTCTAATTATTTCTTTATCCTTAAGTACTATTAATTCACCAATGAACAGTTAATTTGTAACATTATTACAAATTAAGCGCTCTAACCATTCAATTTTAGAATTAACCCTTAAGAAAACATTCTTTCTAACTTTCATCTAGGAATGAATGGATTCCATATCTATAAATCATATTCCCAACTGTTTATCTCACAATGCCACCAAAATACAAATTTTTAGCCAATTCTTTAAACAAACCGTAGCAAGTATTTCAAATGATATAATGACACAAATATGAGTTTATGATCATTCAAGATTAAGGTTAATCAGCATATAATCATCGGTTGAGGTTATTTGAATTCTTAATTAACAATGGTATTTTATATAAGAATTTAAACTACGTCTAATCTAGTCCTATATAATCATATTATATATAGTGCCTCCACCATAATGTCAATACATTAGTAATCCGGATAAGATCACTACATTTTAAATGTTTTTGGACAGCACTAGTAATATTTAATTAAAGATTCCAAGCTTTGATTAATTTATTACGGAATTTTTCTGTTTATTATATATAACTTTAATCCTCTTGTGTATAACAATTATTTACTAAAGTTATGATTACATAAATAAACGAGAGATTTTTTTATATTTATATTAGAAAATTATGAACACTCATCAAGTATAAAATTGTAACTTTATTAATTTCATAAAAATAGTACAAGTACATGCTTTTAAGGCATTATCCCTAACTGGTGATTACTAGAATTGTCAACAAGTTCATTTCATGTGGGCTCCAAAAATTTAATCCAAAAGCTTCAAAGGTGATATTTCTCAATTTTGTAATTAATTGTATATAAATATGTATTCATTGTATGATTTTTAATCTTCCACAGCGCAAATATATGTATGAGATATGTATAATTTTGTATGATGAACATATCTCACATGCAATCATCGTAAAATAATCAACACCCGACAATTGGTATCAAAGCATTTTTGTGTTATTTTGGGTGTTTTTTAGTGTTGGCTATGTTGTAGGATAAGTTCCAAGGCTGTTGGGATGGATTTCAAGTGTTGAAAATGTAAATCGATAAAAAACAGTATGTAGAATGCCACAGCACTCATGTCCAGTGCTGTAGTGTTCATATGAATACTAAGGCACTGGGTATATGGCACGCTAACGCTGGATGATAGCTAGGGTGCTGGAAGTCTAGCGCCTCAGCACTGTAACGTTGTGGCATTGGCACTATAAAAAAAGAGTAATTTTTTTTATTTTGCAAGTGAGGGTTTTATGAGATGTATTAATAAGAGTTATTAGTTTGCATGATAAACCAAAGATTTGTTTTTTATTGGTAACCACAATGGGAGCCCTACTGGTGGAGGTTAGTTGTGCTTGCATAAAATGAATAATTGATTGAGAATAACCTTCTCATGTGATGAGAGCCTATATTTTAAATCTCTCTTAATCAGATTAAAATGTATTATATTATATGATAATATTTTAAATGGTTCATCTTTCAATATGATGTAAGACGGGTCACTATGATTTTTCTCAATATTACTTTAGCGTAAGGGATTTGATCGGTATGACTTGGTCTAATGCCAGTAAAATATGAGATGAGTCAAATATAGGCGAACATATTATCGAATATTACTTTAGCGTAAGGTAGTATCAGTAACATATATTTGAATATTGACAAGTTAATCTAAAATACACTTACAAAATATTGCTTTAGTGTGAGGCTGAAGTAAAATATCAATAGGGTCCACTTTCCGTTGTATAGTTTAAAATTTTTTAAACTATCGTTATCTCGTTTGAGAGATTAAGTAAAGTAGTAGGAGGATATTTTTAGATTTAAAAATGTATAATAGTTATACCTATGATTTAAAGCGTTACTAATTAATGATTAGAAATGTTCAGCTATACTTCTACTAATTTGTCTTATAGAGATAAGATACTTGTCTTATAGAGATAAGATAAGTATGAGCAATTCGTTAGTACTCTTAATCAATACACACTAACTATAGGGTACCGAATAAAATATTTAAAACTTGCTTATGAATTTGAGAATATTTCTAGATTCAATAATATTCGATATTTCTAAACCACAAATAGAAAAAAGTCACAATGAAAAGTGTTTCCACCGTGATAAGGTTTGAAATAGTAAATATTACTATTTATAGCACCTTGACTTAAGAAAGATTGTGACAGGACCCGCCCTGAGACTCTCTACTGTAGGTCCAAGCGGCCCTTCCGGGCACTTCGACGGAAGTTCCTCAGAATATAACTAGGCAAGTTGAGAAATTTTCACGAGGCGAATCTCTTTTTAGTTCTTGCTACTAATGAGAAAATCTTATAATATACATGAAAATAACATCATAATTTTAAAAAAAATGGGCAGAGTTTCCTCTGTTTTCAGAAAATCCATATAAAACATGCAAAGAAATTTCACTTCTATTTCAAACACTTCTCAATACTACTAATTCGGATCTCCGGTCCTTTCCAAACCAAATCCAACACAACTCATAGTTTCATTTGAATCACAAAATGAGCATACTCATAAAAAGAAAAAACGATCATCGTAATATCGAAATCTCTTCTTGTTGGTTCAAAACATACATACAAATATACATGCCTACAACTACTTTGCATAAAATAAAGGGTGCTATTTAGCACATTTACATATACAAAAAAGATCTTCAGATTTGGCCCACTACTCGACAATAGGAGAATCAGTAATTTGCGTACCGAGACCTACACCTGGGAAGGGTTTAGAAAACATAAAACACAAAACACAAAACGAGTGAGCTAAAGGAGCTCAGTGAGAGCAATTAAGATTTTAAATAAAATAACATTATGCATAGATAGCAAATTCTAAAGTACATGCATAAATCATGCTTCTGAAACTGATGTAAAGCTGTAAAATAGTTTCTAATATCATATGATGATGAAATCTTGCCGAGCGGGTTTTATCTACATCTTTGGAAAGCAATATCTAAAATCTGTATAACATAATAACTACCGTATGTATATAAACGCATAAATGCTATCGATAAATCGAAAACTAGTAAAGTCCTCACTCGGCCATTTTCTTTCTAAACTGTACCAATGGTAACCCTAAAGCTCTATACTCACGTAGAGACTCAACTAGCACTGCATGCGTGAGTAGGTCATGGGGCACCTCAACTAGCAGCACCAAAGTGACATCTCAAGACATCTCACTGGCTATACAGTGGAATCCTACATCGCATACATATAGTGAGACAATACCCCATAAACATAGAGCAACTCACATGACTCGACATTTCAACTTTCGAAGTTAGTGACACACCCCTAAGACTTGCCTATATGCACGGGATATACCCGCCAGGTCTAATACAATCACCATCACTATAATCTGAGGGTACCAATGGCCTTTAAAATAAATGCAAAAATTTTAAAATGGTTTCTTAAACCGAACATGTAAATGCATACCTATGGATATATATCAAGATCATAAATCATGTTTATGCATTGAAAACTCATAAAACATATACTTTCATTATGAGAAAACATAATAAACGAAAATTAACAGAAAAAGCATATCTTTACTCACAATCGGTCTGAGCTCAATTTCGCTCTGGATTTCTGCTCCCGTTACCGCTCTCGGTTTGCTTCACCTACGCGCCATAAAAGACATTTAGAACCAAATCAAATGCTAGAATCTCATTTAACTACTAAACGCTCTAATCGGCATACAAAGCCCGGATGCATACTACTTCCCGATTTTTATTTACGGAGTCATTTAATCTAATCTAACTCATTACCCTGCGCCCTGAAAATTATTAAATGCCTTATAACATGGTTGGACATAATTGCCCTTTACCTTTTCAAAATGGATAATTATGTCCTATTTTCTTCATTTTTGGTTTTTCCATCAACCATATACATTCAACATACATAATGCATTATTTACACACAACAACTCAATCAAAACACCACTCAATCCATAACTTCCCTAAAGTGGCAGAATTTCACCCTATGTTCTAACACATTTCTTTTCTCAATTTCTTGTTCCAATTACATCAAAATCAAGCTAATTTCATTCTAATTGCCTAATTACAACCAATTGAAGTCTCAACATTCAAATCACCCAAAACCCTAATTCTTACCTTGCCAATTTCTTCAAATTGATGACTCCTTCAAGCTCCACACTAGAATTCAACTCAATCTAAACCAATAATATACACAAGAACATCAATTGAAGCATTATTGAAAGCTCACTTATCAAAGTCATAAAACAATGCTTTTCTTACCTCTTTTTATTGAATTTCCACTAATGGAAACTTTAATTGAGCTTAGGGATTGGTATGTAACCTTATTTTGGCTTGATTAAGCATGAAAAATCATGAAAAAAAAACTTGAAAGGTCACTGTAGCAGCACCACCCTTCAAGCTCGAATTTGCTCTCTTTTGCTCTAAGTGTTTGCTTTTTGATCACTTGAAAATTCTACACACTTCCAACATATATATAGTGCTCCCTCAATTGACCATGTTGCCCTTCAACTTAATTAAAATTACTAATTTTCCATTAGTTGAAAACTAATTATGTGATTAGTTCATTTGTAACTATCTAGTTAGAATAGTCCAAAGAACTAACTAGAATTTCCAACTTGGCAATCCAAGAGATTTCTTCTAATTGATCCATTCTCTAATATATGGATTATGTTTCTCAACAAAGGCTTGTTCCATACATTACCCTTAAATGGAAATTGATGTAGTAAATTAGAATTTCCTTTTCCAAGCCAATAGAGAAAATTTTCAAAAATATTCTAGGGTCGTCCGGCGCTTCGATCATGTGTGAAATTACCAAATTAGGTCTAATATCTCTCACGTGCACTATATAGAAAATATTTCTAATAGGGTTAAAATTGAGTAACCTTACGGTGTTGTTTTTGCTCTATACCGAAATCTAGGCACCAATACTACTAATAGGGATTGGATATTACAGATTGACTCATTAGATATCTGTTTTACCAAACATTAACATTTCATTAGCATTTGATGCTAACTATGCAAAGGTATAAGATACCGCTTGTCATTCTCATATCTGCAAGATGTTGCATGATTTGACAAATGCTTGATAGCTATAAAATGAGAAGTTCAGCTTCACATAGGAAATATATATTTCTTATATGTGGCAGCCATTAAGACTTTTAAGTCACTTCCCATTTTAGACAAAACCATTAATGTTGTATAATTATTATTTCATGCCAAACATTATTAGGTGAATCATATCAATCCCTATAGTTGATAGAGAGGGTTATCATAAAAACATTAAGAATAGTTTCTTATGTTTATGTGATAATGATGATAGTTTACTAACTGAATGTCAATTAATGAATGGCCTTTATATCTTATATACATCATGAAATATCATTAGTGTATAGATGAAAAGAATAAATAGTAGTTCAGTAACTTTAATAAATAATGAATAGTGGCATATAAGATTAGGTCATGTAGTCGTGAGACGACTATTCCGTCTGGTTAACAATCGTCATATATTTGATTTGACTATAGAACATTGACTAGTTTATGAATTTTGAATTCAAGAAAATACCACCAAATCTTTATATAAGTGTTAGACGCAGGGCTACTGATTTATTGGAACTTGTACATAGTGATGTATTTAATACAATGAATCTTACTGCTATAGGTGATTTCGATACTTCATTATCTTTATAGTGATTTGTCACCTTATGGACTTGTGTTGCTAGAAAACGCAAGTCAGAAAATTTTGAAGTGTTCAAAATGTTTCAAAATGTTTTGACTATTAAAGTAAAGAAACAAACCCTTATGTATATTGAGTGCTTTCAATTAGATAGAAGTAGATTATACATAATCAGTAAATTAACAAATTATTTAAATGAGAATATGATTCTCACTCAACATAGTCCTCCAGATACTTTTAAACATAAATGTGTTTAAGAAAAAAGGAATCAGACTTTATTAGATACAGTCTGATTGATATTGAATATCGCTGATCTTCTATAACATCTATGGGATTATGCTTTAGAATCTGCTACTCACTTATTGAATATAATTCCCTCAAAAATCATTCCTTTTACTATGTATGAAATATAGACTAAAAAGGAAACGAGTTTTAAGTATGTTAATGACAGGACCTAGCCCGACACCCTCTACAGTAGATCCCAGCGGCCCTGTCGGGTACCCTGACAAAAGTTCCTCAGAATATAACTGGGTAAGTTGAGAAATTCCGTGAAGCGAACCCCTTTTTGGTTCTTCCTATTATTAAGAAAATCTTGGCACATACATGAAAATGACATCTTTATTTAAAAAAAAATGGTCAGAGTTTCTCCTATTTTTCAGAGAATCCAATATAAAACCTGCAAAAAAATTGCACTTCTAATTCAAACACTTCTCAATACTACCAAATGGGACCTCCGGTCTTTTCCAAACCAAATCCAACTCAACTTAACAATTTCATTATGATTATAAAACTAGAATACTAATAGAAAAGTGAAATGATCATCAAAATATCAAAATATCTTCTTGGTTATCCAGAAGATATACAGTGCACAAATCTAGAACTACTATGCTGAAAGAAAAAGAGTACTACAAGCACATTTACATATACAAAATGATCTCCAGATTTGGCCCACTAATCAACAATAAGAGAATCAGCAGCTTACGTATCGAGACCTGCACTTGGGAAGGGGGTTTATAAAATATAAAATACAAAACGAGTGAGTTAAAGGAGCTCAGTAAGTGCATTTAAGATTTTAAATAAAATAACATTATGCATAGATAGTAAATTCTAAAAGACATACATAAATCATGCTTCTAAAACTGATGTAAAGCTATAAAATGATTTCGAACATCATATGCTGATGAAATCTTGCCGAGTGGGTTTTATCTACATATTTGGAAAACAATATCCAAAATCTGTATAACACAATAACTGCCATGTGTATATAAATGCATAAAATGCTATCAGTAGATCGAAAACTAGTAAAGTCCTTGTTTACGCTCAAAATATAACGCGACTATCGCAGTATAGATTGAGGTGTCGATCCCACGAGGAAGCTCTTGGAAAAATAGGTTGATGAAGTAAAATATTAAAGCAGTAGCAAAGGATAAAATTTAATTGATTTAAGTGGATGAGATAGGATTGTCTATGATTTGAAGGAAATGTCTTATGATAATTCAAACAAGGCTTCGAGAATCATAATTATGCTTTATAAATCTACTCTACACTTTGATTCAATGCTTATAACTCAATTGAAAGTTTCACATCCCAAACAATCAATCGGAAGATAGGAAAATATAGCACATTTGATAACACATGTATTTGATTTAGTTAAACTCTTTGCAAGCATTAACACACATCATGTTATTTATACAATTTATCTAAGATCGATAATATATCATTTTGACAATATTGCAGTAAACAATTAACTTGAATATCAAACATTTATTGCCCTTACATGTTATCCAAGATCGACAATATATCAAATTGATAATACTGCAGTAAAAGATTAACATATAAAACAATGTAACCAGTAATAATTATAAATCAACATGAATCACATAAGAAAAGCATGACTGAACATATATGAGACATGAGAATGATAATCTCTAGATTATAGAAAATAAAATAGATAAGAGTTTAATCAAAACCAAACTTACAACATTTATAGCTCTTGATACCGAATCAAAGCATGAAAGTAGATTTATTACACATAAAAGTTCATCTCTTAGCCTTGTCAAGAACTCTAGCCTAAATTGCAATACATATTAATGAGAAGAAAATAAAAGAGAATTATCTTTTAAAAATTTCCTAAGGGTCTCCTTATATAGGCAATGAATGGACATATGTCATGGATGATATTAATCTTCAATAATTTTAAGCTAATAACTCGTGTATTCACTTGCAGCACGTTTTTAATAATGTAAATGATCAATTCAGCTTCTGCAGCCGACATGAAAGTTGTAGAATTTTGAATCTTCTTTCCATAGGCACTAATTTCATGCAAATTGGATGCGTATCCAATGGGATATGAGCAAAATTCCAAAGATACATCAGAATTCGGCCAACAACCATTTTACCCACTTGCAATGCGATTTGGTCCATGATAACGGCTGATTTGGACTTTACCATAAACATATGAGTTGTTGATAGTTAAGTCAGAAATTCACAGCTTCAAGAATTATACCAATTGAGTATGTATTTTGTGAGATACGGTCTAAATACATGAGTTGGGTCAAGCTGGGTAGAAGTTATAGTCCGATTCTATTGTATCTCAATTTTTGGCCCATAACATGTTGGATTTGGCTTTTTCACTATTCTTCAAATTTGTGTAAGATTGAGTCATGTTACACCAGGTTCAAGAATTTCTTCATTTCGATTTCTACATTGAGAGTTATGTCCATTTTACCTAAACCTATCCAAATAACATTCATTAATCACAATTTAAGGAGAACACTTTATTTCAAGCTAAAAATACAGAAAATACTAAAATTAGTGACATTAAATGGTGACTAAATCCCTTAACAAATATGCATTTTCATGTATTCATCACAGCCCCCAACCAGCTTATTGCTAGTCTCTAGCAATTCAAGCATAAATAGAATATGCAAAACTACCTAAGCATTTCAAACAAAACGTCAGTTCGAAATCACTGTTGCTATCATGGTTTTTTCAATTACAACTTCCAAAATTTGTGTGTGTGTGAACTAAGCCATAACCATCTGACCACAAACCTCAATAGATATAGCCTTGAGAATTTCTCCAAGTAAAAGCCTTAACTCCATATCCTCACAGGTGTATGACTGTTTAAAAGGTTAGGACTTCTCTTATGGAGTTGGAAAACAGTTAAGCACTCAAGAAAAAGTTAATTTTAAGGACAGATATATAAACTAACATTGATCCAAAGATAGAAAAATTATTTGTTTAAAAATCAATTATTCATATCATATGCCAGCTTTAGAACTTTAATTGGCTTGTGAGAATAATACAATTATAACTTGGTGAGAAAACTGTTTTACAAAATATATGTCTTCTAAAATTGAATGAAGACTTTATTAAACTGAATTGCTTCCTCTTTCTTTTTCTTTTTTTCCTTTTTTTTTTGATTTTTTTTTCTTTTTTTTTTCATATTTTTGAATAATACAAGGAAGCATTACAAAGGTTTCTCACCAAATTATATTATACGCAAATGCAACCAACTTATTCTGTAATTTAAATAATATCATTCTAAATAAAAATTAACCAATTCAAAGGATCAATGAAGGTTCATAAGCTGTTTTCTCAACCTTTCCACTTACTCACAAAAGATATGTGAGATTAGAAAAAACAATATATACTTAAACATGGGAATTCTCTTGGCTATATAAATTGAATCATCCGTCTTACCACAAGGCTTAGCATTATGCTCAAAAAAAAATATTTTAGATGTCATTCTTTAGTAACCTAAATAGAAACAGTGACTCAACCTAAACAATTTTGAAATCATACCGAGGCACAAAAGCAAATTTCTTTGTACAAGAATTACCAAAACTACAAGCAATAAACGACAATGCATAAAATATAAAACAAAACAACAAAAAGTTAGTTAAAATGCGTTTCAAAAGTTAGTACTAAAACTCCTTACTCTGCCATTCTAATTTGACCTAGAATGCGTCTCAAGAGTTCAAGAATGAACTCTTTACTCTGTCATTTTAATCAAATGTCGGACCATAATTATTATTATTTTTTTTTTGTAAAATGAAACGTATGTCTACTATCCTCCCCCCAAACCAGATAAAACATTGTCCTCAATGTTTAAATAGAAAGAGATAAAGTATAGGAGACATTACCTGAAATGCCAGTTATTTGAAAGAAACAAACCTGAAAGACACTTAAGCAAATATAAACTAAAATGATGATATTGATAAATAAATAAATAAAAAGAAAAATTTACAAACGAAGTATCAAATCCAATTTTCGCTTGTTAAGGCCCACTGACCAATCGATCCGAGTTATTGCTGGGTCAGGTTCGTAGGTAACTGCCTGTAATTTGTTAATCAATTCATCCGCCTCAGTAGCAGAAACCAGGATCTGTCGCGCCGAATGTGAAATAAAATTCTGTTCCACAGCTTGATCAAGAAAACAAAGTAAGCAATCAAAATAGTTATTAAGATTCAACAAACCTATGGGTTTTCGGTGGATATTCAATTGGGCCCAAGAGACAATTTGAAACATTTCTTCCAAGGTACCAAAACCACCTGGTAAAGTAATAAAAGCATCTGCATTGCAAAGCATTCTAGTTATATGTTCATGCATGGATGAGACTCGTAATTCTTCCCCTATTATTTTCCCGGTCAGGTTTCCCACGGCCAAAGCTGTAGGAATAATACCTAAAACTTGACTTCCTCCTAAATGTGCAGCTATTGACACACGCCCCATTAGCCCAAGGCTACCTCCTCCATAAATCAAATGAATTTTTCTTGCAGCTAATGCTTTTCCTAGATTGTTTGCTGCTTCTACGAACACTTTACTCTCCCAAGGACTAGATCCACAAAATACACATATATTTCGAAATTGTCGAACTTGGGTTTCCTCCATATCTACACTCACCTTTATCTTAATATATGAAAATAAAGAAAATGAGGTGCTGTATTTATAGAGTACCAAATGATAACAATGATTATGGTAACCTGACAGTTTGTCAAAAGAGAGTTAAAAATAAAACACAAAAATTAAACATAATGACCCACATGCATTATTGAACAAAAAGATTTGAATTTAAGACATCTACATGAGTAGCCCTACTATTCATAAAATAAAGTTTGAAATTAAAACACATGTATTTACAAGTAGTTGTGATTGTGGCTTACATCTTCCTCTAGTTTTACATCCAGTAACGGCTTAAATGCCCTCCATGGGTCGGGGATAGGCTTCCCATCCAATTTTCTTATAAATTGGCAAACAGGGTCTTTTAGAGTCAGATTCCCAAAACTATACCGTTGATGTTTATTTTTTAATTTGTTCCATAAATCGAGAAGTTCACGTTGCACGAGCCCACAGGGATGCGTCTCAAGAGTCAATAGGATATCATCCAAAGACTCCTTACTCAATCCATCCTTAATGAACTGAATTTTGTCTTCTCGATTTCTAGATACGAATCCTAAAGAACAACAACTTTGATTACAATTCCATCGAGCACATTTATGATAGACTTGTAACCTTTTTGCTTGTCGCCTTTTGGCATAAGACCTTTTTCCAAGACATGGCATATGAGAAACAAAATCATTTTCAAACTCACCAGACAACCGAACCTTAGCTTCAGTTAACCAACGAAGGTCCCCAGAGATATTACCCAACATCAATAGCCTTAGTCTTTCACACCGTGCTTTGTAAATCTTAAGTAGAGCATTTTAAGGAAATGAAGGAAAACGTTTTTTAAGGTTGGCAAGAATGCGATCCATTTTGAAAGAAAGAAAAGAGATGAATGCACAGTTTGAGGGACAGTTTTTAGGGAACTGAGAAACCGACTTTAATAGTCACGGAGTACCGTATCCGCCACTTGACCAGGAAATAAAATCACACTGAAGAAAAAATAAAAAGAAGAAAATAAAGTAAAATAAAATGTGCAAGAAAATAAAAGCAAAAATAGAAAGTCAAAAGATAAAATATAGACAAAATATAAAATATGGTACAGATAGATTGAACCTGATCAATAACGATAGACAGGATCCACAAGAGGGATCTCGCCTAGGTACATAGAGTCGTTTACCTTTTCCACGTAGCTTTTTAGCCGTTGTCCATTCACTTTGAAAGTCCGTCCATCAGTGGGGTCTTCTATTTCAATAGCACCATTAGGAAAAACATGTCTTACCATAAATAGACCAGTCCATCGAGATCTCAACTTTCCAGGGTGTAAATGCAATCGAGAATCATAAAGATAGACCTGTTGATTTGGCTCAAAGTGTTTCCTTGAGATCTGTTTATCATGAGCTACTTTCATTTTAGTTTTATAAATTCTGGAGTTGTCATATGCGTCATTTCATAGCTCTTCTATTTTTGACAATTGTAACTTTCTCTAGAGACCTGCAGCATTCAAATCAAAGTTAAGGGCATTGACAGCCCAATAAGCTTTATGTTCTAGCTCAATAGGTAAATGATAAGCTTTCCCATAAACAAGCCGGTATGGAGACATTCCTAAGATGGTTTTGTATGCAGTGCGATATGCCCATAATGCATCAGAAAGGCGTAGAGACCAATCTTTGCGATTCGGGTTAACCGTCTTTTCCAAAATCTGTTTAACCTCTCTATTTACTAGCTCGGCTTATCCATTTATCTGTGGATGGTATGCAGTGGAAACTTTGTGAAGAACACCATACCTGCGCATCAAAGCTTCAAAAGAACGATTACAAAAATGTGTTCCTTGGTCACTAATGATGACACGTGGCGTATCGTACCTAGATAACACATTTTCTTTTAAGAATTTTACCACAGTTGTATTATCATTAGTACGACAAGCTACAGCCTCCACCCATTTTGATACATAGTCAACAGCTAAAATGATGTAAAGATAGCCAAAAGATGAAGGAAAAGGACCCATAAAATCGATACCCCAACAGTCAAATATCTCGATAACAAGAATAGGGTTAAGAGGCATCATACTTCTTCGAGATAAAGCACCTAACTTTTGACATCTTTCATAGGAACGACAAAAATTATTAGTGTCTTTGAACAAAGTGGGCCAATAAAGACCACACTGTAAAATTTTCACAGCTGTCTTCTTCATAGAAAAATGGCCACCGCAAGCAGCATTATGGCAAAAATTTAAGATACTAGAAACTTCACTTTCAGGAATGCAACGTCTCATGATTTGGTCAGGACAGTATTTGAAAAGATATGAATCATCCCAATAAAAATTACGTATCTCAACCAAGAACTTACGCTTATCTTGTGCACTCCAGTCAGATGGAAGTTCACCACAAACCAAATAATTTACGATATGTGCATACCAAGGTATTTGGCTTATAGCAAAAAGATGTTCATCCGGAAAATCGTCTCGAATGGGTGGCAAATCAGTAGAGTCAGTGAACTCAAGGCGGGATAGATGATCAACAACAAAATTTTCAACGCCTTTCTTATCTTTGATGGTTATATCAAATTCCTGCAAAAGAAGAATCCACATAATTAAACGGGCTTTAGCATCCTTCTTAGAAAGAAGGTACTTAAGGGCTGCGTGGTCAGTAAAAATAACAATAGGTGAACCAATCAAATAAGAACGAAATTTATCTAAGGCAAAAATAACAACTAATAGTTCTTTTTCAGTAGTAGTGTAATTCATTTTAGCATCATTCAAAGTCCTACTAGCATAATAAACAACAAAGGGTTTTCCCTCTCTCCGTTGCCCAAGAACTGCTCCTACAGCATAATTACTTGCATCACACATAATTTCAAATGGGAGGTTCCAATCCGATGATTGCATGATAGGAGCGGTGGTGAGTTTAGCAATGAGTGTTCGGAATGCCTCCTCACACTTTTGTGTCCATGTAAATTCTGCATCTTTTAGCAAAAGGTTACACAATGGTCTAGATATGGCAGAAAATTTTTGTATAAACCTTCTGTAAAAGCCAGCGTGTCCAAGAAAGGATCGGACATCTTTTACCGTTTTGGGTGTAGATAATTTAGAGATTAATTCAATTTTTGCCTTGTCAACCTCTATCCCTCTTTCAGATACAACATGCCCCAAAACGATTCCTGAAGTTACCATGAAATGACATTTCTCCTAATTTAGCACAAGTCCTTTTTCTTCACACCTACTCAAAACAGATTTCAAGTTAAGTAGGCATAAATCAAAAGAATTACCAAAAACAGTCAAATTATCCATAAAGACTTCCATGCATTTTTTAACCATATCAGAGAAAATACTCAACATGCAACGCTGGAAAGTAGCTGGTGCATTACATAATCCAGACGGCATTCTACAAAAAGCATAAGTACCAAAAGGGCATGTAAAAGTAGTTTTTTCTTGATCTTCTATAGCTATCTCAATCTGGTAATACCCTGAATACCCACCAAGAAAGCAATAAAAAGGATGTCCAGCTACACGTTCTAAAATTTGGTCGATAAAAGGCAATGGAAAATAGTCTTTCCTCGTGGCTGTGTTTAACTTTCTATAATCAATACACATTCTCCAACCACTTACTACCCTAGTTGGAACAGGTATCCCATTCTCATTTTCAACAACAGTAACCCCAGATTTCTTAGGAACTACTTGAGTTGGACTTACTCATTGACTATCAGAAATTGGGTAGATTATACTCGCATCTAATAGTTTCAAGACCTCTTTCTTCACTACTTCTTTCATTGTTGGGTTAAGTCTTCTTTGTGGGTCTCTACGAGGTTGGGAACCTTCCTCTAAAGAATTCTATGGGAGCATATCAATGGAGAAATACCTTTAATATCAGCTATGGTCCAACCTAGTACAGACTTATGTTCTTTTAACAATTTTATCAATTTTTTCTCTTGTTCAGCATTAAGTTCAGAAGAAATGATAATAAGAAAGGTATCACCTGGTCCCAAGAATGCGTGTTTCAAACCTTTGGGCAGTGGAGAAAGCTCAACTTGTGGTGTCTCGAGGTTTGATGGTTTCGGTCTCTCCCTCTCTCGTGGCAACTCTTCAAAGCGTGGCTGCCAAAATCGAGTCCCTTTATCCTGCGAGTCAAAAATACTAATCACATCATTTGTTACATCAGGATAATACAATTCTTCAAAATCAAAATTGAGAAGGTTTTTCAAAGAATCATAGCCATGAATTTTATAAGCTTCCTCTGCTACAAGTGTGTCTATCATATATGAATGATAGCACTCGTCTTCTTCTCGTGGTTGTTTGCCAATGTTACAAATGTTCACCTCAAGAGTCATATTCCCAAAAGATAATTTCATTAGACCATTTCTGCAATTAATAAGAGCGTTAGCAGTAGCTAGAAAAGGTCTCCCCAAAATAAGAGGGATTTTTGACTCCATGTTAACAACAGAATGAGTATCTAAAACAAGAAAATCAACAGGGTAGTAAAATTTATCAATTTACAAAAAAACATCTTCTACTATTCCCCATGGTTTCTTGATTGATTGGTCAGCTAATTGTAGGACTACAGATGTTGGTTTAATCTCACCAAGTCCCAACTGCAAGTAAATAGAATAAGGCATTAAATTTACACTTGCTCCTAAGTCCAATAAAGCTTGACCAAACTCATGTGTCCCAATTTGGCAGGAGATTGTGGGACATCCTGGGTCTTTATACTTGGGTGGTGTCTTTTGTTCAATCACTGCACTTACCTGTTCTGCCAAAAATGCAGTTTTCTTCATATGGTGTTTTCTTTTTATAGTGCATAAATCCTTGATGACTTTGGCATAAGTTAGAACCTGCTTAATCAAATGTAACAAGGGAAGATTAATTTTAACTTGTTTCAAATGTTCTAAAATCTCACCTTGAATTTCTGAATTTTTCCCAACCGGTCGAAGAGCTTGAGGAAAAGGCACTGGGATTGAAAACTTACTTTCAGGCTCTTTTTCCACTGTGGCCTCTTTTTCAAGGGGGGCGTCTTTACTACTCGTAGATGTGTTAAATTCAGGAGTAAGCTCACTTACAATCTTACCACTTCGAGTAGTAATGGCATTGACTTCTTTGAGATTTTGAACATCAGAAGTAGAAGCTTGTGCCACGAATTGTCCTTTCGGATTGGATTGAGGTTGAGATGGAAACTTACCTCGCTCTTGTACAGTTAAGGCACTGGTCAACTTTATGATTTGACTCTTGATTTCTTTGTTTTCGTCCACCACCTGTGCAAGAATTGTTTCAAATTTTTGATTAGTCTTACTTTGTACCTCCATAAATGCTTGTAACGTATCCTTTAAAGAACTCCTAGTTGGTCGTGCATTATATTGAGGTGCAACATAAGACTTGGGTGCTTGTTGTTCTTATTTCCACTGGTTGTTGGCTTGTTGGTCAGATTTCCAACTAAAATTTGGGTGGTTTCTCCAGCTAGGATTATATGTTTCAGAGTATGGTGAATAAGGCTTCTTGTACATCCCTAGGGCATTACATTGCTCCTCATATATCCCTCTCATCTATATGTGGGGCAATCCTGAGCTAAGTGTTCCGCTCTTCCACAGACAAAACAGACATTATGTGACTCAACTCTAGCAACCGTGTGGGTGACCCTTCTATCTTTGGTTTTCAAGGCCTCTAACTCCCTAGTTAAGACCTCTAATTGGGCTTTGAGGTTATCCTCTTCCCTAAGATGGAAAACTCCATTGGGTCGTGACCTATTTGTGCTTTCAGTAATGCTAGGTCCAGTCCATGTATGGACTTTTTCGGCTAAGTCATTAAGGAATTCTATGGCTTCCTCAGGATCTTTGTGAAGGAACTCCCCATTACACATCATCTCAACAAATTGGCGCTCTCTAATTGTGAGTCCCTCATAGAAATAACTAACCAAGCGCCAATTTTCATACCCATGGTGGGGGCACAGATTTAGCAACTCTTTAAACCTTTCCCATGCTTGATATAAGGTTTCACTGTCTTTTTGGGAGAAGGAAGAAATTTGTCTTTTCAGGCCATTAGTTTTGTGTTGTGGGAAGTATTTATTGAAAAATGCTTGGGTCATTTCTGCCCAAGTTCCTATAGACCTCGGCCTCAAAGAGTATAGCCAACTCTTTGCTTTTTCTTTCAAAGAAAAAGGGAAAAATTTAAGTCTAACAGTGTCTATGGCCTCAGGTTGGCTATGGAAGGTGGCAATTACCTCTTCAAATTCCCTAACATGTACATAAGGATTTTCACTATCTAGACCATGAAAAGTGGGAAGAAGTTGTATCATTCCAGGTTTAAAATTCGAATGTGGTATGTTAGGTGGAAATATAATGCATGATGGTGTGGCTGTGCGAGTAGGATGCAAGTAATCTTTTAGAGTTCTAACGGGGTTTTCTTCGTGTTAGCTCATTGTGTTAGAATTACAAGATGAACTAGAAGGTGAATTCTCTTCACTTAAAAATTGTGGGGGTGGTTCTAGTTCTAGTTCTTTCACAAATCTTCCTCGTTTGTCTCTAAGTCGATGCATACATCCTAACAACAATATATATATATATATTTTTTATTTTTTTAAGGAAAGAAATGCTTAAGGAAAATTAAGAAGTGGAATAAACACAACAAAAAATAGAAATGAGTTAGGTGGTAAGACCAACCATGAAATATAAATACAATAACTAAACAAAAGACTATAAAGTACGGAAAAAAAAGTACAATAAATAAATAATAAAAAAAATACAATAAGTAAATAAATAAAAGGTTAAGCGGTAGAACCAGCCATAAAAAGAAAATACAACATGTTAACTAAAGTAAATAAAGTGCAATAAATACGTAAAGGAAAATGAAAATAAAGTGCAATAAAAAAATGCAATAAATAAATAAAGTACAATAATAAAAAATAAAGAAACTAAGTTAGGCGGTAGAACCAGCCACAAAATAAAAAGAAAATACAACAAATTAACTAAAAAAATAAAGTACAATAAATAAATAAAAGAAAGTGAACGAAGTTAGGCGGTAAAACCAGCCATTAAGATAATATAAAATATAACAAATTAACTAAAGAAAACAAAATAAATTAGGTGGTAGAACCAACCATGAATAATAAATAAATTACAACAAAGGAAATAAAACTAAGATTTTACAAAGAAAAGAAAATGTACAAAGTTACCACTTTAGTATTTATAATCGCAACCGACTTTCACTTAGTGTGCCTCACCGGCAACGGCGCCAAATTTTTGTTTACGCTCAAAATATAACATGGCTATCACAGTATAGATTGAGGTGTCGATCCCACGAGGAAGCTCTTGGCAAAATAGGTTGATGAAGTAAAATATTAAAGCAGTAGCAAAGGACAAAATTTAATTGATTTAAGTGGATGAGATAGGATTGTCTATGATTTGAAGGAAATGTCTTATGATAATTCAAACAAGGCTTCGAGAATCACAATTATGCTTTATAAATCTACTCTACACTTTGATTCAATGCTTATAACTCAATTGAAAGTTTCACATCCCAAACAATCAATCGGAAGATAGGAAAATATAGCACATTGATAACATATGTATTTGATTTAGTTAAACTCTTTGCAAGCATTAACACACATCATGTTATTTATACAAGTTATCTAAGATCGATAATATATCATTTTGACAATATTGCAGTAAAAGATTAACTTGAATATCAAACATTTATTGCCCTTACATGTTATCCAAGATCGACAATATATCAAATTGACAATACTGCAGTAAAAGATTAACATATAAAACAATGTAACCAGTAACAATTATAAATCAACATGAATCACATAAGAAAAGCATGACTGAACATATATGAGACATGAGAATGATAATCTATGGATTATAGAAAATAAAATAGATAAGAGTTTAATCAAAACCAAACTTACAACATTTATAGCTCTTGATACCGAATCAAAGCATGAAAGTAGATGTATTACACATAAAAGTTCATCTCTTAGCCTTGCCAAGAACTCTAGCCTAAATTGCAATACATGTTAATGAGAAGAAAATAAAAGAGAATTATCTTTTAAAAATGTCCTAAGGGTCTCATTATATAGGCAATGAATGGACATATGTCATGGATGACATTAATCTTCAATAATTTTAAGCCAATAACTCGTGTATCCACTTGCAGCACGTTTTTGATAATGTAAATGATCAATTCAGCTTCTACAGCCGACATGAAAGTTGTAGAATTTTGACTCTTCTTTTCATAGGCACTAATTTCATGCAAATTGGATGTGTATCCAATAAGATATGAGCAAAATTCCAAAGATACATCAGAATTCGGCCAACAACCATGATATGGTCCATGATAACGGCTGATTTGGACTTTACCATAAACATACGAGTTGTTGATAGTTAAGTCAGCAATTCACATCTTCAAGAATTATACCAATTGAGTACGTATTTTGTGACATACGGTCCAAATACGTGAGTTGGGTCAAACTGGGTAGGAGTTGTAGTCCGATTCTATTTTATCTCAATTTTTGGCCCATAACATGTTGGATTTGGCTTTTCCACTATTCTTCAAATTTGTGTAAGATTGAGTCATGTTGCACCAGGTTCAAGAATTTCTTCATTTTGATTTCTACATTGAGAGTAATGTCCATTTTACCTAAACCTGTCCAAATAACATTCATTAATCACAATTTAAGGAGAACACTTTATTTCAAGCTAAAAATACAGAAAACACTAAAATTAGTGACATTAAATGGTGACTAAATCTCTTAACAAATATGCATTTTCATGTATTCATCAGTCCTCGCTCAGCCATTTTCTTTCTAAACTGTACCAATGGTAACCCTAAAGCTCTATACTCACGCAGTGACTCAACTAGCACCACACACGTGAGTAGGTCACATGGCACCTTAATTAGCAGCACCCACAGTGACATGTCAAGACATCTCATTGGCTATGCAGCGGAATTCTACATCACATACATATAGCGAGACAATACCCCCTTACACACAGAGCGACTCACATGACTTGACATCTTGACTTTCTGGAGTTAGTGACACACCCCTCATAACCTGTCCATGTGCACGGGATATACCGACCGGGTCTAATACAATCACTACCATTATAATCTGGAGGTACCAATGGCCTTTAAAATAGATGCAGTAATTTTAAAACTTTTTCTTAAACCGAACATGTAAAAGCATATCTATGGATATATATCAAGATCATAAATCATGTTTATGCATTGAAAGCTCATAAACCATACATTTTCATTATGCAAAAACATAATAAACGAAAGATAAAAGAAACGACAAATTTTCACTCACAACCGCTCCACGCTCAATTTAGCTCAGGATTTTTGCTCCCGTTACCGCTCTCGGTTTTCTTCACCTATGCGCCACAAATGACATTTAGAACAAATTCAAACACTAGAATCTCATTTAACTACTAAACGCCCTAATCGACAAACAAAGCCCGGATGGATACTACTTTCCAATTTTCATTTACAAAGTCATTTTATCTAATCTGACTCATCATCTGACACCCTAAAAATTATTAAACACCTTATAACTTGGTTGGACATAATTGCCCTTCACGTATCCAAAATGGATAATTATGTCCCATTTTCTTCATTTTTTATTTTTCCATTAACCAAATACATTCAATTAACATAAGGCACCATTTATACACCACAATTCAACCAAAACATAACTTAATCCCTAACTTCCCTAAAGTGACAGAATTTCACTCTAAGTTCCAACACATTTCTCTTCTCAATTTCTTGTTTCAATTGCATCCAAATCATGCCAACTTCATTCTAATGCCCTAATTACAATCAATTGAAGACTCTACATTCAAATCACCCAAGACCCTAATTCTTACTTTGCCAATTTCTTTAAATTGATGACTCATTCAAGCTCCACACTAGAATTAAACTCAATCTAAACCAAGAATATACACAAGAACATCAATTGAAGCAATCTTGAAAGGTCACTTATAAATCTCACAAAATAATGCTTTTCTTACCTCTTTTTCTTAGATTTCCACTAATGGAGGCTTCAATTGAGCATAGAAATTAGTATGTAACCTTATTTTAGCTTGATTAAGCATGAAAAATCATGAATTTTTTTGAAATTTCACTGTTGCAGCACCCCCTTCACTTTGGCCGAATTTTGCTTCTCTTGCTCTAAAATGTTTGCTTTTGATTACTTAAAATTTCTACACACTTCCATCATATTTATAGTGCTCCCTCAATTGACTAATTTGCCCCTCAACTTACTCTAAATTTTTAAATTGCCATTAGTTGGAAACTAAGCATGTAATTGGTTCTTTTGTAACTATCTAGTTAAAATAGTCAAATGAACTAACTAGAATTTTTAACTTAGCAATCCATGAGATTGTTTTTAATTAGTCCATTCTCTAATATATAGATTGTGTTTCTTAACAAAGGCATGTTCCATACATAACCCTTAAATGAAAATTCATGTAGTAAATTAAAATTTCCTTATCCAAGCCAATAGAGAAAAATTACAAAAATATTCTAGAGTCGTCCGACGCTCCAATCGAGTGTGAAATTTTCAAATTAGGTCTAATATCTCTCACGTGCACCACGGAAAAAATATTTCTAATAGGGTTAGAATCAAGTAACCCTACGGTGTCTTCATTACTTTATACCAAAATCTAAGCGCCAATACTACTAATAGGGATTGGACATTACAGTTAAAGCTTTGGGTCATTCTGCTTGCATAAGAGTTATGCAATAGGATAAATTTGTATCCAAGGTACAAGTATCGGTTTATTAGTATCCCAAGTGTTTAATAGGATACCAATTCTATGATTCAGTTGAACGAAATATATTTATTACTCATGATGTTTCTTTCCTAGAGAAAGAGTTTCTCATGGATCGTGGAGATTATAGAAAGATTGAACTTGATGAAGTCAATCAAAATATATGAATCGACAGTGGAAGTTTAAATTTAATTGAGTGAAATACCTTTAACACACTCTTCTCATAAGTAGGAAAGGATATCAAGGCCACCGACTAGGTATGTATGATATCTGTAAATGCCCTTGATATTTTCTTAGTTGAAGAAAATGATCTTTTAACTTATAAAGAGACAATATTTGACATTATAACAAAAAAATGGCAAGATTCCATAAAATTCCAAATTGACTTGACGTTTGACAATTAAGTCACAGACTTGATTGTGCTTCCTATATAAATTTTTTTTCTATTAGCTGTAAATCAATTTACGCAGTAAAAACATGGGCTCTATATAAAGGAATAGTTCTTTAAGGCCTGACTAATATTGAAAGGTTACACTCAGAGATCTAGGATCAATAATGAGGAAACGTTTTTCATCAGCAACCATGCTAAAGCCAATTTGAATTTTGTTGGTTATTGTCGCATATTATAATTTTGAGGACTGGCTAACAAATGTAATTACAGTGTTATGGTATATATATCTATGAGATATGCATAGAACAACCTAATATTTTTGCATCCAAGCCTAACTTCTAATATAGTGTGCAAACTAAGGAAGTCTATTTGTGGACTTAAGTAGTTTTCCGAAGCTGAAATATTTATTTATCTGATGAAATCAGAAAGTCTGATTTTATCAGGAATAAAAAGCATATATGTTTAAAAAGGACAATAAGAGTATGATTATCTTTCTAGTTCTCTAACTAATAAATATACTCAATGTGGAAAATAATGTTGGTATATTGCAAGTAAACTAGGTAAGTGTTATCTGAGTAAAGAACTTCTTTATAAAAAAATATGAGAGAGACTTCTTATATACTAGGTATAAATCTTTATGAAGATATAGTAAGAAAGCTAATAGGACTCTCTCAATCATCGTACATAGACTAAGTTTTTAAAAATGTACAACTTGATTGACTGTGAGATAGTTAATGTGTTTTTCAGACATAGCAATCATCTTTCTAGAAAGAAGTATCCTCGAAAAAACGATGAGAGAGTTAGAGTGTCTAACGTCTTATATGCATAAGCTATAAGTAGCTTGATGCATTTTATATTATGTACGAGACTTAGATTTAGATGGCCGTAAGTGTTACGAACTGGTATCCATCTAATCTAGATTATGACCATCAGATGGCTATGAAACATATCGAAACTACTTGAGATGTAGAGAGGATAAGTCTTCAATTATGGAGAAAGCTTCTTACAAGTAAAGGAACACACATATTCAAATTTTTTGTTTGATAAGGATGGTAGAAAGTCTATATCTAGTTATATGCTTGAGAAGCTGCAAAGGATGTACTATGGATATTCAAGTTAAATTGCAGAGCTTTTAATAGTTTCAAGCTCAGTGGCTCCTATCCCATTATATTACAAAATAACAGTTATTGCTAAAGCCAAAAAGCCATAAGGCACACAAGTAATCTGATCATATGAACTATGAATACCACATAATTAGAAAGTTCTTAGTTATTGGAGATGTAATTATATCTAGGAAACAATCCTTGAATAATATGGCGAACCCACTCAGGCCTAAACTCCTATAGTATTTGAGAAACATGTGGAGTGTATTGGTATGAGATACCAGTAAGAATGAACCTAAAGCAAGTGGGAGTTTATTAGAGCTGGTACTTATGTGCCATTCCAATATTGTATGAATATTAATTGTTTAATATTTATACAATAAATATTTTGAACAAAAATTATGAATATTATAATTATATGGTATAATGCTTGTAACACTACAGACATTATATGATCTAAACGAGTTTAAATCTAGTCTAAAAGAGTTTAGACCAGAACTAAGAGTTAGCAAAGCTAAACAGACTCATAAAAATCCCAATAGATATCCTATGAAGCCGTCAAAGGAAGGTCCTTTTAAGTTGAGTAGTATTTATGGTCTTTTGACCTGAGCACCACGGTGGTCTTGTAAGGGATCCACTATACTTTGGTTCTACATATATCAGAGACCTTTTATGGTTTGACCGCTATATGTTGCTATGTATGGTTCGATACTCATGGAGTTCGGTGTGCATAGATACGGGATTCGTCAACTTACATAGGTAAGTTGTATATCTGATGCTCCGAGATTATATTTTATAAAGTATTGTGGCCACAAGCATAAACCCGGGAAAAGATTTTTTTACAGGGTTAAACAATATCGTAAAATTGTTTACTATATTGTTAATCTATATACAAATTTGGAGATAAGTTCATGGATGAGCAAATGGAGATTTGATGGTGTTGATATATCCCCGTACATCCAGGGTATAAATGAGAGAAGGATTATACGTATACATTCTGACCTTAACTTGTATGGTCTGACGTGCTGATTTGTAATATTCATGACGTATGCGTGAGACATTGTTCACGAACTTATAGAATAGTTTCATTTGACGAATCGGACTTGGACCTAGAGAGGTCTAATATGAAATGTACTCGTTGTGCACTTTGGCAATATACCGCATTGAATAGTTCAATGCAGTATAAAATATAACAAATTACTAAGGTTGAGTTAACTAAAGTATATGATTATGGTGAAACCCATTTTGGGTTAACTTGGTAACCTAGTAATGATATAATGGTAATTTCTCTTTATTAATTATTAAATAATCAAGATATTTATTTAAATAATAATTAAATAAAAATATAACTTAACTATGGTTAATTGTTAACCAAAGGGTTAGGTTAAAAGATATTTTATTCTTAACTTAACAATGGTTAATTGTTAACTATGATTAGGTTAAATAAATATCTAGATATTTTAATTTTATTATTAAATAAATATTAACTTAACTAAGGTTAATAGCTAACTCTAGGGTTAGGTTAGTTGGATATTTGTTAACTTAAGGGTTAAGTTAATTTAACTCAACTAAGGTTAAATGTTAACCTTGGTTAAGTGAATAGTTAAATTAAATACAAATAAAATTCAAATTAGTTTGAAATTTATGCATTAATATATAAAGTGAAATGAAATTCAAAATTCATAAGTTTTAAATTTTGTAATTTTGGTGGCTATTTCAATTTGAGAAATTGAAATTCTTTATTTTATGTTTAAGTGCTAAAATAACAAAACAAATACGATTGGCTACTAAATGTAATAAGTAAAATCGATTTGTTTTAATTGTTCAGGAGTTGAACTAAAGATAAAACAAATTAATTTAATTAGATTAAGAGTTAATCTAATTAGTTTAAGTGTTAAACATATGTTAGATTATACTGTTATTCTAGCTAATCAAACCTATCTAAGTTGATTACTAGAATTGTGAACAAGTTTATTTCATGTGGACTCCAAAAATTTAATCCAAAAGCTTCAAATGTGATATTTCTCAATTCTATAATTAATTTAGTTAATTGTATATAAATATGTGTTCATTGTATAATTTTAATCTTCTGCTGTGCAAATATACGTTTGAGATATGTATAATTTTGTATGATGAGCACAATCCCATATGCAAGCACCCTAGAATAATCAACACCCAACATAAAGTAAGTGCTTTCACATCATTAACACCAACAATATTTCTTAATGCTATACTTTTACTAACCATTGATAACTAGTAAAAGCCATCTCTTCTAATAAGTCACAAGCTTCATCAGGTAAATTTTATTCATTAAAGCACCACCTATTATAACTATTTAAGAACCCTCTAGTGAGGAAACTTCCTCAGTAAATCTTTAAATTTTTCCCAAGCTTTATATAGGGACTCCAAATCTTACTGCAAGAAAGATGTGATGTCACTTCTCATATTTGTTATCTTGGCTGGTGGAAAAAATTTGGCAAAAACTTTCTATGTCAAATCATCCTTATTGCAATAGATCTTAATGGTAAAGACATCATGCAGCTTTTCACCTTGTCCTTAAGTGAAAAAGAAAATAGTCGTAGCCTTATTACATCATTTACACTCTAATTTACTTGAATGTATCACAAATTCTAGAAATTATGATATGCTCATTCGGATCATCAATGGGGATCATCTTTAGGTAGTCCACTAAATTGCACATAATCCTTTAGCATCTAGATCATGCTTGGCTTGATTTCAAAATTTTTGGCATTGATTGTAGGTCTCAAGATACTATAGTGAATTCCATTACTAATGTGGGAATTCCATTACTATGATGACTAGTTGTCTTAAGGCTTAACTATGCTCTTAAGGAATTCTTTTCAACATTTTTTAAATTTCATATTAGATGCAACTAATTCAAGGCTTCTTAAACAATGCATAAACAACTAAAGAGTCACTGTAAAATAAAAAGAAAAAGTTTAAATTAAGCATAAGATAGATTGGTATTAATATTAATAAATAAATAATTTCATAGAAACAATGCCAAAAAATTATTGTGTTGAATTAAAGTGCAAGTGCACATTATCATAAAAAAGTAATATATGAGAGTATAATATCATTTCTACAAGAAATGTTTATTATTATTTGCTAAGTACTAAAATTATTTCTTCCTTCTCTTATTCAAATAATTAAGAATTAAAATAAACTAATCTAAAACGTATTAAAAAAAAAAATTAATGCAGAGATAGCTTGATAATAAGTATTGAATCACCAATGATGAATAAGCCTGCGATTACAACCATCTCTTAATATTTCATTTAAATCTAATAATCTTTTCTTAATTTGATCCATCAATATGAATTGTTAACTAAGAACCCTAATATTTTCATCAACCTCTTCCAATGGTTTAGTTAATACATCTTACCTAAACAACTACCTATATTTCTATAATAATTAGATTAAGCAAAATTCATTAAGAACAACTCCTTAAATATCATATACGTCATATAAGTATATTTCTATCTTAAATAAAACTCACATATGTTATAATATGATCATATATCAATTAATCTAAGGCTTAACTGACAGTACCCGACCCGAGACCCTCTACTATAGATCCCAGCGGCCCTGCCGGGCACCCCGACGGAAGTTCCTCCGAACTTAACTGGGTATGTTGAGAAATTCCACGAGGCGAACCCATTTTGAATTCTTGTTACTACTAAGAAGATCTAGAAATATACATGAAAACGACATCTTAATTTTAAAAACAAACGGACAAGTTTCCCCTGTTTTTCAAAAAATCCATATAAACCTGCAAAGGAATTTCACTTCTAATTCCAACACATCTCAATTCTACCAATTCGGACCTCCGGTCCTTTCCAAATCAAATCCAACACAACTTAAAAATTTAATTTAAATCATAAAATGAGTATACTCATGAAAAGTAAAGATGATCATCAAAATCTCAAAATATTTTCTAGTTGGCTCGAAACATACATACAAATATACATGCCTACTACTACTATGCATAAAGTAAAGAGTACTATTTAGCACATTTACATGTACAAAAATAATCTTTGGATTCGGCCCACTACAAGAACATTATACAAAGATAGCAATTTCTAAAGTACATGCAGAAATTATTCTTCTATAACGGATGTAAAACTGTAAAACAGTTTCTAATATCATATGCTAATGAAATCTCGCCGAGCGGTTTTATCTAAATCTTTGGAAAACTATATTCAGAATCTGCATAACATAATAACTGCTGTGTGCATATAAATGCTATCGGTAAATCGAAAACTAGTAAAATCCTCGCTCAGCCATTTTCTTTCTAAACTGTACCAATGGTAACCCTAAAGCTCTATACCCATGCAACGACTCAACTAGCACTGCATACGTGAGTAGGTCACGGGGCACCTTAACTAGCAGCACCCACAATGACATCTCAAGACATCTCACTGGCTGCGCAGCGGAATCCTACATCGCATGCATATAGCGAGACAATATCCCATACACATAGAGCGACTCACATGACTCAACATCCTGACTTCTCGGAGTTAGTGACACACCCCCAAGACCTGTCCATGTGCACGGGATATACCCGCCGGGTCTAATACAACATCACCACTATAATCTGAGGGTACTAATGGCCTTAAAAATGAATGCAGAAATTTTAAAACTGTTTCGCAAATCGATCATGTAAAAGCATGTCTATGAATATATCAAGATCATAAATCATGTTTATGCATCGAAAGATCATAAAACATACATAGTCATTGTGCGAAAACATAATAATCAAAAAGTAAAAGAAATGGCAGATTTCCACTCACAACCGCTCCGCACTCAATTTCGCTCCCGATTTCTGCTCCCGTTAACTCTCTCGGTTATCTTCACCTACGCGCCATAAATGACATTTAGAACCAAATCGAATACTAGAATCTCATTTAACTACTAAATGCCCTAATCGGCATACAAAGGCCGATGAAAACTATGTCCCGATTTTAGTTACGGAGCCATAATCGAAACTAACTCACCATCCGGCGCCCTAAAAATTATTGAACACCTTATAACTTGGTTGGACATAATTGCCCTTCACCTTTCCCACATGGACAATTATGTCCCATTTGCTTTATTTTTGGTTTTTCCATCAACCATATACATTCAATTCACAATATGCATCATTTACACACAACAATTCAATCAAAAAATCACTCAATTTCTAACTTCCCTAAAGTGGCAGAATTTCACCCTAGGTTCCAACACATTCCTTTTCTCAATTTCTTGTTCCAATTACAACAAAATCATACCAATTTCATTCTAAAGCCCTAATTACAATCAATTGAAATCTTTACAACAAAATCACCAAAAACCCTAATTCTCACCTTGCCAATTTCTTCAAATTGATGACTCCTTCAAGCTCCAAACTAGAATTCAACTCAATCTAAGCCAAGAATACACATAAGAACATCAATTAAAACATTCTTGAAATCTCACTTATCAAACTCATAAAAGATGCTTTTCTTACCTCTTTTTCTTGAATTTCCACTAATAGAGACTTCAATTGAGTTTAGGCATTAGTTTGTAACCTTTTTTTGGCTTGATTACACATGAAAAAAACTTGAATCGTCACTGTAGCAGCACCCCCCTTTGAAGCTCGAATTTCTCTCTTTTTTCTGGCTAAGTGTTGGTTTTGATCTCTCTTCAAATTTCTACACACTTCTAACATATATATAGTGCTCCCTCAATTTACCATTTTGTCCTTCAACTTACTTAAAACTTCTAATTTTCCATTAGTTAAAAACTAATTATGTAATTAGTTCATTTGTAACTATCTAGTTAGAATAGTTCAAAAAACTAATTAGAACTTCCAACTTGGCAAGCCATGAGATTTCTTTTAATTGGTCCATTCTCTAATATATGGATTATGTTTCTCAACAAAGGCTTGTTCCATTCATAACCCTTAAATGGAAATTCATGTAGTAAATTAGGATTTTCTTTTCTAAGTCGATAGAGAAAAATTCCAAAATTATTCTAGAGTCGTCCGGCGCACCGATCGAGTGTAAAATTACCAAATTAGGTCTAATATCTCTCACGTGCACTATAAAGGGAATATTTCTAATAGGGTTAAAATTGAGTAACCCTACGGTGTCTTATTTGTTCTATACCGAACTCTAGGTGCCAATACTACTAATAGGGATTGGATATTACAATTTCACCCCTCCTTAAAAAAAATTTCGTCCTCAAAATTTAAATCATACCTGTCTCAAAGAGGTGAGGATGTTGCACTCGCATTTGATCTTCACGTTCCCACGTGGCTTCTTCTACCCCATGGTTCATCCATAACACATTAACTAAGGGAATGCTTTTGTTACGAAGGACTTGCTCTTTCCAGTCTAAGATTTGCACAGGCTTCTCTTTATAGGTCAAGTTCTCGTTCAATTCTACCAATTGTTCCCTTAGGATGTGTGAAGGATCTGCTATATACTTGCGAAGCATGGAAACATGAAACACATCATGGATTCTAGCCAGATCTTCGGGTAACCGTAAACGATATGCTACCTTTCCAACTCTTTCAACTATCTCGTACGGCCAATATATCGGGGACTCAGCTTTCCTCGCTTCCCGAATCTTAGTACTCTTTTCCATGGTGATATCTTCAGAAAGACCTTATCACCGATCTCAAACTCCAAGTCTCTTCTTCTGTTATCTGCATACCTTTTCTGTCTATCATTAGCTATTTTCAATCTCTGCCTGATAAGTTGAATCTTTTCCGAAGTAATCTGGACAATTTCTGGGCCGATCAGCTTCCTTTCACCTACCTCATCCTAACAAACTGGAGTTCTGCACTTTCTTCCATACAATGCTTCATATGGTGCCATTCCGATGCTAGTCTGGTAGCTATTATTGTAGGCGAACTCCATTAGCGGCAAATGAGTATCCCAACTTCCCTTAAACTCCATAACACACGCTCTAAGCATATCTTCAAGTGTCTGAATTGTCCGTTCCAACTGACCATCCGTCTTAGGATGAAAGGCCGTACTGAAACTCAATTTTGTACCTAGAGCTTTCTGTAAACTGGGCCAAAATCGAGAAGTGAACCGTGGATCCCTGTCTGACACAATTGATACAGGAACTCCATGGAGTCGTACCACCTCATCTACGTACAACTGGGCCAATTTATCCAAAGAACAACTACTTCTAATGGGTAGGAAGTGGGCAGATTTCGTCAGTCTATCAACAATCACCCATATTACATCATTGCCTCTCTAGCTACGCGAAAGTCCTACCACGAAGTCCATTGTTCTTTCCCATTTTCATTCCGGAATCGGAAGGGGTTGCAAGAGCCCTGTAGGTTTCTGATGCTCCGCTTTTACTTGTTGGCAAGTTAGGCATCTCGAGATAAATTCAGCTATATCTTTCTTCATGCCCTTCCACCAGTAGTGCTCTTTTAGGGTACGGTACATCTTTGTGCTCCCCAGATGCATAGCATACGCAGAAGAATGAGCTTCTTCCATAATCTCTCTTCTTAACTCATTTACATCCGGAATACATAACCTCCGACCCAAGGTTACTATACCATCCTCGGTCACTGAAAGATCCTTCCGCTGCCCGGACTCGATTTCACCCTTTAATTTAACTACTTGTGGATCTTGAGTCTGTAGTTCTTTAATCTGATCAACCAGTATTGGACAGACCTGAAATGTGGCTAATAATGCTCCCGAATCTGAAAATTCTAATTTTACACCTAAAGGCCTCAATTCTATCAACATCGATAGATATACGACCTTCAAGTGAGTTATTGAACCGACAGGCTTTCTGCTAAGAGCATCTGCTACCACATTAGCTTTTCCTGGATAGTACTCCAAGGTGCACTCATAATCTTTAATAAGCTCCATCCACCTTCTCTGCCTCATATTCAATTCTTTCTAAGTGAACAAGTACTGCAGGCTCTTATGATCTGTAAAGATCTTGCAAGGAACCCCATACAAATAATGCCTCCAAATTCTTAAAGCAAAAACTACTGCAGCTAGTTCTAGGCCATGTGTAGGATAATTCTGTTCATGCTTCTTTAATTGTCTGGAAGCATAGGCTATTACTTTCTCCTTCTGCATTAGCACACAACCTAGACCTTGCCTGGAAGCATCACAATATATGGTAAAACCGTCATTCCCCGACGAAAGTGTAAGCACAGGGGCCGAAGTCAACCTTTGCTTTAGCTCTTCGAAGCTCTACTGGCACGCTTCCAACCATACAAACTTCTCTTCTTTCCGGGTTAACTTAGTTAAAGGAGCGGCTATCCTTGAGAATCCCTCTACAAACTTTCTATAATATCCGGCCAAACCTAAGAAACTATGGATCTCCGTCACGTTCGTTGGCTGTCTCCAATTCACTATTGCTTCAATCTTCTGGGGATCTACTACTACCCCTTCTGCAGAGATTACATGCCCAAAAAATGCAACTCTATCTAGTCAAAATTGACATTTACTAAGTTTGGCATACAGCCGATGCTCCCTTAAGGTCTACAAAACTATCCTCAAATGTTCTATATGCTCTTTCTCACTGCTTGAATAAACCAGTATATCATCAATAAATACTATCACAAACCGATCTAAATAGGATCTAAAAACTCTATTCATAAGATCCATAAAAGCAGCTGGGGCATTAGTCAGCCCAAAAGGCATAATCAAAAATTCATAATGCCCATATCGGGTCCTAAAGGCCGTCTTAGGAACATCTTCCTCCCAGATCTTCAGTTGATGATAGCCGGACCTCAGATCTATCTTGGAAAATACTCTGGCTCCTTGTAACTGATCAAACAAATCATCAATTCTCAAAAGTGGATATTGATTACGCACCGTTACTTTATTTAGCTCCCAGTAATCAATGCACAATCTCATGCTTCCGTCTTTCTTCTTCACAAACAAAACCGGTGCACCCTAAGGAGAAGTACTCGGTCTAATGAAACCCTTATTCACCAACTCTTCCAACTGAACCTTCAGTTCTTTCAATTCTGAAGGAGTCATTCTGTAGGGTGCTTTAGAAATTGGTTGTGTTCCATGGGCTACTTCTATTTTAAACGCTATCTCTCTATCCAGAGGCAATCCCTGAAGATCTTCGGGGAATACATTCGGGAACTCTCTCACCACCGAAATATCCTCCAATTTCGTTCCACCATCTCTTACGTCTATGGCATAGACTAAGTAACCCTGACATGACTTTCGAAGCATCTTTCTTGCCCTCATTACCGACACCATGCTGGCGGAAAGTGATTTCCGCACCCCACGAAAAATAACTTCCATTCCGCTAGGGCTACATAATCTAACTTCTTTCCGGAAGCAATCCACTGAGGTTCGATATTTAGACAACCAATCCATCCCTAAAATCACATCAAACTCATTGATGGCCAACACAATCAAATCCGCCATAAACTCTTGGCTTTCAATACTAATTTTACTACTCCTATACACCATTTCTGCTACAATGGAGTCTCCGGTAGGAAGAGACACTACTACCGCGCCATCTAATAACTGGGGCGCTATACTAGCATTTGCAGCAAACTCCACAGAAATAAAAGAATGGGTCACTCCAGGATCTATCAGTACGTAAGCATTTCGATCAAAAACTGACATTGTACCTGTCACAACTTCTGGGGCCGCATCCGCCTCCTGTTGGGTCACCACAAATACCCTAGCCTGGGTATGCGGTTTCACTTGTGATCCACCGGATGATCCTCCTCGACTGGCGCCCCTACTAGGCTGGCTCGTGCCGCTCGATCTTCTGAATTGGGGACCTCCTCGAATCTGCCCTCGACCGCCACTGGTTTATCCTGGAGCTGGTGGTCTATCTTCTCACTTGCTGCTAGCTCCATCATTTGGGCAATCTCTCATGTAGTGACCCTCTTGCCCGCACTTATAACACCCGGTAGTCCCCTTCCTACAATCCCCAGGATGGGCCTTGCCATTTTTATTACACACCGGAAAATTCTTCCAACTCTCCTTAGTACTTCAGAATCCGGCGGATGGTTGCCGAACGGAAGCTTGGCTGGATTGAGCTCATTGGCTTGGCTTTCGACTGCTGGACCATGAAGATCTCTCCTCTGTTCAGGTGAATTTACTTAGTCCTCCTCGAAAACGACCTGACCAGCCTCTTTTCTGACCCTGCTATTTCGGTTTAGGGATGGCTGCCATGCTTCCTTCAACCCGTGTTGCAGCTTCCACCAATGATCCATACTGAGTGTGGGCTGCAGATACTACGTACGCCCTGATTCATGGATTGAGACCCACTGCAAAACGATTAGCCTTCTGCTCTTCATTATCGGCTATAAATGGAACGGCACGAAGGAGCTCCGAAAACTTTTTCTCGTACTCTGCCACCGAGAGAGAGAGCCTTGTTCCAACTTGAAGAACTCTTCTATCTTCGCATCTTTATAACTTTTGGGGTAGAACTTATTCAGAAATTCCTCTTTGAAAAGTGCCCAAGACACCCCACCGGCGTTCCTCCTTTGTAAGGCCTTCTACCAATCTTTCGCTCCTTCTTTCAGTAGAAATGCGGAGTACACGACCATCTGCTCTTTCGTACATCCCATAACCTGAAAAATTTCTTCATTGTTCTCTAACCAAGATAGAGCTCTCTCGGGATCTTCGGTACCATCATAAGCCTTAGCGCCCAATTTCTTGGCGCGTTCAATGGACACTCCGGTCTCTCGCGGCTGTTGGATCGCCGTTGCTAGTATCTGGGCCATTTGAGCTATATTCACATTTCCACCCTCTAGCTCAGCGGGTTGAGATGATTCAGGAGGGGTCTGAGGCGTAGGAACCTTTACTGACTCATTTCCCTGCTCCTCTTCAGCTGCAAAAGCCTCCGCAGCTGCTCTCATAGTACGTGGACCTCCACGACGATGCATATTTTCTGAAAATTTAGTGATGCAAATGATTATCAAATGCAAAGAATTCAACTTACTAAACTTAGAAAAATATGCATGCAATTTCAAGAATCTCATTCTAAAAATGAACTTTTTAACTAAAACTTCAAAAACCGTGCTCTGATATCACTCTGACAGGACTCGACCCGAGACCCTCTACTATAGATCCCAGCGGCCCTGTCGGGTACCCCGACGGAAGTTCCTCCGAACCTAACTGGGTATGTTGAGAAATTCCGCGAGGCGAACCCCTTTTGAATTCTTGTTACTACTAAGAAGATCTAGAAATATACATGAAAACGACATCTTAATTTTAAAAACAAACGGACAGAGTTTCCCCTGTTTTTCAAAAAATCCATATAAACCTGCAAAGAAATTTCACTTCTAATTCAAACACATCTCAATTCTACCAATTCGGACCTCCGGTCCTTTCCAAATCAAATCCAACACAACTCAAAAATTTCATTTAAATCATAAAATGAGCATACTCATGAAAAGTAAAGATGATCATCAAAATCTCAAAATATTTTCTAGTTGGCTCGAAACATACATACAAATATACATGCCTACTACTACTATGCATAAAGTAAAGAGTACTATTTAGCACATTTATATGTACAAAAATAATCTTTGGATTCGGCCCACTACTCGGCAACAGGAGAATCAGCAACTTACATACCGAGACCTGCACCTGGGAAAGGGGTTTAAAAACATAAAATGGGTGAGCTAAAAGAGCTCAGTGAGTGTAAATGATATTTCAATTACAAGAACATTATACAAAGATAGCAATTTCTAAAGTACATGCAGAAATTATGCTTCAAAACGGATGTAAAACTGTAAAACGGTTTCTAATATCATATGCTAATGAAATCTCGCCGAGCGGTTTTATCTACATCTTTGGAAAACTATATTCAGAATCTGTATAACATAATAATTGCTGTGTGTATATAAATGCATAAATGCTATCAGTAAATCAAAAACTAGTAAAATCCTCGCTCGGCCATTTTCTTTCTAAACTGTACCAATGGTAACCCTAAAGCTCTATACCCACGCAGCGACTCAACTAGCACCGCATACATGAGTAGGTCACGGGGCACCTCAACTAGTAGCACCCACAGTGACATCTCAAGACATCTCACTGGCTACGCAGCGGAATCCTACATCGCATGCATATAGCGAGACAATATCCCGTACACATAGACCGACTCACATGACTCGACATCCCGACATCCCGGAGTTAGTGACACACCCCCAAGACCTGCCCATGTGCACGAGATATACCGGCCAGGTCTAATACAATCATCACCACTATAATCTTAGGGTACCAATGGTCTTAAAAACGAATGCAGAAATTTTAAAACTGTTTCGCAAATCGATCATGTAAAAGCATGTCTATGAATATATCAAGATCATAAATCATGTTTATGCATCGAAAGCTCATAAAACATACATAGTCATTGTGCGAAAACATAATAACCAAAAAGTAAAAGAAATGGCAGATTTCCACTCACAACCGCTCCGCGCTCAATTTCGCTCCCGATTTCTGCTCCCGCTAACTCTCTCGGTTATCTTCACCTACGCGCCACAAATGACATTTAGAACCAAATTGAATACTAGAATCTTATTTAACTACTAAATGCCCTAATCGGCATACAAAATCCGGATGTAAACTACTTCCCGGTTTTAGTTATGAAGCCATAATCGAAACTAACTCACCATCCGGTGCCCTGAAAATTATTGAACACCTTATAACTTGGTTGGACATAATTGCCCTTCACCTTTCCCACATGGACAATTATGTCCCATTTTCTTCATTTTTGGTTTTTCCATCAACCATATACATTCAATTCACAATATGCATCATTTACATACAACAATTCAATCAAAACATCACTCAATTCCTAACTTCCCTAAAGTGGCAGAATTTCACCCTAGGTTCTAACACATTCCTTTTCTCAATTTCTTGTTCCAATTACAACAAAATCATGTCAATTCATTTCTAAAGCCCTAATTACAATCAATTGAAATCTCTACAACAAAATCACCAAAAACCCTAATTCTCACCTTGCCAATTTCTTCAAATTGATGACTCCTTCAAGCTCCAAACTAGAATTCAACTCAATCTAAGCCAAGAATACACATAAGAATATCAATTAAAACATTCTTGAAATCTCACTTATCAAACTCATAAAAGATGCTTTTCTTACCTCTTTTCTTAAATTTCCACTAATAAAGACTTCAATTGAGCTTATGGATTGGTTTGTAACCTTATTTTGGCTTGATTACACATGAAAAATCATGAAAAAAAAACTTGAAAAATCACTGTAGCAGCACCTCCCTTTGAAGCTCCAATTTCTCTCTCTTTTTTTGGCTAAGTGTTGGTTTTGATCTCTCTTCAAATTTCTACACACTTCTAACATATATATAGTGCTCCCTCAATTTACCATTTTGTCCTTCAACTTACTTAAAACTTCTAATTTGCCATTAGTTAAAAACTAATTATGTAATTAGTTCATTTGTAACTATCTAGTTAGAATAGTTCAAAGAACTAACTAGAACTTCCAACTTGGCAAGCCATGATATTTCTTCTAATTGGTCCATTCTCTAATATATGGATTATGTTTCTCAACAAATGCTTGTTCCATTCATAACCCTTAAATGGAAATTCATGTAGTAAATTAGGATTTTCTTTTCCAAGCCGATAGAGAAAAATTCCAAAAATATTCTAGAGTCGTCCGGCGCACCGATCGAGTGTGAAATTACCAAATTAGGTCTAATATCTCTCACGTGCACTATAAAGGGAATATTTCTAATAGGGTTAAAATCGAGTAACCCTACAGTGTTTTATTTGTTCTATACCAAAATCTTGGCGCCAATACTACTAATAGGGATTGGATATTATATTAACACATAAATCACTCGTCCTAGTTCATTATGGTTCCTAAAACAATACAATAATTAATTAATTTTTTAGAAAGCATTAAATATAAGATAAACTGAACAATTCAATATTTATTTCACAAATAAGAAAAGATAATGAATTTAAATTACATATTGAGTTTAAATTGTAATCCCATAATAAAAATTTAGTTCATGATGACAAATAGAGTTTTAGAGTGCATGATAATTAACATCATAGAGAACAAACAAACAAAGCAGAAAAGAAGAAAGAAGAAAAGAGATAGTGCCCTAAAATCTTTAGTCTTTAATCTCTTCTTTGACTTGAAAGTCTTCTCTTGAATCTTTAAAAAATTGCTCTAAACTTTTGATAACTTGTTCCTATTGTGCTCTCTTTTTGGTTTTCAAAGTGGCTATTGATAAGGATGGGTCTTCAAATTAAGGAAAACTTCACGTCCAAGACAAGTTAGATTTTCCCAGTTTTATACTCAGCATCGCTGTCTCACTGCCTAGCATTATGACATTGGCTCAAATTTTCTTAACCACCATAGTACTAGCTTCATAGTGCTATAATACTCAGCCTCTAACTTCTTGGTTGATTTTAGGTCACATTAGCACTGTAGCATGGACTTAGGCACTTTAACGCTCAAGTTCTGACTTTAGGAGGATTTGTCATTGTTCTAGTGTTGTAGCCCTAGTATGCTAGCATCACAGCGCTGGCTTTGATTTTTCCTTGATTTTGGCTGATTTACTCATTTTTTATGAAATTTGGACCCTTCTTTGTTATATAGACTTTAAACCTATAAAATAACTATAAAACATGTAAAAAGCTAGATATTAACATTCCTTTCAATGAGGCATTAAAGCAGATGCCCATCTGTGTCAAGTTTATGAAAGATATTCTATTGAGGAAAAGAAGATTAGGAGAGTTTGGGACACTTGCCTTGATAGAAGAGTCAATGCCATTTTATAGAAGATACTGCCACCAAAGCTCAAAGATATATGGAGCTTTACTATTCAATGCACCATGAGGAATCAATTCTTTAGCAGTACTTTATGTGAATTAGCAGCCAATATTAATTTGATGTCGTTGTCTATACATAAATAAGTTAGGTTTGTTGGAAACAAAGCTAATAAATGTTACACTACAACTTGTTGATCGATCTCTCCCTTAGCCAATGGAATAATTGAAGATGTATATATAAAGGTAGATAAATTTATTTTTTTTAGTGTATTTCATTATTCTTGATATGAAGGAGGATTATGAGATTCTGATTATCCTTAAAGACCATTCTTGGCTATAGGCAAAGCACTTATAGATGTCCAAGACCAAGAGGTAATTTTTAAGGTTTTCATAGCAATAAAATTCCTAAGTGAGAGTGAAGATTATTTCAGTATTGATTTGGTGGATAGTGAAGTTAAAGACACTCTTATGAAGAATTTTATCAAAGATCTACTTGAAGATGTTATGGCCAATGAGACCTATAGGAGAATGAGCAATATATGAACTTAATGAAAGCTTCTTTTCGAGTTGATAGAAATAAGAATCCATTTAGAACCAAGAGACTAATTGTACCACAAAAAATATGGGGAAAAAAGATTAAGAGGTGGCATGATAAGAAAATTTTATAGCAATAATTTGATCTAGGCCAATAGAGATTACTCTTCCATTCAAGATTGAAATTTTTTTCCTTGAAAACTCAAATTAAAAAGGACAAGGGCCACTACTTAGGTGTTTTCTTATGGAGTTGCGAAAGTCGAGAATACAATTTCAAAAGACTTTCAAGGTTAATGGACATTGATTTAAGAAAAATCTTAGAGGATAGATTAAATGGGCAAAGTCCTCCATCATTTTATTCAAACCTCCGTGAAAAAGGAAGACATTAAGCCAATAGTGTTAAATTAAGCGTATCTTAGAAGGAAACCTATGCATTTTTAGTTAATTTTTATTCTTAAAATAAATAAAAATAGCAAGTCAGTATTGTAGTGCCCAATCTTAGGGCTGTAGAGCCTGAGAAGTTAAAAGCTAACGTTGTAGCAACTCGAGCATAAACTGAGCCCTCAAATTAGAACCTCAGCACTGTAATGCCAAAAACTGCAAAAGAAACCCCAATTTTCAAGTCTCAGCGTTACAACACTGAGATCTTAATATCGCAGCGTTCAAGACACATCAACTTATCCAACCTACATCTTGTATATAAAGATGATGCCAACAATGATTATCTGGCCAATGTGGTGGACGAGAAAATGTAACTATATGTTGTCAGAGAAGTGTTTTATTTTTATCTCTTGTCTTTTGGGGAAAATGTTAATTTTAAGTTTGGGGGAGGGAAATACTTCTCTGTATTAATTTACTAGTTTTTGTCTTATCTATCAATTTTGCTTGCTATTTCTCTATTCTATATTTTCCATGTTAATTTTTGTTTCTATTTTAATTAGTAATTAGCTTTGGGCTTGGTATAATGTTTACTAGTCAATGACTAGAATTTGATTATGATTGATATAAATTTTGGGAAATGATAAATGTTGCAATTGTTTTTATGTTTGATACTTGTATCAAGTTTTTACCTTATTTATGATTCTTTAAACACATTAAGCACGTAATTAAGGATCATTTGGCTATTTACTTAGAGAGCATTATACATAATAAGGACACATAGAGTCTCACATATTCTAGAACTTGTTTGATTATCACTTTGAGCTTAATGACTATTTTTCTTTGTTAACCAAAACTATACCTTAACTTTTAAATAAATTTTCCTTTATAACACCTTCACACCATAAGCATAATGGTCTTGTTTTGTAGAAATTATTGAACTTATAGAAAGAAAGAGTGAAGTGAAGAGTGGTTGTAGGTTTTGAGTGTTCAAAAGGGGTTGTAAAAATTTAAGTTTGTCGGGTATAGTGACTTATTAAAAAAAGTTAAATTAAAAAAGGAAACAAAATATGAATAAAGTTCACTATACTTCTATCTTAGAAAAGAAAAAAAAAGAGAAAAAAAAGAGAGGAGAGAATGGGTTGTCAAAGTAAACAAGGAAAGTTATAAAAAAAGCTTAGGGTGATCTTAGGGAAATTAAAGGAAAAGTTTAAGGATTCGAGAAAAACAATATGTGTTTATGAGTGTGAATTGATCCGAAAATTATTTGTCTTCTCTTACTTTCACCCTAACTATACATTACAAATTGAGAAAGACCAATTTGATCCTTGATTATAAGTGCATGTACATTAGTGAAAAGTGGTATGAAAAGTAAGTATATGAAATGTATATAAAAAAAAAAAATTGAGACAATTTTTGAATCCTTATGTGTATAAACTAATCTAGGTGTGAATGTCTGATGAGACTAGTGATACATAAACACACCAAGTAAATCACATATAGGGTAAAACAATTACTTGGATTAGTATGTTAAACCTTTGAAGTATTTAGAGTCTCTCATGAATTATGGACTATATACAATCTTTAAGACAAGTTGTTAGGCATCAACCAACCTATTATTTGTTTGTTTTTCTAGGATTTAGTTTTTTCTTTGCTCGAGGACAAGAAAATTGATAAGTTTAGGAAATTTTGATGGGAGTATTATATACTTATTATTTGGCTTTTGTAGACTTAGTATTTACTTATTTTAAGTATGAATATTAAGCTCATTTTTTATGTTATTTATTATCATTTTGTAGGTTGGAAGTCAACAGAGCTATTTGGGATGAAAATTTGAAGACAAATTAAAAATATTAAAAGTGAATTCAAACCTTGTGTTGCGGCCCTATTAATGAAGTTGCAATACTGGAGATACCAAAAAAAACCAAATTTAGGCAAAAACTTAAGACTACAACGCTAGGAATTAGCATTACAGCACTATAACAATACATGCAAAAAAACCTAAAATACTACTAGAATAGTGTTGACAAAAGGTTAGCATCACGATGCTGAAAATCAATGTTGCAGCTATAGGTGAACCAGAAAGTGAGCACCATGACACCCCAAACTAAGGTCGTGGCAGTGGAGTTTATTGGGCTAGTGTCGTAATGCTGGGAAGCCAATGTCACAACAATGGACACTAGGACTAGGCAAATTTTGGGTTCGATTCTGTTCGGGCTCGAACCAAATACAACCCAACCCAATTGGTTCTATGAAAATAAAACTGGTTGGTTCCTTTTAACCAAACTGGACCCAAATGAAACCGGTTTGATTCATTTTGGGTCTAGTTCAATTATCCATATTCTCTAGAAACTTAAACACTTCTTCTAATTCCTCATTTCTAACCAAACTCTCAATTTCCTCACAATTTTAGGAAGTGTAACACCCTCCTCACTCGCCTCTCATCGAGACATGAGATCAGGGAGTGCTACAATAGCATCGAATAGAAACAATGATAATGATTATTCAAACTTCAAAAAAATATTTTTGTTTTATAAACATTTATGGAGAAAAACTAACAGTCTCCCCTAAAAATTTAACTTTTTACACTACCTGTAACAAAAGAAACACTCTCAAATTTCAATATCCATTATTAACCAACTTCTATATTTGTCTTTCAGCAAATATTCACAACTCATATTGCAATCTAAATGTATCAAACCTTGACCAAACTATTTCACATCCAGTATATTATCAAAATAGATATCATATATCATGGTGGTTTTAAAGGAGACAGTTCTAGAGAAATACATATATACATTCATATACATTTAATGTCCATAATATAATATACAACAGTTTATAGATAAACAAAATATTTACCAAAAATAATTATATATAGAGAGAGGATGTGAGCGACTCTGAGCAGTTGCAGAAAGATTTACTCTTCAGTCATTAATGATGGTAACTCTACTACCTGCGCATGGTAAATCCATCGCGCTAAGCACAACAGCTTAGTGGGTGTACACAAAAGATGAAACAGTATAATAAAATTTTATTACCTTTTTGCAATAAACCATATATATAAACAATGAAATTTTTAGTAATAACTAATTTTTGCCATATATCATAATAAATTAAAATTTATCAATTAATCAATTCATTAAACTAAAACATTATTCGATTTCTCATTTCAATTAACCAAATATATATATATATATACACAAATATCATATTTATAATTAATCCAAGTAGGCGCCCAAAATAAACACTGACACGATACCATGGATTGGCTAATGGGCTAACATATATAAGATAATGATCCAGCATCGACCACTCGGTGACTACCCACTGGATCAAGAACAGATCAGAATAGATAACAGATCGGATACACAGAGTAGTGTCATCGGACAAGAAAACGGCGCAGTACTGCTATAATATCCTATTGGCATGCCAACTACCAATCCTCCCCTACTAATGTTCAGGTTTACTTAAGGCGTCTCAATAGTATTATTAATACAGTATTTTTCTTTTTAAAAAAATATTTTAACACAAATTTATTATTATTAAGATAAATTATTATATAAATTCATGTTTACTCAATTTTTCTGATTATTCATATTTAGACACAAAAAGTTTTTTATTATTACAAATAGGCCCAAAATGTTTTACTATTCCACTTATAGGCCCATTTGTTCCAAAAATTTTCCATTAGGCCCTAATTTCTTCAACAAGTCATATATAAGTTCTAATTCCATACTAATTCACATAAAGACATAAATTTTTTAAATATTTACAAATTAGTCCAGAATTTTTTAGAATTTTCCACATAAGTCCTATTTCCTCAAAATTCATATTTATGCCCAATTTTTCTTTTCTTTTCAATTTTGACCACCAATTAATATCCAATACTCAAAAAATATTTAATACATTTAGAAATAATATAATTATCAATTCAATGCCATAGTTCAATATACTCATCCATCATATTATTAAAAATACATAAACATACACTAAATTTCCTAAGGTAAGAATTTAAGTTTCAAACTAAAGTGTATACCAACCTTATAAGCTTAATTCATCTACTTGACTCACATCTTCTCCTTCTCCTTCTCCTTCCCTTGGCTATCCTTGGCCAAGCTTTCACCTTCATTTGCCAAAATACACAAATAATGAATAAATTTCTAATTTACCAAATTAAAAGCATAATTCACTAATTCTACATGGCTACTTCATCTATTAACCCTTGAAAAACCAAATCCATATTCAATAGAATTTTTAGCATCAACTCACCTTGAATAACACCTTATACCTTAAAATTGATCCTTGAAACTTGATGAAGAAGGCTTTAATTAAGGATTTGGAGGCTTAATTTACTAATGAAAGTATTGAGAATTGTTGAATTTAAAGGGGGATAAAAGCAAAATGGAGAGAAAATGCAAAAGGGAGGGGACGGCCAAAGGTTTTGATTTCTCTAAATTTTTCAAGACTATTCCCCCTTTTATAGCCTTTATTTTTCTTTCCAAAAATACCCCCAATTAAACTCAAAATTACAAAAATGCCATTGATTAGAAATGGTGGCATTTGATTGGTCCAAAATTCCAAACACTATTCATAACTAAACTAAATAAAAAAATCTAGTTTAAATCTAACTAATTCTAGTAAATTCCATTTAACAATGTTGGCAAAATTCTATTGGTCCAAATGTTGGAAAAGTTTTAATAGCATAGGTTTTAATTCCATGCAAACACTTATACCATACTACACTTATTCAACCAATTAAATTCTTTCATTTCTTTTGACTAATAAATTCAATCAAAATAAATAAAAATTTTGGGGTATTACAGGAAGAATTCACTATCTTTGAAGAAATACGACCATTGTTCAAATGTTCATTTATGTATGTCTCACCTGGTTTTAAATTACAATTAAAACTAAGTGTTTCATCCTTTGAAACGGCAAAATACCAAGGACAACAATAACCATAAAAATAAAAAAATATTAAACGAACCACAATAACACAAGGGCAGTGTTTTGGACCTTCGTCAAGCAGTAGGGGCAGACGGGTGGCACGACAAGACGACAGCAGCTAGCACAGGTAGGACAGGGTGGCGGCAATAGTGAGTAGTTCATTGTACTAGCAGCTTCGATTAGAATTGCAACAACAGTTGACGGCAGCAGTAGTAGCAGCAGCGGTGCAGCAGCTTTAGCTTTTCTTCTAATTTTTATTATGTTGTGAGACTGAAAAACACAAACTAAAAAAAAGCCCTAACAAGTTTTCAAATTTTAATTTTTGGTGCATTTAGTTTTTTGTTTTTTAGCCCAAAATGAAACTTTTTGGCCAAAGAGAATTTAGTTAATGAATTGGTTTTCAATTTAGGTGAACCTGAACCGAAAACCATTAAACAAATCGATTTACTATCCCCCAACCAAACTAAAAATTTCTGGTTCGATTCGATCGATTAACCGTTTCATCGGAACTGGTTCCCAATCCTACTAGACACTAGAAAGGAAATTTTTATTTTGACTTTGACGCTGACCATTATCCTAATTTAAAGATAAAAACCTATATATAGAAGACAAAAAACTTATTTTAAGGAACAAAAAAAGAAAATCAAAGAGAGAAAATAGAGAAGAAGAGATTGAAGACTGAAGAATTTAAAGCATTACACCTTTGCTTTGTTTCTTATTATCTTTTGTAGTTTATTTGTTATCTCTATGATGTTGAATTTATTGTGCCCTAAAGCTCTTTATTTCATCACGAGTTAATTTATTTTTTTTAGGATTACAATGTAAACTCAATATATAGCTTGAATTTATATACTTTCCTTAGTTTATGAAATTAATATAGATTTGTTTATTTTATTCTGTGCTTAATGCTTCTAATAACTTGATCAGTAATTATATTAATTAGGAAAACCTTAATAAACTTGGAAAAGAGATTTTTGTATTTAGCCTTAAATAAATGAAATTTTTTTCGAAATAGCCAACATTGAGGGGGCACTAACGTTTTTAACCATCATTTTATTTTTTTATTTTTTTGAGCCAAACAAATCAATTTAGACAAAAATTTCCTTTCACTGTTTGAACTGTCCCTGCTACAATTAATAGTACTGACTACAGTTATTTTTCAATTTTTATTTTATTTTATAACAAATTTATTTATAATTTTATTTTACTTAAAATTATATTTATTCAAATTTAAATTTGTATTTATTTATTAAAATTATATTTATTTTATTTGATTATATTATTTATTAATTATTTAATTTAATCACATTATTACAAAATTTAAATAAATATGCTGTTAAACTAAACTAAATAAATAATATAATCAATTTAAATAATTAATAACTAATATAATTAAATAAAATAAATATAATTTTAATATACAAACTTTTTAATAAATAATATAAATTAATTATATAAAATAAATAAAATACTAATAAAAAAGTATAATAAATAATAAAATTAAAAAGAAAAGTCTATATGTTTTATCGTGCCCATATTATATTTTGTAAATTTTTTATAATTTTATTTTATTATATATGACATAATTAATTTATATTATTTATAAATAATTAAAATATTTATTTATTTTATTTAATTATCAATAAATATAATAAATAAAAATATATAAAAATACAATTAAGTTTGTATTTGTTTATAAAAATTATTTTTTTATTTATTGTATTTATTTAGTTTGATTTAACTATATCAAATACCTATATTATTTATGTATATTTTGTAGTAATATGATTAAAATAAATAAATAATATAAAAGAAATGTAATTTTAATAAATAAAAAATATTTAATTTTGAATAAAAAACACTATAGCAAAGTACTACACACTGTAACAGCATTGTTTACTTAGCGGATACTGTGTTTTAAAGAAAAAAATATTGCCCCCAAAACTAATTGCTCCATGTGGTTGTGATAAAAAACTTTTATCACGCCCATATGTGGATGTAATAAATATTTATCATATATCGTGCCCATATTTGGGCGCTATAAAAAAATATAGAGATTTTTTTAAATTTTAATATTTATTATAATATTTTTATTTTATTTTTACTTATTTTTTTATAGTAAATTTTATTTTTTATTTTTTATTAGTATTTTATATAATTAATTTATATTATTTATTAAAATTTTTATATTAAAATTATAGTTATTTTTTTAATTATATTATTTGTTAATTATTTAAATTGATTATATATTTATTTAGTTTAGTTTAACTACATATTTATTTAAATTTTGTAATAACGTGATTAAATTATATAATATAATCAAGTATATTAAATATAATTTTATTAAATAAGTACAAATTTAAATTTGAATAAATATAATTTTAAGTAAAATAAAATTATAAATAAATTAGTTATAAAATAAAATAAAATTAAATTTATAGTATGTACGGTTCACTATAGTGGGTACTGTTTAAATAGTGAAAAGTTATTTTTGTCCAAAAGTGATTTGCTTGGATAAAATAGTTAGAAAATTGAAATGGTAGCTAAAAAAAGTTAAAACTCTATCAATTTTGGCTATTTCATAAAATTTCCCTAAAGAAATTGATATATGTTCAATGAGCAAAGATTTAAGTTTCATGTAAAATAGGAATATACACTTACATAGCATATATAACTATTAAAAGAAATTTATTTATTATTGTACAAACATTATTTAATAGCATATTTGAGTGAGCTAAATAGGCTCCATAAAGTAGATGTATGTTCTCATTAAATCGAACCATTATAATTTTGTATTTGTTTGTATTTTGTTTCATTTTGATTGATCTTGAATAAGTTTGAAATTATGAAAGTCTAATAAATATCAAAGAGTGGTCATCTTATCCTAGTCCTTTAAGAGGCCAAATTACTATTTACCAATAATAAAGAAATTCAACTCTTTGGCCCAAGACAATTGAAAATCTAAGGTCAATAGATTATATTTTGCGCTCAAGTATATTCAAGAAAAGGCTTAATTAAAAAATCAACATATATACATCTCTCATTCACTCTTTCATCACCAAAAATAAAGAGACTTAGGCAATCTTATTTGAATAGGAAGGATATTGTAATTTCTCTAAAGTTCAGAGATGTTTCTTTCTTTCTTATTTGACTAATTGTCTTATAAACAAGTCTATTTTCTCTATTGAATTGTAGGAAGGATATTGTAATTTCTCTAAAGTTCAGAGATGTTTCTTTCTTTCTTATTTGACTAATTGTCTTATAAACAAGTCTATTTTCTCTATTGAATTGTTAGAAATATTTTCCTGAAGCATGATTATTTGTATTTAGTTATTGCTGAAAATTAATAATAGTGGTTATTCATTAAATTTTAGTTTTGTAATTTTTAATTGCTTTTATTTAAATATCATAAAATTTCTTAATTATTGTACGTAACTTTAAACTTAGTATATAGTAGTTATATACAAGAGGATTAAGTTTTATCATAATAGCTAAATTAATCCTTAGTCTGAATAAAGATGAAAATTTTATTTAATTGGCTATAAGTGCGGTCCATTTATATAATGCATACAATCATGGCATTTGGATCACTCTATATATTGACTTAGAAAATGGACACATTTTGTATAATATTGATTATATAGGACTGGAACATGATAATATTAATTATCTATTAATCTTCATTAATAAAGAGAATTTATTTTATCACATTACAATTATATATAGATTAATCTTAATTTTGAATGATTAATGAAATCCTATTTATTGAGTTATGTTTATTAATATATAAGGGAAAAATCATATAACATTTTTAGTCAATTACTAAGTATTTTATAGATATAACAAAATAGATGATTGAAAACATGTCTCATAATTATGGAATACACTCCTAAGAAGAAGTTAGATAAATTGTTTTCTTATTAATTGATTCTGATCTTGAACATAATGATCTTAGTTTTCTTTTAGAGTTGAAGAAAATAATTAATTTATAATTTTTATAAATTAAATATTCAAAAGATGATCAATGTGATTTGAGGATAAAGATATAATTAGAGAGGTTAATGGACACTCGACCTAACTTTAATTATAAACACTTATGGAGGATAAATTCATATGAAATGATTATTGAATGGATAAAGTTTTCTGTTTATAATTTATTTACAAAATTAAAAGTTCAACTTTATATTTTTAGTATAGTAATATAAAGTTAATAAATAAAATTATGTTGATCAAAGAGTTAATTAAGTGATTTAATTTATTAGAGCTTAATTTTGTAAGTATATCAAGTCCCTATCCTGGTTCGATAAAACACTGAAATAGACTATAAAATTAATTATTTGATCTAAAATATTAATTGACCCAAGTTTAATTTGATTAAACTTATTAAAGCCAGTTAATTATTTTTGTAAGTTGACCTATGTTTAATTTGATTAAACTTAATGGGCCTAATCAATTATTGGCTAAATCTATAATAGTTATGAAATTAAATAAATAATTATTTAATTAAAATAAAAATAATATTAAATATTATCCTAATCCTTATCAAATAAGGATTTACTTATTAATTTAAAATAATATAAGATATCATTTTATTCTAATTCTTATCAAATAAAGATTTAGTTATTTAATTTAAAATAAAATTAGATTATTTTATCCTAATCCTATTAAGGATTAGAATTTAAGTGAAACACATATATTTTTTTTTAAAAAAAATACGTACATTGTAAAGGGAAAATATAAGGACTTTTCTTTTAACGTAAGTGTGTTTTATAGTTCCCTTGGATTAAAATATTTTCTAGAGAGAAAAATAAGTACACAAAAATAAATATTTAACAATTATAAATTACTTACATAAACAGTTAATTCGCGAAAAATATCGTGTGAAATATTTGTTAGTGTTGACAAAGGACATTCGTTGGATTTGACAATTAAAATTTTTTTTTCTACTTTTATATTACTAAATTAAAATAAATAGAATGAAAATTTTAAAAATATGATCCTACATGAATAACATATAACCGACAGTTGTATTCCTTTTGAAATTCTGTGTGGATGATATTCTATCAGCATATTCATCATTCCTAAGGTTTATATAAGTCGCTTCCTTTTCAACAGGCTAACAAGGAGGACCACTTATTCACCCCTTACCATCTTCTTGCTTTACTTCATATATTAAAGTAACATATGAAAATTTTGAAGAGGTCTTCAATGTTTTGATTCGAATATGAATAATACGCTTCAAATCATGCCATTTTTTTACTTCCAGGAAGAAGCAGAAAATATTTCTGGTTGAAATTTCTAATGTATTTGAACCTAAAAATGCAATCAACAAGACCACGTACATTGGACCAGTAGACCATTAAACAATGTTAGATAAATAGATGCTTCAACCAGTCATTCTCATGTATATATACATTCTAAAAGACCAAAGGAATCTTTCTTGAATGGATCTTTTGAAGGTTTTATGAAATACATATTCTCGTGAATTTGGTCTTTGGATCTTCTCATCCATTTCTTAGTTCCTTTTTAGGTGGCTAGATTCTAAGACACTTGTTCCACCATTGTTATAAAGGCCATCTTTAATTAGACTTAGAACTGAAGGATCAATTTTATCTTATTGCCTCTCGTTTCGTTTTAATAATATCTTTAAAAAAAAAGAAAGGGAAAAAATTTACCTCAAAGGTTAATTTAAAATTTCCAAATGCAATGGATAGAAATTTGAGTTTGATGAAACTATACATAATTAAAAATATTAACAGACGTTCGAATTAGTTTTAATTAAAAGTTTAACTTTATATTTTTATATTTTTAATAGAATAATATAAAGTTAATAAATAAAATTATATTAATTAAAGAGTTTTAATTAAATAATTTAATTTATTAGAGGTTAAATTTGTAAGTTCATCAGTCCCCGTAACACTACAATGGACTACATAATTATTTATTAGATATAAAATATTAAATGGCCCTAGTTTAAGTTGATTAAACTCAATGGACCTAATCAATTATTGGCCCAATTAAATAATTAGATTATTTATTTAATTTTGATAATTATGAATTGTTTAAATTATTTAATAAAACTAATAATATTAAATATTATCCTAATCATTAACAAATAAAGATTTATTTATTTAATTTAAAATAATATAAGGTACTATTTTATCCTAATTCTATTAAGGATTAGAGTTTAAGTGGAACAAGTATTTTTAAAAGAACAATACATACACTATAAAAGGGGAAGTATAGCGACTTTTCTTTTAATGTAAGTGTGTTTTATAGTTAACTTAGGCTACAATATTTTTCTAGAGAGAAAAGTAAGAACACAAAAATAAAAATGTCTTAAATATTTGTTAGTGTTGATAGAGAACATCCATTGAAATTCATAGTCTATTTGTAAAAGATATAGGGTGAAAATTTTGTTGATATTAACAGAAAACATTTATTAAAATTTGCAATCAAAATACTTTCTACACCCCTAGGTTACTAAATTAAAATAGACAAAATAATTTTTTTTTAAAATACGATCTTACATGAATAACGTATAATTGAAAGTTGATGATATTCTAATAGCTTATTCATTAATCCTAAGGTTCATATAAGTCGCATCCTTTTCAACTGACTAACAATTTCACCCCTTACCATCTTCTTGCTTTACTTCACATATTTTCTTCTTTAAATAAATGAAACCAATGACCCTTGTGGCTGCCCTGCTTATATTCCAGCCAACGAAAAGGAACATATGAAAAAATTAAAGAGGTTTCCAATGTTTTGATTCGAATATGAATAATGAGCTTCAAATCATGCCATTTTAACTTACAGGAAGAAGCAGAAAACATTTTATGATTGGAATTTCTAATGTATTTGAGCCTAAAAATGAAATCAACAAGAACACGTACATTGGGCAAGTAGACCATTAACCAATGTTAGATATCTTTAAAAAAGAAGAAAGGGAAAAAGTTTACCTCAACGAAGGTTCATTTAAAATTTCCAAATGCACTGCATAGAATATTGAGTTTGATGAAACTACACATAATCACGAGTCATGATATATCTTTGTGCACATACTCTCTTAACACAATTAAAATAACACTAATGAAGGCTCCGAAAGTTTGTGCAACGTTCCCTATGCTTGAGAACAAAAAATTTAATCATCAAATTTAAAAATAGTGATATAAAATATTAATCTCAGTTAATGGTATTAATTAGAAGCATGATCTCTCATTTTACAGTAATTAGAGATAATAATGGCAAACCCTTATGTTTTCTTGTGATGATATTTATTAGTATAGCCATCAATTTATTAGTTATTTCCAAAGCTAGCTAGTTTCTTTATATCAAAACAACATGCATATGGATTTTTATTTTTTAAACAAATTAAGAAAAATATTGCCCAGTACTTTTATTCATTAATAGCACATTTTTATTATTAAATGTTGTTATGTATATCTCCATCCAAACTAATTATAAAAAAATTATCAAGATACGAAGATGTAATGCATTAAGAACAATTAAGACTCCCTATAGTAAAAGTACCGTGTGTCCAGTATTAGTACTAGTTTTGATGATAGCATAAATAAAATGATATTGTTTCGGTCACGTTCTTAGAATGTGTTAGGAAGGTGCGCTTATGCTGATCTAAAGCACTTGAACAGCTCTTACCCTAAACACCAAATTTATGATATTTAATTAGTTGAGATGGTAAAGTATTTGGATCCACTCCTAACAAGTGATGATGAGTATCTATATATCAATATATATATATATATATATGCAGATGACGTACGTGTTATATGTAATGTACGTGGCAGTCAAAATTTGACAACCGCTAAGTGCTTTAGTTTTTATTCAATTTTTAAAACTTTTGGATTTGATTATTTGACTGCTGAAAAGGGATGTACAACGGAAAGCTTAAAGCTTGCTCAAGGGAAGCAGAAGGGAAGTTACGTAGACAATCAGAAACCCTAGCTCAAAGCGTGCGTCAAATAAGCACTGCATTGATTTGCATTTTTTATCTGGGGCGGAAATGTAGTTTACGCAACTAATAAGGACTCCACAGAACATTTAGTCGGCGCTGCATAATTAACTTGTGTGGGGGTTGAAATCCATGCAAATTAATACTTTACATAGCTGGAAAATTACGAAATGGAAAGAAAGACGTCGTAAATTTCATATTTTTCACGTAGCTGCTTTCACATAGGCATATGAGACAGAGTATAATTATAATTGGATTCTTGCCCACATTTTCTCCTTTATTTATTACGACCTTGAAAAACGTCGTGTGGTTTGCGTCATATGAAGAAAATTAATGATCAGTAAAAAGACACAAGAGATGGTAGTGTTGCACATTTTTTATATTTAATTTGTTTATTGTATGAGTTTACATTGTATTTTTTTATGTATAAATTTAGCATAATAAACCGGTTTATATCTTGATATATTCTAGGCCAATTATATATTTCCTTTTGATATATTGGAATATATTAGGGTTCATCTCCATGCCGTCCATGCCAATAGTTTTATTATTTTATTTTATTTTGTCGACTAATTAGGAACAAATAGACATGACTCTTTCATGACAATCGTAACACAAATTAATCATACGATCACGTCAAACATCTTGGCATCAAGTCGAGTAGATTCACACCAAAAAAGTTCTTGTTTCTATGATACACATTATTCAATATCATTATTAAGAACAAAATGATCTTGGATATGTTTCTTATTTTCAATATATATATATATATATAAGGAGCCACAAGTTTAATTTTTATTAATAAAATGTTGACAAAGTTAATTGAAATTTTAGATATAAAATATTGTTTATATTGATTATTTTCATAATTCAAAATTTCAATGTCAATATTTTGAAATATTTTTTTAATATAGATATCATTTCAAAGACCATATAGGAAAGTGCAAATAATACAAAATAAGACCAGTATATATATACACGTAGATGACACTACATATATATACAGAGATATATATAGATATAGACCAAACCCTTCAAGGGTAAGAATTGAACCCTACCTCACAATTGGAGAAATGCAATTATTTCAACCTATAAATCTTACTAAATCAAGCTTGTGCAATAGAAATCATATCTTAATCTTTAAAATTATTTTAATCATAAATTGTCAGAATTCGAGAGGGTAAAGAGTAAAACTCTTTGTGCCTTGCACCCTGTTACCTTTTTAAAAACAAAAACCGTACCATACATGTCCTAATATGTTGTTTTTTCAAAGCACAGGACTGGGTAAAGTAAAAGTGATTAGCTTTTTGTGTACAGACTTGAATAGCTTTTCAGTTCTATATTTTAGTGTGCAAAATGTATCATGTGGTCTTTAGAATAAAGTAGAATTATCTTCCACAAGTATGTTGATATATTTAATTGACTTCTGCTTTATATGTATATATAAAGATCGATTAATTTCCCATTTCAATTTGAAGTTTTCATATTTTCAAATTAATTTTTTCATGCTAGCATTTTAAGATATATCTACATTTGTTTCTTTTTTTATTTTCACACTGAAATCTGATTGTAATTAATTTTCAATGATTTACTTGTTAGAAACTGTTGGTTTTACAACTTGACAGTGAAAATATATCAATTATTGCTAAATAAATTTAAATTTTTCTTGAAACGTAAATATAAAGTCCATTAAAAAAATTAAAATTAAGTCTACAGTTAAAATAAAAAATTACAGAAAAAAATTTAATAATAAATAATTAGAAAGATCAAATATAACCATACGCATATAGGAGACATAATTTTTACACAAAAGTATCAACAATCTTCATTACAAAATAATAATCGAGCTCTATTTAAGATTAATCCGTTGCTCTGTCAAGTTGTCCTCCACATCAATGTCAACCCTTCTAAATAACCGTGTACCATATTTTCTCAAATGGCTAGATTTGAAGAGAAAAAATTTCAAGTAGAAAAAGAAATATTTCAAATTGAGAATTAGAGATCTCATCTAGATCAAGATCTGGATGTTTAAAAATATACAACTAATTCAAGTTGAAAACTTTGATATATTGAGAGTATATTGTATTCAAACTGATTTGAATGAATTTTAATGTAACAGTAACATGGTTACAAGGCTCAATATATACATACATTTATAAATCAATTATTTTATTATTCATGTCAAACATTCTCCTAGTTTAGGCATTAATTATGTACTATTCTAATTCCCACCATTTGATCATACTACAGTGTACCATAATCATTAGGACCATCACAGCTAACCAATGGACTTTCATAGGATGCTTTCTCACCCGCTAGCCCCGTACAAGATAAGTTGTTTATGATACAATTGAAGCTGCTAAGGTGTTCCTATGATATTTGTCTTGACTCAAATCGGAATAAAGCTAATTGGCTTGAGTTTCTCATTCTTGATCTTTGATCAATCATGGGCTTTGATTCAATACTTTCAACATCCCCTCTCAAGATGAAGGTACTTGTTTGAACATTCAACTTGCTACTTAATTAATCAAATCTATTATAATTGAGAGGTTTAGATAGAATAAATTATATTTTTAAGTCTGCATTACACACTTTGTCTCTAACAAATTCAATGTCAATTTTAATAAATTTAGTTCTAGTATGGTAGACAAGATTTGAGGTTATAGATGTTGAACTTGTGCTATCCGTGTATACTATTGGTGTGTTAAGAAGCTTAAGCTTCATTTATTGAATTAGGAACTTGATCCAACTGATTTTTGTAATAATATTAGCTAGAGCTTTATACTCTAGTTCTGCACTTGATTTGGATACTAGTTATTGCTTCTTTGAGCTCCAAGATATCAGGTTTCCTCCAAGATATATTAGGTATCCACTAACTAACCTCTTATCATCCGTATCACAATCATAATTTGCATTTAAGAATGAAATTAGGTCTAAAGCTACTAATTTCTTAAATTTCAATCTATAGTAGATTGTTTCCTTAAGGTACCTTAAGACTTTTTTGCAGGCAATCCAATGTTCTTCCACATGATTGCCCATAAATTGAGTGAGATTATTCATTGTAAAGGCTAGCTCAGTTCAGGTTAGGGTGGCATATTTTAGGCTACCTATAGCACTTATGTACAGTGTGGGGTTATGTAAAGGCTTCCCATTTTCTTTTGTTAGCTTGATACCTATACTCAGAGGAGTGGAGTTCCCTTTGCAATTGGCCATGCTAGTCTTTTGTAGCAAGTCTTTGATGTATTTAAATTATGAGAGAATGATTGAGTCCTCTATTCTGCCAACTTTTATCCTAAGGAAAAAATGAAGTTCACCCAAATCCCTACGAGCAAACATAACTTTAAATTGGTTATTAGCTCTTGTACAATTTCATCATTTCTTCCAGTGATGATTATGTCATTGACATATATCAATAATAGTGTGATCTTCTCTCTATTCCTTTTAAAGAATAGTGATGTGTTTGACCTTGTCCCTTAGAATCTCTACTTAAAAGAGAACATTTCAACTTGTCAAACTAGGCTTTGGGAGCCTGTTTAAAAATATATAGGGCCTTCTTCCTTTTTTAGATAAAGCTTGGCCTGTTAGGGTTTTTATAAGCTTCAGGTTGATGCATAAACTCATCTTCTATTAGATCACCATTTAAGAAGACATTATTTAAGTTAATTTGCTTTAATTTCTAATCATTCTTGAGTGTCAAGGTAGGATAATTCTGACCGATCAAGGTTTCACAACTAGACTAAATGTTTCATAAAAATTCACTTTTGGAGTTTGGTGGAAACTTTTGGCCACAAGCCTTGCCTTAAACCTCTCAATTATTCAATCTTCCTTGTGCTTTACTTTCAAGATCCATTTATTGCCAACAACTTTCATATCAGAAGTATAGAAAACTAGGGTCCATGTTTTATTTCTAACAAGGCATGTATTCCTCCTCTATGGCATGGCTTCAGTTGTTGTCTTGTAGGGGCTGACTTAACTGATGTTGGTGTAAGATATGGTTCAGAGTTTGTGCTTATGTATACTTTAGGTTTGAATATGCCTAAGTTAGATCTTGTTGTCATAAGGTGAATATTTAGGTTCTATTAAGTGGGTTGAGATAATGTTTCAGGTTGTTTAAAAGGTTGAGTGTCTTGTGGTGTGATGTTCTAAGTCTCGTGATTAAGTGGTGAGTAGGATAAATATCAAATTATAAAGAGTGATCTATTAAAGAGTCCATTCTAGCTTCATAAGGTGTTGAGTTATTTGGTATTGAGAATGGTTTTATGAAAATGAATTGATATCTTATGATGTCTGATTGAGTTAAGTTACTCTGGTTAGGAGTTATGAACTCTAGACTTGACAAAAAAGGAAAGGATTCTTCATTGAAGATTATATGTTTTACAAGGTAGACCTCTCAGATAAATGTTGATAGACATAGCCTTTATTTTTGTCACTGTACCATAAGAAGACATATTTACCTGTATAGAAGTTGAATTTATTTATAAGATATGATCTCAAGAATAGGTAGCATTTACATCCAAATATTTTTAACAATGAGTAATCTGGTGCATAACAAAAAATTCTTTTAAAAGATGATTTATTATTTAATCTTTTAGAGGACAATCTATTAATAATGTAGGCAACTATGTGAATAGCCTTCTACCAGTACTTAAGTGGCATGACAGCTTGTACTAAGAGTGTAAGGGTAATATTAGTTAGGTGTCTATGCTTTCTTTTAACCTTTTAATTTCAAAGACTCTATATTCCCCCCATATCACTTTGAATGTTCTTAATCTTGTGATCATTTAGTTTTTCAATTGTAGTATTATAACTGATGAATTTTTCTAATGTTTTTTTTAATTGTTTATAAGAGGATAAATCCAAGTGAAGCTTATGTAGTCATCTACTAGTGCCAGGTCTATTTATATCCCTTATTGGTTATGATGGGAAGAGGTCCCCATAAATCTGTGTATACAAGTTCAAGTCGGTTCTTGGTTTTATTTTCAGTTTATTTGAAAGTTAATTTATGCATTTTTCTATATTGGTATGCTGAGCAAAAGGGAATTTTTGTAACTATATGTCTTTATTTCTATTGTTAAAGAAACTTTTACAATTTGAAAGTATTTCCTTAGGTGCCAGTTAAGGTGCCCTAATCTCTTATGTAGTAGTTGTATTTGATGAATTGGTCTCAATACAACATTGTTCATCTTTTCTACTAACTCTAGACTTTGGACTTAACCGTTATCTAAGACACTATAACAGAATGAAAACATTGACTAAAGATTATTAGTTGACACTACAACTAATATAGGCCTTCTTTAGCCACTCTTAAAAGCATCACATTCCCCTTCTTTTAGTCCTTCGCCATACATTGAGACTTTTTAAATTCAATCACAGTATCATTGTCCTTCATTAGCATAGGTATGCTGATTAGGTTTTTTGTTATATTAGGCACAAGCAAGATTTCATTAAGTTGAAGATGTTTAGTGTATAAGTAATGCTTATGTAACCAATGTGTGTAATAAATAAGTTTTGGTCATTACCAACTGTGAGCCGCTGATTACCTTTGTATTGGTTGTTGAGGGTGAGATTATTTAAGTTGTTGCTCATATAGTTGGTCACCTTACTATCAAGGTACCAAGACTGATCTTCAGGATTTTCACTAAATATTGCATATGCTCTACTTGGTTGGTATTTCTGATTCATTTTAAGATCAAAGTCTTTCTTGAATCTATACCAGTAGTTTATTGTAGTGTGTTTTAGCTTGAGAAAAATTTGGCACACTTTACTAGAATCTTGAGTTGCAGGTTCTTAAGTCTTTCCTTTTTCTTGCAAGTAAGCAGTTTTTGTGGTTTCTAGGTGGACTATTGCATTGATATTAAAGGCCTTCAAAGATATTTTCTTTCATCTTTATGGACTAGTTCTTTTTCTGTTTTCAACTTGTGTGCAAAGTTGGCATTAGAGTTTGTTGGACTTTCATAGATGTTCTATTCAAGCTTATGCTCTTGGTTGAGCAATAGTGTATAGATATTAGTCAAAAGAAGTTTGTCAAGTCTTGAAGTGACATTCATAAAAACTATATCATAGGCATTTCTTAGACCTCCAAGGATGTAGTCTACTAGTTCATCATCAACAACAGCATACCCATCATATCTAAGAGATTCTGCTAATCCCTTTATTTCATATAGTACTATGTCATGCTCATGGATTCTTTCTTGGTGGACTGGGTAAGAATCTTTAGATGAATGATTCTAGCTTTTGAGTATGAGGCAAAACGTCTCTCAAGAGTATACCAAAGTTGGTGTAAAGTGGAGCACTCAAACACTGCTCTAAGCATTGCCTCTAAAAATGATAATAGTAGCCATAACAATCAAGTTCTGATCTTGCATCAACCCAACCTCATATTTAGGGTTCTCAGTGGTGATAATAGTATTGTCATCATCTATATAAACATTTTGTTGTCTTAGGGATGGTTTATTGCCATCAATGAATCCTATTAGACTATTTCCCCTTATGCTCAGAATCATCTAAGATTTCTACAAGAGGTAATTAGTATTAGTTAGCTTAATAAGAGCAAAAAACACAAAAGAATTATAGGTATGCTACTTTAGAGTGTTGAGTTGATGGGACTTGTTGGTATGGTATTTTGTGTTAGAGAGCTTGAAGTCATTCAAGTGGGCTTTGATACCAAGTTACAAACTTTGATATATTGAGAGTATTTATATTCAAAATGATTTTAATAAATTCTAATGTAACAGTAACATGGTTACAAGGCTCAACATATGCACACATTTAAAAATCGATTATTTTACTATTCATGCCAAACATTCCCTAATTTTCAGGCATAAATTTTGTACTATTCTAATTCTTATCATTCGATCATAATGTATTGTACCATCATCATCAGGATCATTACACCTCACCAATGAACCTTCTTGGGATCCTTTCTCACCAAAAAAGCTATTTTTAATAGAGCTAGAGCTACAGAGGTATTCCTCTAATATTTGTCTTGACTCATTCGAGAATTGTGAGATAGTTGATTAAAAATCATCGAGATATGATTTAGAGAGCAAGCTAAGTGCATTGAGTGCACGAGGATGGAAGATGAATGTTAAAAGAGGTGAAAACGCAAGAGGCGGTGCCGAAGCATAGGCCCCGTAGCAACAGGTTGTGGTGTCGTAGCACCCAAAATGCAACGTGAGCGCCGTGTCAGGTGCCCAACACTGCGGTGCCCAAAAAACATCTTCCAATGCAGTGCCGCCAAGAGCTGGGCATCGTGGCACCCAGCGCGGGAATTAGTTTCCCATTTTGATCAGATTTATTTCGACTCTCACTTACTCTAGGACTCCCTAAAATGACTCTCACACATTTATGGTAAACCTTAGTCATCTTAAAGCGTATATAAAGGCTCTCTATTGAATTGTAAACACATCTGAGTGATCAAACATAAATCTTAGTGACATCTTTGTGATCATAACAATCTTTGTAATATTTAGTGAGAAACCCTTTATTTGCAAGAGAGTGATTTCTTTATGACTCTTTCTTGTAAAAGGTAAACTTTTTGAGTGTCTTGAGATTCAATAATAAGAGAGTATAATCTTGATCCACCGTGGACGTAGGCACGCTGAATCATGTAAATTCTGTGTGTTCTTCTTATACTTTCTCTCTTTAGTATCTTTTTTTTTTTTTTTTTGATAACAATAAAGTTGTGAAATTTAACTCAAGTGGAGGAAAAATCCTCAAGTACAAAACGATTACATTGTGTTGGGACTTTACCCAACCAAATAGTATCAGAAACTATGTTTAGAGCAAGGTGTGCTAGTTCATGCGCCACTTTATTAGTGGACCGATGTGAATACCTGAAAGAGCAAAAGTTAAAGCATTACGAGATCGTTCTGATGTCATGAAGTACCAAACCAAGTTCTGAGAAAGAGTGAGTGTGATTGTTGATGTCAGAAATAATGCCTGCTGCATCAGATTCAACCTCAATAGCTGATAAGCTCAGTGTTCTAGCTATGTTAAGACCTCGAAGAATTGCCAATGCTTCTAAAATGTCCACTGAGGGCTTTGCCTTAAGTGGAGAGGATGAAGAGGCAAGTACCGCTCCATAGTTATCACGCAGGACCGCTCCTAACCCAGCCTTGAGGTGCTTAGGAGATAGACTGGCATCAGTGTTGAGTTTTATAAAACCCAGTCTTGGGGCTAGCCAATTACAACTCGAATTACTAGTGGCATCAACTTTGTCTGTGCAACAAGATACGAACTCATACCAATAGCATTTAGCCCAATTAAGAACATCATCCACCAATATCACTTTCTTCTCTGTGACTAATTTGTTTCTGATATACCATAATCTCCAAAACATAATTAATAGTATCTCAAGATCCATTACCGCTAAGCTCATTTTTCATTTCATTAGGAGATCCAAAAAAGTAGTATTGTGGTAAATATTTATACCATGCAAAAATGGGCAAGCTTGGCGTACCTTTCTTAGTGCATCACATAACCATACTGCATGAATAGAGTTTTCAGCACCTTTAGCACAGCGGTTACAAGACTCATCAATAGGCACATGGTGCCTCTTAAGATTTGCAAAGGTAGGGATCCAACCATGGGTAATTCTCCAAACAAAATGCTTTATTTTGGTTGGAATCTTCAACCTCCATATGTATTGCCACCAGGTTCTAGAATCAACATTATTGTTACTGGACGAAGCTTGGTCAACAGTATGAGATAGATGGTACCCACTTTTAATAGTATACTGCCCTAGCCTGTCAAAATGCCACGTAAATGAGTCTGGTTGTTCCCAACATCGAGAGCGGGGGATACTGAGGATTAAGTCACTTTCTTCAGGAGGAAAGTAGTCCCGGACCAGTTCAGAGTTCCATGACCCAGCAGGTGTAAGTAACTCAGCAACTAGTGAATGCTCTGGCAGTTTGTGGGGGAAAGAGGGTTTAAAGGATAATGGTCGAGGGAGCCATTGGTCATAATAAATTGATACAGCTGTTCCAACACCAATACGCCAGCGTAGTCCCTTCTTTAGCAAGTCTCTGCCCCAAAGAATACTTTTCCAGACCTGTGAATCAGATTGTCTAGATTGTACCTGCAAGAGCGAAGAGTTAGGAAAATAAAGGCTTCGAAGAGTTTTGGCCACTAAAGAGTTTGGGAAGGCGATCACTCTCCATCCTTGCTTAGCGAGGATTGCTTGGTTAAAGGAAGCTAGGTCTCTAAAACCCATGCCTTCATCCCTCTTGTGGTGGCACAACACATCCCACGAACACCAATGAATTTTCTTTGAGCACGCATCACCGCCCCAAAAAAACCTTGCACAGAGCCTACGAATCTCATTAACTAGGCTTTTTGGAAGTCTAAACAGGTTCATGATATAGGTCGGGATGGCTTGGATAACTGCTTTGATAAGGATCTCTCTCTCTAGTATCTTAATTGCTTATTTTTACATAATATTACGTGGGACATTTGCTCATTTGATTACTTCTGCTTCAATAAATTGGTATTAGAGTAAGGTTTTAAACAGACATGGCCACACCTAAGTATGAAGTAGAGAAATTCAAATGGACAAATGAATTCAATCTGTGAAAGATGAAGGTTAAGGCGTTGTTAGTGAGTCAAAAGTTAAGCTCAGCATTAGAGGAGACTACAACTCCACTTAGTAAAGAAGAGAAGACGTCAGAGTCATTTAAGACTGAAGTAGAAAGAATGAACATTCAAGAAAGAGCTTACAGTACAATCATTTTATCGTTAAGCGATGAAGTACTGAGGGAGGTAACAGGTAAGACGACGGTGATTGATATTTAGAAGAAGCTTGACTCTTTTTATATACAAAAATCATTAGCCAACAGATTGCATATAAAGAAGAAGCTGTATTAGTTGTCCATGTCAGAGGGGACACCGATGAATGATCATATAGACGTCTTCAATAAGATTATTCTTGATCTTGAGTTTATCAACATCAAGATAAAAGATAAAAATAGAGCGATTATCTTGCTAAGTTCACTTCCCAAGAGTTATGAAAGCTTTGTTGATACGTTACTTTACGATGGAGAGAGTTTAATGATGCGCGATATGAAATCATTATTAAACTCAAAGCCATTCAGAATGTAAATCGAGGGCAATGCAAAAGTTCTATCTATAATAGGAAGGCCCTCATATAGAGATGGAAGGAAAAAATGGCTCAAGATCGAAGTCTAGGACTCATAGAAAGTGTTATTGCTACAAGAAAGATGGGCATTTCATAAAAGCACTGTCCATAGAAGAAAGTACAAGACAAAAAGAAAGTGGATGCTGCACTTGCCTATGATGATAGCTACTACAGTGCAAAAACTCTAAGCACTACTGATGGTAAGAATATTAAACAATGGGTTCTGGATTCTGGTTGTATGATTCATATATGCCCGAACAAGTCTCGGTTTATAAATTTTTATCATATTAATGATGGTAAATTATTAATAGGTAATGACATTGCGTGTCAAATGATGGGATTTGGTAGTATTAAACTTAGACCACTAGGAACTTTAGACCAGAATAAGTGTTCCATCAGGATCGATGGAAGGTTTTGAGAGTATTGAAGGGTTTTATAGTGGTAATAAGATGAGAGAAACACAAAAGTGTTTATGTGCTTAAGGGTGAAGTTGTAAGTGGTTCTCAATTATTCTCTATAGATGATGAGAATATGCAAACTAAGTTGTGACATCTGAGATTAGCACATTTAGGCGAGAGAAATCGAAAAGAGTTATTTAGTTAAAAGACATTTGGTGAGGATAAATTCTAGTCATCATAGTTTTGTGAGCATTATGTGCTTGGAAAAGAACATAAGGTGAGATTTAGTACCGACGAGCACAAGACTAAGGGAACTTTTGACTACATACACTCAGACCTTTGAAAACCAACTCAGACAATTACTCGTTGGTGGTTCTATGTATTTTCTTAGTTTGATTAATGACTATTCAAAGAAGCTGTAGGTTTATATGTTGAAGAGTAAAGATCAAATGTTTGATACATTTAAGACTTGGAAGGCTCTTATTAAAAATTAGACTGAAAAAGAGGTGAAAATGCTACGGACTGACAATGGGCTTCAATTTTGCAATAGAGAGTTTAATGAGTTTTATGCCAAGAATGGGATTATAAGACATAGAATGGTAAGATCAGCACCACAACAGAATGGCATAGCTGAGATGATAAATATGAACCTACTTGAAAGATTTTGATGCATGCTTACCAATGCAAAGATGTCCAAGGCATTTTCAGGAGAAGTTATACTGACTGCAGTCTATTTGATCAATAGAAGTCCCTCTTCAGCAATTGATTTCAAAATGCTAGATGAGAAATGGTTTGGCAACCCTCCTAAGTGTGACCACTTTAAAATTTATAGTTGCCTTGCCTTTATCCATGTTAAGGAAGGGAAATTAGAACCTAGAGCTATTAAAGAGGTATTCATAGGATATCACGAAGGAGTAAAAGGATACAAAGTGTGGTGTAAAGACTTGACACCACCAATGAGTATTATAAGTTATGACTTAATGTTCGATGAGACGACCATGTTAAAAGCCTCTCAAGAAGATGAGAAAAAAGAATCTGTGTTCAAAGAAGACTCAGCACTCAAGTCAATAGAAGTTAAAGTAGAGCTTGAAAGTAGATCTGATATGCCCCTAGATCTTTGAAGATGAACGAAAGACACCAATGAGTTCCTCCAAGTTCGCCAAAAGAAATACTAGGACTCTTGAGATGAAACTTGGAGAGTATCAGCTAGTTAGAGATAAGTTAAGGAGAATGATTAACCTACTAATTATGTACGTACAAGTAGATTTAGTTGTTCACGCTTTTAATTCTACTTACACTCTTAAATTTGATGAGCCTAGAACATATGGTGAAGCTATAAAAAGTGAAAACAAGAAAGAGTGGCAGTAGGCCATAGAAGAAGAGATTAGTTCTCTTAAAAAGAATAATACTTGAAAATTGGTGGAAAGACCTCAAAAGAAACTAGTTAGGTGTAAGTAGGTGTATAAGGTGAAGGAGGGGATACCAGGGATAAAGCCTACAAGATTCAATATTAGGTTAGTTGTACAAGGTTTCACTCAAAGAGAGGGAGTTTACTTTCATGAGATATTCTCTCCATTCGTTAAGCTACATCCATTAAATTTTGTTAGCCATACGTGCAAACTTTGATTTACATCTAGAGCAGATGGATGTAAAGATAACATTTCTGTATTGAAAGCTTAAAGAGACAATATACATTGTACAACCGCAAGGGTTTGTAGAACCAGAAAAAGAAATCATGCTTATTTGCTAAAGAAGTCATTATATGAGTTAAAGCAATCACCTACACAGTGGTATAGGAGATTTAATGAGTTTATGATGGCTTATGGCTTTAGTAAGAGTAAGTTTAACATATGCTTGTACTTTAAGAGATTGAGTTGTGGAATGATGTAATTGGTTCTATACGTCAATGATATATTGATCATGTACAAGAACATAGAAGAGATACAGAAACTTAAGAAGCAGTTAAGTGGTAAGTTTGAGATGAAAAATTTCGGAGCAGCGAAGAGAATATTGGGTATGGATATTATGATGGAAAGAATAATTGCTATCTTCTTATTTCAACAGTGATATATACTCGAAATTCTAGAGAAGTTTGGTATGTCCAACACAAAGGCTATCTCTACTCCTTTAGTCATGCATTTCAAACTTTCAGTAGCACAGTCACGATATTTAAAGAGGAGAAACTGTAGATGAGTAAAGTGCTATACGCAAGCGCTATGGGGAGTATCATGTATGCAATGGTTTGCACAAGACCAAATATAGTACAGGTTATAAGTGTGATAAGTAGATATATAGCAAATTCGAGTAAGGATCACTAGCTTGCAGTGAATTGAATTTTGAGATATCTTAAGATGACGTCAAATTATAGGTTGATGTATAAAAAAGGACGAGAACAGCAATGTAATGGTAAAAGGATACATAGACTCAGATTATGCATGTGATCTAGACATAAAAAGATCGTTGATGGGTATTCAGTGTTTGGATGTAGTGTATGTTAGAGATCTATTCTACAACATGTGGTTGCACTATCTACCACAGAGGCAGAGTATATAGTTGTTGGAGAAGCTATTAAGGAGGTCGTGTGGTTGAAATGCATATGCGCAGAGGTAACGGTTACTGAAGATGTGAACACCTGTGTGTATGGTGATAGTCAGAAGGCCATATACCTAAGCAAACATCAAGTGTTTCACGAGATATTTAAACACGTTGATGTGCGACTCCATTATATTCGAGAGATTGTACAAAGTGGTGAAGTTAGTCTAACGAAGATAGCGTCGTCTGAAAATCCTACTGACATGTTGAGTAAGCCACTGCCATCGGTTAAGTTCATCCTATTTAAAAACTTAACCGGAATCACTACTTTGTAAAGGTGGGCGAAGATGCAGAGATGAGAGATCAAGATACTTTGTAAATATTTTTGAATCAATAAGGGAATTTATAAAAAAAAATTGATTAAAAATCATCGAAATATGATTTGGAGAGCAAGCCAAGTGCATTATGTGCACGAAAATTGAAAACGGATGTAAAAGGAGACAAAAATATAAGAGGCGGTGCCTAAGCGTGAGCGCTGCAGCGATAGGTTATGGGCGCTGCAGTGCCCAAAATAGAACCTGAGCGCCACGACATTAGGTGTCCAGTGCTGCGATGCCCAGATGAAATCTCCTAGCACTACGGCGCCAGTGACTGGGTGCCATGGGAATTAGTTTTCTATTTTGATCAAATTTAATTCGACTCCCACTTACTCCAGAACTTTCTAAAATAACTCTCACACCTTTAGGTAAACCTAGGTCATCCTAAAACCTATATAAAGACTCCTTATTGGCTTGTAAACATATTTTAGTGATCAAACACAAGTTTTAGTGACATCTTTGTGATCATAGCAATCTTTGTGATTTTTAATGAGAGACACCCCTTGTTTGTAAGAAAGAGTGATTTCTTTGTAAGTCTTTCTTGTAAAAGGCATACTTTGTGTGTGTGATTCAATAATAAGAGAATATGATATTGATCTGCTATGGAGATAGGCAAATTACCGAATCACGTAAATTCTGTGTGTTTTTCTTCTACCTTTTTCTCTCTAACATCTTAATTATTTATTTCTGCATAATATTACTTAAAATATTTACTCGTTTGATTGCTTCTACTTTAACAGGGATGAGGCTAACAGGCCTGAGCTTCTCATTCTTGGCCTTCAATCCGTCATGGCCTTTGATTCAATACTTTCAACAATTCATATCAAGATTTGGATGGCTGAGAACCACCAATTAAGGTAGACAATTTATTATCATCAAGAAAAAATGATAAAAAATAAGAAGAGAGAAATAAAGAAGTGATTTTCACCAAAAAGATGATAAAAAAAGATATCTTCTGTGGAAGAAAATAAGAAAATTGGTGGTGTTTTTGAAGAGGGATGAGAAAGGGTGTTTTCTACTTTTCTTTTTTGGCTAAATAAATTTTAATTAAAGGAACTCACATAAAAATTAAAAAATATCTAAAGAATTTTTATGATGTTTTTCAAAAAAATACTCTAATAATATTAATTGATATTTATATAACCATTTGTTTTTAGTGGTCAAAATACTATATTTACAATGACATATATGTCAAAATATTAACTTTTTTATACTCTTTTTTGGAAACACGTCATTGAGACGTATGAACACATATATATTAAGACTTCTATCAAATTTAGATTTATATTTGCGTGAAAAACAAAACTCCATTTTAATGTTTTTAGTTAGATATCTTTTTCATTGTATAATAAAAAGCTAACTTTATTTTAATATTAATTCAAATGTATATAGATTTGGGATTGTTACGATTGGTTAAAAGTAATATCATAAATCAAATCAAAATTGTCTTTGACAAAACATTCAAATCGTGATTATTGCTAATTTATTTTAATCGGAGATATTATTAAACCAAGATAAGTAAGGGTTATTTTTCAAAATATTATGGGTAAATCACCTTTCAGAATATATACCTACTCTGTCTTTGTTAGATGGATTATTTAACCTACTAAATTTGTTCGCCTATAATAAAATTTAATGTTATAAAACAGACATCGCAAGTGCAGGCAAACAAAATTTCAACATTTTTTAAAATATTTTTTGCAGTAAAATTTGCCGTAATATTTTTTGCAAAGTTCACAAACATATACATATTATTTTTAATACTTAATAAAATATATTGAATAACCAGAGATTTATCAAAATAATTCGAAATTTATGGAGAATTACTCAAGATAGAGATTTAATTTTTTTATGCAATTTATGGCCCTGGCACTGGTAGCAACAAGTCCTCTCTTCCGAATTCTGATGCGCGTCCTCGGTTAAACTTTGAAGTCAACCTGAAGGGAAGCAACAGAAAAGGCTTATGACCCTGTTTTTGCTTTTTTCATAATTTATGATTTAGCCGCAACTAGTGTGACCTGAAACCCAACCGACCACTTTAATAATATTAAACCCTTTGAATTTATAATATCTCGGTCAAAGACTCGCCAGACATGCTAAAATTCCTCCTGTGCCTTTGTAATGTCAATAGAAACCCAAAACAAAACTTATGTTTCGATCTCTACATGTAAACCCTTCATTTCATAAACCGAAATCAAAACCAAGACCAAAATACCGTACCGACCACTTTATTTACAAAATTTGTTATCACAGTCAAATAACCACCAAACATGCTGGAAGAATCTTCCATTATATATATCCTTCCTTGATACAATTTCGCTAAAACGAACTGATCAGTGAACTATCTCGTCTTACCACTCTTTCTCTCTGTGTCGATTAAAAATGGCTTCCAAAATTTTGATGCCAAACTTGAACTTTGAACATGTAGAATTCCCAGTTGACATTTTGCCTCAGTCATCAGAGTCTTTTAGTTTCGGGAAAGTGTCTTTGCCCAGAAAGTGTAAGATGATCTCTCAATCTAGACGATCAGTTATTGTTTCTGGAATGCTACCAGCAAATAAAGCAACTCCAATTGCCAAAACGGGCTCCATGTTAGCTCATTTTTGGAAGGAGATACAAGGTTTTAACAACTGGGAAAATCTTGTTGATCCCTTGCATCCTCTTCTCCGTCAAGAGATCATTCGCTATGGGGAATTCGTCACAGCCTGCTACAAGGCTTTTGACCTCGACCCCAACTCGAAACGATACTTGAATTGCAAGTATGGGAAGAAGAACATGCTAAGGGAAGTGGGCATGGAAAATTCTGGCTATCAAGTCACAAAATACATTTACGCCACCCCGGATATTAATATTCCCATTCAAAATGGTTTTTCTTGTGGGCGATGGATTGGATATGTCGCCGTTTCATCTGATGATTCTGTTAGAAAGCTTGGCAGAAGGGACATAGTCATAACTTTTCGAGGAACAGTGACAAACCAGGAATGGGTTACGAATTTTATGAGCTCACTGACTCCGGCGCGGCTAGACCCTAATAATCCACGACCAGATGTGAAGGTAGAGTCTGGTTTTTTAAGCTTGTATACTTCAGATGAAAGTGATAAATTTGGCGTAGGCAGTTGCCGAGAACAGCTTTTGTCTGAGGTGTCAAGGCTTTTAAATAAGTACAAAGGCGAGGATTTGAGCATAACTTTGGCTGGTCATAGCATGGGGAGTTCATTGGCACTTCTTCTTGCTTATGATATTGCCGAGCTCGGATTGAATAAAACCGATTATTCAAATGGAGCTATACCGGTAACAGTTTTCTCATATGGAGGACCGAGAGTTGGAAACCCTGGTTTTAAGGATCGGTGTGAAGAATTGGGGATCAAAGTGCTAAGAATTGTGAATACTAACGACCCCATAACAAAGCTACCTGGAGTTTTGTTCAACGAAAATCTTAGGGTTCTGGGAGGAAGATACGAGTTTCCATGGAGCTGCTCTTGCTATGCTCACGTTGGAGTCGAATTAGTGCTTGACTTCTTCAATATGAAAGACCCTTCTTGTGTTCACGACTTGGAAACTTATATCAGCTTACTTAAATGTCCAGAAGCAGTGCAGATTCAAAGGGATGATGCAGATCTCTTGAATATAGCTAGAGAATTCGTCCTGAGTGCACAAAATCTTAACATCTTTCCGTTGAAAAATGCTGCGGGCAATATGGTGAGCTTAGTTCAATCACTAATGACTTAACTTGTATCACAACAAATTTAGGGGGAGATGAACTCCATGGCCTTCTACATTTTTTTTTTTTTTTGAAGCAAAAGGGGCGTATCTGTGAAGTTAGAGCTATATATACAATATAATGTACATGATAGAGCAGATTTTTGGTAACCTTTGAAGTGAATCCAAGATTTATTTTCCTGCTATCAATACTTGAAATTACTTTTGTCAATGCAAAGAAGTTTCTGAGATTATTAATATTATATGCTCTTCTCATCATCATTTTCTTCTCCTCCTTTAACTTAAGTCCCGTTAAATAACTAGTAGGCATGTTGGTCAAGGCATACAAGATTTTTGGATAATAGGCGGTGATTAATTACTATTTTCTCACAAATTATCAATGTAAGTTTTTTAAAAATAATACTAAAATAATTAAAATAATAAAAACCATAACATATTTATGTTATGATGGAAGAACAAATATTTTGGTTATTTTATTTTCATTTTTTCTTTTGTTTTATATTTTATATTTTATTAAATTTGATATTTTTAATGCATTAATATTTAATTTTCGTTAGAAAGAATAAATATGTTATAGTATTTTTTTTATTTTTTAAACTATATTACTAAAAAAATAATGAAAATAATAAAACTGTAATATATTTAGTCTTTCTCAAAAGTAATATATATTAATGTATTTTAAATAATTAATTATTGAATAAAATTTTATAATATAAAAAAATAAACATAAAATATTCAAAATATTCATCCTTCCATCATAACATAAATATGTTATAATTTTTATTATTTTAATTTTTTTATAAAAATTATATTAATAATTTATGAAAAAATAGGAATGTAAAGGTAAAATAAATAAAAAGATAATAAGAGTTAAGATTTAATAAAATCTTTATAACAAACAAAGGATTTTTTAGGTAATATAAAACACGAAAGGAGTAAGTAGGTAATGCTCAAAATAATAAGTGGACGTATATAGTTTTTCCTCGGTAATATATGAAAAATATTTCTGCTTAGAAACTTGATGCTTTCCTCTTCTTCCTTCTTTTCATCTTTTCCAGTTAAGTTGGTAATACAAACTTATTTTTTCTATTAATCGTTTTCCGTTATGGTAATTGGGGATCCCTGTGTGGTTCACCAGTAAGAAGATTTCAACTCTTCACCCTCAAAGGAAATTAGAACAATGACTTTATTCATCTAAAGCAAAAGTGTTTAGACCTTTCACCTTTTTAACAAAGGTGCTTTACAAGAAGATTTGCAAAAGATGGATGATAGAGCAAAGTACAGAAAAAAGTGAAAAAAGCTAGTTTTTTTTTTAAAAAATTTAAGAAATAAGAAGAGAGAAAGACAACCAAATATTTCGCACCATAATTCAAAAGGACATTACCACCGATAATAGTAACAAGCGGGAAATGAAAAGTTTCTTGTAGAACACGTGGTAAACACTAGCTGAAAATGAAAAAGCACGTCTAAGAAGTTTCTCACTTGAAACGTCATACTCTTTCGTAAGGGATATCTAATGGCCTATTACCAAAATGTTTAATCAGTCCGTGCCCTTTTTACTTTTTTAAGAGAGAACTAAAGAAGTTGTTTAGACTAAATGATAATATAGTACATGTATATTTTGTATATAAGCATATAATACAAATTTATACAGTAATAAAATATGACCGTTATAGGTCTTTTTGGTAAGTAATGAATCCTAGCTAAATAAGGATTATACAACCCTTTTACAACTAGACAATAATTATAATTTGACAATTATTAACCTTTTTAATAATGTGTAATTGCCATGGAGGATCTTTCTTTAATTTAGAAAAATCTTCATACTTGATTTTCTAATATAAAGTCTTGCATTCCACTAATTGTGCTAACAAATGATATTGCTTATCATTTCCTCTCAAGTTGGTGAGTGGTATTTTGTGAACTCCCAACTTATTGCTAAAATAAAAAAATTGTGTCTTGGATAGAGCCTTCATGAAGATGTCTATTATTTATGGATAATGGGAACAAACCTTGCACTTAATGAACCATTTGCTACTTTCTCTCCACAAAAAAATGGTAATCAAGCTTTATATATTTTGATCTTCCATAAAAAATAGGATTAATAGTCACTTAATTGTTGTAACATATATGACAAAGGGATACCAATTTCTTTAAAGAGATCAGTGAGCCATGTAATTTCTACTAATGTAGAGGCCAATGCTTGATATTTTGCTTCTATTGTTGGCTAAGAAACTGTAGGCTGTTTCTTTAAGCACCAAGATACACAATTTGCTCCTATAAATATGCAAATTTTGGTTGAACTCCTTCTTTTGTCTGAACATCCAGCCCAATCAACATTTCAGAATGTAGATAGAATTAAAGAAATTTGCTTGAGAAATCTAATTCCATAATCCATTGTTCCTTTTAGATACCTAAGGATTCTTTTGACTACTCGCAAGTTTGCTTTATTAGGTAAGTATTGACATACTTTGTTAACTACATGAACTATGTGTTGGGTTATGGGGTACGAATTTACTTAGGGTTCTTGCATGTGGGTTTGTGTTCATCATACAAACAATATACATATCTCATACATACATGTGCACAGCGGAAGATTAAATACAATGAACACTGAAAATAACATTTGATTAAACTGAAATTCGAGATTGAGAAAATATCACCAATGAAGCCTTTGGATTAATTTTCTTTGAAGTCCACCATGAAATGAATCTTTGATCAATTCTAGCAATCAACAAGGGTGGGTTTGATTGTCTAGAATGGCAGCATCTTAATCCAGCATTTATGTTTAACTCTTAAACATTTTACAAAGTTAAACTATTTAACTTAATTAAATTTGTTTTTCCTTTTATTCAACTCTTGAATAAATAAAACAAATCTTGTTTTTAGTTATTACATTTAGTAACCATTAATTCAATTTGTTTTGTTGTTCTAACACTTAAAACACAAAACAAACAATTTCAATTTCTCAAATTGAATTGGCTCCCAAAATGCAAAACCTAAAATCTAAAACATTTTTCAATTATGAATTTTGAATTTCATTTCACTTTATATACAAATGCATTAATTCCAAACTAATTTGAATTTCATTTGCATTTCATTTGGCTTAACCTAACCTTAGTTAACATTTAACCTTAGTTAGATTATTTTAACTTAACCTTTAAGTTAATAAATATTTAATTAATTTAACCATAGTTAACTAACTTAACTATGGTTAGGTTAACCTTTACTTAACCTTTAAGTAAGGTTAACTTAATTAACCATATGATTAACCTTTAATCATAGTTAAATTAAATTATTTATTTAACAATTAAATAAATAAATATTTATTCTTATTATTTAACAATTAAATAATCATAAAGTGAAATTACTATTACATCCTTACTCGGTTACCAAGTTAACCTAAAGTGGGTCCCACAAATTTAACCACATACTTTAGTTAACGTAACCTTAGTAATTGCTGAATTATACTGTATTGAACAATTCAATACGGTACACTGCCCAAGTGCTCAAAGAGTACATTTCATATTGGGACTCTCTAGGTCTACACTCGATTTGTCAAATGGAACTGTTCCATTAATCCGTAATCGATGCCCCACGCACACGTTACGAATATTACAAATCAGCGTGTCAGACCATACAAGTTGAGGTCATAACGTATACGTATAATCCTTCCATCATTTATATCCTGGATGTGCAGGGATATAGATCAGCACCGTCAAATCCCTATTTGCTCATCCATAAACTTATCTCCAGATTCGTATCTCGATAAACAATATACGCAAACACTTTTGCTATATTGTTTAACCCTATGGGAAACTCTTTTCCCGGGTTTATGCTTGTGGCCACAAGACTTTATGAAATACAATCTCGGAGCATCGGATATACAACTTACCTACGTAAGCTGACGGATCCCGTATCTACGCACACCGGACTCCATGAGCATCGGACCATACCCAGCGACACATAGCGGTCAGACCATGAAAGGTCTCTGACATATGTGGAACCAAAGCATGATGGATCACTCACAAGACCACCGTGGCGCTCAGGTCAAAGGACCACGAATACTACTCAACTCGAGAGGACCTTCCTTTGACGGTGTCATAGGATATCTATTGGGGTCCTCATAAGTCTGTTCAGTATCCAGTCTTGACTGGATACCCGCATGCCTATACAAGCTCTAACCTCATGGTCAGCTAAGAACAACCATCTGAACCAGTCAGATATAGATATACACTAATCTATATAAAGTAAATCACCGATAGACCCGCATTGGTGATTATAGATCAGGAACATTATCTTTGAGACATACTTTCATAATGATATTTCTTAACACCTATTGCAACTCTTTGCAACTATATCATTACAAGTATACTCTCAGGTCTTTGTCCCATTATAGACAAGGTTCTAACTCTTTAGACCTCGCTGACTCTTATAACCTGCTAACTCTGAACAGTGCTAACTTTTAGCATTTATAACTCTCAGCTTTGCTAACTATTAGTTCTGATCTAAACTCCTTTAGACCAGATCTGAACTCTTTCAGATCAAACAATGTCTCTAATGTTACAAGTATTATACCATATTAATATGATATTAACAATCTTTATTCGAAATGTTTATTGTATAAATATTAACAATTAATATTCATACAATATTGGAATGGCACGTGAGCACCACCTCCAACACTATGTCTTGCCGAATGAATGTGAGGTGCTAAGGGCTCCAACAAGCTTTCTATATTATGTTGAGTTGAAAAGCCTTTTGTCAAAAGGATGAGTAAGAAGGCATAGAGAGCATTCGATTTCGAAAGAGAATACACAGTTAGTTGATTTCGCAACTGAAGAAGAACGACCTATGATTTTACTGCAATTGGTGCAAAAATACTTGTGCATTCAATCATCTTTGCTTTCTCTAAAAAGTATTAGATGAACTTTGTTTAAGATAAATATGCCTCTTGTAAAGTATCGTATTTCCACTCCTAAGAAGTTGTGTAATCTTCTCATATCTTTGAGTGCAAATTCCTTGTCTGACTAAGAGATTAACTATTTGATGAGGGAGATATCACAGTTTGTTATAACTACATCATCCACATAAACCAAAATTAGTGTCAATGAATTATTTTTATTTAATATGAACAAGGAAAAATGAGCCTTGCATGTGAAATCGAGATTAAGAAGATATTAAGACAACTTGTCATATGAAGCACGTGGTGCTTGTTTTAATCCATACAAATATTTATTTAACTTATACATATGGTTTGGAAAAGATGGATGTCTGAAACCTAGCATTTATTCCATATATCTTATTTATTTGAGGTAGACATGTAAAAATGCATTTTTAACATCAAGTTGTTGCAGGGTCTAATTTGACGTGATTATTATGGCTAGAATTGCTCGAATTGTTGTCTACTTCACCACAGAACTAAATGTCTCGCCATAATCTAATCCTTGTACTTGTGTGTATCCTTGGGCTACCAATCTTGCCTTAAAATGGTTTATGGAACCATCTTCTTTGTATTTTGTTCTAAAAACCCACTTGGATCCTAGAACGTTGACATTTTGACATCTACGAACAAGTGTCCAAGTTAGATTTTGCTGTAATTCTTGCAATTCTTCTTCCATTGCCTTGATTTAATGCGGTTCCTTCAAGGTTATCTTAAGAGTTCTTAGTTCCTTATAAGACATGAAAGCCATTTGATTTTGTAGGCTCAAATTTTCTGTTAACTTTCGCCTAGTTATCTTGTGTGTGACATTGTTGGAAAATATTTCTTAAGGGATATAGAGGTCTACAAATAAGTCAATCGATCATTGTTTATATTTGAGTTGAATTCTTGATTCACAGTATTTGATTTTCCAGTATTTAGCATTTCTTTTTCTGATAAACTTGCAACAATATTTGATTTCTAGAGAACTTCATAACTTGTGGACCCATTATTTTTAGTATTTGTATTTGAATAAAATACAACATTTGATCTTTCTATATTTTAAACAATGTTTGATTTATGGGCAACTTCATGGTTTGTGGACTCTTTTTCCATTTCTTCTCTACTTTGTTCTTCCTTACTATTCATAACATCCTTGATTTGTTTGAATTATAGTGGCACGTGAATTTCAGTTATCTTCAAAATTATTTCCTTTTGTCCAATACTCACTTTTCAAAAATGTAACCAATTCTAAAATTCCCTACACATATGGACTTGATGAAACATTAGTTTTATAAGTGTTGACTTGAAAAAATAGTTTTCTTTGGGCTAACGAGCTTTGAATTTATATTGTTGTGAGAATCAACACACTAGGCTTGTTTGATTAGGCTTGCAGGCTAAAATTTGAATCTTCCTCCCTCTATTGACAATCAAACACCTACAAAACACTTGAAACTATAACTAAGGCCTCGTTGGGGTGGGTTCTGGCAAAGATTCTCCGATGCTTAAGTCAGAAAAGAATATTTTAGCGGGGTTTGGGAAAGCAATAAAACGAAGATCCAAAATATGCCTAATGCAGAAATGCGTTGAAGCCAGAATAAAGAATGTAGTACTAGAAAACCCTTTTTTTTTTGTCTCTCCCTCTGTTATGGTTTTCTTACCTATTTACAGCATCAGTCTTCATGGAATTTTTCTTGTGCTTATCTGCTAATGTTGTGGTTAAATTAGGTAAGTCTGGCTAATTTTGGGTTATTATGATCTCTTAGCATGATTTAAGGGATTCTTTCCTAAAAACATTGCAGTTCTTTTCTTCCTATAACTCTATTTCCTTTACAACACTAGTTTTCTCTTTAAACACGTTTCAGTAATAAGCCTTATGTTCGGCCTGATAGTAGTCTGGCTATACTTTTACTGTCATAGCGGTTCGGCATCTCTTATCGAGTTGGTCTTCTTATAACATATTTCATCCTTACTAGTCTAAGTCTTATTTCTGTTTCCGCAGTGTACCTAGTCAAAATGTAGAGGGTGTTCGGTATGTGTTTGACCTTTTTACTGAGCCGATTTCCTTATTCATCTTGGTTAAGTGGTCTTCTTTGATCATGGTCGACTCGGTCAAAAATATACAGAGCTGATATACAAATGTCTTGGACTAAACATGGCTTAAGCGACCAAGCAGGTTCCTTACTAGAAGTCTATCCTTAGGCTTGGTTCTGGCATCTTCTTGGTGGCCCCTATTATCTTAGACTTGGGTCCTTGAGGTTGGCCCACAAAGGACTTCCTTGAAGGGCTAAGCTTCATAGGCCTGTAAGGGTTGGGCCTTGTAGCGATTTACTAGGGAGGGAACGCTAAAGAAATAAATTCTCATAAAAAACTACATGCTGTGATATATATACTTTGCTTAAAGAATGATCAAGACAATGATAGCCTTTGTGTTCACAGTTATATTCAACAAATACACATAGATATGTTTTTGGTAAAATTTTGTTCCTTCTTTTTATCACGCAAAGTAACATCGAGACCCCAAGATTTTTTAAATTTTATAATTAGGTTCCTTACAAAATAATTTTTCAAACGGTGATTTCATATTTAAGACTGATGAAGGTGATATTAATAATATAAACAACAATTAAGAAAAAAAAGCATTAACCCAATAACATAGCAGTATATTTGCATGAAAAAGTAAGGTCAAACCTGTTTCAATGATATGTTGATGTTTAAATTCAGCTACACAGTTTTTTTCCAAAGTGTTAGGACATTAGTATTATTGAATTATACTACATTTATTGAGATGATCCTTAAAAGCATTTGATGAGAACTCCCCTCTATTGTTACTTTGGAAATTTTCATCCATTTATCAAATTAATTTTCAACCTACTTTTGAAACCTTAGAAAACAATGAAAGAAATCTAATTTAATCCATAAAGGAAATATCCATGTATAACAAGTTGATTCATTAATAAAAATTGTATAATATCAAAATTTTTGTTTTGAGAAAATTGGGGCAGGACCCTATAAGTCACAATGAATCTTAAATAAATAAATATTAGAAATTTTGTTAGATTACTTAAAAAGAAGATTGTAGTTTTTCCTTTTTTGATAACTATCACAATAGAATCTTTATTAGAGACATGAATATAATTTTTCTTATATAAAAAACTTGATAACTTTGTTTTGAGGATGCCCTGTTTGTTAATGCCAGATGCTAAAAAGAGCTTTGCTTGTACTTGTAGTATTCAAAGCTTAGTGGTGGACCCATTCTAAAGAAAAATGTCCTCTTCAACTTTTAATTCCTTTATCCAAAATTATTCATTGTCGATCTTTACCAAGAAAACCATTTACATTAAATTCAATAACACAAGAATTATCATTGATGAGCTGACCTACATATAATAAATTCATTTTGAGTTCAGAAACAACTAAAACTTTCTTTAGATGAGGATTTTCACACTAGTTTTAGTTTGGTTTTTCCAATATGAGATATATTTAGATTTTCTCCATTTCTTACCCTTATAGCATCATTTCCTTTACAAGTGTTAAGTTTAAGAATTTTACCTAGATCATTGGACATATAAGCTATTAACCCCGAGTTTACATATTAAATTTAAAATCCTTTCTTCATCAAAATTTATAGTGGCTATTGCTTGTGGTATTTCCTTAACTTGTGGTGTATTTTTGTATCTATGCCAGCACTTATCAGTTGCATGTTTTATTTTATGGTAGATTTGATATATTACATTATCTTTCTCCTTTTAAGGTATTTGTTGTCGTTTCTTTCCTTGTTGAGTTGAATTTCCATTGTATTTTGAACTACTTGATCCACTTGTGCTATTATTATTATTTTCTCTTCTAGTAGGAGAAAAACCATGATCTCTAAAGTTAAAGTATCCACCACGATTTTCTTACCTCTACCATTTTGGCTGAAAAAAGCTTGAGCATGATCAATGGAGCTATTGTTCTCTTCTTTTATACTAGCTAGAATTTTTTCATGATTTTCAAGAGCCATGAAAAATTGTTTGAATGTAGGGTATGACAATTTAGAGAGCATAGCCAGCAAAAATCATGATATTTTGCCCCTAGCCTCTAGCGAGATTAAAGACTTTGCCTAAATTGACTATTGGTTTATTTATGGTTGCCAAGCATTCACACAAATATTTAAATTTCTTCACATATTCGTTAGGTGATAATAAGACTCATTTTAATGTTAGGAGTCTATCCTCATTTTAATGTTAGGAGTCTATCCATGATATGCACCTTTTTCTCCTTCGTTACTACTAGTAATTGATCCTCAATGGATTTTCAAAGATGATAAGTCATTTCAACCCCAATAATAGTGCTTAAAATCCCTTTTGTCATTCTCCCTAATATCCATGAGATTAAAAGCCCATCATTATTTTCCTAAAGAATAAATTTTGGATTCACAACCTTTTCTTCATCAAAATTTTGAATTTCTTCTAAAGGCCTTTTCAATGCTTATGACATGATGTGAAACTTTAAGGCTCTTAATTAATGGAAGCACTTGATAACACCATAATAAATAGTTTGAATGATCCAGCTTGGTTGAAATAAAGTTGATGCATTCATGAAAGGCCTTAATATCTAGCTTAGGTTCTTTTAGTAGTGAAAAAAGAGAAGAAGAAGAAGAAGAAGAATGAGAGTTTGTGCCTATACTTATAGTTAGCTCTGTTACCATAAAGAAGTTGTTTAGAATAAATGATAATAGAATGTGTATGTTGAAACAAAAGCACACAAACAAGCAATATAATGCAGAATAAGTAATTAAGAAACTAAAAGAGAGAAAGGTAGAAGAAGAACTCATTGAATTTACATGGTTTGGCAACTTGCCTACCTCTACGGCAGATTAAAATCACTCACTTATATTATTGAATCTTAAGGCACTCACAAAATATTCCTTTTATAAGAAAAACTCACAAAGTAAACACTCTCTCTTGCAACCAAGAGATTTTCTTTCACTAAGAATCACAAAGTATGTTTTTACACAAAGATTTTCACAAAGATCAGCAATATATGTTTACAAGTCAATAAAGAGCTTTTATATAGGCTTTAGAACTATCTAGGTTTACCCTAAATGTGTGGGAGTCCTATTAGAGAATCCTAGAACAAGTAAAAGATGAAACAAGTTGTAACAAATTAAGAAATTATTTCCTGGGCTGGGCGCCACGACACCCAGCCCCTGTCGCCGTAGCGCTCAGGTTCTTACTTGGATAATGGCTGGAACTTATCCTTACCAAATTCTTTTTGACTAAATAACTCTTTCAGGTTTCTCTCGCCTAGGTGTGTCAGTCTAAGATGTTACAACTTGATTTACATATTCTCATCATCTATAGAGAATAATACAGAACCACTCACAACTTCACCTTTAAGAACATAAATGCCTTTGTACTTATCTCCTCTCATTACCACCTTGGAACCGTTCAAGACTTTCAAAACCCCTTTGTCAATCCTAATGAAACACTCATTCTGGTCTAAAGTCTCTAGTGAGATCAAGTTCCTCTTGAGGTCAGGAATATACCTAACATTTGTCAACTCTCTCACTCGCTCATCATGCAGCCTAAGGTTAACACTATCAATTCAAATCATCTAACATGCAACATCATTACCCATTAATACCTTACCACAATTAATGGGCTCAAAATTTATAAATTAAGACTTGTATGGACATATGTGAAATGTACAACCAGAATTAAGAACCCATTGTCCATTATTCTTACCATCAGTAGAACTAATGTCTCTACGCTGTCTTAGCTATCATCATAGGCAAGCACAGCATCCACTTTCTTCTTGTCTTGTGCTTTCTTCTCTGGACAGTATTTTAAAAGTGTCATTCTTTCTTGTAGTAGTAGCACTTTCTAAGAGTCCTGGACTTTGATCTTGAGCCATTTTTCCTTCCATCTCTATATGAGGGCCTTCCTCTTATAGATAGACTTTTTTGCATTACCATCAATCTGCTTCTCTAATAACTTTAAGTTTAATAATGATTTCACATTACTCATTGTTAAACTCTCTCTGTCGTAGAGTAACGTATCAACAAAGCTCTCACAACTCTTGGAGAGTAAACTCAGTAAGATAATTACTTTATCTTTATCTTATATCTTGATGTTGATAGAATCATGATCAAGAATGATCTTATTGAAGGCGTTTATATGATCTTTCATCGACATCCACTATGACATGGACAGCTGATACAATTTCTTCTTTATATGCAATCTGTTGACCAATGATTTTTGCATATAAAAGGAGTCAAGCTTCTTCTAAAGACCAATCATCGTCATCTCACCTGCTACTTCCCTTAGTACTTCATCGCTCAATGATAGAACAATTATGTTGTGAGCTCTTTCTTGAATATCTATTCTTTCTACTTCGACTTTAAATAACTCTGGCCTATTTTTTTCTTCACTAGATGAAGTTGTAGTCTCTTTTAATGTCGAGCCTAACCGTTAGCTCACCAACAACGCCTTAACCTTTATATTCCACAGATTGAAGTCATTCGTCCTGTTGAATTTCTCTACCTCATACTTGAGTATGGCCATGTCCGCTCAAAACCAAGCTCTGATACCAGTTTGTTAAAGCAGAAGCACACAAACGAGCAATATAACCCATGTAATATAATGTAGAACAAGTAATTAAGAAACTGAAAGAGAGAAAGGTAGAAGAAGAATATATAGAATTTATATGGTTCGACAACTTGCCTACATCCACAGCGGATCGAGAGATCACTCACTTATATTATTGAATCTCAGGGCAACATAAAGTACGTCTTTTACAAGAAAGACTCATAAAGTAAATACTCTCTCTTGCAACCAAGGGATTTTCTCTCACTAAGAATCACAAAGTATGTTTTTACACAGATTTCCACAAAAATCACCAAGATGTATTTATAAGCAATAGAGAGCCTTTATATAGGCTTTAGGATGACCTAGGTTTACCCTAAATATATGGGAGTCCTATTAGGGAGTCCTGAAACAAGTAGGAGATGAAACAAATTATAAAAAATCGAGAAATTATTCCCTACGCTCAGCACTGCGGCGACAAAGGGGTGCTTCTCCCCTGGCGCCGCGGTGCTCAATTTCTAACTTGGGCACTGTAGCGCCCACACCTGGGCACTGCTTTTTGCATTTTTTGCCTCCCTTCGTGTCCGTCTTTGATCCTCGCATGCCCAATACACTTGGCTTGCTCTCTAAATCATATCTTGATGATTTTTAATCAACTTTTTTGACAGTGTATATTTCATATATGAGTATATAATATAAATTTATACAATAAGATAATATAACCGTTGTAGGTATTTTTGGTAAATGATGAATCCTAGCTGAATACGAATTATACACAATTCTTTTACAACTAAACAAATATTACAATTTGAAAATTATTTTAACCTTTCTTAATAATTCATAATTGATTTAGAGGATCCTTATTTAACTTAGGAAAATCTCCATACTTGATTTCATGATATAAGGCCTTGCATTTCACTAATTATGCTAACAATTGATTCTATTTATCAACAATCCACATTAAAAAAGGCCCGAACTCCATGGAATTATAGCTTCAACCCAAATTTTAAGTCTAAGATTATTAGGTAACTCGATCTGTCGATCCATGATCATATGCATCATAAGGGAGTAGGAAGAAATTAAACTTCTAATTTTATTCTAATTTTGATTGATTAATTGTTGTTTTGCATGAAAAATGGTTTCCCACAAGTCGATAAATCTCAATTAAATCCTTTTCTTTTATTTAATGACTCAATAATGGACTTAAATCCTAAGTTAACTCGACTTTAATTAAATAACATACACTCATGTATACTTTGAAAAACATTAGAACTCATACACTATAAATAAAGACGATTATTGTTCATGATTTTATTCATAATTAATTAGTTGATGAGTTCATACACCCAACAAATATTACTATCATATTTGTCTTTGCAAATTCTCCTCCATTCACAGCACCCCTTTTTTCAAATAAGCATTAATTTGAGCATCAAAGAATTATTTTTCTTGCACGAGAATAATGTACTTTCATTATTTGAAGGAGCACACAAGAGCACGCTAGTAATTAATATGAAGGTTCCGAATTAAAGAAATTCACAACTAAAAAGTTGAATAATGTAGCTTATCAAATTTTATCGGGTTTAGGCATGCAGTATTATGATATTTGAAGCGAGCCTTATTTGAATAATTGTTCATCGTTCAACCGAGGTTTACAAATAATACATACATATATATAAATAATATTATATATACTGATAATTAAATTTTTCTTATTTCTTAAAATTTATCAATGAAGTCTTGGATTATATCCACGTCTCTAAGTCACTATCATATCATATCCATCCCCAATATATAGTTTGGTATTAAGTATTACATCTTAACTACATGATATTCCAAATTAAAAACATCTACGTAATAGAGTATATCTTCAGCAATTTGGGCGTAGTCAAATCTCAAGCATAGTCAACAATACTGTGGTGCCGAATAGTTTTATGTTATTAAAGAGTTCACATATAAACAAAAAGCACAAAGAAAGATTTTGGACATGTCCAGCAATATAGCAGTGGGAATGCTCCTTCACGGCGCTTCTGAAGAAAGAAAATGTTTTCAGTACTGTTTTGTTTTGACCGTGCGGGGACTTGAGTGGGCTTTTAACGATACATTGTTGTTTCACTACCAAAAAAGTGTTGATCGCTAAGAGCCTCTATTCAAATTCGTTTTGTTGATTGCTAAGAGCCTCTGTTCAAATTCGCATTAGAATGTTTACATTAGAGAAGTATTACTTGCCTTCCGTATCGTCAACACTTTCTTGTAGGAACCCTCAATGGGTGGCAAAACCCTATTTATTGAATCTAAGCTAAAACTAATGACTGAATGTCATACTTTCTAACAAGAAAACAATTTATATATATATTTGTAATTTGAACGTGCATCCGTACACTTTATTCCACAATCAGCTGCTCCCTTTTCTATGTTGAATGTCATAGTTTCTTACAAGAAAACAAATAAAACCGTGTAATGGATAACTAGCTTTTTCTTTTGAACTTTTTGTCGTTGGGGTTGAAATTGGAATTAAGCGTACGCAGTTTTGATTTGTCTTTACCATCTTTTTCATGAGGTTCATGAGTAGTAATTCTTACTAATAGACAATTTATAATAACAAATGAATATGACTACTTTAATTTTAGAATAAAAGATGAAATGGCCGAAATGGCTTCAATTTCATGTGGTGGCCATGTGCCACCCCATTTCATCACAGTTTAATATGCACTTGATGATGAAGCGAAAACATTAAGATAAAAGGAAAGAAAAAACAAAGTTTTAAAGAAAATAACTTAATTTGAATAATGTTATATATTTTAAATTAATATTTCAATATTTTTGTAATTGAAAAATTATTGAATAATAAAACATTTTAACTAATTATAAAAATTATTTCTTACCATGCACCTAATTAATTATTGACATATTAAGATAAAAATATTAATATTACTCATTTAATTTTATTGATGAAAGATTGAACTATAAATTATAATTACTAACTTATTATACTCGCAAAACAATAAATTAAGCTGACAAAAGTAACCTTAATTGTTTAAGCTGACAAAACTTTAGTTTTATTGTATCATGAAATTGCAAACTCATAGGAGATACTAAAAATAAAAATAAAAAATAAAAAAAAGCATTTGTTTGTTATTAAAATATACAAATCCTCAAAGTTAATTTCTTAACAATTAGGACATTTTAAGACCCTAAACAATAAATTTTGATAACAAAGAAAATGACTGAATAATGTGTTAGAAATTGATGATTCAACAATTTTATATGAGTAAAAATTGATATGAATATCAAGAGTAGAGTAATTATGAAGTCAAGTACTCATTAGATGTACAAGTGAAGAGTAAAACGGAAAGGTAAAAGAATGGGTACTGTTCATGCGGCAACACAGTGCACAGCGAGCACTGTGCGCTCGCAGCGATGGATACTGTTCATTGAGGTAACTGTTCACAGTTGGATACTAGTCATGCGTGAGTACTATTCACATGGCAACTCTAGGCTATTTTCTATTTTGGTTCAATTGACTTCTTTAAGTAGGATTATGATTTTTACAAATAAGAACTATTATTCTAGCTAAGTTTAGGGTTTCTAAGGGTATTTTATTCACTATATAAACCCTTATAAACACAAAAGAAAGACAAGCATCTAAAGTTTCAAGATGTAATTATAAGAGATAATAGAGGAGTTAGGTAGGCACTAAGTACGTGGTGCACTAGAGTGTAATATTTGAGGAGTGTTTTCTTTTAGTTCTTAAGTAAACAAAAAAAAAATCATAGATTCTTTTGACTTAGATGCTCGGGTTATTCTTATATTCTTTGTAAAACTCTCTTATAAAAAGATACTAAGAGGTCTTAAGGAGTCATGGTGATCATGGGTAGATACTTAAAAGTCTCTATGAGAGATACTAAGGGGTCTTGTGGGATCATTGACGATGTAAAAAAATACTTAGTAATCAATATCAATAATAAGAAGTTGGATTATAGATTCTCCGTGGACGTAAATAATTTTAGGCCGAACCACGTATATTTTGTGTCTTATTGATTAGTTTTTATTTATTTTTATTAATGTGTTGATTTTATATGATCTTATAATTTTTGTTGTGCATAGAATAAAAAAGATATAAATACTGTAATTTAATTAATGTTATAAGAGTATCAAACTGAAGTACATAATTTAATATCCGCAACATAACATTTTTGTTCCTTATATTGTTTTGTAAAAAGTTTTAAAATAAAACCAATTACACTTATTTTACTGATATTGACATTTTGACCTCCAAATCCACCTTATGCTGTTGTCAGTCTTACATCAGCCTTAAACTATCTAATTTTACATGCTTGCTTTTGCAGGCAATATTTTTTAAGAAAAATATTGTATTCCTTTAAAAAAAAAAAACATCAAACACGGAAGAAAAAATGTAGAATATAAGGTCCGCAAATGACTCGGGCATTTGAAATTTGGAATGCATAAAGGCTTTTGCTTTTACTTTCTGGGATAGTTCTTGGTATGAGAATTAAATATGACAAATATTTACATTGAAAAAAAGCTTCCAACGATTATTACAATAAAATGGACCAAAAACAGAAATTAAAGAAAAATAAATGGACATTTATCCCTCTTTACTACTGGTTCAAATAAGAAAAGGGTTCGAACTTGTAAAAATTATACATGTTTCTTTGATAGTAGATTTTCAATAAAACTGACTTTGTTACAACCAAAATCGTTTATTTTTTCTCTAGTAAAAGTATTTTTTTTTCTTTTTTACTGTTATTTAATTTATTTTTATTCATATTAGAAAAAATAAAGACAACAAAAAACTAATGAGAAACTAAAAAATACTTTGATAACTATATTTTTGTTATATTATGCTACATCTCAATTGTTATAGAATCGGCCTTTGCATAGGTTTGAAGTTGATATAAACAAAGAAGATATTTTATATATATATATAAACAAATAAAATATAAAATATTAGTTATAATATATAAATAGTAATTATATAATAAAAATTGATTTCTTTATATGTTTAACATCTCTTCAAACTCAAAATTGTGTAATTTTGAGTTTGAAAAAAAGATTCATGACTGTGATGGTAGACGTTGAGATACAATTATTGTCCGCAAATGACAACTATTATTAGATAGGGACAATTATTGTCAGTGAGAGAACCAATATAAAAGAGAAACAATATTGTTGGAGAGTGACAATGTTGTCAGAGTGACAAGTGTGTTGAAAAAGTCAACTACTTATGAGTATAAACGCATTAAGAAAAACTTAAAACCAACCATTGCAAATATAAATATATTGAGAATGTCAACTACTATGAGCACAAATGCATTGATAGAGAGACCTAAAAATAACCATTGAGAGTGTAAGTGCATTGAAAAAGATAAAAGATAAAAGATGTTCTAATATCATATTGAAAAAGATAAAAGCAGTAAAATATTAAGAAATTAAAAAATGCTTTAAAGATAACATTTTTATTAAATTATGTTATATCTCAATTATTATATAATAAGCTTTTATATAGACTTTAAGTTGAAATAAATAAGGAATGTAAAATATATATATATATAAAGAAATAAAATATGATATATTAATTATAAAATATAAAATTTAATTATATGATATCTTTAACAATTCATATTTATCATTTTAATATTCATTGGTTTCTCTTCATTTCTTTTGAATTATTTATTGTTGAATGCTGATATATACTTAGAATAACTGCAGTATATGTTCATTGTTTTGAAAATCATGTAACAAAAAAGTTGGAATTTGAAGTTTAATGTCAGCAAGAAGATGCGTATGGTGCTTGGAAAAAAAAGAATTTTAATCCTTTCAGGTCCCTGATCTCTTACTCTTTTACAATTAAGGATATATTTTCTCCTAATATCAAATAGGTCCCTAATAATTGAAATACTTTTTTTTGATAGTAACATACTCTTACATCAAATTAAGGCTTTCTCCTAATATCAAATAGGTCCCTAATAATTGAAATACTTTTTTTTTATAGTAACATACTCTTACATCAAATTAAGGCTCGAGTATTAGAGTATCTTTCTAGAAGTGAAGAAATTAAGTTTTGTATAAATATTTCATTCACAAGTCATCATTGAGATGATGTTTTGCACTTGTATAATGATGTCTTGCGACAAGAACATGCTTGGTAGATAGTGATATAAAATCTTGCACATGAACTTGTTTCCAACACCTAATTTTTCGAATTAGCTAGGCATGAGTCATGACAAATTTCCACGTTGTTAGGATCGAGGGTCAAATTCTTATCGCTCGATCTTGGGAATCACATGTTCTAGTATAAGGTTGACACTATTAATTTGTGTTCTTCATAACAACCAGCTTTCACATTGTATGCACATATATACTCTCGTCAAGTCTAAATTATGTAAAACTCATCCAAAAGTCTTCATGGAAATATATATATATATATATATATAATTTAGTCACCCCATATAAAGGAGCATTGTTGAATGATTTGAACTTGAGCCACATGTTAATTGTTTTCGCCGATTTATTATTTTGAGCTTCAAGTAAGCGTATTACAATCAAAATGCAACGATTTAGTTAAGGTCTTTTGGATGATTCTAAATTTATACTAATTTAACACGAAAAAAAAAATCAAATCACGAGAAAATATTAAAATTTACCCTCAAAAAGTCTCTTTTTTTAAAAAAAAAAATTTATTTTAATCCCTACCATTATGATACTTTTGTTAAATATTTACTTTTTGGGTGTTTTTATAGCAATACTCTTAATATTACAATTGATCAATATTTCGCACTAATTGATCGGGCAAAGAATATAAAATTACAAATATACCCTCAATTAATTGAATAAGATAAAATCAAACTATATATACTAAAATATCCTCCAATAATTGAATAAAACCAAATTGAAAAAGAAAAATTACATAAATACCATCAATTAACTAAATAAGATAAAAAAAAATTAAACTAGGAGAGAGTGGCCACCATGTTTCTGTAATGGTCATAAATGTCATATAACGATCACAATTTTTTCTCTATGAAAGTTTTTGAAGCTCTTGAAGTCACTGAACATCAAATAAATTTTCAGTAAAGCTATTTAAACTCACTGAAATAAAAGTCCATCAATTTTAGCAAACACAAAACTAACAAAGCGAGTAAACCATTTAGCAAATAAGGGAGCTACAAATCAACCATAAAAACAAAGCAACTAAAAGTCTCGGTTACAACGTAGCAAGCAACCGAAAGTCTCAGTTACAACAGAGCAAGCAACTGAAATTAACCAAGCTTTTATGGCATCAAATGCAAGAGCTTCCATGCAAATAAATGGGTAGTTGATTAAGTTAAAAATAAAAATTGTACATTGGAGTAAAGGTAGGAGTACCCATTTCAAAAATAGGTCAAAATTCTAATAAACTTTACTTTTTTACATGCAGAAGTTAAGTTATAGTTATTATGCACTATCAAATCCATCTAAGAAAGATCTCAACATAAAGATGATCAAACAACAAGACAATGAGAAGGTGAATAGAGGTGTAATCAAGTTCACCAACTACATTTGATGTTGTGGTGATATAGTTGGTGTTAAAATTTCAAAATTAAACTTGAATCTACACCAACTTTACTTTTTCTGCAACCAAAAATTAGGATGTCAGTTTTTCAAGTTTTAAAAATCAAGAGTAGACCTTATTATAACAAACTTTTAACTTATGCATTAATTTTTTTAGTTGGAATACAATCAACCTATCTATCTTCTAGTTTAGACACTAGTAGATTAAAGAAGATAAAAAGTTGGTAAAATGAATTTTTGAAAAAATGTGACTTTTAGAGTAAATTCTAATATTAATAAGGACCCAAACAATATTTTCTCTCATTATATACTAGTTGAGCAAAATTTAAAACAAAATAACCACCAAAAGAAGTAGTTACTATAATTATTGATAAATTTCTCGAGAAGTATTTTTTTTTTTTTTTTTTTGAAATGGATTTCACGTGGAGCTTTTGATTAGTATGCATGTGTAAACAGCCATTCCAACAGTGAATAGATGGCTTCGGGGGAGATTATATAATTTTGTAGTCACGTTAATCAAGTAGTTAACTTTCCTCTTAACATTTTCTTTATTTAATTTAAATTTTTCTCAAAACCATAATGTCGTCAGTGCATCTCATCAGGTCTGCATCGATTACGTGGTTATCAGTTTGTATAATATAAATTTTTTGCGTCTGTCTCCATTTCAAATGAATTACATGATATACAGTTGACATCTATTTAATTTGCTTGACTGGACTTCGGTGGAGCATTTTCATGTGAAAACTGTTGAGATTTTCTCATAATTATGGAGAGTTACGGCTATTCAAATTAACACTGTTTAAGTGGTGGCTGTGAATTAACGTCAACAATTAATTATTAATCACATAATTAAATTCAATTTAATCAATCATTATTTTACTCAATCAAATTCCTACCACTATTAACAGCTATAACGAGAGCTTCGACGTTGATTTTGTGGGTCGACATTTCTAAGAAGTTGGTACTTTCCTTTATTGAAAGAGTGTCATTTGAGTGTGATTTTTAGCGTTACATCATATAAAAAAAATAGAAATAGAATAAATTTTAAATATATATAAATAAATAGACATTATTTTTTAATAAATTAATTTTTTAATTAATAATAAATATTTAATCCGTTATAAGTGATATTAGAATAAATTTAAGTTTTTATCCATATGTGAATTCTTAAAATTATTTTAATAAAAATTATTATATAAGATATAGGTACTTATGTTTTTTAAAAATTAAATAATATAAGTTAAGTGAGTTGTAAAAATTTAATATCTTGAGTCTCAATAAAATTTGTTATGTGAATAATAGGTTTCCTAATATTAAAAAATGAGTAATACGAGCCAACTTAACTATTGAATTTGGATCAAATAATGACGAGAGCGTCACATATTTAAATAAGTAAAAATATCATATTTCACATTGAATAGAAATTTTCGTGATATTAAGTTGTGCTTGGTATTTAGATTTTCCATCAAGTAAATAAATATATGCTACATTTAACTTAAATTTATAATGAAAAACTATTAATAAACTTAACAAAAGAAATGGCAATCAAATTGGATAAAGTTTGCTGTTAAATGTTACAAAATTGTTTTTTCTTCAATAACAAAAATGGGAATTTGAAGGTCGAAACAAAATGAATTTGGTTGAAAAATAGCTTTAGTTGAAATTGAATCAATAATCCTGCACATTAACACGGTATATGTTTTATTAAAATTTTGAAATATTTCCGTAAAGATGGGACATATTTTTGACTATTTTCAAAAAAAATCATAAAATAAACCATTTGAAGTCCATGATAATGACCCTTAATTAAGAAAATAATACATAAAGTTATTGACCAATTACTTATGACAGTAGTAATATATATAATCACATGGGACTGTGCCGTTTATAAAATCACAAACTAGAAAAATATTAGTGCACAAAAAGTAGCAAATAATGTTATAATAACCGTAACTAGAGTAAGACACTGTTTGTTGCGATTACATTAGTGCTTTTAATTAATTTGAAAATGAATTTGGTGGGCAGCTTTGCCCCCTAATGTCTAAGCAGAAATGGGCTAAAACAAGAAGCTTGTCTTCGGCCTTTCTAGGGTTTGGTCTATGCATATAAATTTGTCTCCTTTTAAGCAGAGAAATCATTATCATGCAAAAGCTAGCTAGGTACCAGGGCAAGAAACACGTGATCCCATAACTGTAAAAGTCTTTCATTTCTTAAGCGTTAAAAACATTGTTGCTGTCAAAAATTTCAAATGGCATCCGCAGCTAATTACGACTAACACTTCTTTCCACCATAAAAACTTATCCTATGTAATTTTAACACCAACATTCATTAAAATTATACTCTTTTTTTTTATCTTTTATTATTATTTAGCTTTTTTTAATTATTTTTTATTTTTTTCCGATTGATTGATTTTAAAAATAAGAGTGCAAGTATTAGAATTTTAACAAACAAATAATATATCACATCTATCTCACTGCCTTTCAAGAAGTGAAATGATGATTTCTGACTTTCTAGTTTTTCCATCCATCTTCCAAATGTTTGAAATATTTGTGGTGCATCTGTCAAAAGCACTCTGATGTATTTTTTTTTTTAGGTGGCAAATAGGATGATTAGGTTCGTACGCCCACAAAAATTAGGCTTCTTTTCGTGTTATATTAATATAGGCATGAAACTCAGCACGGTTTACTGTTACGGTTGACTCATAAGCCACTTTTTAAAAAAATATATTTAAATGCAAAAAAATAATTAAAATTTTTTTACACTCATTTCTCCTCTTCTCCTTATAATCTCTCTCTCTCAATCTTATCTCAATTCAACTCAAATTATTTTTAATTTACTTTTAAATAATTTTAATTCTCTTTAAAAATTATTTTTTTAAAATTATTTATTTATTTTTAATTTTTATTTATTTAATTATAATTTTTAAATTATAAATTATTATAAAATAAACTCTCAATCACACAAAAATAACAATAATAACATTTAATTTCAACCTCACTAAAATAGTTATGATAAAAATATATCGTAATTATAACATAACAGCGCGATAAAGTTTATTTTGAATCATTTTATAGTTAAAGATTTAACACAAACAAAAAATAATTATATTACAATATTGTATTGTAATATGTGTAATCGAACTTTGACCTATTCTAATCATTCTTGGTTCTCGTACATCCATTGGCATGTTGCAAATTGTAAGGAGGCTCGTTTAAAAATAATTATGTAAATGTTTAATAATTAATTTATGTTATCTTATTTTATTTTTATATATTTTATTTTCTTTAGATATTTTAAATATTTTTTAATTTTTACAATTATAAATATTGTAATAAAAAGAAACCGGTGAGAGTTTCTAAATTTTATTCAACCACTAACCATCGCCTACTAATTCGAACCTAACTCTACTCTACTCATCCAACATTCTTGGTTATCACAATTTCTTACTTGAGAACTCTTACCCCATCTTGATAGGGGTAAAAGTTTTCACTTCTCAAGCTATGAATTATAGTAACTAGAGGAGGTTGGACAAGTGAGTAAGGTAAGAGTTCCAGCTAGTGATTGGTTGTTGGTTGAAATTTCTTGTTGGGGACTCTCACCGGTCTTTTTTTATTACAATATTTATAACTGTAAAAATTAAAAAATATTTAAAATATTTAAAAGATAATTGAATATCTAAAAATAAAATAAGATAACATAAATTAATTATTAAACCTCAAAATAAATTTTAATAAATTTATATTGAATTTTTGTAATTTTATTTTTGTATATGACTATATGAAATTATATTTGTAATTTATTTAATGTAATTGCAATTTCAAATATTTAATTATAAATTTATAAATTATGATTATAATTTTATAAACACTTTAAATTTTTTAATCCAATATAAATTATAATTTTAATTATTATTACAATTATAATTTTAAAATAATTGTAATTAAGTGTTTCAAATACTTATAAATTTTTAAATATTTATAAGAAAAAATAATTATAAATATTTACAAATTTTAAGAAATAGGTAGGCATCACGAGCTGTGTCGTGCCGAACTCGTGATAGGTCATGCTTAGCATAGGCCCATTATAGACTCATGCTAGCACGGCACGTTAGGCTGCATATCGTGATTTGATATGACACGACTTGATAGACTGTTCCATATTTTTACGTATTTAAGAAGGTTGTAAGATAAATTTCAAAAGAACATGTTAAATAATAAGTAGTGATTATGTTTTAGAGAAATTTGTATTTTAGACATGTGAGTGAAAGTTCATAAAATTCCAAAATTAAACTATGTTAGATTAATTGTTTTAAATCATCAAAATGAAAAAAAAAAAACCCTTTTAATATAAGGAATTTTGAAGGAAAGAGTGGTATTTCTACAAATTCCTTTCTAGTTATTTGATTGGTTTCTATTGTTTTTGTCATTTCGATCGTCCAAGTCAACATCCTAGCTAGCAAGTTCTTTTTCATGACATGGTTAATTAATGTGATATTTTTATATCTTAAAATCAAGCGTAAGTATACGCTAACAAGTGATAAATAGACTTATAAATCGGATGTCAAACCTATATAGATAATTTTTATTTTCTACCAAATACTGAAATTATATCTTTCTTATAATTATTCAGAAAAATTAAATCTTAATTTTGCAATAAATTTAAGTAAAATAAATGTGCAGAAAATAAATGACACAACTCAAATAAAATAAGAAGATAGCAATATAGAGAAAGCCTAGAGTTAATTATTATCCTTCAATATATTTTCTAAAGATTAATTATTTTAAGATTTATATCCCTCAATTTTTATTATTGGTCAAGACACTAATATATTCACTAGCCTCTCCTAAGGTCATGCAAGTATATCATAATTTATTAAATGTCTATATTCTTATGACACTTATAATAAATTAAGATTAATTAAGAAAAAGTTTTATTGACCATATATGTCAATTATGTGTATTTTTATCCTAATTCGAAACTTACATATGCAACATTGAATATTACTCCACAATCATGTATCAAATTATCTAGATCTAAATATAATGATGTCTATTTTGAGTTTATCAAAGTATTACCAAATCAATCATAATATTAATCAGATATAATAAAGTATTAAGAACAAATAATTTGAATAATAAAGAATTAAGTTCAAATAAATATTAAAAATATCCAACAATTAAACTCACATATTAAGTTCAAGTAATAACCTTAAAAATAAATTAAGAAAACTATAGAGAGTCAACAATTTTTTCTTTGCATGCAATCTGTTGGCCAACAGTTTTAGCATATAAAGGAAGTCAAGTTTCTTCCAAAGATCGATTGCTATCATTTCACCTACTACTTGTTAGGGTATATGCTTACGCGCCATCCCAATTTGTATGAATATTTAGTTTGTAATATTTATACAATGCATATTTTATTAAATCGCTAATAACCTTTATTAAAATGGTAATTAAGCTTGTAACATTATAGACATGATATGATCTGAATAAGTTCATATCTGGTTTAAAGAATTTTAGACCAGCGCTAAGAGTTAGCAAACCTGATAATTATAAGTGCTAAGAGTTAGCAGGTTATAAAAGCCAGCGAGATCTAAAGAGTTAGAACTTAATCAATAATGTCACAAAGACCTGAGAATCTACTAGTAATGACATAGTTGCAAAAAGTTGCAATAGAGACTAAGAAATATCATTATGAAAGTATCTTCTCAAATAAAGAGTTCCTGATCTACGTTCACCAGTGAGGGTCTATCGGTGATACATATAGATTAGTGTATGTTTATATCTGTATTGTACAGATGGTTATTCTTAGTTAACCATGAGCTTGATTGAAGTTCATATAAACATACAGGTATTCAGTTAGGACTGGATACTGAACAGACTCAAGAGGACCCCAATAGACATCCTATGAAACCGTCAAAGGAAGTTCCTCTCGAGTTGAGTAGTATTTGTGGTCCTTCGACCTGAGCGCCATGGTGAACTTGTGGGAGATCCATCATACTTTGGTTTCACGTATGTCAGAGACCTTTCATGGTCTGACTGCTACGTGTCGCTGGGTATGGTCCAATGCTCATGGAGTTTGGTGTGTGTAGATATGGGATCCGTCAACTCACATAGATGGGTTGTATATTCGAACTTCGAGATTGTATCTTGTAAAGTTTTATGGCCGTAAGCAATCAACCTGGGAAAGGAGTTTCCTGCAGGTTCGAACATTATAGCAAAAGTGTTTGCGTAAATTATTCATAAAGATACAAATCTGAAGATAATAAAGTAATTGATGAAATTATCGGGATTTGACGGTAATGATCTATATCCCATTCATCCTGGATATAATGATGGAAGGATTATACGAATATGGAGTAACCTCAACATGTATGGTCTAACGCGCTAAGTTGTAATATTCGTAACGTGTGCGTGGAGCATCGTTCACGGACTTGTGGAATAGTTTCATTTGACGAATCGGGCGTGGACCTAGGGAGTCCCAATATGAAATGTACTCTTTGAGCACTTGGGCAGCGTACCGTATTGAATAGTTTAATACAGTAAAATCCAACAATTTACTAAGGTTACGTTAACTAAAGTATATGGTCAGATGGTGGGATCCACTTTAGGTTAACTTGGTAACCGAGTAAGGACATAATTGTAATTTCACTTGATAATTATTTAATTGTTAAATAATTCAAATAAATATTTATTTATTTAATTGTTGAATAAATAATTTAAGTTTAACTAAGGTTAAGAGTTAACCATTTAGTTAAGTTAGACTAACTATACTTAATGGTTAAGTTAGTTAACTATGGTTAAAATATTTAAATATTCTTTTAATGAACTAGAGTTAAGTGTTAACTATAGTTAGAATATTTAAATGTTAGTTTAACCTAACTAAAGTTAAGAGTTAACTATGATTAGGTTAGATTAAATTCAAATTGAAATTAAGTGAAATTAAGTGTTATGAAATTAAATTAAATTCATTTGTATCAATAAGACAAATGTAAATTAAATTGAATAAGTTTTGTTAATTTGATTTTGCAAATATTAGGTTAGCCATTTTACAAAGAGAGAAAAAAGAAATTGTCTTCTAATTGATGGATTCAAGAGTTGAATTCATTATTTTCTTTTAAGGCATAAAACCAATTTAGTAAAATAGGTTTTTGATTAATTGATTAAGTGTTAATCAAAAGAAAAAATCAAGAACATAAGTTTAAGTGGTTAAACTTCTGCTGGATCAAAGGCTGTCATTCTAGATAATCAAACCCACCATTGTTGATTACTAGAATTGATCAAAGACAACATTTTGGTGGACTTCAACAATCTCCATCCAAAGGCTTCAAGGGTTATTCCTCAATTTCGTTTCTGTTAATTCCATTAATATATTTTTTATTGTGTTTACTACAATGTTTTAAGCTTTCGTTGCTTCATTATATGTATGAGATATGTATAAATTGTGATTAAACACAAGACCCATATGTATACACCCTAGAATGGACAACTCCCAACACTACTTCCCTTAATACTTCATTACTCAATGACAGAACGATTGTACTGTGAGCTCTTTCTTGAATTTTGTTCTTTCTACTTCAGCCTTAGATTACTCTAACATCTTATCTTCTTCGCTAGATAGAGCTGCAATCTCCTCTAATGTCAAGCCTAACCGTTGGCTCAGCAATAACGCCTTAACCTTAATCTTCCATATATTGAAGTCATTCATCTCGCTAAATTTTCCTACCTTATATTTGAGTGTGGCCATGTTTATTTAGAACTAAACTCTGATACCAGTTTATTGAAGCAGAAGCAACCAAACAAGCAATAAACCCAAATATATAACACAACGACTAAGCAATTAAGAAAATTATAGAGAGAAAATAGAAGAACAAACACACCGAATTTACTTAGTTCAGCAACTTGCCTATGTTCATGACGAATCAAAATTCACTCTTTATTATTTAATTACAAGGCACTCATAGTGTATGCCTTTTACAAAAAAGAACTTATGCTCTCTCTTGTAAACTATGAATTTTTCTTATAAAGAATCACAAAGAATGCTATGATCATAAAGATTATTGTGTTGATCACTTAGATATGTTTGTAAGCCAATAGAGGGCTTTATATAGGTTTTAAGATGACTTAAGTTAACCCTTAATATGTGAAAGTTATTTTAGAGACTCCGAGTAGATTTAAGAGACTTGTTCAAAATGGGAAACAGCTTTCTCGCACCAGCACCTTGACACTGTAGTTTCGACCTGCGAGCACTATTACATTAACTTGTGGCATCACGGTACCCAGGCTTGGGTAGTTACGCCTTCTCCTTTCGCCTTCTTTCACATTCATCTTACTTCCCTGTGCATCTAACGCATTTAACTTGTTTCCTAAATTATATTATAATAATTTTTAATCAATTTTCTCAACAAAAAAAAAGAAATCAATGCATTTAAAATTGTTAAACACCCAATTGTAAAAAAGAACAATTCATCGTATTTGTTAGATTAAATGGATATAATTTATTTGGATGATAGTATCAAATTTACCTATCACGAGAAACAAGAAACGAACAAGAATATCAAAAATTAAACAAAACCGCATACCATAAACCAAATCGCTAGCAAACCAAATCACAAATTAACTGAGTAAAACAAAATCCTTAGCAAGCACCATATTATCATGTAACAAAATCTCTGCAATATTAACCAATTCAACAACATCAATAATATCCACCGAGACTTAGGGACCAAATGCAAAGAAAATAAACAAACAATATCCAACCCTTTTCTCAAATTCGGATTTAAAAATAATTAGATTTTTTAGATTATGAGGGTTTATAAATAAATATCATTTTCAAACGAATTAGGGTGACTAATTTATGAGCTTATGAACCAGAAATCTTAAATAGGAAGAGATGAAGACAAGATGAATTGGACGAAGGCTATTTGCTACTTTTGCTTTCGAACTTAGAAAAAAAATAAAGACTTCAACATTTGTCTAAGTTTAAGAGAATAGGGCAACCAAAACAACACTCTAAACAACATCGTTTTACCACTCAAAGAATGGGAAAAAGACATCATTTGATTTCTTAATTTCACCAAAAAAAATAACGTCGTTTCTAAAAATAAAAAATTCTGACCAAAACAACGTCAATTTATAAAATGTGAAAAAAAATTTAAATTATTCTAAAAAAAATGGTGTCATTTAGACATTTCGAAAAACAAAAAAAAATTCAAAATTCCAAAATGTCAATCTCAAAATGACGTTGTTTAAATTATTCTGAAAACAACAATGTTTTAGGCATTTTTTAAATACAAAAAAAATTCAAAAACATCGTATAAAATATTCTTAAGAAAAGATATATGGCATTGTTTAAACATTCTAAAAAGCAAAACAAAAATTACAAAAAGGATGTTTTTTTTCATTTATACACTGCCACGTCACTATCTATCACAAATTTATGTTAAACATTTTCTAATACTTTCTATCATAAATTTATGTTAAATATTATCACAAATTTGTATAAAAAAATAAAATTACAACTTGTGATAGAATCTATCACAAATTACCAAAACTGAAAAATACATGATAGTTTCTATCACGAATTAATGATAGAGAAAAAAATCTATCACAAAAGTTCTACCACTAAAACCTTATTTTCTTATAGTGTCATCTGCAATCCCTATTTTCTTCTAGTGTTGAATTTTACTCCCTCTAGTAAGTCAACTAGATGTTAGAGTTGGTTTCCTTGAATTGAGTTCATCTCATACCTCATAGCTTCTAATTAAAATGGAAAAAATTGACATTTTTAGCTTTAGAAAATTATGATGGATCATCTTCTTTACTAATAACAAAATCATATTCATGTAGATAAACTATATAATCTTCTGGAACAACACTTTTCCTTCACTTTGTGATCTTCATAATAACATTTCTGCTAATGGTTCAATTGGGATTTCATTTATGTGAGGTATTTCCCTTTCATTCTCATAGTAATGCAAATCATTATTGCTAGCATGGTAATTGTTGGAACAATTGGTTTTTGAAATGTAACTTACTTTTCCTCAATTACCATGTGTTTGGGCTTTATAATCCCACAATTAAGTGCATATTTGGTTGGGTTTGTCTACGGGTCAAAAGAGCTTTTTTAATGTCAAAAACGTTTTTTAAATTTTTTTAATAGCATTTTGTTACAATTAGAGAAATTTTATAGATTAAAAAAATTATTTTGTCTCTACTTGCAAATATTCAAATTTTGAGGTTTTAGAAGTAGAGTTTTTTGAGCTTTTTTAATATGTATATAATGTCACATATACCATAATAATATTTTCTTATTTTCATAGTGTACCCTTAATAAAAATAAACCCTATTCAATTAATATATTTTCAAAATTTTCTTAAAAGTCATTTTATCTTTAATTCTCTATATCTCTACAACTATTATATTTTTATAAGAATCTACCAAAATCTTTTGTTGATTATTTTATTTTTTAAAAGAAAAAGAAGTATTATTTTATTTTCAATTTTGTAACAAATTTTATAATTTATATTGATTTGTTAATTACCATACATTAATTTTATTTAATTCTTGTGTTTTAAGAAATTTGAATATGAAAAAAAATGATAAATTTAAACATATATATAAAATATTGAATTGCTTAGAATTTGAATATAATCTTTATTATGTGTTCTTTTTAGTAATTTAATAACATATAAGCACTTTTAACAATTTATAACTAAATGATATAATACTTCAAATGAGTCTTTTTAATTGACAATCAAATAATTAATGGATTTTTCTTAAAAGCTCTACTTCTAAAAGCTCTACTTTGAAAAGCTCTACTTCTAAAAGCTATATTTGAAAAGCTCTACCAAATAAGCCCTAAAACGGTCATCAATGAACTTAGCATTTAATGTCTCAATAATTTTAGTACTGTTTGATGGCAATAAAACATGTAATCATTTGATCTCATTGGATACTCTACAAAATCATTTAACTTACTATTCTAGGATTAGGTTTCTGTTTTTGTAAGTTATATAATCTAGCTTTAGTTGTATGCTTCCAAACATGTAGATTACCTAGGCTATTTTTTTCAACCTGTTCATATCTCAAAAGGAGTTTTTGAGCTTGCCTTAGAAGGAACTCGGATATATACAATAATCTTTCGTGCTTTACTCTACAACAATTCTAGTAAAGTAGAATTATTCATCATAGATCTAGGCATATCTATAAATGTGTGATTTGTTCTTTTAATAACACCATTTTATTGAGGAGTACTTGATGTACCATGGAACTATAAAACACTCTTATAGATAATCGATAAATGGCCCTAGATTGTAACTTGTTTGATCATGCCTTCCTTAATACTCACCACCACAATTAGGTAATATATCATAACTTTAATTTTCTTGTCAAATTAACATTCAACTTCTTTTTCTTTTACACATTTTAAACAAATTCAATGCTTCTATCTTCTCCCTAATCAAGTACAGACAGCCATCACAAGAATAATCAATAATAAATGTTATAAAGCATATTTTTTCATTTAAAGAATAAGTAGGAAAATGATTGCATATATCAGTATGTATAATCTTTAAATGATCGTTACTTTTAATAGAACTCTTGTTTTATATTTGGTCAATTTTCATTCTGCACAATTAATGCAAACACCAAAATCTAGATGTTTAAAATCCCTTCTTTGACCAACCTTTTCACTTGCTTTAGAAATATAGTGTTGGTACTCACATTTAGAGATAAAAGAGATTAAAAAGAAAATTGAGTCAAGGTTTAAAAGATAAAAATTGATAATCAGTGAAATAAAACCAAAATGTTTAGAATTACGAAATAAATTGATAATACATGTTAGACTAGCTTAAGATGATCTAAACATGCTTGAACCAACTTTAATAGCATATAGATTATTGCAAAATTTAAAAAATGGATTAAACATACCTCCTGCCACTGAATTCATTTTTCAACAATCTAGAGAAATGATTAAGCTCTTTTAAACCTTACCTATCTCTATTGATGGTATATGTGTATCTTGAATAAGATTGACTAATTTAAGAACCAAACCAAGTGTTCTATTTATAGGCATTTTTTTATATCAAAAATGTCACCTGATGTTCATGAATATGGGTTTGTTGTTTTATATCCAATGAACATTATCTTTGAATAATGAAGGATAATAAAGATTAGTAAGAATGAAAAAAGATGTTGGCCATAATGTGTTTATAACTAATATTAGGTATTACATCCTAATACACGTAATACGCATAACATTCTCCTATTTGGCCAATATATTTCATCATTCACTATAGTAGGAAACTAAATACATGGATCATAGCAACAGATTTTTTAAAAACTAGTATTATCTTTTATGTATCACAATGAATTATGTCTCTTAATACGTGCCATTATTACTTAATGAATAAAGCATATATTTATTCTAGGTCTAAACTTAATGATATTTCTCAAATGAATGTTTACACAATTAATAATCAAATATGAGAAAATATCATAACTTAAATAGAGTTTTATGACATTTGTCTTATGAACAAAATTACATAAAGGAACCAAGTCCTATATTTTCTACATGATCCTTGAACTTAAATGGTGGCATGCCTTTTGTCAAGGGATCAGCTATCATCAATTCAATGATGAAGTGTTCAATGACCACTGTTTTATCTTTAATACGTTTATGGCTAAATGCTTGATGTCGATGAGTTTAATTCGACTACTACTTTTATTATTTTTAGCCATAAAAACTGTAGCTGAATTGTCACAATATATCTTAAATAGCCTAGAAATTGAATCCATAATTCTAAGCCTAAATATGAAACTCTTCATCTATACACCATGCGGGGTAACCTTAAAATGAACTCAGCTTTCATAGTGCAAATGGCAGTTAAAGTCTGCTTTGCACTCCTCCAAGATACAACTCTACTAGCCAACATAAAAATGTATTATGATGTTGATTTTTTAGAATTAACATAGCCAACAAAATCTGCATTGAAGTAGCCAATCACCTCTAAATTCTCAGTTCGTCTATACATAAGTATGTAGTTATTTGTCCCTTGAAGGTATCTCATTACCAACTTTGCATCTTTCCAGTGGTCCAGACCTGGATTATTTTAATATCTTCCTAATATTCCAATAGCAAATGCAATGTTAGGTCTTTTGCAGACTTGAGCATACATCAAGCTTCCGACAGCAGAAACATATGGAATAATTTTCATTTATTTCCTTTCAAAATTATTTTTCGGGCATTGGTTCAAAATAAACTTGTCACCTTTCATAATGGGAGCTATACTTGGTGAACGATCTTTCATCCAAAACTTTGTTACTGTAGGTTTCTTGAGACAAACCCAAAATATTTTGTAATCTATCCCTATGTATCTTAATGCTAATGACATAAGACGCGTCACTTATATCTTTCATGTCTAAATTTTTAGAGAGAATTTGTTTTACCTCATATAACAAACCCTTATCATTGGTTGCAAGTAAAATATCATCCACACATAGAATAAGAAAATAAATTTTACTTTCACTGGCCTTCTTGTATATACATCGATCCATGATGTTTTCTATGAAACCAAAGGAAAAGATAACATCATGAAATTTTAAATACCATTGACGAGAGACTTGTTTCAATCCATATACAGATTTTTTTTAACTTGCACGCCAAATTATCACCACTACTAGAGGAAAATCCTTCTAGTTGTTTCATGTAAACCACTTCCTCTAGATCTCCATTAAGGAAAGTTGTTTTCACATCCATTTGTTGCAACTCTAAGTTAAAATAAGCAATTAATGTCATAATAATTTGAAATGAATCTTTCTTGGATATAGGAGAATAAGTTCCCTTGTAGTTGATTCCTTTTTTTTTTAAGTAAATCATTTAACAAAAAGTCTTGCTTTAAATCTTTCGATATTGCCAAATGAGTCTTTTTTATTTTTTGTTTTAAAGACCCATTTACATCCTATGACCTTTACATCAGTAGGCAACTCAACAAGATCTCAGACTCCGTTAGATGCCATAGAATTCATCTCTTCTTTCATTGTATTGAACCATAAATTTGAATCTTTGTAACTCATGGCTTGTGAAAACATTTTTTTTCAGCTCTAATATTATAATCTAATTCTTGTAGATATACAACATAATCACTAAGAATTTCTAATTTTCTTATTCTAATAGATCTCCATAATATTGTACCAATATTTTCCTAAGGAATATATTACTTAACTGGTTGTTCAACAACTTCTTGGAATTCTTAAACAACTTGATCTACTGGATTGTTATTAGCAGTAGTTTGTGGATCTTCAATGATTGGTTGTACAACATTCAGTTTGACTTGAAGAGTGTTGTTAATAACAATCAATCTATCACTTGACATGGAAGGTTGAGGATTAATATAATCTTTCTTAGAAATAATATTCTAGGATTGATCGCTTCCACTAATCAAGTCATTTTTAAGAAACTTTGTATTTCTTGATTCCATAATCTTAGTTATATGAAATGGACAATAGAATTTATAACTTTTAGAACTTTCGACATATCCAACGAAATACCCACTAATGGTCATTGGGTCTAGTTTCTTTTTTTATAGGTTGTAAACTTTTACTTCAGACGGACATCCCTAGACGCGTATATGTCATAAACTTAAAATTTAACCTTTTTATAATTCAAACGATGTCTTTTAGATAGCCTTGGTTGAAACTCGATTCAATATATTCACTATTATTTTAAGAGCTTCAGTCTACAAGTGTTTATGAAGCTTGAAGCTACTAAGCATACTCCGCACCATATTCATTAATGCTCGATTTCTTATTTCTGCTTCACCATTTTGGTCAGGTGAACCAAGCAATGTATATTAGGCAACTATTCCATGTTCTTGAAGAAATTTTGTAAATAGACCAGGTGCTTGTCCATCTTCAGTATATCTTCAGTATTTCTAAAAGTCAACACCACGGTACCAAAAAAGTTAGAAAGTGAGCACACGATACTGAGAGATCAACACCAGTTCTTCATGGTTAACAGGCCCATGTTGTGGTGCTAGGTAATTTAAGCCGCGATGATAGTAACTGGTTAATGACTGTTGGTGGTTGTGTAAATAGCAACTATTACCCTATAAATAAATGCCATGTCTGAGTTATTTAAAGATGAATAATTATATGAATTGTTTGATGTTTTATATATATTTCAAAATACACATTAGTTGAAAATGGCCTCCTTTCACATTATATATGTCAACTATTCATGTGGTTGCCTCCTTTCATATTATATTTGAAATAATATAATCATTATGGCACCTTTTCATTTAAAAAGATAATGGTTCATTTTAAACCATTGATCAATTTTAAATTTTGATCCAACGAATATGAACCAAGAGGAGCATATAGAGTGTTGTATCTCAAATGAAAGGATATTTAGCATTTATAAATAGAGGCCACCTATTACCATAAAAGAATGTGGAAAAATAGTTGTTTTAAGGTTCTGTATTCGGGAGTGCACCATTACAAAACCAACCAATTAAATGTTAAGAGGATAGACCACTATAAAACCTATTTATACCAAGACAATGTCCTTGAAGGGCGAAAATTAACTTAAGCACAAGTTTTACACACCTTAGCTTATAAACTATAGTGTGTGAGGCCTATCCCATTATAAAGCATCCATTAACTTCTAATTTTTCCAACAATCTTAAAGATAATTATATTCTTGATGAATGGAGTAATCTACAATGTTGATAAGGTGTGTTCTTTCTTTTTTAAAACTTCTATTTGATGGCTTTAGACGTAATTTATTATAAGGTATATTATATTTTTTCACTTCTTGATGCATGCAATTATATGCCATGTGAGGGGACGTGATTTCATAAGCATCAATTTTAATTTTATTGTACATGATATTTGTAGAATATGATTTCTAAAGTAAACAATTTTATCCTTTTTTATAGTTATTACAACGCACAAGACTTTGTTTTAAAGATATAATGTTTTGTTGTATGATTTCTTGTGAACTATTGGATTATTGGATTTTTGTTGTTTGATTGCACATCATCTCAGATTACCTTGACTTATTAAATTTTTTTTTTTTTTAATAAAGATGGAGTTTTATTAAGACAAAGAAACTAAGGCAGACTTATCTGCCTCTACAAAATGTGCCAGAGGAGGAAAACCCTCCAACCATACTTGCTCCATATTAGAGGAGAAAGCAAATTTGCCTAGGGAATGGGCAACCTGGTTAGCTTCTCGTCGAACATATTTAGCCATCACAATACAAACTGGGGATATGAAATCCCTGATATCTGAAGCAACAATACCAAACTCATTGATCGGGATCAAATTATCCTTAAGAAAACCGATCACATTAGCCGAATCTGATTCCAAAATGGCAGGAAGAAAGCCAACATTGCGAACTTTTAAAACTCCCAGCCGGCAGGCCATTAACTCAGCCATATCCACCGATAAACATCCTGGACGAACGTCAGTTCCTGCAGCCATAATATTCCCTTCGGCATTCCGAATCACCCACCCAAAGCCCAATCGGATACCATGATTCGCAAATACTGCAACCGTATTAACTTTGAAAAAACCAGCTAGAGGGGGAAGCCAAACCGAAGATACATGGCCATTAGTATTTCCTGCAGGCGCCAACGAGATTAGGGCAGACTTATAATCTTGAAGAAAAACTTTCGACCAGCCGATCACCTCCTCAACTGCCAACTCAGACCGAGAATGAACCAGCTTGTTTCTTCGGTAACAAATCCGCCCAAGTACAATGGCCACAGATCAAAATCAGGACCTGTTAGCTTCTCAAAACATGTCATTATGGAATCCCAAAAATCAGACATAGATCCTGGAAGCAACTCAAACCTGAAGTCTTGCTTCCAAACCCGTTTAACCTTCTTGCATGTCCAAAGTGCATGCAAAATAGATTCAGGTGCTAACTGACAGAAAGGGCAGGTTGTAGAGACCGGAACATGATGCAGATATAATGCCTCCATAGTCGGCAGCCATCCAAAGGAAAGTTTTAACCTTGTTTGGGATGCAAGCCCTCCATAGCCCTAGCCACCACAAACGCAACGTGACGTCTCTGGCAAATCCTGCCACTGTACACCAACCCAGTATCCACTACGGACAAAATAATGGCCACGTACATCGTAATGCCAAATAAGTCTATCGTCATGGCCATTAGGTGAAGTTGGCAATCCCAAAATCAGTTCTGCATCTTCCTTATTAAACCAAGAGTCTACAAGCTCGTTATTCCACAGCCCTGAAAGGAGTTTAAGCTGAGCAACCAAGGCATCCGAATTTCAAGGCACATCTGATAAAACTTTGAAAGAGAGGGGACGCTGCAGCCATTTGTCTTCTGTAATACGAACTCTTTCCCCGCTGCCCACACACCAACGTGTACCCTTTGAAAGCAGCTCCTTACCCCACATAAGACCACACCAGACAAAAGAAGAAAAATTTGGAATCAAAGCCTCCCACATAGAAGAATTTGGAAAATACCGCCGCTTAAAAACTCTGGAGACAAGCAAACCTGGATTATTTACAACTCACATTGCTAACAAGCATGGCCTGATTGAAAAGTTCTATATCTTTAAAACCCATAGCACCTTCCTTTTTAGGTCTGCATATCCGTCCCCACTTGCACCAATGAAGTTTCCTATTATCTCCATTTCCTTCCCACCAATAGTAAGCACAGAGTCTGTGGAGATCAGCAATGAGAGTGCGAGGAAGGCGAAAAATACCCTTAGTGTAATTGGGGATTGCTTGTATCACAGCTTTAATCATCACCTCCCTCTCAGCAATAGATAACAGCTTACCCTTCCAACTATGTATTTGTTTCTCCACTCTCCCCTTGACATCTCGAAACAAATCCGTAATCCAACGACCCGACATACTTGGCAAGCCCAAATATTTTCCATAAGATTCCACACAAATGACACCCAAAATTCCTAACAACGAGCGTCGAAGAGGTAGAGATAAACCTTTACTAAAACACATAGCAGATTTTTGAAAATTTATCAATTGACCTGATGCCTTAGAATACAACTGAAAAATCTTCTTCATCTCTAAACAGGCTGACTGGGAGGCCTTAAGAAAAAAGATACTATCATCAGCATAAAAAAGGTGAGACACTTTCCTACCACCCCTCCAACATTGGATTTCTTGAATACAATTCCTATTCTTAATATCAGTAATCAAAGCAAACAACCCCTTTGCACATAGGATAAAAAGATAAGGCGATAGAGAATCCCCTTATCAGAGTCTTTAGTAAGAAGTGTCGGGCATAAATAAAAATAATATTTTTTTTAAAAAAATAAACGTAACAGAAGTTAGATCGTCTTATTTATAATTATATGTATAAAGATAAAAAATTACCTTAATTTTTCGCTATCGCCAATCTTGAATTGACTAGCTGCAATCTTATTTACTATCCTCAACCCTCAAACTCAACGTAGGGCACGTAAATCTTTCCTTAATCTTTAAAATCACTAATACTCAAATCTAAGAGAATGAAAATAATCAAATTCTTTTTTCACGTAAAAATACGTAAAAAGAATTTTTCTGGTTATAGTTGTTAATTTTTTTTTTTACTACTCCATACCTCTCATATATATAGGAATCTCCCTTGGGTATTTAGAATTAGATCAGGATTAGAAAATTAGAGTTTGATTAGGATTTGAGCTAGTAGAGAGACTGCAAAACCCATGGGCTTCCTAACTCCAACTTAAAAAGCCTAGTCCTTATTATCTTATAATACACCAATTCCTCTAAATTAACTGCAGGCTATTAAGTAAAAGCCAATTTAATTAAAACTCATTTTAATTAAATTGAGCTTGGTCTTTAGACCAATAATAACCACTTAATTGACTCTCTAATTGATGTTCATAATTAAAACTAAGCCATGGAAACAATGTCTTACCTCTTTAATTACTTATTTACTCCTAAGTCACTAAATGCTCTAATGATCACTTTTAATATGACTATATTTGTAAATAAATTTACAAATAAATATTATTAGTCAATAAATAATTTATTGAATAAACTGTGGCCACAGATTCTAATGATCAAGTACCATAAATAACTTAGGTGAACATTAATTATTAGATTCCATCTTACAAATATATGTTCCTACGACCTATGAATTATATCTCCAAGCTTTGAGGTTTTGACTGTTATATGAATCTCACTCCGTGATAACTTAAAAGATACAACGCTTAAATGTAAGTTCATTACTGCTCAGGATTAAGATCAATCAAGCTTATTAAAACTTTTATGAATTAAGATCTACGATATTTAGTTAACTAGATTGAATTCACAGTAGTTCTATTCAATGTAAATTATACACTAATTTTTTTACTCGAAGTCTCTACTTCGATGATTAAAATAAATCATTCACTATAAAAAGCAGAAAAACTACAACCTTACATAATGATATACCATTTTCATTAATGATTATGAACTAGATTTAATTTATAAAGAACTTGTGATCTATACTATCTGTATTAGCATCATATGCCTAATACATAGATCACATACTTTATAAATATGGGCTCATCAATGTATGCTCGATTATATATATGAATTAACTTTTATTAATCAAATAAAATATTATTTCACATGCTTTAAGGGCATAAAATAACATTACATGTCTAACAATCTCCCACTTACTCTAAAGCATGTCGAGTAACTATTGAACCCCATATATTATTCATATTAGTTTAAAAACTCTTTGCTGGCAATGACTTAGGTGAATGAATCCACTAGATTATTGCTTACGCAATCTTAAACACCATGACCTCATTATTTTGCACAAAACTCCCTTACCAAACATTATTTCTTCTTAATATGTTTTCTTCTCTTGTGGTATTTGGTTTCTTAGACTGTGTTACTGTCCTGCTATTGTCTTAATAAAGAAAAATAGTCATCTAAGCACTAGGTACCGTCTTAAGCTCCATAAGAAACTTTCAGAGTTATATAGCCTATTTTGTAGCTCTAAATGCAGTTACATATTCAACTTCCATGGTGGAGTCTACAATACGTGATTGTTTTGCATTCCTCTAACTTATAACTTTAGCACTTAAAGTGCACTTATACCTTAAGGAAAATTTAGGCATCCTTATATTTTTAAATATAATATCCCCACTAGAATATACAAGTATATAATCTTTCGTTCTCAAAAGGTACTTGAATATATGCTTTATTGCAATCTAGTGTTCTAGTTCTGGATTAGATTGATATCTATTGATCATTCAAACTACCTAACAAATATCTGGTCTAGTATATAGCATTGCATACATAAGACTTCTCAATGCTAATGGATAAAGTATACCTTTCATGCAATCTATCTCTTTAGTTGTCTTAGGAAACTGATACATGAATAGCTCAATTTCATATATAAAGGGAAACAATCCCTTTTGGAATTATGCATAGCAAACTTAATCAGAATTTTGTTAATATACACAGTTTTGGATAAGCCTAATATATTTAACTTGAGATCCCTTAATACTTTGATCCCAAGGATGTTATTGACTCTTCTAGATCATTCATATCAAAATAGTTAGATAACCATATTTTATCTGATGATAACTGAAACAAACCGCCCCTCAGTTTTTTATAAACTTTAGGACGGATCTTGACCTCTATCCTATGGACAATTCAGGGACGCTCACTACACTAGAAATTCTACCGAAAGTTTGGCAGAGTTTCCCCTGTTTTATGAACATTCCCAAACCTGCAATTAAAAGAATAACACTTCTATAAACCCAATACTATCAACCAAACTTCCAAACTTCTCATATCTCATCCGCAATTCACCACATCAACATCAATAAAAATTAATACACTTCTAACTCATACGTCAACATATTCTCAGTATCTAAGATAGAGTTATCAAACTCATGGCATCAAAAGCCCAAAAAAAATACAAATACCATAATACAAATTCATAATCTACAAGATAAACATGCTAAATTCCTATAGTCCCAAACAAAAAAGAATCTATATATCCTATATGGCTCACAAAAAAAAACATAAAAGCTTCACCATGTGACCCACCCTAACTAGTCACTGAGCTGAGGACGTCTACTGTCTCCTGAGATGGGAAAAAGTGAAGAGGAGTGAATTTTCACAAAACTCAGTGAGTGGAATAATTTTAAAATAAAATGAGAGAAATTAAAAATGATGATAATAACAATGATAATAATAAACCTTTAAACTATAAACATCAATTTAACATAAATAACGTAAATAACTTAAAAGTATCATAAGAATCATCAAATCTCATTTTAATCATGCTACAAATGGAAGTTCTACAAGATATGATGTAATATTATAAATGATTAAGTCTTTAAAATATTACACTAAACTAGTACCCAAGGGAAAAATCTCGTCGCATCCGGAATATCCCTTAGGCAAAGCATTGGATGTACTTATCTATATATCATCTCAAATCCTTGTCTTACGCATGCGCAGAGCAAACTAGCTCTCAAAGAGCAAAGCGCCCATATACACGGCCCAAAGCCTATATGTGTGTATAGACGGGCCCCAAAGGCCTGAATCTCATATCTCTAGTGAATGGAGGAGGGTACTGCCTAGTGGTTTGAAAACTATTTCTATTTTAATAATTATAAACTCATTAAATCTCATCTCAAGCATTACACTTAAACAAAAAAATCATTTAAACATATTTCTATTAATATAAAAAATCTATAATATAAATGCATTTTTTTCATAGCGTAAAATAAATACTTAATTTAAATATGTCTAAGAATTTAAAGTAATAAAATAAAATAAATAATTTAACAAAAAATTAAATACTCATTATGTTTCATAGACTTTATAAATGATGCGTAATAAATAAAGTCTTTAATATGAGAAATAAATTATATATATATACATATATACTATAAATCCCACTCACAAAAAGTGATGATGTTTATTGAAATGCGTTGCCAAGATATGTCACGCTCGGGAACCCTCCTAAATGAAATAAAGTATACTATTATTTATTAATAAGAAAATCAATACCTACATTGACGATTCTAAATAAAATCTATTATACAAAATTATAAAATAACGAGTTAATACACTTACCAACTCGTTGGATCGATGCGAACTTTTCGGTATGGGGTCCAACTCGTTCCGTAAATTTTCTACGGGTCCTAAAATGAAGAAAATAATAATTTAAGCCACTAATTTAATGAATTTCCAAATTATCCCCAAAAATCAAGGGTTATGATTTTTCCTAAAACTTAAATCCCTCAATTTCATAAAATTATACACTCCAACATAAAATTAACAATAAAAACTTCAAATTAGAGTGATAATCATGCTCCTAAAAGCTTTGATACTCTTTCTCACACTAACTTTCTCTCTCTAAAATTTTAATTGTCTAATCTCTCTCTAATTAGAAAAAAATCCAAATGTTAAGAGATCTAAATCCATGTTAAAACCATTATCTATAACCTAATCACTTAGAAACATTCATAAATTAATAAAGAAAAAGGAGAAATTAAAAAAGCAAGAGCAATAAGACTTACCTATGTCTTCTCTCGGCAATGGCATTTAGAGAAGAAGAAAATTTTGTTTTTTAATTCTCTTGGTGGCTAATTTAAAAGGAAAATGGGTTTGGTGGGTTTTGGTGGGTTTTGGTGGGTTTTGGTGGGCTTTTGGGTGGGAAATAGGCTTAAGGCCACTTTTGTTTTTTTTTTCTTTAAACAGCATATTACAATAACGCTACTACATCATTTTCAATAAATAGTATATCATCTAAATACAAGACTAGGAAAAAAAACCACTAATTGCATATCTATCTTCTTCTAAACACAAGGTTTATCAAAATTTTGATCAAAATCAAATGATTTGATTGTTTGATCAAATTTGATGTTCTAAGATCTAGATAGATTTTTGCAATTTACAAAGTATATGCTCTTGGCTTGTAGCTATAAAATCATCTAGTTGTATCATATAGATACTTTCTTCAAGTTGTCATTAAGAAAGGTTTTCTTGACATCCATTTGTCAAATCTTATAATCAAGATTTGATGTAATAGATAAGAGAATTCTAATAGACTTAAGCAAGGCTACCAGTAAAAAGGTCTTCTTATAATCGATACCTTCTTTCTAAGTATACCCTTTGCAACAAGCCTGGCTTTGAAGGTTTTTACCTTCCTATCTATCCATTTCTTTCTTTTGTAAACCATTTACTCCTCATAGGTTTTTTCCCTTCAAGTTTCTCTATAAGTTTCCAAACTTTATTGGAATTTATTTCTGATTTCATAGCTTTATGCCAATGGTCTGCATCTTTATTGACCATTGCTTCATTATACTTAGTGAGATCTAGTTCATGTTTATTAGAAACTACCTGTAAAGACTCTCTAATTAATATGCACTTGTTAGATGTCAAGTAATCATCCCACTACGATAAAGTACCAATGGTTGTCACTTTTGTAATTAGCTTTATAAACCATTGCTTTGTCATAGCAATTGGGTCTAATTCATATTTATTAGAAACTGCCTGTAAAGACTCTCTAGTTAACATGCATCTAGTTAGACGTCTAATAATCCTCCCACTATGACAAAGTACTGGTAGTTGTTGTTTTGCAATTGGCTCTAGTTGCTTAGTATGATCTGGATTGGGAATTAACTCATTGACTCTATCAAACATAATATTAGAGTTCCCAGATAACTCATTAAAAACTATCTTACTCCTAGGTTTGAAGTCTTTCATATAATCTTCTTCAAGAAAGATTGGCATTAGTACTAACTAATACTTTCTTATCTTTAGAACTATAAAAAAGATTTTCACTTGTTCCTTTAGGATAGCTAACAAACAGACAAACTTCTTACTTAGATTCCAACTTATCTATCTTTCCTTTTAACATATGAGCTGGATAACCCTATATATGTATCTGATATAAACTTGGTTTACGCCCTATCCATATGTTCAACGGTGTTTTAGAGATTAACTTAGATGGAATTAAGTTAAGAAGACTATTTCTACGGCATAACCCTAGAACAAGATAGGTAAAGTTGAATAACTCATCATTAACCTCATCATTGACTATTTCTCCTTGTTATTACACTATTTTACCAAGATGACTCCAGTGCAGTCAACTGGGATAATATCTCATTGTCTGACAAAATAGGTCTTGAACTCACTATAAAGGTATTCGCCACCTCGATCATATTGAAATGCCTTTATGTATTTTTCTAATTGCCTTTTCACTTCTACCTGAAACTCTTTGAATTTATCAAACACTTCAGACTTATGGTGCATTAGGTACACATAACGAAATCTAGAATAATCATTAATAAAAGTGATGAAATATTCATAACCTTCTCTAATTTGTGTGCTTATGGGCCCACATATATCAAAGTGCACTAATTTTAGTGTTTCGATGGCTATATTACCTTTAGTATTAAAAGGTCTTCTAGTCATTTACCTTCTATACAGGATTTACAAACTAGTAACGATTCAATATCTAATAAACTCAAAGGTCCATCTTTGAGCAGTATTTAGATCCTATCTAGACTAATATGACCAAGACACAGATGCCATAGATACATTTGATTAGTGGGAGTCATTTTAATCCTCTTATAGTGATTATATTCATTATTCAATTCTGTGTCATGCAATGAGTTAATTTTAGGGTATATGCAGTATAGATTGTTAACTAGTATACTAGAACATATAAATGACTTATTTCTTTTTATCACCATAGTTGAGTCAAAAATAACAGAATAACTAAATTTATTCAAATATTAACTGAAATCAAATTGCGTTTAAGTTCCAGTACTAACAAACAATCTTCAAATACTAAAGTCCCAAAATCATCAAAATAAAAGTTGAACAACTCCCACTACCTTGGCTGCAATAGTTACACCGTTTCCTAGTCTAAGACTGATCTCTCATTAATTGAGTGATTTAGTTTCCTGGAACCCTTACAACAAATTACAAATATGACTAATGGCTTCAAAATCTATTATTCAAGAATCTGTAGAGTCAACCGCTAAACATGTCTCAATGAAAAACAAATTACCAAAAGATGAAGCTGTCCTTTTAGTTATTGAAAACCTAATTAAATGATAATTTCTCTTTCAATGCCCTTTAATGCCATATTGAAAACGCTTTCCTTTGGGCCTTACTACCTTTTTATGAATTTGCACAAATCCTAAATTAGATGCTTTCTTTGGCTTATTCTTCCTCTTCTTACTACTCTTTGCTTTAGGATTGAGACCAAAAGATGAATATAAGCCCTTAGTTAAGTGATTATTGTAAGCATCTATTTCATCTTGGGGTACGTTTTTATTAGGTATTTGTGGGAATTTATTAGTCAAGACATATCTGGGCCTTTTAGCCGTGAGTTTAATATTTAAGTTCCTTTCCCAATTCACATAATTATTTCTGGTTAACTTGTTTTGGTTAAGGATAGATACTAGTTGGATGAATGAAGACATAATTCTAAAAAATAAATTCATACATGAGCATACATTATCTAATAGCATATGTAACTTTTGCATGAATGTATGAAATGCATTTATTTAGAACTCTTTAACTATATTATGTATCGGTAGTTCAATTTTCATTCAGAATACGCTTCCGTAGGGTGTTCGTATCCATCATAAATCATACTAGTACCATACTAATTTATTATTATTATCTAGATATCTCATATCAAATAATAATAAACTACTGAATCTTTAGCCCTTAGATTTAATTGACAAGAACTTCATATGGAGGATATCAATCAACCTAAGTTGAATGCATAACCATTATTTTAATCCTTTATATTTTTTAATTAAAAAAGCCACTGTAGGGTAGTTAATTTTGCATGAGTCCTATATTGGAATCTATCCTTTAGGAAAGTCCTATCTAGTAACCAATTCTAATTAATACCCTCAGTAGAGAGCTAACAATGTTTGAGGCAAGGCATTAATCAACCTTATTATAGGACCAATAATGATGGTTGCAGGCTTTATACCGAAAGCCCTCTCTCACTCAATATTTTAATTTTTAGAATTTTTAATTTTAATATACGAATTAATTTATAAAATGACATTCTACTTATTAATATCTAATTTTAAAATCATAAAATAATTAATAAGGTCTTGTCAAATAATAAATTAATAGATATTAAAATAATGACAACAATCTTATCCTAATCGCATTAGAACATTAATGTCACACAAAATTATATATTTTATGCATAGACATGTGAACGTGGCACCCTTAATCTATATGACACGTTATTCATCCAATCAATTAACAAGATAAATAAATACCCATAATTGATTACTTTTCCTAAGAAGAAAAAAATTAAAATTAAGCCTAAATTCTTCAAAGTCTTCCTTAAAGTCAACTTAGGTTGTTCCATAATGCTATCTCCTCCTACTTGTCTCCTTTTACGGGCTTGGATTTTGTGCCGTTTAATTTTCTTTGGTCCATTTATTTTTAAAAATAAATTAGGCATATTTTAAACTTAAAATTTCTTTGGGCCTTCTTAAGAAAAATTAAATAAAAAATATTTTTAGACCCGATAATTTCAATAAAATAGCCTAAATAAAATTTTATAAAATTGGACCAAAATTGAAAGAAGTTTGGACTAATTTTAAATTTGCAAATACCTAAAATTAGTCCAAAAATAAATTTTGGTCAAATTTAGGATCTATTTGTAAATATCTCAAAGTTTTCTAACCAAACTATTATTACCCAATATTTAGAGGGGACTGAGTAAAAAATAATTTCTGTTATGGCTTATTTGCACAATTTACAAATTAACAAGGTAAATTTATAATCTATGCAAACTTGACAAGGCTAAAACAAATTAATTAAACAAGAAGGGGCCTAGATGTTATTTTCTATATAGAAAAACCCTAACACCACTTTCTCCCCTATTCACATATCATAACTCCCACTCTTTCTTCTTTTTTTTAACACGTTTCTTCTATTTTTTTATCCTTCCTTTTTTTCGTTTACGTAAAAAAAGAAATAAAAAATGAAACATATATTCTTTGGTTAGAAAAAAAACCTAGCCAATTAATTGGCATACAAAAAAAAATTAAAGAATCATCAAGAATTAACCTAATCATGAATTATTATAGGCATAACCATTCATTACATAATTAATAAAAATAACAAATATAGCTTAAATATGATATCGATGCCACAACAAACAATTACTATCATATAAAAACTAAATTATACATGTAATATGAAACAAGGCGACTCTGATACCAGTTGTTGGTTGTAAATAAAAAAAATATTTGTTTATAAAATAATCGCAGTGGAAGCCAGATCGTCTTATTCATAATTACATGTATAAAGATAGAAGATTACCTCAATTCCTCGCTGTAGCAAATCTTGAATTGACTGGCTGTAATCTTCTCTACTATCCTCAACCTTCAAACTCAATATGTGCGGGTACGTGGATCTTTCCTTAATCTCTAAAATAACTGATACCTAAATCTGAGAGAATGGTAATAACCAAATTCTTTTTTCACGTAAGAATACGTAAAAAAAAATTCTGGTTATGGTTGTTACTTTTTTATTTTACTACTCCATACCTCCCATATATATAGAAATCTCCTTTGGATATTTAGAATTATATTAGGATTAAAAAAATTAGAGTTCAATTAGGATTTGAGTTAATAGAGGGACTGCAAGATCCATGGGCTTACTAGCTCAAACTTAAAAGGCTTAGTTCTTATTATCTCAGAATACGCTAATTCTCTAAGTTAACTCCGAGCTATTTCTCTAAAAGTTAAGGGTTGTATTCTTGTAATCTATGTTATTAAGTAAAAGTGTAATTAATTAAAAATATTTTTAATTAAATTAGGCTTGGTCTTTAGACCAATAATAATCACATAGTTGACCATCTAATTGATGTCCATAATTAAAGTTCAACCATGAAAAAAATGTCTTGCTTTTTAAATTACTTATTTGCCCCTAAGTCACTGAATGCTCTAATAATCACTTTTAATATGTCTATATTTATAAATAAACTTACAAATAAATACTATTATTCAATAAACAATTTATTGAATAAACTGTAGCCACAGATTCTAATGATCAAGTACTGCAAATAGTTTAGGTGAACATTAATTTTTAGATTTCATCTTGCAAATATATATTCCTACAACTCATAAAATTGTATCTCTAAGCTATTGAAGTTTTGACTATTTATATGAATCTCACTTGGTGATAACTCAAAAGATACAACGTATTAATGTAAGTTCTTTACCTGCTCAACATTAAGGACAATCAAGTTTATTAAAGCTTTTTTGAATTACGATATACGACAGTTAGTTAACCATATCGATATTCATAGTAGTCCCGTTCATTGTAACATATACACTAGATTTTTTACTCAAAGTCTTTACTTCAATGATTAAGGAAAATTATTAACTATAAGAAGCAGAAAATCTACAACCTTACATAATGAAATGACCTTTTCATTAATAGTTGTGATTAGATTTAACTTATAAAGAACTTGTGATCTATACCTTCTGTATTATCATCATATGCCTAATACATAGTTCACATACTTTATAAATATGGGCTCATTAATTAGGCTTCTTAGTAACCGTAGGATTGATACGAAAAAAAGATTTTCCATTGTAAAAGAGACTGACTGGCTTATTTGCTCTATCCCTTTCTTCTGTAATGTATACTCAATTATATGTATGAATAAACTTTTATTAATCAAATAAAATATTATTTCACATGCTTTAAGGGCATAAAATAACATTACATGTCTAATAGAAAGAACATGCCCTATTTGCTGTCATTTATCAAAAAGGAATATGAGATTGATGAGACAAAATCCAAAACTTTACTGTAAAATTATCACAAAAACCCATCCTTAGCATCATTCGATATACGAAAATCTATTCAACCTAATCATAAGCTTTAGCGATATCAAGATTCAAAGACATTCAACCATGGTCCCAACTAGTTTTCCTTTTCAACACATTTATACATTCAAAATTTACAATAATGTTATCCGTTATTGAATGACTTGGAATAAAAGCACTCTGTGTTTCACCAATAACAGAAGGTAAAACCTTCTTTAACCGAATAACTAAGACTTTAGCTATTACATTGTAAGAGATTACAAAGAGATATTGGCCTAAAATCACTCACACTAACTAGGGACTGCACTTTCAAAATCAAGGTGATAAGAGTATTATTTAGAGGCTTCGGGATGAATCACCATTTAATATAATTGTTGGCTTGAGTCAACTTTTAGTGCTGTTGAAATTTATGAGACTGTGCTTCAAATGCCAACATCTAAGGCTACGAGGGATGATAGAATGCCAGTTTATTTCTACCAGAAATTTTGGTCTATAATAGGTCCTCTAATCACTCACTTTGTAAGAGATTACAAAGAGATATTAGCCTAAAATCACTCATACCAACTTGGGATTGCACTTTGGGAATCAAGGTGATAAGATTATTATTTAGAGGCTTTGGGAATGAATCATTATTTAAGATTTAGAGCTAGGCTTGAGTGATTAGAAGACCCACTGTCGACCAAAATTTTTGGTAGAAACATCCTGGCATTCTGTCATCCCCAGGAGCCTTAGATGCTAGTATTTGGAACACAGCCTCATAAATTTCAACAGTACTGAAAGTTGACTCAAGCCAACAATTATCTTATACCAAAACCTTCTAAGGGACATGAACAAGAACAGCCTCTAAATCTGCATTATTTGTGTAACACACGTGGCCTTTAGTTACATCAATTAAAGGATTAATGGCATTTAATGAATAAATAATAATGTAAAAAAATTGTTTGGTAAATGAGTTGATGGGATGATGCATTAACAAGGGGGGTATGATGGAAAAAGAAAAACAAATTAAGTGAAATGGCTCTATTTTATTGGCTAAGTGAGCGGTGGATTGTCGTATATAAAGAAACAATAATTTTCTTCATTTGAGTTTGTTAAGCCGAGAATGAGAAGTGAATAGAATTGGAAAGAGAAAAGAGAAAACAAAAAGAAAAAGAAAAGAGAAAAAGAAAAGAAGAAGAAAGAAAAAGAGAAAAGAGAAGAAAGAAAACCGAGGGAAAGAAAAGAAGAAAAAAAGAATTCAGAAGAAGAAAATGAGGAATTTTAGGAAATCAGTTTGGGTAGTTAGATTTATACTCAGTGTTTCAATGGGTAACAGTTTTACGATGTTAGAATATTTATATTTCAATATTTATAATACATATCGATACTAATGATATATTTTTATACCCTATGTTATAAGAAGAATGCCGATAACTGGTAGACCTCAAGATCCAGAACTAGCTCAGGATTAGCGCACTTTAGTGAGTGGATAGCTATATGTATTTTATATGTTTTTAATACAGCAATTATATTTTAATTACATGTTATCAGATTTAGCCATGATTTATTTTAAACGGATAAATATTTATGTTAATTAGTATATTCAAAAATATTTTTAGAATTTATTATAGTATAGCTTATGATTACATTCAGTATAGAAATAATTATTTTAGAATAATTGTAGTCATGATATTATATAGTAGTAGTTTTTGAACCACTATATGTGTACCCTCCCCTTTAGTGTAGTTTCTCTGCGCATGCGTTAGACCATTTTAGTTTGCTCTGCCCTAGCGATGCAGTATTCTGCCTGAGTTAGACCAGCTCAGATCCCCCGCTCTGCATGTGCGTGAGTTATTTTACTAAGTTAGACCAGTTTTTCCTAGGTACAAGTTTGGTATGGTTTTCAATATATATATAGTACATGTTTCTAGAGCTATGCTATATATATTCATCTTGATAATAGATTTTATGACAGTTTACACTTCCAGATTTTCAGATCCCCAATATTATGTTATGATTTTAGTTTTGGCACAGATTATTATGACAGCTTATATTTCAGTACAAGTTCATTGACTACTCAGTATATAACTTCATGACTATTTTATCTTATAGATTTATACATGTACAATACATATAAAGTATATAATATTTTCTAATTATGTCTACTCACTGGGCCATAAGCTCACTCTTTTTCTTATTTTTCTTATTTTTCTTATTTTTCCTAGGTTGTCACTGGAATTCGTGCAGTGTGATACTGTCGTCACATTTTGGGGTTAACCTATGACATGCATAGTTGTATAAGTGTCTCAGTCTGTGTATTTTTATATCTTTTCATATATTAGAGTTCACGTAAACACCTTTTGTTAAGGCATGTAGCCTCATTGTATTATATGTATGAGTAAAGAGTATGTTAATCTCACATCATCGTAGGATCCGCCTCGATTCTCAAGGAGGTTTAGAGTTAGGTCCTGTCAGTTTGGTATCAGAGCATGGTTTTAGATTCTGTAGACTAGTACATGATACATGCATGTTAGAGATGTCATTAATGATTTGTTGCATTTTATAGATTTTCATCATGCATCCACGTGACCGACCTCGCACGAAACTTGTAGCTGAACTAAGAGCTCCCTTAGTACCAAATAGAAGGAGGAATCTATTAGATATAAGGTAACTGGGTTAGTTCTCCCTGTACCTATACCTCAAACTCAGCTTAATCCTATTGTAGAGGAGATACACCCTCAGCCAGTGCCACAACCTGTGATACAGCCTACACAATGACAGCCTGATAGACCTACCTTAGAGCAATCCATAGACAGACTGGCTCAGTTAGATACAGTTGCAGTAGAGAGACAAACACAGGGACCACCCAGGAGAGAGAACACAATAGAGCGTGTTCGTAGTTTAGAGGCAGAGAATTTTTCAGGCACTACAAAGCCAGCTGATGCAGAATTATGGTTGACCAGAGTAGAACGGATATTTGATGTTATGAGATGTACTGATGATGAGAGGGTTTTCTTTGCTACATTTTTATTTGAAGGTGGGGCATACCACTGGTGGAGATCAGTATCACATAGATATAGAGGGGTGATTAGTTGGGCTGATTTTTGTAAAGAATTTAATGTTAAATCTTTCCTATGGTTTACCAAGACATCCAGGCTAGTAAGTTCTTTGAGATAGAATAGGGATTGATGACAGTGGAGGAGTACGAGAATTGTTTTATAGATTTATCGAGATTTGCTTCATATGCAATGTAAAATGAGATAGATAAATGTAAGAGATTTGAACAGGGCCTTAGAGGCAATATCAGGACAGCAATTATAGCCATGGGGTAGAGTAATTTTAATGAGTTAGTAGGGGCTGTAATGAGAGTTGAGAAAAGCCTAGTAGAGGTACGCAGAGCCCAATCATTCAAGTAAAGACCAGGCTATGGTTGGTCAATTGATGGATAAGTAGTAGTAGAACACCTGGAGGAGAGACATCTCATACAGGGTATTCTGATAGACAATGGTATGGTCAGAGCCCTATGCTATCCGGAGGACAGAGATAGAGTTCTAGTCAGAGTTTTGTGCCTCCATCTGTTGGAAGTAATATAGGGAGTCAGAGGCCTCATGGTGGTAGCCAGTTAACTAGTAGTGCTAGTATAAGAAGGTACCCTCGGTGTTCTACGCAGGAGTCATGAGGGACAGTGTCTAAGAGGTTTTAGAGGTTGCTACTATTGCGAAAAAGCTGGACATTTGAGGAGAGATTATCCTCATCTTCTTCAAAGTAGCAGTTTAGTACAGAGTACAGCTTCTCAGGGTTTACAAGGTGGCAGTGGCAATATTTATAGACATGGAGGATCTCAGATAAGAGAGTCTATCTCTAGTACTAGTGTACAACCTAGAGCTTTAGGAGCTAGTAAAAATCCACAGAGAGGTCAGCCAAGTCGACCTCGTAGCTAGGCACGTGTATTTGCTTTGACTCAGCAAGAAGCACAAGCTACCCCAGATATTGTTACAGATATGCTGACTATTTTTGGCCGAGAGGCCCATATTTTAATTGATCCGAGCTCTACGCATTCTTTTATTTCCTGAATCTTTGTCGTGCATGCGGATAGAGTGTTAAAACCCCTAAATTGTAGCTTGGTGGTAGCCACGCCAGTTGGAGAATCATTATTGGCTGAGAATGATTTTCAAGGTTGTGTTATCAAAGTGGGTACTAGTGAGATGGTAGCAGATTTAATTTCTCTTGATATATATGATTTTGATGCAATACTTGGGATGGATTGGTTAGCTAATTACCATGCTACTGTAGATTGTTTCCGAAATGAGGTTATATTTAGAAGACATAGAGAGCCTGATATTATTTTTTTGTGGAGAGCGATGAGTTCTTTAATCCTGTGTTATATCTACTATGACAGCTAAACGGTTGCTCAGAAAATGATGTCCAGCCTATTTGGCATATATTATTAATACTAAAGTCAATAGGGCTAAATTAGAAGATATTCCAGTGGTCAGAGAATTTTCAGATGTATTTTTTGAAGATCTTTTAGGCTTACCACCAGATAGAAAGATTAATTTTGGTATTTATTTGGTTCCATGCACAACTTCTATCTCCAAAGCACTATACAGAGTGGCCCCCTCAGAGTTAAAAGAATTGAAGACTTAATTACAAGAATTGGTAAATGAGGATTTTATTAAACCTAGTGTATCACAATGTGGAGCATCGGTATGTTTTTTTAAAAAGAATGATGGCACTTTGAGGCTATGCATTGATTATCGGGAGCTAAATAAAGTCACTATACGCAACAAGTACTCATTTCCTCGCATTGATGATTTATTTGATCAGTTACAGGGTGCAAATATTTTTTCAAAGATCGATCTATGATCAGGGTATTATCAGTTAAAGATTGGAGATACTGATGTGTCTAAGACTGCCTTCGGAACTCGATATGGGCATTATGAGTTTTTAGTAATGCCATTTGGGTTGACTAATGCTCTAGCTGCATTCATGGATCTTATGAATAAGGTATTTCATCCCTATCTTGATCGATTTGTTATAGTTTTTATTGATGATATTCTTGTATATTCACGGAGTACATAGGAGTATGCAGAGCATTTGAGGATAGTGTTACAGATTTTGAGGAATAAACAGTTATATGCTAAGTTCAACAAATGTTAGTTCTGGCTAGATAAAGTTACATTTCTAGGCCATGTAATCTCAGTAGATGAAATTTATGTGGATCCTCAAAAAAAGGAAGCTGTGGTAAATTAGGAGCGACCAACTAGTGTAACAGAAATTAGAAGTATTCTAGGTCTAGCAGGTTATTATTAAAGATTTGTTAAGGACTTCTCTAAGATTATTGCACTGCTTATAAAGTTGACAAGAAAAAATTGTAAAGTTTTTGTGGACGGATGAATGTGAATGTAGCTTCCAAAAACTTAAGAAGAGATTGACTTCAACTCCTATTCTTACTCTTCCATCTAGCACCGAAGGATTTATAATTTACAGCGATGCTTCTAGATAAGGATTAGGTTATGTGTTGATGCAGCATAATAAGGTGATAGGTTATGCTTCTAGGCAGCTTAAGAAGCATGAGTTGAATTATCCAACCCATGATTTAGAATTAGTAACAGTAGTATTCACCTTGAAGATTTGAAGACATTATTTATATGGTGTTACATGTCAAATCTTCACTGATCACAAAAGTTTGAAGTATTTATTCACACAGAAAGATTTGAATCTGAGACAACGGAGATGGTTAGAGCTAATAAAAGATTATGACTGTACGATTGATTATCATTCAGGTAAGGTGAATGTGGTAGTAGAAGCACTCAGTAAGAAGTCTTCTAGCTCTAAAGCTTATTTGAGAGTAACTTATCTTCCATTGTTAGTTGAGTTAAGGTCTATGGGGGTTGAATTATCTGTAGATGAGTTTGGAGTACTTCTAACACATTTTTAAGTTATGCCTATGTTGATTGATCAAATTCGAGAGATGCAAGATCAGGATCCTAATTTAGTTAAACTTAAGCAAGAAGTAAAAAATATAATGCGAACTGATTTAACGTTGAAAGCTGATGGGACATTAGTTATGGGTAACAGGCTTTGTGTTTCAAATAACTCAGAGTTAATGAAGTAGATTTTAGAAGAAGCTCATAGCTCAGCTTATGCTATGCATCTTGGCAACACTAAAATGTATCATACTCTAAGATAACATTACTGGTGACAAGGTATGAAAAGAGAGATTTCAAAGTTTGTATCTCACTGTCTGATTTGTCAGCAGGTTAAGGCAGAACATCAGAGGCCAGCAAGATTATCTTAACTACTTCCAATTCCTAAATAAAAATAGGAACATATCACCATGGACTTTGTTGTTAGGCATCCTCATACTCAGAGAGGTCATGATAGTATTTGTGTGATTGTGATCGACTCACAAAGTTTGCTCATTTCTTGCCTTATAAGATTTCATACTCATTAGATAGGCTAGCTCATTTTTATGTGAGTGATATTGTATGGTTACATGGTGTTGGTTGCGGAGGATCTAAGGCACGTGTGTATATGCATGTGCAAGTATGTCTATTGCCTAAATACACATCACATACATATTTAAGTCTAATGAAAGCGTGAAACTTGCAATAAACACAATAAATAAAATATATTAATCGCATTAATATTTTTATAGGATAGAAAACTCACCTCAATGTGTAACGTTATACACGTATTTTTTTCAGAGTCCGCATGGAGACTAACTCGCAGGCAATTCTAGTCACCAACTCGGTGGGCTTGGTGAGCTAAAATTGTAGCCCTATATTTAGCACGGGATTAACTTTTAATCCCCAAAATAGTCGGTGTGTGTTTTTATCTTTTTCTCCAAAAGGATAAGAAATTGACAATTTGAAGTAATCCACCATTGCTTCAAATGGAACCATAGAGAAAAATGAAATAATTTCATTTTTCCCTATTTTCCTTTTTCTTCTTCTTCTTCTCTTTTCTCTTCTTTCTTTTCCTTCTCCATTTCTTTCTTTCTTTCTTTTTCTCGAGCAAATGCCTAACACACCCAAAATCTTGCTTCTTTCTCTCTTTCTCTTTATATATCTATGTATATATATTATATATATATATATATACATAGATATATATAATATATTATATAATATAATAAGAGAGATACTTTGATTATTTAACAATTAAATAATCAAAGTGTGATATGATCATTTTGCCCCTTATGAATAGTTACCAAGTTTGCCCCCTAGTAGGTCTCACAAAATCCCACACTTGAGTAAACTTAACCGAGGGTCCACAATATGCCACGTGTCATTATACAATTAGTAAATAACAATTATTGACTAATTGTTGTATTTAATACTTAAATACAGACACGCACGCATTCCAATGGTAGTGCTAAATATTATTGGATTAAACACTTTAATCTAGCATGCTGCCCTAATGCACAACGAATACACTCCATATCACGGGACTCCCTAGGTCTTACGCCCGATTCGTTAAATTGAACTATTCTATAAGTCCGTGAGCAATGTCCCACGCACACATCACGGATATTACAAATCAGCGCATTGAACCATACAAGTTGAGGTTACAACGCATACGTATAGTCCTTTTGTCATGATATCCTGGATGTGCAGGGATATAGATTATGACTGTCAAATCCCCTAATACTCATCTATGTCTTATCTCCAGACTTGTATCTCACTGAACAATATATTCAAACTCTTTTGCCATATTGTTCAACCCTGACGGAACTCTTTCCCATGATGATTGTTTGTGGCCACAAGACTTTTTTAGATTCAGTCTCGAAGCATCTAGATATCTAACTCCATATAGGAGCTGACAGATCCCATATCTGTACGCACCGGATTCCATAAGATCGGACCATACCCAGCGGTCACACTATGAAAGGTTTGTGACATGTGAGGAACCAAAGTATAGTGGATCACTTATAAGCCCACAGTGGCACTTAGGTCAAAGGTCCACGTATACTACTCAACTTGAGAGAACCTTCCGTTGATGGCTTACATTAGGTGTCGATCGGAGGCCCTCATGAGTATATCCCATATCCAGTCCTAACTGGATACCCATACGTCAATACGAGCTCCAAGCTTACGGCTGGCTAGGAATGACCATCTATACCCTATAGGTATGACATATGTTGATCTACATATAAAGGTATCTACCGACAGACCCGCATCGGTAGAAATAGATCAGGGATAATTATTTAAGAACATACTTAGGTAACTGGCATTTTCTGGCACCCAATTGTAACTCTTGCAACTATGTAGTTACTAGTATATTCCCAAGTGTATGTCCCATTACAGACAAGGCTCTAACTCTTGGATCTGCTAAGTATTATAACCAGCTAACACTTAGCTATGCTAACATTTAGCAATTATATATCTCAGCATGGCTAACTATGAGACATTATCTAAACTCCTTTAGATGTGATCCAAACTACTTCAGATCTACAATATCTATAACGTTACATGCATAATACCATATAAATGGGTATTAATGATTTAATGGGAATGTACACTTGTATAAATACACAAGTATATGTATATTCAGGCATGCCATAAGCACCAACCTTAACACATGGGACTCCAGTGTTTATCGTATCAGATAGAGACCCTCGATTCACTTCTAGATTCTGGCATAGCTTACAGAAGGCCTTAGACACTAAGCTAAACTTTAGTACATCTTTTCATCCTCAGACAAATAGACAGTCGGAGAGAACTACACAGATATTAGAGGATATGCTCAAAGCTTGTATATTGCAGCTTAAAGGTAATTGGGATGATTATTTACCATTGATGGAGTTTACATATAATAATAGTTATCAGTCTAGCATTTAAATGGCGTCATATGAGGCTTTATATGGAAGAAAATCAGAACTTTAATTTGCTGGGATAAAGTTGGAGAAAGGAAATTATTGGAGTCTAGAGATTATCCAGGCCACTAGTGAGAAGATCAGTATTATAAGAGACAGACTCAATGCAGCTCAAGACAGACAAAAACGTTATACAAATAAGTGCCGTAGACAGCTTGAGTTTGCACTAAGAGATAGAGTCTTTTTACAGATCTCACCATGGAAAGGTGTGCTTCATTTTGGGAAACAGGAATAATTAAGTCCTAGATATATCGGGCCATATGAGATTCTAGAGAGGGTTGGTATGGTTACGTACCGCTTAGCATTATCGCCTGAGTTGTCACGCATTCATGATGTGTTTTATGTTTCTATGTTACGAAAGTATATACCTGACCCTTCTCACATTCTAGATACTCAGCCAGTTTAGTTAATGATAGACTTGACTTATGATGAGGAACCTATTCAGATAGTGGACTATCGCCAGCAAGGACTACGTAATAAGACTATTTCGCTAGTTAAAGTCCTATAGAGGAATTATGCAGTGAAAGAGGCTACATGGAAGCAAAAGGATTATATGAGAGTTCACTATCCTCATTTGTTTTAGACAGGTAAATGAATTTCGAGGACAAAATTCTTATAAGGATGGAGAAATTGTAACACACGTGGCCTTTAGTTACATCAATTAAAGGATTAATGGCATTTGATGAATAAATAATAATGTAAAGAAATTGCTTGGTAAATGAGTTGATGGGATAAGGCATTAACACGTGGGGTATAATGGAAAAAGAAAAAAAAATTAAGTGAAATGGCTCTATTTTATTAGCTAAGTGGGCGGTGGGTTGTAGTATATAAAGAAGCAATGATTTGCTTCATTCAAGTTTGTTAAGTAGAGAATGAGAAGTGAACAGAATTGAAAAGAGAAAAGAGGGGGAAAAAAAGAGAAAGAATGGAGAAAAAGAAAAGAAAGAAAACCGAGGGAAAGAAAAGCCGAAAGAAAAAAAAAGAATTCAGGAGAAGAAAATGAGGAATTTTAGGAAATCGATTTGGGTAGTTAGATTTATACTTAGTGTTTCAGCGGGTAATAGTTTTATGATGTTAGAATATTTATATTTCAATATTTATAATACATATCAGTACTAGTGATATATTTTTATACCCTATGTTATGGGAGGAGTATAGCTGGTACACCCCAAGATCTAGAACCAGCTCAGGATTAGCACACTTTTGTGAGCGGATAGCTATATATATTTTATATGTTTTTAATATAGCAATTATGATTTAATTACACGTTATTAGATTTAGCCATGATTTATTTTAGACAGATAAATATTTATGTTAGTTAGTACATTCAGAAATATTTTTAGAATTTATTATAGAGCTTATGATTACATTCAGTACAGAAATAATTATTTTAAAATAATGGTAGTCATAATATTATATAGTAGTAGTTTTTGAACCACCATATGCGTACCCTCCCCTTTAATATAGTTGCTCTACGCATGCGTTAGACCAGTTTAGTTTGCTCTACCTGAGCGATGCAGTATTTCGCTAGGTTAGACTAACTTAGATCCCCTACTCTGCCCTTGCATGAGTTATTCCGCTAGGTTAGACCAATTTTGTTTTTTGTACAAGTTTAGTGTGGTTTTCAATATATATGTTGACAGGACCCGACCCGAGACCCTCTACTATAGATCCCAGCGGCCCTGCCGGGCACCCCGACGAAAGTTCCTCCGACCTAATGGGTAAGTTGAAAATTTCTGCGAGGCGAACCGCTTTTTTAATTCTTGCTACTACTGAGAAGATCTTGTAATATACATGAAAATGACAATCTTAATTTTTAAAAAAAACGAACAGAGTTTCCCTTGTTTTTCGAAAAAATTCATATCAAACCTGCAAAGAAATTCCACTTCTATTTCTAATACATCTCAATACTACCAATTCGGACCTCCGGTCCTTTCCAAATCAAGTCCAACACAACTCAATTATTCATTTGAATCAAAAAATATGTATAATTATAAAAAATAAAAACGATCATCATAAAAGTTAAATCTCTTCTTCTTGGTTCAAAACATATATACAAATATACATGCCTAAAACTATTATGCATAAAGTAAAGAGTGCTATTTAGCACATTTACATGTATAAAAAAATGATCTTTGAATTCGGCCCACTACTCGGCAATAGGAGAATCAGCAGCTTGCGTATCGAGACTTGTACCTGGGAAAAGGGTTCAAAAAATATAAAACATAAAACACAAAACGGGTGAGCTAAAGGAGCTTAGTGAGTGCAAATAAAATTTCAATAAAATAACATCATGTATAAATAGTAAATTCTAAAGTTCATGCAGAAATCATGCTTCTAAAACTGATGTAAAACTGTAAAACGGTTTCTAACATCACATGCTATTGAAATCTTGCCGAGCGGGTTTTATCTACATCTTTGGAAAACTATATTCCGAATCTGTATAACATAATAACTGCTGGTGTGCATATAAATCGGTAAATCAAGACTAGTAAAATCCTCACTCGGGCATTTTCTTTCTAAACTGTACCAATGGTAACCCTAAAGCTCTATACCCACGCAATGACTAAACTAGCACCGCACACATAAGTAGGTCACAGGGCACCTCAACTAGCAGTACCCACAGTGACATCTCAAGACATCTCACTGGCTATGCAGCGGAATCTTACATCGCATGCATATAGCGAGACAATACTCCGTACACATAGAGCGACTCATATGACTAGATATCCCGACTTTTCGGAGTTAATGACACACCCCCAAGACCTGCCCATGTGCACGGGATATACCGACTGGGTCTAACACAATCATCACCACTATAATCTGAGGGTACCAATGGCCTTAAAAACGAATGCAAAAATTTTAAAACTGTTTCTCAATTCGAACATGTAAAGGCATGTCTATGAACATATATCAAGATCATAAATCATGGTTATGCATCAAAAGCTCATAAAACATGCATATTCATTATGTAAAAACATAATAAACGAAAAATAAAAGAAATGAAAGATTTTCCACTCACAACCGCTCCACGCTCAATTTCGCTCCCGATTTCTGCCCCGTTATCGCTCTCAGTTATCTTCACCTACACGCCATAAATGACATTTAGAACCAAATCAAATGATAGAATCTCATTTAACTACTAAATGCCTTAATTGGCATACAAAGCCCGGATGTAAACTACTTCCCAATTTTTATTTACGGAGCTATTTAATCTAACCTATCTCACCATCCGATGCCCTGAAAATAATTGAACGCCTTATAATCTTGGTTGGACATAATTGCCCTTCACCTTTCCAAAATAGACAATTGTGTCCTATTATTTTCATTTTTGATTTTTTCATCAACATATACATTCAATTTACAATATGCACCATTTACACACAACAATTCATTCAAAATACCACTCAATCCCTAACTTCCATAAAGTGGCAAACTTTCACCCTAGGTCTAACACATTCCTTTTCTCAATTTCTTGTTCCAATTACAACAAAATCATGCCAATTTCATTCTAAAGCCCTAATTACAACCAATTGAAATCTCTACAACAAAATCACCAAAAACCCTAATTCTTACCTTGCCAATTTCTTCAAATTGATGACTTCTTCAAGCTCCAAACTAGAATTCAACTCAATCTAAGGCAAGAATACACATAAGAACATCAATTTAATCATTCTTGAAAGTTCACTTATCAAACTCATAAAATAATGCTTTTCTTACCTCTTTTTCTTGAATTTTCACTAATTGAGGTTTCAATTGAGCTTAGGGATTGGTATGTAACCTTATTTTGGCTTGATTAAGCATGAAAAATCATGAAAAAAAACTTGAATAGTCACTGTAGCAGCACCCCCCTTTGAAGCTCGAATTTCTCTTTTTTTTGTCTAAGTGTTGGTTTTGATCTCTCTTCAAATTTCTACACACTTCTAACATATATATAGTACTCCCTCAATTGACCATTTTGCCCTTCAACTTACTTAAAACTTCTAATTTTCCATTAGTTCAAATGAAAAGATTTAATTGGTTTCTTTATAACTATCTAGTTAGAATAGTCAAAAGAACTAACTAGAGTTTCCAACTTGGCAATCCATGAGATTGTTTCTAATTGGTCCATTAATATATGGATTGTATTTCTCAAAAAAGGCTTGTTTCATTCATAACCCTTAAATGGAAATTCATGTAGTAAATTAGGATTTCCTTTTCTAAGCTAATAGAGAAAAATTCCAAAAATATTCTAGGGTCGTCCGGCGCGCCGATCAAGTGTGAAATTACCAAATTAGGTCTAATATCTCTCACGTGCACTATAAAGGGAATATTTTGAATAGGGTTAAAAGCGAGTAACCCTACGGTGTCTTATTTGCTCTATACCGAAATCTAGACGTCAATACTACTAATAGGGATTGGATATTACATATGTAGTACATATTTCCAGAGCTATGCTATATATATTCAGCTTGATAATAGATTTTATGATAATTTATGCTTCTAGATTTTCAAATCCCCAGTATTATATTATGATTTTAGTTTTAGCACAGATTTTTGTGATAGCTTATATTTCAGTACAAGTTTATTGACTACTCAGTATACGACTTCATGACTATTCTATCTTACAGATTTATACGTGTACAATATATATAAAGTATATAATATTTTCTAATTAACTCTGTTGGAGCTGGTGCTCACGTGCCATTCCAATATTGTATGAATATTAATTGTTAATATTTATACAATAAACATTTCAAATAAAGATTGTTAATATCATATTAATATGGTAAAATGCTTGTAACATTACAGACATTGTTTGATCTGAAAGAGTTCAGATCTAATCTAAAGGAGTTTAGATCAGAACTAATAGTTATCAAAGCTGAGAGTTATAAATGCTAATAGTTAACACTGTTAATAGATATCAGTTTATAAGAGTCAACGATGTCTAAAGAGTTAGAACTTTGTCTATAATGAGACAAAGACCTGAGAGTATACTTATAATGATATAGTTGCAAAGAGTTGCAATAGGAGCTAAGAAATATCATTATGTAAGTAAGTCTCAAATATAATGTTCTTGATCTATGATCACCAATGCGGGTCTATCGGTGAATTCACAATATATAGATTAGTGTATGTCTATATCTGACTAGTTCAGATGGTTGTTCTTAGCTGACCATGAGCTTAGAGCTTGTATAGATATGCGGGTATCCAGTCAGGACTGGATACTGAACAGACTTATGAGGACCCCAATAGATATCCTATGAAACTGTTAAAGGAAGGTCATCTCGAGTTGAGTAGTAATCGTGGTCCTTTGACCTGAGCACCACGGTGGTCTTGTGAGTGATCCATCATGCTTTGGTTCCACATATGTCAGAGACCTTTCATGGTCTGACCGCTATGTATCGCTGGGTATGGTCCGATGCTCATGGAGTCCGGTGTGCGTAGATACGGGATCCATCAGCTTACGTAGGTAAGTTGTATATCCGATGCTCCGAGATTGTATTTCATAAAGTCTTGTGCCCACAAGCATAAACCCGGGAAAAGAGTTTCCCACAGGGTTAAACAATATAGCAAAAATGTTTGCGTATATTGTTTATCGAGATACGAATCTGGAGATAAGATGAATGGATGAGCAAATGGGGATTTGATGGTGCTGATCTATATCCCCGCACATCCAAGGTATAAATGATGGAAGGATTATATGTATACGTTATGACCTCAACTTGTATGGTTTGACACGCTGATTTTTAATATTCGTAACGTGTGCGTGGGGCATCGATTACGGATTAATGGAATAGTTCCATTTGACAAATCGGGTGTAGACCTAGAGAGTCCCAATATGAAATGTACTCTTTGAGCACTTGGGTAGTGTACCGTATTGAATTGTTCAATACAGTATAATTCAGCAATTACTAAGGTTACGTTAACTAAAGTATATGGTTAAATGGTGGGACCCACTTTAGGTTAACTTGGTAACCGAGTAAGGATAAAATAGTAATTTCACTTTATGATTATTTAATTGTTAAATAATTAAAATAAATATTTATTTGTTTAACTGTTAAATAAATGATTTAACTTAACTAAGGTTAAAGGTTAACCATAAGGTTAAGTTAGTTAACTTTACTTGATGGTTAAGTAAAAGTTAACCTAACCATGGTTAAGTTAGTTAACTATGGTTAAATTAATTAAATATTTATTAACTTAAAGGTTAAGTTAAAATAATCTAACTATGGTTAAATGTTAACTAAGGTTAGGTTAAGCCAAATGAAATGCAAATGAAATTCAAATTAGTTTGGAATTTATGCATTAGTATATAAAGTGAAATGAAATTGAAAATCAAGGATTTTTGAAATTGGTTTTTAGTTTATAGGTTTTGCATTTTTGAGAGCCATTACAATTTGAGAAATTGGAATTCTTTGTTTTGTGTTTTAAGTGTTAGAACAACAAAACAAATTGAATTAATGATTACTAAATGTAATAACTAAAAATAAGATTTGTTTTATTTATTCAAGAGTTGAATAAAAGGAAAAACAAATTTGATTAAGTTAAATTGTTTAACTTTGAAAAATGTTTAAGAGTTAAACATATATGCTGGATTAAGATGCTGCCATTCTAGACAATCAAACTCACCCTTGTTGATTGCTAGAATTGATCAAAGATTCATTTCATGGTGGACTTCAAAGAAAATTAATCCAAAGGCTTCATTGGTGATATTTCTCAATTTCGAATTTCAGTTTAATCAAATGTTATTTTTTGTGTTCATTATATTTAATCTTCCGCTGTGCACATGTATGTATGAGATATGTATATTGTTTGTATGATGAACACAACCCACATACAAGCACCCTAAGTTTTATTTAATATACCCCATATAACCCAACAATGTCCACTTACTGAGCCATAAGCTCACTCTTTTTCCTATTTTTCCTAGGTTGTCACAAAAATTTGTGTAATGTTATACTAGCATCACATTTTGAGGTTGGCCCACGACACACATAGCTGTATAAGTGTCTCTGTCTGTGTATTTGTATATCTTTTTGTATATTGGAATACACGTGTACATCTTTTGTTGAAACGTGTAGCCTTATTGTATCATATGTATGAGTAAATAGTATGTTAGTCCTATGTCATCGCAAAATCCGCCTTGATTCTCAAGGAGGGCTCGAGTCGGGTGCTGTCGATTTGAAGAAGAAGAATAAGAGAAAATATGAGCAAAATATGATTAAACAACAGTTAGAATATCACTTGGTTTCATCTGCCAAATATTATTAACATCCCCTAATCTATGAACAAAATTCCTAGCCCGCTGCTTAGAAACTTAAGAGTGAAAGAATTTTGTATTTTTATCACTAAGTTTTAACCATTGAACCCGTGAACGTTGTTTCTAGTAGGTCTCTAACTTGTAAGGTAAAATGTCCACCTCCTTCTCAATTTTTCTATAATGCTTCTAAGACTCCCCCGACACAGTATCTTGAAGAGAATCAAGCTCCGCTTTCTTTGCATTAAGCTACTTGCAATGATAGCGATAATTTAAAGAATTCCACTTTTGTAGAGTTGACCCATAGTTAATAAATTTTTTGTGATACTGGCAACAAGATCCTAAGCTAAAATAATATCTAGACATTCAGTTTCTTTTGCCCAAGCTTTCTCAAAATAAAATAGCCTCTGATTTCAGTATTGATGACTCGGAGGGAAATCTTTAATCTCAGTTAACATTGGTCTATAACCTGACCCCATAGCCTTAATGAGAAACTAAAAAATTTGAGAACAACTCAGCCCAGGCTGGTGAAGAGACCATTCGGTCGAGCCTCTCTTGAATAAATTGATCACCCTTACGGCCATTAGCCCAAGTAAAATAAGGACCCTGATACCCCATATCAGTAAGATTATATTCATCAAAAGCCTTACAGAACTGATCCATCTGGGTATAGCTTCTTTGTCGCCCCTCTTCCCCTGTTTTTCTCCCAAAACAAATGAATTTTGTTGAGATCACCCCCACAAAACCATAGTAACGACAACAAATCACTGAGTCTATGTAACAATTTCCAAGTATAAATCCTTTGAGAATACTCCAAATGACCATAGACCCTAGAGAAATGCCATTTCTTATCTTAATGAGATATAACAATCACATCAATATAATGTTGGGAATAGGATAACACTTCTACAGCAATATTATCCATCGACAACATACATGAAACACCACTTCTACCAACCTGCTCCATAACCAGCTTTCCAGTCATACCCAACTTAATACTCAATACTTTCATTTGTTCCTTCCATGCAATTGTTCCCATTAAGAAAACCAAATCAAGCTTATACTCTTGTACATAACTGTGCAAAATAGGGAACGTTCGGCCATTGCCCAATTCCCAAACGTTCCAACATAGGAGATTCATGACGTCCTGCAACCCCTCTGAGTAGGAGCCATCAATATCTCATTAGGATTAATTGAGTGAATCTCCAGAAGAAGGCAAACATCCGTAAACCCATCTGATAACAACTCTGCCAATTTCTTGGATACCTTCCTCTTAAAATTGTTAGATCTATTTGAAGTTTTACATCTGAGGCTAATATTCAAAGCTTTTCTATGGGTGGAAACTGAGTTAATAAGCACCGGCTCAGATGAAGTATCTTTAGAAACATTCCCCTAGCCGCTCTTAGACATATCCCTAGGATTTACCCTAGGAGTCATTTCTTTCACCACACTAGGCATCCACTTATCCTCCACCCTGATCCAGTCACCATATCTCAAAGGCTCAAAAATCCATTTACAGGCTTTCAGCTAGAACATTCCCGAATTGGATGACTTAAAATCCCACAGTAATAATAAAGCTCCATAAGACATTAATATTTCAAAAGAACAGTGACACTTTCATCCCTCAACTCAACCTTCAAACATTGCAGCAGAGGCTAGGCTTTGTCACATCAATATTTATTCGCATCCTCGAACAACAGCCTCTTTAATGTCCTCAATGACCATGATCTAGTTCTTCCATAGTTCTGACTAAACCACCAAGGCTAGAGCCAACCTGATCATTCATACATACTATAGGAACCTAATGAAAGTATCCAGAAGGACACCCGAACAAAAATCATATTACAATGATCACCAATTCCTGTAGGTTCCTTTTAAATCAGTGACTGATGACTAAAAGTCCAAGGACCCCCAGCCAAAACCACTCTCTTATCAGATTCGGATTGAATTCTAAAAAACAAAGTATTCATCGTAACAGCATCAACATCGAAGTGACCAATGACTCTCCAAAGGAAAGGCATCCATCGTATGAATGCATCTATACTAATTGTTGAAATTAATGTACTTTCTAAAAATAAGGCTCAAAATTATGAATAATTAAAATATCTAGACAAATCTATAATTGTCTAGAAAATTTATACTAAATGTCAAAGAATTCTAGAAATGTTTAAAATTTTACAAGATATTATTTTATAATAAGTTAATAATTGTGGGAGTTAGGTGAGCTTTTTGAGAAGTTAAGAGGGAGTGGCTACAAATATAAACACGAGGGTGTGTGATATGTTCCAACAAGCTAAAATTAGCCAACAAACCCCCTCCAAAGTTATGTAATCCTTTCCTTTCTATAATAAAGCTTTCTTTTATGCTCCAAAACATATATCCCATAACCCTTCAAATACATTATCTTTTTAATCACCCCATAAATTTTTATCAGCTCTATCTAAAGCCAAGTGGTTCGGATCGTATAACAGTAGTAGAGTATTATTTATATAGTTACTATTTATAAAGGTACTATTTACAAATACGGTGCCAATATAAAGACATATTTTTTTATCCCAAGGCTTATGGGACATAGTTATTAATGAGGTTTCTACTCTATATAATACATTTGCTCTATTTGAAGTGCAGAAGAAAATTTTAACAGAGCTAACACATAATGATGCTAAAGTACTCTTCATCATTAAGTAAAGGGTGGATGATGCTATTTTTTCAATAATTATTAGAACTACTTCAGCAAAGGAAGCTTGGAATACTTTAAAGGAAGAGTTTGAAGATAATGCTAAAGTACGTACTATCAAACTCTAATCTTTAAGAAAGGATTTAAAAAATCTCAAATGCAAGATTCTGAGACCACTCAAGATTACTATTCAAGAGTAAAAGAAATTATAAATCAATTAAGAGCCAATTGAGAAAATATAAGTGATAACAAAATTGTGGAGAAAATATTAATAAGTGTCACCAAAAAAATTTGATCCAATAGGGCCACTGCCATTGAAGAGTCAAAAGACATATCAACTCTTATAGTGGCAAGATTAATGGACTCTCTAGAAGCATAGGAAAAAAAGTTGAATATGAGAAATAAAAATTCATTGAAAGTTCCTTTTAGTTTAAATTAAATTTGCAGTCTAAAAACTATAATGGGGAAAAATAGAGAAAATTCAATCAAAAAAGATAAAAATAGGGATAATCAAAGGAAAACACAAGAAAAGAAAAATTATCCACCAAGTGGTACAAGTGGAAAAACAAGCCATTCAGAAAAAGATTGTCGGTTTTGCAGGAAGCCAAAATGCTACAAGTGCAAAATGTTTAGGCATTTAGAGAAAAATTATCGATTCAAGAAAAACCACCAAGCATATTGCAATCAAGCATCACATTTTGATAAAGGTGTCAACAAACAAAGAGATTGAACTAAAGTATTGTAAAATAGAATAATAAATTGCAAACATCTTCACCAAGGCTCTTCCAAGACCAAAGTTCGAGTTACTGCGAGAAATGCTGAGAGTTTATCAAAAGTGCATTAAGGAGGAGTGTTGAAATTAATGCACTTTCTAGAAAGGAGGCTCAAAATTATAAATAATTAAAATATCTAGACAAATCTATAATTGTCTAGAAAAATATAGAAAATTTTGTAATAAATGTCAAAGAATTTTAGAAATGTTTGAAAATTTACAAGATATTTTGTAATAAGTTAACAATTGTGGGAGTTAGGTGAGATTTTTTAAAAGTAAAAGGCGGTGGATACAAATATAAATAGGGGATATGTAATATGTTCCAACAAGTTGAAATTAGCTAACAAACTCCCTCTAAAGTTATGTAATCCTTTCCTTTCTATAATAAAGCTTTCCTTTATCCTCCAAAACATATATCCCACATAAACCTTCAAATACAATATCTTTTCAATGACCCCATAAATTTTTATCAGCTTTATCTAAAGCCAAGTGGTTCAGATCATATGATAGTAGTAGAGTATTATTTATATGGTTACTATTTATATAGGTACTATTTACAAATACGGTGTCGATATTCTCACAATATCAAAGCCTATCAATTTTCTATCACTAATATTATGAGAGGATAATATCTTCCCTACTAATGAACAAGCCATATCCCCTTTTAACCTTTTCCCCAACAACGTCGACTAGCCGAAGTTTAGGAACTAGATAACCAAAAAAGGATATGGATTTACAAAGGCTTGTAATATCACTCGACTTCACGCAGAAAATTGAAACCCAAAATCCTGACGACTGTGGCAACTATTCCAAGGAGAAGAATCACTATACTTCTTTCCTTTTTTTCAGATGAAAGAAAAACCTATGAAAACATTTTTCTATTGAATTATTAATTGTTAATATGGTTATAATGTGTCAGTATCATCACTTTGCATTTACGATATTTCAACCTTTCTAGTAATTTGTATATTGAAGAACTCATTACGTTTGTTTTTAATTTGGGAAGAATCAAATTATGAATCTCTATGTTAATAGAAAAATACATTATAAATTTTTTATTATCGAACTAATTAAGCAAGTGCAATGCGTTATGTTTTCTTTAAGCTTGATTTAGATTTATCATGATAATTTCTAACTGCATTGATGAAAGCTAACATTTTAAGAACCTTTATTTTTATTTTTATTTTGGGTTTATTATCATGCAAAGGGAATTAAATGATTCCAGCTTAAAAGGAAAAAATTCATTTATTGATTCATGTGCATCTTATTAGCTTATAATTTTCTTTTAAAACACAAATTAAAACATGTGATTGAATTTTTCAGAATATGACCATATTTCTATTGGAGTTAGTGCTCATGTGCTATTTTATTTTTGTAAATTATTGTTATACAATATATATTTTCATAAATTATAATTTATAATATGGTATTAATCATTTTCTTTTTCATACATAGTTGATCTAAAGTAGTTTAGATCAAAATTAAAAGTTATTGAATTGGGAGAAAAACTCAAGAATATTTATAATAGGATATAGTTGCAAGAAGTTGTGAATGGCGCTAAAAAATAACACTATATAGTATATTCTTGAAAATAGTTCCTGGTTGTAAGTTTACAACATAGGTCGATTGGTAAACTATAAAGATTGATGTATATTTGTATCTAAATTGTCTAGATTGTTAGTTTTAGTAAACCGTGAGCTTAGTGAAAGCTCGTATAAACATGTGAGCATTTAATAAGTACTGGATACTGAACGGACTCACAAAGGCATCCTATAGACATTCCATAAAGTCATCAATTGATAGTCTTCTCGAGTTGAGTAGTATTTGTGGTCTTTGGGGAATGTTTGATTCTCTAGTTACTTCCAAAGTCATTTAATCAATTCATCTAAACTTTAATATGTAAAGCTTACCATCGACTTATACAGAGATTCATAATATGTTGAAGATTGCACAAAAGGACATGAACAAAAGGGTTTTGCTTTCTTGGTTTAGAGTGCTTCATCTTCTACACCAAAGGCTTCTAAAAAGTTTAAAGGTAAGAAAAAGATGAAGAAGACACCATCGTCAGTCCTCAGAAAAAGATTGATGTATCAAAGTTACATAGCAATAGTAAAGAAAAGTGTTCTCATTACAATAAGATTGAACATTGGAAGCGCAACTATCCAAACTATCTTGCTATAATAAAAAAAACCTCTCAAATATATATTTTTCAATCATTAACATTTCATTAGCTTTTGATACTAGCACTGGTTTGGTATTGGATGCTGCCAGTCCTTCGCATATCTGCAATGTGTTGCATAGATAGAGAGGAGCTAGGAAACTAAAGAAATGAGAAGTACAACTTCACGTAAGAAATGAAGATTTTCTCAAAGTTGAAGTTGTTGGGACTTTTGAGTTACTTCTCTCTTCTGGTTGTAGTATTAAGTTGTATAATTACAATTTTGTGTCGATAATAATACTACAAAATATATCCCTCCCTATGTTATACAAAGAGGGTTATCATGTATATTTTAAGAATGGTTCCTTTTTTATGATAAAGATAATCTTTTGTTAGATGATTATCCAATAATAAATGGCCATTATATATTAGATGTTACACAAAATATTTTGAATGTGCAGGCTAACAAAAGGAAAAGTTTGGAAACTTTAAATAATATAGAATTATAACACATAAGATTATGCCATATAGGCATACGACATATATCATGTCTGGTTAAAGATAGTCAGATACTCGATCTAACCATAGAAACTTACCTAATTTGTAAATCTTGTATTCAAGAAAAAATGACAAAATCTCTATTTAATGATGTAGGACACCGAATCACTAATTTTCTAGAATCAATACATAATGATGTATGTGGTCCGATGAATCACATTTTCATAGGTAGGTTTTGCTATGTTATGCTTATATGTTTTATATAATGTATAAATCAAAAAAATTAAAAAATTTAAAGAGTTTCGACTTAAAGTAGAGAAACAAACTTTGAAATTCATTAAATGCCTTTGATCAGATAGAGACAGTGCATACATGAGTGATGAATTCATTAATGATTTAAAGAAGAATAGGATTCTCACTCAATATAGTCTTCCATGTACTCATTAACATAATGGTGTTTCCGAGAGAATGATTCAATCTTTTAGATATGGTACAATTGATGATGAGCTTTACCAATTTTCTTGAATATCTTTTAGGGATATGCTCTAGAATTGTTGCTTAATTATTGAACAGAGTTTCATCAAAGGTCGTTCCTATTACTCTATTTGTGATATGGACTAGCAGGAAACTAAGTCTTAAGGATGTTAAAATTAGAGGTTGTTCTGCTTATGTAAAAGTTATACAATATGATAAACTTGCAACCAATGAGTACTTATATTAGTTCATTAGATATTCCAAGTATTCTATAGGATATCAGTTCTAAAATCCTAAAGAATGAAATGTGTTTGTTGTTCATTATGCCACTTTCTTAGAAACACGAATTTTATTAGATTGTGGGGATTGTAGAAAAGTTGTACTTGATGAAGTCAATGAATATATCAATAAACCATGATAGAACCTCAAGTTCAATCGAGTGAGATACCTTTGACACACCTTCCTTATAGGTTGGAAAAGATCATGAAAGGCACTAAAGCAAGTGAGAATTATTAGAGTTGGTGCTTATTTGTCAATCCATTTTTGTATAAATTTTTGTTAATATTTATACAATACACATTTTCATAAATTGTTATTTATAATATGATATTAATCTAGTTCCTTTTCATACATTGTAAATTTAAAGTAGTTTAGATCAAAATTAAGAGTTAGTATTTCTCAAGGGTTGGAACCTTGTGTGAATTTGGATAAAGACCATAAAATATTTATTGTAGTGACAAAATTGTAAAAAGTTGTATGATGCTAAGAAATGACATTAAATAGTATTCTAGAAAATGGTTCCTAGTCGTAGGTTTACTACCATATGTTGATTAGTAAACCATAAAAATTAGTGTATGTCTGTATCTGGATTGTCTAGATGGTTACACTTAGTGAACTGTGAGCTTAGTGAAAGCTAGTATTGTTAAGTCGAGTATGTGATTTATGAGTGCACATGTAATTTCAAAAATTTACAATATGCAGCGGAAGCATATTATGAAAATACACTCAATTAATACAAATATATACATATATCATATAAATGCACATATATAACTATTATACAAAATTTTTAAATGATGAACAATTGTGGTAAAACAACATGTAAAGAACACGTACCTAATGAATGTAGATTTATAAAACTTCAAGTCCTCCAATTTTTCAAATGAAGATCTCACCTTGAAGTGTATACTTGAAAAATTTTAGTCCATAACGGTTTGGTGGGATTATAGAACTAGAATAGTAGCATTGATTTAGAATTTTCAGAAATATGTATTCAAACTCTTTGAGTACAATTATTTGTTTTCAAGAAAATATAGTGTTCATGCAACTCATGCATAAGTCTTAGAAATAATTTTCATAAAAGAATGATTTTGAACATCTCTTATTTAAAATCAATTTTTCTTTCTCTATTTTCTTTGATACATAATAGACCATCCATGAGAGAAGAAGATGAGATGTTCTTATTGTGTTTCAACACTTGAAAGAACCAGAAACAACTCTTTTTTTTATTTCCTTCAATTAGCCATATCTAGCCATACCATTGTAAAAGACATTTTCATTTTTGTTTTTCAACATTTAAAAACACAAAACAAGTGCTCCACTCATCACAATTATTAACTGGCTTAGGTCTCTCTATTAAACTAAAATTAGCCATTATTCTTTTTAAGTAGTTAAGACACTTGATAACACATCAAGTGAATATTCCACTCCTTGAATGATATTGCTGGCCAACATATAAAAGAAAGCAAATGAAAATTTTACAATTCTTTTTCAATGGCTAAATGATATTATCTATTTAATATAAAATGCATGGTCCACTTTTGCATATGTTATTTGAAACATAAATGGTCCACTACCATTTAATATGTTTCAAATTTTAACTAATAAATTTAATTAAATTAATTATTCAAAACACTTTTGAATAAATAATTTACCACACTAATATTTACTAGCAAGGTTAATTAGTAAATTCAAGGTAAAAATAATTCATGGACTAATTTGTGCTACTTGTCAATATCCAATTGGTTGATAACTCTTGTTAATTAATTAAGAGATGTACTTAACACTTAAGTCCTGATAAATGCACATCCTGAGCGATGCCAAAATAATTATTTAATTTTATTGTGAACAACGAATACACTTTATATTATGAGACTCTCTAGGTCCACACCCAATTTATTATATAGAGCTCCTCCATACGTCTATGAACAATACCTCACATATACGTTATGGATATTACAAAGTAGTGCGTTAGACCATACAAGTTGAGGTGATAGAATGTTCGTATAATCTTTTCGTCATTTATATCCTAGAAAAGCAGAAATATAGATCATCACCATCAAATCTCTTTTGCTTAACTGTGAACTTATCTCCTGACTTATATTTTCAAAAATAATATCTACAAAAACTTTTGTGATATTGTTTATCACTACAGAATATGTTTTTTAGATTTATGCTTGTGGCCACAAGACTTTCTAAAATACAATCTCTGAGCATTATGATATACAACTCACTCATATAAGCTGATGGATCCCATATCTACGCACACCAGACTCCGTGAGCATCATACCATACATAGCGACACGCAGTTAGACTATGAAAGGTTTCTGACATGTGTGGAACCAAAGTATAGTGGATCACTCACAAGTCCACCGTGGCACTTAAGTCAAAGGACCACAAATACTACTGAACTTGGAAGGCCTTCTATTAACGATTTTATGAGATGTCTATTACAGGTCCTCGTGAGTCTATTCAATATCCAATCCTCACTGAATACCCTGTATCTCTATACGAGATTTCATTAAACTCATGGTTTGCTAAGACTAACCATCTGGACCATCTAGATATAGAAATACACTAATTTATATTAATGAGTTTCACTGATAGACCCGTATCGATAAAATTAGATGAGGAACATAGTGTTCAAGAACATACTTGCATAATGATATTTCTTAACACCATCTGTAACTCTTTACAACTACATCATTACTAATATATTCTCAAGTCTTTGTCTATTTCAGACAAGGTTCTAACTTCTTAGATTTCACTAACTCTTATAACCTGCTAACTTTTAACACTGGTAACTCTTAACACTTCTTTTAGCATTGCTAACTTTCAGCACTGATTTGAACTCCTTTAGACCAAATCTAAACTCTTTTAGATCATACAATGTTTGAAACGTTACATGTATCTTACCATTTAGTAAATAATAATATTATTTATTTTATTAAAAATGATAATTGTATAAATACTATAATTAAATATTTATACATAATAGGATGGTACATAAGCACAAATTACAACAACTCCCACTTACTCTAATGCCATTCATAATGGTATTTAATATCATTGACTCTACGTGTTTCTCAAACACTTTAGGAGTTAAGGCCTTTAATAGTGGGTCTGCTATAATATGTAATGATGTTTCCTAGATACTTTTACATCTCTAATAGCCAAGATATTTTTAGTTATGTGGTATTAAGAATCCAAGTGATTATATTTTTGGTGTATTTTATGGTTTCTCGGCTTGCGCAATTATTTCGTTATTATTACAGTATAGTGTGATAGGATTCATCGAGCTTGAAATTATTCTAAGCTCTACAATTAACTTAAATATCCATAGAACTTCCTTTGCAAGCTTCTTAAGCTGTAATATATTCTACCTCCAAGGTAAAATCAAGTGTAGACTTTGAATTTACACTCATTCTACTAGTTGTGGTACTGTTGAGAAAAAATACATTACTAGATATAGTTTATCTATCATTCTGAATAGACTAGAAGTCTCAGTTTGTGTATCATCTCATTTGTAAGTAGTTTTCTCCATAAATTATAAACTTATCCTTTGTACCTTTCAGGTATAACTGGATATGTTTTATGACCATTCAATGGTTGTTACCTAAATTAGACCAATATCAGCTCATAACACTTATAGCCATTAAGATTTAGGTCTCATACACAACATGATACACATCAAACTACCTCTAGCTGATGCATGTGGTATGCTAGACACTCTAACCCTTTCATCTTCTTCCTAAAGACACTTCCTCTTATAAATATGAATGTCATGTTTGAAAGATACATTAACTATCTCACAGTTATTAAAATTGTACCTTTTTAGGACTTAATCTATGTACGAAGATTAAAAAATTTCTATTAGCCTCGTAACTTTATATCTATAAAGTTTTATACATATTATATAGGAAGCCTCTACCAAATCTTTTATAGAGAAGTTCTTACTCTAATAACTCTTAACTGACAGACTTGCAACCTATTATTGTCATTTCTAACGATGAGTATGTTATTCATATAGAGATTAGAAAGACAATTTATGCTCCCACTATCCTTTTTGAATACACACATTTTCTCTTTGTTCTTGATAAATCAAACCTTATGATTATCTCATCAAAACAAAGACAATAGCTAAAAAAATTGAAATGATTTTAACATGGGTATTGGTGAAAAAGTTTCCTTATTGTCGATCCTAAATCGTTAAGTGCAACCTTTTGCACCAATCGAGATTTGAAGGTTTCTACCTCCTATTAGGCCCATACTTTCAATGCGTAAACTAATTTACAACCAATAGGAATAATTCCTATGGGAAGTACAACTAAGTCCTAGACTTGATTTTCATGTTTAGAATCAATTTTGAATTTTATGGCATCTTATTATTTTCCTAAATGATGTCAACATCTTCTTTTTATAAGTCATAGGGTCCTTTTCTTCAACTAAGAAAATACCAAAGAACACCTTTCAAGTATTAAACACACCTAACCAATAGCCTTGATATCATTTCTGACTTACGGAGAGAGTGTGTTAAAGATATTTTACTCAATTAACTTTTAGGTTCTATCGTCGGTTTATTTTCATCCTAATAGACTTTTAAAGTTCAATCTTCTATAATACCATGACCCATAAGAAACTATTTCTTTAGAAAGTGGCATTATGAGTAACGAATACCTTTCGTTCCTCAAGATTATTGAATTGATATCCTATTGAATGCTTGTGATATCTAATGAACTAATATTTATACTCTTTGGGTTCAAATTTATCCTATTGCATAACTCTTATGCAAGTAGGATAACCCCACATCCTAACATACATAAGACTCAGTTTTCTTTCAATCTATATCTTATATGTCGTATAAGGAATTACTTACGACAGAACTTTGTACAATAAGTGAGTAACAATTTCTAGAGTATAACTTTATAGATATTTTGAAAGATCGGTGAAGCTCAACATCTATTAAACTATATCTAATAAAGTCTAGTTTCTCTACTTCAAAATACATTTGCGTTGAAGAGTACCTAAAGAACTATATTAAGCTAGAATCTCATTCTACTTTAAATAATCTGTAAATTTACTACTCATATATAAATAGCCTCGATCTTGATCGAAGATATATAGTGGTTTATTTCTTTACTTCTAGTCAGAATTCTTTGAACTTCAAAAATTTTTTACTTATGTTTCTTAAAAACACATGTCCATATCATGACAAATCATGATAAAGATAGCAAAGTATCAAATTTCACTAATGGCAGTATAATTCATTGGATCATATACATCCCTATGTACTAGTTCTAATAAATTAGTGGCCTGATGTCTAACACCTACATGAGGATTTGGTCAATTTTCTTGAATACATGATTAATAAACTGGATAAGGTTTTATGGTCAGATCAAATATTTGACCATCCTCACCTAGATGGGATAGTCATCTTAGGCCTACAAACCTAATCACCTATCCTACAATTCGTTATTATACAAAGTTCTTAAACTATTATTTGTTCTGTTCATTTATACATTTTAAGACATTTTAATTGTATCTATTTTCTTTGATACATGATAGACCATCCATAAGAGAAGAAAATGAGAGGTTTCTATTGTGTTTCAACACTTGAAAGAACCAAAAATAACTTTTTTTTTTTATTTCCTTCACTTGGCCGTATCTAGCCTTACCATTAAACAAGAATTATTTTTTAACATTTGAATAAACAAAACAAGTGCTCCACTAATCACAATTATTAATTGGCCTAGGTCCCTCCATTAAACCAAAATGAGCCACCATTATTCTTTTTAAGTGGTTAAGACACTTGATAACACATCAAGTGGATATTCTACTCCTTACATGATATGGCCAGCCAACATAAAAAGAGAAAGCAAATGAAAAATTTTCAATTCTTTTTCAATGGCTAAATGATATTATCCATTTAATATAAAATGCATGGTCCACTTTTGCATATATTATTTGAAACATGAATGTTCCACTATCATTTAATATGTTTTAACTTTTACCTATTAAATTAATTATTCAAAATACTTTTGAATAAATAATTTACCATACTAGTTTTTACTAGCAAGATTAATTAGTAAATTCAAGGTAAAAATAATTCATGGACCAATTTGTGCTATTTGTCAACATCCAATTGGTTGCAACTCTTATTAACTAATTAAGTGATGTACTTAACACTTAAGTCCTGATAAATGCACATCCCGAGGGATGATGAAACAATTTTTTAATTTTGTTGGAATTTATTAGATCGAATTAATCAATCTAATGTTACCCTAGTGCGCAACAAGTACACTTCATATTATGAGACTCTTTGGGTCCATACCCAATTTATTACATAAAGCTCCTCCATACATCCATGAATGATACTCCACACACATATTACGGATATTACAAAGTAGCGCTTAGACCATATAAGTTGAGGTTATAGCATATTCATATAATCATTCCTTCATTTATATCTTGAAAGAGCAGAGATATAGATCACCGTCAAATCTATATTTGCTTAACTGTGAACTTATGTCCAGATTTATATTTTTAAAAATAATATCCAGAAACACTTTTGTGATATTGTTTATCCTTACGGAATATATTTTTTGAGGTTTATGCTTATGGCCACAAGACTTTCTGAAATACAATCTCGGAGAATCATGATATATAACTCACTCATATAAGCTTAAGGATCCAATATCCATACACACCGGACTCCTAAGCATCAGACCATACCCAATGACACCCCATGATAAGACCATGAAAGGTTTCTTACATATGTAGAACCAAAGTATGGTAGATCACTCACAAGCCCACCGTGGCACTCATGTCAAAGGATCATAAATACTACTCAATTAGAAAAATCTTTCATTGATGGGTTTATGAGATGTCTATTGGAGGTCATCATGAGTCTATTCATTACCCAATCCTCATTGAATACCTGTATCTCTATACAAGCTTTCTCTAAGCTCATGGTTTACTAAGATTAACCATTTGGACCATCTAGATATAGAAATACATTAATCTATATTAATAAGTTTCACCGATAGACCTGCATCGATGAAATTAGATCATGAACATAGTGTTCAAGAACATACTTGCATAATGAAATTTCTTAGTACCATCTATAACTCTTTGCAGCTACGTCATTACTAATATATTCTTAAGTCTTTGTCCCATTTCAGACAAAACTCTAACTGCTTAGATTTTGGTAACTCTTATAACCTCCTAAGTCTTAACACTTATAACTTTATCGTTGCTAACTCTTAACACTTATAACTTTATCGTTGCTAACTCTTAGCACTGATCTAAACTTTTTTAGATCAGATCTGAACTCCTTCAGATCATACAATGTCTGAAATATTACAAGCATCTTACCATTTAATAATTAATAATATTAATAATTTTATTAGAAATAATAATTGTATAAATACTATAATTAAATATTTATACATAATAGGATAGCATGTAAGTACAAATCTCAATATGTATATGCATACGAGTGTTTAGTAAGGACTAGACACTAAACGAACTCACGAAAAAATTTAATTGACATTTCATAAAATCATCAATGGGTTGTCTTCTTGAGTTAAGTGGTATTTATGGTCCTTAGACTTAAGCTATGGTGGTCTTATGAGTGATCTACTATACTTAGATTCACACATATCAGATACCATTCATGGTCTGACCTCTAAGTGTTATTGGGTATGGTCCGACGCTCATAAAGGCCGATGTGCATAGATATAGGATCCGTCAACTAATATAGTTGAGATATATATCTTAATACTTTAATATTGTATTTCAAAAAGTCTTTTACCTAAAAGTATATGCCTCAAAAAGAGTTTATGTAAGATGAAACAGTATCGTAAAAGAGTTTGAATATATTTTTTATTGAGATACAAATCTGGAGACAAGTTCAAGGTCGAGCGAATAGAGACTTGGCGATATAGATTTATGTCTCTGCTCTTCTATGATAAAAGTAATAGAGAGATTATATAAGTATGTATGACCTTAACTTGTATGATTTAATGCATCATCTTATAATAATCGTGATATGCAGGTGGGCAAAGTTTACAAACTTATAGAAGATTCTATATTACAAATGTATATGATCCTAGAGAGTCTCACAATATAAAGAGTTCTTAATGAGCACTAAGATAGCGTTTAATCATGTGATGACTAGTTAGATTTGTGTAAATAATAATTATGAGATAATTACTATATTGATTAAAAGGTTTTAAGGTTAAAGAGTTTGATCCGAGATATGTCTTTTGGTACAATGGGGTTCGATTTTATCACATGACAAAAATGACACATGTCTAATTCTAAGTGTTAGAACTTGACACGTGTCATAGCCAAGTAAGCACTTAATGGCATTGTATGTTGACTCATGCATAATTAATGGTTAAGCAATTGCATAATGCAATGACAACACATAAAGCACTTAAGAAGTGGCCTTGAATTTTTCAATTTCATGATTCAGTGAAAGCTTAAAAGTTAAGCACAAATGAATGAAAATAATTTTAATTGCTACTATTATTTTAGAGCTGAAAATCCCACCTCTATTTTTGGCCTAGAATTATTTATGAGATACTCATTTATGAGCTTTATTCTTGGTAATCAAATACATATAAGCCATACACTAAGTTTAGGCATGTTCATTCTATATTTGATTACATATTACATTTGATGTAATGCATGTTAGAAAAAAATGTATAGAAGGTTTTTGCTTGGATCGTACTATACAGAAATTCTGAACATATTTAGCTTCCGAAATATATTTTAGTTTTAAATTTTGCATTTAACTCCCCATCCTCCCCTATCCCTTCAATTTCTTGGTAATTCATATATTTCTCTTATAAATGTTTGATACATTAAATTTAGCCCATAAAATTAAATTTGTTTGAGTATTGAACACTCAAAAGTTATGTTAATAAATTGGTGGTCATAATATTATTATGTTAAGTCTAAATATTACATGTATTATAGGCATTTAACACATTTTAAAGTCTTAAAATTAAGGACTACGGATTGCCTATAAATAATTATTTAATTTTAAAGGCACCGATGACTATAGGAGATTACATGAAAATCCTTCATCTATTGTGATTCATGAGATAAATGCATTAATACTTATGCTTTTTGCCTTGGTAGAGATGTTTATATTGAAAGTGATATTAGTGTACTTTAGTCTATCATAAGTGGGAAAGTAGGCAATTGGTCTAAAAAATCAAATTCAAATAAAGTTGCTTATGTTTGGCTATAAGAGCCAAATTAAAATGAGGTCAAAATTGAATTTGGCCAATTCTCTTACAACAATCACAATATAATATTAGTGATTCAATATTGAGGGGGAGAGGATTATGCTTATAACATAAGGAGAGAGTTATGGTAACTCCACCCATCTGATTGGAGATCCCATGAAGTAGATTCGCAAAAGCAATAACAAGTCACTTATTTTCTTGTAATTCTATCATTATTATAATCTTAAGTCCTTCTTAAGACAAGATAGTACTTGAATATAGTATAGAAGTTGAGTTTTATCCTAAAAAGTGGATCTCAACCTCTTCAATCCTAAGAGTTTGAGAGTAAGGCCCATCAAACCTCTAAAGAGATTTGATATTGTGAATCTGCTTCAACTATCTTGAGAAAAAGTGAATTTTTTAACCAAACTCAATCTTTAACTATGAGAGGTGTAAAAGTTGGGCTTGCACAGTAAATAGTACAGAAACATATATGTTAAGGATGAGATAACTATATGTTTAGGAAATACAAATTGGTAAAAGATATTTCTTTTGTAAGTAAATTCAAGGGTTTTAAGTTATATAAACCTTAGTTTGGAATTATAGGGACTTTCCTAAACCTTGTAACTTGTAAGTATAGTTTGGCAGTATATTTGATGGATGTGGAGCTCTAGAACATACATAGAGTTGTCATTCTAACTCATATTCTTATAGAAGAATTAAGAAGATGCCAATTGTTATAGTACCATACTTGACAAGGATGAATTAGAAAAAAAATAACATTTACGTCCTATTGACGTTTAGTTATACATATTGTGTTTTGATAATAATAAATCTCATATTGTAATATATTAATCTATTAAGCATTAAAAGATTTAAATACATAAGTGAGGTAAACTAAGTGCAAGTAAAGCACTCATGGAAACTTAAAAACTTCATGGCTTCAAAAAATTTGAAAGGCATATTGAGAATTATTCTGGCACTATATGAGATAAACGATTTACAAAATATTTGATAGCAAAAGAAAGATAATTGTATCAGCTTTCTAAGGAAATTCACAAAAGTGAATTTGGAGTTGTTTATGGAAAGTTATGGGCAAATCACTTAAGCATGCTGAAGTTTGACCAAAGTGAAAACTTTTGAAAGTTTTAGAAAATTGACTAAAATAAAAATGATCAAAACTTTAGCAAGATCACTATAATGGCACTGTAGCAACGAACAAGTCACTATAGCGACACTATAGCAACGGCTAACTTTTTGACTCCTTATAAATACCTCACTCATTCGAAGCTCTTCATAATTGGAAAAAGTATTATATATCTATTTGAAAGTTTCTTTGTTCTTACACCTTCATATTAGCTCATTTGGGAATTAAAAATATTTTGTATTTGTTCTAATTCTTGTATTGGGTTTATTTAAGTATTTGTGAAAAACACTTTAAGAGTAAAGTGATTACTCTTTTATTCTAAGGATTCAATTGGTACTTTGAAAACTAATTCATTGTAGAGGTTTCTTGACACCTCTACAATAAATTAGTTTTTAAAGTACCAATTGAATCTTTACCTTAGAAGTCAAGTGTATTAATGTTTTGCCTTAGTTTGAGGCAAGCTGGTGGAATCCTCAACGCAAGTTGCTTGAGGCGTGGACGTAGGCCCTGTAGAGTGCCAAACTATGTAAACATCCAGGTGCAATTCTCTCTGTCCCTCACTTTCTTTATTTTCCCATTTTAGTTATCATCTTGTACTTATTTATTGCAATTTATTTATTGTTAAATTTGTTTTCATTTTAAATAATTGCATAAATTGTTCATATTAGTGCATTAATTTTTAAATTACCCAATTCAACCCCCCCCCCCCCCAATCCCATGCGGCGCTAGGTTACATATCTAAAATTTTCACGTTCTTTAAGGTTTCAACTCCCCCACCCCCCCTCTAGGTTACTTATTTAAACTTTTCACGTTCTTTAAGGTTTCAAGCCATATTCTGGCATAAAGAGTGAAAGGTTTATTTTGGGCATCAAGATTTTTAATGACAATGTAGGATGAAACAAAATCATTGGATATGAGCTATGGCCACGAATGAATGATAGATGATGATGAATAATCCCTTTAACATATAACATAAGGCTGTTTTATAGTGTTAGGTTTGTATTATGTTCGAACACTTTATTTTATCCCTTATCCTCCAAAAATAAATTTTATTCAATGAGTTGTAATCCTATTAAAAGGAACAAAAAGAATTTGTTAAATAAAAAAAGGTAACATGCCAATTTTATTGTGAATAAAAGACAATTAAGTTATTTAGTTACCAAATAAAATTAAGAAATTATCATTTCAATTTTTAAAAAATGTTTTCACTGACACGCACATATACAAAAACCGTAAGCAAGTGAGTTGTGATCAATTAATAAAGTGATAAATATAAATATTATCGCACAAGGATTGTTCTTTCAAATTTATGCTAAATACTATGGGTTTTTACAACTTAATTTTAAATTAATGACAATAAATAAAAGAAATTAAACTAACAAAATTAATTAAAGTGATTAACAAAGCAACAATTAAAATTGACAACTTACAAAATAGAAAATCAATAATAAAGGAGTTTAAGGGTCTTGATTTCACTCTATTCTTCTTATTTTCTTCTTATTTAGTAATTATTAACTAGATTGTTTTCAATTCATTAATCAAGAGGTCAAAATTAATCTCATTACCTTTCTCAAGTGTTAAATGAGATTCTATGCATATATATTCAAGTTGATAAGCCTATCTAACTTGTCTACTTGTATATTCATTAAGCAACCCTTATACTAATGGCCTCTTAAACTCAATTACAACTAAGGTTATGTTTTCTATAACTGATAAATGAATCAATCTTTTCTTACCATTAAAACCCATAAATCTAAATCAATTAATTCTTTTCCCAACGAATTAGAAGCATTAAGCATAGAGAAATACAAATGAATTAAACTAAATTGTGTTAACAATTAACTAAATATTCCAAACATAGCATAACTAGAGCAACATCAAGCCTTAGAATGAAAATCTAGCCAAGCATATATATTCTCATAACTAAAATTATCAAGAAATCCATATATACAAATATGCTTAAAATAATATTCACAAATATAAATTTCTAATTAAGATAGAGAAATAAAGAAAGAAATTTTGATGGCAATGATCTTTTAGGGTTCAATCCTTCAAGAATCCTCAAGATTTTTTAGCTTCCAAGTCTCTCTATATCTAGGAAAGTGTGTTTCTCTCTCTAATTTTGTGCTCTCCTCTCCTCTTTTGAATAATTTCTTTTAGGTCTTTATTTATAGGCTCTGATTAGGGCACATTTTGAAACAAGGAAAACTAGATTTCTTATTTTGTCTGGCAATGATGTGACTTGGGAATATTGGGCCTGTGGCTTGGGCTGGATTCATGTTGAGGTCACAAGTTAGGAAGACTTGGGCCTCAATTCAAGCTAAGGCTACAGCATGGGAAGATTAGGGTCGTGACTTCCTGGTCTGCACTTTCTAGCATCATAGCTTATGCTAATTGGAGCTACGGCCTGTAGGTGCTGACTTGTCTTCCAATTGTTGCTCTAAGGCCATGACTTTATTTTTATTACATCTTTGACTTGAAACCTATAAAATAACATTAACATACATAAAAAAAAAGTCATATATTCATATTGAAAAATTCTAAGTCTAGGAAATTGAAATAATAAATATAAAACAAACTCATCAAACTCCACCAAACTTAATAATTTGCTTGCCTTCAAGCAGAGAGAGAGATTAAACTAAAAACTAAGAAAATAAAACTAACACATAGGGTTGGCAAATGATTGAAAAATTATTTCAAAGATTTCTCTTGACTACAGATCTTAAAGAAATTCTAATTACTATAATAGTTCAACATGTCAATCTATTACTTGTTTAACCATACAATTAACTTGCTTGGTGTATGTATGTGTATAGTTAGTATCATTAGTTAAATGTACCCAAATTAGTTTATGTACACAAGTCAAGAAAATGGTCTCTATGAATTTTTATCTATTTAACACTCTATAGGCTTACTTTTTATATCACTCTCTACAAATGTAGGTACATACATCACCAAAGATCAATTAGAGCTTTATTTGGCTTGTAATGTAAGAGTTAGGGTGAAGGTAGGATAAGTGAATTCCTTTTCGATATATCTCACACCATAAACAGACTAGAACCTATTCAAACCCTTATAATCCCTTATTCAGTCTCCCCTAAACTTAAATCCTTCTTTCCCTTATTAATCTGTTGCTTAAATATTTTTTTCTTTTTCTTGTTAAACTAGGGAAAATTATTTCTTTTTCTTCTTCTTCTTTTTTAATTGAAAAAATTCCCCTAAATTTAAACTTTTATATTTTATTTGAGCTAACAAAACCAATTTCTTTTGATAAGAACCAATCTTCCTTAGAATGTTTTTATAAGACCATTATGCTATGGTGTGGCGGGTTTTTATGGGAGATTTATTTTTTACTGGGATGTACTTTTGTGGTTTAACAAAGAAAATGGTTAATTAGGCTCAAGAGGGTGATTAGGGATACTATGTCTACAAGTAGGCTTGAAAAACTCGAATGGTGCAAAGCTGTATAAAATCATTTCCTTAATCATATGTGCCTTAGGATTTCACCACAAGTAATATTTAAACAAGTTCTAAAAAAAAATTTGAGACCTTAAGTATTCTTGTTATGCATACATATGCTTTAAGCAAATTAACTATATAATCCTAACTATGTGCTCAAAAGTTCAAGCAGTTACAAAATGAGGCAAAAACTTGTTATAAAATTAAACCTGCAAATAATCATAACATATATTATTTTTGAAAGAGTGTAGTAGTCAAAATTATATTTTTTATTTTATATCATTGACTACTAATCATTCTACCAAATCCAAGACTAACAACTAAATAAATAAAAAAAATTAACATGCAAAATGAAACATAAAAAAAAAAAACAGTTAGAAATAATAGACATGACATAAAGCAAAAAAATAAATACAAATAAGTGTTTTTCTCCCTCAAACTTAAAATTGACATTTTCCCAAATGGCATAATAAAAATGAGAATAAGAAACTTCCTGGTAGATGATGGCTCAGCACTGCCAAATGCCTATTTTTCTACTTCTCGAGTGTTCACTTGTTGTTTTAACACACTATTAGAAATAAACAACATTAAAAATAAAAATTGACATTTTCCCAAATGGAATAATAAAAATGAGAATAGGAAACTTAGAAATAAACAACATTAAAAATAAACAACATTTTCTCAAACTTAAAATTGACATTTTCCCAAATGGCATAATAAAAATGAGAATAGGAAACTTCCTGGTAGATGATGGCTCAGCATTGCCTAATGCCTATTTTTCTATTTCTCGAGTGTTCACTTGTTGTTTTAACACACTATTAGAAATAAACAACATTAAAAATAAAAATTTACTTAGGTTTTCTTCTGAGAAGAACTTGATTTAATGTCTTTGACTTGACGTCGACTAGATTCATGGTGGATCAAATTGCACGTTGAAGTTATTTTTTCTATAGAACATTTTTCTTTTGTGGTGCTTCAATGTTTGCTTAATAAGTTTTCCTATCTTTTTCTTTGATTTCTATATCTCTATAAGATGGTCTTTAAAAAGTGACCTTGACTTTCTTTATTTGAGCCTTCTTAGAAAAGTTCTTATCTTTGACCAAAAGAATGAACCTCATTAGTCAGTATCTATTTGTTTCTCTATAATAATATTGTCATGCCCTTTCTTTTTCTATATTTTGTTCACCACTACCTATTATGAGCTTCAAGTTGGATTGCATCCATCCGATTCAATTGTGAAGGTCGTTATTCTCTATCTAGATGTATCATCTCAATCCTTAAACAATCTTCAGACTCATTTGGCAACTTTATTTCCTTAAATACTTTGAATGATATTGCTTTATCATGCACCCGACTCTTCAATTCTCCTTTTTACACATTGATTAAAGTTCATCTGATAGTTAAATACGGTCAACCAAGAATAGTCAAATTTCCCAGTCTTTCTCCATATCAAGAATAAAAAAATCCAATAAAAGGATGAACTTATCAACCTTGACCAAGATATCCTCAATGACACCCTTCAAATATGCAAGAGATTGGTATGCCATTTGTAAGAAATTGTGGTAAGCTTAACCTCTCCAAGTCCTAACTCCTAGAAAATAGACAAAGGCATGAGATTAATACTAGCACCAAGGTCACACAAAGTTTTTCCAAAATATGATTAGCCAATAGTGCATGGGATTGTAAAACTCTTAGGATCCTTCAACGTTTGTGGCAACTTTCACTGAAGAATCACACTAAAGCTTCATCGTTTCATAATCCTCTAAACTTCTTTTCTTTAACATCACATCATTCATAAACTTTATATAATTTGGCATTTATTCTAAAGCATTTGCAAACAAAATATTTATGTGAATCTTTTCTAAAATCTCCAAGAATTTGAAGAATTGTGTATTTAACTTCTTTTGAAACTGTTGAAAAAATGGCAATATGAGAAACAAAGATGGGAGGGTTATCTGAAAAAGAAATAGAATTGGGTATTGAATTCACATTTGGTGGTTCTGCCATAACATTTTTCTCCTTGTCTTCACTCTTCTTTGTCTTAGAAGCTTTCATTTCTTTACCACTCTTAAGAGTGATAGCCTTACAATTGTCCTTTAGGTTAGTCTCTGTGTTAATCAAAAATTTGTCAGATGATTAGCCCCTTAATTGAATTGGCAAGTTGACCAATTTGTACCTCTAAAGACTTCATTGTAGCATTCATGTTAGTATACTGTGTCTCAATACTATCAAGTCATCCTCATCTTTATTAAATCTTCCCCTTATCTCAACACTAAAAGTATTCAATAGGTCTTTCAATGATGGCTTCTTCGTAGGTAATAGTTTATTAAATCCTAGTGAGGCTTGTAGCACATTTCTTGTGTTACCATAAGCAAAATTCTCATAGTTGCAAAGTCCCAAATGATAATGTATGGGCAAGTTGTTTGGCATGTTGTCACCCCGGTAATTGAAAGTTTAGTTGTTTATATATTGAACTTGCTCTAAATCACCACCTTTACTAATATAACAAAAACTAGCAATCATCGCTAGAACCTTACTTAATGACATTTTTTTAGAATTTAGTGTTGAAATTTGACTTTCTAAGGTTGAGACTTGAGCTAAAAGAGCAACTATTAAGTTATCCTCATGAACTTCTACGACCTTCCTCAGCATAGACCACTTATTGGGTCATTGATAGTTGTTGGATGCAATCTCTTCTAATAGAAGTTGAGCTTCATTGGTCGTTTTAAACAATAGAGTACCACTAATCACACACATCAACAATTGTGCTTGTTTGCCCATTCAATCCATTATAAAATAGTTGGATTTAGAACCAATATTGATATCCATGTTGAAACACCTTCAAATAAAATCCTTCAACCGCTCTCATGCCTTATAAAGAGGTTCAAAGTTCATTTTCTAGAATTACGCCAATTTCACTCTAAAGTTAAGAAGTCTTTTATAAAGGAAAAAACTTTATAAGAAACTTTTGCGCCAACTCCCAAGTTACAATACTACTGGGTTATAAAGGTTTAAGCCAACCCCTTGCCTTGTCCCTAAGAAAGAAAGGAAACAAGTGCAATACAATAATGTCTTTTGATACACCGTTCACCTTAATGGTATCACAAATCTCCAAGAACATACCTAGGTAAATATTGGGTCTTCATTTGGTAATCCTCTACAATGATTTTGTTGGACCGTGTTAATAAGAGTTGGCTTCAATTCAAAGTTATAGGAATTGATTCCTTGGTGCCAAATTCCCATATATTTTTCATTAGCAACGAGCTTAAAATAATCCCACAAAGCCTGATGTTGTTAATTGTTGCCTCCTTCTGCCATAGCTTAAACTTCATTCCTTCGTTCGTTTCTTAACCTCTGTAAAGTACACTTTACTTCTAGATCAATTGGTAACAAATCTAAGTCACAAGCTTTTCATATGCACCTTCAAAACAACAAAATTAACCAAAACATAGAAAACACAAAAGAAAATAAATGCCTAAATTAAGATAAAGTTACTTAACCACAATCTCAGCAAAATCTAATAACTACAATCTCCGGCAACGGCGCCAAAAATTTATTTGCTGACACACACATATACAAAAATCACAAGCGCATAAATCGTGATCAAGTAATAAAGTGATGAATATGAGTATAATTCACGAGGATTGATCTTTTAAATTTATTCTAACTACTATAGGTTTTCATAACTTAATTATATTAGGCTCCCTTAATTTTAAATTAATGGTGAGAAATAAAGGAAATTAAACTAACAAAATTAGTTAGGCGATTAACAAAGCAATAGTTAAAATTGACAATCTCACAAAATGGGAAATTTGTAATAAAGGAATTTTAGGGCCTTGATTTCACTCTATTCTTTCTATTTTCTTTTTATTAGTAATTATTAACTAATTCTATTTTAATTTACTAATCAATGGGTCAAGATTAATCTCATTACCTTTCTTAAATGTTAAATGAGATTCTAAGTATACATATTTAAGTTGATAGCCCTATCTAACTTGTCTACCCATACATTCAAACTGACCCTTATAATGATTACTAAAATGTTAATAGCCTCTCGAACTTAATAACAACTAAGTTTATGTTTTTCAAAATTGATAAATGAGTCATTCTCTCCCAAGCATTAAAACTCTTAAGTCTAAATTAACTAATTCATTTTTTAACAAATTAGAAGCATTAAGCATAATGAAACACAAATGAATTAAACTAAACTTTGTTAACAATTAACTAAATATTCCAAACATAGTATAAATAGAGCAACATCAAGCCCTAGAATAATAATCTAGCCACACATAGATATACTCATAAGAAAAATTATCAAGAAATCCCTAGATGTAAATATGTTTAAAATAATATCCAAAATACAAATTTCTATCTAAGAGAGTGAAAGAAACTATGATAGAGATAGTCTTCTAGGCTTTAATCCTTTAAGAATTTTCAAGAATGTTTATCCTCCAAGTCTCTCTCTATCTAAAAAAGTTTTCTTCTCTCTCTATGATTTCATGCTCTCCCCTCCTCTCCTCTATAGGATAGTGGCTTTTGGATCTTTATTTATAGGTCTAATTAGGGCAAATTGTGAAAAAATAAAAACTAGGTTTCTTGTGGCGAGGTTATAGTTTGGGAAGATTGAGGCTGCGGCTTGGGAAGACTAGGTCCACGGTTTAGGGACTCAGGTCAAGTTGAGGTTGTGGCTTGAAGGCCTGCACTTTTGACGTTGTGGCCTATAGATGCTGACATGTATTACAATTGTTGGTTTGGGGCCACGACTTAAGTCTGTAAAATAATCGTTTTGTTCCTTTTTTCTTTATTTTTGCTCTTTTTATTGCATCGTCGACTTGAAACTACAAAATGACATTAACACACATTGCCAGGTCTAGGAAATTAAAATAATAGATATAAAATACTCTCATCAAGAAGGATTCTAAGGGTCGAATAAGGCATTATTGAATTTGTGTTTCACGATTAGCTTTAATGGGATTACCCCTATTTTGGGATAAGTAGCCCTAAATTGATCTTAGCCGAAGGGTTCACATACTTTGGGCTTCACTCAGTGCAATCCTATACCTACTAAATTACGACCTGCAAATTAAATTTCGTTAAGTAGCTTGAACTCACGTATCTTATCATGTTAAACATGAATGAATATGCATATAATCTTAGACTTAATTCTTTGTACATTTTTGTATAGCAACACATGTCATATACCTTAACTATCAAACTCAAACATCCACCTTTAGGTTTGATCATGCTCGTTTCAACTAAGGCCAACACAATCTTTTAATTTTGGCAAATATTAATTTATCACTAGTACCAAAATATTATTAAAATTGTATTAAATGAGTCACTTTGGTGATTAAAAATCAATACATTAACTAATATTGTCCTTAATGTTAAAACTACCGTGAACATTATTTGGCTCATTATGTAATAAATATTATTCTTCTAACATGCATTAATAAAAATTACAATAAATTAAGTTACTGTTTTAACAACATATTGTCATGAATACATGCTGAAATGGATATCTAATTTATAACATATGCATGATTTAACAGATTTAGAATAAACATGAAAATGAGCATAAATAAATTTAAAATTGCACTTTAAGAAATCAATTTTAGTAGTCATTATTGTTCAGAATTCTATGCATTTTTTTCTTTCAATTCACCCATTATGTATACGTATTTACTTACGCTAATTAAAGTTTTGACAAGAATATCAAAATAACAAGAAAATGAAAATGTGTACAAATAATAATTCAGAATAAGTTTAATATACATAATTGCAATATAAATTCCAACATTACCATTCTATATTTAAATTCATGAAAATTAATATTTTGCATGATGCTGCATAATTTACATTATTATGATATTATATAATAAGTATAGTCTACATTAAATTTTATTTCATACATCAAACTCATGTATGGCTCTGATACCACATATTAGAAATTAAATAAGACATATATATGATTTAATCTATGAAATCAATTACAAAGGCTCAAGATTAAGGCTACATGCATATTCAAGAATATTTAACAAGGTGACACAGGTGGACTCAAGCTATTTTGTAGGGTTCAACTTATGAGTTATGGTTTGGTAGGTATAGGGATATGCTAAGTAAGGTCCAAAATATATGGATCAACTATAAGGTCCAAAATATATGGATCAGCTAAGGATCACCTTGGGGGTACTTAGTCCAAAATAAGAGTAAGCCTATGTTAAAGGCTAATGGAGAAACATAAGGCCAATAATGTCTTATTTGACCCTTAGAATCCTTCTAAAATTAGAATTGATAATGTCTTAATTTTATTTTGTAACTAAATCACTTATTAGTTTTTTAGTTAGAATAAAATCTAAATCTTACCATCTTTACTTAACATATTTGTTTTTTTACTTTTAATAAGACTAATTAAATAATTAAGATTTTAGGAGGATAAAAAGTCAAATGAAGTATTTTAACAAAATACAAACCCTAGTCCTTTAAAAAAAGCCTTGTATTATACGTAAAATGCCATATTTATGATATTTCATCATCAACCATCATTCATTCATAGCCATAGCTCGCCTTAATCATCTTTTCATCCTATAATGTCATTCAAACACTTTGAAACACCCAAATAAAATCCTTTCTCTTAATAGCATATTACAGCTTAAAGCCCTAAAGATTGTAATTCCTATTTTTGCCTTAATTCATTTTTTGTTAGTATGACCTAACACCAATTGGCATCTTCTTTTATATGTATTGTCTAAACACACACCTAAATCATCCCCATCTAACCTTCCAAACTAGGGTTTATACAACTTAAAATCCTAAACTTTCCTCACATACGAAGCATCTTTTACCAATATGCATTGTCTAAACACACACCTAAATCATCCCTAACAAACATGTTTTCATATTACTTGTTATGAAAATCCAGCTCTCACACCTTTCATAGTTTGAGACTGGGTTTATTTAAAAAGTATACTTTTCTTAAGATAGATAGAGCAAATTTAAAATATCAAGCCTCTTGAAACCCTATAAGCTTTTCAGAGATTGGGTAGACCTTACTCTAAACTAACAAATGTGAAGAGACTGAGATCTAATTTTTGGGCCCATGTTTTATCTTCATACAACTTAACACATCAGCATGAGTAACATTATAACCAATAAGGTTCTACCATGTCATTATCTCTCAAAACCGCCCTAAATATTTTAATGACTCCACTGGGTAGTCATGCTATCATTTTCTTTATTCAATTACAATAAAAGAAATCCTAAAGAACATATTAGTATATTTATTGATTCTCTTGGAGCACATAAAGTAATAAAAGCCTATGGCTTATGGAATTCTTCAAGTCCCTTACAAGGCATACATATACCTATTATGCCTTATTGGCAGTAGGATCTATTCTTACCTTGGAAGAAAATTCATCAAAGTTTTATAAGAAATACTTTCAATGTAAAGAGAAAGTCACTATAATCTAACTCTACTGAACCAAACAAGGTTACTCAAAGCCATTGGTTGAGTATTTTAAAAGTTTTAAAGACTTGTCATTAGACTATCATGAACAAAAAAGAGAAGAAGAACCTCATTAAAGCCTATGTTAATAATATATTGAATGAATATTGAGCCTACCTTAAGAATGTGGGAATTGTCTCATTTATCAAGCTAGTAGAAGCTGTTAAAAGGATTGCCTAGTTAGTTAAAGTCTTTGGTGGCAGATAATAGAGCTCCATAGGCAATATACATAGATAACTGAGCCAAGCCATATGATAGGTGGCCTCTAAGAGAAGCTACCAAGAGCAATCCGTACCATTAAGTGAAGAAGATTTAAGTGCCCTCTTTGATCAATGGATACTTGATCGATATGTACAATCATATCCACCAAAGAGAAGCCTAGTCGAAAAGAAGAAAAGAAGGTCGAATCAATGTCGTTGCGTCATACATTTAATCACTCTACCATGCATTATACACAACTTTAAAGGTTAATCCATAGTAGGATTAAGGATGAAACCATAGAAAAGCCTAGCAAACCATAGCCTATAAACTTTAACCTACTCTTATGGTACGAGGAGGAAAGGCAACTGTCTCAATTTATTCAAATATACTAGAGATGTCAACCTTACAGAATTGAAGACTATAAAAGACGTGGTTGTTGATAACAGTTAATTAGGTTTAATATTTTCATCTTTCAAACTTAATATTTGTTCATTTAAATTAAGATTATTTAACTTTTTATATATTTTATTATTATTCTGTAAGTTTGACGTCAATGGAGCAAATAAGGATGAAAATCTAATGAAAACAAGGCAAAAATATCAAAATTATTACAGTAGATGCTACAATGACGAGCTACAGTGATTTTGCTACCATTCTGACAGCGCTACATGAATAGTGTCGTGCAAAAAAAAATCTAATATGACTTATATTTGATGTTTCGCCCTAATTTGAATACATAAAACCTATAAATAGAATATCAAAAAGCCTATTTCAACAATCAATGAGAGAGAGAAAGAGCAATTTTTGAAGGATCAAGAAGGTTAAAAGATTAAAGACTACAGCAAAATTAATTTTATCTCTTCAACTTTTTACCAATCTAGTTTTCAATCATTTTCATGATGTTATTCTTGATAAGCTCGAAAACTATTTATTTCACCATTAGCTAAGTTTTATATTTAGGGTTACAATTTTAAACTCCATATGTGTTTGAATTTAAGTTCTTCTCTTATTTTTATAAACTCAATAATATAATTAATTAATTATTCTATGCTTAATACTTTCTAATTACTTGATCACTAATTAGATTATTGTGGGAATCTTAATGAACTTGACAAAGGGGTTTTTGTGTTGGCCTTAAATAATTTGATATATGATTATAAAGTAACAACTACAAGTTTCATGTGGGATAGACATATACCTACATGGCATTAATGGTATTAATAAATTAGTTTTTAATAAATCTTATTTTCATCTGATTACCATAGATATATAGGTAATTGTTATGGTAAGATATAGTCACTTGACTGTCAACAGAGATTTGTGATGATATTAGGAATTTAGCCAACAATTCATACTAATTGATTAACTTAAGAAAAGATTAATTGATTCAAGTAATATATGGATGGATAGTTGTAATCCGTAGTTTTATCTATTATTGATGCTTCTATCTTGTTATCTTTAATTTTTTCTATCTTGTTAATTTTTGGTTATTTAGTTTAGATTATTATCTTTTAATTTTTTTTCATCTAAATAACAGTAAGGAGATATAATTTTAGTACTTAGCATAAATAATAATAATAATTCCTCATGGGAACGATACTTACTTATCTTATTGTTGAGTGTTGATTTATTAAGGGTGCATGCATGTGGTATTATGTGTTAACAACAAAATATACATATCTCATACATATACATGCACAGTTGAAGCATAAAAATTTACAGTAAACACAATTATACATATTAATCAAATTTATAATGAAATTGAGAATTAACTCTTGAAGCCTTTGGATCAAAATTGCTTTGAAATCCCCCTAAAATACAAACTTTTTTAATCCTAGTAATCAACATGGGTGGGATTGATTATCTAGAATGGCAACATGTTAATCTAGCAAATTGTTTAACAAATTAAACTTATGCTTTTTATTAACACTTAATCAATTAAGGAAAATATATCAATTAAATCAAACACCTATTTTTGCTTAATTGATTTTAAGCCTAATAAAAAGAAAACTTGATTTTAAATTCATCAATTGAATTCAAAATAATAAAAAAACAAATTTTCTTTCTCTTTCTTTTTTATTTTGATCGGCCAAACACTTAGCAAAAATAATCTTAACTTATGAAATTTTGTTTCATTTTCTAAATATATACAAATGAATTTAATTTCATTTAATTTAATTTCACTTAATTTGAATTTACATTTAACTTAACCTAACCATAGATAATATTTAACCCTAATTAAGTTAGTTTAACTTAACCCTTAAGTTAAATAAATATTTAAATAATCTAATCCTAGTTAACTAACTTAACCATGATTAAGTTAACTTTTACTTAACCATTAAATAAGGTTAGCTGGACTTAACCATATGGTTAACTTTTAACCATAGTTAAGTTAAATTATTTATTTAACTATTAAATAAATAATATTTATTTTAATTATTTAACAATTAAATAATCATTAAGTGAAATTACTTTTATGTCTTTACTAGGTTACCAAGTTAACCTAAAGTAGGTCTCACCATTTAACCATATACTTAAGTTAACTTAACCATAGTAAGTTGTCAAATTTTATTGTATTGAACTATTTAATACGATATGCTACCTAAGTGCACAAAGAGTACATTTTCTATTGAGACTCCTTAGATCTATGCCTAATTCATCAAATGGAACTATTCTATAAGTCCGTGATCGATGCCTCAAGTACATATCACGGATTAAAACAAATCACTGTGTTAGACCATATATGTTGAGATTACTACATATTCGTATAATTCTTTCGTCATTATATCCTGGATGGGTGAGATATAGATCATCACTGTCAAATCCCCATAAACTCATCCGTGAACTTATCTCCAGATTCGTATCTTAATAAACAATATACACAAATACTTTTGTTGTATTGTTTAACCATGTGGGAAAATTTTTTCTCAAGCTCATTTTTTTATAGCCATAAGACTTTGTAAGATACAATCTCGGAGCATCAAATATATAACCCACCTATATGAGCTAACGGATCTCGTATCTACACACACCGAACTCTATGAGCATCAGACCATGAAAGATCTTTGACATACGTGGAACCAAAGTTTGGTGTATCACCCACAAGCCCATCATGGCACTTAGGTTGAAGGACCACGAATACTACTAAACTCGAGAGGACCTTTCTTTGACGGATTCATAAGATATCTATTGGGGTCCTCGTGAGTCTGTTCAGTATCCAATCTTAACTGAATACCTATATGTCTATACAAGCTTCTACTAAGCTCATGGTCAGTTAAGAACAATCATCTGTAAAATACAGATATAGACATATACTGATCTATATAATAGTGATTCACTGATAGACCCGCATTAGTGAATATAGATCAGGAACACTATATTTGAGAACATACTTACATAATGACATTTTCTAGCACCTTTTGTAACTCTTTGCAACTATGTCATTATAAATAGATTCTCAAGTCTTCGTCCCATTATAAATAGGGTTTTAACTCTTTAGATCTCGCTGACTCTTATAACCTACTAACTCTTAACAATGCTAATTCTTAACATTTATAACTCTCAACATTGCTAACTCTTAGCCCTGGTCTAAACTCCTTTAAACTAAATCTGAACTCCTTCAAATCATTCAATATCTATGGTGTTACAAGCTTTAGTACCATTTAATAAAGGTTATTAGAGATTTAATGAAATATTCATTGTAAAAATATTACAAAATAGATATTCATACAAACAAAGATAGCACATAAGCACAAACCCTAACATTTATATTACTTGTTTACGATAACGTGCACTTGCACTTAGTTAGAAATCGACATCAGTTGTGCCATCTAGCAAAAACAAACATGAGAAGCTAGATAAGAAACTATAGTGAGAGCTCTATAGTGAAATCCTAAGTTCAAATCCCTATTTGATCAATTGGGGTACAAACACAAAGAACGTAAAGCTTTCAAAAAAGTATCCTCAATGTCTATGTTCAACATGGACTACATTACTATGTTGCTGAAGTTCAAACAAATCGAGCTTATTTGGAAACCACTGACGCTATAATCTTTATAAACAAAGATATGATGACATAGTACCAAACAATAGATGCCCTTTTATACTTGGAGGCATTAATTAATGACGTACTAACCAGAAGGGCTCTAGTTAACACTGAAGTGTTAATCAATGTCATTCCTATAGCAGTACTACAAGCCACCAAAAATCTATTAGCCATTTTATGAGAAGAAAGGTTCAAGTGTCTAACTTTAGCATTGTAGCTAAATATTTTCATAGAATCATACTACTAGATCTAAAAGTATGGCCATTCTATTCTCTTATTTTATTTCATGTAATTAACATTGAAATCGTATACCACATACTGCTTAGTAGGCTATGGCTCAACATACACAAGTGGTAGTATCGATGTATAATTAGTATGTCAAGAGCAAAGTTGAAAGGAAACCATTTAGGATAGTTGGCAATCTTACTCTCTTTTATTAAGAAGAAAGTAATCTTGTAGATGGTCAGGCCTACTATAGATTTGACATTGGCCTAAGCAATATATTGCCCAAGTCGATGGGAATGCATTACCAGAGGCTATAATATGCAACAAACCTCATAATCCTAACCTCTAAAGAGCCCTAAATACGAAAAGGAATAAAGGGTTCCTTAAAATGGCACAGGTTATGTCTTGTAAGGTTGTCATATGCTTATATTATTGGTAGTCATGAAATTTGCAAGTGTGGTACTTCTTCACAAATTCTACGGCATCTTCTAACATGCAAGGCCAGAAATATATGAGTTCAAGTAAATGGTACTATACCTTTACATTGATATTAGTTACATTTTTCAATGTGTAATTTATGTAACTTTTGGTGCTTCTATGAAGTTCTAGCATCTTAAGGCTTCCCTATTAAGGATTTTATGGGAAAAAAACATGTCATTTTCCATAAAACTTTTTTCTCTACAATCCATCTAAGCCATTTACCCTTCTTTAACTTAAAGGTACTAAGACCTTTAATAAATACTCTATATATGGTATCCCTCAATTTTTCATAGTTATGATCATGAAAACTTCTTCTCAAAGATTTACGGTATGACATCTTAGACATTCAACCTGTATAAAGGTTTCTTTATTTTTCATTCTAGACTAAAATTCCTTATCTTTTTGTGCTTTTCTTTATAGGTTAGCCTTTTCTTTTGTACTACATACTAATTGGTGGATGTCTTGTAAAAGTTGCTTGCCATCCTCCTCATAAACAGATTTTATAAGTATTTCGTCATATAAATCATTTGTAAAAAGTCCTCATGATTAGGATGTAGTCTTTGAATACCATAAAATAGCTTGCTTCTTTTGGATTTCTTAATGTCCGCTTGATTGTTTCTTTTCATAATTTTCTACACGTTTTCACTTAAGCTCTTGCCTACTATAACTTTTACTACATTTAATTCCGACTTGATTAGCCCCTAGAATGGCTATGGCATTTATATATCGATTTTGGCTCTTCTTATATGTTCTACTAGTACATTTTTTAACTTGGTTAGTAGTTGTTGAACTCTAATTCTATATGGTTCTATGGCTAGCCCTCAAACAACCAAATTACTTATTATTTGTTCAATCCCCCAATTTAAGTCCATAACTAACTTAATCTTCCTTGCACTCATTCTTAAGCTTTGAATATGTCTATGATTAGTGCTTCATATTCTATCATATTATTAATATAAAGGAAACAAATATGAAATGCATAAATAAATGACTTCCTTTCTGAATCAATGATCACAAAACTGCCCTACTAGTCATATTTATGGTTGAACCAGGTTGAACCATCAAAATATAACTCTTATTGATCGTTCCTATTTCTCCATAACATAAGTTTTCTCGGGCAAAGCCTCCAAAATTTCTTCTATTGTGGGCACATGCTAATTAGTAAAAAATACTACAACCATATTTACTTCAGCTTAACACTTGATTGCACCCAAACCAAGCTAGTGATATCAAATTCTGTCAAAAATCATAAGCTGCGCCAATTTCTCAACAATATTAGTTTAAGCAATAAGTATTAAACAAGGTAGCTTCAATCACAAGGTGCAATGGATTGCCACGAAGTAGTGTCTTAGCATTTATAAAGTATAAAGCAAGGGCTACATATGTGTTCAAGTTTGGGATACCATGCTTCTGCTTTGAAAGTTGTCTATGAATATAATAGATAGGATGCTCTTGTTTTTCTTCATCTTCTTAAGCTAGTAGAGCTCTTATAACCTTAAAAGTCAAGTCAAGATAGATAAGTAAAAGCTTTCACTTGGTTAAGGCTTTTATTATTCGCAATTTCATAACCATATTTTGTATCTTTTCCTTATTTCTACTCGACCTTTTTCTTAAGTAAGGAAGGAAAGATAAAAAATCAAAGTTGCTAAACCAAGGATAAATCTCCAAATATAGAGATATGTAAACATTATAGAAAGGTTAAAAAAAACTAATGAGATTACAACCCTAGTTATAGTAGAATACTTTAAATCTACCTCAGAATAAGGTAAATAAAATTAAATCTTGATGTAATTATATTAAAAAGAAAACTATTTCAAATAAGAATGCTAATTAATGAAAAAGAACTTAAATAAGAAAATTCATAATAAAAATAAGAAGCATGAAATTAACTTTTTGGAGTGCAAGAAATTAACTATTTGACTTCTAAGCCTTTCCTACATTAATAGATTATGTACTTTTTAGGGCGCATTATTTTATATAAAACTAGTATGTTTTATTCTAATAAAATGAATGATAAAATGAAATCAAGGTGATGTGGCGGAAATCTGAGACAGGTAAATGGCAGTGAATGATTGCTATGCTATTATAATGACTTAACAGCTCAAAAAAATGTTATGAAATAGGCCTTAGTGTGATAACTATTGTATTAAGCCACGGACTTCGGTTTCTCTAGTGATTTAATTCAAGGAGTAAAGCCCACAAAGTCCTGAACGTCTCCGAAAGCCCAAATAACTTGGGAGTTATAACTTTCACCAACTAGTTTCTTTATGAAAAACATAAAGGACTTCAACTTGTGAGAGGAAACACCAGTTTAAGGCTGTTAAGAACTAAAAAAAAAATTTCATTTTAGGCTAAACATGGCTAGGGTTTGAGCATGGACAAGTCATGTATGGATTGGCGATATTCCATCTATTTTTTAGGGTTTAGGGTGTTCTCGTCACTTTTTATTGGATTCTTTAATTAATGTTGTCTTTTTGTAATATAAGTTACAAAGAGTGAAATTAATGATGATGAGATGTGTTTGAGCGGTGTTATTGTGTTGATAAAGGATTATAATGTGTTCTTTTACCCTGATTAAGGATTGAGTTTGGGTTAAACATTCTTCATGGCCCCTAATCTAATAATTAAGTGTTTTTTATCTTACTCAAATTAATAAAGCATGAATTTTACTTGATAAATACGTAAAAGAACAATAAAATAAAACATGACAACTAACGATTTTAGCTTAAGTAAATCACGCGAGGATGATTTTACATTTAAAGCTCTATAAATTACTTAGATACCAAGTTATTTTGGAGATTTTGTTCTAAAAAAAAATTGTGGTTAAGTTACACGAGTATTCTTCTTTTTGGATTCGTGATATTTCTTTATGTGAGCCTTAAGATATTTCTCTCTATGCATTGGATTTTACTATGCCAAATTTAGATCCTCAGCTGGGTCAGATATCATATAATACCAGCGTATGTGGACCTAGGCTTGGGCCAATCAACAATTTTCATACATCAATGCAAGGCTAATTAAAATATTGAAAACGGAAACAAAAAATTTCCCATTGAAAATTAATTCTTTAGTTTTTTGTGTACTATTGAAAAATGAATTCCAGCTTGGGAAAATGAATTTTCGATTTGGCTAAAAATGGAAAACTAATGTTAGTTTTCTTTTTCTTTTTTTCATTTTACTTTTTTAATTTCGATTTGCTCAAAATCTTTTTTTAACTAAGACAAAGTACAAAGCAGAACTTTTGTTTGGGTAAATTTTTTACGGTCATATTATATGTGGCAAAACAAAATTTTAATGTGGGATAAAATAGAATTTCAATTTCATGTCAACTCTATTCACAAGGTGTTATAGAATCATATGATATATGCAATTGGTGACCATATAATAGATAACATTACCACTAAATCATTTTTATATGTTGAAGGTGTGGATTCGAAATTCGAGTGGGATATGGTTTTTTTGAATTAGGCTCTAAGAAGGAATTAGTTTATAGAGAGAAGTGTACAATTTGTGGATTGAAATGGATAATGAGTATTTAATGCACAAAATTTACTAATAAGTTGAAGCACAGGTCTACATGTGCAAAAGGTAAATACACAAGTATAATATAATATGTAGACCTAAGCCACTCATAGAGCTCAAATTGTAAGTTGTGGTTCAAAAGGTATATGTTTTCTTAAGTAAGGCTCAATACATAAAAAGAGAATACACTCAAAGGCACAAAACACTATTTCACTGTATTAAAAAAAAAAAAAAAAACCTTAAGCATAAGCCAAAGCCATGCATAACATTATGAAAAAAATGGCTTCACTGTGCAAATTTGCCCCATAATAGGAAGGCCCATATAGTATCAAGAAAGCCCATGGCGATGGAGTAGGTATTGCCACTTGGATATGACAGAAGGGCAAATGCTTCACGACTCCGAACTGCAAATGTCTACTGCTAAGATTTAAATGCTTCAACCAATAAATGCAACATGCACATTTAGGAAAAATATGAGTTTAATATAAGCCTCTCATTAGCAGAAAGAACTAAAAGCTAAGTTTATTCCCCAAACCAAATGATAGCATAAACACTTAACCTTATTTATACCTTTCACATGAGATGCCTAGATATATATTTGGATGTTTTGATGGAACTTTTATATCACAAATTATGCTTTGATAAAAAAAATTCTATCACAATTACCCTGTTTTGAAATAATGTTTGCATGTTTGTGCATGAGACTTAGGGAAAAAAAAAAAAAGAATGGCCGTTTATATATTTTCATGAGTTCTTGTTGTAGCTCACTTATATTCTTGGAATTTCTCGTGAATAATTAATACAAAACTTGACCAGAGTTTGTGGCATGCTTGTTTATTTCCTCATTTCCATAATTGCCCCATTGACATGTAAATTCCTATAAACCTTATCCGGCTGATTTGAAAAGGAAAGGTTGATGTGATATTCTATCATGACTCTATTGTTTGCCATCTATCATCCATAGTTTCTTTCTAATGCATGTGATCTTGCAGGAGAGCAAGGGAATTTGGGGCATGAAATCAGAGGAGGTTGCTTAATTCCATGCAACTTAACGGTGATAGTCGCAACACCAAGAGCTTAAGAAGGTTGCTTTTGAAATCTAATTTTGTGATTCAATTTTATTTTTAAATATGATTCTAAAAATAATATAAATTCAAATTTATCCTATTACAAATTAATTTATTTTAATTTTACTTTAAAATTTTAAAATCATTAAAATTTAACTTCAATTAAATTTTGTTTTACGTCTCATCTCATTTTTTCTCTAATAATAATAACAACAATAATAATATATCCTAAATTATTATGTATGCAAAATAATAATAATAATAATTATTATTATTATTATATATAAAATAGAATTTATGACACTATATTTTTTATAAATCTTACATAATTCTTAAACAGTTAATTTAATATATAAAATTTAACATAAACTATTAAATGTGTTTTAATATATCAATTTAAAAATTATGTAATGATGTTTTAACGCTAACACTGTATATTCAATGTCCTTTTTAGTCATCAATTTCTCGTGACACTTTTAAAAATATAATTTATTAAACACTTAATGAACACAACTAATAACAAGTACTTTAAAAATTACAGAAATCTCAAACCAGCCCTAAATAATTACAAATCTCTTACTGGAATTGGAGTTGTAGTTAATGGCGGGTCAAATATTGGACAAATCAATATCATACACTGAATCTTTACCTAATTTTGCATTATCAAGATTCAAAGTTGGCTTAGCCATGCGCATTGTGGTACCCACACTCACTCCATCCTTTTCCGAATTTTTATTTTTTTTAATCATACCATTTCTTGTATGTGACAGTTCACCCACTAGCAAAACAATAACAAAATACTGATGAGTTATTCATTTTATGTCAGAAAATGTTCTTAGGATTGTCACGGACCAAACTAACATCTCATCACCCGCTTCTTATATACCCATACCCAATACAACTTTGTCCCAACTTCTAATCAATTTCTACCTTAACCGTTATTTTCACCTATAAAATTATCATTACGTTATATGCCATTTTTTAAAAAAAAAAAAACAAAAACCCAAATCGAAAGCTAAAAAGCACCATAAAAAATCCTTTGAAAAAAAATATTATGTAGATATATATTTATAATACTATATTTACATAATTTATATCTTAATTTTGTATTTTAATTATGACATTACATTTAAAAAGAAGTGCAATGCAATTTGTATAATAATTATATAATAATAAATTCAATAAATATTGTTACATAATATTTCTCCACTGATATGACATGAGTTAGGATACAAACTATATAAATATAAAAATGAGTATTCTCACGCATTGATCTAATTTGTGTTGGGATATAACATAATTAATTTATTACTAAGGTTGGTAGACTTTGAAGAATTTTTACATAAATATATATATACATATATATATTCTCTATTTATATTAAATAAGTGACTAACCTCTTGATAAATAACTATATTTTTGTGTAGTTGCCTTCTATGATGTCGTGATAAAAATCACGATATTGGTACCTAAATTAATATAAGCCATTAGATGAAATATAAAATTTATAATATTATTATTTTTAAATTTTAATTATTTTAAAATTTTTATTAATCTATTAATAGAAATGAGGTACAAATTTACAAATGCAAATTAAAAAATTCACAATTTATATAAGAATAATGTTTTATACGTAACTTGATTTCTTATTTATATGACATGCAACTTTAGTATAATAACATTATTGATGTTATATTCATAAGAACTGATGCTCTAATGATAAGGAATTCTATTTTAGTTGTAAGATATTAGTCTATTAGGCATTAAAAAGTCTTAAGAGTATAAATGAGATAAATTATAGCAACTAATATTCTTACGAAGACCCAATAACTAATTTAAACAAAAAATAAAAGGGCATTTTGTGAATTATGTTGACACTTTATAAAATTGAATCTATACTTAATATTAATAAAAGATAATTATATCAATTTTTTAATAAATTTTACAAAAGTAAGTTTGGCGTTTTCTATAATAAATTATGGTCAAATTAATCAAACAAATGCAACATGTAACACAGTTATACAATTTTGACAATAAATAAACTGGTCGTGTTGTTTGTGTACGATTTCACAACTTGTTTAAACAGATTATAATCTCCTTAAACATAGCTCAAATCAGCTTTAATTGGTTTGTGAACCAACTATACTCTTTAAGAATCGATTTATAAATGATTATGCAGTTTTAAGAACTAATGATCATATTTTTTTAAATAGACAAACCAATTGTTCAATTAGTCAATCTATGCACAAGCTTGATGTCAATACATGATAATTATATTAGCTTTCTAATGAATTTTATAAAAATCAATTTGAAACTTCCTAGGAGAAATAATGGTTAAATCAATCAAACATTCACAACATAGAAAGTGCAAAGCAGATGTACAATTTTGATGACCATCAAATTGGTCATGTGATTTGTGTACGATTCCACAATTAGTTTAAACAGATTGTAACCTCCTCAAACGGAGCTTAAATTGTAGAATGATTTTATTGTCAGATGTACAATTTTGATGACCATCAAATTGGTCATGTGATTTGTGTACGATTCCACAATTAGTTTAAACAGATTGTAACCTCCTCAAACGGAGCTTAAATTGTAGAATGATTTTATTGTTATAATATTTATAACGCAGTAAAATAAAAAAAATTTAATCTTTATTTTTTTTAGATAAAAATATTTTTTATTTAAATTTTTTATAAATATATAATTTTGATGTTACAGTAAATAAAATTTAATAAAACATACTTTAAATTCACGCATAATTTTCTTTTATTAAAGAATTTTAAATTAAGCCTCTTATTTTTTTTACAGTGAAGGAAAGAGTGGGCTTCTTTCTTTTGTTTTTCTTCTCTAAAAAAAAATACATATTCTATATTTTTTATATATGTGTCTTGTATTTTATTTAGACTAGTCTTCTTATTTAAAAAAATAATTTAATTAATAATATTTATTAATTAAATTATTATTTCTTAAAAAGAGACTTAATTCATGTAAACCACATAGAGTCCTACTCTTTGTGATTAACGTATAATATCTAACATTTGAACATTATTAGTTTTTTAATAAAAGAAAAATACTAAATTAAAATTAAAATCTTTTTGATAATTTCAAAAAATTATCCTTAAGATTTTTATTTATTTAATTTCTTAAATTAAATATTTAATTATATTTAGATAAGATCTTATCTATTTTAATTAATTCTTAATTAATTAATTTTATCTAAAATTATAAAATATATATATTTGAAAACTATTTTCTGGACACAAACAATTTGTGTAATAACAAAATTCTTTTATTTGTTCACTGTAATAACGAAAGAGGTGGTATTGGGGACCTACGGACCTATAATTTCAAACTCTAATAAATTTTAAATAATTAATTAAACTCTTTAATAAATTAATTTAATTTATTAATTCCAGTGCTATTCCACTAAAAACCTGAAATTGCACTCTTGAAATTGTAGATATAATTTACTCAAAAAAATTTATAACAGTCCATTGATTTAATCACTACATGCAATTTAACCCTCCATAAATGATTCATAATTAGAGCTAAGTTAATTATCGTTTTATCCCTCTAATTATTTCTTTATTCTTAAGTACCATTAATTCACCAGTGAACAGTTAATTTGTAACATTATTACAAATTGAGCGCTCTAACCGTTCAGTTCTAGAATTAACCCTTAAGAGAACCTTATTTCTAACTTCCATTAGGAATGAATGGATTTCATATCTGTAAATCATATTCCTAACCGTTTATCTCACAATGTCACCAAAATACAAGTTTTTAGTCTGTTCTTTAAACAAACCGTAACGAGTATTTCAAATGACATAATGACACAAACAGGAGTTTATGATCACTCAGGATTAAGGTTAATCAGCATATGATCATCGGTTGACGTTATTTAAATTATTAATTAACAATGGTATTTTTCATAAGAATTCAAACTACATCTAGTCCAGTCCTATATAATCATATTATATATAGTGCATCCACCATAATGTCACTACATTAATGATCCGAATAAAATTACTACATTTTAAATGTTTGTAGACCACATTAATAATATTTAATTAGAGATCCAAAACTCTAATTAATTTATTACAGACTTTTTTTTTTTATTATTTATAACTTTAATCTTCTTGTATATAACAATTATATACTAAAGTTATGATTACATAAATAAATAAAAAAAATTTAATATTTTATGTCATAAAATTATGAACATTCATCAAATATAAAATTACAATTTTATTAATTTCATAAAAATAATACAAGTACATACTTTCAGGATATTATCCCTAACACAAACTAACTTTAATTAATTTGTGAACTGATTATATTATTTGAGAATCAATTTATGAATCAACTGTGCAATTTTAAGAACAAATGATCATATTTTTGTTGTACAACTTGCCAAACTAGTCATACCGATTGTGCAGTATTCTAAACTGGCTGTGCAATTTGTGCCTAAAAAAGTTTCATAGCTGTTAGAAATGAGCTCTAACGGCAAGTTTTATTATTTTTTCTATAAATATATTTCAATATCTTTGACTATACTGTTTGTATCAGTTTTTATATTGAATATATTTAAGTGTTTATAGAAAATTATTTGAGGTACAATGATTTACTCATTTATTAAAAATGTTTAATTGATATCTTAAAAATTAATTTGTTGCAAAAAAAATTTGACATATTTAAAAGTCAAAAATAAAAGTTCTTGCTCTTGGTAGTGGAATCCTTAAGACAAATTGTTTAATGCATGATGCAGGTCATGTAAATATCTGATGTTCATTTCTCTATAATCTGTACTCTTTATTTATTACAATTACATTGTACTATTAAATATATTTATATTTTGTGTATTGTATAAAATTTTTATATTAGCGAATTAAATTTTAAATATTCAATTTACCTTAGCCTATAATTTCAAAATATGAAGATAATGAATTAAAAGAAAACTTATAATTCTAATAAATGAATAAATAGTGTGTTACTTGTGAATTATAATTATAAATTGTTATATAAATCTTATAAAACATAAAATATCAGTAAATAAAATGAAATACTTCTAAAACAACAATTTTCTAAGATCACTAGGTGACTATAAAATTACTCTAATTTTAATATAAAAAAGTACAAGACTCAGAATTATGACATATAACTTGACTTTACATTTGTAAATTTTAACATAAAAAAATAAAATTATAATAAAAATTTATAATAAAAATATCATATCTATTAAAAAATAAAAATTAGAATGAGAATATGAATTTATATTCAAATAAAAAAATCAAAATCAAATTTATAAACTAAACATAAGACATGTAAATATAATTTAACACATGTAAGTTAATTGTAAACTTATTGTTGTTATATGAAAACCTATAAAAGCCCAAATCTAAACCCATACAAATGCTCAAAAAATTCAATAATGTAAAATATATAGTCTTAAACCACTTTACAAAGATTAATTTGTGGGTCATATTTTTACAAATATAAAGTTGCATTAAAAAAAAACTCAAAGTATGTAAATGCCTCGATTAAGGCTCAATTTAGGGAAAACTTGACTTAAAACAAGGGTAAGTCCATATACCCCAAAAAAATAAAGAAACATAAGTCTATTAAAATACTTTTTAACCCTTAGATTCTTTTAAAATAAGAAAATGTAAGTTTCTTATTTAAATTACTAAGTAATTATTATAATAGTATTTTATTCATAATCAATTATAATTTTGTCTCTTTTATTTATTAAAATTTAGTTTTTTTTTCTTTTAACTAGGATAAAAAAAAATTAAATAAGTTAGATTTTAAAAGAATAATAAGTAAAAAAAAAAGAGTTTTAACTTAATACAAAATCTTAGGCTTCTTTCATATGTAAAGAGGACTCTACTAAACCCCTTTTCATCATTATTATGCCCTAGCCCACGAATCTCATAAAAACACTCTTCCCCCTTACTTTTTGGATGGTTGTCTTTAACCTATGTTCATAATTTAATAATTCAACAGGTTCTCACAAATTTTTGCATTCATATTATTTAAGAAAGCTAATCTAAGCAACTGTAGAGAAAGAGGCATGTTTTAAACTGAACTAAGGTTCTTACAGTTTGAAACCATAGTCTTATTTCACACACAAAACACCTTAACACAAGACCAAATCACTCACCATAATTTTAAAAAACTCCTCATCAGTTATGTTTTTCTATTATATACTGTACAAGCCTTATTCCAATACTTCTCACAAGTTAAAGTCGATTTATTCGAAATAATCAATTCTACTCAAAATTGGTAAAGTAAATTTGGAACATCAAGTCTCTTATATTATAAAAGCACTTTAAAATGCACAATAAATTTTATTCCCAAAATCATGAAGGCAAAGAAGCTAAAATTCATTATCAAGAGTTAGAACATCATGTACATACAACTATCACATTATTGTAATCAATGACATTTTTTTTCATGTCACAGTCTCGCATATCCACTCTAAATACTTTTAAATGAAACTAAACTTACAATAAAACACAAAATTCGTAAATTAATATTAAACTTGTATATCTAACATTATAAATGAAATTAAAATGCAAGACTTATAAGAAATAATATTTGTAAAAACAAAAAAAAATGATGAAAAGTTATAAATCTATGAAAGAATGTAAAAATAAATCATCCACTTTATAACCAACATAAGAAATTCATATATAATGTACAATATGTAAGTTAATATCAAATTGGTTAATAACAAACATTTTATCTATAAATAAAACTAAAATTTATAAAGCGAATGATGATTTTCTTTGATTTGAAATCTTCGTGTTAATTATTAAAATTATTTTTGCGTACTCTCTCAATTAATAAAAGTGCACAATTTTCTTGGAGAAAAAAAATTCCAATGCCCAAAGTCATTGTTTGTAGGAAATGAATGCTTGTGTGTTGAGGAGTGTTTGCAAAAACAAGCATGATTATAATATTCTGTGTATAAATTAATGGTAAATATGAATCAATCAATTAATAATAAATAATTTATGAATAGTTGCTTATATTTATAGGGTACAAATTTTTTAAATTTTTTTTTCTTTAAAATATGCATATATAAATTTAATTCAAATTCTGTTTAAAGAGATTATAAATCTAATTTAAAGTTTATTTCCATTATTCTTATTGACAAGAGAAAATGAATTAACTTTTTTCACAAAATCCTCTTAACATTGGGTCTATCTTCTAGTTTAGGATTCATCAAATTTTTAATAGATATTATTATTTTTATTTATTATTATCTACTTCGACGCTTTGGATAGATGACATGTTATAATTGATCGGTACCAATTATATTAGTTTTGGTATCTAAAAATATAAAATATTTAAATCAATGTTAACTTGTATATTTTACCAAAAAAAGTAAAATTACTTTACAAAACTTGTGAATAAAATAACCATAATCAACCAATGATAATTTTATGTATAAATTTGCTTTACATAAATTTAATAAGTTTATTAGAGGCCATGGTCTTTATCTCATGTTTGTATAAATATCATTCAAATAAAATTTTATTTCTCTTGATATTGAATTTTAATTCTCATATTTTGACTAAATTCTTGATTAAATTTATATTTAAACTTTAAATTTAATCTATAATTTTTATACTTTTATGACTATTTATTTTAGGATATTTTGTTGTTGATAAAAAAAAATTCAATAAAAAGGGTCAATGATACTTTTATTAGAACATAACAAAATATTTTTATGAGAGCATAACAATTTCTAAATCATATAATAAACACATCAACAATAAGAAGTAACAACTTAGATGAGGAACTTTATATATATATTTGTTTTAAAAAAGAAAATGAGGGGGACAGGTGTAATAATTTGACCCATTATTTTATCCGCTAAGAAATTAAGCGAAGCTCATAAAAGAGGGTGACGTAACAATGTCACCTACGGGTGATGCAGTCAGAAACTCATAAGACATTTTCCCCAAGAAGCACCCGTCTTTAACAAAAAGAACAAAGCTTTCATTTCCCTTTTTAATCCAAACGCTTCTCTTTTCTCTCCTTCGTTCTTTCTAATAAACATTCTGAAGCAGCATGTATCCATCATCATCTTCCTCTTCGTCACATAAGCAGATGGGACCCAGCAGTAGCAACCATACTGGGCTGACTCGCTACGTCTCAGCTCCGGGATCTCTTTTGACGACGGCCGTTGATTCCGTCATCGGATCACAGCCGTCCCTTGTCCCCCACTACTTCACTGGGGGCGACTCTTCTTCTTCTTGTTCTTCGTTCAGTTCAGAGTCAACTTGCAAAGTCAACTCATCCAACGATCCCAAGGACACCAAAGCTGCCCTTCATAGATCCTACGGTCTCAACGACAATATTGCTCATACAGTTGCTGCCTCCTCCTCCTTGGTCAGGCAAAGAAGTTCTCCTGCTGGCTTTCTTAGTCATTTTGCTTCTGAAAACGGTAATCTTTCCTCTCTTTTTCTTTTTTATTTATTTAAAAATAAATAAAAATTGCTTTGTGTTTAGCTTATTTGCAGAAAGTAGCTTCGTTCTAGAATGAATTATTGCGAGTCTTTTTAGTCAATCTCATTCTTGAGTTTTCAATTTTTATTTTCTCAAATAAGAATATAATTTGTCTTTTTCTATTAAATAGATCTCTAGTCTCCTACCGTGATTGAAATATTCTCTTTACATTTTGACGGTAAAATGTGGACGAGGAATTGGGTACTTATTTGACATAAATAAATAAATTATACTCTTATTTGTAAAAACTCAGAGCTGAATGTTGTTATCCATAAAAAAGGAATCTTTTGGAAATGGCTATTATTTTTAAGTCATTTTCTTTTTTAGCTTAGCTACAAATGAATCTTTTCTAGTCAAGAAATTCACAAATTTCGTGCGCAAGGCCTCTCTTTCTTCTTCTTCTTTTTTTTTTTTTAAAATTAATTAATTAGTTTATAATTTTTAAATAAATGTTATTTTGTTAAAAAAATCGAAATAGCCATTTAACAAATAATAATGAATTAATTATTTAATTACTATTTATATATTTTAATAATTTATTTATACTTTTTTATTTTAATATTTATTATTTAAAAAGAAAATTCCTTTTAAAAAAAGAAAAGAAATTAAAAAAACTAAATATAGGCGCTCGCGTGGCACTCAAGAACTTTTATTTTATTTTCTTTTTTTATGCAATATTTTTTTAATTATAAATAAATAAATAATAAATAAAGTATAAATAAATCATTTATTTCATTATTTAAATAACAATTAATTAAATAATTTATTAGAAAATAATACATATTTATCAATGTTAATTATTATGCATTAATATTATATTAATTGTAAATAAATCGCAAGAAAGTCTTGCGTGATATTTTTCTTTGATTCATCTGTCCCCAGATTTTCACTTTCATTCATTTTATTTCTTTTCACAATTTTACCTCAAACATAATATACTTGTTTTTCACTTATTTTACTCACAATTTAATCATTTTTACAATCAAATTTTAGAGTGTTTTTTTAGAGAGTTCAAAATTTTTAGTGGAAAGATAAAATGTAAGGGGTATAATTGTCTATATTTTTTGCTACAAAAGATTAGTCTATTCATTTGTGACTAAAAAAAATGGCTTAAAAGTAGGGGCCATTTCTGAAAAATTCCCTAAAAAAAAGTTTTAACTGCCATTAGGGCTTAGCGGTAGTTTTATATTTTAACTACCATGAAAACTGTGTAGGCTGCCTCGAAGTTACGGTTGCTTGCTTCTCATTAAGCGTTTATCATTTTAAGTATCTTTTTTTTCCTATGTTTGTGAAATTTTAATTGCCTGCAAAATTCATTGGTATTATTCCTTTTCAATATGAAAAGAATTATGTTTTTTTCCCCCTTATATTGGTGAAACTTCTAGTTGCCTGCAAAATTCGTTAGGCATCTTTCCTTTTAAATATTAATAAAAAAAAATTTGGTTGGCATCAGCTTTTTTATGGTCATACGACAATTTGCCGTGGATGAATGTTGACTTGAAAATTGACAAAACTGTCCTAGACTGCATCTGGTCTTCAGGTTTAGGGAGTAATATGATTAGTCCAAAGATTCAGGTCTTTAGGTTTAGGATGTAATATGATTAGTCCAAAACTCTTCGTCAATACTAAGTTCTTGTAAACTTCGTATAAATATATATAAAAAAGATTACATCGTTTATTTATCTTCTTTTATATTTTTGTGTCAATATGTAGGATAAAGAGGGGTAGGTGCTATTTTCCTACCTATTTAGTTAATAAATAGTGCTAGACTTATAAAGTTGGGATACGTAACATGTTTTGCATCTCAATCAGTGTGTCAATAATTAATGACTACCAATTGTTAGATAGTTGTTGACTTTTAAATTTTCATTAATGGAATGGTTATACAACACCAATAAAAGAAAAGAACACATCACATACCATATCAGTTAGAATACAGAGTATGTATCTCAACAACATAAACATAACATTATTGATAGTTAATTAATTTTCTTTATTTATTTTCTTAATCAGATGGATAAGATGGTTATTTTAAAATATATATGTATATATATCTCGTCTGTATCTTTTCATTTTTATCATTTTCAATTATGGGGATCTTTTACTGTGCTTAAGTAGGAATTGGTTTCCTTAGATTTGTTGTTTGTGGAGGATGACCTACCCATTTCAGGACACATTAAAATATGCATGTTGTGGTCACTTATTTCCATTATGATTTATTTTTTGTTTTTCTTTTCTTTTTTAAAGTTATCATTTGGTTATTTTAGAGACATAAGTTTTATTAATTATAACTTATCATTGGCTATTTTAAAGGCATATTTTATTAATCATATATTGACCAATTGTTTTGAGTTAGAAACTTGTATTTTGAGGACAAAGTTGTAATTATAAAATAATAAGGTATTCTAATATTTAACAATTAAAACGAACAAGTGGGTAATGGGTGGGCCATCCAGATTTATATAAGAGGAGAATTTTAGTGATAAATTAATGGGATTGGAGAGGAGACAAGACAAGGTTTTGTTGGCTCATCAGGCCTTTATGGAGGTGTCTTTCATATGCTTATTCATTATGGCTCCATCCCATTTGTTTCCTGTTCTTTCTTTTTTCTTTTCAGAATATATTATATTTTAAAATATGAAAAAAAGAAAATTCTATTTGTTGTGGCAGATCAATTTTATTAACCTTATGGGAATAAGTAATATTAGTAATATTTGATTTGATCCAATTTATAATCTTGGTCTGATTTGCTTGAATGAGTCTTATTGACCTGAATCCTATTTCACTTTGGGCAAGGTTAAGTGACTAACCAAGTAAAAGTTAGATACACTTAACTATCTGGCTTGTTTCCATTAAAGACCTTTTAATATATATTGTGATGCACTCTTAATGTTAATGCAAAAAAATGTTAATATTCCGTCATTTATTTTTAATTGGAGAAGAGTTACCTGTTAAACTTTTATTCTCCGAACAAGTATTGATGCATATGTTTAAATAGTATGTTTTCCTTTTTTTTTTTCTTTCTAACATCTAAATAAGTGTTAAGTTATTTGATTTTACGTGTAAGACATCTTTGACCAAAGTGCATTTTCCCTCTACTTAAGTGGTGGTGTTGGAGCCTTCATGTGTGAGTGAATTTGTCACTTGGAGGTTGGAGTCTCCATTGTGCACGTCAGAGTAGATTTTTCATCTTTATGGGAGTTAATCCTCCTTTTGTAGGAATATATATCTAAGTTGAGGGGTAGATATTCGAGTTGGGATAGGGTAATGTGTAAACATTTTTTTTTTTATAGTTATTTAATTTACAAATAAAGAGGTCTAGAAATTAGTCATTTAAAATGTATGTCCTTTTTGAGTGTTGCTTATACATAATAATTTGACAAAATTTAAAGAATAACCTTATACAATTTTAATTATTTTAACTTAATAATTGGTGAAAATAATTAAAATCAAATAATTTTTTAATCGTGAGTTAGAAAGAGAGAACAAGATTTGTCAAAGGAAAAAAACGAAAACTAGTTAGGCTTTTATACGTGTAGGAAATAAATGTTTGTTAGTTCAACTATTAAGTTCATCTAATCAAAGATAAAATTTTACCTACGGAGGTACTACTTGATATATTCATTATTTGTCAGATTGAGGCTTATACAGTTTTCTCTAGTTCATGATTCTAAAAGCTTGCTACGTATTATCTTGTTTTGAACTGTGTTTCTTATGTAAATATCTGATGTGACCAAATGAAGACACAATTATCATCATTTACATTGTGTGAGTTGTGTAAAATCATATATTGTTTTACTGAAACTGTCCTCAGTCCAGTGCACACACAATGTGAATTTTTCAATGCAAACACTATGCTTGTATAAAAGCCCATTTTTCATTTTTGAACCTGTGCATATGTCTTAGCTTCTACTTCAAAAATATCTCATTTAATAATGGAAATGTTTGTAATTGTATTGTATTTGATTTTTTCTAGTTCATTTAATCAGAACTGAAAAATGTGAGTTGCACATGACTTACTATTCTTATGAAAGTTTATTTTCCATATCACGTTACATTGTGACTCAATGTAACAGCAGGTTTTTCGGTTACAAGGGAGTCCGGAAACTATAGCTCTCAAGGTGGCTCTAATGGTGGCCTTGGAGTGTCAAGATTGAAGTCTCAATTAAGTTTCACTAGACAAGATTCTCTTTCTCAGATCTCTGAAGTAAGTGAGAATGGTGTTGATGGCCACCAAAGTGCCACACATTCTTATGCCACTAATAGTTTTGGAATGGACTCCTGGGAGAATGGAAATTCTATCGTGTTTTCTGCCCCTCCAAACAAAAGATCTAAAACTTTTGATGGAGATGTTTTTAACTGTTTCAATGCCTTGGAATCTCAGGTACTAATTCATTTCCAAGTAATTTTGTATTTTTATAATTTAAGGGAGAGAATAGCTTTCAGGTATCTTTAGTCTACATTACTAATCAATGAAAAGAGAAACATTTAATGATTCACACTTTATACACTTTAAGACAGCTGCTCAAACGTTATGGTCATACTGTTGCTTGCTATCCAGACAATTATAAGTATTATATAACGATACATAGAGCAGAAATACCAGTTTTTAGTTATTTTCACTTGCCCGTTTCAGTTGAATTTAATGTTAATAGAATACATTTCTCAACCTTGGAAGCTATGCTTTAATTTTTCTTATAAGCTATCGTATCAGTCCCATAACTTACGGATCACTACCTCCTTTATTCTTAATAAATTCTCTAAGTTTCTTATAATTCTTCCCAATGTTGTCACTTACAAAGATTATCTCTAGTTGTTGAATTGTAGCAATATTCTGTGTTTAATGAAGTTCAATAAGAATGTTTAGTCTTGATGATTACTTCATTTTTTGCTTTTAGAATAAAAAATAATTTGCTTTTCAACTACTAAACATATGTTCGCTTTTCATTGCAGTTTAGTATGCCACAGACAACTCTTGAAATGGCAACTGTGGAGAAGTTACTACAGATCCCTGAAGACTCTGTCCCTTGCAAAATTCGTGCCAAGCGTGGCTGTGCCACTCATCCCCGAAGCATTGCTGAAAGGGTTAGTATTAAAAAAATGAAAAAGAAAATTTTATTAGTTGCAATATTTCTGAAGTGCATGCATATTAGATTGTTTTGTTTTTATTGATGTCTTCTATCATTGCAGATGAAGCCACTAGTTGAATTCTAAAGCTGTTCTTGTGGAACTCTTTGTGATGAATCTTGTTTATATGGATCCAATTATTTTAAAGGTTTTTTAATGGCCTAAGTGTGGGAGGTAGGATTAACTTTTCGGTACAGGTTAGGAATTTAGAATGTGAGTTAACTCAATGGTTTCTCAGAATTTAAAATCTTTGGTAACAGCAGGTCTCTGGCTCATTCACTGGTTATGAATTTAAAATGCACGAGAGAGATGAAGAGCAATGGAAAGAGTACTGTTATAGGGAAAGGGCCAAAAAATTATATGGAATCATGAAAACAGGACAAGGGGACAAGGAATATTATAGACATGCAGGGCTCACAAAATGAGGAAGGTACTGTACAAAGACTGTTGTAGATGGCATGAATATAGCAAACGTGATAATCAGCCTCCTAAGAGAAGGTGAATAAACTCATCAATGGCCCCACCAGAGTAATCAGGCAAGACAAACACAATTAGTTGTCCACTATATAGTTGAGGTAGAAGGTGGGGATAGAAAATTCTTTATGGCAACAGATGAAAATAATGTACCCATGCAGGATCATTAGTTTTGGCAAGCAGTTTGATGAAGTTTTTTTGTTTAGCCAAAGAAAATTTTCCTGTCAATTATGATATTTATACCTTCTATTGTACTTGGCACACAGGTTAGCAGCTATAAAACCTCTTGTTTGTATGCATGCTTGCTATGAACATTATGAGATCTTAAGGCCGCTTGTCATCTTTTAAATAAAATCTAGTTCATTTTACTTATTTGTTAAGAGAAAAATCACCTACATTCAAGCTCACAAACTTGCTGTCTGATTTAGTTATTACAAAGTTGTATTTTTTCCTTGTCAATTTACAGGAGAGACGAACTAGAATAAGTGGGAAATTGAAGAAATTACAAGATCTTGTTCCTAACATGGATAAGGTAAAATTTGCATCTTTAAGTCTTGCCATCGGTGAGTTTTATGTTGTTTAGTACAGGCCATAAGAGCCTTTACCGTATGTTATAATTAATTTTAATATAATGCTACAGGCATGTAATTATTGCCATATTGTGTGAACTTTTTCTTTAAAATGTTTACACAGCAAACAAGTTACGCCGACATGTTAGACTTGGCAGTGCAGCACATTAAAGGCCTTCAAAATGAAGTCCAGGTAAGTAAATATGCCACTAGAAACAGAAATTATAAGATTATCATGTTGCTCATGCTTCAAATCATCTCAACATATAGAGTGTCAAGTTTAGATGGCTATAAATTGGTACCAGTTCTTTTCATTTTTTTTTTATCTTCACCTGTATCCCCACCCTCCGCAAATGTGAAGCAACTTATTCAACTCCTAGCATTAGAAGGACTCGGCTTTTAGACCTCTTAAGTCACACTATTAACCAATTTAAATTGCATTTGCATTATATTCCGTGCATTTTGAATAATCAATGTTTGGTTGAGGTGCTTCTAAATTGCCTCTTTCTAGAGATTTCCTGAATTAAGTATATTTAATTATTGGGGCATGCATTGTATTTTTAGCTTATCATTTGGCATAATATTAATCTAACATATCTGATTGATTTGGGGACATAGAAATAGAATAATTAAAAGAAGAAGGCTGAACCAAACTGCAAAATACCAGGCTTATAGGGGTCATTGGTTTTGAGGAAAATAATTGATGTCCCCATTTTATATGGAATTACTTCTCACATGATGAATGTTGTACTATAGGTAGGATCATATTCTACTTTTTTTTTAGGTTATTTCTCTCTAACAATATGAAACACACCAAAAGCTACTAGATCTTAGATCTGGACCCAATGTTGATCCTTTATGGAAAGCTACTGGAATATTCTCATTTGGGAGGACAAACCAAATTCTCATTAGTATTCTCTGTAAATCCACACATTTTCTTTGGTAAGACTTCTAAAGTCTGTCCCGTGGAATAGGCCTCCCATTTTTTTTATTTGTATGTCCGAAAATTTTCATTACATTCTGTTACATTTTTTAACTTATGAGTTATGTTTTAGAAAACTCCTTGCAACATATAACAAAAGACAAAACTTCTTAGGTCATATAACAAAAAATTTAAACAGTGTCGTGAAAAATATAAGAGTTATAGCAAAAAGTTGGAGGAATATATATATGGTGTAATGACTGTTTTCTCATATTTCCTTGAAATTTTTCACACTCTGGCAAAATCTCTCATAAGATTAAATGCGAACTGAATTCTCTGCTACCTTGGTGAAATTCCACCTAAATTCCACCTCAAATTTTATTTTAGGAAATAATTTTTTTTAAACATAAAATGTATTAACATACTTTTCCTACCGCACTGTGATTAATTTATCACTATAGAAGTCCGTAAACTTGGACATTCTTAAACTTTCAAGTTATAATAACAACATTTGAATATGATAACAAAATTAGAGTTCTGAGCTGTTAGATGTTTCTTTTTCTCATCATAATGACAAAACCTAGTCGTTAAAATGATTGAAGGCTGGCTCCCCTTTCTATCCCTTTGATCTTTAAATTGAAATGATTTTTTTTCTTTTTAATCCCAAATACTAATATATAAAGTATAAACCTTGTATTGATTTGCCATATTCCTGCAGAAGCTTCACAAAGAACTTGAGAGTTGCACGTGTGGATGCAAACCGACCTCCTGATATTCAAGGGACTGAAGATTAAGATGTTGGAGGCCACATGGGACCCTAGGCAGGGCTAATTTTGTACTTCTCCACCAACTGTTTAACTTGGAATGTAAGTAGAAGAATTTGATTTTGGAAATGAAACCTTGTATATAACAAAGTAAATTTTGTTAATTTCTTCATCAAAGAAGTTTGAGTAATGTGTTGTTCACTAAAAGAAAATACAGTTAAGTTTCCTTTGATCTTTTATCAGTTTGGTACTGGCAATATGCTTTAATTTTTGAATCTGAAGTAGCGGGATTAGCCACTTGTCCTATAAAATTGTCAACTATCAAAAGTTTCCTAATGTCTTAGAACAACTAAAAAACAAAAATCTTTTTGTTTGTGATTTATAATTTTAATGTCATGCTTAGTAAGATGGGTTTTGGGTCAAAATTTGGTCATTATAAAAAATACTAGAGAGTGGCAAACTTGCTTAATTTGTTCATACAATATAGCTTTACATGGAATGACCTTTTATTAAGTCTTTAAAATTTGTTGAAGAAGAAATACCTCAGTCTAACTCAACAATTAAAAATTAGGTATTTATTAGGGACCTACTTATGGTTTAGATTACTGTCAAAAAGAGTTCACTGATTTTGAAGACAAACTGTAAGGGGGTTTTGCCATATCGAGAAGTGCTGGGGGTTAATTTATTCTCATATATATATATATATATATTCTAATGGATAGTTTTCATACTTATGAAAGATTATCGACATCAAGTCATGGGGTTATATGATAATATCCGCTATTAAGTTCTGAACATTAGTTTGAGGTTGAGGTTGAGGTTGATCATTATTAGCTTGTCGAGTGTGGAGTATCAGAGAGTCCACAAGTTGATAAGGTCCTAAGAGGCGCCGAATATAAAATAGGGTGAATAATAATTGGGGAAAAGAATAGAGTCCCTCCTAAGTTTTCTTGTCTGGAAAAATAAGAAAGGGAGATTTTCGATTTTGCAGTGATTCAGTCGCCGCTCTTCCTTATGGCAGACAACTAGGGTTCAGTAGCCGTCCGATTTAGTAGTTTCCATTTGTGGAGTTCTATGATATAATTGCCCGGTATGTAAACATTGAGTTATTTGCGAACACCCTGAAACATCCCAAAGGATTCATGCATGGACACTTATTAAGAGACTCAAGTAATTTATCCCCTTTACCTTGGCTTTGCTTTGCGGTGACGGTATTAATGAGATTTTAGAGAGTTCTTAAAAGGAACGGGGTGCAAAACGGCCTCATTTCCTTATGAAAAACTTTAGGACAGCCTTAGATGAGTGTGGACTTATGGATTTGGGGTTCAAAGGTAATCCTTTTACATGATGCAATGGGAAAAGTGATTGAGAAATTCATTCAGGAGAGGTTAGACTGAGCTGTACAAACCAATAATTAGGTTGTTCTCTTTTCGTACTCAAATGGCGCAACACTTGGAGTTTTGGGGATCGAATCATAGGCCATTATTAATTTCAGTGGACGCCTATCCCTTAACATAACATGAAGATGAGTGAAATTTTAGAGGGGGTTTCATTTTGAGGAAGGCTGAGCTGCAGAACCAGAATGTGAGGAGATTATCTAGAAATGTTCGCAGGCCGGGCACAATTGGATTCCTTCCCTTAAATTAAATATTTTTAACTTGGTTATTACTTCGCAAGAGTGGAACAAATTGTCTTATTGGGATTTTGCTAGAAATCCCCCAGATAAACGGCAGCTTCTAAAAGCTTCAAGTGAAAACATTAATGCTACAACCTGCAAGGAAGTAAGAAGAGTTGAGAAAAGTACGGATGCTTTGTTGTATAAACTGAAAATATATTGGCATCAATGATTCATAATTGCTTGGTTACAATATGGTGATCGCAACTCGCGGTACTTTCACCATAAAGCTTCTGAAAAGGAAATGCAAGAACCGAATGAATGGGCTAAAGGACAAGGATAATGTGTAGCACGCCAATAAGCAGAAAGTGGTCGAAATCTTAACTAATTGTTTTACGGATATCTTCCAATCATCGTTGCAATGTAATGATGACATTGAGATGGTTGTGGACTGTGTTATGGCAAGATTATCTGAGAGGAGTAAGTTGTTCCTTGATGCGCCTTTTCATACAGTTGAGATTAAAAAGCAATTTTTCAGATTTACCCAATTAAGGCCCTAAAAAGGATAGATTACCAACACTTATCTATCAAAAATACTAGCGTACAGTTGGGCAAGATGTCACTGAGGCGTGTTTACAGTTTTTTTTTAAATAATGGGGTGATTTGGGGTAGATGAAAGAGACACTTATAACTCTTATACCAAAGATTGACCAACTTGAGCAACTAAGTGCGTTTTGGCCGATCAATTTGGGTAATGTATTCTATAAAATTATTGCCAAAGTTCTAGCCAATAGAATGAAAGTTTTCTTGGGTGATTTTATTTTTGAAACAAAAAGTAATTTTATCCTAAGGAGATTGATTATGATAATGCGATCATAGACTTAGAATGTATTCATGCTTTGAAGTATAGAAAATCTTCTAATGATGATTTTATGGCTCTTAAATTAGATATATCTAAGGTCAATGATAGAGTTGAGACGAGTTATTTAGATACAATGTTGCGGCAAATGTGATTCTCTAAAAATGGCGTAGGATGATTAGGCAATGTATCTCCACAATTTCTTACTCTATTTTGGTAATGGAAATCCGCAAGGGTTGGTTAAGCCTTCTAGGAGTTTGCGGCAAAGGGATACCCTATCCTCATATCTTTTTCTCTTTTGTATAGAAGGACTTTTAGCATTTACCACTAAAACAGAGCGAGACAGACGAATTCAAGGTTTAAGGTGCAAAAGATAAGGGTTAATTATCTCTCATTTATTTTTGCAGATGATAACTAAATATTCTTAAAAGAAAATCTCAGTAATGGATAGGCTATAAAATATATTTTACAGCAATATGAAACTGCCTTGGACTAGTGCATAAACTATGTTAAGTCCACAGTTTGCTTTAGGGGTACTTTGAGCGATGGATTAAAGTATGATATTATGCAAACTCTTGAAGTTAGGCAAGTGAACTACCATGAGAACCATTTAGGCCTTCCAAGCTTTATAGTTGTAATAAATAGTTGATGTTTGCATAGATAAAAGATAGTGTGGAGTAAGTTGAAGGGTTAGAAGTCAAAGCTTTTCTCAATAAGGGAGGAGAGACTTTACTAAAAGCAATCATTCAATCCATTTTAGCCTATGCGATGAATCTATTTCAACTATCCATTTCTCTAGTTAGAGAACTCCACAAATTAAGTGCGTGATTCTAGTGGGGTGGTGATGATAATAGCCGAAAGTGAATCTATTTCGACTATCCATTTCTCTAGTTAGAGGGTGGTTTAGGGTTTAGAGACCTCTATGATTTTTTAAATATAATTTTATTGAAATAGAGAACTTCATAGTTTTAATAAAGTTATGATTGTAAAACAAGGATGCCGCATCATCCAAATACCCGATTCACTAATGGTGTGAGTGGTTAATATTTTTTTTAATTTATTAACTTCTCTTTTTAATAGGCAAATAAAAATTTAGCAACATCTTTTCTTTGAAAAAGAATCATTTAAGGACATGAAACCATTTTATTAGGAGCTAGATAAAGAATTTGTGATGGTGCATAGGTCTCAATTTACCTTGACAGGTGGTTGCTGTTATAGTTGGTGGCACACTAAAATTGAAGACACTATATTTAAAAAAAGAAATAGTTGGTGGCCAAAATTGTTGAATTGAATGAGTACCATTTTTGAAGACTAAATAAGATGTAATTAATTGGAACACTACTACCTCCTCTTATAAATAGAGGTGCTCCATTAGTTCAAAAAAATCTTCATCTCATAATCTAATCTCATACTTTATTTTAGAATAAATTTCTTAGTTTCTCCTTACTTATTAAGAGAGAAAGATGAGATTGAGGTGTATCTTCTATTTATAAGATAGAGAGAAAATTGTTCCCTCATTGTAATTAAAGAATAGTTGTAATCTCATTTGCATAGTAAAATTCTCCTATACTTGCCCTATGATTTTTACCTCAATTTGTTTAAGGAATTTTCACGTAAAATCTGTGTGTCTTTTATTTTTTTTCCAGTTTATCATCTCTACTTTAAATTAAGATACTGCTTCAACCTACAATTCTCCATAACAAGTGGTATCAGAGCTTTTAGGATTTTTAGGTGAAGGCGGATATTATTTACAAGCGTGTAACTGTTCACATATATAGTACTATTCAAGTATACGGTATTGTTCACGGTGAAATAGTGAAAGCAGATTCGAGTAAGAAATAAATCGTAGTAAATCAATATGATAAAAAAGTACGAGATAGAGAAGTTCAACGAAAATAATTACTCGATGTTGAAGATGAGAATTATGACAATCTTAAGGAAAGACCATAGCTTGGTGACAGACCGACAAGTATGACTGATGAAAAATGGGAAGAGATAGATGAAGAAGTTATTACCAACTTACATCTAGGATTAACAGATGAATTTTTATCAAGTGTAGCAGAGAAAAAGACAGCGAAGGAGACATAAGATATTCTAACAACATTGGACGAGGTAAAGTCTCTTCGCAACAAGATCTTTTTGAAAAGAAGACTCTACACCTTACGGATGTTAGAATCTATTACGATAACTAATCATATCAACATTCTCAATAATTTATTTTTCCAACTTTCTATTTTGGGTTACAATATTAGGCAAAATAAACTTGCTGAGATTCTACTTCAAAGTCTTTCAGATTCATATGACTATCTAATTATCGGCTTAATCAGTAACATCTTAATGAACTATCTTATTTTCGAAGATGTTATACTCTCTGTTCTTGAAGAAGAAAGTAGGCTTAAAAACAAGGAAGATAGAGCAACTAGTTCATAGCAAGCGGAGGCTTTACCAATGACTAGAGGCAGGTTAATGGAGCATGGATTCAGTGGGAGTCACAGACAAAAAAGATCAAATTCAAAGAGTAAGAAGAATATCAAGTGCTACAACTATGGTAAGAAAGAGTATTTTAAAAGTGAGTGTCGATATAAGAAAGGTATAAAAAAGACCACTGAGTCACCAAAATCTTAGAGTTGTGTTACAAGTACTTTTGATGATGGTGACGTCTTATTTAACGAGGCAATAACTATTCCCAAGGATAAAAAAAATGCTCACAGATGTTTGGATAATGAATTCGGGAGCAACATGACATATGACTTCTTATTGAGATTGGTTTCACAATTATAAATCCATCTTTGGAGGATCTGTGTTCATGAGAGATAATTATGCCTTGGAGATTACTGGCATTGGCACCATCAAGTTGAAGATGTACGATGGAATGATTCATACTATTCAAGAGGTACGAAATATGAAAGACTTGAAGAAAAATCTATTGTCTCTAGGACAACTAGATGAGCTTAGATGCAAAATCCATATACAAAATGGGATCATAAAGTTTGTCATAGGTACATCGTAGTAATAAAGGTAGAAAAGATAATTGTTAACTTATACATGCTTTTATGGGAAATATATTTAGAGGCTGAAGCATCTATTGCATCAGCCAGTTCTGTAGAAGAGATGACGATGTTATGGCACCAAAGACTTGGTTACATGTCAGAATGAGGTTTGAAAATTTTATCTGATCAGAAGTTACTTCCTGGACTTAAAAATATTTTTTTTACCCTTTTGTGAATATTGTGTTATAAGTAAGCAACATAGATTGAAGTTTAGCACATTAACAGCTAAGAGTAATGACATCTTAGACTTAATTCATTTTGATGTTTGGCAAGCACCGATCATATCCTTGGGAGGAGCAAAATATTTTGTGTCATTTATTGATGACTTCTCTAAGAGATGTTAGGTTTATCCAATCAGAAGAAAGGCAGATGTGTTTTATGTATTCAAAGTCTTCAAAGCACGGGTGGAACTTGAAACCGAGAAGAAGATCAAGTGTTTAAGGACTGACAATGGAGAAAAATATACTAGCAGGGAATTTGATGCATTTTGCAAACAAGAAGGCATCAAAAGATAATTCACAACGACATACACTCCTCAACAAAATAGAGTGGCAGAGTAGATGAATAGAACACTACTTGAAAGAACTAGAGCTATATTAAGGACTACGGGTCTAGCCAAATCATTCTAGGCAAAAGCAGTCAAGATCACTTGTTACGCGATCAATCAGTCTCCATTAATAGTGATTGATTTGAAGACACCAATAAAGATGTGAATTGGCAAGCCAATTGATTATTCTAATTTACATACATTTGAAAGTCCTGTGTACGTGATGTACAACATCCAAAAAGTCACAAAACTTGATCAAAAATCTAAGAAATATATATTCTTGGAGTATGTTGATGGAGTTAAAGGGTATCATCTGTAGGATCTGCCTGCCCACAGGGTAGTTATCAGTAGAGATGTAATATTTATAGAAGATAAGATGCAAAAGAAAGAAGATGATTGCACAACAAAGGACAAATTAAAAACTACCACAATGCAAGTGAAGGAAGAGTTAGAAGAAGAAAAAATTTCTAAAGCAACACCATCATACAATGAATAAGAACCAGTTGAGTCGGATGAGCCACCTTTTAGACAATCAAATCGAGTGAGGTTAGCACCGATTTGGCATTCAAGTTATCATATGGAGGGTAATGTTGCATACTGTCTTTTAACAGAGGAAGAAGAGCCATCGACTTTCTAAGAAGCAACGAATAATTCGGATGCATGTCTATGGATGACAGCAATGCAAGAAGAAATTAAAACTCTTCATAAGAATAGAATATAGGATCTTGTACCACTACCACAAGGAAGGAAGGTTATTGACAATAAATTGGTCTACAAGATCAAGTAGAGCGGTATAGTGTAAGATTGGTGGTAAAATGATATGCTCAGAAAGAAGGTATTAATTTCAATGAAATCTTTTCACTAATTGTTAGACTCAATACTATTTAAATTGTCCTTGCTATGTGTGTTATATTTGATTTACATAGAACAGTTAGATGTAAAAATGATTTTTCTTTGTGACCTTAAAGAAGAAATTTATATACTCAAACCAGAAGGTTTTGCAAAAGTAGGAAAAGAGAACTTGGTTTGCAAGTTGAACAAATCTCTATACAGTCTCAAACAGGTGTCGAGGTATTGGTATAAGAGATTTGATTCTTTCATATTAAGCCTTGGATACAACAAATTCAGTGCAGATCCTTGTGCATATTTCAAGAGGTTTGATGATAATGAGTTCATTATCTTATTGTTGTATGTTTATGATATGTTGGTAGCAAGCTCCAACAAAGATTAAGTAACAGAGTTAAAGGCTCAAATGGCTAGAAAATTTGACATGAAGGACTTAGAACTAGCAAACAAGATTTTAGAGATGTAAATTCGTCGAGATAAAAGTAATAGGAAGATTTGGCTTTCACAGAAGAACTGCTTGAAAAAGATCTTGCGACGCTTTAATATGCAATATTGTAAGCCAATTTTTACCCCACTTCTTATTAATTTCAAATTATCCTCAAGTATGCGTCCTAGCAATGAAGTAGAGAGGAAGAAGATGTCTCGAGTACCGTATGCATCAACAGTGGGTAGCTTAATATTTATCATGATTTGTACAAGTCCAAACATTGCACAAGCTGTGGGAGTGGTTAGTAGATTTATAGACAATCCTGGTAAATAGCATTGGAATACTGTTAAGAGAATCCTAAGATATATTAAGGGTACCTCGGGTGCTGTATTATGTTATGAAGATCAGATTGGTATAGATCCTCATATGATCTGACAGAAATATAAGCAGCATGGAGATGACAAGTGTAGGTGGAAGAATGTAAAGACGTGATTATTTTAATTAAGTCTTCAAGTAGGAGAAATATTGTGATTAGTGGTACATTAAAATTGAAGACACCATTTTTGAAAAAAAAAATGGTTGGTAGGTTAAATTGTTGAATTGAATGAGTGTCATTTTTTAAGACTAAAGAAGATGTGTTCAATTGGAACACTACTACCTCTTCTTATAAATAGAGGCGCTCCATTAGTTTAAGGAAATCATCATCTCATAATCTAATCTTATACTTCATTTTAGAATAAATTCTTTAGTTTCTCCTTACTTGTTAAGAGAGAAAGAGAGATTGAGGTGTATCTTCTATTTATAAGAAAGAGGGAAAATTGTTCTCTCCTTGTAATTAGAGAGTAGTTATAATCCCATTTTTATAGTAAAATTCTCTTATACTTGCTCCGTGATTTTTACCTCAATTTATTTGAGAGTTTTTCACGTAAAATCCATGTGTCATTTTTTTTTTCAATTTATTATCTCTATTCTAAATTAAGATACTGCTTCAACTTATAATTTTTCATAACAGTTGCTAAAGCTATATTATTTTAAGCCTTGATATCCATATAAGTTGCTAGAACATTCGGTGGTATTAGACTTGAGAAACAAATCAAGAAGCTGATATATTAATCTTATTCAAGAAGCTGACATATTAATCTTATTCAAGAAGCTTTCTCAGTCGAAGACCAGCAATCATTCTAAGTATTCTATCCATGCATAAAAGTTGAGTGTTCAATGATTCCTTAATATGACACTTCGATGAACATGGAAATTATTCTATAAAGTTGTGGTATTGGCTGGAATCATATTTTAGAAATCATGGAAGCAATTTGGAAATATCAACTTCTCAATTATGGTGGAAGAAGCTTTGGAGATTATCCATCTCGCCAAAGCTTAAGCTCTTTGCATGGAAAGTCACTCATGAATGGTTGCGCACAATGGCAAGTCTGAAGCGGCACCACATCTCGGTTGAAGGAATCTGCCCTTTGTGTGGAAGAAAAGCCGAGAACCATGCATTATGGCTCTGTAAGTTCCCTAATTCTGTTCGAAAATGGTGTGATTTTATGGGTGGGATCGCTTATAGCCATTGAACATCTAATGAAGGATTTCTTTATTTTGTGCATAAATCAGCTTACATGTTCAAAGTTAGAACTTTTAATAGTCATTCTTTGGTGTGTCTGTTATAATTGTAACCAATGGTCCCATAAGCGAGCTATCATCAATCCTGACACAGTGGTGAAATGGGCAAAGGATTATCTTGATGAGTTTCAGCAGGTTCATACTACGACTTTAAATAAGCAGCACTAATTGATTATGCACTAGAGGGCACCTGCTGTGGGGGATTGTTAAGATGAATTTTGACACAGCATTGGATAAGAATTACAACCTGACTGGCTTGAGCTTTGTCTACCGCGATAGCTTAGGTTCTGTTATTCTCTTGGGAATTGTTAATTTACCATATCTACTACTTGTTTTAATTGCTGAAGCTTGTGCTATTTGGCACGATGTCTTACAACTCAAAGAACTCGGATACATTGAGGTTGAAATTAAATTGGATGCGGCAGTTATAAATGATATTTTATCTACTTCAGAGTCAAATTTGGAGTTAAGGCTGGTATTGAAGGACATTTCTGAACTTCTGAATTCCTTTCAGCAAACTAAAGTTTTATTTATGCATTCAGATTCAAATCGGTGCTCATGAATTAGTAAAGTATGCTTTAATTTGTTCCTCTGAATGTATTTAGATGGAGTCTGTTATATCTCATCTTGATCATTTTATTGTAGAGGATTCTGATCCTCAAGACTTTGCTTAGTGTTACAAATTTTTATTTAAAAAACGGTAGGGAAAAAAATTTTTTAGACCCTAAGATTATAAGAAATGGACAGATTTTAATATTTTTAAAAATTCCAATGAGTGTCTTATCAAATAATAATTTTTGTCTATTTTAACAATAAAATATGTAAAATTAATAAAAGTACGATTATGCCTCCTTTTTGGTTAAAAGAAAAGTATAAATTCAATTAAACGCCAAAAAGATGACTTAAACCCTGACCTTATAGTTAAAGGTCATACACTTTAACTAACTGAGCTATTTTAGATTTATCTTGATTTATGTATTTATAAATCTATTAATATGTTGTCTTCAAGATTACATGTTAATAATTTTAAAAATATCAGTGGCAGAGATTGATCACTCGTATGACAAGTAAGAGTTACAATCAGTAGCAAACACTGGTGGCTGGTGGTTTAAACGATGACTAGGGTTCTGTCATTTTTCGTTTTTGTATTTTTTTTATTTTGACATTATTCTAATAAAATTTTTTGTAGTATAATGGTGAATACTCTTATTTCATGTGAGTGATTAGGGTTCAATTTCTATTAATAACGATACAATTTTTAAAAATATTGAAATTTACATGTTAATGGCTATAAAATTTTTAAAATTACTATAATTTACATATCCTTGTTTTAAATTAATAATTTAGATGCGGGAGCATTTCAAGTTTCAACAATCATATCAAATTATAAGGAACTTTGTCCACACTCCACATTCTAATTGTACAGGGTCATTGAATAGCACAACCAATTGTGGTGCAACCCCTGGTCTTAATCGTTAGATTAGTGTTGTTAGCAATGAAGGGCTGAGATGTTATAATGCAAGCAAATTGGCAATCGACTAGATTGGTGATGAATGGCCAATATCAAACTTACCCTAACTAATATAATAAATGTTGAGGGAGAAGAGTGTAAGTACTAATCTCTCCATAAGATTAACCTTTACGCTGATACTCTTTGATGTGGCTCTATGTGCCTTACTACTATAATTGCTTAGTATTTAACACCTTAAGAATCTTATATGCATATGGAAGACATAACTTACAAATAATTAAAAAACACACAAGATTAACACACCAATAAAGATAAAGAAACAAACCACAAATACAAGATATACATGGTTCGTGTGAGTGATTTTAAACCTAGGGTGCATGCATGTGGGTTTGTGTCTATCATTCAATTATAGCATATGTATCACATACATACATGCGCAACAGATGAGCGAAATATAAATTACTCAATGATAAACACAAATGAACTTTTATATATTATTTCATGAATGTAAAATACTTCAAGATTGAGAAATAGTACATTTTCAAGCCTTTGGTATATGGTCGAACTGGAGTACCCGCCTTGAAGCAACCTGTTCACAATTCTAGTTCCTTAACACAGTAAGCTTGAGGAAACTAGAATATCGGCTTTTCCAATAAAGGATTCAATTCTTGAATCCTTATTTCTACCTTGTAGAATGAGTGGCCAAAATGAAAGAAAAATGGAGAGAATATGTTTTTGCTCTTAACACTTGAGAGAATTTTCTAACACTTAACCTTTCAAAATTCTATCTATAATTTCCCATAATTCATTGGCTTAATTTTCACTTAATCAATTGAGCAACATATTACTCTTTCGTTTTTTTAATTTTCTCACCTAATGGTATCCATTATCTAGGTCAATGTTTGCCATTAATGTTTTGTCATTATTATTTACAATAAATCAAATGAAAACAAAATAAAATAAAAAATTATTTAAATGAACTTGGCCTTAATCTAGGCCAAATGAGAAAATAATCATTTAATTAATACTAAACAAATAATTTAATCATATTAAATCATGGTAAAAACACATGCCAATTTAAATAAAAAATAAATTGTTTGATTTTAATTTAAATAATAATATCATATATTATTATTATTATTTTATTCAATAAACATTTTAATGTATAAAATAATGATATTATTTATCCAACAAATAATGTCATTTTGATAATTTTCAAATCAAACAATAATTGGCCCACATGTGCCATGTGTCAACATTTCATTGGTCAACAACTAATTGTTAACTAATTAATGTACTTAACTCTTAAGTTTTGACATGTACATGAACGAAGGGAGGCCGAAGTAAATGTTTGATCTGCTGGAATTTTCTGGATCAAACTATTTAATCCAATACGCTACCCCAGTGCACAACAAGTACACTTCATATTGTAGGACTCTCTAGGTCCACTCCCAATTTGTCAAACAGAACTATTCTATAAGTCCGAGATCGATGCCCTACGCATATGTCACAGATATTACAAATCGGTACAGTAGACCATACAAGTTGAGGTCATAGTGTATACGTATAATTCTTCCACCAATCATATTCTAGAAGAGCAGAGATATAGATCACTACCGTCAAATTCCTATATGCTCATCCGTGAACTTATCTTTAGACACGTATCTTAATAAATAATATATACAAACACTTTTACAATATTATTTAACCATGTAGGAAACTCCTTTCCTGGGTTTATTACTTATGGCCATAAGACTTTCTAAGATACAATCTCTGAGTATCTGAATATATGTAACTCATTAATGTGAGCTGACGGATCCTATATCTGTACATACCAGACTTCATAAACATCAGATCATACCTAACAACACCCAGTGATCACATCATAAAAGATTTGTGATATATGTGAAACCAAAAAATGGTGGATCACTTACAAGTCCACCGTGGTACTCAGGTCAAAGGACCACGTATACTACTCAACTTGAGAGGACCTTCCATTGATGACTTCATGGGATGTCTATTGAAGTCCTCGTTGATTCTGTTCAGTATTCAGCCCTTACTAAACACCTGTATGCTATACGAACTTCAAGTAAGTCCATGGCTAGCTAAGAATAACCATCTAGGCCATTTAGGTATAATATACACTAGTCTATGTAAAAAGATTCCACCGATAGACTTGCATCGGTAAATTAATATCATGAATATATAATTTGAGAATAGACTTACATAATAACATTTCAGCACCTATTGCAACTCTTGCAACTATGTTATTACTAATATATTCTCAGGTCTTTGTACCGTCACAGATAAGATTCTAACTCTTAGACTTCACTGATTAATATAACATGCTAACTCTTTAGCATTTATAGTTTTCAGTTTCGCTAACTCTTGGTATTGATCTAAACTTCTTTAGACCAAATCTGAACTCCTTTAAATCATATAATGTCTGTAGTGTCACAAGCATTGAACCATTTAATAATTATAATTAGTGATTTAACAAATAATGTAATGTATAAATATTATAAAATAAAATATTTATACAACAATGGGATGGCACATGAGCACAAATCCCAAGAGTTAGGCCAAAATACCTATGTCCACGGGGATTCATAATCCAGGTTCTTTTATTAAACAGATCATTAAGTATCTCCTTACATCATTATGATCTTACAAAGCCTCTTAGTATCTCTATTGTAGACCTCCATGTATCTCCCTAGATCACTATGATCTTTATAAGACCTCTCAGTATCTCCTATCCCACAAGAGATTTTACCAAAAGAATATAAGAATAGCTCGAACCTCTCTCAAAAGAATTTATGGTATTCATTTTGTTCACTCAAGAACAAAAACACCCTTAAAAGGTTACACCATAGTGCGCTGAGTACTTAGGGCCAATCTAGCTTCTCTATTCTCTCATATATTTACATTTTGAAACTTTAGATACTTAACTATCTATAAGGGTTTACAAGAGTTTATGTAATGTTTACAAAGTCTTTAGAAATCCTAAACTCATTTGAAATAAGAGTTTTTACTTGTAAGAGTTCTAAGCCCACTTAAATAAGTTAATTGAGGCAAAATAGAAAATACTCATAAGTTGTTGTGTGAACAGTAACGATGTAAATAGTGCTGTGTGAACAGTATCCCGTAAACAGTGCTGCTGCGTGAACAATATACATTTTTTTGGCTTTTCATTTTACTCCTCTCTTGTATACTCAACGCATACTTGAAATTATAATTACTATTCTTTTGATATGTATATCAATTTATACTCATTAATAATTATTAAATTACCAATTTCAACAATAAATATTATTGAAAAAAGAATCATGTTGAATAAGCAAGCAAAAAGATCCAGACTAAGTGTTCAAATAAAACTATTATATGTGACACCTAGTTTATGAGCAAGTATTATAATAAAATAAAGTCATGTCTCCGATACAATTAGTTGTCTCAGTCATTGGATTAATCCAATGGTTGAGATTCGATGATGTTTACTTATACAATAGGTAAATTAAAAAATATCAAAAGTCCTTTTAATATTTAGTTAAATATAAAACACACCCCTTAAAATTAAATAATTAACAAAATTCTCCTTTATGATATTAATAAATTAAAGATAATATATTACAATGTCTGTTACAATTCTAATTTCAGTTTTTAATTTCAATAATATTAAATATTGTAATTCTAATTCTAATTTTAATTTCAGTTACAATTATATTAAATCTTATTATTTTGATTTCAATTTCAGTTTCAATTACGTTTGTTATAATTTCAATTTCAATTTCATTTTAATTAGGTTAAATAATTTTAATTCCAAATCTAATTTTAATTTTAATTTTAATTACATTAAATGTTATAATTTCAATTCTAAATTTGATTTCCATTATATTAAGTGATACAATTTTAATTTTAATTTTAATTACCTTAAATATTATAATTTTAATTTTAATTTCAATTTCAATTTTAATTCGAATTATGTTAAATATTACAATTCTAATTTTAATTTTAATTATGTTAAAATATTATAATTTCAAATCTAATTTAGATTTCAATTACGTTAAATATTATAATTATAATTTCAATTTCGATTTCAATTACGGTAAGTATTATAATTTTAATTCTAATTTTAATTTTAATTACGTTAAATGTTATAATTGTAATTCCAATATTAATTTTAATTGCATTAAATGTTATAATTTTAATTTTAATTATATTAAATGTTATAATTCTAATTCTATTTCGATTTCATTTACATTAAATATTATAATTTTAAATCTAATTTTAAATTTAATTTCAATTACATTAAATGTTATAAATTGAAATCTAATTTTAATTGTAATTACGTTAAATATTATAATTTTAATTCCAATTTCAATTACATAAATATTATAATTCCAAATCCAATTTCAATTTCAATTTCAATTACGTTAAATATTATAACTTCAATTCTAATTTTAATCTCATTTACGTTAAATGTTATATTTCAATTCAAATTTCAATTCCAATTACATTAAATATTATAATTCTAAATCCAATTTTAATTTCAATTCCAATTCCAATTCCAATTACATTAAATGTTATAATTTCAAATCGGATTTAAATTTCAATTATGTAAAATGTTATAATTTCAAATGCAATTTTAATTGTAATTTCAATTACGTTAAATATTATAATTCAAATTCTAACTTTAAATTCAATTTTAATTACGTTAAATACAGTACATATTATAATTTAAAATCTAATTTCATTTTCAATTATATTAAATGTTACAATTTCAAATCTAATTTTAGTTTTAATTACATTAAAAGTTATAATTTCAGATCCAAATTCAATTCTAATTACGTTAAATGTTATAATTCTAATTCTAATTTTAAATTCAATTCCTATTATGTTAAATGTTATAATTCCAAATCCAATTTCGATTTCAAGCACGTTAAATATTATAATTCAAAATCTAATTCCAATTCTAATTTCAATTATGTTGTTTGTTATAATTCCAAATCCAATTTCGATTCAAATTACATTAAATATTATAATTCTAATTTTAATTTTAAATTCAATTTCAATTACATAAATATGATAATTTCAAATTAAATTTTAATTTTAATCAACTTAAATGTTATAATTGTAATTTTCAATTTAAATTCAAAATTTATTTTATGGGTGTTCTACATAAGTATGATTTTCATATATGTTACAAAAAAAAATTAATCACATAAAACATCTTGTATGTTCTCACTATTTTTAATTTTCACCCATAAAATAGGCTATATCCTAATTTTTAAATTCTTAGCATTTTTTCGCTTACTATTAAAAATAAATCACATAATATAAGAGAAACTTATTTTATGAGTGTTCTACATAAGTATGGTTTCATATATATTACAAAAATTAAAAAAATTAATCACTAAGAACATTATGTATATTTCCACTAATATAATACATATTTTTATTATTTTTAATTTTCACCCACAAAAGGGCTTATGTCTCACTTTTATATTCTTAGAGCCTTTTCGCTTACTATTAAAAATAAGTCACATAATATAAGGAAAACCTATTTGATGAGTATTCTACATAAGTATGGTTTTCATATATGTTACCAAAAATAAAAAATAATTTAATCATATAGAATATCGTGTATGTTTCTATTTAATATTTTACATGTTTCCACTATGTTCAATTTCCACCCATAAAAGGACCTATATCACCACTTTTAAATTCTTAACATGTTGCTAGTTACCATGGCAAATAAGTTACATAATATAAGGAGAAACTATTTTATGAGTATCCTACATAATTTTTGTTTTCATATATGTTACAAAAAAAAAAAATTATATAAAGAACATCATGTATGTTTCTACTTAACATCATGTATATTCTCACTACCTGTTGTATGTTGCATCCACTTAACATATGACGTATTTTTACTTTTTACCTATCACTTACAAATATAAAAAGATGTTCCACTTTTTTAAAAATTATGGGTTTGCATTTATTTGCACCAGAAATGTAATATAATATAATGGATGATATTTTATGAGTGTCCTAAATAACCATGTTTAATATAAAGTACTTAAATATAAAAAAATTAATTACAAAGAACATCACGTGTGTTTCCACTTAATATACTACATGTTCATACTATTTGCTATTTTCACCTAAAACATGTCTTATATCCACATTTACATTCTGAGCGTGTTATCGATTACCATTGAAAATAAGTTAAATAATATAAGAAAAAACTATTTTATGGATGTCCTACATAAGTTTGGCTTTCATATATGTTACAAAAAATAAAAAAATTAATTAATTACAAAGAACAAAATGTATGTTCCCACTTAATTACTACATGCTCCACTATTTGTTATTTTCACCCAAAAACGAGCCTACATATTATAAGTGATATAATATAAGGGAATGCAATTTTATGAGTGTTCTATATAAGTATGGTTTTCATATATGTTACAAAAAATAAAAAATAAAATAATTACAATGAACATCATGTATATTCCCATTTAATATATTTCACGTACCCACTATTTACTGTTTTCATCCAGAAAAGGGCTTACATCCATACTTTTAAATTCAATTTCAATTACGCTGAATATTTTAATTCCAATTGCAATTGTAAATTCAATTTTAATTGTATTAAATGTTATAATTTTAACTCTAATTTTAAATTCAATTTTACTTGCATTAAATGTTATAATTTAAATTCAATTTCACTTACATTAAATGTCATAATTCTAATTCCATTTTTAAATTCAATTTCATTTACGTTAAATGTTATAATTTTAAATCTAATTTCAATTTTAATTTTAATTACATTAAATTTTATAATTTCAATTTCAATTACATTACATTTTATAATTTCAATTTCAATTACATTACATTTTATAATTTCAATTCTAATTCTTAGTGTTTTTTTGCCTTAACATTGAAAATAAGTCACAAAATATAAAGAGAACCTATTTTATGAGTGTTCTACATAAGTTTGATTTTTATATATGTGATAAAAAAATTAAAAACAATAAATTAATCACATAAAATATCGTGTATGTTTTCACTTAATATAATACATGTTCTCACAATTTTTAGTTTTCACCTACAAAATGATATATATCCTTACTTTTACATTCTTAGCGTTTTTTCGCTTATCATTGAAAATAAGTCATATAATATAAGAGAAACTTATTTTTATGAGTGTTCTACATAAGTATGATTTTCATATATATTACAAAAAATAAAAAAAAAATCACTAAGAACATTGTGTATGTTCCCACTAATATATTTTTACTATTTTTAGTTTTCACTTACAAAAGAGTCTATGTCTCACTTTTATATTCTTAACGTTTTTTTCGCTTATCATTAAAAATAAGTCACATAATATAAGGGGATCATGTTTTTATGAGTATTCTATATAAGTATAGTTTTTATATATGTTACAAAAAATAAATTAATCACAAAGAACATCGTATATGTTCTCACTTAATATACTACATATTCTCACTATTTTTAATTTTCACCCACAAAATGCCTATATCCCCACTTTTATATTCTTAGTGTTTTTTCACTTACCATTAAGAATAAGTATAATGGGAAACTATTTTATGAGTATTTTACATAAGTATGATTTTTATATATGTTACAAAAAATAAAAAAATAAATTAATCACATAGAACATTGTGTATGTCCCCACTTAATATATTACATATTTTTACTATTTTAGTTTTCACCCAAAAAAGGACCTATATCTCTATTTTTAAATTTTTTTTCGCTTACCATTAAAAAGAAATCACATAATATAAGGGGAACTTATTTTTATGAGTATTTTACACAAGTATAGTTTTCATATATATTACAAAAAATTAAAAAAAATTAATCACTAAGAATATCATGTATATTCCTACTAATATATTATATATTCCCACTAATTTTAGTTTTCACCCATAAAGGGCCTACGTCTCACTTTTACTTTCTTAGTATTTTTTCGCTTACTATTAAAAATAAGTCATATAATATAAGGGGAACCTGTTTTATGAGTGTTCTACATAAGTGTGATTTTCAAATACTACATGTTCCCACTATTTTCAGTTTAATATAATTGAAATTGAAATTGGATTTGGACTTATAACATTTAAGTATTTGAAATTGAAATTGAAATTATAATATTTAATATAATTATAATTGAAATTAGATTTTAATTTATGACATTTAACATAATTGAAATAAAATTCAAAATTGAATTTGTAATTATAACATTTAATATTGTTGATATTAAATTTAAAATTGAATTGGGAATTATAATATTAAATGTAATTGAAATTAATATTGAATTTAGAATTATGACATATAACGTAATTAAAATTAAAATTAGAATTACAATATTTTATGTAATTGAAATCGAAATTAGAATTAGAGCTATAATATTTTACATAATTAAAACTGAAATTTGGATTGAAATTATAACATTTATCGTAATTGAAATCGAAATTAGAATTACAACTATAACATTTAACATAATTAAAATCGAAATTAGAATTAGAATTGTAACATCTAACGTAATTGAAATCAATATTGTAATTAAATATAATATTTAACGTAATTAAAATTACAATTGAATTTTAAATTGTAATATTTATTGTAATTAAAATTGATATTAAAATTATAACATTTAACATAATTAAAATTAAATTATAACATTTAACATAATTGAAATTAGAATTCAAATTATAACATTTAATGTAATTAAAATTGAATTTAAATTGAAATTAGATTTATAACATTTAACGTAACTGAAATTAAAATTAGATTTAGAATTATAACATTTAATGTAATCAAAATTAAAATTAGATTGAAATTATAACATTTAACGTAATTGAATTTGAATTTCAAATTAGAATTGAAATTATAATATTTAACGTAATTAAAACTGAAATTGAATTTGAAATTGTAATATTTATCGTAATTAAAATTGATATTGAAATTATAACATTTAACATAATTGAAATTAGAATTTGAATTGTAATATTTAACGTAATTAAAAGTAAATTTAAATTGAAATTAGAATTATAACATTTAACGTAACTGAAATTGAAATTAGATTTATAATTATAACATATAATGTAATCAAACTTGAAATTACAACATTAAACGTAATTGAATTTGAATTTTAAATTAGAATTAGAATTGGAATTATAATATTTAACGTAATTAGAATTAAAATTAGATTTAAAATTGTAATTAGAATTTATATTAAAATTATAACATTTAACATAATTGAAATTAAAATTATAACATTTAACATAATTAAAATTGATATTTAAATTATAACATTTAACATATTTGAAATTAAAATTATAACATTTAACATAATTGAAATTAAAATTATAACATTTAACATAATTAAAATTAGAATTAGAATTTTCATTTAAGGTAATTAAAACTAAATTAGAATTATAACATTTAACGTAATTAAAATTAGATTTAGAATGATAACATTTAATGTAATCAAAATTAAAATTAGAATTAGAATTACAATATTTAACATAATTAAATTTGAATTTCAAATTAAAATTAGAATTATAACATTTAATGTAATTGAAATTAAAATTGAAATTGAAATTATTAATATTTAACGTAATTAAATTTGAAATTAAAATTAGTTTTAGAATTATAAAATTTAACGTAATTGAAATTAAATTTAAATTAGAATTGAGATTATAATATTTAGCACAATTAAATTTGAAATTAATTTTAGAATTATAATATTTAACTAATTAAAATTAAAATTGAAATTAAAATTATAAAATTTAATGTAATTAAAATTAGATTTAAAATTATAATATTTTATGTAATTAAAATTAAAATTAAAATTAGAATTAAAATTATAATATTTAATATATTGAAATATAAATAAAATTTAAAATTATGACATTTATTATAATTGAAAGTAAAAGTTTTTAGTATATATTTTTTCTATTTTTTATTGATTGTTATTATTAGAATAATATTTAATTTATATTTATAAATTTTTATATAAAATATATTTTATTTCATCAAAATAAATATTATAATAACATTATTTTTTTGGACTTAATTGATTTTAAATTTTAAATTATAATTTTATATATTAATTATATTAATATAGATTCTTTTATAATAAAAAAAATATTATCAATCATTTTAATTACATCAGTTAACTGTAGTACAATCAACAGTAATGTATCTCATAGAATAAAAATGGTTGCAGAATAAACAAATTTGACATGAAAGTGGCAACAAAGACCGAAACTAAGTGGCATTTCGAAACAGAGCAAGCAAACTCCGCCGAAACCCACAGGTTGTGATTTAGTGGAAGTCGTTTGCGAAGCATTTTGTGGACGGGAAGCGGACTGTCGAGAAGCAGTAGCGGTGCAACAGTGCAGAAGGTTTGGTCACGTCGAATCTTATTTGTGTCTTTATTTGCTATCCCTCTGGCTCTTGGTATGTGTTGATGGTGTTGATTTGTCGTGTAAATAGGAAATCGAAATTAGATGGGTTTGTAATAACAGACTTCATCAAACGAAAATGAGAATTTCCAAAGATTTCCGTAGGAAAACCGACCGAAAATTATAAAATGGCCATTTTTTACTTAAAATTTATAATTAATGGAAATTTTGAATGTTAAAATCGTGGAAGCACTTAGATATATAATTTGTAATGGATAGAAAATTTGAATGTTAAAATCCTGGAAGCAGTTATATACGTAATAAAGCTTGCGTGTGCACAATTGAAAATCCACGAATCTTTTTGTAATTTTCCACGTTAAAAGCACCACAATAATTGAATAGACGTTGTGAATTGGCAATGCTACAAAATTAATTGGATCTTGAAGTTTTTTTAACAAATAATAAGATGATGAGAAGGATATTAAGGTAAATATGGTATCGGTAATTAATTTATCTAAATGCGTAGGAAAATAAAAATGAAAAATCCGGAGTAAACGAAGCAAAAAGTTTGAATAGCATTGTATATTGAGAGGCAAATACTTGAACGGCATTATCTATATGGGTTGAGTCATTGAGAGGTAAGAATTGATAGAAATATTTATATGTATATATAATCTACATATTTTTCGGTTGTCTCCATATTGGTGGCATCGACTGCAAGTATTTTTTTTATGGTTTCTCTCTTTGAGATTGCATATGTTTTTGTTTATGTTTATCATATTATTTATGTGCAATTGGAGGATGTATTTGAACATTTCACATCTTGTCCAGAACAATCTAATCTAATGGATAGTTAATAAGATCAATTGAATCATCATATGCAGTCAATAAGTTTTCAATCTAATGGATAGTTAATAAGATTGATTGAATCATCATATGCGGTCAATAAATTTTCAACTATATAATAAAAAGAACAAAAATTTTGATATCGTAACCTAACATATCTGCATGTACCAATAGTATAGACACATGGTAATTGGCAAAAATTAAACTTTCTATACTATATTTCTTCGTGGCTATGTCACTATTCTATTCCTACTGTCCACATTCTCAACAAATTTAGAGTTATCAATTAGATAAACTAATATTCTCATAGAATGATTCTTGCACTTTTGGACCTTATGGTTTGCCCACGTGATTATGTGAGTTGTCATATTTTTTGTGATCTCTCTTTTATTATAAAACTAAATTTGCATTAACTTTTATATTCATTCAATTAATGTAGTTATGGGTAGGGAATGAGCTTTCTTTATCATTATATTAATACTTTCTGCCAAATTAGTGATCGTGATATTATACCTTCTAAATGCGCTTACTAATCTAGCCTACTTGGTGTAACTAACTTTTTTCTCTAAATACTTAACTACCTTAAGATTCATATATTGCATATTATTCATTTATTTTTAAAAATCAGACAATCAATATGCCTTTATAGCAACAAAATATGTCGTTAGGGATTCGTCTTTTTTTTTTCCTATTAAAAGCTTGTGTTTTGTGATCAATCCCTTTTTGATAATAGATACACCCAATAGTAGGCATTGAAAAATACTTTATGAATAGTCTTCTCAATGTTAAGTACATTGACTTGGATATCTTTTAGTCTATAAATTTTATTAATATTTACAAATTTAGTTTTTTATCATTTCAACAATTATTTGACTCTTGATTTGACAATGACCATCATGTAATTAGTCTAATTGATATGTGTGCTCTTTGTCAATTCTTCCCATGATAAAATATTTAACATGTATGGCCATGACCAAAACTTGCCACTTGTACCTTTCATTGTTACATTTTACCTCAAATCAATCTTTGATAGACTTATCAACTTTGAAGTATAAATTACCCTTCAATGTAAGTTGGCTAAGAGCATTGTATATTACATTCTTTCTATAAAACTACTTAACGACGATAAATTTCTCGATTCTTGATTATGATATCTCATCTGATAGATTAAAGTTAAATGTGGTATAAAAGAGGAAACTAAAATAATTTTGTGGATTAACAATGTTGTCCTGCTCATCCAAAGGGGTTGGACATTAATCACGAACTGTTTCATATTCTCTTGTATGCAAATCATACATATCATTAGTTTTTAATAAGTAGCCTTCACCGCCCTCTTCTATATCATTCAACCCACTTGCTTTTCCATTATCATTTGCACAATGAGCATGAGTTGTGTCTGTTGGGGATCAAATATACATAGGTGAATGCATGTTTAATAGTGTTCATTGTATAAAATACGTAACTCATAAATATCTGGTACAACGGAATATTTAAAACATACTATCAACATAAGAAACATATATTAATCAAATTAATACATCAAGAGTAAAGTTGAGAAATCACCAGAACATGTAACGGTTTACACGTGTTTATTCAGAATCCGCTTAGAGTCTCACTCGTAGGCAGCTCTAGTCACCAACTTCGTGAGTTTGGAGAGCTAGAATAGTAGCTCCTTAATTCAGCACGGGATTAGCCCTTAAACCCTTAAAATGGTTGATTGAGTGTATTTTTTCTTTTTTCTAAAAGGAAACGAACAAAAATTGAAGCAACAATTGCCAATTTCCTTTCTCTTACTCATTTCCCGTTAAACACACACACACACACATCTCATTATATTATAATAATAATATTATATATTAAAATACTAAAATTTAGCCACTTAAAATAATAATAATAATAATAAAATAATATTATATATATAAATGCATGACAACTATCATGCATAAATATATGTTATATTATTAAAATATATAATATTATAAAATAATATATTTAAATAAAATATTATAATTTTTTTAACAGTTAAATAATCGTTATGTGAAATGATCATTTTACCTATCATAAATAATTATCAAGTATACCTTTTAGCGAATCTCACTAAATTTCACACTTAGGTAAACTCAACCGAGGGTTCATAATGTACCACGTGTCATTATACAATTAGTGAATAATAATTATTGACTAATTATTGTATTTAGCGGTTAAACACGGACACGCACGCATTCTCTTGGTAATGCTGGATATTACTGGATTAAACAATTTAATCTAGTACTCTGCCCTAGTGCACAATGAGTACTCTTTATATCGCAAGACTCCCTAGTGTGTGAACAATGCCCCACGCACACATCACGGATATTATAAATCAGTGGTTGAACCATACAAGCTAAGGTCACAACGCATACGTATAGTCCTTCCGTCATGATATCCTGGATGTGCGGGGATATAGATTATCACCGTCAAATCTCCATGTGCTCATTCATATCATATCCCCCAGACTTGTATCTCACTGAATAATATGTGCAAACTTCTTTACCATATTGTTGTACCCTGGCGGAAACTCTTTTCCGGGATTAATGTTTGTGGCCACAAAACTTTGTGAGATACATTCTCAAAGCATCTGAATATCTAACTCTCTATGCGAGCTGACGGATCCTATATTTGTACACACTAGGTTCCATAAGCATCGGACCATACCCAATGACATCCAGCGGTTAGCAGTCACACTATGAAGGGTCTATAACATGCGTGTAATCAAAGTATGGTGGATCACTTACAAGCCCACCGTGGCACTCGAGTCAAAGGACTAGGTATACTACTTAACTCGAGAGGACCCTCAGTTGACGGCTTACATAGGGTGTCTACCGGAAGCCCTTGTGAGTCCATCCTATATCCAGTCCTAACTGGATACTCATATGTCAATACAAGCTCCAAGCTCACGGTCGGCTAGGAACAACTGTCTATACCCTATAGGTACGGCATATGTTGATCTATATAAATATTTTTATCGATAGACTTGCATTGATAGAAATAGATTAGAGACAATATTCGAGAGCACACTTGTGTAACTAACATTTCTGGCACCTGATTGTAACTCTTGCAATTATGCAGTTACTAGTATATTCTCAGGTCTATGTTCCATTACAGACAAGGCTCCAACTCTTGAATTTTCGCTCAGTATTATAACAATCTAACAATTAGCTGTGCTAACATTTAGTATTTATATTTGTCAGCATGACCAACTATAGGCCCTTATTTAAATTCTTTTAGATCAGATCTGAACTTCTTTAGATCATACAATGTTTATAATGTTACATTGCATAATACCATTTAAATAGACATTAGCGATTTAATGGGAATGTATACTTGTATAACTAATAAGTATATATACATTCAGGGATGACATGTAAACACCAGCCCTAATAGTGTCATCATTGTATTTCATTGGAGAAAATTAATAGTCAATTATGGCGTTGATTAAAAATACAATATTTGGTATGTTGAGATTGTGCTACTAACTTAATTACTACCGCTTGCAGGCATAAAGTAATTATAATAAGTTTATTTGATTTCTACAAGCGTTTGCGCAATCTTATCACTAGAAGGGTGTTTAAGATCCATATTAACAAATAACAGTACTAAACATCTTCTATTAATCTTTAATAAAAATTGCACATATTGATTATTTTAGAATTGCCAATGATATATCATTCATTCTCATTATAAGCATTGAAATTCTTATAGTGATACTATACTAATCAAAATTAACTCAAATTCTACAACAGATAGTATTACAAAATTATTGATAACTCCCGTTCTAAAACTGTTATAATGATGCTTTGGTATTCAATAGATTGTGCTATTAACTATTACTAGAGCTCTCCCACATTCCTTTTAAAACATACAAAAAATAGATTAGTCTCTATAGTACTTATATAATATAAATATAAAACAAAAAAATTATAAAAATAATAAATCATATTATATAATATAAATGTAATACAAAAAAATTATAAAAATAATAAATCAATAATTTGGCCTGGCGTAATAAGCTCATTGCATTAGCTCGTAGTACATGATTTATTTATTTTTCTAATTTTTCTAATTCCCTTATTTTCATAAACAATAATTTATCAATTTAATTAATATCACACTATGCATTCATTTTAGACATTATATTTATACATACAAAAATAATTTTCATATATATATATATATATATATATCTTCAAGATAGTTTAGATTAATTTAAAATAAAATAAAAAGAAATTACAATACAAAGAAAGACATATCTAGGGATGGTAGTGGACTGGGTTTGGGATGGATACCTCTAAACTCGTATCCGTATCCGCTTCAAAAATAAAATATCAAATTCTTTCTAAATTCGTTGCGAGTTTGGAGTTTCAGAACCAAACTCGCTCTAGTGGGTATGTACACATTACCAAACCCACAACGAGTTATCTGCATATTTTAAGCAAGTTTGGTAATGAGTACACAGTGCTTAGCATATGTGCTAGGAGTGAATGCTAAAAGCGCTTTTAACATTTGTGCTAGAAGCACACGTTAAGTGCGTAATGTTACGCGTCTAGTACTTAGCATGCATGCTAGAAGCGCAATATTTTGCGCTTAGCGCTTAGCATACATGCTAAGAGTGCACGGTAGGCATACAACACTTAGCATGAGTGGTAGAAAAGAATGCTAAAAGTGCACAACATTGTGTGCTTAGCGTACTTAGTACATGTGCTAGGAGTGCATGCTAAGTGCGCAATATTGTGCACTTAGCACTTAATAAGCGCGCTAAGAGTGCAACGCTGCACGCCTAACTCTTAGTATACATGCTAGGAGTTTATGCTAAGCGCATAACATGCACTCGTAGCACACATGCTAAGTGCGCTAAACATGTAATACGCAATGTATTAATTTTTTTTTCTTCTAAAAACTTAGAAAAAAAGTGTAATATTTATGGATACTTGTTGTCGATATCTGTGGATTTTTTTATTAAATCTATACATGTGTTAAGTCCGATGCAAGTTTTAATTTTGTATACTAAACCTGTTTTAAATCTTATCAAATCATTTTCAATATAGGTAAGTTTTAGTGGATTTGTGGATAATTTTACCATCTCTAAACATATTAATCTCACATTTGTCATAAAATTGTGATATATTTTCTATTGAATGATTTAATTTAATTTCTCTAGGCTCAAGTATATGTGCATGTATTTTTTTTAATAAAATTATTATGAAGTTTAAATTAAAAATTTAGAATGGTGAGTTTATATATATAAGACAAGGGTATTTTTATCTATTTATTAGGTATTTAGCTACATAAATTAAAAATTTTCATAATTGACTAAATTAAAAAATGGTAAAAAAAATTGGCTATTTACGAAAATTTTCTATCATACTAATAAGTAGAATTTGTAGAAATGAGGATATCTTCATAAAAAATTTAGTTTTTTTCAATTATATAACGTTGTTTTGGTAACTTTATTGTGTTAAACAATGATGTTTAGTCCTATTATTCTTAAATGACTTAAAATAAGTAAAAATCCTTAAACATGTATTGCAAGCTTTTACAGATTTTTAATTAAATATGCATTTGTTCCAAATTTATGGGTGGGCAAAAAAAAATTAAAATAACAAAAATTAGACTAATTTGAACTGAACAGGCTAATTTAATTTGATTTTTAACTTAAAAAATTATTTAATTCTTATTATTAAAAAAATCGAACGATTTGATTTGGTTTCAATATGGTTATATATATAATCAAAATCGGACTAGGTAAATCAATTATTTTAATTATTAATATTTTAAAATGTTAATATAAAAAAACATAATGAGTTTTTGATTAAAAAGCTAATTTAGCTGAGTTGATAAAGTGAAAGAATGTCTCTCCTACATCTCTAGTTCAAATCTAGTTAATTGTATTTTTTAATTATTAATATTTTAAAATTTGAATATAATAAATGAAATTTGTTTTGTTTTCGTATATTAGAGTTTATAATAAGTTTTTAATCTTTCGTTTGAATCTAATTTATATTTTTAATTGTTAACATTTTAAAATTTATTAGCTTAGTTTGAGTAGAGTTAATTACTTTAAGGAGGTACATGATCCGAATGTTGGAAGTTTTGCAGTTTTTTTTTTTATGAAGTTCTTTTATTTTTATTTTTTAATTGATTATATCAAAAAATCGAACTAGGTTAAATCAATTTTTTTTCTCAATTCAATTTTTATTATAATTTTAATTTTTTTTCGATTCTTTTATATTTCTTTTATACCTTCAATTTGTTTTTTATTCTTTTTTATTAAAAAATTGAATAATCGTAGTTCAATTTAGTTGTTCAGTTCTGAAACTGAACTGAACTAAACAGTACTCACCTTTATAACTGCATTTAAAGGTTATTTTTTTTACTTTGGTATTCTAAATTTCCAATAGGGGATAGGGACCTTTTGATATAAATGAACAACTTATATTATTATTTGATGAATCATAAAAGACGGTAGGAACTTCGGTGAAAATTTTACCATTTATCATGCTTTCATGATATAGCCATTTTTTTTGAATCACAAATAATATAGCATTTAAAAAATGAGTATTTGATTAAAAAAGAAAAAAGAAAAAAGAAAAAAGAAAAAAAAAAGAAGAAAAAGAAGAAAACAAATGGCTTAAATCTATAATAAAGCCACTACATGCGCAGTATGTCTGTGCCAGGCTGCCAGCTTGACGCAAGCACAAGCAGAGAGAGAGAGAGAAAAAACAGCATAGCAACATCATTATTAATGATTTTTTTTGAGTTGAGGTAGCTCGTTCAGACAAAAGAAAAGAAAAGAAAGTAAAGGGGGAAAGGAAACGATGTCATCAGATGAAGAAGGAGGGGAGGAGTACCTGTTCAAGATCGTGATAATCGGGGACTCAGCGGTTGGGAAATCGAATCTGTTGTCAAGGTATGCAAGGAACGAGTTCAATCCCCACTCAAAGGCCACAATTGGAGTTGAGTTCCAAACGCAGAGCATGGAGATCGATGGCAAAGAAGTCAAGGCTCAGATTTGGGATACCGCTGGGCAAGAGCGCTTCCGCGCTGTCACTTCTGCCTACTACAGAGGCGCTGTTGGTGCTCTCATTGTTTATGATATCACCCGCAGAACTACTTTTGATAATGTCTCCCGCTGGCTTGATGAGCTCAAGAGTATGTACTTTCTACTTCCATTATCATCACACACCACCTAGATCTCATTCTCACTCATTCCAAATTCTACTTTTAAAATTACTGTGCTCTTTATTCACTTCTATTAGAACTTGCTTAAGATCTTGTGCTTGAATTTAGCCCTCCTTTGAATTCACTATTATATCAGTCACAATCTTTTCATTTCTTTCTTTGACTTTGGCTGCTTAACATTTATTTATAGGCTACGCTATCTAGACTTTTCATTGGTAAGACGATAAATAATTTATAACTACATGAAATGAAAGCTTTCGAGAATTTAGAGATGAGATGACGTGGCATGAGTTCCGCAAAATTGTTAGTTCAAATATTTGATATTGGAAGAGTACAGTTACAGTGGGTCATGCTTTTCCAGCATTCGTAGTTTATCTTTTGATCTCATCTTTATGTCAAATCCATCAAGTTAAATTTTTCTCCCAACTACTGCTTAATCACTTAATCTTGGTATTCAAAGCAAAGAACCCTGTTTTCCTTGCACCTCCATCAAGGGACTCTTCAGAGCAAGTTGATCATGCTATCGTCATGCCTATGTGTTGGAATTTGGTGATTCAAAATCAATGATTAATTTGATTTTGAGTTGGAGACTAAGGAAGAGTCAACATGTGGTCAAGAACGCAATGAGAGGACAAAAGAAGTGCGAAACGGGAAGTTGAGGAGGAACGTAAAAGCACAAGTGGGGAATGAGCCCGGTGTGGGCGTCGTAGCTTTGGGAGTTCAGTGCCACGGCCCCGCGGATAGCATCTTCAGCGCTGGGTCGAGCTCACTCTAGTACTGTGGTATCACCTATTCAAGAAACTCCTATTTTGGTTTTAATTGTGTGTTTAAGTCGGTTTTGGACTTCCTAAGCATGTGAACTCTTATTCCAAATAGGTTTAGGGTTTATAGGTCGGTATTAACACTATATAAACCCTTAGAATTAATTAAGTACCAAATCATCAACAAGAGAGAGAATAGAGAGCTTAGGTCTCACTTGAGTGCACAAGATATTGTGATATAGATCTTTGAAAGCTCTAGATTATTTGGGTATTTTTTGTATTTCTTGTGGGGGTTCTTTGTGTACGAACAAAATAAAAAAAGTTAGGATTCGAAGATCCACCGTGGACTTGAGCGATTATTGTCAAACTGCGTATATTGCTTGTGTGCTTTCTTTGGTTGGTTGATTGTTTATCTCTTTGTTGTGTGATTTTTATTGTTCTTGGTTGTTTGTGAGTGAAACTTTTGTAGGGTGTTAAGGGTTTTTTAGAGTGCATGCTAAAAATTCTACAACAAACTAGTATAAGAGCATAGATTGGTTAACTATGGCAACTCACAAGCATGAGATAAAGAAGTTTAATGGGTATAATGATTTCAATCTGTGATAAGTGAAGGTTCTGGCTATACTGGTGAGTCAAGGGTTAGATTCAGCTTTTAAAGAAACTCAAGCAACAATCAGTGAAGAAAAAAGAGTGGCAAATCTTGAATCTGAGGCAGATAGGGAAACCATTTAAAAAAAAACCCATAGTACTATAGTGCTATTATTGAGTGATGAAGTTTTAAGGAAGATAGTTGGAGAAAAAAACCACAATGGGTCTTTGGAAGAAATTTGATGCCACCTAATTGATGAAGTCCCTGAAAAATCGTTTGTATGTCAAGAAGAAAGTATATCAGCTATTTATGGCTGAGGGAATTTCAATAAAAGACCACATAGATGTCTTTAACAAGATTATTATTGAAATTGAGACGATAGATATTAAGATTGTGGATGAGGATAAGACAATAATTTTGTTGTGTTCATTACCTTCAAGTTATGAGCACTTTGTGAACACACTCATATATAGTATGGAGACTTTAATGGTGACTGATGTTAAAGTCTCGTTAAACTCTAAAGAATTAGGTCAAAGATCAAAATCTGGTAGTGCAACTGGCTTAGTCGCAAAAGGAGGAGATGGTAAAACTAATCAATGGGGCAGATCCAAGAAGTGCTAATTTTGCAATAAGAAGGGGCACTTGATAAGGGATTGCCCAGAAAAAAAAAAGGTAAAGAAGGGTGGAGGAGTTGCAATAGTTTGTGAAGAAGACTTGAAAGTTGTAGAGATATTGGTAGCTTTTATTTTTTTTAAACAAGACATTGGTAGCTTTTGATGAGAATTTATTTGAAAATTTGCTTATTTTCGTCATTATTGAAGTATTTTGTTATATTGTTCAAGTTTGTTAGTCTAATACTTTTCTTTAATCTTAATATAGTCAGTGCATTGGTTAATTCTTATGTTGTTAACATTTGTGAATATAAATTAGTATTTAATATTGATAAATAGAAAATAGAAAAATGGCATGGGGATGGGAAAGTAATTTCCCACATGGGGATTCCCCATCCCCGTCCTGTTAAATTTAATCGGGAATGGGGCAAGCAACGGGGCTTAAAATAAAAATTGCGGGGTATAAGAAAGGCTTCCTCACTTCCACCCTATCTTGTTGCCATCCCTAGTTGAATTTTCGTCATGTTTAGAGTTTGAAGAATTTGACTATTTGATGAATCTATCACAAATAGAGATTCCCACGTCCAACACTTACAGACAAGTACACGAGTCCATACATATAAGTGGGGAAAAAAATAAAGGGGCTGCACTTGTCAAAGTTTGTTATCTTGGTCTTGTTGCTGCATCAAACACAATGATTTGTAGGACTAAATTGCAATAGTTTCTAATTATGATGGAAAGCATTCTTTGTTCTATCAAACTCGGCAACCTAGACACCTCCGAGTCTTTTTTACTTTTGACCTCAAGACAAGTTTCTTTATTGATGCCTCTATTTTTCCTTTCCTTTTCTTCCCATAAACATGGCTGTGTCTACACCTTGCTAATGTGACATGATATGATTAGTTCAATTATTATCACATAATCTATTTCACTTATTGTTTTATTATTTTATATTACCCTTTCAATCATATTATGTCAATTCAGGTAGTACGATTAGTTTGTACATGTAGTACTACTGTTTGGCCTTATGTCTGCATTTTTCCAGATGGTGTAGTAGGGTTGTAAAATAATTTATAAGCATTCTTTCTTTTAAAGTCAATAATCTGAGATAATCAACTGTTCGTTAATGCCTATTATAGTTTACTAGTGCTTTTCCATTTTAGTTGATTTCGGCATATGCTTGCAGGTATAATCTGTATATACTGTTGCTGGTCAGAATGTGATCTTATGGCTGTCACTCTTTGATAATTTTCTATTAACCTGGCATGAAATCCAACAAGCTCTTGGACACAAGAAATATTTTGATTTTGTTGTCAATATCCTGTTGAATCACCAAGTAATTTTTCTTTAAAACTTGGGTATTTGAAATTGGGAAAAGATCTCGGGCTGATTTGGTTGTCTTGAATCTATTCAATTCATACAGAATTTGGAGAGATATCATGTTTCTTTTGTTTTAGACATGTTTTTGTTTTTAATTTTTCATTCTCAGGTTGTGATTGGGCTTTGTTTTTCTACATCTCCCAATTCTACTGAATCGATTCCAATTGATTTTATTCAAAAAGATGAGCATTTGAAAATGATATTAATGCTTGATGGCTATCGACAGGACCATAGGTAATTCTACAGTCATTTAAATTGGTTACAGTTAACATAGTAGAAAAATAAAAGAGGGATGGAGACAGAATATATGATCATGTGGCACCTGGTTGTTAACCGCAAGCAGGCCACTACCTCATTCAGTGATAATAGTCGTGGTATTTCATCAAAGTTGACTGGTGGCTAGCTTTATAATTATGAAAAGTTAATCAAATCTTAGCCAAGAAATCAAGAGGAATTTTGTAAATACAATATATTCTTTCTTTAGTGTTTCTTCTTTTGGAGCTTTTTCATCATTGTCATGGTTGACATGTTAGCATATATTTATTGTCTATATTTGTGTTCGGATATCTCAACATTTATCCAAACTGAAACTGTCATGCAGCCCATTCTGATTCTGTGGCGAGGATGTTGGTTGGGAACAAATGTGATTTGGAGAGTATCAGGGATGTGGGCACTGAGGAAGGGAAAAGCCTTGCAGAAGCAGAAGGGTTATTTTTCATGGAAACATCTGCTTTAGACTCAACAAATGTTAAAACGGCTTTTGAGATTGTTATCCGAGAAATTTACAACAATGTCAGCAGGAAGGTTCTGAACTCAGACACATACAAAGCTGAATTATCTCTCAACAGAGTAACCCTCGCAAAAAATGAAACTGATGGATCCAAGCAAACACACAGCTATTTTAATTGCTGTTCAAGGTGACTTCTGTTCTTATATACTTCAGAAACTATACAAGTTGAGGAGCTTCACCGGTGTTGTTTTGTTAATTTTAATTTATTTCCTTTGTTGTTTGCTTGTTTGTTTCCTAAATGGATGTCTTTTGGGGTTACTTAATCATCAAATAAGATGATTTTATAGAAATGATTTGTTATATTTCTTTCAAGAAAAGGTGAGTAAAATTTTTGTTTCACAAAATAAAGCAGACCAACTATTTTCCTTTGATGATTGTATTATGCTAAGCTTATATTTAGTTGTTAGGTTTGTGGTTTTTTTTTTCTTCTTTTGCAATTTATAGTCTTTGGGATTGTAGTATCATTTGTGACCTTGCCAAGTTGCCATCATGTTAAGGAAATTCATGTTCTTGGGCCAGTTAGATTTTCAGCAATTGGTATGTTGACAAGAACTGTGCAATAAATAGTAATGTAAGTAATAAAAATTAATGGATAATGTAATAATAAGAATTTTTTTAGATAATACAAAACATCAAAGAGATAAATGGATAATGCTAAAAGCAGGAGGGGATTATTTATAGTTTCCCTTTTGTAGATGCTAAAATAAAAGAAACCCAACTTATCCCTCATCACAGTACCAATTTCAAAGTGAGAATTACCAATTTTGACAGCCGCATCAACATTTAATTTAAGAGAGATAGAAAGAGGGGGCTCCTGTATATTTGGAAGAGGGAGAACAAAAGGGGATTGAACTTTGAACCATTATTGAAGCTTTTGAAATTCACAAATAAGTTGTATAGCATCAGAAAGAATTCTAGGGCCTGACCTAGTAGAACCCTAATGTATCCAGGAATTGTGTTCTTTCTAGTAGCTCCAAATAAGAATATAGAGAAATTCCATATCATCTTTTAAGAGTTTTGAGAATGAGAATGCTAGGAATAAGAAATCTCCAGTATCCCCTTCATTAAAAGATGAAATCAAAGAAGAAAATTTGCTTAACAACCATTCCTCCAAAATTTAAGGACAATGAAGAACAACATGTCAGGATGATTACATTTTATTTTCATAACGTCAACAATATGTCGGTGAGTTCAGATACAGGGGGACAATTTCAAGAGAGATTCGCGAAGTAAAGATCTTGATAATCTCAACAATTAGTGGTGGGCAAACAAGAACCAGAAGGGACCTGACCGGTCCTGCGTTCTGTTGGGATACAAAAAGTTGTCTTAAACAGTACAAAATTTCGAGACGGGACTTGTTCCAATCCGAACTAAGATAGGCCGGTTTGAGATTGGGATATGGGTCATTTTTTTTCCATATTCCTAATTTGTTTCAATTTATATTTTGGCCTTAAAATCTTAAGTTTAGTTGTCTATTTTTCTAATTGTTTTAAATTTGTATTTTTGACTTAAAAATTTAGTTTTAAATTTTTTTTAAACTTTAATAATTTTTATTAATAATTTATTATTTAATCAATATAATTTTAATTTTAATTTTTAATTACATTAAATGTTATGATTTCAATTTTAATTATACTAAATATTTAAATTTTGTTAAATGTTATAATTATGATTCTAATTTTAATTTTAAATATGTTAAATGTTATAATTTCGATTCTAATTCTAATTTATATTATATTAAATATTATAATTCTAAATTAGTAAATCTAATTTCAATTTCATTTACGTTAAGTGTTATAATTCTAATTTCAATTTTAATTTCAATTACATAAAATGTTATAAGTTTCATTCTAATTTTAATTTTAACTACGTTAAACGCTATAATCTAATTCCAATTCTAATTTCTATTACATTTAATATTATAATTTCAAATTGGCTAATCTAATTTTATTTTCAATTACGTTAAATGTTATAATTCTAATTTCAATTTCAATTACGTTAATTATTATAATTTTAATTATAATTTTAATTACAATAAATGTTAAATTTTAATTCTAATTTAATTTTTAATTACGTTAAATGTTATAATTCCAATTTCAATTTCAATTACGTTAATTATTATAATTTCAATTCTAATTTTAATTACAATAAATGTTAAATTTTAATTCCAATTTAATTTTCAATTACCTTAAGTGTTATAATTCTAATTCCAATTTTAATTATGTTAAGTGTTATGATTCTAATTCTAATTTCATTTTCAATTATGTTAAATATTATAATTCTAATTCCAAATTCAAATTCAATTAAGTGTTATATTTTCGATTCCACTTTTAATTTCCACTACATTAAATGATATAATTTTGATTTCAATTATAATTTTAATTATGTTAAATATTATAATTTCAAATTGTAAATTCAATTTTAATTACGTTAAATATTATAATTATAATTATAATTTTAATTTTAACTACGTTAAATGTTATAATTTCAAATTTCAAATCTAATTTCAATTACGTTAAATGTTATAATTTTGATTTCAATTCTAATTTTAATCATGTTAAATATTATAATCCAAATCTAATTTTAATTTCAACTATGTTAAATGTTATAATTCTAATTTTAATTTTTATTGCGTTAAATGTTATAATTTCAAATTATAAATCCAATTTCAATTTCAATTACTTTAAATGTTATAATTTTGATTCCAATCTAATTTTAATTACGTTAAATGCTATAATTCTAAATTATAAATTAAATTTTAATTTTAATTACGCTAAATATTATAATTTCAATTCTAATTTCAAATACGTTAAATGTTATAATTCTAAAGTGTAAATTCAATTTCAATTACGTTAAATATTATAGTTCCAATTCTAATTCTAATTTCAACTACATTAAATGTTATAATTTTAAATCAAAATCTAATTTCAATTACGTTAAATGTTATAATTTTGATTTTAATTCTAATTTTAATTACGTTAAATGTTATAATCCAAATCCAATTTTAATTTCAATTACGTTAAATATTGTAATTCCAATTTTATTTTCTATTACATTAAATGTTATAATTCCACCTCGCAAATTCAAGTTTAATTTCAATTACATTAAATGTTATAATTTCGATTCTAATTTAATTTCAGCTACGTGAAATTTTATAATTTTGATTCTAATTCTAATTTTAGTTACGTTAAATGCTATAATTTCAAATCACAAATCCAATTTCAATTCAATTATGTTGAATATTATAATTCCAATTGTAATTTTAATTATGTTTAATATTATAATCCAAATCCAAATTTAATTTTAACTACTTTGAATGTTATAATTCAATTCTAATTTTAATTTCAATCACATTAAATGTTATAATTTCAATTTCAATTACGTTAATATAATTTTAAATTTAATTTCAATTTCAATTGCGTTAAAGGTTGTAATTTCAAATCTAATTTAATATTGATACTTTAATTAGTCTTCAATATCAATTTGCTTAAATAAAGTCATGAATACAAATCAAGATGAAATGTTTATAATTTATTAAGTAACTTGTAATTTTGTAAAAATTATGTTAAAATAAATTTTAATTTATTAATTAACTAATAAAATTCAGTCTTAAATTAATTTTTTATAAAAAAATCAGGTAAAAAAAATTCAGGATCCAGTTTGGGAAGGAAAATGTTTGGGACGGGACCAAGACATTTAAGTCCCTCATTTTTCATCCCAAAAAAGTCCCAACCCTCCGTTCCGTCCTAAATTTTTTGGGACGGGTCGGGACTTTTGACCACCCTTACCAACAAATCGTTGTTGGAAATTTTTTTATTATAAAAATTAATATGGAAGTTAGATCTTTTTGTTCATAATTATATATATATATATATATATATATGGTTAGAAAATTAAGTCAATTCCTCCTTATTGAGCTTTGAATTGATTGGTTGTAATTTTTTCTACTATACTCAATCTTCAAACTCATGTGTGTTGGTACTTAGATCTCCCTAGGTTATGATATATACTGAAAGAAGAGGAGTAGCCTAATTTCTTTTTCTTAAAATACATAAACGAACTCTTTTTTACTACTCCCTAACTCTTCTATATATAGACACCATCCCTAAAAATGTAGAGTTTGATTAGTATTTGAGTTAGTAAAGAGACTGATTGACCCATTGCTTTCTAGCTCCAACTTAAAAGGCCCAACACAGGTCATCTTACGACTAATTAGATTTTTTAAATTAACCATGGGCAATTCTACTAAAACAAAAGGTTGCACTCTAGTAACTTATGTAAAAATAATTAAGTTTTTTTTTTAATAATTGAAACTCTTTTAATTAAATTAAATTTGGTCTTAGACTAATAACAACCACTTAATTGACCATCTATTTGATGTTCATATTAAAGTTAGGCCTCGTTAAAAATATCTTGTTTCTTTAATTACTTATTTACCTTTAAGTCACTGAATGCTATAATGATCATTATTTAATATGTGTATATTTGTAAATAAATTTAAAAATAAATATTATATTGAATAAATAATTTATTGAATAAACTTTGATCACAAATTTAAATTATCAAGCAATACAAACAGTCTAGGTAAATATCACTAAGTATAGATTCTATCTTACAAGTATATATTCCTACGACCTATGAAATTGCACCTCCACGCTATCGAGGTTTTGGCAGTTTATATGGATCTTACTATGTGATAACTCAAAAGACACAACACATGAATGTAAGTTCATTACTTACTCAAGATTAAGATCAATCAAGCTTATTAAAACTTTTGTGAATTAAGATCAATGACATTTAGTTAACTAAATCAAAATTCATGTGAATCCAATTCATTGTATTATATGCACTAGTGTTTCCTTGAAGTCTTTAATTCTATGATAAAGAGAAATTATCCACTATGAGAAGTAGAAAAATAACAATCTTACATAATAAAATATTATTTTCATTAATGACTGTAAATATTATTTAATTTATAAAGAACTTGTCATCTATATTTTCAGTATTAGCATTATATGTTTAATACATAAATCACATGCTTTATAAATACGAGCTCATCAACATATGCTAAAAAATATATATGAATAAATTGCATTAATAAGAAAATGTTATTACACATGCCTTAAGGACACTAATACCATAGAATGTCTAACACCTGTTATTGAAATTTGTGCTTACGTGTTATCTCATTTTGTATGAATATTTATTTTTAATTTTATACAATAATCATTTCATTAAATTGCTAATTATATTTATTAAATGGTAAGATTCTTGTAATGTTTCAGACATTATATGATTTAAAAGAGTTTAGATCTAGTTTAAAGGAGTTTAGATTAGTGCTAAGAGTTAGTAATGCTAAGAGTTATAAGCATTAAGAGTTAGCAGTATTAAGAGTTACCATATTATAAGAGTTAGCGAACTCTAAGGAGTTAGAGCCTTGTCTGAAATGTGATAAAGATCTGAGAATATATTAGTAATGACATAGTTGCAAAGAGTTGCAAATGGTGCTAGAAAATGTTATTATGCAACTATGTTCTCAAACACTATGTTCCTGATCTATCTTTACCGATGCGAGTCTATCGGTGAAAACTTTTTATCTAGATTAGTATATGTCTATATTTGGATGATTCAGATGGTTAGTCTTCATGAAAGTTCATATAGGCATGCAGGTATTTAGTAAGGACTGGGTATTGAATAGACTCACGAGAACCTCCAATAGACATAAGTGATCCACCATACTTTGGTTCCACGGATGTCAAAGACCTTTCATGGTCTAACTAATGTGTGTCATTGGATATGGTCTGATGCTTATGAAGTTTGATGTGCGTAGATATGAGATCCGTTAGTTCACATAGCCATAAGTAGTAAACTCGAAAGAGTTGTTTGTGGAATAAACAAGATCGTAAAAGTGTTTGTGGATATATATATATTTTTATAAAAATACGAATATGGAGATAAGTTCACGGATGAGCATATAGAGATTTGACGGTGTAAATCTATATCTCTACTTTTCTAGGATATAGGTGACGGAAGGATTATATGTATATGTTACGACCTCAGCTTGTATGGTCTAATGCATTGCTTTATAATATTCATAACGTGTGTGTAAGGTATCAGTTATAAATATATGAAGGAGTTTCATATGAAAAATCGGGTGTGGACTTAGAGAATCTTACAATATAAAGTGTACTTATTGTGCATTGAGCTAGGGGATTGGATTGAGTAGTTCGATCCAAGAAATTCCAACAAGCAAAATATTTGTTTCAAGATCCCTTGGGTTGTACACTTGTTAAGATTTAAGTGTTAAGTGCATCAATTAATCATCAAAATTTGTTGACCAATAGAATGATGACAAGTGGCACAATCTAGGTCATTCATTGTTTGACTTTGAATTTATAAAATTGACCTTACTTGTTAGACAAACAAAGTTTATTTAATAATTTAAAAATTAGTTTTGAATTATTAATGGTTTTTGCTAAGTCAACAAATTATAAAATAAATGAATGGTTTATATTATTTGTTATTACAGAAATAGGAGACAAGAAAACACATGGGCATGGCTTATGTCATGGTGGTGGGGTTGTGTGTTGACTTAAAAAAAAGGGAAATTGCTATATAAAATGAAATGTTTTCATTTGGCAAATAAAAAAAAAGTGGGCATGGCAAAAGAAATGAAGAAAGAGAGCATTTTGGTTTTGTTTTAAAAGTTGGAATTATTTATCATCTTTTTCTTCTTCCATTAAGGCCGGGCACCATTGAAGCAAAAAGAGAACTTGTTTTGTTGTTCAAGAGTTGAACAAAAGAAAATAATTTCTTAGCTTTAAAACAAAACAAATAGTTAAAGTGTTTAACTATTTTTCAAGGTTAAATTGTTAACCTAGGAACAAGTGTTTAAGAGTTAAACATATGGATTTATTAGAAATTGTAGCTGCTGTTCTAAAGACTCAAGCATGTATAATTGAGTCCTAGAATTATGTAGCTGCTGTTCTAAAGACTGTAGCTATTATTCTAGAGACTCAAACACTATAGTTGAGTCCTAGAATTGCCAATGCATGCATTTTAAAGAGGGCTCATGTTTTGAACTTAATTTTTAAAGGCATACAAGGTGATTTCTTAATCTTAAATCTCATTAGTGTAATGAACTTTAATTTTAATGTGTTTGTCACACTAGGAAAATAAATTTGCTGTTCCACTGTGCTAATATGTATGTGTGACATGCGTATTGTATGATGATGAACACATGACACATGCATGCACCATAGGAAAATAGCACACTTTCAATTGGTATTAGAGCATGTTTCTGTCCTATTTAGGTTTGATTGAAGTGATGCATTTCAAGTGTTGAAAATACAAAATTGCGAGACAGCCAAGTAGGACGCCATAACGGTGGCATTTAGCATTGCGGCATTGGCTAGCACTATTCACTTCAATTTTTAAACTTGTTTAAAATGATATGGGTTTATTTATGCAAAAATAAGAGTTATTTGATTGCATTATAAACAATAACCATTTTTTTATGTTGTTAATCACAATGGGAGCCCTACTAATGGGGTTACTTATGCATACACAAAACGAATGGGTGTTAGAATTACATTCTCATGAGATTGGGATATGTGTTCAAAAATCTCTCTTAATTAGATTGAATAGTATTTCATTATGAGATAATGTTATATATTGGTCTATCTTGTCAATATAGTGTTAAGCGGGTCACTCGGTCGTTTTCAATATCATTACAATGTGAATGATTGGTCGGTGTGATTTAGACTATGTCGGTTAAACATGAGATGGGGCAAATATAAGTGAACATATTACCCAATATCGCTAAAGTATAAGGGTAGTATTAATAACTTATATTTGATCATTGATAAGTTAATCTGGAATACACTTTCCCAATATTGCTAAAGTATAAGGATAAGTTGTATTCAGGATTAGTGGTAAGAGTTGCATGAGATACAATTGACAAGAGTTCTCTACCTTTTAAGTTTACCAAGGCCAAGATTGCTAAAGTGTGAGGTTTGAGTAAAATGCCAATGCGTCTACTTTTTGCTATATAGTTTAAATAGTTTAAACCATCATTTTTTCGTTTGAGAGATTAAAGGGATTTTGTAAAACAGTAGAAGTGTATTATGAGATTAAAAAATGTATAAGTGTTATATCCATGATCTAAAATATTATTTATTAGCAATTGAAATATTTCGCTAACATTTCTTTCTTTTGTCTTGTGAAGATTAAGATGGCTTCAGGCAACCCGTTGGTACATATACTTGATGCACACAAACTCAAGGGTACCAAAAACTAAACTTATTGGCTTATGAATCTCAGAATAGTTTTGGATTCTGAAAAGCTTAGGTATGTGATTGATCAGAATTTTCCCCGAGATGTTTCGAATGATGCCACTCCAGAGGAAAGAGAGAGATATATATAAAAAATAGTTGGATGACGATTTAAAAGTCAAATCTTACATCATGGTCTCAATGTCTACAGATCTACAAAGAGAACATATGCACATGGACAATGCTAGTAGTATCATGCACCATTTTAAGGAGTTATTTGGCGATAGATCGTAAATTAAAATATATCGGGATGTTAAATCTCTCTTTTAGGCTAGACTTCTAGAGGGCAGTTCTGTTATTCCCCATGTTCGTAAGATTATTGGATATATTGAGAGGTTGGAGACTTAGACATAGTTTTGAATAATTCTCCAGAAATAGTTTGATTCTCTAGTCACTTCTAGGATCATTTGCATAGTTAATCATGAACTTCAATATGCAAGGATTGATTTTCACTTATGCTAAGCTGCATAATATGCTAAAGACAACTCAAGAGGACATGAACAAAGGGGCTACGACCATTTACATTTAGGGTGCTTCCTCTTCTACCCCAAGACTTCTGGAAAGTCTAAAGGGAAAAAGAAAAAAAAGGTGAGGCATACACCTACCACGGGTCCTTTATCCAAGCTACAAGGAAAAATCAAAGGCAAAGAAAAGTGTTTCCATTACAGTGAGGATGAGCATTAGAAGCGTAACTGCCTGAAATACCTTCCCACGGTGAAGAAGAAACCTTCAGGTATATGCTTACCATATCATTAAAATTTATTTAGCATTTGATGCTAGTTATGGTTAGGTATTGGATACTGCTTTCCATTCTCACATCTGCAATATGTTACAGGGTCTGAGGGATGTTAGATCGATACAACCAGGAGAAATACAGCTTTCTGTTGAAAATAGGAATTTTCTGTTAGTCAAAGCTATTGGAAATTTTTTATTACTTCTTCTATGTAATAGAATAATCAGGTTGTATAACTATTATTTTATTCCAAACATTATCTGATAGTTTATATCTCTTTCTGTGTTAGATAGTGAAGGATATTATATATATATATTTGGAACCATTCCTTAGGTTTGTATGATATAGATGATATTTTGTTAGTTAAGTGTCAGTTAGTTAATGGCAATTATATATTAGATACAATAAGAAATGTCATGAATGTACAGGTTGATGCTACAGGAACTTTAAATGAAACCGAATTATGGCATATGAGATTAGGTTATATAAGTGTTAGATGTCTATCCCGTCTAGTTAAGGATGGTTGGATACCTGATCTGACCATAGAGCCTTATCCAGTTTGTGAATCTTATATTCAAGAAAAGATGACTAAATCTCATTTTACTGGTGTTAGACACTATGCAACTGATTTGTTGGAATTAATACATTGTGATGTATGCGGTTCAATGAATCACCCTGCAATAGGTAGATTTCACAACTTTGTAATCTTTATTGATGTTTTGTCATAATATGGATAAGTGTTTCTTATGAAACACAAGTCAGAAACCTTTGAAAAGTTCAAAGAGTTTCAACTTGAGGTAGAGAAATAAATTGTCATGTATATCAAATGCCTTTGATCAGATAGAGGTGTTGAATATTTGAGTAGTAAATTCTCAAATTATTTGAAGGAGTATGTGATTCTTGTTTAATATAATCCTCTAAATACTCTACAACAATGGTGTTTTGAAAAGGGGGAATTAGACTTTATTGGATATGGTTCGATCGATGATGAGCTTCACTGATTTTTTGGAATGCCTGTGGGGATATCCTCTAGAAACTGCTACTCATATATTGAATATAGTTCCATCAAAAGTCGTTCCGACCATTCTGTATGAGATGTAGATTGGAGGGAAACCAAGTTTTATATATGTTAAGATTTAGGATTATCTTACTTACGTAAAGGTTACGCAATAGGATAAATTTGCACCCAATAAGTACAAGTGTTGGTTCATTGGTATTCCAAGCATTCAATGGGATACTAATTCTATGATCCAGAGGAAAAAAAAACATGTTTATTTTTTGTTATGCCGCTTTTCTATAGAAAGAGTTTTTCATGGATCATGGAGATTATAGAAAGATTGAAATTGATTTAAGTCAATCAAGAAATAAATGAACCAATGATGGAATCTCTGGCTCAATCACACAAAATACCTTCGATGTACCCTCAATGTAGGTCAGTAAGGATGTCAAGGCTACTTACAAGGTATGGTTTGATGACTAAAGGTGCCTTTGGTGCTTTCTTGTTGAATAAAATGATCATTTGATTTATAGAGAGGCGATATTGGACATTGACTTAAGAAAATGGCAGAATGCCATGAAATTCAAAATTGATTCGATGCATCACAATCAAGTTTGGGACTTGGTTGAACTTTTTGAAGGAATAGTTTCTATTAGTTGTAAATAGATTTACAACTAGAAGCGTAGATCCAATGGGAAGGTAGAGACATTCATAGCCCGACTGGTAGCGAAAGGTTATACTCAGCAATTTAGGATCAATTATAAGGAAACTTTTACACCAGTAGTTATGCTTAAGTCAATTTGAATTTTATTGGCAATCAATGCATATTATGACTTTGAGATATGGCATATAGATGTAAAGACAGGGTTCCTGAATGAATATCTTGAGGAAGAGATATACATAGAATAGCTTGAGGGTGTTACTTCAATCCTGACCTCTGGTCTAGTATGCAAATTAAATAAGTTTATTTATGGACTTACCCCAAACCTGAAATCTTCATTTTGATGAGTAATCAGATGGTATGGTTTTATAAAAATATAAATAGGAAGTATGTGTGTATAGAAAGGTCAATAGGAGTATGATAGTCTTTTTGGTTCTCTATGTAGATGACATGCTAATTATTGAAAATGATATTGGTATGTTACAATCAGTGAAAAGTTATATGAGTAAAAAATTCTTCATGAAGAATTTAGGAGAGGCTTCATAAATACTAGGTATAAAGCTTTATAGAGATAGAGCTAAGAAGATTATATGACTCTCCTACTTATTGTACACAGACAATGCCTTGGAAAGATACAGTTAAGTAACTGTAAGACAACTAATGTAACTTTTAGGCATGACATTCATTTTTTGAGAAAGTTATGTCCTCAGAGAGAAGATGAAAGAATTAGATTGTCTAACATCCTATATGCATTAGCTGTTGGAAGCTTAATGTATGTTATTATATGTACGAGTCCTAACATTAGTGTAGCTGTAAGTGTTACATGCTGGTATCAGCTTGATCTAAATGACAGTCATTAGATGATAGTGAAACATGTCATTAAATACCTTAAGGGTACTGTCACGCCCCAAACCCAAAAGATTTGACACACGACATCACTTACATTCATTCAATAATATTTAAACATTCATTTCAATTTCTTTCAGAATTATAATAATTGAATTATGACTGCGACAATTAGTAAACCGGAGATACGCAGAGTTTTCTCAGAGATTAACACTCTACTACGTCACCAGTAGCAACTTTGTTATCAGAAGCCCAGAATATATTCATTGCAAATTCTTACTTAAAATTAACCAATAACCACACTTGATGAAACTTAAAGCAAATCCAACCACACACAATAAAATAATACATAAGTATTTATTCAATAGGGACAAATCAAATATCTTATCTCACTATCCCCAAATAAAACACTCAGCAACCTAGCAACTTAAGGAACCCAAGGAACAACAGAAGCCTTGCCAAATCCGCTAAGCACACATGTACCTTATTTACCTGAAATCACCATAAACTATAATGAGTATAAAACTCAGTAAGCATACTAGTTTTTCATATATCAAATATAAATACATATATGTACACAATGCATATGTATGATATGTTGTGATCAATTAAAATCATAATCTTATCAAATCACATGTCATGTAAGCACTTACACATTCTTTCAAAACATATAATAGGAATACCATCACTCAACTATTACTTAGTAGGACTTACATATCACATATCACATAATGAGCCAAATGTCACTCGTAGAGGACATACCGTATGAGAGAAATAGTACAAGTAAGGTTTTTAAATCACACATATATAATGCTCATTGTTGTGTGTTTTCTATAACACAAATTAGCGCAAGTGCACGTTGTCGCAACAAGTAATATATGATAAGTAGAGTGTCGATCCCACAGAGAATGATTTATCTTTCCTAGTTTAAGTACCGAAATGGTGTCTTTCTACTATTATCCAGAAAATGATTTAATGTATGATATTAAACTACTCAAGTAAAAGAACAACTTAATTATGCTAAGTGACAAACTAAATTACCAACAAGTTAAATTCAATATGAGAAATCCTAGGATTACAAACTATCCCCCATTATGCAAATAAATTCAGCAGAATCTCTTTGATGTTTATTGGTTCTCAACTTGATATATTGACCAAAACACTCAACACATCACAAGCCTCTTTTGCAGGTCAAGTGAATCTATTCCATCCAATCAAATATCTATATGTCTATGATAAATAAATTGAACAAAATTCATTAAGCACAAGTTTTATGAGCCATACATGCCTTATGAGTATATGTCTATCTCATATGAAACTCAAGTGTACTACACTATGATCATGCATCAATATGCTTAAGACTAAATACCTAAATGCCTTTGTCAAGTTTATTTAAGCATTTCTAGATCAATTTAACCACTGGCCAAGTAATCAAATAGCATTAAGCACAAGCACAATGAATATATCAAAAGCTGAATTAAAACCATAAAAGAGAGAACTAAAATCAATCACATAATGAGTTCAAGGATGTAATCCTAGATGAACGAAATTAGCTCATCATTAAACTACACAATCTTGAAGCTAATTCCATCAATACATGTAAACTAAACATCTTACGACAAGTAAAGAATCAAAGCAAAGAAGACATCCCTGTCAAATGCCTTTGTTGTTGAAGCTTGCTTCCCTCCTCTTTGATTTCTTCAAACTTAGAAGTTAGGTGTTTCTTTGTGTTTCCAGCTGCTGTCCCAGCTGGAGTCCTCCCTCAAAATGTAAGTTTTGAGCAAATAAATAGGTAAGAGCACGGAATTAGGGCGCATTTTGGGCTGCTTTTGGGTTTCCTGATTTTCAGGAACCTGTCAAAACTTGTTGCCCAGGTCCCGGCGCCGCGGCGCTGCGTTTTGGCGCTGCGGCGCCCAGTTTCTGCAATCGGCGCCGCGGCGCTGAAATCCAGCGCTGCGGCGCTGCACTGTAGCTACACTACACTGCTACAGTGTACTGCAGCTACAGTGTTACTGTAGCAACAGTGCCTCCATTCGTACTTTTATCTCTAATGCTCCGATTTGCGTCCGTTTTCCGGTGTTTTTGCTCCGATAATGCTTCAACCTATAAAACAACATTAATACGCATAAATAGCCCAATTATTGAGATAAATTGAACAAATATCAAGTTAGGAAGATAAAATAGTTTATACAATTACGCCTTATCACTCATGCCCGAAGGTAAATGCTAAACCCTCACCCTGATTATCAGTGAGTCCTTTCACATGCACCAATACGCCACCACGCGAATGTGATGACTTACTCTTCCTTTAGGTACCAATAGGATCCTCCCTACATACGGAACACATAACATATACCAATCCCGAAGGAAAAGCCACACATAAAGGCTTCACAAATTGCATAAAATGCCTAATAAGTCAACAGTGAGTTCAAGTACCCTCAAAACACAAAATAGTTCTCATGAACATATTACACTTTAAAAGCTTTCTTTGTTAAACACATCTTATTTTGAAAGCTCACTTTTAAAAATACATGTATGTCTATGCTCAATGTCAATGCTCACATTCATAAATATATTTCTTTCACATTTCATATCAAATATACTTTGACATAATATAAACATATTTCTAAGCACATTTAAAATATCATACATAGACAATTACTATATTTATTGTAATTTCAGTAAAAGTCTAGTATATTTACCTCTTAACACTTTCAGGTACAAGGCTTAATTCTCATTAACCTATCAATAAAGATTAATCCTTTTATAAGCCTCACAATTCACACAAAACACTTTAAATAGCTTACAAAATTATACATATTGCACTTATCACATCAAATTGGTCTAATTACTTGGTTTCTCAAAACCTATCATTCTGACCACTTACACTTAACAAAATTTTCTTATATATCAAATGATGTCCAATTACTCAAAAATTAAAATATATCATTCTTAACTCATATATTCTTCTTATGTATGAATATTATATCACAATTCTTACACAATCTATTCCATAAACACCATCAAATCCAAACTATTATCCTGACAGGATCAAGATATTTATTGAACAATATTCAATCTCCCAAATTTATAAAATCATATACTAACTCAAAAATTATAAAACTACCACCTAAATACTCTTGACACATATCTCAATTCATGATAAATATTTCACTTCAAAATCACTGTCAAAAGTATTTTAAAACTATTTTATTTTATAGCTTTGAAAATCCGTTAATTAAATACTGCAATGAGCTAACACTCTTTAAAAAATCATAACAATTTAACCACATTGATCTAAATTCTCAATTTTGAGTATATCATATTAGACATATAAAATTATCATATTCCATAAATTCGTAATTTGTGAAGATCATTAAGCAGATAAGAAATTATTTGTCACCGTATCATATTGTTTACATAGGAAATTTCTAAAACTTAAGGGTCATTTTGGTAAATTCACTAAATATTCAATTTCTTGAATTTTCAATCGAGTCAAAGTCTCAGATAATACTAAACATGTCTAATTTTATATACGTAAAATTAAAGACTAAAATCGAATCAGAACAATTTACAAAATTCCTGAATCAGGAGACTATCAAGTAGAAATTCTGCAATTCATCAAGCTTTATCAAGCTATCTACATAGATCATCATCAATTCTCACAATATCTTACGAAATACACATCAAATCTTCAATTATACATATTTCTAGAAATCAAAACTTAAAGGAATTAACTTAATTAACACCAATAAATGGAGAAATAGTTGTGATATACCTCTTAAAATAAAAAATTCCAATTTCTTCTTCTTCTTCTCTTTCTCTCTCCTCTATTTCTCTCTTTTCTCTCTCTAAAAGGGTAGCTTGACCCAAAAATGAGTAAATTAGAGTTTCAAAAGTGTATTTTTATACTAAGAGGCTAATTTGTAATATTTATGAATTTGCCCCCAAAACTTTCAAAATATTATAATTTGGTCCCTAAAATAAATCTAAAGTCTTGCAAATAAACCCAATACTAATAGTATATCCTTAACCTATACAAACATTACTAATAACAATACATAAAATCAAGTATCACCCACATACAAATAAAATATATATATAAATACTTATTCTTATCGATTATGGATACTGGTTACTACAGGTACAAAGGATAAGTTTCTCATATATGGAGATAGTGACTTATAAGTGAGAGGAATGAGTTAAAAAAGTGCCAAGCAGGCATCCATGACTAATTCTACAATAGAGGCAGAATACATTGCAGCCTCAGAAGCAGCGAAAAAAGCAGTGTGGATATACAAATTTGTCGTTGAGTTAGAAATAGTCCCAAGTTCGATGGATCATATCCCATTATTTTGTGACAATAACAGGGCAATTTCTCAAGTCAAAGAGCCAAAAGCACATCAAATATCTAAACATGTGGAGAGGAAGTTGAAAGTGCCGATTAATCAATGGTGTATACATATAGTATTAGTGTTCATATAATATACATACATAAAAGCATCAAATATGCAGCGAAAGTGTTAAAATATATTATGAACACATTTAAACATATTTTAATAATATTAAAACAGAATTGAGAATAAATTACCTTTGAAGCCTTTAGTTTATATGAACTGGAATCTGCCCAAAGTGAGGCTTATAGCCAGTTCTAGTGATCAACTTAATAAACTTGATCAGCTTGACAGCAGCTTAAAATCCAACAACTTAATTTAACTCCTTAAACCTTGGATTAACATTTAATCTAATTTTCAACCCTTGAACAACAAATATACTACAAGCAATGAAACTTTTGTTCTAAATCAACATTTAGAACAACAAAATATTTCTATCTTTGGCCGGTTATTGTAAAGAAAATGAAAATAAATTTTTGTTTGTTTTATTTCTAACACTTAGAAGCAAAACAAAATTATGACTTCTCTTTCTCCTTTTCATCTCTTGCCTGCGACACACACATATATTATATATATGTTATAAATTGCTTTTGATTATTATAATATTTGTTAACAATTAACTTAAGCTTAATTAAATAAATTAACTCTTAAGTTTAGTTAGATATTTAGGTTAACTTAACCCTAGTTAACATTTAACCTAAGTTAGTTTTAAGATTATTTAACTATTAAATAATCTAAATATTCAATTAACCTAACCTAATGGTTAACTATTAACCATTGTTAAGTTGATAATTTAGTTAATAATTAAATAAATTATTTTGGTTATTTATTTAACGATTAAATAAATAAATATTTTATTTTTTAACAATTAAATAAATAAATAATAAATATTACTCTTAAGCCCTCATTTCACCTAAAGTGAGTTTTACAAACCCACACTTGAGTTAACTAAATCGAAGGCTCATTATGTACCGTGTATCACTATTTAATCGGTCAACAATAATTGTTAACTAATTAATATACTTAACACTTAAGTATGGACACATGCGTATCCTGAGGGTTCTTGAAACAAATATTTAGTTTTGTTGAATTTTACTGGATTGAACTCTTTATATTGTAAGACTCCCTAGGTCCACGCCTGATTCGTTAAATGGAACTATTCCATGAGTCCATGATCGATGCTTCACGTACACATCATGGATATTAAAAATCCGCGCGTTAGACCATACAAGTTAAGGTCAGAATGCATACGTATAATCCTTCCGTCACTTATACCTTGGATGAGCGGGGATATAGATCAGCATCGTCAAATTTCCATATGCTCATCTGTAATCTTATCTCCATATACATATCTCGATGAATAAGATAACATAAACTTTTGTTATATTGTTTAATCCTATGGAAAACTTCTTTCCCAAGTATATTGCACACAGTCGTAAGAAATTGTGAGATACAATCTCGAAGCATTAGATATAAAATATACCTATATGAGCTGATGGATCTTGTATCTATGCACATCAGGCTCGATGATCATTGGACCGCTCCTAATGACACGTAGCGATCAGACTATGAAAGGTCTCTAACATTTGTGGAACCAAAGTATGGTGGATCACCCACAAGTCCACTGTGGGGCTCAGGTCAAAGGACCATATTTACTTCTTAACTTGAGAGGACATTCCATTGACGATTTCATAGGATATCATTGAAGTACTTATGAGTCTGTCCAATGTTCAGCCTTAACTGAATACTCGTATGCCTATATGAGCTCTAAACACATGGTCAGGTAAGAACAAACATATGTACCCTGCAAATATAGACATACATTGATCTATATGAAATGGATTTACATATAGACCTGCATTGGTGAAAACATATCAGGAATATAGTGTTTGAGAGCATACTTGCATGTTGACATTTCCTACCACCTATTTCCTTAGGTCTTTCTCACATTATAGACAAGGTTCTAACTACTTAGATCTCGCTGACACTTATAACCTGCTAACTCTTAGTAGTGCTAGCTATAATCATTTATAACCTACAACTTTGCTAACTCTTAGCACTGGTCTAAACTTCTATAGACCGAATCTGAACATTTTTAGATCATACATTGTCCATAATGTGACAAGCATCATTACCATTTGATAAATTTTATTAGCGATTTAATAAAATATACATGGTATAAATATTATCAAATAAATATTCATACAAACAGTGATGACACGTAAGCACATACCTTAACAAACTCTCACTTGCTCTAGTGCCAATCATACTGATATCTAATATCCATAGATTCCACGTGTTTTTGAAATAATTTTGGAGTTAAGGCCTTAGTCAGTGGGTCTGTCACATTATTTATAGAATCTACTCTATAAATTATTACATCTCCTCTAGCCAAGATCTCTTTAATTATGCGGTATTGGTTTTTCACATGTTTAGATCTTTAGTGTGCTCTTGGCTCTTTTTCTTATGCTATGGCTTTACTGTTGTCGCAGAATAATGGGATAGGATCCATCGAACTTGGGACATTTCAAGCTTAGCGATAAACTTTCATATCCACACTACTTCTTTTGCTGCCTCTGAGGCAGTGATGTATTCCGCTTTCGTTGTAAAATCATCTGTGGACCTTTGCTTTGTGCTTTTCCAACTCATTACGGCACTATTGAGAATAAACATATAACCGGATGTAGAATTTCTATCATCTAGATCAGATTGAAAGTTTGAATTTGTGTATCCTTTAACCTGTAAGTCATTATCTTCATAATTGAGAAACTTGTCCTTTGTACCCTTAAAGTATTTTAAGATAAGTTTGACTGCCATCTAATAACTGTCTCCTGGATCAGACTGGTACTGGCTAGTAATACTTACAGCCATACTAATGTTAGGTCTCATGCACATCATAACATACATCAAGCTTCCAACAACTAATGCATATAGTATGTTAGACATTCTAACTCTTTCATCTTTCGTCTGAGGAGACATTTTCCTCAAAAGATGAACACCATGTTTGAAAGGTACACTAGCTATCTTACAGTTAGTGAAATTGTACCTTTCTATAAAACTATCAATGTACGATGATTGAGAGAGTCCTATCAGCTTCCCAACTCTATCCTTATAAAGCTTTATACCTAATATATAGGAAGCCTCTCTTAAATCCTTCATAAAGAAGTTCTTACTTAGATAACTTTTCATTGATTGTAACATACCAATATTATTCTTAATGATAAATATGTCATCAACATAAAGAACTAAGAAGACTATCATGCTCCCACTGATATTTCTGTACATACAAGCTTCATATTCATTTTTTATGAAATTGGACCCTCTGATTACCTCATCAAAACAAAGAATCTAACTTCGGGAGGCATATTTAAGTCCATAAATAGACTTCTTTAGTCTGCACACTAGACCAACTATTTGGCTTGATGTAAAACCTTAAGGCTATTCCATGTATATATCTTCTTCGAGATATCTATTCAAGAACACAGTTTTTACATCCATCTGCAAGATTTCAAAGTCATAATATGTAGCAATAACTAGTAAAATTCTATTTGACTTTAACATCGCTACTGGTGCAAATGTTTTCTCATAATCGATCCTAGACCATTAAGCATAACCTTTAGCAACCAGTTAGGCTTTGAAGGTCTCTTTACCTCCCATTCTTTCTCACGCTTTCTTTTGTAAATCCATTTACAACCAATAAGAACTATTCCCTTGAGAAGCTCAACCAACTCCCAGGCTTGATTGTGATGTATTGAGTCAATTTTAGATTTCATAACATCTTGCTATTTTTTTGAGTCGATATCTAACATCCCCTCTCTATAGGTTAATGGATCGTTTCCTTCAAGTAAGAAAATTTTAAGGGCACCTTCAGGCATTTGACCATACCTGACAGGTGGCCTGGACATCTTTTTTAATCTACGTAGAAGGTGTGTTAAAAGTATTCTGCTCGATTGAGCGCGATGTTCTATCCATGATTCAAGTTTAATCTTTCTACAATATCCACGATCCATAAGAATCTATTTCTTAAAAAAGATGGCATTACAAGCAAAAAATACATTTCATTCTTCTACATCATAGAACTAGTATCCCATGGATTCTTTGGGATACCCAATGAACCGATACTTGTACCCCATAAGTGCAAGTTTATCCTGTTGTGCAACTCTTATATAAGCAAGGCAGTCACAAATCTTAAAATATTTAAGACTCAGTTCCCTTCCTTTCAACATCTCATATGGAGTAGTTGGAACAGCTTTGGATGGAACTCTATTTAATATATGAGCAACAGTTTCTAGAATATAACCCCATAGCTATTATAAAAGATCAGTAAAACTCATCATTGATAAGAACATATCCAATAAAGTCTGATTCCTCCTATATGAGACACCATTGTGTTGCAGAGTACCTAGAAGACTATATTGAGCGAGAATTCCATTCTTCTTTAAATAATCGATGAATTCACTGCTCATGTACTCATCGCTTTGATCTGATCGAAGGCATTTGATGTACATGCTGGTTTATTTCTCTACTTCAAGTCGAAATTTTTTGAACTTTTTAAAAGTTTTTGACTTGTGTCTCATAAGAAACATGTACCCATGTCGTGACAAATCATTGATGAAGAGTATGAATTATCAAAAATTACCCCTTGTAATGTGATTAATTAGATTGTATACATCATTATATATCAGTTCCATTAAATCAGAGGCACGATGTCCAACACCCAAAAATGGAGATTTAGTCATTTTCCCTTGAATACAGGATTTACAAATCGGATAAGGTTCTATGGTTAAATTAAGTATCCTACCATCCTTAACCAGACGGGATAGGTGGCTAATTGATGCTGTACTAGCTAAGCGCAAATGCACACTATCATATCAAGTAATATAGGATTTTAAGTCCAGATATCGATCTCATAAATACTATGCGATCTAATTCTATAAATTAAGTACTAAAATTGTACCTACTTAACTTTTATTCAGAAAATGACAATTTAAAATTTAATTAACTAATCTAACTTTATCAATTAAAGTAAACAAAAGCAAAGGATAAAATTCACAAATAAAGATAATTTAGGATTTTGACTTATCCCCTAGTATTTCGTTGGATTTATTAACCTCTTAGTTAATCTCTTAATACTAATTATTGGCTTAGACGCTAATCTCATTATAAGCCTCTGTCAATGGTCGAGTGATTATATCACAATTTCTAACAATCACCTATATGTCTATGGTAATCAAATCAAAAGGTAATTCATTAACATCAAGTCTAAATTATATCATACATGCCACCTAGGTATATGTCCATCCTAGATGAAACCCATAGTTGTTACCCTATAATCATGGTAATCAAATTAGCCATGCTTCAGTCGCTCTCGTATTTTGAGCGTAACCTTTTTGTTTTACGCATGTTTCACCTCTCGTTTGTTCCTATACATCACATTTTCCGTTGTGCATCTATTTATAATCAACAACATAATTAAATATCCAAATATTCATTATTTGGAACAAAATACAAAAGTTGGGTACAAATCATACTAGTACTTTTATGCCCTTATCAGCATTTCACACATATATGTCCTAATCTCATATGCCACAATTCTATTTTATTTAAAGTTTCTGAACTACTACTAGAACTAGCTTGCACATTCACAACATTTTTAGTTGTATTCAATATATCATGCCCATTCACTAACTGACATTCAGCTAATATTACATCATTCGCATCACATAAATATAGGGAACAATTCTGAATATACACATGGTACTCTTCACTGTCATGTACAGAAATGAAAATAATCTGTCTAATGATGTTAGGTACAAAATAACAATTATTTAATACAATAGTTCTATTACATGGAAGAAGTATATCAAAAAGTCTAATTGCCTCAACTTGTAGCAAATCTCCATTTCTGACTCGAAGCAATACTTCTCTCGGCTAAAGTGATCTAATTTCCCTCAAACCATGAGGGAGTTGTCTTCAAAGTGGCAAGATATTTGGGGTAGTTACATTTCCAATGCCCATCCTCGCTGCATAAGAAACACTTTTCTTTTGCCTTGTCCTTATTCTCTTAAGGCTTGGATATTTGTCGCCTTTAAAGACCCATTCGGGGTGTTTGTTTCCCATTCATTTTCTTCTTCCCCTTGAACTTCTTAGAAGCCCTCAAAACAGAAGATGAAACACCCTAAACCATGAGGGTCGAGCCCTCTTTACTTATGTCCTCATGTGCTGTCTTCAACATGTTGAAAGATCAGCATAAGTAGGGGTCAATCCTTGCATATTGAAGTTCATAATGAAATATGCATATGACCCCGGCAGTGATTGAAAAATCAAGCTATTCCGTAGGTTATTGTTCGAAGAAATATCCATTATCTCTAGTCTCTCTCGATGAATCCAATCATCTTGAGCACGTGGGGACTCACTGGACTACCTTCGGAGAGCCTAAACTGAAAAAGTACTTTGGTGACCCTATAAATCTCATTCTAATGGAGCATAATACTGCTAGCATTTTCTATATAGACTTGCTCTTGCTACATGGTAGTGGACATCGAAGGAAGGATGTAAGATTTAATTTTTAAATTATCATCCAACCATTTCTGATACATCATCCTTTCTTCTGGGGTGGTAGTTTTAGAAACACCTCTAGGCAATTTCTGATCAATAACGTATCCAAATTACTCTGAATCTAGATCGATTCATTGATTCATAAGCTAATCTGAATAATTGTCTGCACTTTTGAGTTAGTGTGCATCAAGTATGCGTACCAAAGGGTTGACGGATGCCATTATATCTTCACAAAACAAAATAAAAAGGAGATGTCAGCGGATATAATTATTAAATTGCTAATAAAACATTTTAAAAATTGGATGTAACAATTATGCAATTTAAATTGCCCCTTAGTGCTTTACATAATCCCTTTAATCTCTCAAACGAGATAACAACAGCTTAAACTCTTTTAAATTATAGACTGGGAAGTGGACCCTATTGGCATTTTACTCTATTCTTACGCTGTAGCAATATTGACCTTTGTAAACCCAACATATAGACAACTCTTGTCAATTGTATCTCATGCAACTCTTACCACTGATCATAAATACACCTTATCCTTATACTGTAGTAATATTGAATAAGTGTATTCCAGATTAACTTGTTAATAATCAAATATATGTTACTAATACTATCCTCATGCTGAAGCAATATTGGGTAATACGTTCGCATATATTTGCCATGTCTCATGTTTAACCAACATAGTCCAAGTCACAACAACCAAATTTCTCACGCTATAGCAATATTGAAAAAGACCGACATGACTTGTCTAACACCATATTGAAAAGATAGACCATTTTAAAAAACACAATCACATAATGTAACAAAATTCAATCTGATTAAGAGAGAATTTTATATACTGGCTCCCATCACATGAGAAGGTGATTTCTCAAGCAGTCATTTATTTTTGTGTAAACACAACTAACCCCCCACTAGTAGGGCTACCATTGTGGTTACCAACACTGAAAACAATGATCCTAATTTATAATATAGACTAATAACTCTTATCACAGCATTTCATAAATCCCCACATGTTTATTTAATTTTTCAAACGATTTAAAAAAAAAATAATTTTGAGTGTATAGTGCACTCAGTGCTATGGCGCTGGTCTACCAGCTCTACGATGTTGAAGGTTAGTACCTTCAGCGCTACGACGCTGGGGCCTAGAAACCCCAACACCATGGGGTTGGACATGAACACTGTAGCGTTCCAGTAGCCCATTACATCAAATCTTACATTTCAACACTTGAAATGCACCATTTGAGCCCCGAAACCAATCCAAATATATATCCAACACTTAAAAATACCAAAATCAACACAAGATATACTCTGATGCCGATTGAAAGTTCTGATTAATCTACGGTGTATACATATGGTATTAGTGTTCAAATAATATACATACGCATCACATTCATAAATATATGCATCAAATATATAGCGGAAATGTTAAAACATATTATGAATACATTTTAACATATTTTAATAATATTAAAATAGAATTTAGAATTAATCACCTTTGAAGCCTTTGGTTTATATGAATCAGAATACACTCGAAGTGAGCCTCGTAGGCAATTCTAGTAATCAATTTAGTAAGCTTGATCAACTAGACAGCAACTATCTAGCAACTTAGTTTAACTCCTTAAACCCTAAATTAACATTAATCTAATGTTCAACCCTTAAACAAATAATATACTACAAGAAATGAATATTTTGTTCTAAATCAACACTAGAATAACAAAATATTTCTATCTATGGCAGGCTATTGTAAAGAAAATGAAGAAGATGAAAATACGTTTTTGTTTGTTTTATTTATAACACTTAGAAGAAAAAAAAAGAAAAAATTGTGACTTCTCTTTCTCTTTTTCATCTCTCGCCGGCCATACACATATACATTATATATATGTTATAAATTGCTTTTGATTATTATGATATTTGTTTCAATTAACCATAGTTAATTTAATCAAATCAAAATTAACAATTAACTTAAACTTAATTAACTAAACTTAACCTTTAGGTTAGGTTAATTGGATATTTAAATTATTTGATAGTTAACATTTAACCAAGGTTAGATTTAGGATTATTTAACTATCAAATAATCTAAATATCTAATTAACCTAATCTAAAGGTTAACTATCAACCATTGTTAAGTTAATAATTTACTTAACAATTAAATAAATTATTTTGATTAATTATTTAACAAATAAATAAATATTTTATTTTTTTAACAATTAAATTATTAATTAATAAATATTACTCTTAAGCTTTCATTTAATCCAAAGTGGGTCTCACTAAATCGAAGGCTTACTATGCACCACGTGTTACCATTTAATAGGTCAATAATAATTGTTAACTAATTAATATAATTAACACTTAAGTATGAACACATACGTATTTCGAGGGTTCCTGAAATAAATATTCGATTTTGTTAAATTTTACTGGATTGAACTATTCAATTTGGTACGCTGCCTCAGTACACAACGTGTACACTTTATATTGCAGGACTCTCTAGGTCCACGCTAAATTTGTCAAATGGAACTATTCCATGAGTCCATGATTGATGCTCCACGCACACATCATGAATATTACAAATTAGTGCGTTAGACCATACAAGTTGAGGTCAGAACATATATGTATAATCCTTCCATTACTTATACCTTGGATGAGCAAGGGTATAGATTAGAATCTTAAAATCTCTATGTGTTCATCCATAATCTTATTTCCATATACATTTCTCAATGAATAATATAAACAAACACTTTTATTATATTGTTCAACCCTGTGGGAAACTCATTTTTCAAGTATATTGCTTACGGCCGTAAGACTTTTAAAGATACAATCTCGAAGCATCAGATATACAACCTACCCATGTGAGCTAATAGATCCCGTATCTATGCATATCGGACTCGATAAGCATCGGACCACTCATAGTGACACATAGAAATCAGACCATGAAAGATCTCTGACATTCGTGAAACCAAAGTATGGTGGATCACCCACAAGTCCATCGTGGCTCTCAGGTCAAAGGATCACATATATTACTCAACTCAAGCGAACCTACCAGTGACGATTTCATAAGATATCTATTGTCATGAGTCTGTCCAGTATTCAACCATAATTGAATACCTGTATGGTTATATAAGCTCTAAGCTCATGGTCATTTAAGAACAACCATCTGTACCCTGCAGATATAGAAATACACCGATCTATATGAAAAGAATTCACCAATAGACTACATTGGTGAAAATAGATTAGGAACACAGTGTTTGAGAACACACTTGCATAATGACATTTCTTAGCACCTATTGCAACTATGTCATTACTAGTGTACCCTCAAGTTTTTGTCATATTATAGATAAGGTTCTTACTACTTAAATATCTCTGACTCTTATAGCCTGCTAACTCTTAACAGTGCTAACTATTAGCATTTATAACCCTTAGTTTTGCTAACTCTTAACATTGGTCTAAATATTTTTAGACCGGATCTGAACTCTTTTAAACCATACAGTGTTTGAAATATAACAAGCATCATTACCATTTGATAAAGTTTATTAGCAATTTAATAAAATATAAATTGTATAAATATTATCAAATAAGTATTCATACAAATAGGGATGACACATAAGCACATACCCAAACAGAAATACCACATAATTATGGAGATTTGGGCTAGATGAGATGTATTAATTTGTAGAGTAGACTTTATGAATGATGTAGCGTACCTACTAATAAAAGCCTTAACTTCTAAGTTGTTTGAGAAACATGTGAGGTCGATGGGTATTAGATACCAGTGTGAATGACACTAAAGCAATCAGAAGTTTGTTAGAATTTGTGCTTAAATTACTACTTATATTTATTAAATGGAAAGATACTTATAACATTTTATAAATTATATGATCTAAAGAAGTTTAGATTTGGTCTAAATGAGTTTAGATCAGTATTAAGAGTTAGGAATGCTAAAAGTTATAAGTGCTAAGAGTTAGCAAATTATAAAAGCTGGTAAAATCTAAGAAGTTAGAGCCTTGTCTGAAATTGGACAAAGACTTGATAATATATTAGTAATGATATAGTTACAAAAAGTTGCAAATAGTGCTAGAAAATGTCATTATGCAACTATATTCTTAAGTACTATGTTCCTGATTTATCTTTGCCGATGTGGGTTTATTAGTGAAACTTTTTATTAGATCAGTGCATTTATATATTTGGATGGTCCAAATAGTTAGGACTGGATACTGAAAAGACTTACGAGGACCTCCAATATACATTCTATGAAGCCATCAATGGCAAGTCTTCTTGAGTTGAATAGTATTCGTGGTCTTTTGACCTAAGTGCTATGGTGGGCATGCGAGTCATCCCCCATACTTTGGTTCTATGGATATCAAAGACTTTTTATATTTTGACTGTTACTTGTCACTAGGTATAGTCCGATGCTCATAAAGTCTGGTGTGCGTAGATATGAGATCCGTCAGCTTACATGGGTGAGTTGACGGATGCCTTTGATAGTGGATGACTCACATGGGTGCGTAGATATGAGATCCGTTAGCTCATATGGTGTGCGTAGATATGAGATCCATCAGTCTTTGATAGTATTCGTGTCTTTTGATCTGAGTGCCATAGTGGGCTTGTGAGTCATCCACCATACTTTGGTTCTATTGATATCAAAGACTTTTCATGTTTTGACTGTTACTTGTCACTGGGTATAGTCCGATGTTCATAGAGTATGGTGTGCATAGATATGAGATCCGTCAGCTCATATGGGTGAGTTGTATATCATAATGTTCCGAGATTGTATTTCAGAAAGTCTTATGGCCATAAGCAGTAAACTCGAAAAGAGTTTTCTATGGAATATACAATATCACAAAAATATTTGCGGATATTGTTTACAGAAATATAAATATGGAGATAAGTTCATAAATGAGCATATAGAGAATTGATGGTGTAAATCTATATCTCTGCTCTTCTAGGATATAAGTGATGAAAGAATTATACGTACATGTTATGATCTCAGCTTATATGGATTAATGTATTACTTTGTAATATCCGTAACGTGTGTATGGGGCATCGTTCACGAACGTATGAAGGAATTCCATATGAAAAATCAAGCATAGACCTAGCGAGTTTCACAATATGAAGTGTACTCATTGTGCATAGGGGTAGAGGACTGAATTGAATAATTCGTTCCAAAAAATTTCAACAAGTCAAATATTTATTTCAGGATCCATTTAAGTTGTGCACTTGTCAGGACTTAAAGTATTAAATACATTAATTAGTCAACAAAAGTTGTTGACTAATAAGATGATGATAAGTGGCATAATTTAGACATTTATTGTTTGACTTTAAATTTATAAAATTAACCTTATTTGTTAGACAAGTAAAGTCTATTTAATAATTTAAAAAATTAATTTTAAATTATTAATTTTTTTTGCTAAGATAACAAATTATAAAATAAATGAATGGTTTATATTTTTTATTATTAAATAAATAAGAGACAAGAAAGCACATGGGAATGGCTTATGGCATAATGGTGGGGATGTGTGTTGACTTAAGAAAAGGGATACTGCTATATAACATGAAATGTTTTTATTTGGCAAAAACAAAATGAGTGGTCTCAACAAAATTAAAGAAGAAAGAGACAACATTTTTGTTTTGTTTGGAACTATTCATCATCTTTTGTTTCTTCCATTAAGGTTGGGCACCATTAAACATAGAGAAAACTTATTTTGTTGTTTAGGAGTTGAAACAAAAAATAATTTCTTAACTTTGAAATAAAATAAATAGTTAAAGTGTTTAATTATTAAAATGTTAACTTAAGAATAAGTGTTTAAGAGTTAAATATTTAGATTTGTTGAAAATTGTAGCGCTATTATTTTAGAGACTTAAGCCTATTTTAGTTGAGCTTTAAAATTGCCAACATGTATGTTTTAAGGCAGGCTCATGTTTGAACTAAATTATTGAAGGCATACAAGATGATTTCTCAATCTTAAATCTTATTAGTGTAATGAACTTAAATTTTAAATTTATTTATCGCACTAAAAAATTAGATTTTTAATTTTGCTACACTAATATGTATGTGTGACATATGTATTGTATAATGATGTATACATTGCACATGCATGCACTTTAAGAAAATAGCACACATTTACCTGTAACATCAAAGAGGTTTGAAACTCGCAACGAATTTCGAAGTAGGGAGTAATGGGTTTAAGAAAAAGATTGGTCTTGGAACCCAAGAATAAAAAGACACCAATATTGAAAGATCCATTCCTCATATTCCAACTCCTACCTTAAGAAAACTACTACCCCAAATAAATCTGTGTCAGAAAAATGAGTTTCCATTTTACTATCCATATTGAAAAGCAAGTATAAGGGAAGTATTTCCTTTTAAAGATTTTCATAGCTAAAGAATTTGGGTTGGTTAAGAGGCGTTAACACTGTTTGGAAATTATAAATTTATTAAACAAACTTAAATCCTTGAAACCTAGCCCTCATAAATACTTTAGGTTACACAAAGAAGACCATGACATCCATACTAGTTTATTTGAGTCGGTAAAATAACCATAAAAAATTATTTAATAAGCCATGAAATGTCTGTAATAATAGACTGGGGGAGTTTAAATATGCTCATGACAAAAGTCAGAATAGCTTGGAGAATACATTTAATTAAAACTTCTTTGCCATCAAATGAAAAAAAAACATTATTACGCTACATATTTACTGTTTTAGTTTATTTGGAATAAACCAATCACTTAAAGATTGTCAAACTTCTAAAAAATAGAGTGACAGCTATATCTCGAAGCCATAATAGTTCAGAACAAAATCCAAAATTACACTATGAGCTATACATAAAAGATTTCATATGAAGAATTAAGTGCAAAGGTCGGTGATCAGAATGGAAAAAAATCCAAATGATGGAGACGGGCATACTAAATGGTTGAATCCACTCAGTAGAAGCTAAAGCCCTATCTAGCCACGCTCCTGAATAAAATGATTATCGGTATTGGATAATTTTCATGTAAATTGAGGACCTATAAAACCAACAAATCATAAAGTCCACAAGATTGTATCAGGAAAGGAAGAGAAAAAGACTGGGAATCATTAAAAAGGCATGTACAAAACTTCATATGATCAACTACATATTTATAAAGGCCCAATGATAAGAGCTAGAGCTGAAAGGATATAAAAAATATCAAATGGGCTGATTTAAGATATATAGACTTCAAGTGTAACGAGTTGTGTGGCTTATAGACTTATGGCATTAGAAAAGAAATAAAAGTTTGCGAATCTCATTTGAATATGTGAACAACTTTTTTGATGAAGTTGGAACTTGTACATCAACTTTATATAAAATGACAGTATGCATAGAATTATAGAGATTTATGGGTCATACGTTTAGATTATTTTTAATTATGTATAGGTTGGATTATATTATATAAGCTCAACTGTCATTTAATATAATAGACTATTTTAGAATATTTAGTATTAGTTTTTCTATTCTAATTTATATTGATATTTGTCAAATCCATTAAATTTTATTATTTTCTATTTCAGGGCACATCTCGAGCTCTAGATGACCTCGAGATGCACACAGGACCATATCAAGACCAAGATGGCTCTCGGGATACGCACAATGTGTGCATCACGGGGCCATCTCAGGCCTGAGATGTGCCCCGAGATACACACATTATGCAAATCTCGTTGCGGCATCGCAGAGAAGTCTGCGATGCTGTACTGTTTTGATTAATTTTTTTATATTATTTTCTATGTTTGTTTATTTTTATATAATTTTTTTTCAAGTCCTATGAAGTATGATGCAATTGTTATTTATTTTGGAGGAAAGTGGGAGAGTTTTAGTGACGGAGAAATTTTTTTTGTTGATTATAGTAATTTTGGGATTTCGGTTCTGAAAGATATTAAATTTAAAGATTTTTTAAATGCAGTATGCTATACCTTAGGAGTTGACAATGTGAACTGTAAGGTGACTTTGAAAATCAAAATTGATGCAACGAGGTATAAGTTAAAACTTATTGAGATTAGAAACAACAATGACGTTCGATTCTTTTTTAGCGCCAACAGAAGATCGTACTGTCCTTTAAATGTAACAGTAGATTCTAGAGCTCCCGTTTGTGAAGATGATGTATAGCCCCTCATTCAAAACTCACCATTGATTCATACTTATTTTATGTCAGCTAGCGGTAGTAACCAAGTGAGCCATACATCTCTATCAATTTCAACAATGGTTCCCTCAAACACAACAAATGAGTATCACAATATTTATCCTATACCATTCAATGAAGACCCAGCCTATACACATTACGCTTGTGATGAAATTGGAAATATTAGGGATATAGAAGGGGACTGTGATGATGTTAGAAATGTTGATAATTTAGAAGGGGATGATTTAGTAGAAGGTGGACGTTGTTATATTTCAACAAGCTCCCTAAATGTTGAAGCCAGAATAATAGATTTTTGAGAAGCTAAAAACCTCTTTGAGTTTATGCCTCTAATACCACTATCAAACTTGGGCATATCGGATAAGATATCGAGTAGTGAAATTAGAGATGTGTTTGTAGAAAAGTTGTTTGATAGTAAAGACGAACTTCACCAGACTATTAGTATGCTAGCACTTAAAGGTAATTGGAGCTTTAAAGTTGTAAAGTCGACAAAAGATTATTTTGAGGTAAAATGTGACGATGATAGATGTCGATGGTGATTACGTGCGGTGTCGATAGATGCAAAGAAATATTTTATTATGCGCAAAATTAATTCAAATCACGTGTGCCAATTAGATTGATTGTGCGATGGTCATCGACAAGCAAAGTCTCGGATTATTGGTAAATTCATAAAAAATAAGTTTGCATCTATGATTCGACTTTATAGACCAAAGAAAATCAAAGCAGACATACGTAAGGAGTTTGGTGTGGAGATAACTTACCCTACTGCTTGGTAATTTAAGGAGCATGCATTGGTGTTGATACGTGGTACTCCAAAGGCTTCATATAAATTACTTCCTGCATACTGCCATATATTGGAACAACAGAACCCAAGTACAGTCATGCATTTGAAGATTGACGATTGCAAGCACTTCAAATATTTCTTCATGTTGCTTAGACCATATATTATAGGGTTCTTATCTTCTATCCGATCGGTTATTGCAGTTTATGGTACATTTTTGAAAAGTGCATATTTGAGAACAATGTTTGTGGCTGTTTGTAAGGATGGAAACAACCAAATATTTTCCACTTGCATGGGGTATTGCTGACTCTGAAAATGATGCTTCATGGACGTGGTTTGTGAAAAAACTTCGAGAAGTTATTGGTGATCTTGATAACCTTGTACTTATATCTGATCGACATGCTAGTATCGAGAAGGCCATTAGAGAGGTATTTCCTAATATATATCATGAGCTATGTATCCATCACTTGAAAAGTAATTTGGTCGCACGATATAAGATACCGTGGGAGACAACAAAAAGATGAGATATTTGGCTTCCTATTTTGTTACTGCCAAGGCATATCGCGTAGCTGACTTTCAAAGGGAAATTAATAAGATACGAGAAATAAAACCGGAGGCAACAAGATACTAGGAGGAGGAGGTTGGTTTTTCAAAATGAGCTCGATCAATGGAAGCATTTAAAAGATATGACATCATGACCACCAACATTGCAGAGAGCATTAACATTGTTGCAAAGTAAGCACGTGGCATGACGGTGACCGCCTTAATTGGGTGGATTGAAGAGTTAAGAAAAAGATTGTTTGTTAAGAGATGTGAGACTGCAGAAAATATGTCAAACGTTTTGACAAATAGGCCCATGAGAAGATTTGGAAGCACAATAATGATTCCACTTGCATGACAGTGCATGCAATAGATCAATCTTGATTTGTCATTAGGGACGAAAAAAGAAATAGAATAGTGGACATCTCAGTGAAGTCATGTAGTTGTCAAAAGTTTGATCTGCGTCAGCTACCGTATGTTCATACACTTGCAGTATGTAGGCAGGTCAGATTCTATTACTAGACTCTTTGTTCGCGATATTACACGATTGAGTTTTTATTGCGTACATACAGTGAACCAGTAAATTCGATTGGTCATCCATTAGATTAGATTGTTCCAAAGGAGTTGAGAGCTGCTGACATCCAGCCTTCTATAGTATGCCAGCAATCAGAAAGACGTCGAAAGAATCAAATTTTATCGCAAAGTGAGGCTTCCACGAAGAATGTATGCAGCCGCTGTAAGTAGCATAGACATAATCGACAAACTTGTCGAAACCCAATTGCATTACATGGTAGTTGATATATTCTTTATGAGTTATATTTATATTTTTAAGTCATGTAGTTATGGGCTTTATTTGACTAGTTAATTGTACTTTGTTATCATTGTTTTTAATTGATACGTTTGTTATGTTTCTTTTTTCTCAATTGTCGTTAATAATGCATGTATTGACTAATTATACATTTACCATTAAATGTATAAAATACATAAAAAAATAACTTTATAAACATACAAATATTTAATTACTATTTTTTTGCACCTTTCCATAAATCAATCACCATTTTGGTCCTAAAATATTATCCATGATCAGAACTAAAATTTTAGGGATAACATAACAACAAAAACTCTATAAACATACAAACATAAACCTCACAATCCCCATTATTCACTGTCTGTTGTGGCACTCCATTCTTTAATCTAACTACATGAAAAGGGATTAAGTCAAGTGTAATTTATCGTTGCATAAATTCTACAAGCATTTAGGTAGTGGGGTAACTGTTAACGTATTTTAGGGTGTATGCATGTGATTGTGTACATATTAAAAAATTAAAAATATGCATCATATACATGAATTCGGCAGCGGAATTTATCAAGTAATCAACATATACACATGTAGTTCAATTCTTAACAACTTAAGAATACAGAAAACATACCTTTGAAGACTTTCGATGAAGATTTCCAATTCCGGATATCCTTACTCCAACTTTGAGCTCACCTTGAAGTGCACTCTTGTCCAAATCTAGCTCACAACAATCCGGTGGGATTGTGAAGTTAGAATAGCAGCAGTATGATCTTCAGCAACAAGGTTTTGATTCTAGAAAGAAAAATATGAAGGATTTATTTTCTTTCTCTTTTGTTTTTCTCACAAGTCTTTGTTCTTTGAAAAATTCTCTCAAAACCAACTCTTCTTTTTCCTCTCAACCTTTGTCCAAATTTTCATTCACTCTCTTGTTAACACACTTGAAACTCAACCTTTTTTAGTGGTTACAACAACTTCACAAGTGCTCCACCAAAATTAGATTAAGTGGCTAACTACCAAAATAATTTTTTATGACCATTTTAATGGTCTAATAAATTTAACCATTAATCATAAAATGGTGCTCCACTAAATTTAGTTTATGTTTCTCAAATTAGGCATGTCTTCCATTTAGGAATAAAATAATAAATAAATAAAATCATATTTTATTTATTTAAATAACATTTATTTAATTATTCAAAAACTATTTGAATAATTAATATTTACCTTATTTGATTTTACTAACATGGTAAATGGTTGAATTCATGGTAAAATAATTCATACAATAAAATTGTGCCACTTGTTAATATCTAATTAGTTAATAACTCTTGTCAACTAATTAAATAATATACTTAACATTTAAGTTTAAACAAGTACACAACCCGAGGAACCCCGAAACATATTTTCGGTTTGCTGGAATTTCTAGGATGGAACTGTTCAATCTATTATGCTACCCCAGTGTACAACGAGTACACTTCATATTGTGAGACTCTCTAGGTCCACGCCCGAATTGTCATATAGAACTCCTCCATACATCCGTGAACGATGCCCCACACACACGTTACGGATATTACAAAGCGATGCGTTAGACCATACAAGTTGAGGTTATAACATATTCATATAATCCCTCCATCATTTATATCCGAGTAGAGTAGAGATATAAATCAACACCGTTAAATCTCCATATGCCCGACTGAAAGCTTATCTCTTGAATTGTATTTCAATAAATAATATTCTCAAATACTTTTGTAATATTATTTAACCCTAAGGTTAAACTCTTTTCCCGGGTTTTATTGCTTATAGCCATAAGACTTTCTGAAATACAATCTATAGAGTATTAGGATATAATACTCACTAAAATGAGCTGATGGATCCCATATCTATGCACACCGGACTCCATGAGCATCGGACCATACCCAGCGACACCCAGCGGTCAGACCATGAAAGATTTCTGACATGTGTGAAACCAAAGTATGGTGGATCACTCACAAGCCCACCATGGCATTCAGGTCAAAGGACCACGAATACTACTCAACTCGAAAGATCCTCCATTGATGGCTTTATGGGATGTCTATTGGAGATTTTTGTGAGTCTGTTCAGTATTTAGTCCTTACTGAATACCTGTATCTCTATACGAGCTTCCACTAAACTCATGGTTTACTAAGAATAACCATCTGGACCATCCAGATATAGACATACACTAATCTATATATTTGTTAAGGTATTCACTGACAGACTTGCATCAGTGAAGATAGATCAGGAACATAATATTTGAGAACATATTTGCATAATGACATTTCCTAGCACTATCTGTAACTCTTTACAATTATGTCATTATTAATATATTTTTATGTCTTTATCCCATTTCAGACAAGGCTCTAACTCTTTAGATATTACTGACTCTTATAACCTGGTAACTCTTATCAGTGCCAACTCTTAGCATTTATAACTTTCAGCATTGCTAATTCTTAGCACTGATCTAAACTCATTTAGACCAGATCTGAACTCTTTCAGATCGTACAATGTCTGAAACATTACAAACATCTTACCATATATAAATATAATTAGCGATTTATTGAAATAATAATACTAGTATAAATATTAAACAAATATTCATACATAATGGGATGGCACGTAAGCACAAATCTCAACAGTAACAGCATAGATAATGGCACAACATAATTCTCAATCACACTATTGACAAATCCCTTGATGCTAGAATCGTCGATCACTATTTACCAATGCAAGATGTCCACCTCAGCCGTAACCCAATGCTGTTGATTGTAGTTGACAAGAATATAAACCTATATAAAATTCAAATAAGTCTCACAAATAGTACTACAAGTTATAAACAAAAATAACAACATTAACACAAAATATTTTATTTTACCTTGTTAACCTCAATCCACATCCGTGCACCGAGTAAATCTTCTTTCGCGCCTTGGGCATATGCCATCACTTCATTATTCCATGCAATGCCAGAAATGTTATTATTGTGTTCCACATAGAGGAGTCTAAAAGTATCCTAAAAAAGTGGGGTCATCAAATAATCATTAAAGATTAAATAAGAAAATGTAATTAATTTAATTCAATACTTACAAAGAAGTACAAATCCATAGAAGTGGACAATTGTGGTAATGCATTAGTGTAATAGTTTTGCCTAAGCCGGATCACTTTCAAATACTCATTAATATGCTGCATTAACAAACAATTAAAATTCTAAATTATTTAACATATTTTAACACATATGATTACCATCAAGTCAAGGTATAAATTTAAATAAATAAAAGAAATTTTACTTACAAAGTCATCCAGCCAGCTGTGTACCAATTCCTGAAACTATGTCGGGTTAGCGTCAAGGCCAGGTAAGATGACTACACCTTCATCCTTATCCATCCAGGCCTGAAACTCAACTAAGATGGCCGAGTCTATCTACTGTAATGGATTCATGTCTACTTAAGGTTGTACTTCAACTTTAAATTTCTTCTTCTCATATATCTTTTGTGGAAATGGATTTGTATATAGGATGTGCAAATACTATGCAGCCCTATACAGTCTCCCATACTGACTCACTCCAAACTAAAATATATCTATATATTAAAATAAATCAAATTGAAATTAAGGTAAGGGAAAATTATTGGGATTTTAAATTTAATTTTCTGACCATATTATGGCTTTCATTGGGTTGGAATGAGCATGACTACCTAAAGTACATCATCATCTGCTGTGTAAGATCAGTCTGGAGTTGATAAACTCTTATAAAAATTTCATCTCTATCATTGTCTATTCTCTGCAGAAGTGCAGCTTCAGTACGCTCAAATCTCTTAATAATCTCCTCCTACAGTTGCTCAATCTGATGTGTAACGCCATGGTCTACAGATGCACTGTGTTCAGATTAAAAGAAACATAATTATAGTTAATGACTTATTTAGAAATATATGCAAATGTCTCTTTAGTTAATCATGTAAATAAGTAATATACCATTGCTCCTAGCACTAGCTGACATTTGTGGGTTTGCCCATTCATATCTACCCTTCTCCACATCCATATCATCATCGTTAAGGTCGCTGTAATGGACATAGGCCCTCAGGCATTTGCTCTTGCTCCCGCTGTAATCATACATATTTAGTAAGTCCTCAGCATAACTTCCGCTTAAAATGCCTACATTTTTAACTATTTGCATAACTGCCTCTTTCTTCTCATGATCTTTTGGTACTAATTTACGATGTATCGAAAGAATCTACAAATATAAAATTAAATTACGCTTAATACAAAATAATAGTTATAAACATATATTTTCATTAATATCAACATATACCAAATCTTTTTTATAAATTTTATTCTTAACATCATCGAACTGTGGAGTCCCTCGAGTCGTCTAATTCAAAATACGAGGGAAGCGATCACTATAGTGAATACCAAAAACCTCTCCGCATACTGAAATTGCCTCAAAAGTTCATACATAATATAATTATTTTTAAAATATAAGTTTGGCGTATACAAAAATAAATAAATAATTAAAATTAAAAAGTTAAGTACAAAAAAATTATGACGTAGCAGAAATGCGTACAAAAATTCATATACGTTGTAACTCTCAAACTTACTCTGTGCAAACCCTTTTGTATTTATTTTCTCAAGTTTTTGAAATGTGGCCTTCTTAAGTGAGTTATGAAGTACAGTCCATGCAATATTGCCCCATGGATACTTATTAAACTCATCAAGGTCGTCCACTAAACATAGTACAAAATTTTGAATCCCACTACGCTCGTCGCGTGAGATCAAAATACGATGCACAAAATAAAATAAACTCAACTTTACTGCATCTTCATCGTCCATATCCTTCAGTTTTAGACGTTCGTACCAATTATTAAGAAATACGTACGATAATTGTTTTATCCTTGAAAAATATGTATCCTACAATCGAGTGTCTAATTTTCTATTTAGCTGCTGGGCGGGAGGGTAATCTCGCATTTGTAGTCTGATGATTAGTACAAACTTCTGCCGTCTAAATCGGATGCGTTTCCTCCCTATGTAAAACTACATTTCATCTTTTAAATTGGAGGTATGTACCTCACGCAACAATAAATCGTGCACCAAAATATCAGAGAACGTCAAATCTGGCATAACTAAGAAATGCCTCATACACGTCTGCGTAAATAATATTTGCAGTCTGATGATTAGTACAAACTTCTACTAGCTAAATTGGATGTGTTTCCTCCCTATGTAAAATCATATTTCATCTTTTAAATTGGAGGTATGTACCTCACGCAATAATAACTCGTGCACCAAAATATCAGAGAACGTCAAATCTGTTATATCTAAGAAATGCCCTATACACGTCTGCCTAAATAATATTTTCTGATTCTCTATCAATTTATTTTATATTATTTAGACCCCATATCTTCGCATAAATCGTTACTGATACACGAAAAAATATATGTTCTGAAAGTCTATATTTTTTCAATACGTTATCTTTCCTGTAATAATTAAGAAAATAAATAAAATTAATAAATTAATATTATTAACAAATAACAAGCATATATATTTTAAATAGCATACAAATTATTTACAAAAAAAAAATCACAAACAATTAATTCAACAGATATAAAAAAGAAAGAGAAATTAATTACTAACATATTAATCAACATATTATAATAATTAATTATATATTAAAATAAAAATAATTATATAATTAATTATAAAAGGTACTTATTAAATAAATAATATTACAAACCAAAATTAAAATTATTATTACTTAAATGAGTCATTTAACCAATTTATTAATTAATATTAATTAATTACTTAATAGATTCTAAATTAGATTTTATTTAATTTAAATAAAATTACATTTAATTTTTAATTTCTAAAAATAAAATTTAATTTAAATAACATTAAATTTAATTTATTTCATTTAAATTAAATTAAATTAATTTTTTTAAAAAAGTACATTTGCGCCACGTGGTAGCCTATGTAGGCGCCAAAGTCCGTGATGTTGCACTGTGATGCACCTTAAGGGCGCATCTCGGGCCTGAGATGGCTCTGAGATTGGATTTCAAAGCAACGACAGTCAATCGCAGTCAGCTTCGGTCCATTACACTCAAAACTCTCATTTTTTGCTCATTTTCAACGTTTCTTACACCATTATAATCCATTTTTCATATATAATTCATTAATTTCACATATTTCTAACTTCTAATGCAAATTCTAACAAATTTTTAAAAACATTTAAAATTCTCAAAAAATTTCGAAAACTTACCAAAATTTGCTCATTTTCTTCGTTTGAAGTGAAAACTATATTATGTAAATCATGATCTATGCAATAACAACTTCAAAAATTTCAATCTAACTAAATTTGTGAAACTTCAAAATTTTCGATAGAGAGTGTTGGGAATAGTTTCAATTTTTGATTTTAGGATAAAAGTGTCTATAAATAAAAGTTTTGGCTAATAAAAAATAGTCAATTTAAATTTAGTTAAAAACGAATAATAAAAAATTATGAGCATTATTTACAAAGTTTTTCTAATTTTTTAACAATTAAGAGAAGTTATCTCTTTGGTTCTTTTACAAACTTGTGAACTTAGTAAGAATATTTTCTTGTGGTATTCAAAAATTGACTTATCATTCACATTCTCGTCCTTTTCTCAAGTGTAGTGTAAATATCCTTCTTTATACCTTTGAGTCGTGTCTTCTATAGTTTCACGACCCGATTTCTCGAACCCGCGCGGCCTTAGACACTTGCTAGTGCTAAGCAGCCTATAAGACCTCAATTAACCAAAGAAAGAGATGAAGAAGAAGCACACCAAGTATTTGAGAGAATGCTCTCGTATTTTATTACTAAAGAGAGAATTACAAAGCTATACAATTACAAGCTATGAGTATTTCTACAATTTGGAGGATGGTTTCTCAAATAAGAACACCACCTATTTATAACTAAAGCTATATAGAATAGACGGCTAGGATTAACTCTAATCCAATGGTCCACATCTAAAGAGGAGAATATGCTAAGGAATATTTCAAAGATGCCAACTACCCAAAGTACATCCTAAGGAATATGCCTTTTCTAGATTATTCTCTCACCTACCACATTAATGTGATCTCAACCCAACTCCATTGGGCCTTCTAGAAGCTCTAGCCCATTTAACCGAAAATGGACTAAGTACTCCCTTAGTGGTCCTGTCGCGCGCCAAATGTTCGAGTTATTGCTTGAGAATATTTGGGGCGTAACATTCTCCCCCACCAAATTCACGCGACGCCCTCGTCGCGTCTTCGCTGAAACTTGCGCACCCTGGTCTTCAAACTCTAGCTGTGCGCTCTCGTGTCCCGAGCGTGCTCTCCCATCGGGCAACCCTTTCCACTCAACAAAGTACTCAAGGCTCGTCCTAAGTTCCTCTCCTTTATCATGGCGTGTGGAAAGCCTCAAAGGTTCCCGGTTGTGTGGCTCAAATTCTGCATCTCCCGTACCTCCACGGTACTGCTTCCAACAGCTTGCGAAATGCACTTGATGTAGCCACTGTCGCTGTCTCGAAGGTAACCCCACCTTGTGTGAGACATTGCCAACACTCTTGGCAATAAACCTTGGCCCTTCATCCCCACGATCAAGGCCCTTGTGAAGTGGGCGTGCTGACTTGCGTTGTGGTGGAAGTATCGTCTCCATCACCAAGTCCCCCGCACTATACTTGACACGTCGCTGCTTGTCTTCGACCCACTCCTTGTGCTGAAACTGCACATCATGTGACACCTTGGACTTTTGGATGACACCCGCATCCAACAACTCCTCAAGCTGCCCTTGCAACTCTCCCATCTCCGATGGAGGCGTCAACCCCATAGTTGGAAGCGTAATCTCAAGCTCCAACTTGCCCGCAATAACATCTCTTGAAGGAGGTTCTTCCGGTATGGCAGTAGGCTTGACCCCACTGTGCTCCCCGAGCACTTCCGTAACAACCTTCGGTATGTCATCCTTGCCCTCATTTGCTGCATCATACATCTCTGTTGTTGAGGCTGAATGTAACCCTCATTTGCGCTCAGCATCTACCCTTAGTTGCATTGCGAAAAGGACCTTGGCGTTTGGCTTGGATCGCCCACCCTTGGGCATGTCTACCATCGGTATCATTCGAGGCCCTCCTTTCAAAATATACATATAGTTGTGTTGAGGAAGTAACACCACATTGTACTACCGTAAGAACTCCATACCTAGCACCACATCAAAATCATCGAGAGGTTCTACCAAGAAATTTACCTCACCGTGCCATTTGCCAATGTGAATTTTAGCTCCACGAACCACCCCATCTAGCGGTTTGGCTCTTCCATTCACGGACTTGAGGTATCCCTCTCCTTTCTCTACATAAAGGCCCAAGCGTTCCGCTTCCGCACGCTTAATGAAGTTGTGCGTAGACCCCGTATCAACTAACACTTGAGTCTTGATGCAATTGACATAGGCTTCAATGTACATGAGCGTCGTCCCCGTTGGCGTATCTGCACGCCGCTTGGCTTTGAGGGAATTGAACAGCTGCATACAACCCATACGGCTCTGTTCGCCCCCGTATTGTGCCTCATACATTGCATTGAAAACCTTCTTTTTCGGACAGTCCTTCACCCAATGATCCCCATCGCAGAGAAAACAGTTAGACTTCAGGCCATTACCTCTATGGCCGTTGCATTTCTGCTCCTTCCACTTGGACGGTTTGCCTTTCTCCTCCTTGCTCTCCGGAGGCTGAAACTCCTTGGCTTCCCCACCCTTACTGTGATTGGGTTTAGAATTCTTGGACTTTCCCGAATCCCCCTTGCGGTAATCCATGAGCGTCTCCGCCATTGTAAGGGCGTCGGATATATTCTGTACTCTACGCCGCTTCAACTCATTGGCAGCCCAAGATTGTAACCCGTCCACGAAATTGAACAACAAGTCCTCCTCGGTTATGTTGCGGATTTGCATCATCAACAAAGAGTACTCCTCTACGTACTACCCAATGGACTTTGTTTGTTTCAACTCCTTCAACCGCTTGCGAGCGTCATGCACCACATTCTCTGGATAGAATTGGCATTTTAACTCCCGTTGCAATTCTTCCCATGTGTCTATAGTGCAGGTACCCTTGCGAATCTCCTCGCTTTTCCTACGCCACCACAGAATTGCATGATCGGAAAGGTATAAAGTTGCGGTAATTACCTTGTGTTCGTCCCGCACACCCATAGCGCCGAAATACCTCTCTATTTGCTAAAAGAAGTTGTCAAGCTCATTGGCATCCCGTCTGCCGCTAAACTCCTTTGGTTTAGGGGCCTCGACCCTTGGTGCAGCCACCGCAGTTTGAGTAGCTACGCCATTAGCGACCGCTCGCTTGCACAACACCACATCCTCCTTGACATCTTCAAACCCTTTTCATAGCTCCTCTACTTTGGCTAGAACTTTGTCCATGGTATTGTAAACCTTCTCCTGAAAAGCCTTGATCCAGTCTCGTTGCTTGACAGCATGTTCGTCAATTGAGCTTTCGATGAAGGAGCGCAGCTCGTCCCCTTGAGTATCGAGGCCTACCTCGACATTCTGGACTTGCTCCTCCAACTCCCCAAGGCAGTCCGTCGCCTTGTTCACAGCACCACCGAGCTTCATAACCATGTCCCCTAGATCATGGTTCGGATCAACGAACTTTTTTGGCGAAATACTCCCATGTCTCCTAGCTTTGGGGTCTCTACCCTTCCCTTGAGTAATCCCCGATGATCTAGCAACTCCCTTCACCATCTTCTTTGAACCTGGCTCTGATACCACTTGTCACGACCCGATTTCTCGAACTCGCGCGGCCTTAGACACTTGCTAGTGTTAAGCAGCCTACAAGACCCCAATTAACCAAAGAAAGAGATGAAGAAGAAGCACACCAAGTGTTTGAGAGAATGCTCTCGTATTTTATTACTAAAGAGAGAATTACAAAACTATACAATTACAAGTTATGAGTATTTCTACAATTTGGAGGATGGTTTCTCAAATAAGAACACCACCTATTTATAGTTAAAGCTATATAGAATGGACGGCTAGGATGAACTCTAATCCAATAGTCCACATCTAAAGAAGAGAATATGCTAAGGAATATTCTAAAGATGCCAACTACCCAAAGTACATCCCAAAGAATATGCCTTTTCTAGATTATTCTCCCACCTACCACCACATTAATGTGGCCTCAACCCAATTCCATTGGGCCTTCTAGAAGCTCTAGCCCATTTAATTCAAAATGGACTAAGTACTCCCTTGGTGGTCTTGTCGCGCGCCAAATGTTCAAGTTATTACTTGAGAATATTTGGGGCGTGACAATAAGTATTGGGTCAATTTTTTTTTATTTTTTTTGTGTGTATGTTGAAATCCAACTTAATTTTCTTGAGATTGAGATCCATAATTTGCATGTCGGGTTTCATAGTTCTTTTGTAGGGTTCATATCATTCACCACATCTCTCGGATTGAGAAAGAATTACGATATTGTCAGCAATAGCCAACAGAGGAGAGAATTTTGGTGTCTAAGGCATTAAAGTAACTTCCAACTAAATTTTCTGTCAATGGTAGATAGATTATCATAAACTCGATCAATCGCCAAAAAGCATTAGAGTTTGAATATGATACTGAACTTGTAAAAGTCATATTAATGTCAATGTGCCAGCAAGATTAATCATTTAAAGAAACCTGCCAATCTGAATTCCACAACATAATTAGACCTCCACTCAAACCAACATTATTGGCATGAAAATAATATGAAAGCTCAACTCTAGAACAACTCGATCAACATAATTACCACAAAGTTTGGTCTCAAAAATGAAAGCCAAATATGGAGAAGATTCATGGATAAGATTCCGTAAATTATTTAATGCACGAGGATTCCCTAATCCTCAAGCATTCTAATTTGAAAAACTCATGATGATCGTAGGGCTAACTCGTAGCCTCCGCTATTGGTATAATATAAGATGTTCCCGAGCCTTGTGTTTAGTGAGATCAGAAAGTCTATCTGGGGAATCACTCGAGCCCTTTGAACCGCATGAAGGCATGCATGTTTTTTCCATTACCATTCAAGATAACAAAAGAACCCAAGGAAAACTATAGTGAAGATTCAAAAGTAATTAGTGTATAAAGAATAACTGATTTCGTAGAAGAAGAAACTGCATTAACGGGACAAATAGAAAACTGTTCCGAAATTACGGGGCAAGAAAATGAATTCAGGTCCTGAGATAAATGAGTGTCGTGTTTGAAAAGCTCTTGATTGGAATTAGAATGAGTAGTAACTGAAGTGGAATAAGTGATAAGGGCACCCCTTAGAGTAAATAAAACTCTAGATGAAGATAACCCTTGAAATAACTTTGATGAAGCTAGATAAAAAAAAAAAAGATAATGACCATTAGAAATAATTGCATCTATATGGAAAAAGATATTTGGTGACTAGGAGAATTATCTACTAAAGAGTTCGGAAAGGTACTCTGAGCTAATTTTTTCAAAAAATCATTAAACCAAGATTACTCCTAGTAGTGGACTTTGAAACATAATGCAAGGCTAGAGAAGCAAAAGGATTTAGATCTAGAAGAGCCGTTAAAGAATAATGTTAGATATTTTAAATTATTTTATAAATTATATCTTAAAAATTGATATGTTAAATAAAAAAATGAAATAATATAAATTTTAAAATTATTTATTATCTTTAATATTTATTTAACACGTCACTTTTTAAAATACAATTTAAAATACTTAATATTATTTGCTGCCAAAATATTAAATCAGAAACTGAGATAATTATTGGACTGGAGATAACGGTATTAGTAGTAGACAAAGACTTTCAAATATACGAAGATGACAGAGAATCAAAGTTACCAAAACCAACCTTTAATGTGGAAGTATAACGGTGATTTTCAGGTTTTTTTAGGATTTTTGAAAAAAATATAGAACATTCCCTATAGAGTGTCCCAATAAAACACGTAATGAGCAAAACTCAAGCAAATTTTCATAACAAAAAGAAACAGAAACCATATTTAAGGTTAAACCCACATTAATTTAGAGATGTTTACAAGGTGGTTTCAAAATGTCCCACTGAATTTGAAGAAAAGTTCCCATCAACATATTTAAGCAAAAGTCGTTGCAATCAACATCAACATCATCTTCCCCAATTTTGTTGCCAATTAGCTCAGCAAAAGTAATGGTCATATAAACATCGGTAGACTATGAACCTGAATCCAAAAAGGCACAAATCGAAATTCCAAAGTAGAAGTAACACTAGCATCTGAAACAACATGAAGAACCAAGAGAAATCAACTAAAATTTCACAGTTCCATAAGCAAATATCATTCCTAGCTATTTAATTAAAAGCTCTGTAGACGGTTTCCACAATGTCGTTATAGTGGATTTAAAAGTACTATGTTGATAATTGTTAAAGATATAAAAAAATTAAGACTATTAATCTCTTACTATATATATTTTATAATTAATATGTTATATTTAATTTTTTTTATATATATTTATGTTTCTTTATTTATGTTAACTTAATGCCTATATAAAAGTCATTTGTATAACATTTGTAATTTACAGTAATATAATAACAATGTAATCTTCATAATTTTTTTCTCTCTTTATTATTTTCGTTGCCTTTATCTTATCTTTTTATTTTTCATAATATGGTATCAAAGTAAGTTTCGGTTTTTTCTAAGTTTTTTTTTTTCATTTCTTAGTTTGTCGAAATTTCATCGGATAAGTTTTGTTTTTCAATTATTGTTCACCTGCCGTTGGTTACTGTTCACTCATAGGCCTCTCTTTCTAGCGAGTCATTATTTACCGCCCTTCCTAGACAATTCAGAACTCATTTGTTGTCTGAACCCCACTAGAATCACATCAATTGGACTCCAAAAATAGTCCAACACCTCAGAATTCCTCATCGCCGATGAACTTCCTCTTTTTTGGGTGACTATTTTTCTTGGCGAGTGAGCTGACACCACCTATACCACAATGTTCAGATGGCACCGGCCATGTTATCTGGAGAATGCACAGCCAATCAGATATCCCACGCGTCGCTTGAAGTTGTTGCAGCCGTTTTCTTCAAATTTTAATCCCAACCATTTTTTGGTAAGTGAATTGACACCTCCACCTCCATTTGAATCATCATGGTCTAATCTATTAATCCATAGTGTCAATTTTCCCATTTGACTCTCTATTTTCTTTGATAGGCACCTTTTTGCAAACTTTCTAAAGTTTTATGGATAGTTTGTAGTTTTCCTAAGTTTCGTGTCATTTTGTACTTTCTTATTTTTATGGGGTTTTTTTACAAAAACCTTGGGGTTATTTTGTAATTTTTGAAATTTTTAGGTCATTTTATAATTTTAAATAAATTGATAGGTAAATATCTCAACGCACTTGCACTCGTAAATGTTAATTTTTCTCTATCAACACGTTTATACTCGCAGTGGTTGACAATGCACTTGTACTCGCAACAGTTGTTTTCAAGTTTCTTCTAATGCGTTTACATTTGCAAGTTGTTAACTTTCTCAATGTGCATCATTACAATCAAGAATGATTCTTTTAAACTCAAGTTTTTACCATCTTAAATTTGAGGAGAGAGATGTTAAAGATAGAAAGAAATCAAGATAATTAATCTCCTATCATATATATTTTTTTATTTTCTTATATGTATTTATATTTTCTTGTTTTATGTTAACCTAAAATATATATAAAAGTTATCTCTATAACATTTGTAATATATAGTAATATAATAACAATATAATCTTTAGAGATTTTTTTATCTTTTTTTATTATTTCCGTTGCTTTTATATTTTCTTTTTATCTTTTCTAATAATAATGCTTATAGGTGATGACTTTAACAAATAAGCCAAAATGTAGAGGAGATTAATTAGTCTGAAGAACAGAATCAGCGACACCCAAAACATCGTTTTCTAAATTATTGGTAAAAGAAAAAGATTACCACAGAAGACCATCTTCGTCCATTGAAAGGTCGAAATGGACAAAATGAATAGAGGAACAAGAGGAAAATGCAGAAGCAAACTAAAAGAAAGGAAGAGAATTAGATCTCTAGGCTAACCTAGAGAGAAAGTTAGATTCAAAAAAGACTAATTACTTAATTGTTAAAAAAGTTAACAAAAAATTTAATTTACATTAATTTCTTTCTCTATCATAAAGGTGCAACATAATTCTCTTTGTAGAATTTATTGCACAATTTTTGCTCTTTGTCTCTCTCTCAATTGGATCATAGTTGTTATCTATTGTCATTTTTCTAATGTCGACCAATACCCATAAATAATCATTCACTTAGTAATGTTTAAAAATCGATAATTAAAATATTTTTAGGAAAACTTTGTCAAATATGCTCTTAACAAAATCTCATTTCTTTTAATCGATGAAGCTGGCTAAACGAGAAAAAATGCAACCGGTGAACCTTGTCAAATATGATCAATTTGGATGTTGACAGCTTTAAATTGGATAACTATATGTGATTGTTGTCAAAAAAAAATGCAAAAAGAACAAATCTTTTAAATCACCAACGCATCAAATTCAGACTATTTTTTTTATCTCAAGAAACAAATTTAAAGCTTAAAATTTGAAAATCAATTTACTAATTTCTTTTGTTCAAATATTCAATTAGCTTTTAGTTTTGAAAAGCCAATTTGAGCATTTTTTTAATTTCAAAAGTTGTCCTTATTTTTTTTCATTTCAATTTAGTTATTGTTCCATCAAAAATTATTAATTCTATGTATTTATCGTCCATGCCAAAATTTTCTTGAAAATAAAAAATGATGTGACAATTATAAATTAGTTCTTTAGAGAAAAGAGAAATCTAAATTGTCATTACATCTTCTTAATATTTTTAGAATTATTATCATGAATATTCTTAAAGTAAGACTTAATTATAAAAATATTCACGTGTTTAAAATTTGGTCAACAATATCCATAAGTTTAAATAATTGTCATTAATGTCTTTCTGTTAAAAAATCTTTAATAAAAAATAACGGGATACCTTTCGGTGTTTTCCCTGATGTGCTCTCTGGGGCTGATTTGGGCTGTCAGATACAAATCGGACATGGACAGCCACTTGGAAAAGTTGTTAGAGAGGCAAAATGAGGACGTGAAATTTTTTGCTAAGTGTGTCAAGGATTTAAAGAAGAAGGGTGTTGAGTTTGATCTCTTGAAAGAAATTGATGCGCTGAGCAGGGCAAAGAGCTTGAGGGTTGAATCAAAGTCTGTGATTGGAATTGTTGTTGGAGTTGGCGAAGCTGCAGTGTTCGGGAGTGATTGGAAGTGTTGTTGGAGTTGGTAGAGCAAAAAATAAAGGATTTTTGGATTGCCTGGTACAGTGTGTGGTTGAGTTTTAGAGTTGTGTTGATTGGGCCATCAGAAAGGCCGTCGTCGAGGTGTGGAAGTTCATCGTAGTTGAGAAGGACTTGATCGCCGAATATAAACACTCGTGTGTGGTGGCTCTGGAGGGTAGAAGATTTTAATAAGGTGAAAATAAACAAAAAAAACAATGCAAAAGAAATTTTCATAAGTATAAATTTCCCATATTTTCATTAGAAAATTCTGTTTGTTCCCCGTAATATAGGATTTAGGATTTGACATTATTTTTTTAAAATAATGCAAACAATTTCGATCTGCTTTGTTTTTTATTAATTGTGTTTGATTTGGATGTATACAATACTATTTACGCTTAAAATGTAATATGGTTATCGTAGTATAAATTAAAGTGTTAATCTCACGAATTTTTTTTTTGATAAAATAGGTTAGTAAAATAAAAATATTAAAACAGTCACAAATGAAAAAATTAACTAATTGATTTATATGAATGAGATAGAATTGTATATGAATTAGAGAAAAAATCTTATGATAATGTAAGCAATGCTTCGAGAATTACAATTACGCTTCCTAAATCTATTTTATACTTTAATTCAATATTTATAACTCAATTGAAAGTCTTACATCCTAAATAATCAACCAAAAGATATATAAAATATGGCACATTTGATAATATATGTATTTGACTTGACTAAGCTCTTTGCAAATATTATCACAAACCATATTCATTTATACAAGTTATTTAAAATCCACAATATATCATTTTGATAATATTATAGCAAAAGATTAACTTGAATATCAAATAATTATTGTCTTTACATGTTATCTAAGATTGACAATATTGCAGTAAAAAATTAACATGTAAAATAATATAATAAAGAACAATTATAATTCAAAAAGAATCACATAACGAAAGTATGACCGAAAATATATGAAACATGAGATTATAACCTCTGGATTATAAAAAATAATGTATAAGAGTTTAGACACAAGCAAACTTATAAATATTTGTAGTTCTTGACAAAGAATCAAAGTCTAGAAGTAAATTTATTACACATAAAAGTTCATCTCTAGTCTTGCCAAGAACTTTAGCTTAGCTTACAATTCATGGTAAAGAGAAAGTATATGATAGAATTGTAAAGCCTTCAAAAACAATGTCCATTGGCTTCTTAAGAGTGTCCTTACATAGGCAATGAATGGAAACATGTTTAATGCGACTTCAATTTTCAATAATTTAAGCCACCTACGCATTCACCTAATTGCTGCACCTTTTTGACAATAGAAATAATTGATGTAGCCATTTTGATTGATACGAAAGTTGTAGTATTTTGTCTCTTCTTTCCATAGTCATAAGGTTGATTCAATTTGGATAAGTATCTAATAAGATATGAACAAAATATCAAAGCTATATTAGATTTTGAGCAACAATCCTTTTACCGATTTACAATACGATTTGGTCTATGATAACGACTTATTTGGATTTTGATATCAACATAAGAGTTGTTGATAATTGAGTCAATATTTCTTAACTTCAAGAATCATAATAATTGGGTACTTATTTTATGAAATACGGGTCAAATACGTGAGGTGAGTCAAGCTGAGAGAAAGTTGTAATTCAGTTCTGTTGTATCCTCGTTTGGCCCATAAAATATTAGATTTGGCTTTTCAACTATTCTTCAAGTTTATGTAAGATTGAATCATGTTTTTTCAGGTTTAATAATTTCTTCATTTTAATTTTTACATTGAGAGTTACGTTCATTTTACGAAACCTGTGTAAATAACATTCATTAATAACAATTTAAGGACAACACTTTATTTTAAGTTTAAAAATACAAATATGCTAAAATAAGTGACATTAAATGATGATTGAATTTCTTAACAAATATGTATTTTATTGTGCTCATCACAGCCCCCAACTAGCTTATAGCTAGTCTCTAGCAATTCAAGCGTAAATAAAATATGTAAAACTACCTAAGCATTTTAAACAAAAAGCCAATTTAAAATCACTATTGCTATTATAGTTTTTAATCCTAACTTCCAATATTGTGTGTGTGTGAACTAAGCTGTACCATTCTTACCACAAACCACAACATATATATAGCCTTGAGAATTTTTTCAAGTAAAAGCCTTAACTCCATACCCTTACAAGTGTTCGACTGTTTAAAAGATTATGATTTCTCTCACGGAGTTGGAAAATAATTAATACTCAAGAAAAAGTCAATTTTAAAGATAGATATACAAATTAACATTGATTCAAAGATAGAAAAATTAATTGTTTAGAAATCAATCATTCTTGACAGGCACCGGCTTTAGGACATCAATTGTCTTATGAGAATAATATAAATATAGCTTGGTGAGAAAACTGCCTTTGCAAAATATTTATCTTCTAAAATTGAATAAAAACTTTATTAAACTGAATTGATTCTTCTTCTTTTTTTATTTTTTATTTTTTATATATTTGTTTTTGGAAGAATACAAAGAAGCATTACAAAATTTTAAAAACAAATAGTTTCTTACCAAAATATATTACACACAATTTAGAAATTTACATTAAATCGTCCTTTAGCTATGCAACCAACTTATTCCTTAATTTCAATAATATCATTCTAAACAAAAATTAACCAATTCAAAAGATCAATAAAATTTCGTAAGTTATTTTCTTAACCTTTTCACTTACTCACAAAAGATATGTGAGATTAGCAAAATATATACTTAAAACATGAAAATTCTCTTGGCTATATACATTGAATCATCTATCTTACCACAAAGCTTTGTTAGGGTCGGTGCTTACGTGTCATCCCTGAATGTATATATACTTGTGTATTTATATAAGTGTACATTTTTATTAAATCGCTAATACCCATTTATATGGTATTATGCATATAACATTGCAGACATTGTAAATATGAAGGAGTTCGGATCAGATCTAAAGAAGTTTAAATAAGGGCTTATAGTTAGCCACGCTAAGAGATATAAATGTCAAATGTTAGCACAGCTAAGTGTTAGCTGGTTATAATACTTAGCAGATCCAAAAGTTGGAGACTTGTCTATAATGAGACATAAACCTGGGAGTATACTAGTAACTGCATAGTTACAATCGGGTGCCAGGAAATGCATGTTATGCAAGTATGTTCTTAAATAATTGTCCTTGATCTATTTTTACCGATGCGGGCCTGTCGGTGGATACCTTTATATATAGATTAGCATATGTCGTACCTATAGGGTATAGATGGTCGTTTCTAACCGACTGTGAGCTTGGAGCTCGTATTGAAATATGGGTATCCAGTTAAGACTGGGTATAGGACAGACTTACGAGGGCCTCCGATAGACACCTAATGTAAGTCGTCAACGGAGGGTCCTCTCGAGTTTAGTAGTATACATGGTCCTTTGACCTGAGTGCCACGGTGGGCTTGTAAGTGATCCACTATGCTTTGGTTCCACGCATGTCACAGACACTTCATGGTGTGACCACTGGGTGTTGTTGGGTATGGTTCGATGCTTATGAAGTTTGGTACGTACAAATATGGGATCCGCCAGCTCCCATATAAAGTTTGATATCCAGATGCTTCGAGACTGTATGTTAGAAATTCTTGTGGCCACAAGCAATCATCCTGGGAAAGAGTTCCGCCATAGTAGAACAATATGGCAAAAGCGTTTGCGCATATTGTTCAGTGAGATACAGATTAAATTGTTTAATCCAGCAATATTCAGCACTACTATGAGAATGCGTTTGTATCTGTATTTAAGTGTTAAATACAATAATTAGTCAATAATTATTATTTACTAATTGTATAATGACACGTAGCGTATTGTGGACCCTCAATTGAGTTTACCCAATTGTGAAATTTGGTGAGACCTACTAAGGGGTAGACTTGATAACTATTTATGAAGGGCAAAATGGTCATTTCTCATTTTAATTAATTAATTATTAAATAATTAAATAATTAAATATCTCTCTTTTTATATTATATAATATTTTATTATATTATATTATATATATTAATATTTTATTTTTGGGTGCCAAATAGTTGGCACCTATTTGTAATTTTATATTATTATTATTATATATTATATTATATTAATATTTTATTATATATATATATAAAGAGAGAGAGATTTGGAAAAGTAGAAAAGTGTGGTTTTTGTTAACCGAGAGAGAAATGAGAGAAATTGAGAAGAAGAAGAAAGAAGAAGAAGAAGGAAAAAAAGAAGAAAAATAGAAGGAGAAAAAAAGATGAAATTGTTTCATTTTTTTTTTTATAGTTCTATTTGAAGTAATGGTGGATTGCTTCAAATTCTCTATTTCTTATTCTTTTAGAAAAAATGATGAAAAACACATTGGCTATTTTAGGGATTAAGAGTTAATCCCTAACTGAATATAGGGCTGCTGTTCTAGCTCACCAAGCCCACCGTGTTGGTGACTAGAATTGTACACAAGTTGGTCTCCATGCGAACTCTGAGAAAATACGTGTATAACATTATACGTTGTGGTGAGTTCGCTTACCTTTCGAATATATTAATGTCATTAATATATTTATTTATTGTGTTTATTGAATGTTTCACGCTTCCGTTGGACTTAAATTCGTATATGATACGTATTTAGGCAATAGACACAATTGCACATGCATACACTCACACGTGCCTTAGATCCGCCAACAAAATGGTATCAGAGCCATTTAGGACATATATGGGTGTTGTTTGAGTGAATGGTTGCAAAAGACCCAGTGCAAATGGTGCGTTTCAAGTGTTGAAACGGGTACGCCTAAGGAGGTGCACTAGGCGCTGTAGCGCTAGGAGATGTGGTGCCGCGGCGTTGGGGGTTTGACTTCCTAGTGCTGCAGCGATAACATCTGACGCCGCGGCGGCGTACTGTTCACTTGAATAGTTTTTTACTTTTCACAGCTACAGTATTTTTAAACATTGTTTTGAATAGTATTTCAAAATTTATTTTGCATGTGTAGATTTATGAGATGTAGTGATAAAAGTTATCAATTTGCATTATAAATCAGAGTTTATGAGATGCAGTGATAAAGAGTTATCAGTCTACATTATAAATCAGCATTAATTTTTCTGTGCTGGTAACCACAATGGGAGCCCTACTGATGGGGGTTATTTGTGTTTGCATAGAAAAATTAATTAATAGAGAATCACCATTCCTAAGAGTATGGAGACCATGGCAACAAAATCTTTCTTAATCAAATTGAAGAATATTACATTATGAGATAATATTTTATTCTGATCCTTCTTGTCAATACGGTGTTAGAAGAGTCACGTCGACCTTTTCCCAATATTGCTACAGTGTGAGGGACTTGGTCGGTTGGGCTTGGACTATGCCAGTTAAACATGAGATGAGGCAAAAATATACGAAAGTATTACCCAATATTGCTACAACGTAAGGGTAGTATCGGTAGCATATATTTGATCATTGACAAGTTAATCTGAAATACACTTATCCAATATTACTACAGCGTGAGGATAAGATGTATTTAAGATCAAGTGGTAAGAGTTGCATAAGATGCAATTGACAAGTGTTGTCTACTTGTTGGGTTTACAAAGGCCAATATTGCTACAGCGTGAGGCCCGAGTAAATTTCAATGGGATCTACTTCCTGCTATATAGTTTAAAAGAGTTTAAACTATCATCTTCTCATTTGAGAGATTACCGGGATTATGTAAAGTAGTGGGAGAGCATTTTAAATTTAAAAATGTATAATTAGTATACCCATGATTTAAAACGTCCCATTAGTAATTTAATGAATATTCCGCTTACATCTCCCTTAAGTTTGGCCTGTTAAGAATAATGGCCACTACGAACTAGTTGGTGTGCATAGTTGATGCAATCCAACTCAAGGATACTATGAATTATTCTGACCAATGAATAAATCTCAAAAGTGTTCTGGATTCAGAAAATTTTGGATTATTATTGATCAGAGTTTGCTGTATGATAATTCTGATAACCCCTCTAGAGGATTGAATAGAGTAGGTGTGACCCTCTCTGTAAAGAGTTCTCTATCTTTTACTCTAAGTATATCTGGTGAAACCAGATGGTTAAGGGAGAAGAAGATGAGGCAAATACCCACTATCAATCCTCAGAGGCAACATTTATCCAAAAATCAACAAAAGGGTGTGCAGGTAGAAAGTGTTTCCTCTACAGTAAGGTTGGGTATTAGAAATCCCTCTACCTTAGAAATCTTATAAAATTCAAGAAGACTCCCACGGGTTTGTGCTTGACAAACAAAGACATTTCTAAGGTATATAATGCTAGTTCAAGCTGGGTATGAGATACTGCATGCCCCTCTCATATCTGTAATATGTTGCAGGAATTGAGAGAGACTAGAATGCAACAGCTTGTAGAAGTAAAGTTGAGAGTAGGAAATGATGATTTCTTGCAAGTCCAAGCTGTTGGGTAACTTGACTTACTTCTTGTATACAATATAATAATTACATTGCATAATAAGTATGATATTTTATTAGCTGAATGTCAGTTAATAAATAAACATTATATACAAAATTAGAAATGCCTGTAGATCGAAATCCTTAAATGATACGGAGCTGTGGTATGAGTTTTGGTCATATATGCATGAGATGCTTATCCATTTGTTTTAGGATGGTTGGATTCCTAATCTAACCATAAAAACTTAACTAATTTATGAATAATGTATTCACGGAGATGACTAAACATACCAAAATATATATCACATCCCTTCGATTAGATCGAGGTAGTGAATACATTAACAACAAGTTTTTTGTATGTTTAAAGAAGAATGAGATTCTCACTCATTATACTCCTCCGGGTACTCCACAACATAATGATGTTTTAGTGAGAAGGAATTGGACTTTATTAGATATAGTCCCATTGATAATGAGTGTTACTAATCTATATCTGTAAGTATATGCTCCAAATACAGCTGATTATTAAGTAGAGTTCCATCAGAAGGTGTTCCTTCCATTCTATATGAGATACAGAAAGGAAGGAAGTCGTATCTTAAATGAGTTAAAACTTGGGGTTGTCGTACTTACGTAAGAGTTATGCAGCAGGGTATCTTGTTTCATAAGAGTTACTTAGCAGGATAGACAATACCCAAGAGGTACATGTATAGGCTTATTGTGTATCCTGTGAATACTATAGGATACTAGTTTCATAATTCAGAGAAACGAAGTTTGTTCATTTCTTGGTATACCGTTATCCTTGAGGAAGAGTTTCTCATGGATTGTGGGAATCATAGAAAGATTGAGCTTGGTGAAGTTAATATAGAAAATGATGAACTAAGGATATAAACTCAGGCTTAATTAACCAGTGACCTTTTAGTATACCCTAAAGGGTTGGAAAGGATGTCTAGGTCCCCTATTAGGTATAGTTGATGCCTGAATGTGAACTTGGAGTTTTCTTAGTAGAAGAAAATTATCCTTGACCTATAAGGAGACAATGTTAGACATCAATTAGGAAGCAGCAAGAAGCTATGAAAATAAACATTAACTATATGTATCAAAATCAAGTTTAGGACTTGGTTAAGATACCTGTGAGAATTGTTCTCATTAGTTGTAAAGAGTTTACAAAGAGGTAGTGGGAGCCAGATAGAAGGTAGAGACCTTCTAGGCTCTGTATTGGTTCTAGAAAGGTAATCCTCAATAATTGGAGATCAATTAAGAGGAAACCTTTGAACCAATATTGATGTTAAAGTCAATTAGACTTTTATTGGCTCTTACAACATATTATGACTTTGAAGTTTGGCAGATGGATGTAAGGAATGTGTTTCGGAATGAATACCTCGAGTAAGAGATATTTATGAAACAACATAAAGCTTTTACGTCTAGCCAGACTTCTAGTCTAGTATGCAAGAAAGGTTAGTGGGAGCATAATAGTCTTCTTGATGCTATTTGTTAATAACATATTGGTCATTAGAATAATGACAGTATGTTATAATCGGTCAGAAGTATCTCGTAAGAATTTCTCCATTAAGGATTTAGGAAATGCTTCTTTTATACTAGGTATAAAATTTTATAAAGATAGAGCTAGGAAGCTGATAGGACTCTCTCAAATTATTTCACATCAAAAGACCTGGTATTCATATTTCAAGGAGAGTGTCTCTTTAGATGAAAAATGAGAAAGTTAGAATGTCTAACACACCAGATACATTAACCCTTTAGAGCTTGATGTATGCTGTGATGTGTTTGAGACCTGAGATCAATTCGACTGTAAGTGTTACGAGTAGGTTCCAGTCTAATTCAGGTGACCACCATTTGATGGTAGTCAAACATATCCTGAGGAACCTTGAGGGTACAAAGGATAAGTTTCTCAAATATGGAGAAAGTAACTTACAAATGAGAAGATGCACGGAGTCAGACTTTTAGTTTGACTTAAATGATAGAGAGTCTACATTTGGGAATGTGCTCATTCTCATTAGTACTAAAGGAGTTGAAATTACACCAAACTATGATTCACTGCTAATTCAGATTGGCGAAGGGGAAGCGATAATGAGGATTTGTAGGTTTGTCGCTAAACGTGGAAGAGTTCGAAGACAAATGAATTATATCCCATATGTATACGACAAAACTAGGTTATTGTACAAGCCAAGGTGCTAAGAGGAGACCAGTACTTTAATCATGATGAGAGGGGTCTCACATGACTAGAGGGATCTTGGTTTAGGGAGATGTGATTATTTGTAGAAGTGTTCTATAAATAATTTAGCGAACCCACTTTCTAAGGCTATGACTCTTAAATTCGTATATGATACATATTGTAGAAGTGTTTATTGCATGTTTCACGCTTCCGTTGGACTTAAATTCGTATATGATACGTATTTAGACAATAGATATAATTGTACATGCATACACCCACGCGTGCCTTAGATCCCTCAACAAGCTTAGCATTGTACTCAAAAATATTTCAATAGCAATTCTTTAGTAATCTAAATAGATACATTGACTCAAATCAAACAATTTTGAAATCATACCTGGGTAGACAAGTAAATTCCTTTATACAAGAATTAGCAAGACTACATGCAGTAAACAAAAATGCATGAAATATAAAACAAAATAGCAACAAGTTAGTTAAAATACGTTTCAAAAGTTGAAAAAAAAAACTCCTTACTCAGTCATTCTTAATCTAATTTGACTTACAATGCGTCTCAAGAGTTCAAAAATGAACTATTTAATCTACCACTTTAATCAAATAGGTATATCGAACCCTATCATTTTTTTTTCTTTTTTTTTATAATGTAAAATACAACTTATGTCTACTATCCTCCCCCTAAACCAGATGAAACATTCTCAATGTTTAAATAGAAAGTGATAAAGTATAGCAGACATTACCTAAAATACCAGTTATTCAAAAGAAACAAACCTAAGATACACTTAAGTAAATATAAACTATAATGATGATGTTAATAAACAAAAAAAATAATAATAAGAAAAATTTACAAACGAAGTGTCAGATCCAGTTGTCGCTTATTATGTACCATTGATCAATTGATCTGAGTCATTACTGGGTCAGGTTCGTAGATCTGAGTTATTGTCTATAATTTATCAATCAATTCATCCGCATTGGTAGCAGAAACAAGAATCTGTCGCGCTGAATGTGAAATAAAATTTTGTTCTACAGCTTGATCAAGAAAACAGAGTAAGCAATCAAAATAGTTATTGACATTCAACAAACCTATGGGTTTTCAGTAGATATTCGGGTGAGTTCAATAGGCAATTTGAAAATTTTCGTCCAATGTACCAAAACCACCTAGTAAAGTAATAAAAGTGTCTGATAGTAAAGTATTCTAACTATACGTTTATGCATGGATGAGGCTCGTAATTATTCTCCTATTATTTTTTCAGTCAGGTTTCCCACAAATAAAGCTGTAGGAATAATACCTAAAACTTGACTTCCTTCTAATGTGCAGTTATTGACACACACCTCATTAACCCAAGGCTACCCTCTCCATATATCAAATAAATTTGTCTTGCAACTAATATTTTTTCTAGATTGTTTGCTGCCTCTACAAACACTTTATTTTTTTCAGAACTAGATTTACAAAATACACATATATTTCAGAATCGTCGAATTGAGGTTTCCTCCATATTTACACTCACATTTATCTTAATATATGAAAATGAAGAAAATAAGGTGTTGTATTTATAGAGTACCAAATGATAACATTGATTTTCGTAACCCGACAGTTTACAGAAGAGATTGGAAAATAGAACACAAAAATTCAAAGATAATGATCCACATACATTGTTTAACCAAAATATTTGAATTTAAGACATATATGAGTAGCCCTACAGTTCATAAAATAAAAAAAGTTTGAAATTAAAATACATGTATGTACAGGTAGTTAGGATTATGACTTACATCTTTATCTAGTTTTACGTCCAATAATGGCTTAAACGCACTCTATGGGTTGGGGATAAGCTTCCCATATAATTATTTTATAAATTGGCGAACAGTGTCTTTTAGAGTTAGCCTAAGATTATATCGTTGATGTTTATTTTTGAGTTTATTCCATATATCAAGAAGTTCACATTGTATGAACCCACAAGGATGCGTCTCAAGATTCAATAGGATATCATTCAATGACTCTTTACTTAGTCCATCCTTGATGAACTAAATTTTATCTTTTCAGTTTTTAGATGTAAATCCTAAATAACGATAACTCTAGTTACAATTCCATTGAGCATATTTATGGTAGACTTGTAACCTTTTTTCTCTTCGTCTTTTGGCATCAGAGCTTCTTCCAATACCAAGCATAAAAGAAACAAAATCATTTACAGACTCACTAAATAATTGAACCTTAATTTCGATTAACCAACGAATATTCGTAGGGATATTCCTTAACATTAATAACTTTAGTCTTTCACACCGTACTTTGTAAATCTTAAGTAGAGCATTTTGAGGCAGTGAATGAAAACACTTTCAAAGGTTGGCAAGAATGATATTTATTTTGAAAGAAAGACAAAAGGAGAAGACATGAATGCACAGTTTAGGGGACAGTTTTTAGGGAATTAAGAAACCGACTTTAATAGTCACGGAATACTGTATCTGCCACTTGATCGGAAAATAAAATTACACTAAAGAGAAAATAAAAAATAAATACAAAAGAAAATAAAAATTCAAACATAAAATATGGACAAAATGTAAAATATGGTACAGATAGATTAAACTTAATCATGCATGATAGACAGGATCCATATGAGGGATCTCGTCTAAGTACATAGAGTGATCCACCTTTTTCACATAGCTTTTTAGCTACTATCCATTCACTTTAAAAATTCACCCATTAGTGGGATCCTTGATTTTGATAGCACCATTGGAAAAAATATTCCTTACCACAAATAGACTAGTCCATCGAGATCTCAACTTTCTAGGGTGTAATACAATCGAGAATCATAAAGATAAACCCGTTGATTTGACTCGAAGTGTTTCCTTGAGATCTGTTCATCATAAGCCATTTTCATCTTGGCTTTGTAAATCCTAAAGTTGTCATATGCATCATTTCGCAGCTCTTTTATTTTTGACAATTGTAACTTTATCTGAATACTTGCAGGGCTTATATCACAGTTAAGGGCTTTGATAGCCCAGTAAGCTTTATGCTCTAATTTAATAGGTAAATGAAAAGCTTTTCTATAAATAAGTCGGTATGGAGACATTTCTAAGATGGTTTTGCATGCAATGCGATACACCCATAATGCATCAGAAATGTGCAAAGACCAATTTTTGCGATTCAGGTTAACTATTTTCTCTAAAATCTATTTAACCTCTCTACTTGCTTGCTTAGCTTATCCATTTATCTGCAGATGGTATGCAGTAAAAACTTTGTGAAAAACACCATACCATCAAAGCTTCAAAAGAATTGTTATAGAAATGTATTCCTTGGTCACTAATGATGACGCGTGGTGTGTCATACTTAGATAACACATTTTTTTAAAGAATTTTACCATAGTTGTGTTATCATTAGTATGACAAGCTACAGCTCACCCATTTTGATACATATTCAACAGTTAGAAGAATGTAAAGGTAACCAAAAGATAAGGAAAAATGATCCATAAAATCGATACCCCAACAATCAAATATATCGATAACAAGAATAGAGTTAAAAGATATCATATGTATTCGAAATACAGTACCTAGCTTTTGACATCTTTCACAGGAATAACAAAAATTATTAGTGTCATTGAACAAAGTGGGCCAGTAAAGATAACACTGTAAAATTTTCATGGCTATCTTTTTCATAAAAAAATGACCGCCACAAGTAGTATTATGGCAAAAAATTTAGACACTAGAAACTTCACTTTTAAGAATGCAACATCTTATAATTTGTCAATGTAGTATTTGAAAGATAAAGATTATCCCAATAAAAATTACACACCTCAACCAAAAACTTACGCTTATCTTATGCACTCTAGTTAGATGGAACTTCTCCACAAATCAAATAATTTACTATATGTGCGTACCAAGGTACTTAGCTTACAGTGAAATGATGTTTGTCAAGAAAATCATCTTGAATTTGTGGAACATCAGTGGAGTCATTGAACTTAATGCGGGATAAATGATCAGTAATGACATTTTCAATGCCCTTCTTGTCCTTAATGGTTAAATCAAATTCCTATAAAAGAAGAATTCACCTAATTAAACATACTTTAGCATCCTTATTAGAAAGAAGGTACTTAAGGCTGCGTGATGAGTAAAAATAATAATAAGTGAACCAATCAAATAACAAAAGAATTTATCTAATGCAAAAACAATAGCTAATAGTTCTTTTTCAGTAGTCGAGTAATTCTTTTAAGCATCATTTATAGTTATACTAGTATAATAGACAACAAAAGGTTTCCTATCCATTCGTTGCCCAAGAACAGCTCCTACAACATAGTTACTTGCATCACCCATAATCTCAAATGGAATGTTTCAATTCAGTGATCGTATGATATAAGCAGAGGTGAGTTTGGCAATTAGTGTTTAGAATACCTTCCCACACTCTTGTGTCCATGTGAATTCAACATCGTTTAGTAGAAGGTTACACAAGGGTCTAGATATGGCAAAAAAAGTTTATATAAACTTCTTGTAAAAGTCAGCGTTTTCAAGAAAACAATCAGACATCTTTACCGTTTTAGATGTAGGTAATTTAGAGATTAATTTAATTTTGACTTTGTCAACCTCTATTCCTCTTTTAAATATAATATGCCCCAAAATGATCCCTGAAGATTCCATGAAATGACATTTCTCCTAATTTAGCACAAGTCATTTTTCTTCACACCTACGCAAAACAGCTTTTAAGTAAAGTAGACATGAATTAAAAGAATCATCAAAAATTGTCAAATTATCCATAAAAACTTCTATACATTTTTCAACCATATAAGAGAAAATGCTCAGTATACAATGTTGAAAACTAGCTGGTATATTACATAATCCAAATGGCATTCTACGAAAAGCATAAGTACTTAAAAGGCATGTAAAAGTGATTTTTTTCTCGATCTTCTATAGCTATCTCAATCTGGTAATATCCTAAATACCCATCAAGAAAGCAATAAAAGGGATATCCAACTACACATTTTAAAATTTGGTCGATTAAAGGCAATGGAAAATAATCTTTTCTTGTAGCTGTGTTCAGCTTTCTATAATCAATTCACATTCGCCAACCGCTTACTACCCTAATTGGAATAGGTATCCCATTCTCATTTTTCACAATAGTAACTCTATATTTCTTAGAAACTACTTGAGTTGGACTTACCCATTGACTATCACAAATTGAGTGGATTATAGCTATATCTAATAGTTTAAAGACTTCTTTCTTCACTACTTCTTTTATTATTGGGTTAAGTCTTTTTTTAGGGTCTCTACATGGTTGGGTACCTTCCTCTAAACTAATTCTATAGAAGCATTTCAATGGAGAAATACCTTTAATATCAGCTATGGTCCAACCTACTACAAAATTATGTACTTTTAATAATTTTGTCAAAAGTTTCTCTTGTTCAGCACTAAGTTCAGAAGAAATAATGATAGGAAAGGTATCACCTGATCCTAAGAATACATGTTCAAACCTCTACATGGTTGGGCACCTTCCTCTAAATTAATTATACAGGAGCATTTCAATGGAGAAATACCTTTAATATTAGCTATGGTCCAACCTACTACAAACTTATGTACTTTTAACAATTTTGTCAAAATTTTCTCTTGTTCAGCACTAAGTTCAAAAGAAATAATGATAGGAAAGGTATCACCTGGTCCTAAGAATACATGTTCAAACCTTTAAGCAGTGGGGAAAGCTCAACTTGTAGTGTCTTGAGGTTTGATGGTTTTAGTCTCTCCTTCTTTCGGGGTAACTCTTCAAAGTGTGGCTGCCAAAATCTAGTCCTTTTATCATGTAAGTCAAAAATACTAAATACATCAATTGTTTCATCAGGATAACACAATTCTTAAAAATTAAAATTAAAAAGGTTTTCTAAAGAATCAAAGTCATGGTTTTTATAAGCTTCCTCTGCTATAAGTGTGTCTATCATATATAAATGATAGCATTCATCTTTTTCTCGTGATTACTTGGCAATATGAAAAATATTCACCTCAAGAGTCATATTCTTAAAAGATAACTTTATTAGACCATTTCTACAACTAATAAAAGCATTAGCAATGGTAAGAAAAGATCTCCCTAAAATAAGAGAGATTTTAGATCCTATATTAACCACAGAATTAGTATCTAAAACAAGAAAATCAATAAGGTAGTAAAATTTATCAATTTGTAACAAAATATCTTATACTATTTCCCATGATTTCTTGATTGATTGGTCAGCTAATTGTAAGACTATAGGTGTATGTTTAATCTTACCAAGTCTCAATTTTAAGTAAATAGAATAAGGCATCAAACTTACACTTACTCTTAAATCCAACAAAGCTTGACCAAACTTAAGTGTTTTGATTTGGCAGACGATTACGGGATATCTTGGGTCTTTATACTTGGGTGGTGTCTTTTGTTCAATTGTTGCACTTACTTGCTCTGCCAAAAATACAGTTTTCTTTACGGTATTTTCTTTTGATATTGCACAAATCCTTAATGACTTTGGCGTAAGTTGGAACCTGTTCAATCAAATGCAACAAGGAAAGATTAATCTTAATCTATTTCAAATGTTCTAAAATTTCACATTGAATTTTTGAATTTTTTCCAACAGGTCAAAGAGCTTGAGGAAAAGGCACTGAGATTGAAAACTTATTTTTTGGGTCTTTTTCAACTGTGGCCTCTTTTTAGAGGGAGCATCTTTACTACTCGAAGATGTGTTGGTTGAAGAAGTATACTCACTCACAATCTTACCACTTCGAGTAGTAATGACATTGATTTCTTTGAGATTTTGTGTATCAAAAGTAGAGTCTTGTGCCATAAATTATCTTTTTGGATTGGATTGAGGTTGAAATAGAAACTTACCTTGCTCTTATATAATTAAGGCATTAGTCAGCTTATTGATTTGACTCTTAATTTCTTTGTGTTTATCTATCACATGTGCAAGACCTGTTTCAATTTTTTTATTAGTCTTATTTTGTGCCTCTATAAATACTTGTAATATATCCTCTAAAGGACTCTTAGTTGGTCGTGCATTATATTGAGATGCACTATAAGACTTAAAGGCTTGTTGTTCTTGTTTCTAATGGTTGTTAGCTTGTTGGTTAGATTTTCAACTGAAGTTTGGGTGGTTTCTCTAGCCAAGATTATAGGTTTCAGAGTAGGGTAAATAAGGCTTTTTGTACATCCCCAAGGTATTACATTGTTCCTAATATATTCCTCTCTTCACACTATAAGTGTGGGAATCCTGAATTAAATGTTCCTCACCTCCACAGATAAAATAAACATCATATGACTCAACCCTAACAATCGTGTGAGTAACCCTTCTATCTTTGGTTTTCAAGGCCTTTAATTTCCTAGTTAAGACCTTTAACTGGGCTTTAAGGTTATCCTCTTCCCTAAGATGGAAAACTTCACTAGATCATGACCTATTTGTGCTTTCAGTAGTGCTTTAAGGAATTCTATAGCTTCGTTAGGATCTTTGTGAAAAAACTTCACATTACACATCATCTCAGTAAATTGGCACTCTCTAATTATGAGTCTCTCATAAAAATAGCTAACTAAACACCAATTTTCATACCAATGGCTTCGGGTTAGCTTTAGAAGGTGGCCACTATCTCTTCAAATTTTCTAACATGTACATAACAATTTTCACTATCTAGACCATGAAAAGTAGGATGAAGTTGTATTATTCCAGGTTTAAAAGTCAATTGTAATGTGTTAGGTGAAAATATAATGCATGATAGTGTGGCTATGCGAGTAAGATGCAAGTAATCTTTTAGAGTCCTAACAGGGTTATTCTCATATTGGCTTATTGTGTTGAAATTACAAGATAAACTAGATGGTGAATTCTCTTCCTTTACAAATTATGGTGGTGGTTCTAGTTCTACTTCTCTCACAAATCTTCCTCGTTTGTCTTTAAGTCAATGTATACATCCTAACAATTTTTTTTCTTCTTTTTTTTTACTTTTTTTAACTATTTTTTTAATGAAGAAAATTCTCAAGGAAAATTTAAAAATTGAACAAAAAAATGAGTTAGGTGGTAAAACCAACAATCGATCTATTTCTACAATCAATTACTAAAGTTATACCTACTCTAACTTTTATCCAAAAAACTATAATCTAACATTTAACTAATTAACCTAAAACGTAACCTAGATGACAAATAACAAAGGGTTAAACTCACAAATTAATAATAATCTAGGGTATAGATTCATCCCTTAATATTCATTGGATTTATTAATATCTTAGTTAATCTCTTAATACCAATTGATTGTCTTAGACACTAATCTCATCACAAGCCTTCATCGATGGTCGAGTGACTATATTATGCATTCTAATAATTACATATATGTCTATGGCAATCAAATTATGATGTTATTCATTAAGATCAAGTCTAAATTATACCATATATGCCATCTAGATATATGGCTATCCTACATGGAACTCATAGTTATTACCCTATGATCATGCATCAAACTATTCTATGCTAAACATACGAATCTCTTTGTCAAGTTCATGATAGTTCTTCAATCATTAATATGGGCCAGAAATAATAAAAGCATTAAACACAAGATAGAATGAATCAATTGTATGTATTAAGGTTATAAACTAAGAATTAACAAAATCCAACTACATATTAGGTTTAAAAGTCTAACCCTATAATAAAAACTTATATCATTGTGAAATAAAGAGTTCTAGAACTTATCAAGAATAACATTATGAAAATCATAGAAACTAGAAAAATAAAGAGTTGAAGAGATTGCGGTCTTCAATCTTCTAGTCTTCTTGATCTTTCAAAAAGTGCTCTTTCTATATCTTCTTCTCTCTCTTATTGATTCTAAGTGCTACGACATCGAGACGCTGTAGCACAAATACTGTAATAGGTACTATATCAAAAAATATTGTAGCATGGTACTGTAGCAATTTGATATTTTTTGCTTATTTTCATCTGTATTAGCTCCATTGACTCCAAACCTACAAAATAACAATAATACATAAAAAAAACAAATAATCTAAATTTTAACATACATATATTAATCTTGGAAGATGGAAATATTATACCTAATTAATCTTTATCAGCATCACATTAAGCTTGTGAGTGATCTACCATACTTAGGTTCCACACATGTCAGAGATGTTTCATAGTCTGACCACTGGGTGTCGCTGGGTATGATCCGATGCTCATAGATTCTGGTGTGTAGATATGGGATCTTTTAGTTTATATGGATAAGTTGTATATTCTGATACTCTAAGACTGTATTTCAGAAAGTCTTCTAGCCATAAGCAATTAAACCTGGGAAAGAACTTCCCGTGGGATAAATGATATTATTAAAGTGTTTACGAATTATTTATGAGAATACAAATCTGGAGATAAGTTTAAGATTGAACAAATGAAGACTTAACAGTGATAATTTATGTCTCCGCTCTTCTAGGATATAAATGATGGAGTATTATACAAATATGTATTAACCTCAACTTGTATAGTTCAACAAATAGTTCTGTAATTTTCATAAATTGTGTGTAGGATATTGATTACAAACTTATAGAAGAGTTCAGTAAAAAAAATGAGTGTGAACTTATAAAGTTTTATAATATAAAGTGTACTCGTTGAACTCCGGAGTAGCGCACTGGATCGAATGATTTGATATGAAAAGATCTCGAATAATAAAAATTATTTTAAAGTCTTTCAAGAAATCATCAGAGTTTAAATATTAAGCCCAAAATATTAATAAATGAAACTTACTACTTTATTTCTTTAATTGATTATCGCATTTCATAACATTAATTTGTAATAACATATCATGTAGTAAGTGAATGACAATTCATTTGCCACTAATTGAAAAGGAATTCGGCCAATTGAATTCAAGTATTCTAAATGAATTGTCATGCTAAATATTAAGCATGCGCTGGCATCTTTTGTTTTACTTAAAAACTGATTTGATTAGTCATGTTTTAATATAAGTATGTGGTGGCCATGAATATATTTATTAAATAAACCACCTTGCCATTAATCGAAGTAAAATTCGGCCAGCATATGTCTACTGCCACCAATCTCTTTTTTAAAGCATGAAATGGCAAAATAAAAGCCTTTGTCATGCTTGTTAAATTTGGTCACTTTTAGTGCATTTTATTGGCTGAATAGGGTGGCTATAAGGGCTATTTAAAGGATGGTTCTTCATTTTTTTTATGACAAGTGAAGTGTAGAAATTTAAACATAAAGCCGAGAGCTAAATAAAGAAGTAAAAGTTACTTCAAGTGATTAGTTTCTATTGATAAAGGAAGTTATCATTTTAATTTCACAATTTCACCGAAGTTGCAGATTAGAATTATTCCCAAGATCTCTTCAAGGTGAACTTAGAAATAGAAATTATCTCGAATTGTCTTTAAAGATAATTTTTAATTCCATTAATATAATGAGATTTATATATGTGTATTTTATTCTGTTACGCTTACTTTGCATATGAGACATATAAATTTAAAAAATAAATAAATAAAAATAAAATACATACATTCACCTTATGTACAGCATAATTACAATAATTACGTTATTAAAATTTATCATAAGAAAAGTAATGAAAATGTTACAAAATAGGCTTGTAAAGGAAAGAAAATGGTCAAAAAGACTCCCTTTAAACGTTAAGAAGAAGTTGAATGTTGCTAGAAAACAGGACAGGTATGTTAAGGTAATTGTTGCTAATGATTATGCATTCAAGGTGATTGATCAATATTGGAGAACTTTTTTGGTTAATCTAAGAAAGAAAACTTGTGATTGTTGTGTTTTTCAAATAACTGAGATCCTATATCAGTATGTTGTGCCATGTATTGCTATTTAACAAGAGGACCCTATGGACTATATGGATTCAAAGTTAACAATATCAACATATTTAGTCACGTGCATATTCCATTCATCTTTGGCCGATGAATCAAATTGGCCAATTATTGTGGGTTCTAAAATACTTGCATTTATGAAGAAAGTTAAAGTTGAAAGGCCAAAGGTCATGAGAAGGAGAGAGCATCATAAGAACAAGAGATTGTGTGAAGGAAAGAATGTCAAATGCACTAGATGTAAGGGTTCTAGCTATAAAAAGAGATCATGGAAATTTTTTTGTAATTCTTATTGGTAAATTATGTTGATTTCCTTTAATTCCATTATTACGGAAGCGAATTATATCCTATATGCAGCCTTCAATACAAAATACTGCATCCTCAATAAGATCACACCAACAACAACAATCTTTAATTTCATTAGTTGTACCACCACCAATAACATAACAAGATTTAAGTATTAGACAGTACATATGCTTTATATATCTAGCTTTTATATATTTCATTTATATATGTGATAGAGCTGTAACAAGAAGACGTGCACAACTTTTTGGATCTGTAACAAAGTACTATATGCTTTCATCCACTTATAACTAGCATTTCATTCCAATATGCAACTGCTGAATAAGGTACTGGTCTATTTTAATTTGTATATTCATTTAATATTTTAAATTACAACAACATTGACCCCTTAATGCTAACTCTATAAATATACCTATCATTATTGATAGGACTTGGATCCATTGTTCTCTTTACTGCATTTCTTTTCCTTTTGATGAACATTGACTTCATGTACATGATCGCCATGATTTGTTTGGTCACCGACTTCCTAGATACCATTGTTCCCTTTGTTGTATTTTTCTCCCTTTTGATTAACCTTGACTTTATTTACATGATCACCATTATTTGTTGGGTTACTAATTTGCTAGGAATGAACCATATCTATCAACTCATTAAGAGATGGATTCTAGAACATATAGTATTGCCACCTCCTTCTCATATACTTAAAAGTATAATTTGTTAGGATTAGCTCATGATTGTGATATCCTAACAAATAGCGAATTGTAATGGCATTTTCTTTTTTAAAATTTTATCAGCCCCCATTCAACTGATTGACTTGAAGTAGTTCTCTAATGCTTGTATAAGCTTCATCATCCGTAGGTTGCCAGAACTCATGCAAATCACAAGTATCAGTGAAACAGTAAAAAAAAAATAGCTTCCTTGTCTCACAAATTAAGATAGTAGCTCTTGCACTGTCATAAAAAAAATATATGTTTTTGAATTTTATCATCTCTTTATTATTATTATTATTATTATTTTTTGGGTTATACTTATGCTGAAATAGGTGATGTATTTGCTGAATTTGATGATGTTGAACTCCTTTGTCTCCTCATGGCAAAAAAAAAAAAAATTCGAAAGAAAATAGATTTCAAATGAATTGTTTCAGATGTGAATCAGACACAAAAATTATAAATCGGCATCAAAATATAATATAAACTTCTCAAACCACACGTGTAAATGCAATTTAAAGTTATCAATCTATTAAACAACAATATTATATATGCAAATATAGGTAAAACTACAAATATAATATAAATTTTATATATTAACGATATACCTACATATCAACAAAAAAAGGAATAATATTTTAATCTTATTTAACTTTTTTTTCTTTGAACTAATACTATTGTTACAAATTACATATAACATTGACTCATAAATCAATAAAAAAATAACTTTTCCTTTGCAAAAATAAAATATAAATTAATTAATTGAAATAATAATAATAAATAAGATACTAAAAAATGATATTATGATAGAAATTAAAATTAGTTTGTTCGATATTTTAATATAAAATAATCTATCATATATATACACAATATATATATATGTCTATCCAATTTTTAATTAGGTATAAATTAATTCATAAAATAAAAAGAAACAAATTTAAAAAAATATATATTAAATTATATTTGATTATATATAATTATAATCAACCATTTTTATAGCATGATATAATATATTATATTAAATTTAATAAAAACTATTACCTATACGATAGCTTACGTAATCAACTACTAATTATCAAAAATTGATAGTAAGAATTCACTGCCTTTAATTCAAGTTTCTTAAAAATAGTAAATATTAATACGCTAAGATTAATTATGCTACATATTTGCTGGTTTTGAATTTTAAAAAGATGCTAAGTTTGCATTGCTTGGATAAGTAAGTTAGGAGTTCAAGTTTTGAGGATAGATGAGAGAGTTTATTTTTTTTTAATTATTAGAGTTAATGATGGTAGCGGATTAAATTTAGAATGGATATCCTTAAATTTATATTCGTTTTAAAAATAAAATATCAAATTCTTTTTAAATTTATTGCGAGTTTGAAGCTTTAATACTAAACATGCTTTAATGGGTATATATTCATTATCAAGTCCGCAACGAATTATTCGCGAATTTTAAGCGAGTTTGATAATGAGTACATAGTGTTTAATATGCATGCTTAGAGTGAATACTAAAAGCGTGCAATATTATGTGTCTAGTGTGCTTAACATGTGTGTTAGGCGCGTACTTTAAGCACACAACGTTGCGCGCATAGTACTTAGCACAAATGTTAGGAGCGTACGCAATGCTTAGCACGTATGGTAGGAGTGCATGCTAAGTGCGTAACACTTAGCATACGTGTTAAGAATGAATGCTAAAAATATGCACTTTGTACACTTAATACTTAACATGCATGCTAAGAGCGAATACTAAAAGCACGCAATATTGTGCGCATAGCATGCTTAGTACGTATGTTAGGAGCGCATGCTAGGCGTGTAATATTGCACACTTAATGCTTAACACACGTGTTAGGAACACATGTTAAGCGCACAATATTATGTACCTAGTATTTAGCACGTGTACTAAGAGCCCATGCTAAATGTGCAACGTACACTTGTAGCATACATGCTAAGCACACAACTGTTGGTTAGTAAAATAAAAAATTTTGTTTATAAAAATAAACGCAGCAGAAGTTAAATCGTCTTGTTCATAATTACATGTATAAGGATAGAAGATTACCTCAATTTTTTTCTATGGCAGATCTTTAATTGACTGGCTGCAATCTTCTTTACTATCCTCAATTTTCAAACTCAATGCGTATGGGCACGTGGATCTTTCTTAATCTCTAAAAATACTAATACCAAAATCTAAGAGAATGGTATTAATTAAATTATTTTCCCACGTAAGAAAACGTAAAAGGAATTCTTTTTTTCTCTTTATGGTTGTGGTTTATTTTCTTACTACATACCTCCTATAGATATAGTGATCTCCCTTGGGTATTTAGAATTTGATTAGGATTAAGAAATTAGAGTTTAATTAAGATTTGAGCTAGTAAAGGGATTGCAAGACCCACGAGCTTCCTAACTCCAACTTAAAAGGCTTAGTCCTTATTATCTCATAATACACAAATTCTTTTAAGTTAACCCCAAGTTATTCTACTAAAAGTTAAGGGTTGTACTCTAGTAACCAATATTATAAAATAAAAGCTCATTTAATTAAAATCTCATTTAATTAAATTGGGCTTGGTCTTTAGACCAACAATAACCACTTAATTGACTCTTTAATTGATGTTCATAATTAATGTTAAGCCTTGAAAAAAATATTTTGCCTCATTAATTACTTATTTGCCCCTAAGTCACTGAATACTCTAATGATCACTTTTAATACATCTATATTTATAAATAAATTTATAAATAAATATTATTATTTAATAAATAATTTATTGAATAAACTGTGGTCATAAATTTTAATGATCAAGTACTGCAAACAGTTTAGGTGGATATTAATTATTAAACTCCATCTTGTAAATATATGTTCCTACAACCCATAAAATTATATCTCCAAACTATCAAGGTTTTGACCGTTTATTTGGATCTCACTCCGTGATAAATTAAAAAATACAATGCATGAATGTAAGTTCATTACCTGCTCAGGATTAAGATCAATTAAGCTTATTAAAGCATTTACATTTAGTTAACTAGATCGAAATTCACAGTAGTCCCGTTCAATGTAACATATACACTAGTTTTTCTACTCGAAGTCTCTACTTCAATGATTAAGGTAAATCATTCACTATAAAAAGCAGAAAAATTATAACCTTATATAATGAAGGCCCATTTTCATTAATAGTTGTGAACTAGATTTAATTTATAAAGAACTTGTGATATATACCCTCTGTATTAGCATCATATACCTAATACATAGATCACATACTTTATAAATATGGGCTCATCAATGTATGCGCAATTATATATATACCTAATACATAGATCACATACTTCTATAGTTTTGGAACACTGATTCTTGGATAGATCAATTCTATGTCTAAAAGAAAGTGTTCCCTTTTTGGATTCATGTATAACAAACCTAACCAGAATTTTGTCTATATATACACTTTAAGATAAAGCTAACATCTTATGTTTACGATCTCACAATAGCTTAATTCTAAGGATGTAATTAGCTTCACCTAAGTCCTTCATATCAAATTGGTTAGATAACCAAATTTTAACTGATGATAATGCTCCTACATCATTTTCAATGAGTAGTATATCATCTATATACAGGACTAGAAAAATCACCAACCGTCTATCTATCTTCTTATAAACACAAGATTCATCAAGATTTTGATCAAAACCAAATGATTTGATTGCCTGATCAAAACTAACGTGCCATGATCTAGATGCTTGTTTAAGCCCATAGATAGATTTGTGCAGTTTACAAACCATATGCTCTTGGCCTATAGCAATAAAACCATCTGGTTGTATCATATAGATACTTTTTTTAAGATTGCCATTAAGAAAGGCAGTCTTGGCATCCATTTGTCAAATCTCATAATCAAGATTTGCTGTAATAGATAGGAGAATTTTAATAGACTTAAGTATGGCCACCGGTGAAAAGGTCTCCTCATTATCGATACCCCCTTCTAAGTATACCCTTTAACAACAAGCCTGGCTTTAAAGGTTTCCACCTTCCCATATACCTTTTTTCTTTCTCTTGTAGACCTATTTACACCCTATGAGTTTTATCCCTTTAGGTTTCTCTATAAGTTCCCAGACTTTATTGGAAAACATGGAATCCATTTTTAATTTCATAGCTTTATGCTAATGGTTTGCATCTTTATCAACCATTGTTTCATCATAACTAGTGGGATCTAGTTCATGCTTATTAGAGACTGCGTGAAATGACTCTCCAATTAATATATACCTAGTGGAACGTCTAATAATTCTCCCACTATGATGAAGTACCAATGGTTGTTATTCTACAACTAGTTCTGGTTAGTTATTATGATCTGGATTGGGAATTAACTCATTGACTCTATTAGGCACAATATTAGAGCCCCAGATAACTCATCAAGAATTACCTTACTCCTAGGCTTGAATTCATTCATATAGTATTCTTCAAGAAAGATTGCATTAGTGTTAACTAATACTTTCTTATCTTAAGAACTATAGAAAAGACTTCATCTTATTCTTTTAGGATAGCCAACAAACAGACAAACTTTTGACTTAGATTCTAACTTGTCTGTCTTCCCTTTTAGCACATGTGTTGGACAATCTCATATATGTATATGACATAACCTTAGTTTACATTCTATCCATATTTTCAGAGGTATTTTTAAGGACTAACTTAGATGGAATTAAGTTAAGAAGATACATGACTGTTTCTAAGGTATAACCCCAAAACGAGATGGGTAAAGTTGAATAACTCATCATTGACCTCGCCATTTCAAGAAGAGTTCTATTTCTCATTTCTGCTACACCATTTTGCTAGAGTGACCCCAGTGTAGTCAATTGGGATAATATCTCATTGTCTAACAAATAGGTCATGAACTTACTATAGATGTATTTGCCACATCGATCAGATCAAAGTATCTTTATGTGTTTCCTAATTACCTTTCCACTTCTGCCTGAAACTCTTTGAATTTATTAAAGGGTTTTCTGGTTATTTTACCTTTATACAGGATTCGTAAACTCGTAATGGTTCAAAATCTAATGAACTCAAAGGTCCATCTTTGACCAGTCTTTGGATCCTATCTAAACTAATATGACTAAGACATAGATGAGGGTGCTAGGGTTTCTAGAACCATCTCGACCTTAGATTGGCCAATGTATTCCCCACCCAAATTCTCAACTTGCTAGAATAGTGCTATTATTTTCAACATGTGATCTTGCATAGGATTTCCTTCGGCATGCCTTGTATTCATGATCTCTTTCAAAGCAGCCTGCCTCATAATCATGTTTTTATCAATAAACATCTCTGAAAGGCTGAAGTCCATATCAGCAGCCATTTTTATAGTCTCATGCTGTTTTGCTAGAGTACTAGACAAAGAAGCTAATATATAACATCTGGCCATTTTATCAGACTGTTGCCACTTGTTATAAGCATATATTTCATCTTGATATGCCTTTTCATTAGGTTCAGGAGGGCATTTTTCAGTTAAGATATATTTGTGCTTTTCAGCTGTGAGAACAATGTTTAAGCTCCTCTTCCAATTCACATAATTATTTCCGGTTAACTTGTTTTGGTTAAGGATGGATGTTAGTGGGCTGAATGAAGACATGATTCTAAGAAATAAATTAATACATAAGTATACATTATCTGAAAGCATGTATTACTTTTGCATGAATACATGAAATGCATTTATGTAGAACTCATTAACTACATTATACATCGATAATCTAATTTTCATTTAGAATACACATCTGTAGGGTGGTCGTATTCGTCAAAAATCAGACTAGTATCATACTAATTTATTATTATTATCTAGATATCTCATATCAAATAATAATAAATTACCGATTCTTTAGCCCTTAGATTTAATTGACAAGAACTCCGTAGAAAGGATATCAATCAACCTAAGTTGAGTGTACAACCATTATTCCAATCCTTTATATTTCCCAATTAAAACAGTCATTGTAGGGTAATCAGTTTTGCATGAGTCCTATATTGGATCTTATCCTTTAGGAAAGTCCTATCTAGTAACTAGTTTTGATTAATACCCTCCATAGGGAACTCATAAAATTTGAGGTAAAGCATTAATCTATCTTACTATAGGACCAATAATGAAAGGCCATGAGCTTTATTCCTAAAGCTCTTTCTCACTTAATATTTTAATTCTTAGAGTTTTTAATTAATTTATAAAATAACGTTCTACTTATTAATATCTAATTTTATTTTCATAATATAATTAATATGGCCATGTCAAATAATAAATTAATATAATATTAAAAATATGACAATAATCTTATCCTAATCTCATTAGAATATTAATGTCATATAATATAATATATTTTATGCATGGACATATGAATGTGGCACCCTTAATTTATATGACATGTTATTTATCCAATCAATTAACTAGATAAATAAATAACCCATAATTCATGGTTTTTCCTAAGAAGAAAAATATTAAAAACTAAGCTTAAATTCTTCAAAGTTTTCCTTAAAGTCAACTTGGATTTTTTCACAATATTACCTCCTCTTACTTGTCTCTTTTTATGGGCTTGAATTTTGGGCTTCTTAATTTTTGTTGGTCCACTTATTTTAAAAATAAATTGAGCATATTTTAGACTTAAAATTTCTTTGAGCCTTCTTTAAAAAATTTAGATAAAAAAATATTTTTAAACCCCAATAATTTTAATAAAATAGCCCAAATAAAATTTTATAAAATTTAGACCAAAATTAAAAAGAGTTTAGGCTGACTTTGAATTTGTAAATACCCAAAATTAGTCCAAAAATAAATTTTGATCAAATTTAGGGACCTATTAACAAATATCTCAAAGTTCTTTAGCCAAACTATGATTACCCAAGTCCTTGAGGGGCTAAGTGAAATAAAATAATTCTATTAGGGCCTATTTGTACAATTGACAAATTTTTAAATGTTAAATTTGTCACATTCGCAAACAATCTTGGCTAAAATAGAATTATCCTAAACTGGCAAGGGTCTATTTGGGATTTTCCAAACGAAGCCCTAATCATCTTGTTCTATCTCATTCTACTCGGTGCTGTGCATCCCCTTTTCTAGTCGTAATTTCAGCCACCGATCGTACTTCCCACCATCTGTGGACGAAGAGATGAATCTGCTGAAGCTTGATGCCGGCCGACTTACTCGCCGCCAAAAATCGTAAACAAATCGATCTCCATGCTTTGCCGTCGCAGTCTGCCACCAAACCAGCCGCTTCGTTTGCCGCTCGTCTTTGACAGCAAAGAAGGAGGACATCCTAGCCTCTTGCCGCTGACGAGTTTTGACGTTGCAGTTGGCCAGCGACCACGCACGCCGCTGCCAACGGTGGCACCTGTTTGGCTGATCGTTGTTGCATCTCTTTATCTTCTCTTTTGTTCGTTTTTCTCTTTTTTTTAAATTACAACAAAAATAATAATAAAATATTTATTCTAAGATTTAATCTAACCAAGAGGGGAAATTGTGATATAATTTCATTACCCCTCTTGTTCAATTTTATAGAAAAAATACAATTAAATATCTAACCATGAATTATTGGGCATAACCATTAATAACATAATTAATAAAAAATAACAATATAGATTAGTATGCAATTGGTGCCACAATAAACAATTACTACCATACACAAAATAAACTATACATGTAATATAAAACAAGGCGGCTCTGATACCAGTTATTGGTTGGTAAAATAAAAAGTTTTGTTTATAAAAATAAATGCAGCGGAAGTCAAATCGTCTTATTCATAATTACATATATAGGGATAGAAGATTATCTCAATTCCTCGTTATAGTAGATCTTGAATTTACTGGCTACAATATTTTCTACTATTCTCAATTTTCAAACTCAACGCGTGTGGACACGTGGATCTTTTTCAATCTCTAAAAATACTAATACCCAAATCTGAGATAATTGTATTAATTAAATTCTTTTCCCGCGTAAGAATACGTAAATAGAATTTTTTTTTTCTCTTTATAGTTATAGTATTATTTTCTTACTACATACCTCACATATATATGGTGATCTCCCTTGAGTATTTAGAATTTGATTAAAATTAAGAAATTAGAGATTGATTAAGATTTGAGCTAGTAGAGGTACTGCAAGACTCATGGGCTTCCTAGCTCTAACTTAAAAGGACTAGTCCTTATTATCTCATAATATACCAATTCTTCTAAGTTAACCTCATACTGTTTCACTAAAAGTCAAAGGCTATACTCTAGTAACTTATGTTATAAAATAAAAGTTCATTTAATTAAAAATTCATTTAATTAAATTGGGCTTGGTTTTTAGATCAATAATAACCACTTAATTGACCCTCTAATTGATATCCATAATTAAAGTTAGGCTTTGAAAAAAATGTCCTGTCTCTTTAATTACTTATTTACCCCTAAGTTACTGAATTCTCTAATGATCACTTTTAATATATATATATATATATATATATATATTTGTAAATAAATTTACAAATAAATATTATTATTTAATAAATAATTTATTGAATAAACTGTGGTTATAGATTCTAATGATCAAGTACTACAAACAGTTTAGGTGGACATTAATTATTAGATTTCATCTTGTAAATATATGTTTCTACGACCCATAAAATTATATCTCCAAGCTATCGAGGTTTTGACCGTTTATTTGGATCTCATTCCGTGATAACTTAAAAGATACAATACATAAATGTAAGTTCATTACCTACTTAGGATTAAGATCAATTAAAGTTATTAAAACTTTTATGAATTAAGATCTACGACATTTAGTTAACCAGATTAAAATTTACAATAGTCTCGTTCAATATAACATATACACTAGTTTTTCTACTCGAAGTCTCTACTTTAATAATTAAGGTAAATCATTCACTATAAGAAGCAAAAAAAACTACAATCTTACATAATGAAATGCCATTTTTCATTAATGATTGTGAACTAGATTTAATTTATAAAGAACTTGTGATCTATACCCTCTGTATTAGCATTTATACCTAATATATAGATCACATACTTTATAAATATGGGCTCATCAATGTATACTCAATTATATGTATGAATAAATTTTATTAATTTAATAAAATATTATTACACATACTTTAAGGGTATAAAATAATATAAAATATCTAACAGCAACATGCGCTACTAGAGTATTGCACGCCTAGCGCACTTAGCATGCGTGCTAGAAGCCCTTTTTTTCCTTTGAAAAAATGTCATTTTTTTTTTTAAAGAAACTTAAGAAAAAAAAACGTAATATCTGTGGATACCCATTATAAATATCTGTAAATTTTTTATTAAATTTATATCTGTACTAAATTTATTGTAATTTTTAATTTTATATATTAAATTTATTTCAAATCTTACCTAATTTTTTATAAATACGAGTATATTTTAACGAATTTATGAATTTATGGATAAATTTATCAGTCCTAATTAAAATTAGTTTAAAAGTTATAATTTACAATTATTTCAATTAATTGACAAATGTTGTAATTTACAATTATTCAAATTATTGATTGTTATAAACAGTTATAATTTTATGAGAGGTGTATTTTGTAGTGCAATATTTATATTAAAAAAATGGTAAGTATCTTTTCCCTATTTCCTTTTTTCCCGTGGCTTCTAGAACATTGCGACGTCAGGATTGGCCCATTGTGATGATAACGTAGGAAACAAAAGTTCAACTATTTTATTTTTTAGTGAAAGATCCAATTGATTTGATTGAGTCCAATGATTTGTTTTTAAAAATATATTTGTTTTGCTTCTGTTTTTTGGGTTCAATTTATTAAGTGCGAGTTGGATGGAACAATATTATACCTTCAATGTTGGTAGAAAGTGGATTTTTTTAGATCAGTAAAATTAGTTTGAGAGCAGGTATAAGCTTATTCGAGGGTTATTCAAATAACGAAAAAGTATTACTTCTATTAAAGGAGAGAGGGCCCTCGTACAATGAATCCCCACCTATATGCTCTATGAAGGTGCTTAATTTTTTTTTTCTTAGTGTACAATGTACACCATCTAACACATACACACTCCTTTTATTTTGTAATAGGCGAGATTAAATCTCTGACCTGAATAAACATCAAACAAGGGGTTAACTAATTCAATTAACACTCTCAACTCTATGAAGATAATTAAAGACAATAATTTAACATTAAACACTTGTGATAAGATCATAAATTTGTTAATCAAGTAAAGAATGGCACTTTATTTTGCTCTACTGTAAACCAAAATCATCTTTCACTTGCATGATTTGACTACGTGAATTTACCTCTTAATGGGTAAATCTTCACATCAATCCTAAATACTCCCTCATTATTAGATCAATTTTTGTTTATTTATATAATCTCTTTTTTTTTGTTAAGAATTTAATGAACCACATATATTTTTAGATTAGTATAATATTATTCACTTTAACTCTAAATTCTCGTGATTTTATTCTTAAATTTTATTTAAAAAAATCTCATACCAATAGAGATATAATTCATTATTTATATACTCATGATTTTTTTAAATTTTTGTTAATGTAAAACTACTCAAACTTACGCGGCCTTAGACACTTGCTAGTGCTAAGCAGTCTACAAGACCCTAATTAACCAAAAAAAGAGATGAAGAAGAAGCACACTAAGTGTTTGAGAGAATGCTCTCGTATTTTATTACTAAAGAGAAAATTACAAAGCTATAGAATTACAAGCTATGAGTATTTCTACAATTTGGAGGATTATTTTTCAAATGAGAACTCCACCTTTTTATAGCTAAAGCTATTTACAATGGACGGTTAGGATTAACTCTAATCCAATGGTCCACATCTAAAGAGGAGAATATGCTAAGGAATATTCCAAAGATGTCAACTACCAAAAGTATATCCTAAAGAATATGCCTTTTCTAGAAAACTCCCCCACCTACCACACCCATGTGGTTTTAACCCAAGTCCATTGAGCCTTCTAGAAGCTCTAGCTCATTTAACACACAATGGACTAAAACACCCCCTTGGTGGTCTTGTCGCGCGCCAAATGTTCGAGTATTTGCTTAAGAATATTTGGGGCGTGACATTCTCCCCCACCAAATTCACGCAAAGCCCTCATCGCGTCTTCGCTGGAACTTGCACACCCTGGTCTTCAAACTCTGGTTGTGCGCTCTTGTGTCCCGAGCGAGCTCTCCCATCGGGCAACCCTTTCCACTCAACAAAGTACTCAAGGCTCGTCTTGAGTTCCTCACATTTGACATGGCGTGTGGAAATCCCCAAAGGTTCCCGGTTGTGTGGCTCAAATTCTGCATCTCCCGTACCTCCACGGTACTGCTTCCAACAGCTTGCGGAATGCACTTGATGTAGCCACTGTCGTTGTCTCGAAGGTAACCCCACCTTGTGTGAGACATTGCCAACACTCTTGGTAATAAACCTTGACCCTTCATCTCCACGATCAAGGCCCTTGTGAAGTGGGCGTGCTGACTTGTGTTGTGGTGGAAGTATCATCTCCATCACCAAGTCCCCCGTACTGTGCTTAACACACCGCTGCTTGTCTTCAACCCACTCCTTGTGCTGAAACTGCACATCATGTGACACTTTAGACTTTTGGATGACACCCGCATCCAACAACTCCTCGAGCTGCCCCTGCAACTCTCCCATCTCTGATGGAGGCATCAACCCCATAGTTGGAAGCATAATCTCAAGCTCCAACTTGCCCTCAATTACATCTCTTGAAGGCGGTTCTTCCGGTATGGCAGTAGGCTTGACCCCATTGTGCTCCCCGAGCACTTCTGCAACAACCTTCGGTATGTCATCCTTACCCCCATTTGCCGCATCATCCACCCCCCGTTGTTAAGGCTGAATGTAATCCTCCTTTGCACCCAGCATTTACCCTTAGTTGCATTACGGAAAGGACCTTGGCGTTTGGCTTGGATCGCCCACCCTTGGGCATGTCTACCGTCGGTATCATTCGAGGCCCTCCTTCCAAAATACATATATAGTTATGTTGAGGAAGTAACACCACATTGTATTGCCGTAAGAACTCCATACCTAGCACCACATCAAAATCATCGAGAAGTGCTACCGAGAAATTTACCTCACCGTGCCATTTGCCAAGGTGGATTTCAGCTCCACGAACTACCCTTCCTTAATAATTATTAATATAATAATTAGGGATGAGAAAATTACCTGCAAACCCACAAACCCGCTAAAATCTATCCGCATTTAAAAGGATTTGGTAAAGTTTAAAGCGGATTTCATATGGATTTGATATACAAAATTAAAATTCGCAACATATTTAGTACGGGTATAGGTTTGGTAAAATATTCGCAAATACCCACAACAAATATCCGCACAAACTAATTTTTTTAAAAAATCATTAGAGAAAAATAAAAATATGAGGTGTTTTTTTCTGCATTCATTTTTAACTCATATAAAAAAGTCTTGATTTAATTTGATGTCGCTCATACTGTTCAATAATAAATAAATAAAATTAGTTCAAATGGACTAATGATTGTAATTAAAATTACAATTATAACATTTAACATAATTAAAATTAGAATTAGAATATTTAATATTTAACGTAATTAAAATTGGATTTGAGATTATAATATTTAACGTAATTGTAATTATAATTAAAATTAAATATTTAACGTACTTAAAATTAAAAATAAAATTGAATTTAGAATGATAATATTTAATGTAATTGACATTGAAATTAGATTTAAAATTATAACATTTAACACAATTAAAATTAGAATTATAACATTTAATATAAATAAAATTATATTTGAATTGAAGTTAAAACATTTGACGTAATTGAAATTAAATTTGGAATTATAACATTTAACATAATTGAAATCAAAATTGAAATTGAAATTATAATAATTTAACCTAATTAAAATCAAAATTGGAATTAGAATTATAATATATAACGTAATTGATATCAAAATTGAAATTATAATTATAACATTTAACGTAATTGAAATTGAAATTAGATTAGGAGACATGATATTTAATATAATTAAAATCAAAATTAGATTTAAAATTATGACATTTAACGTAATTGAAATTGTAATTGGAATTAGAATTATGACATTTAACGTAATTGAATTGAAATTAGAATTGAATTTATAATATTTAATGTAATTAAAATAAAATTTTAATTTAGAATTATAATATTTAACGTAATTGAAATCGAAATTGAATTTAAAATTATAACATTTAACATAACTAAAATTAATATTATAATCAAAATTATAATATTTACGTAATTAAAATCGAAATTGAAATTGAAATTATAACACTTAATATAATTAAAATTAAAATTGAATTTTGAATTATAATATTTAATGTAATTTAAATCAAAATTGAATTTAAAATTCTAATTTTAACATAAGTGAAAATTAAAATTTGAATTTGAATTATAATATTTTAACATAATTGAAATCAAAATTACAATTAAAATTATAATATTTAACATAATTGATATCAAAATTAGAATTATAATTATAACCTTTAACGTAATTGAAATCGAAATTAAATTTGAAATTATAATATTACAATTTAAATTAAAATTAAATTTAAAATTATAACATTTAATATAATTAAATTAAAATTTGAATCAAAATTATAATATTTAACGTAAATAAAATTAGAATTAGAATTGATATTATTTAATTTTTATATTTTACGAATTTTTTAATTAAATTAAAATTAAAATTTTATTTTTTTATTATATTAATTTAAAATGTATTCAAAATTATGAATAATTCATTGCGAGTTTAATAATAAAATTTTTAATTTATAATAAATTTTTTTTTAATATTTTATTTTTTAAATAAATTTAAATTTAAAAATATCTATTCTAAATTTAATACGCCGTCATTTAATAATATGAATATAATTAGTGGCCTTAATTTATTGTTGGTGGGAAGCCAATTCATAAAAAAAGTTAACCCAACAAACATCCATCACATCAATTCAACGTCTCAAAACAAAACAAATCTCAAAGTAAACTAAATAAAAGAAATTAAAAAAATAGAAGGAAAAATTTATAAAGTCAATTTCAAATTTAATCATAAAGTTCCACACGATGATTATAAAATGTTGTTGAAAAAAACAGAAAAAAAAAAGCCTATTCCAATCCTAAAGATAAGCAGGCCCATCATCATGACTTTAGAGAACCATAGATTTGCTCCTCCACAACACAGCTGCTGCACTTTGGATCTTCTAGAAGGCTTTTTTTCAGCTTCTACCTGATTTTCTCTTGTACTGGATTGAGATGGTGACTGATTTCGACAGAAATAGAGCAGCTGCGCTGCTTTTTATTACTTATTATTATTATTCTAAAAAAATAATATTTTAACTTCGTCCTTTTGAGATTTTGGGATATGCTTTTGCATTAATTCACTGGGATCTCCAATACTCGGCCATTTCAAACCCATTTTTGGAATAGTGATAGTCCTCAATAGTTTGATCAATTTCAGCTTGTGAATTCATCACGAACGGACCATATTGCACCACTGGTTCATTAAGAGGCTGCCCTGCAATGAGCACAAATCTCAATATCTTTGAAGACTTGTTGTTCCAAACACTTAGGCCATCTCCAGGACTCAACACCAAAACATGATGAGCCGTTACTGCTGCTGAGTTTAATGAACCGAAAACCCCTTCTCCTTCAATTATATACACAAAAGCATTCCATGAATCTGGGATGCTTTGGTGAATTTGAGTTCTGGGTTTTAGAGTAAAATCAAGATACATTGTTGGAGTTCTTGTGTAAACTGGAGATTGAACTCCCATTGATTCTCCTGCGATAACTCGAACTTCAACCCCATCTTTCTCTGCCCTTTTTATGTCCTCACTTAGAAGTTCTTGGTACCTTGGCTCAATCCTGCAATAAATTTAGATGATATGAGTTCTTAGCGTGGCTTGCCTGCAACAAATTTTGCATCCTTTGATATTTTTTTTTATTCACCAAATTTGATTAAAAAAACAAGTTCAAATTCTTAGTCGTGGGGAATCTTAGATCAGAAGGTAAGAAAGCATGGCTTGTCATACAAAATTATTACAAAGAAACCAAGATTTAATTCTCTTTGTAGAACTTTTCTACATCACAGAAAACTTTTTGAAATATAGGAGAATCAATTGTATACCTAATCAATTAAGGTAACTAATAAGCCAATATAATTTTCACGAGGATTTTGCAGAGCTAGAATTTCTTACATTTTATCGCTAGAAGACAGATTGATCCAAAGTTGCAAACCCTTATTGACTCCGTCTCCAGCAGGCATTTCAGAGTGGATTATACCTCTTCCTGCTGTCATCCACTGCACCAGAATAATCACAATTAATCTTGAAACAGAGAATATTAAGATCTTTTTATCAATATATTGTCAATATCATTTACCTGCACATCACCGGCATGGATTGTACCATTATGCCCCGCAAAATCTTGATGAGTGATACCTCCCTGAAATTCAGAAAGAAGAACCCAGAATTTAGATTCTCAAAATTTACCTAAACTAATCAAATTATCAATTACAGAGTTTGGGAAAAAAAAAAAAAACAGGCTTACCTGTAGCATGTACGTGACTGTCTCAAAACCTTAAAAAAAAACAGAGAATTTACATCTATCAGAACCAAAAAAGAAAAAAAAAGTGAAAAATCCCCACAAAAAAAAAATTTCACCAACCAACATAAATGATTAGAAAAATTGAGATTGATTGGAAAAGATTCAACAACCTCTATGTGGATGATCAGGAAACCCAGCAGGAGGAGACACTGCAACAACACACAAACTTATAAACCCAATACCCATTGTTTTAGTTACAAATAATGAGTAACCCAATCAAACAATAAAACCAAATACCATACACACCTGAAAAATCATCCAACATAATAAAAGGATCCAAAACCTTCAAGTCACTCCTAAAATTCAAATAACCAACAAAAACAATCAGTAACCGGATGATGACGCTAAGAATAATAACAATAACAACTCAAGAAAACAAGAACCTTCAATTAATTATTGAATCAAAATTTCCATAAAGCAACAACAGATCATAAAAAAAAATAAAAACAAAAAGAACTAAAATCCCTAGAAAGAAATGTGATGTGATTTATATATAAATAAAAAGAAACAAAACAATACCTTCCAATGCCTCTTCTAACAACAGCACCATCACCTTCATGTTGAAGCTTGGCAAGAACTTTCTTGGCCACCATTCTTGGCCTGTTAAAACCAGGACTTTGATCCGAATCAGACATGATATTTCTGATGGTTCTGATTGCTGCAAAGTATAATTTCAAAGACAAATCTGTTGAGACTTACAGCTCTCATATAAATAAGAACTAATCTGTTTCTGTTTTGCCTCTTGGTACATTCGCAAAACTGCCTTTATATATAACCGTCCGAGTCCTAAAGCAAATTGAAAGAGAAAATTATTGAAAAAATAAATAAATAATTAAAAATTGCGTTTTGTTGGGTGTGTGTCTGAGTCTTAGGAAATATTTTGAGGTGGGGTCGATTTTCCCACCTTGATTGAACCAATGATAGTGATGATGTCAAGTTGATGTCATCATGATGGGGCCTCTAAACATATCTCTTCAAGTCAAATATACATATATTCCAATTGCTGCATAGACACGGTCATAATACCTTCAAGTTCGGTCAAAGATATTTAATTAGTACAATACAAATTAAAAAAATGTGATTGATTTTAAAATGAGCAGGTGATGCAATTTTGACTAACACATATTAATTGATATTTATTTTATTCCATTATGCAATTTAATGGAAATATTTTAGCATTTCTTAAAGATGGATATATAAAGATTCTAATATCTTTCCTTGCTTATTAAAATTGAATATTCAATTAACAAGTAAATATTTAGTGCATTTATTTGGTCAAAGCACAACATCAAGATGTGTGATACGAACACGATTTGATAATAACGCAATAGATGACTATCGTATTATGACATTGAATGACAGCTCATCATGATGATACCAAAATAAGAAAAGGAAGGTTATACCTCCATATCATAAATAAATAAAAATTACTGACACTCGTAACAAAGTAATACAAGGTTTATTGTTTAAATACGCTAATAACATCCAATATATAAACCTATAGAGAATTGTTAAATATACTAGTGATAAAGTAATAAGCTACTATTACAAAGAATGTCAAAAACTAATTATATAAGGAATTCTTACTAAAATTAACACGAATTATTACTAAAATTATTTATTGCCCCTCAAAATTGGAACCTAGTGTACGAAAACTCAAAAGACCAAAGATAGTCTTAAGTCATAAAGAGCCAATTTTCTCAACCTATTAAATTTTAGAATTATCAAATGCCCCATCAGAATTTAAGAGGTGTAAATTGGGTCAAAATAATATGTTAAGTTTGATCTAATACCAAAAAACTTTAAAGAGGTGTTCCCTTATCTATCTTTGATGACTCATTTTTTTAAAAATGAGCAGTCCCTAACTAAAGGTTGAAGAGTCAACTTTTATATAGATACACACAATAAACTTTGAGGTTAAATGTGCCAATGAGTAATTTTGATGCTTTTAGTATATAAAGAATCCCTCTATCTAAATATATTTCAAGTGTTAGAATCATACCAAACAACAACTTTAAGGAGTTTGAAGATAAATAAAATTCAATACTTAAAAGTCTCAAGAAAAGTAGAATACGACATCAAAATACTTAGTATAAAAGGGATTCTTAGTCTGAAAAGAACTCAACAAGCCCAAGCCCGCATATAAAGGGGTATATCTTATAAAAAGGGAGGCAAGTAATTCTCATTATTCTATTTTGATTTCAGATTTCTCTTTTATTAGTTTTTGACTTAAACATTAAAGAGTCTTTGCTAACAACCTAACACCACCATTAGCTTAACCATAATCGATTTCTTATTTTATAGTCATCAAAATTAATCAATAAAAGATCCTAGTAAAGAGTAGCAATAGTCTCTTCACGTGCCACAACCATTTCTTCAAAGTATAAATTCAACTGTTGGCTTAGAATTTTTTTAGGTTTGATCAAGGAACCTAAATTTTATGGTTAATAGATTGACGTCTTCTGTGAGAAACAACACAAAAAACTATCGAGATTAATAATCCAAAATTGAATAAGGAAAAAGACGAGATATCGAGATCTAATCATTGTTGAACAACAAAGAACCCAACTGATGGGATCTTTAGCCCGACATCCTTACATCCTCAAAAGAATTTAAACCAAGAACATACGAGTTTGAGCATGCAGATAGACGAGTAATCAAAAAATGATAGAATGTGAAGCTCCTTAAAAACACTATCCCTAGATTTATAAACTATTACTTTTCTTTTTAATCTCATTTATTTACATCTATTGTAAAAATGAACACTTATAGTGCTTAAGTTTTCCTTTTTAATGTGTTTAAAGATTCTTATTCTCTTTCAGAATCTTTAGTATTACAAGAACAATGTTTGTTGAAAAAAAGTTGCTCAACTACCTTACCCTCGAGAACAACTAAGGTTCCTCTTTAAAACTTGAAATGAATCGAATGAACGATAAAGTGAAAACCCTGAGAATGACCAACATTAACCTTAGGACCATCGAGTGAATGATAATATGAAATCCTTAAGAACGACCAGCATTGACTTAGGAACCATTAGGTGAATAACAAAGTGAAAACCCCGAAAATAACCAATATTGACCTAGAACTACTAGGTGAATGACAATGTGAAATCTCCAAGAATGACTAACATTGAACTTAAAAAGATCGGACAACAATAATTAAGAACAGTTCATCATAATCTACATCAGAATAATTTTTCCCAAGAATGACTAATGTCCTTCGGGACTTGAAAACAATTGGGTTGATATTATTCAAGAACAGTTCACCATAATCTACATCAGAATAATTTTCCCCGAGAATAAATAGTGTCCCTCAGGACTTGAAAAAAATTAGGTTGACAATAATCAAGTACGGTTTTCCATAATCTACATTAGAATAATTTTTCCAGAGAATGACTAGTGTTCCCTAAAACTTTGGAAAAATCAAGTTGACAATAATTAAGAATAGTTCACCATAATCTATATAAAAATAATTCTTTTCAAGAAATAACCAGTGTCCCTCGGGACTTGAAAAAGATCGGTTTGACATATTCAAGAATAGTTTGCCATAATCTACATCAGAAAACGTTTTCTCGAGAGCTACCAATGTCCTTTGGGACTTAGAAAAAATTGAGTACTTATTGGATGATTAATGCAAATGTAATCCGAGAATGACTAATGTTCTTTATGATTTAAAAAAATAGGTACTCAATAGATGACCACTTGAAAAGCATGTCAAGAATAACCAATGTCCTTTGAGAAGAAAAAAATTCAGATACTCAATAAACAACCATTATGAAAAGTATACCGAGAATGACCAAAGTCCTTTGAGACTTGAAAAAAATTAGGTACTCAATTTACAAACTCTACAAAAAGTATGCAAAGAATGACCAATGTTCTTTAAGATTTGGAAAAAAATTAGGTATTCAATAAACTACTATGAAAAGTATGTTGAGAATCACCAACTTTTCTCCTCAAAAACTTAGAAAATTAGGTCGTCATAGTATATAGCTCACCAAGAATAGGACACTAGAGTATATAACCTCCCAAAAATGGGTCACCATAAGTATACACTGATTGGATAACTCATTAAGAATAGGTTGCCATATTCTACCTTATCAAAGTTCAAGAGCAAGTCACTGATAACTAGACGGATCTACCTCTGACAAAAGGATATTTTTGCCGAAATGATGTACCATTCATATTCCTTACGTTAGACAAAAAATATGTTGACCTTATAATCTCTTATTACCAAGCACGCTTAAATAAAGGTCATAAAGAAGCACTTAGTTATGACCGAACACTCAAAAGTAATAGTCTTTTTGACTGATAACATAAATGATCGGGTTTATACCAATCATCTGATCAAGATCAACATGCTCGAGATAAGGCCTGATATGTAAAAATAAAAGGGTACAATTGTTCATATGGCAACTCAAAAGCCCATATCTCTCAAAGGGTCATCTAACATTAAATGCATTTTTGCACAACTTTTAAATCATCAATCCTCAGCCTAAGACCCCCTTTTAAATAGGTTGACCACCCTACATGATTTCAAAGTACAACTATAACGAGATTCAACTAGAGGCCACCCCGTTTTACCCAAGGACATCATAATACCAAACACCACATATAGTTCCCATTGTTGACTTGTCAACACTAGAAATTGAAGGACCCTTGTTGCCACTCAGAAATTGAGCCTAATCCACAAAGACCCAAAAGACTTAAGACTACTCTAATGCCATGAAGGGTCAACCTTTCTAACCTATTAAGGTAAAAAATTATTAAACACTTTTATCAAAACCTAGAAAGGTGTATGTTTAGCCTAAATAACATGCTAAGCTCAACCTAATACCAAAGAAAGTTAAAGACTAGACAGGTCTTCTCTAATAACCTCAACCATCTCCTATAGCAGAAGAGTATCTTTGTTTTACTATCGAGGACCTCTTTCTTAAGGAATGTGTAGCCTTTAACCAAAGGTCGAAGAGTCAACCCTTATGTAAACAAGCATAATATGCCTTGAAGACTAAATATACCCAAGAGTGCTTTTGAGACTCCTAGTGTCTAAAGAATTCCTCCATCCAAATATATTTCAATTGTTGAAATCATACCAAACCATAACTCTAAAGAATTCGAAGATTAGCGAAATTTAACACTCAAAAGTCCTAAGACAAGTAAAATGTGACATCAAAAAACTAAGTATAAAAGGGATTTTTTAGTCTAAGAAGAACTTAACAAGCCCAAACACTTATATAGAAGGCAAATAATTCTCATTATTCAATTTCAATTTCAAATTTTTTTCTCATTTAGTTTTTGACTTAAGCATCGAAGGGTCTTCGCTAACATTACCACTGGCTTAGCCATAACCGATTCCTTGTTTTGCAACCTTCAAGTTTTAATCAACAAGAGATTCTAATGAAAAGCAATAATAGTTTGTTCACGCATTACAAATGTTTACATAAAGTATAAATTCAACTGTCAACTGAGAATTTTTTTAGTTTGACTAAAGAGCCAAAATTTCGTGGTTAACATCATCAAAATTTTTCTTCTCAATAAGGATTAGTATTATTCTTAAAATTGTCCTTTTAGCAATTTATATTACAATTATCCAACTTTACAAAAACTCTTATTTATATATACATAGATCATTCTTTTATTAAAAAAATAAATGTGAGAAAACTCAATAATCCACCTTTAAAAAATTCTTTGTATTTAAAAAAAATAGTAGTAAATAAGATTACACATAAAATTGAATGCAAAACGAAGCAACATATAAAATAACACTTATGTAAAACTATAATTAAGATGTTGAACGAGAAGACAAATTATCTCATACAAAATCATTCAATTTTAAAAACTAAAATAAAAAATAATTTAATATTTTATTTAATTTATTCTCAAGTTCTAGACAAGTAAGAGAAAGAAACAAATTAAATTTATTCTATTCAAATTTGAAATCCTACTATACCATGAAAACTATACTAATCACCAAATCAATGTATATCTTTTGGTATTTAAATTTTAAGAGCCCTCATAAGTTCATTTGTGGCTATAATAATAGATAAACAAATTTCATATACAAAATAAGAATACTACTAAATTATATAGTTAGGATATAAAATTTGTTAAATGTTTATCTTCCAAAACCTTAGTATTTCCTCTCAAACTTTTCTCTCAATAAACAAGCAGCTGCCACACCATTTTTCTTCCTTCATTGGAGAGGAGGCCTTAAACCCCTCTCCGACAAATGAAACTGTTAGGGTCGGTGCTTACGTGTCATCTTTGAATGTACATATACTTATGTATTTATACAAGTGTACATTCTCATTAAATCGCTAATACCAATTTATATGCTATTATGCATGTAACATCACAGACATTATAAATCTGAAAGAGTTCGGATCAGATCTGAAGGGTTTAGATAAGGACTCATAGTTAGCCACGCTGAGAGATATAAATACTAAATGTTAGCACAGTTAAGTGTTAACTGGTTATAATACTTAGAAGATCCAAGAATTGGGACCTTGTCTGTAATGGGACATAGACCTGTGAGTATACTAGTAACTGCATAGTTGCAAGAGTTGCAATCGGGTGCTAGGAAATGCAAGTTGCGTAAGTATGTTCTCGAATAATTATCCCTGATCTATTTCTGTCGATACGGGTCTGTCGGTGGATACCATTATATAAATAGATCAGTATATGTCGTACCTATCAGATATAGATGGTCGTTCCTAACCGACTGTGAGCTTGGAGCTTGTATTGACATATGGGTATCTAGTTAGGACTAGATATGGGACAGACTCACGAGGGCCTCCGATAGACATCCTATATAAGCCGTCAACGGAGGGTCTTCTCGAGTTGAGTAGTATACGTGGTCCTTTGACCTGAGTGCCACGGTGGGCTTGTAAGTGATCCATCATACTTTGGTTCTATGCATATCACAGACCTTTTATGGTGTGACCGCTAGGTGTCGCTAGGTATGGTCCGATACTTGTAGAGTTCAATGCATACAGATACGGGATCCGTCAGCTCTTATAAGGAGTTTGATATCCTGATACTTCGAGACTGTATCTCCGAAAGTCTTATGGCCACAAGCAATCATCCCGGGAAAGAGTTCCGTCGGGGTCAAACAATATGACAAAGGAGTTTGCGCATATTGTTCATTGAGATACAAGTCTGGAGATAGGACATGGATGAGCATAAGGGGATTTAATGGTGATAATCTAGATCCCTATATATCCAGGATATCATGACGGAAGGACTATACGTATGCGTTGTAACCTCAGCTTGCATGGTTCAATGCGTTGATTGGTGCATCCGTGACGTGTGCATGAGGCATTGCTCACGGACTCATAGAATAGTGCCATTTGACGAATCGGGCGTAGGACCTAGGAAGTCCCGTTATATGGAGTGTACTCCTTGTGCATTAGGACAGCATGCCGAATTAAATTGTTTAATCCAGCAATATTCAACACTTCCACGGGAATGCGTGTGTTAAATACAATTAGTTAATAATTATAACTATTATTTACTAATTGTATAATTACACGTAGCGTATTGTGGACCCTCAGTTGAGTTTACCCAAGTGTGAGATTTAGTGGGACCCACTAAGGGGTAAACTTGGTAACTATTCATGAGGGGCAAAATGGTCAACACACACTATGATTATTTAATTGTTAAATAATCATTCTCTCTCTCACCCTTTTATATTATATAATATATATTATATTATTATTATTTATATTATATTATTATTATTTATATTATATTATATTATATATATATATATATATATAAAGAAGAAAAAAAGAGAGAAGATAGAATTGAAGGCCAAACGGCCGAGAGAGGAAGAGAAGAAATGGAGGAGAAAGGAAGAGGAGGAAGAAAGAAAGAAGAAGAAAAAAAAAATGAAATTGTTTCATTTTCCTCCGCTTCTAATTGGAGTAATTGTGAATTGCTTCAAATCTCTATTATTTAATTGTTAAATAATCATTCCCTCTCTCACCCTTTTATATTATATAATATATATTATATTATTATTATTTATATTATATTATATATATATATAAAGAAGAAAAAAAAAGATAAGATAGAATTGAAGGCCAAACGGCCGAGAGAGGAAGAGAAGAAATGGAGGAGAAAGGAAGAGGAGGAAGAAAGAAAGAAAAAGAAAAAAAAAGGGGGGGGGGGGGGGGGGGGAGGGAAAATGAAACAGAGGGGGAGGACCTCCGCTTCTAATTGGAGTAATTGTGAATTGCTTCAAATCTCCATTTCTTACCCTTTTGGAGAAAAGGATGTAAATTCACTCCCGGTCATTTTGGGAATTAAGAGTTAATCCCAGGCTGAATATGGAGCTGTTGTTCTAGCTCACTAAACCCACCGAGTTGGTGACTAGAATTGCATGCTAGTTGGTCTCCATGCGGACTCCAGAAAAAAATACGTGTATAACGTTACACGTTTGGTGAGTTCTCTAACTTTATAAATATATTAATGTGATTAATATATTTATTTATTATGTTTATTGCAAAATTTATATTTCCACTGCGTTAGGCAATAGACACAATCGCACATGCATACACCCACGTGCCTAAGATCTGACTGCATCAACAGAAACTTCTTCCCTTCTCGCCTATTCTCGACAAATAACTTCTTTTTTTTCTCCTTTTTTGAACAAGTTTTGTCTCTTTTTGTTTTTGCTTTTATTTCTTATTTTCTAGTAGTTTTCTACCTTTTTTTTGGCAGTGTCACTGATCACAAATAATGGCAAGATCCTTTGACCAATAGTTGCCATTTGGGAAGTCGCTACTTGTCACCGATCATTGTTAAGCCCCTGGTCCCAACAACCTTCTCGACCTTCTCTAAGCGGCCACATCCTTGGCCGGTGTATTATGGATATCGGTGAGTCTCCCCGATGAATCATTTGATTTTTTGGAGCCCTTGACGTTATTTCGGTCAGTGTTGGTTGAGACCCTATAATCATTGTTGAATCAAAATCGGTCGCCCCTTCCTTTTGTCTACCTTACCTCTTGTAGATCTAGCCGTTGTCCCCTACTTCCGACCACAACAAACTTCACCACTGGCTCTTGTTTATCGGTGTTTGTCAGTTCCGACAGCTTTTCTTGTTCTTGTGTGATTTTGGTTAGATTATGGGTGGTTCAAGTATAACGTTATATTATGTATAAAGGTACTTTTGTAACTTCCTTTCTACGCAAGGTTATTTATAATTTTCTCCTACGAAAGGTAGACAATCATTGGCCGGTGTATTATGGATACCGGCAAGTCTCCCCGATGAATCATTTGATTTTTTAGAGCCCTTGACGTTATTTCGGTCAGTGTTGGCTGAGACCCTATAATCATTGTCGAATCAAAATCGGTCGCCGCCTCTCTTTGCCTACCTTACCTCTTGTAGATCTAGCTGTTGTCCCTTACTTCCGGCAACAACAAACTGTAGGGGATCTACTGTGTTCAGGTGTATGCATGTGGTAGTGTGTTAATTAAAAAATACGCATCTAATACATATTTTAACGCAGTGAAATTTAAAACATACAATTAACACACTAATCATATATTAATAAAATTAATATATAAATGATAAAATTGAGAAATTACCAATACGTGTAACATTTTACATGTTTAATTTCGGAGTCCGTCTGGAAGTGTATTCGTTGTCAATTCTAATTATCAACTTTGGTGAGCTTGATAATCTAAAACAACAAATCCTATACCCAACGTAGAATTAACTCTTAATTCAGATGGTTGATTTAAAAGGTTACTCTTATCTCTCTCACGATAAAGAAAAAATGAAATAGAAGCAACAATTGCTTCTCCTAAATACAAGAGCATGAAATGAAAATAGCCAAAAAAAATAACTCTTTATTTCACTTTCTTTTACTCCAATTGATTTCATCTCTCATTTCCGTTTCATTTCATCACACACATATAAATATATATATCTTATTAATAAAAAATAATATTACAATATAATATAAATAAAACATGCTTTGTTGGCAACAAATAAATAATAAACAAAGAAAAAATAATATTAAATATATATAATGCATGACAATTATCATGTATTATATATATTATATTATTATAAATAAAATATAATATAATAATATATTTTATTAGATATATTTAATTATTTAAATTTTAAATAATTAAAGTGTAAAATAATAATTTTACCTCTCATAAATAGTTACTAAATAACCTCATAAATATAATAATTAGTTAATAATTATTATTCACTAATTGTAAAGTAACATATGACGCATTGAGGGCCCTTAGTTAAGTCTACCTAAGTGTGGGGTTTGGTGGGATCCATTAAATAGTTATTAAGTATACCATTTAGTGGATCCCACCAAACCCCACACTTAGGTAGACTTAACTAAGGGTCCTCAATGCGTCATATGTTACTTTACAATTAGTGAATAATAATTATTAACTAATTATTATATTTAACGTTTAAATATACACATACACGCATTTCTGTAGTTACGTTGGATATTACTGGATTAAATAATTTAATCCAGTACTCTGCCCTAGTGCACAACGAGTACACTCCATGTTGCGGGATTCCCTAGGTCTACGCCTAATTCGTCAAATAGAACTATTCCATAAGTTCGTGAGCCATACCCCATGCACACGTCACGAATATACAAATCGACGCATTAAACCATACAAGTTAAGGTTACAACGCATACGTATAGTCCTTCCATCATATATATCTTAGATGTGCGGGGACATAGATCTACATCATCAAATCCTCATATGCTCATCCATAACCTTATCTCCAGAATGGTATCTCAATTGAACAATATAAGCAAAACTCTTTGCCATATTGTTTAACCCATGAAAACACCTTTCCGAGTTAACTGCTTACGGCCATAAGATTTTCCTGAGATACTATCTTGGAGCATATAGATATATCACTCCCTATGAGAGCTTGTGGATCCCATATCTGCACGCACCAGACTCCATGAGCATCTGACCACACTCAACGACACCCAGCGATCAGACCATAAAAGGTCTCTGACATGCGTAGAACCAAAATATGGTGGATCACTCACAAGCCCACCGTGGTGTTCAGGTCAGAGGACCACGTATACTACTCAACTCGAGAGGACCTTTCATTGACGGCAACATAAGATGTCTATTGGGGTCCTCATAAGTCTGTTCAGTACTCAGTCCTAATTGAATACCTGTATGCCTATACAATCTCTAAGATTCCGGTCAGCTAGGAACAACCAATTGTACCGTATGGATATAGACATACACTGATCTATATAATTAATAGGATCTACTAATAGACATGCGTTAGTAGAAATAGATTAAGAACTATTTATTTGAGAACATGCTTGCATAATGACATATCCTAGCTATCTATTACAACTCTTGCAACTATATCATTATTAGCATATTCTGAGGTTTTTGTCCCGTTACAGACAATGTTCCAACTCTAGGAATATTTGCTAATTATTAGCATCGGTATAAACTCCTTTAGACCGTATCCGAACTTCTTCAAATAAAACAAAGTCTGTAGCGTAATAAGCATTAAACTATATAATTAAAAGATAATTAACGATATAACAAAATATACTCTGTATAGATATCAAATATTCATACAAAACTGGAATGGCATATAGGCACAACCCTAAGACAAACTTCACTACTGGCTCTTGTTTATCGGTGTTTGTCAATTCCGACAACTTTTCTTGTTCTTGTGTGATTTTGGTTAGATTATGGGTAGTTTAAGTATAATGTTATATTATGTATAAATGTACTTTTGTAACTTCCTTTCTACGCAAGGTTATTTATAATTTTCTCCTACGAAAGGTAGATATCTTTCTATGTGAGGTAAATATCTATTTTTAGGTTTAAAAAAATCTTTTGCATGAGAATCGAATCTTCTCATTTGTAATAGGGATAGTGATCCTTTTAAGGGTTTAGTTCTCATTATAAGACTTATTTGTATCTTCGTTGTTTAGGAGAAGTAAATTCAGGCGAGCGACAAAGTCTTATCTTATCCAATGAAGCCTCTCGATAATTGTTTAATGTATATCAACAGATTTACATTGTAATATTGTGAATTTATTTATAATATTATGATTAAAAATTATAAAAAGATATAAAATTTGTATCTTAATCAATATATCATTAATTAATAAGTGTCACTTATCATGTAGTTATTAATATTTTAATTCTCATTAATTTGGTATGTATATAATACAAATCAACATTGAAATACAATTCCATATCAGTTGAAAAGACAAAATTTACATCGCAAATATACAAGCATAATGATAAATAGATACAACTATAGATAGGAGAAAATCTTAAATTTTGAAGTTTTAAATTAATGAAAATTTTCCACAATTAGAAATATATATATATATATATATATAAAGAAAGTGGTAAAGACTTAAAAGAGGGTCAATAATAGTGTGAGTGAGCCAAGCCTTGCCGATTTTTTTGTTTTATTTTGTCATGTCTTATATATTTAAATACAACTACTATTTTTGGATTTTGTCGTTGGAATCGAAACTTAACGAGTATAAACATATATCTTTCTTTAATAAAATCTAAATGACAATTATATGACATGTACAATACCTAAGCATTGCGTTTGCTTTAGCAAACAAAAAAACAAATTCACCTCTTGTTTATTTAATGTTCACTATTTCTATGAAAATGATTGCCTAGTGGCATCATCATGCATACACATGAACAATAGACTAAATATTGTTGAATATTATTAATAATAACAAAATAAATACAAATAATTCTCTTCTCTGTAATAGAAGATTTCAATTAACTATTTGTATAATTAAAATTTTATTTTTAAATAATATTAGGCTTCTTAAATTAATATTTTAAAATTAGATTCTTAAATGATGTGGTAATTAATATTAGATGGTGAATTGGTGTAATTGGTGATTTTAAAAATTATATCATTTTATCACTTAATATATCATTTATGATTTTAATTTTAAAATATTAATTTAAGAAACTTAGTATTACTTTTATATTTTTAAGAGGTTTGAATTAGCATTACTGACAATATAAACTTGATGATGTGAAGAAATTTTAATAATAATAAAAATAAGATATACTTAATTCAAAGAATATAATAAAAATAAATTATTTTATAGAATGAAAATTTCTTTTTTAAATAACTAAAAATTAATTTTTCAAAATATCTATAAAGTTTGAGGAGGAAGGGAGTATAATGATTCAAATTCATGATGGAAGATTTAAGTGTGAGGGGTTTTAACCACTAGGTACCTTAACTTTTATTTGTTAGTAAGGAAATCTAAAATGTTATTTATTGGTAGGTGCTATAAAATTATTATTTTTTAAAAATAAAATTTATTATTTAATATATATAATTTTATTATTTAATATTAAATAAAAAATTAGTAACAACAATACTAAGATTATGAAGTTGGAACATATTCTAATTTGTTAGAGATTTGGTGATTCAAACAATCTTAAATAGACAAGAATTGAGATGAATATCAAATAAGAGAGTCATAATAAGTCTAGAATGTGTGGGACACGTATAGAGAAGTTTATGACCTATGGGACAAGAAGGGAGAAGTAAAACAGGACTTGAAGACGCGAAGAAGGCGAAGAAAACGCGCGGGAGGGCACCAGGGCTGAGCGCTACGGCGCCGAACACAGAAGCCCAATGCCGCAGCTCCAAAAGTGACAAAAAGTCTATTTTAATCTGGATTTCGAGTTTTGAGAAGTTTTAGGCTTCCAAAACAAAAAGAATCTTACTCCAACAAGGAATAGGGTTAGTAGGCACGAAATAAACCATATATAAATACTTGTAAATCATTTAGTTGAGAATGAAGCATTAAAAGAGACTCTAAGAGAGGGGAAGAACTGAGCAGACACTAAGTGTTTGTGTGCGCTAGGGTGAAACCATTGTTTGGGTGTTCATTATTCGTGGTAGAACAAGGGTACACTAAACATTAGGTCATTTTGAGAGTTCTTTATTGGGTTATTTTTATAAAATCTCTAAGGAGTTAATAAGAGAGGCTAGGATCCTTGGATCCACAGTGAACGTAGGCAATTGGCCGAGCTACGTAAGATTGTGTTGTGCTCTTTTATATTCTGCTTTGAATCCTTGCTATTTTGCTTGATAAACAGGTTATTCCGTTGCGCAAAGAGGTTAGGGTTCTAAGTTGAACTTAAGGTTCTTCGCTTCAACCTAATTTCAAAAGGGATAAGGGTATTCCCTCCATCAATAACCTGGTATCAAAGCTAAAAATTCAATAATACAAACCTGAGGTATTTAAACCATGGCTGCAATCAAGCAAAAAATAGAGAAGTTCAATAGGATGAATAACTTCAATCTTTGGAGGAAAAAAGTTTAGGCTCTATTAGTGAAGGAATGACTAGACTCAGCCTTAGAGAAAGCTAGCTCTTCAACTAGAGATGAGACAACAACCTCAAAGTCCGAACAGAAAGATTGGGACACGATTCAGAAAAAAGCTCACAGTACCATAATCCTGGCATTGAACGACGAAGTATTAAGGAAAGTTAGTGATAAAGAAACCACTTTGGGGCTATAGAAAAGACTCGGAGCATTATACATAAAGAACTCTCTTGCAAATATATTTCTTGTGAAAAAAAAACTACATCAGCTAACAGTGCATGAGGGATCTTTATTGAGAGCTCACATTGATGAGTTCAACAAGATCATCATAAGTCTTGAACAAATGAGCATCAAGACTGATGATGAAGACAATGTCATTATCTTATTAAGTTCGTTGCCAAAGAGCTATGAGAGCTTTGTGGATACACTGTTGTATGGTAAAGAGTCTTTAACGATTAATGACGTCAAGGCATCATTGAACTCAAAAGAATTGACAAAGAGATCTGAGTTCAAGAGTGGAGCAGCATTACTTGCACAAGAAAGGAAGAGCAACCAATCAAGGAGACGATCTAAGAAGTATTTCCCTTATAATAAGGAATGACACTTTGTGAAGGATTGTCCTAAATCAAAAGATCAGGAAGGGTGGGCTGCAATCGATACTGAAGAAGATACCGAAGTTGTAGACACATTGGTAGCCTCAAAGAGAAAATACGCTGGTAAATGGATACTAGATTCGGGGTGCAACATCCATGTGTCCTGACAGATCGATGTTTACCAACTACAAAGCCAAGAGAGGTAAAGCTCTAATAGGGAATGGCATGTGGGAGATCATGAGAGTTGTTAACATAAGGCTAAGGATGCAAAGTGGAGAAACTAGGGACTTACATGGTGTAAGGCATGTTCTTAAACTAAGGAAGAACTTGATATCCTTAGGCAAGCTCGATGAGGAAGGGTATTCGGTTAGAGTGAAAAAAGGAAAACTATGGGTAGAGAAATGACCTATAAGGTTTGAGGGTGAAAAGCATAATGAGGGCTCTGTGTACTTACTGGGATACCCATGAGTGACTCAACGTAGGGTGTTGGGGTAATGCATACCACTAGGCGACGTTCAAACCGTGCTCACCGAGTTGATGAGAGTCGAAAAGGAGTGCAACGCATCCATACCCTATTCAAGGTGCACGAATGCTTTGGACATCAAAGTCACTAGCTCGAAGAAATTTAAGTCTTAGTGAAGACTTAACTGGACTCAACTCTAGGTAATAAAGTATTTGTGTGGATCGAATCTAGAAGCCTTCTTATTCAGAAGATTTTGAATCAAGAAATAGTTTAATGGAGATTTGGTGATTCAATAATCTTGGTTGAATAAGAATTGAGATGAATACCAAATAGGAGAGTCACAAGAAGTCTGGAACATGTGGGACACGTATAAAGAAGTCTAGAATGTGTGGGACACGAAGGGAGAAGTGAAACGGGACTCGAAGATGCGAAGGAAACAAAGAAAATGGGTGGGAGGGCACCAGGGCTAAGCACCACAGCGCTCAGGGCTAGGGCCGCAGCAACGCCCAGGGCTGAGAGCCGCAACGCCCAACATAGAAGCCCAGCGCCGCAGTGATGGGCACGATATGCCCAACGCTGCGACACCCAAAGATGAGCGCCACGAAACCAGAAGCAACAGAAAGTCTGTTTTGATCAGGATTTCGAGTTTTGGAAAGTTTTGGACTTCCAAAATAAAAGGACTTTTACTCTAACAATGAATAGGGTTAGTAGGCATGAAACAAACCTTATATAAACACTTGTAAACTTTTTAGTTGAGAATGAATCATTAAGAAAGACTCTAAGAGGGGGGAAGAACTGTGTATACACTAAATGCTTGTGTGCACTAAGGTGGAACCGTTGTTTAGGTATTCATTGTTCGTGGTAAAATAAGGATACACTAAATATTAGATCATTTTGAGGATTCTTCAATGGGTTTTCCTTGTAAAATCTCTAGGGAGTTAATAAGAGATGCTAAGATCCTTGGATCTACTGTGGACATAGGCAATTGGCCGAACTACGTAAGATTGTGTTGTGATCTTTTATATTCTTCTTTAAATCCTTACTATTTTTCTTGATAAACAGGTTATTCCGCTATGGAAAGAGGTTAAAGTTTTAGGTTGAACTTAAGGTTCTTCGCTTCAACTTAATCTCAAGAGTGAGAAGGGAGTTCCCTCCCTCAACACAACTAATGTATCACTATTAATCAACAGGTATCACGTGTTAAATAATAGTTGATTTTATCATCTTACCATTAATTTTATAATTATTACAATAAAAATTAGTATGGCCGACCCTAGTTTTTCTCTTTCTTTCTCTCAATTCTAAAAAAGAAAAAAGAAGACATTAGTATAAGTCAAAGTCTTGTTTACATATGTACGCGTGTTAGCAAGACTTCGACAATGAGATTTTGCTAGCGATATAATGGGAGACATCCAGAATATAGTACAAGATTGTAATTTCACAGGTTTATCAATCTATAATACCTTTAAATTTGTAGATGTATGATTCTCATCTTTTTTTTACCTTTGTACTTAACCTCTTGTGTAGTGTATGACAATTGAAATTGATTCTCCTTCTTTTTAACTTTCATACTTGACCTCTTGTGGTAGTGTATGACAATTGAAAAATAGACTCCTTCATCAGATCTAATAATAGCATCATTCGTTTTTTATAGTGGTTTTGCTATATGCTTATCTATGTTTTGTTTAATAAATATGTTTTATTATTTAATATATATAATTTTATTATTTAATATTAAATAACAAATTAGTAACACTAATACTAAGGTTACGAAGTTGGAATATATCTCAACTAATGTGTCACTATTAATTAACAGGTATCATGTGTTAAATAATTGTTAATTTTATTATCTTATCATTAATTTTATAATTATTACCGTAAAAAATAGTGGGATCGACCCTAGTTTTTTTCTTTCTCTCTCTCAATTCTACAAAAAAAAAAGGGAGAAAAGAAAAAATTAGTATAAGTTAAAGTCTTGTTCACACGTGTACGTGTGTTAGCAAGTCTTTGACAATGAGTTTTCATTAACGATATGATGGAAACACCCAAAATATAGTGCAAGATTGCAGTTTCACGGGTTTATCAATTTGCAATAACTTCAGATTTATAAATGTATGATTCTCTCTCTTTTTACCTTCACGCTTGACTTCTTATGGTAGTATATGATAGTTGAAAAGTAGTCCTTCATCAAATTTAGTAACAACAACATTTATTTCCTATAGTGATTTTGCTACCTGCTTATCCATGTTTTGTTTAATAAATATGTTTTAATATTTGTCAATTTAAAGTTTATTTTAAATTTTAAATTTTTTATGTTGTGCGACTTAGATTTAGATCTGAAATAGGTGCTTTAATTTATTCCTTCTTATAGCAGTTAATTTTATTTTAAAATACGTATCTACTCAATAACAAGATATAATAAATTCACCTACAATTTATTTTATTGTGACAATAAATTATTTGTATTATAGTTCCTATGATTTATCTAGTGTAATTTTGATCAAAAAAGTCAATTGTTAAGGTTGAAAATTAGAAAGAGTCAAAGGCAAAGTGCTTGAAGTATGTGTATGTACATAGGTGGTATTCTTTTATGTGAATCTTTGTGTACAAAAATTCTAGTTGTGCATTAATAAGATTAAATCGGTATATTCGATTATAATAAAAACAAGTAGTTGTAATTGAATTCTATAATTTATAATATCAATTTTATATTTTAATTTTGTATGTGTAGCATTATTTAATTAATAATTATTTAATAAAATTATTAATTTTTTATCATACAATAACTCTTCATATGTGTCATTTGTACTATAAATATTCCACTAAAAAAATAAACTTAGAGATAGCGTATGTCCAGAAAAAAGTTTATTTTATAATTACCAAGAAAAAAATTTATTTTATAACTACCAAGTTTTGAATAAGGGTAGGCAATTTCAAGTTCTAAATTTTTTGACCTTATTTAAGTCACGATAATTTCAGTCAGGATGAGTTGAGTTAAGAATTTAAATTAAAATTGAAGTATTAATAGTTATTATAATTAAAATTAAATTTAAAATTATAATATTTAATATAATTGAATTTAAATTTAAAATTATAATATTTAATATAATTAAAATTAAATTTTAATTTAATTTTTTTATTTTAAAATAAATTCAAAAATTTTCAACTGGACTCATCTGACCTAAAACAACATCATTTTGAACTCATGACATTGGAACCCAGTGCAGAATCAATCTCATTTGCATTTTTACTTGTTGATAAATTATATAATAAATTTAATTTTTATTCAATAGACTTCGTTGTTTATATATTATTTTTCTCAAAGAATTTATTTTATAAAAATTTCAATATTCCAAAATTTATATAAATTTTGGTAAATTTTATTTCATTATTACACGAACTATTTTCTTTTCTTACATGTATATTAAAATCATATAAATTATATTTGTAAAGAAAATTATATAAAATAATAGATAATATATTAATTTAATTTCGAGGATAAATCAAAATGGGAAGGAACGAGGATCCCCTTTCTAATTTGAAGATTCCCCATTCAAATCTTATCCCCCATTAAAATTTTCCTCTAATTTCTGTCATATATAACTCTAACCAAACAGTATATTTTGACTTAACTCGATATCAAAAGCGGAGTCAATTAAAATCATGATAGATCAAATATTAAAGTTGAAAAATTTTGAACGACAAGTTTACAATAACAGGGGTCAAAATTGCCAAAATTAAAATTTTGTAATACTCAAAATGTAAAAATTATATTCTAAAAGGTAAAATTATAAAATAAACAAAATTGTTAAATATTAATGGTAATTTTTCTTAATTATTTCAGAAGAAGTAAAATCGCCTTTAATTATCTATATATTTATGCTTTTGTACTACTAAGTTTTAATATTAATTCATGCATAGTTTGTTATTATAAAATGAGTAATGTTAGACATCACAAATTTTTATTTTAAATTGAACCTTAAAAGTAATGTGTCAAATAAACATTAAGTGTAATAAATAATTTTAAAATTTATACTATTTCACTATCTCATATTTACTTGACACTCCACTTTTAAAATAAAATTTTAAAATGTCTATCATTACTCTTATAAAATATATGGCATTAAGTTCATGCCTTTAATTATCAATTTTTTTTTCTCTTACTTATATAAGGATAATGTTGTTAATTCAAGTTTAATTGATGGCATTTTTTTTAATCTTCCTTAGAATAATAGTTTTTGTTTAAGTCAATAATGATCGAAAGTTTTTGAAAATTATTAGTATAATCTTTAAAATTTTATTTATTTACTTAGTTAATTCTTATGCTTTTTAAAATATTTTTATTAGTTCTTACCGCTGAAAAAATAAAATACACTTTATGAGAATAACTAAATAAATTAATATGTTTAATTATGATAAATGATCCAATACTTAATCAAATTTATCTTATTGCAAAAAAAAAAACTGCACTTCAGATATTATTTTTTTTAATAATAAGGACTAATTAAGGTACTTAAAAAAATATAAGAGTTGACTAAATAATTCAACTAAACATCAAAGACTAAATTGACAATTTTTTTTGTCTTTTTAATATAATCTTGTGCTTTTATAAAATCAACATAATTAAATCGTTAAGTCTGATGGTTTTAGCTAATTGACATACATTAAAAGTACATTTCTGAAAGAAAAAACAATGTTAAATCTAAAAGGTTATTACATTAAATTGCAGGATCCTTAAAATCTTAAGTAAAAATTAGATCAGAAGAGGATTCTAATTCCAAATTACAAGGTCAGTAAATGCCATTGACCTTGAAAAAAATAAAACCTCTTCCTTTCTATGTAGTTCTACCATTGAAATTAGCTCTTTCAGTTTTCAATGTAGTTTGTACTAGAATAGTAATTATTGAATCTTCCAAACATCTACTGTAGTACAACTATTAGTAATATTATGTCATTTGTATATTTTGTTATTATAACTACCAGATTGTTTGGTAATTTTAAAAATTAATACATAAAAAGTATGGCTTAATCGAATTTTGTAAGGGTTGTGGAAACCTAGACCCGTAATTTTAATTGTATTTTTGGATCGTCAATGTTTCAAAAATGCCTAAATATCGTCATTTTAATACATAAGAACGCCTAGACCCATTTATTAGTAAGTTTTATTACTCTGGATTAAAAAAAATTATTTTTAACAAAATATTTTTGTGAAAATTCGTTCTTCGCTAAGATGTATTTTGTGGTATTTTCACCGGTGTTTGTAATGTCTATTTTAATGACCTAGCGTAAATGCATGCTTTTTGTATCAAGTAATATAGGACTAAGTTCAGATTATCGATCCCACAGAGACTATTGTTTCTATTGTCTTCAATCGAATACTAAAATTACTCTACTTTACTTTTATCCAGACTAGCTTCAAGGATGTAGTTTAACTAACTAAATTATTGCTATCGAATTGAACCTAATTAAAATATCGCAAATACTTAAAGATAAAATTCACTAAATTGATAGGTAATTTAGGGTATCGACGTATCCTCTAGTAGTTCACTAAACCCTTTAGCCCCTTAGTTATTCCTTTTTTATCAATTGATTGACTAGACACTGATTTCATCATAAGCTTCTGTCGACAGTCGAATGATAATATCACACCCTAACAATTACCTATATGTCTATGATAATCCGAATACGATGCAACTCATTAAGATTAAGTCTAATCAAACCATATATGCCACCTAGGTATATGTCTATCCTAAATGGAACTCGTAGATATTACCCTAAGATCATGTATCAATCTACCCTAAGCTAAACACATGATTCCTTTCGTCAAAGTTATTATGGTTCCTAAACAATCAAAATAGTGATCAAGTATAATGAAAGCATTAAACATAGATAAATTTAATCAATTAAGGGATAAAATTTCATAACTAAGAGTTTAAAAGAATCAATTACATATTAAGTTCAATAACGTCTAACCCTAGATTAAAAGAATTTAGCTCATGTTCAAAACAAGATTATCAAAGCAAGAGTATAAAAATATCATGAACAAAATCATCTCTTAAAACTAAGAAAGAAAATAACACAAGTGATGCCCTGAGTTGTTCTTCTTCCTCTTGTCTTAATTGTCCAAGAGTTGATTCTTCAATCTTCAATACAATTCACCTTGATCTCTTAGTTTGATTGTGTATTCGTTGCTTGCATTTTTCTCCTTGCTAAATCTCCTTATTTTTGCCTCAAAATAGTATTTTTGTTGCTAAGAGAAACCCTAGGCACGAGGAGTTTCGAATCCACCCCGAATAGGCGAGTTGAGAAGAGTATTTAAACATTCGCACGGGTGCCGCAGTACTGGGCACGAGCAAAGGTCTGTCAAGACATCAACAAGCGCCGCAGCGCTCACTTACTGATATGGGCGCTGCACTGCCCAACCACCTGTTGCTGCGCTATTTTTGTATTTTGAGCGTAACTTTTTCGTTTGACGTCCGATTTGTCTCCCATTTATTCCTATGCGTCACATTTTCCGTCGTGCATTTGTTTATGATTAGAAAACATAATTAAATAGTCAAATACTTATGATTTAGAGCAAAATACAAAAGTTAAGTACAAATTCTACTAGTACTTTTATGCTCCTATCAGTTTACCATGACCTCGTTAGTTTTAACTAAGTATCAATCAGTGGTTGCTGATCAGATTGAGCAGTCACTGCCATCCATTGTTACTATCATACAAAAACCTAATTTTTCAACACCAAATCCATCTGTCGGCCATTTGTGCTTCATTAATTTATTTTGTTGATTGGTCCTAGATTAAACTGGTATAGGGTGTTGAAATAGTGGTGGATATATAAAAATAATAGTGTTTTATAATTTTTCTTGTGTGAGGATATTGTATTTTTGTTATGTGAAGATTATTTTTGTCCCTTTTGTATGAAGATGGACCTCTCGTCTTTGATCGGAGTAATGATTCTAAATAGAATAATCTCCCATTATGATTTATCTGCATCTCTTATGATAGAAAAAATAAGTTTAAATGGAATACCAAAAATTTATCTTATCCTTACACAACGTCGCGGTAACTTTATGATGTATATTAATAAATATACAATGTAATATTATGCGTTTATCATTAATATTACACTTGATAATCTTTCAAAAAAAAATTATTATTATATCGTTTTGATGAAAAAGTAGACATTAACTTTGTCCTATCATCGTTCATAGAATAGTCTTAGGTTCCTATTAAGGCCAACAATCTCCCATTCAGCCCTAAAGGACACTATAAGGTCTCGTACATATTCCATATCCATGTCTTGATTATGACTTGTCGCCCATCACGTAATTGATAGTGCTAATTGAGAAAATATTAACTTAATCTTGCTAGCTTACTTAGCCACATAATGGCCTTCTCCCCCATTGGTGCTAATCTATTATCACGAGTTAATATGGTGCTAGCCCAAGAAACGAATACGTGACCAGAATTTGTAGGATCGAGGTGTTTCCCAAAAGTCACACATCATTAAATTTCTCTAGTTTCAATACACTTACCAAGTAATATTTACCCTTTTAAAAAGCAATTGGTGATTGCACAAGTCGACATTAAGACATTCAACTTCTTCCCGCCTATTTTTATTAAATTTAATAGTGGTCCCTAAAAACTATGACATGGTATCAATTTCGATAAACTTAAAGATTCTATTGACTTAAAAGATTTTAAAAATTTTAATAATTTCAACTAATAGAAGAAAAAAAAATTTATGAATTAAAGTGTAAGATTTTAAAAAAATATATTAAAATACAAAAGTGTAAAATTTTGATAACTATAACGTCGTAACAAAACACATATTTCTTTAAAGGTTAAATTATTGTGCAATGCTTAATTATTATGTTAACAGTTGTAACAGTTAAATCACTATAGTGAAATTGCAGTAACGGGCAGAATATTGTAGTAACGACTAAAAACAATTAATTTTTTCATCTTTATAAATATAAACCTCATTTAAACTTAATAAGAATAAGAAAAAACTTTATAATCTTCATATCATTTTAAAATAAAAGAAACATTTATATTTGTATTAGAATTGTTGTATCTACTATTTTAGAGAGTTTAAATTGTAAGGGTATGATTAAACTCAAAATTAATCTTTGTAAGGGTTTAGTTGATACCCGATAAAGTTAACATACTGTGAGAGTTTGATTAGTACATGAGAAAGAGAAAGTCAATCTGTAAAGGTTTGATTAATACCTGGTAAGTTAATAATGGTATTGAAAGTTATACTGAATTAGTAGAATCCTCAAGCACAATTAGTTTTAAGGCGTAGACGTAAGCTGAGATAAGGGGCGAATCTCGTAAACATCCGATGTTAGCTTTATCTTTTCCTACTATTTTATTTATTGTATTTACTTGTACTTTAACTTATTTATATTATTAGTAAGTACGTTATTTTTAAAATACTTAATTCTCTCCTTCTTAGAGTGCTATTCTTAAACCCTTTTAGACTTTCATATTCAAACCTAACCCAAACTTAAAATTGATTTCATTACTTAATATTCAAATAATCCCAAATTAACAAGCTTTGTGATTTAGCTAATAAAAACACAATAACAATAAAATCCACAGGAACATATTGATACAACACAATAAAAGAATAAAAATAAATTTCAATTTCAATTTCATTCTTTTCATCAATTTTATGAATTTTTAATTGGTCTTTTTAACTTTTAATTTTTGAAATATTAGTGCCTAAACACTCGATTTACTTGTTTTTAAGCTCAAAATTTTCAAAAGTGTTATTTGAGTAAGTTTTGAAGGAAAATAGTGAGAGAGAGAGAGAGAGAGAGACATAATATGTTTTAGGGGTAAAATTGTTTGAATTTAAACTTTGTGACTATTAAAGATTATATTTTAATTTTAGGGCTATAAAAGTATATGAGTTCAAAATAAAAACTATTTGTATACATTTTTCATTAATAAATAAATTTTAATTATATTAAATATTAGCCATTAAAATGACTTTTGAGCAGTACTTGTTTAAATAATCTAATGGTAAAAGGGTTTGTAGTTCATATTTAAGATTCTAGGTTCTAATCCCTTTCCTCCATATCAGAAACAAAAACAAAAACAAAAACAAAAACAAAAAAATGTAATTTGAGTATTTTAGAGACTAAGAGGATGATCTACACAAATTGTTAGATCCAACATAATATATTCAAGAAATAAATAAATAAGCATTTTAATGATAAATAAAATAAAGAGTAAATGATAGAGAGAGCAAGTACAACAATTTTTATGTGATTTGACAATGTTCATGTTTTAAAAATTTAAAACTTTAAATTTTTTAAAAGAGAATGAGTTCAAATATTTAGTAAAAGAGATAATATAACTCAAAGTTATAATAATTATCTATTACTTGACTAATAAAAATTAACTTAACTAAAAAGCTATTGTTTAAAAATATAAGTCATTTATAAAAAATTCTCTAAGTTTGGTTAGCACCCAGAAACTTAACATGTTGACCTTGAGATTAGGCTGTGGTGGTAACTCTTCAAGCAGGGTTGCTTAAAGCATGAACATAAGTAAAATTGTCGAACTATATAAAAAATTTTATACTTGATAATATCACTTACTTTTTATTTTTTTAGCACTTTATTTAATTTATTATTACAATGCTTATTTATTTATTTCTTGATTATATTATGTTTTAGATCTAACATTTTGTGATTTTGATTTTATTTCAAGCCTGCGCTTTTTAAACAATCACAAGCCTATTATTTTGTGATAATTTAAATATTAATTTAAGTTATTCATCACTAGAATCTTAATTAATTTAATCATTTAAAGTGATAATTTATAAATCGTGTAAAGTTAGGTTGGGTTTAAGTTTTAAACTTATCATTACTAAAAAAAGGTTTTCGGTGACAAAAACTTACTGTCACAAAACATACTTTATAATAGATTTTATTTATCATTGAAAATGAATTTATTAATTTGATATTTAAAATCTATCATCTAATTATGTTAGATTTATTATATTCTTTGGAACGTTGTAGCGTTGGCCCGAAATTGCATTAATACTCCAGCAATCGCTTTAGAATGTTGTAATGTTGCCTATTCGGAAAAACTTCTTTTTTTAGTAGAATTACGTTTTAAAGTCAATTTTGACTCTTATTTTAATTAGAAATAAAAATTTTAGAGACTTTATAAACACTATATAAATTTTTATAACATTTTAAAATTATTCAAGCATTAGATAGATACTTCAAGAGAAAAAATAGAGAATTAAAAAGCCTTGAGCATTGAGCGTATAAGAGAATACTATAGAGAGTGTTTAAGTTCTGAATAAATAAAAGAAATATTAATAAATCATTTGAGAGCTCTTTATTATTATATTCTTTGATAATCTTTTGAGAGAGAAGTCTTTGTGATTTGTGATTTGTTCTTCGTGAGCTAATAACAAATACTAAGATCTTGTGATCTACTATAGATTTAAACATTTATTGCTAAATCACATAATTTAATTATGTAATTATTTATATTTTGTAATGATCTTATTTTTTTTATTATTTATTTGTGATTAAAGTCTTCTACATTTACTTAAAATTTATTTAAAATGCACACTTATATTAGTATAAAAGTTAAATTTTTAAGATAAATTAATGTTAATGCAAATGCTAATATTCCATAAGAAGGAACCATCAAATACCAAAAGAGTATTCCCAAAAGAGCTGCTGTACGGTCCGCATCATGGTTTAATCTTCTTAGAAGATCACATCACTTGGCTTCGTAAAATTAAAATCAAAATTAAATCAAATTAAACTCTAAATAAATAAATATTTTGGATAATAAGGGGAAATGGAAAAAGATAGATAAAGAGAGGAGTTATGATGTGAAACGGGTGTGAGAGAGTTATCGGCACTTAAAAATCATTCATTGTAAATTTTTTAAAAAAAAAAAATCATTCAGTGATGGTGGACAAATGTGCTGACTCACGACTTGAGGCGGCAAACGTGTTGGGATGGTGGATCGTGGCTAGGGTCGACAAATGTTCTACTGGTGTGCTAGGATGGTGGCTAGACAGTAAGGCGGCTCGGCGGTGACAGTTTGTTTGCAGATTTGTAATTTTTGTTTTTCTTTTTGTTTGTTTTAAGAAGTTGTAAGTTTTTAGTTTTTAGTGATAAGAGAAAAGTGATTTAGGGGTTACAAATTTAGAGCGCCCTAAAATGGAGCTATTTGAACTTTAGCTCAAATATCAAAACAGGTCATTTTGTCATATTAATAAAAATCAAAATAACTTCGTTTCATGCATTTTGAAAGAAAATTTTAAAGAACGCTGCATTTTTTACCCGTTGGATACTAACGCATCAACATTTTTCAAATTTTCTTTAAACATCTTTAAAATTTTCAATCACTAATATTTACAATATATTTATGGGTCTTTATATCACAAATTTGTGATATATATTTTCACAAGTTAATGCTGAATAATAAAAAAAAAATTTGTAACACAATCTATCACTATTTATTGATATTATAAAATACTTGATAATATCTATTAGATTTTGGTGAGAAACTAAAATTTTTATGACTAAATCTCATTTTTAAATAGTGATTAAAGGAATCAACAGAGTTTTTATTGATGTTTCTTCAAGAGTGCATGAGCTTTACAAGGCAATAAACTTGGCCTATTTATAGGACCTCCTCATTAATGACTTTTGAATGTAATAATCTAAAGAAAATCAAATAGTATGCATGAAAATCTAAAGTAAGGATTACTATACTTTTATCTTCTTAATCTTTTAAGTAAAACGAATTTTCTAATAAAAAACATAGTAATTTCAATCAAAAGTTTAGTATGCCTTTCATTGGCTTGGTTTTATATCTCTTTAGTAGAGTTCCATCCACTTATTTTACAACACTATCAAAGTTTTACTAAATAATCATTTAAGAAAATTATCATTTACTCATCTATAGAACTTGAAATCACCACTTATCTCTCTCTCTCTCTCTCTCTTTAATACTTCATTATTTATTCCATCGCTTTTCAAGAAAGAAAATGGTAACTAATAGGATATAATGAAATATTAATTGAAAAAAAAAGATAGGAGGAATTTATAAAAATCTATAGGAAGTAATCAGCAATTTCCATTTACCTATGCTTTCTTGACCTACGGGGAAAGGTTATGTAAGTTTACCTTGATTGATTTCTTTGATTTTCTAAGTTGATTTGCAATTGCACTCTCACTTTGACGTTGAGGCAATTGATGAATGCATACAATACTTATTATCTTTGTGAAAGGACTTAGAAATAATGACATCGACGACACCGCCCCACAGAATATAATCTCCAACAATTTACTAATGTTTCAAGCTTATAAGTATTATAATCTCTTTGTACAAATATATCAACTTAATTACTTGATCTTCACAAATTTTAATTTCTAGAAGCATAATCTTCAAAGTTGGGATATTTATTCTATTGGATTATTTTTCCTATTTTATCGGACTCGCATAATCATTCCCATGCTTGATAAACAAAATCATTTAATATACTATTAATACTTATAATGGAATGCGTATTATTATCTTTTGTTGAAGGAGGTTCTTACCCTCATCCTATATGTTATGGAGCTAGTCCATTTAAACCACACTTTTTGACTAATAGGATAGATGGTAGATCTCACCTCTCTTTCTCTTTTTCTTTAGAATCTTCTCCTTTTGAGAAAATACTAGTCCTCCAATGTCACCTAAACTTCCAACAAATAAGATAAAGGAAATCTCTAATAACTTCAAGCTCGGTATGCATTTTAATATCTAGAAACTCTTATGTTGTGGATAGAAATGATAGATCTTGGGTATGTTGTTGTTGAAAGGTGAAAGGTTTATCTTATCAACTGGTATCAAAGCCGGATCCACATTTTTATTCAGCAACCATGAGTTAAAATGCTATCATATTGTGTTGGGTGCTTTAAAAACTCTATTTTTGTGAAATAAATTTTTAGTTGAATTTTGTTACAAGGTTTACATTAGATATATGGCTCGATCTATTATATATTTGTAATGATCTATTGATATAGGTCACATATTTGATTTTTCCTCAATTTTTAGAGGCCAAAAACATAATTTTTCTGCAAAATGTGAGTCAAAACCCATTTTGAAATCTATTTTGTGCTGTTAGGGAAGATGGCCATGAAATGAAATCTTGGAAAATATAACACAAGTCCTCTTAATTTCTAATTAAATATGCTTTTGACCCCATAATTTTTGGTACTTTCAAATTATCCTAAATAATTTTAGTTAACTATATTTTGGCCCCAAACTTTTTGATATTTATAGAATGGCCTAAAACTTTTAATATTTACAGAATGGCCTATATAGTTTTGATATTTTTTATTTTGGTCCAATTTTCTATTTTGTTGGCATTTTGACCTACCAACATTGTTCCTTGGCCAAATTGTTTTGTATTATTGGCATTTTGACCCTCCAACATTGTTGTTTGGTAAAACGTTTGGGTGTTGTTGGTATTTTGACCGGACAACATTAATTATCTACTATTATAAGCATTATGGGATAAAACTACATAACATTGTTGATTGACATAAGACCATAATTTAGAGTGATTATGTACTCACCTGTGATTGGACCAATCATGATAAATTTTTTCGGGTCTTTTGTAATGTTATGCTCATTTTTTTTATAAATGCTTAGCTCTTACATTGTGGATTATAACTTCTATCAAGATCCATATAGGTGATGGTATTACCTTATCGATAAATCATCACTTGGTAGAATGGTCGAGTTGGTAAAAAAATAGTTGGATATTTAGTACTAAGTGATCTTTTTGCCCTGTCAGTGATAGATCATTGTTAGTCTTATATTCAACTAGTTTACTTTATCTAAGGTTAGAGTTTTCTCATTTTTTTGACAAGTCCCAATATATTGTTGTTGATTGAGAGATACCTTTTGAAAAGCATCAGAATCATATTAATTGCATGATTTTTATTTCACATGTCTACTAACATTGTTGTTGATTTCATAGCTATTGATGCTTTGCTATATCTCTAACTCGCCTCAATAAGACTTTGACTAGGACTAATTATGGGAATTAGCGTGAGTCTATTATTGTTTATCTATCACTTATAGAAAAAGACTTGGCACTAAATAAGGATCCTTCTCCTATGCTCACAGATGATTGTAATATTATTGAGAAAGTATACCGGGAGTCATGGGATCATTTTGATAGGATGTGTCTTAATATAATGCAGTACACCAATGATAGATCCATTCAAAACAACATTCTATCTTGTGAGTATGCCAAAGATTTTTTGGATGTCGTTGGTAGAAACTTTAAGAAAATTGATAAAGTTGAAAAGGCTAACTACATAAGGCTATTTCTTATACGGTACATGATGGCATTTTTAGGGTCAAAGAACATATTATGAGATTGATCAGCTATCATAGAGGTTGAGAGATATAGGTGTTCAATTGGCAGATTACTTCTTTGTTTATAGGATTTTTGAGTCACTTCTGCCTTAGTTTGTCAATTTAAAAAGTAATTATAACACTTAAAAAGAAGAATGGAATCTCGATGAGATAATAGCCTATATAGTTCAAGAAGAGAAAATTTTGAAGAAAGATCAATCTCACATTGTCATGATGGTTACTCAGGACAATGGGAGTTGTAAAGAAGAATCTCTTAAGGGTTAGTGGTAAGTTCTTTAAAAGGATAAAATTTAAAAAGAATGCTCTATATTCTGATGTTACCACCACTTCTAGATCAATTTCAAAGGGATTGAAGGGAAAGCACCTATTTTGTTACATTTATGAGCACAAGAAAGTGGACTGGAATAAACATAAGGCATGGTTAGAAAAGAAAGATATTTCTTTTTACTTTATGATATATGAGTCCAACCTTGTTGATGTTGCCTATAATCCTTGGTGGTTGGATACTAGTGTAACCATTAATGTTAAGAATTCCTATAAGGAATTAAAAGTAGAAGAAAACCCAATGAAGAGGAGCTAATTATGAACATGGGCAATGAAGTAAAAGCCAATGTTGAATGCCTAGAAGTTGTCATATTACATTTGGAATCTGGCCACTTTATTGACTTATCAAATATAGCTTATATTCCCTCAATTAGAAGAAACTTGATATTTATATTTATTTTGGATAAGTATGGATATACTTTTCATTTTGTGACAAAAACAAATATTTGTTTTTTATTCCATGCTTGTTGGTTTTGTCACTTTATTTGATGACTTGTATATTATTAATTTATCTCTTGATGTTGGTCAATCTTCTTTCAATGAATGTTGCTAACTCTAAATATGGGAGACTGAATGAGAATTCTTTTATGTTGTGGCATAATAGTTTGGGCCACATTTTGAGATAGATGATGGAAATGCTTATTAGAGTTGGTATTCTCCATAACTTAGACTTATCTGACTTTGGCACCAGAATTGATTGTTTCAAAGGTAAGCTTACTGTTAAAATCAAAAGAGATAAAGCTAGTAAAAGTCAAGAAGTTTTTAAGTTAATACATATTGACATCTGTGGGCCATTTACTTATGCTATTATATGGGGTTATAGATACTTTATCACATTTATAGATAACTTTTCTCATTATGGTCATAGTGAGATTCTTATTGAAAAATGTAATTTTCTAAATTTCTTTAAAGCTTTTAAGGTTATGGTGGAGCTCCAAAAAGGGAAGAATATTAAGGCAGTAAGATTTGATAGAGGTGGTAAGTATTATGGGCGATATGATGAAACTGAGCGTAATCCTGAACTTTTTGCTAGATTTCTCTAAGAATGTGGCATAATAGCTCAGTATACTATGCTTGAAACTCCTGAACAAAATAGAGTTGCGGAACGCAAGAATCGTACCCTTCTAAATATGGTGCAGTGTATACTTAGTAACTTCACTTTATCTGATTTTTTGCGGGGTAAAGTATTGAGGACTACAACCTACATTTTTAACCAAATACCTAATAAATCAGTGCCCAAAACTCTCTATGAATTATGGTCAGGCAAGAAACCTAGCTTGCGTCATTTTTGCATATGGGGCTATAGAACAGAAGCGAGACCTTATGATTTAAAATCAAGGAAACTTGATCTAAAAACTGTTAATGATCATTTTATTGGCTATTATATAGGCTCAAGGGGTTCTAGGTTCTATTATCCATCACATACTACTAGAAGCATTGAATTTAATCATGCCATTTATTTGGAGAATGACCACAATAGTGAGAGTTTAGAATTCACGGTATTACCTTGAGAAAAGCTCATGTGGTATTACCTGTCTCATTATCTTCAGCTCCTATAGTGGGATCATCACATGCTGATCATGATATTGTTCCTCTTTAGTTAAAGTCTCGTCATGATTTAGAGAACATGGCTATAGAGGATAATACTGATGTTATGCTATTGAGGGATCTAACAAGATTAGAAGACCTGCAATTTTTTATGACTATATGGTCTACTTGCAAGAACATAATATATTAGTATATTTTTTAATCCTGGTACATTTGATGAGGCAATTAGTAGTCCTGAATCCTCATCTTAGGTACATGCCATACATAATGAGATATCATCAATGTGTCATAATAATGGTTGGGAATTGGTTGAATTACCAAATGATTGTAAGCTAATTGGTTGCAAATGGGTTTTCAAAACCTAGAGATATGGAAAGTGTCAGGTAGAAAGATATAATGCCAGACTTGTGGCCAAGGGCTTTAGTCAGAGAAAAAGTGTTGATTATAAATAAATCTTCTTGCCTGTTTCTACCAAGAACTCATTTCAAATTATTATGGCATTAATAGCTTATTTTTATTTAGAACTACATTAGATGGACGTCAAGACAACTTTCTTGAATGAAATTTTTTCTGAAGAGGTGTATATAGTGCAACCTGATGGATTTGTTAAATCTGGCAAGGAACACATAGCATGCAAGCTTAGGAAATCTATTTATGAGCTTAAACAAACATCTAGACAATGGTATTTAAAGTTTAATTAGATCATCACCTCTTGTTTTTTTTCTAAAAGAATGTTGGTGATCAGTGCATATATCTAAGGATCAATGGGAGCACTTATATTTTTTTGATCCTTTATGTTGATGATATATTGCTTGCGGCCAATAAAGAATCGAGGAGATGTCTATTATATTTTAAAGATCGAGACCCTTCGTGATAAATCTAGACGTGTTCTTGGATTATCTCAAAAAAGTTATACTGAACGCATTTCAAGCAAATTCAATATGCAATCTTGTGCTCTTAAGATATCCTCTATTGTGAGAGGTGGCATTTGTCAAAATCTCAGTGTCTACTGAGTGATAGTGATATGGCTCATATGCAGACAGTCCCATATGCATAAGTTGTAGGTTGTTTAATGTACGCTTAAATTTGTACACGTTCGGATATAGCTTATCCTATGGGTATACTTGGGAGATAGAGCGATCCTTATATATGTTATTGGAAAGTCGCAAAGAATTTGCTCAGATATCTGCAGGGGACTAAAGATTTCATGTTGACATATCAGCAATCCAATATTCTTGACTTTCTTAGATATTCAAATGCTAATTATGTGGGATGTCTAGATGACAAGAAATCCACATCTGGTTATCTCTTTATGATGGCTGAAGAAGCTGTTTCTTAAGAAGTATCAAGCAAACATGTATAGCTTCTTCAACCTTGGAGGCTAAGTATGTGACATGTTATGAGGCTACATTTCATAATATTTAGTTGTAGAACGTTTTCTTAAGGTTAGATTCTGTGTTATCTATATAGAAGCCACTAATGATCTATTGTGATAATTCTACAACAGTTGCTTTCTCTCGTAACACTAAGAGTTCCTCATGCTTCAAGCATATTGATATTTCTACAGAGCTTATGTTGGGATACCCATTAACTAAAAGCTTAGCTCACAAAGTCTTTAGTGAGCATGCGACTCATATGAGATTAATAGAGTCTTATGTTGTTCTGCAATAGTGAGAAAGCTCTGCATTGTGTAAATTAGTTATAACTGTAATAGATTTGTATGATTGTTCACACCTCTTGTATTGTGCATGAACATTATGTTGTTGATATGCCATATATATTGCTATGCACGCCTTTTATGGATATGACATATATTGTGAGGATATTGTAACATGAGGCATTTTGATCCATCTCAGTGTGCTTCTTTTTTTTTATTTAGCCTCACTTTTGGTTATAAGGAAGTAGAGCATCTTGGAGACCTTTTGTTTTAGTCTCACATGTGGTAAGATGCTAGAGCATCTTAGAGACATTTCATTCCATTTCATTTTAGTAAGATGCAAGAACCTTATAGAAATGGACATGTTGATCATATCATATTTGTATACTATTATCATATTCCATTCCGTTTCATTTTATTTCTATATCATATTTGTATACCACTATCGTGTCATTGTTTATGGATTTTTTTTACATATAGAGCATCTTGTCAATGTCCATGTAACTTGATACTTATAAGCACCTTCGAGACATTATTATGTTTTGGGTGTTGTGCTCATATTTGATATCCTTTTGTTGAAGTCACTTTTGGATTAATTTGAATATAGACTTTGTTTTAGTGGAATGAGTTACGTCATCCAAATGGGAGATTGTTGAATTATTTTTTTTATTTTGGTGGATAGATATAATCATTCACATGCTTGATAAACAAAGTCAAATTATTACTGATTGATGTCAAATTATTTAGAGCATTTTAGTTGGATTTATTTGGTTAGTGATCACCATGTTATTAATAAGTTCTTTTGGTACACTCATATCTAGTAATATATTTTTTTATAAATATGACCATTTAATAGACTATTGCTACTCATAATGGAATGTGTATAATTTTCTTTTATTAGAGGATATTTTTATCCTTATCCTATATGTGTGGGGCTAGCCCATTGAAGCAACTCCTTTTGGCTAATAGGATAGAGGGTAGTCCTCTCTTCTCTTTCTCTCTCTTTAGAATCTTCTCTTTCGCAAAAAAGACAAGTCTTTCAAAGCTACCCAAACTTCCAACAAAGAAGATAAAAAGAATCTCTAATAACTTCAAGCTCAAGTATGTATTTTAATCTTTAAAAACTCATATATTGTGAATAAAAATAATAAATCTTGAATATATTATTGTTGAAATGGCGAAAGATTTATCCCATCATATTCTACCTATTAAATTCATATATGAAAGTACTGAGGTATAACACTTTCTTAAAGGAATAATTACAACAATGATAAGGAAAATTTTCACTTTACTTGCTATTTTGTTTTAATATTTCATTTTAGTTTTTAATTTCTTTATAATTATCCGTTAGTCTATTCGATAAGAAAATTTTGTTAAAAATACTTAAATTTTTTATTCTTTTACCATTTTATTCTCAAAGATAAAAATTGACATTATGTAACATATATATTAGTAAAATAACACTTAAATATTATTAAAAAAATTAAAATTAAATCATATAAAATATTTTTATATTACAAACAAAAAATATACTCACATTATAATAAAAGCACAATTTGATTGATATAATTTAAAAGAATTTTTTTTTTCTTTCTTTACATAAACCTATTTTTGTCAACTTTTTTACCCACTAATTTTGAATGAGTTAAATCATTAAAAAAATATATAATTATAGATAACCGTAGAGTTAAAGATTATCATTTGATAATTAATTAAGAGAAATTTACTTTACAAGTAAATATTACTTTCTGAATTTTAACTTTATAATTATATTCCAACATATCAAAGAAAAGTTTCATATGTTGGAGTAATTGATAATAATTAATGATAAATGGATTTGGATTATAATACTATTGTATTATTAGATTTTTTTTTGAAAAGAAAACCTTCATTAATATAATAAAATGATACAAAAATTTATGTATTTTCAGCTACAACTACTTGTTTTTATCATAATCAGATCTATCGATTTAATCTTATTGATGCATTACAAAAAAATTTATGTATGAGAATCCATACAAAGAATACTATTTATATACATGCACATACTTTGAGTACTCTACCTTTATCTCTTTCTAATCCTCTGCCTTAACAGTCAGCTTTGCTAATTAAAATTTCACTAAGTAAATCATAGGGAGTTAAGACATAAATAATTAACTATCACAATAGAGCTAACTCTTTATAGACTTATTCTATTATATCATAGAGCAGACATATACCCTAAAATAAAAATAATAGCTCTAAGAGTAACTAAAAATAGTAAAACACTCACTTTAAATTTAAATCTAATGACATAACCTAAAAATATATGCGATTTAAAATAAACATTAAATTAAAATAATCAACCAATATTAAAACATATTTATTGAAATAAAATATTAATAAGTAAATAGCAAAACTACTATAAAAAAAATAAATGTTGTTGTTACTAAAACCAAGTGTGAACAAAGCATTAGATGGATGGCACCTAGGCTGGGTTTAATAAAAGTTAACATTGATACCAGTCTCTCCTCAAAACATTCAAAGGCTAGTTTAGGTGTAATTTTGCGTGATCACTATAGGGTTATCTTGGCATCTTTGTCTGTTTCGCTGAATGCAAAACCCTCAGTGGCCACCCTTGAAGCAATGGCAATACTTCGAGGTCTTCACTTGGCCAGACTGTTGGGTTTTTTTGCTATTAAGGTTGCTTCTGATGCTGCTGGTGTTATTTATGACATCAATACCGTTTCCCACTCATTTTCAGAACTTGGTTTGGTACTGTATGATATTAAGACCTTATCTGCATCTTTTAATTTTTGCTCATTTTACTATTCTCATCGGTCCACCAATCGGGTGGCCCATGAATTGGCACACTTGACTCTAAATCTGACTTCTGAAACTATCTAGTTTAAAAAAATCTCATTTCAATATGAACACTTTATATTGGAGGATTTCCCCTCCCCTTTGAGATCCTTTTTTAAGATATAAACTTTAAGTTCAAAAAAAACAAAGTATAAGCAATTTAAAGTCAATCATTTCACATTTATGCCCTTATAAAATTTTAATTATTAAATTAATGATACAAAAACATAAAAAAATTATATAATAAAATAATTTTTAATTATGCAAATTAATATTGTAATTATAATTCTGAATTTTATGTCGTTTTTTGTACATAAATTTCTTTTTAAAAGTTGTAAGATAATCTTTAATAGCTTTAAATTAGAACAAAACAAAGAATAATAATAATAATAATAATAACTTTACAAAGTATATATACCAAAAAATATTTCTTGTGAAATTCATCAAAATAAAAAAATAATAAGTATATATTTTATTTTTATCCAACTAATGTTTATAGGAACTTTTTTTTTTAAATACAAAATGATATGATATTGGTTAGATAAAATATAAAATTTATTAAATAACTTAAACAATGATATTAGACTTATAAAGTTAGAATACAAATTTTGTATCTAATTGACGTGGCATTTGATGTATCCAATTAATATTGTATAATTACCACTATAATAAAAATTAAAAAATCAATAATTATCTAACAAATAGTTATGATTAATTTGATTGGTGACACATCAAGGATATAAATTTTATATTTCAACTTTATACATATATCACTACCCTAAATTAAAATGAATCTGTTGAAATTTGATGATTCAACAATTTTTTATGGGCAAAAATTGAGATGAATACCGAGAGGAGAGTCATTATGAAGTCAAGTACGCATTGCGTGTACAAGGGATGAGCAAAACGGAAAGCAAAAAAGAATGGGTACTGTTTATGCAGTGACACTGTTCATAGTGAGTACTGTGCGTGCGGCGACTGAGGTACTATTCACGTGTGGGTACTGTTCACTCAATTACTATTCATGCAGCAACTTTATGATATTTCCTGTTTTGTGTCAATTGACTTTTTAAAGTAAGATTATGACTTCTACAAGTAAGGACTCTTATTTCAACTAGGTTTAGGGTTTCTAAGGGTGTTTTATTCACTATATAAACTTTTCTAAACACAAACAAAAGACAAGCATATAAGGTTTTAAGATGTAACCATAAGAGAGAATAGATGAGCTAGATAGGCACTAAATGCGTGGTGCACTAGGGTGTAACCTTTGGGGAGTGTTTTCTTTTGGTTCTTAAGTGAACAAAAGAAACACCATAGATCTTTTTAGATTAAATACTCAGGCTATTCTTGTATTCCTTATAAAAATCTCTTATGAGGAGAAACTAAGAGGTCTTAGGGAGTCATGGTGATCAAGGGTAGATACTTAGAGATTTCTACGGGAGATACTAAGGGGTCTTGTGGGATCATTGATGATGTAAGAAGATACTTAGTGATTTATATCAATAATAAGAAGCTAGATCATCATGGATTATCCGTGGACGTAGGCAATTTTGGACCGAACCACGTATATCTTGTGTCTTATTGATTGGTTGTTTATTTTATCTTTATTGGTGTGTTGATCTTATGTGTTCTTTTTTATGATGTGAGTTATGATTTTTCGCTACGTATAGAGTAAAAATGGTATCAAGGCTGTAGCTTAGTTGATGTCATAAGGGTGTCAAATTGAAGTGCATGGTTTGATATCTGCAACAGAATCATATAAATCAATATTTGTATGCCATGTTAATTTGTATAAAATCATCTGTGCAAATTTGTTTTTCATTATATTATGTTAAATATTTGATAAGAAATGCTTTGTATAAAACGTTTATACATATAGTACTATTTATTATTTTATGATGATCAGTATTTGATGAGAAATCAGAAAGATGAATTTTATTATTTTATGATGATAAGTATTTGATGAGAAATAAGAAAGATTAATTTTATATAAATAGGAATGTAAATATATTAAGTAGTGATATTTTTTAGATAGAAATTAATTATGTTATTAAATTTTGTTTACATTCAATCAAAAAAATTATTTTTTAAATAGTCAAAATTAACTTAAAATTTCTTAAATTAAAAAAAAAAGACAACTTTAAATAATTAAGAAGTAACATCTATTCATACTTTAGTTTTTTGTTTTTTAAAAAAAGAAGAAGCAAATAAGTAGTAAGTTCTTAAAGAACAGTTCGTAGTTTTTTCACCTTTAACTGTTTTTTATAAACAAAAAATGTATTTAAAAGAATACATAAGGCACCATAAACATAACATGTTTTTTTTTTTTTACTTCGTAGATGTAATCTATTTCCTTTTTCATTATTTATTTGGTTTTTAAAATAGAAGCATGTAAAAGTTTTTGACCTAGATGGAGGTTCAAATATAACACAATTTAAAAGTTTTAGGAGAAATTTTATAAGTAATTCTCATAATTTTTTATTATTCTTTTTTAACCAAATTTAAATTGATTATATTTTATTAACCAAAATATTCATTTATGGACACTTTTGTCCTAAAATAAAAAATTCAAACTATTTTCACATTCTCCACTAAAAATCAACAAAAAATTTGAAGTTTCACAAATTGCGTTAAATTAGAAATTTTGAAGTTATCATTGCATAAATCGGGACTAATACAATATATTTTTCATTTCAAACGAAAGAAATGAGCGATTTTTGGTAAGTTTTTTTAACTTTTAGAAAATTTTAAATGCTTTAAAAAATTGTTAAAAGTTTGTTAGAATTTGCATTTGAAATTAGAAATAAGTGAAATTAATGATTATGTGTGAAAAATGGATTAGAATAATGTAAGAAACGTAAAAATTGGCAAAACAAATGAGAGTTTTGGGTGTAATGTACCGATGCAGACGACGGCCAGCCACCGTTGCTTTGAAAGCCAAGAGTCCGCGATGCTGCACTGTTGTGCCACATGGCGCTTGCATAGGCTGCCATGTGGCACAAATATAATTTTTATATTTTTTAAATTTTAATTTAATTTAATTTTCTCTGGTATTTTGGTGCACGAGTTATTGTTGCATGAGGTGCATACCTACAATTTAGAAGATGAGATGTGATATTAAATAGGGAGAAAACGCATTCGATTTAGCTGGCAGGAGTTTGTACTAATCACCGGACTACAAATGCGAGATTACCCTCCTGCCCAGCAGTTGAATAGAAAATTGGGAACTCGATTATGGGATACATATTTTTCAAAGGTAAAAAAATTATCGTACATATTTTTTGATAATTAGTACGGACGTCTTAATTTGAAGGATATGAACGATGAAGATATAGTAAAGTTGAGTTTATTTTATTTTGTGCATCGTGTTTTGATCCCACACGACGAGTATAGTGGGATTTAAAATTTTGTACTATGTTTAGTAGACGACCTTGATGAGTTTAATAAGTATCCATGGGGCAATATTGCATGGACCGTGCTTCATAACTCACTTAAGAATGTCGCATTCCAAAAACTTGAGAAAATAAATAGGAAAGGGTTTGCACAGAGTAAGTTTGAGAGTTACAACGTGTATGGATTTTCGCACGCATTTCTGATACATCATAATTTTCTTGTACGTAACTTTTTGATCTTAATAATTTATTTATTTTTGTATACGCCAAAATTATATTTTAAAAATAATTATATTAGGTATGGATTTTTCTTGTACTTAGCTTTTTGATCTTAATAATTTATTTATTTTTGTATACGCCAAACTTAAATTTTAAAAATAATTATATTAGGTATGGATTTTTGAGGTAATTCCAGTGTGCGGAGAGGTTTTTGTATTTATTATAGTGATCGCTTCCCTCGTATTTTGAATTGGATGACTCGAGGGACTCCACACTTCGATGACGTTAAGAATACAATATTAGAGAAGGATTTGGTATGTGTTGATATTAATGAAAAATATATGTTTATAACTTTTATTTTGTCTTAACCATAACTTAATTTTATATTTGTAGGATCTTTCGGTACATCGTAAATTAGTACCAAAAGATCATAAGAATAAAGAGCCAATTATACAAATAGTTAAAAATGTAGGCATTCCAAGCGAAAACTATGCTGAGGACTTACCAAATATGTATGATTACAGTAGGAGCAAGAGCAAATGCCTGAGGGCCTATTCCCACTTCAACGACCCTAACGATGATGATATAGATGTGGAGGGGGGTGGATATGAATGGGCAAACCCACAAATGTTAGCACCAGTGCCAGGAGCAACGGTATATTACTTATTTACGTGATTAACTAAAGAGAAATTTCATATATTTTTAAATACGTTATTAACTATGGTTATATTTCTTGTAGTCTGAACACAGTGCATCTACAGACTATGGCGTTACACATTAGATTGAGTAACTGCGGGAGGAGGATTAAGAGATTTAAGCATACTGAAGCTGCACTTCTATAGAGAATGGACAAGGATAGAGATGAAATTTTTATAAGGGTTGATCAACTCCGAATCGATCCTACACAGGAGATAATGATGTACTCTAGGCAGTCATGCTCATTCCAACCGAACGAAAGTCATAATATGGTAAGAAAAATAAATTTAAAATCGCAATAATTTTCCCTTAACTTAATTGTAGTTTGATTTATTTTAAAATATAAATATATTTTAGTTTGGAGAGAACACACCGGCAGGCTGTCAATGTAGTTTTCAGACCCCAGCTACTGGTCATGACATAATGCCCCAGCCACTGATTGACAGTCCTTCAAGTATTGAGATCTTACCTGCCCTGTATAAAGGAGTGAGTCAGTTTGGGAGACTTTATAGGCTTGCATGGTATTTGTACACCCCATATACAAATTCATTTCCACAAAATTTACATGAGAAGAAGAAAATTAAAATTGAAGTACAACCTCAAGTAGACATAAATCCATTGCAGCAGATGGACTCGGCCATCTTAGTTGAGTTTTAGGCCTTAATGGATAAGGATGAGGGTGTAGTCATCTTACCTGGCCTTGACACTAACCTGGCATGGTTTTAGGAATTGCTACACAGCTGCTTGCATGACTTTGTAAGTAAAATTTATTTTATTTATTTAAATTTACACATTGACTTGACGGTAATCATATGTGTTGAAATATATTAAATAATTTTATCTCATTTTAATTGTTTGTTAATGCAGCATATTAATGAGTATTTGAAGGTGATTCGGCTTAGGCAAAACTATTACACTAATGCATTGTCACAATTGTCCACTTCTGTGGATTCCTACTTCTTTGTGAGTATTGAATTAAATTAATTATATTTTTTTATTTAATCTTTATTGATTATTCGATGGCCCTGCATTTTTAGGAAACTTTTAGACTCCTTTATGAGGGACACAAAAATGAAATTTCTTGCATTGCATGTACTGATGAAGTGATGGCATATGCCCAAGGCGCGAAAGAAGATTTACTCAACGCATAGATGTGGATTGAGGTTAACAAGGTAAAATATAACATTTTTTTGTGAATGTTGCTATTTTTGTTTATAACTTGTAGTACTATTTGTGAGCATTATTTGAATTTTATGTAGGTTTATATTCCTGTCATCTACAATCAACAGCATTAAGTTATGGCTGAGGTGGACATCATACATCGGCAACTAGTGATCTACGATTCTAACATCAAAGGATTTTCCAATGGTATGATTGAGAATCATGTCATGTCATTATTTACGTTGTTACCCCACTACCTAGATGCTTGTAGATTTTATGAGCAATGATAAATTACACCTGACTTAACTCATTTTAATGTAATTAGATTAAAAAAGGGAGTGCTACAGCAGACAATGAATAGTGGGATTGTGGGATTTATGTTTGTATGTTTATAGAGTTTTTGATGTTGTGTCGTCCCTTAGATTTTGGTTATGATCATGGGTGATTTTTTAGGACAAAAATGGCGATTAATTTATGGAAAGGTGCAAAAAAATAGTAAAGAAAAATCAAATGTTTGTATGTTTATAAAGTTTTTTTTAAATGTATTTTATACATTTCATGGTAAATGAATAATTAGTCAATGCATGCATTATTAACGACGTATCAATTAAACACAATAGTAACAAAGTACAATTAACTAGTCAAATAAGGCCCATAACTACATGACTTAAAAATATAAATATAACTCATAAAGAACACATCAACTACTATATAATGTAATTGAGTTTCAACAAGTTTGTCGATTATGTCCATGCTGCTTACAGCGGCTGCATACATTCTTTATGGGAGTCTCACTTTGCGATAGAATTCTATTCTTCCGACGTCTTCCTGATTGCCGGCGTACTATAGGAGGCTGGATGTCAGTAACTCTCAACTCCTCTGGAATAATATCTTCTAATCGATAGCTAACCGGATTTACTGGTTCACTATATGCATGTAATAAAGACTCAGTCGTGTAATATCGTGAACAAAGAGTCTAGTACTGGAATCTGACATGCCTGCATACTGCAAGTGCATAAGTATACGGTAGCTGTCGCAGATCAAACTTTCAAAAACTACATGACTTCGCCGAGATGTCCACTAGTCCATTTCTTTTTCTGTCCTTAACGATAGAGCGAGATTAATCTATTGTATGCACTGTCATGCAAGTGAAATCATCATTATGCTTCCAAATCTTCTCATGGGCCTAATTTGTCAAGAAGTTTGACATATTTTATGCAGCCTTATGACTCTTAACAAACCATCTTTGCATTAACTATCTAATCTACTCAATTAAAGCAGTCACCGTCATGCCACGTGCTTTCTTTGCAACAACGTTAATGCTCTCTGTAATGTTAGTGGTCATGATGTCATATCTTCTGAATGCTCTCAATAATCGAGCTCATTTTAAAAAACTAACCTCCTTCTCCTTCTCCAAGTATTTCCTGTCCTTCGGTTTCATTTCTCTCATCTTATTAATTTCTCTTTGAAAGTCAACTACGCGATACACCTTAGCAGCAACAAAATAAAAAGCCAAATATCCCTCTCCTTTTGTTGTCTCCGACGGTATCTTATATCATGCTACCAAATTACACTTCAAGTGATGGATGCATACCCCATGATATAAATTAGGAAATATCTCTCTAATGGCCTTCTACTAGCATGTCGATCAGATATAAATATAAGGTTCTTAAGATCCCTAATGACTCCTCGAAGTTTTGTCATAAACCACGTCCATGAGGCATCATTTTCAGAGTCATCAATACCTCATGCAAGTGGAAAAATTAGTTGTTTCCATCCTTACAAACAATTACAAACATTGTTCTCAAGTTTGCACTTTTCAAAAATGTACCATCAACTGCAATAACCGATCGGATGGAAGACTGTAACCCTCTAATACATGGTCCAAGCACCATAAAGAAATATTTAAAGTGCTTGTAATCGTCAATCTCCAAATGCATGACTGTACCTGGGTTCTGTCGTTCTAATATATGGAAGTATACAGGAAGTAATTTATATGAAGCCTCTACAGTACCACGTATCAACACCAATGTTCCTTAGATCATGATGCGATATTTCTATATCTTAAAATTGAGTGCAAGTATACACTATCATATACAAGTAATAAAGGGACTTATAAAGTCGGATGTCGAACCCACAAGAATAATTTTTATTTTCTTACAAAGTACTAAAATTATATCTTTCTTGTAATTATTCAAAAAATAAAATCTTAATTTTGTAATAAATTTAAGTAAAATAAAAGTGCAGAAACTCAATGACACAACTCAAATAAAATAAGAAGATGGCAATATAAATAAAACCTAGAGTTAATTACTATCCTTCAATATATTTTCTAAAGATTAATCCTTTTAATATTTAACTCCTTTAGTCTTTGTTATTGATTAAGACACTAATGTATTCATAAGCCTCTTCCAAGGTCATGCAAGTATGCCTTAATTTACCAAATACCTATATTCCTATTATACGTGTAATAAATTAAGATTCATTACGATTAGATCTTATTGATCATACATGCTAATTAGGTATATTCCTATCCTAAATTGAAACTTGCATATGCAACATTGAATGTTACTCTACAATCATGCATCAAATTACTTAGGTCTAAATATTATGATTCGAGTTTATCAACAATATTACCAACTCATTCACCATATATTGGCCAGATATATTGAAGCATTAAGATCAAGTAATTTAAATATCAAAGAACTAAGTTTATTAAATATTCAAAAGATATGACAATTAAGCATATATATTGAGTTCAAGTATTAACCTTAGAAAATAAGTTTAGCTCATGACTACAAGAGAATAGCAGTAAAAATAATAATAAACCATGATACAATCAATAGCAAATTGATATAGACGTCGAATTGCTCTTAATTGTGCTGCCTAGGAACTCTTGATGCAGAAGAGCGCCTTGAATCTCTCTCTAAAGTTGCTTCAATTAAACTCTTATTGCTATCCAAAACTCGTGCTCTGTATTTTTGTTGCTCTTGAATTGCTCTAGGTTCATCCTTAAAGGCTGGGAACGAGTGACTTTTTATAGGAATTGATATGAGCTTAAAAATCTTAATTCTCGTCGGACTAGAACTCCGCTACCGCTGAGGCGCTATGCAGTTGTCGCTGGAGCGACACGTGAAAAAGGCTTCACCGCTGGCGTGATGAAGGTCTGGCGCTGGGGCTCCAGATGCGACTTAATCAAGTTGTTTTTCTAATTTCAATCACTATTCCAGCGCTGGGGCGGTAATTCTCATGGCGCTAGGGCTATGGACACATACTTTGAAAAGTTTGCATTTTAGCCCATGTTTTCACTCCTTTTGCATTATTTCTTTAAATTTAATTCAAGTCCCTATATATAACAATAATACATATAAATAGCCATCTATTCTCATAAAATAATAAAATATCAAAATAAAAACATGAGAAAATATATGACAAATTTTGCCACTATCAAATCGCTAAGCAGTAAGGTAAGTTATCTCAACACCGAACTCTTCACGTATGTCTGCTTGAATTTTTCTTCGGTCTATAAAGTCGACTTACAGATGCAAACTTATTTTTTATGAATTTGCCAATAATTCGAGACTTTGCTTGTCGATGACCATTGCGCAATCGATCTAATTGGCACATGTAACTTGAATCAATTCTGTGCACAATGAAATATTTCCTTGCATCTGTCAATACTGCACGTAATCACCATCGGCATCTATCATCGTCACATTTTATCTCAAAATGATCTTTTGTCGACCTTGAGACTTTAAAGCTCTAATTACCTTTAAGTGCTAGCATACTAATAGCCTGGTGATGTTGGTCTTTGCTATCAAACAACTTTTCTATAAACTCATCGCCAATTTCACTACTCGATATCTTATCCGATATGCCCAAGTCTGATGGTGGTATTGGAGGCATAAGCGCAAAGGGGTTTTCAGCTTTCCAAAAATCTATTCTTCTAGCTTGAACATTTAGGGAGTTTGTTGAAACATAACAACGTCCGCTTTCTGCTAAATCATCTCCTTCTAAATTATCAACATTTCTAACATCATAACAGTCCCCTTCTACATCCCCAACATTTTTAATGTCATCACAAGCGTAATAAGTATAGGTTGGGTCTTCATTGAACGGTATAGGAGAAACATTGTGATACTCATTTGTTGTGTTTGAGAGAACCCCTGCTGGAATTGATGGAGATGTATAGCTCACTTGGTTGCTAGCGCTAGCTGACATAAAATGAGTATGAATCGATGGTTGGTTTTGATTGAGGGGCTGTACATCATCTTTATAAACAGGAACTTTAGGATCCATTGTTACACATAAAGGACAGTACGATCTTCTGTTAGCGCTAAAAAAGAATCGAACATCATCGTTGTTTCTAATCTCAATAGCTTTTAACTTATACCTTTTTGCATCAATTTTGATTTTCAAAGTTACTTTACAGTTCACATTGTCAACTCCCAAGGTACAACATACTACATTTAAAAGATCTTCAAAATTATTATCTTTCAGAATCGAAATCTCAAAATTACTATAATAACATAACTTTCTTCCCCATCACTAGAACTCTTCCACTTTCCTCCAAAATAAATAACAATTGCATCATACTCCACAGGACTTCAAAAAAAATGAATATTATTAAAAATATATAAAAATAAACAATCATAGAAAATAAAATAAAAAAATTAATCAAAACAGTGCAGCATTGCGGACTTGTCCGCGATGCCGCAATGAGATGCACATAACGTGAGCATCTCGGGGCATTATGCGCATCTCGGGGCACATTTCAGGCCTGAGATGGCCCTGAGATGCCGAAACCTAGCGGCAACCGCCGTCTGATTTCCGTCAAACACACTAAAAACTATATTTTTGGTTGGATTTTAACGTTTTTTACACAATTCTAACTCATTTTTCACATTTAATTCATTAATAATACCTATTTTTAACTTTAAATGTAATTTTTATCTAATTTCTAACGAATATTAAAATTTTTAAAAAAGTTCAGTAATATTTACAAAATTTGACTATTTTCTTGATTTAAAGTGACAAATATATTCAGTAATACTCAATTTTCGCAATAACAACTTTAAAAATGTTCGACCATCAATATGATTCTTGGTTCGGTAAAAAACAAGGAGAGAAAGTTTATATTTTTTATTTTAGGATAATATTGACAATAAGTGAAAATTTTGACTAATAAAAAATAGTCAATTTAAAGTTGGTTAAAAAATAATAATAAAATATTATGAGGGCTATTTATAAATTTTTCTCAAGTTTTAGAGTGTGTTCGGATGGGGAAGTACTTTTAACATTACAAAAGAAAACAAAAAAAAAAAAAGAAGTAAAGGATATACTGTTTTATAGTTTTTTAATTGAAATAATATAATTGTTTTTTCTAAAATCAAGTAAGTATCAAATTATTTTTTGAAGTGTGTGTGTGTTTGTTTTTTAGTGAATCACTTTTTAAAGTATTCGGCTAAAGTAGTGTTTTTTTTAACTAAATTCTTAATTATTTTGAGTGTTAAATAGACTTAAATATGTTGGGGTTTAATAAGGGGTGTGTGAGAATGTGGATGTGGGATTATAAAATGTAAATACGTGTTGCACATCATGCAGCAAAAATATAATATGTATTTTAAAATTTATATAAACACATATAATTGTATTAGTAATATAAAATATACTTTTAATAAACTACTGATTATGTTATTAGACAAATAAATTTTAAAGTCTCACTTTAAAGTAATCTCTTAAATAAATTTAAATCTTAACTATCGTGGGTTTAAAACACTAAAATGATAACTTTAAATTTTTCAAAATTTTTATTTTGGTTTAACTTAAACTCTTTAAACCTTTTCTTTTTAAAAAATGGTCTTTCTTTCAAAAATGGCCTAGACCATTTTTGCTCTTTAAAAAGCATAAAAAGGCTTTCCTGGCCGAATGTTTTTCATGGAATAATTAAAGACAAAACCAATTTCTTGTCTTATCTTTCATCTCACAGAACTTTTCTAAGCTAAAAATATCACTTGAGCTTTTGATTATTTTAAATATAAACGAACACTTGCCATGCCTTTATCCAAAACTTAACTCTTTAAGGCTTATAATAATATCACCATTAAATAAGTGTTCATTTTTATAAATAAAGCTTATCCAAGATGATTTATTAAAATAATGAAGACTATTCTAAATATTAAACAAAGCTTAATTATTAAACTTAAATAAAATAATTAAGTTCATGACAAATGTTCAATACTTATTAAAATCTTAGACAAAGATTAACCATTAAGTTTTTTAAAAATAATTAAGTACATAATAAGTGTCTAACATTTGTTCAAGTACTATACAAATTTGTCCTTTAAGGTTTAGTGATGTGTCAAATTATAACAATTAATATTTAACACATGTTCATCTCGAAAGATTCCATTATCGAATCTTGCTTATTTGTAATTTTTTTGGATCAAACTCTTTGATCCTTACTGCTACCCTAATGCTCAACGAGTACACTTCATATTATAATACTCTTTAGATCCATAGTTGTTTGTCTTATGAAACACTTCCATAAGTCCTTGAACACTATGTCACTCATATGTCATGAATATAATAAAACGAAGTGTTAAACCATACAAATTGAAGTCAACCATATTCGTACAGTTTCTCCATCACCTATATCCCAAAAGAGCAAAGACATAAATCTTTACCGTTAAATCTCTGTTTGCTCGACCATGAACTTATCTACATATTTATATTTGTGATATTGATTTACCTTACGAAAACTCTTTTCTAGGGTTAATAGTTATGGCCATAAGACTTCCTAAAATACAATATCAGAGCATCAGGATATACAGCTTATAGATAAATCTTATATCTACGCACACCAAACTTTATAAGCATCAGACCATACTCGATGATACCCAAAGGTCAAACCATAAAATGTCTCTGACATGTGTGAAATTTAAGTATGGTAGATCACTCACAAACCCACCATGACGCTCAAGTTAAAGGACTACGAATAATACTTGATGTGCGATTTCTAGCTAAACGCAAGTGCACGCTATCGTATCAAGTAATATAAGATGAGTAGAGTATCATTCCCATGAAAAATTATTGTTATTGTTTATGTTAAGTACTAAAATTATGTCTTCTTACTTTTATTCAGACAAATGAAAATTAAAATATAGTAATCTAATCTAATAAATAAAAAACTAACAATCAGAATAAGACTAAGGATAGAAAGATATAATCACTAATAATAGATAAAATTTAGGATTACAACTATCCCTCAATATGTAAATTGAATTAATTAATATTTTCTTAAGTTAATCCCTCTATGAATTGTTGGCTAGATTCCTATCATCATCATAAGCCTTTATCAATAGTCGAGTGACTTTACCCTAATAATTATCTATATGTCTGTGGTAATCAGATGAGAATAAGATTCATTAAGAACTAATCTATTAATACTATATATGTCATGTAGGTATATGTTTATCTCGCATGAAACTCGTAGTTGTTACTCTATGATCATATATCAAATTATTCAAAGCCAACGTAAAACATTCATTTTCAAGTTCATTAAGATTCCCACAACAATCTAATTAGTGATCAAATAATTAGAAAGCATTAACATAGAATAATTGAACAATTCTATTATTAAGTTCATAAAAATAAGAAAAAAATTTGAATTCAATTACATATCAAGTTCAAAGATATAATCTTAAATATAAAAACATAGGTCATGGTTAAATAAAGAATTGTAGATATGATAATACTGACATTTTGAAATTTATAAAAAACTAGAAAGATAAAAAGTTGAAAAGATAAAACTAATTTTTCTGCAAACTTCATTCTTCTAGTCTTTTTTATCCTCCAAAAATTGCTCTTTCTCTCTCTTCTTGATTCTTCTAAATAGGCTTTTGAGTCTTCTATTTATAGGTTTATGTCTTTAAATTTGGTTAAAACATCAAATATAAAAAAAAAAATTTGATGTGTTATTGTTTATACAGCGCCACGGCGCATGACACTATAGTAAAAAAAATTGTAGCTCCGCACTGTAGTAATCTACTATAGCAAATTTGATGTTTTTGCCTTATATTTTTTAGATGTTCATCTCTATTTGTTCCATTGACTCTAAACCTATAAAATAACTATCGACTTTCTATTCATACATATTGATGTTTTGATGATAACAAATTCCTTGTTAGTTGTAATTAGGAAATGACTATTTTTCACTCTTTTTAAATACCTCACTCATTTGAAGTTCAAAATAAATAAGAGAAGAAGAGAAAAACCTTATATATTAGAATTGAGAGCTTCGTTGTTCTTACAACTTCAAATTTACTCATTTTAGAGTTTAAATTATTTTATTTATCAATTCTTGTATTGATTTTATTCAAATGTTTGTAGAAAACACTTTGTGAAGAGAGTGGTTACTCAAATGTTTAAATTATTTTATTTATCAATTCTTGTATTGATTTTATTCAAATGTTTGTGGAAAACACTTTGTGAAGAGAGTGGTTACTCTTCTATTGTAAGTTAAGTGTTTGTGAGAAACGCTTTGAGAGGAAGTTATTACTCTTTAATATTAAGGGGTTTAATTAGTACCTTAGAAACCAATTTGTTGTAAAGGTTTCTTGACACCTTAGAAGTCAATGTGTATTTATTCTTGATCTTGGTTTAAGGCAAGCTAGTAGAATCCTCAAGGTGAGTTGTTTGGAGCGTGGACGTAGACCGTGTGGAGTACCGAACTACGTAAACATCCAGTTGCCATTCTCTCTATCCATTTCTCTATTATTTATTGCAATTATTTGTTAAATTTGTTTATGTTTTAATAATTGCATAAATTATTTATATTGGTGCTTAATATTTAAACACTCAATTCACCCCCATCTTGGGTTGCCTATCTAGAATTTTTATTTTGTATCTGTTGAGGGATATCAAGCTGTGCACTTCAATTTGACACCCCTATGGCATCAACTAAGCCACAACCTTGATACCCTTTGCGCAGCGGAAAACTATAACTCACACTATAAGCAAGAACACATAAGATTAACACACCAATAAAGATAAAGAAAACAAACCAATCACAAGACACAAGATATACGTGGTTCGGCCCAAATTGCCTACGTCCACGGAGGATCCATGATCTAACTTCTTCCCATTAAAATAGATCACAAAGTATCTTCTTATATCATCAATGATCCCACAAGACCCCTTAGTATCTCCCATAGATACCTCTAAGCATCTACCTTTGATCATTATGACTCCCTAAGACCTCTTCTTATCTCCTCATAAGAGATTCTTACAAGAAATACAAGAATAGCCCGAGCATCTAAGCCTAAAGGATCTATGGTGTTTCTCTTTTATTCACTCAAAGAACCTAAAGAAGAAAACACCCCCCAAGGTTACACCCTAGTGCACCACGTACTTAGTGCCTATCTAGCTCCTCTATTCTCTCTTATGGTTACATCTTGAAACCTTAGATGCTTAACCTTAAACAATGGTTTACAAGTGTTTATATAGGGTATATTTCGTGCCTACAAACCCTATTCCTTGTTGGAGTAAGAGTCCACTTGTTTTAGAAGTCCAAAACTTTCCAAAACTTGAAATCCCGAGCCAAAACGGACTTCTCTACGCGTTCTAGCGCTGCGGCGCTCGTCCCTGGGCGCCGTAGCGCTGGCCCTTCTCGCGTCCAGCGCTGCAGCACTGAGGACCCAGCGCTGCGGCACTGGTCTTCTGTTTTGAGCGCCGCGGCGCTCAGCCCTGGGCGCCACGGCGCTAGAAGCTACCCGCGATTCCTTCTTTTTCTTCGCGTCTTTGAGTCCCGTTTCACTTCCCCCTTCGTGTCCCACACGTCCTAAACTTCTCCATACGTGTCCCACACGTTTTAGACTTCTTGTAACTCTCCACTTTGGTATTCATCTCAATTCCTGTCCAACCAAGATTGTTGAATCACCAATTTTCCAACAATATCAAAATGCATTCTCTAAACAATGACTTAATCATCTTAGAGTGATCCTTGGCAACCTTAGAGACCCTAAAATGTATGAGGGAAAATCCACCACTAGACTTCCATTCTTTAATGGATTTAATTATAGTTCTTGAAAAATTAGGATGATGACTTATTTGCAAGTTTTTAATTATGAACTTTGGATTATTATTCAAAATGGTCCTCATGTGCCCATGAAAAAGAATAAAAGTGGAAATCTTATTTTCAAACTCGAAGAAGAGTGGAAAAATGAGATTTTAGAAATGCTTCTTTAAATGCAAAAGCCATGAACAATTTATTTTGTACATTAGATAAAAATTAGTTCAATAAAATTTACCATTATAATTCTGCATATGCAATTTGGCATGCATTAAAAGCATTATATGAGAAAAGTGCAGCGAATAAAAAAAAAAGGTACCAACTTAGGATGTGACAAAGAAGAAGAAGAAGAAGAATGTGAGATTTCAAATCTTACACTCATAGCTATAGGAGATGACGAATTTGAAAATCTTATTAAGGTATGTGAACAACCCTTTTATAATGAATTGTTAGATACTTTTAATGAATTACTTGAAGATTCTAAGTTAATAGGTCATAAAAATGCTATCTTAAAAAAAAATAATGTCACGTTTAAAAATGAAGTTAAAGACCTTAGAAAGAAAATTTTTTATCTTTCAAATAAAGTTGAAAAACTTCAAAAAGAAAATGATGTACTAAAATGTGAAAATCTTTGTTTAGAAAAATAAATTTATTTCTTTTGAAAGAGAAAAAAAATTAATGTTCTTAAAATATCTAAAGCATGCATTCAAGAATTAAATAAGAACCTAAAAATCAATGAACTGATTTTAGAAAATGAAGCCATTAAAAAGAAACTCATTGATTTACATGAGATTGTCCTAAAATTCACAAATAGACCAAAAACAATTTGAAAAATTACTTAATTCTAAAAGATGTGTGTTTGACAAGGGAGGTATAGGATATAAACTATTTCTAAGGCAAAAACACTTTAAAAATTATTTTATAAAATCAAGTTTTAAAATTGAACTTAATTCAATTTGTCATTATTGCAATAAAAATGATCATAAAGTGTATAATTGTCCTTTCAAAAAATTTGGAGTAAAACAAAATTTGGGTTGCAAAAGGAACTATTACTAACTTTCAAAGACTCAAGGAATGTTGGGTACCAAAATGTGCAATTTGAATTAACTTTTGTGAGTACATCACGTGAGGCAAAAAAAATGTGCAATTGGAATTGGTAATAATTTTTGCCTTGTTAATTGATATTATATTTGATGGTACCTTGATATTGTGTGAATTATTATTCTTTTTGGCATACTATGAGTTATGATGTTCTTAATTCATTAATAAATTATAAATTGTTACAATAGGAACATTTTGCATAATTCATTATTTAATTAATTTTCTTTTTTTTTAAAAAAATGATATTGGGTTTATATATGTTATATTTGCATATTTATGATGTTTGAGAGAAATTTATTTCAATTTGTTTTAAAATGATTGATATACATTTGGTTGTCTTAGAAGGAATTATATATTTTTTTAATTATTTCGAGTATATTATTACATCTTTGATTTTCTAAGGGGGAGACTTTTGTATGTTATATTTAGAGAGAGCAATATATTATAAGCTTATAGTTTGTGAATAATATTTTTTCTTGAACTTGTGAATAAATTCTTCATAGCTTAAAATTATCCTCATATACAAGTTCTTGATGATTTTTCTATTAAAATCAATGCATGTATTTTGATATAATATTTTAATAAAATAGTATATATATTGAAAATTTATTTTTCACAAAGGGAGAAATGTATTTTGATTAATATTGCTTATGGTTACGGTGATTATGATTGAGTCATATATGCCTATAAAATATTTTGATGATTTTATAAGTTATTATGCATATTGGAAAAATATTTTTAAAAGGGAAAATATTATATAAACATTATACTTTTGATAAATTCTTTAATAATTTTTTGCCTTTTAATGACGTCAAAAATGGGAGAATTTTGATGTATTTTGATGAGAAATTAGGATATAGAAGTTTCTTTGTAAAATCTTCACTAAAGTCGTCAAAATACATGAGGTATTTGTCATCATAAAAAAAGGAGAGATTATTGACTTTCTATTCATACATATTGATGTTTTTATGATAACAAATTTCTTGTTGGTTTTAATTAAACATTAAAATAATTAAATGCATAAGTGAGGTCAAATATGAACAAAAAAAATACAATGACAAATTTAGAATTATACTAGTACTGTATGAGATAGAAAATGTACACAAACTTATTGATAATAGAAAGATAATTGTGTTAACTTTCTAAAGAATTTTATAGAAATAAATTTGGATTTATCTACAGAAAGTTATTGTCAAATCATTCAATATTAAAGTTAGACTAAAGTGCAAAGTTTTAGAAGATAGATAAAAATAATATAATAGGTAGGCTATAAAAGGCTAAAACGATTCAAGCATGGCCTAAAATCATTTTCTCAATTATGTGCGAACTAAGATTTTACCTCAAGTGATAATCAAATAAGTTTTAAAATGTATGAGACTTCTAAGTGTCCATATTATGCATAAGCATTCTCAAAGTAACAAATAAACTTCAATCATCATAACTACATGCTCAATGTGTTTCAAAGAATCACATATAAGGCAAAAACTTGATACAAAGATTAAACATAAGAACAATTACAATATCTATTATCTCTTAAGAATTATATCAATCACAATCAAGTTCTTATCATTGACTATTAATCATCATACCAAACCCAAAACTAAATAACTAAAAAAAATTAATATGCCAAACAGCAGGCAAAATTCATGAACTAGAAAATAAACACGAATAAGTGTTTCCGTCCTCCAAACTTAAATTGGACATTATCCTTATTGGCCAAAAATAAAAATGAAAATAGGAAGCATCCTTAGTACATGAATGCTTAGCATTGCAGCGTTTGAGTTTTGATATGTCAATGATAAATTGTTCCTCTCTCTTAATATGGCAACTTCTTGCTGCTCTTTAAATGCTGACTTGTTGTTCTAGCACTAAAAAAAAAGCAAATAAAATAAACAACATAAAAAAATTTACTTGGGTTGCCTCCCAAAAAGTGTTTGATTTATCGTTATCAACAATGCCAAAAACTTAATGTGCAATTTTTAGCTAAATACAAGTGTATGCTATCATATTAAGTAATATATGATGAGTAGAGCATCGTTCGCATAAGAAATTATTGTCATTGTTTATGCTAAACAATAAAATTGTGTCTTCTTACTTTTATTGAGACGAATGAAAATTAAAATAAAGTCATCTAATCTAATAAACAAAAATTAGCAATCAAGATAAGACTAAAGATAAGAAGATATACTCATCAATAATAGATAAAATCTATAATTACAACTATTCATCGATATGTTAATTGAATCAATTAATCTTTTTTTAAGTTAATACCTTAATGTGAATTGTTGGTTAGATTCCTAATATCATCATAAACCTCTGTCGATGATCGAGTGACTTTACCCTAACTGTTGAAGTTAATGGTTACGTACCATTATAATATTGTATGAATATTAATTGTTAATATTTATACAATATACATTTCAAATATAATCGTTGATATTATAATAAATGGTATAATGCTTGTTATGCTACAGACATTGTATGATTTGAATGAGTTTAGATATGACCTAAACGAATTTAGACCATAGCTAAAAGTTAGCATCGCTGAGAGTTATAAATGCTAAGAGTTAGCATATTATAATAATCAGTAAAATCTAATGAGTTAGAGCCTTATCTGTAACGGGACAAGACCAAAAGGCATACCAGTAATGACATAGTTACAAAGAGTTGCAATAAGTGCTAAGAAATATTATTATGCAAGTATGTCCTCAAATACTATGTTCCTGATCTACTTTCATCAGTGAGGGTCTATCGGTGAATACCTTTTATATAGATCAGTGTATGCTATATTTGTATGGTATAGATGGTTGTTCTTAGCTGATCGTGAGCTTACCGGAGGCTCATATAAGTATACAGGTATTCAGTAAAGACTGAGTACTTAACAGACTCACGAGGACCCTAATAGACATCCTATGAAGCCATCAATGGTGAGTCCTCTTGAGTTGAGTAGTATTCGTGATCCTTTGACATGAGTGTCACGGTGGGCTTGTGAGTGATCCACCATGCTTTGGTTCCACGTATGTCAGAGACCTTTCATAGTCTGACCTCTACGTGTCGCTAGGTATGGTCCGATGCTCATGAGTTCGGTGTGTGTAGACATAGGATTCGTCAACTCACATAGGCGAGTTGTATATCCTGATACTCCAAGATTGTATTTCAGAAGTCTTGTGGCCACAAGTATAAACCCGAAAAAAGAGTTTTTCAGTAGGGTTGAACAAAATCGCAAAGGTGTTGCGTATATTATTTATCAAGATACAAATTTGGAGATGGGTTCACGGATGAGCACGTGGAGATTTGACGGTAGTGATCTATATCTCCGCTCATTCAGGATATAGATAACAGAATGATTATATGAATATGTTATGACCTCAGCTTGTATGGTCTAATGCGCTGATTTGTAATATTCGCGATTTGTGCGTAGGGCATCTATCACGGACTCATAGATCAGTTTCATTTGAAAAATCGAGCATGGACCTAGGGAGTCCCACAATATGAAGTGTACTCGGTGTGCACTGGGGCAGCATACCGGGTTGAATAGTTCAATCCAATAAATTCCAACAAACTGAGATATTTGATTCAGGATTTTCTCAGGATGTGCACGTGTCAAGACTTAAGATTTAAGTATATTAATCGGTTAACAATAGTTGTTGACCAATAGGATGATGACATGTGGCACATTGTAGGTCATTTATTGTTTGACTTTGAAATTATCAAAATGACCTTACTTATGAGACAAACAAAGTCATTTATTTATTCAAAATTATTTTGAATAAATAATTATATTAATAATTGTTATTAATATATTTTAAAGTCAAACAATTTTATAATACTAATTTTAAAGTGTATTGTGCAAATTGTTTACAATTAAATAATATAAAGGAATTTACATTATTTGAATATATATATATATATATAATGGCCTAATTATAGGTCATTACATGTTTCAATTTGTTTGTTATTTGAATAAACAAATGAGGAAACATGTTTGTATGCAAAGTATGGCTTGGTGGGGCATGCTTTAACTTGTCAAAATGAGAAGGAATATAAACAAATACAATAAGGAGCAAAATTGGCACCATTTTGCTAAGTCTTGGCCTGCCACTCTATGAAAACAATAATGCACATGTTTTGTTTTACTATATTTGATTAAAGAAAATTAAAAAATGAGCAAATGTGGAAGCATGGTTTAAGGCATTTGTTGCCATACATAGTCAACAAAGCACATGTTTTCTTTGTTAACCATTATTTGAAGGCAAATGAATTTACTTATATAATAAAATGAATTGGTTTATTTTGAGAAATGAGAGAGCCTTTTGGTTCGGCAATGAGAGAGTGAGATGAGAGCTTTTGTATTTTCAATTGTTGAAGCACTATTTATCATCTTCATCCTTCAAAAGGTAGCAATGGATGGTCAAGCTTGAAGCTCGTGTTTTGTAATTCAAGAGTTGAATAAACGAAACTATTTCAATGTTTTGATCACACTGTTTAAGGAGTTAAAAAAATAGTTAAGAGTTAACCAAGGTGATTAAGAGTTAATCACTAATTGTATTTAAGAGTTAAATACAAATTAAACTATTTTATTGCCTTGACCACAATGTTTAAAGAGTTAAACAAATAGTTAAAGTGTTTAACTATAATCCCTAGCTTGAAGAGTTTAAGCTATTGGTTAAGAGTTAACCAAGGTGATTAAGAGTTAATCACTATTGTGTTTAAGAGTTAAACACATTGCTGAAAATTGAAGCTGCTATTCTAGCAATCTAAGCTTACCCTAGTTGGATCCTAGAATTGTCAATGAGTGCGCTTTGTGGTGGACTTCGATTCGATAATTTGCAAAGGCTTGACAAGTGATTCTTAATCCTTAATTTCATTACAATAATGAAACTTAAATTTTAATGTGTTTGTTACACTAGAAAATAGAGATTTTCACTTTCGTTGCACTAATTTATGTATGAGATGCATATATATTAGTGTAGCAAATACGTGCCACATGCACGCGCCCTAGTAAATCACCACACTTTCACTAAAACTTACTTATATATTTAAGGTAATCAAATGAGAATAAGATTCATTAAGAATTAATCTATTAATATCATATATGTCATGTAGATATATTTCTATCCTACATAAAACTTATAATTGTTATTCTATAATCATATATCAATTTAATCAAGGCCAAAATAAAAATCTCTTTATCAAGTTCATTAAGGTTCCTACAACAATCTAATTAGTGATCAAGTAATTAGAAAGTATTAAGTATAGAATAATTGAACAATTCTATTATTAAGTTTATAAAAATAAGAAAAGAATTTGAATTCAATCACATATCAAGTTTAAAGTTGTAATTATATATATAAAAACTTAAGTCATGGTTAAATAAAAAGTTGTAGAGATGATCAATAATAGCATCATGAAAATAATAAAAAACTATAAAATAAAAGAATTGAAGAGATAAAACTAATTTTTTAGCAGTCTTCAATCTTCTAGTCTTCTTGATCCTCCAAAAATTGTACTTTCTCTCTCTTCTTCTTTCTCTTCTTGATTCTTCTAAATAGATTTTTTGGTCTTTTATTTATAGGTATATATGTCTTTAAATTTAAGTAAAACATCAAATATAAGTCAAATTAGAATTAGTGTTCATACAAGGTACTATTCACGTGTTATTGTTTACACAGTGCTGCGGCGCTGGACATTATAGTAAAAAAAATGTAACTTGACATTGTAGTAATCTACTGTAGTAGGGTACAATAAAAAAAATTAATATTTTTGTCTTATTTTTTTTGGATTTTTATCTCTATTTGCTCTATTGACTCTAAACTACAAAATAACAATAAAATATATAAAAAGCCAAATAATATTAACTTAAACAAACAAATATTAAGCTTGAAATATTAAAATATTAGACCTAATTAACCCCTATTACTACTCAGATCAAGAAAACTAACCATTAATAATTTTATGGGATATTTATTGAAGGTTCTCGTGAGTCTATTCAGTACCTAGTCTTTATTGAATATTTGCATGCCTATACGAGATTCCATTGAGCTCGTGGTTTGCAAAGAGTAACCTATTAACAATTCGGATATAGACATATACCAGTCTTTTTGGTTTTACTAATCCACTAATGTCGGTAAAGCTTCAACCAAGAACCAATTTAAGAACTATATAGTGATATTTCTTAGCACTATTTCTTAGCACTATAATAAATATTCTCGAATTTTTGTCCCATTACAGACAATGTTATATCTATTAGAATTATTAACTTTTAGTACTGATCTAACTTTTTCAGATCTATGATGTTTGAAAAGGAACAATATTATTATCATATAATAAATGAACGGTTTATGAAAATGTGCATTGTATAAATATCAGTATATTTATATAAAAATTAGAATAGCACGTAAGCACCATCTCCAACAACTCCCACTTGCTCTAATGTCTTTCATGATGATATATAATACCCATTAGCTCTACATATTTTTTAAACACCTTATGAGTTAAGGCCTTAGTAAGTGGATCCACTACATTATCAATAGAATCTACTCTAGATACTATTACATCTCCTTTAATTAAAATCTCTCTAAGTATGTGATACTTCCCTTCCACATGCTTAGACTTTCGATGTGCTCTAGGATCCTTGAGTTGAGAAATTGCCCATTTTTATCACAATGGTACTAATCTAAACTCCTTCATATCCTACTATACTTGGGACTACTCTCAATTCTACAACAAACTTACGTATCCACACTATTTCCCTTGCAACTTCTGAAGTCGTAATATATTATGCCTCTGTGATAGAATCGGATGTGGATCCCTATTTTGGACTCTTCTAACTGATAATAGCACCATTGAAAAGAAATACATAATCAAATGTAATTTTTTTATTATTCGGATTACACTGAAAGTCTGAATTAGTATCTCTTCTTACCTATAAGTCATTCTCTCCATAAATTAAAAATTTATTCTTTGTATCCTTAAGGTATTTCAGATATATTTTACGGTCATCCAATAGTTGTTACTTGGATCAGATTGATATCATTTTGTAACACTTACAACCATATGATATCAGTCTCGTATACAACGCGGTATACACTATGCTACCTACATCTAATGCATAATATATGTTTTTACATTTTAATCCTTTCATCTTTCTTTTTAAGAACACATCATTTTAGAAAGATGAATGTATGTTTGAAAGATACATTAATTATCTTACAGTTAATAAAGCTATATCTTTCTATAACAATGTTTATGTACGATGATTAGGAGAGCCCTATCAACCTCTTAACTTTATCTCTATAAAGGTTTATATCCAATATAAAAAAAATCTCTTCCAAATTTTTTATGAAAAAATTCTTATTCAGATAACTTTTGAATGGTTGTAACATATCAATATCGTTTTCGATAATGATTATATCATTTCTATAAAGTACCAAAAAGATAATCATACACCGACTCACCTTTTTATTTTAAGAATTTGTAAAACTTAAGGACGTTCTTGTTTATGAAAGTTTGCCTTTTAGTTTTTTTATTAGTTTTATTACTTTATTATTATTACTTTTATATATGATGATTATTTTGTTATTGAATTATTAATTTTACTAATAATAAATTTTTAATTACATAATATTATTTTATAAATGTTATTTTTTATTATTACGGCTATTATTAGTATAAAAAAACTATAATTATTTAATATTATTTTGCAAATTATAATTTTAATAATAATATTATAAATAGTATTATATTATCATCATCATCATTAATTGTTATTTTATTTAATATTGTTTAGTTATTTTTTTATTAAAAAGATTGTTTAATAATATTATAATTATTATAGTATAATAACTGCTATTATTATTGTTGTTGTCATTATTGTTAAAGGTGAGTACGATACGATTTTTTGAAGAAGTAAAATTGAAATTGATTTTTTTAAAGAAAAAAATTGAACTGGACCAAAGATTGATTCGGTCTAGTTTTTTTTTTTTTCAATTTTTTGACTTTTTATTTTAAATTGTGGACTTTTTTGTTAATTCATTTGTCGAAATAATTTAATAGATCATTTTTAATTTTTTCATTACATGTTATATAAGCCACTAAATTTGTTCTTATATATTATACAAGTCTTTAAAAAATTAAGTTGACTAAATTATTATATATTACACGTTACATTATACGTTATATTTTATATAATAAAAAAAAATTCATTACACATTACATAAACTACTAAATTTGTTCTTATATATTATATAAATTTTTAAAAAATTTGAGCTAATTTTTGAATTTTTTATTTTAAATTATAAATTTTTTTAATTCATTTTTCTAAATAATTTAGTAAATTATTTTTTTATTTAATTTTTGAATCTATTTCATATTAACATAATTACAATTTACTTAATTTAAGATAAATTTAAACTTTTATTTATTAATAATATACTAATTTCTAACATCCATAAAATAAAATTCTCATATTTAATAAAATTATAATTAGAGTTTTTTAAATTTTTTATTATAATAATGAGCAAGTAAAATTATGTATAAGTAAATATATATTTAAACTCAATTATTTAATACCAATAATGTAATTAAATTTTACTCAAAAATTAATTTTTCTGTTCAGCATTTTATAAAAAAAAATTGAACTGAACCAAACCAATTGATTTTCTCAAAAATATAACCAAATTAATTTTTTGTGACAAAAATAAAAAACAAACCAAACCGGATTTTTTACTTAACAAATTTTTTTGCCACCCTTAATTATTGTATTACTTTCATAATTATTTTATTTTATTAATAGTATTATTATTTAATATTTAAACTAATATTATTTTATAAATTTTTATTATCAAATATTATTGTATATTTTAAAATAATTTTATTTTTTTTCAAGTGATTAAAATGGGATCAAAAACCACACCTAAAAAACACTATTAAAATAATTTTATTTTATTACGTAATAATATTATTTTATTTTATTTTAATAAATTACACAATTTTCAAATTCATCCTTGACTCTACCCCCGCAAAGATCATTTTTTCCATTATGAAATGTACTGTTTTATGTATTAGCAAAGGGGAATTTTTTCTACTACGGACTACAATTTTTATATTCTTGTATAATAGGTCCATTTTAATTTTGCAACCAAACATAAGATAAAATTTTAAGACCTAATAATACAATACAATGCGGCCTGCCAAATGGATTGTGATTACAGCCCTTCGCAGTAACCACATCAAACATCTCTTAATTGATTGAATAATAAAACATCAGACAGCCAAAAACTTATTCATCAGCGATAAAAGTATAAAAATAATAATTTATCATAAATTTTCCTTTTTTACCCTTGAACTCGTTACCACTTGGAATTTGACCATAGAGACAGTCGCAGGTAAACAAGGAATAGCCCTTCAAATCTGTGTGCATGTCGAGTCATTGCCAACCTTGAAAGCCCCAAGGCCTCCACGTCAATTAACTTCTTTATCCTGGAATTGAAAAGAGAGAGAGAGAAAAAGGGAATCATTATCAACCTCTGCATAAAAATATCCTTCCCAAAGGTAAAAGCAATCTTCAAAAGATTTCAGAGCAATCCACAAGATTTTGCATTCCTGTCACAAATTTTCCCATAAGATGGACGCTAATAGGCAAGCATCAATTTATATATCCAATTTTCGGAAGATAAGTTTATAGAATTTTCACCACTTTTAAAAGTACACTATAGGATTATCATAATACTACTAGAAGTATAGAAAAAACGTACAAAATAAATTTGCGCCATAGGCAAAAAACAAAGAGAAGAGAAACTGGTAATAAACAGATATTTAATTTTTTTTTTTTAAAAAAAAGAAAATTTTATTCTGTAGAGGTTGGTTGAAAGAAGCAAATAGCCAAAAATTGGGTAACAATATAAATATAAACCTTCAACTACTCCGAAACTTTGGCATTCCAAACCCTAAAACTGGTTTTCTTTTTCATCCCCAAGATATCCCTTGTATGATAAAATGGATCTGCAATTCCTAATACCTTAGAAAATATTAAAAGTATAACAATAACAGCATAGCTCCTTTAACTAATAGCACTATGCAATACTGCCATATCCAGAGAGTTGGCTGCACAGCAAATGACAGTTGTACTATATTTATCAAAGATGGCAATTTGTTCATAAATTTTTTATTTATTTGTCATAAGATTTTCAAAGCTTCGCATTCACATAGCTTGGTGATCATATGCACTGGGTAATTGTCTACATGATATCAAAATACACAACCAATCAAATGCAAGAGGGACTAAGAGAGATCAAATAATACAATTATCTCCTCATTCATAAAAGGTTTGGGCATTAACGATAGCTGATTTGAGAAGCAGAGTTAAAAATAGCAAGTATAGCTTCTGCTTTGTAGGAGGTCTTAGGCTCTTTTTGTCTATAGAGATGATTTTAGCTATACTTTTATTTTATTACCAGTTGGGTTTCTTGGACAGTATGTCCTTGTTTTTGCAGATAACTTGTCTCTTATTTTCTAAATGTTTCTTTTTGGAAAAGAAACTAAAAAGTAAATTCAAGGAGAAAGATGAAATTACAAGGGTGGACCAGGTGTCTACAACGACTTTGAGACAAGTCCGCCAAATCATTCAGACAGTGGAGACCTTTTATTTTCATAGGAAAAAGAAAAGTATAATAATAATCAAAAGAAAACAGGTAAATATTGGACTGTTAAAAAAACATAATTAGCTTCTTAGTGAAGGAAAGAAGAAAAAACCTCAAGCCTAAATATAATACAGCTAAAGAGCAACCATGGCCATGAAAAGTTTGAGATCAGACTGACGTGCAAATAACATAATTATTCAGCATCGCTGGTGGCATTTGACAATCTGTTACCATCATCATTTCCCAAACTCAACATGAAGCTTGGTGCAAGAAAATAATGCAAGAATTGCTTGAAGAGGAAAGACAAAGGCCCAAGATACTATACAACAACAAAGTAAACTAGTAAGCCTGACCCTGAAGATTTCACTTCCCTGATTCCAAGACAAGATTGATAGTATCAGGTATCGATGAGGTAATAGAACATGAAAATTTTCAATAAATTAAAGCTATGTGAATTAAGTTAGATTATCCTAAATCTATGCATGAAATGTTGTATAAACTACCTGGAGGCACACTCAAAAACTTATAAAATCCTATGCACCAAAATCTCTAAAGCAGACAAAAATTGTCAATCCTGAAGATAACGATACTTAAATTAAAACCATACTTGTTTAGAGTTTGGGATCAGACTGACGTGCAATAATATAATATTCAGCATCACTGATGGCTTTTGATAATCTATTAACATCATCATTTTCCAAGTTCAACATGAGAAAATGAAGCAAGGAAGTAATTCAAGAATTGCTCGAAGAGGAAAGATATATTGGCTCAAGATACTATATAACAAAAAACAAAAGAAACTAGTAAACCTGACGCTTCACATCCCTATTCCAAGACAAGAAGATTGACAATATCAAGCAAAGATTAGGAAAAAACCATGATAAATTAAAGCTATGTGAAATAAAATACATTATCCTAACATTTAATCTATTATATGAAATGTTGCATAAACTAGGCTGGAGGCCAATTTAAAAACTTACAAAAGTTTATGCACCAAAACCTTTAAAGCTGAAAATAATTGTCATTACTGAAGATAACAATATATAGAACAGAAACAATACACATTAAAAGTTTGGGATCAGACTGAGCTGCAAATAATAGATATTCAGCATTGCTGGTGGCTTTTGATAGTCTGTTAACATCATCATTTTCCCAAACTCAACATCAAAACCCAATGCAAAAATTGCAAGACAACAAAGTTATGTCAGCTCAAGGTGCTATACAACAACAAAAGAAAACTCGTAAGCATGTCCCTGAAGGCTTGACGTCACTGATTGCAAGACGCGAAGATCAGTTACATTCTACCGATCAATCATTCTAGTTACATACTAAACCTGAAATAATTGTCATTCCAGAAGACAACAATACATAGAACAGAAACAATGCACATTAAAAGTTTGCGATCAGACTGACTTGCAAATAATAGATATTCAGCATTGCTGGTGGCTTTTGATAATCTGTTAAATCATCATTTCCCAAACTCATCATGAAAGCCCAAAGCAAGAAAATAGTGCAAAAATTGCAAGACGACAAAGATGTCAGCTCAAGGTGCTATACAACAACAAAAGAAAACTCGTAAGCATGTCCCTGAAGGCTTGACACCACTGATTCCAAGACAAGAAGACTAACAGTATCAGGCAATGTTAAGGTAAAAGAACATGAGAAACTTCACAGAATGAAAGTTACACAAATTAAAATACATTATCCTGACATTTAATCTATACATGAACTATTAGATAAACTTGCTGGAGTGCACTTAAAAACTTACAGAAGTTCATGTTCCAAAATCTCATTGGTTGACAAAAATTCACTTTGCACTTTGAGTTGCTCAGGGATTGAACACTATGCCACCACAATTCATCCAAAAATTAAACTTCACTATAAATAAAATAAGGGTTATCATTCCGATTATTATAGTTATCAAATTTGGCATACATTACATTTATTAGATGGTTAGTTAAAGATAATGGTGAAATTACACCAAAACGAATAGAATGATCTAAAGAAAAATTATTGAAATGTATACTAAATAGAACTCCCGTGCTGACATGTTCATCCTCATTCTAGTTACATTCTACCAATTAATCATTCTAGTTACATACTAAACCTGAAATAATTGTCATTCCTGAAGGTAACAATACATAGAACAGAAACAATACACATTAAATGTTTGGGATCAGACTGACGTGCAAATAATAGATATTCAGCATTGCTGGTGGCTTTTGATAATCTGTTAAATCATCATTTCCCAAACTCAGCATGAAAGCCCAAAGCAAGAAAATAGTGCAAAAATTGCAAGACAACAAAGATATGTCAACTCAAGGTGCTATACAACAACAAAAGAAAACTCGTAAGCATGTCCCTGAAGGCTTGACATCACTGATTCCAAGACAAGAAGACTAACAGTATCAGGCAATGTTAAGGTAACAGAACATGAGAAACTTCACAGAATGAAAGTTACACAAATTAAAATACATTATCCTGACACGTAATCTATATATGAACTATTAGATAAACTTGCTGGAGTGCCACTTAAGAACTTACAGAAGTTCATGTTCCAAGATCTCATTGGTTGACAAAAAATTCACTTTGCACTTTGAGTTGCTCAGGGATTGAACACTATGCCACCACAATTCATCCAAAAATTAAACTTCACTATAAATAAAATAAGGGTTGTCATTTCGATTATTATAGTTATAAAATTTGGCATGCATTACATTTATTAGATGGTTAGTTAAAGACAACGGCGAAATTATACCCATACAAAAAGAATGATCTACAGAAAAGTTATTGAAATGTATACTAAACAAAAGTCCCATGGTGACATAGTTTATCCTCATTCTAGTTACATACTACCCATCAAGCCAATGCTAGAAAACAAAAAATTGCCCTCTCTCATATATTGCATCCTCTAAGAAGATGATCAATGTACAGAAGCAAAAAAAAGGAAAAAAGGCAAAAGAAGAGAGAGTAAACAACACACTTGAAGAATTGAAAGGAAAGACAGAAATACACAACCTGCTCCTCAACCTTCATATGTTTTGAGAACAGCTTTACAGCATTGCACTCTTTAGTCAACGACTGCAAACCCCTAGAATAGCACAATAACTTTTAGAGGCAGATATAGTTATGGTAATGGAGGAAAGAAACAAAGAAAAAGCATGATCCATTAACATTTTTATTGAGAAGATGTCTTATAACAATCAGTTATATTGTGTTTTCCACGGGTTCATATTCTTCATTTTGAAAGGAAAGAAAAATTTCAATACACCTTAGAAGTTCTAGAGCTCTCAAGGCAGAAGCACGGAACATCCGGGCACCCTGGATCCAATTTCCCTTCCAAGAGCTGTCCTTCACGCAGCATTTCTTACCACGAGGAACCAAAAGCTTCCTTCATATGCTTCCTAAGGTTTTTGCATCTTGATCCAAGCGTTTGGACATTTGTAGAATGCATGACTCTAGCACAAGTTACAAACCACAATTAACAAGATATTCTTTTCCTTTCTGGGTGCATCCGAATACTGCATTCCTCAGAGGCAAAAATTAATAATAAATAATGTTGAACCTGTATATGTAAATATCCAAGTCAAGCACAGAGGGAATGCATTATCACAAACAATAATTAGTTGATAAAAACAAGGACTATCTATGATTAAATTTGCAGTATTACTACTAACGTAAGTAAGACTAGCTCACAACCGGCGCTACGGTATGCATCTGTTATTTATTAGACACTTGCAAGTAAAACTATCTATCTAGGAATGTGAATGCAAATTGGCCTAATGTATGACGGTAAAAACAAAAGAAAGATTAAAGAATAAGATTTAAATAAATAAATAAAAAGCAATGCTTAGAATAAAGAAAATTACAACCTTTAATTGATTCTAACTCAAAGCTGGACACCATTGACTGACTGAAACTCATCTAAAATGAAGTGGAGCTGCCCCGATGCTGAACTGTAGACGCTAGTACTTTGTTGTCATTGCTTTGCTCATTACTCTTTATTTGCTTCATGTTTTTATTAGTGAGTGTTGTTCTTAGTCTTCTTGTTGTTTTTCTTAAACTTCTTGTCGTTGGGAGAGAGGGATTTTGGTTTTTTTTTTTTTTTTGAGAGAGAGGCTCTCTTTGAGAGTTTCTCTGCTTTCAGACTCCCCATTCTTTCCTTCGGTGTTAACTGCTGGCTGCTGCTGCATATCGATTTCTAGGGTTTCTTGGACTCCGTGTGATCTCACAACTTCACAAGCCATCACCCTACTGATGCGGCGCCCTCGGAAGATATTTTTTTTCTTTTCCTTTTTTATTCTTCATGTTATTTTATAAATTGGGAGTAACGATAGGGAAAATTAAATACAGTAATTAAAAAAACCTACTTTTATTTCTACTCCGCTTGAGATATATTAGCTACAATATATATATATATGGCTAGTTTAAAATTTCAGTAGCTTTATAAATAATAAAGGTTAGTTATGGTTGAGAAATAATCAATTGTTAAGAGAAATAAGTAGATCTTTGGCAAATTATATTATATTTTTAAAAGCGTTGTTAAATTTAAAAACAGTTTATATGTGTTTTGTAATTCTATTGTTGTAAATAGTAATAATAATAATGTTTGCAATAGAAAGGAATTTAATACTAACACATATTTAAACACTTTGTGATTATAGAATAAACCTTAGTACTAAAACTCTTTTAAATTCAAATCCACAGTCGCCGCCTCTACAACAAATATCCACTAGAGAGGGGGCCTAAGCCTCCTCTTCGGTGGACACAACCATCCCTCCAACCTTAGTTCTTTACTTACTTTAGCCATTCTCTTTTTAATTTTTTTTTCTTTTGATTTTGCCAGCTCTTTCTCTCTCCGGTTGGCTTCATCTGGTTCCGGTGACTGGTCGAAGCTTTTATTGTTGTGGTGCCTGCTGCAGGGTCGAGTTCGACAGACTTTGCTGCTTGATGTCGTGTTGTGCCAACCGTCGGAGGCTCAATGGACCCAGCCGATCCTACAACAACTAGTAAGCTTTACCGACTCAACTTCAACGGCATGTCTGTTACTCGCCGAACACCATTGCCTTCTCCGTTGGTTCATAGGATTGTCGATGTTCAAGCCACCTCTGGTGGCGTTCCTAGCATTCAAAAGATGCCCCGGTGGTTGGTTCCGACCAGATTATATTGATCTCAAACTTCATGCGCCGCCCGTGTTCCCTTTGTTGGGATTTGTGCTTACGTGTCATCCCTTTTATGGATAAATATTTGCTTTATGTTTATACATTTATGATTTCAATATATCACTAATTATTTTATTTATAAATATGGTAAGATGCTTGTAACGTTTTAGACATTGTATGATCTGAACGAGTTCAGATCTGATCTAAAGGAGTTTAGATCAGAACTAAGAGTTAGTAAAATCTAAGAGTTAGTAAAATCTAAAGAGTTAGAGTCTTGTCTGAAATGGGACAAAGACCTAAGAATATATTAATAATGACATAGTTGCAATGGGTTGCAAATGATGCTAAGAAATGTTGTTATGCAAATATGTTCTTAAATTTAATGTTCCTGATCTACCTTCACTAATGCGGGTCTGCTAGTGAAGATCTTAATATATATATATATATCAGTGTATGTCTATATCTAGATAGTCCAGATGGTTAGTCTTAGCAGACCATGAGTTTAGTGGAAACTCATATAGAGATACAAGTATTCAGTAAGGACTGAATATTGAACAGACTCACAAAGATCTCCAATAGACATCCCATAAAGCAGTCAATGGAGGATCTTTCGAGTTGAGTAGTATTCGTGGTCCTTAGACCTGAGTGCCACGGTGGACTTGTTAGTGATCCATCATACTTTAGTTTCACACATGTTAGATACCTTTCATGGTCTGACCGTTGGGTGTCGCTGGGTATGGTCCGATGCTAATGGAGTCCGGTGTGTACAGATATGGGATCCATCAACTCAATTGGGTGAGTAAAATATCCTGCAACTCTAAGATTGTATTTCAGAAAGTCTTATGGCCATAAGTAGACATCCAAGAATTTCTTGGGAAAATAATATCGTGAAAGTGTTTACGGATATTATTTATTGAAATACAAATCTAGAGATAAGTTTATGGTTGAGCACATGGAGACTTGACGGTGTTGATCTATATCTCCGCTCTTCTAGGATATTTATGATAGAAGGATTATACGAATATGTTATAACCTCAACTTGTATGGTCTAATGCGCCGTTTTGTAATATCTGTAACATGTGTGTGGGACATTGTTCACGGACGTGTGAAATAGTTTCATATGACAAATCGGGTATGGACCTATAGAGTCTCACAATATGAAGTGTACTCGTTGTGTACTGGAGCGGCGAATTGGATTGAATAATTAATCCAATAATTTTCAACAAAATGAAAAATGTTTCTAGGTTCCTTTTATTATTCACTTGTCAATAATTGAAGGTAAAACACATTATTGGTTTACAAGAGTTGTTAACCAATAAGAAATTGACAAGTGACATAATCTTGCTCCATAAATTATTTACCATGTATTTACCTATTTACCTTGCTTGGTAAATACATATATGGTAAATGTAAATAATCAAAATAGTTTTGAATTATTAATATTTTATATATTAATCAAATTATTATTATTAATTGGAATAAGTGGCAAACACCATTTACTAATGGAGAATGTACTTGTTATTAATAATAAGGAAAGTTTACCACTTTGTAATTCTTAAATGATGCACTAAGGAAGTGGTAAAACCACTTAACATTGATTAAATGCCATTTACTCTCTAGAAATTGATTCAATTGGTTGAATCAAATTGGTGAGTGAAAAATATGATAGATTAATGTTTGTAATGGCAAACATGGTTAAGTGGTGGTGGAGCACTAAAAGAAATCATTCTTTGCACTTAAGAAAGAATTGAAAGAGTTCAATGTGTGTAAGATAGAGTGAAATTCGTTCTAAGAGAAAAGAGAGAGAATTGAGAGCTTTTTCTAAGTGTTTTTCTCAAAGTGTTGAGAGAAAATGCAAAGGCTTATCAAGGTACAACATATAGAGTTGTAAAGAACTATAGAAAACACCTAATTCTTCTCATCTCTTGGTAGTAATCATTCATAAGGACAAATTGTTTTAAGTGTTAAAACAATCATTTGTTGGAAATTCAAGGCTGCCATTCTAGCTTCACAATCCCACCGGATTTAGTTGTGAACTAGAATTGTGCAAGGGAACACTTCAAGGTGAGCTCAACAAATTAAAGCTTGGAGTTCTTGAAGATTTGTAAAGCTACCTTCATATCCGGGTAGGTTATTTATTTGTTATTCATTTTATATCATGCATGAAATATATATATGAGATATATATGTACTTGAATGATCATACATGCTTGAATATGTTACATATTGTTTAATATGTATGAATACTTCCGTTGCGTATTTAATTTTTGAAATTATATACATCTATACACATCACACACCATATCACACAACACCCTTGACCATTTTTCGATCAGCTTTTAGCGGACCTTTGCCGAACAGCCTCCGGTTGCTGTCTTTTACAGTTTCCTTGTGCACTCTCAGCCCCTCCACCGACGGCAAAGTCACCCTTCTGGGTCTTCCCCGAACCCGCTAATGTGATGTGATCCCTTGGCCAGTTCGGGCTCCTTTGGTCAGTTTTTTCTGGTCTTCTACTCCGACGATTCTTCTCCGTCCAATTGTTCACTGTGGTTCTACCGAAAAGCTATGCCATTTGCTTGGTTTTCATTGCCGTTTTTATATAATAATTAGGTGTTTTGGTTAAGTCTATTTGTTTTTTTAAAATAATTTGATTTAATAATTTCTCTATTTTTATAGGGATCTATATTTCTCTCATTTGCGAGATTTGTTCTTACCTTTCTTCGGAAAGGTCAGTAATCTCTTTGGGATATCTGTACCAGTATGGGTATGGTTTCTACTCTTCTATAAAGAGTTTTTATTCATATGGTCTTAAGATGTACTCTTCTCCTATGTCCTGTAATCCTTTGAGTTTATGCATCAAAGGTCTTTATTGTAATGTCTTGATGATGTGCAATGATATGAATCTATTTCCTAAAAAAAAAAATAATGTTTGCAATTGTTGTTGTTGTTGTTGAGAGGAAAAGTTAAGTAGCATTACTCAAAACATATTTAACTGCCAGTCATTGTCACCTAAGTTTGTTATCGATTTTGAATAAGGATGCTTCTCAAGCAATTTTTAACTCTACCTTGATTTTGCTGCTATTGAAGGTTAAAAATCTACAACAGGTGAGTGAGTATAGACTAATAAGTCTATGTAATTTTGCCTATAATGGTAAAGTTCTTAGCGAATAGATCGAAGCTTTGTGTTTGATTCTGCTATTAGTGAAAATCATTGTGCTTTTTTTTATCTTGAGGTTTCTAATTTTGAATGCTTGAATGTATTGAATAGAAAAAAAAAATTTAAAGAAAAAAAAAGCCTTTTTAGTCCCATGGTTATAAAACTAGATATAGATAAAGCGTTGATAGGATTGAGTAGTGCTACTTGAGGATTATAATGCTCAAGGTGGATTTTTTGGTATCTTTTATTACTAAAGTGATGGCATGTGTTTTCTCAGTCTCGTACACTTATTTGATAAATGAAGAGCCAAATGGGCCTTTACTGTTGACTCATGGACTGAGGTGAAAGGACTCGTTATCTTTTTACTTGTTTATTTGTGCTAAAGGCCCTATAGCTCTTATTTAAGATGTAGAGGATCATTGATTGATCCATGGGTTGTGGTATGGTAGAAATTGAGAGGTAATTGTTAGAATTTGTGCTTACGTATCATTTCATTATGTATAAATATTTAATGATAGTATTTGTACAATTATCATTTCTAATAAAATTGTTAATATTATTTATAATAAATGGTAAGATGCTTGTAACATTTCAAACATTGTATGATCTGAAGGAGTTTAGATCAGTGCTAAGAGTTAGCACATTAATAGAGTTAGCGAAATCTAAACAGTTAGAGCCTTGTCTGAAATGGGATAATGACCTGAGAATATATTTATAATGACATAGCTGCAAAGAGTTGCAGATGGTGCTAAGAAATGTCATTATGCAAATATGTTCTCAAATATAATGTTCCTGATCTAATTTCATCGATGCGGGTCTATCGGTGGAACCCATTTATATAAATTAATGTATGTTTATATTTGGATGGTCCAGATGGTTAGTCTTAGCAAACTATGAGCTTAGTGGAAGCTCATATAGACATTACAGGTATTCAATGAGGACTGGATATTGAACAGACTCACAAAGACCTCCAATAGACATCTCATAAAATCGTCAATGAAAGATTTTCCGAGTTGAGTAGTATTTATGGTCCTTTGACCTAAGCACCACGATGGGCTTGTGAGTGATCCATCATACTTGAGTTCCACACATATCAGAGACCTTTCATGATTTGATTGCTGTGTGTTGCTGGGTATGGCCCGATGCTCATAGAGTCTAGTGTGCGTAGATATGAAATCTATCAGCTCAGATGAGTGAGTTGTATATCCTAATACTCTGAGATTGTATTTCAAAAAATCTTGTGGCCACAAGCATAAACCTAAAATATATTCAGAAGAAATAAACAATAACACAAAAATGTTTATGGATATTGTTTAAGGAAATATAAATCTGGAGACAAGTTGATGGTTGAGCAAATAGAGATTTAATGGTGATGATCTATATCTCTGCTCTTCTAAGATATAAATGATAGAGGAATTATACAAATATGCAATAACCTCAACTTGCATGGTCTAACACGCTGATTTGTAATATCCGTAACGTGTGTGTGAGGCATCATTTACGAACGTATAGAGGAGCTCCATATGACAAATCAAATATGACAAATCAAATATTAACAAGTGGTAAAATTTGTTCCATGATTTGATTTTACCTTAATTTTACTATTTAACCTTTGTAGTAAAAACTAGTAAGGTAAAAAGTAATTATTCAAAATTATTTTGAATAATTAAATTAGATATTATTATTATATTATTAGATAATATGATAATATATTAATCATGACCATTGTATTTTAATATAATGAGGGGCTAGAAGTTGGCCATTAATTTATCTAATATGATTAAAATAATTATATTTGTTAGGTAATAATTTATTTAGGTGGCTATTATTTAAGTGCTTAATAAATTAATCCTAAGTGGGAGACCAACAAATAAATTGGTAAAATATTTGTTATTGTTTTATCAAAAGATGTTGAATGACAAAAATAAAAGATTAAGCTAACAATTGAATTGATTCATTCAATTTGAGAAGAATTCAGCAAGGGGAATTAAAAGGTAAGAGAAAATTTGTTTTTGTTCCTTCAAGTGTTGAAAAACATGAAAACCTCTATTCTTCTTCTTCTCTTAATGATAGCTAAAAATGAATGAAAATAAAATTAAAAAAAAAAAGATAATTATTTTAGACAAGAGTTGGTCAAAATAATTATCCTATGGAAATTATTTTTAAGAATTAATACAAAAATTGTATGTAAAATATTTATCATCTCTATTTAAGAAACAAAATTGTATTCAAAGAGTTTGAATACATGTTGCTGAAAATTCTAAAAACTAAGCTATCATTCTAACTCCATAATCCCACCAAACCGTTATGGACTAGAATTGTTCAACAATTCACTTTAAGGTGAGCTCTTCAATTAGATTGTTGGAGGACTTGAAGAATTTGCAAAGCTACCTTCATTAGGTAAATGTTATTGACATTTTATTTTAAGTAATACAATTATTCATCATGTATAAGTTGTTGTATAATAGTTATACTTGAACATATATGTGATATATATGGTTAAATTTTTTATTAAATTGGGTATATATATTAACATGCTTCCGCTACATGTAGTAATTTTTGAAATTACGTATACACTCGTATATCACACACTCGATTTTCAACAGTAATCACTCATATATTTTAAGAGAATGATAGCACTCTCTTTTATAGAGCTAATAAATTAGCATGTCTCGCTATTTGATCCATTCTGGATATTTATGCTAGAATGTCAGGTTAGCGGGTCAATTTCAGCAAACCCACAGTTAGTTTTAGAAGGTCTTCTCTTAGCAGTCATTGCTAGTCGCTTATTAGTATACTTGGCATGGTCCAAGTCTCATCTCATAGGAATTATTTAGGGTTTCGAGCATTGTAGGTAGGAATCATAAAGGGGTCTTTGTTTTTATTAAGGATTGAGTTTGAAAAAAGCTGCAAGGTTAGAATTGTTTTTTTTTTAATTGACGATTGGGAAGTGCTCCTTAAGGTTATTATTCAGGCCATTCTAACTTATTCGATTAGTATATTCTAGTTTTCCCTCTTTCTAATTAAGGAATTACATAGTTTAAGTGCATAGTTCTGGTAGGGGTGGTAATGAAAGAAGCTATATTGGTATCATAGGATCGGTTATATACTTATAAGATAGTTGGTGGACTTGTTTTTAAGGATCTGGAGTTATTTAATAAAGTAATGTTGGCAAACTAATGTCGACATTTTCTTAAATGGTCCTTCCTCTTTGGTGGCACATGTTTTGTGTAAATGTTATTTTGCTACTACTTCTTTCCTTTATGCAAGCATCACAAAGTTAAGCTTCTGCGAGGAGTTTGCTTTAGTGTCGAGATTTGATCTTCCAAGGAACTAAGTAATGGGTAGGTTCGAGCAAGTCCATTTCAATCCTTTAAGATAGGTGGTTTCATGACCTATGTCTTTTAGAATTTTATCATGGCCTGCTTTATTGCCAAATGCTAGTGGTGGTTATTTGTGATGATGACATATGCATATAAAAATCTGCAAGTATATGAATCATGAGTAAATAATAAAATAATGAGTGAATATCATCTCACGATGATTGAACTTTTAAATTAATGCTAAGTACTTTGGGTATTCTCAACTCAATTTTATTTAGACTACTATAATTCTAAATCAATTATGCAAATTAATGGAAATTAAACTAAATAAACTAACAAATTGACAATCTTAGGAGATGAGAAATCTATAATCAAATGGTTCTAGCATTTTGATTTCACTTTACATTTCTTACGTTCTTCATATTTAGTTATTATTAACTAATCTTGTTAATTTATTAATCAACGGGATCGAGAATAATCTAATTACCTCTTTTGAGCGTCAAATGAGATCCTAAACATACTTTTCCAAGTTGGTATTCCCTTCTAACTTGTCTATCTGCAATCATTAAGTAAATTACCTAAGTCTTATTAGTCTCCGAACTTAACAACTAAAGGTTATACTTTCAAAATCTAATCAATGGGTTAATCGTTCCCAAGCATTTAAAACTTAGAAATTTAAAACAACTAATTCATTTCTCAATAAATTAGAAGCATTAAGTACAAAAAAAGCATAAATGAATTAAACAAAATATTATTAATAATCAATTAAATCATATAAACATAGTATTATAAAGCTCTTAGAAAGAGAGTTTAGCCAATCATAGATAAACACAAAACTAAGATTATCCAAAATTTTATAAGTGTAAACATGTTTAAACAAACAATATCCACATACATTGTCACGCCCCAGACCCAAAAGATCTGACACACGACATCACTTGCATTCATTCAATAATACTTAAACATTCATTTTAATTTCTTTCAGAATTATAGCAATTGAATTATGACTGGGACAATTAGTAAACCGGAGATACGCAGAGTTTTCTCAGAGATTAACACTCTACTACGTCACAAGTAGCAACTTTGTTACCGGAAGCCCAGAATATATTCATTACAAATTCTTACTTAAAATCAATCCATTACTACACTTGGTGAAACTTAAACTAAATCCAACCACACACAATAAAATAATACATAAGTATTTATTCAATAGGGACAAATCAAATATTTTATCCCACGTGTCCCCAAATGAAACACTTAGCAACCTAACAACTTAGGGAACCCAAGGAACAGCAAAAGCCTTGCCAAATCCGCTAAGCACACATGTACCTTATTTACCTGAAATCACCATAAACTATAATGAGTATAAAACTCAGTAAGCATACTAGTTTTTCATATATCAAATACAAATACATATATGTACACAATGCATATGTATGATATACTGTGATCAATCAAAATCATAATCTTATCAAATCACATATCATGTAAGCGCTTACACATTCTTTTAAAACACATAATAGGAATACCATCACTCAACTACTACTTAGTAGGACTTACATATCACATATCACATAATGAGCCAAATGTCACTCGTAGGTGACATACCGTATGAGAGGAATAGTACAAGTGAGGCCTTTAAATTACACATATATAATGCTCATGCCCGAAGGTAAAAGCCAAACCCTCACCCTGATCATCGGTGAGTCCTCTCACATGCACCAATACGCCACCACACGAATGTGATGACTCACACTTCCTTTAGGTACCAATAGGATCCTCCCTACATACGGAACATATAACATATACCAATCCCGAAGGAAAGGCCACACATAAAGGCTTCACAAATCACATAAAATGCCTACTAAGTTAACAGTGAGTTCAAGTACCCTCAAAACACAAAATATTTCTCATGGACATATTACACTTCAAAAGCTTTCTTTATTAAACACATCTTATTTTGAAAGCTCACTTTCAAAAATACATGTATGTCCATGCTCAATGTCAATGCTCACATCCATAAACATATATTCACATTTCATATCAAAATATACTTTGACATAACATAAACATATTCTTAACCCTATTTGCAAAATCATACAAAACAATTACTATGTTTATTGTGATTTCAGTAAAAAGTCTAGTATACTTACCTCTTAACACTTTCAGCTACAAGGCTTAAATCTCCTTAACCTATCAATGGAGATTAATCCTTTCATAAGCCTCACAATTCACACAAAATACTTTAAATAGCTTACAAAATTATACACAATGCATTTATCACATCAAATTGGTCTAAATACTTGGTTTATCAAAACCTGTCATTCTGACCACTTACACTTAACAAACTTTTATAATAAATCAATGATGTCCAATTACTCCAAAATTAGAATATACCATTCTTGACTCATATATCCTTCTTATATATAAATATTATATCAAAATTCCTACACAATCCATTCCATACACACCATCGAATCCAAGCTACTAACCTGACAAGATCAAGATACTTACTGAACAGTATTCAATCTCCCAATTTTATAAAATCATATACTAACTCAAAAATTATAAAACTATCACATAATTACTCTTAACACATATATCAGTCCATGATAAATATTTCACTTCCAAATCACTGCAAAAAATATTTTAAAACTATTTTATTCCATAGCTTTAAAAATCTGTTAATCAAATACTGTAATGAGCGGATATACTTTAGAAAATCATAACATTTCAACCACATTGATCTAAATTCTCAATTACGATTATATCATATTAGACATATAAAATTATCATATTCCACAAATTCGTAATTTTTGAAGATCATTCAGTAGGACAAACATTGTTCGTCACTGTATTATACTGTTCACATAGGAAATTTCCAGAATTTCAGGGTCATTTTGGTAAATTCACAACAAATTCAATTTCTGGAATTTTGAATCGATTCAAAGTCTCAGATGATACTAAACATGTCTAATTCCATATACTCAAAATTCAAAACTAGAATCGAATCACAATAAGTTATAAAATTCTTGGATCAAGAGACTATCAAGCAGAAATTCTACAATCCATCATGATTTATCAAACTATCTTATAGATCACCATTAATTCTCAAAATATCATACGAAATACACATCAAATCCTCAATTATACATATTTTCAGAAATCAAAACTTAAAGAAATTAACATAATTAACACCAATAAATTGAGAAATAGTTGTGATATACCTCTTAAAATCCAAAATTCCAATTTCTTCTTCTTTTTCTTCTCCTTCTTTTCTTTCTCTCCCCTCTTTTCTCTCTTCTCTCTCTCTAAAAGAGGTAGCTCGACCAAAATGAGAGAATTAGGGTTTTAAAAGTGTATTTTTATACTAAGTGGCTAATTTTTGATATTTATGAATTTACCCCCAAAACTTTCAAAGTATTACAATTTGGTCCCTAAAATAAATCTAAAGTCTTGCAATTAAACCCAATGCTAATAGTATCACCTTAACCTATACAAACACTACTAATAACAATATATAAATCAAGTATCACCAACATACAAATAAAATACGTATATTTATACATATATAAATACTTATTCTTACCAGTCGTGGATACTGGTTACTACATACATAAACTCCTAATTAAAGAGAATAAGAAAGAAAAAAAGAAGAAACTAGATTTAAGATATCTATTGGGGTTTCAATCTTTAAGATTCTTCAAGATTTCTAGCTTATGAATATCTTTCTCTCTCTTAATTTCGTGTTGTCCTCCTCACTTCAAATGCAAACTTTGGTATTTTTTTATAAGTTCCAAGTTGGGCTAAGAAATTAGGGCAAAAAACCCTAGGTTGATAGCACTATTGGCAGCATTATGGCCTGGGTACATTGGAGGAGCAGCGCGACTTTAGATTGAGGTGCAATTGCGGCCCTAATGTTTTGCCACAATTAGGGTTGCGACTTAAGTAGATTGGGGCTATGGTCCCAGCTATCTGGCTACACATGTTTTGCTTGTTTTAAAGCCGCGAATTGGCTTCGAGGGCTGCGACTTGGGCCTTGTGAAATGACTTTTTTGCCTTTTTTTTTCTTCATTCTTTGCTCTACTTGTTACATTGCTTTATTGAAACCTACAAATAACAATAAATGCATGAAAGCTCACATATTCATACTCAAAATGAGCAAATATCAAGTCACGAGAGTCAAAATATGATACAATAAAACGTGCTCGTTAAACTCCCTCAAACTTAATAACTTGCTTGTCCTCAAGTAAAGAGACACGACTAAAAACTAAAAGCTAAAAGAAGACAACTAAAACATTGGGTCGAAAAATAATTAGTAAATTTTCTCAAAAGTTTCTCTTGACTACAAATCTCAAGGAAATTTTAAATACTGTTAGTGCGTGCGTGCGTGCGTGCGAGTATATGTTTATGCGTGCGTGTGTGCATGCGTGCGTACGTGCGTGCGTGCGTACGTGCGTGCGTGTGTGTGTTTATGTGTGTGTGTTTATGTGTGTGTGTGTAGTTAGTATTATTAGTCATATGCACCTAGATTGGTTTTTGCATGCAAGTCAATGAAATGATCTCTATGCAATTTTATTTATTTAACACTCCATAGGCTTATTTTCATATCACTCTCCACTAATGTAGGTGCACATATAATCATAGATCAAATAGGTCTTTATTTAGCTTGTAATGTATAACTAAGGTGAAGGTAGGATAAAATAAATAAATTTTAGCTTAACTCACACCATAAACATACATTCTCCTAGATTTTATTCACATCAAACCTTTTATTTCCAAATGATTTTCCTCCAACTTATTTTCTTTTTTTTTCCTTTATTAATTTTGTTGTTTATCTCTTCAATTTGTTATAAGCTAGGGATATAATAAACTTAAATCTTCATTCATTTTTTATTTTTTTATTTATGAATCTTTTTAATTTTTTATTAGATTTTAAAGCAACTATACCCTTAAATCATAAATTTTTGCAACTTTAAAACAACCAAAATTCATAACCAAAACTTGTAACCATTCTTTAATTCACTCATCCATCTTCAAAAGTCTATATGTTCATATAACTCTAAAAAATGAGTGTTATGCCTATGGCTTGATGGGTATTGTGAAAGATAATTAAAGGCTACAATAATGATGTGTTTAATAAAGAAAATTAATTATAAGACTCAAAAGGGGTAACTAGGGTTAAAAACATACATTGATTAGCTTGAAAGGCTTAATCGATTCAAAGATTGCCTAAAATTATTTCCTAGATTATGTGTGCCATAAGATTTCACATTGAGTAATATCCAAACAAGTTCTAGAATGTATGGTTCTAGAATATGGTTCAACGCTCCATTTTGTAATATCCGTAACGTGTATAGAGGGCATTGTTCACGGACTTGCGGAAGTGTTTTGTAAGATAAACAGGGATAAACTCAGGGAGTCTCACAAAATAAAGTGTACTCATTGAATACTAGAATAGTGAGGCGGATCGAATGGTTCGATCCAGGATGATTTCAAAAAGTAGGATACATTTTAGGACCTCTTTGGAAAGTAAAAAACATACTTTGTAAATATTACAAAGAGGTCCCTATTACATGACAAATAAAATTTTAACACATGGCCACTTATTTGACAAATGACACATTGGGGCTTTGTGTTGTGTGTTTTCTATAACACAATTTAGCGCAAGTGCACGTGTCGCAACAAGTAATATATGATAAGTAGAGTGTCGATCCCACAGAGAATGATTTATCTTTTCTAGTTTAAGTACCGAAATGGTGTCTTTCTACTATTATCCAGAAAATGATTTAATGTATGATGATTAAACTACTCAAGTAAAAGAACAACTTAATTATGCTAAGTGATAAACTAAATTACCAACAAATTATATTCAATATGAGAAATCCTAGGATTACAAACTATCCCCCATTATGCAAATAAATTCAGCAGAATCTCTTTGATGTTTATTGGTTCTCAACTTGATATATTGACCAAAACACTCAACACATCACAAGCCTCTTTTGCAGGTCAAGTGAATCTATTCCATCCAATCAAATATCTATATGTCTATGATAAATAAATTGAACAAAATTCATTAAGCACAAGTTTTATGAGCCATACATGCCTTATGAGTATATGTCTATCTCATATGAAACTCAAGTGTACTACACTATGATCATGCATCAATATGCTTAAGACTAAATACCTAAATGCCTTTGTCAAGTTTATTTAAGCATTTCTAGATCAATTTAACCACTGGCCAAGTAATCAAATAGCATTAAGCACAAGCACAATGAATATATCAAAAGCTGAATTAAAACCATAAAAGAGAGAACTAAAATCAATCACATAATGAGTTCAAGGATGTAATCCTAGATGAACGAAATTAGCTCATCATTAAACTACACAATCTTGAAGCTAATTCCATCAATACATGTAAACTAAACATCTTACGACAAGTAAAGAATCAAAGCAAAGAAGACATCCCTGTCAAATGCCTTTGTTGTTGAAGCTTGCTTCCCTCCTCTTTGATTTCTTCAAACTTAGAAGTTAGGTGTTTCTTTGTGTTTCCAGCTGCTGTCCCAGCTGGAGTCCTCCCTCAAAATGTAAGTTTTGAGCAAATAAATAGGTAAGAGCACGGAATTAGGGCGCATTTTGGGCTGCTTTTGGGTTTCCTGATTTTCAGGAACCTGTCAAAACTTGTTGCCCAGGTCCCGGCGCCGCGGCGCTGCGTTTTGGCGCTGCGGCGCCCAGTTTCTGCAATCGGCGCCGCGGCGCTGAAATCCAGCGCTGCGGCGCTGCACTGTTGCTACAGTGTTACTGTAGCAGTGTACTGTAGCTACGATTTGCGTCCGTTTTCCGGTATTCTTGCTCCGATAATGCTTCAACCTATAAAACAACATTAATACGCATAAATAGCCCAATTATTGAGATAAATTGAACAAATATCAAGTTAGGAAGATAAAATAGTTTATACAATTACGCCTTATCACTTTGCATGATTAATACTTGGCAACGTGCATGGGATGCATGAGTGTAAGTGTTAACCACGCATAGGGTAAAGTGGCTAAAAGTTTGTAAATGTTGCATTTAGCCCCCTACATTTGCTAACTATAAAAAATAAGTTTTGAACTTGTTTCATTTGAGGTCCCTCTTTCCAAATTAACAAAACAACCTCATTTTGAGAGGATTTTGAAATTGAATCCTGCTTAAAAATTGTTCAAACATACTACTATTCTAGAGTTTTCAATCCCACCACTTTGTTGAAGCCTAGAATTGTTCAATAGTTGACTTCAATATGAGTTTCAAGTAAAGAAATGTTCAAAGACTTCAAAGGTATGATTTTTTGGACTTTTAGTATAATAAGACTTCAATTACAGTATGTTTGTTGCTTAGGAAATTAGTTTCCCATTTCATTGCGTAATTATGTATGATTTTCATGCATTAGATAAAATGAGCAATGAACACAATCACATACATGCATCATGAAATACATGTTAACAGTAGTATCATAGCATAATTTCGTGTGTTCATATTTTGAATGAACGCCGCGGTGTTGCTTGGTTTAACACTGGGGCATTTAAAGTAACCAACACTGGGGCGTTATAATGTATAACACTGGGACATTGGTGGTTGCTTGGTGACATGTTCAAGAGTTGAATGTAAGGGCGTTATAATGTATAATGCTGGGGCATCTGCAGCAACTCAACGCTAGGTTATTGGTGAGTAGATTGCTGACATGTTCAAATGTTGAATGTGGGGGAAAAAAAAAAGAGTAAAAAATTTTATTTTACACTATATTTTTCTTTTGCCAAGGTATTATATAGTATATTTCAAAGTATTAAAAAATTTGAACACCAAGGCGTTTAAAAATATATAACGCTAGGGCATTTCGAACATGATACCATATTTTGCATTATATGCATGTGGGCTGTATTTAATATAAATATAATTGTTATATTATTGTATTATATAAACTACTAATATTTGTTTACGTTGTTAACCACAGTAAGAACCCTACTGGTGAGGGTCAGTTGTGCTTACGTGAACATATATTCTGATTATAAATCAGATCCATATGAGATGCAAAAAGTTATTATAAATTCAAAAATCTTGCTTAATCAGATTGAAATATATTTTATTATGAGATAATGTTATACATGGTCCACCTTGTCAATACGGTACTAATCTGGTCATCTCGGTTTCTTTTTAATATCGTTAAAGTGTAAGGGAATTGGTCGGTGTGATTCAGAATATGTCGATTAAACATAAGATAAGGCAAATATAAGCAAAAGTATTATCCAACATTGCTAAAGTGTAAAGATAATATCAGTAACATCAGTGATAAGTAAATATAGAATACACTTATCCAAATCGCTAAAGTGTAAGGATAAAGTGTATTAGGATTAGTAGTAAGAGTTGTATGAGATGCAATTGATAAAAGTTGTCTACCTTTTGAGTTTTACAAAGACCAATATTGCTAAAGTGTGAGGCTTGAGTAGAATACTGGTTAGATCTAATTCTCACTGTAAAATTTAAAATGCTTAAATTTTCGCTTTCCTGTTTGAGAGATTATGGGAAATATATAAAGCAGTGGGAGGGCATTTTTAGATCAAAAACATATACTAGTTATATCCATAATCTAAATATGTTAAAATTAATGACTAGAAATGAATCCACTAAACATCACTTGTCTTGTCTTATAGAAATAAGATAAGAAGAATACGAGCAATCCATTCGATATATATATTAGACACACACAAACTAAAAGGCACCAAAGTAATAATTATGACTAACTCAGAATCTTAGAATTGTTTTAGATTCGGAACAACATAAATATATCATAGATCAACAGAGGATAAGAGGTGTTTCTGATAATATTTCTTCTGAAGATGTTTAAATTATCAAAAAAAGAATGAAGATGATTTGAGTGTCAATTCACAAATATCTAACCTCAATATCGACTGATGTTTAGTGGGAGCAAGTGAACAAGAATAGTGCAATTAGTATTATGCTCCTTATTGAAAGAATTATTTTGATATATCCAAAATTTGAAATAGACAATTTAAACCCCTTAGATAAATGTTTACTAAAAATTAACATTTGATCTACAAAAGGTTGTGTATTAGATACCGCCTACTCCTCTCATATCTATAATTATTCTATGATTTGAGAAATGCTAAAAGGTACCGTAAGGAGAAGTTCATCTTCATGTAGGAAATAGAGATTTCCAAAATGATGAAGTGGTTCAGACTTTTAGTTAGTTCTCTTATCTGGTAGAAGCATAAGATTTATACTAATTATTTTATGCCAAACATTATTAGATAGTTAGTATCGCTTCTTGTGTAAGACATTGAAGGTTATCGTGTACATAGAATGAATTATTTCTTATATTTACATGATGTTAATAGTGTATCATCAATTGAATATCAGTTGACAAAAGGCCATTATAATTAAGATACAACTGAAAATGTCTTGAATAATTTGATGAACAGATAATGTTGTAAGTTGGGGAACTTTGAATATTATAGAAATTGTGGCAAATGAGACTATAACATACATGCGTAAGACGTTTAACCTGTCTAGTTGAGGATGGTTAGATACTTGATCTTACTGTAGGACTCTATCCTGTTTATGAATCTTGTATTCAAGGGATGATGACTAAGTCTCCGTTGTTGGTGTACGACACCATGCCAACGGATTTATTGAAACTTGTACATGAATATGTACGTGGTCCAATAAATCACACTGCTATAAATAGGTTTCTATACTTTGTTGTCTTTATTGATGAATGTTATGATCTGGACATATATTTGTTAAAACACAAGTTAGAAACTTTTAAAATGTTTAAAGGGCTTTCGACTTGAAGTAGATAAACCAATTGCCATATGTATTAAACATCTTTGATCAGATTGAAGCAATAAATACATTAGGAGTGAATTCCTAAAACATTTAAGGGAAAATGAGATTCTCGCTCACTATAGTCCTTCAGGTATTCCTAAAACACAATAGTATTTTTGAAAAGGAAGAATCGAGCTTTATTAGATAATGACAGATTGATAATGAGTTACATCAATCTTTTAAAAATATTTATTGGGGTTATGCTCAAGAAAATGTTATTCACTTATTGAACAGAATTCCATAAAACCCTTCCCTTACTACTACATATGAGATATAAACTAGCAAAAAATCGAGTCTTAAGTATGTTAAGATTTGGGGATGTTCTATTTAAGTAAAAGTTATCTAACATGATAACTTACACCCAATTAGTACAAGTATCCGTTCAAGGGATATCCCAAATACTTTGAGGGATATCAGTTCTATAATCTAGAAGGAATGAAACATTTGTTCCTCATAATGCCACTTTCTTAGAGAAATAATTTCTTATGGGTTGTGTAGATTATAGAAGGATTGAACTTGATAAAGTTAATTCAAGATTTATGTAACCGATGATGGAACTTCATACTCAAGCAAGTAAAATACCTTTTAGATACACCTTCAACGTAAGTCAGAAAGGATGTCAAGGCTATCTTTAAGGTTTGTTTGACATCTAAAGATGTCCTTGTGGTTTCTTTAGCTGAAGGAAAAGTTCATTTTACTTGTAAAGAGGCAATGGTAGACACTAATTCAGAAAAATTGCAAAAATTCATGAAATTCAAAATTGACTCAAAGCATGTCCATTAAGTCTATGACTTGTTAAGCTTCCCAAAGGAATAGTTTCGAGTGCTTTGTAAAAGAGTTTACAAACGAAAGCCGAAGGGCCCATTAAAGGTGAAGACCGTTAAAGCATGATTGGTGGTAAACGGTTACACTCAGCGATTTGGGATCGATTATAAGAAAACTTTTCACTAGTCACCATGCTAAAGTCGATTCAAATTTTATTGGGTATTGCAGCATATTATGATTTATGATATCTAGCAGATGAATGTAAAGACGTTATTTCAGAATGGATGTCTCAAGTAATAGATATACATAGAACAACCTAAAGGTTTTACATTTAGCCAAAATTTAAATCTAATGTGCAGACTAAAGAAGTTAATTTATAGACTTAAGTAAGCCTCTCGAAGCTAGAATATTTATTTTTTATTGAGAAATCAGAATCTGATTTTATTAAAAACGAAAAAGAAGCATGTGTGTTCAGAAAGAGTAGTAGGAGTAAGATTTTCTTTTAGGATCTCTATGTGGATGACGTACTCAATATCAAAAATAATAAAGGTATACAATAGTTAGTCAAGAATTAAGTAAAAGCTTCTTCATGAAGGATTAGGGAAAAACTTCTTATACACTGGGTATAAGAGCTTTATGAAGATAAAACTAGAGCTAGGAAGTTGATAAGACTCTCCCAAATCCTTGTACATAAAAAATGTTCTCGAAAGGTATAACCTTAACAACTGTGAGATAGTTAATGTACCTTTTAAGCATGATAATCATCTTTCTAGGAAAATGTCTCCTTAGATGAAAGATGAAATAATTAGAATGTCTAACAAAAAAATATGCATTAACTATAAATAGTTTGATGTATGTCTTGTTGTGTATAAAACTTAACATCAGTAAGACTGTAAGTGTTATGAGCCAATATCAATTTGATATAGATAATGGCTATCAGATAGTCGTGAAACATATCTTGAAATATCTTAGAGATATAGAGGATAAGTTTCAGAAATATGGAGAATATAATTCACAAATAAAAAGATACACTGATTCAGACTTCTAATCTGATCATGTGATATAAAGTCTACATCTGGATATGTGTTCTTGCTAATAGTTGCCGCAGTCAATTAGTATTGTGTTTAGTAGGTGTCTATGGCTGATTCTACCTTGAAGGAAGAATACCTTGCATCTTTAGAAGTTATAAAGAAAGCAATGAAGATATATAAAATAGTCGTTGAACTCAGAATAATTCCATATTTAGGGGATTTTATCCTACTATATTACGACAATTAACAAGGTAATTGCTTAAGCATAATAGCCAAGAATACACCAGAAGTCTAAACATATAAAGATCCAATACCACGTATTTAGACAAAGCTTGGTTAAAAGAGATGTAATAGTATCTAGAGTAGATCCTATAGGAAATATAATATACCCGCTCACTAGGGCCTTAACTCCTAAGAGTATTTGAGAAATATATGAAGTTGATAGATAGTAGATATAATCGTGAATGGCACTAGAGCAAGTGGGAGTTGTTAGAGATTGTGCTTACGTGCCATTTTAATTAACAGTAATTATTTCGATAATAATCGTTAATTTATAATTATATGGTAAGAAGTTTGTAACATTTACAGACATAATAGATTTAAAAGGGTTTAGATCTAATCCAAAAGAGTTTGGGTCAACGTTAAAACTTGGTAATTCTAAACGTTAGAACCTTATCTAAAATGGGACAAAGACCTAGGAATACATTAGTAATGACATAGTTGCAGAGAGTTATAAATGATGCTAAGAAATGTCATTATGCAATATGCTATCGAAAACATCATTCTTGATCCATGGTTACCGACAGGAGTCGATTAGTATTCCTTCCGAATTAGTGTATGTCTATATTTGACTTGTCCAGAGGGTTAGTCTTAGCATACCATGGGCTTAGCGGACCATAGCCTTAGCAAAAGTTCGTATAGGTATACAGGTATTCAGTGAGGACTGGGTATTGAATAGACTCACGGGGATCTCCAATAGACATCCTATAAAGCCGTCAATAGAAGGTCTTCTCGAGTTGAGTAGTATTCGTGATCCTTTAACCTAAGCGCCACGATGGGCTTGTGAGTGATCCACCATGGTTATTTTCACGCATGTTAGAGACCTTTTGTAGTCTGACTACTGGGTGTCGCTGGGTATGGTCCGATTCCCATTGAGTCTGGTGTGCACAGATATAGGATTCGTCAGCCTATATGGGTATATTATATATCCTGATACTCCGAGAATCGTATTTCAAGAAGTCTTTTGGCCAAAAGTAAAAACCCCAAAAAAGAGTTTTTCGTAGAGTTAAACAATATCACAAATGTGTTTGCTGGATATTATTTTACGAAAATACATATCTAGAGATAAGTTCATGGTTGAGCATATAGAGATTTGACGGTGATGATCTGTGTCTCCACTCTTCCCAGATATAGGTGACGGAAGAATGATACAATTATGGTTGACCTCAACTTGTATAGTTCAACGCTCTATTTTGTAATATTCGTAACTTGTGCAGGGAGGCATTATTCACGAACTTGCGAAAGTGTTTCGTAAGACAAACGGCGGTAAACCTAAGGAGTCTCACAATATGAAATGTACTTGTTGAGTACTGTGGTAGTGAGATGGATCAAACGATTTGATCTGAGATGATTTTGAAAAGCAGGATACATTTTAGGATCTCTCTAAAAAGTCAAAAACATACTTTGCAAATGTTGCAAAAAGGTCCCTATTACATTGCAAATGAAATTTTGACATATGACCACTTGTTTGACAAGTGGCACATTAGGGCTTTGCATGATTGACACTTAACAGCATATATGAGATGCATGAGAGACAAGTGTCAACCATGCAAAAGGTGAGGTGGCTAAAGGTTTATAAATGTTGCATTTAGCCTTCCACATTTGCTAACTATAAAAATAAGTTTTGAACTTGTTTCATTTGAGGTCCCTATTTTTAAATCAACAAAACAACCCCATTTTAAGAGGATTTCAAAATTGAATCCTGTTGAAATTTATTCAAATATGCTGTCATTCTAGAGTTTTCAATCCACCACTTTGTTAAAGCCTAAAATTGTTCAAGAGTTGACTTCCATGTGAGCTCTAAGTAAAGAAATATCCAAAGGCTTTAATTAGAGTATGTTTGTTGCTTAGAAAATTATTTTCCAATTCACACAAACATATGCATACACCATGAATATATGTTAACAACATCAAGGCCTATAAACATAAATCTAAGATTATCGAGAAATTTATAGGTGTAAACATGTTTAAATAAACAACGTCCACAAATATAAATTCCTAATTAAAGAGAATAAGAAAGGAAAAAGAAGAAACTAGATTGGAGATGTGTCTTAGGGCTTTAATTTTTAACAATTTTCAAGATTCTTCAAGATTTCCAACTTTTTAATGTCTTTCTCTCTCTAGAAATGTCTATTTTGCTCTCTCTCAATTTTGTGTTCTCCTTCTCTCTTTAAACAAGTTCTTTGTTCTTTTTATTATTCCAAGTTTGGCCAAGAAATTAAGGCACAAAACCCTCGGATGATAGCACTATCAGCTGCGTCATGACTTGGATTCACTGAGGCCATGGTACGACCTTAGATTAGGGTGATGTCATGACCCTAATTTTTGGCACAATGGGCCTACAACTCCAGCTCTCTAGCTACACATATTTTACTTGTTTTGAGGTCATGTCTTAGCTTCTGAGATTGCTATTGGAAGGGCCTTGTGAAAAAACCTTTTTACCCATTTTACTTCATTCTTTACTCTTCTTGTTATGCCGCTTTATTGAAACCTATAAAATAATAATAACTGCATGAAAAACCATATATTTATACTCACAATGAGCAAATATCAAGTAATAAGAATTAAAATTGTTGGGATTTGTGCTTACGTGCCATCCCATTATGTATGAATATTTGTTTAATATTTATACTAGTGTTATTATTTCAATAAATCGCTAATTATTTTTATATAAGGTAAGATGCTTATAATATTTCAGATATTGTATGATTTGAAAGAGTTCAGATCTGGTCTAAATGAGTTTAGATCAGTGTTAAGAATTAGCAACGCTAAGAGTTATAAATGCTAAGAGTTGGCACTGATAAGAGTTACCAGGTTATAAGAGTTAGTAATATCTAAAGAGTTAGAGCCTTGTCTGAAATGGGACAAAGACCTAAGAATATATTAGTAATGACATAATTGTAAAGAGTTGCAAATAGTGCTAGAAAATGTCATTATGCAAATATGTTCTCAAATATTATGTTCCTAATTTATCTTCACTGATGCAGGTCTATCAGTGAATACCTTAACAAATATATAGATTAGTGTATGTCTATATCTGAATGGTCCAGATGGCTATTCTTAGCAAACCATGAGTTTAGTGGAAGCTCGTATAGAGATACAAATATTCAGTAAGGATTGAATACTGAACAGACTCACAAAGATCTCCAATAGACATCCCATAAAGCCGTCAATGGAAGATCTTTCGAGTTTAGTAGTACTCGTGGTCCTTTGACCTGAGTGCCACGGTGGGCTTGTGAGTGATCCACCATACTTTGGTTCCACACATGTCAGAAACATTTCATGGTCTGACCGCTGGGTGTCGCGGGGTATGGTCCGATGCTCATGGAGTCCGGTGTGCATAGATATGGGATCCATCAGCTCATTTGGATGAGTATTATATCCTAATACTCTATAGATTGTATTTCAAAAAGTCGTATCGCCATAAGCAATAATTCTCGAAAAAAGAGTTTAACTTTAGGGATAAATAATATTACAAAAGTGTTTGAGAATATTATTTATTGAAATACAATTCAAGAGATAAGCTTTCAGTCGGGCATATGGAGATTTGACGGTGTTGATCTATATCTCTGCTCTACTCGGATATAAATGATGGAGGGATTATATGAATATGTTATAACCTCAACTTGTATGGTCTAACGCGCTGCTTTGTAATATCCATAACGTGTGTGTGGGGCATCGTTCACGGACGTATGGAAGAGTTCTATATGACAATTCAGGTGTGGACCTAAAGAGTCTCACAATATGAAGTGTACTCGTTGTGCATTGGGGCAGCATAATGGATTGAACAGCTCCATCCTAGAAATTCTAGCAAACCGAAAATATGTTTTAGGGTTCCTCGGGTTGTGCATTTGTTTAAACTTAAATGTTAAGTATATTATTTAATTAGTTGACAAGAGTTATTAACTAATTAGATATTAACAAGTGGCACAATTTTATTGTACGACTTGTTTTACCATGAATTCAACCATTTACCATGTTAGTAAAATCAAATAAGGTAAATATTAATTATTCAAATAGTTTTTGAATAATTAAATAAATATTATTTAAATAAATAAAATATGATTTTATTTATTTGTTATTTTATTCCTAAATGGAAGACATACCTAATTTGAGAAATATAAACTAAATTTAGTGGAGCACCATTTTATGATTAATGGTTAAATTTATTAGACCATTAAAATGGCCACCAAAAATTGTTTTGGTAGTTGGCCACTTAATCTAATTTTGATGGAGCACTTGTGAAGTTGTTGTAACCACTAAAAATGGTTGAGTTTCAAGTGTGTTAACAAGAGAGTGAATAAAAATTCGTGTAGGGTTGAGAGGAAAAAGAAGAGTTGATTTTGAGAGAGTTTTTCAAAGAATAAAGACTTGTGAGAAAAACCAAAGGAGAAAGAAAAATAAATCCTTTATATTTTTCTTTCTAGTAATCAAACCTTATTGCTGGAGATTATACTGCTGCTATTCTAGCTTTACAATCCCACCGGATTTTTGTGAACTAGAATTAGACAAGAGTGCACTTTAAGGTGAGCTCAAAGTTGGAGCAAGGATATCCAGAATTGGAAATCTTCATCGGAGGTCTTCAAAGGTATGTTTTCTATATTCTTAAGTTGTTAAGAATTAAACTACATGTGTATATGTTGATTACTTGATAAATTCCGCTGCCAAATTTATGTATATGATGTATATTTTTAATTTTTTAATATGTACACAATCACATGCATACACCCTAAAATACGTTATCAAAAATATGATATGACAAACACGTTCATCAGTGGTGGAGCTTAAGACTCCTTCTAGATGGTGAAATGAACCTCTTATTCGAGGTTTGTTTGATTAAGAGGAAGCTGATTTAATACTTGGTTTACCAGTTGTTGAGCCTGACTTTACAGACGACCTTATTTGACATAATGATCACCAAGGGACTTGAATAGTAAAGAGTGTCTATTAGGTTGCTCTTTACCAATTATTGAAGAGTTAAATGGGGCTAGAATAAAAAGATTGTGGAAATTTATTTGGGATTTGAAACTTCCTCTTAAGATTATTTTTTTATTCTGACAACTACCAATCTACAATGCCATAGAGTGCCAATTGTTGACATGTGTCTAAGCTGACGATTAGCTCAAGAAACTACAATGCATTATAGATGTGTCCTAATCTTAAAGAGGTACGTAAATGTTACTCTTTTATGGATGTTGTTCTTACATGCAAATATATGGATTTTAAGGATGTTATTATGGGTTGCACAAATAAACTCTTGGAAGATGAGTTTGTTGTGCTAGTGGTAATGCTATGGTAGGTACAATATCAATGTAATATGGTTGTACATTCATAGATAGTGGATACAACAATGATGGTAGGCTAGGCAGAGAGGTTTTTCCTGGAAGTTTTGCAAGCTTAGCTCGTCAACACTCCTCCTCTTGTCAGTGATCTAGTTCGGTGGTTTCGACTGCCACTACAATGGTTTAAGATTAATTCGGATGCCTCATTTGACCACAGCTAGTGCCAATGTGGTCTTAGATGGTTGGGTGATAAGAGATAGTTCGGGGGCTGTTATGGAATATAAGTAAGAGATGATTGAGCTTTTATGGAAAAACTAAGACATCTTTGCCTATTCACCTAAGGATATAGTGGGGATTGATGCAAAAGTGATTTACCATAAACTAAACGTTATTGGAAAGCACTAGTATGAATAAGAAAGATAAGTAAGAGATGATTGAGCTGCTAAGAAAGAACCAAGACATCTTTGCCTAGTCGCATAAGGATATGTTGGGGATTAACGTAAAGTAATTTACTATAACCTAATAATTGACAAACAATTTCTATTTGAGGCATTTCACAACTGAACAGAACAAAATTATTTTTGACGATGTGGATTAACTGTTAGAAGTTAGATTCATCTATGAAGTGTAAGATCTAAATTCACCTTTGTAACATGGTGTAGTAAAAAAGAAGAATGAAAAATATAGGGCTTGTGTCAACTACAAAAACCTAAACAAAGCCACCCTAAAGGATTCTTTCATATTGCCAAAGATTTATTAGATGATATATGCAATGACAAGTTATGGAAGGTTATCCTTTTTGGATGCCTGTATCACATATAATTAGATAAAGATGAATCTAGAAGACAAGGAAAAGACAAGCTTTGTCACTGAATGCAACATTTATTCCTACGAAGTAATGTCGTTCAGTCTAAAGAATACATAAGTTACCTTCCAAAGTCTTGTCAATAAAGCACATAAATATAAATAGGTAAAAATTGTTGTCAAGGATCTAATATATGTGAGATACACAAGTGCAATTGTGTCTATTGCCTAAAATACGTATCATATACGAATTATACGCGACGGAAGCGTGTAAATTAAATAATAAATACAATAAATAAATATATTAATCACATTAATATATTAATAGGATTGAGAATTCACCTCAACGTGTAACGTTATACACGTATTTCCTCAGAGTCCGCATAGAGACCAACTCGTGGGCAGTTCTAGTATCAACATGGTGAACTTGGTGAACTAGAACAACAGCCCTATACACAGCACTGAGTTTAACTCTTAAACCTCAAAATTGCCGGTGCGTATTTTTATCATTTTCTCCAAAAAAATAAGAAATTGAGAATTTGAAGCAATTCACAATTACTCCAATTAGAAGCATAGAGAAATGAAACAATTTTATTTTCCCTCCTTTTTTTTTTCTTCTTCTTCTTCTCCATTTCTCTTTTCTGCTTCTCTCGGCCAAATTTGGCCAAACAGACAAAATTCACTTTCTCATCTTTCTCTCTCTCTATATATATAAATAATAAAATTATAATATAATATATTATATAATATAAAAAATATATAATAATAATAAAATATACATAATGGGTGCCAACTATTTGGTATTTAAATAAAATATTATTTTATATATATAATATAATATAATATAAAAATATATATTATGTAATATAATAAGAGATATTTTAATTATTTAACCATTAAATAATCAAAGTATGAAATGACCATTTTGCTCCTCATAAATAGTTATCAAGTCTACCCCTAGTGGGTCCCACTAAACCTGCACTTAGGTAAACTTAACCGAAGGTCTACAATGCGTCACGTGTCATTATACAATTAGTAAATAATAATTACTGACTAATTGTTGTATTTAACACTTAAATACAGTCACGCACGTATTCTCGTGGTATTGTTGAATATTGCTAGATTAAACATTTTAATCTGGCACACTGCCCCAGTGCACAACGAGTACATTTCATATTGCGGCACTTCCTAGATCCTACGCTCGATTCGTCAAATGGAATTATTCCATGAGTCCGTGAGCAATGCCCCATACACACGTCACAAATATACAAATCAGTGCGTTGAATCATATAAGCTGAGGTTACAATGGATATGTATAGTCCTTCCGTCATGATATCCTGGATGTGCAGTGATATAGATTATCACCGTCAAATCCCCTAGTGCTCGTCCATGTCTTATCTCCAGACTTGTATCTCATTGAACAATATGTGCAAACTCTTTTACTATATTATTCCACCCTGGTGGAACTCTTTTCTTGGGATTAATGTTTGTGGCCACAAGACTTTCTAAGATACAATCTCGAAGCATCTGGATATCGAACTCCCTATACAAGCTGACGGATCCCATATCTGTACACACTGGACTCCATAAGCATCGAATCATACCTAGCGATACCCACCGGTTACACCATGAAAGGTTTGTGATATGCGTGGAACCAAAGTATGGTGGATCACTTATAAGTCCACTGTGGCACTCAGGTTAAAGGATCACGTATACTACTCAACTCAAGAGGACCCTCTGTTTACGGCTTATATAGGATATCTATCGGAAGGCCTCGTGAGTCAGTCTCATATCCAGTCCTAACTAGATACCATATGTCAATACGAGCTCCGAGCTCACGGTCGGCTAGAAATGACCATCTATACCCTATAGGTACGACATATGCTGATCTATATATAAAGGTATCCACCGACAGACCCGCATTGGCAGAAATAGATCAAGAATAATTATTCGAGAACATACTTGCGCAACTGGCATTTCCTGGCACTCTATTGCAACTCATGCAACTATGTAGTTATTGGTATATTCTCGGGTCTATATCCCATTACAGACAAGGCTCCAACTCTTGGATCTGCTGAGTATTATAACCAGCTAACACTTAGTTGTGCTAACATTTAGCATTTATATCTCTTAGCGTGGCTAACTGTAAGCCTTATCTAAACTTCTTTAGATCTGACCTGAATTCCTTCAGATCTACAATATCTGTAACGTTACATTGTATAATACAATGTGAATGGGCATTAGCGATTTAATGGGAATATACACTTGTATAAATACACAAGTATATGTACATTCAGGGATATCACGTAAGCACCGACCCTAACAAAAATGCCATCAAATCTTACTAGAACAAAAAAGAAAAAACACTATGATATAAGACTTTTTCAATTTCTATTCCATAAATATCCATGAAGGGAAAATTCGTATTTCAGAGTTATTAGTTATTGGTGGTACCTTTATATACTTATTCAATATATACATATTCAATTTGATATATTATAGGGTATATAGGGCGGATAGCTACCCCCGTGACTTCTTTTTCTTCTACTGGTGCAACTTCCCCTGTCATTTGTGGTGCTAGTGAAAGGGCTGGCTTTTTGCTTGGTTAATTACTGGAGAAGGCTCTTGTCTTAGTAAGTCTGTTCTAGGTACTCTGTTTTTCCACCTGATACCTTTTTATATGGGTATTCGGCTCTTGGTCAGATGCGAATACACCTATCTATGCTTTCTTTGATTAGAAAGATGATTGAAAAAATTGCGAAAGCTTACATCGATGATACATTGGTCAAAAGCAAAAAGGCTAAAGTTCATCTAAAAGACTTATAGAAAGTCGACATGCCATGGAAGTTTAAAATGCACTTGAATCTGACCAAGTGCACCTTTGAAATGTTATCTGGGAACTCTTTTGAGGTATGAGGAATCGAAGCTAATCCCACTTAGGTGTTGGCTTTGAGATAGTCGAAAACTTATAAAACTCAAAATAAAGTACAAATACTATTATAAGGATTGTACCACCTAACCAATTTATTTCTAGGATGTCAAATAAATGTAGACCATTCTTCTAAACCATGAAAGTAAAAAAACAATGGTAGACTAATAGGGACTTGAGTAAACAAATGCCTTGTAAGACTTGAAGGAGTATTTGTGGAAGTGATAAATCTTATATTTCTTATTACCTAACGAAACACTTTTTTCCATATCTTATAGTTATTCATGCAGTTATTAGTTCAACATTGTTTTAAGAAGATAAAGGTCAACAAAAGCATGTGTTCTACACTAACAAAGTCTTGTTAGATGTTGAAATAAGATAATTAGCAATGAGAAGCTAATGGTAGCCCGAACTCAAGCAAAGAATAAGTTAAAGCGCTACTTTGAAACCTATAAGATAGTAATGTGTACTTCATACCCACTCGTGTACATCCTGTCTAAACCAAATACCATAGGAAGAGTGACTAAAATGACTATGGGCTGACTAATATAGACATTGAGTATCATTCCAAAATTGGGATAAAATAGCAAGTGATGATAAACTTTTTACTCAAATGTGAACTAACAGTGAAAGATAGCACACTGTTTCAGAAAGGTCAAGAGGATGAAAAGAGTTGGTATGCATAAAGATGGGTCTTCCAATCATAGTGGTTCAGGGTTAGACATCTAAATAAAGTGTCTAATAAGATTAATACTTGATTATATAGTAAGATTCTTATCATGATATCTAACAATGAGGTCAAGTGTATATCTGTGATTGAAGGCCTATCAATAGCAAAATAGTTGATGATCAAGTAGCTGCAAATATACACTAACTCAACCTTGATTACCTTACAGTAGAACAATGATATATTACAAAGAAAAGAAGAGTGAAGATTTATCTTAACAAAGCTAAAGAGATAGTTGGGAAACTATAAAAGGTAACAACGAACCAAATTCCAATGAGTAATAACTTAGAGGCAGATAAATTGACCAATAAGGCCTCAGCAGCAAAATTTTTTTTTACAAGATTGATTCTATTGACTATGGAAATAAAATCGAAACTGAAAAAGAGTTTGACAACAAAAAGACAATGTGATGGTAATCAGGACTTCTATTAGTTAGATGAAGCCATATATGGACATTTTGTAGAATATGCACTTTCTTGCAGAAAGGAATGAGGCTTGGAAGCTTAGAAACAAGGTTGGAAGATTCTCACTTATGCGAGAGGAGTTGTACAAATAATCATTCGTAGGTCTACATTTGTAATTTATGGAAGTAGGTGATGGAAGGAAGATTTTGAAAGAAATACATGAAGGCGTCTATGGCACCATTCCAATGGAAGGATTTTACCACATAAAGTTCTATGTCTAGGGTACTACTCACCCACGTTACAACAGGAAGCAAAAGAGTATATGATAAAATTTGAAAAGTGTTAGAAATACACAACACTTATTCATTTTTCAAGTGGAGATTTGAATGTTGTCACAAGCTCATAACCATTTATGCAGGGAATGGATATTATGGGGTTATTGCCTATAGTAACAGAAGGAAAGTGATTTTTCTTAGTAGCAACATACTACTTCATTAAATGGGTGGAAGCAGAAACCTACAACAACATAACTGGTAATAAGGTAAAAAAGTTTATCTGGAGTAATATCATTACCAGGTGACGATGGAATAACAGTAGGGTGGTTAGGACGCCTTATCTTTATAGATAAAGAAGGCATGAACTTTTTGTACGTCGTATGTCAACTTTTTTTGAAATCTTTCGTGTTGTTTTGGTAGACAGAGATGGAATTGTTAGAGTCGATGTTCCTTTTAAAAGGGCATTTAATCCTGTCCATATAATGTCTTTTTCGGGAGCTAGAGGAAAGACATCTCAAGTACACTAGTTAGATCCAGTTACAGGAGAACTAAGAACGGAGAGCTTTCCCCTATTTTTTGCCTCCACTCTTTGGTCTTAAGAATGAGTAATTGCTCATTCTTTGACCATTGATTTTAAGAATGAGTAATTTCCTTTCTTCGACCCTTACCACAACCTGAGAATGGACAGCTAATGCATTCCACTTATTGAGCAAGGTTTTATGGTCAGTCCGCCACCCCTGGATACTGAAGGCGTCCTTAGGGTGATCTTTGCATGCCCGCATGTGATTGTTACTGACTTCTATAAAACTTATAAAATTTAGTAGAGGTTCTTTTCTAGAAACTACCTATAGGGCAATGGATAGTAAAATCATAAATAGAGCCTATATTTACCATTTAGAAGAAGCAATTAGAGAGAAAGAAAGGAAGATGGTTAAAAGAGCTGTCAAGGGTCTTATAAGCCTATAAAATGACCAAAAGTAGTCAAATTGAAGCTCTTCGTATTCACTAATATATGGACATAAGTAATGCTAGCTATAGAAGTGTTTATTCTAACGTTACAAACAAGATTGTCAACTTAATTTAAACATTGAAGATTTATCAATAGCAAAAGATCTTATAGATGAGGTTAGGGAAATAGCTGCTATTCATACAGCTATTTATTAAAGAAGAATGAAAAAGCAGTATGATCGAGAATTTTAAGAAGTGAGTGTTACAGGAAAGTGATATGTGTTAAAAGAAGTGCAAGACATCAACAATGAAGTTAATATTAGAAAAAATGGCAGAGACATAGAAGAACCCTATAAGATTATCAAAAATCTTGAAAATGATGCTTTTATCTTACAAATAATAGATGGCAAGACGATTCCCACATCATAGAACATTTCAAAGCTAAAAACAATTTGTGTTTAAAATAGTTAACTTTCTATATAAACATTTCTCATTTTAATAAAGTGAATTCTTTTGAGAGTTTTTTATATAATGAAATGCAAAACGCATCTTCAACATGCACTAAAAAGCCATTTTTTCTTAGAAGAAGTTGTATATCTAAAGCTTCAAAAAGTCACTTTTCCTTAAAACATATGTATTATAAAGCAGTCATTCCTTGAAAAAGTCGTTTGCTCAAAATATCAAATGCTGCTTTTCTTAGGAAACATTATGTGTTGTATAGTAGTCATTCCTTGGGAAAGTCATAAACTAAGAATAATAAATATCACTTTTCCTTGGAAGAATCGTGTGCTGTAAAATAATCTTTCCTTGAAAAAGCCATATATTGTAAAGCAGTATTTTCTTGTAAAAATTGTGTACTCAAAATATCAGTTGCTTTTTCTTAGAAGAGGTCATGTGTTGTAAAGTCGTTCTTCCTTAGAAAAATCGTGTGCTCAGTATATCAAATGCAGCCCTTCCTTAAAAGGATCATATGTGTAAGCTATCTTTCCTTAAAAGAGTAGTGTACTTTGAATTATAGGTGAGTACGATTTGATTCAGTTCGGTTTTGGTCGGAACTAAACCGATCTGTGGATATTCAATTTTTTCTAAGGAAGAAACTAAAAAAAAACCATTTTGTATTCACAAAACCAAATTGAAGGTTTTTTTTATTTGGGCCTATTTCAAAAATGTATTTATTTAAGCCTCAACATAAAAACAAGTAAAAAAAATGATTAAAAATACGACAAGTAAACAATAAAAAAATGCAGATGCTTTCAACAATTGAAATTTTACATAGTTGAAACAAGTAAAAAATGTAGATGCTCTTAACATAGATAAGCCATCAAGATGTTTTCAAAAATGAATTTTTTTTTGAAATTTTACATAGTTAAAATAAGTTAAAAAAAATGCAGATGCTCTCAACATCGATAAGTCATCAAGAACTCAACACTCTTACCTATTAAAATCTAAGAGTAAGTTAGTATATACAAGCACAACACTCATGCCATAAAATCCAAGAACAAGTCAATATATACAACACATTTATTTTAAGAGAGATGGCAAAAAAAAAATCAAATGATTAAAAAATAAAATTTGCAAGACCATCTGTTGGCTGTGTGTGGACGGCTGGCCGCTAGCTAGTGACACAAAGATATAGGATGGCGGCACCAGTAATCAATGAAGAAGGAAGCAGTGGGTGTGTGCGCTGCCGTGTTTTGGCTAGCAACACTTAGCAGTGTTGGAGCTAGTGGGCCGAAATGTTTTGGTCGAAAATGGCTTGCTGGCCAATGAGATTAGTAGTGAATGGGAGAAATTAAGAGAGGCTGAGAGTTTGAGAAATTGAGGGAGATGAGGAGTGTTTAAGAGAGAATGAATGGCAAGAGTTAGGGATCTTAGATTTGTTAAAGTATGTATATATATGGGCAATCTAATATAACTAAATATATAATATCATTTTACTTCTCTTAATCATGAATTAACACGTGGCACTTTTTTTAATTTTTTTAAAATAAATATCATAAAAACTAGTTTAGTTGGTTTTGTTTCGATTTTCTTTGAAACTTGATCGGAATTGAACTAGATAAATCAGTTTTCTTATTTATAAAATCGAATGATTTTTTTAAGTATAAAATTCAAATCAAACCGATCAGTTCAATTTGGTCAAATTCAAATTATTTTTTTTCAATCCATTTTACTCATCCTTATTTAGAATTCTAAAATCACTTGTCCTTGAAAAGATCGTGTGTATCTTTTCATTAGAAAGTCATGTGTTTAGAATATTCCTAACTTACTCTTCCTAAAAACCACCCAAATAGAATGCTAAAAATCATTTTAAATTCATTTTATCCTTGGAAGGCTTCTATTCTGAAGGCCGTCCTTCCTTGGGAAGCTCAAATGCTCAAAAAGCAACATAGAACATGAAACATATTCCCTTAACAGATAAAATGCATCTAGAAATTTAGGCAATGACTAAAACATCACGAAGCGAGCCTTCCACGCCTTAGAAAGAGTCAAAAACTCAAACATCATAAAGCGGGCCTTCCACACCTTAAAAAGGAAACTTTATTTTGGTAGTGTTATACATTGTTGAGCAATTGATTGACAAAGTTTGTCTGAAATCCCCTAAAATAGGTTGTTATAAGTCACCAAGTCATTGACATCCATGCCATTAGATTGAAACATTTTAGTTAGAAGCAATATATTGCCAAGTAATCTTATTGCCCGACATTGGATTAAGGCTACATTGTGACGGTTAAGGGAGCTTTTGCAAAGATCACTATAGCTATATTGTCAATAGGTTAAGTGGCTTCTATGAACTTTGTATCGAGTATGGATAAATTTTTCAAGATTGGTGGTTCTATTATTCAACAAAGGTGTTGATATTATTCGTGTTCTTTGATATTGGAGAGGGATTTGAAGGAGAGGTTTTAATAGGTACTGGGCTGTGTGGTTTTTGGCAGTAGGAGAAGCATCGCCTAAAGTATATCTCCCCAAACTAATCTTAACAAGCTGTGAAATAGTTGCACTTTTTTGCTCAGGAATTGCCAAAGCTTTCCTTTTATTAAGGTTAGGGTTTGGTTGCTCTGTAATATTAATTATAGAATTCAAATTCTACCCAAACACTAACTTTCTAGATCTTACAACTCCTTGTTTACTTCGATTAGTATCTTCCTTAAAACCTTACACCTTTCATCATGAATTTCATTTTTGCTCTACACAACAACATTATTAGAACCTCCAAATGTAACGACCCGCTCCTACATAGTATTATATTGTTTACTTTAAGCCTAAACCCACACGAATGTATTCTTGGGTCTCCCCAAAAGGCCTCATACTGATTGAGAGAAGGTTCTACTTATATAACCCAAAAAGTTTATCAAACTAGGCGATGTAGGATTCTAACACCTCACCCTTAACTAATCCATCTTGGCCATGTTATCTAGAACCTCAGGCATTTTGGATCTCAAGTGTTATCATTTACCCCATTTAGAGGACATACAACCTCATTTGTGCTAGGCCTCTAGGGACACATGGTTGACCTATGTGGGCTAGACCCCAAGAATCGCACAGCATATATGTGTTATCTGTAGATAAAACCGTGGGCTTACTGGTCCACACTGTGAAGTAGGTCCAGCTCTGATACCATTTATAACAACTCGCTCCTACACAATATGATATTATCTATTTTGAGCCTAGGCCCGCACGGCTTTTTTTCTTGAATCTTCCCAAAAAGCCTTATACTAATTAAGAGAGGGTTCTATATTTATAGCCTATAAACTTTATCTAACTAGGCAATGTGGGATTCTAGCACTTCACCCTCACCTTATCTATCTTGGCCCTACTGTCAATGGCCTCGCATATTTTGGATCTACTTGTTACACCAAATGAATCATATATACCATAGCTACCCCCATATTGTCTTTTCTGCATCTTTTGTTAACCCTTATCATCGGTCTTACCATACTCCATTCACTACATGGAGTATGTTTGTTATTCAAGCCCTCGGTAGGATTTTTTGGACACTCACAATTAGGATGGTCGACTATAGTTCATGCAAAAGGTAGAAGCCATTCGTAATAAAGCAAGACTATGATTATATCACCAGAATTATCCATAGTAACCTTTAAGCAAAAACTCGAATTAATTTACCTAAGCACTTATTTAAAGCCCCATGACTAATCTCCTTCACTCTATCAATTAGGGACCCCAAATATTTACTCACTTTAGAATTCATAAAGGCTAATAAAAGTCTATTTAATTGAACATAAAAGGATGCTCAATCAAAGGCCAAAATTTTAATCCCACCTACACCTTTTAGAATATCTAAGACAAGTAAATTGTTATTGAATGTCCATGGTCCTTTAGCAAGAATTCTTCTTAGATCAACATCTAAACATAAATAAAATTAAAATACATTCTTACCAAAACTAACGACCTCAACGGAATTTTTTTTTATTGTTTTCCATAAAGATGACAGACTCGAGATAAGGGATTCACAATGAATGGGTTTGGAACATAAGACCATTTTAACCAGAGAGAGCAAAACCTTCTTGTTTCCTACTTTCTTCACAAGCGAGCAGACTCTATTGATTGGAATCGTTGAATCTTTTAAATTTAATGATGCATGACATCGAAGCATCTCTTCAATATCCATTATTGTAGAAAACTTGTTTACTATCAATGAAGGCTGTTTTTAAGTGAAAAATTGCTTAAAACCACCAATAATATGGTTTTGTAACTTCTACCCTAATTCTTAAATTTTCGGAGAAGTTTAGGTTAGAGACTTTTTTCTTAGTTTCTTTGAAGACAAATTTTCTTAAAAACAATACTTTCTAAGTTCTTACTTCTTTAATTTTCTTAAAAACAAAACTTTCTTGAAAACTTATTTGTTCATGTTGAAATTTTTTAGACTTATTTTGAAAAGCTTTAAGCTCTTAAATATTGTTAAAGGCATAATAACCCTTAAATTAGCTTACAATAGAACATTATAAATTTTATTTTCAAAGCTAATTTATGAGTTGATTCCTTAATTTCTTGAATAATCCATGATGATCCTTCAGTTTATCTCACATAATGTAGATGTGATCTTAAAAATTAAGTTTGATAAATTGATAAATTGAAATGAATTCTCAATTTAAAATTTGTTATCATCATAATTAAGGTTTGTATAATCATAAAAGTCTAAAACTACCTAATTAATTATTTATGGGTGATAACATTCAAATTCTTAAGTTTCATGCTTTCATGAGAATAATTTGAAATTTTATATCAAATAGGTGCCTAATTTTTATAAAAAAATACCGTACAATATTAAAGATATGTTTGGGATTGCATTAAATTCTCAAAAAATCAATTTAAAGCTAGATTCTTAAATAATATACTTTATATTAATTTTATAAGATGTTTATGTTAGGGTTGTACCTACGTGCCATCCCAGTTTTTTATAAATATTTGATATCTATACAATGTATATTTTGTTATATCATTAATTACTTCTTAACAATATGGTTCAATGCTTGTTATACTATAGACTCTGTATTATTTGAAGGAGTTTAGATAAGGTCCAAAGGAGTTATGATAAGGTCCAAAGGAGTTTAGACCAGTGCTAAGAGTTAGCAAATATTCCAAGAGTTAGAACATTATCTGTAACGGGGCAAAGACCTCAAAATATGCTTATAAGGACATAGTTGCAAGAGTTGCAATGGGTTGCTAAGATGTCTCATTATGCAAGCATGTTCTTAAATATATTGTTCCTGATCTATTTCTACTGATGCAGGTCTGTTGGTAGATCCTATTCATTCACATAGATTAGTGTATGTCTATATCTGTAGGGTACAGATGGTCGTTCCTAGCTGACCATGATCTTAGAGATTGTATAGGCATATGGGTATTCAGTTTGGACTGAGTACTGAACAAACTCATGAGGACCCCAATAGATATCCTATGTTACCGTCAATGGAAGGTCCTTTCGAGTGAAGTAGTATACGTGATCCTTTGACTTAAGCATCACTGTGGGCTTGTAAGTGATCTATTATACTTTGGTTTTACGCATGTCAGAGATCTTTTATGGTCTGACTGCTCGGTGTCACTGGGTATGGTTCAATGCTCATGGAGTTTAATGTGTGCAGATATGAGATCCATTAGCTCACACAATGAGTGATATATCCAGATGCTCCAAGATAGTATCTTAAGAAAGTCTTATGACAATAAGCAGTGAACCCAGGAAATGAGTTTCCACAGGGTTAAACAATATGGCAAAGAGTTTGTTTATATTGTTTAGTGAGATACCATTCTGGAGATAGGTTTATGGATGAGCATATGAAAATTTGACGGTATTGATCTATGTCCCCGCACATCCAAGATATATATGATAGAAGGACTATACGTATGTATTATAACCTCAACTTGTATGATTCAACGCGCTGATTTGTAATATCCGTGACATGTGTATAGGACATTGCTCACGGACTTATGAAATAGTTCTATTTGACAAACCGGCCATAGACGTAGGGAGTCTTGCTATATGAAGTGTACTCGTTGTGCACTGGGGCAGAGTATTTGATTAAATTATTTAATTCAGTAATATCCAACACTATTACAGGAATGCGTGTGTGTCCGTATTTAAGCGTTAAATACAACAATTAATTAATAATTATTATTCATTAATTGTATAATGACACATGACATATTGTGGACCCTCGGTTGAGTTTACCTAAGTGTGAGCTTTGGTGGAACCCGCTAAGGAGTAAACTTGGTAACTATTTATGATGAGCAAAATGGTTATTTCACACAATAATTATTTAATTGTTAAGTAATCATAATATCTCATTTAAATATATTATTTTACAATATTATATTATTGAATAATATATATGTGTGTGAAATGGGAAAGAGAGAAAAAATTGTAATTGTTGCTTTTCTTTCTTCTTCTGTTTTGCTCTTAAGAGAAGAGGCAATTATTGCTTTTCTTGTTTCTTTACATTTTGAGAGAAAATGAAAGAAAATAGCTAGCCATTTTAGGGGTTAAGGGTTCATCCCGTGCTGGATTAAAGAGCTGCTATTCTAGCTCGTCAAGTCTACTAAGTTGTTGATTAGAGTTGCCTACGAATAAGACTCTGGGCGGACTCCCATATAAACTTGTAAAATGTTACACGTTCTGGTGATTTCTCAACTTTACTTTTGATATATTAATTTGATTAATATATGTTTTTTTTGTGTTTCTTGTATGATTTAAATATTTCACTGCGTCAAATATATATGTAATACGTATTTTATACAATGAACACTATTGCACATGCATACACTCATATATGTTTTATCCCTAACAGTTTAGTACAAATAGATTATTTTCATACCACTTTTTAAGTAATTTGTATTACATGTGTTAAAGATACACAAAAATCAAGACAAACAATTCTTACTATATAATTACTCTTTATATTTTATAATTAATATGTATTTTCTTTTCTTATATATATTTTAACTTTTTTATTTCTGTCAACCTAAAGCCTATAAAAACGCTTATTCTATAATAATTGAGATATAAAGTAATATAACAAAAATGTAGCCTTCAAACTTTTTCAGTTTTTAGTTTTCTGCTGCCTTTATCTTTTATAATATGGTATTAAAGCCTTATAATCCTTTCTAAGAGCTAGTTTTCATTGCTTTCTTTATCATTATCAAAGTTTTCTTTTTTATTTCTATGTTTGCCAAAATTTTATTTTCAGCCTTAAATCAATCGTGCAAGTTTCGTCGGCTCTTATTTTGATCGGATCAGAGTGGCTTTACAGTTGGCATCCATTGTTCAACATCATCTACCTCTTATCACCATCTCAATCTAAGAAACCGAGACCACCATCAAACTCAAAAACCATCACTGATATTTGTAATGCCTTCAACATGCCACACTTCACTGATAAATGACCATGGTTTGAATAAGTCCTCATTAAAAATTACTCTCCTCCGCTGTTTTCTAGCGAGTTTAGATGATGTCGACTATTGTACCTCTACTAGAATTAGGACAATCGAAAATCGAATGTACTCACCTATGCCACCAAATGCCACTATCATTGTTCACCGTCCAACTTAGATGAAAACCATTTTACGATGAGTTGATCGCCACAGATGTCACCACTCAACTCCCTTTCACCTGATATATCAATCTACAATATCCTTTTGCTCAATCGACTCTCTAATTTGCAGTAAAGGTGTTTTTGCAAACTATTTAAAAGTTTTTGCTTTTTGGGTATTCTATAATTAATAATTTATTTGGGGTCATTTGAATTTTACATAAGTTTTAGGATCATTCTGTATTTTTAATAAGTGTTAGGGTAGTTTTGTAATTTATAAAAATTATGTTGTTATTTTGCTATTTACATCAATTTTGCGGTCATTTTACAATTTTACAATTAATACTTTATTTTGTTATTTTTCTACGATAATTTTGCCATTTGTTTTCTTAGTTCTTTCTATAATTGTTTGGTAACATTTAGGTAGCAGTTATTTCTCAACGTACTTGCACTCGTGACTGTTAATTTCTTATTCCTTTATCAATGCATTTACACTAGTGGTGGTTGATATTTTCAATTCGCTTTTCATTCACCAACTACATTGTTACTCATCGATTACATTGTCACTTGATAACAATATTGTCACTCTTCGACAACATTGCCACTATTTCACAATGGTTATCTCTTGCTAGTATTGGTTGCTCCTCTGCAACAATGATTGCCACTTTTTGATAATAGTTATCATTCATCAACAACAGTTGTATCTCAAAGTGTACCATTGTCATGCACGTGCCATGATATTGATAAGTGGCATATATATAGCATGACAACATTAAAAAAGGGAATAAAAATATATATTATATTTAAGCGGTGGGCTATATGTGTATATATATATATCCTACTTTATTTCCGTTTGGTTCATAGAGAAGCAATTGAAACAGGAAAAATAAGAGAGAAAGCCAAGGGAAAGGAAAAAAGAAAAGAAGAAGAAAGAGAAAGAAAGAGAGAAAAAAAAGAAGAAGAATAAAAGTTTACAAGAAATAAGTTTGGATAGTTAGATTTAAACATAGTGATTCAGTAGGTAACAGTTTTACGATATTAGAATATTTATATTTTAATATTTATAATACATATCGGTACTAATGATATATTTTTATACCCTATAATATAGAAGGTATGCCGATAACGGGTATATCTCAGAATCCAGACTCAGCTTAGGATTAACGCAATTTTGTTAGTAGATAGCTATATATATTTTATATGTTTTTAATACAGCAATTATGATTTAATTACACATTATCAAATTTAGCTATGGTTTATTTTAGACAGATAAATATTTATGTTAATTAGTATATTCAAAAATATTTTTAGAATTTATTATAGTATAGCTTGTAATTATGTTCAGTACAAAAATAATTATAGTCATGATATTATATAGTAGTAGTTTTTGAACCACCATATGCGTACCCTCCCCTTTAGTGTAGTTGCTTTTCACATGCATTAGACCAATTAAATTTGCTTTGCCTGAGTGATGTAGCATTCCACCAAGTTAGACCAGCTAAGATCCCCCGCTCTGCCTGTTCGTGAGTTATTCTATCAAGTTAAACCAGTTTTTTCCCGAGTACAAGTTTGGTGTGATTTTCAATATATATATATATATAGTACATGTTTTCAGAGCTATGTTGCATATATTCAGTTTGATAATAGATTTTATGTTAGTTTACGCTTCTAGATTTTCAAATCCCCAGTATTATGTTATGATTTTAGTTTTAGTATAAATTTTATGACAGTTTATATTTCAGTACAAGTTCATTGACTACTCAGTATACAGTTTCATGATATTTTATTTTACAGATTTATATATGTATAATATATATAAAATATATAATATTTTCATATTATGTCCACTCACTGAGCCACAAGCTCACCATTTTTTCTATTTATCCTATTTTTTCCAGTTGTCATAAGAATTCGTGCAGTATGATACAGTCTTCATATTTTTAGGTTGGCACATGACACGCATAACTGCATGAGTGTCTCAGTCTATATATTTGTATATCTTTATGTATATTAGAGTATACGTTTATACTTTTGTTGAGGCAGGTAGCCTCGTTATATCAAATGTATGAGTAAAGAGTATGTTAGTCTCATATCATCACAAGATCTGCTTCGATTCTTAAAGAGGACTCGGATCAAGTCTAGTCAACCATCATAATCAAGAATTTTCTTTTTCAAACTCAAGCTTTGGAATCTTGAGTTTGAGGAGAATATTACAAATATACAAAATCAAGACAATAAATTATTATTATATAATTACTTTTTATATTTTATAATTAATATGTTATTTTACTTTCTTATAAATATTTTAACTTTCTTATTTATATCAACTTAAAACTTATACAAAAGCTTATTCTATAATAATTAAGATATAAGATCATACAACAAAAAAATAACATTCAAAACAGTTTTAATTTTTCGCTATCTTTATCTTTTTAAATAACATAGTTATGAGATATTATCAATATATTCTTACAAGAGCGTGAGCGCTCAGTCGAATTGGCTAAGCTCTTTTAAAATTCACCCTCTACTTGAGTTCGATCTCCTCTCCCTCCCAAATAATTCAAGTATTATTATATGTATGTATCCTTTTTAAAAAAAAATCAATAATCCGCACAAATTTTAGAAACAAGCAATAATACTCGAGCATTAGTAACTTTCCATTAAAGTTGCCTTTTGATATACAAGAGCCTCGGAAATGTTGAAATAGCTCCTAAAAGAATTTGACAAATATCAAAATTACCCATATTCGTTCTCAATTTTCTTAACGTTTTTTTTTTCTGTGGTCGCTGTTTTGTTCTGTCCACCACCATTAAAATTGATTTTATGTAAAGCTCCAATTATCACTTTTCCTTTTCCTTTCCATGTCTCTTGTCCGGCCAAAAGAATGAAGCTAACACGTGATTGATGGCATTGGTGAAGAAGAATATGCTAGTTCCATAGAGCTAAATCTGCAAAAATGTTGAAAAACGATGTTATCTCCGAACATCTTGAAATTAGTTTATGCTCATTGTTAACCAATTCGCATTTGGTCTTAAAGTGCGCATGGGAATTAGATTGTTATTATCTACAATGGCAATGGTAACTTCTATAATTGTTGAGAGCACTAGGAGAAAATTTGCAATTGAGCAAGCATCTCTTCACCAAGTTCTTGAAATTCAACAAAGGCCAGGCCGAAAGGTTTTACCATAAAAAGCCTTTTATCAAATTATTCATTAACACCATTCAATTAACCAAAACCTAAAAATCAACCAAACACCATTAAATCACCCAATATTATACTGATTATAACTACTGACTATTGGAGAAAAGTTTTAAAAACTTTTAAATAGTTCATTAGTACATAGCTTATTAGAGTTATCTTAATATTAAGTTACAAGCTATAAATTATTATTATCATATATTGGTTATAATACATTTAAATTAGTCATTAATTTTAGGTTAAATGTGTAAGAGTTATAAACTTTTAAATTATTAGAATTTATATTTAGACTACAAATCACCATATAAATGATGCTTACCCTTACTAGAAATATAAGAGCAAAGAAGAGAAAAAAAATTAATATACACATATCAAATAAAATAAAATAAATAAAGTAGTTTTTATATTTTATTTTCGAACAACCATGACAATATGGATTAAGTACTATTCTTTTGATAATTGTGTTCGTTAAAGAGAATAGTTATAAACATAGAGTTGTATTTTTGAATCATATAAATTTGTTATTATCTATATAAAAAAATAATTATTTAACTTTAAATAGTACTATTAACATGTCTTTTCTTAGTTAAAGCCAATTTTATCTTTTCTTATAAATTATTTTACTTATATTTATGTGGTTAATATTTGTTATGCTTTATATGCTTAATAATATATAATTTAATATACGATTAGAATAATATTTAGAAAATAATATACCTAACATGTTAGACGTCATTTTGGATGCCATCAAAGGATTAGTTGAGAGTTTGTAGTCATCAAACAATTGGATCCGTGATTTAGGAACTTGTCCAGTGTTCTTGGGCTAATTTTTGCTAGGATGGAAAGTGGGTTGATTTATTTGAGAAAAGAGAGAGATTTGGATATGGGAACTCGTTAAAGGAAAATGGGTAGACGATTTGGGAAGTCATTGTGCCCATTTGAGTGAGATTCTATCGGTTTTGTTTGTGAGGTTTGAGAGTTTTCGGAGGGTATGGTTTTGGTTGATTTAACATTGTTTTCATGTGAAATGAATTAATGAGAGTTGTGTTAATGAGTGAACCATTAAAAATAAGCAACTTCACGAGAGAGAGAGAGAGAAATTAGAGATTTTGGAATTTTAACCAATGAGGAGATAAAAAAAATATATTTATTTTATAATTTAAATTAGTTTATTTGTTTCTTTTACTTTATTACCTTTTGATAATTTTTGACGAATTTTAACTAACAGTTAGATATTATTGTTTATTTAAAAAACTTGTTGGTATTATTTCACCTAATTGTGATTCAAGATATGACAACCTTGGCTGAAGTTGAAGGTTTAGGATGATTCGATTTTAAAAAATCTGAACTATAATTATCAATTCTAATATATTCAAACCTTAAACCCTACCAAAGTTAATTTTGATTAAAAATTTATCAACTTATATGATTCATAAAATTAAGATCTTTTATGATAAACCTTAAATAAATATTAGAAAACTTTATAATTGAAAAAATAAAACAGTAACAATGAAATTCAAGAGTCATAAAAGTGTGAGTTCGAATACAATACACAAATAAATTAATAAATACAAATAATAAAAAAAATGCTATTTTTTTTTTATAAAAAAAAAGAAAAAAACAGATACAAACACAATTATTTTTACGTGATTTAATAACTTTACTTATATATATACTTTAAGCATCTCTTGCTTAAAGATTTTGCTCTACCAGCCTAATCTTTAGCTACCACAATTAATTTACGAGTGCTAACCAACCTTACAGCAATGAATTAACTTTTTGGTGCTAATTAAACCTTACATCGATTAGTTTTATGGGTGCTAATCAACCTTTACATAGTAACAAAACTCACAATTATGCTAATATACAACTTAAATCGCTTCATATGTATAGGAGATATGTCAAATATATCACTAAAAATGGGCTCAATATCTCACAAACTCTCAAGAAAAAATACTCAAGTTGAAGAAGGCTAAGAAAACACAAGAGAATGGATAAGATGGTAGTTTAGAGTTTTGTAACAGTTGTTATGAATTGTTGGTATTGATGTTGTTGCATGAAATGTGAGATGAAGATGGGTTTATATAGGCTTGAGATGATCCGTGTAATCAATAAAAGATCATTGACCTTCTGTTCACTGATTGAGATAGGGTGGTCGATTGTCCTAAGCAACCTTTACTTCTTGACTTATTCTACTTTATTTATTAATTAAATTTAATTTAGTTAAAACAATGTTTCCTAAGATCTATATGGTTAAGATTGGTCTATTATGTCCTTAATATTGATCCAAGATTCAATTTTGGTCCCTCATACTTAGTAAATTAAGGTCTATATTTAGGTCATTTATTAAGCCAACTTTGATATCTGAATATATACTTCCTATAGCCAAGCTCATAGTCACACACATACACTAATTATAAACCCATTTTGATTTTCTCATGTGTGAATTTCATCATAAATTATATCATCCACCAGGAATTGTCTAAAGCTAAGAAGGAATAACAAAATATCAAAAGGTTCTCACCAGCTTAACATTAAGATAATGTAAAAGATAGGAGTCTATGCAAACGTGTCTTTTTAATAATAAAATAGAATAAGTAAAATAAAAGGATAATCCCAATAAATAATTTATCACCTTTATTTTTCAAGAGACGAGGAATTCCAAAATTATTTTTCATCTAACTCCTCCTTTCAGTTCACTTTTGGTTTTAGACGGCGATGGCGCGCCATTTGGCATCTCTAATTTGCTTGTTTCTGATTGTGATTGGTTTGTCAATTGCGGCCGCCGGCGATGTGACACTGGACGATGACAATTCGTCTCCTAATATTCCTGGCTGTAACAATAAACTCCAACTGGTAATCTTCCTCTTCTTTCATTAATTTGGTTTTAGTTGATTAAATTTTCCATTCGATTCAGAACAATTTAACGTGTTTAATGCTCGCAGTCTTCGTTTTGATAGCCTTTTTCTTTAATCAGCAAAGTTTGTTAAAATACGATCGGGTTGTTCAATTAGGTGTTTAATCCAAAAATGATAATAATAGAAAAAAAGAATTGGGCTCTAAGTTTAAGAGTAAATTTTCTGGTTAAAAGATACATTTTTTTGGTTTTTTTAAGTTATTAATTTTTTATGTGCATATATTTGAGATAGGAGTTTTTTCATTATACGTAGAATTGGGATTAAGATATGTGAAGAAATACGCCCTATAGGAAATAGACTTAAGTTATACAAGATAATGTTGAATGTGGAGTGGCTTTAAGTCAGGAAGAAATAAGATATTAGTAAATTTAATCTGCTGTTAGGTTCTGTCACATGTAGAGGGAAGAGTATTTGGGATTAATTCATTGGACGGCAAAGTCTTAGCCTTAGCTAATACATTTTGTTCATGTGGTTGGGAAAATTGAAAGGATGCCTGTGAGTCGGAAAAGAGTTCCTTCTTTGAAAAGGAGGAATGCTCATTTAAGGCATTTCGTTTTGTTGGCCCTTCCAATTAACTTTCTTTCTTTGTTCAAAATTCCAGTAGGGTTGCTAAAAGAATTGAAAGGATGATGAGGGATTTTTTGTGATAAGGAATCCGGTCTTACCTTCTCAGGTGGGGTAAGTTATCAAGGCACAAGACATAGGGTCGCTTGGAATTGGGAATATAGATAAGAAAAGATTCCTTTCAGCTAAGTGGCTTTGAAGGTTTCTCTTAATAGAAGAGTCTCTTTGAATGCTGTTATTCAAAGCAAATTGGCCTTCATCTAAATGGATTGGATTCCAATAGGGCCTGATAGAAATCCTTAGAAAGTCATGTCCAAGGAGTACTCTTATTTCATTAATTTTATTGCTTTAGAAGCGGGTGATGTGAAGAATATTCGTTTTAGGAAGACAAGTGGAATTGCAAATTTCCGTCATGGAAGTTGTTCCCCGTCTCTATGGATTATGCCATATTGAGAATGTTTGTATACATGCTAATATCTTAGAATGTTCTAGTACATGCTAATGTGCTTTGCTCTTTCTCAACATTGAACTGGGTTTGGAATTTTAATTTTAAAAGGAATTTGAACGGTAGGGAAATTCAAGAATATGTGGCACTGATGCTGTGGAAGGATGATGTGGATATTGTTAAACAAGGATTTTGAAGCTTGATGCATCTGGTCACTACTCTTGCAAATCCTACTTTTCTGAAGTTTTATGAATATACAGCTAATGGGGACTTCAATCAGTTTATTATGATTTTTGAAAGGCCAAAGTCCCTCCAAAAATTCAAATTTTTCTTGGTTTTGGGTCAATGAAGAATTAATACTGCTAATATTATTCAAAGAAGACATCCTAGATTGAATCCTAGTGCATATTGGTGTGTTATCTGGAGGAAAAGTGAAGAGAAAGCTACCCATTAGTTTTCCATTGTCCAACAGCTTCTATCTCTTGGGCCATTTCTTAACACCTGGGGAGCCCCAACGTCAAACGGGCCTTTGCTTTTCAAAAAAATGTTTACTATTGGAATGTGAAAGAAAACTAAATTTTTATGGGTGTGAGCTATCCTAGAATTAACAATTAACATTTGAACGCATGTGTGCGCGTGTGCAAGTTACTCCAAAGGGGTTTATTGATTATCTATTAGTGGCTTTGTTAGGAAACATTGCATTTACTTTAGGTAATAAAATCATGTGCGTATTTTGTGTTTTATGGATTTAGTTGTCATGCATTTTACATCTGAACTCTTTTATGATCATTGTTTCCCAAATTATTCTTTGTTCTTTGTTTTCCTTTTCGAAATAAAATACTTCTGGAGTTTGACTGATATTTTCTAATATTTGATAGGTCAAAGTTAAGAACTGGCTTGATAATGTTGAAGGTGAAAGCTTTTCAGGATTAACTGCAAGATTTGGGTTGTCACTGCCTTCTGATGCTGCAAAGGGTCTTAAACTACCTGCTGTTTTATCAAATCCCTTAAATTGCTGTTCCGCTTCTGCGAAGGTTTTGGCATTTGTTTCACTTGACCGAACTTGCTACATTTACTTATTAAATGGCCCTCAAGCATTAGTTTCAGTTTATTCTTTCTTTCTTTATTTTTTTCCCCTCTTTTCTGTACTCTGGAATTTGGATCTCAAGCCATGATTCTCAAAATAAATTTCAATGGAGATCTTGAATTTAAGAAAACACATCCTTCCTTAACTTCTCAAAGTTGTTGGATAATCTCGAGCACTTATGAAAAATTTGAGAAATCTTATATCCTAAATTTATGTTTTAGGAATGTTAATTAAGAAAGTACTCCTTATCCTCCGAAAGTACTGGACATTAAATTTCTGAAGTATCTAGATGCATGTGGTTTCTCTTGTTGTTTGCAGTTATCTAGGTCTATTGCCTTATCTGTACGTGGTGATTGTGCCTTCACAACTAAGGCACGGGTAGCACAATCAGCAGGTGCTGCAGCCCTGGTTGTGATAAATGACGAAGAAGGTTCAAATTTTATTTACTATGTCTAAGTACAATTTTAGATCGTTATCACGTGAATATGATGAATAGTTTCATTTATGTCCATACTGGATTTTGACCTGTCTATTTCTTGTCTGTGCCTTTTTTAGATCTTTACAAGATGGTTTGTTCTGAAAATGATACGTCTTTAAACGTCTCAATTCCTGTTGTGATGATCCCAAAGTCAAGAGGAGATGCTCTTAACAAATCTATAGTAGAGAAACAGAGAGGTGAGGCCATTAACTTCTTTCAACATTGTTAACCTTTGATTTCATTATTGTTTAATATATTGTCTACAAGTAAATAACAGGAACAAGTAGGGAGAAGAAAGTAGAGCAAAATTCAGAGAGAGGAGGAAAATCAAAAGAAAATAAGGGGAAATTAGTATCTTTATTTAATAATCTAATAATGACCAAAGTCCTAATTGAAAAAAGAAACTAGAATTCTTCTCCTAATAAGTAACAAGGATACTACTCAAATAAGAAGTTCTTTTCCTAATAAGTAACAAAGATACTACATAAATAAGAAAACCACACTAAAATAATTGAAGCTATCCAAATAATTAACAAATACAACTTAAACATGCTAATTCAAACCAATGATAACTCCTAAGTAAGCCTAATTTCTCTTACATCAGGTGGTAAAATATTTCTTTGGTTGTGGATTTTTTGGCGGAAGTGATGTATGCTTGAGTAGAAGTGACAATTTTTTTTTTCTTCTTGTCTTTTAGATGTGAATGAGATTGGTTTGTTTAAGATTAAAACTCAATTTGGAAGACAACTAATTAAAGGAGTATATAGGGGTAGTGGTTTTGAAAATAGTTGAAATCTTGATGGTGGCGGCAACAACATCATCATTGTGGCCATTTTCTGCAATTGAGATTGCAATAAGAAAATATCTAACTGTTGAAGTTTATATAAATCTTGTTGTCTGTGTAAGAAGGGTCGCGGAAATTATAATGGGCAAGGACTAAGAATCTTTTTGAAGGAATTGTAAAAGGGAAAAAGAGAAATATATTATATGACTTGTGGTCATAGCTATTGTTAATGACTTGATTATCTAAGAGAGAAGGTCCATGACTCTCTGGAATTTTATGACACTATATTAAGTGATATTAAATTTGTTATTATTATAACTTAGTAGCAATGAAAAAGTGAAAAACTAATTTAAAATAAAATATAGACATTTGTACTATTTCTTCTAATTTTGAGTGAAAAATATATTAATTAAGTTCGTTAAATTGATTCAGTAATTTTGTTGATGGGAAAATGACCAAGAGCCCCTTAGTTTTTGGTTCAATATTGACATACCTCCATGCTTTTTCAGGAATAATACATAACCCTCCTACTATTGTTAAGGTTTTGTTAAACGTTAATTTTTTTTGTTAATTTACATTTTTGTCCTTGGAGTGACTATTGTGATGAGTTTGTGAAAGTAGATATCTTGTGAATGCCTTGAGTCTATAAATTAACATTCTTTACGTTCTTAGTGTAGAATAATGTTCTCTTTGTGTCTTTTTTTAAAGTTTTTTTATTTTATTTCCCTAAGTCTTAAATAAATAAAAAGAAGACAAATTGAAAAATGTTTATTTTCTAATTCTTGAAATATAATGAAAAAAAAAAAAACAGAGATTCTATAAATTTTTCTGTTTTATGGGACTGCAAAATTAACATAATTGACTATTTTTATAGGTATTTAAATTTAGCAATATAGAGAGAACCCCAAAAGAAAATACAAATGATAAAGTTAAACTGCATTATTAATTTCAAAAAAAGAAACATTTGTATTCATTCCAAAATGTCTTTTTTTTCTTCGTTCTAATGTTTTCATTAGATGGCTTACCATCAGGCATCATAATTTTACTGCAGTTCCGAAGGGAAATCACACCATAAAATGCAGTCATTAAGTTGTTTCCAATAAAAATATCAAACAAAAGGCCAACATGAATTAAAAGGTCTTGAGATTCACTTCTACTTTGCTTTCATTAGTTGTTTTCTTTTAGCTTTATTCCATGCCAACATGCTCTTATCCAATACAAGTCTTTTTACATTGCAAACGAATGGTTTATGTCGCACATAAAGTTGCTACCAAATTCATGTCGACCCAGTTTTTATTAGCTAAATTGTGTTGCACAACATGCTCTTACCAAATGTCAAACTTTCAACAATAGAAAATGTAATTATCGACTAAAATTAGTAAGGCAAGAACAACTAAACAAACTCTCAAATAAGTTAGGAGAAATATCAAAGAACAATATTTTGATTCATCAAAATTTGTAGAAGAATTAATTTATCAAAATTTCTCAAATAAAGGATTTGAGAATTCTCAAAGAAATTGTCAAAAGGAAGAAACCCAAATTCCACCAATACTCCATCATCAACATGCTTGTAATCACAACCCAAATCTCTTCCAAGGATGACAACAGAGAAGCCAATTCATAAATTCACCTTGTTTTTCGTTGTATTGCCATCCACTTTGTTGTTCTTTTTCTTTTGTAAAACACTATCAAACACATTTCCATTCTTACATCATTTTTAAAACACCACTTTTATTTTTAAAAGTAGTTTTTCAAAACACAATTTTGAAAATGTCACCAAATGTTAGTTCAAAAAGAAAAAAAAAAGGTTTCCAAACACACCCTTAGCCTTTTTCTGTTTTCAACACTACATGCCTTAGATTTTGTACTATCTGACATTTAATTTGCCTTTTCTATTAATAGAAGCTATTTGTGTCTGCCCCTTCCTTGTGGACTACATTTTCACTTCCCTTAATTATTTAATGCTATTATTAAAATTTCGGGTATTTGATGCCTTTTTTATTGACTATTCCAAATCCGATATGCTTTTTTTTCCTATTAACATTTTTTTTCTTTTCTTGAACACTTCATTATTATACTTTAACCCTAAATGGTTATAAAAAATAACATTATTAATTGTAATAATTTAACCTTCATTGAAATTTTTATAATGATGTCTGTAATTTTTGTTTCTATTTAAAATTAATGCATGGTATATGAAATACTATTACAGTTGTGCGGAAGTAGCTGGGTATAAAATAAATATACAACCATTATTTCCTTAAATGTTATAAGGACTACTTGTGACTAGGGCATAGATGCATAGTGTAGCTTGGTCATCTGTAAGTTATATATTTCCTCTCTGCCCTTTTTTAACGTCTGTTAGTAATATATTCTATAATGGACTATGTACTAATTATGGGTGAAAATTGCGTTATTATTTGGGATGTTCTTAGGACAGGGCTATGTAGTTGAAAGGTTGGGATGAAATAGAACTTTTACAAACTTGATGAGGTCTGGTTTTAGTTTTTAAACCTCAGGACTCTTATCTTTCTTTAAGTTTTATAAACCTCAAAGGAGTTGTCTTGTATATCTCTCATTTTCAAGTTTGATCATGTGCTTGGATGAGTTAATCTTGGGTCGGTATGCATCTCTTACATGCTAGGCAAAATGTAATTATATATTAATGAGGTTACATATCTATATATACACATGTATATATTTTTATTTCATAAAGAACTTGCTTTCCCCAGATAGTTAAATTCATGCCTTGGGTTGCATGCACTCTTAAATTGTTAGGCTTATTTTCATTTATGTTCTTTTATGGCTGAGAATATAATTTACCAATGCAGTGGAACTCTTATTATATGCGCCAGACCGTCCAGTTGTTGACTTCTCAGTTATATTTCTATGGATGATGGCTGTTGGAACAATTATCGCTGCTTCGTTTTGGTCACTGTTAACTAGTGAGCGGACTGATGAGCGGTATAATGAATTATCACCAAAGGTTTACAATACATCTCTCTGTATTTTGCTGTATATTACTGAAAGATAAGAGTCAGTTCTTTGGTTGGATTGCTCGTCTCATAAATATGTCTTGATATATGTTATAAGAATCTTGTTTGTGTGCAAATTACTTATTTGGTCATGGAAATTATATATTGATATAGATGCCCTTGCTTTACAAGATAATTTTGTTGATTCACTATCTTGGTTCATTCTTGTAATTATAAGTTGAGCGTGATTGTTAACCCAAAGGATATGGTTGAGTGGTTTAGGCCTTTGGATTCAAGCAAGAGGTTAGGGTTAAAACTCCTTGAGCTAGCTACCTATGAAGGTTGTAGCAATATTTTCACATCTAATAAATTACTATTGCCTAGATCTTCTGTTCTATGTAAGCTTACATTGCTTTTATCCTTAATAATACCTAGTGATTATGGTCCATGTAAGCCTGCATCCAAGCTCTCCATCAGCAATGGCACCTTGGCCCAGGGATATATTGAAGCCTGGAGCTTGTGTAAATATGCTAGGAGTCTTGTGATGCTTTTTAACAATACTCGCAAAACTCAGCTTATATTACACCTTTTGTTTTCTCATCTGGCTATTTCTTTTCTTTTTTTATGTTTTTTAAGCCAAAAATATTGATCAGTGTTCTGGATTTCTGTGTACATTCTCCCTATTGTTTTCCGTTGGTGTGCTTTGAACTTCTATTTTATGTTTGGACCTGTAAACAAATTTCTAAATTTAAGGTTTTAGTAGAATAATGTGGACTCATTCGCAATTGATCTAGCACATCCTTAATGCTTTTGATGCTGTGCTCGTTGATGGTATGTCAGTTCTCAGATGTTTTACTGTGAACTTTATGAACCTTTTTGGGATATTTAAGTTCTATTACAGACTTTCTCTTGCTAGATCTTGTGAAGTTAGCATCTGGTTGAGAGTGGGACTTCCTAATGATTTTGGACCCATCTCTTTTAAGAGTTCAGAATTATTGAGTTGACTTGCAACTGACCTAGCACATCCTTAATTTTTTTCTGATTTCTTAGGGCCTGTTTGAGATTGACATGTTGTGGCTTTTAATCTACAGTTTCTGTGAATTGGGTTTTTTTTAAGTAAAAGTGGGTGGTTGTCCGGTAAACAAATGCTTTTATGCCTTTTGGATAAATTGATGAGGGTAAACACAAGAATAGCCCGAGCATCTAAGCCTAAAGCATCTATGGTGTTTCTCTTTTATTCACTCAAAGAACCTAAAGAAGAAATCACCCCCCAAGGTTATACCCTAGTGCACTACGCACTTAGTGCCTACCTAGCTCCTCTATTCTCTCTTATGGTTACATCTTGAAACCTTAGATGCTTAACCTTAAACAATGGTTTACAAGTGTTTATATAGGGTATATTTCGTGCCTACAAACCCTATTCCTTGTTGGAGTAAGAGTCCACTTGTTTTGGAAGTCAAGCTTTTTATGTCAATATATCGCAGTAAAATTTGCTTAATACTAGAAGCAGAGCTAAAAGTGTTTAATACACTTTAGCTGCTGCACTTTTAACAATTAAGCTGAAGCACAATAGTTACAAACGGACTGGCTATCCATTTCGTTTATGTTTTTGTATGAAGTTTATGACCTTTACTGAGGATGGATGGGATTTTGTTATAGACTTTTCTTACTAGATATGAGCTGCCTGCGAAATTGGCGTCTGCTTAGGAGGTCCCTTATGATTTTGAATCTGTCATTTTAAGAGTTCTTAGAATTATCTGTGTCTCCAACTCTCACCAAATTATACATATGGGATTACTTTATGGTGCCATTTGCTTGCTGAAAACAATTTAGACATGTTGGAGATGGCCTGTTGCATTCTGGATTTCCCAGATTAGAGATTGAGTTGACCTTGCTATGAGCCATGCACCTTGATTTGCTCAACTAAATCTAGAGCTTGGAGGGCATTTTTACCATTGATGTTGTGACATCGGGAATCCTCAGCTCGAAGTGCAACAGTTAACAGAAATTATGGCTGCTGGACAATTATTAGATTTTTATAGATACCCATAACCTGAAAAAAACCTCCTAAATTCGTATTTAGTGTTAATTTGATATGCTTTTACTTTTCTTAGGTGTGCCTTTGATTCTCTTTTCATTTACTTATTATCTTTGAATTTGTTTGAGTTTGATTTTGTTGTAATAACACTTTGATCGTGGGAAGCATTGTTTTTGAATTTGATTTTGTTGCAATGACACTTGATTATGGAAAGCATTGTTTAAGGTTTTCTTCTTCATTGGCTAGGAATCTCTGAATGTTGAAACAGCTAAAGATGATCCTGAGAAGGAAGTCCTTGACATCACTGCAAGTGGTGCTATTGTTTTTGTCATAGCAGCATCAGCTTTTCTGGTGCTGCTTTACTTCTTCATGTCTTCTTGGTTTGTTTGGCTGCTGGTTGTTCTCTTCTGCATTGGTGGCATTGAGGTAACAGATTTCTGTAGTTAATATCCTTTTTTACATTTTATCTCTAAAATAAGATGGTGATTATGTGGAAGTTTGAATGCTCTAGTAAAGCATAGAATTTTTATGGGTTCGTATAAAAGTCTACAATATGCATTATTTGTTCATAGCGTGTAGAATAATTTGTTATAGGAGTAGGAAATATTCTGTACTTCCGGCCATTTTTGTGTTAGTAACAGTTCTTCACTCTTCGGGTTGTTTAATGTTATTGTACATTTAATTTTTCTTGGCTCATGAACTTTTGCTGGAAATGGCAAGCTACAGAAAATATTCTAAATATCACATGAAAATAAGACTTTCTTGCAATAGCAATATGCACTTTTCAACTATGCTGTAGAGATGTCCCTTTCAGATTTAACCTGATTTCTTGTAATGTCCTATCCAACAATCATCATTGATAATATGATATTCTGATGCCTGTTTGAATTACGCAGCCAGCTCAGGTTTTTGTCATACATTGGACCCTGAAGTATGGGAAGGCTTTTGTATTGTAGGTCAAGTTGCTTGCTAGATTGTCATGCCTTAGGTTTTCTATTATAGTTTGTTTCATTTCAACTGAAGGGTTTGGACATGAAGGTTAACTTATGATTTCAAAACCATGGATATGTGAATTAATTTATGATTTCAAAACCATGGATATGTGAAATCTGAAGGTTTTTGACTGCTTCTTATAATGTGGATTTTTTCCATGATGGTCATCATTTCTGAGATGAGGGGTTTAATTTTCTGTAATTGAATTATAAAAATTGATTTTTGCTTTTTGCCAATGGCAAATAGGCCTGATAGCATTTTCTATTTTCCATAAACACATGGTGGAGGGTGAAGTCTAAGTTTCTATCTTTTTGGATGCATGAATGATATTGCTCGGCAGGAAAATGTTCTGGGTTTTTTGATTCTAGGTAGTCCTACTTTGAGTGGTTTGCCCATATTCACCAAGTGCAGGTCCTCTGCAAAGAAAATGTATATGTCATTATATGAAGATAATGATTTGCATGCTTATGCAATAAGCATTACTTAATATATCATGTCTTATAAAAAGTTTGGATGCAATTCTTTTTGCGGAATGTATATGTTATGTAGTTACCATTATTGGAAATTTGCTAAATAAAATTTTCTTGTTTATCAAAAAAAAAAAAAAAAGGAAAAAAAAATCACCATTGGAAATGTAAGGGGCAGGGCAAAGAGATATAGCTGTGTCATTGACTGTGTTTTAAATGACTGACATGCTTCTGAATATGTGCTTGTTTCCACTACACTCTGCATGTGTTTGTATGTTTAACTTCGAGATCCAGCTGATGGTTGGTCAATGTACACCAATTTTCTTTATACTTCCTTTTGAGTTAATTTGAGATATTCGGTTGATGGCTGGCTGCTCAATGCTCGTCATTTTTCATTTTCAGCTTAAAGTAGGATACCAGTGCATTAAATTACTTATCTATATTGTAGAAAACATGAGCAAATTTTAAATTTAAAATGCATGTGGCATGAGATTATTTTTTCATGAGAATAATCGTGTTGGTATACTGGCAAGTATATGTAGCTGCATGCATGTAATGTCTAGTTTGTGCTATTTTGTGAAACACTTATGTAGACATGGTAAAATTATGTTAATTCGTTCTTTAATGTAAATTTCTTTTTTCTTGGTGATATATTCTATCAATTAAGATGTTATGCTTATGAAGTACTTTCTGTTTCCAGGGAATGCATAATATAATTGTAACACTTGTATTAAGGTATGTACAAATTTGTTCATCTTGCTTATGTTCTATCAAGTTTCTGATATATATTAATAGTTCTCTGTTATTTCTTGCCAAGCATTAAAAAGAAAAAGGGGTTTTATTTAAATTTAAATGTAAACATTTAATTTGCTGTTCAGTAAATGTAGAAACTGTGGACGGAAGACAGTGAATTTGCCACTCTTGGATGAGGTTTCTGTTCTCTCGCTTGTGGTGTTACTTTTCTGCATGGTATTTGCTGTTGTCTGGGCTGTACACAGGCAGGCATCATATTCTTGGATTGGTCAAGATATTCTTGTAAGTCCATACTATGTGCCAGGCTCATTATTTTGGGCTTTCTGGAATCTACAATTATTGCAGTGAAAATGAACTTGTCTCATATAATGCTGAGATACTAAGCAATAGGTGTTATTGAACATGGTTGACTATGTTGACATCACTTGATCTTGTCACTAGCTTTTTAGATTCCATTCTTTTTACTTGTATCTCATTGGTACTGAATGGTGAACATAATAAATGGAAAAGACAACACACCCAATTTAGGAAACTACCCAGTTAGCCTATATGTAACTTCTAGGGTCAACTATCTGCACGATCAAGAAACATAATTGACAGAATTAGGAAAAAATAAAATAAAATCAGATCTGCCAAAACATATATGGAATCTCATAAGATTGATACACGCCCTCAAGCTGGTGCAAATATGTTCTCTATTCTTAACATGCATAGATTAGAGTGAAAGGACATACTAGGGAGACCTTTGGTTAGAAAATCTGCTAACTGATTGCCTATGTAACATTGGAAGCCACAAATCTCTCCATTTTCCAAAATTTCATTTATGCAATGTCAATCAATCTCCACATGCTTGATGCAATCATGATGGAAAGGATTATGAGCAGTACTTACAGCTGATTGCTCACTATATAACTTTCTAGGACCTTCCAAGTATATTCCATAAATCTGAAAGAGAAAATTTTAGCCATAATGACATCCCACGACCCATGGACCTGAATTCAGCCTCTGCATTAGATATTTTGGTACTTTTTTAGGTTTGGTAATGTTTTTAAAGAGGTTTTCTTATTGAGTAGGATTTGCACTTCTTACTGGAGTTACATTTCTAATTTCCTATTTTGAGTAGGTCTTATGCCACAATACGTTTTCCATGTTAGTTGTGGGTTAGACTGATAATTATTGATTATTGAAATAAAGTTTGTAGATTTCCCACTCAATTTCTCTGAATTTTTGTCCTGTCTTTTTCCCATTTATTGGTTCTGTATCAGTTAATATTTTACAAATTTTCTTTGCTAAACCCGCAATTTATTTTGTGACTGTACACTAAGCTGAAGTTGATCAAGGGCATGAAAAGTTTTATTTTTATTTTTTATTCTTTAAAATATTTCTGTAGTTTTTCCAACATAAGAGGACGGGTAGGCAAGGACTAGCATTCTACACATTTTAATAATATATCTATGTTTCTTACATGTTATGCCAATGGTGTCGATGCTGTTATTAAGTTGAGAACATGTACAGTTCATTGATTTGTTACCTAAAATGGTTTAGTTAGCAGCATTGTGATACTGGAGTTAAATAAAAGTCAATTTTTTCTTATGCATTATGGATTAGTCGGTATTTCAAGGAGGTTTTCCTATAATGAAAAAACAAAAATGGATTTGGAGGATTATAGTGCTATTTTTCTCCTATAGAGGGAATATCTTGTCTTCTTCCATATCCCTTTCAGGTTATCTAGGAATTTTATCTGCCCCTTGATTTCCTCTTAGGGTTAGGGCTGTCTGTTTAATGTGTGCTTGGGTTTAAGCCCTTGTAAGCAAGAATGTATCTTGGGTGACCTAGAAAGTGAAAAGAAAAACTGTTCTATGGTCTTGTTCTATAATCTTCTTTCTCTTTTCATTTGTCACTTATAAGCATATACAATTATGCAGGAAAAGGGTCCTAAAACAGACTTGTCTTATAGCTTGGATTACTCAGTTTGTCTTTTGTGGTAATTTGAGATGTATTTTTATGACGAGTACTATTTGTTTTTTTTTTGTTTTGATTTGAACAAAGGACTAGTACTACTACCTTTGCTTTCAGTATGGTTTCTACTGGCTGTTTTATGGCGTCTAGAAGTTGGTTAGAACGTCACAAAACTTTTTTGCTCTTCCATCTCATTGACTACCTGAATATGAGAATTTTGTTGGCAGGGTATCTGTTTGATGATAACAGTTTTGCAGATGGCTCGATTACCTAACATCAAGGTACCTTATTATTGCTTCATATGTATTGATGACACATGTTCTGTTCCTGCATCCTAATTGTGTTATCATAATTCAGGTTGCTTCTGTACTTCTTTGCTGTGCATTTGTTTATGACATCTTCTGGGTCTTCCTATCACCGCTAATATTCCATGAAAGTGTTATGATTGCGGTAAGTTTTAATCTTATTTCTACCTCCCTTTATTTGCAATTAAGATTATGCTATTTCGACTACTTGTCTCTAATAAAACAATGCTTCCTGCCTAGGATGGGGCAAAAAAGGAAAAAAAAGAAAAAGATATGTTACTTTGAAGTGAACTGCTAAAACCGTTATTTTAATTTTCTGATTTGTGGGACAAATATGGAAGAAGAAAAAATTTGTTAATGTCTTCAAGGGCCATTGTTATGATTAAAAGTGATTATATTGTTTAGGGAAAGAGAACTTTTGATGCTTAGTCAGTCTACGCTTTAATAGTTTCAGTTTAACATTCTATGGCTTACTAGGATGTAGGATGTGGCTGACTTCCTCGCTATGTATGTTTTATTGAATACCCATTTTTGCATTTTGAACTCTACTTACTGAACAAGATAATAGTTGAACATGCGGCATCGCTTTAGTCTCATTTCAAGGATATCCAGGAGAGTAATCTATTTCTGTTATTATTAATTTGTTGTCTTGTATATGGGTAAGACTTTATAGAGTCCCATCTTATGGATTATGATGCTGAATTTACTGGTATTAACATGATTTACCTGGGAGAGAAGTGCATGCAGAGTTTTTACTTCCTACTGCTTTTCTGACTATTAAGGGTTCATTTGGTAGAGAGGTACTTCTGCTTAACTTTGGGAGCCCAGCGCCTAAAGTGTTTGGTAGCCAAACATCCACTCCATAGCTAGGTGTTTGCCAAATACCCAATTCCACTCCACGGCTAGTTCATAATCCAAAGCAATTGTGGCTTCAAAGCCTCAGCACCTTTATACAAGGGCAACAATAGCCTCTCGTTTCTAACTCGATGGAGAGACAAAGGAGGCCAAGGCATTGTTGGGTATCAAACTAGAAAAAATGTGTGCCACTACTATCAATGGATAGCTTCTTAACAGTCAATGATGGTTTGATGTAATTGTAACTTATGATGTACATAATCATTTGGAGAGAGTTATATTTTGTTATGAGCTGTTTACTACACTTAGAATATTTGTGTATCTAATGATTGTTTCATGGGGTTTCACATGTAATGCCGTGCGCAAGATCAATGCAATGTATCAATCATAAACTGGTAAGAAATGGATCCAGGCCTGTAAGAGTGGATATGCTGGATCACCTATCAGTATAATATTTTGGGTTGATAATAAGCATCCACATCATGTCTAGAAGTATTAGAGTCTGATTTACTTGCTATGTAGGGGTGTTGCATTTTTGGGTGTAGGAGAATGGCATGATCCAAAATCAAATAGAATCTGAGTGCATCATGATTTTCTAATGGTGTGTATACAGTATCACCTATTATGCCTTTTTGTCTGGGTTGATGGAAAGCTTTCAGAATGTGACAAAGGGCACCTGTTTTGATATAAGCATATTTGATTAATTTGCATTTCTTCTTTTTCTTTGAATTTCTTCTCTCTTTTATTTTCTTCTTTCAAGACAAATTGTTTAGATTACCTTTATTTATTATAATGTCAATCTTTTTGCACTTTCTCCTTGATATTATTCTGATAATTTAAAACATTATGCTAGATAATCTTTTAAAAAAAAAAGACACTATTTACATTTATGTAGATTTATTATTTGTTTTAGATATCACAAAGGAGAGGAAAACTTTGGCAGGTAAATATGCTGCCTGAAATTATCTCATGTGGATTTTCATATATTGATATAGGTTGCTCGAGGTGACAACAATGGTGGAGAATCCATTCCCATGCTTTTGAGAATTCCTCGGTTTTTTGACCCGTGGGGTGGTTATGATATGATTGGCTTTGGGGACATTCTATTTCCTGGTTTGCTAATTTGTTTTACATTCAGGTAATCATATATTTGACATGTTAACATAATTAATAGAACCTACCAGAAAAGGAGTCTTGTAGGATCCATGATATGATTCCACCCAGAAAACGAGTGGGAATTAAAGGAGAGATCCCTTGAAATTTTAGTTTGCAGACCATCTTGAATTTTGATGTTTTATCTGTCAAGTTATCTAGGGAACTAGGTATCTTTTTGGGTTGGCCATTAACCTCGGTTTTGTCAGTCTTCTTTTTGTTAATTTAATTTATTTTATTATTATTATCATCATTATTGCTTGATGACTTAGGACTGGAGTGCTAGGATTGGATTTTTCTATTCTCATCTGATTTTATTGCTTGATTTTTGAGTTTTTCAGTAGGCTGGTATTGGAGGGCGTTGGCCTTGTTTTGACGTGTGGTTTCTTCCTGATCCTTTTCTTCTGTCTGGTTGTCTTAGATATGACAAGGAAAACAAGAAGGGTCTATTAAGAGGTTATTTTCTTTGGCTGATAATTGGCTACGGATTTGGTATGTACACTGGCATCATGGTTAATTTTCTTCCTTTTATTTTTAATTTTATTTTTTTATTATTTCTTTTGTGTTCTATCACAAGGTTTTTAGCGTTACAATTAGGTTCGTTTTAAATGAATGTTTGACCATGTTAACTTGATACGACACTGGATGTGACAATTTGGAGTTTTTTATCCTAATCTTATTTTGTTTGCATCTATAACCTGTGCTTTCAAATGGTGGTAGTGCATATGTTAGCAAACTATGCTTGATTTCAGCTGGACAGGAATCTGTTATCATATATGGTTACTGCTTCATGAATGGTGGCCTCTGATTGATGGAGATTTTATATATGAAAAGTATTAGAATTCATTGTGTAACTCTTGTAATGCTGACAAACTAATCATATATCATCTTGTGCTGCTGAAAATTGAAATTCTTAGCTATCTGAAGATCAGTAATTGATTATTTTATGTTTTCAAAAACATTTCTTGTAAACATTTAACAGAATTCATGAAAGAAACTATAGTGCACGAGTTTAAAATAATAACCTTTCTAACTGCCATCCCTTCCCCTACTTTTCTTTTTGGTTGTAATCCTGTGTCAATAACTACTGTTATTTAGTTGTCCAAATTAAGGAAACCATACTGTCGTGAACTGTATAGTTCGTGTTCTGGCTATTTCTGGATCTTAAACATTTTGAGCTTAGATAATATTCTTTTTGGCATTCTTTACTGTCATCTAGCATTCAATATCTCCACGTCATACCTCTTTTAGGTGAAATGTAGGCCTAAATTTTTGTTTCTTGTTATGTTGGTTGTTTAGATCTAAATTATAAGTTAGAATGAAGGGTAAGAGCAATCCTTGCATGTCTGAGAATTGCTTGAAGGAATATGTTATTGTTCACTCCACTGCCTCTCCTTTTAACTATTTCGCACATGCTACACTATAGCTAAGTTTCTTTTTGTTATTGCAGGTCTCTTCTTTACATACGTAGGGTTATATTTAATGGATGGGAACGGCCAGCCAGCACTCCTATATCTTGTTCCTTGTACGCTAGGTAATGAAACGGGTGATTCCACTTGGACGTTGGGCGCGTCTTCTATTTTTAAATAAGAGAAGCTGTTTGTGCTTACATGCTTTCTCTGCCTTTGTTTTTTTCTGCCACATTACCAGGTCTTACTGTTGTATTGGGTTTGGTGAGAGGGGAGCTGAAAGCTCTATGGGATTATTCTCCGGAATCATCTTCAGATATGAATTGCTTGGGAGAAGCTTGAGGAATTAGATTTGGTTTAGTTTCTCAGAAGTAAAAACCTAGACTGATTTTCAGAAGCGTACAACATAATTGGCTAAGCTGGGTCAATGTGGCATGAAGGATATGGTGATAAAAGAAGTGGCAACAATCAAGTTTTGAAGGCAATTATCCTCAAGGGCTTGATTTATTACGATGTATATTCTCGTTTATATCTAGTGACTGAAGTTAAAGGCTGATCACCACATCGTTTATGTTGTATATTGTAAACTCACATTTCATTTTTTTAATTTTGCCTTGTTTATCACTATGGTAGAAACTGCTGATGGTCTATGCATTTGTGATTCTGTTATAAATTGTGGTAGAATAAGGTGATATATTTGGAGATTTCTCTCTGAAATTTCACTAGCAAGTATCACCATGCTTTTGTTTGAGGGCTACAAGAGATTAACATAAATGAACCCAACAAGTTTAGCTATTAATTTTTGACTGAACGATTTGAGATTATAATCCAATCCAAATCCGAAGAGGTAAGCATACGTGGTCTCTATAGTGCGTTTAGAAATGCTTAATTTTAAGGGAAAAGGTATTTTCTCTTGCATGAAAATAAGAAATGATTCGAACAGTATTTTCTCATTAAAAAATTAAGCACTCTCAAACGCACTTTAAATTCAGTTAAGAAGTAGTTGTGAAGACGGGGTAATAGAGAATTTGATATAAAGGTTTTGGAGATGTTTGAATAGACTCTTAATAAATTTAATTGTTGCATTTGTCTCTTCTCTTTTTGCGAAGTTTTCTTTGCTGGGGTTATGGTTTATCTAGATCTCATCCCTTTATAGTTCCACTAAGCATGACAGTGATGCTGGGGACAACCTGACTGACTCATGTTTATGAAAAAAAAATAAAAACCATTACTAACAAGGACCTAGACTTATTTAAGTTTAGGGTATAGCTCGGACTAATTGGCAATATTAGGTGAAAGTGGTTAAGGTCGAGGATGACATTAAAAGGATAGCCAATGAGAGACTTGGTGGTGAGGTCTCCACTTGTGCTCTTTGCTTAAAGAGGAAAGGAGGTAACAAGAAGGAGAAGAACGAAAAGTCTGTTCCCCAAAACCTTAATGAAAAGTTTGTTCTCTAAAACCCCAATGCTCCAAACGAGCTAGACATTCTCCCCTCTCGAATAACCAAGGAATATTTAAAAAATTTTAGTGTTAGGTAAATTACACGAGTTTATCACCTTAAGAGTTCTCGAGCTTGGGGTACTACCTAGCTAACCCTCTTCAGGTGAAATCACCATTCACCTAGCTTACTTTAAATTAGGGTTTAGTATGAATGTTTGTGTAATTGAATCCCCCTAATCAAAATTATCCTGAATGCTTGACGTGTGTTGACACGGATTTACATAATATGGGCGAGATATGTCAATCCAAGCCCACCTTCAAGAGTTCAAGAACATTTATCAAGTTTGTTCCAACTTAAACCGAAGGAGAAGTTGGCATTACTTCGCGGCTTACAAAGGTTGTCGGACTATATTAAAAAGCTTCTTTCCTAAAATAAGGTTAGAAGGATTTATGATTCTATATTGAGGAATGAGGTTAGTTCACACCAAGGATGTTAGGAGAGTACATATGCCCTCGACAATTTTGGTACAATAGGTTTGACTGATGGAAAACCATTTCTTGGTAAAAAGAAAATGGCTTAAGAAGAAAATGAATGCACTAATTTTCAACTCAATTTGAGTAGGTGGCAGCCAATAAATTTGAGAAACAAAATTTCGGTAGCATTACAATTTTGACAAAGAAAAACTTCAGCAATCTACATTTTTTGAAAGGAAGAAAATTGATACAACCTATGTTGACATATCTCTCCACCTCTCTCTCTCTCTCTCTCATATATATATATATATATATGAAGCTTTCCAAAGTTTAATGTAGTGTGTTAGAAGTGCATTGCATTAGAGACATTGCATGAGAGGCAATGTGAGAGAGAAATATATGAGAGACAAAACACACGGAGAGCAATAAATAAAAAAGAAAAAAAAAAGAGAGAAGGTGTATTATTTTGTATTCTTGTGAGAGAAAAATTTTTACAAGGAGAAATAGTGAGAAATATCAAAATAATTATGTGAGTTATTTTGAAAGAGTATTCCTCAAGTTTTGACATAAACTTGAGAGATTGCTATACCCATTTTGATATATGTGGGTGATATATTGTCACCTCGTAGTTTTTTTCTTTACGGGTTTTTCACATTAAAAATTTCTGGTATTAATTATTTTTTTCTTTCATTTTATCTTAATCTTTCCGTTGTGCACACTCTGATCCTAACAATTAGTATCAGAGCAAGTTAAAAATTTCTTGCTGAAAAATTAGTGGTACTGCAACAAACTATTGTAGCTATCGTGTAGCATTATAGCAGATGCGGTTACTATAGCATCTGAGATGGCTGGACAGTAAAATGAAATTAAGAAGTTCACTGGCAGCAACAATTTATCACTTTGGCAAAGGAGAATGAAAGATCTTATAATCCAACAAAAAATTCAAATAGCTTTATTAGGAATCTGATAACGTTATTGATGAACAATGGGATGATATGGATGAGGCATGTATGATCATTCAAGTACATATATATCAGGGATTTGTGCTTACGTGCCATCCCTTTTGTGTATAAATATTTGCCTTATGTTTATACAATTATAATTTTAATATATCACTAATTATTTTATATACAAATATGGTAAGATGCTTGTAACGTTTTAGACATTGTATGATTTGAAAGAGTTTAGATCTGATCTAAACTCCTTTAGATCAGAACTAAGAGTTAGTAATGCTAAAATATATAAATGCTAAAAGATAGCACTGATAAGAGTTATCAGGTTATAAGAGTTAGCAAAATCTAAAGAGTTAGAGCCTTGTCTGAAATGGGACAAAGACCTAAGAATATATTAGTAATGACGTAGTTGCAATCAATTGCAAATGGTGCTAAGAAATATTATTATGCAAATATGTTCTTAAACTTAATGTTCCTGATCTATCTTCACTAATGCGGGTCTGTTAGTGAAGACCTTAATAAATATAGATCAGTGTATGTCTATATCTGGATAGTCCAGATGGTTAATCTTAGCAGACCATGAGTTTAGTAGAAACTCGTATAGAGATACAAGTATTCAGTAAGGACTGAATATTGAACAGACTCACAAAGATCTCTAATAGACATCCCATAAAGCCGTTAATGGAGGATCTTTCGAGTTGAGTAGTATTCGTGGTCCTTAAACCTGAGTGCCACGGTGGACTTGTGAGTGATCCATCATATTTTGGTTCCACACATGTCAGATACCTTTTATGGTCTGACCGCTGGGTGTCGCTGGGTATGGTCCGATGCTCATGAAGTCCGGTGTGTACAGATATGGAATCCATCAACTCAATTGGGTGAGTAAAATATCCTGAAACTCCAAGGTTGTATTTTAGAAAGTCTTATGGCCATAAGCAGACATATCCAAGAATTAATTTTATTCTCGGAAAAATAATATCCGTAAACGTAAAAGTGTTTACGGATATTATTTATTGAAATACAAATCTAGAGATAAGTTTATGGTTGAGCACATGGAGACTTGACGGTGTTGATCTATATCTCCGCTCTTCTAGGATATTTATGATGGAAGAATTATACAAATATGTTATAACCTCAACTTGTATGGTCTAATGCGCCGTTTTGTAATATTTGTAACATGTGTGTGGGACATTGTTCACGGACGTGTGAAATAATTTCATATGACAAATCGGGCATGGACCTAGAGAGTCTCACAATATGAAGTGTACTCGTTGTGCACTGGGGCGGCGAATTGGATTGAACAATTAATCCAACAATTTCCAGCAAAATGAAAAATGTTTCAAGGTTCCTCTTATTATTCACTTGTCAATAATTGAAGGTAAAATACATTATTGGTTTACAAGAGTTGTTAACCAATAAGAAATTGACAAGTGATATAATCTTGCTCCATAAATAATTTACCATGTATTTACCTATTTACCTTACTTGGTAAATACATATATGGTAAATGTAAATATTCAAAATAGTTTTGAATTATTAATATTTTATATATTAATCAAATTATTATTATTAATTGGAATAAATGGCAAACACCATTTACTAATGGAGAATGCATTTGTTATTAATAATAAGGAATGTTGACCACTTAGTAATTCTTAAATGATGCACTAAGGAAGTGGTAAAACCACTTAACATTGATTAAATGCCATTTACTCTCTAGAAATTGATTCAATTGGTTGAATCAAATTGGTGAGTGAAAAATATGATAGATTAATGTTTGTAATGGAAAACATGGTTAAGTGGTGGTAGAGCACTAAGAGAAATCATTCTTTGCACTTAAGAAAGAATTGAAAGAGTTCAATGTGTACAAGAAAGAGTGAAATTCGTTCTAGGAGAAAGGAGAGAGAATTGAGAGCTTTTCCTAAGTGTTTTTCTCAAAGTGTTGAGAGAAAATGCAAAGGCTTACCAAGGTACAACATATATAGTTGTAAAGAACTATAGAAAACACCTAATTCTTCTCATCTCTTGGTAGTAATCATTCATAAGGACAAATTGTTTTAAGTGTTAAAACAATCATTTGCTGGAAATTCAAGGCTGCCATTCTAGCTTCACAATCCCATCGGATTTAGTTGTGAACTAGAATTGTGCAAGAGAACACTTCAAGGTGAGCTCAACAAATTGAAGCTTGGAGTTCTTGAAGAATTGTAAAGCTACCTTCATAACCGGGTAGGTTATTTATTTACAATTCATTTTATATCATGCATGAAATATATATATAAGATATATATGTACTTGAATGATCATACATGCTTGAATTTGTTACATATTGTTTAATATTTATGAATACTTGCGTTGCGTATTTAATTTTTGAAATTATATACATCTATACACATCACACACCATATCACAACACTTTAATGGTATGATCTCGCAATTACCAAAGTTTAATGTGAAGTTTATAGATGAAGAGAAAGCTGTACTTTTGATGGCAATACTTCTTGCCTCGTATGATAATCTCATTACAACTCTCACATATGGAAAAGATACTGTCGAGTTTGAAGTTGTTTCTGCAGTCTTGATCTCATTTGAAAAGCAGAATAAGGCATGTATTGGAGAATCATAGGCCCTTATTACTAAAAACAGGGGGAGAAACAGAAGTGGAGGAGAAAGAAGTCATAATAACAAGTCTAGGGGGAGATCAAAATCCAGAGACAATACTTTTTCTTACTATCACTATGGAAAACCATGTCACATAAAAAAGAATTGTTGGATACTAAAGTGGGAAGAGCAGCAAAATAACTACAAGAAGAAAGAAGACGACAACAACACAACTGTAAATAAAGAGGAAGTTTCTCTACTTGCTGATAAATGTTTACATGTCAATGGTAATATGGCTAAATGGGTGGTTGATTCAGAACCTTCATTTCACATTAGCCCCAATAATGAAATGTTTACCACTTATAAAGCAAGAGACTTTGGTTTTGTAAAGATGAGAAATTTAGCTTGCTGTAAAATCATTAGAATTAGAGATGTTTGCATTCAAACAAATGTTGGATGCAAATTAACATTAAAAGATGTGAGGTATGTTTTAGAATTGTGTCTCAATCTGATTTCAGTGAATATTTTGGATGAGCAAGGCTATGAAAATTATTTTGGCAATGACAGATAGAAACTCAATAAAGGATCGATGATTGTTGTAAGAGAAAAGCTTTGTTGCAGTTTGTATAAAACATATGGAAAAGCTTTCATGAGCAGTGTAAATATTGCAGTTGAATCCTTACTGAATTTATAGCATAAGCCGCTCGGCCATATGAGTGAAAAAGGACTACAAATTCTTGCCAAGAAGAGTTTCATTCCCTTGGTGAAGCGTATTACATCTGACCCATATGATTATTATTTGAAAAACAACATAGAATTTTATTTACTAGTTCCTCTGTTAGAAGAAAGAATGTATTTGAGAAAGTATATTTTGATATATGCGGTCCCTTAGAAGTTGAATCTTTAGGAGGAGCCAAATATTTTGCAACCTTTATAGATGATGCTTCTAGAAAGGTTTAGGTGTATTTGTTAAAAATAAAAGATCAAATGTTTAGTTTTGTAAAGATGGGAAATTCAGTTTACTGTAAAATCATTAAAGTTGGAGATGTTTGCATTAAAATAAACGTTGGATGCAAATTGACATTAAAAGATGTGAGGCATGTTCTAGAATTGCATCTTAATTTGATTTCAGTAAATGCTTTGTATAAGCAAGTCTATGAAAATTATTTCGGCAATGGCAAATGAAAACTTAGTAAAAGGTCGATGATTATTACAGGAGGAAAACTTTGTTATAGTTTGTATAAAACACATGGAAAAGCTTTCATGAGTAGCGTGAATATGGCAGTTGAATTCTTACCGAATTTATGGCATAAGCCGCTTGGCAATATAAGTGAAAAAGGACTACAAATTCTTGCTAAGAAGAATTTCATTCCCTTGGTCAAAGGTACTATATCTGATCTATATGATTATTGTTTATTTGAAAAACAACATAGAATTTCATTTAGTAGTTCTTCTGTTAGAAGAAAGAATGTATTAGAGAAAGTATAGTCTGATGTATGCAGTCTCTTAGAAGTTGAATCTTTAAGAGGAGCCAAATATTTTACAACCTTTATAGATGATGCTTCTAGAAAGGTTTGGGTGTATTTGTTAAAAACAAAAGATCAAGTATTTTATATTTTTTAAAAATTTTATGCTATGGTAGAAAGATAAACAGGGAAACTTTTGAAGTGTCTTCAATCAGATAATGGAGATGAATACACTTCCTATGAGTTTGGAGACTACTATTCTAAACATGGAATTCGGCATGAAAAGTTTATTCTTGGAACTCTTCAACACATTGGTATAGCTGAACAGATGAATCAGACCATTATTAAAAGAGTGAGAAGTATACTTAGAGCAACCAAATTATCGAAAATTTTTTAAGGTACAGCTGTACAGACCGCTTGTTACCTACTCGATAGATCTCTATCAGTTGCTTTGGAGTTAGATATTCTAGAAAGAGTATGGACTTAGAAAGATGTTTCTTACTCTCATATGAAGGTATTTAGTTATAAGGCATTTGTTCACACTCTGACGGAACGAAGATTAAAGCTTGATGACAAGGTTACTCCATATATCTTCATCGGATATGGAGATGAAGAGTTCGGGTATAGATTTTGGGATCCAAAAGAGAAGAAACTGGTCAAAAGCAGAGATGCTATCTTTCATAAGGATAAAATATTTAAAGATTTCAGTAAGAAGCTAGAACTTGAAAAAGTTAAAATTGAATTAAGTTCTTCTTAACAATCAATGAAAGAAGAAGAGCTAGAAATAGCTAATTAGATGCAAATCCCACTTGATGATGAAGGTGCTAAAGTATCGGCACAACAGGTTGACAATTAAGGGGAGTAGGGTCAACAATCGGAGAATGATGAACAAGCTATTAGAAAATTAAATAGAGAGAAAAATCCATCCACAAGATACACATCATCAAATTATGTTATACTCACTGATAAGAGAAAGCCAAAAACTTTTTAAGAGGTATTAACTCATAAAGACAAAGACAGTTGGTTCGAATCCATGAACAAAGAAATGTAATCTCTAAAAAAGAACAACACTTATGAGTTGGTAGAACTTCCATAAGGTAGAAAGGTTTTGAGGAATAAATGGGTGTTCAGATTAAAGGATGATGGGCACAAAAATCTAGCAAAATATAAAGCTCGATTAGTTGTAAAAGGTTTTGGAAAGAAGAAAGGAATTGACTTTGTTGAAATATTCTCTCTGGTGGTAAAAATGTCTTTAATCATAGTAATTTTGGGATTAACAGCCAGTCTAGATCTTGAGATTAAACAGATGGATGTAAAAATTACATTTTTTTCATGGTGATTTAGAAGAAGAATTCTACCTGTATCAATCTGTAGGCTTTAAAGTTAAAGGAATGAAGCATTTAATCTATAAATTGAAGAAGAGTTTGTATAGATTAAAACAGGCACCATGACAACGGTATAATAAGTTTGATTCATTCATGTTGGACTACGAGTATAAAAGAATTACAGCAGATTTGTGTGTCTACATCAAATAGTTTCCTAGTGAGAAATTTGTCATCTTTTTGTTATATATTGATGACATGATAATACTTGGCCAGGATGTACAAATGATTGAGCAACTGAAGGAAGAACTATCAAAAGTCTTTGATATGAAAGACTTGGGACTAGCCAAGTAGATTTTAGGAATATAGATTATTTGAGATAGAAAATCCCGAGCATTATAGTTGTCACAAGAGAAGTGTGTTGAACGGATACTTGAATGGTTCAACATAAAAGAAGCTAAGCTTATAATTTTACCTCTTAGAGCACAATTCAAACTTTCTGAGAAGTCAGGTCCTACTTTTGAGGAAGAAGAAAAGAAGACGTCGGTTATTTCTTACTCTTTAGTGACAAGAACTCTAATGTATGCAATGGTATGTACGAGATGAGATATCGTACATGCAATTGGAATCGTGAGTCGATTCTTAGATAATCCAGAAAATGAATATTGAGAAGCTGTCAAATGGATTTTTAGATATTTGAAAGGAACATCTAAAGTATGTTTGTGCTTTGGGAATGGAAAACCAATTTTAGATAGCTATACAGATGTGAATATAGAAAGGTAGTCTAGATGATAGAAAATCTATATTTGGATACTTATTTACTTTTGCAGGGGAGCTGTGTTATGGTAGTTCCAGTTGTACAAATGTGTTGCCTTATTCATAACAGAAGCAGAGTATATTACTATTATGGAAGCCAGGACAGAAATGTTGTGGTTAAAAATATTTCTCCAAAATTTGGGATTAAAACAAGATGGGTATATAGTTCATTGTGACAGTTAGAGTGCCATCGATCTGAGTAAGAATGCCACTTACCACTATCGAACAAAGTATACTTATGTTAGATCACTGAATTCGTGAAGCAATCAAGAAGAAGTTATTCCAGATACAAAAGATTGACATTGACAAAAATGCTGCAAATATGTTAACGAATATAATTCATCGATATAAGCTTGAGTTATGTTCTAAGCTTGCTGGGATAAGTTACCAATAATGAAGACCAGAGACCAATTCTTTCCTTCGTTGAGTTGGAAAAGGGGAGAATTAATAGAAAACCATGTCTTGCTCAAAAGAAATGGCTTAAAAAGAAAATAAATGCATTAATTTCCAACTCAATTTCAGTATGTGGCAGCTAAAACATTTGACAAACAAAATTTCAGTGCCATTATAATTTTGACAAAAAAAAAACTTCTGCAGCTTATAGTTTTTGAAAGGAAGAAAATTGGTGCAGCCTATATTGACATATCTCTCTACTTCTCTCTCTCTCTCTCTCTCTCTCTCTATATATATATATATATATGAAGCTTCCAAATCTTAATGTAGTGTGTTAGAGACATTGCATGAGAGGAAATATGTGATATATATATATATATATATATATATGAGAGGCAAAACACACAGAGAGTAAGAAATAGAAAAGAAAAAAATGAGAGAGAAGGTGTGTTATTTTGTATTCCTATGAGAGAAAAATTCTTATAAGGAGAAATAGTGAGCAATACCAAAATAATTGTGTGAGTTATTTTGAGAGAGTATTCCTCAAGTTTTGACATAAACTCGAGAGATTGCTATACCTATTTTAATATAATAAAGGATATTTTGTGTGGGTAGTATATTGTCACTTTGTGGTTTTTCATGTTAAAAATTTTTGGTGTATTTATTTTTCTATTTCATTTTATCTTAATCTTTTTGCTGTGCACACGCAAATTTTAACATTGTGTTTATCTTGTACCTATATTTGATAATCTTATACTTAATCTTTTTTTAATATATTTTACTTATTCATTTCTTCTGGTTAGTTTGAAAAGCCCGCATTTACCCATAAACCAAGGCCAAGGTTGATAAGGCTTTTAAGTTTGCAAGAGCTGATGGAGAACTACTTTATGAAGGAAACTTTGAGAATTTAGGGCTGATTCTTGAAGTTGTCATTGCCGATCCTAAAGAGAGTAATAGAAAATGATAAAAAAGTAATCATTCTTCCCATTTATTTCTCCTCCGTTTCATTTAGGACATTCTAATTTTTATTCTTTTATAGGAATGTGTAATCCCAAAGAGTCAAGTAAGAAAAGGACTTAGTCAACCAGAGAACCCAATGTGTTGGATGCATAAATGCTTGCTCTGGTAAAAAAGTTAAGCGGCCAAGAAATCTCTCCAGACATATTGAAAGGTCTTTTCTATAAAGGGTACTTATGACGTTGAAGATAACAATGCATGGAAGTAGCTAAGCCAACATCTCATTCACCTCTTATTGCACATTCAACTATAACAATTTTCAACCCTTAAGTGGTGTCTTGAGTGACTGGTTTACTTGTTAGACACATTTTTACTTTGTTGAAATTTGTAATTGCTTCTGCAGGCTCATTCTGTATTTTAGACTACCCTCTTTGCAAGAGGGCAAGGTATGAATACATGCTCCATTTGATAAGGATGTGAGAGTAGGTGAAATACTTATAGACTAGCTTTAATGACCTGCTAGAGGTAAGTAACAATCTTCTCTTTAATATAATGGTTAGCTTAGTAAATATTTTTCTAACTTAGGCTATATTATGTTCTATCTTAACACAAGGAAAGCATTATGTCTGTGGTGTGTGATGACTGCAAACAAAGGAAGTGAAGGCCAAGGTCTTACATCTTTGAGAGGAGGTTGTTGAGGCTAAAAGGAAAGTTGAAGAGGTTGACCAGAAGACTATGCATGTAGAGAGTGAAACAGAGAAATTCATATAACTCCTTAAGGTGATTAATGGATGCCTCAGCCGTTGATGTCCTTACAATAAAGTGGGATAAACTAGAAGACATGGTTAAGGACTTGCAGTAGAACTTGTAGGATGTCGAGATCTGGGTAAAGGATCGAGCCCTCTATCGATGATTTGAAGGACTCTTTTAAGGGTATGGGAAGTGCGTCGAGTTATTCAAAAAGCACTAACCAACCTTGCACTAGAATGGATAGAGGATGAGCAAAGCCTAAGGTAGTAAATCTCGAGGTTGGAGCTAACCCATCAAAGGAAGTACTCAGCCAAGAGCAAACTGAAGATATGACTAGTCCTTCCAATACCTCTCTTAAGGAAACTAAGGTTGCCCATTCTAATTTCCTTGCTGCTACTACTTTTATTCCTTGAAATCTCTCTAGGAAGCCAAAAGAACAACTACACACACACACACACACACACACACACACACACACACATATATATATATATAATTTGGAGCGAGAAGAACTTTAAGAACTTTGGCATGTGATAATATTTTACTCATAAATGAAGTAGATCATACATGGATTTTACTTTAATGGCATTATATGACATACATAGGTTATTTTGAGCTCCATTTTATAGTAGTAATAAATCTTTTGATTCATGAATTTTTTTTAAATACGGAAAATTAAACTTCTTAGTTAAATGTACCCGAGGTCATAGGGTAGTCGTTTGTCCTTAAAGTTTTTAACAATGTAATCATTGAGAAGTATTTTTAGTTTATTATAGTTAGAAATTTTTTCTAAGTGTTAAAAAATGAAACTTAGTAGATTATTCTTAAAGGAACTCTAGGAGTTCTTGATAAGGGCATACATGTACTAGTATATTTAGTCCAAAACTTTCGTATTTTCTTCTAAATTATGAGTATTTGATTATTTATTTGTATGTTTTTTAATCATAAATAGGTGCACAACAGAAAATGAGATGCATAGTAACAAACGAGAGGCGAAACGGACATAAAACGAAGGAGATACGCTCAAATTACAAGACTTGGCGAAACAGGTTTGGGCATTGCCGTGCCCAAGGCCGGGGGCTGCAGCGCCTGATTCTAGAAAGTGGAGTACTGAGGTGCCCATTACCTAATGCCATGGCACTTCAATGAAGAATGGCTCCCTTGTGTTTCTAGGCGTGAACGCAAAGGCGTTCAGCCTTCAACACTGCAGCGTTAACATGATAAATTTTATATCCCCCTTTTTGACTCTTAGTTAAACTTGGATTTGAATCCCATTTTTATTATATCTAGCCAAGATTATGAATGATTGAGGAACCATGATGAACTTGACAAAGGAATTCATTTGTTTAGCTTAGGATAATTTGATGCACGATCATAGGGTAACAACTATAAGTTTCATGTAGTATAGACATATACCTAGATGGCATGTATAATATAATTTAGACTTGATCTTAATGAATTACATTCTGATTTGATTACCATAGACATATAGGTGATTGTTAAAATGAAAAATATAGTCACTTGACCATCGACAGAGGCTTGTAAGAAGATTAGTGTCTAAGCCAATCAATTGATATAGATGGATTAAATAAGATATTAATAAATCCAATGAATTATTAAGGAATGAGTCTATACCTTAGATTATTATTAATTTGTGAGTCTAAGCCTCTGTTATTTGTTATCTAGGTTAATTAGTTAAATTTTAGATTATAGTTTTATGGATAAAAGTTAAAGTACAATTTTATTAATTGATTGGTAGAAATAGATTGAATAGTTCATATGGGAACGATACTTGAACTTTAAATTCTATTTTATTTGATATGACAGCATGCATTTGCTCTTGCCTATTATAACACAAAATCAAGTTTTTGGCGCCATTGCCGGGGATTATTTCTTTGTATTCTTAGATTAATACTAATACTAATCCTAATACTAAACTACTTGCTTTTAATTCAGATTTTATTTTATTTATTTATTTTTGTTTTAGCTATTTTCTTATTTTACTTTGATTTTCTTTTTTATTTTGCTTCGACAAATTATACTGTGGAGGAAAACAATGGTAACATCAACAATCATATCCTTAAACCTATGATACCACAGAGGGCATTGAGAGAGTATACTGTTCTAACTATCGATGGTGTACAATCTAGTATTCAGAGATCAACTGTCATTGGCAACAACTTTGAGATCAAGCCAAATATTATTCAGATATTGAAAGAGATTATACATTGCAATGGAGCCCCCAATGATGATCCAAATATGCATATAATGAATTTCTTAAAAATTTATGATACCTTCAAGTACAACAGAGTCTCTTACGATGCCATCAGATTGAGATTATTTTCTTTCTCCTTAAGGAACAGAATTAAGAGTTGGTTAATGTCATTACTGTTAGAATCCATATCGACATGGGAAGATTTAGCACTGAAGTTTTAAGACAAGTTTTCCTACCATCGAAGATAGCGAAGATGAGGAATGACATCACCTTATTCAATCAGATTGATGAAGAGTTATTGTATGAGGCATAGGGTTGCTTCAAGGACATGTTGAGGGGGTGTCTTTATCATGGAGTCCCTAAATGGCTATTAGTCCAAACATTTTACAATGGATTGGTAGACCATTTAAGCACCATTGTAGATGTCGCTGTTGGAGGAACTATAATAAGTAAGTCGATGGATGAGGCTTATGATCTATTGGAAGAGATGGCATCAAATAGTTATCAATAGCCAGCTGAAAGAGTTACATCTAAGAGAGTCGCTAGTTTATATGAGATTGATGCATTCAATACATTCACAACACAAATTAACTTATTATCGAAGCAGTTTAATGCATTTAACGTTGTTAAACCCCAACAGAGATATGTGGCTTTTGTGGTGATAACCACATGAATGGGCAGTGCACAGAAGAAAATTTTGTGGGCAATTTTAACAGACAACAACCTAACCTACAATCTAACTTCTATAATCCGAGGTGGAGGGATCATCCAAACTTATCTTGGCGTAACAACCAAGAGGGCCCATCTAGACCAATGAATTCTCTAAGATTTTCAGCCATTGCAAAAAAAGAAACCAACATTGAAAGACATGCTCATGTACTATATGAAGTCTAATAATGCCATCCTACAGAATCATTCAGTATTATTAAATAATTTAGAGGTTCAATTGGGATAACTTACTGTTGCAACTAACAAGCAACCTCGAGGCACTTTATTAAGCAATATCGAGACAAATCCAAAAAGAAGTATAGATGAATGTCAAGCCATTAACTTAAGGAGTGATGTGTAGCCATATAGAAGCCTATTATTTTTCTCAAAAGTTACAGAGGTATCAAATAAGTGCAGAAACTGAAAATTTACAGTAAAGTAGTCCAGAAAATGCAGAAATAAGAGATGGGCAATAGACAAGTACAGAAACTGGTATACATGTGCAGAAAAATCTTGATGTGCAAAAAAATGACAACTCAGCAGAAAATACCAGTCCCAATGTTCAGAAACAACCCTTGTAGTCATTCATACCTCCTTCACCATTCCCACAAAGGTTGTAAAATAAGAGATTAGATAAGTAATTCTCTAAATTTCTTGATGTTTTTAAGAAATTATATATTAATCTCCCTTTTATAGATGCGTTTGAACAGATGCTTAACTATGTCAATTCATGAAGAGTCTTCTTTAAAAGAAGACAAAACTAGAGGATTATGAGATTGTAGCGCCGACATAGTAGTGTAGCACCATTCTTCAGGAAAAAAAACTACCTTTTAAGCTCAAAGATCCTAAGAGATTTACCATACCATGATCTATTGGCAATCATGACCTTGGTCAAGGTTTATCCAATCTAAGAACAATTATCAATCTTGTGCCCCTTTCAGTCTAAAACAAGTTAGGTTTAAAAGAAGAAAAACTAATCAATATCACACTTTAACTTGCTGATTACCCTTTCGTATACCCGAAAGGAATTATTGAGGGTGTGCTAGTAAAGGTGGATAAATTCATTGTCATTAGAAGACCTTTCTTAGCCACAGGACATACGATCATTGATGTTGAAAAATAGGAGATGATCATGAGGGTACAAGATGACACTGCGACATTCAAAGTCTTCAAGGAGATCAAATTTTCATTTGAGAGTGAAGATAGTGGTAGCATTAATTTGATGCCTCTAAACGACAAAGATCTCAAAGACATAGAGATGTTGAATCCTCACATTAAAAAAAAAAGGTATTAAGGTATAGAAAGAGAAGAAAGAGAAAGAAGAAGCTGCAGTGCAATGAGAGGATAAAAGAGAAGGGCATAAAAGAACTACTTCACCGATCTAAGATTCAAATCTTTCTAGAGAAGCACAAGAAAGAGGTACAAGTTGCTGCCCAAGATCTAAATAAAAAGACGTGAAACTCAAATGAGAGGAATCCTAGCAAGCTCACATACAAGGATGCATCCACCATTAACTTTGATATTCCATAAGAGTAGAGAAAGGCCCATCAAGGTGACGACCTTAAATCTAACGCTTTGTAAGAGGCAACCCAAGTAATTTTTATTTTGATTAGCTTATTTTCAGTATTAGTTATGTTAATGTCTTTTGTTTGTAAGAATAAATCAGCAAGTCAAGCATTCAAGAAAACATCACAAGCAATTGCAAGCGCTAGGAGCAAAGGAACAATGGATTCCAACCAACAACTTTAATGGTCAAGGGAATTTTCCTTACTTTTAAATTTATTTATAGATATTGAAGACAATGTCTAATTTAAGTTTGGGGGTGAAAAACACATGACCTGTATTTATTTTTGCTACATGATTTGAATGGTTGTTTTGTGGAGTAATGTTTTTTAGATTGTTAAGCTTTGGTTAAGATAATGATCATAAGTCTATAATCAAAATTAGAATATTGGCCGAATTTATGTTCACACTTCTCTAGAAAATATTAGATGCTTGAGATACTTCATATATCATGAATCTCAAACTGATTTTAACGTTAATTTTGATCACTTATTCTTGAGCACATTGAAATGAGCATGTATTAGTTGAATTTTTTGCTTAGTGATAGTCATGCTTAAGTAGTACACCACAATCTCTAGGACTAACATTCTAGAACTTGCTTAATTACTACTCGAGGTGAAATCTTAGGAATCACATGAATATAGAAATGACATTAGGCCATTTTTAGACCTATTAAGTCTTTTCAAGCCTACCTTTTAAGTATATTTATCCATAATTACTCATTTTGAGCATAATTACCAATTTTTACTATTTAACCACATTACAAGCCTTAAGCCTTTGAATTTATTTATCCTAAAATCTACTAGTTGCACCATAAATCTTGATTTTACTTAGAGATATTCTTAGAAGGAAAAGGTTGTGGTGGCGTAAAAAAAATGGCAATTTTAATGAAACACAATAAGTCTTGAAGGTGCATAGCAATATAAGTTTAAGGGTACATACATAAAAAAAGAGTGCTAAATTAAAATACTCTCAGCTTAAGAAAAAGAAAAATTCTTTTCAAAAGTGTGATTAAAAGAAAGATGAGAATATCATAAGTTTGGGGGAGGATATAAATCAAGGAAAAGAAGATCAATAGGTTCCTAAGTAAAGTCTAAGTGTTCATAGTGTGATTTGAACTTCATATGTATAGCTTTATATCCCACCTTGACCCTAGCCTTACACTACAAACTAATTTAAGTACTAAATAGATCCCTAGATATGTGTATTTCTACGTTAGTGGATAGTAGTACGAAAAGCAAGCTTATGGTAGTAAATTTGAGTTTCATTTGACTAAATATTCACTTATTGTACACACGCATAAGTGATCATTCATAGGGAAGAATGAAGGACTTAATGAATGATATGATGAATTATTACAAGTTGTCTATTGTATTCTAAAAACACTTGTGCCATTTAATAGCATTTGAGACTTTGAATATGATCATGTAGATTAACCAAGGCTTATTTTTAGTTTTTATTTAGAGTCACTTTTTTTTCGGATTGGTTACAATCCTTCTTTGTTTAACCATGAATCCTACATACTTGCCTGACTACACCATGAATGCACACTTCTTAGGGTTTAACTTCATCTTCTTTTTCCCCTTCACCTTCAAAAATCACCAATTTCAATGCTAAATTCTCGTCCAGGGAATATCTAGTCTCCAAAATTTTGAAAGCTTTGCTAGCAAAATAAATGGGCCTTTGAGCATCGGCCTTTTTTTTAACGAGGACTAAGCTGACAATAGTACCAAGATACACATAAGTAAAGGTATAATAACTCTCAGTCCTCAAAACTACAAGGTTTATAGGTTAGGCTAAGTAAGGCTTTAGCTACTGAAAGGCTTCTTCAAACTAAAGGGTCCATCTTGTCTTGTCTCACTGTTTGATAGCCTAAAAAGGCTTAAAGCACTTGTTAGTAGCTTTAGAAATAAATTTGTGGTGACCCTATCAATTAACCTTTGAATTTCCTTCATTATATATAGAGACTTCAGGGCTATTATAACTTGCACTTTGTTTAGATTGGTTACAATCCTTATTTGTCTAACCATGAATCTTATGCACTTGCTTGGATACACTATGAATGCACATTTTTTAGGGTTTAACTTCCTTTTGTTTTTACCCATTGGCTGACTATGAATCCCAAACACTTGCTTGACGTCACTAAAAATGCACACTTTTATATCAGTTAACCTTTAAATTTCCTTCCTTATATGTAAAGACTTCACGGCTATTATAACTTACACTTTGTTTGAATTGGCCTCAATCCTCATTTGTTTGACCAAAAATCTCAAGCACTTGCCTGACTCCATCATGATTATACACTTAAGGTTTAACTTATTTTTTTTCCCCTTCGGCTGACCTTGAATCCCAAGCACTTGCCCGACTTAATAAAAAATGCACACTTCTTAGGATTTAACTTCATCTTTTTTTTCTAAGGACTTTAAATGTTTTCTTGAGGTATTCTACATGGTCTTCAACATCAATTGACTTAGTTATCATATCCTCATTCGATATTTTTCCTCTGTATTTTTTAAACAGAAGGTCATAACATTGTAGCAGTAAGTTCCTTGGGCAAACATCTTAATTTGTTTGTATCTTGAAAATAAGCCTATAAAGTTTAGGAATCCATGTCTAGTAGTTGAATCCACTAATTAATCGATCTTGGGTAATGAAATCCATACATGTGCCACTCTTATTATCTTTCTTTACCATCACCATATTTGTTAGCTACTCGGGTAATTGACTTTTATGATCAAACCAATGAACAGTAGGTTCTCGACCTCTGCTACAACACTTTCATTTTTTTTTTGTTTCATTGGTTTGAATGCTAGGCTGATGGCTAACTTATGAGAGATCAAGAATGGATAAATCCCTGACATATCCTCAAAAGTCTAAGTAAAAATATCTAAGAACTCTTTTAGTAGAGAATTCATCTCTTCTAGTATTTGACTTAACTTGGACCCAAATTTTGAATATCCTTATAGAGGAACCTTACTTACTTGCACCTCAAGCAAGTTTTTACTAGCTCTTATAGCTTTATTTTCTTTTCTTCTCTAGGATCAACAGAGGTGGTACAAAATATCCTTTACTTGCACCTCAAGCGAATCCCATACTAGCCCTTATATTGACATAGTTACTCCACAATAACAAATTGACCATAGTTGTCTTAGAATATGACTTTTTGCTTAACAATGTCATGAAAGAGATGAATAAAATCAGAATGGAATGTGTGTGGGAAGCTTTTCATGCCACGTTGTGGAAGCAAAACATTTAAAAAATTTTTGTATGGCACTTTTCAGAACTTTCCATACACTTATGTCAATTCATATTTAATCCCAATATCTTATACAAGCAAATGTATAAAAATTATATAGGAATAAAAAAATAACTTACCAAGTGAAGGTTACTTTTCGGTTTGTATTATTATTGTGTTGTTGAACTCCTTAACCAATCGGCCTCACAATAAATTATTTTTTAGAACAATTCGAGGTTAGTATATGTGGCTCTAACTCTGGAATGGTAGCAATCTCAAACTTGAGTTTTTTTTTGTTCAAACCTTACTTAACTCGTAAGCATTCTAAGAATTGGAAAATTTTTATGAAGGATGTTATAAGTTTCAGAGTTGTTGCTCGTGTGCCATTCTATTTGTGCATAAATTTTTTTATATTTATACAATATGCATTTTCATATTTATAATATGGTATTAATCATGTTCTTTTATCTAAAATAGTTTAGATTGAAACTAAGAGTTGTTATTTATTAGAGCTTAGAACCTTATCTGAATTAGGATAAAGGCTTAAAAATATTTGTTGTAGTGATATAATTGTAAGAAGTTGTAAAATAGTGTTAAAAAATATCATTATAAAATTCAAAGAGCTCAGCAGATATCATTTTCAAATAGGCACTTGATGACCACAAAATTAAAGATTTGAAGAATAAGAGCAAAATTCATTTGTATGGCTTTAAAGACGGTTGTATGATGCCTATGGGGTTAATGACATGTTGCAGTTGGTGCTTAAGCACCATTCCATTTTTGTTTGAATTTTGTTAATATTTATACATTTTCATAAATTATTATTATTTTATTATGATACTAATCTCATTTTTTTAAAACATTGCAGATCTAAAGGTATTTAGATTAAAAATAAGAGTTAGTAATTCTAAAGGTTTAAAACCTTGTAGGAATTAGGACAAAGAATCGAGAGTAGTTATTATAGTGACGTAGTTATAAATAATGCTAAGAATTGTTACTATTTTGTGTATTCTTAAAAATGGTTCTTGGTAGAAGGTTTATTGACATGGATCAATTGATAAACCATAAAGACCGGCCTATGTCTATATTTAAACTTTCTAAATGGTTAGTCTTAGTGAACTGTGAGCTTAGAGGAAGCTCGTATAGGCATCCTAGTGTTAATTAAGGACTCGACATTGAACAAACTCACAAAGACATCCAATAGAAATTCCATATGGGCGCCAATAGATGTTTTTCTTGAGTTGAGTAGTATTAGTGGTCCTTAGACCTGAGTGGTATGGTGGCTTTATGACTGATCCTTCATACTTAAATTCTACGTATGCCAGAACCCTTTTATGGTGTGACCTTTTATTCGTCAGCTTATATGGTTAGGCCGTATATCCTAATGCTTTGAGATTGTATTTCAGAAAGTCTTTTTACCAAAAGCATCGCCCCAAAAATAGTTGCCATAAGGTAAAATAATGTCCAAAAATAGTTTTCAGATGATGTTTGTTGAGATATAAATCTGGAGATAAGATCATAGTCGAGAAGATAGAGATTTGACGGTATAGATCTATATCTCTGCTATTTTAGGATATAAGTAACAGAGTGATTATACAGATATGTATAATCTTAACTTGTTTCAACACACCATCTTGTAATAATAGTGATATGTAAGTGGGCATAGTTCATAGACTTATAGAAATATTTTATACGACAAGTGGATGTGAACTTAGAGAGTCTTACAATATAAAGTGTACTCATTGAGCACTAGAGTAGCAAATAGTCAATTAATGACAAGTCGAATTAGTGTAAATAATAATTATGACATAATTATGATTTTGATTAAAAGGTTTTAGGTCGAAGAGTTTAATCTGAGATATTTTTCGATAAACGGAATTCAATTTCACCATGTATAGGGAAAGACACATGTCAAAGCTAAGTAAAGCACTTAGTTTAATGCTTCATTTATTGACCTTTTATGTTGTTATTTTTTGCATTCTTAAAGCATGCAAGATGGGGGCTTAAGGAAATGGGCACACTTGTCCCACTAACTTAGCCAAAATGTTGACTCGGTAACATGCTTAATTGTTAAGTATTTCATAATGTAAAGACATCACAAACGTTATTTGGCTAATGGCTTAAAGATATAAGCACACGTGCCCCACTAACTTGGGTAACTCTTGCATGCTTAAGGCTTTGGCTTTCTCATTTAGAAAAGACTAATGAAATAAGAGACAAAGGCTTAAGTGTTAAGCATGAAGAAAAAAAAAAATTTTAAATTGCTACCAATTCTATTCTAAAGCCGAAAATTCCACCTTTATGTTGTGGCCTAGAATTGTTCATGTGATACACTTATTTGTGAGCTCTACACTTGAGGATTAAATACATTTAATCGGAACACTTGCTGAGTTATAGTTTCTATACATTAATTATGTATTTCATTGTACATTACATTTAATGCAATGCATGTTAGAGGAACATGTATGGACGTATTATGCATAGGTTGTACTATGTAGAAATATTTTAACATATTGAGCTTCTGTTGTGTATTTTTGGTTTCAATTTTTGCATTTTACTTCCCTTCCTGTATATATGATAAAGTGCATTGAACCATACAATTTGAAGTCGTACATATTTATATAATCCCTCTATCACTTATATTCGGAAGATCCGAGATATAGATCTATACCATCAAGTCTCTATCTGTTTACCATGAACTTATTTTTAGATTTATATTTTGACAAACAATATTCATAAACGCTTTTGCGATATCGTTTAACCTTAAAGAAACTCTTTCCGAGGTGTATACTTTTGGCCAAAAAACTTTCTGAAATATAATCTCAAAGCATCAGGATATACGACTTAACCATATGAGTTGACGAATCCTATATCTATGCACATCGACTTTTATGAGCATCGAACTACACTCAATGACACTCAGAGTTCAAACTATAAAAAATTTCTAACACACATGGAATTTAAGTATGATGAAGCACTTATAAGGCCACCGTGGCACTCAAGTCTAAAAACCACAAATACTAAAAAAAACTCCACAAATACTACACGAGTCTATTCAGTGTCTAGTCCTTACCTAACAGCCATATGCTTATATGAGTTTACATTAAACTTATGATTAACTAAGACTAACCATCTAAATAATCCAAATATAGTCATACATCGGTCTTTATGGTTTACCAATCGATTCGTATTAGCAAACCAATAACCAAGAACAATATTTTAGAATACATTGTATAGTGACAGTTCCTAATACTATTTACAACTACGTCACTATAATAAATATTCTCAAGTCTTTATCATAATTCATACAAAGTTTTATCCCTTTAGAAATAATAACTCTTAGTTTTAACCTAAACACCTTTACATCAATAATGTATAAAAAGAACAAGAAAAATATCATATTAAAATAAATAATGATTTATGAAAATATTTATTATTTAATTATTAACAAAATATAAAAAAGAATGGTACTCGAGCACCAACTGCAACGTGTCATTACCCCTATAGGCATCACACAACCATCTTCAAAGCCATACAAAAGATGAATCTACACCCCTAGGCAAATCGAAGTGGGCAACCTCCAGGAAGTCTCAGTCAGGTTGTTATCAACTGAAGTAGGGAAGGAATGATGATTAGGAGTTTCAGTCAAGGTGAGAATTCTTCTTAGGAGTGGAAGTAAAGGCGAGGGAAGCTTTTAGGCCCGTTGAAGGGGTTGCATATATAAAGGCTGTTAGCAAGTCAATTCCTTTACCTAGGGGGAGGGCCATTTCGCCTAGTAGGAGTCTTTGCTCTCAATCTTCATATCTTTGATTATATAGTCATTAAGTGCCTCATTGAAGATGATATCCACTGAGCTCCTCGGATCAAAGAATACCTTATTAACATCAGCCCCTGCCACTTGAATAGTGGCTACCAAGGCATTATTGTTTGATAGCTTACAATTTTAGTATCATCCTTAGTGAACACAATCGATACAGCTTGAATTTTAGGCTTTCATTTTTTTCGTAGGTGAGCATGTTATATATTACCTAATGCCCTACCATTGAATATTGAGAATAATTATTTCTTTACCTATTGGAGTCCCTTACCAAAGTTAGTTCGCCAATAATTATCGTTGTTGCCTTTACTGTAGAAGGCACCCTTACTTGCCAACGTTTATAGGCTCTTTAGGCTTAAGATTAGCTCTGAATTCATCTAATTATCCATCATCAATTTATCAACCTACTTTTCTTAGGCTAGTATAGTCTTTCATTATATGCGCGTTGACAGAACCCACCCCGAGACCCTTTACTGTAGATTCCAGCAACCCCGACAGGCACATCGACGGAAATTTCTCAGAATTTAACTTTGTAAGTTGAGAAATTTTGTGAGGCGAATCCCTTTTTAGTTCTTGCTATTACTGAGAAAATCTTGGAATGTACTTGAAATTGATTTCTTAAATTTAGAAAAAACGAGTAGAGTTTCTCATGTTTTTCTGAAAATCTAATATAAAACCTGCAAAGAAATTGCACTTCTATTTCAAACTGCTTTTTAATATTACCAAATAGGACCACTTGATCATTTTCAAAACCAATTCTAACACAACTCAATAATTTCATTTTGATCACAAAACTAGCATACAATAAAAAAGTAAAACGATCATCATAATATCGAAACCTCTTCTTGTTTGTCAAAATATATGTATAAATACACAAGCCGATAACTACTATACAGAAAGTAAAAAGAGTGTTACTTAGTACATTTATATTTACAAAATGATATTCAGATTTAGCCCACTAATCAGCAGTAGGAGAATCAGAAGCTTGTGTACCAAGACCTGCACCTGGAAATGGGGTTTAGAAAATATAAAATACAAAATAGGTGAGCTAAAGAAGCTCAGTGAATGCATTTAAGATTTCATATAAAATAAATTTTGCATAAATATTAAATTCTAAAAGACATGTATAAATCATGCTTCTAAAACTTGTATAAAACTGTAAAATGGTTTCTAACATCATATGTCGATGAAATCTTGCCGAGTAAGCTTTATTTACATCTTCAGAAAATAATATCTAAAATCTATTAGACATAATAACTAGCATGTACATATAAATGTATAATATGCGATCGATAGATCGAAAATTATTAAAGCCCTCGCTCGACCATTTTCTTTTTAAACTGTACCAATGGTAACCCTAAAACTCTATACTCACGCAGCGACTCAACTAGTACTGCACACATTGGTAGGTCACGGAGCGTCTTAACTAGCAACACCCACTGTGACATCTCAAGACATCTCACTGGCTATGTAGCGAAATCCTACATCGCATACATATAACGAGACAAGACCTCGTACACATAGAGCGACTCACATGACTTGAGAACCCGACTTCCTAGAGTTAGTGACACACCCCCCAAAACCTACCCATGTGCAAGGAATATACAGGCTGGGTCTTACACCATCACCACCACTATAATCTGAGGGTACCAATGGCATTTGAAACTAATGTAATAGTTTTAAAACTATTTCTTGATCTGAACATGTAAATGCATATCTATGGATATATGTCAAGATCGTAAATCATGTTTACGCATTAAAAGCTCATAAAACATACAATTTCAATATGCGAAAACATAATAAATGAAAGATAAAAAGAATGACATATTTTCACTCACAACCGCTCCGAGCTTAATTTCGCTCTGGATTTTTGCTCCCGTTACCGGTCTCAATTTTTTTCACCTACACGTCATAAATGACATTTAGAACCAATTCAACTACTAGAATCTCATTTAACTACTAAATGTCCTAATCGGCATACAAAGCCCGGATGGATACTGCTTTCCGATTTTTATTTACAAAGCCATTCAATCTTATCTATTTCATCATCCGACGCCATGAAAATTTCTTAACACTCTATAACTTTGGTTGGACATAATTGGCCTTCACCTTTTCAAAATGGACAATTATGTCCCATTTTCTTCATTTTGATTTTCCATAATCCATATACATTCAATTTACATAAGCCACAATTTATACACAATAATTCAATCAAAACACAACTCAACCTTACCTTCCCTAAAGTGGCAGAATTTACATCCACTACTTAACACATTTATTTTCTCAATTTCTTGTTCCAATGGCATCAAAATCAAGCCAATTTCATTCTAATGCCCTAATTATAACCAATTGAAGTCTCTACATCAAAGTCACCCAAAACCCTAATTCTTACCTTGCCAATTTCTTCAATTTGATGACTCCTTCAAGCTTCACACTAGAATTCAACTCCATCTAAACCAAGAATACACACAAGAACATCAATTGAAGCAATCTTGAAAGTTCACATATCATTCTTACAAAACAATGCTTTTCTTACCTCATTTTCTTGAATTTTCACTAATGGAGGATACAATTGATCTTAGGAACTTGTACTTGACCTTATTTTAGCTTGATCAAGCATGAAAAAGCCTTGAAAATTCACTATAGCAGCCCCTCAATTGTCTAACTTGTTATGCTTTAATCTCATGAAATTTTTACACACTTCTACCTTATATATAGTGCTCCTTTAATTGTCCAATTCACTCCTCAACTTACTCTAAATCTTTAATTTTCCATTGGTTGGAAACTAAGTATGTAATTGGTTCATTTCTAACTATTTAGTTAAAATAGTCAAAGGAACTAACTAGAATTACCAACTTGGCAATCCATGAAATATCCTCTAATTAGTCCATTCTCTAACATATGGATTGTGTTTCTCAACAAGAGCTTGTTCCATGCACAACCCTTAAATGAAAATTCATGTAGTAAATTAAAATTTCTTTTTCCAAGCCAATAGAGAAAATTTTCAAAAATATTCTAGGGTCGTCTGACGCTCTGACTGAGTGTGAAATTATCAAATTAGGTTTAATATCTCTCACACACACCATAAAAAATTATTTCTAATAACATTAAAATCGGGTAACCCTACGGTGTCTTTATTGCCATATACCAAATTTTAGGCGCCAATACTACTAAAAGGAAAAAGACGTCTTTTTATTGTGGGCCCCTACCCCTCATCTAGCATAGTGGGTAGCCACCCTGCTTGATAAGGGGTAGAGGCCCTACCCTGCTAATTGAGGGATGAGGGCCCACACGGATGGTCTTGATGGAACTTACACAAGATATTTTCATTTCACCAAGAAGTAAGAGTTTTGATTGCATCTAGTTTGTTAATCATTGATTGTCAATTATAGCTAAGTGAAAGACACACTATTATATCAAGTAATATAAGAATGAAGTCCAAGTATCATTCTGACAGAGACTTATTTAATATACTTCTTTCAATCAAGTATTAAAATTAATCCAACTTAATTTTCATCTAGATAAATCAAAAGATAAATTTTACCTAATTAATCTAATTTTACCAAACTAAGCCTAATCTTAATAAAAAAGGAAGCAAGGGTTAAGTTTACCAATAAAAAAAGAATCTATAGTTTTGACTTATCCCCTAATATTTCATTGAACTTATCAATCTCTTAATTACTCCCTCAATAAAAAATTGTTGGCTAGACTCTAATCTTGTTATAAACCTCCGTCGATGGTCAAATAACTATATTACACTATAACAATTACCTATATATCTATGGTAATCCGAATAAAATGTAACTTATTAAGAACAAGTCTAATCATACTATACATGCTATCTAGGTATGTGTTTATCCTACATGAAACTCATAGTTGTCACCTTATGATCATGTATTAAACTATATTATGCTAAGCACATAAATTCCTCTTTCGAGTTTATTATGATTTCTCAATCAATCAATACATTGGCAAGATATAAAGAAAGCTTTAAACACAAGATAAAATGAATTAATTTAATCTATTCAGTTCATAAACTAAGAGAGTTAGTAAAATCCAACTACATATAAGGTTCAAAAGTCTAACCCTAGATCAAAAGAGTTTGGTTCATAATGAATCCAAGAGTATCGAAGTAATTAATGGAAAACATTATGAACAAGGTCATAATAATAAGAAAAGATAAGAAATAATACAAAGAGACACCCTGAATTGCTTCTTTCTTTCTCTTGGCTTGATTGTATAAATATTGACCAAAATCTTCAATTCTTCATTTTGATATCTTGTTTTGTGTTGTGTTTTTGTTTACTTTAACTTGCCTATGATATTCTCCTTGTTTGGTTGTGGAAAATGGTGTTTTTTTTATAGGCCTTCATAAACCCTATAGATGTGTGGTTTTGAATCCAAATCGTATTAGGAGTCTTAGGATAAGGCTTTATTAGTCACACAAGCACTGCAATGCTAGGTGGTGGGCACTGTGGTGCTCAAACCAAGAAACGTTTGGGGTGTAATTGCAGGTTGGGCATCGCGACACTCACTTTTAGGCACCAGGGTGTTGGCACTTTTATTTTTTGACTGTTTTCTCTCTAGTATCTTCACGCAATGGGTTATAAACCTATATTTGATCCAAAATCTCAAATTAATAGCCAAAAATTCATAATTTGCTACAAAATCTAAGTCCGAGATGATAGAAATAATAGTCTATATATATCCTTATCAAATGCCTCCAAACTTAAGACTTTACTTGTCCTTGAGAAAAACAAAAACAAACATCACAATTTATTCCTGACTCAAAATAAAATGAAAAATTAAAACTAAAAACAATTCTAAAATTATAATCATTGTTTCAAAAGCTATTGAAATGGCACAAGTTTTTTTAGAAATCAATAAACACTATCAATAATTCATAACACCATTCATCAAGTTCTTTAATCTCCCTTAAAATTGATCACTTTATATGTATGTGTGTATGTGTACTAAGCAAGTAATTAGTCAAATGATACATAGATTTACTCAATAACTTAAAATAGTATAAAAAGATGATGATATTTCAGTATATTTCAATTTATAATAACACTACCATAAGCTTACTACTATTCTCCACTAATATAAAAGGCATACATCTAAAGATCTATTTAGAACTTTAATTAGCTTGTAATGAAAATCTAGGGTCAAGGTGTGATATTAAGGATATAAACATAAAGCTCAAATCACATCATGAATACTTAAACTTTACCTAGAGTCTTCTTGATCTTCTTCTCCTTGATTTATCTCTTCCCCTAAAATTATTATAATTTCATCTTTCTTTTAATCACTATTTTTCAAAGAAATTCTTCTTTTTCTTAAGTTATGGGTATAAAGAATTTAAAGACTTATTTCTCTTTATTTATTTATTTTAAATAGATACCCTTAAACTTAGATTGAAAAATACCATTTAGAATAAGTTGCTTTCCACTTCGGCACCATTTTCGCACAACCACAATCTTTTTCTTTTAAGAATATTTTGAAGTAAACTCAAAGTTTATGGTGTTACGGGTATATTTTGGATAAATAAACTTAAATTCTTGAGGCTTATAATGTGGTTAAACAAAAAAATAATGGGTATTTAGGCTCAAAAGGGGTAACTATGGATATATATACATCTAAGGTAGGCTAGAAAATTCTTAATCGGTCTAAAGATGGCATAATGTTATTTCTCTATTCATGTATTTCTTAGGATTTCGCCTCAAGTAGTAATTAAGTAAGTTCTAGAATGTTGGTCCTTGAGACGGTGTTGTACTACTTAAGCAAGAGTATCTCTAAGCAATAATTCAACTAATACATGCTTATCTCAATGTGCTTCAGAATAAGTGATCAAATAATAAGGTCGAAATCAATTTAAGACTATTGGTATGAGAATTATCTCAAGCATCTTTTATTTCTTAGGGACTTGTAAAAATGAATTTATTTAATATTTTATTGATTATCATGGATTACTAATCATCATCTCAACCAAAAAGTAATTAGCAACAACAAATTCTATGCAGCAAAAGTAAACACAAGTTGAGTGTTTTCCTCTTCCAAAATTCAATTTGGCATTGTCCCAGAGGTAAAAAAATAATAGCTTGAGAGTAAGAAACTTCCCTCATAATTGAAGTTTAAGCATTGAAGTGTTTTGTCATGATGACTGTAGTTTTTCTTATCTTCTAACGCTTGTAATTACTTCTGCTACTTCTTTTGAATCCTTGTCTTGCTATTTTATTCCTAAAAGATAAGAAAATAAAATAAATAAAAATTAAAATAAAATTTACTTGGATTGTCTCTTAAGAAGCGTTTGATTTAACGTCGTCGACTTGACGGGGTTTCCTCTGTTATCGGGGGATCAAATATATGTGAGTGTATACATGTGCAATTGTGTTTATTGCCTAAAATGCGTATCATATACACATTTAACGCGGCGGAAGCGTACATTATACAATAAACATAATAAATAAAATATATTAATCACATTAATATATGTAAGGTAGAGAACTCACCTCAACATGTAACGTTATACACATATTTCTTTAGAGTCCGTATGGAGACCAACTCATGGCAATTCTAGTCACCAACTCATGGTAGTTCTGGTCACCAACTTCATGGGTTTGGTGAGCTAGAACAGCAGTCCTATATCCAGCACGGGATTAACTCTTAATCCCCAAAATGGCCGGGCATGTGTTTTCATCATTTTCTCTAAAAGGATAAGGAAATAAAGATTTGAAGCAATCCATCATTGCTTCAATTGGAACTATAAAAAAATGAAACAATTTCATTTTTCCCTTTTTCTTTTCGGTTCCTCTTCTTTCTTTTATATTCTTTTTTCTTTCTCTATTTCCATTTCTTTCTTCTCGGCAACACAGAGGAAATTAATTCAATTTCCTTTCATTTCACTGCTGACACTAAACACACACCTCACCTCAATTTCAATTTCACACCCTGTCACTTATATATATATATATCTAATATAATATATTATATAACAATAATAATAATAATAAACAACTACTAATGGGTGCCAACTATTTGGCACCCAAATAAAATATTAATATATATAATAATAAATAATATAATATAATAATGAGAGATTAATGATTATTTAACAATTAAATAATCATTATATAAAATGACTATTTTGCCCCTCATAAATAGTTACCAAGTCTACATCTTAGTGGATCCCACCAATTCCCACACTTTGGTAAACTTAACTGAGGGTCCACAATATGCCATGTGTCTTTATACAATTAGTAAATAGTAATTATTGACTAATTGTTATATTTAACACTTAAATACAGACACGGACGTATTTTTATGATATTGCTGGATTAAACACGTTAATCAGGCATGCTGCTCCAGTGCACAATGAGTACACTCCATATTATAGAACTCCCTAGGTCCTACGTCCGATTCGTCAAATAAAACTATTCCATAAGTCCGTGAGCAATGCCCCACGCACACGTCACGGATATACAAATTAGCGCGTTGAACCATGTAAGTTGAGGTTACAATACATACGTATAGTTTTCTGTTATGATATCCTAGATATGGTGGGGATATAAAATATCACCGTCAAATTCTCAAGTGCTCATCCATGTCTTATCTCCAGACTTGTATCTCACAGAACAATATGTGCAAACTCCTTTGCCATATTGTTTTACCCTGACGGGACTCTTTCCCGGGATTAATACTTGTGGCCACAAGATTTTTTCAAAATATAGTCTCGAAGCATCTAGATATCAAACTCCCTATGCGAGCTGACAGATCCCATATATCTATGCACACCGAACTCCATAAGCATCAAACCATACCTAACGACACCCAACGGTCACACTATGAAAGGTCTGTGACATGCATGGAACCAAAGTATAGTGGATCACTTACAAGCCTATCATGGCACTCAGGTCAAAAGACCGCGTATACTACTCAACTCAAGAGGACCCTCCGTTGATGGCTTACATAGGGTGTCTATCGGAGGCCCTCGTGAGTCTATCCCATATCCAGTCCTAATTGGATACCATATATCAATATGAGCTCCAAGCTCACGGTCGGCTAGGAACGACCATCTATATCCTATAGGTATGACATAGGCTGATAGATATATATAAAGATATCCACTGATAGACTCGCATCGACAGAATTAGATCAGAGATAATTTTTTAGAACATACTTACACAACTAGCATTTTCTGACACCCGATTGCAACTCTTGTAACTATGTAGTTACTGGTATATTCCTAAGTCTATGTCCCATTACAGATAAGGCTCTAACTCTTGGATCTGCTGAGTATTATAATCAGCTAACACTTAACTATACTAATATTTAGCATTTATATCTCTCAGTGTGGCTAACTATGAGCCCTTATGTAAACTCCTTTAGATCTGATCTGAACTCCTTCAGATCGTACAATATCTGTAACATTACATTGCATAGTACTATATAAATGAATATTAGCGATTTAATAGAAATGTACACTTGTATAAATATACAAGTATATGTACATTCAGGGATGGTACGTATGTACCGACCCTAACAATCTCCCACTTGCTCTAGTGCCATTCCTGATGGTATCTCATACACATCGACTCTTCTTATTTCATAAACACTTTTAGAGTCATGGCCTTTGAATGTGGGTCCGCTAAATTATTTATAAAACACTTCTATAAATAATCACATTTCCTTAAGCCAAGATCCCTATAGTCATATGAGACTCCTCTCAACATGATTATAGTACTAGTGTCTTTTTGGCATATTGGTCTGTATAACGACCTAGTTTTATTGCAAAACTATGGGATATGATCCATCTGTTTTGGAACTCTTTCAAAGTCAGCGATAAACTTACGAATCTTCACTGCTGCTTTCGCTATATCACTTATAAATTAGCAGTGAATCTCGATTTGATGCAATTTCAACTCGCTTAGTTGAGAATGAGCATATTCCCAGATGTAGACTCTCTATCATCTAACTCAAACTAAAAGTCTAAGTCTGTGCACTTTTTCACTTGCAAGCTACTTTTTTCATATTTGAAAAACTTATCATTTGTACCCTCAAGGTATTATAGGATATGTTTGACTACCATCTAGTGGTAGTCACCTGAATCAGACTGAAATCGACTCGTAACTCTTACAGCCAAACTGATCTCAGGTCTAAAATACATCATAGTATACATCAAGCTCTCAATAGCTGATGTATATGGTGTGTTAGACACTCTAACTCTCTCATCTTCTATCTAAAGAGACACTCTCCTCGAAAGATGAACACCAGGTCCAAAAGATACGTTAATGACGTGAAATAATTTGGAAGAGTCCTATCAGCTTCCTAGCTCTATCTTTATAAAGGTTTATACCTAGTATAAAAGAAGCCTCTCCCAAATCCTTCATGGAGAAATTCTTACGAATTACTTCTAACCGATTGTAATATACTGACATCATTCCCAATAAGTCAGTGGGTGTACGATAGTCTTCTTGATGCACTTTGTTGATGACATACTGACATCATTCCCAATAACTAGTATGTCATTAACAAAGAGCATCAAGAAGACTATCGTACACCCACTGACTTTTCATGTACACTAGACCAGAAGTTTGGCTGGACGTAAAACCTTCAAGCTATTCCATAAATATCTCTGACTCAAGGTATCCATTCCAGAATGTTGTCCTTACATCCATCTGCCAAACCTCAAAGTCATAATATGCTACAAGAGCCAAGAAAATTCTAATCGACTTTAACATCAATATTGGTCCAAAGGTTTCCTCTAAATTAATCCCAGATCACTGAGGATTACCTTTCTAGAACTAATAAATGGCCTATAAGGTCTCTACCTTCCATCTAGCTCCTACTACCTCTTTGTAAATCCTATACAACCAATGAGAACAATTCTCACAAGTAGCTTTACTAAGTGCCAGACTTAATTCTGATGTACATAGTCAATTTTATTTTTCATGGCTTCTTGCTACTTCCCGAATTGATGTCTAACATCGTCTCCCTGTAGGTCAAAAGATAATTTTCTTTTCCAAAAAAACTCCAAGTTCACTTTCAGGCATCAACCATACCTAAAAGGTGACTTAGACATCATTTCTGACCCATTTAGAGGTGTGCTAAAAAGTCACTGCTTAATTGAGCCTAAGTTTCCATCCTTGGTTCATTGATTTCTAGAGTGACTTCACCAAGTTCAATCTTTCTATGATTTCTACGATCCTTGAGAAACTCTTCCTTTGGAATAATGGTATATCGAGAAACAAACACATTTCGCTTCTCTGAATCATAGAACTAGTATCCTATTAAATTCACAGGACACTCAACTATATATGTACCCATTGGGTGTTTATTTATCTTGTTAAGTAACTATTAGAAAACAAGATACCCTACTACGCAACTCTTATGTAAATAGGACAGCCTCAAGTCTTAGCATATATAAGATACGACTTCCTTTCTCTCTGTATCTCATACGGAATAGAAGGAACAGTTTCAATGAAACTCTGCTTAATGAGTAGCTGTCTTTGGAGCTGATACTCATAGATATAGATTGATAACAATCATTATCAATCAAAAAATATCAGATAAAGTCTGATTTCTCTTTTTTGAAACATCATTATGTTATGGAGTAGTCAGAGGACTATAATGAGTGAGAATTTCATTCTCCTTAAACAAATGGGAAATTTACTGTTAGTGTACTCATTACCTTGATTTAATCGAATGGATGTGATATACATTCTTGTATGTCTGATCATCTCTGTGAATACATTATTCATAAACTGGTTAAGTCTTCATGGTCAGATCAGGAATCCAACCATCTTTAACCAGACGGATAAGCGTCTTACGCTTATATAACTTAAACTTATATACCACAGCTCCATAGAATTTAAAGATTTTGATCTATAGACATTTCTAATTGTATATAATGTCTATTTATTAATTGACATTTAACTAATAAAACATTATACTTATTATGCAATACAACTGTTATATTGCATAAAAGAAGTAAGTCAAGGTGCCTAATAACTTGGACCTGCAAGAAATCACCATTTTTTACTCTTAACATTACTTCTATAAGCTGTTGCATTGTAGTCTCTTTCAATCCTTGCAACAAATTACAGACATAAGAGAGATATGCAGTATCTCATACCCAGTTTGTACTGGCATTAAATGCCCTAGAAATGTCTATGTTTGTCAAGCACAAACTTGTGAGAGTCTTCCTGACAATTATAAGGTTTCTAGGGTAATTGGATTTCCAATACCCAACCTTACTGTAGTGGAAACACTTTCTATCTATATGATCTCTTGTTGATCTTTTGGATAAATGTTGCCTCTGAGGATTGATGTTGGGTATCTGCCTCATCTTCTTCTTCTCACACATCTGGTCTCACCAGATATACTTGGAGTAAAATGTGAAGCACCCTGAGCAAAGAGGGTCACTCTTTCTCTATTCAATCCTCTAGAGAAATGTTATCAAAAATACCTAATGGCAAACTTTGATAAACAATAATCCAAAATTTTCTGAATCCAGAACACTTCTGAGTATCCTGTGAATTCCTAGTGCCCTAGAATTAGACTGCATCAATTATGCACACCAACTAGTTCGTAGTGGCCATTTTCTTGTTAGGCCAAAATAACGGGAGATGTGAGCAAAATGATTATTAAATCGCTAATAAAATATTTTAAAACATGCGTATACTAATTATATATTTTTGATTTAAAATGCTCTCCCACTATTTTATATAATCCTGGTAATCTCTTAAACGGGAAGACGATAGTTTAGACCTGTTAAAACTATATAGCGAAAAGAAGATCCCATTGAATTTTACTCGGGCCTTACGCTGTAGTAATATTGGCCTTTGTAAACCCAACAGGTAGACAACAATTGTCAATTGCATCTCATGAAACTCTTATCATTTGATCCTGAATGCACCTTATCCTCACACTGTATCAATATTGGGTAAGTGTATTCCAGATTAACTTGTCAATGATCAAATATATGCTACCAATACTACCTTCACGTTGTAGCAATATTGGGCAATACTTTCACATATATTTGTTGGGTGTTCATTATAGAGTGTGTGATAATCCGAGTGTATACGTAATTTCAAAAATTACAATATGCGCAGCGGAAGCATGTTACAAAATACACCCATTTTAACAAATTCAACATATATCACATATATACATATGTATAACAATTATACAATTATGAAAAACATGATGAACAACATATATCACATATATGAACAAGTATAACAATTATACAAAATATATATGATGAACAATATTGTACTAAAATTATAATATAAAATACTCACCTAATGAAGGTAGCTTTACAAATTCTTCAAGTTCTTCAATAATCCATGTGAAGAGCTCACCTTGAAGTATATGTTGAAAAATTCTAGTCCATAACTTTTGGTGGGATTAAGGAGCTAGAATGGTAGCTTAGTGTTTAGAATTTTCAGCACTTGTATTCAAACTCTTTTGAATACAATTTTGTTTCTTAAATGGAGATGGTAAATATTTTCTATACAACTCTTGTATAAATTAAAAATCTTTAACATACAACTCTTGTATATTAATCTTAGAAATAATTTTTACATGATAATTATTTTGAACAACTCTTTGCAAAATAAATATCTTTTTCTCCATTTATATATCATTCATTTTTTGCCATCCATTAAAGAAGGAGATGAAGAGAAGTTTGTTTATTTTTCAACACTTGAAAGAATAAAAACCAAAACTCTCTCTTACCTCTCTTCCTTGCCATTGCCAAATTCTTCTCCTAAAATTGAATGAAAAAAAATTGAATTCAATTATTTTGCCAAAATTCATTTTGTTTATTCAACACTTTGATTAAACAAAAATAAACAAAATGAAGTGCTCCACCAATTTTATTGTTGGTCTCCCATTTAGAATTAATTAAATCAAGCACTAGAATAATGGCCACCAAAATTAATCTTTACCTAACAATTATAATTACTTTAATTATAATGGGTGATTAAATGACCAACATCTAGGCTCCTCATTGTATTAAAATACAATGCCATGATTTATATATATATTATAATATTATCTAATAATATAATAATAATATATGATTTAATTATTCAAAACAATTTTGAATAATTACTTTTTACCTTACTAATTTTTACTACATGGTTAAATGGTAAAAAGGTAAAATCAAATCATGGAACAAATTTTGTCATTTGTCAATATTCTATTAATTAACAACCCTTGTTAATTAATTAAGTGATGTACTTAACAATTAAGTCTTGACAAATGTACAATCCGAGGGATCCCTAAACAATCATTCTCTTTTGCTGAAATTTATTGGATCGAACTATTCAATCCAATCCGCTACCCCAGTGCACAACGAGTATACTTCATATTGTGAGACTCTCTAGGTCCACACCTAATTTTTCATATAGAGCTCCTCCATACGTCCGTGAACAATGTCCCACACACACATTACGAATATTACAAATTAGCATGTTAGACCATACAAGTTGAGGTTATTACATATTCGTATAATCATTCCATCATTTATATCCTTGAAGAGCAGAGATATAGATCATCACCGTCAAATCTCTATTTGCTCAACCACGAATTTATCTCCAGATTTATATTTCATAAAACAATATCCACAAACACTTTTGTGATATTGTTTATTCCTTCGGAATATCTTTTTCGAGGTTTATGCTTGCGGCCACAAGACTTTTTGAAATACAATCTCAGAGCATTAGGATATACAACCCACTCATATGAGCTGATGGATCCCATATCTACACACACCGAACTCCATGAGCATCGGACCATACCCAGCGACACCCAGCAGTCAGACCATGAAAGGTTTCTGACATGTGTGGAACCAAAGCATGGTGGATCACTCACAAGCCCACCGTGGCGCTCAGGTCAAAGGACCACAAATACTACTAACTCGGAAGACCTTCCATTGACAGTTTTATGAGATGTCTATTGGATGTCTTCGTGAGTCTATTCAATATCCAGTCCTTACTGAATACCTGCATCTCTATACGAGCTTCCTACTAAGCTCATGGTTTGCTAAGACTAACCATCTGGACCATCCAGATATAGACATACACTAATCTATATTAATGGATTTCACCGATAGACCCGCATCGATGAAATTAGATCAGGAACATTATGTTTGAGAACATACTTGCATAATGACATTTCTTAGCACCATCTGCAACTCATTGCAACTATATCATTACTAATATATTCTCAGGTCATTGTCCCATTTCAGACAAGACTCTAACTCATTAGATTTTGCTAACTCTTAGTACCACTAACTCTTAGTACCACTAACTCTTAGTGTTTATAACTATTAGCGTTGCTACTCTTAGCCCTGGTCTAAACTCTTTTAGATCAAATCCGAACTCCTTCAGATCATACAACGTCTAAAACGTTACAAGCATCTTACCATTTAATAAAAATAATATTAACGATTTTATTAGAAATAATAATTATATAAATACAATCACTATATATTTATACATTATGGGATGGCACGTAAGCACAAATCCCAACAACTCCCACTTGCTCTAGTGCCATTCATGATGGTATTTCATATCCATTGACTCTATGTGTTTCTCAAACACTTTTAAGAGTTAAGGCTTTAGAAAGCGGGTTCGCTATAATCTGTAAGGATGTTTTCCTAGATTATCTTATATTTCTCCATTAGCCAAGATATATTTAATTATATGGTATTTTGGCTTGAGCAATTACCCCGTTAACATTGCATTATAATGTGATAGGATTCATTAAGCTTAGAATATATTCTGAGCTCTACAACTAACTTGAATATCCACAGAAATTCCTTTGCAGGCTTCTCAAGCTGCAACAAATTCTATCTTTACAGTAGAATCAAATGTGGACATCTAAAAATATCACTTATGCTACAAGGTTTTTGTATCGTTGAGAAGAAGTACGTAATTAGGTGTAGACTCTCTATCATCTGGATCAGATTAGAAGTCTGATTATACGTATCCTCTCATTTGTAAGCAACTTTCTCCATAAATAAGAAACTTATCCTTTATACCTCTCAGGTATAACTTGGATATATTTCACGACTGTCCAATAGTCGTTACCTAGATTAAACTGGTGTCGGCTCATAACATTTACAGCCATCATAATATAGGTTTCGTACATAACATGGTATACATCAAGCTATCTTTGGTTGATGTATATTAAATGTTAGACACACTAACCTTTTCATTTTCTACTTGAGGACACTTCTTTTTAGAAAAATCAACTCCATGTCTGAAAGATACATGAACTATTTTATAGTTATTAAAATTTTACCTTTTTAGGACTTAGTCTATGTACGGAGATTTGAAGAGTCATATATACTTCCTAACTCTGTCTGTATAATGCCTTATACCCAGTATACAGGAAGCATCTACCAAATCTTTTATGAAGATGTTCTTACTCAGTTAACTCTTAACTGACTGACTTGCAACATACCATTGTCTTTATCTCCGACAATGAGAATGTTTTATATATAGAGAATTAGAAAGATAATTCATGCTCCCACTACCTTTTCTAAACACACATGCTTTCTCTTCATTCTTAATCAAATTAGATTATTTAATTATCTCATCAAAATGAAGAGTTTAGCATACTATAATATCCAATATAAATTTGAATTAACTTTAGTATTTTTATTAGTGAAAGGTTTCCTCATAATCAATCCCAGACCGTTGAGGGTAACCTTTTACGTCAATGGGGCTTTTAAAGATTCTTACCTACTTTTGGGCCCACACTTCCGTGCGTAAACTCTTTTACAACCAATAAGAACAATTCTTATATAAATCATAATCAAGTTCTAAACTTGATTTTCATGCTTAAAGTTAATTTTGAATTTTCTGGCATATTATCAATTTCCTTAAACGATATCTAATATCGTTTAACTATAAGTCATAAGATCCTTTTTCTTCAACTAAGAAAAACATTAAAAACACCTTTTAGGTATCTAATATACCTAACAGGTAGTCTTCATATCCTTATATGACCTACGGTAAAGTGTGTTAAAGGTATTTAACTCAATTGATCTTTAGGTTTCATTTTTAATTCATAGAATTGATATCTCATGGAACATTTAGGATATCCTTTGAACCGATACTTGTACCCCTTTGGGTCCAAGTATATACTAGAGCATAACTCTTATGCAAGTAAAATAACCTCAAATCTTAACATACTTAAGATTCTCTTTCCTTCTAGTTCATATCTCATATGTAGTAGAAGGAACAATTTACGATGGAACTTTATTCAATAGATGAGTAACGGTTTCTAGAGCATAACCCTTTAGATATTTTAAAAGATCGGTAAAGCTTAATATCGATCAAACTATATCTAATAAAGTCTGATTTCTCTATACTTCAAAACATATTTATGTTAAGGAGTATTTAGAGAACTATATTGAGCTAGAATCTCATTTTCTTTTAAATAATTCGTGAATTTACTGCTTATGTATAAACAACCTCGATCTAATCAAAAGTGTTTAACATACTTCTTCTAGTCGATATTCTTTGAACACTTCAAAATTATCGACCTATGTTTTCCTAGAAACACATATCTGTATCGTGACAAATCACGATAAAGATATCGAAGTATTGAAACTTACCAATGGCAGTATAATTCATTAGATCATATACATCGCTATGTATTAGTTCTAATAAACCAGTGGCTTGATGTCTAACACCAATAAAAATTATTTAGTCAACTTTCCTTGAATACGAGATTCATAAACTGGTCAAGGTTCTATAGTCAGATCAAACATTTGACCATCCTTAACTAGACGGGGTAGTCATCTTATGGCTACTTGACCTAATCACTTATGCCACAATTCGTCATTACTCAAAATTTCTGAACTTTTATTAGTTCTGTTCACCTAGACATTTTTATGCATTACTCGTTGTATGTCATATATAAAGGCCATTTAATTGACGACATTCAGTTAACAAAATATTATTGTTATCATATAAACATAAAGAACTATTCTTAATGTATGTATGATAACCCTCTCTTTCTACAAAGAGAGCGACATATTTCGCCTTATTATTCATGGCACAAAATAACAACAATACAATATAAGGCTTTTACTAGAATTGAGAAGTGACTTAAGAGTCCTAACAGCTACCACGTACAGGTAATCTCTATTTCCTACGTGCAGCTGTACTTCTCATTTTATCTTTTTCTAGTATTCCTTAAATTATGCAACATCTTGCATATGTGAGAATGATAGGCGATATCCCATATCCCTATGCCTTTACACATCGTTTGCATATGAAATGTCATTTATTGGTAAGCAGGTATCTAAGAGTTTTATCTTTTCTTAGTTAAGGTTCTTTGAATAATAACTCTTATTATTAAAACCTTATTAATAATGGAAACACTTTCCATTGCATAACATTCTTTATATTTGTCATAGATATATAAAATAAAATTCAGATGAAGCATTATACTATTTGTACATCTCATGTGCATATGCTCCTACTGAAGATCATTAGATAGGTCAGGATATAAAATTTGACTTTCAAATTATTCTTAATCCTTTTCTGATAATCTACCGTCTCTTCTCAAGAGACATTATCAGAAACACCTCTTCTAATATCTATTGATCTTTTATATATCTATATGTTTTTTTTAATCTAGAACAATTCTTTGATTATAAGCAAGTCTTAATAATTTTCGCTACCTTATAGATTATGTGCTTAATCAAGTATATTAACGGGTTGCTCATAGTCTTCTTATCTCTATAAGCTACTTATCTTATCACTATAAAATAAAATTTTGGAGATGTTTAGCGGAATATTTCTAATCGTTAATAAATAACGCTTTAGATCATAGATATAACTTTTATATAATTTTTAATCTAAAGACGCCCTCCCACTGCTTTACATAATTCCTTAAATCTCTCAAAAGGAAAAACGACAGTTTAATCTTTTAAACTGTACAACGGGAAGTAGACCCCATTGGCATTTTACTCCAGCCGCACACTTTAGCGATCTTGGCCTTTGTAAACCCAAAAGGTAAACAACTCTTGCCAATTGTATCTCATACAACTCTTATTACTAATCCTAAATACACATTATCCGCACACTTTAGCGATCTAAGATAATTGTATTTTAGATTAACTTGTCAATCATCAAATATATGTTACTGATACTATCCGTACACTTTAGCGATCTAAGATAGTATTTTCACATATATTTGTCTCATCTCATGTTTTAACTGGCATAGCTCGAATCACCCCGACTAATCCCTCACACTTTAGCGATCTTAGGAGTGACTGAAATGACCCGTCTAATACCGTATTGACAAGACGGATCATTGTATAATATTATCTCATAATATAATACTTATTCAATCTGATTAAGAGAGATTTAATTATAATTTTTTTAATTATTATTTATATATATATTTAAATAAATAATAATAATAATAAATTTTCGCATCTCATACGAATCTAATTCATAATTAGATTATTTATTTACGTAAGCACAACTAACCCCCACCAATAGGGCTCCCATTGTGTTTAATAATGTAAACAAATCATTTGTAATTTTAATACAATAATATAACACTTATAATTGTATTAAAAATATTTTATTTGCAAAAATTGCAAATACAAGTATTATGTTTGGAATGATTAGCGTTAAAAATTGAAGGTTCTAACATTATACAATATTCTGCAAAAAAAAAATTTTTTTAATTGTTTTTTAATTTTCTTTTTTTTTTTTTTGCTGAGCGCCCAGTGCGCTCAAGTCAGAACCTTAGCGACGCAGCGCCCAGATTTGGGCGCCGCGGTGCTGGACACGGTAACAGTGTTTCGACCGTTCGGACACTATTTTTTGCCCCCAATTTTTACTATTTTCTCATGGGCATCATTTCCAAACATCATCATACTTCAATTCTAAACACTAACATATTTAATAATACAATAATATGTTCATCATCATGCTTAAATATCAAACATCACCATGTTCAAATTTAAACATCATCAAGTTGTTTAAATATACAACATCACCATGTTAACATATTCAACAACAAGAATAATCACATACTCAATTTAACATGCTCTGATACCATTTGTTGGGTGTTCATTATAGAGTGTGTGATAATCCGAGTGTATACGTAATTTCAAAAATTACAATATTCGCAGCGGAAGCATGTTACAAAATACACCCATTTTAACAAATTCAACATATATCACATATATGCATATGTATAACAATTATACAATTATGAAAAACATGATGACATATATCACATATATGAACAAGTATAACAATTATACAAAATATATGATGAACAATATTGTACTAAAAACATAATGTAAAATACTCACTTAATGAATGTAGCTTTACAAATTCTTCAAATTCTTCAATAATCCATGTGAAGAGCTCACCTTGAAGTATATGTTGAACAATTCTAGTCCATAACTTTTGGTGGGATTAAGGAGCTAGAATGGTAGCTTAGTGTTTAGAATTTTCAGCACTTGTATTCAAACTCTTTTGAATACAATTTTGTTTCTTAAATGGAGATGGTAAATATTTTCTATACAACTCTTGTATAAATTAAAAATCTTTAACATACAACTCTTGTATATTAATCTTAGAAACAATTTCTACATGATAATTATTTTGAACAACTCTTTGCAAAATAATTATCTTTTTCTCCATTTACATATCATTCATTTTTGGCCATCCATTAAAGAAGGAGATGAAGAGAAGTTTGTTTATTTTTCAACACTTGAAAGAATAAAAACCAAAACTCTCTCTTACCTCTCTTCCTTGCCATTGCCAAATTCTTCTCCTAAAATTGAATGAAAAAAATTGAATTCAATTATTTGCCAAAATTCATTTTGTTTATTCAACACTTTGATTAAACAAAAATAAACAAAATGAAGTGCTCCACCAATTTTATTGTTGGTCTCCCATTTAGAATTAATTAAATCAAGCACTAGAATAATGGCTACAAAAATTAATCTTTACCTAACAATTATAATTACTTTAATTATAATGGGTAATTAAATGGCCAATATTTAGGCTCCTCATTGTATTAAAATACAATGCCATGATCTATATATATTATAATATTATCTAATAATATAATAATAATATATGATTTAATTATTCAAAACAATTTTGAATAATTACTTTTTACCTTACTAATTTTTACTATCATGGTTAAATGATAAAAGGTAAAATCAAATCATGGAACAAATTTTGTCATTTGTCAATATTCTATTAATTAATAACCCTTGTTAATTAATTAAGTGATGTACTTAACAATTAAGTCTTGACAAATGTACAATCCGAGGGATCCCTAAACAATGGTTCTCTTTTACTGAAATTTATTGGATCGAACTATTCAATCCAATCCGCTACCCCAGTGCACAACGAGTATACTTCATATTGTGAGACTCTCTAGGTCCACACCTAATTTGTCATATAGAGCTCCTCCATACGTCCGTGAACAATATCCCACACACACGTTACGGATATTACAAATTAGCATGTTAGACCATACAAGTTGAGGTTATTACATATTCGTATAATCCTTCCATCATTTATATCCTTGAAGAGCAGAGATATAGATCATCACCGTCAAATCTCTATTTGCTCAACCACGAACTTATCTCCACATTTATATTTCATAAAACAATATCCACAAACACTTTTGTGATATTGTTTATTCCTTCGGAATATCTTTTCCGAGGTTTATGCTTGCGGCCACAAGATTTTCTGAAATACAATCTCAGAGCATTAGGATATACAACCCACTCATATGAGCTGATGGATCCCATATCTACGCACACCGAACTCCATGAGCATCGGACCATACCCAGCGACACACAGCGGTCAGACCATGAAATTTTTTTGACATGTGTGGAACCAAAGCATGGTGGATCACTCACAAGCCCACCGTGGCGCTCAGGTCAAAGGACCACAAATACTACTCAACTCGGAAGACCTTCCATTGACGGCTTTATGAGATGTCTATTGGATGTCTTCGTGAGATTGTTCAATATCCAGTCCTTACTGAATACCTGCATCTCTATACGAGCTTCCTACTAAGCTCATGGTTTGCTAAGACTAACCATCTGGACCATCCAGATATAGACATACACTAATCTATATTAATGGGTTTCACCGATAGACCCGCATCGATGAAATTAGATCAGGAACATTATGTTTGAGAACATACTTGCATAATGACATTTCTTAGCACCATCTGCAACTCATTACAACTATATCATTACTAATATATTCTCAGGTCATTGTCCCATTTCAGACAAGGCTCTAACTTATTAGATTTTTCTAACTCTTAGTACCATTAACTCTTAGTGTTTATAACTATTAGCGTTGCTAACTCTTAGCCCTGGTCTAAACTCTTTTAGACCAAATCCGAACTCCTTCGGATCATACAATGTCTAAAACGTTACAAGCATCTTACCATTTAATAAAAATAATATTAACAATTTTATTAGAAATAATAATTGTATAAATACAATCACTTTATATTTATACATTATGGGATGGCACTTAAGCACAAATCCCAACAATATTTGCCTCATCTCATGTTTAACTGATATAGTCCAAGCCCAACCGACCAAGTCCTTCACGTTGTAGCAATATTGGAAAAAGGCCGACTTGACTCGTTTAACACCGTATTGACAAGACGGATTAGAATAAAACATCATCTCATAATGTAATATTCTTCAATCTGATAAAGAGAGATTTTGTTTCTAACCTTAGTCTCCATTCTCCTAAAGAGGGTAATTCTCAATTAATTAATTTTTCTATGTAAGCACAACTAACCCCTACTAGTAGGGCTCCCATTATGGTTACCAACATAAAATAATTAATTCTGGTTTATAGTGCAGACCAATAACTCTTATCACTTCGTCTCATAAATCCCGATTTATAATGTAGACTGATAAATTTTTATCACTACACCTCATAAACCTACACATGCAAAATTAATTTTGAAACACTGTTCAAAACAATATTCAAAATTATTGTAGCTATGAACAGTAAAAAATATCGTTCATGTGCTACTGTTCAAGTGAACAATGCACTGTCGCGATGCCAGATTGTATCGCTACAGTGCTGGGAGGTTGAACCCCTAACGCTATGGCACCAACTCACCTTGCTGCAGCGTTAAGAGGTTGAACCTCCAGAGCTGCGGCGCTCAACCTTCACCGTTGGGGCACAAATTCCAAAATTTCAGAGCCCCAGCGTCGCGGTGCTAGACCTTCAGAGCTGCAGCACTGGGAAGCTGAACCCCTAGCGCTGTAGCGCTAGCCCGCTAGTGCTGCAGCATCAAGTGCACTCCCATAGGCATACTCATTTCAACACTAGAAACGCGCCATTTACACTGGGCCTTTTGCATCCATTCACTCAAACTACACCTAAATATGCCCTAAATAGCTATGGTACCATTGTTTTCGGGGGATTTAATATATGTGGGTGTATGCATGTGCAATTGTACCTATTGCCTAAAATACGTAAATTATACAATAAATACAATACATAAAATATATTAATCACATTAATATATATGTAGGAAAGAGAACTCACCTCAACTTGTAAACGTTATACATGTATTTCTTCAGAGTCTGTATGGAGACCAACTCATAGACAGTTCTAGTCACTAACTCAGTGGGCTTGATAAGCTAGAACAACAGCTCTATATCCAGCACGGGATTAACTCTTAATCTCCAAAATGGCCGAGTGTGTATTTTCATCATTTTCTCTAAAAGGATAAGAAAATAGAGATTTGAAGCAATCCATCATTGCTTCAATTGGAACCATAAAAAAAAATAAAATGATTTTATTTTTTCCCTTTTTTTTCTTTCTTTTCGGTTCCTCTTCTTTCGTTCTCTATTTCCATTTCTTTCTTTCTCGGCTTCTTTCTCGATTTCTTTCTTCTCGGCAACACAAAGGAAATTGAATTCAATTTCCTTTCATTTCACTGCCGACACTAAACACACACCTCACCTCAATTTTAATTTCACACCCTCTCACTTATATATATATATATATATTTCAAATATAATAATAATAATCAAATACTAATGGGTGCCAACTATTTGGCACCCAAATAAAATATTAATATATATAATATTAAATAATATAATATAATAATGAGAGATTAATGATTATTTAATAATTAAATAATTATTGTGTGAAATGACTATTTTTTCCCTCATAAATAGTTACCAAGTCTACCTTTAGTGGGTCCCACCAAATTTCACACTTGGGTAAACTCAACCGAGGGTTCACAATGCACCACGTGTCTTTATACAATTAGTAAATAATATTTATTGACTAATTGTTGTATTTAACACTTAAATACAAACACACACGTATTTCTATGGTATTGCTAAATATTGCTGGATTAAATACTTTAATCCGGCACGCTGCCCTAGTGCACAACGAGTACACTCCATATCGTGGGACTCCTTAGGTCCTATGCTCGATTCGTCAAATAAAACTATTCCATAAGTCCGTTAGCAATGCCCTACACATACGTCACGGATATACAAAGCAGCGCATTAAACCCTACAAGTTAAGGTTACAACACATACGTATAGTCATTCCGTCATGACATTCTAGATGTGTTGGGGATAGATTATCACCATCAAATCCCTAAGTACTCATCCATGTCTTATCTCCAGAGTTGTATTTCACATAATAATATGTGCAAACTCTTTTGCCATATTGTTCTACCTTGACAAAACTCTTTCCCGGGATTAATACTTGTGGCCACAAGATTTTTTTGAGATACAGTCTCGAAGCATTTAGATATCAAACTCCCTATGTGAGCTGACGGATCTCATATTTGTACACACCAAACTCCATTAGCATCGGACCATACCCAGCGACACCTAGCGGTCACACCATGAAAAGTCTGTGATATGCGTGGGACCAAAGTATGGTGGATCACTTATAAGTCCACTGTGGCACTCAGGTCAAAGGACCATGTACACTACTCAACTGAAGAGGACCCTCCGTTGACAGCTTATATAGGGTGTCTATCGGAGGCCCTCGTGAATCTGTCTCATATCCAGTCTTAACTAGATACCCATATGTTAATACGAGCTCCAAACGCATAGTCAGCTAGGAATGACCATCTATACCCTATAGGTATGACATGTGATGATCTATATATAAAGGTATCCACCGACAGACCCGCATCGGCAGAATTAGATCAAGGATAATTTTTTATAATATACATGCGCAACTAGCATTTTCTGGTACCTGATTTCAAGTCTTGTAACTATGCAGTTACTAGTATATTCCCAAGGCTATGTCCTATTACAGACAAGGCTCCAACTCTTGGATCTCTTGAGTATTATAACCAACTAACACTTAACTGTGCTAACATTTAGCATTTATATCTCTCAGCATGGCTAACTATGAGCCATTATCTAAAATTCTTTAGATCTGATCTGAATCCTTCAGGTCATACAATGTCTGTAATGTTACATTGCATAGTATCATATAAATGGATATTAGCGATTTAATGGGAATGTACACTTGTATAAATACAAAGTATATGTACATTCAAAGGATGGCATGTAAGCACTGACCCTAACATCCTCAATTCTTATGGTGGATCAAAGGCGATGGTAGAGGCATCTTTATATGTGTTTTTACTGGCACTCATCTCTTTGAGTTTCCATAACCTTTCAATTAGGCTTTGGGAAATAATTTTTGCTTCTTTTTTATTACGCTTCTCGAAAGAGAGTTATTTTTTCCTTTCTCTTTAATCTTTTCAAGAAAGTGTTGCTCTTGCTTCTTCTTTCTTTTATTTCTCTGCTTAAATGTTTTCTTTCAAATGTGAGGGTTCATTGTATCCATCTTTTTGAGCTGCAGAAATTGTTGCTTTTCGTTTGGGTGAACCACATTAATGTTGAAACAATCTTAATTTTTAGTTGGCAACTTGATCTATTTGAAGGCTTTGAATGTTATTGTGTCATCTTGCACCCTAATTGTCATCCCCTTTTTATATATCAATTATAGTTCATCCCATAGCTAGGAACAATCTTATAAAAATGATTGAAATCTCCTTGTCTTCTTCTATATCCAGAATGATATAATCAGTAGGGAACATGAACTTGTCCATTTTTACTAGCACGTCCTCTATGCCTCTTTGAGGATAAGTGAGAAATCGATTGGCAAGTTAGAGTGTGGCATTGATAGGCTTAGCTTCTCTTAGACCTAACTTCTTATAGATGGAGAAGGGCATGAGATTTATACTCACTCCTAGATTATAGAGTTTTTTTTCAAAGTCATAATTGCCAATGAAGCACAATATGGTAAAGCTCACAGGATCTTTGAACTTAGAAGTAGCTTTTTTTAAAGAATGGCTTTACACTTCTTTGACAATGTTATGATCTTATAATCCTTCAGTTTCTTTTTGTTTGAGAGAATGATCTTCATCAACTTGATGTAGCTAAGCATTTGTTCAAGTGCTTTTGTAAAAGGAAGATTAATGTGTAATTTCTTGAAGATTTCAAAAGTTTTTAGAATTGTTTATCAAGTTTCTTCTTTTGTAGCCTTTGAGGGAATGATGATGCTGAAATGAAAGATTGAACTGGACTGGTTTGTATGGTGCTATTAGTATTTTCTACTGTTTTAGCGATTTTCTGTACTTCAAAATTTTGATGCACTTAAATACTAGTTCCTGCACTTTTCTTTTTTTACAAAACTTTTTACGCTTTTCTATTGTTGATGTCTTTTTTTTTGTACTTATTTCTGCACTTGTTTTTGCACTATTTTTCTACTAACTTGTTACTTCTTCACTTGTTGAATGCCTCTATAGCATTTGAGGAAAAGGTTTAGTGGTCTATGGGGCTGCAATTCATCCTATTGTTCTACCTTTTTCTTCTCCTTACTGTTCAACATGCTTGATGATGGTGGTTTGGATGTATTGTCATGTAAGACCTTACCACTTCTAAAGGAGACAATTTGGTATTGCTATACATTTCCTTGTAGATTGACTTCAGTGTCACTAGATAGAGTTTCTAGAGGTCATTTATTAATTGCTGTAGCAATTTATCCCATTTGAATCACTAAATTCTTCAAGGTTGCTGAATGGTTTAGCATAATGATATTATTTGACTTCATATAATGCATGAGTATATCTTCTGAGGCAAGCATTTTCTCTTGCAGTGGCTGAAATCCTAGGAGGTTCATTTGTCTAGAAGACTGCCCTTAGTTATTACTCCAAGAGAAGTTTGGATGCTCTTTCCACCATAAATTGTAGAAGTTTAAATGTAGATGATTTGTTGTTAGTTAAAGTTTCCCACATAACTTACTAATTCTATGCACCTTTCATTCATATGATTATCACCACAAAAGTCACAGGTCACTTGATGAGTTCTGATGGTATTCAATGCATTAAACTTCTTAGCAAACATATTGATTTATACTGCTAATGCATTGAATGCATTAATCTCATGAACACTAGGGACTTTCTTAGGTGTAACCCTTTCAATTGGCCAATGGTAGTTATTTGACGCTATTTCCTCTAGCAGATTGTATGTGTCATTTGTAAACTTATTCATTAAAGTTTCTCCAACATTGGCATTTATGATGGTCCTTAAATGACCAACTATTCCATTGTAGAACATTTGGACTAATAGTTATTTAGGAACCTCATAATAAGGACACTTCTTCAACACGTCCTTGAATCGCTCCTATGCCTTGTATAACGACTCGCCATCGATTTGAACAAATGAGGTGATGTCATTCCTCATCTTTGTTGTATTTGCTGATAGAAAATGTTTTGCTAGAAACGTTTGCATTAAGTCATCTTATGTCAATATGGATTTGGATGATAGTGACATCAATCGACTCTTGGCTTTATCCCTCAATGAGAAAGGAAATAGTCTAAGTCTGATGGCATCATCTGAGACTCTATTATACTTGAATGCATCAAAATTTCTAAAAACTTTATGATATGCATGTTGGGATCATTATTTGGAACAACATTGAGCTATACAAATTTCTTCATCCTCTGAATGGTACTTAGCTTGATCTTAAAGTTGTTTGCATTAACCGTTGATCGCTGAATACTAGTTTGAATATCATTTGCAGTAGGGATTGTATATTCATTTAAAAATCTTTGTTCTAACATGGGCTCAAACACAGGATTATTGATGTTTTCTTCTATGTCTATTGATTGGTGTCATTCACGTTGAAGCCTTCGTAATGTTCTTTCGATCTCTGGATCAAAAGAAGTAAAATCTATACTTTTTATCCTTTGCATGAACTATCAAAGTAGTTTTGTATTAGTATTGATATAATAATAGATAGAAATAGTTCTCCGACAACAGTGCCTAAAAATTGATTGTGCGCAATTGTAGCAAAACGCAAGTACACACTATCGTATCAAGTAATATAGGAATAGATTTCAAGTAACGTTCCTACAGAGACTTATTTAATCTACTTCTTTCAATCAAGTATTAAAATTAATCATACTTAACTTTTATCTAAACAAATCAAAAGATGAATTTTATCTAATTAACCTAGTCCTACCAAATTAAACCTAATCTTAATAAAAAATTAAGCAATGGTTAAGTTTACCAATAAAAAGGATCTATGGTTTCAACTCATCTCCTAATATTTTATTGAACTTCATAATATCTTAGTTACTTTCTTGATAATAAATTATTGGCTAGACTATAATCTAGTTATAAGCCTTTGTCGATGGTCAAATAACTATATTACACCCTAACAATTACCTCTATGTCTATACTAATCCGAATAAAATGCAACTCATTAAGAACAAGTCTAATTATGCCATACATGTTATTTAAGTAAATATTTATCTTACATGAAACTCATAGTTGTCACCCTATGATCATTTATTAAACTATCCTATGTTAAACACATAAATTTCTCTTTCAAATTTATTATGGTTCCTAAATCAATAAATATATTGACCGGATATAAAGAAAATTTTAAACACAAGATAGAATGAATCAATTTAATCTATTAAGTTTATAAACTAAGATAATTAATAAAATCCAACTACATATTAGGTTTAAAAATCTAACTTTAGATCAAAAGAGTTTAGTTCATAATGAATTAAAGAGTATTGAAGTAATTAATGAAAAACATCATGAATAAGACCAAGAGAAGATGAGAAATAATACAAGGAGACACCCTATATTACTTTTTTATTTCTCTTGGCTTGATTGCACAAATTGTGATCTTCAATCTTCAATTATTCACTTTGATCTCTTATTTTTGTGTTGTGTTTTTGTTTACCCTAAGTTTCCTATGATATTCTCCCATTTTGGCTATGAAAAGGGGTATTTTTTTATAGGCTTTTGTAACCCCAGGAACGTGTGACTTTGAATCCAAGTTGTATTAGAAGTCTTGAGATAGAGTTTCATTAGTCGCATAGGTGTTGCGATGCTAGGTGGTAAGTGTCGCGATGCTCAAACTTAAAAAATATCAGTGTGTGATTACTGGCTGGGCGCTGAGGCACTCAGCTTCTGCCTCGGGCGCCATAGCGCTGGCTTTGTTTTTCTAGCACTTTCATTTTTCGATCATTTTCTCTAGCATCTTCATGCTGTAGATTGCAAACCTATATTTGATGCTAAATCTCAAATAAATAGCTAAATACTCATAATTTAGAACAAAATCTAAGTCCGAAATGATAGAAATAATAATCTATATATATTATATCAATCATCTATTTATCCTTGATGGCTTCAAAGATAATATCTAAATGGAACCTTGAGCGGAATATATGAGTTTTCATATTAAATTTGAGCAACCTTAGGAAGGGAACCTCTATATCTACTACTTTGCCCCTTGTCCTAAGATTTATCCCCTTTGGAAAATTTTGCAGGTCGAGGCGTAGTCGTGTATAATCTCTTTTTCTAGGGCCCTCCTAAACTTCTTATCTCTCAATTTTCTCGGCATTTTACGACTAACCTCTTCGCCTCCTCTTCATTTTTTATTCTTACATAATTTGGAGCTCGGTCATATGAGTATAATTTGTCATATGATTCTAAGTAAGGTAAGTACCAGATCTTGTTCAATTATAGACTTTCATATGAAGCTTTTAGAATAATTAAAAAATTTAAAGCTCCTACTATATCACATTCTTCCGAAACCTTTTCATAATATCCTTCTAAGTCCCTCCTCGCTCTTGTTTGATCTTTTTTAAGTTATTGGGTGTCTTTTACCAATTTGAAAACACCTCGATAATGTTAAACAAACTTATTTGTTAATTGATTATAAGACAAGATATTCCTCTGCGCCTCGGGCTTCTAAAACAAATTTGGGCTTGCCTCTATGGCCACATATGAAATAACAAAAAAATATGGTGTTTTTAGAGTCCTGCAATAACAAGGAGGTCAAAACCAAATCCACATGGTGATTTGGGTATATTATCCCATTTTGTGTGAGAAGGTTAAGCATCCCCAATGTCACCAAGATGTCTATATCTTTGAGCTCATTAGTTGACGGGGACTTTCGCTCTTTTTCCGAGGACTGACTTAGTAAAGCATCATATCATCACTCTCCCTCCACCATCTCTAACAACGTCTAAGCCTCTCACCTTCTCCAAGGCACACGCCCAGCTCTATCCCTAGTTGAACTTTCCTCTCTTCCTTATGCTTCACCTTGAAAAGACAATGGGCATCATTTTTGTCCGCATCCTCTTTATAAACTTTTATAGTATTACAACAGCAAAATTTATCAAATACATATAAATTGCTTTTGAATATTGTAACAATTTTAAAAATATAATTTACCAAACACCTAATCATATAATTTACCAAACACCTAACCGCTTCCCTACACAGTTGATTATTTCTCTAACACAGGTAACAATGATTATTTTAGAAGTTACAACAATTCCAAACTGGCCCTTAAAGTCCCATGCATAGAAGAGAAGATTTGCACAATTTAGTGTCTTTGAATCCTTAGATCTAAAAATACAATTCTTCACTCTAATCATTTTGAAAATTATATTATTGAATTTTAATTACTACTATTTTGTTAATTTTACATATTAATTTTTCAATTTTTTTCTTAAACTTGATACTTTTTTTCACTGCTAAATCAACTGACGTATTCTTAGAAGAGCAAATACTAATTAAAATATAAACAGGTAAAAGACACTTACATCCTCCAAGTTCAGTTAAAAGGACATCTAAACTCTCACAAGTTTAAAAATACATAATAAAACTCTATCCGTTAATGAATTTAGTCTGTTTGGACGATTAAAAACTTGAAAATTATTTACTTACTAGTGTACCTTGAATACATCGGTATATAAACATGGTTATGATTCAAGAGTGATTAGAAAATGTAAATGGAACTAGTCAAATGGACGAAATTCATTCACAGAAGGGGCCGTGTTAAGTATTTTTTAAATTATGGGAGTAAAAGTCCCTTTGTCCAAACTCTACAGGTCTGATTGTCTTTCACCCTATATAAATTTAATACACAAAAATTAACATAACAATTTGAGCTTAATCTTTTCAAGGATTGTGTGGGAGGGATTAACCTCTTAGACTGCTTAGTCCATTAGTGATTCTTTGCATTGAAAAGGTTAATAATTCATAATAACTTCTTTTTTTTTGCATAAATATACCTATTTCATATTCCGTTCACTTTTAATAGGGAAATTATGTCATTCTCCTGTTTTTATGTTTTCTATGTTATTTATTTACTTCCATTGTTTCAAAATAATCAAAAATTATTTATTAATTATGAATAAAAATATCATAAAACTACTTTTACAGCTGATTTTAGACATTTTAAAACAACAGGGTAAGTGGATGATGTGGGAACAACAGAGGTAAATGATCCTTGCATCTTGTGATATAATATGCCTTAGTTAAAAACAATTAACAAACACAGAAAGCAAGTAATCGAACTCAAGAATGTGAAAATTAAAAGAGTGACAGGTTCAGCTTTATTACATATAATAAAAGCACAGACAAAGAAACCATATTATATGAGCATTAACGAGTATAATTATTGATGCATCAACTAACATATAATTAATGTTGATGAAAAGCACATGCCAAGGATTAGCAAGTGGGAGAATGAGGAAGCCTGCACTTGGCTGGGAGCTGCATGGCAAGTTTAGGATCAATCCCGAGGGAAGGCAACAGCTTGGAGTTTTTGTAAGTGCAAAGGCAGTGCAGGTCAGCATGCGAGAGCGCCGAACAGCAAGCGGCCGTCGGCGGAGTAGGGTTTGGAGGCGTAACTGAGGGCTTGCATGAGATAAAACCTTCACTACTCATGTTGCATATGCTTTGAGCATCGCTGGAGCTGGCTATGGCCACCACTACGACCACCATTACACCCAAAACTAAAAGCTTCTGCTTTTCGACCCACCCCATTTCTTTTTATTTTTTTATTTTTTGGGTGTTTCAATTTGTATGTCGGATCTGCTGTTTATATAGAGAACCGTACGAACGATGAATGATGGGTAGGTAGTTGTAGTCCGTGAATGCACATTGTTGTGTTTGTTCTTCACTTTCTTACTCCATACTGTGTTGTCACGGGGCTATCTAATTGTGATTCTGATAAGTTTTCTTTTGAGTTGCATCTTTATCCGGACACAAGGGCCTACCTACTGGAATATATATTTTTTAAAGCAAATTTGGTTGTTTCTTATTGTTGCCATACAAAATTACACAAAAAGCATTGATTCAAGTTCACACCCATATTTAGGTACATTTGATAACGTAAGACATACGAGTTTAAGTCACTTTACGGAGTTTAACTCGTAGATTAATTTGATAGGTACATAGTTGCACTATATATGAGTTAAAACATGTTGACCTACTTGAAGGGTATTTAGACTAAAATAAGGAGAAGTCTACGTTAGTAAAACTAATAGAGAATCGTAAGTCTAATACAGTTTCATTTTATCATTACAATCTTTTTAAATTTGAAATTAGTAATTTTTTTTATTTTATTTGGTCATTAAATCATTTAATAATTTTTTATTTAGAATAAAATTAATATATTACCCTTTTATTTAAAAATTTTATTTTTTCTTTTAATAAGATTACCCTTTCAATGAGACTGTAACTCATTAAAAAAATAAAAATTTAAAAATATAATAAATCAAATAAAGCATTTTAATTTAATACAAACTCCAACCCTATAAAAGAACCTTTTGTCAAAGGTAAAAGGCATCAATCATTATTTATCCACAACCATAACTTGTCTTTGATTATAATATCATCCTATATTTTCATTCAAATATTTTGAGATGTCAAAATAAAATCCTTGTGTTCCTTATTATAGCTTGAAAACCCTACAAATACAGACCATATTTTTGTCTTAATTTGTACTTGACAAGCAACATTTGTTAGTATCTTCTACATTCTTCCACAAGAATATCAACTAGAACAACAACTCTGTGTTTGTTCTAGAGTTTCACATCAATACAAAATACACTAACAATTCATATTTACAAAATTTAAGAGTTGAGTTCCCTCTAATAATGTCAAATTAGGGTACATACAGTGTTAAACACTAGACTTTCTCACATAGAAAATACCTTTTATTAATCGGCATTGACCAAACACATACTCATCTCTTCTTTAATACACATGTTTCTCTGTTATTTATTATGTAAGCTCAATTTTCACACATCTCATAATTTGAAAACGATTTTATTAAAAAAATTTATTTTTTCTTAAGATAGCTAGAATAAATTCACAATATCAAATATCATAGACTTTAAGATCTATTTAGAGGTTTGGTGAGCCTTACTCCCAAACTCATATAAATGAAAAGGCTAAAATTCATTTCTAGACCCGAGCCACATCTTTATATAGTCTGCCACATTAGGCGAAAGTTGTGCAGTCAGTAGGATTTTTGCACATCATGATGTATTAGAATTGCCCTAAATATTTTAGCAACTTCACTAAAGAGTTTGGCTAGGGACTTTCCATAGCAAAGTCTGGGTTAAAAAAGGCGGAAACACTTATTTATTTTCCTACAAAAATATCATTTTTTTCTTTCCAACGTCTAAAAGATAAAAGCTTTCCGATATTATAGGTAGAATTTTCAAGAAAAAGAAAAAAAAAAAGATAAAAACTTTCCGATAATACAGCTAAAATTTTCAAGAAAAAGAAAAAAAAAAGGGTTTGTTTATGGACTAGAGTTGTACCGTATGGTGGAAATTGAATTGCAGCTTTTTTTTTTTAATGGAGAATGGAATTTATTGAATTAGAAACTCAACATGAATACAACTGCCTAGAATGTTATGTAAACAGATATACCAAATGGAATCAACAAAATTGGAAACATTATTCTTAGCAAAGAAAAGAACGAATAACACTCCCTAACTCGAACAAGAAGTGAGAACACCAACGAGAATAATTTCTTCAATGCCTGTGAAGAACCGAGATTCAAGAGCAAAACAACCTGCAGACAATCAATCTGCCTCCATAAGTGGATAGCAAAGTCGAGATCTTTAGCCAACCACAAACCTTCAAAGATAGTCGTACATTCAGCAGAATAGGAATCATAAGAACCCACAAGAGAGCGAGTAATAGCCAACCCCACCACAGCATCTGAGTCTCTAAGGACCATCCCCACCCCCACAATTCATGAATCAGGCCTTGGTGTAGCATCGAGAATCATTTTCAAACTTATTGCACCTTTCAAAGTGTCGTTCTCCATCAAACATTGTACAAACTTGATCTCCACACTTCTCAAACTTAAGATCTAGATTTATTCAATTTGAGGGCTTCAAGACATTCGTACAAACAAGTATGGGCAGAAAGGTCAAAGGAAATCCCCATTCAAAGTGGTAGTTTATATATATATATATATATATATATATATATATTTATTTATTTATGACATTTTTCTAATGTCACTTCATGCTAGTTGATTCCTGGGAATCTTCTGCTGAATAAATTCCAAACATATTTCTTAGTAAAAATGAGAAAAGGTGATATATAGAGGCACTCTAATAAAAATTTAACAATAAAGGTCATAGGAATTATTTTTATGAAATTTCCAGTTCTACAGTTGTAATTTCTAGAACCAGTAAAAGATAGAAGTTAGTTACACCTAAAACAAAGTTTTAGGGATGATAGGGACTCTAGGTTACTGAGTGGAGAAGGTCTGATAGAGAACCCTATGATTGCTTGAAACGGTTTAGTTTCTGTCTTGAATTACACACAATTGAAGATTCCTAAAGTGGAGACTGTGGTCATATACATGGTTTCATTATCTAAATTTTTCTTTTAAGTTTATTTGTCTGTATCCCTTCCATTTATTTCATCTTTCATAGGCACTCTCTTATTATCCCGAAATTTGATTGTTCTCAGAAGCTAGTTCTGTTTTTAAATCAGTAAATAAATATTTTCAACTATTGGATGTAGAACAAGACTATCAGAATTACTTTAATTTTCCTTTCAACGTTGGTAAAAATGAATATTGATTCCAATTAATGTGTTAATTGATTAATTATGAAATTGAAACTAGATATTAAATTATTCTTCCCCATTTAATCTTAGTTTTGTTTATATTACGCAAAATTCTTATCACAAAATAGCTTTATTAAACATTATTGAAAACTTCGGGATAATAAGATAGTGCCTAATAAACAAGCATAAAATGGAAAGGGTACAGACAAATTAAATTAAAAGAAAATTTTAGATAATGAAACCATGTATATGTAATGGGTAAGCTTTTGGTACATCAGGTTGTAACAAACAGCTGGATGATGTCAGCATAGTGTCTCTAATGGTTGACAAGTGACATTCAATTGAGGCATTTATTAAATTCAATAAAGACACAGAATTTCATAACAGTTTCTAATAAAAGAATTTATTAAAAACAATTTCAAGTTAATTTCATAAATTATAATTTTAAATGTAATATAAATTTTAATTATATTAAATGTTATAATTTTAATTCTACTTTTAAATGAGTTAAATTTTATAATCTAAATACAATTTAAATTTAAAGAACGTTAAATATTATAATGTAAAATTTAATTTTAATTTCAAATATGTTAAATGGTACAATTCAAAATTTAATTTTAATTACATAAAATGTTATAATAAAAAGGCCAATTTTAATTTAAATTATGTTAAATGTTATAATTCTAAATCTGATTTTATTTTAAATTACTAAATGTGATGATTTTAATTCTAAATTTAAATTTAATTACATTAATAATTCCAATTACAAATGTAATTTTAATTTCAATAATGTTAAAAGTTAAAAATTCAAATCTAATTTTAATTTCAATTATATTAAATGTTATAATTATAAATCTGATTTAAATTTCAATAATATTAAAAGTTAAAAATTCAAATCCAATTTAGTTTTACTTTCAGCTACGTTTACAATTATAATTTCAATTTCAATTTTAATTTTACTTATAATAAAATTTTTAGTTACGTTAAATGTTATAATTTCAATTCTAATTTTAATTTCACGTACGCCAAATGTTATAATTTCAATTATGTTAAATATTATAATTTTAATTCTAAAATTTATTTTAATTTAATTTTAATTACGTAAAATGTTATAATTCAATTATAAATCTGTTCTAATTTCAATTTTAATTATGTTAAACAATTTCAATTCCAATTTCAATCTCAATTTCAAATATGTTAAATGTTATAATTCCAAATGTAATTTTATTTTCAATTATGTTAAATGTTGTAATTCGAATTCCAATTTTAGTTTCATTTACGTTAATTGTTATAATTTCAATTTTAATTTTAACTACGTTAAATAATTTCAATTTTAATTTTAATTTTAAATATGTTAAATGTTATAATTTTAATTTAAATTTAAATTATGTTAAATGTTATCATAGCTCTTACACTTATTACATTGGCTAACATATAACTAGTGTTTCAATAAATATTTATATTCTTAAATATTCATAAAGTACATAACAAGAGTTACTATAGTAATAGTGGTCGGTCCGCTAGCTTCCATAGAAGTCATTATATTTTTTGCAGCAACAAGTGAGCTGACAATGATTGGTTGCAACAATTTGCAGTGCTGATGAACTATATAAAAAAAATACATCTACAACTTTATGTATGTTGAATTCTAAAGTAGGGCGTATTCCCATTTTTTGCACATCTCATCCACTAATGTGCAAGGGTGTCTCCATTTATACATAAATTACGAGTTTGAATTTAGCTACGCAAAAAATAAAACATAATGTAAAGGGATGATATTTTATGGGTGTCCTAAACAACTATAATTAATATAAAAATATCTAAATAAAAAAATATATCCACAACTTTATGTATGTTCTATTATACTTAACGTATGGTGTGTTCCTACTTTTTGCACCCCTTACCCACAAATGTGAGAGAGGTCTCCACTTATATATAAATTGTAAGTTTGTATTTAGCTGCACAAAAAAAGTAACATAATATGAGATGATGATATTTTAAGGGTGTCCTAAATAACCAATGTTAATATAAAGTACCTAAATAAAAAAAAATACATCTAGAACTTTATGTATATTATATCCCACTTAACGTGTGACATGTTTCCATTTTTTTCACCTCACCTACAAATGTAAAAGGTGTCCCCACTAATAGATAAATTGCGAGTTTGTATTTAATTGCATAAAAAATGTAACATAATAAAAAGGGGATTAAATTTTATGGATGTCTTAAATAATCATGGTTAAAATAAACTATCTAAATAAAATATATATATATATATATATATATACACAACTTTATGTATGTTGTATCTTACTTAATGTGTAGTGTGTCTCATTTTTCAAACTCTCACCCACAAATGTGCAAGGGTATCCCTACATATACATAAATTGCAAGTTTGTATTTAATCGCATAAAAAATGTAACATAATAAAAAGGGATTAAATATTATGGATGTCTTAAATAATCATAGTTAATATAAACTATCTAAATAAAAATATATATATATATATATATCAACAACTTTATGTATGTTGTATCCTACTTAATGTGCAGTGTGTTCTCACTTTTTCAACCTCTCACCCACAAATGTGCAAGGATATCCTACATATACATAAATTACAAGTTTGTATTTAATTGCATAAAAAAATATAACATAATACAAGAGGACAATATTTTATGGGTATTCTAAACAATCATGGTTAATAGAAAGTATCAAAATAAAGAAATACATCCATAACTTTATGTATATTGAATCCTACTTAACGTAGGGCATGTTCCCACTTTTTGTACCTTTCACTCACTAAATTGCGAGTTTGCATTTAGCTGCACAAAAAAGTAACATAATACAAGGGGATGATAATTTATGGGTGTCCTAAATAACCATAATTAATGTAAAGTACCCAAATAAAAAAGAATTATATCAACAACTTTATGTATGTTGTATCACACTTTACGTAAGGCACATTCTCACTTTTTACACCCCTCACCCACAAATATGAGAGGGATCTCCACTTATACATAAATTGCAAGTTTGCATTAAGCTACAAAAAAAAAATATAACATAAAATAAGAGGATGATTTTATAGGTGTCCTAAATAACTATGATTAATATAAAGTACCAAAAAAAATACATCAATAACTTTATGTATATTTTAATCCACTTAAAGTAGGGCGTGTTCTACTTTTTACACCTCACACTTACAAATATGCAAGGGTATTCCTATTTATGAATAAATTACGAGTTTGCATTTAATTTCATAAACAAATGTAAAATAATAAAGGGGGATGATATTTTATAGGTGTCGTAAATAACCATGGTTAATATAAAGTATTTAAATAAGAAAAAAAATACATCCACAAATTTATGTATGTTGTATCTCACTTAAAGTAGGGCGTGTTCCACTTTTTGCACCTCACACCCACAAATATGCAAAGTTGTCCCTACTTATGCATAAATTGCAAGTTTACATTTAACTTCACAAAAAATATAATATAATAAAAAGGGATGTTATTTTATAAGTGTCCTAAATAACCATGGTTAACATAAGGTACCCAAATAAAAAAAATGCATCCACAATTTTATTATGTTGTATCCCACTTAACGTAGAGCGTGTTCTCACTTTTTACACCCCTCACCCACAAATGTGAGAAGGGTCCCTACTTATATATAAATTACAAGTTTGTATTTAACTTTACAAAAAATGTAATATAATAAAGGGGGATGATATTTTATGGGTGTCGTAAATAATCATAGTTAATATAAAATATTTAAATAAAGAAGAAATGTATCTATAACTTTATGTATATTGTATCCCACTTAACGTAGGGTGTGTTTCAACTTTTTGCACCTCTCATCCACAAATGTGCAACGGTATCCCCACTTATGCATAAATTGTGAATTTGTATTTAACTGCATAAAAAAAATGTAACATAATACAAGGGAATAATATTTCATAGGTTTCCTAAATAACAATGGTTAATATAAAGTATATAAATAAAAAAATAAAATACATCAACAAATTTTTGTATGTTGAATCCCACTTATCATGGGATGTATTCTCACTTTTTGCACCTCTCATCCACTAATGTGCAAGGGTGTCCCTACTTATACATAAATTGCAAGTTCAGCTATATAAAAAAAAAGTAACATAATATAAGGGGGTGATATTTTATAGATGTCCTAAATAACCATGGTTAATATAAAGTACCCATATAAAAAAACGAATTACATTTTCAACTTTATGTATGTTGAATCCTACTTAATGTAAGGAGTGTTTCTACTTTTTGCACCTCTCATCCATTAATGTATAAGGGTGTACCCACTTATACATAAATTGTAAGTTTGTATTTAGCTACACAAAAAAAAGTAACATAATAAAAGAGGATGATATATTTATAAGTGTGCTAAATAACCATGGTTAATATAAGTGCCCAAATAAAAAAAAAATACATCCATAACTTTATGTATATTTTAGTCCACTTAAAGTAGGGCGTGTTTCACTTTTTGCACCCTGTACCCATAAATGTACAAGGGTGTCCCTACTTATGCATGCATAAATTGCAAGTTTACATTTAGCTATATAACAATAATAACAAAATACAAGGGGATGATATTTTATAGGTGTCATAAACAACCATTATTAATATAAAAGTATCTAAAAAAAAAATACATATACAACTTTATTTATATTGAATCTCACTTAATAAAGGATGTGTTACTAGTTTTTTCACCTCTTACCCACTAATGTGTAAGGGTGTCCCCACTTATATATAAATTACGAGTTTGCATTTAGCTGCATAAAAAATATAACATAATACGAAGGATGATATTTTATGAGTATACTAAATAATCATGGTTAATATAAAGTACCTAAATAAAAAAAATAGATCAAGAACTTTATGTATGTTGTATTTCACTTAATATAGGGCGTGTTCCCATTTTTTGCATATTTCACCCATAAATGTAAGAGTGTCCCCACTTATACATAAATTGCGAGTTTACATTTAACTGCACAAAAAAAATGTAACATAATAAAAGAGGATGATATTTTATAGGTGTCTTAAATAACCATAGTAAATCGCCTAAAAAGCCATTCTTCTGTAGTTATTTTGAAGATGAATGAGAAGATATTTTTTGGCTAGTCTTGCTTTTATTTGTTTCTTTACTTATGATGATTAAATTGTGACATTTCCAAATACGAATTGCCCAATATAAAATTTTAACTTATCGAATTAATTGACTATTCATTGAATAAGGCTAATGTTTACAAAATCAGCTTCAAAGACAATAAATCTTAGAATGATAAATTATCGACTTAACAAGATCGTCTACACTACCTGATTAAAAAATTCATGAACTTAACAAGAGCTTGAAAAAATTGCCTTATCGACTCTTTCCCAGACTGTTGGTCAATAAGGCTTGAGGTACTTCCTATTAATCACAATAGGATGGACGAATCCTTCTAAATTACTCAGTAGATATGCCTATTTGCTAATGAATTTGACTATTTTAAATGGTCCTTCCCAATTTGGAATTGAACTTTTCAAATTTGTACTCCTTTGATCCTATTGAAAGGACAACTTTCCATACTAGGTCACCATGACTGAATAACTTAAATTTGACCATCTTATTGTAAGCCCTCTCGAATCTCTTCTTCTGCACTTCGAATTGATTCAAAGTGATGTTCATCCAGTTATCCTTTTCGATCTATCAGAGTGATAAGCACATTTTATATATAATGTTATTGTTATGGTCGGTGCTTACGTGTTATCCCTGAATGTACATATACTTGTGTATTTATACAAGTATACATTCCCATTAAATCGCTAATACCCATTCATTTAGTATTATGCAATGTAACGTTATAGACATTGTAGATCTGAAGAAGTTCAGGTCAGATTTAAAGAAGTTTAGATAAGGGCTCATAGTAAGCCACGCTAAGAGATATAAATACTAAATATGTAGCACAGTTAAGTGTTAGTTGGTTTTAATACTCAGCAGATCCAAGAGTTGGAGCCTTGTCTGTAATGGGACATAGACCTAGGAATATACCAGTAACTGCATAGTTACAAGAGTTACAATAGGGTGCCAGAAAATGCTAGTTACGCAAGTATGTTCTCGAATTATTGTCCCTGATCTATTTCTGCTGATGTAGGTCTGTCGGTTGATACCTTTAATATAGATTAGCATATGTCATACCTATAGGGTATAGATGGTTGTTCCTAGCTGACCGTGAGCTTGGAGCTCGTATTGACATATGGGTATCCAGTTAGGACTGAATATAGGACAGACTCATGAGGGCCTTCGATAAACACCCTATGTAAACAGTCAACGGAGGGTCCTCTTGAGTTGAGTAGTATACGTGGTCCTTTGACCTAAGTGCTATGGTGGGCTTGTAAGTGATCCACGTGGTGCATTGTGGACCCTCGATTGAGTTTATCTAAGTGTGGGATTTTATGGGACCCACTAAAGGTATACTTGGTAACTATTTATAAAGGGTAAAATGATCATTTCATACTTTGATTATTTAATTATTGAATAATCAAAAATCTCATTATTTTATATTATTATATATTATTATATTATATATAATAATATTATATTTTAGGTACCAAATAGTTGGCACCCATTATTATTATATAATTATTATATAATATATTAAATTATTATTTTATTCTTATTGATATAAATAGTGAGATGTGTGTGAATTTGTGAGTTATTGGTGTGTTTTGCTGAGAATGAGAAATTGAGAAAGAGAGAAAGAAAGAAAATGGTGTCGAAGAAGAAAAAAAAATAGAAAAAATTAAATTGTTTAATTTTTCTTAGTGGAGTCATGAGAAGCAATTGTGAATTGTTTCATTCTCTATTTCTTATCCTTTTAAGAGTTAAACCTTTTGCTGGCTATAAGGCTGTTATTCTAGCTTACCAAGCCCGCCGTATTGGTGACTAGAACTATTCACGAGTTGGTCTCTATGTGAACTCCGAGGAAATACATGTATAATAATACATGTTGAGGTGAGTTCTCTACCCTACTAATATATTAATGTGATTAATATATTTATTTATTGTATTTATCATTTAATTTAAATGCTTTTGCTGCGTATAATATGTATGTGATACGTATTGTAAGCAATAGATACAATTGCACATGCATACACCCACATATATTATATCTCTGTCAACAGTTATACCCCTCTTACTTTGATAATCGCTAATTTAAAATGTGAATATATGCCTTTTATGTGTATTAATTTTATTTTGTAGGTTTCAAGCTAATAGAGCTATTTGGAATGAAAATTCAAAGAAAACAAGTGCATATGTGGAAAAAAAAATCCTAATATGCTACAATGGCGATAAATAGTGTGCTACAGTGCTTGCGCCTAGGCACTAAATCACTTAGGATTTGGCACTCAGGTGCTGAGAAGTGGTGCCTAGGTGCCACCACCTGTTTTAACACCCCGTTTGTTGTCCTAATTTAAAATCTATAAATACCACCCTTTAACCACTTCTTACACTATCAAAAGAAGGCACGAAAAATACAAAATAAGACTAAGTCTTGAACTCAAAATTGAAGAAAAGAAAGATGTCTCCAAGGTTTCTTGAGCATGATTGAAGACATTTGAAGGGTTGAAACCTTGGAGACATCCCTAATTTCGATTTTCTCTTTCTTTTCTTTGTATTTTCTCTTTTGTTTAAATTTCCAATTTTGAATAATGTTTATACATGTTTGTATCTATGGATTTAATGATAATTCTAGTTATGGTTGGATTTGTATGTGATTAAACTTGAATTATAAGGCTTGATGTAGTTTTATTTATAGTATGTTTGAATGATTTAGTATATTTTTATTTATTCATTTATGTTTTTCTATGCTTAATGCTTCCAATTGATTGACAAATGAATTGGATGTTGTGGATTTATGAATTGATGCTTGGGAGAGAGTTTGACCTATTTATTGGAATTGGAAAATATAGCCTTAGATTGTTATTGAGTTGGGAAGCTATTAGCACGTAGGTAATCACCATAGTTTGCTCAATGATTGCATGTGGTGCACACCAAGTGTTCAATAAAATGTGTGAGAACACTTAGGGTGTGACATTATGCCTAGGATTTCATTTGACGCTCAGTAGAGGTAATGTGATTAGTCTTAATCCCTTAATTAATGAATTGAACGAAATTGCTAAATAAGAAGAACTAGGAAAAATAAAAAGAAATCAATATGCTAAAATCCTATTTTATAAAAGTCACTATTTCGCAAGATTATCATTTTGTTGCTAGATTATATGTTTTAGGTCTTGATGGAACTTTATTGAACAATATGTGTTGATGTTGTTTTGTGATTAATGATTATTTTTTGTTATTCATTTATGCTTTTTATGTGTTTAATGATTCTAATTGCATTGGCAAATGGATTGGAAGATTTAAACATTTGGGTTATGTGCTTGAGAAAGTTTAATCCATATGTTAGTTGTAAAAAGTATAGCTTTGAGTTTGTTGAGTTGGGAGACTAATGAACTTAGAGTAGTCACATAAGAATAGCTTAATGCGTGTATGTATAATAGGTTAGATAGAGATATCAACTTAGTTGTATATGCATAGAGTCTCATTAGATATTCGGGAGAGGGAATGAGATTAATCATACATCCTGGACTAATGAATGCATAAAATTGGTTGTTGATCACTAATGAAAAATATCATAGGAATAATAGAGGGAAATCAAGTCCCTAAAACTCTATTGCCATAAAACTCTTGTATCTTGAATTTACCAAGTTATTTAGTTTAAAGTATTTTTATTTAATAACTCAACTTATCACTTAGATTAGCCTAGATAAAGTTAAGTTGTCAACATCATAGTACTTAGCATAATTTAGGACACAATCCTCATAGGAATGATACTCACTCATCACTTTATTACTTAATCACGACCCCTGCACTTGCGGTTATAATTCGTATGCGTATAATTTTGCGAACATATGGCATCTTGATACTGTTAGAGGCTGAACTCTTCTTGAAATTGCCTTTTTGTTGAACCTTCAGTCAATTTCATCGAAACCATGACCTTGTGGCCATAGGTTAATTGATAAGGCAATGTCCCAATGGCTATCTTTGGGTTGATTCTACTTGGCCAAAGGACTTCTTGAAGTTTCTTGTGCCATGATCTGGGGTTATCTTTGATCGTAATCTTTAGTACTTAGATGGTCGATTTGTTTCTTGATTTGATTTACTCATTTTATTTAGCATAGTATGGTGTGCTGTATATGAGTTTGATGCCAAATTTCTTGTCAAAATCGGGCATTTCTTCTCTGGTGAAGACCGTCCTCTGATTGATCGTGATGGATTTTAGGAGATCATGCTTATATATGATATTCTCTTTGATGAACTTTATGACCGATTGTTGGTTGCTATCTTCAATAGAATCTCCTCGACCTATTTTATGAATTAATCGATCGCCACAAGGATAAAAACATGTTGTTTGGAAGACGATGGATATATCTTCCCAAGTATATACATCGCCCAGCCTCTAAAGGGTCATGGTTTGATCATTACATGTATTTTATCAACGAGAACAACCTAGATTGGCCTATGTTTTTGGTATTCTTCACAACCACTAGAGTAGTTGTGATAATCTTGCTCCATAGTCAGACACTAAAAACTATTCCTGTGGATGGCTTTCTTTGTTAATCGCCTACTATGATGAGCTCTAACTAAACCTTCACGTGACTTAGCCATGACCAATATGCTTTCCTTATGACCAATGCATCTTAATAATTCACCCAGGGAGCCCTTCTAAATAATTCTCCTGCAAAAAGGAAAACCTAGGTGCCATAACTTTAATTCTTTGATTGGCATCTGGGTTAAGGTTCTTCATATAGGGGATCAACTCATCTCTCAATTCTTTTTTGAAAAAATTAACCCTTATTGAGTAGGTAGCCCTAGACTGTGTAAGCAAGAATGTAGCTAGTAGATTAAAGAAATCTCTTTAATCGCCCTCTTGAACCCTGATGCCTCTCAAGTAAGATCATAGGCTTCTGAGTTATTCATTCTAGTTGAACACTATACTACGGTAGATTGAAAACTTTGGAACAGATTTCTGGTTGTGTGACAGTATAGGACGAGTAGGTCAACCTCGCAATTATATTCTCCAATTATTTGCTTGAGATAGTGCAATCTGATGACATATTTTAGGGTGTATGCATGTGATTATGTATATATTAAAAAAATTAAACGCATGTATCATATACATAAATTTGGCAGTGGACTTTATTATATAATCTACATATACACATGTACTTCAATTCTTAATAACTTAAGAATACATAAAACATACCTTTGAAGACCTCCGATGAAGATTTCAAATCCGGATTTCTTTGCTCCAACTTTGAGCTCACTTTTGTTCAATTCTAGTTCACAACAATCCGGTGGGATTGTGAAGCTAGAATAGCAGCAGTATAATCTTCAGCAACAAGGTTTGATTACTTGAAAGAAAAATAAGAAGGATTTATTTTTCTTTCTCCTTTGATTTTTCTCACAAGTCTTTGTTCAATGAAAAACTCTCTCAAAACCAACTCTTCTTTTTCCTCTCAATCCTTGCACGAATTTTCATTCACTCACTTGTTAACATACATGAAACTCAACCATTTTTAGTGCTCTCAACACTTCACAAGTGCTCCACCAAAATTAGATTAAGTGGCTAACTACCAAAATAATTTTTTATGGCCAATTTAATGGTCTAATAAAATTAACCATTAATCACAAAATGGTGCTCCACTTAATTTAGTTTATGTTTCTCAAATTAGGTATGTCTTATTTAGGATTAAAATATTAAATAAATAAAATCATATTTTATTTATTTAAATAACATTTATTTAATTATTCAAAAACTATTTGAATAATTAATATTTACCTTATTTGATTTTACTAACATGGTTAATGGGTGAATTCATGGTAAAACAATTCATGAAATAATTTGTGCTACTTGTTAACATCTAATTAGTTAATAAATCTTGATAACTAATTAAATGATATACTTAACATTTAAGTCTAAACAAGTGCACCACCCGAAGAACCCCGAAACATATTTTCGGTTTGCTAGAATTTCTAAGATGGAACTGTTCAATCCATTATGCTGCCCCAGTGCACTATGAGTATACTTCATATTGTGAGACTCTCTAGGTCCACGCTCGAATTGTTATATGAAACTCCTCCATACGTCTGTGAATGATGCCCTACACACACGTTACGAATATTATAAAGTGACGTATTAGACCATACAAGTTGAGGTTATAACATATTCATATAATTCCTCCATCATTTATATCCGGGTAAAGCAAAGATATAGATCAACACCATCAAATCTCCATATGCCCAACCGAAAGCTTATCTCTAGAATTTTATTTTAATAAATAATATTCCCAAACACTTTTGTAATATTATTTATCCTTAGGGTTAAACTCTTTTCCCGGGAATTACTACTTATGACCATAAGACTTTCTGAAATACAATCTATAGAGCATTAAGATATAGTACTCACCTAAATAAGCTGATGGATCCCATATCTATGCACATTAGACTCCATGAGCATCTGGCCATATCAAGTGACACCCAGCGGTCAAACCATTAAAGGTTTCTGACATGTGTGGAACCAAAGTATGGTGGATCACTCACAAGCCACCGTGGCACTCAATTCCAAGGACCACAAATACTACTCAACTCGAAAGGCCCTCCATTGATGGCTTTATGGGATGTTTATTGGAGATCTTTGTGAGTCTGTTTAGTATTCAGTTCTTACTGGATACCTGTATCTTTATACGAGCTTCCACTAAACTCATGGTTTGCTAGGACTAACCATCTAGACCATCCAGATATAGACATACACCAATTTATATATTTATTAAGGTATTCACTGACAGACCAGCATCAGTGAAGATAGATCAGGAACATAATATTTGAGAACATATTTGTATAATGACATTTTCTAGCACTATTTGTAACTCTTTGCAACTACGTCATTACTAATATATTCTTAGGTCTTTGTCCAATTTCAGACAAGGCTCTAATTCTTTAGATATCGCTGACTCTTATAACTTAATAACTCTTTCCAATTCTATATTGGGGATGTGGCTACGGATGATTCAGCACCGTTCTTTCCAATTCTATTCTTTGCCATTTGTCTTATTGTTACTATCTTATGACAAATGTGGTTCCTCTGTGTATGCTAAAAGGATATGCGCGAATAAAAATTTAAAGGGATTTAGAGTTTGTGTATGTCTAGGGTCCTGTTAGATGGACACGCGCCTCGAATTTGAGTAAAACCAAGGCCAAAGGATTTACCAAGTAAGGCAAGGCCAACCTTGGCTATCAGTAAGTGAGGTTTGCACCTAAGCTATCAATGAGTGAGGTCTATCACTAAAGCTAGGTTATGGTACAGTGAATATGTCGCAAAGCTTGGGTTCTTCTCAGAGAAGTACAGACAAAGCTCTAATAGTAAGGTTATGGGTTTTCAACAAGCATGGACGTAGAGTCCTGGGTTAAATGATAAAAATAAGAGAAAAAGGATAAAAAGCTTAAGAACTTATATATTATGTGTATGAATTGTAGTAACCAGTATCCACGACTGGTAAGAATAAATATTTATATATGTATAAATATACGTATTTTATTTGTATGTTGGTGATACTTGAATTATATATTGTTATTAGTAATATTTTTATAGGTTAAGGATATACGATTAGTATTGGGTTTATTTGTATGACTTTAGATTTATTTTAGGGACCAAATTGTTATACTTTGAAAGTTTTGGGGGCAAATTTGTAAATATCAAAAATTAGCCTCTTAGTATAAAAATACACTTTTAAACCCTAATTTACCATTTTTAGGTCGAGCTACCCATTTTAAGAGAGAGAAGAGAGAAATAGAGGAGAGAGAAAGAGGAGAAGAAGAAGAAAAAGAAGAAGAAATTAGAAATTTGAATTTCAAGAGGTATATCATACGTATTTCTCAATTTATTGGTATTAATTAAGTTAATTCCTTTAAGTTTTGATTTCTGAAAATATGTATAATTGAGGATTTGTTGTGTATTTCGTAAGATCATATGAGAATTGATGATGATCTATAAGATAGTTTGATAAATCATGATGAATTATGGAATTTCTGCTGGATAACCTCTTGATCTAGGAATTTTATAAATTGTTGTGATTCGATTCTGGTTTTGAATTTTGAGTATATGAAATTATACATGTTTAGGATCATCTGAGACTTTGAATCGACTGAAAATCTCGGAAATTGAATTTTTAGTGAATTTACCAAAATGACCCTGGAATTCTGGAAATTTCCTGTGTAAACAGTATGATACAGTGGAAAATAATTTTTGACCTGCTGAATGATCTTTAAAAATTACGAATTTGTGGAATATGATAATTTTATATGTCTAATATGATATACTCGGAATTGAGAATTTGGATCAATGTGGTTGAAGTGTTATGAATTTCTAAAGTGTATCAGCTCATTGTAGTATTTGATTAACAGATTTTTAAAGTTATGAAATAAAATAGTTTTAAAATACTTTTGGCAGTTATTTGGAAGCCAAATATTTATCATGGACTGAGATATGTGTCAAGAGTGATTATGTGATAGTTTTATAATTTTTGAGTTAGTATATGATTTTATAAAATTGGGAGATTGAATACTGTTTAGTAAGTATCTTTATCCTGTCAGGTTTGTAGTTTGGATTCGATGGTGTGTATGGAATGGATTGTGTAGGAATTTTGATATAATATTCATATATAAGAAGTATATATGAGTCAAGAATGATATATTCTGATTTCGGAGTAATTGGACATCATTTGATGTATTAGAAATTTTTGTTAAGTGTAAGTGGTCAGAATGACAGGTTTTGAGAAACCAAATATTTAGACCAATTTGATGTGATAAATGCATTGTGTATAATTTTGTAAGCTATTTAAAGTATTTTGTGTGAATTGTGAGGCTTATGAAAGGATTAATCTCCATTGATAGGTTAAGGAGATTTAAGCCTTGTAGCTGAAAGTGTTAAGAGGTAAGTATACTAGACTTTTTACTGAAATCACAATAAACATAGTAATTGTTTTGTATGATTTTGCAAATGGGGTTAAGAATATGTTTATGTTATGTCAAAGTATATTTTGATATGAAATGTGAATATATGTTTCTGAATGTGAGCATTGACATTGAGCATGGACATACATGTGTTTTTGTAAGTGAGCTTTCAAAATAAGATGTGTTTAATAAAGAAAGCTTTTGAAGTGTAATATGTCCATGAGAAATATTTTGTATTTTGAGGGTACTTGAACTCACTGTTAACTTAGTAGGCATTTTATGTGATTGTGGAGCCTTTATGTGTGGCCTTTCCTTTGGGATTGGTATATGTTATGTGTTCCGTATGTAGGGAGGATCCTATTGGTACCTAAAGGAAGAGTGAGTCATCACATTCGTGTGGTGGCGTATTGGTGCATGTGAGAGGACTCACCGATGATCAGGGTGAGGGTTTGGCTTTTACCTTCGGGCATAAGCGTTATATATGTGTGATTTAAAGACCTCACTTGTACTATTCCTCTCATACGGTATGTCACCTACGAGTGACATTTGGCTCATTATGTGATATGTGATATGTAAGTCCTACTAAGTAGTAGTTGAGTAATGGTATTCCTATTATGTGTTTTGAAAGAATGTGTAAGCGCTTACATGATATGTGATTTGATAAGATTATGATTTTGATTGATCACAGCATATCATACATATGCATTGTGTACATATATGTATTTGTATTTGATATATGAAAAATTAGTATGCTTACTGAGTTTTATACTCATTATAGTTTATGGTGATTTCAGGTAAATAAGGTGCATGTGGGCTTAGCGGATTTGGCAAGGCTTCTGCTGTTCCTTGGGTTCCCTAAGTTGCTAGGTTGTTGTGTGTTTCATTTGGGGACACGTGGGATAGGATATTTGGTTTGTCCCTATTGAATAAATACTTATGTATTATTTCATTGTGTGTGGATTGGATTTGGTTTAAGTTTTATAAAGTGTGGTTATTGGATGATTTTAAGTAAGAATTTGCAATGGATATATTCTGGGCTCCCGGTAACAAAGTTGCTACTGGTGACGTAGTAGAGTGTTAATCTCTGAGAAAACTCTGCGTATCTCCGGTTTAATAATTGTCCCAGTCATAATTCAATTGCTATAATTCTGAAAGAAATTGAAATGAATGTTTAAATATTGTCAAGAGAAGTTTATACTTATATGTTAGGTTAAGGTTGATTTTAGTGTTGAACTTACTAGCAACTTGCTAAGGATTTCTGTGTTGAATGAAAGTTGAAAATTTTGTGTAATATTATTTATGAGTGCACATGCAGTGAATGAATGTAAGTGATGTCGTGTGTCGGATCTTTTGGGTCTGGGGCGTGACAGCTTTTATTGGTATCAGAGCTAAGATATGATTCTGTAGACTTTATGTGTCTAGTGAAGGGAACCCAGCCGATGCCAAATCCTTAAGATTGTATGTGTGCTTATTTATGTATATTGATTTATTTGATATCTTACTTACTTATCTTTGTGATTTTGAAAAGATGGGGCGTAATCCAAGAATTACTAGAAGTGCTGATACTGTGAATGAGAGTACTTCAGGAGAAAACCCTGCTACCATCCAAAATATTGTTCAAGCAGTGAATAATGTGCTTCAACAACAACGACCTAAAGCAGACCATAATGATAAATTCCATGTTATTGAGAAATTCAGAAAATTGCAACCACCATCATTTGAAGGCTCAAAAGACCCGCTGGTTGCTGAGGAGTGGATCCGTGAGTTGGAAAAGATATTCAGCCTCCTCGAATGTTCAGATTCACATAAAGTCAGTTGTGCCACTTACATGCTTAAGGAGGGAGCCAGTCATTGGTGGGAGATGACCATGCGGACACTGAATATTGATAAGAACAAGATAACATGGGAAAGATTCAAAGAAGTATTTAATGAAAAATACTTTCCCCAGTCCCTAAGAGATGAAAAAGAGGCAGAATTTATCCACCTTACTCAGGGCAAAATGTCAGTAACAGAATATGAGAGGAAGTTTGAGGAGTTGTCTAGGTTTGCTCCCCACTTAGTAGACACAGAAGCACGTAAGGCCAAGAGGTTTCAGATGGGTCTTAAACCAGAAGTGAGAAGGTTACTCTCTGTCCTTGATCTACAGACTTACAGTGCAGTATTACAGAGGGCTGAAATATTAGCAAGGGATGAAGAATTGGCAGCACCATCTGAGTCCAAACATATGGGTTATCATCGATCAGAAAAGAGACCTTGGGTTAAAAATAATCAGAAAAAGTTTGACAGGTGGAAAGGAAAGAAGAGGCATAGGAATGATGACATTGAAAAGAAGGATTTTCCATTATGTGATACATGTGGGAGACCACATGGAGGGGTGTGTTTCAGAAAAAGTGGAGCTTGTTTTAAGTGTAGAAAGATTGGTCATTTTATTCAGGATTGTCCAGAGATGAAGAATGATCAGGGAGGATTTAAGAAAGATCAGAAAGCTCAAGCAAGAGTCTATGCTCTTACCAGAAAAGAAGCAGATGATTCACCTTCTGTGGTGACAGGTACAATTTCCATATCTGGCCAGCATGGTTTAGCTCTTTTTGATTCGGGTTCTACCCATTCATTTGTGTCACATGCATTTGTTAGTAATATGGGGGTTGTGCCAGAACCTTTGGGTGTAGATTTATGTGTTGCAACTCCTTCAGGAGATTTGATGTGTGCTACAAATGTGGTAAAATCATGTAAAATTGAAATAGGAGATAAGGTGCTACAAGCAGATTTGATTATCTTGAATATGTATGATTTTGATGTTATATTTGGCATGGATTGGTTGTCTATGTACCATGCTAATGTTAAATGCTTTGAGAAAGAAGTTGTTTTCCAACCACCCGGGGAGCCTGAGTTTAGTTTTATTGGTTCTAAGTTATGCTCTTTGCCAAAAGTAATATCTGCTTTACAAGCTTGGAAAAGTCTTAAGAAGGGTTGTCAGTGTTTCTTAGCGACTGTAGTGGATACAAAGAAAGAAGAAATGAAAATCCAAGATGTTCCAGGCGTGAATGAGTTTATAGATGTATTCCCTGAAGATTTACCTAGAGTTCCACCAGATCGAGAGATTGAATTCACGATAAAACTTCTGCCAGGAACCGGTCCTATATCTAAAACACCTTATCGTATGGCACCAGTAGAGCTTAAAGAGTTGAAGGAACAGCTACATGAATTGCTTGAGAAGGGGTTTATTCGCCCGAGTGTTTCACCTTGGGGTGCTCCAGTTCTTTTTGTTAAGAAGAAAGATGGTTCAATGAGATTATGTATTGACTATCGAGAGTTGAACCGTGTGACTGTAAAGAATAAATATCCACTTCCAAGAATCGATGATTTATTCGATCAGTTGCAAGGAGCTTGTGTATTCTCAAAAATTGATCTTCGTTCTGGCTATCATCAATTGAAGATCAAGAAAGAAGACATTCCAAAGACTGCATTTCGTACCAGATATGGGCATTATGAGTTTATTGTTATGCCATTTGGGTTGACAAATGCACCTGCTGCCTTTATGGATCTAATGAATAGAGTATTCAAGGATTATTTGGATAGGTTTGTTATTGTGTTTATTGATGACATCCTAGTGTACTCTAAGAGTAAGGGAGAACATGAAGAACACTTAAGAAAAGTCCTACAAGTGTTAAGGGAGAAGCAGCTTTATGCAAAATTCAAGAAATGTGAATTCTGGCTAGATCGAATGGTATTTTTGGGACATGTTGTTTCCTCAAAGGGAATTTCAGTGGATCCAAGCAAAATTGAAGCAGTGGTGAATTGGTCCAGACCAACTAATGTGGGGGAAATTCGAAGTTTTCTTGGGCTGGCAGGATATTATAGACGGTTTGTTGAAGGATTCTCTAAGATAGCTTCACCTTTAACTCAATTGACAAGAAAGAATGTCAAGTTTCAGTGGTCAGAAGAATGTGAGAAAAGTTTTCAAGAACTCAAGCATCGGTTAGTATCTGCTCCCATACTAACCATCCCTTCTGCTTCTGCTGGATTTGTGATTTATAGTGATGCTTCCAAGAAAGGGCTTGGGTGTGTATTAATGCAGGATGGAAAGGTAGTGGCATATGCCTCACGACAACTAAAGACTTATGAGCAGAATTACCCTACTCATGACTTGGAGTTGGCTGCAGTAGTTTTTGCTCTGAAAATTTGGAGGCATTATCTTTATGGAGAAAGGTGTGAAATTTACACAGATCACAAAAGTCTTAAATACTTCTTTACTCAAAAGGAGTTAAATATGAGGCAACGTCGATGGTTGGAACTAGTCAAAGATTATGACTGTGTGATTAACTACCATCCGGGAAAAGCTAATGTTGTAGCAGATGCTTTGAGTAGAAAATCTTCAGGACATATGGCAGCACTTTTGACTACTCAAAAGCAAATTTTGTTGGATTTAGAAAAGCTTGGCATTGAAGTGGTAAGATCTAATGATAGGGCTTATGTTGCAAGTATGTCCATTCAGCCTACCCTAATTAAGAGAATTAAGGAAGCACAAGGTAATGATGTGCATCTGAAGAAAATTATGGAAGAAATTTCATTGGGTAAAAGGCCTAACTTTGCTATTTTTGATGATGGAGCTCTACATTTTGAAGGTAGACTTTGTGTGCCTAATAATGATGAGTTGAAAAATGAGATCTTGGTTGAAGCTCATAGTTCACCATATACTGTCCATCCGGGAGGTACCAAGATGTATCGAGACCTACGAGCTATTTATTGGTGGGTTAATATGAAAAGAGAGATTGCAAAATTTATAGAGCAATGTTTGACATGTCAGCAAGTTAAGGCAGAACATCAGAGACCATCTGGGTTATTGAAACCTTTATTGGTACCGGAATGGAAATGGGAGCACATAGCCATGGATTTTGTAGTTGGGTTGCCAAGTACACAAAAGGGCTACAATGCCATATGGGTGATTATTGATAGGCTAACAAAATCAGCACATTTTATTCCAATATGCACCACTTATTCCATGGATAGGTATGCCCAATTATATGTTGATGAAATTGTGAGGCTTCATGGAGTACCTGTGTCAATTGTATCTGATAGAGATCCCCGATTTACTTCAATATTTTGGAAGAGCCTACATAATGCCATGGGCACAAAGTTGAACTTCAGTACTGCATTCCACCCACAGACTGATGGTCAATCTGAAAGGACCATTCAAATTCTAGAAGATATGTTGAGAGCATGTGTGTTAGACCTTAAAGGTAGTTGGGACAAACACCTTTCATTAGTGGAGTTTGCATACAACAATAGTTATCAATCAACTATTGGTATGGCCCCATATGAAGCTTTGTATGGAAGAAAATGTAGATCTCCTGTGCATTGGGATGAAGTTGGAGAAAGAAAAATTTTAGGGCCAGAGATTGTCCAGCAAACTTGTGAGGTTATAGAGAAGATAAGAAAAAGAATGAAAGTGGCTCAGAGTAGACAGAAAAGCTATGCAGACAATAGAAGAAAAGATCTAGAATTTAAGGTGGGTGAAAAAGTATTTCTTAAGGTTGCTCCAATGAAAGGAGTCATGAGATTTGGCAAGAAAGGAAAGTTGAGTCCAAGATTCATTGGTCCATTTGAAATCCTTGAAAGGATAGGTGATGTGGCTTATAGACTTGCCCTTCCTCCATCATTATCAGGAGTTCATAATGTGTTCCATGTGTCCATGTTGCGAAAATATGTTTCAAACTCCTCACATGTGTTAAGTTATGAGCCACTTCAACTTAGGGATGATCTCACTTATGAAGAAGTGCCCATTAGGATTTTGGACAATAAGGAGCAAATTCTTCGTACTAAGAAGATTGATTTGGTAAAGGTTTTATGGAGAAACCATGCAGTTGAAGAGGCAACCTGGGAACGAGAAGAGGAAATGAGATCTAAGTATCCTCATCTATTTGCTTAAGTTATGAATTTCGAGGACGAAATTCTTATAAGGAGGGGAGAATTGTAGTAACCAGTATCCACGACTGGTAAGAATAAATATTTATATATGTATAAATATACGTATTTTATTTGTATGTTGGTGATACTTGAATTATATATTGTTATTAGTAATATTTTTATAGGTTAAGGATATACGATTAGTATTGGGTTTATTTGTATGACTTTAGATTTATTTTAGGGACCAAATTGTTATACTTTGAAAGTTTTTGGGGCAAATTTGTAAATATCAAAAATTAGCCTCTTAGTATAAAAATACACTTTTAAACCCTAATTTACCATTTTTAGGTCGAGCTACCCATTTTAAGAGAGAGAAGAGAGAAATAGAGGAGAGAGAAAGAGGAGAAGAAGAAGAAAAAGAAGAAGAAATTAGAAATTTGAATTTCAAGAGGTATATCATACGTATTTCTCAATTTATTGGTATTAATTAAGTTAATTCCTTTAAGTTTTGATTTCTGAAAATATGTATAATTGAGGATTTGTTGTGTATTTCGTAAGATCATATGAGAATTGATGATGATCTATAAGATAGTTTGATAAATCATGATGAATTATGGAATTTCTGCTGGATAACCTCTTGATCTAGGAATTTTATAAATTGTTGTGATTCGATTCTGGTTTTGAATTTTGAGTATATGAAATTATACATGTTTAGGATCATCTGAGACTTTGAATCGACTGAAAATCTCGGAAATTGAATTTTTAGTGAATTTACCAAAATGACCCTGGAATTCTGGAAATTTCCTGTGTAAACAGTATGATACAGTGGAAAATAATTTTTGACCTGCTGAATGATCTTTAAAAATTACGAATTTGTGGAATATGATAATTTTATATGTCTAATATGATATACTCGGAATTGAGAATTTGGATCAATGTGGTTGAAGTGTTATGAATTTCTAAAGTGTATCAGCTCATTGTAGTATTTGATTAACAGATTTTTAAAGTTATGAAATAAAATAGTTTTAAAATACTTTTGGCAGTTATTTGGAAGCCAAATATTTATCATGGACTGAGATATGTGTCAAGAGTGATTATGTGATAGTTTTATAATTTTTGAGTTAGTATATGATTTTATAAAATTGGGAGATTGAATACTGTTTAGTAAGTATCTTTATCCTGTCAGGTTTGTAGTTTGGATTCGATGGTGTGTATGGAATGGATTGTGTAGGAATTTTGATATAATATTCATATATAAGAAGTATATATGAGTCAAGAATGATATATTCTGATTTCGGAGTAATTGGACATCATTTGATGTATTAGAAATTTTTGTTAAGTGTAAGTGGTCAGAATGACAGGTTTTGAGAAACCAAATATTTAGACCAATTTGATGTGATAAATGCATTGTGTATAATTTTGTAAGCTATTTAAAGTATTTTGTGTGAATTGTGAGGCTTATGAAAGGATTAATCTCCATTGATAGGTTAAGGAGATTTAAGCCTTGTAGCTGAAAGTGTTAAGAGGTAAGTATACTAGACTTTTTACTGAAATCACAATAAACATAGTAATTGTTTTGTATGATTTTGCAAATGGGGTTAAGAATATGTTTATGTTATGTCAAAGTATATTTTGATATGAAATGTGAATATATGTTTCTGAATGTGAGCATTGACATTGAGCATGGACATACATGTGTTTTTGTAAGTGAGCTTTCAAAATAAGATGTGTTTAATAAAGAAAGCTTTTGAAGTGTAATATGTCCATGAGAAATATTTTGTATTTTGAGGGTACTTGAACTCACTGTTAACTTAGTAGGCATTTTATGTGATTGTGGAGCCTTTATGTGTGGCCTTTCCTTTGGGATTGGTATATGTTATGTGTTCCGTATGTAGGGAGGATCCTATTGGTACCTAAAGGAAGAGTGAGTCATCACATTCGTGTGGTGGCGTATTGGTGCATGTGAGAGGACTCACCGATGATCAGGGTGAGGGTTTGGCTTTTACCTTCGGGCATAAGCGTTATATATGTGTGATTTAAAGACCTCACTTGTACTATTCCTCTCATACGGTATGTCACCTACGAGTGACATTTGGCTCATTATGTGATATGTGATATGTAAGTCCTACTAAGTAGTAGTTGAGTAATGGTATTCCTATTATGTGTTTTGAAAGAATGTGTAAGCGCTTACATGATATGTGATTTGATAAGATTATGATTTTGATTGATCACAGCATATCATACATATGCATTGTGTACATATATGTATTTGTATTTGATATATGAAAAATTAGTATGCTTACTGAGTTTTATACTCATTATAGTTTATGGTGATTTCAGGTAAATAAGGTGCATGTGGGCTTAGCGGATTTGGCAAGGCTTCTGCTGTTCCTTGGGTTCCCTAAGTTGCTAGGTTGTTGTGTGTTTCATTTGGGGACACGTGGGATAGGATATTTGGTTTGTCCCTATTGAATAAATACTTATGTATTATTTCATTGTGTGTGGATTGGATTTGGTTTAAGTTTTATAAAGTGTGGTTATTGGATGATTTTAAGTAAGAATTTGCAATGGATATATTCTGGGCTCCCGGTAACAAAGTTGCTACTGGTGACGTAGTAGAGTGTTAATCTCTGAGAAAACTCTGCGTATCTCCGGTTTAATAATTGTCCCAGTCATAATTCAATTGCTATAATTCTGAAAGAAATTGAAATGAATGTTTAAATATTGTCAAGAGAAGTTTATACTTATATGTTAGGTTAAGGTTGATTTTAGTGTTGAACTTACTAGCAACTTGCTAAGGATTTCTGTGTTGAATGAAAGTTGAAAATTTTGTGTAATATTATTTATGAGTGCACATGCAGTGAATGAATGTAAGTGATGTCGTGTGTCGGATCTTTTGGGTCTGGGGCGTGACAGTTTTCAGTTGATGATGTTTACAATGGGAAATCAAGCCTATTTATAAGTTGTAAAATCCTATACAAAACTTAATTTTGCAAGGAAATAAATTCTAATATAACACAACTTCTTATTATGTACAAATTTTTAAATAAACTACAACACACAGTCGGGCTTAAAATTTTAAAATGAAAAAAAGCACATTAAGCATTTTTTAGACTGACGTCAACACATATATTGAATCACAATAATATTATTCACAATGATAGCCTTACGAGAGTCTTCGAGTATCACATATGGAGCAACTAAAATTCACTTAAGCCTAAGTTCTGGAGCAACTAAAGATAAAGATAGAATATTGGCCAAGATTGCCCCACTAGGTATAACAAGTAAGAAAAAGGAAGTCTGTGAAAAAGACATCACGTGTTGACTTACAAAGAATCCTAAAAGAATTACAGGGACAACATTCATCCCAAAAACTACCTTTATTAATCACCCTATATCTCCCTCCATTTCGTCTACCATTGGGAATCTATGTTCTCAACCTTCTAGAAAAGTAAAGGAATCAAATATCGAAGATATATGATCTTTAATTACTCACATCCTTAAAAGACGAGTTGGAATTTTCTCTGGAAGGAAGAAAAAGTGTTTCCTCCAAGTTAGAATTAGAGGAAGTAAGATACAACAGCCTACAAGAAAGAGAAAAAATGAGATAATATGCGCGACAAAAGAGAAGTGAAAATGTAATAGATACTAGCATGAGACATCGTGATTGCATTCACTTGGAATAGCTCATCTTCTTTGCCTAGATGGATAAAAAGAAAAACTTTGAGTTCTTCAAAAATAAGAAACCATTGAGGGAGCTTTGATAAATAGAAACTAAAAGCACCTGACGATAAAAAGAAGTGGAGGTATCATCTATTTATGAGTAGGAAAATAGGCAAGCAAAGTGTCAAACCATCCACCTATTACACAATACACAGTCCCATTACTATAGTGGCATGTGAATTAAAGGAAGTACAACGTAGAATCTAACGTGACCAATTATGCCCGCGACCACGCAAAGTGTCACTTATCCACCGATTGCACAATCACACAGTCCTATTACTGTTGTGAGAATATTAATTAAAAATTATCGATATATGATTTAGAGAGTAAGCTAAGTGCGTAGGGTATACAAGGATCAAAGATGGACGCTGATAAGCGTAAATTATATCTACTATTTTCACTCCCTTAACTTAATTAATTGCTCATTTTAATAAGAATATTATATTTTTTATATGTTTAATTGCTATTTTACAGGTTTGGAGTCAATGGATCAATCAAAGATGAAAATCTAAGAAAAAAAAGGAAAAATATAAAATACTACAGTAACCGCACATGGTGAACAGTAACTCGTGAACAGTACCACGCTAACAGTGCTGTTGCCCCAGCGATGAACAGTGATTGCGGTAGCGGTAAACAGTGCAATTTTCCTAATCCTAAAAGAAATACTACTCCAAGACTCTAATCAATCCCTATATAAAGGCCACTCGTTTCAAACCTTAAAAACACACAACTTAGGGCTCTTAGAGCCACAATATATTGAAGAAGAGCAATTTTTAGAGAGAGAAATAAGGGCAATTCAAGGAAGCAAGAGATTATTGGCGAATCTTTGGCGTATCAACCAATTGCGAATTGACGTCTATATTGGTTTGCTTTTGGTTGTATCATATTTATTTTATTTTTTAGCCATAATTCTCTTGTTATCATAAGCTAAATTTATTTTCTAGGGTTATTACTTGAACTCAATATGTGAGCTTAATTGTTGGATCTTTTTAATATTTATTTGAACTCAATTCTTCATTATTCAAATTATTTGTTCTTAATGCTTTATTATATCTGATCAATATTGTGATTGCTTTAGTAATACTTTGATAAACTCGGAAGAGGCATCATTATATTTAGACCTAGATAATTTGATGCATGATTGTAGAGTAACATTCAATGTTGCATATGCAAGTTTCGAATTATGATAGGAATATACCTAATTGGCATGTATGGTCAATAAGACTTATTCTTAATGAATCTTTATTTATTACAAGTACCATAGGAATATAGGTATTTGATAAATTAGAATATACTTGCATGACCTTGGAAGAGGCTTGTGAATATATTAGTGTCTTGACCAATAGTAAGAAATTGAGGGATATAAATATTAAATGGATTAATCTTTAGAAACCATATTGAAGGATAGTAATTAACTCTAGGATTTCTCTATATTGCTATTTTCTTATTTTATTTAAGTTGTATCATTTATTTTCTGCACTTTTATTTTATTCAAATTTATTGCAAAATTAAGATTTGATTTTTTTGAATAATTATAAGAAATATATAATTTTAGTACTTAGTAGAAAATAAAAATTATCCCTGTGGGTTCGACATCCGATTTTATAAGTCCCTTTATTACTTGTTACGATAGCATATACTTGCGCTTAATTATAAGATATAGAAATATTGCATCAGACGCGAAAAGAGATAAAAGACGTGTTAAAATTTGTGCTTACGTGCCATCCCATAATGTATAAATATATAATGATAGTATTTATACAATTATCATTTCTAATAAAATCGTTAATATTATTTATTATTAAATGGTAAGATACTTGTAACGTTTCAGATATTGTATAATCTGAAAGAGTTCAGATCTGGTCTAAAGGAGTTCAGACTAGTGTTAAGAGTTAGCAACGTTAATAGTTATAAGCACTAAAAGTTAGTGGTACTAAGAGTTAGTAAGTTTATAAGAGTTAGCGAAATCTAAGGAGTTAGAGCCTTGTTTGAAATGGGACAATGACCTGAGAATATATTAGTAATGACATAGTTGTAAGGAGTTACAGATAGTGTTAGAAAATGTCATTATGCAAGTATATTTTCAAACACAATGTTCCTAATCTAATTTCATCGATGTGGGTCTATCGGTAGAACTCATTAATATAAATTAGTGTATGTCTATATCTGGATGGTTCAGATGGTTAGTCTTAACAAACCATGAGCTTAGTAGGAAGCTCGTATAGAGATGCAGGTATTCAGTAAGGACTGGATATTGAACAGACTCACGAAGACATCCAATAGACATCTCATAAAGCCGTCAATGGAAGGTCTTCCGAGTTGAGTAATATTTGTGGTCCTTTGACCTAAGCGCCACAGTGGGCTTGTGAGTGATCCACTATACTTTGGTTCCACACATGTCAGAAACCTTTCATGGTCTGACAGCTGGGTGTCGCTGGGTATGGTCCGATGCTCATGGAGTCCGGTGTGTATAGATATAGGATCCATCAGCTTATATGAGTGGGTTGTATATCCTGATGCTCCGAGATTGTATTTCAGAAAGTCTTGTGGCCGCAAGCATAAACCTCAGAAAATATATTCCGAAGGAATAAACAATATCACAAAAGTGTTTGTGGATATTGTTTAATAAAATATAAATTTGGAGATAAGTTCATAGTTGAGCAAATAAATATTTGATGGTAATGATCTATATCTCTGCTCTTCAAGGATATAAATTGATGGAAGGATTATACGAATATGTAATAACCTCAACTTGCATGGTCTAACATGCTGATTTGTAATATCCGTAATGTGTGAGGGGGGGACATTGTTCACGGACATATGGAGGAGCTCCATATGATAAATCAGGTGTGGACCTAGAGAGTCTCACAATATGAAGTGTACTCATTGCGCACTGGGGTAGCGGATTGGATTGAATTAATTCGATCCAATAAATTTCAGCAAAATAGAATAATTGTTTCGGGATCCCTCGGGATGTACATTTGTCAAGACTTAATTGTTAAGTAAATCACTCAATTAATTAACAAGGGTTGTTAATTAATAAGATATTGACAAGTGGAATAATTCGATCCATGATTTAATTTTACCATTTAATCTTGGTAGTAAAAACTAGTAAGGTAAAAAGTAATTATTCAAAATTATTTTGAATAATTAAATTTTATATTATTAGATAATATTAAAATAAGTTTATCATGGCATTGTATTTTAATACAATGAGGGACCTAGATGTTGGCCATTTATTTACCCATTATAATTAAAGTAATTATATTTGCTAGGTAAAGATTAATTTAGGTGGTCATTAATCTAGTGCTTGATTATTAATCCTAAGTAGGAGACTAACAATAAAATTGGTGGAGTACTTCCTTTTGTTTAATCAAAGTGTTGAAGAAACAAAATTGATTTTGGCAAAATAGTTGAATGATTCATTCACTTCTTGGAGAAGAATTCAGCAATGGGAGGAAGAGAGGTAAGAGAGAGTTTTTGAGTTTTGTTCTTTCAAGTGTTGGAAAAATAAACAAACTTCTCTTCATCTCCTTCTCTAATAGATGGCTAAAATGAATGAAATGAAAATGGAGAAAAAGATAATTATTTTAAAAGGAGTTGTTCAAAATAATTATCATGTAGAAATTGTTTCTAAGAATTATACAAGAGTTGTATAAAAAATATTTATCATCTCCATTAAAGAAATAAAATTGTATTCAAAAGAGTCTGAATACATGTTGTTGAAAATTCTAAAACTAAGCTACCATTCTAGCTCTTTAATCCCACCAAAAGTTATGGACTAGAATTGTTCGACATATACTTCAAGGTGAGCTCTTCACATGGATTGTTGAAGGACTTAAAGAATTTATAGAGCTACTTTCATTAGGTGAGTATTTTTACATTATGTTTTAATATAATTGTTTATCACATTTATAATTGTATAGTTGTTATACTTACATATATATGTTGAAATTGTTAAAATGGGTTTATATGTAACATGTTTCTGCTACGTATAGTTAATTTTTAAAATTACGTATACACTTGTATATCACACACTCGATTCCCAACAAATGATATCAGAGCATGTTAAATTGAAAATGTGATAATTCTTGCTATTGAATATGTTTACATGGTGTTGTTGTATATTTAAACAACTTGATGATGTTTAAATTTGAACATGGTGATGTTTGAACATGTTGATGAACATATTGTTGTATTCTTGAACATGTTAGTGTTTAAAATTGAAGCATGATGATATTTGGAAATGATACCCAAGAGAAGATAGTAAAATTAGGGGTGAAAAACAGTACTCGAAGGGTTGGAACACTGTTACAGCGTCCAGCGCCGCGGCGCCTAAATCTGGGCGCTACGGCATGGAGGTTCTGACTTGAGTGTTGCAGCGCTTGGCAAAAAAAAAAATTGGAGCATTATATTGTATAATGCTAGAACCTTAATATTTTTAACGCTGATCATTCCAAATATAATACGTCTATTTGCAAATTTGCAAGTGAAGTATTTTTAATACAATTATAAGTGTTATATTATTGTATTAAAATTACAAATGATTTTTTTACGTTGTTAATTATACTGGGAGCCTTATTGGTGGGGGTTAGTTATGCTTACATAAATAAATTTACTAATTATGAATTAGGTTCGTATGAGATACGAAAATTTATTATTGTTATTATTATTAATTGAAATATATATTAATTAATAAAATAATAATTAAAAATTAAATTTCTCTTAATCAGATTGAATAAGTATTACATTATGAGATAATATTATACAATGATCCACCTTGTCAATACGGTATTAGACGGGTCAATTTTGGTCATTCCCAATATCGCTAAAGTGTAAAGGATTGGTCGAGGTGATTCGGGCTACCGGTTAAACATGAGATAAGACAAATATATGCGAAAATACTATCTTAGATCGCTAAAGTGTGCGGATAGTATCGGTAACATATATTTGATGATTGACAAGTTAATTTGAAATACAATTATCTTTTATCGCTAAAGTGTGTGGATAATGTGTATTTAGGATCAGTAGTAAGAGTTGTATGAGATACAATTGGCAAGAGTTGTCTACCTTTTGGGTTTACAAAGGCCAAGATCGCTAAAGTGTGCGGATGGAGTAAAATACCAATGGGGTTCACTTTTCGCTGTACAGTTTAAAAGATCAAACTGTCGTTTTTTCTTTTGAGAGATTTAGGGAATTATGTAAAGCAGTGGGAGGGCATCTTTAGATTAAAAAATGTATAAAAGTTATATCCATGATCTAAAGCGTTATTTATTAACGATTAGAAATATTCCGCTAAACATCTCTAATTTTATCTTATAGTGATAAGATTAGTAACTTATAGAGATAAGATAATTAAGAACAACCCGTTAGTAAACTTGATTAAGCACATAATCTATAAGGTACCGAAAAATATTAAGACTTGTTTATAAATCTAAGAATTGTTCTAGATTAAAAGAAATACGTAGATATATAATAGATCAATAGATAATACAAGAGGTGTTTCTGATAATGTCTCTTGAAAAGAGACGGTAGATTATCAGAAAAGGATTAAAAATAATTTGAAAGTCAAATCATATATCCTAACCTATCTAATGATCTTCAGTTGGAGCATATGCATATGAGATGTACAAGTAGTATAATGCTTCATCTGAAATTTATTTTATATATCTAAAATAAATATAGAAAATAATACACAATGGAAAGTGTTTCCATTATTAAGAAGGTTTAAATAATAAGAGTTACTATGTAAGAAACCTTAGTTTAGAAAGAATAAATCTCTTAGATATCTATTTACCAATCATTGACATTTAATATGCAAATCATGAGTATAAGTGTAGGGATATGAGATATCACCTGTCTTTCTCACATCTGCAAGATGTTGCATAATTTAAGCAATACTAGAAAACGATGAAATGAAAAGTACAGCTATACGTAGGAAATAGAGATTACTTGTACGTGGTAGCTGTTAGGACTCTTAAGTCACTTCTCTATTCTAGTAAAAGCCTTATGTTGTATTGTTGTTATTTTGTGCCATGAATAATTAGGTGAAATATATCGCTCTTTGTGTTAGACAAAAAGGGTTATCATATATACATTAAGAATAGTTCCTTATGTTTATATGATAACGATAATATTTTGTTAACTGAATGTCAGTCAATTACATGGCATTTATATATGACATACAACGAATAATGCATAAAAATGTCTCGGTGAACAAAATAAATAATAGTTTGAAAACTTTGAATAATGATAAATTGTGGCATAAGTGATTAGGTTGAGTAGTCATAAGATGACTATCTCATCTAGTTAAGGATGGTCAAATACTTAATCTGACTATAGAATCTTGTCCAGTTTATGAATCCAGTAATTTAAGGGAAGTTGACTAAATCCTTTTTGTTGGTGTTGGACATCGAGCCACTGATTTATTAGAACTAATACACAGTGATGTATATGATCTAATGAATCATATTGCCATTGGTAAGTTTCAATACTTAGATGTTTTTATCGTGATTTGTCACGATACAGACATGTGTTTCTAGAAAAATATAGGTCGACAATTTTGAAGTGTTCAAAGAATTTCGACTAGAAGTAAATGAAATAAACCTATAAGTATGTTAAAAACCTTTGATTAGATCGAGGCTGTTTATACATAAGCAGTAAATTCACGAATTATTTAAAAGAGAATGAGATTCTAGCTCAATATAGTTCTCTAGATACTCCTTAACATAAATATGTTTTGAAGTATAGAGAAATCGGACTTTATTAGATATAGTCCGATTGATTTTAAGCTTTACCGATCATTAAAATATCTAAAGGGTTATGCTCTAGAAATCATTACTCTTCTATTGAATAAAGTTCCATCGTAAATTGTTTCTTCTACTATATATGAGATATAAACTAGAAGGAAAAAGAATCTTAAGTATGTTAAGATTTAGGGTTATTCTACTTGCATAAGGGTTGTGTAATAGTATATACTTGGACCCAAGGGGTATAAGTATCGATTCAAAGGATATCTCAAATATTCCATGGGATATCAGTTTTATGAACTGAAAATGGAACCTTAAGATTAATTGAGTTAAATACCTTTAACATACTTTTTCGTAGGTTAGATAAGGATATGAAGACTACCTGTTAGGTATATTACATACCTAAAATATGTTTTTAATATTTTTCTTATTTGAAGAAAAAGGATCCTATGACTTATAGTTAAACGATATTAAATATCGTTTAAGGAAATTGACAAGGTGCCAGAAAATTCAAAATTAACTTTAAGCATGAAAATCAAGTTTAGGACTTGGTTGTGATTCCTATAGGAATTGTTCTTATTGGTTATAAAAGAGTTTACACACAAAAGTGTGGGCCTAAAAAGGTAGGTAAGAATCTTTAAAAGTCCCATTGATGTAAAAGGTTACCCTCAATGGTCTGTAATTGATTATAAGGAAACCTTTCACTAATAAACACGTTAAAGTTAATTCAAATTTTTGTTGGATATTATAGTATGTTAAACTCCTTATTTTGATGAGGTAATAAGATAATCTGATTTCATTAAGAATAAAGAGAAAGCATGTGTGTTCAGAAGAGGTAGTGGGAGCATAAATTATCTTTCTAATTCTCTATATATAAACATACTTGTCGTCAGTCACAATGATAATAGTATGTTGCAAGTTAGTCAGTTAAGAGTTAACTGAGTAAGACGTCTTCATAAAAGATTTAGTAAATACTTCTTGTATACTAGGTATAAGGCGTTATACAGATAAAGTTAGGAAGTAGATAGGACTCTCCAAATATCCATACATAGACTAAGTCCTGTAAAGGTACAATTTTAATAATTATAAAATAGTTAATGTATCTTTCAGACATAGAATTCATCTTTCTAAGAGAAAGTATCCTCAAGTAAAAAATGAAAAGGTTAGAGTGTCTAATGTATAATATACATCAACTAAAGGTATCTTGATGTATGTCATGTTATGTACGAGTCTTATATTATGATGGTTGTAAGTGTTATGAGCTGGCCTCAGTTTAATCTAGGTAACGACTATTGAATGGTCGTGAAACATATCCAAGTTGTACCTGAGAGGTATGAAGGATAAGTTTCTAATTTATGAAGAAAGCTTCTTACAAATGAGAGGATACGTAGAATCAGACTTTTAATTTGATCTGAATGATAGATAATCTACATCTAATTACGTACTTCTTCTCAACGGTACCAAAACTTATAGCATAAGTATAATTCAAATGTCTAAATTTGATTCTACTGTAAAGATGGAATTTGTTGCAGCTTGAAAAGCCTGCAAATGAATTTCTATGGATATTCAAGTTAGTTGCAGAGCTTAGAATATGTTATAAGCTCAATGAATCCTATCACACAATAATGCAACGTCAATGGAATAACTGCTCAAGCTGAGAAACTATATAATTAAAAGTATCTTGGCTAATGAAGATATAAGACAATCTAGGAAAACATCAAGCATTATCGAAGAAATAAATTCAACTCGTTGACTTTCAGGTTATAAATTTTGGGGTTAATAATTGTCATTTTTTGACAAAATTATTATTGTTATTTAATAATAATAAAATGGGATAAGTACAATTTTATTCTCATATTTTGGGCCAATTAATAACTTTGCCCCGGTTAATTCTAAAATACCCAATTTTACCTTAATCCGTTAATTTTTGCTATCAATTTGGATGAAAAATTTACATTTAATATATTTTTTCTATTTTACCCCCAATAATAACACATATAAAAATATATGTAAATAGACATATGTCATTTTATGATTTGTTACAAATAACACGTGTTATCGTATAATTTGTTATATTTTTAATAAAATAAATTAAAAAATTAAAAATAAAACTGGCACTGTCGCTGAAAAACGACGGTCGGTTGATCGCTAGTCACATTTGTAAAAATTTATCAAATTTACATCATCGGACTCTATTTTTCTTAATCTACATAGTGGTGGGATTATTTTTGATAAGAAAAAAACCAAAAAATGATCAAAAATGGTGGAGAGTCCGATCTATCCACCTGTGGTGGCGGTGCAAGTCACCACCCCACCGTTTAACGGCGATTGGCGATGGCCGCCGCCACTCTCCACCATTTTTTGTCTTTGTTTTTTTCAAAAATGATCCCACCACTGTGTAGATAAAAAAATATAGAGTCCAATGATGTAAATTTGATAAATTTTTATTGTCAGCCTGTCGTCGAAAAACGGTGGCTTGCTGGTTGCCATTTTTCGGCGACAATGCTAGTTTTTATTTTTACTTTTTTTTGTATAATTTAATTTATTTACAAATTATTGTAAAAAAATAAACCAATTACATAATGACACGTGTCTAAAAGTACTAATCATATTTTGACACGTGTCATATTATTAAAGTTTATTTTTAAAATTATATTAAATTAAATTAATGGATGAGATTGTGCCACATGTTCAAAAAGACAATAAATGGGTAAGAATTTGCCACGTGTTCAATGGGTAATTTATTTGTATGGCTAGATTACATTTTTACTCTTGCACCATTAAAACTTAACGGATTATGAAAAAATTGAGTATTTTAGATCTAACTAGGACAAAATATGTTAATTAGTCTAAAACATGAGAGTAAAATTATACATATCCCTAATAATATTAAAGCACTATCAATAACCGACAATAATTGTCATCGCTATTACTACCATTATTGCTCACTATTCATCATGACTCAACATTCATTGAGGTCAACGATCTATGTTATGATAGCATCATACGACAATTAAAGCTTTTGTATGTTGCCAAATAGTAGTTAAATTTAATCATCTTTTGTGCACTATCACTACTATCCTATAGATATATATTCCATCTAAGCATGGTAATAATAATGACATTAAGATAGTCAAAACTCTAATTGTTTTTTGGTGGCGAATGAAAGCTTAAGAAACTCAAATAGTACAGTTAGACATGTAATGTTATTTTATGCCCTTCAAACATATATAAAAATATTTTATTTAATTAACAAATTTATTTATTCATATGCTTGAGCATATGTTAATGAGCCTATATTTATAAAATATATGATTTATATATTAGCATAGGATGTTAATATAGAAGATATAGATTACAATTTCTTTTTAAATTAAAATTTATTCACAATTATTAATGGAAATGACAATTTATTACATAAGGTTGTAGTTTTTTTACTTCTTATAGTGAAAAATTTACCTTAATCATTAAAGTATATACTTTGAGTAGAAAACGTAGTATATATGATACATTGAATGAGATTACTGTGAATTTCGGTCCAATTAATTAAATGTTGTTGATAATAATTCACAAAAACTTCAATAAGTTTGATTAACCTTATTTCTAAGCAAATAATAAACTTACATTCATAAATTGTGTCTTTTGAGTAACTTTGAAGTGAGATCTATATAAACAGTCAAAATCCTTATAGGTTGAAAATATAATTTTATGGGTCATACGAACATATATTTGTAAGATAGAATCTATTTAATGATGTTCATCTCAATTGATTATAGTGTTTGATCATTTAAATCTGTGACCATAATTTATTTAATAAATATTTTATTAAACAATAATATTTATTTATAAATTTATTTACAAATATAAACATATTAAAAAATGATCATTAGAGCATTCAATGATTTAGGATAAATAGGTAATTAAAGATGCAAGAGTGTAGTTATTATTAAAGAGGTAATTTAATTATAGACATCAATTAGAGAATCAATTAAGTAGGTATTATTAATCTAAGATCAAGCCTAATTTAATCAAAAAAGTTGTAATTAAAAAAAAATTATTTATTTTACATAGGTTACTAGAGTGTATAGTCTTTGATTTTAGTTGAATAGTATGGGATTAACTTAGAAGAACTATTGGGTCATGAGATAACTTAGATTGAGCTTTTTAAGTTGGAGTTATGAAGCTTATGGATCTTGTAGTCTCTCTACTAGCTCAAATCCTAATCAAACTCTAAATCCTTAATTCTACTCAAATTTTAAATACCACAAAGAGATATTTAAATACAGGAGAGAGAGGTAAAGAGTAGTAACATAGAATAATTAGAATAATTCTTTTACTTATTCTTACGTAAAAAAATAAATTTGACTACTCTTTTTCTATCAATTTTGGGTATGCGAGAGTTTAAAGATTAAAAGAGATCTACGTGTTTATATGCATAAATTTGAAGATTAAAGATATAGAAAAAATTGTAACCATTCAATTCAAAATTTATCAAACGAGGAATTGAACTAATTTTTTATCTTCGTATATGTAATTATAAAAAAAATGATCGAACTTCCGTTACTTTTATTTGATTAAAGAGGGAAAGAAAAATTATGCCGCAAGTACCATTATGTAGATCAAATAATGAGAATTCTAACGACTCAGAGAATGATCTTTATGGATGATTAACAGCAGCATTGGTAGTTTATCCAAAGGAACATCCAAAGACTAATAAGTTATACAGTGAGCAATGACACTAAGTGATAAATAACGTTTGGGAATTTTTCGTAAAATTTTAATTTATTGGAGTCATTATTTAGCCAACTTTTTTTTTTTATAACTTTTATAGTAAAATAATATTAAATTTTGAACAAATATTCTCACACCTATTTTTTCCCTCACCGTACTCAAATTTATCTTAAACCATAAAAATTTCCTTTTCTATTTCATACTTAAACTTAATAATATTTGTAAAATACACACTTGAGACTTAAAGAAATGAAATTGAATTATTAAACAAGAATATATCATACTTTTATAAAAAAAAAAAAGTGAGATTGTTATATCTTTTTATTCTATTGTAATTTATTTTATTTTTTTATTACTTTAAATTATGTTGATCTTACATATTTATATTTAGATGATTTTTTTTTTGTATATATAAATATAGTATTTATAAGTCTGTCAAAATAAATTTATTATTTTATTTAAATTAAATTAATTAGTTATTACATATGAAATAAGAAAAAAATAGAAAAATTACGTTTAACAAATTAACGTGATAGGTCGCTTACCGTGCTAGACAAATTGGCGCAATATACAAAACTTCTTATATTATTTATTTAAAATTAAATTTATGTTGTTTTACTTAATTATATTATATATATTTATTTATTTAAGGGTAAAGGATATTTGAACTTTCATGTTAAGCGAAAGTGATAATTTACTCACTCTGTTTTTAAAATTATTCAAAATTATTAATTTTTTATAATTTTTTTTCAATTTAATGGAATTACCATATTTTTTACTTTTTTTTATTATCAATTGGTATTATTGACAACTTTCACTTTTATCCAATTTTTTAAAAATGGGTAATTCTATCAAATTAAACATAAAAAAATTATAAAAGTTGATGAAATTTGATAATTTTAAAAATTATGGTGAATAAATTATTACTTTCACTATAATATGAGATTTAAATATCATTTTTTTTATTTTAACTACATTATTTAGTTATATTATTATTTAATTTTTGTAATAATTATTTGCTGTGGTCCTACTAATAGTTTTTTAATTTAAAATATTATTTGTAGTAGTTGTATGAATTTATTTGATTTTATAATTTTAAATATTACTTATCTACTACCGATATACTTTGAATTTCACTTATAGATCATTCAATATAATGCACCTTATCTTCAAAACTATTCAATTTGATGGATACAATAAAAAGTATAACAACTCTGCCTTGATAGTACCTATAACAATAAAAAATAATAATTCACAAAATAATTACATAATTATTAATTATGTAGTTAAATTAAATTTGAAAATAATATGATTAAATTAAATAATTAAATATAATAAATATAATTTTAATAAACAAATACAAATTTAATTGTAAACAAATATTATAAATATGATTGTAAGTAAATAATATAAAATAATTGTACTAAACATAATAAAATAAAATAATAAATAAATCAGTTATAAAACAAAATAAAATACGAAACTAGAAAATACAAAGAAAGATAATAAATCAATTAATCGGCGCGATGAGCTCTTCGCACTAGACAAATAGGTGTGATATGCATATTGTGCAAGGAAATTGATGCAATGCGCAGCTTTGGCCCATCGCGCCAGACAAATGGGTGCAGTGGGCATATCACACCAATTTGCGTAGTGTTATAAGTAATTTATCTTGGTCGGCATGATTTTTTTTAATTTTTTTATTTAATACGTAATAATTGATTAATTTAATTAGACTTATAAGTATTATAATTATACATACAAAAGAAGTTTCACTGAAATATAAATATATAGCGTCAACAAAATTTAAATTAATACAAAATAAAATAAAAATAAATTACAATATAAAAAAATATAACAATCTCACTTTGTTGTAAAAAGTGTGATATATTCTAATTAAATAATTCAATTCCATTTATCTAATTCTCAACTATGTGCACTTTTTTTTTTTAATATTATGAAGCTTAAATTTAAAATAGAGAAGGAAATGTTTTATGGTTTAAGACAAATTTAAATGCAATTTAAAAGAAAATAAGTTTAAGGATATTTATTTCTAATTTTATATTTAATTATAAAAATTTTAAAATTTTAAATTTAACTAAATAAAAAAATGACCCAACAAATTGACTACTTACAAAAAATTCCCATGACGTTTTGAGACACTCAATAGATAATAAATCCGAAGACAACATGCATTGATAAAATTATAATATATATACATATACGCACACATTAGCAAACAAGAATGGGTCTGGGAGACGAGATCTATTGAGATCAAATAATTGTGCTTTACAATTCTGTAGTGAAACACAGAACAAAATGGTTCATATGGTCCATACATTTTAACCAGATATAAAACAGATTTTACACCCCAAATAAATCTCTTATCTACGACGGTGGTGAGAAGGGGCAGCGACAAACCAATTCACACACTGTAATTGTCTTTAGCAGTCTGTAAAAGCTGAAAATGATCACACAACATGTAACTTAATTACCCCTCTCTTATTATAATGATTTCCATCTGGACAGAGACACTAGAAGAACTGCTAGGACACCAAATTCCATTATAGAGGGCTCATGAAGATGCATTTGAAGGCGAAGTTATTGGGTTAAATGCTTGCTGCTTGGCGCAGGTGAGTTCTTCACGTGTCCCTGCCTGCTCCCGCCCAACGCCCATCAGATCAAGGTAATAGAGGTAATGGGAGATAATAGTGTTCATGGCATCAACATCACCACGACCACATAAGAAATCACCATAGAGGATATTCATTGTGGTGCCAAATGTAGGTCCTCTCTTAGCCGAAGTATCGTTCTTAGTGGGCTTCCAGTTGCCAACAAATATATCATGGGCTGAAGGCTGAGATTTCTTGATCGGGGTCATCCACCTCCAAATGGCAGCCTGAAAGGCAAGGGTAGCATTCTGCTCAATGTATTCTGGATGGTTCAACAGGTCCACCTTCAAAGCATCTCCAACAGCTCCATAATTGTAGTTCCTGTACTAACATTACCAGGAAAGCTCATTAGTGTCATGTTGGAAAGGAGCCCCATTCATATACACCACTATTTCCAATTTCGAATAGAAAAAATAGGGGTTTGAACAAAAAGGAGCCTGAAAAAATCTCTCATGATTCTCGGGCGTGTAAATGGAACATATTGCTTCATCTTGACCCATAAAATGATTTTATTGAATTTCTGGGATAAAGAAGGTAAGATTAGCTCCTAGGCATCATTTAATTATTGAAGCTGCCACAGACAACAAAAAGTTTGAAACAAGCATATTATGTCATCTAATCTATTCTAATGCTTTTGTGAAAAACTAATACTGATTGTCCATGTTATCAGGAAGTGAGAAATTAGGTAAATGAAATTCAACAAGAGGTACTTCAATGTAGAGGTAGAAAGACAAGTTCTGGATAAGTCAATAACACAAGTGGGTGAATGATACATACCAGTAGATAGGAATTGCACCACGGCCATAATATTCAGCGCCAGGACTGCAGGGATACATGTACTTGTAGGATTCATCACAGTATGACTGGCTGGGGCTCATTTCCCTGTTGTAGCAAAGCCCCCAGGCCAGCGGTCCTCCAGTGGCCACCCCATAACCGCCTAATATGGAATATGAGTGTGATTGAATAATCACAACTATTTGGAATTGCGAGACATACAAACTAAATTAAAGAAACAAATTATCATAAGTGTATTTGGAATTAAAATTTCGATTTCAATCAAATTAGACTTCAGAAGTCAAATTTCAGTGAGGACAGAAGGTGGTGGGTCTGTCCGTTATTATTTTTTAAATATTAAACAAAGAGATACTGTTTCTGAAAATGGAATTTGCAAAATTTATACCTTTTTATGCAGAGAACTGGGGGATACGTTTTCAAAATTATTTACAAAAACTGAATCCAAAATACATGACAAAAAGACGTTTCCATATCCGAAAAAGCGAAATTGGATTTCTCATTTTCCCTTTACAAAACAAAATTTGAAAACACTAATGATGGGGCCCCTGTTTTTCTATCAAAACACATATACGATAAATTGCCTAGGTAAATTCAATTATTTTGGAATCAACTTAATCTCCTTCTAAAAGAAGATTATAAGAAAACAGAAAAAGAAATGATATAAAAAAGAAAAATTAAATTTTAGGCAAGCAAGAACTCACAAGAGGTCTTGGCGCCGACATGAGCGAGAAAAGCAGAAATCTCCTTCATCTTATCAAGCTTTGTACCAGTGGTTCCAAACCCAAGAGGCTGATATTTGATAGTAGCAGTAATGAACGACTGAAAATCCCAGAAGCCCACAGCATGGGCCACCGGTGAATTCCTTTTCGAGAAGAGATTTTCGAATTGGTAAACCTGAAAATAGTCGGTGATCGTCTCATTGCAACAGAATTTTGACTCCACGGGACACTCCCAACCTTTAACACAGTATTTCGTTTTCCCCTTCACTTTCGTCACTATTGCCTTTTCTGATTGATCCCCATTTGCAATCCCCATTGCCAGTGCCACCACATACACAGCCAATATTAACACAATCCCCTTGTTTATCTTCATTTTTTTTTTTCAGATCCGAGGCGCTGCAAGGCCAGGCAATGCCAATAAAAGAAGAAAAGAAACCAAGTGCGTTTAGCGTTAGATCCAGGGTCATTTTCAAGCTCCGAAGACGAGTGGCGACATGTGTTGTTAAATCTCGAACAAGTTTGGAGAAAATCAACGGTATTCTTGCGTTAGGTTGAGGAAAAGGGTTGGATATGTAAGGGAGATCCAGGCTGGCTTTGGAGGAAGGAGCATATTAAGGGGGCTGACCCCACACACCTCCGCCGACAACTATGCATGTGTCCACCGCGCTTCAGTTTTTATTTTTTTTTATAATAATAAAGTTGTGAAATTTAACTCAAGTGGAGGAAAAATCCTCAAGTACAAAATGATTACATTGTGTTGGGACTTTATTTAACCAAATAGTATCAGAAACTATGTTTAGAGTAAGGTGTGCTAGTTCATGCGCCACTTTATTAGTGGACCAATGTGAATACCTGAAAGAGCAAAAGTTAAAGCATGACAAGATCGTTCTGATGTCATGAAGTACCAAACCAAGTTCTGAGAAAGAGTGAGTGTGATTGTTGATGTCAGAAATAATGCCTGCTGCATCAGATTCAACCTCAATAGCTGATAAGCCCAGTGTTCTAGCTAGGTTAAGACCTCGAAGAATTGTCAATGCTTCTAAAATGTCCACTGAGGGCTTTGCCTTAAGTGGAGAGGATGAAGAGGCAAGTACCGCTCCATAGTTATCACGCAAGACCGCTCCTAACCCAGCCTTGAGGTGCTTAGGAGATAGACTGGCATCAGTGTTGAGTTTTATAAAACCCAGTCTTGGGGCTAGCCAACTACAACTCGAATTACTAGTGGCATCAACTTTGTCTGTGCAACAAGATACGAACTCATACCAATAGCATTTAACCCAATTAAGAACATCATCCACCAATATCACTTTCTTCTCTGTGACTAATTTGTTTCTGATATACCATAATCTCCAAAACATAATTAATAGTATCTCAAGATCCATTACAGCTAAGCTCATTTTGCATTTCATTAGGAGATCCAAAAAAGTAGTATTGTGGTAAATATTTATACCATGCAAAAATGGGCAAGCTTGGCGTACCTTTCTTAGTGCATCACATAACCATACTGCATGAATAGAGTTTTCAGCACCTTTAGCACAGCGGTTACAAGACTCATCAATAGGCACATGGTGCCTCTTAAGATTTGCAAAGGTAGGGATCCAACCATGGGTAATTCTCCAAACAAAATGCTTTATTTTGGTTGGAATCTTCAACCTCCACATGTATTGCCACCAGGTTCTAGAATCAACATTATTGTTACTGGACGAAGCTTGGTCAACAGTATGAGATAGATGGTACCCACTTTTAATAGTATACTGCCCTAGCCTGTCAAAATGCCACGTAAATGAGTCTGGTTGTTCCCAACATCGAGAGCGGGGGATACTGAGGATTAAGTCACTTTCTTCAGGAGGAAAGTAGTCCCGGACCAGTTCAGAGTTCCATGACCCAGCAGGTGTAAGTAACTCAGCAACTAGTGAATGCTTTGGCAGTTTGTGGGGGAAAGAGGGTTTAAAGGATAATGGTCGAGGGAACCATTGGTCATAATAGATTGATATAGCTGTTCCAACACCAATACGCCAGCGTAGTCCCTTCTTTAGCAAGTCTCTGCACCAAAGAATACTTTTCCAGACCTGTGAATCAGATTGTCTAGATTGTACCTGCAAGAGCGAAGAGTTAGGAAAATAAAGGCTTCGAAGAGTTTTGGCCACTAAAGAGTTTGGGAAGGCGATCACTCTCCATCCTTGCTTAGCGAGGATTGCTTGGTTAAAGGAAGCTAGGTCTCTAAAACCCATGCCTCCATCCCTCTTGTGGTGGCACAACACATCCCACGAACACCAATGAATTTTCTTTGAGCACGCATCACCGCCCCAAAAAAACCTTGCACAGAGCCTACGAATCTCATTAACTAGGCTTTTTGGAAGTCTAAACAGGTTCATGATATAGGTCGGGATGGCTTGGATAACTGCTTTGATAAGGATCTCCCGACCCCCAACTGAAAAAAGATGTCTCTTCCAACCTTTCAGTTTACTCCACACTTTGTCTTTAATAGCAGCAAATAGGTTCTGTTTATTTTTGCTAGTAATACAAGGGAGCCCCAGGTATTTACTGTGGTGGGGGACTTGGGTCACCCCTAAGCAAAGGGTGAGCTGGGCAGCAACCGCCCCTGATATAGACTTACCAAAGCAAACTGCAGACTTCTGGTTATTGATCAGTTGTCCAGAAGCATGCTCATAAGAACTCAAAATGTCTTTTATCGAGATGCAATTGTCCAAGGAGGCCCTAGTAAATAAGAGGCTATCGTCAGTAAAAAGTAGGTGGGAGATTGTGGGCCCTTGATTCCCCAATTTCAGCCCCTGTATATCACCTCGTTGTTCTGCGAACTTTAGGCGGGAGGAAAGACCTTCAGCACAAATAAGGAACAGAAATGGAGATAGAGGATCACCTTGGCGAAGGCCTCTTGAGGGGTATATAGAGCCATGAGTAGTGCCATTAATAATGATAGAGTATGATACTGATGAGATACACTGATAAATCATCCGACACCAATTGTCAGAGAAACCCAATCTCCCCATCATTGCAAGCAAGAAATCCCATTCTACCCGATCATAAGCCTTTGACATGTCTAATTTCAAGGCCAAAAAATTCCCCGCCGAAAATTTATTACGTTTGAGGGTGTGGAGGCACTCAAATCCGATTATAGCATTGTCGGTGATTAGACACCCTGGTATGAAAGCACTTTGGGACTCAGAAATCAAACTCTCCATGACTCCTCGTAGTCTGTTGGCTAAAATCTTAGCAACAATTTTGTATAGGACATTACACAGGCTTATCGGGCGAAAATCCGAGCAAACTTTGGGATCACCAACTTTCGGGATAAGGGTAATGAGGGTGTCATTTACCATTCTGAGGTCGTCCCCATTGTTAAGAAAACCCAGGCACACACGACAAATGTCAGATCCAACAATGTCCCAGAATTTTTGGAAGAATAAGGCTGGCATACCATCAATACCAGGGGCTTTAGTAGGGTGCATCTGAAACACTGCCTTGTGGGCTTCTTCCTCCCGGAATGGGGAGTCTAATCATTGGAGTTGCTGCACAGATAATCTCGGCTCCACACAAGAGACTACCGAGTCAATCACAGTCCCAGAAGGATTAGAAGAAGAGAAAATATCAGAAAAGTACTCCAGAAAAACATTCGTAGTCTGTTCCAGGTCTGCGCACCAAATTCCATCTCTGTTTGTGATCCCCGAGATAGAGTTCCTCTTTCTCCTCCCTGATGCTTTAAAATGAAAGAAGCGTGAATTTTTATCCCTTGCTTGTAGCCATTGAACCCTCGAACGTTGCTTCTAATATGTCTCTTCTTTGTACATTAGTGCATCCAGGGATTTCTGAATCTTCATTATCCCAGGCCATGTCTGAGCATTCACCTGCTGGTTCAAAGCCCCTAATTGTTGCTTTTTATTTTTTATCTCAGTCTTGAGTCTGCGGAAGTGTGCTAGATTCCACTTTTTTAGATGAGACCCAATGTGTAAGAGGTTCCTGTAAATTGAGTCGAGGGAGCTTAGGTTTTGGGGCCATCTTTCTGAGATGATTTCCCTGCAGTCTGGTTCGTTGGCCCAAGCTTCCTCAAAGTGGAATCTGGAGATGGGGCGATAAGAAGATTGTCTTCTAGTTGGTCTGCCAGCTTCATCAAATGATAATAGGAGCGATCGGTGGTCGGAGCCCCAAAAGTCTAGATGCTGCACTAAGGCATTAGGGAAGAGGCAGTGCCAGGGGAAGGAGCAGAGCATTCGATCAAGTCTTTCCTGAATAAACAAACTACGGTCCCGTCCATTGCACCAAGTAAAAGGAGGCCCCTTGAATTGGATCCCCGAGAGGCCACAGTCATCAATAGCATTCCTGAAGTTCTGCATAAGGTAGGTGGGGCGGGGTAAGCCGCCTAGTTTTTCAGAGCTTTGAAGGATCTCATTGAAGTCTCCTCTACATAGCCATGGGAGAGAAGATAACGAACATAGGCGTCGCAAGAGTGTCCAGGAGTGGATACGCTGAGATGATTCAGGGTGGCCATAAAAGCCTGTGAATCGCCAATTTTCCCCCAAACCTGCAATAGCCACATCAATATGAAAACGGGAGTATGATAGGAGGGAGATATCAACCTTATCCGTCCATAGTAGTGCTAAGCCACCACTGCGACCGACTCTTTCTACCACCAATTTCCCTACGCAGCCAAGTTTCACCCGAAGATCTTCCATTCTTTGTCTGTATGCTCGTGTTTCTGTAAGAAAGATCACCTCTGGGCAGTGGTCCTGCACCAAGGTATGCAGGATGTGGAATATGCAAGGGTTGCCCAGCCCTCGCACATTCCAGCTCAGAAGCTTCATTGGGATCGGCGATCCTGCATAACAGCAGGAGCCGCCGCTGGGGACTTTGAGGAGGTATCATGGTTAACAGCAGGAACCTTCTTGTCTTCATCTTTCAGGTGCTGGTGGTTGCAAACCACTGATTGTTCATAAACCCCCGTTGCTTGAGGTCGGACCTTCTTAGATGGAGTAGGGTATGCAGTATCATTGTCATTGTTACGTACTTTCCTTTTAGCATTCAGCTGTCTGTTGGTAGCATAGTGTGACTTGTTTCTATTTGGGTTAGGAATTCTTTGAGCATTTTTACTCTCAGAGGTGTATATCTGTCTGCATTTTTTTTGTCTTGTTGATCTTCGTGGAGACTCTGTGGTAATACTGCCACTTTTGTGAAGGATGGGGTGATCAAAGGGCCTTTCGAAGTCTGTTTGAGGACCATTCCTCCAGCAAGGCACTATTCCCACGCTTTGTCTGGGCTCTGGTTCCCCATTGTCTTGGAGTCCATAAAGATTCACGCATTTTTCTGTAATATTTTTAATAGGGTTGGCCATTAGTGTGACATTTGGGGCAGAGTGCGACTGGGTGTTAGTCACGTGCTTAAGAGGGCCTGGTACTACATGGGGGCAATTTCCTTGGTAGTGGCAGTATCGGGTGACTGGATGTCCTTTTCTGTTTCCACTTGGATTGAAAGCATGGGTGGCCTGCATCGCGTGCTCTCGTTAACACTGCAAAAATCCAGGTGTTCATTAACATCGCTAAAATCCAGGTGTTGGTGTGTTTCCACTTGGGATGGCTGCATGGAGGGCCTGTACCGCGTGCCTTTGTTATTCATACAAGAATTCGGATGTTGGAGAGCATGGTTGGTTGATTCTTTATCATCGGCCGACAGCGTCAAGACACGAGGAGGTGGGAACCCGCCAGCATATTGTGCGACCAGGTATGATGGCTCCCTCATCACTCTTTGTCTATCACCTCGCAGCAGTTCCCTTGTTTTCTGCAATGAGTGGTCTTCACGTGGCTGAAGTGTGTTTGTTTTGACACCGTTCTGGATTTGGCTACTAACGTCATTGTGTACAGCATGTGCTCCAGTTTTGGCCTCTGAACCAGTATCTTTTACATGCTGCCATGAAGCCAAGAGCAGATCTTCACCATTCCCTGAGTCCATCCGACAAGAAGAGCTGTCACGTGCACCCAAATTGTTGGTGCTGTCCATGGTTAGCTGCACTTGGTGATCTGCACATGACTCAGCCATGCGTGTTGTGGATCTGTTCTGTTGTGGGAGCTCACTGGCCGACAGCATCGAGGCATGATGAGGTGGGATTCCACCAGCGCATGGTCCGACCAAGTTTGATGGTTCCATCCTTGAGCTTCCCCCAACTATTCGCAGCAGCACACATGGTTTCTGGGGTGAGTGGTCTTCACGTGGCTGGAGCATTTTTTCTTTGAATTTGTTGCGGTGTTTGAGCTCAACGGCAGGATGTGCAGCTGTTTTGTGCTCCTGACCAGGGTCTTCACGTGGCTTGAGCTCGAATTTTTTTATCCTGTTCCAATATTAGGGTTCATCGACAGCATGCACTTCGATTGTGGGTTCTGGATCAGTGTCATTCACCTGCTGCCGTGGCACCATAAGCCTATCACATGCTCCCGTAGTATTGGATCCCAGAATTCCCGGAAGCGTGGTGGATGTCTCGGCAGAGTTCTTGGCGGAAGTGGTGACCGGTTCATAAGCATTTAGGGGACCATTCCTGTAAGGATGCATGTTGTGTGTTTTCTATAACACAAATTAGCGCAAGTGCACGTTGTCGCAACAAGTAATATATGATAAGTAGAGTGTCGATCCCACAGAGAATGATTTATCTTTTCTAGTTTAAGTACCGAAATGGTGTCTTTCTACTATTATCCAGAAAATGATTTAATGTATGATGATTAAACTACTCAAGTAAAAGAACAACTTAATTATGCTAAGTGATAAACTAAATTACCAACAAATTATATTCAATATGAGAAATCCTAGGATTACAAACTATCCCCCATTATGCAAATAAATTCAGCAGAATCTCTTTGATGTTTATTGGTTCTCAACTTGATATATTGACCAAAACACTCAACACATCACAAGCCTCTTTTGCAGGTCAAGTGAATCTATTCCATCCAATCAAATATCTATATGTCTATGATAAATAAATTGAACAAAATTCATTAAGCACAAGTTTTATGAGCCATACATGCCTTATGAGTATATGTCTATCTCATATGAAACTCAAGTGTACTACACTATGATCATGCATCAATATGCTTAAGACTAAATACCTAAATGCCTTTGTCAAGTTTATTTAAGCATTTCTAGATCAATTTAACCACTGGCCAAGTAATCAAATAGCATTAAGCACAAGCACAATGAATATATCAAAAGCTGAATTAATACCATAAAAGAGAGAACTAAAATCAATCACATAATGAGTTCAAGGATGTAATCCTAGATGAACGAAATTAGCTCATCATTAAACTACACAATCTTGAAGCTAATTCCATCAATACATGTAAACTAAACATCTTACAACAAGTAAAGAATCAAAGAAAAGAAGACATCCCTGTCAAATGCCTTTGTTGTTGAAGCTTGCTTCCCTCCTCTTTGATTTCTTCAAACTTAGAAGTTAGGTGTTTCTTTGTGTTTCCAGCTGCTGTCCCAGCTGGAGTCCTCTCCCAAAATGTAAGTTTTGAGCAATTAAATAGGTAAGAGCACGGAATTAGGGCGCATTTTGAGTTACTTTTGGGTTTCCTGATTTTCAGGAACCTGTCAAAACTTGTTGCCCAGGTCCCGGCGCCGCGGCGCTGCGATTTGGCGCTGCGGCGCTCAGTTTCTGCAATCGGCGCCGCGGCGCTGAAATCCAGCGCTGCGGGCTGCACTGTTGCTACAGTGGCACTGTAGCAGTACACTGTAGCTACAGTGTTACTGTAGCAAACAGTGCCCCCATTCGTATTTTTATCTCTAATGCTCCGATTTGCGTCCGTTTTCCGGTATTTTTGCTCCGATAATGCTTCAACCTATAAAACAACATTAATACGCATAAATAGCCCAATTATTGAGATAAATTGAACAAATATTAAGTTAGGAAGATAAAATAGTTTATACAATTACGCCTTATCAATGCATGCTTCCGTTTGCTATCATGCACCCCTTAGTGGTGGAGAGCACGTTTACTGTCAAACCAATGTTTCCGATATCCCTCACAGCCCCTTGCAGACCCCCATTCTTTCCTGCACTCGCCGCCGGGAGTTCAGCAGCGGTAGTCCCCTTCTGAGAGCTGTTATTAACCTCTTCATCTCTACGGGGGTCTCTTTTCGGGCCTTTATGAGTGTTATTCTTGAGTGTGTCCCTTGATGTGGGTGCTTTGAATTCCCTGTAATTCCCGGCCACTCGAATATTCTCTGAGTAGCGGTGGTTACCAGGTTTTTTAAGGACAGTTGGGTATGATTGTAGACACTCTCTGTAGCCATGGTCTAGGAAGCCGCAGAGAGTGCAGAATTCCGGAAGTTTTTCATACTTGAAGTCTAGCCAAATCAGGTGATCAATTGAGCCGAGTTTAAGAAATATTCCTTTCCGTAGTGGTTGGTCGAGGTGTATTTTAACTCGAATGCGCATAAATCTTCCTATGCATGATCCAGAATCATCGGCATCTACATCTAAGAATTTTCCAATCCTATTCCCAATTAGTTCAGCTGTCTCGACATTCATATGAACTATTGGAACATTGTGTACTTGGATCCAAAATGAGACACAACGGAATGTGGGGTTGACAGCAGGACCTTCATCAGCAATTGGTTCCATGGCAATTAGGAATTTGTTGAAATTCCAAGGTTCAGTTCTTAACACTTTTTTCCGGTCGTCTTCTAGGGAGAACTCACACAGGAAGATATCATCGCCTAACCATCGGAATCTCAGTTCTCCAGTAGGTCGCCAAAGACTTCGCATTATGCTTTGGAAGGCATCTCGTTGGTAGTTTTTTCTCGTCATGATCTTGATAAACAGGCCAAATTTGGCTGCTAAACGGTGTCTTTTAACCACCGTTTCTGGGATCTCAAAGACCTCTTCGTTATGAGAATTATCAATTGAGAAGGAGTTTCATAGTGCTTCGATGTCATCCATAATTTGATACTAGATACTAGAGTTCGCTGAACGAACGAAAATCCGATCCCTTAGATAGGGAGAGTTTGTGATCCCTTAGTTAGGGAGAAAATTTTTTGCATTAAGTGGAGCACCAAATTAATCTACCCGAAATCAAATCTGTTAATTTCCACCGCGCTTCAATTTTAGATGGTATAGAGTGCGAATTTCATCCTATATGTCAACATAATCTCAAAATTACATAAATATTTAAAAAAATAAATAAATAATTTATTTTATCATTAATAAAATTGACATACTAATACTTAAAAGACTAAAAACTCTTTTCTTTCTCCTAATTTATAATCTTAAAAAATCTCTTGTTTATTATCCCAATTTGAATCGAGAAAGCAACTTTACACACATTTTTTTACTCCCCTCATCTATACCTAACTCTAATTTGCTCATGAGAAATTGAAAGCAGTGGAAGTAAGAACAACATACCAAAACTCAACTACCTTTATTGTGTGCTGCTTTTGCCATAGACCCCATTAACCCACGGTTACCTCCTCTATATACTAAATGTATATTTCGCTCAGCTAATACCTTACCGAGATTTTTTGTAACTTTTGTAAACTCTTCAGTATTTCCAGGGTTGGATCCACAAAAGACACAAATTTTTATGAACCGACGAGCTGAGGTTTCCTCCATTGTTACGCTCACCCTAATCTTTGAATATTTTTGAGTTTGTATAAGGATACAAAAATAATGTATTTATAGAGAAACAAATTGATAATAGCTGTGGAGCATATGTGTAAGTATGTTCAAGTATATATTTTTCTCGATTCTTGTGAGACAAAAAGAAAAGAATGAGTTTTACTTTATCATTTTATAAGGGACAATAGGCCGCAAAATCTTGAATAAATATATGTTGATATATAAGTGTGATAAAAAATTGTGTCGAAAGCGTGATGAGTTAGGTAAGATGATTAAGAAAAGTCAAATAAAAGCCTATTTTATGGATTTAGGGACTTTGCCGTTTTGGCACTAATGGCCGACAATACATCTATGACTAGAAGACTTTTTGAGCTAATAACTGGACTTTGGACATAAGACCAAATTAACTTTATTAATTACAAGAATTTTTGTGGTCTTAACATTGATTTTTGACCGATAGATTAAAAGCAAGCATGAAGAAAGATAAAGCACACTTGACATAAAGATAAAGCAGTAGTCAGTCTCTCTTTAATGTGATAGAACAACACGGATCTAGTTTCTGTGAAAAATAGAAACAGCAATGTAGGTCAAAATGAGTCTCCCTGGTCATTTTCATCTGTGTCGTATCCGTGAGAGAGGAACTTATGGAGTTGTTGTTCCCATACATTGAATGAGGGCTCTGGTTGAGTGGAATGTGGGTTTACCATATCTTGATCTTCTGCAGGTGAGCTGGTCTGGATGAGGGATGTGCTGGCTTCCTCTTAGATTTGGGTGTCGTTTAGATAAGGTTAGGAGTCTTGAAAGAGGGATAAGTCAAGATTGGGTTGGTGTTGGTCAGGTTCTGTCGGGACAACTGGCTGAGATTGGGTAGGTTCTGTCGGGATAGCTGGCTGAGGCCATTGGTGAAGGTTATCCATTGCTTGTCTGTATCTGGCATAATAAGTCATGTTTGGGATATGGTGATGGTGGGTAGAGTAATCTGTATTTCTGTGATGTGAAAGATGATATTTTTGTCTTTGTTGGAATTTGAGCATATTGGCAAAATTCAGTTCTTCTGCAAAGTCATCTTCAACCTGTTCCCAAGGCCCAGCATCTTCTGGGGAGATCCAAACAGATGGAGGAATTATCTGGTTTTCCTGAGCAAGAATTCTTTCAAGTTCTCTCTTTTACTGGATTACTTCTTCAGGCCAGAGCTTTATTGATCCCTTTAGTGAAAGGGTAAAGGTGAAGTAATCCTTGACAGTGGGGTAATATTGGATTTCATGATCTGAAATAATCATACCCTTTCGTTGAAAAAGTAAGACAGACTAAAGATGTTGTCTGGGGACAGCAGCATTTGTGTTGTTTACAATCATGTGTTGAAATTTAGTTATCCACCATGTCTTTGGGTAAAACCATTGGAGAAAAATCAGGGCTGGATGATCTTCATCACATTTTTCTAATTTTTGGAGGGTTCTAAGTAATGAGAATTCCATGGCGATTGTATACAGATCCAACAGGTACCATAACAAGTAAATGACAGGTTTGGACCCTTGGGAAAATGGGAAAAAGAGTGCAGGTGAAAGAAAGGGTATTCCAAGTTGAACAAAGGGCCATCAAGAACTGTGAGGCCATGTTCTTGGACTGCCAAGATGGCGTAGTGTCTGACACGGGAATAGAGTGTTACTAGTTCTGATTAGGTCTGAAAATTGTGGTGGAGTAAAAGGAACATGAGGAGTTATGATAATGGGATTCATTATGAAGATGGTAAGAAGGTTGGTTTTCTTTATTGCTAGAAAAGTGATTATGAGGTTTAGGCTATTTATAGAGTTTTGCGAAAGAAAATCAATAATTGTTTTGTCCTTTCCTTTTACGTGGATGACATTAAAGGAATAGTTGAAAAACCATATTTGCCATCGCAGTAATTGTGCTAATGGAATCTTTTCTGTTTGAAACTGAGCATATTAGAAAAAGCAGACATGTCAGTCTCAATGAGAAAATGATGTCCAATAAGGTGGACTATTTTTTTAAAGAGTTAGAGTAAGAGATATAATGTTGAGATCTATAGTTTAAGAATCAATTGAACTAAAGATTTTTATTTTATTTTATTGAAGTTGATTTTTGATCATTTAAGATAATGCTTTCAATATTCTGATTTGAATGACAACTTAGTTGCGTAGAAATGCTAAATTTTTTTTAGAATGATATCAAGGTAGTGAATGATATTATGACGTATGAGTATTGTTGAAGGGATTAAAATTTTCAGAGGAGTTAAGAATTTTATTTAAGAGATTAATATGGGTATTCTACGTCTATGTTATTCTTTAATGAATAAAAGGTGAAGTGTATAGATGCCCATTAAATATTGAACGAATAGGAGAAAAGAATAAAAATATGTGTGTATAATTTTATAAGTCCATAATGTGTGTCATGTGTTTATTTTATGGATGAAAGTTTCGTACTTCTCTCACAGACTAAGCTATGAGCAAATCTTATATACCAAGAAGATTGCTTTGTAAATGTTTTATGAATAAACCATACAGTTGAAAAGGCAACTTAGAAATGAGAATAAGAAATGAGATTTAAGTATACTTATATGTTTGCTCAAGTCATGAATTTCGAGGACGAAATTCTTATAAGAAGGGGAGAATTGTAGTAACCAGTATCCACAACCGGTAAGAATAAGTATTTATATATGTATAAATATACGTATTTTATTTGTATGTGGGTGATACTTGATTTATATATTGTTATTAGCAGTGTTTGTATAGGTTAAGGTCATACTATTAGCATTGGGTTTAATTACAAGACTTTAGATTTATTTTAGGGACCAAATTGTAATACTTTGAAAGTTTTAGGGGTAAATTCGTAAATACTAAAAATTAGCCACTTAGTATAAAAATACACTTTTAAAACCCTAATTCTCTCATTTTGGTCGAGCTATCCCTTTTAGAGTGAGAAAAGAGAGAAAGAAAGGGGAGAGAAAGAGCAGAAGAAGAAGAAAAAGAAGAAGAAATTGAAATTTTGGATTTTAAGAGGTATATTACAACTATTTCTCAATTTATTGGTGTTAATTAAGTTAATTCCTTTAATTTTTAATTTCTAGAAATATGTAAAATTGAGTATTTGATGTGTATTTCGTAAGATATTGTGAGAATTGATGATGATCTATGTAGAGAGCTTGATAAATCACGATGAATTGCAGAATTTCTATTTGATAGTCTCTTGATCCAGAACTTTAATAAATTGTTATGATTCAATTCTGATATTGAATTTTGAATATATTAAATTAGACATGTTTAGGATTATCTGAGACTTTAAATCGATTGCAAATTCAAGAAATTAAATTTATAGTGAATTTACCAAAATGACCCTGAAATTCTAGAAATTTCCTGTGTGAATAGTATGATATAGTGGCAAATAATTTTTGGCCTATTGAATGATCTTAAAAAATTACGAATTTGTGTAATATGATAATTTTATATGTCTAATAGGATATACTCAAAATTGAGAAGTTAGATCAATGTGGTTAAATTGTTATGATTTTCTAAAGAGTGTTAGCTTATTGCAGTATTTGATTAACAGATTTTTAAAGCTATAGAATAAAATAGTTTTAAAATACTTTTGGCAGTTATTTTGAAGTGAAATATTTATCATGGATTAAGATATGTGTCAAGAGTATTTTTGTGATAGTTTTATAATTTTTGAGTTAGTATATGATTTAATAAAAGTAGGAGATTGAATACTGTTCAATAAGTATCTTGATCCTGTCAGGTTAGTAGTTTGGATTTGATTTATGTTTGATGCTAGTGATATTGTTGTACGAGAGTTTATAGGCTAACATAAAAACAAAGTCCTTCACACCAACTACATGCCAAAAAAACCATAAACGATGTATAGATAAATTACACAACTACAAAGTAAGAGCTATTAGTAGTTGTCTTTACCTTTGATAAATTCTGCTTTTATCTCATTATGGTCAAAGTAATTGTATTCATCAATATTCTGCTATCAAGTACTTAATTACAAATAAAGATGAAAAACTAAGGTTAATCACGTGATTTCTTGTGCTGCAAGAGTTTGATTTGGAAATCCAAGATAGAGGAAAATCAAGTTGTAAATCATCTTTCTCTCATTAAAAAAGAAACACAAGGTGAAAATAAGATTGCTATAAATAAGACGTTCCTAGACGAACAGTTGTTTGCTATCAACCACCATAGTATACCATAGTACATTGATTATGTTAATTACTTGGTGAGTAGAATCTTGCCACCTAATCTTAGTTCTTAGCAGTGGAAGAAATTCTTACACGGCATCAAGTATTACTATTGGGATAAGCCTATCTTGTTTAAACAATATGCTAATCAAATTATTAGAACATTTTTCCAAAAGAAAAACTGAAGACATACTTATGCATTGTTATTCTATTGAATTTGGTGGTCATTTTCGAGGAGAAAAGATAAAAGCCAAAGTATGGCAATATAGTTTTTATTGGCCCTCTTTATTCAAGGATGCACACTTTTTCATTTCATGATGTGATATATGGCAGCAAGTGGGGAATATTTCTAAAAGACAAAAGATGCCTCTACAAAATATTTTTGAGGTAGAAATCTTTGACATTGGTGTTGGAGTGGGTGAACATCTTATGCCCGCCCCCCCCAAGATCCCCCGATTTGGTCTTATTTCTATAATGTATGCATGTGCCATATATTCATTATTACAAATATGCATATCATACATATTAAATTGTAGCAGAAACATAAATATGCTTCTCATACATATTTATATATATTCGAAGCATATATTATAATGAGCATAAACAAAATATACATTAATCAAATTAATATATATAAATTAAGAATGAGATTAAAAACATCACCAATTGAAGACCCGCCAGAAGCGAAACCAGTTGACAGTTCTACCAGCCAACAAGGTGGACTTAACTAACTAGTATAACAGCATATCAGTAGCTCTAGGATTAAACTCTTTAAACCCTAAGCTATTTAATTTACCCTTGATCAATAAATCAAATACTTGAATTGTTGTACTTGGTAGCCAATATTTCAACTCTTGAAATAAAAAAGAAAAGAAACAATTTCATTTCTAATTTTGCTCTACAATGGCCAACAGCCAAATGTTGTTCAAAAGAACAAAAACAATTCCCTTAGTAATTCATAATTGCTTCTCACGTACAATACACACACATTAAGCATTTATATATATATATATATATCTCACATAATAATATAATATTAATACATATATATATACTTGGTCACCAAGTATATATATACATTAATATTATATTAAATAATAATATTATATATACTTGGCCATCAAGTATATATAGTAATATTATAATATATAATAATATATTATATAATAATGAGATATTTTGATTATTTAACTATTTAATAATCAATACGTGTGAAATTATCATTTTACCCTTCATATTAGTTACCAAGTATACTCCCTAGTGGGTTCTACCATATTTCACACTTGAGTAAACTCAATCAAGAGCCCACAATGCGCCACATGTCACTATACCAATAGTCAACAACAATTGTCATCCAATTACCCAATTACTGTATTTAACACATAAATACAGATACGCAAACATTACTGTGGTACTATTGAACACTACCCCATAGGACTATAACATGGAACACTGTCAACCAATTACCCAATTACTGCAGGATTCACTAGGTCCTCGCCTGACTTATCAAATGGAACTATTTCATAAGTTTATAAACACTGCCCCATTCACACATCACAAAAATATAAATCAGCATGTCGACCATCCAAGCTGAGGTTATTGCGTATACTTATAGTCCTTCCCTCATGATATCTTAGATATGCGGGGATATAGATTATAACCGTTAAATGCTCATGTGCTCATCCATAGCCTATCTCTAGACTTGTATCTCACTGAACAATATGTGTAGACTCCTTCTCCATATTGTTCAACCCTAGCGAAAACTCTTTCTCAAGATAAATGCTTGTAGCCATAAGACTTTCTAAGATACAGTCTCAAAGCATCTGGATATTCAACTATCTATGTAAGCTAACGGATCCCATATCTGTACGTACCAAATTCCATAAGCATCGGACCATACTTAGTGACACCCAACGGTCACACCATGAAAGGCTGTGATATACGTAAAACCAAAGTATGGTGGATCATTTACAAGCCCACTATAGCACTCAGGTCAAAGGACTACGTATACTACTCAACTCGAGAGGACCCTTCGTTGACGGCTTATATAGAATGTCTATCAAAGATCCTCATGAGTCTGTCCCATATCCAGTCCTAACTGGATACCCATATATCAATACAAGCTCTAAGCTCAAAGTCAACTAGTTGAGGGTATACAAGTAATGACATAGTTGCAATAGTTGCAAAAAGGTGGTGTCATTATGCAAGTATATTCTCAAATATTATGTTCCTGATCTATTTTCACTGATGTAGATCTGTTGGTGAATCATTTTTATATAGTCAATGTATATCTGTATCTGTAGGGTACAAATGGTTATTCCTACCTGACCATGAGCTTGACACTTGTATAGGCATATAGGTAATCAGTAAGGACTAGGTATCGAACAGACTCACAAAGAACCCAATAGAAATTCTACATAAACTGTCAATAGAAGGTCCTCTTAAGTTGAGTAGTATTCATGATCCTTTGACCTGAGAGCCACGATGGGCTTATGAGTGATCCATCATACTTAAGTTCTACATACATCAAAGACTTTTTATGGTATGACCATTGCGTGTCGCTAAGTATAGATGCTCATGGAGTCCACTGTATATAGATATGGGATCCGTTAGCTCACATAAGGAGTTATATATCCGATGCTCCGAGATTGTGTCTCAAAAAATCTTATGGCCTAAGTAATAAACCCAGAAAATAAGTTTCCCATAGGGTTGAACAATATAGCAAATGTGTTTGCAAATATTGTTTATCCAAATATAAATCTGTAGATAAGTTCATGGATGAGTTTATGAAGATTTGACAGTGGGTATCTAACAAGACCCGCCTCGAGACCCTCTACTGTAGATCCCAACAGCCCTGTTTGGAACCCCAACGAAAGTTTCTCATAATTTAACTATCAACGCTGGAAAATTCCGTGAGGCGAACCCCTAGTTAGTACTTGCTATTACTAATAAAATTTTGAAATATTTATGAAGATAATTTACCAAATTTAAAAAGAAAAACGGACAGAGTTTCTTCTATTTTTCTAAAAACCCAAATACAAAACTTGCAAAGAAAATCACACTTCTATTTCAAATATCTTTTTCAACTTCTATATAGGATCTCCAATCCTTTCCAAAATCAATTCCAAACTCATATCCAAACAGTTTCATTCCAATCACATAAAATTTACATATTAATGAAAAGTGAAAACTATCATCATAATACTGAAACTATTTCTTGCTTGTTCAAAACATATTTACAACATGCATAAATTTATATTTACTATCAAAAAAATCAAAATGTGCTACTCAGCCCATTTACATTTACAAAATATTTGTCTAACTTGGCCCACTAATCAACAGTAGGAGAATCAACAACCTGCGCAGCAAGGCCTGAACCTAGAATGGGATTTAGAAAACATAAAATACAAAACAAGTGAGCTAAAGGAGCTCAGTGAGTGCATATAAAATTTGCAGAAAAAAATAAAATTCTACATAAATACTGTAAAACTACCAAAAACATGCATCTCAAGCCATTAATAAATTGTAAAACTACTTTTAACTATCATATGCTGATAAAATCCTGTCAAGCAATTTTTATTAATAATTTCTATAAACAATTGCAAGAATCTATAAAACATAGTAGCTAACATGCATATATAATATATAAAACACTATTATGTACTCGGTAACTCAAAAACTGGTAAAACTCTCGCTCGGTCATTTTCTTTCTAAACTGCGCCACATAGTAACCCTAAAGTTGTATACCCACGCGGCGACTCAACTAGCACTGAATACGTGAGTAGGTCACAGGGAGTCTCAACTAGCAACATCCACTATGACATCTAAAGACAAGTCCCCTACATATAGTGAGACAATACCCCGTACACATAAAGCGACTCACATGACTCGATAACCCGACTTCTAAAAATTAGTGACACACCCTCTAATATTTTCCCATGCGTACGGGATAAACCGACTAAGTCTTAAACTATCACCACAACTGTAAATCTAAGGGTACCAATAGCTTTTGAAAACTAATTTAATAACTTTAAAGCTATTTTTCAAACTGAACATAGAAATTTATAATTATAACATTAGATGAAAACTGTAAATCATATTTAAGCATTTAAGATCATATAAAATATAAAATTCAAATATGCTAAAATATATCAAAACATACGATACACAAAACCAATTTTCACTTATCGAACACTTTAAGTTCGATTTTTCTCCAAAACCTTTCTTGCTTTTACTGCTCTTTGTTTTCTTCACCTACATGCCAAAAATGATATTTATAACCTTTACCAATGCTAGAATTTTACTTAACTAATAAGCGCCCTAATCAGCTTACAAAGCCCGGATGGATTCTGCTTTCTGATTTTCATTCACGATGTCATTCAATCTTGTTTAATTCACCATCCGAAGCCATAAAAATTGCTTAATACCTTATAAAATTGCTTAATACCTTATAAAAGCTTAAGGTGCATACATGTGGGCTTGTGTCTATCATTCAAATATAGCATTAGTATCACATACATATAAGCACAGCGGATGAGCAGAATACAAAATTATTAATGATAAACACTAATAAACTTTTACATGTTATCTCATAAATATAAAATACTTTAAGATTGAGAAATAGTACCTTGTCAAGCCTTTGGTATTTAGTCAAACCAGAGTTCCCACCTTGAAGCAACCCTTTCACAATTCTAGTTCCTCAATACGGTGGGCTTGAGGAAGTTAGAATAGTAGCTTTTCCAGCAAAGGATTCAATAATTGGATCCTTGTTTCTACCTTGTAGTATGGGTGACCAAAATGGAAGAGAAAAAATGGAGAGAATATGATTTTTGTTTTTTTTTTTGTTTTTTGCTCTCAACACTTGAGAGAATTTCCTAACACTTAACCTTTCAATTCTCTCTACCATTCCAACTAATCCATTGGACAATTTTCACCCTACAATATTGAGCAACATATTGCTCTTTTAATTATTAATCATTTTTTACTCCATTATTTCACATAATGGCATCCATTATAATGGTCAATGTTTGTCATTAGTAAATTGTTTATCATTGTTTACAATAAACAAAATGAAAACAAAATAGAATAGAAAATGATTTAGATTACCTTAGCCAAAATGAAAAACTATTTTTCATTTGCAAGTGACATTTAAGGCCTACTATTTACAAGTGTCATCCATTTACTTTTATTATAACATTTAATCAATAATAAATAAATGATTTAATCTTATTAAATTATGGTAGAAACACATGCCAATTTACATATAAAAAAATGAATTATTTGACTTTAATTAAATAATAATATCATATATTATTATTATTATTATTTTATTCAATAAATATTTTAATGAATAAAACAATAATATTATTTGTCCAACAAATAAGGGTATTTTAGTAATTTCCAAGTTAAACAATAATTGGCCCACAATGTGCCATGGGTCAACATCTCATTGGTCAACAACTAATTATTTACTAATTGATGTACTTAAATTTTAAATCTTAACATGTGCATGACCGGAGGAAAACTAAAGTAAATTTTCAATTTACTAGAATTTTCTAGATCGAACTATTCAATCTGATACACTGCCCTAGTGCACAACGAGTACACTTCATATTACAGGACTCTCTAGGTCCACTCATGACTTGTCAAACAAAACTATTCTGCAAGTCTAAGATCGATGCCCTACGCACACATCATGGATATTACAAATTAGTGCAGTAAACCATACAAGTTGAGGTCATAGCGCATACGTATAATACTTCCGCCAATTACATCCTAGAAGACCAGAGATATAAATCACTACCGTCAAATTCCTATGTGCTCATCCATGAACTTATCTCCAGACACGTATCTTAATAAACAATATATGCAAACACTTTTACAATATTATTTAACCCTGTAGGAAACTCTTTTCTTGGGTTTGTCGCTTATGGCTATAAGATTTTCTAAGATACAGTCACTGAGCATCTGGATATATAACTCATCCATGTGAGCTGACGAATATCATATCTGTACACACCGAACTCCATAAGCATCGGATCATACCCAACGACACCCAGCGGTCATACCGTGAAAGGTCTGTGACATATGTAAAACCAAAGTATGATGGATCACTTACAAGCCCATTGTGGTACTCAGGTTAAAGGACCACGTATACTACTCAACTTGAGAAGGCCTTCCATTGATAACTTCATGGGATGTCTATTGGGGTCCTCATTGAGTCTGTTCAGTTTTTAATCCTTACTAAATGCATGTATGCTATACGAACTTCCAGTAAATCCATGGTCAGCTAAGAACATCCATCTAGACTGTCTAGGTATAGTGTACACTGGTCTATTTAAAATGATTCCACCGATAGACCTGCATCGGTGAATTAAGACCATGAACATATAATTTTAGAATAGACTTACATAATAACATTTCTTAGCACCTATTGCAACTCTTACAACTATATTATTACTAATGTATTCTCAAGATTTTATACCGTTACAGACAAAATTCTAACTTTTAGACTTCACTGATTATTATAACATGCTAACTCTTTAGCATTTATAGTTTTTCAGTGATGCTAACTCTTAGCATTGATCTAAACTTTTTTAGACCAAATTTGAACTCCTTCGGATTATATAATGTTTATAGCGTCACAAGCATTAAACCATTTAATAATTTGAATCAGCGATTTAAAAAATAATGTACTGTATAAATATTATAAAATAAAATATTCATACAACAATGGGATGACACACGAGCACAAATCCTAATAATAAAAGGAGTCATAAACCAAGAAATAGAGTCCATATACTTAAATTCAAGCTGGAAATTTATAATTCCCTCTAAAGATGTCAGGTTCATTGGGTGCAAATGGATCTTTAAGAAGAAAATAGGCCTGGATAGGAAAGTAGAGACTTATAAGGCAAAATGGTGGCAAAGTTTTTACCATTAAAGAGAGAGTTAACTATGTAGAAACTTTCTTGCCAGTACCATACTCAAATCCATTCACAGCCTTTTGTCCATTACAGTATGTCTTGACTATTTGATATGGTAAATGGATATCAAGATATTATTTTTAAATGATTATCTTGAAGAAAGCATCTGTATAATACAACTAAAAGGTTCATGGCAGAAAGTTTAAAGCAAAAAGTCTGCAAGTTGCTTTGAGCTCTTAAATCTTGATATTTGATGAAATAATCAAATCTTATGGTTTTGAGTAGAATGTTGATAAACCTTATGTATATAAGTATATCAAGAATCATAATGTGGTTTTTCTAGTGCTTTTTGTGGATGACATTCTATTCATTATAAATGATGTAGAAACTCTATCCAACATAAAGAAATGGCTGACTGAACAATTTCAAATAAAAGATTTAGGAAATGTGAGTTATGTCCTTAGGATCAAAATTATTCGAGATTACAAGAATAAATTCTTAACACTTTCTCAGACATCATATATCAATAAAGTGCTTAAGCAATTTTTAATACAAAAATAAAAAAAGGTTAATTATAGACTCGACATAGAATTATTCTTTCTAGTGAATAGTATCCTAAGACACCTCAAGAGGAAGAAGATATGAGACGAGTTCCTTATACCTCAACAGTTGGCAGTCTCATGTTCGTTATGCTATTTTCGAGGCCTAACATTTGCTATGTAGTAGAAATATCAGTTGTTATCAATCTAACCCCTAGATTAGCTTATTGAATTGTGGTAAACCATATTTTCAAGTATCTTCGGAGAACGAGGTAATATTTGCTTATATATTGATGTGCGATTTCTGCCTAAACGCAAGTGCACGCTATCGTACTAAATAATATAGGATTTGAGTCCAAATATCATTTCCACGAAGACTTATTTAATCTAATTCTTTTAATCAAGTACTAAAATTAATCTTACTTAACTTTTATTCATAAAAAAAATCTAAGGATAAATGTTCTCTAATTAATCTAACCTAATCTTAATTAATAAGCAAACAAGAGTTAAATTCACTGATATAAAAGGAATCTAAGGTACAACTTATCTCCCAATATTTCATTGAACCTATTATTCTCTTATTTAATCCCTCAATAATGAATTGTTATCTAGAGCACGCATATTATTATAAGCCTCTGTCGATAGTCAAATAACTATATTTTATCTTAACAATTACCTATATGGCTATGCTAATTGGAATAATATAAAACTCATAGTTGTTACCATATGATCATGTATCAAACTATCCTATGCTAAATACATTAATTTCTCTATCGAGTTCATTACAGTTCCTTAAATAATTATCATATTGGCCAGATATAAAGAAGCATTAAATACATGAGAATGAATCAATCTACTTTATTGAGTCCATAAACTAAGAGAAATAATAGAATTCGACTACATATTAAGTTCAAGAGTCTAATATCAAAATAATAAATTAAAGACATCAAGTAGAGAAGATAAAAGTAATAACACAAGTTGATGCCCCTGAAATCGTTTGTTCTTCTCCCTTACTTATTGTGCAATCCTTACTTTCAATCTTCTTACTTTAATCTCTCTTGAAAGATGTTTTGTGTTTGCTCTATTATTTTCTATGTTGCCTCCTTTTTGGATATGAAAAAGGGTCTTTTTATAATCCTTCGCAACCCTAAAGTCATGTGGCTTGTTGTCTAAGTCATATTAGGAATTCCAGAAAAATTCCCTTTTGGTCACATAAGAATTGATGTGTGAGCGTTGTGGCACTTAACTCTCTGTTTCAGGTGCCACAGTCCTGACTAGTAAACCTAGGAAACAATACTTGAAATTTCTGCTTAAGTGCCGCAGCGCCATATTTTTTAATTTTTTCTCTTTTTGTTAAATTTCCTAGAATCTTCATATCATGGTGTTGAAAACCTATCATTTATCGATAAACTCAATAAATAGCCAAATATTCTTCCTAAGTTCGAGACGATAGAAATAATAGTCTATATAAGCCTTTAACATATATTCAGGTGAAAACCTAAACTTTACTAGTTACAATTATTTTGATTTTCAATCAGACAAAGACAGTCGAAAGTCAACACCTAGATCAGTGTCTACTCTTAGAGACGAAGCCATAGTCTAATGAAGTATAAAATAATCTAGCATTGCTGATTCAACCAAAGAGGCTGAATACAGAGCGTCTTGATGAGTGCATTTTATATCTATTATTTTGAACTCCTAGACTCGGTAATCGATCAATTTGAATAAAAAATTGTGGCTTTCTATGTACGTTAACATTATTTTGTAGGTTTTAAGTTAATGGAATTATTTAGGAAAAAAATTTGAGGTAAATGCACATAATTGTCAAAACATGACCAAAATGATCAAATTGTGAACAATGTAATAAACATTACCCATAAACAGTGCCATAAGCAAAAAAAAAACAAGTTTTAGACCTTAGGATACAAATTATGCAAAAAAATATTAATTTTTATTAATTTTAAAGCCTATAAATTAGAACTTTTATGGTCGCTTCTTATCATCAAATGAAGCATGAAAAATATAAAGGAGATGAGGCTAAAGCATGAATTGGAAGAGGATAAAGGCTCACTTCTTGAGTGAGAACATATTTTCAAGGCTTCTTAAGGATTATTGAAGACACTTAAAGGATTAAAGCCTTGAAGACATCCCAATTTAAATTTTTTTTTCTTTTTTTGCTTTCTATTTTCTCTTTTGTTTGAAATTTGTAGTTGCAAATCTTGTTTTAAACATATTTACATATATGGATATATTGATAATTTTAGTTATGGGTGGATTTATGTCTGTCTAAATATTAAATTTTAGAGTTTGATGTAGCTTTATTATTTCATGTTCAGATGATTTAGTGGATTTTTGTTTAATTCATTTATGTCTCTCTATGCTTATTACATTCAATTAATTAGAAAATGAAGTGGTTGTTAATTTATGAGTTAATGCTCAGGAGAGATTTGATAAGCGTAAATTATATCTATTATTTTTACTCCCTTAACTTGATTAATTGCTCATTTTCATAAGAATATTAGACTTTTTATAAATTTTATTATTATTTTATAGGTTTTGAATCAATGGAGCAAATTTGGATGAAAATCTAAAAAAAAAAAAGTAAAAACATTAAATTGCTATAGTAACATGCTATAATCCTAAGAATAGTGATTTTGCTACAATACTTTTCGCCCATGATGAATAGTGTTTCACTCTAACACCAAAAATTTTTGCTACATTAGTAAACAGTGTGCATAAACAATACTTTTGAATAGTAACACATAAACAGTCATGTGAACAATAATTATGCTACAATAAAAAAGAATACAACTCCAATACTCTAATTAATTCCTATATAAAGGTCACATGTTTCAAACTTAAATGACACACAACTTAGGGCTCTTAGAGCCACAATAAATTGAAGAAGAGCAATTTTAAAAAAAGAAGTAAGGAGAATTCAAGGAAGTAAGAAATTATTGGTGAATCTTTGGTTTATCAACCAATTACGAATTGAAGTCTATATTGGTTTATTTTTGGTTGTATCATATTTATTTTATTTTTCAGCCATAATTCTTTTATTATTATGAGCTAAATTTATTTTCTAAGGTAATTACTTGAACTCAATATGTGAGGTTAATTGTTATATTTTTTTTATATTTATTTGAATTCAGTTCTTTATTATTCAAATTTTTTATTCTTAATACTTCATAATATCTTATCAATATATGATTGAATTGGTAATACTTTGATAAACTTGAAAAATGTATCATTATATTTAGACTTAGGTAATTTGATGCATAATTATAGAGTAACATAAGTTACATATGCAAGTTTCAAATTAGGATTGGAATATACCTAATTAGTAAGTATGGTCAATAAGACTTATTTTTAATGAATCTTAATTTATTACAAATACCATAGGAATATAGGTATTTAGTAACTTAAGATATACTTGCATGACCTAAGGAGAGACTTGTGAATACATTAGTATCTTGACTAATAATAAGAATTTAAGAATATAAATATTAAAATATTAATCTTTAGAAAATATATTAAATGATAGTAATTAACCCTAGACTTTCTTTATCTTGCTATCTTTTTTATTTATTTGAGTTGTGTCATTTATTTTTTACACTTTATTTTATTTAATTACAATTTGAAGATTTAGTTTTTTGAATAATTACTTGAAATGTACAATTTTAGTACTTAGTAAAAAATAAAAATTATCCATGTAGATTCGACATCTAACTTTATAAGTCCCTTTATTACTTGTTACTGTAGCTTATATTTGCACTTAGTTTTGTGCTTAAAAAATATATACAACAAGATTCACCATTTATCAGATTTGGAAAATATATCCTTAGGTTGTTATAGAATCAGGAGGCTAATAGCATTTGGGTAATTACTAATGGTTGCTCAATAATTGCATATAACATGCACTAAGTGTTCGATGAAATCTATGAGAATACTTGGGATGTGACATTATACTTAAGATCTCATTTGATGCTCGAGAGAGATAATGAGATTAATCTTTGAGTAATTAATTTAAAGGTTGCATAATGCATGTATAGGTAGACAAATTAGATAAAAATATCAACTTGAATATATATATATGCATAATATCTCATTTGATGCTCAAAAGAGATAATGAGATTAATCTTAGACCCTTAACTAATGAATTGAACGAAATTGTTAAAAAAGAACATAGAAATAATAAAATAAAATTAATACCCTAAAATCTCATTTATTATAAATTTACTATTTTATATGATTATCTTTTTTTTATAGGTGGTCAAAATTTTTATTTCTAATTGACTTGACCCGCCACCAAATTTTTGGGTCGCTTCAAAATTAGAAATGAATTCGAGATGTATTTGAGCAAATTTCTTTGTCCAAAATGAGTCGAGTCTGGCATGAAAAATTCCAATACCCAATTGAAAATTTTCCAAACCAATTTTTTTCTTTATATCAAATGAGAGCTGACATGTAAGTTGTAAATGACTTCTCTATATACACATTACTTGCAAAGACATGCTCTATCTCCTCCTCAGTTCCCTTTCTATCTATATTCTTTCACCTCTATCATTAATAGTGGCCATGCGAATCTCATTCACAATTCTTCTTTCTTCTTTCCATTTTTTCTTTTTAATAAAATATTTTTCATAATAAAATAAAAATGTCAGAAGCATTGAAAAAGCTAAAGAAATCTCTGTCGCTAAACTACATGATGATGCATCATTTTCTTTTAAGAGATAATTACATTAAATGTTAGCTTCGGTCTCAACTGTTAAGACCAAGTTCTGAAAATAAAATTAGAGTTTCAAAGCAAGAAACGTTAAAAACATTGAAAAAACGTTAATGACTTTTTTTTTCTCAATATGGTTAAGAAAACTACCGCCGAAAGTAAAATAAAAATTTTGTAATAAAAAATTGTCTTTTAATTGTATTTATTTGACCTTAAGATAAAAGAATAATACTAATCAAAAATTAAAATTAGAATTATAATATTTAACATAATTCAAATTAAAATTAAAATTAAAATTATAACATTTAACGTAATTGAATTATAATATTTAACGTAATTGAAATAGAATTAAAATTATAATATTTAACGTAATTGAAAACGAAATTAGATTTGAAATTATAGTATTTAACCTAATTCAAATTGAAATTGGATTTGTAATTATAACATTTAACGTAATTAAAATTAAAATTAGAATTAAAATATAACACTCAAGGTAATTGAAATTGTTATTGAATTTGAAAGTATCAAAATTTGAATTATAACATTTAGCGTAATTAATATTAAAATTAGATTTAAAATTATAATATTTAACATAAATGAAATTAGAATTAGAATTAAAATTATAATATTTAACATAAATTAAATCAAAATTAGTTTAAAATTATAATAATTAATATAATTAAAATTAAAATTATAATATTTAATATAATTGAAATTAAAACTGAATTTAAAATTATAACATTTTACGTAATTTAAATTAGAATTGAAATTGAAATTAAAGATGAGCATTTTTGATTTGATTCAATTTTTGAAATAAACCGAACTAGTTGATTTTTAAAAAATAGAAACAAAAATTGAATCAAAAAATGTTAAATCAAACCAAACCGAGTCAATTCAGCTTCTCATTCAAATTTTGAGTTAGGCGATAGTTCAGGCAGCGGTTCAGGCTCATATTGAACCCCATTGTTTTGAGTTTTTTGAGTTTTTTTTGTTTCTTTCTTATCCTTTTTATTATGCAATGACTTTTTATTGGCCTCTACAAAAAATCTTCTTTTTTAATAATACCATATTAAGTTCAATAAACAAATATCTTCATAAAAATAAAATTAATCTATTATACAAATAAAATTAATTTTTGTAATATACTTTGACTCAACAAATTCATAACTCAACAACAACAATATACATAAAAAAAAAAACATACACTATCAATTTTATATATAAAAAAAAGCTGGAATGCATCAAAAACATACAATTAAACCAACCATAATAATTTCTTAGCAATGAGAATGCTAATTCATTAAACATTACAAATTTGTGTTTCATAATTCATTCAAACAAACACTGCCCATTCATTAAATAAATATTAACCAATAATATATGAAAAACAACTAACAAGTTACAAAGTAACGGAAACGTATTAAATTTGCAAACTAAATAATTAACAAAGCAAAACAACTAAGCTGAACTAACTGTCAATAAAATAAAGCAAAACAATTAAATTTAATCTAAATATATTATACAAAAAGTATTCAATTTTCACCTGTGCAGGGGACTTGAGAGCTGGCGGAGAAAGGTGACCATGACTCGACGAGTTGGCCGAGCCGTGAAGGAAGTCCATCTATCCAGGAACGTCGATATTGAGTGTGTTTAGACCAAGCGGCGGTGTGGCAGAGGATCGACAACAGCGTAGAAGAGGATTGAATGGTGGCAAACGTCCGAGCGAGTAGCTGGGGTTAGTTTGGAGTGTGTGTATGTGTGTGCGCACTGTTTAGACTTTGGTTGGATAAGTGTAATTTTGAAATTGAAATGTTAGGGTTAGGGTTGGCTGTGTATAATACGATTTATATAAATGATTCAATGTTGCAAGTTCTACAATAAATTTGTACAACCACCAATAAAAAGCTGCGACGTGTATTGTTTATTTTTTTAAATATTCATTTTCGATTCGGTTTTTAGTTTGAATTTCGGTTTGAATTTTTGAAAACAAAAACCAAAGTGATTTTTTTAATTTTCAAACACTAAGAATCGAAAACCAAATTGAATCAGCTAATTTGGATCGGTTCACTCGGGCCAGTTCAATTCTTTAGTTTTTTGCCTACCCCTAATTAGAATTATAATATTTATTATAATTAAAATTGAAATTGTATTTGAAATAATAGTATTTAACCTAATTAAAATAAAAAGTTAAATTTAGAATTTAATATTTAATATAATTAAAATCAAAATTGAAATTATATTAATTGAAATCGAAATTGGATTTAGAATGATAATATTTAACATAATTCAAATTCAAATTGGATTTCGAAATATAATATTTAACATAATTGAAACTGGAATTAAAATTATAATATTTAACTAACTGAGATTGAAATTGAATTTAGAATTATAATATTTCACATAATTGAAATTGAAATTGGATTTGGAATTATAATATATAATGTAATTCAAATCGAAATTGAAATTAAAATTATAAAATTTAACATAATTTAAATTAAAATTAAAATTAGAATTATAACCATTAATGTAATTCAAATCAAAACTGAATTTAGAATAACATTTAACTTAATTGAAATTATAATAAAATTAAAATTATAGCATTTAACATAATTCAATTCAAAATTAGAATTGGCATTATATTATTTAATGTAATTGAAATCAAAAGTGGATTTGAAATTATAATATTTAACGTAATTGAAATCAAAATTGAATTTGGCATTATTATAAATTTTAATGTAATTAAAATCAAAATTGGAATTGAAATTATAATATTTAACGTAATTGAAATCAAAATTAGATTTCGAACAATAATATTTAATGTAACTGAAATTGAAATTAGATTTGAAATTATATAAATAACAGAATTGAAATCAAAAATTGATTTAGAATTATAAAATTTAATCTAATTAAAATTATATTTAAAATTATAATATTTAACGTAATTGAAATCAAACTTGAATTTGAAATTATAATAGTTAAGTTATTGAAATTGAAACTAAATTTGGAGTTATAATATTTAAAGTAATTGAAATTAAAATTGAATTTCGAATTATAATATTTAACATAATTGAAATCGAAATTAAAGAGTTATATGTATTCTTGAAGATGAAGAAACAAAATTAAGTAAGGGCATGAGATTTTGTTATGAATTTTAGTTATTCTAAAATAGTAAAAACTCAAGTTTGAGGGTAATGTGATTTAAAATAAAAAAAAAATATTGTACATATTGAGTTTGTTCTACCCTTAACTTAGAAAAAGAAAAAAATGAACAATAAAATAGTAAGGGAATCGATAAAATACATTTGGGAGAAATCGGTTGGAAAATAAATGGTTCGGTTTGATTAGTCTTTAGAAGAATGTATGCTTATGGCATGAGTTAAGACAAAATTGAATCATTTTGTCCTACCCTTACCCTAGTCATATACTACAAGTTAGATAAAGTCCTATTTGATCCTTACTTATGTGTACGCCTATATTAGTATAGAGTGATGTAAAAAAACAAGCCTAAGGAGTGTTAAATAAATCATTTATAGAGACCATTTTCTTAACGTGTGTGCATAAAATAATCTAGGTGCATGTGATTAATGATACTAACTATATACACATGCACCAAATAGGTCACTTGTGGGGTAAAATAAGTAACGGATTTACATGTTGAACGGTTATGGTATTTAGAATTTTCTTGAGATTGGTAGTCAAGAGAAATATTTGGGACAAATTATTAATCATTTGTCGACCCTCTGTTTTCATTTTCTTCTTTTAGTTTTTAAGTTTTAGTCGCTGTCGCCTTACTCGAGGAAAAGCAAATTATTAAATTTGGGGAGTTTGATGAGTGCATTTTGTGTCTATTGTTATGAACTCCTAGACTTGGTAATTGCTTAATTTGAATAAGAATTTGTAATTTTTTATATACATTAATGTCATTTTATAGGTTTTAAGTTAATGAAGCTATTTAGGACAAACATTCGAGAAAAACGCACAAAATCATCAAAAATGGACTAAAATAATCAAATTGTGAATTATGAATATTGTAATGAACAATACCGATGAACAGTATTATTCACATGAACAATGCTAGAAGCAAAAAATAGATTTTGGTGCCTAGGAGCCAATTTGTATAAAAACTTGGAGCCTAGGCACTAAATCGTTTAAAAAAGCTAATTTGCTCTAATTTTAAAGCCTATAAATAAGAACTTTTGAGGCCACTTCTCATCATTAAAAAAAGGCACAACAAATACAAAGAAGAAGAGACTAGAGCACAATTAGAAGAGGAGAAAAACTCACTTTTTGAGTGAGAAAATGTCTCCAAGGCTTCTTGAGGATTATTGAAGACACTAGAAGGATTGAAGTCTTGGACACATCCCCAAACTTGGTTTTGTCTTCTTTTCTTTCTATTTTCTCCTTTGTTTAAAATTTGTAGTTGTGAATCTTATTTTAAATATATTTACTGTAATATCCAATCCCTATTAGTAGTATTGGCGCCTAGATTTCGGTATAGAACAAATAAGACACCGTAGGGTTACTCGATTTTAACCCTATTAGAAATATTTTCTTTATAGTGCACGTGAGAGATATTAGACCTAATTTAGTAATTTCACACTCGATCGGTGCGCCGGACGACCTTGAATATTTTTAGAATTTTTCTCTATTGGCTTGGAAAAGAAAATTCTAATTTACTACATGAATTTCCATTTAAGGGTTATGTATGGAACAAGCCTTTGTTGAGAAACATAATCCATATATTAGAGAATGGACCAATTAGAAGAAATCTCATAGATTGCCAAGTTGGAAGTTCTAGTTAGTTCTTTGAACTATTCTAACTAAATAGTTACAAATGAACTAATTACATAATTGGTTTTTAACTAATGGCAAATTAGAATTTTTAAGTAAGTTGAAGAGCAAAATGGTAAATTGAGGGAGTACTATATATATGTTAGAAGTGTGTAGAAATTTGAAGAGAGATCAAAACCAACACTTAGCCAAAAAAAAGAGAGAAATTCGAGCTTCAAAGGGGGGTGCTGCTACAGTGACTATTCAAGTTTTTTTTCATGATTTTTCATGTGTAATCAAGCCAAATTAAGGTTACAAACCAATCCCTAAGCTCAATTGAAGTCTCTATTAGTGGAAATTCAAGAAAAAGAGGTAAGAAAAGCATCTTTTATGAGTTTGATAAGTGAGAATTCAAGAATGTGTTAATTGATGTTCTTATGTGTATTCTTGGCTTAGATTGAGTTGAATTCTAGTTTGGAGCTTGAAGGAGTCATCAATTTGAAGAAATTGGCAAGGTGAGAATTAGGGTTTTTGGTGATTTTGTTGTAGAGATTTCAATTGATTGTAATTAGGGCTTTAGAATGAAATTGGCATGATTTTGTTGTAATTGGAACAAGAAATTGAGAAAAGGAATGTGTTGGAACCTAGGGTGAAATTTTGCCACTTTAGGAAAGTTAGGAATTGAGTGGTGTTTTGATTGAATTGTTGTGTGTAAATGATGCATATTGTGAATTGAATGTATATGGTTGATGGAAAAACCCAAAAATGAAGAAAATGGGACATAATTGTCCATGTTGGAAAGGTGAAGGGCAAGTATGAGATTCTAGTGTTCGATTTGGTTCTAAATGTCATTTATAGCGCGTAGGTGAAGATAACCGAGAGCGTTAACGGGAGCAGGAATCGGGAGCGAAATTGAGCGCGGAGCGGTTGTGAGTGGAAATCTGCCATTTCTTTTACTTTTCGGTTATTATGTTTTCGCACAATGACTATGTATGTTTTATGAGCTTTCGATGCATAAACATGATTTATGATCTTGATATATTCATAGACATGCTTTTACATGATCGATTTTTGAAACAGTTTTAAAATTTCTACATTTGTTTTAAGGCCATTGATACCCTCAGATTATAGTGGTGATGATTGTATTAGACCCGGTCGGTATATCCCGTGCACATGGGCAGATCTTGGGGGTGTGTCACTAACTCTAAGAAGTCGGGATGTCGAGTTATATGAGTCGCTCTATGTGTACGAGATATTGTCTCGCTATATGCATGCGATGTAGGATTTCGCTGCGTAGCCAATGAGATGTCTTGAGATGTCACTGTGGGTGCTGCTAGTTGAGGTGCCCCGTGACCTACTCACGTATGTGGTGCTAGTTGAGTCGCTGCGTGGGTATAGAGCTTTAGGGTTACCATTGGTACAGTTTAGAAAGAAAATGGCCGAGCGAGGATTTTACTAGTTTTCGATTTACCGATAGCATTTATGCATTTATATGCACACAGCAGTTATTATGTTATACAGATTCTGAATATAGTTTTCCAAAGATGTAGATAAAACCCGCTCGGCAAGATTTCATTAGCATATGATATTAGAAATCGTTTTACAATTTTACATCCGTTTTAAAAGCATAATTTCTGCATGTACTTTAGAAATTGCTATCTTTGTATAATATTCTTGTAATTGAATTCTCATTTACACTCATTGAGCTCCTTTAGCTCACTCGTTTTATGTTTTATGTTTTATGTTTTAAACCCCTTTCCCAGGTGCAGGTCTCGGAACGCAAGCTGCTGATTCTCCTATCGCCGAGTAGTGGGCCGAATCCAAAGATAATTTTTGTACATGTAAATGTGCTAATAGCACTCTTTACTTTATGCATAATAGTTGTAGGCATGTATATTTGTAAGTATGTGTTGAATCAAGAAGAAGAGATTTGCAGTTTATGATGATCGTATTTACTTTTTATGATTATGCTTATTTTATGATTTACACGAAATAATTGAGTTGTGTTGGATTTGATTTGAAAAGGACCGGAGGTCCGAATTGGTAGAATTGAGATGTGTTCGAATTAGAAGTGAAATTTCTTTGCAGGTTTATATAGATTTTCTGAAAAATAGGGGAAACTCTGTCTGTTTGTTTTTAAAACTAAGATGTCGTTTTCATGTATATTACTAGATCTTCTTAGTAGTAACAAGAATTAAAAAGGGGTTCGCCTCGCGAAATTTCTTAACTTACCCAGTTAGGTTCGGAGAAACTTCCGTCGGGGTGCCCGGCAGGGCCGCTGGGATCTATAGTAGAGGGTATCGGGTCGAGTCCTGTCATTTACATCTATGGATTTATTGATAATTTTAGTTATATTTAGATTTATTTGTGCCTAAACATTAAATTCTAAGGTTTGTTGTAGCTTTATTTATGTCATGTTTGGATGACTTAGTAGATTTTTGTTTAATTCATTTATGTTTCTCTATTCTTAATCTTCTAATTGATTGAAAAATAAATTGGTTGTTGTTGATTTGTGAATTAATGCTCATTAGAGATTCACTTATTTATCAGATTTGGAAAACAGTGCCTTAAGTTTTTATTGAGTTAGGAGGCTACTAACACTTGGGTAGTCACTAAAGGTTGCTTAATGATTACATGTGACACATTCTAAGTGTTCAATGAAATATATAAGAACACTTAAGGTGTGACATTATGTCTAAAATTTTATTTGACGCTCAAGAAAGATAATAAGATTAATATTTAAGTAATCAATTTAAGGATTGCATAGTGCTATGTATAGGTAGACAATTTTGACAATAATATCAATTTGAATATATATGTATAGTATCTTATATTACACTTGAGAGAGGTAATAAGATTAGTTTTAGACTTGATTAATGAATTGAGTAAATTTGCTAAAGAGGAAGAATATAGAAAGAACAAAATTGCTAAAATTGCCCAAGACCATAAGATCCCCTTTATAGATTCACCATTTTGTAAGATTATCATTTTTAGATATCACTTAATTTAGTTTGTCGATTTAATTTCCTATAGTCGTTGCATTAAATTAAGTTACATAGATAAAATCAAGTAGTGAAAACCCATAATACTTAGTGCAAATTTGAAAGATCAATCATCGTAAGTACGATACTCATACTCATCACTTTATTACTTACTAACGACATATGCACTTGTGGTTTTGTATGAGCATATTTAGTTTCACGAACATCTCTTATGAAGAAACTAAAGAAGCAGTGTGGTTCATAAAGTTATTTACTGATTTGGAAGTAATTCTAGACCTGGATAAACCATTGACCCTTTATTGTGACAACAATTGGGTAATGATGAATTTGAAGGAGCCAAGGAGTCACAAAAAAGCAAAATATATAAAAGGGATATGGGACACCCTCCCTTTATCTAACAAGGAGAGCTATCACTCAAAGGAATATCGGAGTCCCCCCTCCTTTCCTTCGCCTTTTCGAGGCTAAAACCTAGAACCATATGGGGTTCTAAGGCTTCTGAGAAGTACCTCTGGTACCACTTGAGCTCTCCCTCCTTTCTTTCGCCTTTTCGAGGCTCAAACCCAGGACCATATGAGGTTTTAAGGCCTCTGGGAAGCACCTCTGGTACCACTTAAGTGGTAGCTCTCTCTGGTAGATGAGGGGAAGGGGCCCCACAAAGGAAATATCACCTATTCAAAGAAATCGTGCATAAAGGTGATGTATGAGTCATGAAAATAACGTTCAAGAAAAATCTTGCAAACCTATTCACCAAGACATTCTCAGCTAAGATATTTGAGGGTCATATGGAGGACATGGGTTTAAAAGATATGTCTCACCTGCTTTAGAACAAGTGGGAGATTGTTAAGGATATTGCCCTAAAAGCATATACTTGTATTATTTTTATAAATTAAATAAAATTAACATTTTTATACTTGAAAAGTAATCATAATGTTATGACGTAAATATTAAAAAAATTTAAGTTTATTTATGTGATCGTAACATTAGTATAATTATTCTATATAAAATGATCAAAGTTATGGATAATAAATAGAAAAGATCCATAATAAATTAATTAAAGTTTAGGATCTTTAATTCAAAAATATTGACAATGTGGTGATTATATATTGAACACTAATATACTGACGTTAGGGTGAAGACACTTTATATAATATGATTATATAAGACCAGATTAAACATAGTTCGAATTCTCATAAAAAATATAGTTTGAATTCTTATGAAAAATACCGTTGTTAATTAAGAATTCAAATAACGTCAACTGATAATCATATGCAAATCAATCTCAATCCTGAGTGGCTATAAGCTCATGTTTGTATTATTTTGTCATTTGAGATACTCGTTCCGATTTATCTGAGAAACAAGCTAAAAAAATTTATTTTGGTAGTACAGTATTATAAGCAGCTAGGAATGTGATGTACACTTATGGAATCTATTCCTTCTTAAAAGAAGTTAAAAAGATGGTTCTCTTAAATATTAGTTCTACAACTAAACGGTTAGAGTGCTCAATTTGTAACAAGTTCACAAATTAAATGTTCACTAGTGAATTAATAGTACTTACGGATAAAAAAATAATTAGATGGATAAAATAATAATTTAACCTAACTCTAATTATGAATCAGTTATGTAGGGTTGAATTGCAAGTAATGGTAAAATCATTTGACTGCTATAAGTTTTCTAAGTAAAATATATATGCAATTGTAAAAGAACAATTCCAAATTTTTAGTGGAATAATACTAAAATTAATAAATTAAAAATTAATTAAATAGTTTAATTAATGATCCAAAATTTAATAGAGATTGAAATTGTACGTCTATGGGCCCCTAATACTACCTCTTGATTTATTATAGTGAAAATTATAAATAAAAAATTATTTTATTATATAATATGTTTTCTTTTTTTATTAAACATCTAACCATATATTTATAAAATTTTGATAAAATGATTTTTTTATTATCTGAAACTATCTTTTTGTACCAATTTCCACTGTGTCAAAAGTTTTAAAACTCATGTACTATCAAACTATTAGACATATAATGTTATTTAAGCCTTTAAAGCATGTGAAATAACATTTTATTTGATTAATAAAAGTTTATTCGTAAATATGGTTGAGTATACATTGATAAGCTCATATTTAATCAAGTATGTAATCTATACATTAGGCATATCATACTACTACAGAGGGTATAAATCAAAGTTCTTTATAAATTAAATCTAGTTCACAATTATTAATGAAAAATGGCATTTCATTATGTAAAGTTGTAGTTTTTCTTCTTCTTATAGTGGATGATTTACTTTAATCATTGAAGTAGAGACTTCGAGTATAAAAATTATGTTACATTGAACGGGACTACTATGAATTGCAATCTAATTAACTGAATGTCATAGATATTAATTCGCAAAAGTATTAATAAGCTTGATTGATCTTAATCCCAAGCAAATAATGAACTTACATTCATACATTATATCTTTTGAGTTATCATAGAGTGAGATCCATATAAACTATCAAAATCTCGATATCTTGGAGATATAATTTCATGAGTCGTAGGAACATATATTTGTAAGATGGAATCTAATAAATAATGTCCACCTAAGTTGTTTGCAGTACTTGATCATTTGAATCTGTGACCGCAGTTTATTCAATAAGTTATTTATTGAATAATAATATTTATTTGTAAATTTATTTACAAATATAGATATATTAAAAATGATCATTAGAGCATTCAATAACTTATGGGCAAATAAGTAATTAAAGAGATAAGATATTAATTAAAGAGGTAAGATATTTTTTTCTATAGCCTAGCTTTAATTATGAACATTAATTAGAAAGTCAATTAAGTGGTTATTATTGGTCTAAAGACCAAACTCAATTTAATTAAATAGAGTTTTAATTAAATAGATTTTTACTTAATAATATGGGTTACTAGAATACAGTCATGCTTTTAGCGGAATAACCTGGAGTTAACTTAGAAGAACTGATGTATCATGAAAGGATTAGGACTAGGCCTTTTAAGTTGAAGTTAGAAAGCCCATGGGTCTCGTAGCCCCTCTACTATTTCAAATTCTAATTAAACTCTAATTTCCTAATCCTAATCTAATTCTAAATACTCAATAGAGATTCTCATATATATAAGAGGTATAAGTAGTAAACACAATAATAGCTATAACCAGAAAAATTCTTTTTACGTATTTATACGTGGAAAAAGAATTTGGCTATTACCCTTCTCTTAGATTTAGATATTAGTAATTTTAGAGATTAAAAAAAGATCCACGTGCCTACACACGTTGAGTTTGAAGATTGAGGATAGTAGAGAAGATTCAGCCAATCAATTTAAAATTTATCATAACGAGAAATTGAGGTAATCTTCTATCCCTATACCTGTAATTATGAATAAGACGATCTGGCTTCCACTAAATTTATTTTATTAAACAAAAAAATTTATTTACTACCAATAACTGATATCAAAGCCACCTTATTTCATATTACCTATATACTTTATTTTATATATGGTAGTAATTTTTTATTACAGCACCAATTGCATATTTTATCTATATTTGTTGTTTTTACTAATTATATAATGAATGGTTATTCTCATAATATTTTATGTTAGAGATTTGTTTGTATTATTAGGAATTATAATAAGAGGGGGTAATGAAATAATATAATAATTTTCCCTTTTGGACTTGGTAATTTTCTTTATATTTCTTTATAAGCCCATTAAATTGCTTAGGGTTTTTATTTGTAATCTAAAGAATATATATTTTTATTATTTTTGTTGAATAAAAATAAATTTTAAAAATTGAAATTGAAGAGCCTCGCAAGTTACCACTTGTTCGTGGCGGCTGGCCACTAGCTCGTAAAAGATGACGATCTCCAAAGGCAACGTATTCTATGTTGATAAGCTTATAGGATCATTGATTGGCTCACTGTTGGTGGCAACATTCGGCGGTAGCAAATGGAGGAGAGAGGAGATGTTGTCAGCGATGGCCAGCCAGTTGCTCATAGTTTCACAGCCAACGTTGTCTGAAGCTAGTGACAAGCTCTGATGGTCTCTTCTCAATATCAAGCGACGGTTGGAAGCATAGCCGTATTGATGAATGGTGACTAAAACCATGGGCAAACAAAGAGGGCTAAGCGGATAGGGAGAACATGTGGAGTTAGGTTTGTTGGGATTTGTGCTTACGTGCCATCCCTTTTATGTATAATATTTGATTTATGTTTATACATTTATGATTTCAATATATCACTAATTATTTTATTTACAAATATGGTAAGATTCTTGTAACATTTTAGACATTGTATGATCTGAAAGAGTTTAGATCTAATCTAAAGAAGTTTAGATCAGAACTAAGAGTCAGTAAAATCTAAAGCGTTAGAGCCTTGTCTGAAATAGGACAAAGACCTAAGAATATATTAATAATGACATAGTTGCAATGGGTTGCAAATGGTGTTAGAAAATGTCGTTATGCAAATATGTTCTTAAATTTAATGTTCCTGATCTATCTTTACTAATGCAGGTCTGTTAGTGAAGACCTTAATATATATAGATCTGTGTATATCTATATCTGGATAGTCCAGATGGTTAGTCTTAGCAGACCATGAGTTTAGCGGAAACTCGTATAAAGATACAAGTATTCAGTAAGGACTAAATATTGAACAGACTCACAAAGATCTCCAATAGAAATTCCATAATGCCGTCAATGGAGGATCTTTCGAGTTGAGTAGTATTCGTGGTCCTTAGACCTGAGTGCCACGGTGGACTTATGAGTGATCCACCATACTTTAGTTCCACACATGTTAGATACCTTTCATGATCTGACTGCTGGGTGTCGCTGGGTATGGTTCGATGCTCATAGAGTCCGATGTGTACAGATATAGGATCCATCAACTCAATTGGGTGAGTAAAATATCCTGCAACTCCAAGATTGTATTTCAGAAAGTCTTATGGCCATAAGCAGACATCCAAGAATTAATTTTATTCTTAGGAAAATAATATCGTAAAAGTGTTTACGGATATTATTTATTGAAATACAAATCTAGAGATAAGTTTATGGTTGAGCACATAAAGACTTGACGGTGTTGATTTATATCTCCGCTCTTCTAGGATATTTATGATGGAAGGATTATACGAATATGTTATAACCTCAACTTGTATGGTCTAATGCGCCATTTTGTAATATCTGTAACATGTGTGTGGGACATTGGTCACAGACGTATTAAATAGTTTCATATGACAAATCGGACATTGACCTAGAGAGTCTCACAATATGAAGTGTACTCGTTGTGCACTGGGGCAGTGAATTGGATTGAATAATTGATCCAACAATTTTCAGCAAAATAAAAAATGTTTCAAGGTTCCTTTTATTATTCACTTGTCAATAATTGAAAGTAAAACACATTATTGGTTTACAAGAGTTGTTAACCAATAAGAAATTGACGAGTGACATAATCTTGTTCCATAAATAATTTACCATGTATTTACTTATTTACCTTGCTTGGTAAATACATTTATGGTAAATGTAAATATTCAAAATAGTTTTGAATTATTAATATTTTATATATTAATCAAATTATTATTATTAATTGGAATAAGTGGCAAACACCATTTACTAATGGAGAATGCACTTGTTATTAATAATAAGGAATGTTGACCACTTAGTAATTCTTAAATGATGCAGTAAGGAAGTGGTAAAACCACATAACATTGATTAAATGCCATTTACTCTCTAAAAATTGATTCAAATGGTTGAATCAAATTGGTGAGTGAAAAATATGATAGATTAATGTTTGTAATGGTAAACATGGTTAAGTGGTGGTGGAGCACTAAGAGAAATCATTCTTTGCACTTAAGAAAGAATTGAAAGAGTTCAATTGGTGTAAGAAAGAGTGATTTTCGTTCAAGGAGAAAGAAGAGAGAATTGAGAGCATTTCCTAAGTGTTTTTCTCAAAGTGTTGAGAGAAAATACAAAGGCTTACCAAGGTTCAACATAAAGAGTTGTAAAGAACAAAAGAAAACTCTTAACTCTTCTCATCTCTTGGTAGTAATCACTCATATAGACAAATTATTTTAAGTGTTAAAACAATCCTTTGCTGGAATTTCAAGGCTGACAATCTAGCTTTACAATCCCACCGAATTTAGTTGTGAACTAGAATTGTACAAGGGAACACTTCAAGGTGAGCTCAACAAATTGAAACTTGGAGTTCTTGAATAATTGTAAAGCTACCTTCATAACCGGGTAGGTTATTTATTTGCTATTCATTTTATATCATGCATGAAATATATATGAGATATATATGTACTTGAATGATCATACATGTGATTACATGCTTGAATTTGTTACATATTGTATAATATGTATGAATACTTCCGTTGCGTATTTAATTTTTGAAATTATATGTATCTATACACATCACACACCATATCACAACAAGGTTTCCACTAAAAAATATCACTTGCCACCCTCACTGTTTTGATTAATTCTTTTTGGCTAAGTTAGTCTATATTTATTCCAAATTGATCCTTAAAAGTTTGTAAAACATACAAAAAAGACCTAACATAATTAGTGACTCCACCTAGCCCCCTCCTATTTTGGGTAATTATAGTTTGGACATAAAATTTTGAGATATTTACAAATAGGCCCCAATTTTGATCTAAATTTATTTTGGACTAGCCTTTGGGTATTTGCAAATTTGAAATTGGCCTAAACTTCTTTTAATTTTGTTTCAATTTTATAAAATATATTTGGGTAATTTTGTTAAAATTATTGGGTCTAAAAATATTTTTTATTAAATGTTTTTTCAAAAAGGATCAATAGAAATGTTAAACCTAAAATATGCCCAATTTATTTTAAAAAATAAATAAGTGGACCAAAGAAAATTAAATGACCCAAAAATCAAGCCCATAAAAGGAGACAAATAAGAGGAGATAATATTATGGAAGAGTGCAAGTTGACTTTAAGGAAGACTTTAAAGAATTTATGCTTAGTTTTAAATGTTTTTGCTTCTTAGAAAAAATCATGAAGTATGGGTTATTTATTTATCTAGTTAATTGATTTGATTGTCATATATTGATTGTCATATAGATTAATGGTGCCACATTCACATGTCCATGCATAAAATATATAATTTTCTGTGACAATAATGTTCTAATGGGATTAGGATAAGATTATTGTCATTGTTTTAATATTATATTAATTTATAAATTTGACATGGTCTTATTAATTATTTTTATAAAATTAGATATTAATAAGTAGAACGTCATTTTATAAATTAATCGGTATATTAAAAATTAAAAACTCTAAGAATTAAAATATAGAGTGAGAGAGGGCTTTAAGCATAAAGCCCATGACCTCTATTATTGGTCCTATAATAAGGTAGATTATTATCTTACCTCAAACCTTGTGAGCTCCCTACGAAGGGTATTAATCAGAACTAGTTACTAGATAGGACTTCCTTAAAGGATAGGTGTAATATAAGACTCATACAAAACTGACTACCTTACTGTGGCTTTTTTAATTGAAAAATATAAAGGATTGAAATAATGATTGTACACTCAACTTAAGTCGATTGATATCCTCCCTACGGAGTTCTTGTCAATTAAATCTAAAGGCTAAAGAATCAGTAGTTTATTACTATTTGATATGAGATATCTAGATAATAATAATAATAAATTAGTACGGTACTAATATGATTCATGACGGATATGACCACCCTATAGAGGCGTATTCTGAATGAAAATTAAATTACTGATGCATAATGTAATTAAAGAGTTCTACATAAATGCATTTCATGCATTTATGTCTTTATTCAGGCTATTAGCATCCATCTTTAACCAAAATAAGTTAACTAAAAATAATTATATGGATTAGAAAAGAAACTCAAACATTGTTCTAATAGCTGAAAAGCACAAATATGTCTTCACTGAAAAATGCCCTCTTGAACCTAATGAAAAGGCATCTCAAGCAGAAAAAGATGCTTATAATAAGTGGCAACAGTCTGATGAAATAGCCAGTTGTTATAATATTAGCTTATTTGTCTAGTACTCTAGCAAAGCAGTATGAGACTATAGAAACAACTGCTTATATAGTCTTCAGCCTTTCAAAGATGTTTATTGATAAAAACAGGACTCTGAGACAGGCTTCTTTAAAAGAGATCATGAATACTATACAAGGCAAAGAAACTCCTGTGCAAGATCATATATTGAAAATGATTGCACTATTCCAGCAAGTTGAGGATTTGGGTGGGGAATACACTGGCCAATCTAAGGTCGAGATGGTCCTAGAAACCCTAGCACTCTCATTTCAGACTTTCTTGTTAAACATGTCAATGCATCAGTTGAATTTTTCATTAACTGAGCTAATGAATTAGCTTAAAGCTGTTGAGGCTATAATGAAACCTGGACTAAGTGTTCATTTGACTAAGGGTTCATCTTCCTCTTCTAGTCCCAATCCTAAGGGAAAAGATAGTAAGAAGAAAAAGAATAAGCCCAAGAGAACATCTAACTCAGTTTCTGTGCAGATTCAACAAAAGGATAAAAAAAACCCAAAGAAAAATGTGTCCAATATGGTGTTAAAGGGCATGAAAGAAATTGTCCAGTTCACTTAACAAAGCTTTCAATAGCTAAAGGGGCAGCTTCTACTTTAGGTAAAATTATTTTCATTGAGACATATTTAATGGTTGATTCTACTGATTCCTAGATAGTATCTTCTAGAGCCACTAGTCATTTTTGTAATTCATTACGAGGGTTCCAGGAAACTAGGCAGCTCAGTAAAGAGAAGATCAGTCTAAGGCTAGGAAATGGTGCAATTATTGCAACCAATGCAGTGAGAGTTGTTAAACTTTATTTTGATGATTTTATGACTTTAGTATTAGATGATTGTTTGTTAGTACCGAAACTCAAATGCAATTTGATTTCAGTTAGTTATTTGAATAAATTTAGTTATTCTATTATTTTTTACTCAACTGTGGTGATCAATGAAAAAAGTAATTTATATGTTCTTGTACACTAGTTAATAATCTATACTATATATCCTAAAATCAACTTATTGCATGACACAAAATTGAATAATGAATCTAATCACCATAAGAGGATTAAAGTGACTCCCACTAATTAAACGTATCTATTGCATCTACGTCTTGGCCATATTAGTCTAGATAGGATCAAAAGACTGGTCAAAGATGGACCTTTAAGTTCATTAGATATTGAACCAGTACCGGTCTGAAAATCCTATATAGAAGGCAAAATGACCAGAAAACCCTTTAATACTAAAGGTAATAAAGTTATTGAAATGTTAAAATTAATGTACTCTGACGTATGTGGGCTCATGAGCACACAAGCTAGAAGAGGTTATGAATATTTCATCACTTCTATTGATGATCATTCTAGATTCGATTATGTGTACCTAATGCACCACAAGTCTGAGGTGTTTGATAAATTCAATGAGTTTTAGGCAAAAGTGGAAAGACAATTAGGAAAACACATAAAGGCACTTTAATCTGATCAAAGTAAGGAATACCTCTATAGTGAGTTCAAGACCTATTTGTTAGACGATGGGATATTATCCCAGTTGACTGCATTAGGGTCACCCCAGTAAAATGCTGTAGCAGAAAGAAGAAATAGAAGTCTTCTTGAAATGGTGGGGTTAATTTTGGGTTATTCAACTTTACCCATCTCGTTTTGATATTATGCCTAAGAAATAGCCATGTATCTTCTTAACTTAATTCCATTTAAATCAGTCCCTAAAACACCTCTAGAAATATGGATATGACGTATACCAAGTTTACATCACATATATATATATATATATATATATATATAGGGTTGTCCAGTTCATATGCTAAAATGGAATACAAACAAGTTAGAATCTAAGTCAGAAGTTTGTTTGTTTGTTGGCTATATCCTAAAGGAACAACAGAAAGTCCTTTCTATAATTCTCAATATAATAAAGTATTAGTTAGCACTAATGTAATCTTTCTTAAAGAAGACTATATGAAGACTTCAAGCCTAAGAGTAAGATAATTCTAGTTGAGTTATCTGAAAACTCTAATATTGTGCCTGATAGAGTCAATAAGTTAATTTCCAATCCATATCATAATAACCAGTCAGAGCCAGTTGTAGAACAATAACCACTAGTGCTTTGTCATAGTGGAAGGATTATTACATGTCTAACTAGGTACATGTTAATTGAAGAGTCCTTTCAGGAAGTCACTAATGAGCATAAACTAGATCCCATTATCTATGATCAAGCAATGGTTGATAAAGATACAAACCATTGGCATAAAGCTATGAAATCAAAAATAGATATCATAAATTTCAATAAAGTCTTGGAACTTGCAGAGAAACCTGAAGGGATAAAATTCATAGAGTGTAAACGGGTCTACAAGAGAAAGAGAATGATAGACAGAAATGTGGAAACCTTCAAAGCTAGGCTTGTTGCTGAAAGGTACACTCAAAAAGAAAGTATCGATTATAAGGAGACATTTTCACCGGTAGCCTTGCTTAAGTCTATTAGAATTCTCTTATCCATTAGAGCAAATCTTGATTATGAGATTTAAAAAATGGATGTCAAGATTGCCTTTCTTAATGGTAATCTTAAAGAAGTATCTATATAATACAACCAAATAGTTTTATAACTACAAACCAAAAGCATATGGTTTATAAACTACAAATATCTATCTAGAACTTGGAACATCAAATTTAATCAAGCAATCAAATCATTTGGTTTTGATCAAAATCCTGATGAACTTTATGTTTAGAAGAAGATAGATATACAATTGGTGGTTTTTTCTAGTCTTGTATTTAGATGATATACTACTCATTGAGAATGATGTAGGAGCGTTATCATTGGATAAAATATAGTTATCTGACTATTTTGATATAAATGATCTAGAAGAGGCTAGTAACATCCTTGGGATCAAAGTATTAAGGGATCTCAAGTTGAAGATGTTAGGCTTATCCTAAACTTAGTATATTAACAAAATTCTGATCAAGTTTTCCATACATAATTCCAAAAGGGATTGTTTCCCTATAGATATGAAATTGAGCTATCCAAGTATCAGTTTCCTAAGACAACTGAAAAGATAGGTTGCATGAGAAGTATTCCTTATGCATTAGCAGTGGGAAGTCTTATGTATACAATGCTAGGTACTAGACTAGATATTTGTTATATAGTTTGAATGATCAATAGATATCAATCTAATCTAGGACTAGAATACTGGACTGTAGTAAGCATATATTCAAGTACCTTCAAAAAATAAAAGATTATATGCTTGTATATTCTAGTGAAGATTTTATATTTAAGAACATAAGGATACTTGAATTTTTCTCAAGGTATATGTTCACTTTAAATGGTGAAGTTATAAGTTAAAGGAGTGCAAAACAATCATGTATTGTAGACTCCACCATGAAATTTAAATATGTAGTTGCATCTGAAGCTACAAAATAGGCTATATAGCTTCAGAAGTTCCTTATGGAGCTTGAGGTGGTACCCAAGGCTTAGATGCCTATTGTTCTTTATTAAGATAATAGTAGAGCAACAGTACAGTCTAAGAAATTGAATACCACAAGAGAAGAAAATACATTGAAAGGAAATAACGTTTGGTAAAGGAGTTGTGGAAAAAATGGTGAGGTCATGGTATCTAAGATTACGTAAGCAGATAATCTAGTGGATCTATGCACCTAAGTCATTGCCAGCAAAGATTTTTGAAACTTATATGAATAATATAGGGGTTCAATAGTTACTCAACATGCTTTAGGGCAAGTGGGACATTGTTAGACATATAATGTTATTTTATGCTCTTAAAACATGTGAGATAACATTTTATTTTATTAATAAAAGTTTATTCATACATATGGTTAAGCATACATTGATAAGACCATATTTAACAAAGTATGTGATCTATGTATTAGGCTTATGATACTAATACAAATGGTAAAAATCACAAGTTCTATATAAATTAAATCTAGTTCACAACCATTAATAAAAAGGGTATTGTATTATGTAAGGTTGTAGTTTTTTCGCTTCTTATAGTGGATGATTTACCTTGATTATCGAAGAGACTTCGAGTAGAAAAACTAGTGTATATGTTACATTGAATGGGACTACTATGAATTGTGATCTGGTTAACTAAATGCCATAGATGTTAATTCACAAAAGCTTTAATAAGCTTGATTGATCTTAATCCTGAACAAATATTAAACTTACATTCATGCGTTATATCTTTTGAGTTATCACAGAGTGAGACCAATATAAACTGTCAAAACATTGGTATCTTAGAGATATAATTTCATGGGTCATAGGAACATATATTTGCAAGATGGAATCTAATAAATAATGTCCACCTAAGCTGTTTGCAGTACTTGATCATTTGAATCTATAGCCGCAGTTTATTAAATAAGTTATTTATTAAATAATAATATTTATTTGTAAAGTTATTTACAAATATAGATATATTAAAACTGATCATTATAGCATTCAGTGACTTATAGGCAAATAAGTAATTAAAGAGGCAAGACATTTTTTTTATGACCTACCTTTAATTATGGACATCAATTAGAGAGTCAATTAAGTGGTCATTATTAGTTAAAGACCAAGCCCAACTTAATTTAAAGGATTTTTAATTAAATGAGTTCTTACTTAATATTATGGGTTACTAGAGTACAGCCCTTGACTTTTAGTGGAATAGCTTATGGTTAACTTATAAAAATTGGTGTATCTTGAGATGATAAGGACTGGGCCTTTTAAGTTGAAACTATGAAGCCCGCAGGTATTGCAGTCCCTCTACTAGCTCAAACTTTAATTTTCTATTCCTAATCTAATTTTAAATAGCCAATGGAGATTCCTATATATACGGGAGGTATGAAGTAGTAAGCACAACAATAACTATAATCAAAAATTTTCTTTAATGTATACATACGTGGAAAAAGAATTTGGTTATTATCCTTCTCTCAGATTTTGGTATTAGTGATTTTAGAGATTAAGGAAAGATCTACGTGCCCTTACATGTTGAGTTTGAAAATTGAGGATAGTAGAAAAGATTACAGCAAGACAATTCAAGATTTGTCATAGTAAAGAATTGAGATGATCTTCATCCCTATACATGTAATTATAAACAAGATGATTTGACTTCCGCTGCATTTATTTTATTAGACAAAATATTTTAATCTACTACCAATATAAACCACCCAAAACATTGACTTTTGTCAGCACTGCCTCAGGACGCAGTTCAACCACCACCTTAGGTACCCCATTACCAAAACCCTTCGACTGGCCCTCTTTAATAGCAGTCTTTGACGTATCAAAAATTTAAGCAACCATGCCATCAGCCAACCCTCTTGCCGAGAAGCTTTTTGAACACGAACACTCATTTCAACTCAAATATCATAAGAGAAATAATGATTCCTAGGCTTCTTTAATATCGCTAGAAGAAAGCACTCCCGATATGAATATTTAAGAAACCACATAATGTACAAAATTCAGGAAGTTTCTCATATTTGAAATCCACCCAAAATAGTCATTCTTAATCCCTTAATCTAAAAACAAATCCCTTACGCATGCGTTAATAAATATTAAGCCTAACCCTAATACACATATACTTCCCTGTACAAGACCTACTAGTATTTGCATCAACATCTAGAAAAGTCACTTACTTATTTCCTATGATCTTTGCAAATTTCACATTCATATGAATGAAAGGGACATTATATACCTAAAGCTAGACTAGAACTGAATGAAATCTTGGATCCTTTGCTCGAGCATCATCCGAAACAATCTCAATCGCCAACAAAACTTACTGAAGCTCTCCATAGCTTAAGCAACAAAATACATCTCCAATCCTCCTCCTGAAACTCGGCTAGAAAACATCATCGCGCAGCCTTTGATTTCCATAATGGCCGCATAGTATTTTAAAAAGCATAACATTGATAATGTCATCTTATAAAGATCTTAATGAACAGTCCAAACCGCGCTTGTTACGATGTCGATGAATAATATCTTCATTTACACCTAGAACCTCTTCATTATGTGAGTTATTGCCAAAGTAATTACACCTCATTCATAATGGCTACAAAGAAGAAAAAAAAAACTTGACTAGAAGAGCCTAAATGGAACAATGACGACCTCCAGAAGAGCCTAAAGAGGAAAACAAATCTATGAAAAAGCTTTTTAGGGATAATTTATAAGGTTGTGGTATAAAATGCTTAGTGTCGTTTAAAATTATTTATTTCACGTATTGTTTAATTATTATTTATAAGGTAGTAGTATTAATATAAATGTTGGACAAATCACCCTTCTCCCTGTGAGATTAGGTTAAAGTGAAGAACCCTAGTCAAGTTCAACCTTAAATCTTAACCTCTTTACGCAGTGGAATAACTTGTATATCAAGCAAAATAGCAAGAATTCAAAGCAGAAAATAAAGAGCACAACACACTCACTTACGTGGTTCGGCCAACTACCTACGTCCACAGTGGATCCAAGGATCCTAGCCTCTCTTATTAACTCCTTAGAGATTTTACAAGGAAAACCCAATGAGAAACCCTCAAAATGACCTAATGTTTAGTGTACCCTTGCTCTACCACAAACAATGAACATTCAAACGACAGTTCCACCCTAGCGCATACAAGCACTTAGTGTCTACCCAGTTCTTCCCTCTCTTAGAGTCTCTCTTAATGCTTGATCTCAACTAAATGGTTTACAAGTGTTTGTATAAGAGTTATTTCGTGCCTACTAACCCTATTTCTTATTGGAGTAAGAGTCCACTTGTTTTAGAAGTTCTAAACTTCCCAAAACTCAAAATCCGAATCAAAAATGGACTTATCCCTGCTCTGGTGCCACAGCGCTGCGATGCTGAGCCTTGACACATCCAGCGCTGTGGCGCTAAAAACCTAGCGCCGAGGCGTTGGGCATACCGCCTCCAGTGCTATGGCTTTGGAGTTCTATTCTAGGCGCTGCGGCGCTCAGCCCTGGGTGCCGTGGCGCTGGCCCTTGTTCTAGCTTTGTGATTTTTCTCGCTTCCTTCTCGTCTTCGAGTCCCATTTCAATTCCCTTTTTATGTCCCACACGTCTTAAACTTCCCCATACATGTCCCATACGTTGACTCTCTTTTTTATATTCATCTCAATCCTTGTTCAAACAAGATTGTTGAATCATTAAATCTCCAACAATAAAAAATGCATATTATTCAATTTTAAGTCATATAACTAATTATTAAATATGAAAAATAATTATTAATTTTGTGACTAATAATAAAATGTATAAATTAATTATTAATTTTAAACAAGTAAACTGCCAAACAAGAAGTTAAATTCCAATCCATTAATCAAAGTATGCGAATGGATTTAGCTATAAAATTGGTATTTACTTTTGAAAAGAAACGAAAGGAAAATATTTGGAAAGAGATGAAGTGAGAAAAAATGGAAAAGAAAGATAAAAAAAAATTAGAGAGAGAAGAAGAGATAAATAAGATATATGCATTTTTATATGGGATAAAGACAATTTTATCCTAATATTTTGGCTAAATTAACAACTTCGCCCTAGTTAGATCTAAAATACTCAATTTTACCCTAATTCATTACATTTTACTATTTAATTAAATGGTTGAGGGTAAAAAAGTAAACTAACCTTACAAATAAAAAAGGTGTTAACATGATTGTGAATGTTAGAAACACATGTCAAAGCCTTGATAGTGGATTAAAAACGACTCTTCATATTCTTCTGAGAATGGATTTGCACTTTTTGGAGAGATCAAAAGAAAACACTATTGCAATTATTGCAAAATTGTGAAAAAAAAAAGCCATTTTCTTTTCAAAACCTACAAACAAAGAGGTGAGAGTGCTAAGAGTTTAATCGAAGAGAGAAGAAAGACAATTACAAGGTTGTGGTTTTTGAAAACGGGGCACCATATACTATTTGTTGGACATTTTTAAGGCAAGCATCTAAAATCTATTCAAAATTTAGTCCCTTTTTTTATTTTTTGTTTTTTCATCACATGTATAAAATTTAGTTATGTGATTGACATAAATGATATGATGCATGTATATTTTTTTATTTTTGGTACTAATTATTTTCTTTCTAAATAGGAACATGAGATTTAGTTGTCAATAATACTAATTGTCGGTACATGTTATCAAAATTATGATTTTGTTAAAGAAAAATTACATGGATTTTGTATTTTTTTTCTAGGGTTCTATTCAAATAAAATTTTCTAGGGGTTTTATTTTTGTACGAATTGTTCTTATGATTCTAACTATGTGCAATTGTGCATGTCATTGAATTGTTATTGATACAAATTGTTGGTACAAGTCATTAAAAGTATGGTTTTATTAAAGAACAATTTTTAGTTCTAATTGTTCTTATGATTTTTAGAGTTTGTTAAAATCTGAATATATGCATGTCAATAAGTTAAACTTGATTGTAACTGATATACTTTGGGTTCGATGTGTTTTTGGCTTAAATGCATATTGAAGATCTAGTTGTTCTTCAATGTGTTTGTAATCTATATGAAATCTGTGTGTGTATGAAATCTGTATAAAATCTATGTCATCTAAAGAAAATTGGCTAAATATGAGATTATGGATCAATAAATGTGAGTATGTTATGGCTGCAGATGTCATTTGAAGAATATTAGGTCTGTATCCTTGTTAAAATTGTTGGTTGCTTGACTACATATATTTTGTCAGTCCTGATTATTGTAATAGAATTAAACTAAAAAGTGAGGTATGTGAGAATATGTTTTAAAGACTATTATTTCCTCGAGATAATTTTCGTGTAATTGTGAAGATTCCTTGGATTGGGATGTTATTTGAGTTAGAAAATGACACACAATTGGTGAGGTTTGTGAGTAAGTACATGAGAATAGATATTTTATACATGTATGCTAAGTTGGAGGTCCTTCCACTAATGGTAATGACTCTTCCAAGTTAGAAAGGGCCAAGAGAATAAAAGAAGTGAGAAGGTTCTAGGCCAAGTGTGAAGAAAATTTTATTTAATGACAATGAGTTCCTCTTTCAACAAGATCCACAACCTGTACATGCAGCAACAGAATACAAGCCCATCAGACCCTACACATACTGACCATCAACTAACCCAAAGCTAACCGTAGTCTCAAGTTTTACAGCAGACCCAAAGCCCACCATACCAACCACATGCTAACTAACAACAAACTTAAATCCTGATACACCAATCACATGCTGACTAACAACAGATCCAAAGCCTAATACATTGACCACCTACTAACTAACACCAGACTTAAAGCCTAATACACCAACCATAGTTTTAATTTTCACAACAAAGCCCAAGCCCACCACATGTTGAGCAGCAACACAACTCAACCCCACTACAGCCACATGTTGAACATTTTCAAAGTCCACCACTACTAAATACTAACCAAGAAAATAGCTCAAGTTCATTGGGTGATATTTAAGATGATGAGGCATTTTAGTTTGACAGTGACAAAGATAGGGATGTGCTTATTGATAATGTCAATGTTGAAGAGGGAGAAAATATTAGGGGAACTAGTACAGAAGATAGGGTTAGTAAAAGTGATAATGACAATGACAGGGAACAAAACCATTCATTGTCCCTATTATAAGTCAGATAACAAAGAAGATGCATTGGTTTTCTTATCAGATAAAAATGATAAGGTTAGCAAGATGAGAAGCTTCACATGGAGAGATTATTTTTTATCAAGCACTATTGAAGAGTCAAATTTGCACATTATGCAGGAATTTGATGGTATTCAGTACTTTAAAAGTGCCTTGAAGAAGCATTTCCTTATGGAGGGTTTTGAAGTGCAACAGATCAAGAATAACCCAAACAAATTTATGGAAAGCTACACCTTTACAACATGGTTTATCTATGTTGTAAAGGTGAAATTTGGACTTATTTTCATAATTCAACAGTTATAAGATGAAGAGAATTGTTATATAGTGTTTAAAGTAAAGGATGCAACATCTGCATGGATTGCTAAATAGTTTGTTAGTAGCTTTATGTGTAACCTAAAAATAGCAGCTAAAGCCATGAGGGTTAAATTGAAGTAGAAGTTTGGAATACACTATAGCATAAAAAAAATAACTATAGCCAAAGCAAGGACATTGAAAATGGCTAATAGAGATCATAAGAAAGCATATCAGTGCTTAAGGGATTATGCACATGTTCTAATGGACAGGAATCTTGGATTTATTGTCAAAATAAAATTTGAGGTGGGCATTGAGGATGGTCCTATTAGGTTTCAAAGATTTATGTTGGGATTTTTAGCTTTACGAGAAGATTTCTCCGAGGTTATTGACACTTTATAGAATTAGATGGTGTCATTTTAAAGGGGCCTAATAGAGGAGTTATATTGTCTGTTGTTGCTTTGGATGCAAATAATAAAAAATTTCCAATAGTAATCTGTGTTGCTAAAATAGAGAGTAGAGATTCTTGGAGTTGGTTTCTTGATTACTTAAAGTAATGGCTTAGCATTGTAAGAGAGGAATTGTTTACTTTTATGACAGACATGCAAAAGAGGATATTGCAAGCACTGTTTAAGCATTGGCCTGCTGCCTCAATGAGATTCTATGCCAAAAATTTCATCTCCAATTTTAAAAAATAGTTGTCAGACCAAAGATTCAGGCCTTGATTTTGGGAGGCAGCAAGGGCCACAAAAAAGTCAACCTTCAGTGATTACATGTCAAAAATTAAAAAGGCTAAAGTCAATGCATACAATTACCCGGTCAACATTAAAGCAAAGATATGGTGTAGGCATGCTTTTGAAGATGATGTGAAATGTGATCATATTGCCAACAATATGACAGAATCGTGGAATAGTTAGTTAAATGATCAAAGAGACAAGACAGTTTTACAATTGCTTGAATTCATAAGAAAAAAGGTAATGAAAAAATTATGTAAAAGGCATGAACAAACACTAAAGTGGGAAAGAATGCTACCATCAATAATGAAAATAAGTTAGATGAGTCTAAGAAGGTTGGGAGACATATGAAGATTATTGATGCAACTGGGAGTGAGTTTGAAGTAATGGATGGTTCACATATATATGTGGTTGCTTTGGAAAAGAACATGTGTGACTATAGTGCATTCTAGATTAATGGCATACCAAGCATGTGATGCCTTGTGTTTCTCATAAGAAAAAAAGTGTATTGGACTATGTGGATCCGCGCTTAAAAATTGAGGCATATATTAGAACTTATAGTGGTGTTATTCATCCTTTGCCAAATCAATCTGTTTGGCCTATAATTGAAGGCCCAACAATTGAAGCACCTAAAATTAAGAAACAGGCTAGTAGGCCTAAAACTTCTAGAAAGATGAGAGGCACTGTCAGATGTAGCAAATGTAATACTTTTAGCTATAATAAAAGTAGTTGCAAGTTTTAAACATCTACAAGTCAGGTTAGTAAAATATAATATGAATTTTCTCTTTTTTTTTTCTTTCTATGACATAATAATAGTTCTACCCTATAAGTTTGCCCTAATGGATAGATTTTCCCCAAATATATCATAATTAAACTATTTTTTGCATTACATGAGCCACAATAGAATCTTACAATATCCAACAAACAGAATTGGTGATAAGCAAAGTCATTGGTACAATTTCTTTCATATATTCTATTTTTCTTTGTTAGTTATTACAATACATGCATGAGCACCTTACTGTCAGCCTCAAACAAAAGCCTAATATGAAAAAAAAAACTATGACTGTGATACTAAAAACTCATTGTCTGATGATTTCATCTCTCTTTTCACATATTCTTTGTAGTGCTTGTTCATCCATGTTATATGAATTACACATACTATTCTTGCTCATAGAGTTACTATTGATTTTATAGTGCATATCATCAAAAATGACACTTGCATTGAACTCTTCAGGTCTTGGCTTTCAAAACCTATAAAACTTGCATTTCCTTTATATGCACCTGAAATATAAATTGTATGAATTTTCAAGAGATTCTGACATTCCAACATATGCTTTTTCATTGCATTGACATGTTTTGTTGATGAATTTTATTACATGTCCATTTGCATCTTGATATTCTTTTATATGACGAATGCTTAGATGTAACTCACCATCATTAGGTTCCTAAAATCACTTGTAGTCACACTCACCATTCACACAGCAAAAAGAAACTCTTGGTAAGGTGTTAGCTGAGCGAAAAATTCATTTAGTATATGAAGAAGGTAGTTGTGGATTAATAAGGTGTGTGGAAACAGCTACACAAAATTAAGGCATTTGAGTTTTAGGTATCATACCAAAAACTCTAATTGTTGGAAATATTATAAAAAAAATAATTAGAGATGAGTTACATGTATCATTAATGCATAAACGCATGTCTCTAATACTTAGGCATATTGATGCCTTCATAGCTCTACCTAAAGGTTTCAAAACTTTGGAGAAAAATTTTTATATTGCCTCATAGGCACAATTATAAATCCACCAAAACACATTAGTTTGTTAAATGTTGATAGTTTTTATAATGAGTTATTATCTTTTTTTTATTATACGGTGGAAAAATAATTCATCTCATCTGCAGCACGATGAATCATCATTTTTGCTTTAACTATTGATCAATTGCTCAATAGAATACAAACTTTTATACCTTTTTCTGATCCAACAATGCGTCATATAGATTGGTATATTGATGATAGTAAGAAGAAACACAAGATAAATTTGACTCTCTATCTATAGCCTTTCCACTTTTATGTATCTTTCAACATTTTGTGTGGTTTATTTTATTGCAAGTTTTCCTTTTCAATAAAATATTTTTCAGGTAATATCTTGTATACTTTACTCTTTCTATATTTTGACATTAAGGATAATGTCTCAATCTAATTGGGAAAAAGGTAGCTGATATATAAGATGTTAGTGCTAATTTTTGTTATTACGTGCTTAAAAAAATTCATTATGAATGTTGTGAGTAAAAAGTTTATTTATGCACTCTTGAGACGTATTCTAGATTTAGAACGGCTGAGTAAACAGTACATTACTGAAATTTTGAAACATATTCTAACTTATTTATTTTTAATGCAATTCATATACATTTGTTTGTTGCTTATGTTCTTAGTAACTTTTGTATAAATAAGTTTACTTTACTATTGAGGTATGATTTCAAAATTTTATGGTTTAAATCACTCTTTCTATTTAGATTACTAAATAATAACTTCTAAAATTATTTCTTGATCATAATATTAAACCTTGTCATAAGATGGATGATTCAATATATATAGCCAAGAAAATTTTCATGTTTAAGTATATATATTCTTTTCTAAACTCACACATATTTTCTGAAAGAGTGGAGAGGTTTAAGATAACAGCTTATGAACTTTAATTACTTTTTTTAAATGGTTAATTTTGTTTATAATGACATTATTTGGGATGAGGAATGATTTAGTTGCCTAACTAAAAGATGATTAAAAATTGTGAAAAAGTATAGTGGTGAGAAATTGCTCTTATTTTGTAATACTTCCTTATGTTTTTCATAAATAAAAAATTTTAAAAAAATAAAAGAAAAATGTATAAGAAAAGAAAGAAAAGAAAAGAATTCAATTCAGTTCAATAAAGTTTTCGTTCAATTTAAAAAAATACAAGTCATTAGGAAGTAGCTTTATCACCGAACTCTATTCGTAATATTTGCATAAGGTAATTAAAGTTTTGGAGCTAGCATGTGGCAAGAATGGTTTGACTCTAAACAATTGATTTTCCTATCTTTGGATTAATGTTAGTTTGTCTGTCTGTTCTTAAATGTAATATTTTCTTGAGTGATTATCTGTTTTCCAACTCTATAAGTGAAATTCTAGCCCTTTAAATAGTTATTAACCTCTAAGAATATGGAGTTTAGGCTTTTACTTAGAGAAAATTTTCAAGGTTATATATGTTACAGTTTGTGGTAATAAGACTTTGGCTTTATTCACACACACAATAACCTTAATAGCAGTTATGATCTTAAATTGGTGTTTTGTTTGAAATACTTAGGTAGTGTTCAAATTTTATTTATGCTTGAATTGTTAGGGACTGGCAATAAGCTGGTTGGTGGGATAATGAACACTTAAAATTACACATTTAATAAGGGTTTTACATCATTACTTTATATTATTAGTATCATTAACCTCCCTAATTTAAGCATATTTATAATATTGTACCTAATTTAACTATTTTTTGGTAAGTTCAGTAAAATAGGCATACCTTTTGATGAGGGCATATTTGTCATATATTTTTTCATGTTTTTATTTTGATATTTTATTGTTTTATGAGAATAAATAGTTATTTATGTGCATTATTGTTATTTATACGGACTTGAATGAAATTTAAAAAAAGGATACAAATAGAGCAAAAACATGGACTAAAATATAAAGTTTTTAAAATATGAGTCCATCACCCCAGCGCCACAAGGATTTTCGCTCCAGGGTTGGAATAGTGATCAAAATAAGAAAATCAGAAAAGACGACCTGTTTAAGTCGCAGTCTAGCGCCCCAACGCTAGACCGTCATCGCCCCAACGACAAGCCAGCGCTCCAGCACTAACACCTCATCGCTCTAGCAGTGATGCCTTTTACACGCAATGCCCCAATGGTAGTGTGAGTCCTAATCTGACGAGAATTGAGATTTTAAAGCTCATATCAATCTCTATAAAAGGCCACTCGTCCCCAGACTTTAAAAATCACCCAAGAACAATCCAAGAACATCAAGAATACACAGCACAAGTCTTAGAGAGAAATAAAAGTTTAATTGAAGCAGCCATAGAGAGAGACTCAATGAGTTCTTTGGTATCAAGAGTTTCTTAGGCTATGCAATCAAGACAAATTCAACGTCTATATCAATTTGCTATTGATTGTATCATGATTTCTTATTATTTTTACCATTGTTCTCTTATAGCCATAAACTATTTTTCTTTCTATGGTTAATACTTGAACTCAATATGTGCGCTTAATTGCCATATCTTTTTAATATTTAATAAACTTAGTTCTTTATTATTTAAATTACTTGTTCTTAATGTTCAATATATCTGGCCAATATATGGCGAATGAATTAGTAATATTTTTTATAAACTCATAAGAGGAATTATTATATTTAAATCTAAGTAATTTGATGCATAATTGTAAAGTAACATTCAATGTTGCATATGCAAGTTTCAAATTAAGATAGAAATATACCTAATTGGCATTTATGATCAATAAGACTTAATCTTGATGAATCTTAATTTATTACAAGTACCATAAGAATATAGGTATTTGGTAAATTAATGTATACTTGCATGACCTTGGAAGAGGCTTGTGAATACATTAGTGTGTTGATCAATAACAAAGACTAATGGAGTTAAATATTAGATGATTAATTATTAGAAAGCATATTAAGGGATAATATTGATCCTAGTTTTCTCTATATTGCTATTTACTTAATTCTCTTTACAGTGTGTCATTGTTTTTATATTTCTACATCCATTCTTAGATTTTTATTTTTCTGAATAATTATTAGAAAGATATAATTTTAGTACTTGGTTAAAATGTAGAAATTATCCCTGTAGGTTCGACATTCGACTTTATAAGTCTCTTTATTACTTGCACACGATAATGTATACTTGCACTTAATTTTAAGATATAGAAATATCGTATCACCTTTCTACCTAAGAATCTCATTGGAGTGATTCTTAATCTTATGAAGAGCTGACTTAATGGCCTAAAATATTGAATTTTATAAAGAATTTGTAATTCGATCATTTGGAGAGTGAAAATTGCCTAAAAGAGAACTGATATGCAGGACAGATCCAATCCAAACAGTCTTCAATATGTGGTCTATAACTGGAGAAATATGTATCTAATACGTATGATACAACTCAATTTGAGATGCTGAAAGACTTATCTACAACATTGATTTCTTTTAGTGGATGTTAATTCGGATCACATCAATTTCAAATTGAACAATTAAATTGATGCATTAATGATAATCAGTACAAATTAATTGTCTTCCTCTTTGACTTTTGTTATCCAAGTAGTTCCTTCCTCATTTGCCTTGTATTATCCACGTTTTTTTTTATAAATATGTAGTCTGTTTATGCTCAAAGTATGTAATTAGAGAGCTAAATTTTAGTTCAAAATATTTATCTTTTGTATTTTCTTTTTGTAGTATTATTTCTTTTGTTTATTAGTCTAAAATTCATATTATCTTTTCTTCCATCTGTGTCTTTTAATTTTATTGTGTCCAAGTAATTTTTATTTTGCTAATGTTAAATGGTGAAACTCTTAAAAAGGTAATAAAATATACTTAAACTCTTATTCTAAAATTTAATGTTACATTCTTAAGTTAAGTAAATTTATATATAATGTATTTTTTTATTTTGTAATATTGATACCCTTTCTAGTAAAGTGGTGAATCTTGATTTATTATAGACAATCTTTATAGTTGGTAAAATAAATTCTTAAAAATATTTACAAGATTTGACGTAAATACCTTTTTTGTTAAGTATGAGTCATGATTTATTATAAACAAATATTAAGATTGACATAATAATAAATACATAAACTCATTTATAAGATTTGGTGTATAATAATAAAAAGAATAATACAAGTTAATAAATAATTAATTATAAACTTTAATTATTATATCTTTCGATTGGAACCTCCTTTGTGTGAGAATTCCAATTGAATTATAAAAAGAATTGAATATATTCTTATTTCATATGCTAAGAGTAAATTCTATCACTATAGCATTTATTTTAATTGGTTATTTAAATTATTATTTGTAAACATCTTATATTATTTTATTTATTTTTAAATTATTTATAATATGTAACTATAATTCTACTTTTCTGTGAATCGATCTTATTATCAACGAATTATTTATTATTTTAATAATGCTGCATTTAAAAATAAACTCTTATATTCTTAAAAGGTTATTAAAATAAATAAAGTAAAATGAACATAGCAATTCAAATATAAACATAACAATCTTAAAACAGAAGTATAATAATACTTTTCACTATTTAAATTTTTTTTAATTAAAATTGATAGATTTTGTCATTAGCCCTTTTTCAAATAATTGGGATCTACATGAAAATTAAACCAAACCTTGGGATTTGTATTTCTTTTTTCGTTAATTTTATTAACCATTTCAAGCCAAAAGAATAAATAAAGAGTGACTGCAACACACTATAGCCATGTGCGACTGCATCACATGACTCTGTCGGTAAAGCAACACCGCAACAACAACCAAGAAAGGTTGCACAATCAAATGAGGCTACTACAACACTACACGTGGCTACAACCACCTTCCTAGTTACAAGGCGTGGTTGTTCAGATCAACATTAATCGTTGGTGGCAAGTGAAGGGTTTCAAATTATGAATCCAAGTTTTAAGAGAAAAAAAAATTAGAGTTTTTAAAATAATTATTTTATTAAATAAATAAATAAAAGATAATACATAAGAATTAATTTTACTTTATTATCTTGATTTAGTCGAGTTAACAAAAGATTCATTAATAGGTGCCTTTTTTTAAATCAATAATAGGCATTAGGATATTGCTAATATCTTTTACGCTTCTTAGGGGACAATTTGGACCACCGTCAAACTCTAAACCTAAACATATGACTCCACTGCACCGTGTTTATAAGAACTGGATCACCGCCTGTCCCCCACCCTAAACTTTTCTATCTTTCTTTTTTGGAGATATCAACTGAACCTAATCTTAGTGATGCATATTATAAATAATGGGTGCCCTCTAATAACCAATATATATTTCCAGGTTCTCAATTTTGTATTAGTTTCTTTCCTCGGGTACCAAACCAGATGCATAACAATACCAATAATAATAATGATACAATTTCTGTATTATTTGACAATCAACGACATACTGAAAATGTTCATGAGAACTTCATGCTTTCTGATAATTGTGTCTAATTTTATAATATTGGAGATTTTCTAGGCCATATGAGCTGAGTTTGGGGATCACAATTTGCAACGGCAAGAAACAATAAGATAAATTTGAAAGTAAGATACTACACAAAGTTTATGCATTTCATCATATTGATTAAGTTTACTACCCAGCATGACTACTTATATTATGATTTGGCTATACCCATCATATGGATCATGTTTAAAAACTTTGGTTGTCTAGAATGGAATTATGAAAAAGTTTTGTAACATCTTATTTTATTTTACTTTTTCAATTTTTCATGTCTCGGTCGTTTCCATTGTTATCTTTAGCTTAAACATGACGATATAAGTTGAAAGTTAATTTGCATATAAAAAGTGCTAAAATATTGCATGTTGGTTAATTAGTGTTTAATATATTGCCATGAACTCTATTCTTGGGCAGTTCTACTTAGTAGTTTAAGCTTTGGGCTGGACATGTCTAACATATCCATATTATCCATGTAATTATGACCAAGCTTCTTAGCTGTTTTAACTTAAGCTAATTTTTATTAACATCTACGTGTTCCCGAAAATGGGCAAGGTACTAGTTTAAACACTCTTATCACATTCAATCAAGCATTCTGATAATTAGAAAGTTAGGAATTTAGAAATCTTCATAAGCCCTAGTATGACACAAGAGCGGAAGCAAATAACCACATTGTCGTAGGCTATAATGGATAATGTCTCAACTAAGTGACGCAGCAGGTAAAAATTGGTTAGATATCGTTCTACAAGTGAAGCTAAATGTGTTTAAGCCTAAAATGACTTCATAAACAAAATTTATATAAACTTTTCCTAATAGCTAATCCCATTGGGAATATTTTTTTTTTTTTTTAAATGAGAGTTTTATTATTGAAAGATTTGGAAAAACCTATTGAGATTACAAACCTAGTTATAATAGATTATTCCTAATTCCACACAAATAACGTACTTCAGCAAAACCAACTTAAATAAGAAACCTAATAAAGAAAAATCCTATAAAAAAAAACAAGAAGAAGAAATTAAACTAATTAAGACTACTTGACTACCCAAGCTTCCTAAATTGTCCTACATCATACTCCCCAACTTAAATCAAACTCATCCTTGAGTTTGAATGATGTTAGGAGGATGAAACTTATAGTGAAGCTTTAAAACATCTAGCAACTTGAACTTGTAGCTTTCCCCATCAAGCTTTCTTAAACTCGAAAGGACTCGGTACTTTTTTCTTCTTCTTGAATTTGTTTGTGGCTCTTTGAGAAGATATAATCTTCCAAGAGCGAACAATCATGAAATAAATGACTTTTGTCTTTCCCCAAATTTTACTCGATGTGCGCTTCAAGTAGTTTTACATTCTAACCAGAAATTCATCTAAAAAAAAGTTATTCTTGCCTTAGGTGGTTCCTCTTTAACTTAAGCTTCCTATGAAATCTCACTCGCACTATTGGAAGAATGACCAATCAAGGACAAATGTTGTCTCTTGTTCCCTTGGAATAGTATGCCCCTCTTCAGTTTCTTAAAACTTTAGGGAAAACCCAGGAAATCATAGATTCATCTTTGATCACTTTCTTAAGGACACTCCACTTCTCAACTGTATTTTTAACTAAATGTTGAAACCAAGTGTTTAATTTTAACATGCAAATTTTCTTTAGGTCGTTTGACTAGTATCTTAAGTTCATGCAAGGAATAAAGTATTCTTCCGATTCAATGAAATATGTACTCCCATAAAAATTTTCAAACTCAATTGCATAATTAAGGATAGATCTCATACGTTGTTGTGTCGAGCAATAATCAAAAGGAATGAATTGAGATCCATCCTTCTCTTTATACGAGGCCATGATGGAATCTTGTTTTTCTCTTGTTTTAACTCAAATTTTTTTGTTTTTTATTCCACCAAATTGAAGCACTTCTCATCAATCTATGAGTACAAAGTTTACTTGTCTCTCTTAATTCCAATTGACGCGGAAGCAAAACTAAGTTGTCTTTGGTGAAATGAATACCATCTCAGTTATATGACGTGGTTAGTAAAAATTGGTTGGATAATGCAAAGCTAAATGCATTCTAAGCCTAAAACGACTTGATAAACAAGATTTAAATAAATTTCAAAACAAGTTTTCGATAGATAATCCCATTGGAAATAAAAAGATAATTTTATCATTGAAAGCTTCAGAAAGAACTGTTGAGATTACAAGCCTACTTATAATAAGATTATTCCTAATCCTACACAAATAAGCAAATAAACTCAAATCCTAACTAAGCTAGAATAACATAACTAAATTAAATAAGAAAACTCCTCAAGGAAAACCAGCTTAAATAAGAAACCTAATAAAGGAACATCCTAATAAAATTAAAATAACAAGAAATTAACCTAGTTAAGACTACTTGACTTCCTAAACTGTCCTACATCATTAGAGCTAGAATTACCCAGAAAATATTGTTGGCCATAATGTAATTCTTCATAAAATAAATTTAAATCTTCATTCAATATAATTGTAAACAATTAATTACACTTCCACCAATACCTAAGCTAATGCATCAGTCAAAGCCTAAACCCAACTAAACTTAAAAAGAAAGCAGCTTGTATGCTTTCAAATGTTAACTGACTCAATGCCAGGAAAAAAAAATTCACTGAATGTCTATTACAACTTTATCCTAGATGGTTTTGTTAGGTGTCAACCCATATACACAAGTCACGAAATGACTCATTGCTAATTCATCAATTCACCCATTTGAATTTCCTTTTATATTCAATTTCTTTAATTATAGTTGACTGTTGGCATTTTTGTATTAACTTTAGGGTATCAGTAAGTGCAGCAGCATAGTCAACAGAAGTAAGATTATACCCCATTGGGCATTCAAACAGCAATCAGAAGAAAGATAGTGATATCCAACTAAATGTACTGTTCCAGTCCGTTCATCCTGCACTTTAATGCTTGAAGAGCCTGAAATAAACCATAGATTGGTCAAAGAGAAGAGAAGGAAAAGATCAACATTTTACTGAATAAGCATTCAATTATCTTTATTAACTACCATCAAAATTTCATGAATTCATCCAGCCTTTTTCAGCACCAAAGCTAAGGAAATAATTGATAAAATTTTAGATTATTATTTCCCCTTTTGAGAGAAAACAAATGAAAGCTTAAGATCAAACCAAGATATTGGGCATAATATATCTGGAGTTCATGTTATGCATAGAGTTTACAGCTCCCATAGTAAAATAAATTACTGAATTCTTTTATTTCAAACACAGATTTATAAAAAATAGATTTTAGAATGTAGCTACAAGCAATTGCAAAGTTTTTATTCATCACGAGTGACCTGTGAACAAGAAATCTAGAAAATTCATGCGCTCAATCTTCAGTAGCGCATATGAAACTGCATTTTAAGGTGAATCATTTAACACATGATCAGCATCTTAATTCTCTTGACAGTCTGATGCAGAAACCTGTCATGAAAAAACTTTTGGGCCCAGATCTTCCTGAATTCTCTCTGTTCCATTCCACACATTTCCAATCAATCATTAGAGAAAGCTTTACTCAATGAATTTTTGGAACCACTTTGTTAGTACCCCTATTCAACCCTAATTTTGATCCCTTATCATGAGCACTAGCAGTACCTTATCTGATACGGCAGATTCCATTAATGTAACTATTAGCTGTTTTCTGCAATTTCATTTCTACTATGAACCTTATTTGATGATAACACACCCATGAAAAGTCTTAAAGAACAACCCTACACATACTCAGACAGCAAGAGTCCTATCTCTTAGTCACACTCTGGATTCAACTTTCGTTTGAAGCCATCTCCTGACAATATCTCAATAAGATAGACTCAGATACCTTTCTTTTTTAGAAGTGGAATGACAGGAAGTTATTCGTCCGAATATTGCCACCACTCCTTTCCTTATCTGTACCAGTACTTTTTCTATACCATATGCAAAAATGTCTCTTAAGTGATGCAACTTTCCTTCGATGAAAATCATCATCATTAATTACAGAATACCTACAATATTCAAATTATGTTTGTGTCAAGTGTTAAAGCAATGTCGTGGATTCAGCAAAGTTGGGGCAACCTAATTTTGTTTCTAAGCCTCTTGCATATTGTCATCATTTTCTCTCTTTCACTTAATTGCACACACACACCCATTTTGTTTTCTTGTTTTTAAGTTGCCCTTTCCCCTCTTCCCACTATACTTCCGATCACTAAAATTATTACTTCTGATCTCCCATTCTCTCATCTTTACCTATTTCTTTACTCCCACATTTTTACAATCCCACTCTCTCTCTTTCTCGTGCTTTCTAGATGAAGATAATAATTCTTTGGCATAGTCTCATTTTCGTCTAGAACTCACATTGGAATCTATACAATCATTTTATATGTTTATGTATATGTATAATCTGTTTTTCTTTCTAACATAGGATAATTTTTCAATTTGAAAGGACTACATTCCAACTGATTTAGGTTTTTAAATTTACTTGAAATGCATTTGATATGTAAATTATGAATATGCACTAGCTTTACACAAGACAAAGGATTTACTTTCAACCAGCAAAGTTTCTTTGGAAATTGAAGGTTCTGACTAAAGTCCAGTTCTTGGTTTGACTCACTTTTTTAAGTAAAATCAGTACTGTTGACAACATTCAAAGGAGTTGGAATTCATCCAGTGTAGGTCCATAATGGTGGATTTTGTGTTAAGAATAGCTCCAAATATGTGAATCATCTGTTTCTACATTGCAAGGTTACTTCTCAGCTGTGGTTTAAGTTGCTTATGGAATTCAGATTATTTTGGGTCTTTCCTCAAAAACTGCTCAACTTTTAGTTTGCAATTTAGCTATCCTTTCAAGATAAATAAGAATTTTTTAAGACTTTAAAGGGGTTAATGTTTCTGAAATCTGGGATCCAGTTCATCACATTGCACTCATTACGGGCTTCAGTTACTGATTAGTTCAGTGAGATTTCTTTGGCCCTTATTTCTAGAGACTCGGCTGCCTTTTTCATTTGAGTTTTAGTTTTTCTTCTTCTCATTTGTTCCTAGTTACATATTGTATCCTTGTTTTGGTTTTCTTTTTAGTTGGTGGATTTCTTATCCACCTGGTGCTCTGTAGTTTTATTTCCTATCATTAATAAAAAGAACTTTCATTTCCTATCAAAAAGGGATAAAGTATTGGTGATCTTCCCAGATGAAAAAGATAATAGAGATTAAAAAAGATATGGTGTGTTTGTATCCATTTAGTTTCTCAAATTCTACCAATTTGCTTTGCCATTATAGATCCAAAGAAGTATTGGAATTGACTAAGATTGAAATAGTTTTACACAAGTGTAATTGATTGTCTAACATTACTTTCACTATACCACTTAGGACTAATATAAGTATCATTATTGAACCTTGTCCATAGAAAAAGTAGTCAAAATCCAAAAATCCTATCTTCTTCATCCTAGAAAACCTGTGAACTCAACTACGAAATCTCTACATAGCTAAAGAACTCCCCCAACAATGTAAAAAGAGATCTCACAGAACCTTACCTCCACAATTTAGAAGTAGACACATTAATATTTCAACTTGATGTCTGATCAAAATGAATTACTCACATCATTTCCAATAATGTATATATGCACAGTAGATGTAAGTTTAACAGCATCCAACTGCGTACTACATAAAATTGATATACATCCACCCATCATATGTAAATTCCTATAATAATCTGAAGAGCTTCTAGATTGGTTCCACAAGGTATTGACTTTAGTTCCATCTTATTCATGATATGGTAACTTATATTATAGATAATGCTAATAATGCATATATAAAAGTGTTTAATAATATCAGTGACTAATGCAACTTGCAATAGCAAAAATGGTGCACCAAATACTCTAAAAATGATAAGAAAAATAATATGATACTCACAGTTATATTCAGTCCATCCAATGACCTGACGTTCGAGATCATACAATACTAGCTTATTTGAAAGTACTAAATCTGCAAGGGAAATTCAACAAAAAGGACTTGTAAGGAAATTACAAAAATAGTTCTTTTACACTTATGGCAAGCATATTCTTTATAGGTCCAACAAAGGACAAAGATTTACAACTCATTCTGGCTAATTAGTTACGACTTAGGCATTAAAGAATCTTTCAAATGCTTTTAGGTGATTCCAAATTGCACGGACTAGAAGCTTAATGAAGTATGCAGTGTTTAAAATAGTGCCAAGAATTATATTTTTCCATTCATTTTCTCTATCATCATCATCATCCATTAGTCATACAAATAGACTAGTGTGGTCTTGTTAACCATATAACAAGGGGAAATAAATAAATTTTATAAAAGAGCTCTAAGACTATCTATGCTTTATATTACAAAGTGTTAAACAATCATGAAATGTGTTCAAAATAAACATAGACATTGTTAAAATCTTAAAATACCCCAGCAGCAGCAGAAGCTAGAATTGGAACTGAATGGGTTCATGAAGTGAGAGCAAATACAAGTTTACAAGGATAGGAATTAGAAATCATCAGAGGAACAAGCAAACAGGTGCATTATTTTTTTTTTTTTAAATATTTCTACTTTCAGGTGCATAAAATGCTTACAAATGCACCAGTAATTTTGCTCTGGTTGGAGACAAACATATGGCAAATAACAATACAGGTAAAGGTAGTAAGAAAGGATAATATTAGATTGACAAGGACCAAGCTAAAATACGCCTCTGAATGACGAATTCATCTACTGTCCTTGAGCACTAGGGGTCATGCTTAAAAGAAGGATGCACAAGTCTGTGGTTATGTATGCAGTAAATAAAAAACATCGGCATAACTTATACTCTATGGAGGTTACCAAGAAAATAATCATTCAGCTTGAGTATAACACTGTAAAAGTTCCTGGGTATACCTCCCAAAAGTGTCATGTTCCTCCTATCCCTAGATTGCAATCCACTATTTTGCCAACCTATGCACAACAAACTCTCCTGCAAAAACCAGTAACATCAAATGAGATTAGTCAAGGAAATGACCAGTGTATAAATAAGATATTGCAGCAAAAGATAAAAAGTAAATATTATGTAAGAACAGCAGCTTCAACAAGGGAATAAGAAAAGCTGAGGTAGTTTGAACATGTTCAGAGCAGACTAATTCCCAAACCAGTAAGGAGAGATAAAATCTAGGGTAGGACAGAAGACTGAACAAGATACCTAAGGCAATGATCTGAAAATTTTAAGGGAAGCATTAACCAAAAAAAACTGATTGACAAGGCCAGTCCCAATTTTGGGATGCCAAATGTGCTTATATTGGACCAGCATATGAAAAAAATCATGATTCAGAAGTAAATCAGAAGGATATATGGCATATATTATTACAGAAACTGGAAATACCATCAAAACTTATTGGATATAACTAAACTTTTAATCAAATTGATAAAACCGAAATGGATAGAGAAGCAAAAGTGATAATAATGCTCACAACAAAATTAGGACATGTTAAACGTCACAACAAATGCATAAGAAAAAAGGAATTGCAGGTAATTGTCTACAATAGGCGGGTTAAGATATTAATGTATCAATATAAAGCATGAATAGGTGGGTTAAGAAGTTAATGTATCAATATGGAGAGGGTATTAGGTGCCTGGAAAATATTTGGACTAAAATTTTTATCATTTTCTTTTACAGTTGCCCAGGGCTGTTTGTGCTCCTGCCTAGAATAAGCAGGACTGCCGAATTGAAAATACTAGTCAGGAGCACCAACAGCCCTGGACAACGTATTCGAAATATTTTCCAGGCACCTAATATCCCCTCCACATTGATACTTTAGCTTCTTAACCCACCTATTCATTCTTTGTATTGATACATTAATATCTTAACCCACCCACTCATCTTCATAAACCCTTCTATGCACTATCAGAGCCTTATCTTTCTAGCAGCTAGTCACAAGTACAGGAAGGCAGAGGCATGTATTAATCCTCCATGTGACAATCCTTATAATTTCAACCTTCCCAATTAAGCTTGAAAAATATAAACAGTAAGAATTTATCAGAAAATATTGGCAATTATGGCATTTATCAAGTTTGTAAAGTTGATCAGGCAAGCACAAAAAGAAGTCGTTTGCTATGATAACTTCGTATAAACTGATACTTTGAGTTGTTTACAAAGAAATTATAATTTTGATAAAATCTTTCCATGCACAATACTTGAGATCAAAACCTGAAACAAGCAAGAATAATCTTAAGAGAAACATAAAATAGGAGAGTGCTTATAAAATTACATAGCAGCGCAAAACACTTACAAAGGGGAATAGATACTCGTGTGGGTAAACCTTCAGAGAAACTGAATTTTCAAAATGAAAAGTCACATTTGGAAATGCATCATCAACACTGCAATGGAAAAAAAAAACATCAAATAAACTACTGTTTGACCCTACTTGGAACTAATGTTGAATTAAATTCATTGTGTCACTGTAATGTATAATTTGGTGAAGCATTTATATATCCCAAACATATCAAAGCAAAATTCAGAACCAATAATTATAGCCATACAAGACTTGCTAAGAAGTGAATGCTTAAATGTCTAATAAAGGTAAGAAGCTCCATCAACAAAAGAAAATACCAGTCATTCAGTAATCATATTGCACAGAACCATATAAACAGAGTTAGATGTTCAATTCAAAAATTATAAAACAAAAACCTCCTCAAAATAAACTAAAGTATAATGATAAATAAAAGAGTAAGCAGTTATACTATTTAGTTTTTTGGTTTTATGCAAGCAGAATTCAATGCAAAACTTCTTGCACTCCTCAAGTGATCTTACTGGTTGAACCAACTTGTACCCAATTAGTGTGCAGTTATACAATTACAATAATCAAACATTTGCATTGTTTTTCCAAAATTGTAGTCAAAGATTCCATACTGGAGTCATTAAAAAAAAGGTTTTCCATATCCATTTTAAGCTAAATCATAAATGAAAGAAAAAAGAACTGTACCAACTAACCAGTAACTGGTACAGTAAGCACCTAGAGAGTATTAAACAAATATCTGCAGAATATATTAATTACTGAAATCAGTCCCCATGTGATGCTTAGTTCTAAAGATGTCCTGAGATAAATTACACAACCAGAAAATGAAAAGGAAAACTCCCATCATTTGTGTTTCTATCACATTGATAAAATATTGCATGTACAAAGCACCATACCTTCCAGAGTACTGAAAACACGTATACTCATCATGAACAGTATTGACTTTCAAACCAGGTTGCTGAGAGATTATCTAAAAATAAGATACAGAACATTATAAGGAGGCATTTTCCACTGACAATCTTCAAATTACAAAACTCATATATTACATACCTTACTTACTAATGGCTCATAAACCATTTCTGGAAGATAGGCAAGAGTGGTACCACTGTCTATTATTGCCCCTTTTCTGTCTCCTATTCCATATACATCTGTTGGAAGATTTAGGAAATCACGACCAACTTGAACTGCTGTCATATTGACACTGTAATGCGGCCTAAAATGTTTTCATAACAAGATATAACTTAATAGTTGGAATTTCTGTGCCCCAAGATATGACAGGATTAAAAAGAAAATCCAAGTGCTGAATAATGAGAGATTTACAATGTCTATACAATGAATAAAACAGATAGAAACAAAAGTGTGGACAAACATGTGAAACAAAAGTTGCTTTTCTCTAGAAATCAAATATATGAGATTCTACTATGATATTGCAGTAGCACTCCAAGGTTGGCGTATCATATTATTGCCGATAAACATTTATAATAACAACAAAGTTGAGAATTAGGTTTTCCATAAGAGTGGTACCACTGTCTATTATTGCCCCTTTTCTGTCTCCTATTCCATATACATCTGTTGGAAGATTTAGGAAATCACGACCAACTTGAACTGCTGTCATATTGACACTGTAATGCGGCCTAAAATGTTTTCATAACAAGATATAACTTAATAGTTGGAATTTCTGTGCCCCAAGATATGACAGGATTAAAAAGAAAATCCAAGTGCTGAATAATGAGAGATTTACAATGTCTATACAATGAATAAAACAGATAGAAACAAAAGTGTGGACAAACATGTGAAACAAAAGTTGCTTTTCTCTAGAAATCAAATATATGAGATTCTACTATGATATTGCAGTAGCACTCCAAGGTTGGCGTATCATATTATTGCCGATAAACATTTATAATAACAACAAAGTTGAGAATTAGGTTTTCCATAATGTGCTCACCACAGAAAAGGTAACAAGCATGCTTGTCTTGAATACATTATCCTTGACATTTTACTAGACTTTATTAAACCTTAAGTTTTATTTACACCAATAAAGCACTTAAACCCTTGTGATCAAAGTCATATTTCTTCTGAAAATACGAACCGTAATCTTTTGATAACAAGTACTCCAATATCGTACATTTTTTGCCTACATTTCTCAAACATAATCACCATATAGACAGTAAGAACACACTGATGATTATCTTTTCACCTTTCTACTTATAGTATGACTTTTAATCTTCTTAGCACACAGGAAAATCCTTCCCCCTTTCTCATCCCAGCCCCCATCTGACCAAATAAAGAGAAAAAAAAATTGAAACAAAAAGCAAAGAAAAGGTACTGTAATCCTGTAAATAGATAACTGTTTCTGCAAACTGCATATATCTTTCCCTCCACTTAACCTTACAAGCTCATTCATTTTCAGACCCCTAACAATTCTTCAAGGACAAACCTTAGCATCGAAAGCAACAGACGATTTTTATTTGACCAACTATAACCAAACATCTCATCTATGCCCGACTCTTTCGAGTGCCACAAGCTAGACCTGCTTGACTTCAACCTGACTTTTGTTGGCCAAACAAACTCTTAATCGCAAAATATAGATCCTCACCAAATGTTTAAGTGGCAACCAAGTGATTCTCATTTGAGATTTCACCTTCTCGTTTTGTGGTGGAGCAGGTTTGAGGGAATAAATTGGAAGAATGAAAAGAATAATAATAATAAACAAGGTCATAGATTTAGTGACGACTATTTTTGGGGTGTATCAACTAAAAGAAAAAAAAAAAGAAATTCAGATTATAGTGGAAGATATATTGAGAAAATGAGGGTACAGAGACTATATTTAAGTCCAGCATAATGGAGTTGATAGCTCTATCCCATCTCACAAGCTCCCCAACGTACTATCCCACCCACCTTTTTTTTCAGACAAACAGCAGATTGAAATTTCGTTAATTAAAAAGGTCAAAACTGCAAAAAACAGCTGCAAAGAAGTCCAACAAGAAGAAAGAACAGAAACATATTGAATATGCCTAACATACAAAATCATGCTATCTATCTTAAACATCAGCTTCCCGATTAGTCGCAGCAAGGAAAAATAGAACAGCTCTCAACTCTTTAGCAATCCAACCCTCAAAATAAATTTTTTTTAAAAAAAGGAAGGAATCTTAAGGAAACTAGAAACTTGAAATTACATTGCAAGTATTAACTCTACCATGTGCGATACACCGAGAGAAAAAATTTTGCTGGGTTCTTGGGCTTTTGGCATCATATCAGCGGGAACAAAATAAGGTACAGACAAATGATCAACTAACCTATTAAAGAAGGATCACAAGAAAATTCTTTAGAAATTCAAAACTTAAAACTTAGAATCTTTCCAATAACCATTCAAGAAAACATCATCAATCAATTTGTAAGTCCACCATCGGAGAGAAAAAAACAAATGAACTCCAAACATCAAAGTCAGTCATAAAAAAAGAAGAATCTCAATAAGCTTAGGAACTTGCTATCTCAATCTAGTATTTGAAGCTATCTAAGTAGGTTCACTCAATCTAAAAATAAAGATACATTGATTTTAGAGCAAAATAGCCAACTTCATTATTGTGTATTTAGATTATACCTTACCTTCTTCTAACTAATAGCTGTGTATAATCACTATTAATCAAACACTCAAAATAATAGCCTTCTCTATGCCTTCTGGTAATCACCATTCATCAACATAGCTTCTTAGAAAAAACATTTTCTCAAGTCAAAAGGTGAAAATAACCAATTGTCACCATTAAGGAACCAAAACTATTTAATAACCATGTACTAGTTGTTTTCATACAAAAGAACAATTAAAATTCTAGAACCTATTTATTCAAAATAAACAAACCAAATTTGTTCCTTATATAAAATTCAAATAAATAAATAATAGACAACCTGAATCTGATTAGCAAAAAACTTTAAAAACTAAATGAAATAAAGACCACTCAGAAACCATAAGTAGAACCAACAAGAAAAAAAAAATTATATTTTTTTACAATATATACTACTTACTGATTCGGTACCAATGGGGTCATGTTAACTTCAGGTTGGACAACATGCCCAATAGCAAAGATACCACCTCCATTTATTCCATCCAAGCAGTGAGCAAACATCTTTCTCACGCCTCTAGATGAAGCCAATTGTGAAATCATAGATGAATTTGATTTTCCAAAACCAAGTATCCCATCGAGTGCTTCTTCATTAGATGAATCTAGGTTCCCAGATTGTCTAGCACCACAACTTCAGAAAAATAATAAACAAATGAAATCATAATAGTTGAATATTAATAAACACAAATGCATAATTTATCAATTACAATACATGAAATTCTCACAATTTGACATACAAGAAACATTAGTACAGAATAATATAATTTTCAAGGCAATACAATTCCAATAACCAAGATTTGCAGAACTCAATCTATTAAACAGAGATGGTAAAACCATTGTAATCTTGATTTCAATCCTCATCTCAGTACATTCAAATTTTTTCTCTTTTTTTAAACAAGAAACATAAAACTTTAGTAAAAAGAGAAATTACAGATTGTGAACCAGCTTACTCATAATACATTCACACTGTAAATGACGTACAAAGATACTGTCATAAATCCAATACAGCACCCCAATTACTGTATAAAAGAATTACAAAGTGAATCACATATCCACAAAGCAGCCAAAGAAAAAAAACTGAAGAGGAGAACCTAAAGCTATAAAGAAGCAAGATAGAACATCTTTCTAGCTTTTGTGTTTGAAAAACAAACAACACTACCTCTTCACCAAACTGCCTCTGCAAGCACAAACTAGCTTAATAGCCCTTCCAAATTCAAATGAATAAAAATGAGAGAACTACCTCAAATATCTTGAAACAGAAGGCCAGAGTGATGCACAAAAGTGTACCTTAAACCACAGGCTAGACTTAATTTTCTTTTTTATCTTCAGAAATACAAATGACCTGAGGAAAGGCTAGGACAACACACTTCCATAGCAATTTGGATTTCTTACCGTTCTAAAGGCAAAAGCCATTCTTTGAAAGCAAAAAACCACATGACCTTGGGAATGCCCAGGAGATCCTAGTTCTTGTCACAAATTGGCCCTCAAGAAAGACGTTAGATGATCAGATATCTCTTCAATTTTCCTTCATAGAACACATCAAGATGGGCACAGATTCATACCAAAATGCTATTGGAACAACATCAGCCTTTCTAACTCTTCTATGGCCAAAGATCAAGCAAAATATCTGGATTCCTAGAGGAACCTTAGCATTCAACATTTATAAACGTTTTAAATTGTTTAAAGTCCACCATAGTTGCAATTTCACAAAACTTTGAAAAGTAGGATTTGCAAGAATAATGAGCCAAACCTCAAAGCTTCAGAATATTTGTATCTTCTTTTGTTTTACAAATACACATCATAAGGGCGCTGCATATACTTGAATTGTCCTCCGTTTGAATTTCTTTCAAATTAAAATTTCAACTCCAATTCATTGTTGACAAGGAACAAGCCATATTAGAATTCAGACAAACATTCTTGCTATAATCTATAAGTTCGGGAAGTTGCTCATACAAAGCTCACCATTCTACTTGTCTTCCTAAAGACAAATATTCTTCTAGTGAATTTAGTTGAAAGAAAGAAGAATACTTTGTATTGTGCATTCCATAGAACAAAATTACATGTATATATAGGCTTAGGAAATCAATTCTTAATTCTAGGTAGTAGGTGATGGTAGGCCTTATCTGCAACTAATATATACATTTCAACACTCCTTCAAGCTAGAGCATATAAATCATATGCACCAAGCTTGTTACAAATGAAATTAATTCGAGGACCCTTGAGAGATTTAGTAAGCATATTTGCTAGCTGATCATTTGAGCCGACATAACTAGTGAAAATGTTACCAGATAAAATTTTCTCTCGAAGTGACAATCAATCTCTATATGTTTAGTTCTTTCAAGAAACATTGGATTTGATGAAATATAAAGAGCAGCTTAATTATCACAAAGCAACTTCATCTGTGATATATTTGTATTTAAGTTCTTGAATTAATTGTTTCAACCATATAAGTTCACATGTTACTAAAGCCATAGAACGATATTCTGCTTCTGCACTTGACCTAGCAATGACATCTTGCTTTTTACTTTTCCAAGATACAAGAATTCCTCCAACAAGAACACAATAACTAGTGTTAAAACATCAACCTAATGGAAAACCCACCCAATCAGCATATGAGTATCCAACAATCTATGTATGACATTTATTCTCGTATAGCAAACCTTTACCTGGTGCACCATTGATATATCGTAGGATTTGGATAACCGCATTCCAATGACTATCACATGGAGACTATAGAAATTGCTTGACAACACTAACCGAAAAGAAAATATCAAGCCGCATGATGGTGAGATAATTATGTTTATCAACTAGTCTCCGATATCTCCCAAGATCTGCAATAGGCTCCCCCTGTCCAGGTAGAAGTTTAGTGTTAAAATCCATGGGAGTGTCCATGAGTTGGCAATCCATCATCCATGTTTCTTGAAGAATATCCAAAGCATACTTTTTTTTAGAAATAACAATTCCAGCGCTAGACTGAGCTACCTCAATACCAAGGAAGTATCTGAGTAATCCTAAATCTTTGATCTGAAAATGATCAAATAAGGGTTTTTTTAATTGCTTAATACCATCTTGATCATTCCTCGTAATGACAATATCATCAACATAGACTACTAGATATATGCATTGGCCTTGTGTTGTATGCTTATAGAAAACAAAGTGATCTGATTGACTTCGAATCATGCAAAACTCCTGGATAACAGTGCTGAAACGACCAAACCAGACACGAGGAGATTGTTTTAACCTATACAATGAACGATGAAGTTTACATACCAAACCAGACACCCCTTGAGCAACAAAACCAGGTAGTTGCTCCATATAGATTCCTCCTGCATTCTTGATGTCAAGTTGGTGCAAAGATAATCGGCGAATAGCAGCCATAGATAACAACAACCGAACAGACGACATTTTAGCCACAAAAGAGAAGGTGTTAGAATAATCTAGGCCATAAGTCTGTGTGTACCCTATGGCAACCAACCTTGCTTTCAACCGATCAACTTGACCATCAAGTCCAATCTTGATAGTATAAACCCAACAACAACCAACGGTAGAGTGGCCGGGGGGCAGTTGGACTCATTCCCATGTACCATTATTGTGCAAAGCAATTATTTCCTCAACCATTGTTTAACAACACCCAAGATGTGAAAGAGCGTCACAGAGAGTGGTAAGGACAAAGGCAGAGGATAAAGTAAACACAAAGGCATAATATGGTGAAGGCAGTCGATGATAACTAAGAAAATTGTATATAGGATGAAGATTGCGAGTGGAGTGTATACCTTTACGGACAGCAATGGAAATTTGGTCAGCAGGTGGTAGGACCTCAGTGAGAGAATGATCGGGAAAAGGAAGTGAGTTGGCGGGAACCTTAAGTGCCGCAGAAGCAGTATCACTGTCATCACCCGCATAACAAAAAGGAACAAGACTCTCATGAGCTCAAGAGGGAGAATCCTCAGGAGGAGGATTATATTGTGGAACAAGAACGTTCAGTGTTTGACTCAAAAGGGGAATAATATAAGGAATTAGAAGAGCCTCCATGATTGACATATTTTCTGAAGCAGATGAAAAAAAGAAAAAAGAAGACTCAAAAAATGTGACATCAACAGAAAGGAAATAACGTCAAGTATCAGGAGAATAACACCGATATCCTTTCTGAAGACGTGAGTAGCCAAGAAAATACATTTGATGAACCAAGTAGATAATTTTTCTTGACCAGAAGAGAAGACATGGACAAAACATATGCAACCAAAGATACACAGCGGAAAAGAAAACAATGGTTAATCAGGATATAGAATAAAATGGACCTGATGTTGTAACACAAAGGAAGGCATTCGATTTATCAAAAAACAAGCAATATAAACAGCATCCGCCCAAAAATGAAAAGGAACATTATTATGTATAAGTAAAATACGGGCAGTTTCAATTCGATGTCTGTTCTTACGCTAGGCAACTCCATTTTATTGTGGAGTATAGACATAGGAAAACTAATGTAAGATGCCCTGAGAAGACATAAATTTAGTAAAAAAAGCAAAAAAGTATACAGATAGTAGTGGAGAATTGTGTTTTAATTTCAGCACAAAAAGATTCAAAGATGGAAAATAATTCAGAGCGATCTTTCATCAAAAATAACCAAGTGCAACGCGAATAATCATCAATAAACGTAACAAAGTATTTAAAACCTAAAACAGAAGAGACTCGATTAGGACCCCAGACATCTGAATGAACTAATGCAAAAGAGGATGCAGCCCGATTATTGACACGCTTTAAAAATGATCAACGAGAGTGTTTCCTAAGCTGACAAAACTTATAATTGAAAGATGATAAACTACAGAGACCTAGAACCATTTTTCGAAGCTTTAACAGATTTGGATGTCCTAGGCGATTATGAAGAAGTGTTGGTGATTCAGTACTAATGAATGCAATGGATGGTTGAGAAATGCTCAGATGATAGAGTCCCTGTGACTCATGACCTACGCCAAGCATCTTTGTCGTATTGCGATCCTGTATAAGAATAGAGTCATTAACAAAGATGATTGCACAATTTAAAGAGCAAGTGAGTTTACTAACAGAAATAAGATTAAAAGGACAATACAGTATATAAAGAACAAATTTTAAAGGGAAGGAAAAAAGAGGATGTGCTCGACCAATTGCTTGAGCAATAGTTATGGACCCATTAGCTAAGGCGACAATAATAACCTAGATGTAGAATTATGAGAAAGTAATGGAAGGTTACCAAAAATGTGGTCAGAGGCACCAGAATCAAGGACCTAGGGTCCTAAAGAAAAGGGCTGAGTAAGACAAGCAACCGAATTAACAGTATGTGCAACAAAGACAATAGGCGAGATAGACTGCTTAACTACTTGATATTTAAAGTATTCCTCATAGTCGACATCGGTGAGAGTCACAAATGAAGGTTGCTTGTTTGTTTTAGAGTTCTCAGTAGTCATATTCGCTCACCAATCGAAGTGAAGGATGAAGGAGAAAACAAATGAGAAGTTCTACAATCCAAAAACAGTTTTCTGACAACACAATGGTAATTTCTGGCGACAATAACGACAACCGGCAACAGCAAGCGAAATGGTGGCAGGTATTTGATTCGCCAGCGTTGTCTGAAGCAATTAATGCCGACGGTGAGGACTCACCCGCCAGAGGACGAGATCGGCGAACACGTGACGACGGCAGAGAGGCGGCGCATAGGGGCGCATCCGACGGCCGATGAGTGCTCGGGTGCTACAGATTTGGTCGTTGGCCTTGTCTAAGTTCACGGGAAGGATAAGTGCCGGAGAGAGAGATCAAAAACTGGCCTAAAATATAGGCGGCGCGTCCGGTGGCCGATGACTATTAGGCTGCCGCAGAAGTGATCGCCGACGTTGTCTGAAGGCAAGGACATGGTGAGAGCCCACGCGCACTAGAAAGTCAGGTCAGATTCTTATGGGTGGCGCGTGGTAGCGCGTCCAGCGAGGTTTCAACGCCCGTCTTCTTGGGGTTTCACCAGCCAGTTACTGGTGATCTCAAAGCAGAGGACACGACCACCGAAAAAATGATGAAAGCACGGTAGCCGAAAAAAGAATAGGCGACTTTGCAAGAAAAATTAAGGATCGAGAGCACAATGGCTCTGATACCATGTGAATTTAATTGAAAGAAAGAAGAATACTTTGTATTGTGCATTCCATAGAACAAAATTACATGTATATATAGGCTTAGGAAATCAATTCTTAATTCTAGGTAATAGGTGATGGTAGGCCTTATCTACAACTAATATATACATTTCAACAATTCTTATCACCTACTTCTAAAGCAATAAAATTAATAAAAGTGGAGAACTACATGGATATGGTTTTCCAAGGACTTTTATTAGATCCTTTAGTATCAACCTTGGAGTCCCATCCATTTAGATGAGGACCATATTTGCTTCAAATAATAGCATGCCACAAAGACTCTTTAAAGAAAAACCTAAATATGGAAAAGTTCATCGTACACAATATCCCTTAATCTATTCCCTCTATTTGCACCCAAAGCCTTTTTCTTCAAGAATAAAGTCCAAGAAGTTCTAAAATTAGATTATCATAAGCCTTCTCAAAGTGAATTTTAGCTAACATCCCTCTCTTCCTTTTGCTACCCTCCCCTACTTCATTTGCAACAAGGACCGCATCAAAAAAAATTGCCTCCCTTTAATAAATGCTTAGAGGCAGATATGGTGTCTTTTGGAACTTCCCCCTATCCAAGAGAGAGAACTTTAGCTGCAACCTTTCAAGCATGCCACTAGGCTAATAGGTCTGAAATATTTAATCTTGTCATAATAATCCCTCTTTGGCATCAAGCAAATGAACAACATTTCTAATCTCCAAGAATAGAGATAGAACCCCCATGAATTCAAGTCTTTACTTTTTTATGGTGAATTTCTAAAACAGAGTTGTGGATTTAAACTAAATCATAAAATACAAGTTTTTCTTCGTGTTGCAAATAAAACTAACCCTACCGTTCTAAGCAGCATGATCAATAAGTTCATCTAGAACAAGATGCACTGAATCATATTTGCCAAGAATTAAGAATAAAGCATTTGTAATTAGAAAGTAACATCTTCTAGCAGAGTTGCTCGATATTAGCAAATAACATACGAGCATGTTACTATTACAATTTTGGAAAGAATAATACTATACTTCCGAAGTGATATACCAATATATTTTTATCTCAAATGATGTGTCAAGCATATATTGGATGGTTAATTTTTATAACTTCTAAGATTACCCATTACACCATTTCACCACCTAATGGTTGTTTGACACATCACTTGAGATAGAAAAAATTAAATTGGAATACCACTTGGGATGTAGTATCACTCTTTTGGAAAATTTGGAGGGCAAAATTAAAGCTATATTTTAGAGAAGATGCGTGATTATGATAATCCCAAAAGAGCAAAAAAATATAAAAACTAAATAAAGAAAAAGAAAAGGAAACTAAACAAAATTATAAAAAAAGAAAATGTTGGGTGGTGATGGTTTGGAAATTAGGGGTTATAAGAATTCATACATAGACTAGCAATGTCCATCTTTCATGACCATTACATGACGTAAATATCACATAATCTGAAGTTATATCTCAAGAATTGAAATTGAATGATAAGAATTGTTATAATATTTTTAAAAACCTAATATATGGGTTGGTTAACAGAGAGATGGTCAAATCTTCACAAAATGCACAGCAATTAACTTTCTTTTCACTTCAGCAAATATATATATATATGCATTACGTGCAAGCACAAGATAACCATCTCTTCCTACCAAAATCTAAAATCTTTGGAAAGCCAATAACGTGCCAAATGTTTAGATACTTCAATAATAAATTTCAGTGAATATTTTTGTAATTATCGAACATTGACTACCAATAGGCCTCAGTAAGAATACAATTTCGTTCAGAAGACAAGTTGAAATGACAAAGTAAGTAGAAAGAAGAATCTCAAAAGCTAGAGAACATAAGTTCACATGCATGGAGTAGCTCATTATCATATGTTAACTGCTTAGTAACTGAAACATCTCAACCTAATGTGATAAACTAGCAGAACTAATCAGAAAACTTTGAAATCAGTAACAATAATTAGTTGCAATATCAGGTATGTTAAACCACAGACCACACTGTCAACTGGACAGAATCCTTGAAATAATTACTAAAGTACCACAGATAAATATGTAGTAGAGAGCATTCCAAAAAAAAAATGAAGATCAGCAACATACCCAAATATAAGGCTTCCATTTGCCGATGTAGTTTCGAGATCCCCAGAAACTCGATCATATTGTACAACATCCTTTACAAAGTATCCAGCAGTGGAGCTGCCATCTCCATATATCTCAAGATATGGACAGGACATATTAGCTGAGCAACCAGATAATGGACCTCCAAAGACCTCATAGCAAAATTCCTGATCACAGGTAACCAACTTCCCAGTGGATGAATCTTCTATGTCATATAATTTAAGCTCCATCTGATACAACAAAGAAAAAAAAACATTACATCTGTCATCTCCATGATGCAGATATCAATAAATGAAATGAGGAACACAATATATATACAAAAAGGTAAATAAGTAAGATAGAGAAACATACACCAAGTGAGCTTCTTCTCGGACATTCTTTGCACTGAATGCAATTTACCCACATAATATCACTTCCTGTATCTACTTGAACGTAATAGTCCTTTGAAGGTGTTCCAATCCCAATTTTAGCATAATAAAGCCTAGAACATATCATCACAACAATCATGGAGGAGTAGTTAGTCAAAAAATTTCACAAGATTCAATTAAGCAATCTGCTGGGGCTTTGAGTAATAGAGTCCCCAAGGAGCACGTTATGATTGTTATCATTTAAAGGCGCACGCTTGACAATCTCAAGATTGTCTTTTAAGTACTTCAACATACTTTGGCTACTACAACGTAAAAGCAATATAGACTAATCAAAATACTCAACAAAGAAACATGAGTTATACAAATTATAAATTCCAAGAGATTAAATCACTAGCAACTTCAAGCAAAAACTAGATGAAAATTATATAAAATCAACTGGATATAAAATACAACCACAAAAAAAGAAAATCAATCATAGCAAAGCAAAATAAAAGATGAAATTTGAGATAATGAAACGAACCCGACACCATCGGGGCGACTAGTGCCACCTAACGGAAGATCGATGCCGGCGAGAATACGAAGCTGGCGGCGTGAATCGTGCTCTTTCAAGAGACTGAGGGAGCGCTCACGCCCAGCGTATCTGTACTTGACGCTGAAAACTCCGTGATTTGCAGAGACGCAACCAATAAGAGTCGAAGAAACTACCAAAAGAAATGAAAGACAGATGGTTATTGACCCTGATCCCCTCACGGCACCCCTCATCTCATTCATCATGCTTCGCCTTGCTTTTGCTTTGCTTTGCTCTGCCTTTTTTTTTTAAAAATAAATTAATTTTTAAGTTCTGTTCATTGTCCAGGCAGGAAGAGAATGTCAGCCATGGGTCCCACTGTTCCGTGCTGGAATGAATGACTCGCGCTATTTTCCTTTTCCCTAAGTTTTTCCAAGATTTTACACTTTCTTTGTAACTTCATTTTTGGTCAAATTAATTTAATACGAAAATTCTACTTTAGAATATAAAGTCAATTGTCATTTTCGTGTAGAATGCCATTTACTTTCAGTAACACAAGTGCAATCTTTAATGTATATTATGTCATCTTAGAATTAATTATTAATTATAAATTTGATAAATAAATTTTTTTTATACGAATATTTTTATTATACATCAAGTTACAAACGGCTCAAATAATTTTTTATTTAAATAATAAATTACTTACAAACTCAAATTGTTCAAATAACTTTCATTTAAAATACAAATTACTCACAATGTGCCAAATTATCATGATACAATAATTAAATAAATTCATCTTTATTTTTCTTAAGATCTGAACCTCTATCCTGAGGTCAAGGGGTGTATAAATATTATCATTTAAATAATATAATTTGATGCAATAAATAAATTTTTTTGTTCAACTTCAAATAAAATTTCATTTTTATAAATGTTACTATTTCAAAGGGTTAAAAAAATGGAAGTAAGGAAGCATTTTTAAATAATTTAATTTATTTTTTAATTCATATTTTCAAATATGATTCTCAATACAGTTTTTGAATTGTGAACACATAAAAAATGCATTAAATTTAATATAAAAATAACGTGTTTCAATCCTCTTCTCCCTACCCAAAAAAAGTGAGCCACAAATTCAAGTAGAAAAATATTATTATTATTTTTTAGACAATTAGACATTTAACCCTTAATTGCAACTACCAATTGTAAGAGCAGAGTTCTACCAAGTTATATCCCCTTGAACCAAGTAAAGCATGTATGAAGAAGGTTATACTTCTCTTCTTTTTCTTTTCTTTGGTGCAATTGAGTCATCTTGAATTTAAACCAAAAACTTCGCTTATGAAGTAAATCATCGCATCTATGATTCAACTAATTAGGAGGAAATTAATAAATTCTTTTTTGAGAGCTGTTTGTATTTTTATATTAGAAAATATTTTTTATTAATTATTTAAATATAAGATATATTTATTATTTTTATAGATATTATTTATTAAATGGAATATAACCTTTTTCATTCTTTAAAGAAAAAATAATAATATACATAAAATAGAAAAGAAAGTTAATAACCAAAACAATATTATCTTAAATTAAATTTAAAAGTTGAATCTAATAGATACATATATATGAGTTAATGACTAACTTGTTGGGTGTTATTATTTTTTATGTGGACTTACATATTAACAATAATTTATATTATGAGTTATCTTAAAATCAATATTTATTTAAATTATCTTTTATTGAGATCTAAAAACATATATTGAGTATTGTTTACTGTGTGTAATGATTTAATATTAGTTAAACTATAATTAACTAGATGATAGTTAACTTAATATTAAAAAAAGAACATCTTTATAGGGTTGTGATCCCTACAATAAATAATTATTTGTAATACTCTTCTCCTCTTTCTATCATAGAGAAATCCTCTTTAAACATTATACATATTTAATTATGATAGGCTGCAATACTTACGTGTTCTCATTGGAGATTGTAAATTCTTGCGTTTCAATCACTATGATTCCTCAATTAAAATTTTTTTAACATCTATCTTAATAATTTAACATTATAGATTAAGGAGGATGTATGTGAGTATCAATCCTAATTTATAATCATGTCTAACATAAATACCAACACTTTAATAATGTATTTTTATTTTAGTCATTATATATTTTCAACTTTATAATATATTTACAAACCATGTATTGTGAATTGTTGAAAAGTGATTTTAAAATAATCTCACTTCATCGATTCATCTTAAAATTTTATTTTTAAAGCTAATTATCTAAAAACCTAATTGAGAAGTAATTTTTTTAGAACTTAATGCAATCTTAAATACATTATGAGACAAATATTATTTTAAATTGATTTGAAGTTACTATGTTTTAGAAAACTTTAAGTAAAAGCCTTATATATCTATATTATCTTTTTAAAATTGTAGAATGTTTCATTAAAGAATTAATTTATTTAAAAAAATTATAATATATTTTATTTTAGAACTGATTTTGATATTTTTGAGTTAAGTTTTAAAGCTATTAATATCTGAAATTTTAAGAACTTAGGACTTCATAATTTTATGTTAAGTTATATATATGTCAATAAAGTTTTGATCACACTACAGAAAAATAGATTTTTTTGGCTATTTTGCCATTGTAAAAGTTTTTTGTGACGGTTGAAAAGTTGTTGTAATTTCTACCAACGTAACTTTTTGCAACAACAAAAAGACTATCGTAGAGGTATCTTTTGCAACGGCAATTTAGCCATCGCAAAAAAGGCCAATAATAGTTGGCCTAAAGGCAATTGTTGTAATAAAAGTTAACAAAGTTGATCAAAGTGTTGACCAAAGTTTGTTTTATATATTTTCAATATACAAAATCTAAATTTTTCACATTTTTAATTTTTCAATGAATAATTAATAGAAATATATATTAATCATATATTAAATATATAATCCAGTACAATAATATTCATTACAATAATCTCCATTATAAAAGAAAAAAGTTTAATGTCATCAACTTCAAATATTTTAACTTTATAGTCAATTATAATTTTACCAAAAAAAAGTTATAACAAGTTTTGAGCCTTTAATTTACATTTGTATATCGATGGTGTGCATTAGAAGCATCTGAACTTATAAAAGCAATTCATAATTTATAAAAGATTTTATAAGTATAAATTAATATTATATTAAACAATGTAAATTAAATCTTTATACTTGATCATTAGTAGACAAGTAATCTCATTAATCTCAAAATATCATTGCATTACTGTATATATCTTATCACATTAATTCTGCAAGATAATATATGTTAGAATTTGTGCATATATGTCATTCTTTTATGTATGAATATTTGTTTAATATTTATATTAATATTATCATTTTATTAAATCGCTAATTATATTTTATATATGGTAAGACTTTTGTAACGTTTTAGACATTGTATGATTTGAAAGAGTTCAGATTTAGTCTAAATGAGTTTGGATCAGTGCTAAGAATTAGCAACGCTAAAAGTTATAAATACTAAGAGTTGACACTGATAAAAGTTATAAGGTTATAAGAGTTGGCAGTATCTAAAGAGTTAGAGCCTTATTTGAAATGGGATAAAGACTTGAGAATATATTAGTAATAACGTAGTTGCAAAGAGTTACAAATAGTGCTAGAAAATATCATTATGCAAATATGTTCTCTAATATTATATTCCTGATCTATCTTCATTAATGTTGGTCTGTCAGTGAATATCTTAATAAATATATAGATTTGGTATATCTATATCTAGATGGCTCAAATGGTTAATCTTAGCAGACCATGAGTTTAGTGAAAAACTCGTATAGAGATACATGTATTTAGTAAGGATTGAATACTGAACAAACTCACAAAGATCTTCAATATACATCTCATAAAGCCGTCAATGAAGGGTCTTTTGAGTTGAGTAGTATTCGTGGTCCTTTGACTTGAGTGCCACGGTGGGCCTGTGAGTGATGCACCATACATTGGTTCCACACATGTCGAAAATCTTTTATGGTCTGACTATTGGGTGTCACTAGGTATAGTCCGATGCTTATGGAGTCCGGTATGCATAGATATGAGATTCATCAGCTCATTTGGGTAATTAATATATCCTAATGCTCTAATATTAAATTTTAGAAAGTCTTATGCCCATAAGCAGTAATTCTCGAAAAAAGAGTTTAACCCAAGGGATAAATAATATCACAAATATATTTGAGAATATTATTTATTAAAATACAATTCTAGAGATAATCCTTCGGTTGGGCATATAAAGATTTGACAGTGTTGATCTATATCTCCGCTCTACTCGGATATAAATGATAGAGGGATTATACAAATATGTTATAACCTTAACTTGTATGGTCTAACACGCTGCTTTGTAATATCCGTAACGTATATGTGGGGCATCGTTCACGAACATATGGAGGAGTTTCATGTGACAATTTGGGCGTGGACCTAGAGAGTCTCATAATATAAAGTGTACTCATTGTGCACTGGAACAACATTATAGATTGAACAGTTCCATTCTAGAAATTTTAGCAAACTGAAAATATATTTCAGGGTTCCTAGAGTTGTGCACTTGTCTAAACTTAAATGTTAAGTACATCACTTAATTAGTTGATAAGAATTGCTAACGAATTACATGTTAACAAGTGGCACAATTTTTTTTCATAAATTGTTTCACCATGAATTCACACATTACCATGTTAGTAATGTCAAATAAAATAAATATTAATTATTTAAATAGTTGTTGAATAATTAAATAAATATTATTGAAATTAAATAAAATATAATTTTTATTTATTTGTTATTTTATTCCTAAGTGAAAGACATATTTAATTTGAGAAACATAAATTAAATTAAGTGTAGAACCATTTTGTAAAATTAATGGTCAATTTATTAAACCATTAAAAATGGTAACCAAAAATTATTTTTGGTTGTTGGTCATTTAAGCTAATTTTGGTGGAGCATTTGTAAAGTGGTTAAAGCACAAAAAATGTGTGAATTCATTTTGATTAACAAGGGTGAAACAAAAACTCGTGCAAATGAGAAGGCATTGAAGAGAGTTTATTTTTTGGAGAGTTTTCTTTGAACAAAGAGTTGTGAGAAAAACTAGAGAGAAAGAAAAATAAATATCTTTTATTTTTCTTTCAAGAAACAAAATCTTGTTGCTGAAAATTTAATTAATGTTATTCTAGCTTCACAATCCCACCAGATTGTTATAAACTAGAATTGAATAATAGTGCACTTCAATATGAGCTCAAAGTTGGAGTTAGAAAAAATTCGAAATTGAAATCTTCACCGAAGGTCATCAAAGGTACGTTCTATAATCTTAAGTTGTTAATGATTTAAAGAACATGTGTATATATTGATTACATACTTAATTCCACTACGAAATTCGTGTATATGATATATGTGTTTAATTTTTTTAACATGTACACAAGCACATGCATACATCCTAAAATACGTTTATAGTATATTTACCTTGAAGGTCATTATAGCTAGACTTCAGGTAATTTAACTATTGTTTCATCATCTCGTATAAACTTTTTTGTGCAATATATGATGGTGATGGACCATACCTATAGGTTTGAGCATACCCATGACCATCACATCCCATCATATTAATGAATATTTGGTCTTGCAATTTTTTGTTTGTTTATAACTTGGCAATTAAGACAAACATTCAATTAATTGATCTTTAGAATATTGAAATTTAATTAGAATATAAAAGTTTAATAATTTCTTAAATATATGACTATTGTAAAAATAAAATTATTTCAATAAAAAATATGAAACTTACTCTTGGAATGGATTGATGGTATCAGTGTTTACTAGCACATAATTATATGCATAAACCCATCAAAATTTTAGGGTCGGTGTTTACGTGTCATCCCTAAATATACATATACTTATATATTTATATAAGTGTACATTCTTATTAAATTAGTAATACCTATTAATATGGTACTATGCATATAACGTTATAGATATTGTACGATCTGAAGGAGTTCAGATCAGATCAAATCTAAAGAAGTTTAGATAATGACTCATAATTAGCCATGTTGAGAGATATAAATGTTAAATGTTAACACAACTAAGTGTTAGCTAGTTATAATACTCAGCAGATCCAAGAGTTGGAGCATTGTCTATAATGGGATATAGACCTGGGAATATACCAGTAATTGCATAGTTACTAGAGTTGCAATCGGGTGCCAGAAAATGCCAATTGCACAAGTATGTTCTTGAATAATTATCCCTGATCTATTTATGCCGATGCAGATCTGTCGGTGGATACCTTTATATATAGATTAACATATGTCGTACCTATATGGTATAGATGGTCGTTCCTAGTCGATCGTGAGCTTGGAGCTCGTACTGACATATGGGTATCCAGTTAGGACTGGATATGGGATTGACTCACGAGGGCCTCCGATAGACATCCTATATAAGCCGTCAATAGATGGTCCTCTAGAGTTGAGTAGTATACCTGGTCCTTTGACCTGAATGCCATGGTGGACTTGTAAGTGATCCACCATACTTTGGTTCCACGCATGTCATAGACCTTTTATGGTGTGACCGTTGGGTGTCGTTAGGTATGATCCGATGCTTATGGAGTCCAGTGTGTACATATATGGGATCCGTCAGCTCGTATAGGGAGTTTCGATATCTAGATGCTTCGAGATTATATCTCAAAAAGTCTTGTGGCCACAAACAATCATCCTGAAAAAGAGTTCCGCCAAGGTGGAACAATATGGCAAATGAGTTTGCGCATATTGTTCAGTGAGATACAAGTCTGGAGATAAGATATGGATGAGCACTAAGAGATTTGACGGTGATAATCTATATCCCCGCACATCCAGGATATCATGACGGAAGGACTATACGTATGCATTATAACCTAAGCTTGCATGGTTCAATGCGCTGATTTATATATCCGTGACGCGTGCGTGGGACATTACTCATAAACTCATGGAATAGTTTCATTTAACGAATCGGGCATAGGACCTAGGGAGTCCCGCGATATTGAGTGTACTCGTTGTGCATTGGGGCAGCGTGCCGGATTAAGATGTTTAATCTAGCAATATTCAGCAATACCACGGGAATACGTGCGTGTCTGTATTTAAGTGTTAAATACAATAATTAGTCAATAATTATTATTTACTAATTGTATAATGACATGTGGTGCATTATGGACCATCGATTGAGTTTACCCAAGTGTGAGTTTGGTGAGACCCACTAGGGGTAAACTTGGTAACTATTTATGAAGGGCAAAATGGTCATTTCACACTTTAATTATTTAATAATTAAATAATTAAAATATCTCTCTTATTATATTATATAATATATTATTATATTATATTATATATTATAAGATATTATATATATAATAATATTATTTTTTGGGTGCCAAATAGTTGGCACCCAATAGTATTATTTTATTATTATTTATATTATATAATATATTATATTATTATTTTATATATATTAGATATATAAAGAGAGGGAGATTGTAAATTTGGTGTGTTACGGGAAATTGGCCAATTTTGGCCAAGAGAAAGAAAGAAAAGAGGAAGAAAAGAAGAAGAAGAAGAAAGAAAAAAAAATGAAAAATAAAATTGTTTCATTTTTCTCTATGGCTCCAATTGAAGCAATGTTGGATTGCTTCAAATTCTCCATTTCTTATCATTTTGGAGAAAAGGATAAAAACACACACCAGTCATTTTTGAGTTTAAGAGTTAAACCTAATGCTGTGTATAAGGCTGCTGTTCTAGCTCACCAAGCCCACCGTATTGGTGACTAGAACTGTCTACGAGTTGGTCTTCATGCGGACTCCAAAAAAAATACATGTATAATGTTACACGTTGAGGTAAGTTCTCTATACTACTAATACATTAATGTGATTAATATATTTCATTTATTGTATTTATTGCAATTTATACGCTTCCACTACTTTTAAGTAGAATATGTATAAGATACGTATTTTAGGCAATAGCATATGCATACACCCATATATCTTAGATCCGGCGACAGAAACATCATCAAGATAAACTTTAACTCTTTTTCCCAAAGGACACCCAAACTTATTACCATAAGCATTGTAAATGATTTATGTGTCCATCCACACAATACTTTCATATGTAAGAGTCGAACAATGAATATCAATGAATAAAATTTTCACAACCTGGATACAAGGGAGATTTTACATCTTGAAGTAATTTAAAAAAATTTATAGTCTCATCATTTAGCATGCTCATTGTCTAATAAATTATCATCAGCTACCAAAGTCTGTATTTGGAGTACCCATGGCATCATGTATTCCAACCATGTTGTTATTAGTACCTTAATCATTAATAGTTTTGGTTTCCTAATTATAGTCAAAAGACATGAAATGTTCACTAAGTGCAGTCTAGTTTTTGTACTTTGGCAAAAAAAAATTTATTATAACATGTTCTCTAACTATTTCTCTTACAAACAAATATAACAATTGCAACATTTTTTACATGAACAATATATCCTTGTATCACCAGCAATGTTCATATATAAAAAATCTAAAATCTTTCAACTTCATCAATATACAACTTTGATATTATATTTGGTAAATCAATCCAACTCTTGTGTATATTTACTCCCTTCAGTACACAATAAAAATAAGTTAATTATGTTCAACTTCTTAATTTATATAAAAATAAATACATGTACCATAAATCCTATCTTCTTTTAACTTCTCTCTAAAAGGTAAATGGCTCTATCCCATTCGAAAATATATAATTCTAGATAATATCAGTGACTCAAGTTTTGTCCACTTTAATAAAAATTCTAGCAGCATCTCCTTTTAGTTCTCCAAGTATAAGACACTTATTTTATGAATGCTTATGTTATTTCAAGTTATATACTCAAAATAATATAAAACACACATTTATCTAGTATGTATCTAAAGAATAGTATGAATCGTCGCTAGAATATCCATTAAGTGAGACAAAACTTGAGTTACTACTACCATATAGAAATATGTATTTTCAAAATCAAGACAACTCACCATCTTTAGAAGATAATAATAATAAAAAAGTATGTTTTATTAATAATTTTTAAACGGGTCTAAGATTAGATGCATATTATTCTAAAAGAAATTAAAACATATAAAGTTGCAATCAATAATTTGTCTAAGTAATTTTTGAGTTAAGTTAATAGTGTTCGAGACTAGTTATAAAATTTATGTTTAATTAGAAATTTTTAGGCTAAGTTAAAAAATGTTGGGCCTGGTAAGAAATTTTTGGGCTAAATAAATAATTTTTTGTCTAGTTATTAATTTAGGTTTAATATAGGTTTGATTTTCATGTGTGTTTTCCACGATGGCTCTCTTTGCGGCTTCTTCCTCTTTAATCTTAATGTATCGAGGGGCTTGTTCGTAAGCGATTTCATAAGTTGCCTTTAATGCAACTGTTAAGTTAAACCCTCTAAGTTAAATTACTTTTTTATGGTATCTTTGCATGATGTCTCTCAAGATTTCAATATAACCTTGCTTAAGTCATTGCAGTTGTTGAGGGTCCTTACCCTTTTCATAGGCTCTTAAAAAATGATGGACAAACTTTTCGATTAGTCATTGAAAGATGAGATACTTCTTTGCTTTAGGCTTCTGTACCATAAGGATTGTTAATCTTAGTTGACGTGGAACAGTTTGCATATATGCCTTTGTTTGAGGCCAGTGACCGATAACAAGTTGGTTACCTGATTATTGTAGTGGTAAGGATTTATTGTTCCCATATAGTTTGGGATGATTAGTATATTAAACCTCTCTAATAGCTTGATATATCTGAATTCGCTGATAAAAGAGAATTTTCTCTCATATTCTATCTTTTTTATAGGCGTTTCTATTTTTTCCTTGTCCTCAAGGAGTTGATGCAATCACTTTTCCATGTTTTGAGCATTTTCAGCTAACGAATCTTTATTTTTAAGTGCTGAATTGTGTTGTTCGCTATGCTTATACTCTCTGATCCTTTTGATGACTTTCTTATGTGCTCCTCAGCTTTGTTGCTACTCTTTTTCCTGTTTAGCAGATCTATAGCATCTCATCTGATCTGACTACTTTCTTTCTTTTTATTCAAGATTTTTTTGGCATCTTATGTGTGCCCATTGTCTCTCTTATGGCTATTAATGATCACTCGAGCATAATGATCCTCTAGATCATGATTGACGTTAACTTGCTCGTAGAAGTTTGAGTCTTTGACCTGTGACTGGTTGGGGAATTGGTCATGATCATTTTAGTATAATCGTTAACTTAGTTGGCAACTCTCCCTCCAGAAGGTTCTGCTATAATTCCTCCCCCTCTCATTTTTATTTTTGAGTTAATCAAAGAGGATTTTTTGCTTTCCTTGTTATTGGGAACACTTCTTAATGATACGAAGTGTTGTAGTGACTCGGAGTAAGGATAAGACTTGTGTGATCCTTTTGTACTATTGCACTTTTCTAGAAGTTTTTGACATAATCTTTTTCAGTTCATCTCTTTCTTGTTGTGAATTTTTTTTTTACTTCTTCTTTTAACACTTTCTGTCAAGCTGAAGGCTCTTCTTGTTGATTTAAGTTATTATTGGGTTGTACAGAGCTTTTCTGAGTTATGTAAACAAAGATTCACGCAAGTAATGAGGTTTGCTTCCTATTTTGTGCAACCATAAAGTGGGTGATAATAGTTTCTGGTTGTGCTCCGTCATAGTCTCTGTCTAGTTTTGGTAGCTTTTTTCTTTTGCTCTTTACAGATGACGCCAAACTATTAACCTTTGAATTTGGTAATTTAGGAAGTCAATGAGTTGAATTTACTTTTTTAAGAAAACTTAGCTTGGACAGCAAGGAGGTGATAAAAACTAAATCAATGGACTACTTTTTTCCCCACAAGATAACATTTGACAAAAATCCTACAACTAGAAAAGATAAGAGCTTGCACAATAAGTATTTTTAGGGTAGGCACTCCAATGTTTAAGTTAAGCAAGAGTCTGAAAAAAAAGTAAGACAAGATAAGATAAGGAATCAAATAGCTCTTTTGTAATGAGCTCTCAATATATTTTCTAATATATTCTCTTTATATCTTTATATGTGTGAGTGTATCTATATAGAATAAAGATGAAGGTTTTACCCATAGTTTTTAGAATTCTTTTTAATATAGAATTCTTATGGACATTCCTTTTTAAGATTTTGCTATTAGAATTTTTTAAAAATTACACTGGATCATACTTGCCTCTGTAGGATTTATATTGTGTTTGTATTAATGACTCTTGATTTTAGAGATATTTCTTTGATAAGCTTAACTTTATTTACAATGTTTTGCATCTCTTGTAAATTTAGTCTTTTTTTAAGAACTCTTTTTGAACCTTTGAGGTGGTCGTATTTTAACCTTACCCAAATTATATAAATAAAGGTTGTTTCTCCTCATTATATCTTGATCAAACAGGATAGTTAGTGTTCGATCATCGTTCTGATTGGCTATAAGGCTAATGAGTCTGATCGAGCAGGGTAATCGGGTTTCAATCATTATTCTGACTAGTTCAAAGAGAGCATAATTCTCCTTTGAGAGTCTAATCGAATAGGTAGTTGAATTTCGACCATTGTTCTTACTAGTTTGAAAGGTGTGGATTTGTCTTTTCTTCTTTAGAGTTTGACTAAACAAAATAGCTAGACTTTAACAATTATTCTGACTAGTTCTAATAAGGTGCCCTGTAGTTCAAGTAAGTCTATACTTTCCTTTTTAATGAAGTGGGTCGAGGCCTTTTTTAGATTTTAGTAAGTGTGTTTATACTTTATGGGATGAAGATCTTAGAGCCTTGTAAGTCAAAATCTAGGAGAAACAATATCTTTTACCTTTGGAACTTAGAATGTCTTTGATTCAAATATCGTTTTACCGATAAACTGAAGAACAAGGAAGCAACTTCGCAGGCTTGTGTATGGCGTTCAAATACGAAATTTAGATAAATTTATTTTCCATCTATTTCCGTTTACCAATCATCAATTGACGCAAAACAAATTGTGTTGATTACTCTTGAATTTGATGTCCGAATTACAAAATCAAGAGGAGAATAGATGTGGAAAGGGGTGTGAAGAGTAACATCGTCTCTAATGGTACTTATGCTTTAAGAATTTTCGTAGTATAAAATTTAACGTAGAATGAATGGTCAGAATAGTTTAATGGATGCAAAACGTTTTAAAATGACATTTGGCAATACAAAGACATTACTAAATTTTTCCCCATAAGTTGGGTAAAGTTCCCGTGATTTGTTTTTTATTCATTTGTTTTTCTAATTTCTCTCAATTATTTTGTTATTTGTTTGTTTTATTTATTAGTAATAAACTTGCAAATAACAAAAATCAGTTTGCAGTTTGTATGCAGTGAAGCAGGATCTCATACCTCTACTAGAATCACTTTGCATTCCAAAGTCGACAGTAATATGTTCATTACATACTCGGAAACCAGCTGCATTTTATGAAGTCATAAACTGATTTAGTGCAATTATCCCAAAAACTCTCTTGTTTCTTTTAACTTCATTAGTGGCATAACCAACATGTTGAATGATTACTTGCCCATTTTTCTTAAACTGGGCTCTTTTATAAGCAGCTCAGCTTTCTGAATAATGTGTAACTTCTCAATGCCGCAAAGTTTAAAGACCCAACTAGAAAAAATGGCAAGGTTCTCTCCAGAAGAATTACTTTCTTCTTTTTTTCTTTAATAATTTTTTTTTTTCACTTTTTTAAGAAGAAAGTTAGTGTCCCATTGCCTTTAATTGCCTAACAAAGTAACGGACGTTTGTTCCCCTATTCGTAAAATTCATTGCACAGATCCAAACAAAACTGTAATTATCTAATGGCCAGGCATCCAATGGAACTCTCGCTGTTGTTAATTTCTTGTCCATGCCTTAGGACTCATCAACCAAATTACTAGCAATAATTCGCGGTGAGTGAACAAAATAAAACAAGCTCTTCCATCACTGTTAGAGCTCTTCCAATTTTTTCACCTACCATTTGTTCTATCAGAAAAGATTAGCATATGGAGAAACCCATGGCCAGAAAATGCTTCAATCAACAACTCGGGTTTGCGATTCTCATCTCCTTTGTTTTATGCTTTGTATTTCTTTGCTTCGATTATTCAGCTTTAAATGGTAGCAGTAGTGGAGACAACACAGTGTTAGTCAACAACTATGAAAATGCAATTGTCCCTCAAAATTCAAAATCTCATCATTTTGACAATGGTTCCAGTGATTCAATATCCCCATTGCCCCACAACCCACTTGTTATTGTTGTGAATCAAACTGAAAAAGATTCTTGTTTGGGTCGCTATATTTTTGTTCATGAACTTCCAGGTCTGTTCAATGATGATTTGCTCAAAAATTGCCATTTGCTCACCACAGGTAGAGATAATAACATGTGTCCATACTTGATCAACTTTGGTCTTGGTCCTGGAATTGAAAATCATGAGATGGTTTTGTTGAATGACAGTTGGTTCTTGACCAATCAATTCTTGTTAGAGGTCATATTTCATAACAAGATGAAGAATTACGCGTGCTTAACGAATGATTCTTCACTTGCTTCTGCAATTTATGTGCCATTTTATGCTGGTCTTGATATCAGTCGGTATCTATGGGGAGTTAGCGTATCAGTGAGAGATTCATCTTCTTTCGATCTTCTCAAATGGCTAGTAGAAAAACCTGATTGGAAAAGGATGTGGGGCAGAGATCATTTCTTAGTTGCTGGAAGAATTTCTTGGGATTTTCGGAGACAAACTGATAATGATTCAGATTGGGGTAACAAGCTTAGGTTCTTGCCTGAATCCAAGAACATGTCAATGTTGTCAATAGAAGCAAGCTCCTGGAACAATGACTTTGCCATACCATATCCAACCTGCTTCCATCCTTCAAAAGAAAGTGAAATTTTTGAATGGCAGGGCAAAATGAGGAGGCAAAAGCGGGAATACTTGTTCTCTTTTGCTGGAGCTCTGAGGCCTGACGTTAAAGGTTCTATCCGGGGCAAGATTAAGGAGCAATGTCTAGCTTCAGGGAATTTTTGCAAATTGCTTGATTGTAATTATGGTGGTACGAACTGCGATAACCCGGTAAATGTGATGAAGGTGTTTCAAAGCTCAGTGTTCTGTTTGCAGCCTCGAGGGGATTCATACACTAGAAGATCAATTTTTGATGCAATTTTGGCTGGCTGCATTCCAGTATTTTTCCATCCAGGTACTGCTTACGCACAATATTTATGGCATTTACCCAAGAATTATACCACATATTCATTGTTTATACCAGAGAAAGATATTAATGACTGGAAAGTCAAAATCAATGAAACATTACTCGGAATTTCAGAGGATAGAATATCTGCATTGAGAGAAGAAGTTATAAAGCTGATTCCAAGAGTAATTTATGCTGATCCAAGGTCTAAACTGAAGACCCTTGAAGACGCGTTTGATTTAGCTGTTAAGGGAATTCTGGAGAGAATAGAAAAAGTTAGGAGTATGATTAGAGAGGGAAAAGATCCCAGTGTTGAGTTTGCAGATGGAGATGATTATAAGTATACATTTTCTCCTTATGAGAAACAAAGTTAAATATTACAAATCACATTCATTGCACTAGAAATTAGATTCTGTGATTTCTGGCTTTTGCTTAATAGAATTTAGAGGCATACATTGAGTAGGTTTTTAGGAAATCTACTGTTGGCTTATTTTCTGCAGGGCTTGACCACTCTTTTCAATGATTGTGCTTGTGCTTATATTTATACATACAGGAAAATGTCAAATTAATAACATAGTGATGAAAACATTTATTGAAATTCTCCAGAGAATTTCTTTTATATTATTCTTTTATAATTTATCTTCTTTCTCTCAATACTATGCTCTGCTTTTTGACCAAAAAGAAAAAGAAAAAAAGTTCCTGCACCATTTTTCTTTCTTTTATTTTTTATTTGAATTTCCTGCACTGCACTATGTTGACAATTGGTTAATGTTAAGGACGGGTCTTATATTGGCTTTTAAACGGTGTTATTGAATTTTCTTTTTAAAATAAAAAATTAATTGTTCTGCCTTGGTAGTATAGGGGAGGACAAAAAAATCAAATTCGGAATCTTCACTTAAATGAAGAAATATATTGTAAATTTTTTATCATTAAACTACTTAAGCGAGTGCACCTTATAGCATATTTTAAAAATAATAATCTAAAAATGTAATAAGGAAACACATTTAGAATTATTTGACAATTGTTTCTTAATAAATTATATAATCCAATTATTTGACAATTCGTTACTAGTGTAAATTTCATTTCTTTTTTTGTTATAAAAATTTACATACAAAAGAAAAACAGCAAGCATATGGAAATCATTTAAATTTTTTTAAAAATAACTTCTGTTATTTTGTACTTTTCTTCACAAAAAAAAAGGAATGGGTTCTTTAAAAAAAAAACAATTTTCAAGTTATTTTTTTAAAATCTAACACTAAATAGAATTTTTTTATTTTTTTATATTATTAAAGCGAAAGCACACAAATAAGTAATATTACCTAAATAAATAACGTAGAACAAGTAATTAAATAAATAACGCAGAATAAATAATTAAAAAATTAAAAAAAATAGTAGAAGAAAAATACAAAAAAAAAACAGTACGCATATAAAAATAATTTAATTTTTAAAAAATAACTTATATTATTTTGTACTTTTCTTCACAAAAAAAAGGAATGGATTCTTTTTTTTTATAAAATAAAATAATAATTTGCAAGTTATTTTCTAAAAACCTAACACCAAATAAAGTTTTTTTAACATTTTCTATTATTATTATCTTATAAATACCAAATAGTTTATAATAACATGCCATAAATATATAATATTAAGATTTTTACAACAATTGCAGTATTTATTATAAATAATTCACAGTAGAGTATAGAGTTAGACAGACATTGTATTTTCTGTAATTAAAAAGATTTAGAAAAAGATATATAGAGACGGAGAGAGTTGGGCGTTAACGACGTCGTAGCCACTCCTCTAAAATCTAAATAATAGGAAAAGAAGAGTTTGCCGACACTTGACGATAAGGACCCATTAATTCCCGGGGCTCGCACGTGATGTCTCTAGTAAGTCGTAACAACGGCATGTGTTGGGAATAATACGTAGGCTTCCTTGATCGACGTGATTGAATTTGAACCCCAAGCACAAGCACTACTATTTTGCTGCGTTGAATTTGTTTGTACTTCTCAACTTTCGTTTTCATGCGTTTTACAGAGTAATGAAAATATTGGCGTCTTTCAAAAAAAAAAAAAAACAATATTGGTGGAATTTATGTCATTTCAATCTAGTTCTTGTTGTTGTGAACGGAAGCAATTTGGCAGTGGGTTATACACCACTATCACATTTTCCGGATCGGTGGGAAAATAGTAAACCGCCTTTGTACTTGTATATATATATATATATATACACACACACTCCCTGTGCCTTTTAACGAAATGAAAATTCACAACACTAGTTTTATATATTATTACTTCATTATGCATTTATAACACATTACCTACATAATTTAATAGAAAATTTAATTCTTAATTTTTATATTAACATCTTAACTTATTTTATTTTTTATTCTTAACTTTACATGTTTATTTATATTTAACTATTATTTATATTATACTTATATTATTAAATATTATAGTCCTTATTAGTATATTTAGTGGTTATCATTTTTTTATATCTTTCACATTAAAAAATAAGAATAAATATTTTGTATTGTTATATCATATTTATATTTATAATATTCAATATTATATTTTTTAAATTTAATTATTATATATGCAACCTGAAACTTATTGAATAAATTAATAAATCAAAACCTGAAATTTTATAATTGATACCATTAATTTAAAATTTGAAGTTCTGTATTAGAACTTGAAGTTCTATATCAAGGTTTTATAATTGATATTATTATTTTATTCACATGAATAAAATAATATTCATGCTCATTATTATAAATATATGAAAAGCTGTGACTTAGAATTTTTCTTATTTTATGTATATAAAAGCGCATGTCTTCTAAACATTACTTTTGATATTTATATTTTTTATATTATGAATTTATTAAATAATATTTATATTTTATTGTACTAATTTTTAATTCTTTTTTTTTTGTATCCAAAAGCCTCTAAAAATATCTTTGACAAATTTACAAATCCTTACATTTGATGCCTTTGAAAAATTACCTATCATGAGTACTGAATGTTAAGATACACCTCCAAATAATAGTTTGGAAAAGAAAAAGAAAATAATATATTCCTGCAGGGCATGTTGAAAGCTATAATTTTCTTCCGTCATCATTTATATAAGAGCTTGAAAGTTTAATATTTGACGGTAAAGGATCTACAAATCCTTTTAAAAAAATCTAAAAGAAAGATATAATCATAAAAAATGTGTTCCACCCAAGAGTAAGATATGAGTGGATGAATCGAACTATTGCTAAATATAGTTCTATGTTGTTCAGAATCGCCTCACAACTGAAATTATATGGTGAGAAAATTACATAACAAGATATGTTGAAGAATATATTCTCTATTTTTTATGTCTAATGTTATTCTATAGTAACAGTATCGCAAACATCGATTTAAAAATATTAAGAATTAATCTCATGTCTTTTGCTTGTTAAACAAAATAATGAACTCTTATTAAAAAATTACGAATTGTGTCCAATTGATTCTTAGTCATTCCCAGAAGTGAATGCAAATACCATAAAAAAATGCTGAACATGGTTGTGGAGAAGAAAGAGGGTGTGATTATCGCCTTTATAATGATTATAAATACCAAAAATATAGGAACATTAAAAAGGGGCAAAAACAACAAGACAAATACAATGATGTAGAGAATAAACGTCCTGTATTATGAAAGGAAAGAACAAAGAGAAAAATCTTATTGATGACTCAAGATCTTACAAATCTTGCTCATATAAATGTCTCTGATTTCTTTGGAGATAAAGAATGAAACACTAATCATTAAGTTTTAATTAATATTTTCATGATAAGTTTTTTTTTTATGAAATATAATTTTTTTTAGCTTTTCATCTTGATATTTATCGTGAATTTTATTTAATATAAATGAATGACTTTTAGAGACGAATTGTCCGCTTTGAAAAAGTTGATGATGTTTATTTAACTGACAGTACAACTACATATACTATCATTTATGATAATAAATATTAAAGAAAAAATGAATAATGTATCAAGTCTTACAGATCTAATTAAAACTTCAAAAAAGCAACGATCTTGTTAGCCAATAGAACAAAATGATATATAAGTGAAGTTTTATACATAGGCAGATCTAGATGATATCTTTTTAATTTTAAAAATATCCGCCAAAATAAATAATTGAGACCTTAAGTGAAAATAATGTAAATATCTCTACATTACCTCTAATGTCTCATACAAGAAATGCATAGTTAAAAAGCTTAATGTCTTATCATCTAGTTTATATTATACAATCATAAATTTAATTAAAAGCTGTGCAGTAATGAATTACAAGTTTAATGATCCAAATTTTTTTATGCTATTGTATGACCACTTTGGTCATCCAAGATCAAATATGATGCGTAGGATCATTAAAAATTCTCATGGACATCTATTAAAGAACCTAAAGATTTCATTATTTAATAAGAGTATTTTCCCCACTTGCTCTCAAACTTGTAGTTAGAGAATCTTCTTTTAAGATTGGTCTAAAATTGTTATTATTTTTACAAAGGATTCAAAGAGATATTTGTAGACCAACTCATTTACCAAGTAGATGTCTTTTTTTGTTGTTGCTATTTTATGGTTTTGATTGATGCATCTACACGATAATTACATGTTTGTTTACTGTCTATATGAAATGTTGCGTTCACTAGGTTATTAGCATAGATCATTAGATTGAGGGCATAATTCTTAAATTAGCCTATTAAAATAATATGTTTAGGTAATGTTGCTGAGTTTACATCTAAATTATCTAATGACTAATGTACATCATGAGAATCAATGTAAAATATCTTGTGTCAATGTTCATGCATAAAATAGATTAGCAAAATCTTTAATCTCCATCGTAGTACACTTAGTTGGGGCCTCAACGCTGCCTGGGATTTATCTTAATTTTAATTCACCATCAATTATAAGGTACTTTAAACCCTTGACTAGTGATTTATTTATTGTACAATTTACAAATTTTTGTTTTGATGAGACAATATTCCCATCATTTAGGGGAAAGAAAAACACCTCCTCAAGTAAGGCATAAAATTTATTTGAAAAAGACCACTATCTCTTATTTGGATCATCGCACAAAATAATGTAAAAATGAGGTGCAAACAATTGTTCTCTTTAAAAAATTGCAAATAAATTACAAAATGTATTTATAGATGCATTAAAAATAAGCAAGTCATATATACCAGCTATTAATACATTAGGTCGGGTGATTATTCCTGTAAAATATATTGGAGATGGTACTTACGTGACATCAAGATATACAACTCACTTATATGAGCTGATGGATCTCATATCTTTGTACGCCAGACTCCATGAATATTAGACCATTTCCAGTGACACATAGCTATTAGACCATGAAAGGTCTCTGACATATGTGGAATCAAATTATGGTGGATCACTCACAAGCCCACCATAGCGCTCAGATCAAAGAATCACGAATACCACTCAACTTGAGAAGACTCTCCATTGACGGCTTCATGAGATGTCTATTGGAGGTTCTCGTAAGTTTGTTTAGTATCCAGTCTTTACTAAATACCTGTATGCTCATACGAACTTTCACTAAGCCTATGGTCTGTTAAGACTAACCATCTATACAATATAGATATGGACATATACTGATCCGAAAGGAATACCGATTGACCCTTGTCAGTAACCATGGATCAGAAATGATATTTTTGAGAACATATTGCACAATGACATTTCTTAACACAATTTGTAACTTGTTGCAACTATGTCATTACTATAATATTCTCGGGTCTTTATCTCTGTTTCAGATAAGGTTCTAACTTTTTAGAATTGCTAACTCTTAACACTGACCTAAACTTTTTTAGATCTACAATATTTAAAAAGTTACAAGTTTCTTATCATATATATAATAATAATTGATGAATAAAAGAAATTTTTATTGTATAAACATTAAATAAATGAACGAATATACAATAATTTAAATAGCACGTAAGCACTATTCCTAACAACTCCCACTTGCTTTAATATCATTCACGATGATATCTAATACTTATCGTGTCCACGTATTTCTCAAACACTATAGGAGTTAAGGCCTTAGTGAGTGGGTCTGCCATATTATCTATAAATCTTTTAACCAAGATTTTTCTAATTATGTGATGTTTTCTCTCTACATGTTTAGACTTGGTGTGCCCTTAGCTCTTTTACTTGAGCTATTACCTCATTATTGTCACAAAATAGCGGGATAGGACCCACTGAACTTAGGTTTACTCTAAGCTCTGCGACAAACTTGTGTATCCATACTGTTTCCTTTACAGTTTATGAAGCCACAATGTATTATGCCTCTGTGGTAAAATTAGTTGTGGACGCTTGTTTGATACTTTTTCAACTAACTGCGGCACTATTGAGAAGAAACATATATCTAGATGTAGATTTTCTATCATCCAGATCAAATAGAAAATCTTAGTCAGTGTATCCCTTCACTTGCAATTTACTTTATCCATAAATTCAAAACTTATCCTTTGTACCCTTAAGGTATTTCAAGATATATTTTATGGCTATCCAACGGTTGCTACCTAAATCGGACTGATACCGGCTTATAACACTTACAATCATACTGATGTCAGGTCTCGTACATAACATGACATACATCAAGCTACCTACTATTGATGCATATGGTATGTTAGATGTTCTAACTCTTTCATCTTTCATCTTATGAGACATTTTCCTAGAAGATGAATACCATGTTTGAAAGTACATTAACTGTTTTATAGTTAACAAAGTTATACCTTTTAAGAACATTTTTAATGTACAAAGATTGAAAGAGTCCTATCAACTTCCTAACTCTATAAAGTTTTATGCTAAGTATATAAGAAGTTTCTCCCAAATCTTTTATAAAGAAGTTCTTACTTAAATAACTCTTGGCTGATTATAACTTACCAATATCGTTTTTGATAATGATTATGTCATCTACATAAAGAACAAGAAAAATAATCAAGCTCCCACTGACCTTTTTGTACACAAATGCTTCCTCTGCGTTTTTAACAAAACTAGACCCTCTGATTACTTCATCAAAATGAATATTCCACTTTCGAGAAGCCTGCTTAAGTTCATAAATAGACTTCTTCAGTTTGCATACCAAATTAGAAGTTAGGCTAGATGTAAAATATACAAGTTGCTCCATGTAAATCTCTTCCTCGAGATGTCCATTCAAGAAGGCTGTCTTTACATCCATCTGTAAGATCTCAAAATTATAATATGCAACAATAGCCAATAGAATACGAATTGACTTTAGCATGACAACTAGTGAAAACGTTTCCTCATAATTGATCCTAGATTGTTGAGATTAACCTTTTGCTACTAGTCTGGCTTTAAAGGTCTCTACCTTTCCATTGAGCCCACGCTTCCACTTGTAAATTCAAATACAACTAATAAGAACAAATCATTCAGGAAGCTCAACCAAGTCCCAGACTTGATTAATGTGTATAGAGTCAATTTCAGATTTAATAGCTTCTTGCCATTTTTTCGAATTGATGTCCAACATCGTCTCTCTATAGGTTATAGAATCTTTTTCTTTAACTAAGAAAACATCAAAAACATAGTTAGGCATCATTCTATACCTTATAGGCGGTCTTGACATCCTTTTTTACTTACGTGAAGGGTGTGTTAAATGTATTTCATTCAATTGAGTTCGTGGTTCTATTGTTGGTTCATTAATTTATGGATTAACTTCATCAAGTTCAATCTTTCTACAATCCCCATGACTCATGAGAAATTATTTCTCTAGGAAAATGGCATAACGAGCAATGAACACGTTTTATTCCTATGGATCATAGAATAGATATCCCATAAAGTGTTTAGGATATCCTGTCATGCCCCAAACCCAAAAGGATCTAACACGTAATATAACTTACACTCATTCAATAATGTGCACTCATAATTAATATCACATAAAATTTCAAACTTGAATTCAACATAGGAATCCTTAGCAAGTTGCTAGTAAGTTCAATACAAAGATCAATCTATGACCATACTTGGTGAAACATAAACCAAACACAACCACACCTAATAAAATAATACATAAGTATTTATTTAATAGGGAGAAATCAAATATCTTAAACTATGTGTCCATAAATAAAACACTTAGCAACCTAGCAACTTAGGGAACCTAAGGGATAACAGAAGCCTTGTCAAATTTGTTAAGCACACATGTACCTTATTTACCTGAAATTATAATAAATTATAATGAGTATAAAACTCAGTAAGCATACTAATTTTTTTTTAATATCAAAATACAAATATATATACATACACAATGCATGTGTATGATATACCATGATAAATTATAATTATAATCTTATCAAACTATATGTCAAGTAAACGCTTACACATTCTTTCAAAACACATAGTAGGATTACCATCATCCAACTACTACTTAGTAGGACTTCCATATCACATATCACATAATGAGCCAAATGTCACCCGTCGATGTCATACCGTATGAGAGAAATAGTACAAGTGAGATTTAAATTACATATATATAATGCTCATGCCCGAACGTAAGAGCTAAACCCTCACCCTGATCATCGATGAGTTCTCTCACAAACACCAATACGCACCACACGAATGTGATGACTCACTCTTCCTTTAGGTACCCATAAGATCCTCTTTACATACGGAGCATATAACACATACCAATCTCAAAGGAAAAGCCACACATAAAGGATCCACAAATCACATAATGTGCCTACTAAGTAAATAGTAAATTTAAGCATCCTTAAAACACAAAACTTATCTCATGGATATTTTTCACTTCAAAAGCTTTCTCTGTTAAGCACATTTGATTTTGAAAACTCACCTTCAAAAACACATATATGTCATATATATCCATGCTCACATTCATAAACACATGTCTTTCACATTTCATATCAAAATATATTTTGGCATAACATAAACATATTTCTAAGCACATTTACAAAATCATACATAAATAATTACTATGCTTATTGTGATTTTAGTAAAACTCTAGTATACTCTTAACACTTTCGAGTACAAGGCTTAATTCTCCTTAACCTATCAATAGAGATTAATCCTTTCATAAGCCTCACCATTTACACAAAATACTTTAAATAGCTTACAAAATTACACATATTGCATTTATCTCATTGAATTTGTCTAATAACTTAGTTTCTCAAAACCTTATATTTAATAAAAAACATTTATACATTAAATAATGTCTAATTACTCCAAAATTAAAATATATCATTCTTGACTCATATATTCTTCTTATATATTAATATTAAATCATAATTCCTACACAATCCATTTCATAAACACCATCAAATCTAAATTATTATCCTGACAGGATCAAGATATTTACTGAATAGTATTCAGTCTCCCATTTTTATAAAATCATATACTAACTCAAAAATTATAAAACTATCACATAATTAATCTTGACACATATCTAAATCCATGATAAATGTTTTACTTTAAAATCTATGCCAAAAGTATTTTAGAACTATTTTATTCCATAGGTTTAAAAATATGTTGATCAAACAGTACAGTAAGCTGATACACTTTAGAAATTCATAACAATTTTATCACATTGATAAATGCTTAATTTTTAATGTCATATTAGACATATGAATTTATCATATTCCAAAAATTAGTAATTTGTGAAGATCATTTAGCAGATCGAAAATTGTTCGTCACTTTAACATATTGTTAATACAGAAAATTTTCAGAATTTTAGGGTCATTTTTGTAAATTCACTAAAAATACAATTTGTGGAATTTTCAATCGATTCAAAGTCTCAAATGATTATAAACATGTCTTGTTTCATATTCTCAAAATCAAAACCAGAATTGAAGTACAAAAATTTACAAAATTCTCGGATCAAGAGACTATCAAGTAGCAATTCTGTAAATTCATCATGATTCATCAAGTTATCTACATAATCATCATTAATTCTCAATATAGCTTACAAAATACACATCAAATCTCTAATTTTTTTATATTTTCAGAAATCAAAACTTAAATAAATTAACTTAATTAACACCAAGAAGCTAAGAAAGGGTTATGATATACCTCTTAAAGCTTGAAATTCTAAATTTCTTCTTCTTTTTATTCTTCCTCTTCTCTTTCTCTTCCCCCTCTTTCTCTCTCTATAAGAGGTATCTCGACCAAAAATGAGTGAATTAGGGTTTAAAATGTGTATTTTTATACTAAAAGTCTAATTTTTAGTATTTATGAATTAACCCCTAAAACGTTCAAAGTATTACAATTTGGTCCCTACAATAAATCTAAAGTCATGCAAATAAATCCAATACTAATAGTAGGTCCTTAATATATACAAACAGTACTAATAACAATACATAAATCAAGTATCACCTACATACAAATAAAATATGAATATTATATATATAAATACTTATTCTTACAGTTGTGGATAAATGGTTACTACACATCCAATGAACCGATACTTTTACGTAAGTAGGATAATCCCAAATTTTAACATACTTAAGACTTGGTTTCCTCCTAGTCCATATATTATACGAAGTAGTATAAACAACTTTCGATGAAACTCTGTTCAACAAGTGAGCAGCGATTTCTAGAGTATAACCTCATAGATATTCCGAAAGATTAGTGAAGCTCATCATCGATCGGACCATATCTATTAAAGTCAGATTCGTCCTCTTCAAAACACTATTATGTTAAGGAGTACCTATAGGGCTGTATTGAGCGAGATTCCCATTCTACTTCAAATAAGCTATGAATACACTACTCATGTATTCACTATCTTGATTTGATCAAAGTGATTTGATATACATACCGGTTTGTTTCTCCACTTTATGTCAAAATTCTTTGAACATTTCAAAGATTTTCAACTTGTGTTTCATAAGATACATATGTCACTTGTTGGGATTTGTGCTTATATGCCATCCCTTTTGTATATAAATATTTGCTTTATGTTTATACAATTATAATTTTAATATATCACTAATTATATTATATACAAATATGGTAAGATGCTTGTAACATTTTAGATATTGTATGATTTGAAAGAGTTCAGATCTAATCTAAAGGAGTTTAGATCAGAATTAAGAGTTAGTAAAATCTAAAGAGTTTAGATCAGAATTAAGAGTTAGTAAAATTTAAAGAGTTAGAGCATTGTTTGAAATGGGACAAAGACCTAAGAATATATTAGTAATGACATAGTTGCAATGAGTTGCAAATGGTGCTAAGAAATGTTGTTATGCAAATATGTTCTTAAATTTAATATTCCTGATCTATCTTCACTAATGCGGGTCTGTTAGTGAAGACCTTAATATATATAGATCAGTGTATGTCTATATTTGGATAGTCCAGATGGTTAGTCTTAGTAGACCATAAGTTTAGTGGAAACTCGTATAGAGATACAAGTATTTAGTAAGGACTAAATATTGAACAGACTCACAAAGATCTCCAATAGATATCCCATAAAGCCGTCAATGGAGGATCTTTCAAGTTGAGTAGTATTCGTGGTCCTTAAACCTGAGTGCCACGGTGGACTTGTGAGTGATTCATCATACTTTGGTTCCACACATGTCAGATACCTTTTATGGTTTGACCGCTGGGTGTCGTTGGGTATGGTCTGATGCTCATGGAGTTCAGTGTGTACAGATATGGGATTCATCAACTCAATTGGGTGAGTAAAATATCTTGAAACTCCAAGGTTGTCTTTCAGAAAGTCTTATGGCCATAAGCAGACATATCCGAGAATTAATTTTATCCTCGAAAAAATAATATCGTAAAAGTGTTTACAAATATTATTTATTGAAATACAAATCTAGAGATAAGTTTATGGTTGAGCACATGGAGACTTAACGGTGTTGATCTATATCTCCGCTCTTCTAGGATATTTATGATGGAAAGAGTATACGAATATGTTATAACCTTAACTTGTATGGTCTAATGCACCATTTTATAATATCCGTAACATATGTGTGGGATATTGTTTACGGACGTGTGAAATAGTTTCATATGACAAATCGGGCATGGACCTAGAGAGTCTCACAATATGAAGTGTACTCGTTGTGCACTGGGGCAGCGAATTGGATTGAACAATTAATCCAACAATTTCTAACAAAGTGAAAAATGTTTCAAGGTTCCTTTTATCATTCACTTGTCAATAATTGAATGTAAAATACATTATTGGTTTACAAGAGTTGTTAACCAATAAGAAATTGATAAGTGACACAATCTTACTCCATAAATAATTTACCATATATTTACCTATTTACCTTTCTTGGTAAATACATATAAGGTAAATATAAATATTCAAAATAGTTTTGAATTATTAATATTTTATATATTAATCAAATTATTATTATTAATTAGAATAAGTGGCAAACACCATTTAGTAATGGAGTAAGCACTTGTTATTAATAATAAGCAATGTTGGCCACTTAGAATTTGTTAAATGGTGCATTTGTGAAGGTGTGTGACCACTTAACATTGATTAATAGCCATTTGTACACTAACAATTGATTCATATGAATGAATCAATCTGTTGAATGAAAAATATGATTGATTAATGTTTGTAATGGCAAATATGGATAAGTGGTGGTGGAGCACTAAGAGAAGTAATCATTCTTTGCACTTAATTAAGATTTGAAAGAGTTCAATTTGTGTAGGATGAAGGAGAGAATTTCGCTCAAGGTGAAAAGAGAGAGAATTGAGAGCATTTCCTAGGTGTATTTTTCAAAGTGTTGAGAGAATATGCAAAGGCTTACTAAGGTTCAAAACAAAGAGTTGTAAAGAACAAAAGAAAACACTCAATTCTTCTCATCTCTTGGTAGTAATAATTTATAAGGACAAATTGTTTTAAGTGTTAAAACAATCCTTTGCTGGAAATTCAATGCTGTTATTCTAGCTTCACAATCCCACCGAATTTAGTTGTGAACTAGAATTATGCAAGGGAACACTTCAAGGTGAGCTCAACAAATTGAGGATTGGAGTTCTTGAAGAATTGTAAAGCTACCTTCATTACCGGGTAGGTTATTTATTTACAATTCATTTTATATCATGCATGAAAATATATATGAGATATATATGTGCTTGAATGATTATACATGTGATTGTATGCTTAAGTTTGTTACATAGTGTATAACATGTATGAATACTTCCGTTGCGTATTTAATTTTTGAAATTATACATATCTATACACATCACACACCATATCACAACATCAGTATCGTAACAAATCATCGATAAAGACAATGAAGTATCGCAATTCATCCAAAGCATTGTGATTCATTGAATCACATACATCACCATGTACTAGTTCCAATAAATCAATGGCTCGTTATCCAACACCTACAAAAGAAGATTTAGTCATCTTCCCTCAAATACAAGATTCACAAATTGGTAAGCGTTCTATGGTAAGATCAGGTATCTGACCATCCTTAACCAGACGGGTTAGGTGTCTCACGCCTATATAGCATAAACTCATATGCCATAATTTCATGTTATTCAAAGCTCTCAAACTACAATATGTGTTTACTTGTGCATTTAAGACATTTCCTATTGCATTCAAAATGTAATAACCATTCACCAACTGACACTTAGATAATAAAACATTATCTGCATCACATAAATACAAGGATTAGTTTCGAATAAATATATGATAGCCCCAATGTCTAATACAGAGAGGGATATAATCTTTCTGATAATGTTCGGTACATAATAACAATTATACAACAATACAATTCAATTACATGGGAGAATCATTTCAAAATTTCCAATTGCTTCGACCTATAGGAAATCACTATTTCCAACACGAAGTTGGACTTCTCCCTACTGCAGCTTCCTAATTTTCTTTAAACCCTGCAACACATTATAAATGTGAGAAGAATATGCTGTATCTAATACCTAGCTATTAGAAGCATCACATGCTAATAAAATGTTAATAATAAGTAAGCAAATACCTTATGGGTTCTTCTTGATTGTGGTAATGTACTTTAGATAGTTACATTTTCAGTGTCCATTATTGCTGCAGTGGAAATATTTTCCCTTGTTCTTCTTCTGATCTTTTTGCTTGGATACAACCTATCTCTGAGGACCTGAATATGATGTCTTTTTCACATTTTTTTTCCCTTTAGACTTCCTAAAATCGTGTGGAACAAAAGATGAAGCACCAGTCATACCTCTATTTTTAATGTCCTTAGCTACTGTCTATAACAAGTTATGCAACTTATCATAAGTCGGAGTCAGTCCTTGCATGTTAAAGTTTATAATAAACTATGCAAAAGACCCTGATAGAGATTGGAGAATCAAATTATTCCCCAAGTTTTTGTTTAGAGAAACGTCTATAGTCTCTAACTTTTAGATGTAGGAAATCATCTTAAGTATGTGGGGACTTACCAGACTACCTTCAGTCAACTTAAGTAGAAAAAGTGCTTTGGAGATCCTGTAGAGTTCTACATGTGCTATATCTTCAAACAACTCTTTCAGATGGAGCATAATGCTACTTGCACTATCTATGTGCGCATGCTGCCTCTGAAGCTCATTTGACATTGAGGTGGGGCTGTACGACTTGACTTTCAAATCGTCATCGACTAATTTTTATAAGTTTGAACCTCTTTATCAATGGCAACTTCAGAAATACTTTTAAGTATTCTCTTATCTATTATGTATCCAAGATTTTGTGAATCCAAAATAATTCTGTGATTCACCAGCCAGCCTGAGTAGTTATTAGCACCCTTTAGCAAGTTAGCATCAAGTATGCATCCAATGGGTTTCTTAGAGCTATATTATCTTCATAAAACAAAATAAGAGATGTTAGTGAAAATGTTTCAAATTCATCAATTGATAACGCGTTAGATCATGAATATAATTTGTAAATTATTTTTAACCTAAAAGCGTCCCCCCACTGTTTTACATATTTCTATAAATCTCTTAAATGAGAAAACAAAAATTTTAACATTTTAAATTTTACTATGAGAAGTAAGTCTAATCAGCATTCTACTCGGGCCTCACACTTTAGCACTATTGGCAATTGTAAAACTCAAAAGGTAGACAACTCTTATCAATTGCATCTTATGCAACTCTTATCATTGACCCTAAATACACCTTATCTTCACACTTTAGCGATATTGGGTAAGTGTATTCTAGATTTACTTGTCAATTATAAAATATAAGTTACTACTATTACCCTTACACTTTAGCGATATTGGATAATACTTTCGCTTATATTTGCCTCACCTCATGTTTAACCGGCATAGTCCAAATCATACCGACTAATCCCTCACACTTTAGCGATATTGGAAAAAGATTGAGATGACTTGTCAAACACCGTATTGATAAGGTAGATCATGTATAACATTATTTCATAATAAAATATATTTTAATCTGATTAAGAGAGATTTTTCAATTTTATAATTTATCTGCATCTTATGAGGATGTGATTCATAATCACTCATTTATTTTATGCAAGCACAACTAACCCCCACTAATAAGGCTCTTATTATGGTTAATAGTATAAGCAAATGTTTACAGTTTATAATACAGTAATATAACAATTATATCTACATTAAATAATAAAAATAAATATTTTACATGCAAAAATGCAAATTGGAGTGTATAGTTTAGAGCAATTAGCACGAAAAGTTGAACTTGGTATTATACAATATAATACTCCGAAAAATATTTTTGTACACTTTCTCACGCCCCAGCATTCAACTTAAAACACCCCGGGGTCAAATTGCTTCAATGCCCCAGTGTTCAACACTTGAACACTCCAGTGTTCTATATTGGAGAACTCACATGGGTTCATATCTTCAACACTTCTACATGTAACAAACTTAATTCTTCCTTGTGAACGCCTAGCATTATATACATGAATGCCTTACCATTCTATCTTGCTAACACCTTGGTATTCAATACTTGAATACCCCAGCGTTCTTCATGAAAAACCCAGATGAATGCCCCAACGTTATGCATAGAACGCCCCATCGTGCATGACTACACATGAACGCCTCATCGTTCTCATCGCATTGCCCTAATACTCTCTTGAAATTAGGTCATTTTCTACTCTTTAAACATTCAAAATATGCCTCCCACTGTTTCTGGGCATCCATAACACTCCAACAACTGAGAAACATAAAAAAAAATGCTATATACCATTGTTAATGGGTTTTAAGGTACATGCATTTGATTGTGTACATGTTAAAAAATTTCTCAAATTCATGACAATCATACATTAAGAAGCGAAATTAAATATATAATCAACATATATACATGAAATTTGAAACATATATAGTTTCATATTACAGAAACTCACCATGGAAGAACTTCGGTGAAGAATCGCTCTCCAAAGCTTACACAGAAGTCTACTCTTAATCAATTTTAGTTTGTAAGATCCATGGGATTACAAGAGCTAGAATAATAGCTTGTTTGATCAATTTTCAGCAAGATTGAACTCAAATTTCTCTCAAATGGGTGGTGGTTTGTTAAGAACAAAGTGAGGACTTATTTGAATCGAGTTTAAAACTTGTTTATATAGTTAGCAAAAGTAAGGGCTAAATGCAACATTTGCAAACCTTTAGCCACCTCATATTTTGCATGGTTGACACTTGTTACTCATGCATCCTATGCACGCTGTCAAGTGTAAATCATGTAAAGCTTCTATATGCCACTTGTCAAACAAGTGGCCATGTGTCAAGATTTCCTTTGCCATGTAATAGGGACCTCTTTGCAACATTTGTAAAGTATGTTTTTCACTTTTCAGATTGGTCCTAAAATGTATTCTACTTTTTAAAATCTTCCCGTTTCGATCCGTACGATCCATCCCACTACCCTCGTGCTCAACGAGTGCATTTCATATTGTAAGACTCCTTAAATTCACCTACGTTTATCTTACAAAACACTTTCACAAGTCCGTGAACAATACCACATACACACATTACAAATATTATAGAACAAAACGTTGAACCATATATATATATATATATTAAAAAAGCAAAGATATAGATTATGACCGTCAAATCTCTATATGCTTGATTGTGAACTTATCTCCATATTCGTATTTTCGTAAACAATATTCATAAAATTTTTTGCGATATTGTTTAACCTTACAGAAAAATCTTTTTTTGGGGTTGTCACTTATGGCCATAAGACTTCCTAGAATAGAATCTTGGAGCATCAATATATACAACTCACCCATATGAGCTAACGAATTTCATATCTACATACACCGAACTCTATGAGCATCATACCATATCTAGCAACACCTAGCGGTCAAATCATGAAAGGTCACTGACATGCATGGAACCAAAGTATGGTGGATTACTCACAAGCCCACTATGACGTTAGGTCAAAGGATCACAAATACCATTTAACTGAAGAAAATCCTTCATTGATGGCTTTATGGGATGTCTATTGGAGGTCCTTGTAAGTCTATTTAGTATCTAATCCTTACTGAATACCTGAATACATGTATCCGGCTCCTATTGAAAATAATACTTGAGCCAATAAATATGTATTTTCTAAATCACTAACATCACAAAAGTTAATAGTCCCTAAAGAAACATAGGTCTTTGAAGAGACATAAATTCTTGAAGAAATACGAGTCCCTGAAGAGTCACAAGTCCTTGAAGAGTCTTAAGTCCCTGAAAAGACACAAACTTCTGAATAGACATAAGTCTCTGAAGAGACATAAGTCTCAAAAGAGACAAAATTCCTAAAAAGACATTAGCCACATAAGAGGCATAAGAGTTTTAAAAATGATAAAGGGTAAAAATTATGCTTACATATGAGAAATGTGGAAATGTGATGAAATAATTGTTGAAAATGTATTCTCATTAGCAATAGCTATTAAAATTATGAATGATGTTTGTGAGCCATAAACTATAGATAAATGCAAAGAAATGCGTGAATGGCTTCAATGAAAAAAGTAATTTAAATAGAATTAACTTCTATAATCAAGCATGAAGTATTTTGAATTGTAGTCTAGACACTTGAAGATATTTAATCCGTAAATATGAATGGGTTTTTATATGAAAAAAATAACAAAAATTAATAAGGACCTCAGATACAAAATAAGACTCATTGATCAAGCTTTATCGCAGAAACCTGGTATTGATTATGATGAAACTTATTCCCCTGTAATGGACACAATTGCATTTTAATTTTTTCTAAGATTGACATTCTCAAAAAAAGCTGGATATATGTCTGATAGACATAGTGACAACTTACCTATGTGGGCACTTAACATAAATATTTATAAAATTCCTAAAAGATTTAACATGCCTGAAGCGAGTAATGACTATTTGTATTTAATCAAGCTACAAAGATTTTTGTATAAAATAAAATAATCTAGACGCATTTGGTACAACAGTCTAAATGAATACTTAATTGTTGAGATTTATGCTCATGTGCCATTCCAATTTTGTATGAATATTGTAATTTTATACTTTTGTAATAAATAAAAATTTTATTAATCGCTAATTATTTCTTATAAAATAAGATATTTATAACATTTTGGACATTGTATTGATTTGAAGAAGTTCAGATAAGGTTTAAAGAGTTAGAACATTGCTTGAAATGGGACAAAGACCTGAGAATATACTTGTAATGACATAGTTACAAATAGTTGCAAGCATTGCTAAGAAAAGTCATTATACAAATATGTTCTTGAGTTATATGTTCTTGATCTATTTCTACCGATGCAGGATCTGTCATGTGGAATCAATTAATATAGTATTCGTAGAGGGTCTTCTCAAGTTGAGTAGTATTTGTTGTCCCTTGATATCTCATAAATTCGTCAGTTGAGGGTCTTCTCGAGTTGAATAATATTCGTAGTCCTTTGACCTGAGAACCATGACGAGCTTGCAAGTGATCCACCATACTTAGGTTCCACATATGTCAGAGACATTACATGGTTTGACCGCTGGGTGTCACTTGGTATGGTCCGATGCTCATAGAGTTCGGTGAGTATAGATATAGGATCCGTCAGCTCATATGGGTGAGTTAAATATCCAGATGCTCTAAGATTATATTCCAAAAAGTCTTATGGCCATAAGCATTCATTTTGGAAATGGGTTTCTTATGGTATAAACCATATTGCAAAGAAGCTTGTGGATATTATTTATTGGAATATGTATCGATGAGATAAGTTTATGGTTGAGTAATCGGGGATTTAATGATGATGATCTATGTCTCCGTTCTTTCAATATATATTTGACCAAATGATTGTACAGATACGGATTAATTTTAACTTGTATAGTTTAATTCACCATTTTGTATTATCTATAACGTGTGTGTGAAGGGCATCGGTTATTGACTTACAGAAATGTTTCGTGAGATAAAATGGGTGTAAACCTAGGGAGTCTCAATATATAAAGTGTACTCGTTGAGCACGGGGGTAGCGCACCGAATCAAATTGTTCAATCCGGGATGTTTTCAAAAAATATTTATTTATTTCAGGGTCTCTTGGAGAGTAGCTAAGGTTTAAGTGTTAAACCTAAAATTATGCCAAATGAGACTTGACATTTTAATCTGTTAGGTGTTGATTAATTACTAGGGTGCTTGCATGTGAAGTGTGTTCATCATACAAAAAAATATACATATCTCATACATATATGTGCACAGCGGAAGATTAAATACAATGAACACATATAATACATATTTATTTAATGAAAACCGAGATTGAGAAATATAACCCATGAAGCCTTTGGATTAATTTGCTTGAAGTCCACCATGAAATGAATCTTTAAACAATACTAGCAATCAATAAGGGTGGGTTTAGTTGTCTAGAATAGCAGTATTTTAATCCAGCATTTTGTTTAACTCTTAAACTTAATTCAAAGTTAAACTCTTTAACTTAATTAAATTTGTTTTTCCTTTTATTCAACTCTTGAATAAATAAAACAAATCTCCTTTTTAGTTATTATATTTAGTAACCATTTATTTATTTGTTTTGTTGTTCTAACACTTAAAACACAAAACAAAGAATTCCAATTTCTTAAATTGAAATGGCTCCTAAAAATGCAAAATCTAAAATCTAAAAAATTTTGAATTTTGAATTTCATTTCACTTTATATATTAATGCATTAATTTCAAACTAATTTGAATTTCATTTGCATTTAATTTAACTTAACTTAACTATAGTTAACATTTAACCATAGTTAGATTATTTTACTTAACTTTTAAATTAATAAATATTTAAATATTTTAACCATAGTTAACTAACTTAACCATAGTTATGTTAACATTTAAGTAAGGTTAACTTAACTTAACCATATAGTTAACATTTAACCATATTTAAGTTAAATCATTTATTTAACAATTAAATAAATAAATATTTATGTTAATTATTTAACAATTAAATAATCATAAAGTGAAATTACTTTTATATCCTTACTAGGTTACCAAGTTAACATAAAGTATGTCCCACCATTTAACCATATACTTTAGTTAACCTAACCTTAGTAAATTGCTGAATTATACTGTATTGAACAATTCAATACGGTAAACTGCTCAAGTGCTCAAAGAGTATATTTCATATTGGGACTCTCTAGGTCTACACCCGATTTGTCAAATGGAACTAATTTATTAATCCGTAATCAATGCCCTACGTACACGTTACGAATATTATAAATCAGTGTGTCAGATCATACAAGTTGAGGTCATAACATATACGTATAATCCTTCCATCATTTATACCCTGGATGTGCGGGGATATAGATCTACACCGTCAAATCCCCATTTGTTCATCCTTAATCTTATCTCCAGATTCGTATCTCGATAAACAATATACGCAAACACTTTTGCTATATTGTTTTACCCTATGGAAAACTCTTTTCCCAGGTTTATGCTTATGGCCACAAGACTTTATGAAATACAATCTCGGAGCATCGGATATACAACTTACCTACGTAAGCTGACGGATCCCGTATCTACACACACCGGACTCTATGAGCATCGGACCATACCCAGCGACACATAGCGGTCAGATCATGAAAGGTCTCTGACATATGTGGAACCAAAGCATGATGGATCACTCATAAGACCACCGTGGTGCTAAGGTCAAAGGACCACGAATACTACTCAACTCGAGAGGACCTTCCTTTGACGGTTTCATAGGATATCTATCGGGGTCCTCATGAGTATGTTCAGTATCCAGTCCTGACTGGATACCCGCATGCCTATACAAACTATAAGCTCATGGTCAACAAAGAACAACCATCTAAACCAGTCAGATATAGACATACACTAATCTATATAAAGTGAATTCACCGATAGACCCGCATTGGTGATCATAGATCATGAATATTGTATTTGAGACATACTTACATAATAACATTTCTTAGCACCTATTGCAACTCTTTGCAACTATATCATTACAAGTATACTCTTAGGTCTTTGTCCCATTATAGACAAGGTTCTAACTCTTTAAATCTCGCTGACTCTTATAACCTGCTAACTCTTAGCATTTATAACTCTCAGCTTTGCTAACTTTTAGTTCTGGTCTAAACTCCTTTATACCAGATCTGAACTCTTTCAGATCAAACAGTGTCTGTAATATTACAAGAATTATACCATATAAATATGATATTAACAATTTTTATTCGAAATGTTTATTGTATAAATATTAATAATTAATATTCATACAATATTGGAATGGCACGTGAGCACCAGCTTCAACATAATCTACCTAATGTATGTCTCAAATTGTGCTAATAATTTGTATGGGTACTAAATTTTGCATTGGCGGATATTGCTACCATTTAAATAAAATAATTTAATTATTATTTTATTTAAATTAAATCAATTGATAATTTATTTATTTCAAGACCTCTCGGGGAGTAGTTAATGTTTAAGTGTTAAACCTAAAACTATGTCAAGTGAGATTTGACACTTTTATCTACCTATTATATGACTCAAATTATGCTAATAATTTTTAATGGTACTAAATTTGACATTAGTGGATGTAGCTATCATTTAAATGAAATAATTTTTATTTTATTTAAATTAAATCAATCGGTCATTTATTTATTTTAAGGCCTCTCAAAGAGTTGTTAAGGTTTAAGTGTCAAACCTAAGATTGTGTTAAGTGAGACTTGACACTTTTATCTACCTAGTGTATGCCTCACATTGTACCAAAAATAAGTATGAGTACTAAATTGGGCATTAGTAGACAAGAAAATATAATAATTGTTGTTTAAATTTCACAATTGGCCATTCTTTATATTAAGTGAATGAGATTCATTTGATTAGGCTTAACACTTGTTCAATTCTCATTGGATGGAATTGATGGCAAATGTTATATGTTTGTTTTCTATTGGCTATTAACAAAAGCAATCGAATTGAATTTGATTCAATTTAAAAGGAATAGGTTGCATGTATTCATTAAAGAAGCAAATTGAATCAATTTGTGTAACATGAGGTGGTATTGTTTTAAGTCCTTATAGAAACCAATAGCCACTTATTTCTTTTTAAATTTGTCAATGTATTAAGCTGCCATTAAGCTTCTTTGAAGTATTGTCACCATTTTCCAAATGGCAACATGATTATTTTTTAATGGTTTAATTAACGACTGTTTAATGCCTATAAATTGGCCGAATTCAAGTGAATGAGGTAAGTAGATTTTGATAGCCAAAAGGGAATTCACTTTAAAAAGCTTTTGTAGTGATAACATTAAACAGAAGCTATTATAAGCAATATTCACCCGAGAGATAAATAAGTGAAGCAAGAGTTGCTTTAAGTATTCTAAAAGGGAAAGCTACCTGTCTAGTTTGAGGAAGTCCACCATGTCCCAACTAGATTTGTTCAAAAGTACGCTTCAAGGGCGAGTCTCCTAATCTCATTAATATAATGAGATTATATTGTGTGTTATAATTTCGCTACGTTGAATGAGAGACATTCAAATGATTTAAATTGTTTAATGCAGCACACAATCACCCATAGTATTGCACATGCACACAACACCATCATTAATAAAGGAATGATATATGTCCATGTATATTTATAAAGTAGTCAGATTCTAGGTTTGCCATTATGGCTATATATGTGAATAACATGAATTTGATTAGGACTCTTGAAGAGCTCTTAAAGATTATAAAATGCTTAAAAAGAAATTTTGAAATGAAAAACTTGAGAAAGACTAAATATTGTCTTAGCATGCAAATCGAGCACAAATCAAATAGAATCTTTATCCATCAATCTATCAACACTAAAAAGACCATGAGAAGATTCAATATAGATAACGCTCATCCATTAAGTACCCTTATAGTTGTTTGGTCTTTTGATCCAAAAAGGAATCAATTTTTCATCCAAATGAAGATGATGAGAAAATACTTGGTCTAGACATCTCAATTAAATTGGTGTTTTATTATATCTAGCCTTGTGCACAGAACGAACATAGATTTTGCAGCAAGGTTGTTGGTAAGATTTAGTTATACATTAATTCAACATCTTTGAAATGTTGATTATAGAGATATTGGGTACTTATCTGATCCATATAAAGTTTACTTGTAAACGGGATATGTTTTTAATTTACAACAATCTCATGATAATCCACTAAACAAACATTTATTGCCACCTCCACTTATCAAGCAATCAATGAATGCATATAGTAATGATCTATCATTCATCACCTTTAGAATACATGTAGCTTACCATCCGTAATAGATATTTCAACTATAATATATGAAGATAATATTGTTTGTATTGTTCAAGTTAGAAGTAGAAACATTAAATGAGATAGAAAAAATATATTTCTCCAAAATTCTTCTACACTTATGAGTTGCAGCAAAATAAGGAGATTAATGTTAAACAAACACACTTTAAAAAAATTTGTAGATTTATTTTCCAAATCTTTGCCAACGTCAAAATTACTTTTTAATATTGGTATGCGTTCGTATAACAAATTGACACATTGACGGATATTATTCTGAGAGGAAATATTTAATCAATGAGAGCACATTCTTCTAGAAAAAGAATTACATCGGTTACAAATATGTACTTTACTCTTTTTTTCTTCGACTAGATTTTATCTCACTAAATTTTACTGGCAAAATTTTTAATGAGGCAACTTTAAGCATGCTCACTACCACTGTATATTTCTTAGGTTTTTATCCTATTAAATTTTTTCTTAACAATGTAAAATACAACAAAAGTAATGGAATCCAAAAAAGAATGTCGTGAGTGGAAGCAATTTGGTAATGGCTTGTACAACTATCATATATCCCATAATGATGGGAAAATAATTAACTGCCTTTGTACTTATATATATATATGTACCATGCGTCTTTTAACAAAATGAAGTTCTTATAAGGGGCGTCTTTGCTATATATATATATATATATATTATTCTATTTACTATTTATTCCTTATATATTTATAACGTATAATATTCTATATGATTATTTATTTATTACATAGTGATAACAGTTCTAACTTTTCTTGTTTCTTAGTTAAAAAAAAAGTTAAACGACCAAAAATACCCTATTTTTTAAATTCTCAAAGGCACTTTTTAAGTATATTTGTAAATATTTATTTATGTTTTATAATAAAAGCATTGTTGGAGTCTAATATAATTGAATAGGAATAATATTAATTAAGATTTTATAAAAGAAACAAGATAGAAAAGAGTGCAATATGGTGTTTGATAAAGTTGAGCATACACAATTGTTGTTTATAAAACATTTTACAATAAAACAATATGCACAATATGTTTGATAGCACTTGAATATTCTGTCAAGTACTTAATGCCTTTTTTTAATGGGCTCAACAGTTAACAAATATGATCGATGACATATGATGTTGCCTCCAAGGGCCTCGACATAGGCCTAGCCAACTAAGAGGAATGCTCAATCCTTAGAGAGGCCACCTCATTAGTCTATTTCTAGGGTTCGATGCTTGAGAACCAATCCTTGAGCCTAGTCCATTGAGGCCCAACTTGCTTGAAACTTAAGCTAAAAAACTTCTATACGAGGTCCAAAGTCTCAAGCCCCAAAAAGGCCAAAGAGCTTACAGTCAGCATTGACAAAGAGTGTCTTTGGTTCCCTAGATTGGTAAACTTTGGCTTAATCGACCTTACCTCTTACCGAGGAATATTTTAAAAGTAAGGTGACACCCTATCCCTACAATCTCAAACACGTGTTATTCCTGAGATCTCGAATATATCTTATTCTTAAAATCTCGAGTATATCCCATCTCGAAGATCTTAGACATATCTTATTCCTAAAATTTGAAGCATTTTCCATTTTTGAGATCTTGGAATGAATCAAAATTCCTAAAAACTAGAATAACAAAGGCTTAATGAGGCCTATATAAGGGGGAATATACTTCTTTAGAAGGGGAGAATTATTTGAACACCATTTCTTATTTAGGACAAAAATATAAGGAAAGTAAACTTATCCTAAACCCATTATTGTTTACCATTTTGTCTTTCTGCAAATAAGAACCCGTTGATGTCTTTCTAAAAAAACTCAAGCTTAAAGAATTTTGTATAGGGCTTAAAGTTTCAAGCCCAGAAAGTACTAAAGAGCACGGGGTCAGCATTGATGAAGATTGGTCTCAATACTTTAAATTGGCCAACTTCAGCCTAACTGACTTACCTTTTACCAGGGACTATTTTCAGAAATAGAGTAATACCCTATCCTTACAATTTTGGACATATGATATCTTTGAGATCTTAGATATATCTCATATTAAGATCTCGGACATATCCTATTCTGAAGATCTTGAACATATCACATTCTTAAGATCTCGAATATATTTTATTCCTAAGATCTTGGAACGAATCTAAGTTTCTAAAAAGTCGAACCATAAAGAGCCTAAGGAGGCTTATATAAAGGGAATATACTTATTTATAAAGGGAGAATTATTTGAACATCATTTCTTCTTAAGACAAAAACAGAGGGAGAGTAAGCTTATTCTAAACCCATTATTTCTAGCCATTCTGTCTTTCTAAAAAAAAATCTTTAATGACTTAAGCATCATAAAGTTATAATCAGAGATAACTATTAGTATAGTCGAATTGGTTTAGTGAATATAAGTCGTGGAAGACAAAGAGTGAACAAAAAAAATCAAATTAACTCAACATTACGAGCAAAATCAACATCCCCTAAAGTAAAATTTATTTATGACCAAGGACTTAATTGATTCTCACTGTTAAAAATTGAAGCCAGCCTATAGAAGCGGTGTAAAGGTCATGAAGACCAATCCCCCAAGTTGGATAAGATGAATGAAATTCTAGATAGGCAACCCAAGAGATGGGTGAATTGGGTATTTAAAAATTAATACTCTAAAATAAATAATTTATGCAATTATTAATAATATAAACAAATTAAAGTACAAGTAATTGCAGTAAATAAGAGAGTAAGGGATAAAGAAAATGTCACCTTGATGTTTACGTGGTTGGGCACTCTACATGGCCTATGTCCACACCTCAAGCAATTTGCCTTGAGGATTTCACTAGTTTGTCTTAAACCAAAGCTAAGAATTAATACACTTGAGTTTTAAGATGTCAAGAAACCTTTACAACAAATTAGTTTTCAAAGTACCAATTGAACCCACATAACAAAAGAGTAATCACCTTACTTTTAAAGTATTTTCTACAAATACTTGATAAATTCAATGCAAGAATTAATATAAATACAAATGATTTTAAACTCCCAAATGAGTTAATATAAAGATATAAGAACAATTAGGCTAAAAAGTTTTGATATGTGAGGTTTTTATAATCAATTTGAGCTTTAAATGAGTGAAGTATTTATAAGAATTGAAAAATTAGCCGTTGCTACAGTGCTACTACAGTAATTTGGTTGTTGCTACAGTGAATTTGAATGTTGTACAATATTTTGACCGTTGCACAATGATCCTATCAAAGTTTTGATCTTTTACATTTTGGTCCATTTTCTGAAACTTTCAAAACTTTGTACTTTGGTTCAAATTCAACATGGTTGAATGATTTAGTCATAACTTTTCGTAGACAACTCTAAATTTACTTTTATAAAATTCCTCAAAAAGCTGACTTAATTATCCTTTTGTTGTTATCAAGTTTGTGCACATTTTTGTCTCCTACAGTGCTAGTATAATTTCTAATGTGCCTTTCTATTTTGTTAAGAATGCTTTACTTGCTCCTAGTTTATCTCACTTATGTATTTAAACCTTTTAATGACTAATAGATTAATGTATTACAACCAACATGAGATTTGTTATCATTAAAACATCAATATGTATAACTAAAAAGTCAACAATCTCCCCCTTTTTGATAATGATAAATATCTCATGTATTTTGATATCCTTAGTGGAGATTTTTTTTAGAGACTAAATTGAAAATAAAATCGCTTCCCTTTGTGTATTTAGCTTCAAAAAAATCTCAATAAAGTTATTACAAAAAGTATCGAATATGCATATCAAAATTATCAACATACATTTTTCTCCCATTTTTTCATCAACAAAAGGCTTTAAAAAAAATTAATTTTAACGATGTTGATGCTTTTATCATTTTAAAAATAATTTGACAAGTAAACAAAAATATTATTCACAAACTATATGCTTTTAGTATGTTGCTCCTGTTAGGGTCGGTGCTTACGTGCCATCCCTGAATGTATATATACTTGTGTATTTATACAAGTGTACATTTCCATTAAATCGCTAATACCTATTTATATGGTATTATGCATGTAACGTTACAGACATTGTAGATATGAAGGAGTTCAGATCAGATCTAAAGAGTTTAGATAAGGGCTCATAATTAGCCATGCTGAGACATATAATTGCTAAATGTTAGCACAGCTAGGTGTTAGCTAGTTATAATACTCAGCAGATCCAAGAGTTTGAGCCTTGTCTGTAATGGGACATAGACCTGAGAATATACTAGTAACTGCATAGTTACAATCGGGTGTCAGGAAATGTATGTTGCGCAAGTATGTTCTCACATAATAGTCCTTGATCTATTTCTACTAAAGCGGGTCTGTCGGTGGATACCCTTTTATATATAGATCAGTATATATCGTATCTGTCAGGTATAGATGGTCGTTCCTGGCCGACCATGAGCTTGGAGCTCGTATTGACATATGGGTATCCAGTTAGGACTGGATATGGGACAGACTCACGAGGGCCTCTGATAGACATGAGCTTGAGTAGTATACGTGGTCTTTTGACCTGAGTGCCACAATGGGCTTGTAAGTGATCCACCATACTTTGGTTCCACGTATGTCACAGACCATTCATGGTGGACCACTAGGTGTCGCTGGGTATGGTTCGATGTTTATGGAGTTTGGTGTGTACAGATATAGAATCCGTCAGCTCCCATATGAAGTTTGATATCCAGATGCTTCGATACTGTATCTCAGAAAGTCTTGTGGCCACAAGCAATCATCTCAGAAAAGAGTTTCGTCAGGGTCGAACAATATGGCAAATGAGTTTACGCATATTGTTCTTTGAGATGCAAGTCTGGAGATAGGACATGGATGAGTACATGGGGATTTGACAGTGAAAATCTATATCCCCGCACATCCAGGATATCATGATAAAAGGACTATACGTATGCGTTGTAACCTTAGCTTGCATGGTTCAACACGCTGATTTGTATATCCATGACATGTGCGTAGGGCATTGCTCACGAACTCATGGAATAGTTCCATTTAACGAATCAGGCTTAGGATTTAGGGAGTCCCACGTATAGAATGTACTCGTTGTGCACTGGGACAGCGTGCCGGATTAAATTGTTTAATCCATCAATATTAAGCACTTCTACAGGAATGCGTGTGTGTTAGTATTTAAGTGTTAAATACAAAAATTGATTAATAATTATTATTTACTAATTGTATAATAACACGTAGCGTATTATGGACCCTCGGTTGAGTTTACCAAAGTGTAGGATTTAGTGAGACCCATTAGGGGATAAATTTGGTAACTATTAGTGAGAGGTAAAATGGTTATTTCTCACTTTAATTATTTAATTGTTAAAAAATTAAAATATCTCTCTTATTATATAATATAATATATTTTTTATAATATATTATTTTATTATTTTATTTTATTATATTATATATTATTTTATTATATGATATTTTATATATATTAATATTTTATTTAATGGTGCCATATAGTTGGCATCTATTAACATATAATATTATATTATTATTTATATAATATATTATATAATATATATATATATATATAAAGAAAAGAGAAAGAGAGATCAGAATTGGATTGAGGCCAAAAGTTGGCCAAGAGAGAAAGAGAAATGGAGAAAAGAAAAGAAAAAGAAAAAAATGAGGTGGGAAAATGAAATTGTTTCATTTTCTCACCCTTTTTTTTTTCTTTTCTTTTTCCTACGCTTCCAATTGTTTCATGGAGAAAAAAAAGGGGTGGAAAAATGAAATTGTTTCATTTTTCCTACGCTTCTAATTGGAGCAATTATGAATTGCTTCAAACTCTTTATTTGTTATCCTTTTGGAGAAAATAATATAAATACACTCTCGGTCATTTTGGGAATTAAGAGTTAATCTCGGGTTGAATATGAGGCTGCTGTTCTAGCTCACCAAGCCCACCGTGTTGGTGACTAGAACTACATACGAGTTGGTCTCTATGCGAACTCTAGAAAAAATACGTGTATAACGTTACATGTTATGGTGAGTTCTCTAGCCTAAAAATATATTAATGTAATTAATATATTTATTTATTGTGTATATTACAAAATTTATATATTTTCGCTATGTTAGGCAATAGACACAATGGCACATGCATATACCCACGTATATTAGATCCGCCGCCAACAAAATGGTATCAAAGCCATTTATGGTATATTTGGGTGTTGTTTGAGTGAATAGATGCAAAAGGCCCAGTGTAAATGGATAGTTTCAAGTGTTGAAACGAGTATGCCAAAGGGGAAGCACTAGGCGCTGCAGCACCAGCGGTGACATCTTGCACGACGTGCACTGTTCATTTAAACAGTAAAGTTTTTATGTTCACTGATACAATATGTAACTGTTTATAGCTACAGTGAAACGAAATGTACTGTTCATAGCTACTGTTTGTTGAACAGTGTTTAGAGTAATGTTTTAAAATTAATTTTGCATAAAGAGATTTATGAGATGTAGTGATAAAAGTTATCAGTCTACATTATAAATCGAAGTTTATGAGATGCAGTGATAAAGAGTTATTGGTCTGCATTATAAATCAGGATTATTTTTTTTCTATATTGGTAACCATAATGGGAGCCCTTCTAGTAGGGGTTAATTGTGCTTACATAGAAAAATTAATTAAGTTGAGAATCACCCTTCCTAGGAGTATGGAGATCATAGAAACAAAATCTCTCTTAATCAGATTGAAAAATATTATATTATGAGATAATATTTTATTCTGATCCGTCTTGTCAATACGGTGTTAGACGAATCACGTTGGTCTTGTCCCAATATTGCTACAGCGTGAGGGACTTGGTCTGTCGGGCTTGGACTATGCCTGTTAAACATGAGATGAGGCAAATATATGCGAAAGTATTGTCCAATATTGCTATAGCATAATGGTAGTATCGGTAGTATATATTTGGTCATTGACAAGTTAATCTGGAATACACTTATCCAATATTACTACAGCGTGAGGATAAGGTGTATTTAGGATCAAGGGGTAAGAGTTGCATGAGATGCAATTGAAAAGTGTTGTCTACCTGTTGGGTTTACAAAGGCCAATATTACTACAGCGTGAGGCCCAAGTAAATTGTAATGGGATCTATTTCCCGCTGTATAGTTTAAAAGAGTTTAAACTATCGTCTTCTCGTTTGAGAGATTACCAGGATTATGTAAAGTAGTGAGATGACGTTTTAAATCAAAAAATATATACTTTATATACCCATGATTTAAAACGTTCTATTAGCAATTTAATGATTATTCCACTTACATCTCTCGTTAGTTTGGCCTATCAAGAATAATGGCCACTACGAACCAGTTGGTGTGCATAATTAATGCAGTCTAACTCTAGGGTACTAGGAAATACTCTGACCGGTAAATGAATCACATAAGTGTTCTGGATTCAAAAAATTTAGATTTATTGTTGATTAGAGTTTGCCGTAATGCTAATTCTGATAACACCTCAAGAGGATTGAATAGAGAGAGTGTGACCCTCTTTGTTAAGGGTGCTTCATCTTTTACTCTAAGTATATCTGGTGAGACCAGATGAGTAAGAAAGAAGAAGATGAGGCAGATACTCAGTATCAATCCTCAAAAGTAGCATTTATCTAAAGATCAATAAGAGGGCGTGTAGATGAAAGTGTTTCCACTACAGTAAGGTTGGGTATTAGAAATTCCTCTACCTTAGAAGCCTTATAATTGTTAGGAAGACTCCCACAGATTTGTGTTTAACACACATAGACATTTTAAGGGCATATGATGCTAACTCAAGCTGCGTATGAGATACTGCATGTCCCTCTCAAATTTGCAATATGTTGCAGGGATAGAGAGAAACTAGAATGCAACAGCTTATAGAAGTAAAGTTGAAAGTGAGAAATGGTGATTTCTTGCAGGTCCAAGTTGTTGGACAACTTCACTTACTTCTTGTATATAATTCAATAGTTAAATTGCATAATAAATGTAATGTTTTATTAGTTGAATGTCAGTTAATTAATAGATATTATATACAATTAGAAATGTCTGTAGATCAGAATCCTTAAATGATACGGGGCTATGGTATATAAGTTTTGGTCATAAAGATGTGAGACACTTATCCGTCTGGTTAAAAATGGTTGGATTTCTTATCTGATCATAAAGACTTAACCAGTTTATGAATAGTGTATTCATGGAGATGACCAAATATACCAGAATGTATGTCGCATTCGTTCAATTAGATTGAGGTAGTGAGTACATTAACAACAAGTTTTCTGTTTGTTTAAGGAAGAATGAGATTCTCACTTATTATAGTCCTCTGGGTAACCCATAACATAATGATGTTTAGGTAAGGAGGAATAAGATTTTATTAGTTATCGTCCGATTTATAATGAGTGTTACTGATCTATATCTGTGAGTCTCTACTCCAAAGATGACTACTTATTAAGTAGAGTTCCATTAGAAACCGTTCCTTCCATTCTGTATGAGATACAGAAAGGTAGGAAGCCGTATCTTAAATTAGTTAAGACTTGGGGTTATCCTGCTTACGTAAGAGTTACGTAGTAGGGTATCTTGTTTTGTAAGAGTTATTTAGTAGGATAGAAAACACCCAAGAGGTACAAGCATCGGTTCATAGGTATTTTGTGAATCAAATAGGATACTAGCTTGATGATTCAGAGAAGCAAAGTATGTTCGTTTCTCGGTATACCACTATCCTTGAGGAAGAGTTTTTCATGGATTATGGGAATCATAGAAAGATTGAGCTTGGTAAAGTTAATCTAAAAAATCAATGCACCAATGATGGAAACTCATGCTCAATTAAGTAGTGGCCTTTTAGCACACCTCCAAATGAGTCAGAAAGGATCTCTAGGTCACTTTTTAGGTATGGATGATACCTGAAGGTAAACTTTGAGTTTTCTTAGAAGAAGAAAATCATCATTGACCTATAAGAAGTTGATGTTGGACATCAATTCGAGAAGCTGCAAGAAGCCATAGAAACAAAATTGACTATATGCATCAGAATTAAGTCCCCTTGGTTAAGCTATCTGTGGGAATTGTTCTCATTGGTTGTAAAGGGTTTACAAATGGGTAGTAAGAGCCAGATAGAAGGTAGAGACCTTCTAGGCCCTTTACTGATTTTAGAAAGGTAGTCCTCAATGATCTGGCATAATTAAGGGGAAACCTTTGAACCAATATTGATGTTAAAGTCAATTAAAATTTTATTGTCTCTTGCAACGTTTTATGACTTTAAAGTTTGGCAGATGGATGTAAGAAAAGTGTTCCGGAATGAATACCTCGAGTAAGAGATATTTATGGAACAGCCTGAAGGTTTAAGTTTAGACAGACTTCTGGTCTAGTATGCATGAAAGGTTAGTGGGAGCACGATAGTCTTCTTGATGCTTTTTGTTGAAGACATACTAGTCATTGAGAATGATATCAGTATGTTATAATCGGCCAGAAGTAACTCGTAAAAATTTCTCCATGAAAGATTTGGGATAGGCTTCTTTTATTCTAGGTATAAACTTTTATAGAGATAGAGATATGAAGCTGATAAGACTCTCCCAAATTATTTCACATCAATAGTTAACGTATCTAATAGAGCTGATGTTCATCTTTCGATGAGAGTGTCTCTTCAGATGGAAGATGAGAGAGTTAGAATGTCTAACACACTAGATACATTAGCTCTTCAGAGATTGATGTATGTTATAATGTGTTTGAGACCTGAAATATGTTTGGCTGTAAAAGTTACAAGCTGAGTCTAGTCTGATTCACGTGACCACTATTTGATGGTAGTAAAACATATCCTGAGGTACCTTAGAGGTACAAAGGATAAGTTTATCAAATATGGAGAAAGTAACTTACAAATGAGAAGACGCACGGAGTTAGGCTTCTAATTTAACATAGATGATAAAGAGTCTACATCTGAGAATGTGCTCATTCTCATTAGTACTAAGGGAGTTGGCATTACACCAAACTGAGATTCACTGTTAATTTTGATTGGCAGAGCGGAAGTGGCAATGAGGATTCGTAGGTTTATCGCTAGCCTTAGAAGAGTTCCAAGACACATAGATTCTGTCCCATAGTTTGTGACAAAACAAGACCATGGTACAAGCCAACGTGCCAAGAGGATACAAGTACTCTAATTATGTTGAGAGGAGTCTTACATAACTAAAGGGATCTTGGCTGAAAGAGGTGTGATTATTTGTAGAAGTATTCTATAAATAATTTAGCGGACCCATTTTCTAAGGCCATGACTCTAAAAGTGTTTATGAAAGGCGTAGAGTTTATGTGTATGAGATACCATCAAGAATAGCACTATAGCAAGTGGGAGATTGTTAGGGTCAGTGCTTACGTGTCATCCCTGAATGTACATATACTTGTGTATTTATACAAGTATACATTCTATTAAATTGCTAATACCTATTTATATAGTATTATACATGTAACGTTACAGACATTGTAGATATGAAGGAGTTCGTATCAGATCTAAAGAGTTTAGATAAGGGATCATAGTTAGCCACGTTGAGACATATAATTGCTAAATGTTAGCACAGCTAAGTGTTAACTAGTTATAATACTCAGCAGATCCAAGAGTTGTAGCCTTATCTGTAATGGGACATAAACCTGAGAATATACTAATAACTGCATAGTTACAAGAGTTACAATTGGGTGCCAGAAAATGCATGTTGCGCAAGTATATTCTCAAATTATTGTTCCTGATATATTTCTACCGATGCGGGTCTATCGGTGAATACCTTTTTATATAGATCAGCATATGTCGTATCTATAGGGTATAGATGGTCGTTCCTAGCCGGCTGTAAGCTTGGAGCTCGTATTGACATATGAGTATCCCCGCACATCTAGGATATCATGACGGAAGGACTATACGTATGCGTTGTAACCTTAGCTTGCATGGTTCAACGCACTGATTTGTATATCCGTGACGTGTGCGTGAGACATTATTTACGAACTTATGGAATAGTTCCATTTGACGAATCGGGGGTAGGACCTAGGGAGTCTCGCAGTATGGAGTGTACTCGTTGTGCACTGGGACAGCGTGCCAAATTAAATTGTTTAATCCAGTAATATTCATCACTTCTACGAGAATGCGTGCGTGTCAGTATTTAAGTGTTAAATACAACAATTAGTTAATAATTTTTATTTACTAATTGTATAATGACACGTAGCGTATTGTGAACCCTCGGTTGAGTTTACCTAAGTGTGAAATTTGGTGGGACCCACTAGAGAGTAAACTTGGTAACTATTAATGAGGGACAAAATGGTCATTTCTCACTTTAATATTTAATTATTAAAAAATTAAAATATCTCTCTTATTATATAATATAATATATTATTATATTATATATTATTTTATTATATGATATTTTATATATATTAATATTTTATTTAATGGTGCCATATAGTTGGCATCTATTAACATATAATATTATATTATATGTTATATATATATATATATATATATATATATATATATATATATAAAGAAAAGAGAAAGAGAGATCAGAATTTGGTTGAGGCCAAAAGTTGGTCGAGAGAGAAAGAAAAATAGAGTAAAGAAAAGAAAAAGAAAAAAAGAGGGTGAGAAAATGAAATTGTTTCATTTTTCCTACACTTCTAATTGGAGCAATTGTGAATTATTTCAAACTCTTCATTTCTTATCTTTTTGGAGAAAATGATATAAACACACTTCCGGTTATTTTGAAGATTAAGAGTTAATTCCGGGCTGAATATGAGGTTGCTGTTCTAGCTCACTAAGCCCACCGTGTTAGTGACTAGAACTGCACACGAGTTGGTCTATATGCTGACTCCAAAAAAAATACGTGTATAACATTATACATTATGGTGAGTTCTCTAGCCTAAAAATATATTAATGTGATTAATATATTTATTTATTGTGTTTATTATAAAATTTATATATTTCCACTATGTTAGGTAATAAACACAATAGCACATGCATACACCCACATATACTACATCTTACGCCAACAACTCCCCCTAAATGTAACATACACTAATCTCCCCTTTAAAAAATTAAAGATGTAATAATATGCCCAAAAGAATTAAAATAATATATTTCTTCTCCTCAGACAACCAAATGTATAGTGCAAATATTTTTAAAATTAATTTTAATTAACACAATCAATTATGCAAAATATTCTTAATGTAGAGATTCCATCATACCAATTTCTCCTTTAATTTTACAGAACCTTTTTTCACTTAAAGATTTGGTAAAAATGTCAATAATAGTCATCTGTAGTTCTAAATTATAAAGTAATATCACAATTTTAAAATTGATCTTTTAAAAAGTGATGCCTAATTTCAATTTGTTTTATTTGATAATGTTAAATAGGATTTTTAGACAAATTTATATCACTTGTATTGTCACACATAATAGGGGCATTTCCTATTTCAATGTCAAAGTCCCTAAACTTGTGTCATCTAAAATGTTTGAACACAACAATTACTACTTGTCTCATCTAAAATGTTTGAGCACAACAATTACTAGTGACTATATATTCAACCTCAATAGTTAACATAGTTATTAAATTTTGTTTTTTACTAGCTCATTAGACAAGTGAATGACTTAAGAAATGATGAATCAGTTTATTAATTTTATTTTATTTTTTTAATTTTTATTTATTTAAAATTATCAAAAAAGATCAAAAAACTTTTTAATTACACTAATAAATATAATTTTATTTTTTTATAAATACCATATACTTTAATATTTATTATATATATATTAAACCATTAATTTTGTAAATACGTTAACATCTAAATATTATTGTTTAAGAGATGAAATAAATGATTTTTAAATATAAAAGAATTAAAGTGTTTAAAAAATTATTAATTTGTTCTTATTTTATACATATTAGGGTAAATTAAAAAAAATCGAATAGATAGCAAAAGTAAATTGGAAATTAAATAGATATTAAAATATAAATTATTTTAATAATATATTAAAAAATAAAAATTGATAAGATCAAATAACGCCACTCTTATTTTTATTCGCCTATAAAACATTTGACAGGAAAATTTTATTAAATAATCATATGCCACAACTTGTCCTACGTACTAATTACTAAACGTGTCTAAAAAATACGACTTAAATGATCATCCATTTGAAAGAAAGGTCCAAACTTGGGCTCCCGGCTGTTGAAATCCATTTGTGAACTTTTCATTGTAAATGTGACCCATAAATCATCCATTTGAATGGCTCAAGCCCAAAACTTGGATTCTACTTCGTCCCCAAAACCTCCGAAACCCCAATTGCTTTGATTCTTTTTCTTTTGTTTTCGCAAATACTAAGCTTGGAGCTGCGAGAAACTGAAAGGCAGGGGGCAAAAGTAATAATAATGGCATCGGAGAAGAAATTGTTTGGGCTATCGTTTCTTGATTCTCATGAAGACGAGACTCCTCTCCCTCCTCCTCCTCCTCCTCCTTCTCTCGAAGTGCTTCCTTCTGAGGTAATCACTCTCGTTTATGTATTGCTATTTCGGTACTTTAACTTTATTTAGTTGTTTTCTTTCTTTGGTCAGAAAAAGATTATGAAGATTGATTTATTTTGATGGCAAGTAGGTTTCATTGTCCGTCAATTGCATTCTGGAGCCAATTGATTTAGGTGAACTCATTTTGCTTAAGGTCAGCTTTCTTCTCTCTCTACAAAATGGACCATATGCATACAAAGTAATCTAGTGAGCTAAATCTGCTTACTTTGTGGTCGTTGACATATTACATGGCGCTATCTAGTTTATTCACAGCTCTAACTCTATTTATGAAGCACACCAAGCATGTAGTTGTTCACCATACGGTGAGCCAAGTTACTCTCTAGATCATTTCTGTATATATATAGAATTTGCAAGAGTAATGTGTCATTGATTATGCAATCAAATAACAAATTTATAATTTAAATGGAATTTCTTTTCATGCGTGGTAGTAATATCTGAACTTTAGATTAATAAGAGGAACTGACTAAAGTAAGTTGTCCTTACAATTTAGGGACGGGTGAGTACTAAAGAGGTTTTTGGGCTGCCTAACTCTGATTTAGTTCCTGGGGTATATGAAGGTGCACAATTTACAGCATTTTTTATACTAATGCTATATTTTTCTTTTAATGAAATTTGCTTTTTAGTTTACTTGGGCCATGTTTATTTTGCTTTTTTTTCCACAAATCTGTGGATTTGTCAATACATATAATTTTTAGGGGGTCTGAAGTTGTGGGAAGGTTCATTGGATCTTGTCAGAGCTCTACGTTCAGATGTTCAAAATGGGAACATATCATTTATTGGAAAGCAGGTGTTAGAGGTGGGCTTCTAATTTTCTGGTGATTTGGTAGACAATGCATAATCATCACGACCTTTGGCTTGATATCATTTCATTAATTTTGACTGCTGTAATCCTTGCTGGTATGGGGTCAGATTACTACTTTGATTACTGTAATTTATGCTTTATGGACTGTCTTCCAAGTATCATATTGCCTTGCAAAGTTGCTGGTTACTGTATGTGTTCATTTGTCAAATTTTGTTTTTGTCTAGGCAAGTTGATTGTAAGAGCCGGATGGTGAATGTTGGGGGTTCAAGGTTCTTAGTTTCTTGAATATCAAATGCAGAGCTAGGAAGGACTTAAGTAGAATCTTTATAATATGAACATCGATGACGAGATACCTGATAGATTATCTAATGTTTCACATGTTGGGATTATGACTTGGTTGTGAATGTTCTAGAGGCAGTGAATTGTGAAATTAGAATACAATTCAATTCACTTGGAGGAAAGGCAATTTGATTAAGGAAAAAGAGAACCATTTGCTGGGTTTGCATTTCTTCAGTATAATTTACTTATTAAGTTTTAAAAAATTTAAGGGACAAGGTGATACTGTATTGTTATGTTATATACATGGTTTTGCATGTTTGAATTAATATCTAGTTTAAATTGCATAATGGACTTGCGTATAACTTGGTCATCACGAAATCAGTCTAATGAGATCGAGGTACCAATTCAATTGCTCTGTTGTTGTTGACTTCAACTTCTTCCTATTATGTTGACATGATTTTGAAAATTCAAAGGAACTTAATATATGTTCCTTTTAGTGGTCTTGTTTTTCTGTCGAATTTTATGAATATTTGAAACAATAATGACTAATTTATAAATCCCTCCTGGGTAACGCAATTCCACATCACACTCCTAATCACTGGTTCTTATAGATTCTTTTCTTAAGGATGTTGATATTTAGTGATGCATATGCGTATACATCAGTATGATAATTATATTTGGCTTATTAATTACTGAGTTTTTATATGGTTGTTTTCAGCTTGGATGTGGTCATGGTCTTCCAGGGATCTTTGCTTGCCTTGAGGTAAACTTGTGTTCTACTATCTACAACTGGATATTTGGAAATTTGCCTGTTTGTTAAGCTTCTTATTTTGTTGCATAAGGGTGCAGCTGTGATACACTTCCAGGATTTCAATGCTGAAGTCTTGCGTTGTCTCACTATCCCAAACGTAAATGCAAATATTTCAAAAAGGCTTCGGCCTGCAGCATCAAATGAAACAAATTGTGATACTGTATCAGACATACGTTTCTTTGCTGGTGACTGGAGTCAAATCCATCAACTTCTTCCTTGTGTACATTCCAACAGGAAGGATCTAAACTGTTCCTCAGGGCAGAATCTGTCCTCTGGTTATGATATTATACTGATGGCAGAGACAATCTACTCAATCTCTGCAAACCAAAATCTTTATGGACTTATAAAAAAGGTATTGCTTTATTGAATATTGATCTCTTATTATTTATATTTATATTTAGTAATTCTTTTTTTTTCTGTTCTTAGAAAAATTGCTAGAGTTCTAAAATTTTTTAACTTTCAGTGCATCAGCCGCCCTCATGGAGCTGTGTACTTTGCAGCAAAGAAGCATTATTTTGGAGTAGGTGGCGGAACACGGCAATTCCTGTCTATGGTGGAGAAAGATGGTGAGCTATTCCTTCTATATGATTTACTCATTTAGAGAACCATATAACAGTTATAATGGTATTTTCTTTCCATTCTTGGGTTGACAGGGAAACAGTAGAAGTTACAGTAGGCCTTCTATATGCATGAAAGAAGACTTTTCTTTGTAAACTACTTTGTGTATGCTTATTATCTTCAGAAATTATCATTGCTCTTGAATTTTGTTAAATTTTATAGTGTTCATGTACTTGGCAGAAAAAAAGTGTCAATACGTTTGTGCGTGAGCGCTTCCATACAGAAAATGTGATGCTTAGTTATTCTCATGGAAATATATAATACATGTATAATATCCTCTTTTCTCTTTTTTTTTTTGGTTTAATATGGTCTCAAATTGTGTAATTAAAATTTAATGATACTCTAATGGCATGTGAAATCTTGCTTCTTTTTACTCTTTCTGCAGGTAGTATGGCTGCATGCCTGGTTGCAGAAGTGACAGACGGTTCTTCTAATGTCAGAGAGGTGTGGAAGCTTTCAGTTAAGTAAAGCTGATATTTTATTTATTTGGATAGTGCCCTGTAATTGCCAAGTTGTGGCCCCTTATCCTCACATTTGAGGTATCAAACTCTACATATGTACTTTATATGAAATATTTGAATGAGAATATTCCAAAATAAGATTAAAAAATGTCTCTCTCTTTTCCATTCATTTACACTTTTTTATTGTTATTATTTTTGAATAAACAGTTGTCTCATCTGATATTTTTTCAATTGTACGACCAGATTGTTATAGCTGATCCTTAATACTAGTTATGAATTCCAATATATCCTTTCACATGTATTGTGGGTTTTATTGTTTTATTTATTCTTTATGTTGGTGAACTGGACTGCTGGTGGATATGTAGGTATTATGGTTCAAACTTTTGGTCTCTTTTACAATGTGGATTCTGTTATGATTCATTTTGGTCCATGTAATATGGTAATTCTGTTTAGAGTGCTTGCAATAAAACAATCCTTAAAAATGTAGAAGAGCCATATGAACATGATTTTATCAATACAAAAGCAATATATTTTCCATTGGCATCATGAATTGACTAGTTTAGTGTATATGCCCAAAGGGTTGGATCTACATAGGGTCGCGGGGGTGGGGGGTCTCGCACAGCCCCAAGTGGCTCCCAAAGAAGTTTTCTTTCACATCCTCAATTTATGTTTATATTTATTTATTTGCTGTTTTCACTAGATGTTCTAGTTTCCTTTTTTTGTTTTTCTCCCATTGGATTTCATGGGTATCACTATATGATTCACAAAAGCACAGGAGATAATGCTGCACTAGGAGCTTACATCTTGAAATGCCATGTATCTCATCCACGTTATTGTCAGCAAGGATAAAGTTTAACAATGTTTGTCATTTCCTGGTTCAGTTTTCATTGATAAATTATCTGAAGTTTGTTCTCTCAATTTTTAATAGTTAACAAGGTAATATTTTACTCCCCTTGTATGTAGGCAAGGGGAATTTGATGCCTTGACTAAAAGAATAAGTTTTCTTTGGGAACGAGGTGATGGTCCGATGCCATAGTCAAATGTCTCATTGGAAGGCTACTGTTGACAGATGCATCTAATAACTTCTGTTGCTAAATAGTGATGGCTAGGGGACTGCTAAAATTGTGCTGTCTGCGTGCGTTTGTGTTTCTTTTTCTAATGTGAAGTCCTATTGGCTTTAAGCCATCTAAATATTGTGAAATCAATAGTGCTACAAGTTTTAGCTGCAAAGGCAAGTTGGAAGCACAGGCCACTACATGATAAGGGGAGGTATATGGTTTGATAGTTTAGTAATATCGAGTGGTTTAAATTTCTGTCAGAAAAAAAAAAAAATATATATATATATAGTTTGTTGTGGCTTCTTTTACAGGTTTTATCTTCAAAATAATGACGATGGTGTTATTATTACCTATTCTTTGAAGATCAAAATTTTTGAAATGGAGCACAGAAAGAAAGCCTCTACTCTTAATATGTAGATATTGAATCAATTCATTTTTAGGTGAATTTTTTTCTTTGACTCTGCAATTGGTTTGACAGAAAATACCATAATATCACGAGAAGCTTAGATCATTTAGATTATGACGTATGTATAAAGCTTAGATCTCTCCATCATACATGAAATTAGTTACATTCTCATATAAGCCAAAAGTATTATAAGAAAAACATGGACACAGAAACAGCTTGAATCATGAGCTGGACCTGCAACGGTAGTATGCAGGGCAACCTCGAGTTGGCCTGTTGGACGAGGGTGGAAGACAGCCTCCATTTTTACTATAAGCCTCACCTCTACCACCACTGTTGCAAACTGGTTGGTCTGGCTTTAGAGCCCCCGGGGTAATATATTTCCTCTCTTCAAGAAACCTTCGGCTGATTTCAGACTCCATCAACATCTCGAATTCTTCATTGCAATCTGCTATTGAGCCGTTGCATACGTTGTTGCTTCTTGCTGTGGCAGCTTTGCTGAAAAGCAGCAGACTCAGGATCAGCAAGAAGCTGAAATGGAGAGGCGGACCGGTTTGTTTTTGTTCCATTTCTTTAGTGGCTGTCATAGTTTGCTACTTGAAGGCACTTGATTTATAGTCATGGTTGGAGAATTGTTTTTCTTTCTGAAAAAGGTGGTAGTGGAAGTCGCATTTAGAGAATGAGCAACATGCACCACACTTCACCTAACCTAATGGTGGCTGCCTTTTGCGTCTCATTATCCCACTTTGTAAAACTCATTATTATATAATATGATTAACTGCATCTACTTAAGGTTGGTGGTTTTTGGTCTAATAAAATCTCAAGTTGTATTATGATAAGTATGTTGATCTAATAAAAAAAATCAAGTTGATTTTGATTTTTGTTAGGTATAAGTTGTAGATTAAGAGAGATACTAGTGAAATTGGAAAATGTTACGGTAACGAGTAGGCGTGGATATGGTCAAGTTCTATATATTTTTTAGAATCGAATCGAAAAAATTTGAAATTTTTATATTTAAAATTAAATTATACCAAATTATGTATGATAATTGAATTATATTGAATTGATTTGATTCGATTCGATTTGGTTCAGTTTTTTAAATATTTTTTAAGAGATAAATTATATATATAAAAAATAAAATTTATGTAAAAAATAATGTAAAAATAAGTGTATGTCAATTTATGTCAAATTAATCGAAGTCTATAAATTAAATAAATTAGAAAATTGTTAAAATTAAAATTTATTTAAGCAAATAAAGTATTTATTAGTTTTAAGTACGAAATTAAATTTAAAAATCTATAAATAAACTAATTAAAAAAATATTAAAATTAAAATTTATCTAAACAAATAAATTGATTATCGACTTTTAAATACTAAATTAATTAAAGTTCATGGGTTAAATAAGTTAAAAAATTATAAAAATTAATACACTAAATAAATTATATGAAATTTATTTATATTATTTGAGTTAAATCGATTCAATTTTTTATTTTTAAATACAACTGAATTAAACTTAATTTATTAAGAGATCATTTTCTTCGGTTAAATTTTATACTTTAATACTGAACTGAATCCACTGATTTGATATTTTTGATTAGGTGTTTGTTTTTGTCACAAATTTTAAATTTCAACACGAAAATTTAATATAACTGCAATTGTACGACAAATGCATTGTAGGCACTGTATGAAACTATTATGCATCTAAAAATGAATTACTAGTTGAGAACTATATCTTCCACGTAATCACGTGAAGTAGCAAGATGACCATTTAAGAATACGACTATTGGGAGCATGAGGGCTCAGCCTAGTTGGCTGAGCACCTTCAAGTCTCACATCCCCACCTAGGTTCGAATCCCCCCTCCCCCCAGATGGTGCGGAAAAAAAAATATATGTTGTAATCCCCGTTCAAAAAAAAAAAAAAAAAAAACTTAAGAATACGACTATTGGAAATATTTTATACCCATTTTGACAAAGTTCAAGATTTCTCACGCCGCACTTATTATTATTTTGTGATATGCATAGAAGAGTCTTGTTTAATTTTTCTTAGTGGAGTTTTAGGTGACAAAAAGACAGAACTTTGATTTGTCTTAGCCCAATCATCCTAAGAATATATTTAATTACTCTTAAAGTATATTTGATATGCTAATAACTTATACTTTTTAAATTTTTCAATGACGATGATGAATAATTTCACTAATTGGTGTAAACATATATGACAACTATTGTATGGGTCGAAATCAACTTGGTATAATTTTGATTAGTCTCCGAATCTAATTTGTAACAATTATCAAATGATTTGTGATCTTTGCTTGGCTCCGGTTTTCCTTTCCTTTTTTTTAAAACCTCCTTTCGTTGTCACTTCGGAAAGTTCCACCTTAACATCTAGATAACATGAAGTTTGTGACAGAGAGAAGAATTGATTTACAGAAGTAAATTAACAATTTGTTGCATATTTCTTCTCTGATTGTCAGAATGGAAGGAGGAATAAAATGACCATTCTCATTACTTCATATCATTTTTCTTAAGGAAGCCGGTCTATGAAAAAATATCTATGATGTTAATCCTATTAAAATTAGTCATTCGGGTATGAACCCTAATCACTTATAGTTAACTTCAAATGAGTTAATATAATTATTGTATAAGAGACTTATAGAGTCCACATCTTTTTAATTGGCTTGTCAAGTCTTTTATGTTAATAAATTAAGTGAACAAATTATGAGAAAACTCAAATTGGTGATAAATTATCAATATTTAAACCATTTTCTTCAAGATGATAAATTTCCTTTACTCAAAAAACTTGTATTGTTTTCAAAAATTGCTCAGGCAAGACTGTTTGAAGCTTTGCTATAGCAACATGGCATTATGATTTCACCTACAAAGTGCTAAGTGGGTCACAATTAAATTGACTTTCTCAGTATGCACGTTAAACATGGTGCATATGCTCTGCAACCTTACATTGCCAACCAGCTCCCCATTTTCCCAAACTCACAACTTACTAAAATATAGCTTCAACAATTCATTGGTATCATCAATTATATAGCTGACTTTATTCCAAAGTTAGCCTATATGACAAAGCCATTTTATCTGATGTTAAAGAAGAACCATCCCCCTTAGTCAAAAGACCAAACAACAATTGTCAAAATGGTAGAGCAGATTGCTTCCACTTTGCCACCTTTACATATCCCCTCTGATGGAAAAAGAATCATCCAAACAGATGTCAATGATCATTATTGGGGTGTCATTTTGATTAAAGAAAAAAATGAAAAATGACAAATATGTGGTTACAAAAGTGAAGCCTTCTCCAGGTCAGAAGTCCACTGTCACAATACATTCAAAGAGATTTTAGCTATTAAGAGATTTTAGTTTTGGCATCTCAGTGTTTCCCAAGATGATTGAATTCAAACAAAAGAGAATCCCCAATCAACAGCTTCTCAGATGGTAATAATGGTTCACAAACTATTCCTTTCAAGTTAAACATTTTCAAGGAAAAGATAATATTTTAGCAGATTTCCTCTCTAGGAATCCTATAAATACTGATGACCCACAAGCCAAAACTACATTATCAAAAATCACAAAAGTTCATGCAGCACAATCTCAAATCTTTACCATTTCCACTATGAATACTATTATCATAAACCCACATGCAGCACCCATTCCTCTTGAACTTTTAGACCTTCTTAAAATCAGAACTTTACACTTACATACCCCCCCCGGCTCATCAAAAGTCACGCTGAGCAGGCTACCCTAGAAAAAGGATCAGTAGTACTAGACGGTTTAAATTTCCATCTTGAATACCCATTTTTTTTAACATTTTTAATTTTAATCCTCCTCATACATGGTCCGATCCAGCCTTGTATATGCTCTGGTACTTACTAGACTTATACACAATTGCCATAGAATTCTCTTTTCTTAGAATAACAGAATAACTCTGTGCCCAACCAAATGCTGATCACCCAACATCCAAATTCCTACAATGGTTTCATTGTCTCTCTTGGTGATATTATAAGTTTGCTTGTATTTTGAACAGACAATCCCAATTTTCACAAAAAAACCTTAAAGATTATCATTTTTTTTCAATGTAAGGGTATAATACTATTCAATATAGAAATCCAATACTATCCCACTATTGAGGATTATTTTGTTCTTCCCAATTCATTAAAGTATAATGCAGAAGAACACAGAACAGAAATCAAGATATTAGAAAAAATCCTTGTTGAAAAGAATCAAACAATCCCTCCATCAGTTTGGATATTTGCAGAAGATCAAACTCCATAGAAAGTCATCCCAAAAGGATTTCAATGACGTATTCAAGCTACTATTTCAATGTACCACTATAGAAGAAGAATGGCCAACGTTCAACATACCAGAATCATTACCTATACCTAACACCATCATTCAATGAGCCTTCCATATGACAAAAGACACTTGGACCTAAACTCTTTCCCACAATTACAAATGCCCCACCAAGGTGCAACATTAATGACTCAGCACGATCAACTTAATCTTAACATTTCCCTATTCCAAGATGCCCAGATCCCACCAATAAATAGTAAAATCTATCACGAAATCACAAACATCATCTATCCAGTAGAAAACCTAAGGCCTAGCCAGTTAATGGCCCATTTGTACACACAGCCAGAGCCATCAGATGTATGGGACCCAATAAATAAATGGGTAATCACTGTTAATAAGCATTACTCCTAAGGATATGATAGAGATGATAACGACTAGTCCCCTATCAGCATGTAACTCATGTTAAGAATTTACTTTCCTACCAAACATTATCTTTCACATGGGCCATGGTTCTTAATTATTATACTTTGTTTGTGGGCCTGCGTGCCACGTTGTCTTAATTATTATGCTATGTTTGTGTTTCCTTGTTTGTTTAAAGGTCTGTGTTCCACGTTTGCTTTATTTTTTTTTTCTAATTGTAAGGTGCCTTCTTTTTCCTATATAAGAAGGCCTAAGCTCAGTATGTAAAGGGAGAAGAAAAATTTAGAAATAAAATTTCTCATGTTTTCTCTAAATTGCTAAATCTTCTGAAGTTCTCAAAACAAGTCTAATATTATATAATTAAACTAGAAATCTTTTTAAATTTTTAAAGAAAATCAATGAAAGTATGCTCTGCAGTTGCAATATTAAAGGTCTTTTACATCAGAAATCTATGATCCGAAAAGGAGTTGTTATCAGATTTCATAAGAGGTAAACCATCGTAAGTCCCGCTATAGGCAAAGAGGCTATTAAGGGCATCAAAGGTTAGTATAACTTGAGGCTGATATTGACCCCTTTTTGATGTAGGCTCTATAAGTCTCTCATGAAATAATTAGGTTAACTCACTTGAGGCTAACTATAAGTGATCAGGGTTTATACCTAGATGACTAGCTTTGGTAGGGTTAACATTAACACTCTTTTTAAAAGGAATGGTGATGAAAAAGTCAGGGTTAGTCCATAAAAGATGTGGGCATTTCAGAAGGAACTTCGAATGACTATTGGCTGTTGATTGAGCTTTCAATTGTTCAAAAACGGGGTTGAATAAGTCAAAGGAAAAGTATTTGGGAACTTGTGACCATAGGATAAAATATTCCTTGAACTTAAGCTCATTAAGCCTTGTTTGGACTTTCTTTTCTAAGAGTTTTTAAATTAGATTAAACCCAATAATAATGTCTTTACTAGGGAGATCTAATCCAAGAAGTTTATAGGTGATTTTGAGTCATGTGAAAAATTCAAGGTAAACTATTTTACTGATCATGGACACAGTGAAAAACTGGTCATTGGCTGGACGAAAAGTTTGGTTATAGGGTTTCCAGTATTGTGATGGTAATATGGAAGAGTTTAGTATGGATGATGCAGTACTTATATCAAACAATCCAGAGACAAGGATAAGATTGTCATACTTAGATGGCAAAACTTTTAATTCTATTATAGGGATGAAAATGGCAGGTGCAATGTGTTGTTGGGGGGTGTGTTTGGATAGGTTTGATATGAAGAGACTCGGGGATGGATTCAGTGTCTGAAGAGTTTGAAGAAGAAATAGTGAAAAGAGTGTCATTATCAGGTTCACTTTGTTTAGATAACAAGGATTTTAGGTCATGATCTTTTAGATTGTAATGGAAAATGGTTGTAACTTGGGAGAACACCTTCTTTTTCGTGGATTTTTCTAGACAATTTTTTGCAAAATGGCCTTTCTTTTTGCAAATGAACATCTGTTTGATTTTTTTTGTTGAAGGCAAATTTTCTTTTGAAATATCCTTTCTTGGCTTTATGAAACGAAATTTCCTGTGATATTTCTTCCTTTTGTAAGATGAACAATGACATTCATTCTTCGGACATTTGATGAGAAGATCAGGGTGAGCACAGATTTTCTAGATTTTTGTCCCTATTTTATCAAATTCCTTAAAGAACTTATGCCTTGCACATAATATATCCAAAGCAGTAAGGATTGATTGTTATATAACACCAAGTGTGGCATTGGTCAGAGTGTACCATTTTGCTTCTTGACCAAGTAGTTTTGAAAGTGAATTGAGATAGACTTATTTGAGATTTGGTTCGTCAATTCCAAGAACATAATTATTAGGATTTGCACTCATGTATCATCCCATTGTTGTATGAATATTTTATTTTATAATATTTATCCAATTTATTATTTATTAAATCGCTAATTACTATCATTAAATGGTTCAATACTTATGACGCTACAGACATTATATGATTTAAAAGGGTTTAGATTTGGTCTAAAGAAGTTTAGATAAATGCTAAGAGTTAACATCACTGAAAATTATAAATGCTAAAGGGTTAGCATGTTATATTAATCAGTGAAGTCTAAGTGTTAGAATCTTGTCTGTGACGGTATAAAGACTTGAGAATATATTAGTAATAACACAGTTGCAAAAGTTGCAATAGGTGCTAAGAAATGTTATTATGTAAGTTTATTCTCAAGTTATATGTTCCTGGTCTTAATTCACTGATGCAGATCTGATGGTGGAATCCTTTTACATAGACTAGTGTATACTATATCTAGATGGTTGTTCTTAGTTGACCATGGGCTTACTAGAGGTCGTATAGCATGCAAGTGTTCAGCAAAGACTGAATACTGAACAGACTCAATGAGGATCCTAATAGACATCCCATGAAGCCGTCAATGAAAGGTTCTCTCGGGTTGAGTAGTATACGCGGTCTTTGACCTGAGTGCCATAGTGAGCTTGTAAGTGATCCATCATACTTTGGTTCCACGCATGACCGTTGGGTGTCGCTGAGTATGGTTCGATATTTACAGAGTCTGGTGTGTACAGATATGGAATCCGTCAGCTCACATAAATGAGTTATATATATCCAGATGCTCAAAGATTGTATCTTAGAAGGTTTTATGGCCATAAGCAACAAACCCAGAAAAATAGTTTCCTACAAGGTTAAACAATATTATAAAAAATATTTGCATATATTATTTATTAAGATACGTGTCTGGAGATAAGTTTACGGATGAGCACATAGGAATTTGAAGGTAGTGATCTATATCCCTGCTCTTCCAGGATATGATTGGCAGAAGAATTATACGTATGCGCTATGACCTCAACTTGTATGGTCTACTGCAATGATTTGTAATATTCGTGATGTATGCACAAGGCATCGATATCGGACTCACAGAATAATTCTGTTTGACAAGTCGGGAGTGGACCTAGAGAGTCTCGCAATATGAAGTGTACTCGTTGTGCACTGAGGCAATGTACCGGATTGAATAGTTCGATCTAAAAAATTTTAGCAGACCGGACATTTACTTTGATTTTTCTTCGCTCGTGCCGTGTCAAGACTTAAGAGTTAAGTACATCAATTAGTTAACAATTAGTTATTGACCAATGAGATGTTGACATATGGCACATGTGGGCCAATTATTATTTGATTTAAAAATTACCAAAATGACTTTATTTGTTGGACAAATAATATCATTATTTTATTCATTAAAATGTTTATTGAATAAAATAATAATAATAATATATGATATTATTATTTAAATTGAAATTAAACAATTGATTTTTTATTTAAATTGGCATATATTTCTACCATAATTTAATATGATTAAATTATTTATTTAATATGATTAAATTATTTATTTAATATTAATTAAATGATAAGATAAGTATAAATGGGTGGCATTCATTAATGGTAGGTCTTAAGATATTTCTTAATAATGAGAAAGTGTTTTCTCATTTGACCTAAATTAAGGTCAAGTTCATTTAAATGATTTTCTATTTTGTTTTGTTTTCATTTAGTTTATTGTAAATACTAATAAATAAAAACTAATAGCAAATATAATGGATGTCATTATGTGAGAAAATGAAAGATAATAATAAACAAAACATTAATGGCAAACATAATAGATACCATTAGGTGAGAAAATGAAAGAAAATAATAAACAAATGAAAGAACAATTAGTTGCTCAGTTAATCATCAAACATTCGTGCAAGGGGTTAAGGAAGAGAGAGAAGTGAATTTTGCTAAGTGTTAGAAAATTCTTTCAAGTATTGAGAGAAAAAATACCTATTTCATTTTTTCTTCTATTTTTGGTCACTCATACTATAAGGTAAAAATAAGGATTCAAGAGTTGAATCATTTGCTAGATAAGCTGCTATTCTAGCTTCCTCAAGCCCACCGTGTTGAGGAACTAGAATTATGAACGAATTACTTTAAGGCGGGTACTCCGGTTCGACAATATACCAAAGGCTTGACAATGTATTATTTCTCAATCTTGAACTATTTTACATTTATGAGATAACATGTAAAGTTTATTTGTATTTATCATTATGAAATTTGTATTCTACTCATCCGTTGCGCATGTATATATGTGATACATATGCTATATTTGAATGATAGACACAAACCCACATGCATGCACCCTAAGTTTAAAATCACTTACAATAATATCTTGCCACAGCTTTTTTGTAGTGTAATTCTAGATCCTTGCGTGTAAACGAGCAACATTTCATTTTGAAAAATTCTTCTCTGGCTTTGTCTATGAAATGTGCTTATTCGCCGATGAATTCTACAAAAACAAAACCTATAAATTGTTCCACAGTGGTAACTGACCTTTTCAAAGAGCTGCTCCTCCCTTTGATTTGAACCAAATCGAAATTTCATTTCTTCTATACTCGGATTATTGAATAATCATTCGTCTGTATTATCTAAGGTGATGGAACCAATACTTTAGGACACTTTGAATTTGGGCAATTACCTTTTGAATTACTTCTATGACTGTAGTCTCCAATTTCTGTTGCTTAGTGATGCACCAAGCTTAAAACTCAAAAATTCTATCGATCCACTTAGAAGGTGGAACATCATCAAGGGTAAACCAATGACGTCTTTTAAAACTATCTGGTTTAGGTGGCCTATGAGTTTTTGTAGGTTTAATGGGTGAGGTAATTGTTTCATCGAATTTTGATTCATTAACAACTTCTGTTTGTAGTCTAGAAGTTTGAGGATCTGAAGGGGTATTCATGAATTGAGGAATGACTTATTCTATAATGGTGGTGTTGTTTCTGAGGGTGTTTTAGTAAAACTTTCAATTTCTGGGATTGAGGAAGAGGTTCTTGATGTGAAACCGTTTCGCGTTGTGATTGTAGTTGTGCTATGAACTGTGATTATGAAGAGGGAGAAAGTATCGATGGTTTTGGGAATGGTGTTGCATATAATGTATAAGGTGGTTTGTTTTGGGGTTTTAGCAGTTGAGATGATTTAGGTTCTTTGCCTTTGGATCTGTGGGTTTTGGTTGGATAATTTTGTTGGGATTTGTGCTTACGTGCCATCCCATAATGTTTAAATATATAGTGATAGTATTTATACAATTATTGTTTCTAATAAAATCGTTAATATTATTTATTATTAAATGGTAAGATGCTTTTAACGTTTCATACATTGTATGATCTGAAGGAGTTCAGATATAAACTAAAAGAGTTTAGATCAGGGCTAAGAGTTAGCAACGCTAATAGTTATAAACACTAAGAGTTAGTGGTACTTAGAGTTAGTAAGTTTATAAGAGTTAGCGAAATCTAAGGAGTTAGAGTCTTGTCTGAAATGGGACACTGACCTAAGAATATATTAGTAATGACATAACTGCAAAAAGTTGCAGATGGTGCTAGAAAATGTCATTATGCAAGTATGTTCTCAAACACAATGTTCCTAATCTAATTTTATAGATGCAGGTCTATCGGTGGAACCCATTAATATAGATTAGTATATGTCTATATCTGGATGGTCTAGATGGTTAGTCTTAGCAAACCATGAGCTTAGTAGAAAGCTCATATAGAGATACAGGTATTTAATAAGGACTGGATATTGAACAGACTCACGAAGACATCCAATAGATATTTCATAAAGCTGTCAATAGAAGGTCTTTCGAGTTGAGTAGTATTTGTGGTCCTTTAACCTTAGTGCCACGGTAGGGTTGTGAGTGATCCACCATGCTTTGATTCCACATATGTTAGAAACCTTTTATAGTCTGATCGCTAGGTATCGTCCGATGCTCATGGAGTTCAGTGTGCGTAGATATGGGATCCATCAGCTCATATGAGTGGGTTGTATATCCTGATGCTCCGAGATTGTATTTTAGAAAGTTTGTGGCCCAAGCATAAACCTCGAAAAATATATTTCGGAGGAATAAACAATATCACAAAAGTATTTGTGAATATTGTTTATTGAAATATAAATATAGAAATAAGTTCATGGTTGAGTAAATAGAGATTTGACAATGATGATCTATATCTCTGTTGTTCAAGGATATAAATGATGGAAGGATTATACGAATATGTAATAAGCTCAACTTGTACGGTATAATACGCTAATTTGTAATATCCATAACATGTGTGGAAGGAATCATTCACGGAAGTATGGAGGAGCTCCATATGACAAATTAGGTGTGGACCTAGAAAGACTTACAATATGAAGTGTACTCGTTACGCACTGGAGTAACGGATTGGATTGAATTAATTTGATCCAATAAATTTTAGCAAAATAGAATAATTGTTTCGGGATCCCTCGGGATGTACATTTGTCAAGACTTAGTTGTTAAGTACATTATTTAATTAATTAACAAAAGTTGTTAACCAATAGGATGGTGACAAATGGCAAGATCTAAACCCTTCATTTTGTTTCATGATATATTTATTAAATAATACAAAAATAGTTTTTGTTTTATTTGATAATATTATTAACAAAAGTTGTTAACCAATAGAATGGTGACAAATGACAAAATCTAAACCCTTCATTTTGTATCATGATATATTAATAAAATAATACAAAAATAGTTTTTGATTTATTTTATTATATTAATTAAATAATCAAAAATTAGTTTTTGATTTATTTATTATATACATTTAATGCACTAAAGATTATTATATAATTTATTGCATTAATTTTATTTAAATAAATTTAATATTTGGCCATTATAAATGGTGGAGGATTTCTTTATATTACATGTATTAAAGTAAGCCATTAAATGAATTTTATTCATTTTGTTTCTAATAGTTGGCTGGCCATTTCTTTGGTAATGGGTGAAACACTTCTTAATATAATGATAATGTTTCATCCATTATGAAAGTGGTGAAAGCAATTGAATTTTTTATGGTAAAAAATTGAAACAAAACAAATGAAGAGAAAATAAAAATTCATTCAATTCTTGGAGAAGAATTCGGTCAAGTGCAAGAGAGAGAGTGAGAGATATTTTTGGTCTCATTTTTCTTTCAAGGAGTTGAAAGAATACAAAGTGAAGTTATTATTTTGTAATTTTTCAGATTTCTACATGTTTAAAAATATTGTAAATGACAATAGAGAAAAATAATTCTTGTTGTATTAGTAAGGAGTTATTAACAAGAATAAAATAAAACTTCATCTTCCTCTCCTCTTCCATGGATGGTTAAATCATATTCTTGTTTAAGAAACAAGTATATGTATTCAAAGAGGTTGAATACAAGTTGCTGAAAATTCTAAAACTACCATTCTAATTCATTAATTCCACCAAAAGTTATGGACTAGAATTGTTCAACATATACTTCAATGTGAGCTCTTCACATGAATTATTGAAGGACTTAAAGAATTTGTAAAGCTACCTTCATTAGGTGAGTATTTACATTATGTTATAATACAATATTGTTCATCATGTTTATAATTGTATAATTGTTATACTTACGTATATATGTGATATATATGTTGAAATTGTTAAAATGGGTGTATATGTAACATGCTTCCACTGCGTATAATTAATTTTTGAAATTACGTATACACTCATATATCACACACTCGACATCCAACACTTTTTTCTTCTTTTGAGGAATAAAGCTGAAGTTATTTCCAAAGATAGAGCTAGAATATAAAAGAGAAATGGTTGGTAACGTTTTTGAGATTTTGGGAAAGTGCCAGCTAGTTTTCAAGGTTCTGTAAAATCTCTTTCAAGATTTGCAAGCTGTGTTTTAAAATGTCTAATTTGTTTCTATTGTTCACCAAATAGGAGTCTTTGTTGGATCAGGCTAAGAATTTGTTCATGTAGTCGTTGAATTCTTTTTCTTAAATCATTCAAAATCATCTAATGAGTTGATAATCCTGAATCAATTTTTGTCTCTAGGCGCTGTTGAGATTGCTCAATCCTTTAAAGGATTTTATTCTGTGTGACTGCATTATAAGACTGCCAATTCAAGACAGGTTTTGCTGGAGAAACTTGTTCATATGAGCCATCAACTTGTCGGGTATTTAGGATTTTCACTTTCTATTGTTGGACTGTATTCTCATTTGGATTTTGTTGAGAAGTCAGTAGAGGAAAATCTTCTAAGGGAAAACATGCAGATTTGTGGAACTAGTTTCGGTTGATGTTTCGGGTAAGACTGGTTAGGTTTGCATGGTGTGAGTGTTTTGATGGGTTTTGGTTTCTGTTTGGAATAGGTGATATAATAGTCAAACTTTCTTAAAGGATGTCTCAACAATCCGACATCTGGATCGCCATCTTCATAACTCTATTTCAAAAATCGCTGAGAACTTTTCTTCTTATTTTTCTTTTTCCTACTGTGATAGTTGTTCATCATCAGAGAACGGGTCATCAAGGCACTATTGGCATTGGCACTCAATATCCCAATAACAGTCTCTTCTCTTTGGATCTCTAAATAAGTGTATGGGCTTGCCTTTACCATTGAATGCAGAAATAAGCAAACCATTTATTGATTTAGGATCATATATGTATGGTTGGAGCATGAACTGTATGGGAAAAGGGTAGAATGGTGCTGAAAGACCAGGTTTGTCAAAATATATTTCTACTTATCCATCTTTTCTTTGGAAAAGGAATGCGTTGTAGATTGTATAGGTTTTGGTGTCTGGTTTGTTTGTATTGTTGCTCATATTTAGTTACCCATGAATCTAGAAGTAGTTTTGTTAACTCTTCATTGGATAACTATCTCGACATATAAGTGCAGGATTGAACTTTATTGGACTCAACAGAGAGTAGAAGAGCATTTTAGTTAGTATGGGGTGTACCAAAATCAAGGGCATGATTTTGTACCCTGTAAACCATCTGATAATGAATAGTGGCAGCAAATGTGTTAGCTTTTGGTACGGCTCTTATGATTTGAATTTAAGCTTTAAGTGTCTGTATGAGGTATGGGTTTGAAATGGGCATGTGCAAGAAGGCCGTTAAGGGCATCAAAGGTTTACATAACGTGAGGCTGATATTGACCTCTTTTATGGTATCAGAGCCATCTATTTGATAAATTTTCTAGTTTACTTATCTATATTAACTTGTGAAGAGAACTATCTTACAATCATTGAGTCTTCTTCTTCTTCTTCTAGCATATAGTTACCTTTTGCTGTTCTAAGTCCTTTCCCATCTACACTTTCTCCTTCTCATTCTCTCTGATCTACTGATTCATCCAAGATCGACCACCTGTATGAAATAACATATCTCCCTGAAGAACAATGCATACCTGTAATAGACCTACCTATTTTAAACCCATACACAGCCTTCCTTAAACCACAAAGATCCATTACCTCATCAGTCAAAAATCTTATCAATCCCCAATGTCTAAAAATCAAGGAGTACATCCAGACTACCCGATTTGATCAACACCTTTTGCCAGCAACTGCAGAAGAACAATTTGTACCCATAAGATTCCCTGATGATCTAGTTCCACAATAGATTCGTCAAGGATATACTCACCTACACTTTGGTGTTGTTCGTTTTGCTTTAACTTTTCATAGCCGAAAAGGTCTTGAAACAGTTGCTAGAATAGCCCTTATTAACACCTGATTTCCTTTTTACAATGATGCATGCATAGGAACTGTTCAAACAACCCTTAATGCATTTAATATTGAGTTGCAAAATCAAATAAATAACTATTCCCGCCCTTCAACATTTGTCAAAAATTCATTATCTTAGAACTCAAAAGGGTCAAAGTAAATTTTAGTCGCAATTGAGGGCTTGTTCCAATGATAAGTCCTATACACTTTTTTAATTGAAGTTAAGAGTTTGAATTTTAACAAATATTAAAATAATTAATTTATTTCTCACATATTGTGAGAGTGTTCTTATATATACATATTTAAACACTCCCATATTACACTTTGTCAATAGTATATCAAACTACACTAATCAATCATATTATATATATATATATATATATCAGTAAAGTGTAATATGATTGATTAATACAGTATCGTGTAGTATCAACAATGTAATACGATTGATGTTATGTATGTTTGTATTTTATTATAATCATATTATATATGTGTGTATTTTAGTCGATATAAATTTCATGCGCTCAAATATGCTAGCAAAGTAATAATAATAATAATAATAATACGATGAAAGTTTCAAGAAATTGCAATTTTGGTGAAGAACACTTAAATAAGAAATATAAACATAAGTGGGTTCCAATTATCTAAGGTAAACAATAATGCATTGGCTTTCAACAATTGTTGTTGAAAGGCATTTAATTATTGTTGAACAAACAGAAGTCATGTAATAAAACCATAACTAAACAGCTCATCCTCTGCACCTGTAAAACGAGGGACAACCTCTTTGCTGATGATTTGATGGCCGAGGGAAGCAACTTTCACTGTAAGGATGGCCCATTGCGCCTCCATTACATGCCGGCAAGTCGCGCTGCAGAGCTCCCGGCGAAATGTTCTTTGTTGCTGCTGCAAGAACACTTCTGCTCGTCTAAGATTCCATTGAGAACTCTTCTGCTATTTCACCACATTCTACCACTGAACCATCGCACTCTCCATATTCATAGTTCTTCTTATTTGCAGCAGCAGCATCAACTATTGATAGTCCTACAAGCAGAAGACACAAAGAATAAGTTCTCTTCCAGTTGGTTTTCATATCTGGACAATAAGTTCTCTTTTACTTGCTTCTCATTTTCAGTGCTGAACTTGATTTCTCCCCGGTCACTTCAGTGATACATGTTCAGCTGCACTGGCATGCTTTTTTTTCCCCCTTCTTATACTTCCTTCCTATTTTAACCTTTTTTTTTTTATTATGTATGCTGTGTGTCACCTTAACTGCTTTTTATGTGGCTCATGGTACTGAATTACCATGGTTTCATCATCACTTTTATTGGATTTTATGATAAATTCAGCGATATTCTGCTACAATATAGAAATTCTAGTGAATCTAAATCTAATTGCAGAGGTTTATAATTTTAATAATGAGAAAATAAAAATCTTAATACGTATATGTCAAATTTAATGTAAAATTTGTAAAGTTGCACCCAAGTCCAACACAGTTGCTCTATTATATAACCAAACCAAATAGCAATTAGGGCTAACTGCTGGTAAACGACAGTCCTCACTTATTATTGGTTCACGTGCATCCATAGACAACATTATGATATGCCCACCACTCAAAACATTTTTCATGATTCATTTGTTTTTGCTTTTACTGAAAAGATAGGATGCCATCTCGACTCTTTTCTCGAGTTATTGGATATGCTAAGCAATTATTATGAATCCAAATAAAGCCAACTGGTAGTTGGGCCACTTATCCCAAACAAATTATATAAATATATATATATATATATATATATATTATGTTCGTGCTTAAATATGGAGAGTAAGAACACAATATTATTTATAATTTATTTTCAAGGTGTTGAACTCGAACTGAGTTGAATGATCGAAGCTATAAATTATGGATTCTGATATAATTTTTTAGATGAATATAGAAAAAGAGAAAATAAATTAATCAAATGAACTTCGAACCTACGAAATATATATATATATATATTTTAAAAAAAGAACATTAGCTGCAGGAGTTGAATGGGGGTGCCGACAATGGTCATCCAATGCCCAAGTTAGAGTGAAGGTGAACTAGAGTTGTTCTCTCTTTTAAGGTTTTTCTCAAAAGAAAAATGGAGATAAAAGAGTAACGGGAGAAATAGTATTTTAGTGAGATGTGTGTATTGTAAAGAAAAGAGTCATGACCAGTTTTGTTTTGTTTGTTTTTTTTTTTCCTAACTTGAAGCTGGAGTATTTGTATTTGGGCCTGAAGTTTATCTCTCAGTAAGACATGAATCAGCCCTTCCTTGTTGGTAAGTTTTGGGGTTATTCGAGAGGATTAAATTGTTAGTTTTAGGAGAATTGATAACGTGGATTTTGAAAGAGATTTAATTATCTTCATTTGATAATTAGTTATATTTTAAGAACGATATATTTTGATTTTTGTAGTAAGTGAATAGCATTTGATGCAGAAGAAAAATCAATTGAATAATATTGATTGAAATCGAAAAATTTTAAAAAATTATAAATTTTAGATTATGACCCACATTCAAATTTTTATCACTTTTGTAGATTTTTAAATTGTTATTATCATCTTTTTAAGACTACGAAGAGAAAGCTATGTAATTTGGGTCAAGGAGCATAACCTTTGGACTAATTCTGTGAATTGGATAAGTCTATATCATAAACTAGCATGGATATTCGACAAGTTGCGGCAACAAAATTTTGTGAGTGAATACTTATATTATTTTTATTATTTTAATTCATAAATTTAAAAAAAAGTATATTTTAAGCATGATGATAATAGTTGTTATAGTGTAATATTTATATTTTTCTTAAGGACTACTTATCAAATTATGCTATATTTTATGAAATGATTTATTTTATATTATAAAGAAAGGATATCTATATTATAGTTTTGACTCTTAGTATGTCTATAGTTGAGATTTGTATTTTTTATTTATCAATAATAAAGAGTATAAGATATGATATAATAAAGTGTTGTAAGTTTATATATTGCAAAAGGAAATGATTTTGAAATTATTATACAATACCCTCTCTCTTCAAATATAAATATGAAATTTAAATCTTTAGAACCTATTTGCACAGACATAGAGGTTTCATGCCATGTGTATAAACGTTTTGTTTATTTTTTTAGAAATTTTTACTCTACACATACGTAAGAGAGGATATGACAAGTAACTTAAATATATATCTAATATTATGCCCAATAAGTGTTCTAAGTACAACAAAGTTTTCCTCTAAGTACTAATTTCATGCAATTTTTAATATAATTATAACACATTATATGTTAAATCTATATGTGCTTTATTGTGATAGATATGACAGCAGATTCAGATTTCTATAGTCAAATTAAATAGTTTTATGACCGTTAATTTTATTTGTAATCCAGTTATTATTGTACACAAAGTTAAGAAATACATTTTTATGACAAGTAATTTTACATGGTGACTTTATTAGGGGTGAGCAAAAAATTGGCCAATTGAACTTGACCGAGCGAATTGAACCAAATCGGTCAAATTCGGTTTTATTTTGTCTTGGTTGGTTCGATTTTTGGTTTTGGCCTTTCGAATTTAAAAAAAATGAAAGAAAATACATGTAGCACCTTAGGAATGGAATGAAATTGAATCGAACCGAATCAAAAGTGAACCTAATTTGAACACATCTGAAACCAAAAGTTCAAAGTAAGGAATCGAATCGAACCAAACCGATTGAGTTTGGTTATGTTCACCATTTTTTGGTTCGGTTTTCGGTTCTATTTTTCAAAAATCAATCGGTTCAGTTTGGTTTTAGTTTATCTCAAAAACCAAATCAAATTAAAAATGCCTACCCCTAACATTTATATGTTTTATTAAAGTTCAATTTATGCACTTTATTTTTATAAAACTAATAAGAAAAATATTATTTATAAAAATTGTATATATATATTATATGCTTTAAAGGCTATTTTAAATTTAAAAATATATTTATTTACAGTTTGATACACTATTTTTATTATACTTTCCCATTTTTAGAAGATTGTAGAAAGTAATTAGCTTAGATTAAGTTTAGAAGTTAAATTAGACAATAATGTGAGAAGTAATTTATTTTTGAGTTAGTGCACTTATATAGTTTATTAAGTAAAATTTGTTAGATGATAATTATTTTAACCTATTGTATTCAATGTTAAAGGTATAGTTGAACAACGAATCTCTTTATGATAAACAGATCCATTTTGCAAGTTCATTATTACGGGTAGTTCGTTTAGTATATTGATATTCTTTATTATTATAGTTGTTTCCAACCTGAAAATTCCTCTCTTCTTGCCCTCAGATCTAAGGGCCTAGAATTCAACTAAGTCAGGCCTAGGAGCAATGGCCAATAGGCCTAAATCCGACAGAGCAACAGAACCGGTTTGGATGCGAAAAATTTGGTCGGTTAATGATAAAACCTGTTCGGCATATGTTGACCCTAATGCAACTATGGCCGAGCAGATACTGACTACATTCCGCAACTTTGTTATGGGAGTTCTGCGTCAACGTCAAACCAGTGAGGGAGAGCGGTTCTAAATCTGACTCGACCAAACTAAAATAAGCCTCGCTTGAACCAAAAATGCCAGCGGAGACAAACTCGAGAAATATGCTTAGCACATCAGAAGTGATATCTGACATTGGTAAGAATGGAGATAAAATCTGTAAAAAGATATTTGGGGTATGTTAGGGGGGTAGTATGAAAATACTTGGCGTGTGTCAGAAGTACAGTAGAAAATATCCGGCGTAAGACAGAAATAATGCAGAGGAAAACCTAAAAAAGTCCATGTAAGTCCATCACTATAAAATAAAAAAGAGGGAGACATGGTAAAGGATGATGAAAAAATCCTCATAGAATATAAAGAAAAGAAAAGAACAAAAAAAGGAAAAAGGGGTATTCCCCTACCAGTTGCCAAAGAAACATTTTATTCCTAATTTATCATATTCTTTAAGAGATAAAAATATCATTTTTGACTTAAGCATCGAAGCGTCTTCGCCGAAACCCACCATGGCAAGACCATATTTGAGCTTGTGTGCATGTTGTCATTGCAAAACACTCTCCACAATTTGTGGAAAATAGGAAACTCAAGCTTGTACCTATGATCCAGTTCAGACGAGGCCCAAAGTTTGGTTCTCCCTTAATAAATTTAAGGCTCATTAATCTAAGGAACCACTTCTTCAGGTCAATAATTTTTGCCACCGCCTGTGAGAATCGAGCAAAAAGCTTTGTTGGAAGAAGCAACATTCCAAAATGGCTGAACGATCATCTACCAGCAGGAATCATATCGCCAGAGAGCGAAACCTAAACCCAAATCGAAATTGACCTTTCCCTTGAACAGAAAGCTCTTTGCACCCTAAAATAAGGGCAGAGTTGAGAACCCTGAGGGAGGAAAAGGATGAACTAAGGCAGCTCATGACTGAGTTAATTAGGGACAAATAACTGAGAGCAAAAAATCATGGGAGAGAATCTCGGGAGGAGATTCGAAGATAGACAAAGCAAAGGGAAGGACAGGAGACTCCATACAATTTGACTGGGACAAACAGACCCTCGAAAAGGGAGAGCCGGAGCCATCGGTGGAGAGAGAGCCACCAACAGAGCCGTGATAGTGCCAACGGGGTGAACTGGGCCTTGAGCAAGGTTTATAGTTTGGAAGGAAAGTTAGAGAGCCTCTTAGCCAAAAAAAGGGAGAAAGACCAGCCTCTCGAGAAGAGGACGGAAAGGGAGAGAAGGTCGCCACAAATAGAAGAGGTGAGAGATATGGAGCTTCCGATCGGGTTTTGACTCCCTAATTTGTCCATCTACAATGGGGTCACTGACCCTAATCATTATGTAAATCAAGTCACCAACCTACTATCCATAACAGGACTGAGGTAAGACCAAATGTGTCGGCTCTTTCACATGAACTTGAAAAGACCGACCTTACTCTGGTTAAGAGGGGGATAAAACAACGTAGCATTGCCTCCTATAACGAGCTGACAAAAAAATTCACCAAATATTTTCGGGGCTTATGCGAAGTAGCTAGGGACCCGAAACAGCTGAAACAGATCAGGAATGGTTAAGAGGAGAGCCTAAAGAACTACATTTGGATGTTCCATAAAGAAGTGATAGTGCTGAGAGCGTTTGACTAGCCCATCGCCCTAGACGCCCTAAAGGCAGGGCTACAACTGAACAGATTTTGGTACCACTTGGCAGAAAGTGGTACTACAAGCTAAGTGGCAGCATATAATAAAGCCCCAATATACATGTCAATAGTGGAAGGTGAGAAAGTTAAAAGATTGCTGGCTGAACCACCTCAAAGAAAGACATGGCCAAATGGGGAAGTGAGACACTAGGGAAGAGAAAGAGCCCCATTCCCCTCACTGAAATATCAGAAGATGGATGGCGAGTACCACCCGTCGCAGGGAAGAAATTTTGAGAGCTGGCGCTATGCGCTAGATAACCGAAGAAACAATGTGCAAACAACGAACCCCGAGACCAGGGGGAAAGGTCAAATCATTTCCGAATAGGTGGCCCCCTAAGGGCGCCTCAAAATTCAAGAAGCAATGAACCACTGGGTGTAGGAAAAAGAGTGGCATGGGTTGAGGATTTTGTCCCTCTGGCCGTGCCACTTGAAGATGTCTATGAGGCTATCCGGAATAGGGGATTGTTGTAAAGAAATTTCAAAGCGAAGGGAGCGGATCGGCAAACTGATCCTAAGAAATGGTGCAACATGCACAAGGGTCCTGAGCACACCACTGGAGAATGTACCGAGCTAAGAAAACAGGTCAACCACTTGATGAGGAATGGGCACCTAGAAGAATTTCGAGCAAATCGGAAGACAATAACCGCTAGTTCAATCGATACCTCGAACCCTAACTTCGTGGCGATTATTTCAGAGGGACCCACGTTGGCAGGAGACTCGAATAAACAATGGAAGAACTACTCCAAGTACTCAATGGTGGCACATCAAGTCATGTGTAACACCCCTTTAGCCAAGAAACCAAGGCTACCATAAGAGGTGTCAATCATGTTCACGGAGGAAGATGCTCAAGGGGTCAATTACCTTCACAACGATGCGCTCGTAATCAAAGTAGTGGTAGCTAGAGAGAAAATAAATAGGGTGTTCGTCAACCCCGACAACTCGGTCGACATAATCTTCAAAGAAACCCTAGACAATCTGAAAATTAGGAACCTCCACATAGAGGAAACCCAAACATCACTACAAAGATTCGGGGAAAGCTATGTGATGCCGATCGGAGTGGTGACCCTCCCCTTCACCATCAGACGAAGGCTCTATGAGAAGACAGTGATGACCAGGTTCGTGGTTGTAGACCGCCCATTCCCGTATAAAATCTTCCTTGGGCGACCGTTCACGGTGAATACTAATGCAGCCCTGTCCATCCATTATCTGAAGCTAAAATTCTCCATGGGAGAAAGAATCGGAGTAGCGTCGGGAGACCAAAAAGTGGCAAAGAGCTGTTATGCAGTCACGAAAAAAAGGGCGTATTGTATTTCCGTCATTGATCCAAGAGGGGGAATCCTCGAATCCCCAGAGCCAGCGGATGAGATACAAGAACTTGAGGTCAAGGACGGGGAACCTGGGAAGGTGGTCAAGATGGGAACCCAGTTAGAGCTAGAGGTTGAGCAAGAGCTAACCCGTTTGATTCGAGAGTTCTCGGACATCTTTGCCTAGTCTCACCAGGACATGCCCGAAATTGACCCAAGGTTGGCTGCCCACAAGTTGACTGTCTACCCCACATCTCGACAGGTCAAGCAAAAGAGAAGAATCTTCAATCAGAAGCATAACAGAGTTGTAGCAGAAGAGGTGGAAAAACTACTGGCGGCCCGGTTCATCAGGGAGGTCCACTACCCGGAATGGTTGTCCAACATGGTAATGTTAAAGAAGGCAAGTGAAAAATAAAGGATGTGTGTTGACTTCACTGATCTGAATAAGACATGCCCCAAAAATAGCTTCCCCTTCCCCAAGATCGATCAATTAGTGGACGTAAGGCAGGGCACGAGCTACTGAGTTTCATGGATGCTTTTTCTATCTATAATCAGATCCCGATGTTCCCATCAACCAAGAAAAAATATCCTTCATCACCCACCAAGGGACCTATTGCTACCAGGTGATGCCATTTGGATTGAAAAATGCAAGAGCCACTATCAAAGGTTGGTAAACAAGTTTTTCAAAACCTTGATTGATAAAAATATAGAAGTATACGTGGATGACATGATAGCCAAGCTAGTAAAAGCGGCCAACCACGTGGCAGACCTCAGAGAAGCCTTCATGGTGCTAAGGGAGAACGGAATGAAACTGAACCTCGAGAAGTGCATCTTCTGAGTAAAATTCAAAAAATGCTTAGGCTTCATGGTGAGCCAACGGGAAATAGAGGCCAATCCAGATAAAGTCCGAGCTATCTTAGAAATGAAGTCCCCAAGCACAATGAAAGAGATCTAGTGGCTAACCAGCAGGATCGCGACACTAAATAGATTCATCTCTAAAGCCACCAACAAATGTTTTACCTTTTTTCAAGCCATTAAGAAAAAGGGGAAAGATTGATGAACCGAAGAATGCAAACAAGCCTTCCAGCAGCTGAAGACCTACCTCTCCGAACCAATACATCTGGCAATTTCAATGCAATGAGAATCCTTGGTAGTGTACTGGGAGTCTCAGAATGGGCGGTCAACTCAGTCCTCACTAGAGACGAAAGAGGGGGTACAATGACAGGTGTACTTTATAAGCAGGGCCCTCACCGAGGCAAAAACCCAATACCCCTCCCTTCCGCGCAAAAAATTGGCCTTTGTGTTAATCATGATTGGGAGGAAGCTGCGACCTTATTTCCAAGCACATACCATCGTGGTACTAACCAACTAGCCAACCATTCAGGCAAATCTTGCACAAGCCCGACCTATCAAGCCGATTGGTCAAATAGTCCATGGAGTTGAGCAAATTTGACATTCATTACCGGCCTCGAATTGCCATTAAAAGGTAAGCCCTAGCTAATTTCATGGCCGAAAGTGTTGAAGCTGGTGCTCACGTGCCATTCCAATATTGTATGAATATTAATTGTTAATATTTATACCATAAACATTTCGAATAAAGATTGTTAATATTATATTAACATGGTATAATGCTTGTAACATTACAGACATTGTTTGATCTGAAAGAGTTCAGATCTGGTCTAAAGGAGTTTAGACCAGAACTAATAGTTAGCAAAGCTGAGAGTTATAAATGCTAAGAGTTAGCACTGTTAATAGTTATCAGTTTATAAGAGTCAGCGAGGTCTAAAGAGTTAGAACCTTATCTATAATGGGACAAAGACCTGAGAGTATACTTGTAATGATATAGTTGCAAAGAGTTGCAATAGGTGTTAAGAAATATCATTATGTAAGTATGTCTCAAAGATAATGTTCCTGATCTATAATCACCAATGCGGGTCTATCGGTGATTCACTTTATATAGATTAGTGTATGTCTATATCTGACTGGTTCAGATAGTTGTTCTTAGCTGACCATGAGCTTAGAGCTTGTATAGGCATGCGGGTATCCAGTCAGGACTGGATACTGAACAGACTTATGAGGACCCCAATAGATATCCTATGAAACCGTCAAAGGAAGGTCCTCTCGAGTTGAGTAATATTCGTGGTCCTTTGACCTGAGCGCCACAGTGGTCTTGTGAGTGATCCATCATACTTTGGTTCCACATATATCAGAGACTTTTCATGGTCTGACCGCTATGTGTCGCTGGGTATAGTCCGATGCTCATGGAGTCCGGTGTGTGTAGATACGGGATCCGTCAGCTTACGTAGGTAAGTTGTATATCCGATGCTCCGAGATTGTATTTCATAAAGTCTTGTGGCCACAAGCATAAACCCGAAAAAAGAGTTTCCCACAGGGTTAAACAATATAGCAAAAGTGTTTGTGTATATTGTTTATCGAGATACGAATCTGGAGATAAGATTATGGATGAGCAAATAGGGATTTGACGGTGCTGATCTATATCCCCGCACATCCAGGGTATAAATGATGGAAGGATTATACGTATACGTTATGACCTCAACTTGTATGGTCGGACACGCTGATTTGTAATATTCGTAACGTGTGCATGGGGCATCGATTACGGATTAATGGAACAGTTTCATTTGACAAATCGGGTGTGGACCTAGAGAGTCCCAATATGAAATGTACTCTTTGAGCACTTGGGCAGTGTACCGTATTGAATTGTTCAATACAGTATAATTCAGCAATTACTAAGGTTACATTAACTAAAGTATGTGGTTAAATTGGTGGGACCCACTTTAGGTTAACTTGATAACCGAGTAAGGATATAATAGTAATTTGACTTTATGATTATTTAATTGTTAAATAATAAGAATAAATATTTATTTATTTAATTGTTAAATAAATGATTTAATTTAACTATGATTAAAGGTTAATCATATAGTTAATTTAGTTAACTTTACTTAATGGTTAAGTAAAGGTTAACTTAACTAAGGTTAAGTTAGTTAATTATGGTTAGAATAATTAAATATTTATTAACTTAAAGGTTAAGTTAAAATAATCTAATTAAGGTTAAATGTTAACTAAGGTTAGGTTAAACCAAATGAAATGCAAATAAAATTAAATTAGTTTGGAATTTATGCATTAGTATATAAAGTGAAATGAAATTCAAAATTCATAAGTTTTTAGTTTATAGGTTTTGCATTTTTGGGAGTCATTTCAATTTGAGAAATTGGAATTCTTTGTTTTGTGTTTTAAGTGTTAGAACAACAAAATAAATTGAATTAATGATTACTAAATGTAATAACTAAAAAGGATATTTGTTTTATTTATTCAAGAGTTGAATAAAAGGAAAAACAAAATTGATTAAGTTAAAGAGTTTAACTTTAAATCATGTTTAAGAGTTAAACACAAATGCTGGATTAAGATGCTGTCATTCTAGACAATCAAACCCACCCTTGTTGATTACTAGGATTGATCAAAGATTCATTTCATGGTGGACTTCAAAGAAAATTAATCCAAAGGCTTCATTGGTGATATTTTCTCAATCTCAAATTTCAGTTTAATCAAATGTTATTTTCTGTGTTCATTGTATTTAATCTTCCGCTGTGCATATGTATGTATGAGATATGTATATTGTTTGTATGATGAACACAACCCACATGCAAGCACCCAGTGAATTTGCCCAACCCAACACCACCAACAGAAAGCACCTACGAGACAGCCGCCAGTCAAGAAGTCCTCGAGAGAAACTTGAAAGCATGGATAATTTACATTGCCGGGGCATTCAACCTGCAGGGAAGCAAGGTAGGGATCATCCTCGTCAGCCTCAAGGGAGACGAGATCAGGTACGCTATTCGCTTCGGGTTCAAAGCTTCGAACAACGAGGCAAAATACGAAGCTCTTTTGGCCGGGTTAAAAGTGGCTCAAGCGTTAGCCATTAATGTAGTGCTGGTCAAGAGTGACTCTCAGTTGTTGGTAAACCAGGTCAACGGCAATTTTGAATCAACAGAGGAAATGATGGCCGCTTACCTCGTGATGGTATAAAAGTTAACCACACAGTTTAAGAAGATAAAAATAGAGCTGATCCTAAGGAAACGAGAACCATCAAGCAGATGTCTTCGCTTGAATGGCGTCAACAAAAGACACAAATATCCCCAGTATGGTACCCATGAAATTCTTATCGAAACCAAGTACCCAGGAAAGTGAGAGATCGTCTAAATAGAATCAATGCCGAGCTAAATGGACTCCATCAATGACTATATCTTGAACGAAATGAGTCCAGGAGATAAAAAGAAAGCTCGAAGAATTAAATACCAGGCCGTGAGATACTCGGTGATTGAGGGGGCATTGTATTGAAGGGGTTTCTCTCACCCCTACATAAGGTGCGTAAACCCCGCAGAGGCAGAGCGGGTCCTAAGAGAAATCCACGAAGGGGTATGCAGCAATCATTCGGGGAGGGAAGTTTTGGCCTATAAAGTCTTTCGAATAGGTTATTATTGGCCCACAGTCCTTCAAAACGCTAAACACCTGGTTCAGCGTTACGACGCATGTCAGAGATTCGCAGATAGGATACAAGCACCCGCAAGGGAGCTAACCACAATGAGTGGGCCGTGGCCATTCACCAAGTGGGGGCTCGACTTGATCGGGCTTCTCCCCCGAGGTAAGGATATGCAAGTATGTGGTCGTGGCGGTTGACTATTTCACAAAATAGATCGAGGCCAAGCCACTATCAAAGATCACGGAGAAGAATATCCATGATTTTGTATGGAAAAATATGATCTGTCAATACGGCATGCCCCACACCATCACCACCGACGATGAGAAACAATTTGACAACAATGACTTTAAGCAATTCTGTGAACAATTAGGAGTAAGGCTGTTGTTCGCCTCCCCCACACACCCTAAAATCAACAGCCAGGTTAAATCCTCCAATAAGTTGATCAAAAAGCTACTCAAGAAGAAGATGACAAAAAAAAAAGAGTATGGGTAGAAGAGCAACCAGAAGTACTTTGAGTGCTCTGAATGACTAGTAAGACAGCCACCGGCGAGACGCCGTTCTCTTTAGCCTTCGGAAGCAAAGCAATGATCCTCGCAAAAAATTGGAACCCCGGCCCACTGAGTACTAAACTTTTTTGAAACAATTAACAACAACCTGATGAAATGGTGGCTGAACTCAATCGAACAGCTTTGAGACCAGGCTCAGATTCAAGCACCAGCCTACCAGTAAAAAGTGACCAGATACTATAACAGGAAAGTCAGGGCCTAAAGCTTCGAAGAGGGAGACCTAGTGCTACGAAAGGTGGTGCTCAACACGAAGAACCCCGCAGAAGGAGTCTTGGGTCCTACCTGGGAAGGGCCATACAAGATCCTCAAGTGCATACGAGGGACGTATGAGCTTGAAGGAATAGACGGGTGAACCGTCAGGAAACCATGGAATGCCGAACTGCTAAGAAAATACTATCTCCAAGCTTTTGTTTGTAATCCTTCCCTGTATGAACATGGTGCTTAAATGAAAACTCTCATTTTTTTTCCTTCTTATTGCATGGACATTGGCAAGGAGCAAATCGACTGGAACACGAAATAAGTCGCCAAAACAGGCACCCTCAGATTATTTGACAAAAGGTCCTCCATCGAACCGCTTGAAATAGCATATTACGCCTTATCTTAGGATCCTCACGACGCCCTCATCGCAAAGACATCCTCATTTTTTGACAAGGCATCACCTTGTCTCAAGGAACAATTCACCATCCAGCTCGACACTCGCAGAGCAATTTGCAGTGATCGGTTTGACTTTCGTTCTGTTTTCATAATTACCGGCTCGATACTCATGGAGCAATTCGCCATGATTGATTCGACATTCTTTCTATTTTCACCATCACTGGCTCAACACTCACGAAGCAATTCACCGTGATTGGTTTGACTTTCGTTCTATTTTCACCATCACCGGCTTGACGCTCGCGGAGCAATTGGCCATGATTGGTTCAACCCTCATTCTACAACATCGCACCTGGATGGCTCTGTGGGGCGAGGGTTGTGGCTCTTCCATAGCATTACCACAGGTTACACCATGGAGCCCATTGAAGAGGGTTGGACCGTGGTTTTTCCACGGTATCACTATAGCCTTTTCACAGCACCCATGACATGTTGTTCAGCGTTATTACACTGAGACGATCCCCCGAGAGTATTGAAGGGTCCCCCTATCCGACAAGGTTCAAGCTACTCGCTTTGGACTGCACTAACGACCGATGCACACCAGGGGTGATCCAGCTACTCAATTCAATAAGGCACCGCTACAAGACGCCCTAAGTAGCTTCTACTTCAAATTACCCCTAATTGCAGTTCAGGTAAAAGCATCCCTCAATCGTGCCGATTACGAAATGTTGTTCGGCCTATGAGTTAACAATGATTGACTGCTAGTAGGTCTTGACTAAAGCTGTTCGAAAAATCGGTCGGCCTATTTTATTATAAGTTTGTTCTCATTTGTGAAATGTCGGTTAAAACGACAATTATCACTAATGGTTTGGTTTTGAAAGTATGTTTTGTAAACAGTTCGGCTATCTTTGTGAACTGCGCTGTGGAGGAACAAATTCACTCTGAGCAGGTAAAGGAGAACGAGCACACATTTGGAAAAAGCAAATAGTCCATTCATCGAAGATGATTACATCAGTCAATTACAAACAACAAAACAAGACAAACAAATAACAACAACAAAATTTGCGCTATGAAGAAACGACTGTGAAGAAATGACTATGGAGAAACGAATTAACTCAGGCAGTAGAAGCGGATTCATGTATATCCAAGTCCACGACGAGAGCCACCTTAGGAACATTGTCGACCGGAGGAGCTGTAACAACGGGCGGGTCAGCCGGAACATTTGCAATTCCTTGTAGCTCAACAGGGGCAGTGCCGCTAGTTTGCCCTTGGTTGGCAAGAGGGGTAACCTCACCATCGCCCGCAATAACAGCACTCCCAGAAAGTGCAGGCACATTAGCCAAAGGGGGCTCGTCGCCACCAGCATCAGCAGGCACCGGTGCGTCATCATCATAGGCCCTGGAAGTCTCCCCTTCATGGAAAGAACTTCCGGTAGCCAAGGACCACAGCCATTGGAGGCCAATCTTTGGGTAATGCTCTTCAAAATGATAATTGACCTCTGAAATCCTTTCATAGCACCTTGACGAAAGCCCTTCTCATGACTAGCTGACAACTAGTTACGATGCTGCTTAAGCTGGGCCATTAGAGAGAATTGGCTATGCTCAACCAACTCCCTCTCTCTTTAAGCGGCACCGAGCTGCATCTCAAATTTTTTGTTTTGGCGCATCAACTCACCAATTCAAACCTCCACCACCGCCAGATTGTTCATCATCGTCTGCTTGACCAACCATTTCTGGTGTTCAAGCTCAGACAACATGCTCTCCGCCTCGGCTCTGGCGGTCATCGTTTCTTTAAGTTTAGCCCTCACCTCATCAACCATTTTTCTATCCTACTCGGCGATCCTTCTCGCACATTGAGTCTCAGCCCGAGACCGAGCAATGTGATCTTTCGCTTTCTGAGAATAGGTCACGAAATCCAGGATCTCGGCTCAGAACCGAGAAATGAGAAAAATGAATTGCAGAAAAATGCGAAGTCAGAGCAAGCAAATGCACAAAGAAGAAATAATCCAAATGTTAGATAACTTACATCAAAGGAAGATCCTAGTGCGACGTTAAAGCCCGTGGCAAGGTCCAAAGAAGACGTTTGACCCGCCCAGGTGGGGGTCACATACCTCTCTAGCTCCCTTATAATCGGGAGCAAGGGCCCCTCATGGGAAGACCGCCTCTCCCGCCTTAGGGAGCTTAAGGAAGATGCTGCCCATCCGGATTGTGCAGCCTAGGTTGAGGGACGAGCCGAGGGGCGCTGCCTCTTGCTCGATGTTTAAACAGAAGGAGAGTCCTATGACAGAGTTTCAATGAGACCCATTTCCCGGACAGTCAGACCCCGGGAAGCCCTATCCTCAGGGGCCCGATCACCAGTAGATGGCGAAGATGACCTCCCCCGTGAAGGTCCCTTCCCCCAACTCCTCCCGGAACCAAACAACATCCCCATAATATTGTCAAAGTTTAAAGGCCCCCGACCTCCAGATGAAGAATCTTTGGTTCAGTTCCTCTTCCTCCTTTCACCACCTCCATACTCAGACATTTCTGTATTTTACACAAACGTGAGAATCGAAAAAAAGGGAACAATAGGGGAAAGTTTAGAGCAAAAAAGATGAAAACTTACTTCGGGTTCGAGGCAGAGACAAAACGGATGAAACTAATCCTGATTCGACAAGGTTGGACGGGGATATCGGCTTTCTGAATCGAGCAGATGTGCTAGAGCGCATGGTCAATTTGAGTAAGGGTCTGCTCGAAAACTTCCACGTCAATCACCCAGGTAATTGTAAAGAAATGGAAAACAAAGATAAGTCAGTCGAACTGAGCTAATCATTTAAGCCTAACACATTACACAAGAATCAGGACCTACATCTGCAGAAAAGATAGTAGGGTTCGACCCATTCTCCCTCATCCCTCTTGGGGACCCTTTGACCCCACTCCCTCTAGCAAAGAACCATTCCCCCTTCCAGTCCTTTACGGAGGTCGACCGACCCGGGATTGGGTTCTGAAAGTCATAAAATGAGAGGTAATAGAAACCATCTGGCTTCTAGCATTGCTCCTGAAATGGTACAGGTAGCATAACTCTTAAAAATGGGGGAAGGGACTGCCCTGCCTTTGACCACAAAATAAATAGGCCCACAAGCACTCTCCATGAGTTTGGACCTAGTTGGGAATGAGCTATCTCGAGGCGAGCCAACATCTTGGTAAAATATCGCTGCATGGGAAGCCTGAGTCCCAGCCTCAGGAACTCAACATGAATGGCCACCTCGCCATTGAGAGGGCTACTCGGATAATCCTCCTCGGAGGGCAGCCTGAGGGTGACCATCTCAGGAATGTCGTAGGAATGCCTGATAAGGGTTAGGTCATCCTCACTAAGGCAAAAGGCGCGGTATCGGGTATTCATTTTATACTCCACTACCTCCACACCCTTCACCATCTACAGTGTCCTCAGGGTCGCTGCCTTCGTCCTTTCTAGAGCTCAGGACAGGTTCAGTCTCGTGTAGGGTCAGATGAGGAAATTCTACCAACAGAGGTAGATGCTCCCTCATTCGCTCCAACCCCTCTGCCCCTCCTAACCAATGAGAGTTCTGGGGACTGTTCCCCCTCCTTAACCTCTATGTCCACAACTAGGAAGTTTGGATTGACACTGGAGGCTATCAACTAATATAAGGCACTTCCTAAATTAGGCTACAAATTACTAGGTAAGGACAACAACAAATCCACCACACCCAAAAATGGTAAAATAGGCAATGGCCGTCAAGACCAAAAATGCAAGAAAAGAAAGAAAGCCGAGATAGAGAAAAATACAGGTAAACAGGCTAGAAGTATAGCCTAAAAAAAGCCCTTGGAGTAAAACAAAATAAAATAGTCCAAAAAAGAGAATATGAGGACGTACCAGAAAAAATCAAAGAAGCCGAAATGAAGAACAACGGGGAACGAAGTCTCTGGATTAAGAACGCATGTTCAACAAAGAAGCAACAGTAACACAGCAAGAAGGTAGCAAGAAATAAAAAAATGCGTAAAAAGAGGTACAAGACGGAGAAGAATGTGACTATTTATAAGCAGTAGTGAAGTGATCTAGGCAGTTCAAAATAAAAGCAAAAGAACGGATGAGACTGAAAGGAAAGGCGAAAAGGCACCTGGTACTAGAGACGCAACACCTCGGGTCCCCAAGTGTAATAAAGGCGCGTCTCTTCAGATGGTTACAACCCAAGCCATTGGATTCAAACAGATCAGACGGTCCAAGGGACTCTAGTTGGATAACGTCACTCGAAAAAAGAGAAGGACACGACGTTTGAAGAGACTTACCATTAAATTCAAAAATCTTGGGAGAAACTGCCACGACGTGACAATGACTTTTCAGGTCGCCATGATGACACCACAATAATCTCACTCGCTTTAACTTTGTCAAAATCCAGACCTGATCACGAAGCTGCTCAGAGCCAACAAAGTTGGTCGGCTCAAATGAAAAAGACAACAACGGATCAAGTCAGGGACCTGGGGAGCAATACAGACTGACCAGGCCAAAATAAATTTTCTAGTTCTGATAAATCAAAACTAGAAACTGGCGGACCCCTGTTCCCCTCCCCACCCTCGAAAAATTCCCCGCTTCCTACCCTCAGGCCCAAGGGCCAACCAAGGCAGGCCCAGGAGCAAAGGCCAATGGGCCAAAACCCGATAAAGCAACAGAACCGATTCGAATACGGAGAATCTGATCGGCTAATGATGAAACTTATTTGGCAAATGCTGACCCTAATGCGACTACAGCTGAGTAGGTACTTACTACATTCTGCAACTTCGTTATGGGAGTTTCGCATCAACGTCAAACTAGTAAGGGAGAGCCATTCCAAATCTGACCCGAGTCAACCAAAATAAGCCTCGTTTGAACCAAAAATGCCTGCAGAGACAAACCTGAGGAATATGCTTAACACATTAGAAGTGACATCTGACATGGGGTAAGAACGGAGACAAAAAAATATGTGGAAAGATATTCGACGTATGTCAGGGGGGCAGTATGAAAATACCTGACGTGTGTCAGAAGTACAACAAAAAATATCCGACGCAAGACAGAAATGCTGCAGATAAAAGTCTAAAAAAGTCACTGAAAAGCCATCACTATAAAAGAAAAAAGAGAGAGATATGGCAAAGGATGATGAAAAAATTTCTATAAAACATAAAGAAAAGAAGAGAGAGGAAAAAAGGTATTCCTCCTCCCCCCGCGTTGCCAGTGAAACATTTTATTTCTAATTTGTTATATTTTTTAAGAGAGAAAAATTTTCTTTTTTAGCTTAAACATCGAAGCGTCTTCGTCGAAATCCACCTTGATAAGACCACCTTTAAACTTGTGTGTGTTATTATTACAAGCCCCTATCTACAGTTCAAAAAAATAAAAAAATAAAAACTTATACTTATTAATCGAATTCAAAATTTAAAATTTAATCCTCTTAATAAATTTAAGGCTCGTTAATGTGAATAACTATTTCTCCAACTCAATAATAATAGTAAATATGTAAAAAAAATTGATTTTTACTTTTATCTTTGAGAAAGGACGGTCCTGAATGATTGTTTTGTGACTTTAATGATCGGAGCCGACAATAGTATTAATAAGTCAAACAAGTAAAAGAAATTTGGTCGGACTTTTGGCAACAAAAAAAAATCTTGCATTGGATGATTGATAATCTTTTTATCAGAAAAATAATTCAAGAATTGTCCCAAAATATTTTTTAATTCAAGACTTGACTTGTTCCGAGTTTAAGAGAATTTGAGGCCGTCGTTTCACCTGTGACTCAAATAATCAAAGATTTAACTTTCGTGATCATCGAAAAATATTTCTCATACAGCATGCATGAAGCCTTTTTATGTGAAATTGCGCAATCCATAAGTTGTTCTAGAGTTATGCTACTGCTTGTAGGTAATGCAGTTCTGAAGCTAGCATTCTCCATTTAGAACTCTACAACATTATAAATGCACATTAGGAGCAGTTCTACTAATGGGAAATTTTGTTGACGACTAACTACTTCTAATTGTTATTCAGCAGAAACAATCTTACACCATACATCCAAGTTCTATCCTATCTTAATATGATGCTACTGCAATCAACATATATTGGAAGGATTTTTCTGCCAATCAGAAACTCTTTATTGCTAGAGTTATTTAGGATGCTTAAATCCATATATCTGAGGTGCAGTCACCTCCAGGATACCGCATCTCATGAGCTAGGGAAGGACCATCGGGTTCAGCTTCGAAGTCCACGAAGAAGTTTGGGTTTATAGCCAGACCACCCTTCTCAGTATCGACATCAATCTGTAGCATGTGAGATCCTTTCTCCATGAGTTCAGGATAAAATTGACGATCCCATGTACTAAAGAGTGAGTTGGTAACATAGAGCCGCTTCCCATCTAAGCTTAGCTGTATCATCTGAGGTCCCCCTCTCAAACGATGTCCCTATAAAAAGATATAGAAATTGTCAACATTTGTTACTTGGCAGAGCAAATGTACACAACAAATTTGGGGAAAAATTTGCGCACATGGAGCACAGTGAGTGCAACAATAAACTTTCAGAAGATATTTGACAGAGTATTGTTACACACTCAATCTTCTGTTTTGCAACAGTTCACATAGAATACTATTATAGTGACACATTCTAACCTCTTAGTTTTACAATGGAACTTTGAGATCATACAGACCTGGATCTCTGGAACGTCAGGCTGCCATGTTTGACCATCATCTGTTACAGCTACTACAGGGCTTCCTTTCTGAATCAGCCCCCCAACCCATACTTGGCCAGTTAATACAGGGTTTTTGGGGTCCTGAATGTTATACTGCCGGACATCTCCATGAAGCCAGTTGACAAAGTAAAGAAACCGATCATCAAGAGAAATCAGAAAGTCAGTTATAAGACCTGGCATTTCAGGAAGTATCCAGTTTTGCACTTTTAGGGGTTTCACTGATATCGCCACCTGTAGAAATTATAACAATTACCATATGATATGGATCATAGCACCTTCATAAAAGACAACAAAACAAAACGTAAGGGTATACACGCTCTTACACTAGCACAGAGTTTTACATACCTCATGGCTCCATGATCCATCTTGGGTCTTGAAAAATCTCACCATGTTACTTGTTAAGGCACACCCAACGAACCCTGTGTCTTTAGAAGGATCATGCAGGAACCTTATCTGCATACAGGTGTGATCAAGAAAGCTTGTTAATCCACAGCATCATGTTAATAGTAAAAGAAACAGAATGTACATCCTGTTTACTATTACTACCTCCAGGGGTATGAGCCCTGTACTGCCGAGATCCAATGTCTGTTTCAATTCTCCATCAGGCCAGCTGTACACGTAAAGATGCCTCCCATAAAGGCCATCCGATACATGCTGAAGGTTGAAGCCTTTGGTGAAAGCTACAGGTGCTCCCCATGATGAGCTGATCATTGTTTTGTGTCGAGGTTGGTACCAGAAATCATAGCCAAAAGAAGGACTGTGCCCTGGTTTCTCCCATCTGAAAACATGTGCAAGCAAAAGGGTTACATACTCCTGCTTGATTAATGTACTTGGTCCAATATTCAATCAAATCTTATGATTTTTCATTTGCTATATAAATCATGAAAAAGTATGATTCCATCATTTTGTTTGAATAGAATTCCCGTGTGTGAATTTGTTATTTTTGTCTCACGTTTACATTATTTAAAAACAGGGGGAAAGTAGTGGCATATAAAAGGGCTCTAACTAGCTTGGTGCATCTAGACTGCAACAAAGAGCCTTGTTAAGAATATTGAATACCTTCCTTTCACATTAAAATTTGAGTCAAGAAGAAGAAATCCATTTCCCTCGGCATTTCCGTCTTTATCTCCAAGGCATGACACCAGTATATCACCAGAAGCTAGGCAATGCGATGTGTGAGGATATGCTAATCCTGTCTTTGCCACGATATCTGCAGGCTCGACAACTTTATGCAAAGCGGGAGCAATTGGATTTTTCTGTGTGTCAACCACATAAATACGGCCAGATCTGAAAGTAAAAATAAATTTTATTTTACAAGTATCTTTCAAATTTTGACATCTTTAAGCCGGTCATACATCCCATATATGTGAAATTTGTTGCATATTCTTGTACCAACATCTTAAAAAATGTCCATCCTCTAGTGTAGGTAATATGAAACATAACTCACTATAACTGGTTACGAAAATTCAAACCATATCGCCTATTGAAAGTTCCAAGGAGATTACATAAAAGATCCCCATGTAATTTTATTTAAACTTCTACAGTAAACATATTGGTTTACTTTGATCATGAATATAAATTAAAATAACTTGTGTCTTGGTCAAGAAAAATTCTCAAAACATTACCGTCAGTAGAAGTGATGTACATCGATTACATAAATTATCAAGCACCCAAGTCATATTCAAATTTAAATATGCATGACAATATAGAATCCACACTCTAAATTTTGCAGGTAGTTGGTATTCCTTGCACTAAGAATCAAATAAACAAACAAAAGTATGGGAGAAACAACTCGATAATGTAAAATAAAGGCTGTTATCTTACATCAAAGAAGGCAAGACCAGAAAACGCCGTTCTGCAGATGAATCTCCATGGCAAGAGCTGCATGCATTCCATCCTGAATGATGTAGCTCATCACCAACATATGGTACAAATAGCCTGTGAATCACTTTCGAATAAGTAGGCGAGGTAGGATCCACATCCACAGTGGCCAAGTAATCAGGCTTCTCTCTTCCAGTACCTACATAGATATTGAACTATTAGATATTGAAAATAAATATCTAACAGAAGAACAGGTAAATTGGGTCAGTCGGTCCTTTGATGAGCCAAAAGAGTATATACAAAATTTTTAATTTGACATGCCTCCAAACAAATTAATTAAACATAAGAGCACAATACTAATATGCTTCATTCATCTTCCAGAAGCAGGGTTTAACTCTCATCACTCATCCAACCTTCTGTACTCTATCTTGAACAATGTTAAAACATCAATCAATGTTGTTGCGCTCCTGTCCCCAAACCAAAATCTAGTTGTCAAATTTAGAAAAATGGTCTATTTCGTCCAGATGAATCTTAATAGTAACAGTTAACAATTGTTAATGAAATTTTAGTTCAGACATCTCTTATTATCTTTTCCTTGACATGAAAGTTTCATTTGAGTTTGTAAAATTTAAATGAAACGAAAACTTCCCCAATATATTTGCAAAACAATTTCAAGACCAGATGACACTATAACAAAATATTGGTTTTTTTTTTCCGGAAAGAAGAAACAAAAGAATAGTAGAGTCTCCAAAATTAGAAGACAGTTAAAATGCCCATGATTTTTTTTTAAGAAAAAATTCTTCAGAATGCAAAGCACTGGTTATAGGAATCTGGAAAACCTTGTACTGGGGTCCAATAAAATGGATGGCCTAGCTACTTGCTCTTACATGCAGCTTTGATTTTGTTAATTACGGTCAGGGTTTTAAATGAACCGCAAAACTAAGCAAATATCAAACTAAAATCAAATAAATGAAGATTGATAGAAAAATTAAAGCAGAAAAAAGAAGAGAGTAAAATGTACCAGAGTAAACACAAGTAACATAGATAAGTTTCTCTCTAGGACCAGACATGGCCTCAAGTGGGGTTGCATAACCAGGTCCATTCTTGCAGCATCCATGGCCATTGCCCACTGACCCATATTGTGTTATCACCGTATCTGTTGCAGCAGCCATATTTCTCTTTTCTCTTGATTCTTGGAAAGTGCAATCACAAGAGACGCAAGCAGAGAGAGAACAATTACCTACTTACAAGAAGAAGCAAAGATGACGAAACTTAGATAAAAGAGAGACGATTATATGCAAGAACTGTAATGAGATTTTTATAGTAACAAGACACCAATTTGAGAGTGAAGAAGTTATGGCTCTGGGAGGCTTGGGTTGGCAATTTCTACCGTTTTAAGTCGTTTGTCTTGTACGTGGTCAACTTTCTTGTCGTAATGCTGATGTCCAGGTGCGATGTATTGGAATTCTACACCCGGTTAAAATAATTGTAATACCCTTAAATCTGAAATTACATATATTATACATTATGTTGTCATATTCTAACAATACGTGGATAATTTAGTCATTTGAGTGTGAACTAGAATACGTATTTGATACAAATGGACAACCAGGGACCCGGATGTTATTACCCGATAAGAAAACTCCCCTGCGATAACGACGGATGTGATTAGATGTGGCAATAATGCTACAGTATCTTTGTGAATTTTCAGCGTAGGTGGTGGGTCCAGGTAACTTACGTGGCGATCAGCTATTGGCAGCAGTTCGTTGAGTTGACGGTGAATGGGATACGAATCATGATTCGATCATGCGCGCACTGAGTTAGTTCACGGATATGTGTTTGTGTACATTGTCATATTCTTAGACGCTAATCATTCCATCGCATGTACACAATTACAAACTAATCACGTTTGGATAAGTAAATTTCTTTTTCTTCGGAAAGAATAATAGCATTTGATTGCTTGATAAAAAAATTTATTACAAAAATACCTACACCAATAAATAAGTATTATGATAAATATAATTAATTGGAATAATTTGATGTTCTACATCCATTTTAAAATAAGAGTGGTAAAATAGGCTACAACACAATTATTCAATTTGAATTCAATACACTTTAAGTGAATATTAATAAAAAAAATTAATACGATTAAAAACGTGTAGAATTTATGTTACCTATTTATTAATCGTATAAAATATGTGTTTCAAGTTTACGATTTACTAATTCTTTTAAGTCATATTTAATAAATAAATTGTATCCGTGTCTATAAGTATATTTATTTGTTTAAGTCATGTTTAATAAACGAATCGAATATTGATGTAAACGAATTGAATTAAGTATTATTATTCGTTTAAACGAAACGAATATAATCGTAAATAAATGGAATCGTTATAATTATATAAATAAATTAAATTTAATCTATTTATTTAAACATATCTAATCGTATCGTATCAATGTAATTCAAATATTAAACGAATCGAATCTATATTTAAATATTTGATTTTTTAGTAAACGAATTGTATACGAATACAATACAAATTTATTAATATCCTATATTGATACGACACGAATATAATTCGTTTACACGAATTGCCACCCTTATATTTAAATCCACCTCTAAATTCATTAAATGTATATTCCTATCTTTTATTTTATTTTATTTTATTTTTAAACTTAATTTCTTTTAATATTTTATTATCATTCATAATTTTACATTAAAAATAAAGAATGTACATATATATCAAATTTTTATATAAATAGCTTTGATTAAAAATATTAGTATTTAATTGAATATTGTATTTATTTAATTACATAAAAAATTATATAAAATTATAAATTAATTAGTATGTACTAATGGATATATTTATAAATGTAACTAAAATTGTATGCACTATTTATTATAATTAAAATTGTATATAATTTTAATGTTTTGTGAATATAAGTCTATATTTTCAATTATATGCATTATTATTTAACTAAATATAGATAATTAAGATAAAATTACTAAGTATTCACTAATATCTTGTTTATAAATTAATAAAATATATAATTAGTTAATTATTTTAATAATTATAATTTAATATCGGTATAATATTTAAATTATTCATTATAAATTCAATAATACAAGGATAATATGATAATAATACAAGGGTAATTTGACAATTATTAATATGGGATAGAATACGTATTTCATAAAAAAGGAAAACAAGCTTTTATGAAAATAACTGAAACATTCGGGATCTGGATGTTATTAAGCCAAAGAGAAAAATCCGCAGGCTATAATGAATAAGGACTATTAACACTGTCACCGTTTAGATTTGATATAAATTATATTTTGATAATAATTTTAATTTTAATTTTAATTATATTATCACTATTTTATTTAATTAAAAAAATAATATTAAATTGGTGATTTAAAATTATGTACTAAATAGAATTGAATCGAACACTAATTGAGAGACAAATTTGAAGTTGAAATGAAACTAAAAAAATAATCGAAAGGGGTTGGAAACTCAATGAAAATAGAGAAAAAAATTTTAGGTACGAGCGCCGTGGCATTGGTAAAGGCATTAGCCAATGCCCCGGCGCTGGCAATGCCTTGGCCAGTACCCCAGCATTGGCTAGGGCGCCACTTCCAAAATGGGCATAAGTTGCCTATGCCACAGTATTGGTTTGAGCGCTGCGATGCTCGTGCTATTCTATATATACTCCTTCTATTTTTAGGGTTTGAGAGAGAGGAAGTGGGGAAAAAGAGAGAGGGGTCAAAATAAAAAAAAATACATTGTTCAAGTGTGTATTTTAATCATTTGTGCTCTATTTTTCTCACTTGTAATCCCAAGAATCAATATAGAGGCTCGGATCCTTGATCCACTATGAACGTAGGCATATTTGGTCGAACCACGTATACTTTGTGTTGTGGTATGTTGGTATTTCTGCTATTTCTACGTATTATCTATATGCTTGATGTTCTAATTCGTTGGGTTACTTCATACTTGTGATATATTGTTGTGTATTGTAATATATTGGTGTGGTTGGGTGTTTGGCTATCAAATTCGGTATTGGGGCTTAGTGTTTGATTCTTAATACGTATATGTTAGGCATTATTTTCGCTTAAACAATCCGGTAGTTGCTATTGTGTTCGTAATTATCCTTGTGCAATTGATAGCGGATTAATAGTACTAGGGTTGTTTGTATTTAGTGTTCTAAGTGAGGGTTTATACACCAACAAACTGGTATCATAGCATATTGTACGAATTTGATATAATTATGGCATCTCGGAAGTATGATGTTGAGAAATTTACCAGGCGTAATGATTTTAATTTGTGGAAGGTTAAAATGATGGCTTTGTTAGAGTGTCTAGGACTTGAATCAGCCCTAGAGGATACCTCTAGTCTAAGTGAGAAGCCTACAACATCTTCGAGTGACCTTGATCTGCAAATGATCAATAGAAAAGCCCGGAGTGAGATAATTCTATCATTGGGTGATGAAGTTTTGAGGGGGGTTGGTAAAGAGAAAACTATTCTTGGTTTTTAGAAGAAGCTTGACAGTTTGTATATGACAAAGTCGTTAGCAAATCATCTATACGTCAAGAAGAGGTTGTTTCAGTTGTCTATGACTGAGGGGACTTCGGTTAAAAACCACATTAATATTTTCAACAAGATTATCATTGATCTTGAGACTATAGATGTAAAGATCAGTGAGGAAGACAAAGCATTAATCTTGTTGAGTTCACTACCTCCGAGTTATGAACATTTGTGGACACACTCATGTATGGCAGAGAGACTTTAACGGTTTCAGATGTTAAAGCCTTGTTCCAAGGAATTGACCCGAAGATCAGAGTCTTCAATTAGTGCAGCTGGATTGGCTGCAATGAGGAAGACCGTTGGTAGAAATGCATGGCAGAAAGGTAAATCAGGATTGGAACTTGAATGGAAATCCAAGAAGTGTTGCTTTTGCAGAAATGAAGGGCACTTGATAAGGGATTGTCCTGAGAAAAGAGCCAAAATGCAAGGAAAAAGACTAGAAGCTAATGCTATAATAGCCCATGGGTTAGACTACGAAATTGCAGAGGCATTGGTGGCTTCGAATGGTAAAATGGCTAGTGAATGGATACTTGACTCTGGTTGTAGTTTTCACATTTGTCATGACAGGTCCTTGTTTGTCAATTATCATCCCATTGATGGTAATGTATTGGTGGGCGGTGATATAACTTGTAAAGTTATGGGAATTGGTAGTGTGAGGATGAAATTGTATGATAGGAAGATTAGGGAAGTTCAGAATGTAAGATATATTCCTAGTCTTAAGAGGAACTTGATTTCCCTATGTATGCTAGATCAAGTGGGATATTCATTCAAAGCTGAAAATGGATTACTAACAGTAGCAAGAGGGATGGTTATTGTTATGCAGGGTGAGAAGCGCAATGGTCTATTTGTGCTTGTTGGAAATGCTGTAAGAACATATGTTGTTGATGAGTATGCCAAGTTAAATTCAACATGTGTTGTTGAGAGAGTGCAATTGGAGAGTAAGTCAGCATGTGTTGTTGAGAGATTGCATTCCGACTCCTTTGCATGTGTTGCTGTTGAGGAGGGGCGTAGAGAGAGGCAGCATCTTAGTGATACTCACCAAAGTGGTGAAAGCTGGAAGGGAATGGCTAGTAAGAGAGTTGTTGGCAAGCATAAGTTGCAGCCACCGAAGCATTATGGTCTATGTGTCATGAGTTGCCGGATAGATCACAATCAAACTAACTTACATTTGAAGCATTCATACCTATGGAGGCCTAAATCATTGAAGACAAAATAATTAAGTCTGAGTAACTTAACTAGACCACCGCTAAGTAATTGAGCGTGTGATGTGGTGGATGGATCCCAATTAGTCTCTTTGGGGATTTTGAATCAAAGAGGGAATTTGTTGAATTGGTGATTCAAAATCATGTGTTGATTGGAATTGAATCGAGGACCAATTCGGGGACAAATTTAAAGTTGAAATGAAGTTGAAAAAATAGTCGAAAAGGGTCGGAAACTTAATGAAATAGTCTTAAGAACAGGGGAAAAATTTTCAGGTGTAAACACCACGGCATTGGAAGGTATTGGCAAAGGCATTGGCCAATGCCCTGACGCTGGCAAAGGCATTGGATATGCCTTGGCCAATGCCCTGGCATTGGCCGGGGCACCACTTCCAGAATGGGCATAAGTTACCCACACCGCAGCATTGGTTTGAGCGCCGCAACGCTCGTGCTATTCTATATACACTCATTCTATTTTTAAGGTTTGAGAGAGAGGAAGTGAGGGAAAAGAGAGGGGGCCGAAATATAAAGAAAATACATTGTTCAAGTGTGTATTTTAATCATTTGTGCTCTATTTTTCTCACTTGTAATCCCAAGAATCAATATAGAGGCTCGGATCCTTGATCCACTATGAACGTAGGCATATTTGGTCAAACCACATATACTTTGTGTTGTGGTATGTTGGTATTTATGTTATTTCTACGTATTATCTATATGCTTGATGTTCTAATTCGTTGGGTTGCTTCATACTTGTGATATATTATTGTGTATTGCAATTTATTGGTGTGGTTGGGTGTTTGGCTATCAAATTCGGTATTGGGGCTTAGTGTTTGATTCCTAATACGTATATGTTGGGCATTATTTCCGTTTAAACAATCCGGTAGTTGCTATTGTGTTCGTAATTATCTTTGTGCAATTGATAGCGGATTAATAGTACTAAGATTGTTTATATTTAGTATTTTAAGTGAAGGTTTATACACCAACAGATAAAAAATACATAATATTTTAAAAATTATGTTATATTTTTTTAATAACAATAATGGTAACGTATAGTTACAACTAAATTATGTATCTTTTTTGGTCATTAATTCAGGAATATCATGTGATAATATTTATAGACTTTTTTTTAAAATTTTATTATTAATGTCTTAATATATTATACTTATCAATAAATACTATGTTATGATATAATAAGAATACAAAATGGAGATATAGAATATATAAGTATAATCATCTAATAGTTTGTTTTCTCTTAATTTAAATACATATTTTAAAATATTTCAAAAAAACTTCTGAAGATAAAGATAAAAGAGGACAGAAAATATAATTATAAAATAATTATAAAAATCTGAGATAAAGAGAGAGTGGAATCTTATCAATTTGTTAATTGTTTGAACCATCTAGTTGAATGCTGACAGCGAGTGAGATAAGATCGTGAGAACATGGATTTATTGTTTTCAAAACGGACAAACCCTAACAAGTTTTTTCTTTTTGTCCTACTTTGTTGAAAAAAAAGGTTTTTCTTTTTTTTTAAAGAGAAAATAAAATATATATTCAATATTAATTTCATAGAGAATTTAATATATTAAAAGAAAGAAGATATTTAAACTCTCAAAATTTAATTTAAAGAATAATTTTACTCTTATTTATCAAATTATTCAAAAAGACCCCTTTCGCAATAATAATAACAAAATTTTAATTTATCATTGAGACTATCATATATAAAACTTTGTAATGGTAATATTGTTTCATCCAAAACAATATTAAAAAAATTTAAAAAATTAATGAAAAGAGTTATTTTTAAATAAATTTGTAATGATAATATTGAGACTATCATATATAAAATTTTGTAATGATAATATTGTTTCATTCAAAAAGTACTTAAAGAGGTATTTTTAAATAAATTTAAAAATAGGAGGATGAAATTGTCATTTGAATAAATTTTTGAGGGTATTGATGTCTTTTTATTTCCTATATATAATAAAAGATTAATTAGTACTCTTTTTCCTATAAGTCAACTTTAACTCTAACTAGGTGACTTATTGGATAAAAAAAATAATATCTTGCCATTCGTGTAAAATCACACTCTCTCTAATAAAAAAGAAGCTATCATTTTCTTTCACTTCTTACTCGACCAATTTTTTTATTTTTATTTTTATGAATCATAGAGATCATGATCTTTCATATGTTGCAGTTTGTGGAACGTTAATTACAATTTTTTTAATGACATTAAATTTTTAATAAGAAGGTTCATGATTTCTCAAACTTAAATAAATAATTTCATAATCTATTTAAAAATTAGTTTGCATCTTCATTTGTTGACCAATCTCATTCCATCCATAATTAATCTGTTCTTTGGTTGGACACGATTTGAAATATCACGATTAATCTTGCCATTTTGATTTTGATCTATTCGATATTTCTGTTCTTGATTTACGTACTTGAAACTTCATTCTTGGTTCGAGGGATTTTGGATCTGATTGCATTTTTACCTAATTTGCACGTGGTTCATGAAGTTAATTGGATCTTGGGGCATCTGATCTGATCGTTAATTCATTAATATATGATAAAATATATTAAATTAAAGTTGCTGATTGAATCTTAGGCCATCTAATCTGATCATTAATTCTTTAATTCATGACCGTACGTGATCATCTCATTTGTTTCAAAACATATACAATCATGAGAAGTCACGTTATGACAAGTGATTATTATAATAATGTTCATGATTATTTGATCATTCTCATGATCGTGTTTTAAAGATCACGTTATAGAAATCATGATTATTATTAGTTAGCTATCAGATTTATTAGCGAAAGTTCTAAATTTAAATATTTTAAAAATTATTTATTAGTGTTAGTGAAAGTTCTAAATATAAATTTTTTTAAAAAATATTACTTATTAGTTTTTGTGAATCATGTCAAATTATTGTAAAAAAAAAGCATTGTCCTCTCGTAAAAAAGAGTATCATTTTTTGTTTATAAAAAAATATATTTTAACGTTTAAATTAATATATAATTAATATAAATATACAATGTGTAAGAATACTCATAATTAAAATAATGTTATTTTATATGATATTTATGCTCACAATATTTCAATATGTTTTTAATAAAATTTTTTGAGTGAATATTTGATACTAAATTCCCAATGAATGAAATAGGCGTGTCTTTTATAGTATTTAATGTGATAGGATTTATTTTGTGAAGTGATATAATTGTATTAATGTGCAAATGTAATCACATCATGGATGAGACAATGATCTTTAATAATTATCTTTACACATGCAAAGGATGTGACATTAATTGCATAATGAGTAAAATATAGAGTTTATGCATAGTCAGAATTATTATTGAAAATGAAGGGAGAAGTATACTTGTACCTTTTGGATAATTTTAATTTTTCTATTTTTTTTTAGGGTATTTTAGTCTTTTTCTTATCTTTGAGCTGTTGGACTGCACTTGGGAGCTTGGACACTACCTTGATTCCACGAGCTTTTAGCTTTCTTTTGGACTCAATATATGTTTTAAAAATCTCATAGACTTGTTTCAAGTAGGATGGACTGTTTGGGCTTATTAATAATAGGCCAAAAGATATTCCCCTCAAGTAAAGAAAAATGAGCTCTTGAATCGTTTATTGAAGGAGACGTATTTTTGTCACTCCATCTAACCAGCATACAATACTTAGAAGCGACCCTAGCTAAACGTTCTATCTTCTCAAGTAAATACATGACAGTTAAACAATTAATTGTGACCCACCTTTAAATGCCTAAATCGATTGCAAGATTTTCTCACTTTCAAACTTCTAAAAATTTATTAAGCATTCTTTTCCCTTCTAGAAACATTTTTGCTTCTTTCAAGAAAAATAAGATTCCTTCTTTTTTCTTCAAAGTCTGTCTTCGAGTTCCCTCAACGAGTTGACATTAGGAAACTTTCTCATGATGAGGACCGTACTTCCCTTCCGTCAGTGTCTCTCGGGGAGCTTCCTTTATTTAGGGAGCATCTTAATTATTTTCATTTTCCCCTTCCTTCTTTTATCTTGGAGTTTCTTCACGTCACTTGTCTTTCTTTGATATAAGTCCACCCGAACGTCTTTTCCTTGCTTTAAGACGTTTCTCTTCTAAATCGCATATTCCCTCCACCATATGCACTTTCTTTTTGTACTACGTGATGTTTTCTTACAACCACCAAAAAGCTAAAAGGAATTATTATTTCTCTCCCAGAGGCGATAGGTTCATTGTTTATAGTTTTGACAATAAGAAAGCTAGTTTTGAGAAGTACATGGTAGTCGTTAGCGGTGCTTGAAAGCGTCTTGAATATTCCTTCGAGGTTCCCACTTCTTTCGAGACTTTTGATCGAAAGACCATCTTAACTCTCCCCAGTATTCTTGATCAGTAACATTTTTTAAAGAATTTCTTCTGGAAGAAACTCATTCATCATAATGAGTTGGCACACGTTCATTTGTTGGGATTACATACATAGGGAGAGAGTTCGCCGTTAACCTTATGCTCTATCTATGAAGGAAGGCTCCTGAATTTGACCCTCCCGATCTAAAGTTTCTTGGTGCTTGTCCCACTTTCAATGGGCCATCTAGATAACAATCATGACAAGATAGAAGGGATACTTATACACTCTCATTGATACCAAAGGAGTACTAAGACCACCAAATATTTCGGTAAAATAAAAATTGAGAATATGTTTTTAGTTTGAATACTATTTTAAAGTTTCAAATATAAATAAGTTAATATTGAAAATTAAAAGACTCATGTCTCCCCTCTAAGATCTCAGCCTTAAGCCAATATCCTTTAGAGGCCAACTTAGCTAAAAAAACCTCTGCCATCCTATATCATATAACATAGATCAGCCTCTTTTAAAAAGGCATAAAAGATGTCATAAATTGAGCAGGTTGGTCAGATTGACCTGGCATCAATAATTAATGAAGACTAAGAACGCTTCTTTAACAGAGGAAGGCCACTGGACTTTAGGCCTTTAATTAATGGAAATGACCTTAAAAATATGGACTACCTTTAAATCCAATATCCTCAAAATCTCGAAAGCTCTGAGGATGATCTCTAACGATCTTAGGACATGCCCTAAAAAGAAAAGGAGACAATTTACCCTAATTAAACTTAGACTCTATAACTAAGCCGTATAACACCTATAAAAAGGGGCTAACTAATGAAAACAGGCATGACATGGATTTAATTTATCTCTATTGCAGTTTCTTTGTAATATTCTTATGCTTTTCTTTTCATTCACCTTCTTTGTAAAAAGGCTATTATTTCTTGTACCCCTATTACACAAATATTAATTAATAATAAATTAATAGAAACCTTTAAGATTAAGTGGAGTAGATGCAGGCCTTAATCAGGTTGAACCGTTATAACTCATGTTGTTTGCATATTTGTGATTGTTTTATCTAGTCTCTAATTATTATTTTCTAACAAATAGTAAATTTGACTCCTTAAGTTCAAACTGACCAAATTTTGGGATCAACAACATTATTTTTATCTTGATGTGGAACTAAAATATTTAGAAAATGTTGCCAAACGTATTTACCCTTTTGACAAAGAGAAATAAGACCATCCATGAGACAAAATTCTGAAAAATAGAGACATAATAATTATGTAATAAACTTGGATATCATATTCTATTAGTGTTTATTTATTTATTTGTTATTGAATTTTGTGTAGATTTGAATGTCGAGTAGGTTCGAATGTATTTATGTTATTTTCTTTTTTTATTTGGATATGAATGTTAAGTTGTTTATTTTCTTTTAATTAAAAATAATTAAGAAGTAATACTTTAATATTTATTCCCTAATAAAAGTTTAATATTAAATTAGTAACTAAAAAAACTCGAAAATATATAAATAAAAAATTATTTAACCTTATGAACTAATATTAAAAGATGTTAAATTTGAATTTAATTGCCATTTTTGATGACGTATGAATTATTTTTTAAGAAGTTGTACAACAACATTTCTTAGCTCTAAATTAGAATTAAAAAAATAGAAAAATAAATTTGTTCTAAAAATTATTTAAAAAAATATTAATTGTGAAATTTATCAAAATAATGATATTAAGGGATTGATAGAAAAAACTAAAAGAGAAGTTTTTTCCTTAAAAAAAAAAAGAGAGGTGGATTTTATATATGTAGAATGCACATATATTAAATATGTAGAAATATTTTTGAAAAGTAAATTAATTATGTCATTTAGACTTTGTACGTTTAGCCAAAAGATAAAAAAAATTTATTTTTTAATTAAAGTCACAAATTGACTTAAATCTCTCATTAAGTTATTTTGATTTTATTAAAATTTGAATTGAATTGAGGTAAATTTATCTAAATTAAAGTGTTAAGTTGTTTTTAATTTAAAAAAACAAAAAAATAGTACTTTAACATTTATGTTCTTATAAAATTTTAATATTAAATTAAAAAAAATATATAAAAAATATTTAATTTTAAAAATAAATGTTGAACAATGTTAATCTGAATTTTATTTCATTTTTTTAATAATGTATGGTTTTTTTTTTTTTGAGGAAGAAAGAGATAAAAAAAAGGGCAAAACAAAACAAAGAAGCAATTATGTATTTGAGGAAACAAAATAAAAGAGGTGAGTTTTATGTAGATAGAAATATAGATGTAAATATGTCATAAGTGTGAATATTTTCAGAAGAAAATTAATTATAGTCATTGAAATTTTTACTTTTTAAATTAAGTCAAAATTTACTTGAAATTTTTATTAAGTTAGAAAGATAAACAAACTTAAATGTCTGGATAAGCTAAACTAATCCATATTCAACATTAAGTTAAAAAAAATGAGGCTCTTAGTTAGAAAAGAAATAACCTTAAATGATATAATAAGTTAAATTAAGTGATTATAATAAATATTAAAGAAAAAGAAAGAAAAACAAATAGACTTTTAAGCTAATTGTTTTTTTTTAACTTAATACTGAATACAACTTATTAGCCATCTAAATTTTTTCTTTTTAATTTTATGAGAATTTTAAATCAATTTCGATTTAATTAAAAAGGTAATTTTTTTTGGCTTTTTGACTAATTATAAAAAGTCTGAATGACATTGTTATTATTTTTTTTGAAAAACAAATCCTTCCCTATTTAATATATTATATTTTTATCTATATAATACTTTATTTTTAACTTCTATTAAATATCCATCATGTAAAATAGGTACTTACTGTGTTGATGAGTTATACAATTAATGTGCCTTTTTTTTTTTCCTTTACGTACTTAAAACTTCAAATATACATATATATAATAATAATAATTTAACATTATAAATTTATGAGAGTATCAGCTTTCAGAATTTTTTATCCAAAAAAAATTAGCTTAACATTTTATATTAGAATATTAAGCAAAAAAAAAAAAAAAACAAATAGGTTATTCAAATGCAATTATTTAACTCTATTCAATATTTTACTCAATTTAGCTCTATTAAGAATTTTTAAAAAAAATACTACTTTAAATTTCATTTAAAATTAGATCTTACATGCATAGCGCCACTGAATGCACTGTCGAAACTACAATAAAATAATTAACATATGACAGAACTATTAGCAATAGAATTGGTTATGAAAATCCATAATTTATTAAACTATTTGTATGAATACGTGAAATGAGGTGAGAAAGGTTCAAAATATCGTTATTGGGCAAAGAAAAGAAACATCTGTCCACTACCAAGACATTTTCAACCAAAATAAACTCAAACAATACAATTTTTATACTTATCAACTTACTTTTTCTTTTAATAAAGTTCTAACTTTTTTTTTTTTGGTTTCAAAAGATTTTTAGGGCGGATCAAAGAGACTGTAATGTGGCATGATATCATTAACTATAGTGATAGTATTGACGTGATAGGTTTTAATGACGCGAGAATCTGAGCCTAAATAATAAATTTTAACCTCTTTACTTTGTAAGTTCAATAAAAAATTCTTTATGTTTTTTAAGAACTCATGGCATCTAGAAGATTCGGTATTGTGAATTTACTTTAACGAGCTTAGGTAAAAGTTATTTATTTTATAAATTCAATTTTAAGTTATAAGAGGCGTGGGTTAGGCTTGCACCATAAATATTAGAGAAATATAATTGGTATAAGAGTGTTTAAAAACTATAATACGTGATTCGGATATGTTTAAGGTGATTTACTGTAACACAATGCTAGGGTTTCAAGTTGTATAAAATTCTAATATTGAGATTAGAGAGAACTCACTTTTTGAATTAATTTTTAAGTGCATTGAGCTTTGAAACAAGTGTAAAACTGTTGACTTATGAGTATATACTGAAGAAAATGTTAAGAAAAAGAAAGAAGTATTTCGTGTGTGTGTGTGAGAAGCAAACTAGGGCAAAAGTATAGTTAATTGTGTTATCTTTTTAGTGTAAAAGAGGGTGTTTATGGGACTAGAGTTTTGTATAGGTCAAAATTCTTTATTTGAAACCCCCTTATTATTCTAAAATATGAATTATTTAAAGAGTTTTATCCTAATTAAAAAAAAAAAAAATTTGCCTAATAAAACGGATATATCCCAATTTTATTCTAAATAGAACATTCTTTTATTGATACTTTCTATATTAAATAAGGAATTTATCATTTTTTATTTTAAAAAGACTGGACAAAAAGTGCTTTATTGGATTGTATTTTTTAGTTAATTTTAATTATAGAAGTTTATTGTTGATTTAAATTTTTTTTTTTTTAAGTTAGCTTTACCCTAGGAGTTCATATATTTTATACTTTAGTCTAATGTTATGTTTTTCAAACCACAACTTATATTGTGAGCCTTATCAAATGAGTTGGGTCACGTGTCTTACCTCGTTTGACTAAATACATTCATGGACTTAGACTTGTATTTGGACCTTTATGACTAAAATACACAGAAAAATATTTATGAGGGTCACGTAAGATTTGTGAAAGAGCTAATGTAACATAATCATCCATCCAGTAAGGTCATGTGCAATCATCTACCTTACACAACGGTCGTGTAAGTCGTGAAAGGGTAATCGTCAATATACCTATAGAATGGTCGTATAAGTGTCGTGCAAGTTCTGTTAAGGGTCTCGTACAAAAGAAAAAACGACATCATGATAACTTCTCACACATTTTAGTACAGTCATGCAACAAAAATGGGTAAAAATAATTCTTATAACAGCACATTTTAGAGCATATTGGGTGCAAATCCCTCAAGACCTTTTGTGACATCTAGATTAGAAGGGCATGAAGGAAAACGGTAGAGATTTTCAAGATCTGCTTGGACTCAACTCAAAAAAAATAAAATGCAGCAGTCTAAAATTGAGGATTCGGAAGCTTTTCGTTTTGCCTGAAATATTGAAGGGAGTATAATCATGTGCTAGAAAGGTTTGATGGGGGCATCAAATATCGGGTGGAAATTTGATCTTTGGAAAACCCCTTATCCCACATAAATGAGCAAGCAGTTCAGAACCTAAACAATAGTAGCCAAAACATCCCCGACTGTGCAGTTCTACTTAATGAATACAAACTAAAAAATTGAATAATCAATATCCTGACTGCGTTAAGAAAAGTGTCCAACAAAATTATACAATTACCAAAATTCATTGCAGGTACATTTCCCATCTTTGAAATGATGATATCTGGTGGCATCTCGCACAACAATTTCCCTATTGACGATATTGCTGATCAATTTCAAAACAGTATGACAATCTCCACAAACACGAAGATTTTTCACTACCCTTAAGACTGTTCCTGGAACAGACTTAAGCAGCCCATACGCCACAGCCAACCTCTCACTATGCCAGAACAATAGCCTTTCCTTCTCTTGCTGTTCCATGTCATGTAATACAGAGCTTGTATCAGGAACATAACCCCTTGTTCTCATTTTGGTATCTAAGTCCTTCAACAAATCAAATATCTCATTCTTCATAGGATGATATGTCTCCCCTGCATAAAAAACTTGGCTTTCCTTTCCAAAATCAATATAACTATATCCCGGCTGCTTTTTTACTTCCATAACTGCCATTAATTTTCTCACTTTAGATACGTGCGCCCACAGAGCTGCACTTGCATAAACATTTGATAACAGTATGTAGGTTGAGGGATCTTCTGGTTTTAAACTCAGAAGACGATTAGCAACTCTTATTCCCATTTGGGTGTTCCTATGGTGCTTACAAGCACTTAATAAAGCTGCCCAAGTAGGTTCATCTGGCTCAAATGGCATTGATCTTATGAGATCCTCAGCCTCATTAAGATGCCCAGATCGACTAAGAAGATCCAACAAACACGTGAAATGCTGCAAGGAGGGTCTAATCCCATAATCCTCAGACATAGATTTAAAAAGTTGACGTCCTTTGCTAACCAACCCTACATGACTACAAGCATAAATCAATCCAACAAATGTGACCTCATTTGGCTTAACTCCAGCTGAAACCATCTGATCATATAGGGTCAATGCTTCTTTGGCTTGTCCATGCTGAGCTTTCCCAACTATAATTGAAGTCCATGACACTACATCTTTTCTTGCCATTCTTCCAAAAATATCTCTGGCTGCAATTATATCACTACATTTTGCATACATATCCACAAGTGCGTTGCTTATAAACAAACAAGACTCATAGCCAAGAGCTATAACGAGACCATGAATCTGCTTTCCAAGTTCCAACACTGCTAAATTAGCACAAGCACCAACAATGCTTGAAAGAACTAACGGGTCTACAATATCAACACCTTCTCTTCTCATTTCAATAAATAAATAAAAAGCATGAATCCCATTTCCACTCTGCACCAACCCAGATATCAAAGCAGTCCAAAGAAACAGGTTTTTAACCGGCGCCTGCTTAAAAATCTCTATAGCGTCCTTTTTTCTCCCACTTTTGGCATAGGCAGATAACATGGCAGTCCAAGATACCGAGTTTTTCGACTTGATCGAATCAAAAACAACGCGGGCATTGTCGGGTAGTCCACATTTTGCATACATATCTACCAAAGACGATTTAACAACATCATCATTACAATACGGCGACAACAAAAAACGGGCATGCACTTGCTTGCCTTGCCTTGTAGCACCCACTCCCAGGCTGCCGCAGGCCTTAACAAGGCTAGCTAGCACGAAATGATCAGGCTGCAACCTGTCAAGAGTAAACATTTTGGGGAAGATGGATAGAGTTTTCTGTGGATGGTTTGCCTGGTTGAAAGCAGTGAGAATGGATGCCCATGAGACGAGGTCTCTGTGTGACATTTCGTCGAACAGGTGATAAGCATGCTGAGAAAGACCGCATTTGCCGTAAACGTCTATGAGCGTGTTAGGTAAAGGGCCGTGTTGATGTAGGCCAAGTTTGATAATTTGAGCATGCAGTATTTTGGCTGTAGACGGAGTTTGGCGTGTGACACAGATTTTGAGTTGCTGGAGATAGTGAGAAATTTGCATTCATTTAAGTTTAGTATCACGTAATCACAAAATGATCCACCAAAATTTTCCAATATTTACTTCCTCTAAAAGTCTTTTTGGTAATTGTAGCCAAGTTTGAAGTTTCATAAACATTTGGCCAAAACTCACGGAAATTAATCGGTTATCACTTCCTTATCTATATTTTAGTAGACTAACAATCAATATAATCGAGTTTTTACAACTAACTTTTTTTGCTTAAAAAATTAACAATATTTATATTTATTTTATTTTTTTGGTCGTCGGGATGAAAAAAAGAAAAAGAAATTCATAATAACCGCATATAATGTCCTTTCAAAAAAAAAATAATAATAACCGCATATAATGATAGAAGAGTATTTTTTTTTAATAAAAAAAGTAGGTAAATGTTAAATGTGATAATTGATGCTCTGATTACATCAGATTTTCTGGGCAATTATTATATTTAAATTTGCCCTAATAACAATTGTTTTTTGAAAGACCCTAATCACAATTAGGTGTAAGAAGAATTGAAATGTAACAGTTTATTATACTTAATTTTAAATATATAACATCCGACTACAATTCCGTCAGTGTTATTAAAGAACCTGTAAAAAGTACTTATTAAATTCCATTTTACACTTGCGAACGTAATAAGTCATCTAATGACTATTTCGGTTTTGAAAATTAATAAAGTTAAAAGAATGCAAGCTTTCATTTTTATAATAATTTAAAATTGTATACGTGCTTTTTATTTTAATGAAATTCGAATTGTATGAAACCAGAAAACTTACAAAGGAAAATTGCTAAGCCACACTTTGGTTTCACAAGAATTAAAAGTTTATTGGGAAATTGATCAATTTAGTCGTATTTTTAAATGTATAAGTTTATATTATTTTTTTTTATTTTACCCTTTTATATTAAATTAATTTTTTTTTTCATTTTTTCTTATTTTTCTTTTCTCCACCGATAAATTTTCATTACTTTTTTTATCTTTTTACTTTTTCAAAATTTCCTCACGGTCACTCTCTCTCTCTCACGGCGCGGCGCTCCACCTCTCACGGCGGTCATCCCTCTCTCTCATGGCGGTGGAACAAAGTTGGTATGTATTTATAAATTTTTTATTTTTATTTTAGAGTATTATAATTTATATTAGTTAAAAATATGTAGAAATGTGTAAATTTAAACGGTAGAAAGTTAAAAATGTGTGTAGATTGTATGTAGATTGTATCTAGCATATTTTTTGGGATACGCGCCAACTGCGTTAGGCGCACGCTGCTTGGTGCGCGCCAAGCGGCGTGCGCCTAACGCAGTTGGCGCGTCCGCCCTCAGCAACGCGTAGACGCACGCGCCACCGCATCTTTTCCCAAAAATTTCCATTTTTAAATAATTTATGTTGTTTATGTTTATTTATAATTATTTAATTTAATAATTTAATTTGATTAATAATTATGTAAATAGTCTAGGTTATTAGTTATAATTAAATTAAAATTTGATTATATGTTATGTTGATTATTTTTTTGTTAATATTAATAATTTTTTAATTTTTTCATGAAGGAGAATGTCATAAAAGAATATGTAATTGCCAAAATTTTTTTCTACCGAGCAAACGTACATACGTACTCAAAGTTATGGGTTATACGAAATATAAAAAATAAATTGACTTCGAGGCAGGTAGAAATATTTAGAATCACATGTTTTGGTAGTTTATTGGATGTATCAAATATTCCGTTTTCAGGTATTTTAGCCCATGAGATTTTATTAAGACATGTGCATACCAAAAATTTATATGAAGAATTATGATTCTATATAGGTAAAAGACGTATTATATTTTCTCGTTAAGATTTTTATTTGATTACTGGTTTGAGAATGGGGGATTATCCTATAGTGAATGGGTTAGGTGATAGACTTTATCATAAATATTTTTCGGGTAGAAGTCAGTTGACTTACAAGGATTTGGATCAGTGGTTCCGCAACGTTACATTTGACGATGATGTAGATGCAGTAAAAATGTTTCTATTTTATGTATTTCATAAATTGATAATGCCACGTGATCGGAATAGAATTATACAATATTTTGTACTTTATCTGGTAGATAATTTAGATGAGTTTAATGTCTATCATTGGGACACGATCGCATGGACTGTACTCTACAATAGTTTATGCACGGCTCCAATTAAAAAGTTGGCGAAGGTAAAAAAAACAGGCGCTGGGGATATAGAATCATACAACTTATATTCATTTTGTTACGCATTCTTGGTAAGTAATTTTATTTTTTTTGATTCATTATGATAGAGAAAAATTTATTTTGTTGGCATTGTAAGTTAAATTTATTATCATCTCAGGTGTGGATCTACGAGGCGATCCTGAGGTGTGGGGAGTTGTTTGCCAATAAGAATGGAGATTATTTTCCTCGTATTCTAAATTAGTCTGGCACAAGCACCCCATTATACGAAAATGTCGTAGATGTCCTCTTCGATGGTGTTGGGGTATGTTTTTATATTCAACAAAAAATATATATAACTTCCTTATAATTTGTGTTATATTTTCTAATAATGATTAATAAATCTAAAATATTATAAAGGTTTTGGAGGTTCATAGGAAGTTGGTACCCCGCAAACATGAGAAGACTGCGGACTATCGTGCGGCGGTAAACTTTTGCATTCCATCGAGAAAATGGGGAGGGAGTCTTAAGTTGGAGACAGTTGATATCTCGGACACCCAATTCACTAATAATCTACAGCATCTCGACGAATTTCAAGCCCCGCCAGCGACTGAATCAATGGTATAATAATTTAATTTATTTTCCTTGAATTATCTGATGCTTTTGTTACTCGTTAGTATTAGTTTGTGAAAATTGATTATAATAACTTATGTATAGTTTCAATCCGGCACGTCAACATCACAGTATGAAATCCTGGAGAAGAAGATGGAGAAGAAGATGGATGATCTTAAAGAAATGATATTTACCAGGATTGATAAGGGTAACGCAGAGCTTTCAGCCAAGATTGATAAGGCTGAAGAAAATATCTTGCATCAGATATCTCTCTTGATGCAACAGCTTAAACTAGCCAATATCTCCGAGGATATAGGGCAGAGTATGGTACGTTTTAAATCTAAAATATATTAGATACAAAGTTTAACAAGTTAATACATTAACCAGTATTGTTTGGTTTTCTAGGGTGCCGAATTCATGGCTACTGACTTTCATACAGTTGCTCCTGCAATCGAGTGTAATATCCAATCCCTATTAGTAGTATTGGCGCCTAAATTTCGGTATAGAACAAATAAGACATCGTAGGGTTACTCAATTTTAACCCTATTAGAAATATTTCCTTTATAGTGCACGTGAGAGATATTAAACCTAATTTGGTAATTTCACACTCGATTGGTGCGCCGGACGACCCTAGAATATTTTTGAAATTTTTCTCTATTAGCTTAGAAAAGGAAATCCTAATTTACTACATGAATTTTCATTTAAGGGTTATGAATGGAACAAGCCTTTGTTGAGAAATACAATCCATATATTAAGGAATGGACCAATTAGAAACAATCTCATAGATTGCCAAGTTGAAAACTCTAGTTAGTTCTTTTGACTATTCTAACTAGATAGTTATAAATAAACCAATTAAATCTTTTCATTTGAACTAATGGCAAATTAGAAGTTTTAAGTAAGTTGAAGGGCAAAATGGTCAATTGAGGGAGCACTATATATATGTTAGAAGTGTGTAGAAATTTGAAGAGAGATCAAAACCTACACTTAGACAAAAAAGAGAGAAATTCGAGCTTCAAAGGAGGGTGCTGCTATAGTGACTATTCAAGTTTTTTTTCATGATTTTTCATGCTTAATCAAGCCAAAATAAGGTTACATACTAATCCATAAGCTCAATTGAAGCCTCAATTAGTGGAAATTCAAGAAAAAGAGGTAAGAAAAGCATTATTTTATGAGTTTGATAAGTGAGCTTTCAAGAATGCTTAAATTGATGTTCTTATGTGTATTCTTGGCTTAGATTGAGTTGAATTCTAGTTTGAAGCTTGAAGGAGTCATCAATTTGAAGAAATTGACAAGGTAAGAATTAGGGTTTTTAGTGATGTTGTTGTAGAGATTTCAATTGGTTGTAATTAGGGCTTTAGAATGAAATTGGCATGATTTTGTTGTAATTGGAACAAGAAATTGAGAAAAAGAATGTGTTGGAACTTAGGGTGCAATTCTGCCACTTTAGGAAAGTTAGAGATTGAGTGGTGTTTTGAATGAATTGTTGTGTGTAAATGGTGCATATTGTAAATTGAATGTATATGTTGATGAAAAAAAATTAAAAATGAAGATAATGGGACACAATTGTCTATTTTGGAAAGGTGAAGGGCAATTATGTCCAACCAAGATTATAAGGCGTTCAATAATTTTTAGGGCACCGGATGGTGAGATAGGTTAGATTAAATGGCTTCGTAAATAAAAATCGGGAAGTAGTTTACATCCGGACTTTGTATGCCGATTAGGGCATTTAGTAGTTAAATGAGATTTTAGCATTCGATTTGGTTCTAAATGTCATTTATGGCGCGTAGGTGAAGATAACCGAGAGCGATAACGGGAGTAGAAATCGGGAGCGAAATTGAGCGTGGAGCGGTCGTGAGTAGAAATCTGCCATTTCTTTTACTTTTCGTTTATTATGTTTTCGCATAATGAATATGTATATTTTATGAGCTTTCGATGCATAACCATGATTTATGATCTTGATATATATTCATAGACATGACTTTACATGTTCGAATTGAGAAACAGTTTAAAATTTTTGCATTCGTTTTCAAGGCCATTGGTAGCCTCAGATTATAGTGGTGATGATTGTATTAGACCCGGCCGGTATATCCCGTTCATATGGGCAAGTCTTGGGGGTGTGTCACTAACTCCGGGAAGTCGGGATGTTGAGTCATGTGAGTCGCTTTATGTGTACGGGGTATTGTCTCGCTATATGCATACGATGTAGGATTTCGCTGCATAGCCAGTGAGATGTCTTGAGATGTCACTGTGGGTGCTGCTAGTTGAGGTGCCCCGTGACCTACTCACGTGTACGGTGCTAGTTGAGTCGCTGCGTGGGTATAGAGCTTTAGGGTTACCATTGGTACAGTTTAGAAAGAAAATGGCCGAGTGAGAATTTTACTAGTTTTCGATTTACTGATAGCATTTATGCATTTATATGCACACAACAGTTATTATGTTATACAGATTCTGAATATAGTTTTCCAAAGATGTAGATAAAACTCACTCGGCAAGATTTCAATAACATATGATGTTAAAAACCGTTTTACAGTTTTACATCAGTTTTAGAAGCATGATTTCGGCATGAACTTTAGAATTTACTATCTATACATGATATTATTTTATTGAAATTTTATTTGCACTCACTGAGCTTCTTTAGCTCACCCGTTTTGTGTTTTATGTTTTCTGAACCCCTTTCCCAGGTGCAGGTATCGGTACGTAAGCTGCTGATTCTCCTATTGCCGAGTAGTGGGCCGAATTCGAAGATCATTTTTTGTACATGTAAATGTGCTAAATAACACCCTTTACTTTATGCATAATAGTTGTAGGCATGTATATTTGGATGTATGTTTTGAACCGAGAAGAAGAGATTTTAATTTTATGATGATTGTTCTTTTTACTTTTATGATTACGCTTATTTGTGATTCAAATGAATAATTGAGTTGTGTTGGATTTGATTTGGAAAGGACCGGAGGTCCAAATTGGTAGAATTGAGATGTATTGGAAATAGAAGTGAAATTTATTTGTAGGTTTTATATGAATTTTTTGAAAAGCAGGGGAAACTCTGTCCGTTTGATTTTAAAATTAAGATGTTGTTTTCATGTATGTTACTAGACCTTCTTAGTAGTAACAAGAATTAAAAAGGGGTTCGCCTCGCAGAATTTCTCAACATACCCAGTTAGGTTCGGAGGAACTTCCGTCGGGGTGCCCGGCAGGGCCGCTGGGATCTATAGTAGAGGGTCTCGGGTCGGGTCCTGTCAGCGAGTCTTAACATCAGTCATTTGCTCCTGTTGCTGATAGCCCTACAAGCTTAAAAATTATATCTGCTCTATTGGGTGAAAACATAAGCAGGTATGGGCGCCTTCGCAAGAAGGTAGCAGCCCAAGTCAGTCCATATATCAATCTGTTAAAATAGCTCGCGAAGAAGAAACTTGTGGAATTGCAAGTAGGACCTACTATTGACATAAACGGGCAGCTGATTCCCATTGATCAGAGTAAATATGCTGAGCTTCTGGATTGGATACAAAATAATGACCCAATACAACGGGTTCATTTGCACAGACTCAATCCGAACAATACATGGTTTAATGAAATACTACAAAATTGGCTTGACGATTCGGTGAAGAATTATTTTAACTTTTTTTTGTTTTGTGATTTGTCTAATAATATCAAAACTTATACATATTCTGTGTGTTTTACAGCATATAAATGAATATTTGAAGGTTTTGTGTTTGCGTTAAAAAATGTTTTCTGACATGTACTTACAGGATTGTACAACTGCAGATGCATATTTCTACGTAAGTTATTATATTACCTGTTTATTGTGCATATAATATTATTGACTTTAACTATTATCGACTTTAACGAGTATATTTTATTTGTGTTTAGGAGTACATTCGACAAATGTGAAAAACGTCCTTCACTGCCAATCCTCCAGACAACAATGACTGGCTTGAAATGTTGTTGCCTTATGCACTCGGAACAAAGACCGAGTTACTTGGCGCTAAACCGTGGGCATCGGTCAATATGGTATTTTTTTAAAAGAATAATAATGACTTTTTACTGTGCATATAAAACCATTAAGTTAAAAATAATACCATAATTATTTTTGTAGGTATATATTCCTCTAAATATGATCAAGAACATTGGATTGTAGCGCAACTCGACCTTGCTCAGTTTGCAATCGTTCTTTATGATTCCAGCGTGAACGGCCATTCAGACGAGTCCATCATGAAATTTATAGAGCCTCTGTGTGTTGGAATGCCTTTATACCTTCGAAGGTGTAGATTTTATAGTTTGAGGGGCATAGAAAGCCCAAATTTGTTCCCTTGGTTGGTGACTCATATCCGGGAGAATGTGCCGCAACAAAAGGTCGGGAGCTGGGACTGTGGCATCTTCGCCTGTATGTATATTGAATATCTTTGTTAGGTCGACCATTTAACTCGTTCCCTAACATTAGTACCTTTTATAGACAGAAGATGACCGTTGATTTGTGGACTACAGCTTCATAGATATTTAGTACTATAATTTATTTACATGCATTGATTTGAGTGTATAATTGATATATTATAATTATTTTAGGTGTATGTATGTGAAAGTATTTTTGCAGTTTGATAGAAGTGTGATTTAATCAATATGCATTGATTTTGGTGTATAATTGTTTGTGGGCGTTGATTTGGGTGTATGTATGCAAAAGTGATTTTGCAATTTGATAGAAGTGTGTTTATTCAATATGACAGGTTTGGGATTGTCTATATTATAGAGGAGATTCTGTCAAAATTTTTGTGAAAATTATCAACATTAATACTAAAGACAAGTGCATTAAAATAAAATAAATATGTAATACACAGTACAAGTGTATTACAAAATAAGTGAATTACAAAATTAAGTGAATTACAAATTAAGTGAATTATAAAATAAGTACGTTACAAAATAAGTGCATTACAAAATAAGTGAATTACAAATTAAGTACGTTACAAAATAAGTGCATTACAAAATAAGTGAATTAAAAAATAAGTGCATTACAAAATAAGTGAATTACAAAATAAGTGCATTACAAAATAAGTGAATTACAGAAGTGACGAAACTCGATTCTCATACATAATTAAGCCTCATGGTATAACTCTTTCTCTTATTTTTTCAGATCCGTTTGAAATAAAAAATATTTAAATATTAGCCTTATATTATACATAATTAAATATCAATAAGGTAAATATTTATAAATGAATATACATCACCTGCTCTGTAAAGGTACAGGGTTTCGACACGTTTGTCGGTTATGTCCATGTTGTCTACAACGACTATATATATTCTTTGATGATTCCTCTCCTTGAGATAGAATTCGATTCATCCGATGTCTGCCTGACTGACGACGTGCTATCGGAGGTTGAATGTCCATATTTTTCAAATACTCTGGGACTATCCAATCTGACACTTGACCAACCGAAAGTATTGGCTCGCTATAGGCACGGAATAAAGTCTCAGATGTGTAATAAGTTGAACAAAGACGCGATAATCTGATGTATCTGCATGCGACGAGTGCATAGGAATAAGGCTGTTGCTGATAATCAAACTTTCGACAGCTGTATGTTCTTTCGCTAATGTCTACAATCCATTTTACTCCACCATCCATAACTATAAATCGTAAATCATCAACAAGAGAAATGGTCATTCGACTTACCTTATCGTTATGTTTCATGACTTTATGATGTGCCCAGTTCGTCAAGACATTGGTCATATTTTGTGATGCCAATCGTCTATGGTAAAACCACAATTGTGTCAGCTCCTGCATCCACTCCACCAAATTAGTCACCGGAAGCTTTCTTACTTCTTTTGCAACTGCATTAATGCTCTCAGCGATATTAGTAGTCATAATGTCATACCTTCTGAAAGCACCAGATGATCGTGCCTATCTCACAGTACCAACATCTTCCTCCAAATACTTTGTTACGTCAGGTCTTATTTGTCGCATCTTGTTTAATTGATATTGAAAATCATGGACACGATAAGCCTTGGCAGCAGTGAAGTAGGTAAATAGGTATACCCTTTTTTTAGACTTATCTGATGGTAACTTGTATCTTGTCATCAAATTTCTTTTCAAATGATATATGTAGAACCCATAATATGCATGAGGAAACACACCCCATATAGCCCTCTCAATACTGGCATGTTGATCAGATATAAAAACAAGATTCTGATGATTTGCAATAACTCCTCGTAGTTTAACCATAAACCAGAAGTATCATTTTCTGAGTCAGCAATTCCCCAAGCCAATGGATATATCTGATTGTTTCCATCTTTACAAACAGTTACAAACATTGTACCCAGATAGGAACCTTTCAAAAATGTTCCGTCCACTGCAACTACCGGTCGGATTAATAAATTAAATCCTTTGATGCAGGGTTCTAACGCCATAAAGAAATACTTGAAGTGATTATTCGCGTCAGTTTTCAAATGAGTAACCGTACTTGGGTTATTTTGTTGCAACACATAGCTGTATGCAGGAAGCAATCTAAATGAATCCTCAGGTGTACCTCTTATCAATCTTAATGCACGCTCCCTAGCGCGCCTATCATTAGTATAGGTTATCTGAACACCGAATTATTCACGTATGTTTGCTTGAATGTCTTTCGGCCTATAGTTTCTATTGACCGATGTAAACTTATTTTTTATTACTTTAGCAATAATTTGACTCTTGGCTTGCCGGTGACCATCCCTTAATTGACTCAAAATACAAGTGTGCCCTGTATCTACTCACCTAACAACAAAAAAATGTCGCCCTTCTGTCGACACTGCCCGTAATCTCCACTTGCAGCTGTCATCATCGCATTTCAACTCGAAACGATCTTTGGTGGATTTGTAAACTCTAAAGCTCTATTTTCCCTTCAGTGCAACCATACTTATAGCTTCATGAATTTCATCTTTGTTGTTATATAATTTTCCTACAAATACATCACCAATCCCATTACAAGAAATTTTTTTCGATACATTCAAGTCAAATGGTGGTATTTCAGGTTGAAACTGAAATGGATTTTCTACCTTTACCCTTTCTTCTCTACCATAACCCTCATCATCATCATCATTATTATCACCCTCCTCATCCTCCTCCGCCTCCTCATCACCAGCATCATCATTTACATCCTCATTCTCTTTATAATCATCATCATAATCATTTCTATAATCATCATCAACCTCATAACCATGATCATCATTTTCACCAATATCATAGCCAATATCAACGCCAACATCTTTATATATCTGACCATGGTCATATGTGTAGCCTTGTTGTTCGTTGAGCATCGAAGGAGAATAATGATATTCCTCCGGAGAATTTGGAATATACACAGGAGTTGTCGATGAGAATTACTTAGCATAGCCTTCTTTTTGCTCCATTGATGCTTCTGCATTAATTTCAAGTCCTCGAGCATCTACTGTTACATAAAGCAGTGTAGCCATATGATTATATAAGCTTAACCATAATATTGCATCATCATAATTTTCAAGTGGAATAGGTCTCAACTTTATAGTACTTAAAGGAACCTCAAACTTCAAAGTTACTTTATAATGCACCTGATTAACTCCTAAAAGATGATAAATTCTTCTTAACAATGCTTTGTATCTAATATTTTTCGGAACAACCATATGCATATTTTGATATCCAATGTATCTTTCAAAACCGTCGCTATAGCTCTCCCATCTCCCCCCAAAACATATAATGGTTGAAATTTGTGACATACCTAAAAAAAAATATAACATAATTTTAATTTAATTTTATATTAATTAAATTAAAAAAATATAATTAAATATGTAACTATATATATATAAAATATATTTTATTTTAAATATATAAAATAAATATAATATGCAGTTTCAGAAAAATAAATGAGAGCTATTTAGTGGTGGTGTTATAACGTTGCGGTGGTGCGCATGAGCACCTTATTACAATCGGTGCTCATCAGAATGGGTTGTACATGAGCATCTTGTTGTTACTGGTGTGCACACGATGGTGGCCAACAATAACTATATGTGCAGTCACGCGTAGACGCATACCAATCGACCACCAGCAACAATTATATATGGCGCAGCCACAACTCAATCATAAACCACAACTTAATCGTAACAGATATATATCCAAACACTTTAATCATTTATTTCAATAAATATAAATAATACTATTAATTAAATTAAAATAAACAAAATCTTACTTGTTTTAAACTTCAGCTATTTTTTTCTCTGAATCTTTGATCTTCGCGTAAAAATGGATCGAGAGATATGAGTTTTGAGAGCAGATATGTGAGTTTTGAGAACGCACCAGATCTAAGAATGGAATAAAACGAGAGATGATATTGTAAGGGGTAATTAAAGAATAATAATAAAATTTATTGTTATTATTTTTAATTATTATTATAAATTTACAATCTTTTTATAATTAATTTAAATTTTAATTATTTAAAAATTTATATTCTTTAGTAATTTATATAAAATAAAATAAAAAATTAAATAACAATAAAAGTTATTAAAATTGTAATAAGGGTAAAATAGTAAACATAACGTATATTTGGTTAATATAATTTAAAATATTTGACTTTGGTCAAAATAAAAATTGATATTAAAATAACGGTCAACTCGGGAAATTTTCCAAATTTATTTGGCTAACTTATGAGTCATGCTATTCAAAGCCCTAGAGATATGCCTAATTACAGCTTGAGTTCTCTTCTTAATAAGGGCATTAATATCTTTGATAATGCACCTAGTTTTCGTTAATCGAGAAATCTCTCCTTTAACTAGGCTAACCACATTACAAGCATTCGATCTTAAGATCACACTTGAAACATTGAGATCAACTGCAACTTGAATTTCGAACCTCATTGCTTCAGCTTTTGCTTTTTTCACTTTTATCCAAGAATAACTTAGAGCCATTGCCATTGCAATTGTCTTACCCTAATCACAATTGATTATAGCACTAAAGCTAATATTCTCCTTCTTTTGGTCTATAGTAGAATCAACATTAATGTTTTCCTATCCTTAAGGAGTTGCTTCTTGGCCAAATTGGCCATATCCTTAGAATTCTTATGAAGGACTTATTGCCCTTCATATAGGTTTAAAAAGGATTCACAATATGCCTCAGTCTTCGAGCACAAATAATATAGTTTTTCAACTTTTTCTTGAAATTGATTCATATCTTTCCATATTGCCTATAAAAGCATTAAGAATGTAGCAGCCTCCTTATTTGTTGTGGAAGAGAGTGTAGTATTTATGACATCCCACAAATCTAACTTTTCTACTCCTTTGATCAATTGGTTAAATTTTGAGCATTTTAAGATTTTCCTTGCATCATTGTAAAGAAACGGTGCATGATAGATTTGTTAGAATTTGTGCTTACGTACCATCTCAAAATATATAAATATTTAATGATAATATTTATACAATTATTATTTCTAATAAAATCGTTAATACTATTTATAAATAAAATGGTAAGATGCTTATAACGTTTCAGACATTGTATGATCTGAAGAAGTTCAGATCTGGTCTAAAGAAGTTTAGATCAGTGCTAAGAGTTAGCAACGCTAATAGTTACAAATACTAAAAGTTAGTGCTACTAAGAGTTAGTGATGCTAAGAGTTAGTATATTTATATAGTTAGTGAAATCTAAGGAGTTAGAGCCTTGTCTGAAATGAGACAATAACCTGAGAATATATTAGTAATGACATAGCTGCAAGGAGTTGTAGATGGTGCTAGGAGATGTCATTATGCAAGTATGTTCTCAAACATAGTGTTCCTGATCTAATTTCATCGATGTAGGTGTATCGATGCAACTCATTAATATAGATTAGTGTATGTCTATATCTGGATGGTTAAGATAGTTAGTTTTAGCAAACCATGAGTTTAGTGGAAGCTCGTATTGAGATGCAGGTATTCAGTAAGGACTCGATATTGAACAGACTCACGAGGACCTCCAATAGACATCTCATGAAGCCGTTAATGGAAGGTCTTCCGAGTTGAGTAGTATTTGTGGTCATTTGACCTGATCGCCACGGTGAGCTTGTGAGTGATCCACCATACTTTGGTTTCACGCATGTCAGAAACCTTTCAAGGTTTGACCGTTGGGAGTCGTTGGGTATGGTCCGATGCTCATGGAGTTCGGTGTGCGTAGATATGGGATCCATCAGCTCGCATGAGTGGGTTGTATATCCTGATACTCCGATTTTGTATTTCAGAAAGTCTTATGGCCACAAGCATAATCCTCAGAAAATATATTCCGAAGGAATAAATAATATCACAAAAGTGTTTGTGGATATTATTTAATGAAATATAAATCTGGAGATAAGTTCATGGTTGAGCAAATAGAGATTTGACGGTAATGATCTATATCTCTACTCTTCAAGGATATAATTGATGGATGGATTATACGAATGTACAATAACCTCAACTTGCATGGTCAAACATGTTGATTTGTAATATTCGTAACGTGTGTGTGGGACATCGTTCACGGACGTATGAAGGAGATCGATATAACAAATCAGGTGTGGACCTAGAGAGTTTCACAATATAAAGTGTACTCGTTGCACACTAGGGTAGTGGATTAGATAGAATAATTCGATCCAATGAATTTCAACAAAATAGAATAATTATTTAGGGATCCCTCGGGATGTATATTTGTCAAGATTTAATTGTTAAGTAAATCACTCAATTAATTAACAAGGGTTGTTAATTAATAGAATATTGACAAGTGGCAAAATTTGTTTCATAATTTGATTTTACCTTTTTATCATTTAACTTTGGTGGTAAAAATTAGTAAGGTAAAAAGTAATTATTCAAAAGTATTTTGAATAATTAAATTATATATTATTAGATAATATTATAATATATAGACCATGGAATTGTATTTTAATATAATGAGGGGCCTAAATGTTGGCCATTTATTTACCCATTATAATTAAAGTAATTATATTTGTTAGGTAAAAATTAATTTTGGTGACCATTATTCTAGTGCTTGGTTAGATTAATTCTAAGTGGGAGACCAACAATAAAATTAGTGGAGGACTTAATTTTGTTTAATCAAAATGTTGAATAACAAAATTGATTAGCGAAACAATTGAATGATTCATTCAATTTTGGGAGAGCAAAATTCGGCCAAGGAAGAAAGGTAAGAGAGAGTTTTGAGTTTTGGGTTTTCAAGTGTTGAAAACATGTAAAACTTCCCTTCATCTCTTTTTATAATGAATGAACAAAAATGAATGAAATGAAAATGGAGAAAAAGATAATTATTCTTAAAAAGAGTTGTTCAAAATAATTATCATGTAGAAATTGTTGCTAAGAATTATACAAGAGTTGTATGTTAAATATTTCTAATTAATACAAGAGTTGTATAGAAAATATTTACCATCTTCATTTAAGAAACAAACTTGTATTCAAAAGAGTTTGAATACATGTTGCTGAAAATCCTAAAACTAAGCTACTATTCTAGCTCCTTAATCCCACCAAAAGTTATGGACTAGAATCGTTTAACATATACTTCAAGGTGAGCTCTTCACATGGATTATTGGAAGATTTGAAGAATTTGTAAAGCTACCTTCATTAGGTAAGTGTTTTTACATAATGTTTTAATATAATTGATCATTATGTATAAATTTGTATAATAGTTATACTTACATATATATGTGATATATATGTTAAATTTGTTAAATTGGGTGTATTTGTAATATACTTCTGCTATATATAATAATTTTTGAAATTACATATATACTCCTATGTCACACACTCGATCACCAACAAGATTAACTCAAGCTCCCTATGGCATATGGAACATATTGGACTACTGATTTTCTTTTTTGTTGCAAAGGTTAAACAAGTAGGAAGAAGGTTCTTCAAAACCCTCCAAAGAAAAATTCTAATCTCGGGAGGGACTTGACTATTCCAGATTCTATTCCATTGATGCTATGAGCTCTTTAAGGGTTCAAAGGAGTCAGAGTTCTACTCATGGAGGACTACATAATATCCACTCTTCATTGTGTAATCTCCTCTCTTATTATAACACCAACATAAATAGTCATCATCATCTTGTTTAAGAATGGGAATTCTTCTTATCATCTTAGTATCTTTATCCAAAAAGTGATTTTCTAGCATCTTGAAATTCCATTATCTCTTTTTAGTGATTAGTAGTTCAACCTTATTGTCACTTGACAGCTTTGCTAGGGAAATATGCTTAAAAGTAGTGGCTATTAGAATTTATTTACTTTTATATATAGCAACATTCTTTCCACCTCCAACAGCCAATTTGATCCCTTTACTCAATAGTACCCTCCCCAACAAAATATTTTTCCAAATGTAAGAGGGATTACTCTCTATCTTAGCCTCTATTAAGTCCCCGTGCTTAAAATACATAGCCTTAAGGAGCTTTACAGTTAATGAATCTGGATTCTGAACAATCCTCTAAGCGTATTTGGTTAGCAAAGCCTAGTCGAAATAAGTTAAGTCTCTAAAGCCAAAACCCCTTTATTTTTACTATAGCTCATCTTTTTCTAACTGGCCCAATGAGTTCTTATATTCTGCCTATCTATTGTCCTTAACCAAAATATGGTTAACATCTTATGAGCTTCTTCACACAAGCTTCTTGGCATTTTGAAAACACCTATTGCATAGGTGGGCATAACCTGAGCAACTACCTTAATTATAATCTTATTCCCACCACTTGAAAAAAGCCTCTCCTGCCACTTCTTAACCTTATTGGCAATTATTAAACTAACCTCATTAAGGAAAGCCTTCTTGCTCTTGCCCACCATAGAGGGTAAGCCAATGTACCTTTCATGGATTGACTCCCCTTTTAACTGAAAAATATCTTGCAGCTTTTTTACCTTGTTCCCTAGGATATTAGGACTGACAACAATGGTAAACTTTTCAAAGTTAAAGAGTTGCCTTGAGGCTTGAGCATAGTAGCCAAACACTTTTTTTTCTTCAGATTGTTGCAATCCTAAACATCAGCTCTAGTGAATACTAAATTATTATCAGCAAAGAGAAGGTGGGAGATGGCTAATGTACTGTTGAATTTGATTTCATTTATCAAGTTTCTAGCTTCTACCTGACTCAATAAAGCTAAAAAAGCTTCAACACATAACAAAAACAAGTAAGGGATAGTGGATATCCTTGTCTAAGACCTAAAACTACCTCTAATATCTCTGTTGATTATAACTAAAAATCAAGTAGTTGAGATGCATCTTATTAGTAAGTTAATCCATCCATCCGGAAAGCCCAATATGGCTATAACATCCCTTAAAGTACTCTACCCCATCATAAACCTTGCTTATATTTAACTTCAAGGCTACATACCATTCCTTGCCCTTTTTCTTACTTCTAATCTTTTAGAGGCACTCATACCCTGTAATTACATTGTTATTTATCAATCTATTAGGGAGGAAGGCACACTGATTTTGGGATATCACAGGACCAAGAACATGCTTTAACAGATTATCATTATTTTTGCAATTATTATCTAGCTTACATTACACAAATTGATTGGTCTGAAATCAATAGGCCTTTAAGGGTTAATTATTTTTGGAATTAAAGTAATTAAAAGGGAATTGAGGGATTTAGAATTACATTACTGATTAAGCACATAAAGGCATGTTTTGATGATATCTTCTCCTACCTCCTGCCTATGTCTTTAGTAAAAGTCAGCAGATAAACCATCTGGGCCTAGAGCTTTGAGTGGGCTCATTCGCTATGAAGCCTGAGTAACTTCCTTCCTTATAAAAGGCTTTTGTAACTTTTATTGCATTTCCCTTGATACTTTACACACTAGTCCTTGATGTGCCTCTTTTCTGACATTCTCTGCTGGCCAAGTTGAACTAAAAATATTTTAAAAATATTCAGAGAACATATTTCTTACTATCTGCTCATTCATTTCCCATTGACTCTCATCATTCAGGATTCCCTTTATCTCATTGTTCCTCTTCCTCTTAGACGCCATAACATGAAAAACCTTTTGAGTTTTTATCATATCCTTTCATCCACAACACTTTGGCCCTTTGTTTCTGTTGTTAGGGATCTAATACATGTGGGTTTATGCATGTCCTATTGTGTCTATTACCTAAAATATGTATCTTATACATATTCTATGCGGCAGAAGCGTTAAATTAAATAATAAACACAATAAATATAATATATTAATTGCATTAATATATTAGTAGGGTAGAGAACTCACCTCAACGTGTAACATTATACACGTATTTTCTCGGAGTCCGCATAGAGCCAACTAGCGGGCAATTTTAGTCACCAACACGGTGGGCTTGGTGTGCTAGAACAACAACCCTATATACAGCACTGGGTTTAACTCTTAAACTCCAAAATGTCCGGGTGTGTGTTTATATCATTTTCTCTAAAAGGATAGGGAAATGAAATATGAAGCAATTCACAATTGCTTCTAATGACACCATAGAAAAAAATGAAACAATTTTATTTTTTCTTCTTCTTCCACGGTGCCATTTCTTTCTTCTTCTTCTTCTTCTTTGTTTCATTTCTTTTCTTTCCAATTTCATGTAACCCATACCCAACATCCACCAAAATGCACACACATCTCTCTCTTTATATATATATATATAATATAATATAATAATAATATATTATATTCTATAATAATAATATAACAATATAAATGGGTGCCAACTATTTGGCATCCAAAATAAAATATTAATATATATAATATTATATAATATAATATAATAATATATTATAATGAGAGATATTTTGATTATTTAACTATTAAATAATTAAAGTATGAAATGACCATTTTGTCCCTCATAAATAGTTACCAAGTCTACCTCGTAGTGGGTCCCATCAAATCCCACACTTAGGTAAACTCAACCGAAGGTCCACAATGCACCATGTGTCACTATACAATTAGTAAATAATAATTATTGACTAATTATTATATTTAACACTTAAATACAGACATGCACGTATTCTCGTGGTAGTGCTGAATAATGCTGAATTAAATAATTTAATTTGGCACGCTGCCCCAGTGCACAACGAGTACACTTTATATTGTGGGACTCCCTAGGTCCTGTGCCTGATTCGTCAAATGAAACTATTCCATGAGTCCGTGAGCAATGCCTCACCCACACGTCATGGATATACAAATCAGCGTGTTAAACCATGCAAGTTGAAGTTAAAACGCATACGTATAGTCCTTCGATCATGATATCCTGAATGTGCTGGGGATATAGATTATCATCGTCAAATCCCCTAGTGCTCATCCATGTCTTATCTCCAGACTTGTATCTCACTGAATAATATGCGTAAACCCCTTTGCTATATTATTCCACCCTCGCGAAACTCTTTCCCGGGATTAATGCTTGTGGCCACAAGACTTTTCGAGATACAGTCTCGGAGCATCTGGATATCAAACTCCCTATGCGAGCTGACGGATCCCATATCTGTACACACCAGACTCCATAAGCATTGGACTATACCCAGTGACACCCAGCGGTCACACCATGAAAGGTCTATGACATGCATGGAATCAAAGTATAGTGGAGATGACCCTCTATTGACGGATTACATAGGGTGTCTATCGGAGGCCCTCGTGAGTCTGTCCTATATCCAGTCCTAACTGGATACCCATATGTCAATACGAGCTCTAAGCTCACGGTCGGCTAGGAATGACCATCTATACCCTATAGGTACGATATATGCCGATCTATATTAAAAGGTATCCACCGATAGACTCGCATCAACAGAAATAGATTAGGGATAATTATTTGAGAACATACTTGTACAACTGACATTTTTCGGCACCTGATTACAACTCTTGGAACTATACAGTTACTACTATATTCCCATGACTATATCCCATTATAGACAAGGTTCTCACTCTTGGATCTTCGCTGAGTATTATAACCAGTTAACACTTAGCTGTGCTAACATTTAACATTTATATCTTTCAGCGTGACTAACTATGAGCCCTTATCTAAACTCCTTTAGATCTAATCTGAACTCCTTTAGATCGTACAATGTTTATAATGTTACATTGTATAGTACCATATTAATAGGTATTAGCAATTTAGTGGGATTGTACACTTGTATAAATATACAAGTATATGTACATTCAGGGATGACACGTAAGCACCGACCTTAACAATCTCCCACTAGCTCTAGTGCCATACCTGATGGTATCTTATACACATTAACTCTATGTGTTTCAAAAACACTTTTAGAGTCATGGCCTTAAAAAATGGGTCTGCTAAATTATTTGTAGAGTACTTCTACAAATAATCACATCTTCCTAAGCCAAGATCCCTCTAGTCATGTGAGAATGCTTTCAACATAGCTAGAGTACTGGTGTCTTCTTGGCACCTTAGCCTATACAACGGCCTAGTTTTATCACTAAACTATAGGATATAATCCATTCATCTTGGAACTCTTCTAAGCCTAGCGATAAACCTATGAATCCTCATTGTGTGTTCTATTGCGCCTTTATAAATTAGCAGTGAATCTCGATTTGGTGTTATTCCAACTCACTTAGTACTATTAAGAATAAGCACATTCTCAGATGTAGACTCTCTATCATCTAGGTTAAACTGGAGGTCTGACTCCGTGCGTCTTCTCATTTGTAAGTCACTTTCTCCATATTTAAGAAACTTATCCTTTGTACCCTCAAGGTATCTCAGGACATATTTTACTACCATCAAATAGCGGTCGCCTGAATCAGATTGGTATCGGCTTATAACTCTTATAGCCATACTGATGTCAGGTCTCAAATACATTATAGCATTCATAAAGCTTTCAAGAGCTGATGTATCTGATGCATCAGACGCTCTAACTTTCTCATCTTCTATTTGAAGAGACACTCTCCTCGAAAGATGAACACTAGGTCTAAAGATACGTTAACTATCTCATAGTCAATAAAACTGTACCTTTCTTAGACGCTATTGATGTGAAATAATTTGGGAGAGTCCTATTAGCTTCCTAGCTCTATCTCTATAAAGCTTTATAGCTATTATAAAAGAAGTCTCTCCTAAATTATTCATGGAGAAATTCTTACGAATTACTTTTAACCAACTATAACATACTAACATCATTCCCAATGACCAGTATATCATCAACATAGAGCATCAAGAAGACTATCATTCTTCTACAGACCTTTCATGCACACAAGATCAGAAGTCTGACTTGACATAAAACCTTCAGGTTGTTCTATGAATATCTTTTACTCAAGGTATTCATTCAGAAATGTCGTATTTACATCCATCTGTCAAACCTCAAGGTCATAATATGCTGCAAGAGCCAATAACATACTAATCAACTTAACATCAATACTGGTCTAAATGTTTCTTTTTAGTTGATCTCAGATCATTGAGGATTACCTAGAAGTCTGGCGGGACATAAAATCTTCAGGTTATTTCATGAATATCTCTTACGCGAGGTATCCATTCTGAAATGCTGTTCGTACATCCATCTGCCAAACCTCAAAGTCATAATGTGCAGCAAGAGATAATAAAATACTAGTCGACTTTAGTATCAATACTGGTCCAAAGGTTTCCTCTTAATTAATGCCAGATCACTGAGGATTACTTTTTTTAGAACCAATATAGGGCCAAGAAGGTATCTACTTTCCTTCTGGCTCCCACTACCTCTTTGTAAACTTTTTACAATGAATGAGAACAATTCTCACTAGTAGCTTAACAAGTCCTAGACTTAATTTTGATGCATAGAGTCAATTTTGTTTTTATGGCTTCTTCCTGTTTCCCGAATCGATATTTAACATCGTCTCCCTATAGGTCAAAGGATAATTTTCTTCTACTAAGAAAACTCAAAGTTCACCTTCATGCATCAAACATATCTAATAGGTGACCTTGACATTCTTTCCAACCTATTTGAAGAGTGTGCTAAAACGCCATTGCTTAATTGAGCTTGAGTTCCTATTCTTGGTTCATTGATTTCTAGATTGACTTTACCAAGTTCAATATTTCTATGATTCCCACGATCTATGAGAAACTCTTCCTCTAGAATAGTGGTATATCGAGAAATGAAAACACTTCGCTTCTCTGAATCATAGAACTAGTATCCTATTAAATTCACAGGATACACAATGAACCTATACTTGTATCTCTTGAGTGTTGTATTTATCTTGCTGAGTAACTCTTACAAAATAAGATACCCTGCTGCGTAACTCTTACTTAAGTCGGACAACCCTAAGTCTTAACATATTTAAGATACAACTTTCTTCATTTCTGTATCTCATACAGAATGAAGGAACATCTTCTGATGGAACTCTACTTAATAAGCAGTTGTCTTTGGAGCATATTCTCACAGATATAGATCGAAGATACTCATTATCGATCGGACTATATCTAATAAAGTTTGATTCCACCTCTCTGAAACATCGTTATATTGTGGAGTACCCGGAGCATTATAGTGAGTGAGAATCTCATTCTTTCTTAAACAAATAAAAAAGTTGCTATTAATGTACTCACTACCTCGATCTAATCGAGGAGACGTGATGTACATTCTGGTATGTTTGTGTTGGGATTTGTGCTTACGTGCCATCCCTTTTATGTATAAATATTTGCTTTATGTTTATACATTTATGATTTCAATATATCACTAATTATTTTATTTATAAATATGGTAAGATGCTTGTAACGTTTTAGACATTGTATGATCTGAAGGAGTTCAGATCTGATCTAAAGGAGTTTAGATCAGAACTAAGAGTTAGTAAAATCTAAAGAGTTAGAGCCTTGTCTGAAATGGGACAAAGACCTAAGAATATATTAATAATGACATAGTTGCAATGGGTTGCAAATGATGCTAAGAAATGTTGTTATGCAAATATGTTCTTAAATTTAATGTTCCTGATCTACCTTCACTAATGCGGATCTGTTAGTGAAGATCTTAATATATATATAGATCAGTGTATGTCTATATCTGGATAGTCCAGATGGTTAGTCTTAGCAAACCATGAGTTTAGTGGAAACTCGTATAGAGATACAAGTATTCAGTAAGGACTGAATATTGAACAGACTCACAAAGATCTCCAATAGAAATCCCATAAAGCTGTCAATGGAGGATCTTTCGAGTTGAGTAGTATTCGTGGTCCTTAGACCTGAGTGCCACGGTGGACTTGTTAGTGATCCATCATACTTTGGTTCCACACATGTTAGATACCTTTCATGGTCTGACCGCTGGGTGTCGCTGGGTATGGTCCGATGCTAATGGAGTCCGGTTTGTACAGATATGGGATCCATCAACTCAATTGGGTGAGTAAAATATCCTGCAACTCCAAGATTGTATTTCAGAAAGTCTTATGGCCATAAGCAGACATCCAAGAATTTCTTGGGAAAATAATATCGTGAAAGTGTTTATGGATATTATTTATTGAAATACAAATCTAGAGATAAGTTAATGGTTGAGCACATGGAGACTTGACGGTGTTGATCTATATCTTCGCTCTTCTAGAATATTTATGATGGAAGGATTATACGAATATGTTATAACCTCAACTTGTATGGTCTAATACGCCATTTTGTAATATCTGTAACATGTGTGTGGGACATTGTTCACAGACGTGTGAAATAGTTTCATATGACAAATCAGGCATGGACCTAGAGAGTCTCACAATATGAAGTGTACTCGTTGTGCACTGGGGCAGCGAATTGGATTGAACAATTGATCCAACAATTTCCAACAAAATGAAAAATGATTCAAGGCTCCTTTTATTATTCACTTGTAAATAATTGAAGGTAAAATACATTATTGGTTTACAAGAGTTGTTAACCAATAAGAATTTGACAAGTGACATAATCTTGCTCCATAAATTATTTACCATGTATTTACCTATTTACCTTGCTTGGTAAATACATATATGGTAAATGTAAATATTCAAAATAGTTTTAAATTATTAATATTTTATATATTAATCAAATTATTATTATTAATTGGAATAAGTGGCAAACACCATTTACTAATGGAGAATGCACTTGTTATTAATAATAAGGAATGTTGACCACTTAGTAATTCTTAAATGATGCACTAAGGAAGTGGTAAAACCACTTAACATTGATTAAATGCCATTTACTCTCTAGAAATTGATTCAAATGGTTGAATCAAATTGGTGAGTGAAAAATATGATAGATTAATGTTTGTAATGGCAAACATGGTTAAGTGGTGGTGGAGCACTAAGAGAAATCATTCTTTGCACTTAAGAAAGAATTGAAAGAGTTCAATTTGAGGAAGAGATAGAGTGAATTTCGTTCAAGGTGAAAGAAGAGAGAATTGAGAGCATTTCCTAAGTGTTTCTATCAAAGTGTTGAGAGAAAATACAAAGGCTTACCAAGGTTCAACATAAAGAGTTGTAAAGAACAAAAGAAATCTCTTAATTCTTCTAATCTCTTATTATTAATCATTCATATACACAAATTGTTTTAAGTGTTAAAACAATCATTTGCTGGAAATTCAAGGCTGCCATTCTAGCTTCACAATCCCACCGGATTCAGTTGTGAACTAGAATTGTGCAAGGGAACACTTCAAGGTGAGCTCAACAAATTGAAGCTTGGAGTTCTTGAAGAATTGTAAAGCTACCTTCATATCCGGGTAGGTTATTTATTTGTTATTCATTTTATATCATGCATGAAATATATATATATATATATGAGATATATATGTACTTGAATGATCATACATGCTTGAATATGTTACATATTGTATAATATGTATGAATACTTCCGTTGCGTATTTAATTTTTTAAAATTATATACATCTATACACATCATACACCATATCACAACAGTTTGGTCATCTTTGTGAGTACATTATTCATAAACTGGTTAAGTCTTTATGGTTAGATTAGGTATCCAACAATCCTTAACCAGACGGATAAGCGTCTCACGCCTATATTGTAAGACTATGTAGGGTCCACCAACCGCTTTGGTCCAACCAGTGGCTGACACTTCAGCACCTACTGGCGCACCCACATAATCTGCCTCATGCATGACCTCCAACCATGTTAAACCTGGGATCTCATCCCTTATAGGCCTTTAAGGTTTAATGGTTATACCTATTGGGCTGGCCATTTGTTGGAGCTAGTGTTTATGTGCTTTTCTAATATTGTATGAATATTAATTGTTTAATATTTATACAATTAACATTTCGAATAAAAATTGTTAATATAATAATTATATGGTATAATGTTTGTAACATTACAGACATTGTTTGATCTGAAAGGGTTCAGATCTGGTCTAAAGGAGTTTAGACCAGAACTAATAGTTAGCAAAGCTGAGAGTTATAAATGCTTAGAGTTAGCACTGTTAAGAGTTAGTAGGTTATAAGAGTCAGCGAACTCTAAAGAGTTAAAACCTTGTCTATAATGGGACAAATACCTGAGAGTATACTTGTAATGATATAGTTGCAGAGAGTTGCAATAGGTGCTAAGAAATATCATTATGTAAGTATGTCTCAAACATAATGTTCCTAATCTATGATCACCAATGCGGGTCTATTGGTGAATTCACATAATATAGATTAGTGTATGTCTATATCCGACTGGTTCAGATGGTTGTTCTTAGCTGACCATGAGCTTAGAGCTTGTATAGGCATGCAGGTATCCAGTCAGAACTGGATACTGAACAGACTCACGAGGACCCCAATAGATATCCTATGAAGCCGTCAAAGGAAGGTCCTCTCGAGTTGAGTAGTATTCATAATCCTTTGACATGAGCGTCACGGTAGTCTTGTGAGTGATCTACCATGCTTTGGTTCCACATATGTCAGAGACCTTTCATGGTCTAACTGTTATGTGTCGCTAGGTATGGTCCGATGCTTATGGAGTTTAGTGTGCGTAGATACGGGATTCGTCAGCTTATATAGGTAAGTTGTATATTCGATGCTTGAGATTGTATTTCATAAAGTCTTATGGCCACAAGCATGAACCCAGGAAAAGAGTTTTCCACAGGGTTAAATAATATAGCAAAAGTGTTTGCGTATATTGTTTATCGAGATGCGAATCTGGAGATAAGATTATGGATGAGCAATTAGAGATTTAACGGTACTGATCTATATCCCCACACATCCAGGGTATAAATGATGGAAGGATTATACGTATACGTTATGACCTCAACTTGTATGGTCTAACACGCTGATTTTTAATATTCGTAATGTGTGCGTGGGGCATCGATTATGGATTCATGAAATAGTTTCATTTGAAAAATCGGGTGTAGACCTAGAGTCCTAATATGAAATGTACTCTTTGAGCACTTGGACAGTTTACTTTATTGAATGGTTTAATACAGTATAATTCAACAAATTACTAAGGTTAAGTTAACTAAAGTATATGGTTAAATGGTGGACTCACTTTAGGTTAACTTGGTAACCTAGTAAGGATATAAAAGTAATTTCACTTTATGATTATTTAATTGTTAAATAATTAAAATAAATATTTATTTATTTAATTTTTAAATAAATGATTTAACTTAACTGTGGTTAAAGGTTAACTATATGGTTAAGTTAAGTTAACCTTACTTAATGGTTAAGTTAAGTTAACCTTACTTAATGGTTAAGTTAAGTTAACCTTACTTAATGGTTAAGTAAAGGTTAACCTAACTATGGTTAAGTTAGTTAACTATGGTTAGAATATTTAAATATTTATCTAACTTAAGGGTTAAGTTAAACTAACCTAACTAAGGTTAAATGTTAACTAAGGTTATGTTAAGTTAAATTAAATGCAAATGAAATTCAAATTAGTTAGAAATTTATGCATTAGTATATAAAGGGAAACGAAATTCAAAATTCATAAGTTTTAGGTTTTTAGATTTTGCAATTTTGGTAGCAATTTCAATTTGAAAAATTAAAATTCTTTGTTTTGTATTTTAAGTGTTAGAACAACAAAACAAATAAATAAATGGTTACTAATTGTAATAACTAAAATAGATTTGTTTTAATTGTTCAAGAGTTGAACAAAAGATAAAACAAATTAATTTAATTAGATTAAGAGTTAATCTAATAAGGCTAAGTTGTTTTTGGTTGGCTAGAAAATTAAGAGAAAAATGGAGAACAAAAATTGAAATGTTTCAAGAGTTGAAAATATTTCTATTCATCATCTTCTCTAATTAATTTAGCCATTAAAACATGAATTAAATTTGTTTTTATTTAAGAGTTGAATAAAAGGAAAAACAAATTTAACTAAGTTAAAGAGTTTAACTTTGAATCAAGTTTAAGAGTTAAACTAAATGCTCGATTAACATACTGCCATTCTAGACAATCAAACACACCCTTGTTGATTGCTAGAATTGATCAAAATTTTATTTCATGGTGGACTTCAAGCAAATTAATCCAAAGGCTTCATGGGTTATATTTCTCAATCTCGTTTTTCATTTGATAAATATATATATATATATATATATATTACATGTGTTCATTGTATTAATTTTAATCTATCGCTGTGCACATATATGTATGAGATATGTATTTTTTCTTTGTATGATGAACATATCTATAATATCCAATCCCTATTAGTAGTAATGGCGCCTAGATTTCGGTATAGAGCAAATAAGACACCGTTGGGTTACTCGATTTTAACCCTATTAGAAATATTCCCTTTATAGTGCACGTGAAAGATATTAGACCTAATTTGATAATTTCACACTCGATCAGTGCGCCGGACGACCCTAGAATATTTTTGGAAATTTTCTCCATTGGCTTGGAAAAAGGAAATTCTAATTTACTACATGAATTTCCATTTAAGGGTTATGTATGGAACAAGCCTTTGTTGAGAAATACAATCCATATATTAAGGAATGGACCAATTAGAAGCAATCTCATGGATTGCCAAGTTAGAAACTCTAGTTAGTTCTTTTGACTATTCTAACTAGATAGTTACAAAGGAACCAATTAAATCTTTTCATTTGAACTAATGGCAAATTAGAAGTTTTGAGTAAGTTAAAGGGAAAAATGGTCAATTGAGGGAGCACTATATATATGTTGGAAGGTTGCAGAATTTTCAAGAGATGAAAAGCAAACACTTAGAGCAAAAGAGAGCAAATTCATGCAAGTAGGGAAGGTGCTGCTACAGTGAAATTTCAATTTTTTTTCTCATTATTTTTCATGTGTAATCAAGCTAAAATAAGGTTACATATGAATCCCTAAGCTCAATTGAAGCCTCAATTAGTGGAAATTCAAGAAAAAGAGGTAAGAAAAGCATTGTTTTATGAGTTTGATAAGTGAGCTTTCACGAATGCTTAAATTGATGTTCTTGTGTATATTCTTGGCTTAGATTGAGTTGAATTCTAGTGTGGAGCTTGAAGGAGTCATCAATTTGAAGAAATTGGCAAGGTAAGAATTAGGGTTTTTAGTAATTTTGTTGTAGAGATTTCAATTGGTTGTAATTAGGGCTTTAGAATGAAATTGGCATGATTGTGTTGTAATTGGAACAAGAAATTGAGAAAAGGAATGTGTCGGAACCTAGGGTGAAATTCTGCCACTTTAGGGAAGTTAGGGATTGAGTGGTGTTTTGATTGAGTTGTTGTGTGTAAATGGTGCATATTATAAATTGAATGTATACGATTGATGGAAAAACTAAAAATGAAGAAAATGGGACATAATTGTCCATTTTAGAAAGGTGATGGGTATGTATGTCCAACCAAGTTATAGGGCGTGCAATAATTTTCAGGGCGCCAGATGGTGAGTTAGATTAGATTAAATGACTCCGTAAATAAAAATTGGGAAGTAGTACGCATTCGGGCTTTGTATGCCGATTAGGGCATTTAGTAGTTAAATGAGATTCTAGCATTCGATTTGGTTCTAAATATCATTTATGGCGCGAAGGTGAAGATAACCGAGAGCGATAACGGGAGCAGAAATCGGGAGCGAAATTGAGCGTGGAGCGGTTGTGAGTGGAAATCAGCCATTTCTTTTACTTTTCGTTTATTATGTTTTCGCATAATGAATATGTATGTTTTATGAGCTTTCGATGCATAAACACGATTTATGATCTTGATATATATTCATAGACATGCTTTTACATGTTCGATTTGAGAAACAGCTTTAAAACTTCTGCATTTGTTTTAAAGGCCATTGGTACCCTCAGATTATAGTGGTGATGATTGTATTAGACCCGGCCGGTATATCCCGTGCATATGGGCAGGTCTTAGGGGTGTGTCACTAACTCTGGGAAGTTGGGATGTCGAGTCATGTGAGTCGTCCTATGTGTACGGGGTATTGTCTCGCTATATGTATGCGATGTAGGATTTCGCTGCATAGCCAGTGAGATGTCTTGAGATGTCACTGTGGGTGCTGCTAATTGAGGTGCCCCGTGACCTACGCACGTGTGCGATGCTAGTTGAGTCGCTGCGTGAGTGTAGAGCTTTAGGGTTACCATTGCTACAGTTTAGAAAGAAAATGGCAGAGCGAAGATTTTACTAGTTTTCGATTTACCAATAGCATTTATGCATTTATATGCACACAGTAGTTATTATGTTATACAGATTCTGGATGTGGTTTTCCAAAGATGTAGATAAAACCCGCTCGGCAAGATTTCAATAGCATATGATGTTAAAAACAGTTTTACATCAGTTTTAGAAGCATGATTTATGCATGAACTTTAGAATTTGCTATCTATGTATAATGTTATTTTATTTAAAATCTGAATTGCACTCACTGAGCTCCTTTAGCTCACTCATTTTGTGTTTCATGTTTTCTAAACCCTATTCCCAGGTGCAGGTCTCGGTATGGAAGCTACTGATTCTCCTATTGTCGAGTAGTGGGCCGAATTCGAAGATCATTTTTGTACATGTAAATGTGCTAAATAACACTCTTTACTTTATGCATAGTAGTTGTAGGCATGTATATTTGTATATATGTTTTAAACCAACAAGAAAAGAATTCGAGATTATGATGATCATTTTTGCTTTTCATGAGTATGCTCATTTTGTGGTTTAAATGAATAATTGAGTTGTGTTGGATTTGATTTGGAGAGGACCGGAGGTCCGAATTGGTAGTATTGAGATGTATTGGAAATAGAAGTGAAATTTCTTTGCAGGTTTTATATGGATTTTTCGAAAACAGGAAAAACTCTGTCCGTTTTTTTAAAAATTAAGATGTCATTTTTATGTATATTACAAGACCTTCTTAGTAGTAGCAAGAATTAAAAAGGGGTTCGCCTCGCGAAATTTCTCAAATTACCCAGTTAGGTCGGAGGAACTTTCGTCAGGGTGCCCGGCAGAGCTGCTGGGATCTATAGTAGAGAGTCTCGGGTCGGGTCCTGTCAATATCCCACATGCAAGCACCCTAGAGTAATGAACACCTAACAATTGGTATCAAAGCAATTTTGTGTTGTTATGGGTGTTTTTTTAGTGTTGGCTAAGTTGTAGGACAAGTTCCGAGGCTGTTGGGGTGCATTTTAAGTTTTGAAAATGCAAACTGGTAAAAATTGCTCCTGGAATGCCACAGCGCTGAGGCTTGTGAAGCTTTAGTTCCGCAACGCTATAAGACTAACGCTGTAGCAGTGACATTAAATATTTTTTTTTTAAATTTCTGCATGTGGGGGTTTATGAGATGTAATAATAATAGTTATTAGTTTACATGATAAACCAAGAAAATACTAATTTTATTTTATTTATTTTTTGTAACCACAATGGGAGCCTTACTGGTGGGGGTTAGTTGTGCTTGCACAAAAATGAATAATTGATTGAGAATAATCTTCTCATGTGATAAGAGTATAATATGAAAGCCTGTATTTAAAATCTCTCTTAATTAGATTGAAATTTATTATATTATGTGATAATATTTTAAATGATCCGTCTTGTCAATACGGTGTAAGACGGGTCACTATGGTCTTTCCAATATTGTGAGGGATTTGGTCGGTGTGACTTGGTTTAATACCGGTAAAACATGAGATGAGTCAAATATATGCGAACATATTATCCAATATTGCTTTAGCGTGAGGATAATGTCAGTAACATATATTTGACTATTGACGAGTTAATCTGAAATACACTTACCCAATATTGCTTTAGCGTGAGGATAAGGTGTATTTAGGATCAGTAGTAAGAGTTGTACGAGATACAATTGACAAGAGTTGTCTACCTATTGGATTTATAAAGGTCAATATTGCTTTAGTGAGAGGCTAGAGTAAAATCCCAATGGGGTCCACTTCCCGCTGTATAGTTTAAAATTTTAAACTGTCATTATCCTATTTGAGAGATTAAAGGGATTAAGTAAAGCAGTGGGAGGGTGTTTTTAGATTAAAAAATGTATAACAGTTATATCCATGATCTAAAACGTTATTTATTAATGATTAAAAATGTTCAGCTACACATCTCCTAATTTGTCTTATAAAGATAAGATACTTATCTTATAGAGTTAAGATGAGTACGAGCAATCCGTTAGTAATCTTGAATAATACCCAATAACTATAGGGTACTAAATAAAATATTTAAGACTTGCTTATGAATCTAAAAATAGTTCTAGATTCAATAATATTTGATATTACTAAACCACAGATAGAGAAAAGTCATAATAAAAATTGTTTCCACTGTTATAAGGTTTGAAATAGTAAATGTTACCATTTATTGCACCTTGACTTAAGAAAGATTGACTCATTAGATATCTGTTTGACCAAACATTAACATTTCATTAGCATTTGATATTAACTATATAAGGGTATGAGATACCGCTTGTCATTATCATATCTGCAAGATGTTGCATGATTTGAGAAATGCTTGATTACTAAGAAATGAGAAGTTCAACTTCACGTAGGTCATGGAGATTTTCTATATGTGGCAGCTATTAAGATGTCACAGTTACTTCTTATTTCTAGTAACAGCATTAATGTTGTATAATTGCTAGTCGTGCCAAACATTATTTGGTGAATCATTACTCCCTGTAGTTGACAGAGAAGGTTATCATAAAAACAATGAAAATAGTTCCTTATGATAATGATGATGTTTTACTAACTAAATGTCAGTTAATGAATGGCCATTATATCTTATATACAACAGAAAATGTAATAAGTATATAGGTGAACAAAATAAATAGTAGTTCAGCAACTTTAAATAATAATGAATAATAAAATATAAGATTAAGTCATGTAGTCATGAGACGACTATCCCGTCTGGTTAAGAATGGTCAGATATTTGATCTGACTATAGAACATTGACTAGTTTATGAATTATGAATTCAAGAGAATATAACCGAATCTTTATGTAGGTGTAAGACATCACGCCATTGGTTTATTGGATCTAGTACATATAGATGTATTTATTCTAATAAATCTTACTGCTATAGGTGATTTCGATACTTCATTGTCTTTATAGTAATTGTCACCATATGAACATGTGTTTCTAGGAAACGCAAGTTAGAAATTTTTTGAAGTGTTCAAAATGTTTGGACTATGAATGTAAAGAAACAAACCCTTATGTATATTGAGTGCTTTCGATTAGATCGAAGTATTTTATACATAATTAGTAAATTCACAAATTATTTTAACGAGAATATGATTCTCACTCAGCATAGTCCTCCAGATACTCCTCAACATAAATATGTTTAAAAAAGGAGGAATCAGACTATATTAGATACAATCTGATTGATATTGAGCATCGCTGATCTTCTACAATATCTATGGGATTATGCTTTAGAAACTGCTACTCATTTATTGAAAATAATTCCGTAAAAAATCGTTCCTTCTACTCTGTATGAGATTTAGACTAAAAGGAAAACAAGTCTTAAGTATGTTAAGACTTGGTGTTATTTTGCTTTCATAAGAGTTATGCAACATAATAAACTTGTATCTAAGGGTACAAGTATCAGTTTATTTAGTATCTCAAGTGTATAATGGGATACCAATTCTATAATTCAAATGAACGAAATATGTTCGTTTCTCATTATGTCACATTCCTAGAGAAAGAATTTCTCATGGATTGTAGAGATTATAGAAAGATTGAACTTGATGAAATCAATATAGATGAACCATCGGTAGAGTTTTAATTTTAATTAAGTAAAATACCTTTAACACACCATGTTCATAAGTCAAAAAGGATATCAAGGCCATCATTTAGATATGTTTGATACTTGAAGGTGCCCTTGGTATTTTCTTAGTTGAAGAAAAAGATCTTTTAACTTATGGAGAGATGATGTTTGACATCGTTTAGGAAAAATGACAAGATAATATTAAATCCGAAATTGACTCTACGCAATTAAGTCTAGGACTTAGTTGTGCTTCCTGTAGAAACTATTTCTATTAGCAGTAAATCAGTTTACACAACGAAAGTGTGGGCCCTATATAAAGGAATAATCCTTCATGGCCTGACTGATGTTGAAAGGTTACACTCAGAGATCTAGGATCGGAAATGAGGAAACCATTTTCATTAGTAACCATGCCAAAGTCAATTTAGATTTTGTTGGTTTTTGCAGTATATTATGATTATGAGGACTGGCTAATGGATGTAAATAAGGTGTTTTGCGATGTATATCTCAAATAAGAGATATGCATAGAACAACTTGATGTTTTTGCATCCAAGCCTAACTTCTAATATAATGTGCAAACTGAGGAAGTCCATTTATGGACTTGAGCAGTTTTCCCCAAGCCAGAATCTTTGTTTATATGTTAAAATTAGAAAGTCTGGTTTTATCAGGAATGAAGAGGAAACATGTGTGTTCAGAAAAGGCAGTGGGAGTATGATTATCTTTTTAGTTCTCTAATGTGAAAAATATATACTCAATATTGAAAACGATAGTGGTATATAGCAAGTAAATCAGATAAGTGTTGTCTGAGTAAAGAACTTCTTCATAAAAGATTTAAGAGAGACTTCCTATATACTAGGTATAAAGCTTTATGGAGATATAGCTAGGAAGCTAATAGAACTCTCTCAATCTACGTACATAGACTAAGTCCATGAAAAGGTACAACTTGATTGACTATGAGACAGTTAAAATCCCTTTTAAACATCACAATCATCTTTCTCAGAGGAAGTGTCCTCGGGAAGAAGATAAGAGAGTTAGAGTGTCTAATGTCTCATATGCATTAGTTAGAAATAGATTAATGCATATTATATTATGTACGAAATCTGAATTTAGATGATTATAAGTGTTACAAGCTGGTATCTGTTTAATCCAGAACATGACCATTAAATGATTATGAAACATATCTGAAATACTTGAGAGGTATAGAGGATAAATTTATATTTTATGGAGAAAATTTCTTACAAATGAAAGGATGCACATATTCAGACTCTCGTCTGATCTGGATGGTAGAAAGTCTACATCTAGTTATGTGTTTCTCTTTATCGGTACTGGAGCTAGTTAAAAATGTGTTATTAAATATCCATAGCTAATTCTATCTTGGAGGTAGAATATGTTGTAGCTTGAGAAATCGGCAAAGAAAGTACTATGGATATTCAAGTTAAATGCAAAGCTTTGAATAGTTTCAAGCTCAGTGGATCCTATCCCACTATATTGCAAAATAACGGACATTTGCTCAAGCCAAGAAGCCATAGGCACACCAGTATTCTAATCATATGAACTCTGAATATCATATAATTAGAAAGTTCTTGTTAACAAGAGTTGTAACAAGAGTTGCTCAAGCCAAGGGACACAATTTGTCAAATAATGTTTTGGATATTATACTAATTATGTAATACAACTATTGTATTGCATATGAGAACTAAGTCAAGTTGTCCAACAAATTGAACTTGCAAGAAATCGTTATTTATTACTCTTAACATTACTTCTACAAGTTGTTTCATTCTGGTTTCTCTCAATCCCTACAACATATCTCGTACCCAGCATGAACTTGTTAGGGTTTGTGCTTATGCATCATCCCTGTTTGTATGAATATTTATTTGTAATATTTATACAATGAATATTTTATTAAATCGTTAATAACCTTTATTAAATGGTACTTAAGCTTGTAACATTATAGACAATGAATGATATGAATAAGTTTAGGTATGGTTTAAAGGAGTTTAGACCAGGGCTAAGAGTTAGCAAAGCTGATAGTTATAAATACTAAGAGTTAGTAGGTTATAATAGCCAGCGAGATCTAAAAAGTTAGAACCTAACCTATAATGTGACAAAGACCTGAGAATCTACTAGTAATGACATAGTTGCAAAGAGTTGCAATAGACACTAAGAAATGTCATTATGTAAGTATCTTCTCAAATAAAGAGTTCCTGATCTACGTTCACTAATGAGGATCTATCGGTGAAACACAATAAAGATTAGTGTATGTCTATATCTGTATTGTACAAATGATTATTCTTAGTTTAACTATAAGCTTGGTGGAAGCTTATATAGACATACAGGTATTCAGTTAGGACTGAATACTGAACAGACTCACGAGGACCCCAATAGATATCCTATGAAACCGTCAAAGGAAGGTCCTTTCGAGTTGAGTAGTATTTGTGGTCCTTCGATCTGAGCGCCATGGTGGGCTTGTGGTAGATCCACCATACTTTGGTTCCACGTATGTTAGAGACCTTTCATGTTCTGACCGCTACGTGTCATTGGGTATGGTTCGATGCTCATGGAGTTTGGTGTGCGTAGATATGGGATCCGCCAGCTCACATAGATGGGTTGTATATCCGAAACTTCGAGATTGTATCTTGTAAAGTCTTATGGCCGTAAGCAATAAACCTGAGAAAAGAGTTTTCGACAGGTTCGAAAATTATAGCAAAAGTGTTTGTGTATATTATTCATTAAGATACGAATCTAGAGATAAAGTAATTGATGAAATTATCAGGATTTGACAGTAATGATCTATATCCCATTCATCCAGGATATAATGATGGAAAGATTATACGAATATGTAGTAACCTCAACATGTGTGGTCTAACGCGCTAATTTGTAATATCCGTAACGTGTGCGTGGGGCATCGATCACGGTTGACGAATCAGGCGTAAACTTTAGGAGTCCCAAAATGAAATGTACTCTTTGAGCACTTGGGCAGCGTACCGTATTGAATAGTTCAATACAGTAAAATCCAGCAATTTACTAAAGCTAATTTAACTAAAGTATATGATCAGATGGTGGGACCCACTTTAGGTTAACTTGGTAACCTAGTAAAGACATAAATGTAATTTCACTTAATGATTATTTAATTGTTAAATAATTCAAATAAATAATTATTTATTTAATTATTGAATAAATAATTTAAAATTAACTAAGGTTAAGAGTTAACTATTTTGTTAAGTTAGATTAACTATACTTAATGGTTAAGTAAAAGTTAACCTAACCATGGTTATATTAGTTAACTATGGTTAAAATATTTAAATGTTCTTTAACCTAACTAAAGTTAAGTGTTAATTACAGTTAGAATATTTAAATATTAATTTAACCTAACTAAAGTTAAGAGTTAACTATGATTAGGTTAGGTTGAATTCAAATTGAAATTAAGTGTCATAAAATAAAATTAAATTCATTTGTATAAATAAGACAAATGTAAATTAAATTCATTAAGTTTGTTAAGTTTTTGTTTTGCATAAATATTGCCAGCCATTACAAAGAAAGAAAAGAGAAATTGTTTTCTAATTAATGGATTCAAGAGTTGAATTCATTATTTTCTTTTATAAGGCATAAAACCAATTTAGCAAAATAGGTTTTGATTAATTGATTAAGTGTTAATCAAAAGAAAAAATCAAGAACATAAGTTTAAGTTGTTAAACTTCTACTGGATCAAAGGCTTTCATTCTAGATAATCAAACCTACCATTGTTGATTACTAGAATTGACCAAAGACAACATTTCAGTGGACTTCAACAATTTTCATCCAAAGGCTTCAAGGGTTATTTCTCAATTTCGTTTCTGTTAATTGATTTAATATGTTATGATTGTGTTTACTGCAATGTTTTAAGCTTCCGCTGCTTCAATATATGTATGAGATATGTATATATTGTTGTTAAACACACGACCCACATGCAAACACCCTAGAATGGACAACTCCCAACAGAATTGGCATCATATGCCCTATAAATGTCTATGCCTGTGAACCAAAAACATATAGGAGTCTTTCTGACTATTATAAGACTTTTAGGGTAAAGGGATTTCCAATACCCAACTTTACTGTAGCAGAAATACTTTCCATCTACTTTGCTCTCTTGTTGATCTTTAGATAAATGTTGCCTGGGTATCTGCCTCATCTTCTTCTTATCACACACCTGGTCTCTCCAGATATAATTGGAGTAGAAGATAAAGCACCCTGAACAAAAAGAGTCACACCCCCTCTATTTATATCCCTAAGAGAGGTGTTATCAGAAATACCTTGCTATAAACTCTGATCAACAATAAATCCAAAATTTTCTGAATCCAGAATATTTTTGAGATTCATCTGTCAGTCGTAGTAATTTTTAGTACACTCTATATTACGGGACTCCCTAAGTCCACGCCCGATTCATCAAATGAATCTATTCTATGAGTTTGTGAACATTGCCCCCCCACACGTCATAGATATATAAATCAGCGCATTGAACTATGCAAGTTGAGGTTACAACGCATACGTATAGTCCTTCCGTCATGATATCCTGGATGTACGGGGATATAGATTATCAGTGTCAAATTCTCATGTGCTCATCCATGTCTTATCTTCAGACTTGTATCTCATTGAACAATATGTGCAAACTCCTTTGCCTTATTGTTTCACCATGGCGAAAACCCTTTCCCGGGATTAATGCTTATGGCCATAAAACTTTTCGAGATACAATCTTGAAGCATCTGGATATCAAACTCCCTATGCAAGCTGACGGATCCCATATCGATACATACCGAAAACCATAAGCATCAGATTATATGTAGCGACACCTAGTGGTCACACCATGAAAGGTCTGTGATATGCCTGAAACCAAAGTATAGTGGATTACTTACAAGCCCACCGTGGCACTCAGGTTAAATGACCATGTATACTACTTAACTCGAGAGGACCATCCGTTAACGATTTACATAAGGTGTCTAACGGATGCCCTCGTGAGTCTGTCTTATATCCAGTCCTAACTGGATACTCATATGTCAATACGAGCTCCAAGCTCATAGTCGGCTAAGAATAACCATCTATACCCTATAGGTACGACATATGCTGATCTATATTAAAAGGTATCCACCGATAGACCCGCATTAGTAGAAATAGATCAGGGACAATTATTTGATAACATACTTGTTCAACTGACATTTTCTGGCACCCGATTGCAACTCTTACAACTATGCAGTTACTAGCATATTCTCAGGTCTATGTCCCATTACAAACAAGGTTCCAACTCTTGGATATTCGCTAAGTATTATAACCAGCTAACACTTAGCTGTGCTAATATTTAGCATTTATATCTCTCAGCGTGGCTAACTATGAGCCCTTATCTAAACTCCTTTAGATTTGATCTGAACTCCTTCAGATCGTACAATGTCTATAATGTTACATTGCATAGTACCATATTAATAGGTATTAGCGATTTAATGAGAATGTACACTTGTATAAATAGACAAATATAAATACATTCAGGGATGGCACTGATAAGGGCAAATTTGTCATATATTTTCTCATGTTTTTATTATTGATATTTTATGATTTTATGAGAATAGATGGCTATTTATGTACATTATTGTTATTTATAGGGACTTGAACGAAATTTAGCAAAAACAGGGACTAAAATGCAAAGTTTTCAAATTATGAGTCCAGCGCCCCCGCGCCACAAGTATTTTAGCCCCAGCTCTGAAATAGTGATCGAAATAAGAAAAACGACCTGCTTAAGTCGCGTCTAGCGCCCCAGCGCCGAAGAGTCACCGCGCCAGCGGTGAAGCCGTTTTCATACAGCGCCCCAGCGCCAAGATCCCACCGCTCCAGCGGTGAAGGCTTTTTCACGCGTCGCCCTAGCGACAGATGCATAGCGCGCCAGCGGTAGTGCGAGTCCTAGTCCGACGAGAATTGAGATTTTCAAGCTCATATCAATCCCTATATAAAGCCACTCGTTCCCAGCCTTCAAAAAAGAATCCAAGACGACCTAAGAGCACCAAGAATATAGAGCACGAGTCTTGGAGAGCAATAGGAGCTTAATTGAAGCAACTTTAGAGAGGAGTACAAGACGTTCTTCGGCATCAAGAGTTCCTAGGCAGCGCAATTAAGAGCAATTCAACGTCTATATCGGTTTGCTAATAATTGTATCATGATTTATAATTATTTTTACTGCTGTTCTCTTGTAGCCATGAGCTAACTTATTTTATAGGGTTAATATTTGAACTCAATATGTGTGCTTAATTGCCATATCTTTCGAATATTTAATAAACTTAGTCCTTTATTATTTAAATTACTTGTGTTTAATGCTTCAATATATCTGGCCAATATATGGTGAATGAATTGGTAATATTATTGATAAACTCGGAAGAGGAATCATAATATTTAGACCTAGGTAATTTGATGCATGATTGTAGAGTAACATTCAATGTTGCATATGCAAGTTTCAATATAGGATAGGAATATACCTAATTGGCATGTATGATCAATAAGACCTAATCTTAATGAATCTTAATTTATTACAAGTACCATAGGAATATAGGTATTTGGTAAATTAAGGTATACTTGCATGACCTTGGAAGAGGCTTGTGAATACATTAGTGTCTTGATCAATAATAAAGACTAAGTGAGTTAAATATTAGAAGATTAATCATTAGAAACATATTGAGGGATAATATTAATCCTAGGTTAGGCAGCGCAATTAAGAGCAATTCGACGTCTATATCGGTTTGCTAATAATTGTATCATGATTTATAATTATTTTTACTGCTGTTCTCTTGTAGCCATGAGCTAAACTTATTTTCTAGGGTTAATATTTGAACTCAATATGTGTGCTTAATTGCCATATCTTTCGAATATTTAATAAACTTAGTCTTTTATTATTTAAATTACTTGTGTTTAATGCTTCAATATATCTGGCCAATATATGGTGAATGAATTGGTAATATTTTGATAAACTCGGAAGAGGAATCAATATATTTAGACCTAGGTAATTTGATACATGATTGTAGAGTAACATTCAATGTTGCATATGCAAGTTTCAATTTAGGATAGGAATATACCTAATTGGCATGTATGATCAATAAGACCTAATCTTAATGAATCTTAATTTATTACAAGTACCATAGAAATATAGGTATTTGGTAAATTAAGGTATACTTGCATGACCTTGGAAGAGGCTTGTGAATACATTAGTGTCTTGATCAATAATAAAGACTAAGTGAGTTAAATATTAGAGGATTAATCATTAAAAAGCATATTGAGGGATAATATTAATCCTAGGTTTTCTCTACATTGCTATCTTTAAATCTCATCGCATTGTGTTTTTACTTTTATATTTTCTACATTCATTCTTAGGTTTTTATTTATCTGAATAATTATTAGGAAGATATAATTTTAGTAATTGGTTAAAAAGAAAACATTATCCCTGTGGGTTCGACATCTGACTAATTAGTCTCTTTATTACTTGCATACGATAGTGTATACTTGCACTTAATTTATGATATAGAAATATCGCATCAAGTTTTTGGCGCCGTTGCCGGGGATAATTATCTACTTTTTCACCAATATTAATACCAATCTTTCTAGCTTTTACTTCAGAATTTTTTTTATTTATTTATTTTTTTCTTAATTTAGTTTTACTTTCTTTCTTACGAGGTACATGCGAAGATCGAAAAGTGAAGACTTGATTTCTTTTGATCCAGAGATTGAAAGAACTTTAAGAAGAATTAGAAGAGAGCAAAATCAAGTTAACACCATGGAAGATCAAGTACCAATTGCACCTGACAATGAAGCAAGACCACTAAGGGAGTATACTATTCCCTTAGTCAATGGAATCCATTCAAGCATTCAAAGACCAACTGTTCAAGCTAACAACTTTGAGATCAAGCCAAGCACGATTCAAATGCTCAAGGATTCGGTACAATTTAGTGGACTACCCAATGACGATCCAAACATGCACATCATCAACTTCTTGGAGATATTTGATACATTCAAGTACAATGGGGTGTCCGATGATGCAATCCGTCTAAGATTGTTTCCCTTTTCCTTGAGAGACAAAGCAAAAAGTTGGCTGCTATCACTTCCATCTGGATCCATAGCTACATGGGAGAATCTTGCACAAAAGTTCCTCGCCAAATTCTTTCCACTTGCTAAAACTGTCAAGATGAGGAACGACATCACATCATTCCTACAACTAGATGGAGAATCTCTTTATGAGGCATGGGAGAGATACAAGGATATGCAAAGAAAATGTCCTCATCATGGAGTTCCGAAGTGGTTGCTTGTACAAACATTTTACAATGGATTAGCCGGTCAATTCAGAACGATAGTAGATGCTGCAGTTGGAGGAGCACTCATGAACAAATCCACTGATGAAGCTTATGATCTACTAGATGAGATGGCATCCAATGCCTATCAATGGCCCACCGAAAGGTCAACCACAAGAAAGATCGCTGGATTACATGAAGTAGACACTTTGACTACATTATCTGCCCAAGTCAACCTCTTGACCAAACAATTAAGCAACTTGGGAGTTAATGCTATCAAGAGTCAACCCATCACTTGCGATTTCTGTGGAAGCAATCATGCTAATGGACAATGCATGGAGACTGCTCAATATGTAGGGGACTTTAACCGCAACAATCCCAATTCTAATTTTTACAATCCTGGATAGAGAAATCACCCAAACTTCTCATGGAGCAACAATAATCAAGGACAGTATTCCAAAGCTCCTCCTGGCTTCCAAACACAAATTCAGCAAGAGAAGAAACCAGACATTGAAGACATGCTCCTGCAATACATGAAGAAAACAGATGCACTCTTTCAAAGTCAAGCAGCTTCACTTAGAGCCTTGGAGAATCAAGTAGGACAACTTGCTACAGCAATAAACAATCGACCTCAAGGAACTCTACCAAGCAACACCGAAGTCAATCCAAAAGGAAGTGTACAGCAGTGCCAAGCCATCTCCCTAAGAAGTGGTAAAATCTTACATGACAATACTCCTCAACCACATCTTTCAGAGATGATAGAGAAGGAAAAAGAAACAATGGTCCAGCAAGATGGCGTGTAACCATATAGACCACCTATACCATTTCCTCAGAGATTACAGCAGCTAAGAAGTCAAGAGAAAAGTGCTGAGACACAAAAAAGCATAGAAACTAGTATTCAAGTACAAGAACAGAAAAGTGAAAATGCAGCAGAAGATACTAGTAGCAATCCGCAGAAGCAACCTACGCAGTCATTCACTCCACCACCTCCATTTCCTCAGAGGCTGCAAAAGAAGAAACTAGATAAGCAATTTTCTAAATTTCTTGATATTTTTAAGAAATTACATATTAATCTTCCTTTTGCAGATGCACTGGAGCAAATGCCAAGCTATGTGAGATTTATGAAGGACATCTTATCAAAGAAGAGAAGAATAGATGACTTCGAGACTGTGGCCCTGACAGAAGAGTGTAGCGCCATCCTCCTAAAGAAGCTACCTCCAAAGCTCAAAGATCCTGGGAGCTTCACCATACCATGCTCAATTGGAAATTATGATTTTGGGAAAGCACTTTGTGATCTGGGAGCTAGCATCAATCTTATGCCATTGTCCATGTATAAAACGTTGGGACTGAAAGAAGCCAAACCAATAAATATCACACTTCAGTTAGCAGATCGTTCTCTCACCTATCCTAAGGGATTAATTGAAGATGTGTTGGTTAAGGTCGATAAATTCATCTTCCCTGCCGATTTCATTGTTTTGGATATGGAAGAAGACAAGGAGATCCCAATCATCCTTGGAAGACCTTTCCTAGCCACTGGAAGAACAATTATTGATGTGCAAAAAGGGGAGTTGACCATGAGAGTACAAGAGGATACAGTCACTTTTAAGGTCTTCAAGGAGATCAAATTACCAGCTGAAAATGAAGATTGTTTCTGCATTAATGTAGTGCATCCAGGCGTTAAGCAAATTAAAGATATGGAGACATTGGATCCTCACATCCGAAAAAGAGCATTGAAGCATAGGAAGGCAAGAGAGAAGAAGAAAAAGCAGCATCACGACGAAGCAAGCAAAGAGAAAGAAAAGGAAGAACCATCTCCCCGGTCTAAGATTAAAGTCTTTCCGGAGAGACATAAGGAGAATGCAGCAAAAGATATTACCCAAGGTTTAATTGCAAAAATATGGAAGCCGAAAAAGAAGAAAGCTAGCAAAATCACTTACTCAAATGCTTCCACCAGCATCTTTGATCCACCATAAAAGAAAAGAAAGCCCCGTCAAGCCGATGACGTTAAATCAAGCGCTACTTGGGAGGCAACCCAAGGAAAATATTATTATTATTATCATTTTTTTTTATTTTTTCAGCATTTAAAAAAAAAAAAAAAAAACCAAGACTTTCAGCGCTCCAGCGGCATAACATGGCGTGGCAGCGACAGAAAAATCGAGACACCACCGCCCCCGCGGTACAAGCACCATCGCGCCAGCGTAAATTCCAGTAACTGTGCAGAAATCAGCCTTCAGCGCTGCAGCGACATACAATTACCGCGGCAGCGCCAGAACATCGCCCCAGCGACAGAGAGTCAGCGCAGCAGCGAAGATTGACCAGGGAAGTCTCTTACTTTCACTTCTTTATTTTTCGACATTGGGGACAATGTCTAAATTAATTTTGGGGGTGGGAAACACTTTCTTGTGTTCATTTTGCTGCATGATTTGGGTGGTCATTCTTGTGGGTTAAAAATTTTTTTTAGTACTTAGTTTTTTTTTTTTTTTTTTTTAGTTAATTCATTTTTATTAGGTTTTGATAAAATGATCATTAGTCTATGATAAGAAAAAGAATACATGGTTGAATTTATTTTTACACATCCATAGGGAATGATAGATACTTGAGACAATTTTAATTATTTAAGTTTAGGAACAAATTTAACCTTATTCATAATCACCAATTTTTTTGAGCACTTTATAAGCATGAGTAGTTATAACTATTACTTAGAGATACTTATATTTTAGAGAGTACACCACGGTCTCGAAGACCGATACTCTAGAACTTGTCTTTAGTTACTACTTGAGGCGAAATTCTAGAAAACACATGAATAGGAAAATGACATTAGGCCATCTTTGGACCGATTGAGCCTTTCTAGCCTACCTTTTAGAGTATATTTATCCCTAGTACCCTATTTTGAGCCTAATTACCCATTCTTTGATTTAACCACATTACAAGCCCAAGACTTTAAGTTTACTTATCTAGAAAATTACCCGTAACACCATAAACCTTGCATTTACTTAGAAATACTCTTGAAAGGGAAAAGTTGCGGTGATATGAGAAAAATAAGTTTGAGTGGTATTTGTCAATCTAAGTTTGGGGGTATTCAAAAAAAAAAAAAAAAAAAAAAAGAGTAAGAAAAATACCCCCAGCTTAAGGAAAAGAAGAAATTCTTTGAAAAATAAAAGGTTAAAAAGAAGGATGGGAACATAATAAGTTTGGGGGAAGAGATAATACAAGGAAAAGAAGATCAAGAGATTTCTAGGTATAATCTAAGTATTCATGGTGTGAATTGAACTTCATATATTTATCCTTTTATCCCACCTTGACCCTATCCTTACATTACAAGCTAAGTAAAGTCCTAAATAGATCCCTAGACATGTGATTTTCTACATTAGTGGAGAGTGGTAATAAAGACAAGCTTATGGAAGTGTCATTATACAAATTAAATGCCGAGACATCATCTTTTCTGTACAAACTAAAGTATAAAGTAAATCAAAGTATGGTTTTCGCTATTTGCTTGCTGCTTGCACACACACACATGGTGATTATTTATGAGGAAGAATGAGGGACTAAATGAAGATAATTAGAATTGTTAATAGCTATTTGTCTACCTTAAGGATTTGTACCATTTCGTCAGCCTTTGAGACAATGATTTTGATCATCTTACTAGTATTAGTATATTTTGTTTTGTTAAATGAGTCAAGTATAACCCTTTGTTTCTCTCTTAGTTTTATTTTATTGCTTGAGGACAAGCAAGTATTTAAGTTTGGGGGAATTTGATAAGGGCAAATTTGTCATATATTTTCTCATGTTTTTATTATTGATATTTTATGATTTTATGAGAATAGATGGCTATTTATGTACATTATTGTTATTTATAGGGACTTGAACGAAATTTAGCAAAAACAGGGACTAAAATGCAAAGTTTTCAAATTATGAGTCCAGCGCCCCCGCGCCACAAGTATTTTAGCCCCAGCTCTGAAATAGTGATCGAAATAAGAAAAACGACCTGCTTAAGTCGCGTCTAGCGCCCCAGCGCCGAAGAGTCACCGCGCCAGCGGTGAAGCCGTTTTCATACAGCGCCCCAGCGCCAAGATCCCACCGCTCCAGCGGTGAAGGCTTTTTCACGCGTCGCCCCAGCGACAGATGCATAGCGCGCCAGCGGTAGTGCGAGTCCTAGTCCGACGAGAATTGAGATTTTCAAGCTCATATCAATCCCTATATAAAGCCACTCGTTCCCAGCCTTCAAAAAAGAATCCAAGACGACCTAAGAGCACCAAGAATATAGAGCACGAGTCTTGGAGAGCAATAGGAGCTTAATTGAAGCAACTTTAGAGAGGAGTACAAGACGTTCTTCGGCATCAAGAGTTCCTAGGCAGCGCAATTAAGAGCAATTCGATGTCTATATCGGTTTGCTAATAATTGTATCATGATTTATAATTATTTTTACTGCTGTTCTCTTGTAGCCATGAGCTAAACTTATTTTCTAGGGTTAATATTTGAACTCAATATGTGTGCTTAATTGCCATATCTTTCGAATATTTAATAAACTTAGTCTTTTATTATTTAAATTACTTGTGTTTAATGCTTCAATATATCTGGCCAATATATGGTGAATGAATTGGTAATATTTTGATAAACTCGGAAGAGGAATCAATATATTTAGACCTAGGTAATTTGATACATGATTGTAGAGTAACATTCAATGTTGCATATGCAAGTTTCAATTTAGGATAGGAATATACCTAATTGGCATGTATGATCAATAAGACCTAATCTTAATGAATCTTAATTTATTACAAGTACCATAGAAATATAGGTATTTGGTAAATTAAGGTATACTTGCATGACCTTGGAAGAGGCTTGTGAATACATTAGTGTCTTGATCAATAATAAAGACTAAGTGAGTTAAATATTAGAGGATTAATCATTAAAAAGCATATTGAGGGATAATATTAATCCTAGGTTTTCTCTACATTGCTATCTTTAAATCTCATCGCATTGTGTTTTTACTTTTATATTTTCTACATTCATTCTTAGGTTTTTATTTATCTGAATAATTATTAGGAAGATATAATTTTAGTAATTGGTTAAAAAGAAAACATTATCCCTGTGGGTTCGACATCCGACTAATTAGTCTCTTTATTACTTGCATACGATAGTGTATACTTGCACTTAATTTATGATATAGAAATATCGCATCAGGCACATAAGTATCGAACCTTACAACTATATCTTTAAAAGTCTTATAGCCAAGCAATCATCCCGGGAAAGAGTTTTCGCCAGGGTTGAACAATATGTGTAAAAATAATATGGCAAATAAGTTTGCGCATATTGTTCAGTGAGATACAAGTCTGAAGATAGGTTATGGATGAGCTCATAGGGATTTGACTGTGATAATCTATATCCTTGCACATCCAGGATATCATAACGGAAGGACTATAGGAATGCATTATGACCTCAGCTTGGATGATGGACACGCTGATTTTTATTTCTGTGGCGTATTCATAGAGCAGTGTTCACAGAGTCATGAAATAGTTCCATTTAACGAATCAGGCGTAGACCTAAAAAGTCCTACGATATGAAGTGTGCTTGTTGAGCACTGGAGTGGTATACTAGATTAAATTGTTCAGTTCAGTAATATCTAGTATGACCACGGTTTACATACGTGTTCGTATTTAAGCACTAAATATAATAATTAGTTAACAATTATTGTTTACTAATTGTATCATAACATGTGACATATTGTAACCCTTTGATTAAGTTTACCAAAGTGTGTGATATAGTAGGACCCACTAAGGGGTATATTTGATAACTATTAAAGAGAAAAAAATGGTAATTTGATACATTAATTATTTAATTGTTAAATAATTAAAATATATCAATATTATATATTATAATATAATATTATATTTTTGATATAATAATATTATATTCATGCTTAGTTGGCAATCATATCTATATTATATTAATTAATATTATAATAATAAATCTAAACTTGGTTGCCAAGTTTATACTTTTTTTTTACATTATTATATTATATGTTACATATATATTTTAGAGATGAATGTGTGAAAATAGTAGGAATGAAGAAAAAAAGGAAACAAGTTGTTGTCTTTGTTTTGCTTTAAGTGTAAAAACTGTTGGGTTAGGAAGGAAGAAAGCAATTGCTGTTTTTTTTTTGGCTTTATTATTGTTGTTATAAGTTTGGTGGCCAACCAATATATGGAGAAAACAAAAGGCATTTGATCCATTTAAGAATTATTTTTAAGAGTTGAAATTGATTCTATTACATATCTTTATTGGTTACAAATTACAACAACTCAGGAATTTATTTTATTGATAAAAACGTTGATCAAGGAAAAAATAAATTTATAAAGTTTAATTGTTAAATCTTGTGCTGGATAATTGGAGCTGCTGCTATAGTTTACCAAGTCTACCGAGTTAATGACTAGAACTGTTAACAAGTTGGTCTTCAGGCCGACTCCCAATTACACGTGTAAAAATTTATACGTTTAGTGAATTCTCAAACTCCCTTTAATATATTAATGTAATTAATATATTATTTATTATATGTTTTAAAATTCCACTGCGCCTAAATATGTATGTGATACATATTTTTTACAATGAACACAATTGCACATGCATATACTCTAGTATAATTAATCCTAACAAAATTGGTATCGGAGCTGGTTTTGTATTAATTTGGGTGTTGTTTGTGTGAGTGATTTTAAACCTAGGGTACATGCATGTAGGTTTGTGTCTATCATTCAAATATAGCATACATATCACATACATACATGTGCAGCGGATGAGCGGAATAAAAATTGGTCAATGATAAACACAAATAAACTTTACATGTTATCTCATAAATGTAAAATAGTTTAAGATTGAGAAATAATACCTTGTCAAGCTTTTGGTATATTGTTGAACAGGAGTACCCGCCTTTGAAGCAACCCATTCATAATTCTAGTTCCTCAACATAGTGGGCTTGGGGAAACTAGAATAGCAGCTTTTTCAGCAAAGGATTCAACTTTTGAATCCTTGTTTTTACCTTGTAGTATGGATGACAAAAAACAAAATGGAAGAGGAAAAATGGAAGAGTTGTGTTTTTGTGCTCTCAACACTTGAGAGAATTTTCTAACACTTGAGAGAATTTTCTAACACTTAGCAAAATTAACTTATCTCTCTTCCTTAGCCCCTTGCACGAATTTTTGATGATTAATTGAGTAATTAAATACTCTTTTATTTGTTTATTATTTTCTTTCATTTTCTTACCTAATGGCGCCTATTATGTTTGTTATTAATATTTTGTTTATTATTATCTTTCATTTTCTCATCTAATGGCATCCATTATGTTTGCCATTAGTTTTTGTTTATTATTATTTACAATAAACCAAATGAAAACAAAATAATGGAAAATCATTTATACCAACTTAGCCTTAATCTAGGCTAGATGAGATGACACTTTCTCACTATTAAGAAATATTTTAAGGCCTACCATTAATAAATGCCCCCCATTTATACTTATCTTATCATTTAATTAATATTAAACAAATAATTTAATCATATTAAATCATGGAAGAAACACATGCCAATTTAAATAAAAAATTAATTGTTTGATTTCAATTTAAATAATAATATTATATATTATTATTATTATTTTATTCAATAAACATTTTAATGAATAAAATAATAATATTATTTGTCCAATAAATAAGGTCAATTTGGTAATTTCTAAATCAAACAATAATTGGCCCACATGTGCCATGTGTCAACATCCCATTGGTCAATAACTAATTGTTAACTAATTGATGTACTTAACTCTTAAGTCTTGACACATTCACGATCGGAGGGAAACCGAAGTAAATGTTCGGTCTGCTAAAATTTTTTGGATTGAACTATTCAATCCGGTATGCTGCTCTAGTGCACAATGAGTACACTTCATATTTTGGGACTCTCTAAGTTCACTCCCGATTTTTTAAATAGAACTATTCTGTGAGTTCGAGATCAATGCCCCACACACATGTCACAGATATTATAAATCAGTGCAGTAGACTATACAAGTTGATGTTATAGTGCATACATATAATCCTTCTGGTAATTATATCTTGGAAGAGCAGGGATATAGATTACTACCATCAAATCCCTATGTACTCATCTGTGAATTTATCTCCAAACATGTATCTTAATAAACAATATATGCAAACAATTTTACAATATTGTTTAACCCTATAGCAAACTCTTTTCCTGGGTCCATTGCTTATGGCTATAAGACTTTCTAAGATACAGTCTTAGAGCATCTGGATATATAACTCATCTATGTGAGCTGACGGATTCCATATCTGTATGCATCGGACTCCATAAGCATCAGACCATACCCATCGACACCCAGCGGTCACATCGTGAAAGGTCTGTGACATGTATGAAACCAAAGTATGATGGATCACTTACAAGCCCACCGTGGTACTCAGGTCAAATGACCACGTATATTACTCAACTCGAGAGGACCTTTCATTGACGACTTCGTGGGATGTCTAATGGGGTCCTTATTGAGTCTGTTCAGTATTCAGTCCTCACTGAACACCTGTATGCTATACGAACTTCCATTAACCCTATGATCAGCTAAGAACAACCATCTAGACTATCTAGGTATAGTATACATTGGTCTATGTAAAAGGATTCCACTGTCAGACCTGCATTGGTGAAATAAGACCAAGAACATATAATTTGAGAATAGACTTGCATAATAATATTTCTTAGCCCCTATTGTAACTCTTGCAACTATGTTATTACTAATGTATTATCAGGTCTTTATACCATCGCAGACAAGATACTAACACGTAGACTTCACTGATTAATATAACATGCTAACCCTTTAACATTTATAGTTTTCAGTGATGTTAACTCTTAGCATTGATCTAAACTTCTATAGACCAAATCTGAACATTTTCAGATAATATAATGTTTGTAGCGTCACAAGCATTGAACCATTTAATAATTTTAATTAGCGATTTAATAAATAATGAACTGGATAAATATTATAAAATAAAATATTCATACAACAATTGGATGGCACGTGAGCACAAATCCCAATAAACCCCCACTTGCTCTAGTGCCATTTATAGTGGTATCTTATACCCATAGACTCCACATGTTTCTCAAACACCTTTGGAGTTAAGGCCTTAGTTAGTGGGTCTGCTATATTATTTACAGAGTCAAGTCTACAAATTATTACATTTCTTCTAGCCAAGATTTATCTAATTATGTGGTATTTCCTCTCCATATATTTAGATATCTGGTGCGCTCTTGGCTCTTTTGCTTTTGCAATAGCTTCGTTGTTGTCGCAGAATAAAAGGATAGGATCCATTGAGCTTGGGATAATCCCGAGCTCGGTGACAAACTGGCATATCCACACTGTTTCCTTTGCTACCTCAGAGGCTGCAATGTATTCCGCTTCAGTTGTTGAATTAGCTGTGGATCCCTGTTTGGTGCTCTTCTAACTCACTGCAACACCATTGAGGATAAATATATATCCAGATTTAGACTTTCTATCATCTGGATCAGACTGAAAGTCTTAATCTATGTATCCCCTAACCTGCAAATCACTTTCTCCATAAATGAGAAACTTGTCATTTGTACCCATAAGGTATTTAAGGACATGTTTGACTGCCATCCAATGGTTGTCACCTGGATCAGATTGATATCGGCTAGTAACACTTACAACCATGCTGATGTCAGGTCTCGTGCATATCATAACATACATTAGGCTGCCTACAGCTGATGCATATGGCATCTTAGACATTCTAACTCTTTTATCTTCCGTCTGAGGAGACATGCTCCTCGAAAGATGAATGTTATATCTAAAAAGTACATTAGCTATTTTACAGTTAGTAAAATTGTACCTTTCAAGGACACTATCGATGTATGATGATTGAGAGAGTTCTATTAGCTTACTAGCTCTATCTCTATAAAGCTTTATACCCAGTATATCAAAAGCCTCTCCTAAGTTCTTCATGAAGAATTTTTTGTTTAGATAACTCTTGATTGATTGTAACATACCGATATAATTTCCAATGATCAGTATGTCATCCATGTAGAGAATTAAGAAGACAATCATGCTCCCACTGACCTTTTTATACATACATGGTTTCTTATATTTTTTTATGAAACTAGATCCTTTGATTACCTCATCAAAATGAATGTCCCAACTCAGGGAAGCCTGCTTAAGCCCATAAATGGACATCTTCAGTTTGCACACTAGACTTGTGGATTGGCTGAATGCAAAACCTTATGGCTATTCCATGTATATCTCTTCCTTGAGATATCCATTCAGGAATGCCATCTTTACATCCATCTGTCATATCTCATAGTCATAATATACAGCAATAGCCAATAAAATTTGTATTGACTTCAACATCGCTAATGGTGCAAAGGTTTCCTCATAATCGATGCCAGATCATTGAGAATAACCTTTTGCATCTAGTTGGGCTTTAAAGGTCTCTACCTTCCCATCGAGCCCACGCTTTTGCTTGTAAATTCATTTACAACTGATAAAAACCATTCCTTCAGGAAGCTCAACCAAGTCTCAGACTTGATTGTGATGAATTGAGTCAATTTTGAATTTCATGGCTTCTTGCCACTTTCCCGAGTCGATGTCTAACATCGAATCCTTATAAGTTAAAGGATTGTTTTCTTCCACTAAGAAAACTCCCAGTGCACCTTCAGGCATCTGACCATACCTAATAGGTGGCTTGGACATTTTTTCAGACCTACGTGAAGGGTGTGTTAAAGGTATACTACTTGATTGATTTTGAGGTTCCATCTCGGTTTCATGTTCGTTATGATTGGCTTCATCAAGCACAATCTTTCTATAACCTCCATGATCCATGAGAAACTCTTTTTTTCAAGAAAAGTGGCATATTGAGAAACAAACACATTTCGCTCATCGAGGTCATAGAATTGGCATTCCATTGAATTCTCAGGATACCCAACAAACCAATCCTTGTATCCCATGGGTATAAGTTTGTCCTATTGCGTAACTTTTACGTAAGCAGGGCAGCCCCAAATCTTAAAGTATTTAAGACTTGATTTCTTTCCATTCAACATCTCATGTGGACTGGTTGGAACAGATTTATTTTGAGGTTCCATCTCGGTTTCATGTTCGTTATGATTGGCTTCATCAAGCACAATCTTTCTATAACCTCCATGATCCATGAGAAACTCTTTTTTTCAAGAAAAGTGGCATATTGAGAAACAAACACATTTCGCTCATCGAGGTCATAGAATTGGCATTCCATTGAATTCTCAGGATACCCAACAAACCAATCCTTGTATCCCATGGGTATAAGTTTGTCCTATTGCGTAACTTTTACGTAAGCAGGGCAGCCCCAAATCTTAAAGTATTTAAGACTTGATTTCTTTCCATTCAACATCTCATGTGGACTGGTTGGAACAGATTTAGATGAAACTCTATTCAATATATGAGCACCAGTTTTTAGAGTATAACCCTAAAGATATTCAGGTAGATCGGTGAAGCTCATTCAGGACCATATCCAATAAAGTTTGATTTCTCCTCTCCAACACACTATTGTGTTGTGGTGTACTTGGAGGACTATACTGAACTAGAATCACATTCTCCTTTAAATAATCAGAGAATTCACTGCTCATATACTCATCGTCTTGATCTGATCGAAGGCATTTGACATACATCTCAATTTGTTTCTCTACCTCAAGTCTGAACTCTTTGAAATTTTCAAAGGTTTTTGACTTATGTTTTATAAGAAACACATACCCGTATCGTGACAAATCATCGATAAAGATAATAAAGTATCAAAATCCACCCATTGCAGATTGGACTATATACATCACTATGTATTAGTTCTAATAAATTAGTGGCAAAATGTCCAACACTAGTGAATAGAGATTTAGTCATTTTCCCTTGAATACAAGATTCATAAACTGGGTAAGGTTCTATGGTCAAATCAGGTATCCAACTATTCTTAACCAGACGGGTTAGGCATCTTATACTTATATGACTTAATCTCATATACCATAATTTAGTATCATTTAAAGCTTGTGCACTATTACTAGTGCTACCTTGTAAATTCATGACATTTCTCATTGTATCCAAAATATAATGCCCATTAATTAACTGACACTAATAAAACATCAAATATATCACATAAATATTAAGAACAGTTCTTAATATACATATGATACCATTTACTGTGAAGTATAAGAAGAGAGATAATCTGTCTGATCATAGCAGGCACAAAATAACAGTTATGGAGTACAATAATTTTATTACAAGGGAGAATCAAATCATAATGTCCTACAGCCTCGACCTATAGGAGATCACCATTTCCTAATCAAATCAAATCATATTGACATTTTTTTAGCATTTGATACCAGTATTTCCTTCAGACCCTGCAATATATTGCAGATGTGAGAAGGACTTGTGGTATCTAATACCCAGCAAATACTGGTATCAAATGCTAAAAAAATGTCAATAATGAGAAAGATAATACCTGAGGGAGTCTTCTTCACAATAGCAAGGTATTTAGGGCAGTTTCATTTTCAGTGCCCATTATCACCTCAAGGAAAGCATTTACTTTTTGCCTTCGGTTTCTCTAGTGGTTTGGATATCTGTGGCCACTGAGGACTCATCTTAAGTGTATGCCTCACCTTTATTTTCTTCTTCTCTTTAGACTTCCTAGAAGCCCTCGGCGTGGAAGATGAAGCACTATGAACAAGGAGGGTTGAGCCTCCTTTATGCATGTCCTCATCTACTGTCTTCAGCATATTGTGAACATCAGTATAAGTAAGGATCATTCCTTGCATATTAAAGTTCATGATGAACTGTGCAAATGACCTAGGCAGCGGCTGAAGAATCAAGCTGTTCCCCAGGTTTTTGCTAAAAAAGATGTCCATAGACTCAAGCCTCTCGATTAATTTTATCATCTTGAGAACATGAGAACTCACTGGACTGCCTTCAGGGAGCTTTGCCTGAAATAGTGCTTTGGCGACCCTATAGTTCTCAATTTGGGATCGGTCACCAAAGAGCTCCCTGAGATGGAGCATAATGTTGCTGGCATTATCCATACGGACATGCTCTCTCTGTAGCTCAATGGACATTAAGGCGAGGATGTGCGATTTAACTTTTAAATTGTCATCACACCATTTCTGATATGTCACATTTTCTTCCTCGGTGGCATTCTCAGAAACACATACCTCTGGGCATCTTTTTGTGAATAACATATCCAGTCTTTCTGAATCCAGAACAATTCTAAGATTCATGTACTAGTTAGAGAAATTCTTGGTAGCTTTAAGTTTGTGTGCATCCAGTATACGTGTCAAGGGATTTGAAGATGTAATCCTAGCTTACACAAGTCAAATAAAATAATATTAAGAGATGTTAACGAAAATTATTATTAAATCGCTAATAATACATTTTAAATCATGAGTATAACATTTATAGATTTTTTAATTTAAAATACCCTCATACTATTTTATATAATCCCTCTAATATCTCAAAATGGGATAACGATAGTTTAAACTATTTAAAACTATACAGTAGGAAGTGGACCTCATTGACATTTTACTCGGACTGCACACTATAGCGATATAGACCTTTGTAAACCTAATAGGTAGACAACTATTATCAATTGCATCTCATGCAACTCCTACTCTTGATCCTAAATACACCTTATCCGTACACTATAGCGATCTAGGGTAAGTGTATTTCAGATTAACTTGTCAATTTTTAAATATATGCTACTGGTACTACCAGCATACTGTAGCGATCTAAGGCAATACTTTCGCATATATTTGCCTCATCACATGTTTAACCGATATAGTCTAAATTATACTGACCAAATCCCTCACACTGTAGCAATCTTGAGAAAGACAGATATAATACAGCTAATATCGTATTAACAAGATAGATCAATGATAAAACACTATCTCATAATGCATTATTGATCAATCTGATTAAAGAGAGATTTTTTTAGTATTACAAAGACTTAATAACCATCTCATAAGGAGGTAATTCTCAATCAAATATTAATTCAGTGTAACCACAACTAACCCTTACCAGTAGGGCTCCCATTGTATTTACCATCACAGAAAAAATGATTTTGATTTACAATACAACCTAATAACTCTTATCATTGTATTTCATAAACCCCCGTATGATTAAAATAATATTTTAAATAATTTAAAACATAATTAGAGTGAGTGTCATCAGCATCGTGGTGCTAGGCCCACCGTATGACAGCACTGTAGAGGCATAGCCCCTGGCACAGCGGTGCCCAGCTTCTGGCATTGTGGTGCTTAACAGCACTGTAGCGCTTAGCGCCTGGTGCTGCGGCATGAATTCCAGAATCGGTGCTTAAGCATCGATTTTCTTAGCGCTGGGGTACCAGCATCTAGCGATGTAGCGCTAGGGCTTGGAAGCCTTAGCGTCGCGGCGCCAGCTACCCAGCGCTGGGGCGCTAGAACAAAACTTTTGAGTGCCTCGGTACTGAGTACTTATGGCCGCGGCACTCCAGTGCTCCCATCTTTGGTATACCCATTTCAACAACTTGAAATGCACCTTTTGAGCACCAGAACATCACCAACAACAGTTTTACTCTCAAAACACCAAATATTAACTCAAAATAGCTCCGATATCATTTTGTTAGTGATTTTAAACCTAGGGTGCATGCATGTGGGTTTGTGTCTACCATTCAAATATAGCATACGTATCATATACATACATGCGCAGTGGATGAACGGAATAAAAATTAGTCAATGATAAACACAAATAAACTTTACATATTATCTCATAAATGTAAAATAGTTCAAGATTGAGAAATAATACCTTAGCCTTTGGTATATTGTCGAACCGGAGTACCCGCATTTGAAGCAACCCATTCACAATTTTAGTTCCTCAACACAGTGGGCTTGGGGAAGCTAGAATAGCAGCTTTTTCAGCAAAGGATTCAATTCTTGAATCCTTGTTTTTACCTTGTAGTATGGATGACAAAAAAAATAAAAAATGGAAGACGAAAAATGGAAGAGTTGTGTTTTTGTGCTCTCAACACTTATAGAATTTTCTAACACTTAGCAAAATTTACTTCTCTCTCTTTCTTAGCCCCTTGCATGAATTTTTGATGATTATTTGAGTAATTAATTACTTTTTTATTTGTTTATTATTTTCTTTCATTTTCTAACCTAATGGCATCCATTATGTTTGCCATTAGTATTTTATTTATTATTATCTTTCATTTTTTCACCTAATGACATCCATTATGTTTGCCATTAGTTTTTGTTTATTATTATTTACAATAAACCAAATGAAAAAAAAAATGGAAAATCATTTAAATGAAATTAGCCTTAATTTAGCCCAAGTGAGAAAACACTTTCTCATTATTAAGAAACATCTTAAGGCCTATCATTAACAAAGGCCATTCATTTATACTTATCTTATCATTTAATTAATATTAAATAAATTATTTAATCATATTAAATCATGGTAGAAACACATGCTAATTCAAATAAAAAATTAATTGTTTGATTTCAATTTAAATAATAATATCACATATTATTATTATTATTTTATTCAACAAATATTTTAATGAATAAAATAATAATATTATTTGTCTAACAAATAAGGTTATTTTAGTAATTTTTAAATCAAACAATAATTGGCACACATGTGCCATGTGTCAACATCCCATTGGTCAACAACTAATTGTTAACTAATTGATATACTTAACTCTTAAGTCTTAACACGTGCACGACCAGAGAAAAACTGAAGTAAATATCTAATCTGCTGAAATGTTTTGGATTGACCTATTCAATTCGATATGCTGCCCCAGTGCACAACAAGTACACTTTATATTGTGGGACTCTTTAGGTCCACTCCCAATTTATCAAACAGAACTCTTCTGTGAGTATGAGATTGATGCCCCACATACACATCACAAATATTACAAATCAATGTAGTAGACCATACAAGTTGAGGTCATAGCGTATACGTATAATCATTTCGGCAATTATATCCTAAAAGAGCAATGATATATATCACTATCGTCAAATCCCTATGTAATCATCCGTGAACTGATCTCCAGACACGTATCTTAATAAATAATATATGCAAATAATTTTACAATATTGTTTAACCTTATAGGAAACTCTTTTCTTGGGTCCGTTGCTTATGGCCATAAAATTTTCTTAGATACAGTCTTTGAGCATCTGGATATATATAACATCCATGTGAGCTGATAGATTCCATATCTGTACACCGGACTCTATAAGCATCGGACCATACCCAACGACACCTAGCAGTCATACCGTGAAAGGTGTGTGACATGCGTGGAACTAAAGTATGATGGATCACTTACAAGCCTACCGTGGTACCCAAGTCAAAGGACCACGTATACTACTCAACTTGAGAGGACCTTCTATTGACAGCTTCATGGGATGTCTATTAGGGTCCTCATTAAGTCTGTTCAGTATTCAATCCTCACTAAACACCTGTATGCTATACGAACTTCCAGTAAGCCCATGGTCAGCTAAGAACAACCATCTATACCATCTAGGTATAATATACACTGGTCTATGTAAAAGATTTCACAGTCAGACCTGCATCGGTGAATTAAGAGTAGGAACATATAATTTAAGAATAGACTTACATAATAACATTTCGTAGCCCCTATTGCAACTCTTGCAACTATGTTATTACTAATGTATTCTCGGGTCTTTGTACTGTCACAGAAAAGATTCTAACACTTAGACTTCACTGATTAATATAACATGCTAACCCTTTAGCATTTATAGTTTTGAGTGATGTTAACTCTTAGCATTGATTAAACTTCTTTAGACCAAATCTGAACTCTTTTAGATCATATAATGTCTGTAGCGTCACAGGCATTGAACCATTTAATAATTGTAATTAGCTATTTAACAAATAATGACTGGATAAATATTATAAAATAAAATATTCATACAATAATGGGATGACACTTGAGCACAAATTTCAACCGTTTGAGTGATGAAAGTGTTAATGATAAAATTTCCAATGTAAAATAGTTTATTTCAAATGTTGAAATGGGTATACCAAGGTGGAATGACACTGGGTGCCTCGACTTTGTAAATGGCACCGTGACGTTGACACTGTTCGCTTGAACAATAATTTTGAATAATGTTGAACACTATTTCAAAATTAAATTTTGTATGTGTTGGTTTATGAGATATAGTGATAAAATTTATCAGTCCAAATTATAAACTAGTGTTTATGAGATGTAGTGATAAGAGTTATCGATCTGCATTATAAACCATGATCAATTATTCTGTGTCCGTAACTACAATGGGAGCCCTACTAGTGGGGGTTAGTTATATTTGTATAGAAAATTTGATTAATTGAAAATCACCTCCTTATGAGATGAGGACCCAAAAGATAAGAAAAAATCTCTTTTAATTAAATTGAATAATATTATATTATGAGATAATATTTTATTATGATCCGTCTTGTCAATACGGTGTTAGACGAGTCATGTTGGCCTTTTTTCAATATTACTACAGCGTAAGGGATTTGGTCAGTTGGACTTAGACTATGCCAATTAAACATGAGATGAGGTAAATATATGCAAACGTATTTTCTAATATTGCTACAACGTAAGGGTAATGTTTATAACATATTTGATTATTGAGAAGTTAATCTGGAATACACTTACCCAATATTGCTACATCGTGAGGATAAGGTGTATTCAAGATCAAGTGGTAAGGGTTACATAAGATGCAATTGACAACTGTTGTCTACCTATTATTTACAATAGGCCAATATTGCTACAGCGTGAGGCCAGAGTAAAATTCCAATGGGATCTACTTCCCACCATGTCATTTAAAGAGTTAAACTATCATTTTTCCGTTCGAGAGATTACTAAGATTATGTAAAGCAGTAGAAGGATGTTTTAGATTGAGATATGTATAACTGTTATGCCCATGATCTAAAATGTCCAATTAGTGATTTAATAACCATTCTACTTACATCTCTTATTAATTTTGGCATGTTAAGTATAATGGTTACTATAAACTCGTTGGTGCACAAAGTTGATGTAGTCTAACTCAAGGGTGCTAGAAATTACTCTGACCGACAGATGAATCTAAAAAATATTCTAGATTCAGAAAAGCTTGAATTTATTGTTGATTAGAGTTTGTCGTAAGGTATTTCTAATAACACATTTCTAAATGACATGAATAGAGGGGGTGTGACCTTCTTAATTTAGGATGACGTAAATAGAAGAAAAGGATGATGTAAATACCCAAGATAAGTCCTCAGAGGAAATTGTATCCAAAAATCAACAAGAGAGCAAAGCAGATGGAAAGTGTTTTCACTGCAGTAAGGTTTGGCATTAGAAATCTCACTGCCCTAGATGCATTATAATTGTTAGGAAGACTCCCGCAGGTTTGTTTTTGACAAAAATAGACATTTCATGGCATATGATGCTAGTTTAGACTTGATATGAGATACCGCAAGTCCCTCTCATTTCTGCAATATGTTGCAAGGACTAAGAGAGACTAGAATACAACAACATGGAAAAGTTATGTTGTGAGTAGGAAATGGTGATTTCCTGCATGTTCAAATTGCAGGATAGTTTAACTTACTTCTCTCATACAATACAATAGATGTATTGTATGGTTGGTATTATGTTCAGAACATCACTTGAAAAATTGTGTCTATTCCAGTATTTGACAGTGAAGGATATTATATGAATATTAAGAATAGTTTTTTATGCTCATATGCAGTGAATGATGTATTATTAGTTGAATGTCAGTTAATAAATAGACATAATATATAGTTATAAATGTTAATAGATCGAAATCTTTAAATAATATAGAATTATGGCTTATGAGATTAGGTCATATAGGCATGAGACACCTAATCTTTCTGGTTAAGGGTGGTTGGATACCTGATCTGACCATATGTAAGAGTTACGTAGCAAGAATACTTGTACCCAAAGGACCCGAGTCTTTAGTGTTTTAAGACTTTGGGCTGTCATGCTTATGTAAGAGTTATTCAATAAGATTTCTTATTTTGTAAAAGTTACTCAGTAGGATAAATTAGCACCCAAGGGGTACAAGTATAGGCTTATTGAGTATCCTGTGAACTCAATAGGATACCAGTTCTATGATTCAGAGAAGCGAAGTGTGTTTGTTTCTCAGAATACCACTATCATATGAAAAGAGTTTCTCATGGATAGTAAAAATCATAGAAAGATTGAACTTGGTAAAGTCAATCTAGAAATCAATGAACAAAGGATAGGAACTCAGGGTTAATTAAGCAGTTACCTTTTAACATACTCTTCAAATGGGTTGGAAAGGATGTCTAGGTCATCTATTGGGCATGTTAGATGCCTGAAGGTAAACTTGGAGTTTTCTTAATAGAAGAAAAATGATCATTTGACTTATAGAGAGATGATGTTAAACATCGATTTGGAAAAATGGCAAGAAGCTATGAAAATAGAATTTGACTCTATGTATCAGAATTAAGTTTGAGACTTGGTTAAACTACTTATGAGAATTATTCTCATTAGTTGTAAAGAGTTTACAAGAGATAGTAGGAGCTAGATGGAAGGTAGAGACTTTATAGGTCCAAAATTGGTTCCATAAAGGTTTTCCTCTGTTATATGGGATCAACCATAAGGAAACCTTTGAACCAGCAGTGATGCTAAAGTTGATTTGGATTTTGTTGGCTATTGCAGCTTATTATGACTTTAAGATTTGGCAGATGGATGTAAAGACGATCTTTCTGAATGGATACATCAAGGAAGAGATATTTATGAAATAGCCTGAAAGTTTACGTCTTGCCAGACCTTTGGTCCAATATGCAGGCTTAAGAAGTCCATTTATAGGCTTAAGCACGCCTCCCCGAGCTGGAATAATCATTTTGATGAAGTATTTAAAAAGTATGGTTTCATAAAAAATAAAAAGGAAGTTTGTATGCATAAAAGGTTAGTAGGAGCATAATAGTCTTCTTGATGTTCTATGTTGATGACATACTGGTCATTGAAATAATGTCAGTATATTATAGTCTATCAAGAGTTACTCATAAGAACTTTTCCATTAGGGATTTGGGAAAAATTCTTATATACTAGGTATAACGCTTTATAAAGATAGAGCTAGAAAACTGATAGGAATCTCCCAAATTATTTTACATCAATAACATCTTGAAAGGTATAGTTTTTTGTTAATTGTGAGACAATTAACATACCTTTTAGACATGGTATTCATCTTTCGATAAGAGTGTCTCTTTAGATGGAAGATAAGTGAATTAGAGTATCTGACACACCAGATACATCAGCTCTTGAGAGCTTGATGTATACTATGATGTGCATGAGATATGATATTAGTATGGCAGTAAGTGTTACGAGCTGGTACCATTCTGATTCAAGTGATGGCTATTTGATGGTAGTCAAACATATCTTGGGGTACCTTGAGGGTATAAAGGTTAAGTTTCTCATATATAGAGAAAATAACTCATAAGTAAGAAGATACACGGAATCAAACTTTTAGTCTGAACTAGATGATAGAGAGATATCTGGGTATATGTTCATTCTTATTGGTATTAAGTAAGTTGGAATAGCATCAAACTGGGATTAACTGCTGATTTATTTTACAAACAGCAAAAGAAGCAGTATGCATTTGTAGGTTTATCGCTAGGCTTAGAAGCATTTCAAGATAAATTGATCATGTCTTATAGTTTTGCGATAATAATAATGTCGTTGTATAGACTAATGAGCCAAAAGGACATTAGTGCTCTAACTATGTTGAGAGGAGTCTCACATAATTAGAGGGATCTTAGTTAGGAAATATGTAATTATTTATAGAAGTGTTCTATAAATAAAACCCATTTTCTAAGACCATGACTCAAAAAGTGTTTTTGAAACACGTAGAGTCGATATGTATGAGATACCATCAAGAATGGCATTAGAGCAAGTGGGAGATTGTTAGGGTTGGTCCTTACGTGTCATCCCTGAATATACATATACAAGTATACAATCCCATTAAATTGCTAATCCTTATTTATATGGTACCATGTAATGTAACATTACAGATGTTGTATCATCTTAAGGAGTTCAGATCTGATATAAAGGAGTTTAGATTAGGGCCTAGAGTTAACCACGTTGAGAGATATAAAGACTAAGAGTTAGTATAGCTAAGTGTTAGCTGGTTATGCTCAACGAAGATCCAAGAGTTAGAGCTTTGTCTGTAATACTACATAGACCCATGAATATATTAGTAACTACATAGTTATAAGAGTTGCAATCAGGTGCTAGAAAATGTCAGTTGTGTAAGTATGTTCTTAAATATTGTCCTTGATCAATTTTTGTCGATACAGGTCTGTCGGTGGATACCTTTATAAAGATCAGCATATATCGTACCTATAGAATATAGATGGTTGTTCCTAACCAACCGTGAGCTTGGAGTTCGTATTGACATATGGGTATCCAGTTAGGACTAGATATGGGACAGACTCATAAGGACTTCCGATAGACACCCTATGTAAGCCATCAACGGAGGATTTTCTCGAATTAACTAGTATACGTGGTCCTTTGACCTGAGTGCCACAATGGGCTTGTAAGTGATCCACCATAGTTTGGTTCCACGCATGTCACATATCTTTTATGGTTTAACCGCTGAGTGTCACTGGGTATGGTCCGATGCTTATAGAGTCTGGTGCGTACAGATATAGAAACTGTCAGCTCGTATAGGGAGTTAGATATCTAGATGCTTCGAGACTATATCTCTAAAAAGTCTTGTGGCCACAAGCAATCAACCTGGGAAAGAGTTTCCGCCAGGGTTGAACAATATGACAAAGAAGTTTGTGCATATTGTTTAGTGAAATACAAATCTGGAGATAGGTTGTGAATGAGCACATGAGGATTTAACGATGATAATTTATATCCTCATACATTCAGGATATCATGACGGAAGGACTATACGTATGCATTGTAACCTTAGCTTGGATGATCAATGCGCTAATTTGTATTTCTATGACTTGTGTGTAGGGCAGTGTTCACAGACTGATAGAATAGTTTCATTTGATGAATCAGACGTAGACTTAGGGAGTCCCGCAATATAGAGTTTACTCGTTAAGCATTAAGACAACTTACCAGATTGAATTGTTTAGTATAGTAATATCCAATTTGACCACGATATGAGCATGTGTCCATATTTAATCATCAAATACAATAATTAGTTACCCAAGTATATGGTTTGGTAGGACTCACTAGAAGGATACTTGGTAATTATTAAAGAGGGGTAAGATGATAATTTTATATATTGATTATTTAATTATTAAATAATCAAAATATCTCAATATTATATATTATATTCATGCTTGGTTGACAAGCATATCTATATTATATTATTATTTAATTTTATAATAATAAATCTAAACTTGGTGGCCAAGTTTAGACTTTTTTAACATAATTATATTATATATTACATATATATATATATATATATATATATTAGAGATGAATGTGTGAAGACCATAGGAATGAAAAAAGAAAAAGAAACAAGTTATTTTTGTTTTGCTTTAAGTGTGAAAATCGTGGGGTTAAAAAGGAAGAAAGTAATTGTTGATGTTATGAAAGTTTGGTGGCTAACCAACATATAGAGAAAATTTGTAATTTGATCCATTTAAGAATTAGTTTTAAAAGTTGAAATTGATTCTATTACATGTGGTGTGACGAGTATTAAGAAAGATTATTAAATTAAAGGCTTAGGTATTGATGTGTTAGCAAAGAAAAATGGTTATTAGGCTCAACAGAGGTGAGTAGGGATAAAAATATACAATGGTTGACTTGAAAGGCTTAATCGGTTCAACGATAGTCTAAACTTATTTCGTAAATTATATATTCCCTAGGATTTCGCCTTGAGAAATGCTCAAGCAAGTTCTAGTGTGTTTTTGAGACCCTAAGTATTCTTATTATGCATAAACATCTTCTAAGTAAGCATAAAAAATAAATGATCATAACTAAGTGCTCAAAAGATCAAGTGGACACAAAATAAAGCCGAACTTGTCTTAAAATACCAAGCAAATAATCATAACATTTATTATTTTCTAAAGAAGCATTTGAAATCATATTTTCATTTCATATCATTGACCGCTGATTATTCAACCAACCCACAACTAATGACGAAAAAAAAAATTGCATACAAAATAAAACAACTAAAAAAGATAGTTATGAAGAGCAAGCATGATCGAACACAGTAAATGAACACCGAATAGTTTTTTCCTTCTCTAAAATTAAAGTTGAAATTGTTCGTAATGGTAAAAGTAAGAGTGAGTATAAGATACTCTCCTTATGGATGATGGTTAATTTAGTGCAGTGGTGCTCGAATCATGAGACTAAAGTTGTTGCTTGAGTTGGTGCTCCAAACCTTAAATTTGCTTCACTTTTATTTTGAGCTACATTAGGTTCCACCTTATTGGCTCTACTTTCGCTCCTTTTTTTTCCATGCTTTATAAGGTATTGACTTACTGTTTTAACACACTATAAGAAAGAAAAAAAATATTAAAGACTAAGATTGAAATTAAAAATTAAAATTCACTTAGATTACTTCCTAACAAGCATTTGATTTAACGTCTTTGACTTTATTTTTTTGGATTCATGGAGGATCACATCGTACTTTGGAAGCATTTTGCCCATGGAACACTCCTATGTTGTGGTGCTTTGGTATCTACTCAATAGCCTTATCACTATCTTTCCTCGATTTCAAAAGCTCTATAAGATAATCATCAAGGACTGTTCTCAACTTTCTTGTTTTGAGCTTTCTTGAAAAGAGTTTCAACCTTGGTTGGAAGAATGAACCTCGATGGCTGGTATTTGATTGCTTTTCCATAATAATCTTGCTATGTATTTTCTTCTTCTTTGTTTGATGCAATATTGTCTTATCATAAACTTGAGGTTGAATGGTATCTATCTCATTCCAATATGATGCATGTTATTTTCCATTATGATCTATGTTGTCAATCTTCAAGCATTTTTTAGAATCATTTGGCAACTTCATCTCCTTGAAAACCTTAAATGTTACCTCCTCATGTTATATTCTTATTTTCATCTCTCTCTTTTCATATTAATGAGAACTCTCCTAATAGCTAAGATTGGTCGCTTAAGAATAATAGGAACATTCTTATCTTCTTTCATGTCTAGAAGCATAAAGTCCTTCGGTAGGATGAATTTGCCTACTTTAACCAATACAATTTCAATAACTTCCCATAGATAAGTTATAGATCCATACGCCGTTTACAAAGAAATTGTAATGGATTTCACCTTACCAAGACCTAACTTTCGGAAGACGGATAGAAGCATTAAGTTTATATTTGCTCTAAGGTCTTATAAGACCTTTTTAAAAGTAAGCTCCTCAATAAGGCAATGGATGGTGATACTACCCAAATTCTTTAACTTTTGAGGCAGCTTTCATTGAAGGATTGCACTACATTTATCCATTAGTTGTAAGGTCTCATAATCCTCTAAATGCTTCTTCTTTAACATCACATCTTTCATGAACTTCACATAATTTGGCATTTGCTCCAAAGCTTCCACAAAATGGATGTTTATATGAATCTTTTTAAAGACTTCAAGGAATTTAAAAAATTGGGCATCTAACTTCTTTTTGTAGAAGCATTGAGGATATGACAATGGTGGGTAATGATAGAAAGGTTGTCAAAAAAACAAAATTGAATTGATACATTTAGCATTGTCAATAAGCATCGTCTTAAGAGATTCACATATCCATATACGCGAGTTTGAAGATTTAAGATAATAGAAAAGACTACAGTTAGTCAATTCATTGTTTAAAAATTAAAAATAATGGAGAAAGTTTAGCCAATCAATTCAAGTTTTACAAATAAGGAATTGAGATAATCTTCTAATCATATACATGTAATTATGAGCAAGATAATCTAACATTTACTTTATTTTTTTTAATTAAAAAAAATTCCTTACATGTATGGCACAAATAAATATATTTCTTTTAATGATTTTCAATTTTTCATATGCCATAAGATAGAATGGAGTACTAATCCCTACAAAATAGCCTGAAAAAGATCATATCAATTCTTAAGTATTAAAAATAGCATTTTATGATGTCCTAAGTTACATTCTAACCTATCCATATGACCGAAAATACAAAAATGGTCAAAAACAACCTAAAAGTCATGCATTAAAAGTTAATTATTCCCTAATAATAAAATTGTTGCATTTTAATAATAAAATTGTTGCATTTTAAAGCTATTAGACTAAATGATTGGCAGCCCTAATAAAGAGAGGAAGTCATAAGTAGTACAAAATTATTTACCATTGTGAAATTGAAACTAAGGCAACTCAAGAATGGGTGTGAATTGAGTAGTTAAAAAATTAATGCATAATTTATACTATATTATTGTAATTAATAAAATAACTAATCACAATAATTGAAATAAATAAAGAGAAAGTTGAAAAAGAACGACACTAAATTTTTACAGGCTTTAGCCTTTCACAAGGATTACGTTCATGCTTCATGCCAACTGTAATGAGGATTCCACTAGTGATACCTAAAATTAAGGCAAGTTTCCAATTTGACTTAAAGGGTGTCAATCAATTTATACAAAACTCAAGATTACTCACAAATTAAGTAAATTAAAAGTTCTCTCAAACAATGAAGTAAGAATGATAAATAATGAAAATACTACTTCATGAGTGGATATACAAATTCACGTCCTAAAATGTGTGTATAGTTCTTAATAAACTGAGAACTTAATTTGTTTCAATAGAAGATGAACAAGTTTTAATGTTTTAAAAACTTGGTGAATCTCTTCGAAGTTAAAAAATAACCTTTTTATATAAAGAAAATGAGAAAATATCATTTATAATTGTTTAGAAAAGTCCAAGGAAATAATGAATTGAACAACTAGTTCAACAAACCACACAGTTGGTTTGTCCATCTTCTAAAATTATAACTGTTGGTGCCTAAAACTATGCGGTTGACTTACAAAATATTCTAAAATTGCACAACCAATTTCAAAACAATTAGAGTTGATTTTGAGCTCTGTTCATAGCTAGTTAGCTTCTGTTTAAATTGATTTGAGACTAGTTCTCAATCCGCACAAAGAGATTAACCAATTGTTCAAATCGCACAACTAATTTAGCTAGAATCAATTCTAGAGTTTAAAACTGCCAGTTTTAACAAACTGCACAACTAGTTTGCCTTTAGATAGAAATTTTGAAGTTTTTCAACTTTTAGTTTATGAAATTTGTCCCATTTAAAAATAAAATATGTTTTTTCAAGTTTAAAATAGTTGGAAAACATTTACATTTTAAAAATTAAAAAAAAGGCCCTCGAAAGAAAGAATATACACATCAATACAGGCAATTAAAAGAAATATACGTTAAATTAATCTAAAGCTTGTCTTTATCTTCAATTGATCTTTATGAAGTCCAATATCACTCAATTTCTATTTAGATAAGTAATTTTTTGAGAACAACTTGTGAGAATATTAAGTAATAAAAGTAAATAAATGTTTGTTGTAATCAAAATTCAAATTTGTATGATAAGGTAGGTCAACAATATCTCCCTTTTGGATAATGACACCATATATTTTGAAAAACAAAATGCCAAATTATTTAAAAAAATAGCTCCCACGTAGAAATAAAAAAATGTAATGATCTATAAAAAATTTAAAGAATAATCAACAAAGTGAATACGTCCCCCTAAAGAATAATAAATATGCAACAAAAAATACATGAAATATTTTTTCTTCTTTTAGGCATCATTAAAAAGACATGAGGGAAAGAACCAAGAAATATATGAAATATGTCTCTGCCGTTGGCACCAAAATGCACAATAATAAGTCCAAGGTTTGAAAATGCAAATCTATCAATAATCCTTAATAGAGAAGTCTAAAGTGAAATAGAAGACCATATCCATAACAAGAAACACAAGTACAAAGTTAAATAAAATGGCACAATACCAACAATAATTACATATATCATAAAATTCAAATCCATATTTCCAATATCAAGATCGCAGTATCATCAATGATCTAAAAGTGAAAGTTTCATTCATATGTTAAATCAAATCCAAGCAAGTATCTAAATAGGCATCCAAATTCATAAGTGAGTCAAATGAATCCAAAATAAAGTAATAATGAAGTCCAAAAAAAATGAAAATAAATAATGATGTAATGCAAGGAACCATGTAGGTCAAATTATTGGTGCAAGACATATATGGTTATGATGGACTAGCTAGGAGGTGGAGACTAGTTTAAAAGAAGTTGAAGAATCTTGGTCAACTATAGTTCCATCCGATAAAGTTAACCATCTTCGACAGTCTGTGTGTTCTGGATATCTGATACTTTCATGTAAGCCCAAGTAGACTATCAAATGTCCTATATATCTCCAAAGATAAATGTCTAAGATTATATCTCTAACTAGACTCAGCCTGTCTTGATGAAATATACTCTGACTTAACATTTGTTATCATAAAATCAATAGTGTCATTATATCCACCAATGGGCTCACCCTCTTCCATATCCTCATCCTCAAAAGTAAGAGTAAGCACCATACTCTTAAACTTAAGAAAGGTAAAGCTAGTGAAAGAATCCTTCTCCTTCTCTACAAAATATCAAAACACACTAGCATCTTAGTCATCACTATCCTATAAGGCAACCTATATGCCTTGTTGTCTTCAGTATAAAGCATTTGGTGATCTAGGATATATTCAAGGTTAAGGCGGACTCACACAATCAAATAGGCCATAATGATGAGGTCCATTTTCTTACTTGCAGTAAAATGGCCTCCTCTAGGAAAAAAATGATTTACTGAATCACTCACTCTAAGATATGAGTTTGAAGGACAAACTCAAAAACAGAAACCTCCATATACAACTTATCCTCTATGTTAATACCCTCTCATTAAAGCAATCTCAAAACCTCCTTTCGAAAGAGTCCACAAAGGTGTGGGGAAACCCTTGTATAGAAAACATTTAATACCCCTCACTCGGTATCCTTAAGACTGAGTTAATTAACCGTAATGTGACTCTAATTTCTTGTCCTCAGAAAAAAGTGGTAATATTTCTGTATTAACATTTGGCTTAATCATATTGTTATAAAACAACTTAATCAATTTAGAGAATTTAACCTTACACTTAGTCATAAAATTATGCCACCCAACACGAGTAAAAGCCTCAGACAAGCTGATATCCACGAAAGTATATGGCTTTAAGTCATCAATCTTCATAAGCATACTCACAACTAATTTCTTAGATGAAACGTTTGTAAATTCATTTTAATAACTAAATTAGGATAGTTATGAGCATCATAACTTTCCTATTTTTCCAGCATCTCAGAGTTTATTGGAACCTTTAGCGTTAGTCATAATGAAATTACTAAAATACCTTTGGTATCAAATTTAGGGATTTTGTAAATTGACACCACAATTCAGTTTCAAACACCTTGAATTGATGTTTGGTAGCTTCAATTTGATGAAAAACAATATAAATTTAGGTAAATTTGACAAAAATTGAAAATGGTATGGTTATGGTTTTGAGTGATTTTGTTAGATTTGATTCTTGGATTAGATGTTAAGAGGGTTAAGAATGATGTTTTGAGTGTGATTTAAGGCTGAAAAACAATTTCCCAATTGGGCAACGGGCGGAAAGAGGAGAGGCCTCGGTAATCGTACCACCGAGGTCGAAAAAGCATGTTCCCTTCAAATAACATGCATCGTAAACAGCCAAATCAAATAATTTGAAAATGACAGTGTTAAAACTCTGATTTCGGGTGATTTAAGTGTGTTGATGTGGTTCTGAGTGTTTTTAAGATTGGACAAGTGTTTAAAGGCTTGAACTTGGTGTGAAAGTGATGACAAATCAAAATTTAAGCTTAGATTGAATAAAAATAGTGAAGTGGCTATGAAAAGTGGAGAGAAAATAGCAAACTCCAATTTTGGAATAAGGGAAGGTTTTTAGCAAATACAAACAACACAACCAGTTTTGCATTGCTTAAAAATTGGTAACGTGCTTTAATCAGCTATGGCAAGTTTCTAGGTAACCTAAAATTGATTATAATAAGTTTAACTACCTTTTCACTTTTTTTTTTTTTTGCCTCGATCTTATCCTTTCAAAGATTATCAAATCAATCTTGGAATGATATAAAGCCAATGTATGTTTGAAATGAAGCTAAATACCATCAATTGGCGTCAGTCAAGCTCAAGAACATCAATTTAATGAAGAATTCATCCATCCAAATCTCAAAATAAAAAATAAACATTTTATGTGTTAGGGATAATATCTTAAAAGTACGTATTTGTATTATTTTTATAAAATTAATAAAGTTATAATTTTATATTTAATGAATATTCATAATTTTATGACATAAATATTAAAAATATTCCTTATTTATTTATGTAACCATAACTTTAGTATAAATTGTTATATACAAGAGGATTAAAGTTATGAATAATAAACAGAAAAGTCCGTAATAAATAAATTAAAGTTTGGGATCTTTAATTAAATATTACTAGTGCGATCCATAGATATTTAAAATGTAGTGATCTTATCTAGACCACTAATTTAGTGCCATTATGGTGGAGGCACTATATATAATATGATTATATAAGACTGGACCAGATGTAGTTTGAATTCTTATGTAAAATACCATTGTTAATTAAGAATTCAAATAACGTCAACTGATGATCATATACAGATTAACCTTAATCCCAAGTGATCATAAACTCCTGTTTGTGTCATTTGAAATACTTGTTACGGTTTGTTTAAAGAACAAACTAAAAACTTGTATTTTGGTAGCATAGTGAGAAAAACGGTTGGGAATATGATTTATAGATATGAAATCCATTCATTCCTAATGGAGTTAGAAAGAAGGTTTTCTTAAGGGTTAATTCTAGAACTGAATGGTTAGAGCGCTTAATTTATAATAATGTTACAAATTAACTGTTTACTGGTGAATTAGTAGTACTTAAGGATAAAGAAATAATTAGAGGGGTAAAACGATAATTAACTTAGCTCTAATTATGAACCATCTATGGAGGGTTAAATTGCATGTAATGATTAAATTAACAGACTGCTTTAAGTTTTATGAGTAAATTATATCTACAGTTTCAAGAGTGCAATTCTAAATTTTTAGTAGAATAATACTAGAATTAATAAATTGAATTAATTATTCAAAATTTATTAGAGCTTGAAATTGTAGGTCCATAGGTCCCCAATACCACCTCTTTCATTATTACAGTGAACAATTAAAAAGGATTGTGTTATTATACAAATTGTTTGTGTCTAGAAAATAGTTTTTAAATACGTATGTTTTATATTTGGATAAAATTAATTAATTAATATAGATAATATCTTATCAAAATATAATTAAATATTTAATTTAAAAAATTAAATAAATAAAATTTTAAGGATAATTTTTTTAAATTATCAAAAAAGATTTTAATTTTAATTTTAGTAATTTTCTTTTATTAAAAGACTAATAATGCTCAAATGTTAAGTATTATATGTTAACCATAAAGAGTATGACTCAATGTGGTTTACATAAATTAGGTCTCATTTTAACAGATAATAATTTAATTAGTAAATATTATTAATTAAATTATTTTTTAAAAATAAGAAGACTAGTCTAAAAAAAACACACAACACACATACGTGAAAAAAATTACAGGATACGTATTTTTCTTCAAAGAAAAAAAACAAATAGGAAGCCTACTATTCCTTTCACTGTAGAACAAGAGGCTTGATTTGGAATTATTTTGTAGAAAAAAACTCTACGTGAATTCAATGTATGTTTTTGTTAATTTTTATTTATTTTAACATCAAATTCATATATTCGTAAGATCCTTAGACAAAAAGTATTTTTATCTAATGAAAACAAAGATTAAAAATTTTTTGTTTTCTATTCCACTGCGTTATGAATGTCATAACAATAAAATATCCAACGCCATGCACCTATCATTTTTTTTCAAACATCATAATTACACATATATGACTTAAAGCAATCACAATTACAATAATTAGCATCAAAATTCATAAAATATATCTAATAAACAATGAATTACCCAAAATGTTCCTAATGTGGAGATTCCTTATCCCAAGTTCTCTTTGGATTTTGCTAAAACCTTCCTCACTAAGTGGTTTTTTAAAAATTTCACAAAGTTGGTGTTCAGTAGGTATAAATTGTAAAATGATGTCCCTTTTTTTTTAAACACGATCTCTCACAAAATGATGTCTAATCTCAAAATAGAGGTATCAACGAGATGAACATCACAATCCCTAAGAGTTTGTCTCATCTAAATTGTTTGGCACAATAACTACCAGTGGCAATATATTTACCCTCGACAGTTGATGTATGTTCGTTGACATGTACATATACAAACATTGCAAGCGCATGGGTTATGATCAAGTAATAAAGTGATCAGTATATTATCATTCCATGAGGATTGTTCTTTCAAAGTTATGCTAAGTACTTGTTGGGAATCGAGTGTGTGACATACAAGTGTATACGTAATTTAAAAAATTACAACATGTAGCGGAAGCATGTTAACAAATACACCCAATTTAACAAATTTAATCACATATATCACATATATCATATATATGCTCAAATATAATTATTATACAAAAACGTATACATGATGAACAATTGTGTACATAAAATTAAAATATAAAGAATACTTACCTAATGAAGGTAGCTTTATAAAATCTTCAAGTCCTTCAACAATCCAATTAAAGAGCTCACCTTGAAGTGTATTATTGAACAATTCTAGTCTATAACGGTTTGGTGGGATTATGGATTTAGAATGGTAGCTTAGTTTTAGAATTTTTAACAACTTGTATTCAAACTCTTTGAATACAATTATTTGATTCTTAAAATAGAGATGGTAAATATTTATATACAACTCTTGTATAATTCTTAGAAATAATTTTCATAAGATAATTATTTTGAACAACTCTTGTCTAAAATAATTATTTTTTCTCTATTTTTATTTCATTCATTTTGAGCCATCCATGAGAGAAGAAAAAGAAGAAGAAGAGAGGTTTTTTATGTTTTCCAACACTTGAAAGAATAAAAACAAAATTTTCTCTTACCTCTCCATGCCTTGGCCGAATTTTGCTCTTCAAAATTGAATGAATGATTCAATTGTTTTACCAAATCATTTTTGTTGTTCAACACTTTGATTAAACAAAAACAAGTGTTCCACCAATTTTATTGTTGGTCTCCCACTTATGATTAATTTATCAAGTACTAGAATAATGGCCACCTAAATTAATCTTTACCTAACAAATATAATTACTTTAATTATAATGGATAAATAAATGACCAACATCTAGACCCCTAATTGTATTAAAAATACAATGACCATGATTAATATATTATCATATTATCTAATAATATAATAATAATATCTAATTTAATTATTCAAAACAAATTTGAATAATTACTTTTTACTACCAAGGTTAAATGGTAAAACTAAGGTAAAATCAAATCATGGACCAAATTGTATCACTTATCAACATCCTATTAATTAACAACTCTTGTTAATTAATTCAATGATGTACTTAACAATTAAGTCTTGACAAATGCACATCTCGAGGGATCCCGAAATAATTATTCTATTTTGCTGAAATTTACTGGATTGATTTATTCAATCCAGTCCACTACCCCAGTGCGAAACGAGTACACTTCATATTGTGAGACATTTTAGGTCCACACCTGATTTTCCATATGGAGCTCCTCCATACGTTCGTGAACGATGCCTCACACACATGTTACGGTTATTACAAATCAGCGCATTAGACCATGCAAGGTGAGGTTATTATATATTTGTATAACCCCTCCATCATATATATCCTGGAAGAGTAGAGATATAGATCATCACCGTCAAATCTCTATTTGCTGAACCATCAACTTATCTCCAGATTTATATTTCCTGAAACAATATCCACAAACAATTTTGTGATATTATTTTTTCTTTCGAAATATATTTTTTGAGGTTTATGCTTATGGCCATAAGACTTTCTGAAATGCAATCTTTGAACATCAGGATATACAACCCACTTATATGAGCCAATGGATCCCATATCTATGCACACCGGTGTTGGGATTTGTGCTTACGTGCCATCCCATAATTTATAAATATATAGTGATAGTATTTATACAATTATTATTTCTAATAAAATCGTTAATATTATTTTTGTTAAATGGTAAGATGCTTGTAACATTTTAGACATTGTATGATCTGAAGGAGTTCAGATTTGGTCTAAAAGAGTTTAGACCAGGGCTAAGAGTTAGCAACGCTAATAGTTATAAACACTAAGAGTTAGTGGTACTAAGAGTTAGCAAAATCTAATGAGTTAGAGCCTTGTCTAAAATGGGACAATGACCTGAGAATATATTAGTAATGATATAGCTGCAATGAGTTGCAGATAGTGCTAAGAAATATCATTATGCAAGTATGTTCTCAAACATAATGTTCCTGATCTAATTTCATCGATGCAGGTCTATCGATGAAACCCATTAATATAGATTATTGTATGTCTATATCTGGATGGTCCAGATGGTTAGTCTTAGCAAACCATGAGCTTAGTAGGAAGCTCATATAGAGATGCAGGTATTCAGTAAGGACTGGATATTGAACAGACTCACGAAGACATCCAATAGACATCTCATAAAGCCGTCAATGGAAGGTCTTCCGAGTTGAGTAGTATTTATGGTCCTTTGACCTGAGCGCCACGGTGGGCTTGTGAGTGATCCACCATGCTTTGGTTCTACACATGTCAGAAACCTTTCATGGTCTGACCGCTGGGTGTCGCTGGGTATGGTCCGATGCTCATGGAGTTCGGTGTGCATAGATATAGGATCCATCAGCTCATATGAGTAGGTTGTATATCCTAATGCTCTGAGATTGTATTTTAGAAAGTCTTGTGGCCGCAAGCATAAACCTCAGAAAAGATATTCCGAAGGAATAAACAATATCACAAAAGTATTTGTGGATATTGTTTTATGAAATATAAATCTGGAGATAAGTTCGTGGTTGAGCAAATAGAGATTTGACGGTGATGATCTATATCTCTGCTCTTCAAGGATATAAATGATAGAAGGATTATACGAATATGTAATAACTTCAACTTGTATGGTCTAACATGCTAATTTGTAATATCCGTAACGTGTGTGTGAGACATTGTTCACGGATGTATGGAGGAGCTCTATATGACAAATTAGGTATGGACCTAGAGAGTCTCACAATATGAAGTATACTCGTTATGCACTGGGGTAGCGGATTGGATTGAATAGTTCGATCCAATAAATTTCAGTAAAAGAGAACGATTGTTTAGGGATCCCTCGGATTGTACATTTGTCAAGACTTAGTTGTTAAGTATATCACTTAATTAATTAACAAGGGTTGTTAATTAATAGAATATTGACAAATGACAAAATTTGTTCCATGATTTGATTTTACCTTTTTACCATTTAACCATGATAGTAAAAATTAGTAAGGTAAAAAGTAATTATTCAAAATTGTTTTGAATAATTAAATCATATATTATTATTATATTATTAGATAATATTATAATATATATAGATCATGGCATTGTATTTTAAGACAATGAGGAGCCTAGATGTTGACCATTTAATTACCCATTATAATTAAAGTAATTATAATTGTTAGGTAAAGATTAATTTTGGTGGCCATTATTCTAGTGCTTGGTTTAATTAATTCTAAATGGGAGACCAACAATAAAATTGGTGGAGCACTTCATTTTGTTTATTTTTGTTTAATCAAAGTGTTGAATAAACAAAATGAATTTTGACAAAACAATTGAATTCATTCATTCAATTTTAGGAGAAGAATTTGGCAATGGTAAGGAAGAGAGGTAAGAGAGAGTTTTGGTTTTTGTTCTTTCAAGTGTTGGAAAAATAAACAAACTTCTCTTCATCTCCTTCTTTAATGGATGGCCAAAATGAATGATATGTAAATGGAGAAAAAGATAATTATTTTGCAAAGAGTTGTTCAAAATAATTATCATGTAGAAATTGTTTCTAAAATTAATATACAAGAGTTGTATGTTAAAGATTTTTAATTAATACAAGAGTTGTATAGAAAATATTTACCATCTCCATTTAGGAAACAAAAATTGTATTCAAAGAAGTTGAATACAAGTTGTTGAAAAATTCTAAACACTAAGCTACCATTCTAGCTCTTTAATCCCACCAAAAGTTATGGACTAGAATTGTTCAACATATACTTTAAGGTGAGCTCTTCACATGGATTATTGAAGAACTTGAAGAATTTGTAAAGCTACCTTCATTAGGTGAGTATTTTACATTATGTTTTTAGTACAATATTGTTCATCATATATATTTTGTATAATTGTTATACTTGGTCATATGTGTGATATATATTGTTCATCATGTTTTTTATAATTGTATAATTGTTATGCTTATGCATATATATGATATATGTTGAATTTGTTAAAATGGGTGTATTTTGTAACATGCTACCATTGCGCATATAGTAATTTTTGAAATTACGTATACACTCGGATTATCACATACTCTATAATACAACACCCAACAATCGGACCCCATGAGCATCAAACCATACCCAGTGATACATAGCAGTCAGACCATGAAAGGTCTCTGACATGTATGGAACCAAAGTATGGTGGATCACTGACAAGCCCACCGTGGCACTTAGGTCAAAGGATTACAAATATTACTCAACTCGAAAGACCTTTCATTGAGGACTTTATGAGATGTCTATTGGAGGTCTTTGTAAGTCTATTCAATATCCAGTCCTTACTTAATGCCTGCATCTCTATACGAGCTTTCACTAAACTCATGGTTTGCTAAGACTAACCATCTGGACCATCCAGATATAGACATACACTAATCTATATTAATGAGTTCCACCGATAGACCCGCATCAATGCAATTAGATCAGGAACATCATGTTTGAGAACATACTTGCATAATGATATTTCTTAGCACTATCTGCAACTCTTTGCAGCTATGTCATTATTAATATATTCTCAGGTCATTGTCCCATTTTAGACAAGACTCTAACTATTTAGATTTCATTAACTCTATTAATATGCTAACTCTTAGCACCACTAACTGTTAGTATTTTAATCTATTAGCGTTGCTAACTCTTACCACTGATCTAAACTTCTTTAGACTATATCTGAACTCTTTCAGATCATACAATGTCTGAAACGTTACAAGCATCTTACCATTTATTATAAATAATATTAACGATTTTATTAGAAATGATAATTCTATAGATACTATCATTAAATATTTATATATAATGAGATGGCACATAAGCACAAATCCCAACGGTACTATAAGTTTTCGTAACTTAATTTTATATAGGAAACTTTAACTTTGAATTAATTGTAAGAACTAAGAAAAATTAAACTAGCAAACTTAATTAAGGCTATTGATGAAACAATACTCGAAATAAATTTTTTTTGAAATGAGAAATCTATAATCAAATGGATTCTACAATCTTAACTTCACTATACTTCTTCTAAGTTCTTCTTATTTAGTAATTGTTAACTAATTCTATTTCAATTCATTAATCAAGGGTTTAGATTTAATCTCATTACTTTTTTCATGTGTCAAATGAGATCTTATACATAAATATTTAAGTTGATATCTCTATCTAAATTGTCTACTTTTACATTCATTAAGTATTTTTTTTATATTAATCACCAAAGTGATATTGGCCTCCTGAACTCAACAACAACTAAAGTTATGTTATCTAAATCTGATAAATAAATCAATCTCTCTTGAGTATTAAATTCATAAATCTAATTCAACTAATTAATTTCCCAACAAATTAGAACTATTAAACATAGAGAAACACAAATGAATAGAATTGAAAATTTGTTAATAATTAATTAACTATTTTAAACATAGTATAAATAGAGCTAAATCAAGCCATAAAATGACAGTCTAGATAAGTATAGATGTGTACCTATAGCTAAAATCATTCAGAAATTTATAAATGCAAATCTATTCTAACAATATCTACAAATAGAAACTTCATTTCAAGAAAGAGAAAAGAGAAAAAGGAAGAAAAACTCTTATGGAGATGATCTTCAAAGTTTCAATTCTTCAAGAATTCTTCAAGAATTTTTCAAGAATTCTTCAAGAATCCTTCAAGAATCTTCAGCCTTAAAGCTTCTCTTTAAAGAATAGCTCAATCTTTATTGAAAAATGTCTCTAAATCCTTGTTTCATGCTCAGCCTCCCTCCTCTAATAGTGTCTTCTAAGTCTCTGTTTACAGGCCCTAAGGAAAAATCTCAAAAATAGAAAAAATTCATGTTTTATTTGACAGCACCGTTGCTTAAGGAAGTTAGGTCCACGGCTTAGGCTCAATTTAGGATGAGGCCACAACCTGGGAAGATTGGGGTACAGCTTGTGGCCTTCAGTCGAGTTAGGGCTCAACTTGAAGAAGTTGGTACCACAACGCCAAAGACTATATTTTTGGCATCGCAATTTATATGTTTAGACTTATCATCTAATTCTTGCTTCGGAATCGCAGCTTGAGATCTTACGTTGTGGCTTGAATTTGGGACATGACCGTTTTCTCATTTTTTTTTATAATGTTTTACTATTCTTGTTGTGTTGTTTTGTTAAAACATACAAAATAATAATAAGATGCATGAAAAGTCTATTGGGAGTTGATTATTCTAGGGTGTTTGCATGTGAGTTTTGTGTTTAACAATAATATATACATATCTCATACATATAATGAAGCAGAGGAAGCTTAAAACATTGCAGTAAATATAATCATAACATATGAAATGAATTAACAAAAACGAAATTGAGAAATAACCCTTAAAGCCTTTGGATGGAGATTGTTGAAGTCCACCGAAATATAATCTTTGATCAATTCTAGTAATCAACAATGGTGGGTTTGATTATCTAGAATGACAACCTTTGATCCAACAGAAGTTTAACAACTTAAACTTATATTCTTGATTTTTTCTTTTGATTAACACATAATCAATTAATCAAAATCTATTTTGTTAAATTGGTTTTATGCCTTATAAAAGAAAATAATGAATTCACCTCTTGAAACCAATAATTAGAAAACAATTTCTCTTTTCTCTCTTTGTAATGGCTGGTCAATTTTTTACAAAATAAAAACTTAACAAACTTATGAATTTAATTACATTTGTCTTATTTATACAAATGAATTTAATTTTATTTTATAACACTTAATTTCAATTTGAATTTAACCTAACCTAATCATAGTTAACTCTGAACTCTAGTTAGGTTAAATGAACATTTAAATATTCTAACTATAGTTAACACTTAACTTTAGTTAGGTTAAAGAACATTTAAATATTTTAACCATAGTTAACTAACTTAATCATGGTTAGGTTAACTTTTACTTAACCATTAAGTATAGTTAATCTAACTTAACCAAATGGTTAAGTCTTAACGTTAGTTAATCTAAAATTATTTATCTAACAATTAAATAAATAAATATTTATTTGAATTATTTAACAATTAAATAATCATTAAGTGAAATTATATTTATATCCTTACTAGGTTACCAAGTTAACCTAAAGTGGGTCCTACCATCTAACCACATATTTTAGTTAACTTAACCTTAGTAAATTGCTAGATTTTACTGTATTGAACTATTCAATACGGTACGCTGCTTAAGTGCTCAAAGAGTGCATTTTATATTGGAACTCCCTAGGTCCACGCCTGATTCATTAAATGAAACTATTCTACAAGTCCGTGATCGATGCCCCATGCACACGTTACGGATATTACAAATTAGTGCGTTAGACCATACATGTTGAGGTTACTATATATTCATATAATCATTCTGTCATTATATCATAGATGAATGGGATATAGATCATTACTGTCAAATTCCAATAATTTCATCTGTTTTTTTATCTCCAGATTCGTATCTTAATGAACAATATACGCAAACACTTTTGCTATAATATTCGAACCTGTAGGAAAATCTTTTTCCAGGTTGATTGCTTACGGCTATAAGACTTTACAAGATACAATCTCGAAGTTTCAGATATACTACCCATCTATGTGAGCTGGCGGATCCCATATCTGCGTAGACCGAACTTCATGAGCATCGGACCATACCCAGCGACACGTAGTGGTCAGACCATAAAAGGTCTCTGACATACGTGGAACCAAAGTATGGTGGATCTCTCATAAGCCAACTGTGGCGCTCAAGTTGAAGGACCACAAATACTACTCAACTCGAGAGGACCTTCCTTTAACGGTTTCATATGATGTCTATTGGGGTCTTCGTGAGTCTGTTCAGTATCCAGTCCTAACTGAATACCTGTATGTCTATATGAACTTCTACCAAGCTCATGGTTAACTAAGAATAATCATCTATATAATATAGATATAGACATACACTAATTTATATTATTGTCTTTCACCGATAGACCCTCATTGGTGAACGTAGATCAGGAACTCTTTATTTGAGAAGATACTTACATAATGACATTTCTTAGTTTTTATTACAACTCTTTGCAACTATGTCATTACTAGTAGATTCTCAGGTCTTTGTCACATTATAGATTAGGTTCTAACTCTTTAGATCTCGCTGGCTATTATAACCTGCTAACTCTTAGCATTTATAACTATCAGTTTTGCTAACTCTTAGCCCTAGTCTAAACTTCTTTAAACTAGATATGAACTTATTCAGATCATATCATGTCTATAATGTTAAAAGCTTAAATACCATTTAATAAAGGTTATTAGCTATTTAATAAAATATTCATTGTATAAATATTACAAAATAAATATTTATACAAACAGGGATGACGCGTAAGCACAAACCTTAACAAAGTTATATATTCTTACTTATATTGAGCAATTATTTAGTTAAGTGGGTCAAAATATGATATATAAAAACATTCATTAATGTAGCTATAAAACTTTGTTTCTTGCTCGACTGAGACAAGAGATTAACCTAAAGAGTGACATATAACACTTTTACTTTTTCTATCCACTTTGCACTAGCAAAGTTGAGATTAGAACAACTATCAAGGTTAAATTGCGTGCCTTTAAGGTACTATAGTCCTAGATTCATATTTCCATATAAGTATCTAAAAGTTCTTTTTAAGTGAGATATTATGAGACATGATTGATAACATATAGGAAAAAAAAACAATAATAGTAATACCTACTCTACTACTTTTTAAATACAAAAGAGATATGATCATACCTCGATATTTCTTTGATTTAACATTTTCTTCTTTTTCATCTTTGTCAAGTTTGATAATTGAGCTCATCGGAGTTACATTGTTTTGCATCTTGTAGTTCAAATCTCTTGAGAAGGTCCTTCATATACTTGGATTGATTGATGAAGATTCCATCATTCATTTGCTTGATTTAAAAGCCCGGGAAAGAATTTAAGCTCTCCTATTATGTTCATTTCAAACTCCTTACTCATACAAGTCAAAAAATTCATTAAACAAAGTATATGAAACGATTTATGAATCAAAAGATTTAGACAATGTTATATTTGATGTTTGTTGCAAGGCTTGAGTCTGTATAAACTTGTAATTATTAGAAATAACAACAATTAAAGCTTGCATTATTTATGATTTGAGAAATGATTTATGAATCAAAGATTTAGATAACTTATATGATTCATAATCCATTTGTGAAATGATTCATTGTGAACTTTTTGAATATAATGCACACTACGAGGCATTTCTCTTGCTAATTCAGCAAGATGTTGCCTAAACAAAAATTGGATAAGTTACTTTTAAAAAAATAATGAATTAGGGATAAAATTATTTCAATATAAATAAACAACTTACTCTCGGAAGGGATTGACAACGTCGATGTTCACTAGCACATACCTATGTGCTTGAACTCATGAAACATCGTCAAGACAAACTTTAACTCATTTTCCCAAAGAACGCCCAAACTTATTACCATAATTATTGTTACAAACTGGTCGAGTACTTTTAGTTTCCACTTTATTAAGGTATCTTGAACAAAAATTCATACATTCTTCCATTAAATACCCTTTAACAATTGAAGCTTCAGGATGTGCTCGATTGCATACATAAAGTTTTAGAGTTAATAGATACATATAGTGAAAAGATATTAGATATAATTAACATATTTTTTATTTGTTTTTGAAAAAAAGATTTAAAAAATGCAATAACATTGCCAGCCATACCTTTCAATAGGATACATTCATCAAAACTGTATAGGACCTGCAAGTAGCGCCTCTTCAGCTAAATGAATAGGTAAATGCTTCATGATATCAAAAAATAAGATTGGAAAAATCTTCTCAAGATGACAAAGTGTAAGTGCAATTCTATCTTGAATATAGAATAGATCATTTGACATATTCACTTTTGAGCATAATTGTCTAAAAAAGTTACTCAACTCAATCAACACTTCTACAACATTCTTAGGCAATGCTCTACGAGATGCCAAAGGAAGTAATTGTTGTATTAATATATGATTATCATAACTTTTAAGACCCCAAATACGATGCTGCTTGATATTCACAAGTTGAGAAATATTCGATGCATAGCCATCTGGAACCTTTACTTCCCTAAAGACTTTCAAGAACACATCCTTATGTTCATTGTTCATAGAAAAACAAGCATGAGGTAACCATAATTTGTTAGTAGCTCCTGGTTTAGGATGTAATGACTTTCTTTTGCCAATATATTGAAAATCACATCGTGCTTTCAAATTATCTTTAGACTTTTTAGCAACACCTAATAACGTCCAAAGAATATTATCACAAACATTTTTCTCAATATGCATTACATCAAGATTATGGTGAATTAAGTTGAACTCCTAATATGAAAATTAAAAAAAATACTTTTTTTCTTCAAAGTAGTCTTATCATTTTTCTTCTCAGTCTCATTCATTTTTCTTTTTTGAAAATCTTCTAGCTTATACTCAGTAAGTATGTCATTCAATTGTCTCTTCATCTCAGTCTCTGTCAATCGACTAAGTGCTTGTCCCCATTCCCTTATGTTATCAAATGATACTCTATCGTTTTGAAACTTATGTGATATAGGTAAATATCGTCGATGACCCATGTAACAATATTTTCTACCATTTAACAACAAATGAGATCTAGTGTTTTGATAGCAAATACCACAAGCTTTTTCACCTCTTATATTCCATCCTGACAAGTTATCATATGCTAAAAAGTCATTAATAATCCATAACAATTCTATGTGGAGTTTGAACATTTGATTACATGATGCATCATAAGTGAGTACCCCTTTAAACCATAATTCCTTCAACTCCTCAATCAACAGTTGCAAATAAACATCAATTTTATTACCAGGTCCTTTAGGTCCATTAATAAGCACAGATAAAATGAAGAATGGTTGTTTCATGCATAACCATGACAGTAAATTGTAAGGCATTAGAACAACTGGCCATGTATTATATAATATAGACATTGTCTTAAATGGGTTAAAACCGTCAGCTGTCAATCTAAGTCTAACATTTCTACTATCAGAAACAAAATCAGAATTTTTTTCATCAAAAGTTTTCCATGCAGAACTATAAGCAGGATGCCTTAACACACCATCATCAGTGTGCGAATCAATATGCCATCTCATAAAGGATACGATTTTTAAAGACATAAACAACCTTTGTAATCTTGGCACTAGTAAAAAATACCGCACTTGTTTAGCTGGTATTTTTTTGTTCTTATTTTGATGTCCACTAGAATCACCATCCAATTGCTTATATCTTGAAGAATGACATATAAGACATATATCGAGCTTTTCATACTCATTTTAAACAACAAACAATTATTAAGACATGCATCCCATATCTTGTATGTAAAACCTAAGTCGGTAGTTATCTTTTGAGCCTCATAATACGACTCTGGAAACTTTACTTCTTTAGAAAATGCTTCTTTTAGAAATTCTAAAAGCATTATAAATGATTTGTTTGTCCATCCACACAACAATTTCATATGCAGAAGTCGAACAATGAATGACAATAAAGAAAACTTTTCACAGCTTGGATCTAAGAGAGATTCTACATCTTGAAGCAATTTAAAAAACTTTTTAATCTCATCATTAGGACCCTTAGCATGCTCATTGTCTAATGGATTATCATCAGCTAAACCGAAGTCTAAATCCGGAGTACCCATGGCATCATGTATCATTCTAACCATGTCATCATTAGTACCCCAATCATTAATAATGCCGGTTTCTTGGTTATAATCAAAAGACGTGGAATGTTCACCATGTGCAGTCCAATTTTTGTACTTTGACAAAAAATTATTTACTACAACATGTTCTTTAACTACTTCTCTCACAAATAGATAACGATTACAACATTTTCTACATGGACAGTATATTCTTGTATCACCAGTAATGTTCATATATGCGAAATCTAAAAATCCTTCAACGCCATCAATATACGGCTTCGATATTCTATCTGACAAATCAATCCAACTCTTGTCCATATGTAATCCCTTCAGTGCAAAATAAAATTAAGTTAATTATGTTCAACTTCTTAATTAAAATAAAAATAAATACATGCAACATGAAATCTATCTCCTTTTAGCTCATTTCTAAAAGGTAGGTGGTCCTATCCCATTCAAAAATACATAATTCTATATGATAGTAATAGCTCAAGTTTTGTCCACTTCAATGAAAATTTCGGCAACATCTCTTTTTAGTTCTCCAAGTACACGGCATAGATTAATGCATGCTTCTGTTATTTCAAGTTATGTACTCAAAATAACATATAATACATATTAATCTAGTATGTACCTAGAGAACAGTAGGAGTCGTCATTGAAATATCCACCTAGTGAGACAAAACTTGAGCTACTACTACCATATAAAATTATGCATTTCCAAATTGTCCAAATTAGGACAATAAAAAATTATATAATAAAACATGCTTTTTTTATTGTTATCTTTTAAAGATGGTGAGAGTCATATGACATACAACTCTTACCACCATAAGAAGATAATAATAAAAAAATCATTTTTTATTATATACTTTTTGAACAGGTCTAAGGTTACATACATTCAAAAATTAAATGCATATCATTTTAAAATAAATTAAAACATATTGAGCATATCAATGAAAATGAGAATTGAACTAGAAAAAAGGTATCTCTTTGAAAACCACACTCTGTAAAGACTGCAAATAACAATGAGATTGATTAAAGACCTTAATTTCGACTCATTAAAATTTAAATGAGAAATAAAATCATTTAAAAGAATAAAATGAATATGGTTCATAAAATATTGTTAAAAGGATAGATAATGAGAGCAGCATAAAATTCTATAAAATTCTGTTCAATAGCTTTATGACTGAAACTATAGTGATGTCCAAATGATAGCATAAAATCAGATAAAAGACTTTATTTATCTCTTTTTCTATGATAACATTTATTAATTAGGAATTTGTGTGATAAGTTAATAATTTTGGGCCTAGTTAGGAATTTTTAAACTAAGTCATTATTATATTATTATAAGTATAGCTATTTATATTGATTATGAAGCTAGGACTTGTAAAATAAAACAAATTGAATTTTTCATATGCAGCTAATATATTTATGTATGTGGGTATTTATATCATGCATTTATATTTAAAGTGCTTAGAAACTTACAATATAATTTTGTTGTATAAAATGGTCTTAAGGGTTTAAAATTAGGGATGCACCACCAGCAAAATTGAAGCTTAAGTTAGAAAAATATGTCAGCAATACTGAAAACAATATACACACTGTTACCAATTTAGCATGTTCTTGACCATAATATTTTATAATTAAATATTTACCTAAAAGTGCACTACAAGAGTTATGACCCAATAAAAAAATTTGATGCAATGTTGATTGATACTTCTTCTAAGGGAAAAAACTGTTCTTCGTAATATGATATTAACAAAAAAATGCATTAGAAAAGTCAGCTAAATATCACAGTTAAGCAATTAACTGGAAAGTAAATTATTTTAGGAAAAAAAAAGTCAGCCCAAGTGATTAATCAAAAATAAGCACTAAATATCACAGTTAAGAAATTAACTGGAAAGTAAATTATTTTAAGGAAAATAAAAGTCAGCTCAAGTGATTAACCAAAAATAACTAAATTATGAAAATTATACGAATACGACAGGTATTTGTATTCTCCTTGAGCTATAACCATATTTTTTCTGTAAACATTCCAAGTTTACATTTAACGAATACCTCAAAATTATTATCACCACGTTCGGCCTTACTTTGAGGGGTTATACTGGCATAGATGAGACATTTTACAAAATGTAGTAAAATAAATGAATTTACTGAAAAAAGCCAACTCATAAACATAGAATGTAGTAAAATAGAAACTTGTATGTATTGATATTACTTTTAAGCTTACCTCATAAAATTCAATTAGCTTGCTTGAAATCTGTCCAAGTTCTCCTGCATATATCATTTAATATATTATTTAGGTCATTAAACACAAATACACAATGAAAGAAGCATAACATTTTAATATATTATAGTCTTAAAAATATGCAATGGGCTTTAAAGTGAATTTTTCACAATTAATAGTTTTCTTCATAGATGTGTCATCTTCTTATGTATTGACAAATTTCATAAACATATCAATTTGAAAAGAGAATTGAATATGTAAGGACCATTCTTTTACTTCATAAGCCATCTTTAAGCTATAAGAAGCTATAAATGCAAGGTTGAAAACATGAATTTGATTTATACAGAGCAAACAAATGGAAAAGAAGAGTTTGCTCACCGAGAGAAGTAAAGTCATAAAAGTTGCCTCTGTGAAAGTACATCTCTGAAAAGTGAAACAACTCTTTTTATGAAGATATTAATCAATATGCATTTAGGGAAATCTTTTTCCAGATCAGATGAGAAGGCACTGACTCTTGACAACTATATGCATAAGAATTCAATAAGACATTGTTATGAAGATACTAATTTGCCTATGTGTGCACATACGTATCAATCTATTGAAACTCACCAAAGAAAAGAAAAAGAAAATGGCGACAAATTTCTATAAACTACCACATACAAAAAGTAAATCAACTTAAGTTCATGGATAAATAACTATATCCCTCTTTTTTACCAATAGTTTATAATTTTTAGAAACCTATGTATTAAAGTTAAATAACTTTTAGAAACCTATGTATTAAAGTTAAATAGAAAGACAATAAATCTCTAGATGGTTCACAAATACTCATCCCCCCAAAGAAAAGAAATAGAACATTCAATTCAAGAAACTATTATCCCTGACTGTTCTACAAACCACAAGCATAAGCAACGATTGCTTTGGGGATAAAAATATATTAAATAAGTAAATAAATAAACCTGAAATACAATCAGTTAAAGTATACACCATGATATAGAAATATACCATTAGCATTTTGTTCTATCCTTGTAACTCCTTGCACAGAAAGGGAACAAAGATTTAATGTGACTTTCAAACAAAAAGGAGAGAGAAGAGAAATAAGTCTAACCCTTCCATTTAAAATGACTACAATGGGAGGCACTATCAGTTAGGTAAATGGTGAACTGTAATAAATTTAATTCTTATCCATTGCTGAAAGAAAAATGACAAGAAAGTATAAAGATTCGGCAAAAAGAGCGTTGACGACGACATGCGACAGTGTAGATCGACGAACTGATTTAAAGGAATGAGATTAGGTTTTGGGAGGAAGAGATAAGTTTTTTTGTTTTCTTTATTATTTTAAAAGAGGTGAGATTTGTGATAATGTGATATTTGACGTTCATTTTATTTATTATTTTTTTTTTATTTGGGTTTGGCATTTGTTTTATTAAAGATATATTTTTTTATTTGAAAAAGAATTTGATTAATTTAAAAACATCTAAAAAGAACACAGTTACAACTGCCTTAAGTATCATATTGTCAATATCAATACCCTTTGTGACCGTACCTTTGGCCGTCATAAGGTCGGTCGTAAATACCCATCTTTATTGTAGTGGAGTTCATTAGATATAAAGTAAGATTCGTTGCTTAAGGTTTCTCACAAAGGTTTGATATTGATTGTGATGAAATATATTCCTATATGATGTACATAAATACATTTCAATTTTTGATAAGCTTGACAGTCTCAGAAAATCTTAATATATTTTTTATGTATGTAGTGACAGTTTACCTGTATGGGTCACTTGACACAAATGTTCACAAAAAAATCCCTTAAGGATTTAACATGCCTAAAGCATGTAATCATAATTCGTATTTAATCAAGGCACAAAGAGTTTTGTATCTATCCAAATAATTTGGGTGCATGACATACAACCGCCTAAACGAAACTCAATAAAAGATTAATGATCAAATATGTCCATGTGTATTTATAAAAAAGTCAGATATGGGTTTGTCATTATGACTGTATATGTGCATGACATGAATCTAATCAGGATTCCTGAAAAGCTCCTAAAGATTGTAAAATATTTAAAAAGAGAATTTGAATTGAAAGAGTTGGGGAAGACTAAATATTGTCTCGGCTTGCAGATCGAGCATAAATAAAACGGAATCATTATCCATCAATATACTTATACTAAAAAAAGTTCTAAAAAGATTCAATATAGATAAAGCCCATCCATTAAGTATCCTATGGTTGTTCAGTCTCTTGATCCAAAGAGGATCCATTTTTTCCAAGGACGATGATGAGAAAATATTCATTTCAAAAGTACCATATCTTAATGTAATTGCTGCTATATTATATCTAGTTTAATACGCCAGACTGAGTATAGCTTTTGTAGTAAGCCTATTAATGTTAGAAATTTATTTGACCCCCCAAAAGCCCCCATGGTATATGGAATATATTTTTACTTTACAACAATCTTATAGTAATCCACAAAGCAAACGTTTGTTTTTACCTCCTTCCATTGCTCTAAGATTCTTGCACTACATGAAGCAAGCATAGGATGCATATGGTTACAATCTATCATTTATCATATTTAGATTACATGTAACCTACCTTCTGCAATAAATATGAAGACAATATTATTGTATTACTCAAGTTAGAAGCGGGTATATAAAAGAAAATAGTGTTAAGTGAGTGTGTGATTAATTGAGTGTATATGTAATTTTAAATTTTATTACACACAACAAAAGTATCACATACAAAATACACTAAATTTAACATAATCATACACATATATCTCATATATGTTCATATGTAAATTAAACTAGATAGCAAGTAATTAAAACTTACCCGGATTAAAGGTAGCTTTTAATTCTTCAAGGGTTCCAATCTCCAAATCTTGAGCTTACCTTGAAATGTGGTGTTGCACAACTCTAGTTCACAACTAAAATCGGTGAGATTGTGAAGCTGGAATAGCAGCTCTAAATTTCTAGCAGTAGTTGTTTTAACTCTTAAAACTGTTGGTGTATCGAGTGTGTGATATACGAGTGTATACGTAATTTCAAAAATTACTATATGTAGTGGAAGCATGTTACATATACACCTATTTTAACAATTCAACATATATATATATGTATATGTATAACAATTATACATTTATAAATATGATGAACAACATATATCACATATATGAATAAGTATAACTATTATACAAAATATATATGATAAACAATTGTACTAATAGCATAATGTAAAATGCTCACCTAATGAAGGTAGCTTTACAAAATCTTCAGGTGCTTCAACAATCTATGTGAAGAGCTCACCTTGAAGTGTATTGTTGAACAATTCTAGTCCATAACTTTTGGTGGGATTAAGAAGTTAGAATGGTAGCTTAGTGTTTAGAATTTTCAGCACTTGTATTCAAACTCTTTTGAATACAATTTTGTTTCTTAAATTGAGATGGTAAATATTTTCCATACAACTCTTGTATTAATTAGAAATATTTAACATACAACTCTTGTATATTTCTTAAAAACAATTTCTATAAGATTAATTATAATGAACAACTCTTGTCATAATTATTAATCTCTTTCTCCATTTACATTTCATTCATTTTACCAATCCATTAGAAAAGGAGATGAAGAGAAGTTTGTTTATTTTTTCAACACTTGAAAGAACAAAAACCAAAACTCTCTCTTACCTCTCTACCTTGCCATTGCCGAATTCTTCACTTAGAATTGAACGAATCAATTCAATTGTTTTGCCAAAATCTATTTTATTTATTCAACACTTTGATTAAACAAAAAGAAGTGCTCCACCAATTTTATTGTTGGTCTCCAACTTAGTATTAATTAAACCAAGCACTAGAATAATGGCCACCTAAATTAATCTTTACCTAACAAATATAATTACTTTAATTATAGTGGGCAATTAAATAGCCAACATCTAGGCCCCTCATTGTATTAAAATACAATGCCATGATAAACTTATTTTAATATTATCTAATAATATAAAATTTAATTATTCAAAATAATTTTGAATAATTACTTTTTACCTTACTAATTTTTACTACCATGGTTAAATGGTAAAAAGGTAAAATCAAATCATTGAACAAATTTTATCATTTGTCAATATTCTATTAATTAATAACCCTTGTTAATTAATTAAGTGATGTACTTAACAATTAAGTCTTGACAAATGTACAATCCGAGGGATCCCGAAAAACTTATTATATTTTGTTGAAATTTATTGGATCGAACTATTCAATCCAATTCGCTACCCCAGTGCGCAACGAATACACTTCATATTGTGAGACTCTCTAGGTCCACACCTAATTTGTCATATAGAGCTCTTCCATACGTTTATAAACGATGCCCCACATACACGTTACGGATATTACAAATTAGCATGTTAGACCATGCAAGTTGAGGTTATTGCATATTCGTATAATCCTTCCATCATTTATATCCTTGAAGAGCAGAGATATAGATCATCACCGTCAAATCTCTATTTGCTCAACCATGAACTTATCTCCAGATTTATATTTTATTAAACAATATCCATAAATACTTTTGTGATATTATTTATTCCTTCGGAATATCTTTTTCGATGTTTATGCTTGCGGCTACAAGACTTTCTGAAATACAATCTCGGAGCATCAGGATATACAACCCACTCATATGAGCTGATGGATCCCATATCTACGTACACCGGACTCTACGAGCATCGGATCATACCCAATGACACCCAGCAGTCAGACCATGAAAGGTTTCTGACATGTGTGGGACCAAAGAATAATGGATCACTCATAAGCCCACCATGGCACTCAGGTCAAAGGACCACAAATACTACTCAACTCGGAAGACCTTCCATTGACGGCTTTATAAGATGTTTATTAGATGTTTTTGTGAGTCTGTTCAATATCTAGTCCTTACTGAATACCTGCATCTCTATACGAGCTTCCTACTAAGCTCATGGTTTGCTAAGAGTAACCATCTGGACCATCTAGATATAGACATACACTAATCTATATTAATGGGTTCCACCGATAGACCCGCATCGATGAAATTAGATCAGGAACATTATGTTTGAGAATATACTTGCATAATGACATTTCCTAGCACCATCTACAACTCCTTACAGTTATGTCATTACTAATATATTCTTAGGTCATTGTCCTATTTCAGATAAAGCTCTAACTCCTTAGATTTCACTAACTCTTAGTACCACTAACTCTTAGTATTTATAACTATTAGCGTTGCTAACTCTTAGCCCTAGTCTAAACTCCTTTAGACCAGATCTGAACTCCTTCAGATCATACAATGTCTAAAACATTACAAGCATCTTACAATTTAATAATAAATTATATTAACAATTTTATTAGAAATAATAATTGTATAAATACTATCACTATATAAATTTTATACATTATGGGATGGCACGTAAGCACAAATCCCAACAAAAACACTTTGATTCTTATGGTAATTGTTTCTTATGAGAGATTAGAAGAATTGAATTTTTTTTATCTTTTATTCTTTTAAAAACACCTTGTTTAGAATACTTAGAAAAAGACAACCAAAAACTCTCTCAACTTCTTTTTCCTCACTCTTGTCGTATGATGTACATACAATAGAATGAAATTTAACACTTCAATTTTTGGTTTTGTCCAAGAATCCTATCAAATGTAAGTGCTCCACTAAACTATCATTAAGTGGCTAACACACCAAAAACAAGTTTTAGTGGCAACTTTTAATAATAAAATAATGCACCATTAAGTATTTGATGAATACATTCCACCGAATGTTGAAAACATAACAAGGCCACTTCTTAATAAATAATCAAACATTTGTTATAATGGCTAACATCACTTATTGCTTATTACAAGTGCTTTACTACACTTACATTAAAATAACAACAATTAAATATATATTATTTATTCCAATAATTTTTATTTCAATTATTCAAAACTTTTTTTGAATAATTAATTTTACCTTATTTGAATTTTCTAACAAGGTTAATAACTCAATTCAAAGTAAAAACAACTCATGGACAATATTATGCCACTTGTCAACATCCTATTGGTTAACAACTCTTGTTAACTAATTAAATTATGTACTTATCATTTAAGTTTAGACAAGTGTACAACCTGAGGAACCTTGAAACATATTTTTCGGTTTGCTGAAATTTCTTAGATTGAACTGTTCAATCCAATATGCTACCCCAGTGCACAACGAGTACACTTCATATTCGTGAATAATGTCCTACACACATGTTACATATATCACAAAGTGACACATTAAACCATACAAGTTGAGGTTTTAATATATCCGTAAAATCCTTCCATCATTTATATCTTAGAAGAGCAGAGACATAAATCAACACCTTCAAATCTCTATGTACTCGACCGTAAACTTATCTCAAGATTCATATTTTAATAAATAATATTCGCAAACACTTTTACAATATTATTTATCCCCAGGGTAATATTCCTTTCCCGACTATTATTACTTATGGCTATAAGACTTTCTGAAATATAATCTTGGAGCATCAGGATATATTACTCATCTAGATAAGTTAATGGATCTCATATCTATGCACACTGGACTTTATGAGCATTGGACCATACCTAGCGACACCTAGCGGTCAGACCATGAAAAGTTTCTAACATATGTAAAGCAAAAGTATGGTGGATCACTCACAAGCCCACCGTGGCACTCAGGTCAAAAGATCACGAATGCTGCTCAAATTGAGAAGATCCTCAATTAAAGGCTTTATGGGATAACTATTGGAGGTCCTCGTGTGTCTGTTCAGTACCCAGTCCTTATTGAATACTTGTATCTCTAAACGAGCTTCCACTAAACTCATGGTCTACTAAAACTAACCATTTGGACCATCCAGATATAGACATACACTGATCTATATATAATAAGGTCTTCATTGATAGACCCGCATTAGTGAAGATAAATAAGGAATATAGTATTTGAGAACATATGTGTATAATGATATTTCTTAGCACCATTTACAACTCTTTACAACACATCATTGCTAATATATTCTCAGGTCTTTGTCCCATTTTAGACAAGGCACTAACTCTTTAGATTTTGCTGACTCTTATAACGTTTCAACTCTTATCAGTGTTAACTCTTAGCATTTATAATTCTTAGCATTACTAATTCTTAGCACTGATCTAAACTCCTTCAGATCATACAATGTCTAAAACGTTACAAGCATCTTATATTAAATGTAATTATTAATTTAATGAAATGATAATAGTATAAATATAAGACAAATATTTATACATAAAAATGATAGCACGTAATCACAAATCCTAACAAATAGAACCAATCATATTTCTCCAAAATTCTTTTACACTCATAAGTTGTAGTAAAGTAAGAAGATTGATATTAAATAGATACACTTTACCGATAATTTTATAGACCTATTCACTGAAATCCCTGCCAATGTTAACTTTTGAGAAATTGAGTTACAAGATTAGAATATGTCGACTCATCAAATTGAAAAATTAATGGATACTACTATGAGGGAGAGCACATTCTTTCAGAAGAAGAATTATACTAGTTACAAGCGTGCATTATACTATTTTTTTCCTCCGACTAGGTTTTATCCCACTGGGTTTTATTGGTAAGATTTTTAATGAGGCAATCTTGAAGCATGTTCACTACCATTGTACATTATAGAATTGTATTTATTTTTGCTCAGTTTTTATCCCACTGGGTTTTTCTTAGCAATGTAAAATACAACTAAAGTGGTGGAATCCAAGAGGGAGTGTTGTAAATAGTAGTGGCTTTCACCGAATCCCACATTGGTCAGAAAATCTTAAATATAGCTTATGTATCTATATATATACCAATGCTGCATAATAAAAGAAAATAATAGAAATAGGTGCTTTTGCCCATGTCCTTTATATTTCACATATATTTATATTATGTTTCTTATTTATATATAATATATTCACAACATTTATCTACTATTCTTTAATTTACTTCTTATTAACCTTTTCATAAAAATCCCTATTGCTTCTGTATGTAAAAGTTTAAAATATTTATATGAATATTACTATATGTACAAACTCTTTATACAGACTATCATACAAACTGACGTAGCACACAAGTATTAGTCCACATGATTCATTTTAATTTATTTCATTAACTTTCATATTTTATCAAACTAACACTTGTTTATATTGAAAGTTTTAAAGGGTTTGTATGTTTAGTATTACTCTATTTTTTTGTATTGCATTATCAAATTTATTTTAAAATATTACCACTAAATTTGGTGTTAACTAAAAAATCTAGTTTCTTAAGCCAAAGAGCTTTAAATTTAGTTGAAAGGGAACAAACTTAGGCATGCTTGATCGGACTGCACTAGAAATGGACTTGAATTTTGTGGTTCCGACTTCCCTGTAAAAACACAATAACATTACAGTCTCATTAGTTGTTGTTTTGGCGAGGACCCTCCAATACCTATTTTAGTCACTTTAGAGGAGAAATGATTGCTTAAAAATATTAGATGAGAGAAATATCATTACCTTTGGCGATGGTTCAACTACTTATTTTATAATTAGTCTTTACCATTTCGTCTCGAGGATCATGAGATATTATGCTATTTTCATTATGATTGACAGTGTGCTCAAGGTGATTAGATTGATTCTTATCCTGAAACTCCCACCCTTGCCTTATTAGAAAGGTACTTCAACTAATTCTGTGATTCTCAAAATCTTACCTAGTAAGAGTCAAGAATAGCGAGATCAAAAAGTGCTCGTGATCTCGGGGTTGTCCCTGTTCAAGAGGTTAATGACGAGCTCTACTTCCCCAAAATTGTATGTTAAAAAGTTAGGCCTTGGCCCATGATTGATGTGATTCAAGTTTTCAAAGCTTCACAATATTCGTTGAACATCCATGGGGGTTCAATGACGAAGGAAAGAACCAAGAAAATGAAGAAATCATTAAATGGGCTAATTGAATAAATCTCAAATTCATACTTTGTTCAAGACACTAATCTGACCGAATTAAGTGTTTGATATATATGTTGGGAGTTGTACATTCATGGGTGTTTGCATGTGGGTTTTGTGTTTAATCACAATTTATACATATCTCATACATATAATGAAGCAGCGGAAGCTTAAAGCATTGCAGTAAACACAATCATAATATATTAATCAGAATCGAAATTGAGAAATAACCCTTGAAGCCTTTGGATGGAGATTGTTGAAGTCCACCAAAATGTTGTCTTTGATCAATTCTAGTAATCAACAATGGTGGGTTTGATTATCTAGAATGACAGCTTTTGATCCAGCACTTGTTTAACTACTTAAACTTGTGTTCTTGATTTTTTTTTTTGATTAACACTTAATCAATTAATCAAAAACCTATTTTGCTAAATTAGTTTTAAGCCTTAATAGAAAATAATGAATTCAACTCTTGAATCCATTAATTAGAAGACAATTTCTCTTTTCTCTCTTTGTAAAATGGCTGACCTAATTTTGCAAAATCAAATTAACAAAAAACCTTATGAATTTAATTTACATTTGTTTTATTTATACAAATGAATTTAATTTCATTTCATAACACTTAATTTCACTTAATTTCAATTTGAATTTAATCTAACCTAATCATAGTTAACTCTTAACTTTAGTTAGGTTAAACTAACATTAAAATATTCTAACTATAGTTAACACTTAACTCTAGTTAATTAAAAGAATATTTAATTATTTTAATCATAGTTAACTAACTTAACCATGGTTAGGTTAACTTTTACTTAACCATTAAGTATAGTTAATCTAACTTAACTAAATGGTTAACTCTTAACCTTAGTTAAACTTAATTTATTTATTCAACAATTAAATAAATAAATATTTATTTGAATTATTTAACGATTAAATAATTATCAAGTGAAATTACAATTATGTCCTTATTCGGTTACCAAGTTAACCTAAAGTGGGTCCCACCATCTGACCATATACTTTAGTTAACGTAACCTTAGTAAATTGCTGGATTTTACTGTATTAAACTATTTAATACGGTACGCTGCCTAAGTGCTCAAAGAGTACATTTCATATTGGGACTCCCTAGGTCCACGCCCGATTCGTCAAATGAAACTATTTCACAAGTCCGTGAACGATGCCCCACGCACATGTTACGGATATTACAAATTAGCGCGTCAGACCATACATGTTGAGGTTACTCCATATTCGTATAATCCTTCCGTCATTATATCCAGGATGAACGGGATATAGATCATTACCGTCAAATTCTGATAATTTCATCCATCACTTTATTATCTTCAGATTCGTATCTTTATGAACAATTTACGCAAACACTTTTGCTATAATGTTCGAACCTGGAGGAAACTCCTTTCCCAGGTTGATTGCTTACAGCCATAAGACTTTACAAGATACAATCTCGAAGTTCGGATATACAACCCATCTATGTGAGTTGGCGGATCCCATATCTACGTACACCGAACTCCATGAGCATCGGACCATACCCAGCGACATGTAGCGGTCAGACCATGAAAGGTCTCTGACATACGTGGAACCAATGTATGATGGATCTCCCACAAGTTCACCGTGGCGCTCAGGTCGAAGGACCACAAATACAACTCAACTCGAGAGGACCTTCCTTTAACGGTTTCATAGGATATCTATTGGGGTCCTCTTGAGTCTGTTCAGTATCCAGTCCTAACTGAATACCTGTATGTCTATATGAACTTCAACCAAGCTCATGGTTAACTAAGAATAACCATTTGTACAATACAGCTATAGACATACACTAATCTATGTGTTTCACCGATAGACCCTCATTGGTGAACGTAGATCAGGAACTCTTTATTTGAGAAGATACTTCCATAATGACATTTCTTAGTCTCTATTGCAACTCTTTGCAATTTTGTCATTACTAGTAGATTCTCAGGTCTTTGTTACATTATAGATTAGGTTCTAACTTTTTAGATCTCGCTGGCTATTATAACCTGCTAACACTTAGCATTTATAACTATCAGCTTTGCTAACTCTTAGCCATGGTTTAAACTTCTTTAAACCAGATATGAACTCATTCAGATCATATCATTTGTTACAAGCTTAATTATCATTTAATAAAAGTTATCAGTGATTTAATAAAATATGCATTGTATAAATATTACAAACTAAATATTCATACAAACTGGGATGGCGCGTAAGCACATACCCTAACAATATACAATGTCTTGTAAATGTTATTTAAGTTTCATTAAGTGATATGGAGTAATTTACATAAAGAACAAAATAAGATGCATATTAATTTAGGAATAAAGATCTAGCATCACTGTTCAAGTATTATTGTTTACGCCACTTGATTAGATGCTTATTTTCTTTATTTGTTGTTGTTTTGTATTCTTAGGTTAAATTTAGAAACAGTGATAGAGGAATATTTTTTTTCCATAATATATTTGTTATTTATTTCGTAGTTTTGTAATCAATTCCTACTATGACTTAGGATTTGATTTATTTCTTCATTTTATACTCTTGGTAAATTTGGTTATATAAGGCCCTGTAACCCTAAAGAGAATAAAGTGAGAGGTTTCTCTTGGTTCTTCAACGAACTTTTCAAAACTTATTAAGATTTATTTTTGTGGCGTTAATCCTTGACTTACCACTTATAATCTTTCTCATATTTCTTAAGTGTGGCGTCTACCCTAATTTCTTATACCTTTGGTTCTTGTCTCTTTATAGATAATGAGTCAAGATCTTTTTGTTTTTGTTTGTTTGCAAATCTGAATTAGAACGATTCTTGGTAAAAGAACATTATTGAGCATTGAGTCTCACTTTTTTTTGTGGCATTCATGTCAATTTGTATTAGAGCTTAAGGTCTAAATTAAGTTTAATTTATCCTTTATTTTCAATATTTGTTATTCTTTTAAATTTAACACCTTTTGTTTTATTCCTTTGAATCTGCAACCTATCATCTTTATTTCTTATTGATCATAACTTTAACCTATTTCTTCACCCTAATTCGTTCAAGTTTTGTTATTTATCATTACATATAAGTAAAGCAATAAAGAAAAAAATTCAAAAAAAATAAGTATAGAAAATTCAAATTCAATTGATTCCAAGTTGTAATTCTGAATTCTGAATTTAAAAAACAAAGAATATAGAAATTTGAATTAGTTGAAGTGTTGTTTTCTATTGAAGTATTGTTTGCATATTGTGTGCATTTTGCCTATCTTGTGCAATTCAGCTTTAAACAAAACAACAACCCTAATTGCATCAAAATTCACATTCCTTTTTATTGTTCTCTCTGCTTCTTAAATTCTGCATATTTGTTATTCATTGCGTTTAACCTATTCTCATTCTTAGTGATATGATTTGTTGATTTTAGATTGTTATAAGATAATTTTGATTAAGTTCAATAAAGAACTAAAGAGGATACTAAGCAATAGAAAAAGGCAAGAGAGTATGAGCTTAAAATAGGGTAAAAGCTAAATTTGAGTAAACACAAGTGTGAGTGTCATCTATCTAAAGAGAAAACACGTAATAGAGTGTTTATAAGGTTTTATAACTTTTTTTTATAGATTATTAAACATGTATCAAGAAAGAGATAAAGGCTCATCCAATGATGCTAAAAAAAATATAGATTTCAAATTCTTCTTTAGGTTTTTAGAACAAAATTTTAATCGATTGAAATTGAGGTTTAATGAGGTGAATAAGAGAATAGATAAAGTTGAATCTAGTTTACAAATGAGGCAGCCACCCAGAGCTCCTAATATGTAACAAAGATAAAGGAATCCATTTAGGTATGATTATAAAGATAAATATGGGGATGTCCTACATGATGGTGATCATGTCTCTAATGTTAATTTAGGCAGATTTGGGTGTAGGAATGGAGATTGAGGAGTTAGATATGAAGATAGGATTGATAACAACTTAAGAATCATTAAGATGAAGATTTCATCTTTCTAATGCAAAAACGATTGGTCTTTGATTGTCACAACTACTCCGAATTAAAAAAGGTAAAGTTGGTCGCCTACGTTTGGTAGGATCAACTTGTTTTGAACATGAGACGGAATCGTTAAAAACCCATTGAGACATGGCGATAAATACATTAAAATGCATATTTGTTAAGAGATTCAATCACCATTTAATGTTACTAATTTTAGCATTTTTGTATTTTTAGGCTTGAAATAAAGTGTTGTCATTAAATTGTTATTAATGAATATTATTTGCACAGGTTTAGATAAAATGAACGTAACTCTCAATGTAGAAATTGATATGAAGAAATTCTTGAACCTTGAGTATGAATCAATCTTAAATAAACTTGAAGAACGGTGGAAAAGCCAAATCCAACATTTTATGGGCCAAAATTGGGATACAACAGTATTGGATTACAAATTTCGCTCAACTTGACCCACCTCATGTATTTGGACCATATTTCACAAAATATGTACCCAATTGATATTATTATTGAAGTTGTGGAATACTGACTCAATTATCAACAACTCTTATGTTGATGGTAAAGTCTAAATCAGCCGTTATCATGGACCAAATTGTATTGTAAATCGATAAAATGGTTGATGGCCAAAATCTGACCTATCTTTGGTATTTTGTCCATATCTCATTGGATATTCATCCAAATTGAATGAACCTTGTGGCTATGAAAAGAAGAGACAATACTATACAACTTTTATGTCGGTTAAAAAGGCTACATCACACATTTCCATTATAAAAAAGGTGCTGCAATTAGGTGAATGAGTGGTTGGCCTAAATTATTGAAGATTAAAGTCACACTAAATATGTTTCCATTCATTGTCTATATAAGGACACTCTCAGGAGGATAAGGGAGGGTTTTTTGAATGCTTTATAATTTATTCATATAATTTCTCTTTACTATGTATTGTAAGCTAGGCTAGAGTTCTTGGCAAGGCTAGAGATGAACTTTTATGTATAATAAATTTACTTCTATACCTTGATTCTTTGTCAAAAGCTACAAATGTTTGTAAGCTTGCTTGTGTCTAAACTCTTATCTATTATTTTTTTATAATTCAAAGGTTATAATTCTCATATTTCATATATTTTTAGTTATGCTTTCTTTATGTGATTCTTATTGAATTATAATTGTTATTGGTTATATTATTTTACATGTTAATATTTTACTGCAATATTATCAATTGATATATTATTGATCGTAGATAACATGTAAAGATAATAATTGTTTGATATTCAAGTTGATTTTTTTACTGCAATATTGGCAAAATGATATATTATCAATCTTAGAGAACTTGTATAAATAAACATGGTTTGTGTTAACATTTGCAAATGGTTTAGTCATATCAAATACATGTATTATCAAATGTGTCATATTTTACATATCTTTCGATTGATTATTTGGGATTTGAAACTTTCAATTCAGTTACAAACATTGAATCAAAGTATAGAATAGATTTACGAACCATAATTATGATTCTCGAAGCCTTACTTACATCATCATAAGACTTCTCCTTTAATTCATATACAATTCTAATGCATCCATATAAACCAATTAGTTAATTTTCTTATTTGTGACTGTTTTAATATTTTTACTTCACTAGCCTATTTTTCTAAAAGCTTCCTCATGGGATCAACACCTCAATCTATACTGCAATAGCAATATTACATTTTAAGCATAAACATATAGAAAGAGATGAAGGCTATTATGAGGAGGTGATTCATTCCAAGTCACTACCATAGGGACTTATTCCATGGGGAGATGGTCCATTTCAAGTAATTGAAAAGATCAGTGACAAAGCGTACAAGTTAGACCTTTTAGGTGAGTATAATGTAAGTGTAAGCCTTAATGTTACTGATTTGTCTCATTTTGATGTAAGTGAAGATTTGAGGACAAATCCTTTTCAAGAGAGGGGAGAATTATGCAATTTAGGTTACCAAAGCTTCACAATATCTGTTAAGCATCAACAGGGGTTCAATGACAAGGGTAAAAACCAAGAAAATGAAGGAAATATTAAATGGGCTAATTGTGCACATCTCAAATTTATGCTTTGTTCAATACATTAATCTGACCGAATTGAGTGTTCAAGATATCAATTTCTTGTTAATGTTATTAAAGTTTTTTAAGTGATATGGAGTAATTTATATGAAAAATAAAATAAGACACATATCAATTTAGAAAGGAAGATTTAGCATCAATGTCCACTCGTTACTGTTCAAACAACTTTATTAGATCTTTATTTTCTTTGTTTCCTTATTTTTTTTATTCTTAGGTTAAATTTAGAAACAAGGATATAGGAATATTTGTTTTCTTAATATGCTTGTTATTTATTACTTATTTTTGTAATCAATTCTTACTATGACCTAGGATTTGATTTGTTTTTCTTTTGTGCTCTCAGTAAATTCGGCTATTTAAGCCCTATAACCCTAAGTGAAATTCAGAGTTTTAACATTAATAATAGTGAGAGTTTTCTCTTGTTTCTTTAAATAACATTTCAGAACTTATCAAGATTTCTTCTTGTGGCATTCATCCTTAACTTATCATTCATAATCTTTCTCATGTTTCTTGAGTGTGACATTGATAAGGCGTAATTGTATAAACTATTTTATCTTCCTAACTTGATATTTGTTCAATTTATCTCAATAATTGGGCTATTTATGCGTATTAATGTTGTTTTATAGGTTGAAGCATTATCGGAGCAAAAATACCAAAAAACGGACGCAAATGGGAGCATTAGAGATAAAAATACGAATGGAGGCACTGTTTGCTACAGTGGTACTGGATTTCAGCGCCGCGGCGCCGATTGCAGAAAGTGAGCGCCGCAGCGCCAAATCGCAGCGCCGCGGCGCCGGGACCTGGACAGCAAATGCTGACAGGTTGCTGAAAATCAGGAAAGCCAAAAGCAGCCCAAGTGCGCCCTAATTTCGTGCTTTTACCTATATATTTGCACAAAACTTACATTTTGAGAGAGGACTCTAGCTGGGACAGCAGCTGGAAACACAAAGAAACACCTAACTTCTAAGTTTGAAGAAATCAAAGAGGAGGGAAGCAAGCTTCAACAACAAAGGCATTTGACAGGGATGTCTTCTTTGCTTTGATTCTTTACTTGTTGTAAGATGTTTAGTTTACATGTATTGATGGAATTAGCTTCAAGATTGTGTAGTTTAATGATGAGCTAATTTCGTTCATCTAGGATTACATCCTTGAACTCATTATGTGATTGATTTTAGTTCTCTCTTTTATGGTATTAATTCAGCTTTTGATATATTCATTGTGCTTGTGCTTAATGCTATTTGATTACTTGGCCAGTGGTTAAATTGATCTAGAAATGCTTAAATAAACTTGACAAAGGCATTTAGGTATTTAGTCTTAAGCATATTGATGCATGATCATAGTGTAGTACACTTGAGTTTCATATGAGATAGACATATACTCATAAGGCATGTATGGCTCATAAAACTTGTGCTTAATGAATTTTGTTCAATTTATTTATCATAGACATATAGATATTTGATTGGATGGAATAGATTCACTTGACCTGCAAAAGAGGCTTGTGATGTGTTAAGTGTTTTGGTCAATATATCAAGTTGAGAACTAATAAACATCAAAGAGATTCTTCTGAATTTATTTGCATAATGGGGGATAGTTTGTAATCCTAGGATTTCTCATATTGAATTTAACTTGTTGGTAATTTAGTTTATCACTTAGCATAATTAAGTTGTTCTTTTACTTGAGTAGTTTAATATCATACATTAAATCATTTTCTGGATAATAGTAGAAAGACACCATTTCAGTACTTAAACTAGAAAAGATAAATCATTCTCTGTGGGATCGACACTTTTCTCATCATATATTACTTGTTGCGACAACGTGCACTTGCGCTAATTTGTGTTATAGAAAACACACAACAGACATCTACCCTAATTTCTTATACCTTTGGTTCTTATCTCTTTATAGATAACGAGTCAAGATCTTTTGTTTTTGTTTGTTTGCAAATCTAAACTAGAGCGATCTTTGACAAAGGAATCTTATTGAGTGTTGGGTCTAACTTTTCTTTTTAAGGTTCACATCTATGATCCTAAACATATATCCCAAGTTCATCATGGTGGTTTAGGCCTATACTTGGGCTGATTTTCTAGAGGGGAATTAGGGTTCATTAGTTTTTAGTCTTGACTGGAGTGATGTGTACTATAATAGCTAAGCGCAAGCGCACACTATCATATTAAATAATATAGAAATTTAAGTCCAAGTATCAATCCCCCATGGACTATGCAATCAATTTCTATCAATCAATTACTAAACTTTACTTTTATCTAGAAAATGATAATCTAAAAAATTACGTAATTAACCTAGATAATAAATAAACAAAGGGTTAAACTCAAAATTTGATAATAATCGAGGGTGTAGACTCATTCCCTAATATTTCATTAGATTTATTAACTTCTTAGTTAATCACTTAATATGAATTAATTGGCTTAGACATTAATCTCATCACAAGCCTCTATCAATGGTCAAATGACTATATTATTCATTCGAACAATCACCTATATGTCGATGGTAATCATAATAGAATGTAAATATGTCTATCCTATGTGGAACTCATAGTTGTTACTCTATGGTTATATATTAAACTATCTAGGCTAAACACATGAATCTCTTTGTCAAGTTCATCATGGTTCATCAATAATTTAAAATATTGGTCAGATATAATAAAAGTAATAAATACAAGATAGAATGAATCAATTGAAATGCATTAAGTTCATAGACTAAGAATCAATAAAATCCAATCATACATTGGGTTCACATAGTCTAACCCTAGATCAACAAGTTTAGCTCATTACAAAAATAAGATTATCAAACAAATCCATGAAGAAGAGCAAGAACAAGAACCTAATAATAAGGAAAGGAAAGAAAAAAACTATTCAAGAAGATTCCTTGACGTGTTTCTCTCTTTTTCTTGACTTGAATCTTCAATCTTGAACTTGAATCTTGATGTATTAGGATCTCTCAATTTTATGTGAGAATTATTTCTTTGTATTTTTCCCTCTTTAAAGTTCGTGTATTGGCTTATAAAGAGTATTTTTGTATGAATGAGAAACCCTAAGGTCGAGGGCCTTCGAATCTAAGTCAAAATAGGAGTTTTGATATGCGCTTTCATATGTCACATGGGCGCTGAGGGCTCAATGCTTGCGGCACTGAGACCTGGAAAAGCATCTTGGTGGGTAGCCAGTCGAGTGCCTAGCTTTTCGCCTTGGGTACTGCAGTGCCCAGCCTTAGCACCTAGGTCTGGGTTTGCCCAGCAGTATATTTTGAGCACATCTCGCTCGTTTCTCGTCCTATTCACCTCCCATTTATTTATATTCATTATATTTTCCCTTGTGCACCTATTTATGATAAACAAAAAAACACGAATAAATAGCTAAATATTCATACTTTAGAGCAAAATACCCAAGTTGGAGTACTAAGTATACTAGTGCATATACGCCCCTATCAAATACCCCAAACTTAAGACTTTGCTCGTCCTTAAGACAAACAATCACAAACAATCACAACTTATTGACTCTAAATAAAAAAAAACTAAACAAGCCTCGATTGATTTCAATAATCATATTCAAAGTCTCAAAGGCTGTCAATAATCGTATTTTTATAATGCAATAAACAACTTTCAATAATTCATTATTCCTTATAAATGATCACTTTGTATGTGCGTACAATAAGCAAGTCATTAGTCAAATGAAACATAGATTTACTTAATAACTTAAAAACTCATATAAAGATGATGTCTCGGCATAATTCAATAATAACACTACCATAAACTTGCTGTTTATACTACTTTCCACTAATATAGAAATACACATGTTTAAAGATCTACTTAAGAATTTATTTAGCTTGTAATATAAGGCTAAGGTTAAGGTGAAATATAAGGATATATATGAAGTTCAAATCACACCATGAACAATTAACTTTACTTGAAACCTCTTGATCTTTTCTCCTTGATTTATCTCCTCCCTCAAACTTATGATATTCTCATCTTTCTTTTAATCACTTTTTTGCAAAGAATTTCTTTTTTTTCTTAAGCTGAGGGTATTTTGCATTCAAATATTTCTCTCTCTCTCTCTCTCTCTCTCTCTCTTTTATGTACCCCCAAGACTTCTTGTTTTTAATTGCATTACATTTTTCATGCATACAACCTTTTTTCCTTTTAAAATAATTTCTAAGTAAACTCAATATTTATGGTGCTACCGGTAGATTTTAGGATAAGTAAAAAGTCTTACGGCTTGTAATGTAGTTAAATAGAAAAAATGGGTAATTACACTCACGGAGTGACTAGGGATAAATATACATGTAAAGTAAGCTCGAAAATGCTCAATCAGTCTAAAGATGGCCTAATGTCATTTCCCTATTTATGTGATTCCTAAGATTTTTCCTCAAGCAGTAATCAAGCAAGTTCTTGAGTGTCGGTTCTCAAGAATTTGGTGTACTACTTAAGTATAAAATATCTCTAAGCAAAAAATTCAACTAATACAAGCTTATTATCAATATGCTAAAAAATAAGTGATAAAAAATAAAGTTGAACTCAATCCAATATTCATGATATAAGAGTTATCTCAAGCATCTATTTTTCCTAAAGATTTGTAAGAATAATTTCAGCCAATATTCTAATTCTTATCATGGACTAATACTAAAAAAAATATTTAAACCCCAAGACAACCAATCAATAAAAACAGCAAAATAAACATATGAAAGTATTTTCCACCCTCAAGCAAACTTAAATTAGACATTGTCTTCAATGTCTAAAAATAAATTTAAAAGTAAGAGAAACTCCCCTGGTAGATGAAGTTAAAGCGTTGCAGTATTATGTTCTAATGACGAGGCTGAGGTTTTGTTTGCTCTCAAAGCTTACAAATGCTCGTGCTACTTTCTTGAATGCTTGACTTATTGTCTTATCCTACAAATAAAAGAAACTAGCTTAACTAAAACTAAAACTTAACAAACATAAAAAATAAAAAAATACTTGGGTTACCTCCGAAGAAGCGCTTAATTTAATATTGTCGGCTTGGTAGGCCTTTTATTACTCTTATGTAGGATCAAAGTTAATGGTAAAAACATCTTTGTATGTGAGCTTGTTAGGCTTTTTCTCCTTTGGCTTCCACATCTTCTTATTTAGATCTTGACGGTAACTTTTACCTTATTCTCTTCGTGCTTCTTCGAAAATACTTAAATCTTAGTCCAGTGAAGTGTCTCTTTTGTGCCTTTCCTTTTTATCTTCTTATTTCACTGCTGCTTCTTCCTTTTTTTTTTTTAAGTTGAGGATTCAATATCTCCATGTCTTTGAGCTCTTTGGTGTTTGAGTGCACCACATCAATACTACATCAATCTTCACCTTTAGATGGCAACTTGATTTTCTTGAAGACTTTTAAAGTAATAGTGTCATCTTGCACCCTCATGGTCAACTCCCACTTTTTAACATCAATGATCGTTCATCTCATGGCTAGGAAGGGTCTTCTAATGATAATGGAAATTTGTTTGTCTTCTTTCATGTTCAGGATGATAAAATCAGCAGGGAAGATAAATTTGTCCACCTTTACTAGTACATCCTCTAAAATTCCTATCAGGTAAGCAAGAGAGTAATCAGCAAGTTAAAGTGTGATATTGATCAGTTTTACTTCTCTCAAACCTAACTTGTTGTAGACAAAAAGGGGCATGAGATTGATACTCGCTCCTAGATAGCATAAAGCTTTACTAAGGTCATGATTGCCAATGGAGCACAATATGGTAAGCAAGAGAGTAATCAGCAAGTTAAAGTGTGATATTGATCAGTTTTACTTCTCTCAAACCTAACTTGTTGTAGACAAAAAGGGGCATGAGATTGATACTCGCTCCTAGATAGCATAAAGCTTTACTAAGGTCATGATTGCCAATGGAGCACAATATGGTAAATCTCATGAGATCTTTGAGCTTAAGAGGTAGCTACTTTTAAAGAATAGTGCTATACTCCTCTATTAACGCCACAGTCTCATAATTCTCCAATCTCATCTTCTTTGAAAGAATACTCTTCATGAACTTGACGTATTTAGGCATATATTCGAGCACATCTACAAGAGGAAGATTAATATGTAATTTCTTAAAAATATTAAGAAATTTAGAGAATTACTTATCTAATCTCTTATTTTGTAGTCTCTATGAGAATGATGGAGGAGGTGTGAACTGTTGATACTGTACATTTGTACTGGTATTTTTTGCTGCATTTGAACTTTTATGCACTCTAAAAATTTTCTGCACTACTGTCTGCTGAATTTTCTGCACTATTATGAGTTTTTGCACTTGGTTATGGACTAATATGTTGCTAATTTTCTATTTCAGCACTTGGTTAGCGCCTCTAGAGCCTTTAAGGAAAAGGAATTGGCGGTCTATATAGATGCACTTTACTTTTTTATACTTTTTTCTCCTTTATACTTGATGATGATGGTGTGGATGTGTTCTCTTGTAATGTCTTACCACTCTTTAAGTTGATGGCTTGACATTGCTCTACCTTTTCTCTTAGATTTGTCTCGGTTTCACTTGGTAGAGTGCCTCGAGGTCACTTATTGAGAGATACAGTAAGTTGTCCTATTTGAACTTCTAAGTTCTTTATGGTTCTTGAATGGTTCTATATGATGGTGTCATTAGTTTTCATGTAGTGCATGAGTATGTCTTCCAATGCCGGCTTCTTTTTCTTGCAGTGGTTAGAATCTTGGAGGATTTATTGGTCTAGATGGCTCCTCTTGATTGTTACACTGAGAGAAGTTTAGATAATCTATCTGCCCATTCATGTGGTTATCACCACAAAAGTCACAAGTTACTTAAATGCATCAATCTTACTTTTATAGGCTGTAAAACCCTATACAAAATCTATTTTTACAAGGAAAAAAAATAATGGAATAACACAACTTCATTTTATGTATTAATTTCTAAATAAGCTATAACATACAATTAGGCCCAAACCCTAAAATGAAAAAGCCCATTAGACACTTTTTGGGCCGATGTTAACAATGCCCCTGGCAAGCTTGGTCAAAAGGATGATTTTGTCAAGGCTTGCAACATTTAGTTGGCCTAGATTGTAAAGACCCAAATCTCACATCGGGCAGACTCATCCAAAGTGAAGTTATAAGGAGTGATCACAAGTACCTATGTGAGACGCTTTTTGGGGATAGTGATTCGTTCTGCCCATAAAGGACAAAACCGTAAAGGGGAAGGATGCGTATGTGAACCCCAAAGTGGACAATACCTTGCACAGGGATGTAGGCTCTTTCATTTGGTATCAGAACCGAGGACGGCTTTGTTTCGATGGTGGGGGGTATTGTAAAGACCCAAATCTCACATCGGGCAGACTCGTCCAAAGTGAAGGCCTTATAAGGAGTGATCACGCGCACCTGTGTGAAGCGCCTTTTGGGGATAGTGATTCGTTCCGCCCATAAAAGACAAAATCGTAAGGGGGAAGGACGCGTGCATGAACCTCAAAACGGACAATACCTTGCACAGGGATGTGGGCTCTTTTATAGATCACCTATTGTTAATTAGGGACTTCAAAATTGCCTGGGACTAGCTTAAAATCGTCGGGACTCAAGTCACTATACTTCAGATTACTCCATGTAAAGCTTGCCCCTTTGAATCATTCGAGTCGCCCAAAACATCAAGGACTATCCAAACAGTCAGTCTTCATACTCCCAAAATTACCAAGATATTCTTCTGAGGTCAGCCATGACATCCTTTTAAGCTGCTGGTGTCACTGCTACTAAACCTTCCTCCAAATATCGCCTATGCTGATATTTTCGTAAGTTGTTTGTGCCTCCTCCTAGCTCACCCTAATTTTCTTACCCTTACCGAAATTACCTTCACTAGCAACATGACTCCTATGGAGATATATTTGATACAACCAAAAATTGCCCAAAGTCACCATACATCAAGCTTCTCAAGTAAGGACTTTTAGTATATGGATTTATCCAGTTGATCTGAGCTTGTCATTAAGTCACCTCTATGAGATATACCTTAGAGCCTTCTTCAAGTTTTTTCTCGTTAAAATTGACAGGACTCAAGATTTTTGAGATTGCAAATGCCTTTGATTCGTTCTAAGTATCAAAGTTGATTTCTTCATACTTAGGTTGTTTATGATCTATCTCAACTTGATTAAAGTCTTTTTACCTTCCTTTGACCATTCCAATTTGTCAGTAACTATCACATCATTAAATACTAGCAGCTATTTGTAATGGTATAATCAATAACTTAAATATAAATGTTCTATTATTAACCTTTATTAAATGTTCAACTGTTGAGGTGCTACTCTTCATTTCAACCATCCTTGGACCATTATAAAAAATGGGACTTCACCATTTTACTTTCACCTTTTACTTGAGCATTTTCTCTCATATGCTCTAGAGCAAAAGATCTTTAAGTGTTCTTTAACCTTCAAACAATCTTCTCCAATCCTCAAGGTAAAATTTAAATCATTTTAACTTTTTGATCTTTTTATCTGTTGTTTTTACTTTCATTAGTTTTTTATTTTCCTTGTAGTTTCATTTTTAGCAATTTCAATGGCTTTAAAATTGACTGCTCACTCTCGATCAAAGAAATCAAAATAAATCGAGGCAATAGAGATGCCTTTATCTCTCTTATCAAAATCAAGAGTGGTCGATGAGCAGGTCATCCACAAAGTATTGACTTACAAAGCTGACTCCTTCTAATACATCTTAAGACTTTTTAATTCTTTTGTTATTTCTGATTACTTCAACTATTTTGCTACCGAAAAAAATGACCTAATGAGGTTTGACCAGCCTCTTCTGTTATTTCTGATTACTTCAACTATTTTTCTACCCACAAAAATGACATAATAAGGTTTGACCAGCCTTATAACATATCTATCTAGTCATCCTCAAAGTCCATTAGGTCTTGGCCAAAATCGTCTAATGACTATACTGAATGGTTAAATTACTTTGAGCCCTAATTCGCTTTCATATAGAAGTTGACCGAGGTTTACAACCTAATTCAATTGTACTAGATACCTCTTCATAATGGGCTGATATTTAACATATTATTATTCTAGTCTAGGGCCCTAAATGTCTTCTATTTTAGGTTTGATTTCATGACTCTTACTCTTTATAACTTAGCCATTTTATACAACATCCTTATCCATGAGGTTGATATCAAGGCTAACCTCTCAGTAAATGATGTCGACTTATATTTTTCTAGATCAAAGGCTAGCTTTGTCAAGTTTATGACTAGGTTTAGAGAAGAATCGCCCTCCCCATCTAGAGTAGAACATATTGTCTTCCTGTTATTCTGGTTAAGCCAATATACCTTATACCCGCCATCTCAAAGAACAACTAGGAAGTATCTGAAGGTGGCAATTGCCATTAATAATGGTACAAAGCTAGCCTTAGGCCTTTTTCTTCTTTCCCATATTTATAAAAGCCTCTTCGAAATCGTCCCCAACAAGGATGAAACTTCTTTCCATAATGCAGGTGATCCCTTTTGGATTATGTATTTCTAGATTTCAGCCAACTTTCCTCAATTCTTTCGCACTACCTCTCAACCTCTTGAAGGTTACCTCTATTGTTACGCCCTTAGTTAATCCAATAGCAACTTGACCGAAGGAGTTTTGAGGTAATTTTCACTTTCTTTTATTCCGCGTCTTCTTTAGATGATAAATTATTTTGTTGCCTTAGGCCTTCCCTTTTTGGCCCTAAGTAGACACACCAACCTTATCAGGGTCGATCGACTTCTTCTGAAGAGGTTGAATCTGATATCAACTAACATAAATTTTGGGTCGCATGCCTTATTGCCAGGGGACTTCACCATGGTGTTGTTATTGTCACCAGTAATAACAACAAGTAGGGCACCGAGACTTACCATCTACAATAGGTAAGTCGCTAATTTGGGTTGGTCCAGGCCATCCTACATCTTAATCTTTTTTTGGCCAACCAAACATTTAGGGCTAGGGTTATCTTTAGGAATCTTAGTTTTGTAAAGGAAATGACCCTTGTAAATAATGAACTCTAAAAATCTTTGCAAAATAACTAACCTTCATATTTCCCCTAGTTTCCTTGATTTATTTTTATTAATATTGGGAGGATCTAGTCGATCTTTATTTTTTTTAAATTCCTTTAGACCAAGTTTTCCCTTTACACGATTTTATAACTGACTTTGATCTTGGTGTTGCTATGCAGGTCGACCAACCAAAAACACAGGGTAAGCTAATACAAGAAATTCTTGATTTTACATAGTTCTTTGGTTTTAAATTTAATTATCATAAGTTAGATGAAATAAAAAGATTAAGTCACAAAAGAAAGAATGAATTAATCCTATAATACAAATAGGCGGCTATTGGATGCCAAACCAAGTGGGTTCGTTTGTCAACTCTTAGCTTGGTGAGGTGTTCTTTGAGCAACCCTTTATAGATCCACGGCCACCAATACCAACCGTTAAATTCAGTATAGCTGGTGACATCCCCAATAGGAAGAAAAATTGGCCTACATCGACCAACATTTTCTAAGATGATTATTCTAAACCCATCTTAGACCCTGAATTAGTTAAAGTGGTTGGCGACCCAATCTTTTAAGGTAATGATTTTAAATTTCTGACATCGTGGCTTAATTTTGATATTATTTTTTCTTTAATGAATTTTTCAAAAGCCATTCCCATAAGGTTGGATGCCCTACCAACAAAGGAAGAGGACACAGCTCCTCCTAAAAAGCGTGTAAGGTAAAAATTTCCTTGCATTATCTCTTTATTTTTCTATCAAAAATCATTTAATAATGTTTTTTACTTATCCAGATGACCACTCCAAAACCCTTCAAAATAAATATCATACACTCGAAGGCTGCTTTTAAAAAAATTAACGTCTTCACTTTAATCAGCCACTCCTACTGCTCATTGACTCTAGTGAATTGATCTCCTGCTCCTCAAGAATCAAATGAGAGGCCAAGTCTTGTATTTATGGTAGAGTCTCCCAAGGTTCCCTCTCCTTGGCCGACATGTTATCACTCTTAATAATGGAATCGTCAAATGATCACAAAGAGTCTGACAACGAGTCTTCTCTCATGGAATCGCCTGCTTGTCCCTTCTGCTCAGAATGAAGTAAGGATGGTAATCGATAAGTTGAAGGACTTAAAAGGAAGGATGGCCGACTTGCTCATAGATGATCAGTAAGTGATTGAAGTAAATAAGAAGATCAAGTTTTTATCCGATCATGCTATGGGTGACAATGTTTCAGTCAGCCTAAAGACACAAATTGATGACTTTGCTGCTTCGTTTACTTCAATCTCCAAAAAGAAGTAGTCGACTATGCAGGTTATTAAAGAGACCAACTGGAAGGCCGAGGAAAAGGCGTCCTTGAATTTCTTGGAGGTCCAACTGATGTCCAAATTGAGGGAACTTGGGGACCAATTCAAGGTCGTCAAAAAAAAGATAAAAAAGCTGGAGAGCAAGGTAGCAAAGCTTAAGAGGAAGAGGCTGAGAAAATTGCGCTCTCCTTGGACTTAGGAAAATAAGTCCTAGAAATTTGCCCAAAGAAAGGCAAGCAGAAGAAAACTTTAAAGCTCAATGACTCCTTGGTTCCCAAAACCGAGGTTAAAGTGAAATCGGTCAATTTCTCAATCCCTAAATTTGGTAATTTAGTTGATACTTTGTAGTCGGCCTCAAAGCCCTAAGTGTAATTATTTTTAAAGATTAATGAAATATCTTTTTGTCCATTGCTTTTGTTCTTTGCATCATCCTTCAAGTTATAAATCGCCTGATGCAATCTTTAACTGATTCAAGAAATTCTAAGTTTCATTAATAAACTCAAAAAACCATAAATCGATCTGTCTAATAGAGTCAATCGATCTTAATAGTCTATTAATAACCTTGCCAAAACCAACTTTTATTTAAAGTTTAAACCGATTAAAAATCGATCGGCTTTTTATTGAGTGCTAATAGGAACATAAATGCACTAGTATATTTAGTACTTCAACTTAGGTATTTTGTTCCAATTTAGAAATATTTGTCTATTTATTCGTGTTTTTAGTCATAAATAGGTGCACAAGGAAAATTGTGAAGAATAAGAATAAATGAGAGGCGAATCGGACATAAAACGGTGAAGAGCACTCAAAATACACAAGGTCCCAGACCCAGGCCTGGCGCTGTGGCACTGAGACGGTCGTGCACAGTTTGCATTTTCTAGGTCTTGGCATTATAGCGCTATGGCACCTATACGACAGATGAAAGACCTTTCTAAAACACTTATTTTAACTTGGATTTGAAGGCCCTCGACCCTCAGATTTCTCATAGCTATAAAAGTACTATTTTAAGAGTCAAAACACAGACATTTTGAGAGGCAAAACTTACAAAAAAAATAATTCACAACACAAAATCAAGAGATCAAAGCCAAGACTGAAGATTCAAGTTCGAGAATCAAGCTTCAACTTAAGATTAAGAAAGAAGCAACCTAATGAGTGACCTTGATTAGTTTTTCTTCTCTTTTTTTATCATTATGTTCTTGTTCATACTGTTATATATGGAATGGTTTAGTACTCTTGAGTTTATGATGAGCTAAACATTGTTTATCTAGGGTTAGACTTTTGAACATAACTATGTAGTCAGATTTCATTGATTCTTAATTTATGAACTTAATACATATAATTGATTCATTTTATCTTGAGTTTAATGCTTTCATTATATCTGGCCAATATTATGAATGATGAGGGAATTATGATGAACTTGACCAATGGATTCATGTGTTGAGCCTAAGATAGTTTGATGCATGATCATAGGGTAACAACTATGAGTTCCATATAGGATAGACATATACCTAGATGGCATGTATGGTTTGACTTAGATCTGATCTTAATAAATTACATTCTCATCTGATTACCATAGAAATATAGGTAGTTGTTAAAATACGTAATATAGTCACTCGACCATCGACAGAGACTTATGATGAGATTAGAGTCTACCCAATCAATTAGTATTAAGGGATTAACTAAGAGGTTAAAGAATTCAATGAAATACTAGGGGATAAGTCGAAACCCTAGATTGTTCTTAATTTGTGAGTTCAACTTTAGGTTTATTTGTTAATTAGGTTCAGTTTAATTTGATAAAATTAGGTTAATTCATTGAGTTTCAAATTTTTTATTTCTCTGGATAAAATTTTAGAAGATATAATTTTAGTAATTGATTGAAGAATTAGATTAATAGTCCCTGTGGGAATGATATCTGAACTTAAAATCCTATATTACTTGATACGATAGTGTGCGCTTGCGCTTAACTACTATAGCACCAATCAAGATTTTGGTATCATTGTTGGAGATTATTTCTTTCTATTCTTAAATGAATACTAATAACAAGCTACTTGCTTTTTTAATAGATATTTTTTTTTATAATTTATTTTCTTCTTTTTACTTTGATTTTCTTTTTATTTTGTTTTGACAGTTCATGTGAAGAGTGAAAAATGCTGACTTGACTTTTTCTGATCTTGAGATTGAAAGAACTTTGTATAGACTTCGATGTGAACAACGCTAGCGATCTTTAAACATAGAAGAGAACAACCATCACCTTAATAATCTAGTGTTTGAGCCCATGATATCACATAGAGTGCTAAAAGAGTGTGTTGTCCCAACTACAGATGGTGTTCAATCTAGTATTCAGCGACCAGCCGTAAATGCTAATAATTTTGAAATCAAGCCGAGTATGATTCAGGTGCTGAAAAAGTCTGTACAGTTCAATAGAGCTCTCAATGATGATCCTAAAATGCATATCATAAATTTCTTAAAAATTTGTGATACCTTTAAGTAAAACAGAGTCTCAAATGATGTCATACGACTTAGATTGTTCCCTTTCTTCTTAAGGGACAGAGCTAAAAGTTGGTTGATGTCATTGCTGTCAGGTTCCATATCAACGTGGGATGATCTAATGTAAAAATTTTCAGCCAAATTCTTATCACCAATCAAAACAACAAAGATGAAGAATGGCATCACCTCATTTTATCAGATTAATGGCGAGTCGTTGTATGAAGCATGGGAGAGCTTCAAGGAGGTGTTGAGGAAGTGTCCTCACCATGAAGTCCATAAATGGCTATTGGCCAAAACGTTTTATAATGGACTAGTAAGCCATTTAAGGACCATTATAGACGCCGCTGCTGGAGGTGCTTTAATGAATAAGTCCACAAATGATGCATATGATATACTAGATGAGATGGTGTCAAACAGTTACCAATGGCCAGTAGAGAAAGTTACACCTTGGAGAATCACTTATGTGCATGAGATTGACATATTCAATGCATTGGCAGCATAAATCAATATGTTATCTAAGAAGATTGATGTATTGAATGTTTTCAAAACTCAGCAAGTGACAAGTGACTTTTGTAGTGATAAACACATGAATGAGTGGTACATAGGAGAGCAAATTTTATGGGCAATTTCAATCGACAGCAACCTAACAAACAATCAAATTTCTACATTCGGAGTAGAGAGATCGTCATAACTTCTCTTGGTGTAACAACCAAGGGGAATCATTTAAACCATTAAATCCCCCAGGAATTCAGCCATCGCAAGAGAAGAAGCCATCATTGGAAGACATGTTTATACACTACATAAAGTCAAATGACGCCATTATACAGAATCATTCAGCAACCTTGAAGAACTTAAAGGTCCAATTGAGACAACTTGCTATAGCCATCAATAAGCGACCTCAAGGCACTCTACCAAATGATACTGAGAAAAATCCAAGAGGAAATATAGAGTATTGCCAAGGCATCAACGTGAGAAGTGGTAAGATCTTACAAGATAACATTGTTGGGATTTAATATACATGAGTGTATGCATATGGAATTGTGATTATTACATAAAATATGTATCACATATATATTAAACGCTGCGGAAGAATTAAATCATACAGTAAACACAATAAGTAATATATTCATCATATTAATATACTAGAATAGTTGAGAAATCATTTGAACGTGTAATGTTATACATGTATTTCCTCGGAGTCCGTATGAAGACCAACTCGTTAGCAGTTCTAGTCATTAACTCAGTAGGCTTAATGAGATAGAACAGCAGCCCTACATCTAGCACTGGGCTTAACTCTTAAACTTATAAAATGGCCGGTTATGTGTATTATTCCTTTTCTCTAAACGAATAAAAAATGGAAATAGAAGTAATTCACAATTACGTCTCTTGACACTATAAAGAAAAATGAAACAATTTCAATTTTTTTTTCTTTTTCTTCTTCTTCTTCTCGGCACCAAGATGGGAAATGAAACAATTTCATTTCCTTTTCTATTTCTACACATCTCGGCATACACACACATATCATATATATATATTAAAATAATAATATAAAAAGAATAATAGGTAACAACTATTATCCAATTTAATAAAATAATATATTATAATGAGATATTTTGATCATTTAACAATTAAATCATCATTATGTGAAATGATCATTTTGCCCCTCATGAATAGTTACTAAGTCTACACCCTAGTGGGTCCTACCAAATCCCACACCTAGGTAAACTCGACTGAAGGTCTACAATGTGCCACGTGTCATTATACAATTAGAAAATAATAATTATTGACTAATTATTGTATATAACGCTTAAATACAGACATGCATGCATTCTCATGATAGTGTTGGATATTACAAGATTAAACAATTTAATCTGATACATTGTCTCAGTGCACAATGAGTACACTCCATATTGCAGGACTCCCTAGGTCCATGCCCAATTTGTCAAATAGAACTATTCCATGAGTCCGTGAACAATGCCCCACACACACGTCACGGATATTACAAATCAGCACGTTGAACCAAACAAGTTGAGGTTACAACGTATACGTATAGTCCTTCCGTCATGATATCCTGGATGTGCAGAGATATAGATTATCACCGTCAAATCCCATGGCTCATCCATATCCTATCCCCAGACTTGTATCTCATTAAACAATATGTGCAAACGCCTTTACCATATTATTCCATCCTGGCGGAAACTCTTTCCCAAGATTAATACTTGTGGCCATAAGACTTTTTGAGATACAGTCTCGAAGTATCTGAATATCTAACTCCATATGCAAGCTGACGGATGCCATATCTGTACACATCGGGCTCTATAAGCATCAGACTATACCCAGCAACACCCAACGGTCACACCATGAAAGGTCTGTAATATGAATATAATCAAAGTATGGTGGATCACTTACAAGCCCACCGTTGAACTCAGGTCAAAGGACCATGTATATTACTCAACTCAAGAGGACCCTCCGTTGACGGCTTACATAAATGTCTATCGGAGGCCCTCATGAGTCTATCTTGTATCTAGTCCTAACTGGATACCTATATGTCAATAAAAGATCCAAGCTTACGGTCGTCTAGAAACAACCATCTATACCCTATAGGTACGACATATGCTGATCTATCTAAAGGTATCAACCAATAGACCTGCATCAGTAAAAATAGATCAGGGACAATATTTGAGAACATACTTGCGCAAATGACATTTCCTGGCACTTGATTGCAACTCTTGTAACTATGCAGTTGCTAATATATTCCCAGGTCTATGTCCCATTACAGATAAGGGTTTAACTCTTTGATCGTTGTTGAGTATTATAACCAGCTAATAATTAGATGTGCTCACACTTACCATCTATATCTCTCAACATAGCCAACTATGGGCTCTTATCTAAACTCCTTTTAGATCTGATCTGAACTCTTTCAGATCATATAATGTCTGTAACATTACATTGCATAGTACTATATAAATAGGTATTAAAAATTTAATGAGAATGTACACATGTATAAATATATAAGTATAATGAGGCCATACCCAGTAATCACACCATTAAAGGTTTGTAACATGCATAGAACTAAAGTATGGTGGATCACTTACAAGCATACTACTCAACTCTAGAGGACCCTCCGTTCACAACTTACATAGATGTCTATCGGAGGCCCTCGTGATTCTATCCTATATCCAATCCTAACTGGATACCTATATGTCAATATAAGCTTCAAGCTTAAGGTCGGCTAGGAACAACCATCTATACCCTATAGGTACGACATATGCTGATCTATATAAAGGTATCCACCGATATACCCGCATCGGCATAATAAATTAGGGACAATATTCGAGAACATACTTGCACAACTGACATTTCTTAGCACCTGATTGCAACTCTTGTAACTATGTAGTAGCTGATAAGGGCAAATTTGTCATATATTTTCTCATGTTTTTATTATTGATATTTTATGGTTTTATGAGAATAGATGGTTATTTATGTGCATTATTTTTATTTATAGGGACTTGAATGAAATTTAAAGAACTATTGTCGCCCCAGCGCTGCAATAGTGATCGAAATAGAAAAAGACCTATTTAAGTCGCATCTGGCGCTCCAGCGACAAATAGTCATCGCGCCAGCGACACTACATCGCCCCAGCGCTATCAACATACCGCGCCAGCGGTGAAGCTGTTTTCATGCAGTGCCCCAGCGCCAAGATCCCACCGCTCCAGCGGTAATAGCCTTTTCACGCGTCGCCCCAGCGACAGATGCATAGTGCGCCAGCGGTAATGCGAGTCCGAGTCCGACGAGAATTGAGATTTTCAAGCTCATATCAATCCCTATATAAAGCCACTCGTTCCCAGCCTTCAAGAATGAATCGAAGACGACCCAAGAGCACCAAGAATATAGAGCACAATTCTTGGAGAGCAATAGAAGCTTAATTGAAGCAACTTTAGAGAGAGATACAAGACGTTCTTCGGCATCAAGAGTTCCTAGGCAGCGCAATTAAGAGCAATTCGACGTCTATATCGGTTTGCTAATAATTGTATCATGATTTATAATTATTTCTACTGTTGTTCTCTTGTAGCCATGAGCTAACTTATTTTCTAGGGTTAATGTTTGAACTCAATATGTGCGCTTAAATTGCCATATCTTTTAGTATTTAATAAACTTAGTCTTTTATTATTTAAATTACTTGTGTTTAATGCTTCAATATATCTGGCCAATATATGGTGAATGAATTGGTAATATTTTGATAAACTCGGAAGAGGAATCATAATATTTAGACCTAGGTAATTTGATACATGATTGTAGAGTAACATTCAATGTTGCATATGCAAGTTTCAATTTAGGATAGGAATATACCTAGTTGGCATGTATGATCAATAAGACCTAATCTTAATGAATCTTAGTTTATTACAAGTACCATAGGAATATAGGTATTTGGTAAATTAGGGTATACTTGCATGTCCTTGGAAGAGGCTTGTGAATACATTAGCGTCTTGATCAATAATAAAGACTAAGTGAGTTAAATATTAGAGGGTTAATCATTAAAAAGCATATTGAGGGATAATATTAATCCTAGGTTTTCTCTACATTGCTATCACCTAAGTTTCTTTACATATTGTGTTTTGCTTTTATATTTCTTACATTCATTCTTAGATTTTTATTTATCTGAATAATTATTAGGAAGATATAATTTTAGTAATTGGTTAAAAAGAAGAAATTATCCCTGTGGGTTCGACAACCGACTAATTAGTCTCTTTATTACTTGCATACGATAGTGTATACTTGCACTTAATTTATAATATAGAAATATCGCATCAGTAGCTAGTATATTCCTAGGTCTATGTCCCATTACAGACAAGGCTCTAACTCTTGGATCTTCGCTAAGTATTATAACCAGTTAACTATTAGGTGTGTTAACACTTAGTATTTAGATCTCTCAGCATGGCTAACTGTGGGCTCTGATCTAAACTATTTTAGATCTGATCTGAACTCCTTTAGATCGTACAATGTCTGTAATGTTACATTGCATAGTACCATATAAATAGGTATTATTGATTTAATGAGAATGTACACATGTATAAATACATCAGTATATGTACATTCAGGGATGGCATGTAAGCACAAACCCTAACAAACATATCCAAATCACCACCATCAAGTATGAAAGAGAAGGATAAAGTGGCATAATAAGAAAAAGTACAGCCATATAGACCATCTGTTCCTTTTTTCCAAAGACTATAGAGGCATCAACAAACTATAGAAACTGAAAATATGCAGCAAAATAATCCAGAAGTAAGGCTTATTAATGTCACACTTTAACTTACTAATCGCTCTCTCAGTTATCCAAAGAGAATTGTAGAGAACGTGCTAATAAAGGTAGATATTTGAGACATGGAATAAGATAAGGAGATTTATATCATCCTTGGAAGGCCCTTCTTAGCCACGGGATATACAGTTATTGATGGTCAAAAAGAGGAGTTGACCATGAGGGTACAAGATGACATAGCAACATTCAAAGTCTTCAAGGAGATTAAGTTGCCATCTGAATGTGAAGACTACTGCAATATTAATGCGGTGTACCTAAATGCCAAAAAGCTCAAAGACACGGAGATGTTGAATCCTCACATAAAAAATATGTGTTAAGGTATATAAAGGAAAGGAAAAAAAAAAGAACAGTAGAGGGATGAGAGGATCAAAGAGAAGGGTAAGGAAGAACCACTTCCCCCGTCTAAGATTAAAGTCTTTCTAGGGATGTGCAAAAAGAATAACAAGAAAGTTGTTGGCCATGGTTTAATTGCAAAAATATAAAAGATAAAAGAGAGGAAAGGCGGCAAGTTTACATATAATGATGCTTCCACCATCACTTTTGATCCACCATAAGAATGAAAGAAAGCCTTGTCAAGCCAACGACGTTAAATCAAAAGCTTCTTAAGAGGCAATCCAAGTAATTTTTATTTTATGTTACTTTAAGTTTGAGTTTTTATTTACTTTAGTTTCTTTCTTTTTAGGAATAAATCAAGCAAGATAAGAATTCAAGGAAGCAACATAAGTGTTTGCAAGCCTTAAGAGCATAGAAAATTGTAGTCACATTCATAAACAATAACGTTGCAGTGCTTGAACTTCATTTACTAGGGAGTTTTCTTACACTCTTATTTTTATTTTTCAACATTGGAGATAATGTCTAATTTAAATTTGGGGTGGAAAACACATTCCTTGTGTTTATTTTGCTGCATAATTTAATTGGTTGTCTTGTGCGTTAATTTTGTTTTTTTGTTGAGAAGATAATCATTAGTCTATGATAAGAAATAGAATATTAGCTGAATTTATTTTTACATGTCTCTAGGAAATAATAGATACTTAAGATACTTCTTACACCATGAATCTTAGATTGAGTTCAGCTTTATTTTTTATCACTTATTCTTAAGCATATTAAATTAAGCTTGTATTAGTTGAAGTTTTTGCTTAGAGATACTCTTGCTTAAGTAGTACACCGTGTCTTAATGATCAACATTCTAGAAATTGCTTGATTACTACTTGAGATGAAATCTAAGGAAACACATGCATATGAAAATGACATTAAGTCATCTTTGGACCAATTTAGCCTTTTTAAGCCTACCTTATATGTATATTTATCACTAAGTACCCAATTTGAGCTTAATGACCCATTTTTCCTGTTTAACCACACTATAAGCCTAAAGACTTTAACTTTATTTATCTTAAAATATACCGGTAGCACCATAAACCTTGAGTTTACTTAGAAATGTTCTTTAAAAAAGTTGTATATGTGAAAAACAAAGTATTCCTATGAAATGCAATAAGACTCGAAAAGATATATCAATCTAGGTTTGAGGGTACATATAAAAAAATAGAAGATCTTTAAATGTATAAATACCCCTAGCTTAAGAAAAGAAGCAATTCTTTGCAAAAAAAAAAAAAAAATTGATTAAAAGAAAAAGATGAATATATTATAAGTTTGAGGGAGGAGATAAATCAAGGAAGAAAGAATCATAAGGTTTTTAGGTAAAGTTAAGTGTTCACAATATGATTTGAAATCCATAAATATCTTTATATCCCACCTAGACTTTAGACTTATATTTCAAGCTAATTAAAGTCCTAAATAGATCCTTAGACATATGTATTTCTACATTAGTGGAGAGTAGTATGAACAACAAGCTTATGATAGTGTTATAAATTAAAAAAAACTATCGATACATCATCCTTATATACTTTCTTAAATGTTAAGTAAATCTATATTTTATTTGACTGAGTACTTGCTCAATGCACACACATACATAAGTGATCAATTATAAAGGAGAATACATGACTTGATGAATGGTATGATGATTGTTGAAAGTTATTTATTGATTTTTAAAAGCTTTGTGCTATTTTTATAGTCTTTGAGACAACGATGATGATTATCTAATCGACCGAGCTTATTTTTAGTTTTAGTTTTTATTTTATTTATGAGTCAATAACTTGTGATTATTTTTTCTTGTTTTGCTTGAGGATGAGGAAAGTCTTAACTTTATGGGTATTTGATAGGGGTGTAAATGTACTAGTATATTTAGTACTCTGACTTGGGTATTTTGCTCAAATTTATAAATATTTAGTTATTTAATCATGTTTTGGGTCATCAATAGGTATACGAGAGAAAATGTGACAAATAGAAACAAATAGAAGGCAAATCAGACATAAAATGACAAAGATGTGCTCAAAACACGCAAGGTCCCAGACCCAGGCTTGGGCGCCGCGGAACCCAGGTGACCATGCACAGTTCACGTTTTCCAAGTCTCAACACCACGATACTAAGCCCCCAATGCCACGGCACCTATGCGATAGATGAAAGACCTTCTTAAAATTCTTATTTCAACTTAGATTCGAAGGCCTTCGACCTTGGGGTTTCTCATAGCTATAAAAGCTATATTTTAAGAGCCAAAACATAGAAATTTTTATTGAAAAACTTAGAAAAAAAATAATTCACAACACAAAATCAAGAGAGAAAAAAAAGCCAAGATTGAAGACTCAAGTTCAAAAATTAAGCTTTAAGTCAAGATTAAGAGAGAAGAAACCCAATGAGTTGCCTTGATTAGTTTTTCTTCTCTTTTCTTATCATTATGTTCTTGTTCTTACTGTTATACATGGAATTGTTTGGTACTCTTAAGTTTGTGATGAGCTAAACATTATTTATTTAGGGTTAGACTTTTAAACCTAACTATGTAGTCTGATTTTATTGATTCTTAATTTATGAACTTGAAACATATAATTGATTCATTTTATCTTGAGTTTAACATTTTCTTACATCTAACCAATACTATGAATTATGAAAGAACCATAATGAACTTAACAGATGGATTCATGTGTTGAGCCTAAGATAGTTTGATGCATAATCATAGGGTAACAACTATAAATTTTATATAGGATAAATATATACCTAGATGGCATGTATAGTTTGATTTAGACTTGGTCTTAATGAATTACATTCTCATATGATTACCATAGACATTTAGGTAGTTGTTAGAATGCATATGATAGTCACTCGACCATCGACAAAGGCTTGTGATAAGATTAGAGCCTAGCCAATCAATTAGTTTTAATGGATTAACTAAAAGATTAAAGAATCTAATGAAATACTAGGGGATAAGTCAAAACCCTAAATTGTTCTTAATTTGTGAGTTCAACTCTAGGTTTATTTGTTAATTAGGTTTAGTTTACTTTGGTAGAATTAGGTTAATTCATTAAGTTTCAGAATTTTAATTTCTCTGGATAAAGGTTTAGTAGATATAATTTTAGTAATAAATTGAAGAATTAGATTAATAGTCCATGTGTAAATGATATCTGGATTTAAAATCATGTATTACTTGATATGATAGTATGTGTTTGTGCTTAGCTACTATAGCATTAATAAAGTGCTTGAATATTTAAAACTATTTCAAGACTCAATCGATTATAAATTATTGGCCTATTAACATGATCTTAATTAGGTCGATCAAGACTTATGAAATTACTTGAAAATTGTCTTATCAATCATCTCCTAAACAATTGGCTAATGAAACTTTAGATATTTACCATTAATCACCCTAAGATGAATTTCCCCATCTAAATCGCTCAGTAAATGTACCACATTGCCAAGGATTTTGGCAACTATAAATGATCCTTCCCAATTGGCATTAAGCTTTCCCAACTCATTCTCCTAGATCTTATTGGGAGGACTAACTTCCATACTAGGTCGCCTTGTCTGAAAGTTTTGAATCTGGCCCTTTTGTTGTAAGCTCTTTCTACTCTCTTCTTCTATGCTTTATGTGCATTCAAGGCTTCAAGGCAGAGTTTATCTAGTTGATCCATCTCTTCTACCATAGAGTTTGAGTATTATTTGGGGCTCAATGCTTCTTGAAATTTCTTTTTTGTTGAATTTTTAGTTAGTTCCATTAGAACCATGGCCTCGTAGTCATAGATTAATTGATAACGTGATGTCCTAATAGCCATATTTGGATTGGCTCTGTTTGCCCAAAGTGCTTCTTGAAGCTTATCGTGCTATGATCTAGGGCTGTCTTCAATCGCCTTCTTTAACCCTTGGATGAGCGATTTATTCGTAGACTCGGCTTGTCCATTTAATTGGGCATAATATAGTGTGCTATGTATAAGCTTGATAGCGAATTCCTTATCAAAATCACCCATTTCTTCCCTTGTAAAGAGTGTTCCCAGGTCGGTCATGATGGATTAGGCAAGTCGTGCCTGTAAATGATATTTTTCTTAATGAACTTTATGATCGACTGTTGTTTAACCATTTTCAGTGGGATCACATCGACCTATTTTATGAAATAATCAATTGCTACAATGATGAATGCATGTTGTTAAATGATGGTGGATATATCTTCCCAATTATATCTATGGCCCAACCTCTGAATGGTCTACGTCTGATTACCACATGCATTTATTCTACTAGGACAACCTGTAATGGCTTATGCCTTTGATATTCTTCATAACCCTTAGCATTGTCATATCAGTCTTGTTCCATGGTTGTCTACCAAAAACCCATTTTAAGGATGGCTTTCTTCATTAATCTCCCACTGAGATGAGCCCCGAATAGACCTTCGTGTGATTTAGCTATGACTAGCATGCTATAGTTGGGGCTGATTCATCTTAGCAATTTGCCCAAGAGTGCCCTTCTAAAATTTTAGTGCCATTATTCTGATCCTTTGGTTGGCATTTCCACGGGGTTCATCATATAGGTGATCAGGTCTTCTCTTAAATCTTTATAAACATTGACCTGTAAGATAGGTTCATAAGTGGGCAGCCTTAGTGTATGCAGGCAAGAATATGATCAGTGAATCAAAGGGATCTTCTCAATAGCCCTTTTAGGCCTTGATACCCTCTAGATGAGATCATTGGCTTATTCATCCTAATTGAATACTCGACTAGGGAAGATTAGAATCATTGGATAAAGTATTTGGCCTTGTTGCAGTATAGGACGAGCAGATCAGCCTCACAGTTGTAGTCTCCGATCACTTATTTGATAACCAATAAGGAATTGCCCCGAACCTCAACATCCTTGATCCCTATTTTTGCAAGGATTTCTAAGTCAATGATGAAGGCTTCATACCTGGCCTGATTGTTGGTGCATGAGTAGTCCAAAAAAAAAGACATCTTTGTTTTTAGCTCTGATCAGGATACCAAGATAATCCCTACTCCAACGGCCTGATTTGTCTTCGAACCGTCGAACTATAGTTGCCAGGATGTACACAGGTTGCTAATTTCCTGATCAATTATAATTGTGTAAGGTGTAGGTCTGCGAGGAAATTGGCTAGAGCTTATCATTTGACTACCTTCTAAGGGACATACTTCAATTTGAATTCTGACTGCGCGATTTCCTAAAAATGGCATTGATATAAGGTATTTTATAATGTCTGTCTGGCCTATTACATACACTATTATGGGCAATAAGTAATATCTCAATTTTGTGCATGCAAAATACAAGGCCAAACATAGTTTTTTTTACCAAGGTGAATCTAGTTTCTGCATCAAATGAGGTAGTAAATGGCCTTCTCAATGCCATCATATTATTTTGCTACTATATTGCCGAACAATTCTTTGATGGCTACAATGTATAGAATCAAAGGCAGCATTAGTTTGGGTGGCACTATAACTGATGAACTTGTGAGGTACTTCTTGATTTCCTCGAAGACCTTCTGGTGAAGAGTAGTCCACTTAAACTCTTCTCTATTTTTCAGTTTAGGAAGGGGTGACCATACATGGAGTCAACCGGCTGAGTTTAAAATAAATTGCCTCAGAAAATTTATCTTGCCGATTAATTGCTGCAATTCTTTCTTAGTTCTTAATGCATGTGTGTCTATGATCTCTCTGGCTTTATTTTGGTCTATCTCTACCCCCTCCTCATTGGTGAACCAAGAAACCAAGAAAGTGCCTCGCTGAGACTCTGAATGCACACTTTAACAAATTTATTTTCAGTTGGTACAATCGTATTCGCTGAAAGGTAGTCTCTAGATCAGTTAAGTATTGATCATCTGACATTGAGTTGATCACCACATTGTCAATGTAGACCTCCAAAATTTAGTGAATCATGTTATGGAAGATAGCATTCATAGCACGTTGATAGGTCGCCTCAGCATTCTTAAGTTCGAATGGCATAACAACTCATTCGTATGTGCCAATCACCCAGGACAATGGAATGTCATTATGCTTACGTCGGTCATCTTGATGAATATTTTGTTATAGCTCGAGTGTCCATCAAGAAAGAAAAGTACTAGATGGCATACAGCTAAATCGACCAACATATCAACTATGGGCATTAGAAACTCATCTTTTGAGGAAGCCAGGTTGAGATTGCAAAAATCTTGCAAAGTTTCAACTTTATATTTTTCTTAATAACTGGGACTACATTGAATAACTACTCTACTTAGCTTACCAGTCTAATCAAACTTGCATGGAGAAGTCTTTTGATGTCTTCGGTAATTTTATCTTTGACCTCCCTTGAAATTCTCCTCAAATGCTGCTTATACAGTTGAAATCTATCTTTGATTGGCAAACTTTGTTCTACCAAGTCTCTGCTGAAGCCAAGTATCTCAGTGTAATACAAAGCAATCTCTATATTCCTTGAGAATCGCCAATAGTTTGGCCTCATAGGCTAGATCTTAACTTTCACTAATGAAAATCGGCCTGAAGTCACCTGCTGCCCTAAATTAACTTCATTAAGCTTGCTTTAAGGGTTGTGGTTGTCGAATTTTGTTGAGGCTGGTTTCAATTCTTGGTCAATTTGTGGGTCTTGTCCTTCATCTTTATAAATACATTCAACTGATGCAGATGTATACCTTTGTCTTTTCATCTGAAAAATAAACCAAGGGTCGATTTAGTTTTACCATAATGAGGCGAGCAAGATCGCCCTTGATAACTTGGGCGTTAGCCATCGCTGTTATGTCCATCTCTTTGATATATCAGCCAGTATCACTCATTTTCAGGAGAGTGGTGGTGACAGTTGCATCGTATAATACAGCTGAGGATACCTATTTATCACCTTCGAACAGCTTTGAGTCGGCATGAATTATCTCGACCGATCCATATAACTGTCATATGAAACTCATCTGATACATGCTAGATGGCAAAGTCTTGTTTGAATGGATCCAATCTCGTCCTAGTAGAACATCATAATTACTCAGCACATTGACTATATAGAATGGTTCTTCTTTCTTAACACGACCAACTTTGACTTTCAGGAAGACGAATCCATCGGTCGAGGTCTCTCAGCCAACAAAGTCAGTCATGATAACCTTGGAGGGCTCTAGGTCGCCCTTGTTAATGCTTAGTTTCCTCAACATTCTTACGAGAAAAATGTAAAATTTTGTCTTATTATAAATCAAGATCTTTTACGTGGGACCTTATTCAGGTCTGCTTTAAAATAAAAGGATCAAATGTGATAAGTCCTATAGTCGGCTAAATGAGGTAGAGTTAATTATGCTGGCTCATCCAGCTCATCCCTAATGTGGCAAATATCTACCATTAGGGATGGCGATATGGTAGATATGAGCCACAAGGATTATCGACCTAGTACTGGAACAATGATCAAAACAAGAAAATTAGAAACAATGACCTGTTTAAGTCATAGTTCATCACCCCAGCGCCAATTAGCTACTGCACCAGCAATGATCCAATGCCCAGCTCTATATCCTCACCACTCTAGCCATACAGGCTTTTCAATGCAACGCGCCAGCGACAACACCTGATAAGAATGAGCTTTTCAAGCTAAATCAATCCCTATAAAAGGCCATTCGTCCCCAGCTTTCAAATGGCATCCAAGAACACACAAGACACTCAATAGACATACAAAACAAAGTCTTAAAATGTAATTATAGCACAATTAAAGCATCCATAGAGAGAAATTCAAGGCGTTCTTCGGCATTAAGAGTTCCTTAGACAGCACAATCAAGAGCAATTCGACCTTTATATTGGTTTGCTATTGATTGTATCATGTTTTTTTTTATTATTTTTGCTGCTATTCTTTTGTAGCCATGAACTACTTTTCTTTCTAAGGTTAATACTTGAACTCAATATGTGTGCTTAATTGCTATATTTTTCTAATATTTAATAAACTTAGTTCTTTGTTATTCAAATTATTTGTTCTTAATGCTTCAATATATTTGGCTAATATATGGTGAATGAATTGATAATATTTTCATAAACTCGAAAAAGGAATTATTATATTTAGACATAGGTAATTTGATACATAATTGTAGAGTAACATTCAATGTTGCATATGCAAGTTTTAAATTATGATAGGAATATACCCAATTGGTATGTATGATTAATAAGACTTGTTCTTAATGAATCTGAATTTATTACAAGTACCATAGGAATATAGGTATTTGGTAAATTAAGATATACTTGCATGACCTTAGAAGAGGTTTGTGAATACAATAGTGTCTTGATTAATAACAAAAGTAAGGGAATTAAATATTAGAGGATTAATCATTGGAAAAACATATTGAGGGATAGTATTAACCCTAGGCTTTCTCTATATTGCTATTTTCTATAACTCTTTACATTGTGTTCTTGTCTTTATATTTTTTAAATTCATTCTTAGATTTTGATTTTTTCTGAATAATTGCTAGAAAGATAAAATTTTAGTACTTGGCAAAAAAGAAGAAATAATCTCTGTGGGTTCGACATCCGACTCTTTTGTCCCTTTATTACTTGTATACGATAGTGTATGCTTGTACTCAATTATAAGATAAAGAAATATTGCATTAGCTGGTCTTCTAGAGTCAGCTCTACCGTGATCACCCTCTCTCTCCTGGTCGCCTCAAGAGCCAAATCACTCACTTAGATCTTGATCTCGACTTGTTCGACATCCAAACTCTTGTTGATAATCCTTCTCCCAACAATTTGCTCTGTTAAAGGAATGACAACATGTACCTCCGTAGTTGGGAATGGGTCAGTTTCTGTGAGGGGCTTTTTTATGTTAGAGTAAAAAAAAAGTCAGCCTTCATCGATCAACCGTTGTATTTCATTTCTAAACATAATACAATTATTTGTACTGTGTTACTAAGAGTTGTGCCACTTGCAGTAGTCTTTCCCTTTATGTTGTTCGACTGGGAGGATGGTGTGACCTTCAAATAACTTAATCTACTTGTCCTTCAAGAGGCAATCAAAAATCTGATTAGCTTTTTGTAAATCAAAAAAATACTCTTTGGCGATTAGGTATTCTTGCCGATCTTTTTCTTTTGTTTATTGGGGGTCACCTTCTTTAGTATTGGACACTCATATGGCCAGCCATTCATTACTTCAGCCAAATAAATTTCTTCATCAGAGTCTGATTTGTCCAACTTACTGTCTAAATTGGCTTCGACAACAGTAACCTTCAGCTGATTTTAGTAATAGGTCCCTTTGGAGGACGCCTACTTCTGATCTTTCTCTATTAGAAGTTGTTCGTAATTGGCTGTCCGGGTGGCCAACTCATATAGATCAATGAAGTGATATCCCTCAATGTGTTCCCTTGTCGCAAAGGATATGCCTCTAATGAAAATTGGGATGGAGTCGACCTCTGAGATCTGCATTTGGCAATAGGTTCGAAGCTTTCTGAATCGGTTGATGTATTTAGAGACCGACTCGTCCAAAATTTGGGTGACCTTGGCCAGGTCAGCTAAAGTAACCTCTGGAGGTAGCTTGTAGAATTCGGCATGGAACTTGTCATCCATCTGCTCCCAACTGGCTATTGATTGTAGTACCAAATCGGTATACCAAGTAAAGGCTATCTTAGTCAAATAATTACCAAACAACCTCAGTTTCCAAAAACGAGATGAGCTGGCCCCATTACACTGTACTATAAATCTAAAAATATGCTTGAAGGTGGTGATATGCTCTTTGCTTGAAAACAGAAAGAATTCAGGAATCTTGTATCCCCTTATAAAAGGGAAAAGTATGTCAACGTTATTAGGGCAGAGCTTCATATAAGAAGGACGCGTCATAGGCCTCAAATCGACCCTCATATTTTGTAATGCTTCCGTCAGCATGTTCCTATCTATCTAAGGTTGCCTAAAATGGCTTGTAGGTCACACAAGCTTCATAGTTCCAAATTGAATCGGCTTAGGTTGAGTTTGGCCGACTTGCTCTTGGTTTTGGGGAATGGGCTAATGTAAACTCCCAAAATTTACCATGTTACCATCCTAGTTGTAACTGAAAATCTATCTCCACTAGTTCTGATGGACCAAAGAATTTAAAGACTCAACCCTCTAAGGTCGCCTAAGGATATTGACCAAACCATATTACAAGTTGCCCTAGTGATTCGACCGTCGACGAGGCTCTTATAATTCAAGGTTTGGGAGACCTATAGAAGAGCTATGAGCTCCATCTGATTCTGCCTCATTGACTCAAGGCTTTTTAGAATATTTCGGCTTATATTTTGATTATCCTTGATCAATGGTCGACAAACTAAAACTGTCTAATTAAACAGCAATGTGCCAAGTTGCTAGTTTTTCTAGCCGATCTGGGTGACCAATCCTTAGATGTCGGTAGTAGAAAATGGCCTAAGATATGGAAGTATATTGCTATGAATCTCTTCTAGTTGCTGATTTAGCAAGTCCTTCTCGGCATTGGCCAATCTTGCCCCATTTTTATTCGAATCAACTAGGTTTCTAAGTTGTGGTGGGGGTGTAGCCATAGAGCCTTCAGCAGCATTTGTTCCAGTTTTGTTCTTTGTCATCTGTCTAGTTATTACATGCATATAAGAATATATCTCATTGCGCGTGCCAAAAAGATATTCGCAGTATAAATTTTGAGGAACTTCGAGTTCATATATGCTCAATGTCCAGCTAGACGGATGTCGCCCCGGAATTGAGAGAATCTGAGACTAAGGATTTTACTAAGGCAGTGCTGAACTTGACTGTCAGCAAGTGAGGTTCGCATCTGGGTTGTCAGCGAGCGAGGTTTATTGCTAAACCTGGACTGTTGTGCAGGGAGCATACCGCAGAGCTTAGTTCTTCACTGGGAAGGACAGAAAAAGCTCTAAATACTAGGCTGAGAGGATTTTCAACAAGCAAAGATGCAGAGTCTTGGGTCAAACAATAAAATGAGAAAAATGGATAAAAAGCTTAAAGCTTGTGTATTGTATGTATTGAATAGTTGATGATGATATAAATTATGAGAAATCAAGCCTATTTATAAGCTGTAAAACCCTATACAAAACCTATTTTTACAAGAAAATGAATCTTAGAATAACACAACTTCCTTTTATGTACCAATTCCCAAATAAGCTATAACATATAATTAGATCCAAATTCTAAAATGAAAAAGTCCATTAGGCACTTTTTAGGTCGGCGTTAACAAATATCCACCCAGGTACACTCAGTAAAGTCTTTGTATTTTCTATTACTTTTAAAAAATAGTGTGGATTATTAATACAGATGAATCAGATCACAAAATTAAGAACCCTGTTCAGTTATAATATTTTCTTCATTCCTTTATGTCAATTATTATCACAGCTAATTATAGTACCTCTTCTATTACTAAGAAGGATTTTATCATCTTATTGATACTCTTACCTTAGATATTGTACATGTGATTCCATCTCTTGAATATAATATCCTTTTTGTTAGCTGAATTACCTTTATCCTTACCTGCATTGTAACATTTTGGCCTTACTATTAGTTAATTACATTGTATCTATTCCTAGTAGTATACAAGATGCTTTGGCAAATCCAAAGTAGACTAGAGAGATAAGTGAAGAAATAGAGGCCCTTCAGAAGAACAATAAGTGGGCAATTTGCCCATTACTTGAAGGGAATAAGATAATTGGGTGTATATGAGTGTTTACAATTAAACTTAAGGCTAATGATAATAAAGTGAGGATAGTTGTAAAAGGATATATGTAAAAGTGTGAAGTCGATTATGAAGAGACCTTTGCACCAATAAACAATATTAATATAATTCGTATTCATATTTTCATAGTAGTAAATCGAGATTGAACTCTGCAACAATTTAAAGTGAAGAATGCTTTTCTTAATAAGACTTAGAAAAGAAAGTCTACATGGAACTATCACTTAAAGTTAAAAGGAAACTTTCAAGAACAATTGAAGTAGTAAATTGAAGAAGGTATTATATAGGCTTAAGTAGTCACTCAGAGCTTGGTTTAGAAGGTTCTCATCCATAATGAGAGAGTTTGGTTATAAGAAAAGTAATTCAAACCATACTTTGTTTATAAAACACAGGGAAGAAAAGGTAATAGTTTTGATTGTATATGTAGATGATGTAGTCCTAACAAGAGATGACTCAGATAAAAGAAAGGCTTTATAGGAGTATCTTGTAGCTAAATTTGAAATGAAAGATCTCATTCAACTTAAATACTTCTTGAAAATTGAAGTCTCAATGTTAAAACTTGTTATTTCTCCCTCACAAAGGAAATATGTATTATATCTCTTAACTAAAATTGGGATGCTAACTTGTAAACCAGTTAAGACACCTATAGAGATGAATCACTAGCTTATAGAATCTGTAAGTTAACTTCTAACTGACAAAAGGTGTTATCAGAGATTAGTCGGAAGATTAATCTATTTGTCTTACATTAGGCCAGACATAGCCTATATAGTGAGTGCTGTAATGGATGCACCTAATGAAGAATATATGAATGCAGTATATCGAATCTTAAGATACTCGAAGAGTGTACTTGAAAGAGGTTTGCTATTCTTGAAAAAAGGGTCTCAAGTATTGAATGGTATATGAATTCTAATTGGAGGTTTACATTTGATTACTTCGCTTTTGTGGAAGATAATTTATTTACTTAAAGAAGTAAGAAGCAAAAGATTGAAGCTATATCAAGTGCGAAAGCTGAATTTTGAAATATGACTTATGGTATCTGCGAGTTATTATAAGTTCAAAGTATATTACAAGATTGAATATGAGAAATCGATGCAACTTATATGGAAAATGGAAAGCTAATGAAGTTGTTGGGCGACTGGTTTTAACTTTATCTGTAGTACTTCAGTTGAATAGATAATTTCTTTCAAAAATTGCTGAGTTATGAAATTTGTGGAAAGTCCATTCAGATAAATTATTGGATGAATCTAATTAAAAGGTTATCTTACTCTGTGGGAAGTTATAACTATTTGCTTAAGGAATTCCGTAGATGAAGTTTTCTATTTGCATGAATATATCATCTGAGTTTGGAGAATAGGTCGAATTCTGATGAGAGTTAGTTGTGATAGTTGTTGTATTCATTATTGTCATTTCAATAAATAAATACTCACTTCATTGTGTTCACAAAACTATTTGTTATGGCTGTGAACATCAATAGAAATAATGTGGAAGTGAAAATTGAACACTCTATTTTGCGTTTGACAGGATACATACATAACTCTGCATTTTATTGAAGGTGGAAGTAGTATAAATGTTTTGTTTATATTGTTTTAAATATTGCTGGAATTTGTTTGTTTCATAGAAAATGAAATTTTTATAGAGAAGAATAATAATAAGTGCATTAATTTTACTGATTAAGGTTTACGGGTTATGAGATATGCCCAAATTTTGTATTCTTTTATTATTATTATTATTAATTAAAATTCTAGCTTAGTAATTGTTATTTTTTTTTCGTTTGATTAATTCAATTATGTTTTTAATTAAACTTTATATTGCAGCAAGGTTATTGTTCAACTAAGTTTATTCATATTTAATTTATTAATAAAAGCATCATTTTAATGAGCATTTTCCATGAACTTTTACAGCCAACTAAATTACATTCTGTTTACTAATTGTTTTTTAGTTCTTCATTTTTCTTTTTTAAGGTTTGATGAACTGGTTAGTTAATTTTTTTTTCTGTTCATCACTGAATTACGGAGTCGCACATTCTTGGTAGTGCAGAATAACTCCTATTGAGGATGCCAAAAGATATAATCCTTTCTTTATTAATGTGTTTGTCGATTTGTTAATTTGTTGGTTCGTAGTCTTGAATGCTTTACCATTGTTTAAAGAGATTACCTTGAATCTAAATTTTAAATTTAGTCTTTGAAAATGAATATAGATTTATTTTATAATTATTTAATAAAATAAAATTAATTATTATTTTTTAAATTAAATAATTTTCTTGACATTTAATAACAATCACTTCATAAAAAATTTGCACGTGACTTGCACATGGTTTTTAACAAAACTCTGAAAAATTACTAAATAATTCCATAACAAATCACGTGAGACGCACATGTCATCAAATAAATTACATAATAACTGTCCAAAAAAAAATTAAGAGATGAGATGAATTATTATGACACAATTAGGAAATGTCATGAAAGGGGGTCATGATTAAACTTAACAATATATCAATATAGGCCATAAATATATGTCACGTGGGTTATAAGAAATTTACAATCATCCACTTAGTTCATAAAAAACATCATATTTAAATATAGGGATAGGTTATAGTTCATTCGCTGTGCCATATAGTCAATGTCTTAATTATTAAATTAAATTAATTGTTAAAATTTAATAATGTCAACCTATACCACAAGTGAAGTTGAAAAATATTAAAAAGCCTCTTCAATATTTAGTTAAATATAAAATATATCTCTTAAAATTAAACAATTAATAAAAAAAAATTATGAAATTAATAAATTAAAGGTAATATATTACATTGTATGTTATAATTTTAATTTTAATAATATTAAATATTGTAATTTTAACTCTAATTTTAATTTCAATTACATAAAATTTTATAATTCTAATTCTAATTTAATTAAATTAAATATTATAATTATAATTTTAATTAGGTTAAACAATTTTAATTCCAAATCTAATTTCAATTTCGATTTTAATTACGTTAAATGTTATATTTTTAATTCTAAATTTGATTTCAATTATGTTAAATAATATAACTTCAATTCCAATTCTAATTTTAATTTCAATTTCAATATAATATTATAATGGGATATGATCAAATTTACTCTAATATTTTAAGCTAATTGACAACTTTATCCTAGTTATAGATAAAATACTTAATTTTACTCTAATTTGTTAATTTTTACCGTCAATTTAAATGAAAATAGTAGCTTTAATATACAATTACCAGTTTACCATCATTGTTTATCATTTAACTTTGCATACGTAACACAATCTTACTCATTCAATGTTATTAAAAACGTGATACAATCTCATCTATTTATTTAATTTAATATAATTTTTTTAAAATTAATAATTTTTTTTAATAAAATAACACGTGTTAAATAATGATTAGTTACAAATTACACGTGTCATTCTGCAATTGGTTTATATTTTTAATAAATATTTTTAAAAATAAATTAAATAATTAATAATTAAATACAGACCTGTCACTATCGCTGGAGTATCGCCAAAAAACAACGGCCGGCTAATTGTCAGCTATCATTTTTCGGCGATACTCCAACGATAGAAATAATCAAATTTTACATCATTGGAGTCCTTTTTTTTTTATTTACACAATGTTGGGGTTATTTTTACAGAAAAAAAAGATCAAAAAAATAACTAAAGGTGGTGGTGAGGGACACTGGCCTTTTGCCATTTTTTGACATACTCTGGCAGCAATGGCAACTCTAACTTTAATTTTTTTAATTTATTTTATTTTAAAAATTATTTAATAAAAATATAAACTAATTACATATTGACACGTATCTAAAGTAATTAATTATGTCACGACACGTGTCTTTTATTAAAGTTTATTTTTTAAAATTATATTAAATTAAATTATAGATGAGATTGCGCCACATATTCAAAAGAAATAAATTAATAAGATTCTGACACGTGTCTAATATGTAATTTATTTATATGATTAAATTATTTTTTTTACCTTTTAACTATTAAAACTAAAGGTAAAAGTTAATAGATTGTGATAAAATTGAGTATTTTTAATTTAATTAGGGCAAAGTTGTCAATTAATCCAAAATATTAGGGTGAATTGTCCTTATTCGTATTATAATTCTAATTTTAATTTCAAATAAATTTGAATTACGGTAAATGTTACAATTCTAATTCCAATTTCAATTATGTTAAAATGTTATAATTTCAATTTCAATTATGTTAAAAGTTATAATTCCAGTTTTAATTTTAAATATTATAATTCCAAATCTAATTTTAATAATGTTAAATGGTATAATTTCAATTATGTTAAAATGTTATAATTTCAATTTCAATTATGTTAAAAGTTATAATTTCAATTTCAATTTTAAATATTATAATTCCAAATCTAATTTTAATAATGTTAAATGGTATAATTTCAATTGTAATTTTAATTTTAGTTACGTTAAATGTTATAATTTAAATTTAAATTAAATTTTAATTATGTTAAATATTATAATTTTAATTTTAATTTCTATTTCATTTACATTAAATGTTATAATTTTAAATCTAATTTTAATTTTAATTACGTTAAAATTACAATTCTAATTTTAACTATGCTAAATGTTACAATTCTAATTTCAATTCTAATTCTAATTTTAATTACATAAAATATTATAATTCTAATTTCAATTTCAATTACGTTAAATGATATAAATCCAATTTCAATTTCAATTATGTTTAAGTTATAATTCCAATTTCAAATTCTATTATGTTATATATTATAATTCCAATTCTAATTTCTTTCAATTATATGTTAAATATTATAATTTCAATTCTAATTTTAATTATAATTACATAAAATAATATAATTCTAATTTCAATTTTAAATACGTTAAATGTTATAATTTCAATTTTAATTTCAATTATGTTAAATATTATAATTTCAATTTCAATTTCAATTCTAATTTCAACTTCAATTACGTTAAACGTTATAATTCCAATTTTAATTTTAATTTTAACTTCAATTACATTAAATTTTATAATTTTAATTATGTTAAATATTAATTCTAATTCTAATTTTAATTTCAATTACATTAAATGTTATAATTACAATTCTAAATTTAAGTTAATTTTTAAAAATATTAAATATTATAATTCTAATTCTAATTTCAATTTTAACAAATCCAATATTGGAAGTTAGAAATATATTTTGGACTGTTATGTATTTTTGCAACAAATCCGCAATTAAAAATTAGAAATATATTTTGAAAATTATAAATTTGTATGTGAATTATTTATTTTGAAAATTAAAAACTTGGATTTATTATATATTTTAGAAATTAAAAATTAGAATGTTAAGATAGTTCAATAAACACCTTGAAAATTAAAAAAATATCCAAAATATAAAAACACCCAAAAAAATAAAGGTCAAAAGTCAAAACCTACCCCCAAAAACTTTAAGTTAGCATAATTAAAATATTTTGTTATATATTACAATGTTAATAAAACTTCAATATTAATGATTCATTAACTTAAATTTATAATTACTATTTTAACTATAAAATTAAATAAATTTAATAAGAAATTAAAGATAAAATTTAAATGCCGTGTGGCGTCCTGTGGTGGCACTATGTGACGGGCATGATATTAACTATGGTTATTTAAGACATTCATAAAATATCATCCCCTTATACTATGTAACATTTTTTATGTAACTAAATGCAAACTCATAATTTATATATAAACGGGGACTCCCTCACACATTTGTGGGCGAGAGGTGTAAAAAGTGAGAATATATTATACGTTAAGTAAGATACAACATACAACAAAGTTATGAATGTATTTTTTTAAAAATTTTGGCTCTTTATATTAACCAATGTTATTTAAGATACCCATAAAATATCATCCCTTGTATTATGTGACTTTTATGTGCAGCTAGATGCAAACTTACAATTGTGTATAAGTGGGGACACCCTCCTATATTTGTGGGTGAAATGTGCCAAAAGTAGGAACACATCCTACGTTAAGTGGGATATAACATACAACAGGTTATGGATGTAATTATTTTTTATTTTAGGTATTTTATATCAACCATGATTATTTAAGATACCCATAAAATATCATCCCTTATACTATATTATATTTCTGGTGCAGATAAATATAAACTCGTAATTTTTAAAAAAGTGGGAATACGTCATACGTTAAGTAGGATGCAACATACCACAGGTAGTATGAACATACACGATGTTAAGTAGGAACAAACATGATATTCTTTGTAATTAATTTATTTTTTATTTTTTATATCATGTATGAAAAATAAAAATTATGTAGGACACTTATAAAGTAACTTCCCCTTATATTATGTAATTTATTTGTATTAATAATTGGCAACGCGTTAAGAATGTAAAAGTTTGGATATAGACCCTTTTGTGGATTGAAAGAGAACATAGTGGGAACATTAGAATATTAAATGGAAACATAGATGATGTTTTATGTGATTATTTTATTTTTTTAACATATATGAAAACCATACTTATGTAGAACACTCATAAAATAGTTTCTCCTTATATTATGAAACTTATTTCAATGGTAAGCAAAAAAAACGTTAAGAATGTAAAAGTAGGGATATAGGCCTTTTGTGGGTAAAAACTTAAAATAGTGAGAACATACACGATGTTCTATGTAATTATTTTATTTTATATATTTTGTAACATATATGATAATCGTATTTATATAGAACACTTATAAAATAGCTTCTCCTTATATTATGTGACTTTATTTTCAATAGTAAGCGAAAAAACACTAAGAATGTAAAAGTTGAGATATAAGCTATTTTTTGGGTGAAAATTAAAAATAGTGGGAATATGTAGTATATTAAGTAGAAACCAACATGACGTTTTATGTGATTATTTTATTTTTTATTTTTTGTGACATAAAAAATAATATTTATGTTCAACATTCATAAAATAGCTTCCTCTTATATTATGTGACTTATTTTCAATGGTAAGTGAAAAAAAATGCTAAGAATGTAAAAGTTGGGATATAGGCCATTTTGTGGGTAAAAACTTAAAATAGTAAGAACATGTAGTATATTAAGTGGGAACATACAAGATGTTCTGTGTGATTATTTTATTTTTTTAATTTTTTGTAACATATATGAAAATCATACTTATATACAACACTCATAAAATAGCATTCCCTTATATTATGTGACTTACTTTCAATAGTAAGTAAAAAATGATAAGAATGTAAAAGTGAGGATATTTGTTATTTTATGGGTGAAAACTCAATATAGTAGGAACATGTAGTATATTAAGGGGGAACATACACGATATTCTAAGTGATTATTTTATTTTTTATTTTTTTGTAATTGATAAGGGCGTAAAAGCACTAATATAATTTGTACCCAACTTTTATATTTTGTTTCAAATCATAAATATTTAGCTATTTAATTGTATTTTTTTTATCATAAATAGATGCACGACAAAAACTATGACGCATAGGAACAAACGGGAGGCGAATCGAACGTAAAACGAAGAAGCTACTCTCAAAATACGAAAGGAGTACCAGGGCTAGGTGACACAGTGCCCAGTAACTAAGAGCCACGACACCCATAACCTAGGGCCGCAGCACCCGTACAACATATAAAAGCCCCTCTCAACTCTCCTATTTCAACTTGGATTCGAAGCCCTTCGCCCTTAGTAATTATACATTATTACGTATAACATACTTTCTTCTATGTATCATAACATCAACATATAATATAATTTATGTTAACTTTATAGTCATACAAATTAATGTTTTGATTAGAGATAGTAGAATTTTTACGAGCACCAACTTTGTAGGGACCTACTCTAAATGAAAAGTAAGTCAGATTGTATTTTATATATTTTTTTAAGATGGAGTAAGTTTGAATTTAATAATCAAAATCTAAATTAAATTTGAGTGAGTTTGAAAATGAGTTAATTTTTTAAGACTCATCCCAAATACTCGAATTAAAAATAAAATTTAAAAAACTCTTGTGTAGGAAAATTTTTAATTATCTATATAAATCAAAATTAATTACGTATAAAATCTATAAATATAAAATTTATTTATATTATATTTTTTAAAAATTTAATTTTTAATTTTTTTAATTATATTTAATATTAAACAGTTATTTTCGAGTAAAATCACAACAGCTGTTTGTTCCGAAACTTCATTTGCTAAACTGATTTGAAAATTGAATTTGCCCAGTATTAATAGCAAACCAGCTGTCATATATTTCAAATACAACTATGCTAATGTTAGCTATGCGTGATTTATAGGGCAACTCTTGAATTTGCAAATCTCTTTGATAGACCTTTGCATTCGGCGAGATTAATCCATTACTTTACGTGCCAGTGATTGATTGTTAAAGACTATTTCCTATATCTACAGTGATATGCAAACAAAAAAGATTATCTAATATTGTAATATTCAATTCTTATTAGTAGTTTTGAAGTTTAGATTTCGGTATAGAACAATAAAAATTTTGTAGGATAACATTTTAATCCTATTAGAAATATTTTCTTTATAGTGTGCGTGGGAGATATTAAACCTAATTTGATAATTTCACACTCGATCGGAGCGTCAGACGATCCTAGAATATTTTTGAAAATTTTCTTTATTGGCTTGGAAAAGGAAATTCTAATTTACTACATGAATTTTCATTTAAAGGTTATGTATGGAACAAATCTTTGTTGAAAAATACAATCCATATATTAAACAATGGACCAATTAAAAGCAATCTCATAGATTGCCAAGTTAGGAATTCTAGTTAGTTTCTTTGACTATTCTAACTAAATAGTTACAAATGAACTAATTAAATCCTTCCATTTGAACTAATGACAAATTAAGAATTTTGAGTAAGTTGAAGGGCAAAATGGTCAATTGAGGGAGCACTATATATATGTTGGAGGTGTGTAGAGTTTTCAAGAGATCAAAAAGCAAACACTTAGAGCAAAAAGAGAGCTAGAAGAGAGGTGTTGCTACAGTGAAATTTTAGTTTTTTGTTTTTATGATTTTTCATGCTTAATCAAGCCAAAATAAGATTACATACCAATTCCTAAGCTCAATTGAAGCCTCCAATAGTGAAAATTCAAGAAAAAGAAGTAAGAAAAGCATTGTTTTATGAGATTGATAAGCAAACTTTAAGGATTGCTTAAATTGATGTTCTTGTATGTATTCTTGGTTTAAATTGAGTTGAATTCTAGTGTGGAGCTTGAAGGAGCCATCAGTTTGAAAAAATTGGCAAGGTAAGAATTAGAGTTTTAGGTGATTTGAATGTAGAGACTTCAATTGGTTATAATTAAGGCATTAGAATAAAATTGGCTTGATTTTGATGTAATTGGAACAAGAAATTGAGAAAAGAAATGTGTTGGAACATAGGGTAAAATTCTGCCACTTTAGGAAGTTAAGGATTGAGTTGTTGTGTGTAAATGATGCCTTATGTATTTTGAATGAATATGGTTGATGGAAAAGCCAAAAATGAAGAAAATGGGACATAATTGTCCAATTTAGAAAGGTGAAGGGCAATTATGTCCAACCAAGTTATAAGGCATTTAATAATTTTCAGGGCGCCGGGTAGTGAGTTAGATTAGATTAAATGACTCCGTAAATGAAAATCGGAAAGTAGTATGCATCCGGGCTTTGTATGCCAATTAGAGGGTTTAGTAGTTAAATGAGATTCTAGTATTCGATTTGGTTCTAAATGTTATTTATGGCGCGTAGGTGAAGAAAACCGAGAGCGGTAACGGGAGCAAAAATTCGGAGCGAAATTGAGCGCAAAGCGGTTGTGAGTAAAAATCTGTCTTTTCTGTTATCTTTCGTTTATTATATTTCCGCATAATAAAAATGTATGTTTTATGAGCTTTCAATGCATAAACACGATTTATGATTTTGATATATATATCCATAGATATGCATTTACATGTTCGGTTTAAGAAACAGTTTTTAAATTTTTGCATTCGTTTAAAGGCCGTTGGTACCCTCAGATTATAGTGGTAGTATTGTATTAGACCCGGTCGGTATATCCCGTGCACATGGACAGGTCTTGGGGGTGTGTTACTAACTTCGAAAAGTCGGGATGTCGAGTCATGTGAGTTGCTCTATGTGTACGGAATATTTTCTCGCTATATGTATGCGATGTAGGATTTCACTGCATAGCCAGTGAGATGTCTTGAGATGTCACTGTGGGTACTGCTAGTTGAGGTGCCCCATGACCTACTCACGTGTGCGGTGCAAGTTGATTCGCTACGTGAGTATAAAGCTTTAGGGTTACCATTGGTACAGTTTAGAAAGAAGATGGCCGAGCGAGGGCTTTACTAATTTTTGATTTACCGATCGCATTTATGCATTTATATGCACACGGCAGTTATTGTATTATACAGATTTTGGATATTATTTTTCAAAGACGTAGATAAAACCCGCTCGATAATATTTCATCAGCATATGATATTAGAAACCGTTTTACAGCTTTACATTATTTTTAGAAGCATGATTTATGCATGAACTTTAGAATTTGCTATCTATGTATAATGTTATTTTATTTAAAATCTGAATTGTACTCACTGAGCTCCTTTAGCTCACTCGTTTTGTGTTTCATATTTTCTAAACCCTATTCCCAGGTGCAGGTCTCGGTATACAAGCTGCTGATTCTCCTATTGTCGAGTAGTGGGCCAAATCTAAAGATTATTTTTGTATATATAAATGTGCTAAATAGCACCCTTTGCTTTTTGTATAATAGATGTTGGCATGTATATTTATATGTATGTTTTGAATCAACAACAAAGAGATTTCGATATTATGATGATCGTTTTAGCTTTTTATGAGTGTGCTCATTTTGTGATTTAAATAAAACTATTGAGTTGTGTTAGATTTAATTTGGAAAGAACCGGAGGTCCAAATTGATAGTATTGAGAAGTGTTTAAAATAAAAGTGAAATTTCTTGGCAGGTTTTATATGAATTTTTTGAAAAACAAAGGAAACTCTGCCCTTTTTTTTTAAATTCAAATCTCATTTTCATGTATATTACAAGATTTTCTCAATAATAACAAGAACTAAAAAGGGGTTCGCTTTGCGAAAATTTCTCAACTTACTTAATTATATTAGGAGAAACTTCCGTTGAGGTACCCGGTAGGGCCGCTGGGACCTACAGTAGAGGGTCTTAGGACGGGTCTTGTCAAATATAGTTCCTTAAGCTTGAATTCTTAACTTTATAGACTTGTGTGAGTGAGTTAGTATTTTACATTGACTAAAAAAAGGTTGATACTTGAGTTTATAAATAAGAGGATCACTCAATCTAATAAGTTAATTTTTTGAGTTGGACATCTGAATTTTATGATAATTCTTTATAGGCCCAAAGCTCTCTAACAAGTAGTATCAATATTTGATCCTAATACTCAAAATATGAATGGACTCATTGTCAATCCTTAGTAGCCAAAATATGAAAATGTGGATAGATTCATTGTTGAACAATAAAAGCTAGTATTAGAGTCAGACCTTAGTATTTAAAATATAGATAGACTCATTATAGAACGAAATATGGATGAACTTATTATAGTAGTCAAAATATGAAAATATGGATAGATTAACAGTCAAACGAAAAAAGTCAAACCTAATAGTCAAAATATAGATGGACTCACTATTAAACAAAATATGAATAAACTCATTATCGAATAAAAATGGTTGATCCTCGAACTTATTTTAAAGGTGATGAGTTTGATATCTCGATGTGCTCATGAGATTGAAGTTATGCCTACGTATTAAAATTTTTATATTTTACTATTAAAATTTAAATTTATATGAGACCTTCGTATCAACAAGTATGATCTGATCTTGTGAGGCTGAGTTCTCTTCATTTTAGTTTTTTCTTGTCATGGATTTTCCGTGTCTAAAAAGAAAGGTGATATTAAATGGATTGGCACATAAACCTTTCTTGAAAGAGAAGATATTATGGTATCATTTCACAGTCTCTCTTTTTCCTTTCAATTTGATTAAAAAAAAAAGATCTAAAATATTTAAATTGAGCAAATATTCGTCTGGATATAGGTTAAGTTGCAACTTCCCTCGCGCTATATCACTCGGCTGTTGGTGATTCTCTTGGACAGATCAAAGAAATACTATTAAATTCACATAGTAAGAGATTCTGAAGTCTACTGTCATCTACTACTTAAATCATCTTTATTAATTTCTTGACAGTATGCAGCTTCATCATCTTCACAGTGTCACGCTCGGGAACTTGCAATTTCCACGACCTGCACAAAAATCAGCCAAATACTCGTAAAAACTAATTAGAAACAGAGATAACCATTTAAGTTGGGGTGAGTTTGATTCCCCATTTATTATAGGGTACAATTCTCAATAAATAAAAAGTAGGAGTAGAAATCGACCCATAAAAAGAGGCACAAAACTGTGATCGATGTTATAACAAAACTACTAGAAAGCAAGGCTTACAAGAATATTTGACTAAAATATATGTTAAATTAAACCCAAAAAAACAAAAGAAAAGCAATTGACAAAGTTTGGACTAGGACAATTAACAAGAGAAATAGCATAAGATCTACAAACTCACTTGGGTTTGTGGTAGTTTCTTGAGCCAACCCACTGAAGTAGCAAGTAGCACCCTGGCTCCTAAACTCGGCCCAATACGAGCTAAAAGCATAACTGGCGTGCCAAAACACTGATAAAGGCTCGTAGCACTCTTTCTCTGGCGCCAAAGCATCGCATGTTCCATTTCCCTGACTGCATGCATAATCCAAAGCTCTGCTCAATTCCATCAAATTTGCTCCACTTGTCACCACACACCAAACTTTGCCTTTATACAGCCGATTATTACGCTCCATAGGCAATTTCCTGTAACTAGAGAGTGACTGCTTTCCGGTGAAATCAATTTCATAAATTGGTCTCCCATTTCCATGCAACAATCCCCAATGTCTCTCAGTTCCAGGACCTGTCTTTTGATTCTCATCGTACAATGAAAATATAAATGTTAGTATGACCACACCGGGTCTAGTTGGAGTCCCTAAAGCTGGCATGGCAGTCATTTTTTTGATGAGATTTCGGTTGTAAGTAGCTGCATTGTAAATATTGGCTCCCACTTCATCTATATCACCAGCATTAGGCCACCCTGTTTCAGATATTGCTATCCGGATGCTTGAGAAGCCAAGTTTCTCCATGGCAAAAACAACTGAGTCAAGCATTTGGTCTAGAAGATTGGTGTAAATCAACCCAGAATGAGGGTCAGTGTAGTTTCTAGTTGCTCTAAAAAGTGCAAAATCCAGGCCTGTTCTGGTCGGATTAGTTGACCAAGGGAAATAAGGGTAAACATCAACAAAGAAAAATGATTTTGTGCGGTTCAAGAATTGTAGCAATGGTACCATCACTGAACGTGAAATATCAGCCCGGAAAGTTCCATTTGTCGGTGGAAAAGTTGTCTGCAATATGTCCATGGCTAATGGGGTGCCTACTTTAATGTTGTGAATATTCTGTGCACCAAGGGAATTCTTAATTCTGCGCATGGCAGGCACTAGATGAGGCCAAATTTGCTGATCTTCTTGTGAGGAATGGCTTAGAATTTCGTTGCCAACAAGAATAAATCGGATCATCGTTCGAGGATAATATGTAAGGACATTATCTCGTACCCATTGGTTTGCTACAGTTTGTTTTGAAGCAATATTGATGATTTCATGGTTTTGAATCATGATAGTGACTTTGAGATTTGTTCCTGCAAGGAGTTCCAATATCTCAGGGCTGGCATCATAGATCTTTACCTGCTCTGCTTTCATGGATTTAATGAGCTCAATGGACTGATACGGAGATGGCAGATCGCTCCCTAGCCGACCATAATTGATGCCAATCTTGTTTGAAATTCCTGTACCTGTCAAGTTTTGTTAATAAAGACATTATAAAAAGAGTATCCGGATTCAAATGTCCAACCATTTATATAAAGAATTGCAAAAAGAAAAAGAGAAAATTTTGTTAAAATCTCCCTATGGATAGTTGAATTCTCTGTATGGAGAGAAACTATTTGTACAAAAAGGAAAAAATTTCATACTTCTGCGCTTGAGAATTTTCATACAAGAAAATAATGAAGTTAGTGTATATATAAACTTGTGTTAGAAAACTTACTTGAGAGAACAAGAGGGAAGTAGAAAAAGAGAGCAACTACAGGACCCATCTTTTCAGATCAGAGCTGTGTTTCTGCAGCAATGAAATCTGAAAGGGAATACAAAGAGACACAAGTGTTGATGGATTTGTAGGTGATGTTTTGGGCTTTAAAAAGGTGAGGAGAGTTTGAGAGTGTGAGTATTAGATAAATGTTACATTCAAAGAATGATCTTCTTGAGGGCCTCAAAAACAAAAGTAAGGTTCTCTGATTGCTTAATGAGAACAAGAACAATAAAGAACGAAATATGAAGATATGAATGATAAAGTGACGATAATTTGTAAAAGGTAAAGATTATGAAGCCCAAAGCATATGGTTTGTGGGGCTTGTTTTCTTTTCTTTGTTTGCTTTGGTATTTCAAGGAAGGTAGATACAGTTAGCACTTGGCCATGAGAAATATAGAGTTATTGACAATATTAATTGGGCTGAGAGGCGAGTTTTTTTTTTTTTTTTTGAAATAAACAGAATTCTATTAAAGAACCGAATTAAGATACAGAATTAGGGGCTTCTAATAAAATTATTAGAGAAATTAATGAGACTCTAATATATATATTTATACACTAATAAGTGCTTGCTCCCAATCCTTTACTGCCAAGAGAGATAACAACATTCCTATAAGAGGAATTCCTTTCAAAAGGAGGCTAGTTTTGGTAAAGTATAATTTTATTTCTATTTTTAGAAAGAACTTGCAAGTTTTAGGAGATAAACCAATTTTTGTGGTCATTATGCTCAAATTGGAAGCTAAATAGCAAATATCAATACCCTTGTTTTTTCTTTTTACAAAAAATACAAGAGGCTAGTGATATTGCAAATAGCCGTATGTATTACTACCGAAGGATTCTTACATCCATACTTTTACTCTATCTCGCTAGACATAACAATTAATATATGAGATAAGGATATTTGTGTGTCATATTTTACATTGAATAAAAATTAGATGAATCTTGAATATATATGAGTGAATATGCAGTATTACCTAATAGACTAATTTTTTGAGTCAATAACAAACACTTGGCCTGTAACACTTGTTCTACGAGTTTAGATCTAATTTTTTTTTTTTTTTAGTATGATCTAATTTTAAATTTATCTCATGAGTTTTAAAAATTTTAAATTTGTCCCAATTTGTTATCATGTTTCCGTTTGTTTTGATGGTGGAACGGTAAAATCATAGTTCAACACAAAAATTGAAAGTGGGTTGACAAAGTGAAATATAAATTGATACACAACATCATACATGTTCATGTGTCAATCACTCATTAGTTATTAATAAAAAAATAAAAAATACACTTAACGCAATCTAATAGGTTTACATATTTAATATTTATTTTTAAAAATTTATTTTATAATTAAATAATTAATTAAAAATAGAAAACAACTACCACCACCACCACAATAGTTGTCGACAACGGTGGCCGTAGCGGTGACAGTTGTAAAATTGGTCAAAATTTATATTATTAGACTCTATTTTCCTAACTCACACAATGATATAGTTAGTTTAAAAAAAAGAGTAGAAGTAGCCAAAATAGGTAGAGAGGCCAACGTCTACCGCCACCTCGTTGTCAAACGATGGCGCATTGAGTTGCATTGTTGCCACTATCAACAAGCTTGTCATCTATTGACTCTAATAATGGTGGCGATGCAAATCACCGTGGCACCATTGTCGTCTTCCGATCTTTTTTTGGTTGAAAATGACCATACTATTATATAAATCAAGAAAAATAGTCCAATGATATTACATCAAACTAATACATCATCGTCAAATATTTTGGCCATTGAAAATTTGATCGGCAATAGGCGTTGTTAAATGCCTGTGGATGGATTCTTTTAATTTTATTTTTGTTCCATGAGTTCTATTAATATTTACCACTTGGATTCTAGCTTAATAAACAAAGGCAATTATGTCATTGTATAATAAAATTAGTAAAATTATCAAAATAAATGTAAATATGCCAATGGACTAGGTTAAATTTAAAATTTTTTAAACTTGTGAGATAAATTTGATATTAGAGTCAAATTTATAGGACAAAAACATCTTTATCTTTTAATATATCATCTTGTTGTTATAAGAAAAATATTCAAAAAGCTCAAGTTTAAATCCACATGCAAGAACGTCCTTATCCTTTAATATATCTTCGTGTTATAAGAAAAATATTCAAAAAGTCTAAGTTCAAGCCCAAACATGCATTCAAGTATATATATATAAAATAAGGTAAACCACAAGGGTACTCAACTTGTGAATGATCGTTTAGTAAATATAAAATTATATTAAATAAAGTCTAAAGTATATGAACTCTATAACTAAGGTTCACATATAGAATACTCAGCTCGAAATATAGAAAAGTATATATTAGCAAAATTAATGAAGAGATACAAACTCAATAATCACTTATTTTATTTAATAAATTAATTTTTCTCCTTTAATAAAATTTTAACTCATTTAATATCCAAAATTTTATGAGAGCATATCTAAACTTTCTTTTGTCTGAAAGGATAGTGTACATTTGTTGTAATAACCATAATTTGCTACTCCAATCGCAAAACGTGTGCAAGATACGTGCCACGTGAGCAAGAGGGAAAACTTATAATTTCTGATGAAATCTCTACTATAAATTGGAATATTTCTAAGTATTTTGAGAATTGATTCGTTCTTTACATGAATAAACTCACTCTTAACAAATTTTCTATACTTTTTGTCTCTACATTTCTCTGTCAAATCTCCTTCATTAAGAATTAAAAAAATTGACTTTAAATATTAGAGTGCTTTTTTTTTAAAGATACTAACATCCTACTTCCACAACTTACTTTAAAATATCACTTGAATTGGAAGCTAAATCATAAAATCAAAATGGTCTGAAAATCTAAATTTCAACCAAAAACTTTTGATCCTACATCTACTAAATTTCAATAAATACTTAAACGTTAAGCTCATATGTGGTAGATAGTGGTTAACGTTTTTACTTTGTGTGATTTCATAATCTACGTATATTTAATTTTTTTTAAAGTAAAAAAAAAAGGTGTATAAATAAATTTGATGGGTGTTTTAGGGCATAAAAATTTATTTTGCTGAAAACAAATTATTCTCCAATTCTTGAATTTGGAATTCTTTTTCTTCGACTTCATTTCTGCTAAAAAGGAGGGGATCTGATTTTTAATTTATAAAATTTTGAAAGTTAAAAACATTAGTTTTTTAGTCACACAAATTAATATTTTGAGGATAACAAATCTCAATGTTAATTATATTATATTTTTCTATTAAACATTAAAAGTTCAAGTATATAAGAGAAAGCATTTTACCAGTAAGTGAAGTACCAGTGTCATTCATGAACTTCAAGATTATAACAAAACAATAGGGTATATTAGAAATCATACTGACACTCTATGAGATTGAATATGTGCATAAATTTGATATTATTAAAAAAATAATTATGTTAAATATCTAAAAAAAATTATAGAAATAAATTTAGAGTTATTTATACATAATTATGATTGAATTATTTAAACATGCGCAGCATAAAAAGTAAAAATAGTTGTGCAATTTGAAAACCAATTTCATAACCTATTTAAACATAATAGAACCAGCTGATCTGATTTTCTAAATTAGCCAATCTGGTTCTATATTTTTCTAATAGCTAGAAATAAGCCATCAGCTAGTTTTCTTATTTCTCTATAAATACTTCATTACAAAAAAGTTCAAAATACATCAAAACATCTCACTTCAATATTTATGAGCCCTTCAAAATGCTAAATCTTTCACATCAACTTATTTGAGAGTTTAAATAATTCTTATTTGTATCATTTTTTATATTAAATTTACTCAAATATTTATGAAGAACACTTTGAGAGTTGAAGAATCTACACTTTTATAAGAGTTATATTAGTATTTTAAAAACTAATTTATTGTAAATATTTTTTAATATTTTAGAAGTTAAGTGTATTTATTTTTTATTTTAATTTAAGACAAGCTTAGTAAAATTTTTAATATGAGTTGCTTGAAGTGTGAATGTAAGTCATGTAAAGTGTTGAACCACCTAACATTTGAGGACAACTCTCTTTATTTCTTATTCTCTTATTTATTGTACATAATTATCAATTCTTTAATTTGTTTATATTTTTAGTAATTACATAAATTATTTATTTTTAAATATTAATCTTAAATATTCAATTCACTCTCATCTTAAATTGTCTATATTTTTTTTTTTTTAAATAATGCTAGAATGTTTGATTAAATATTTGATCAGGGCAAATATAATGTTTTAATCTAATATAAACCCTAAATCCTATAAAAGACCTTACATTATAAGTAAATCATTATCAGCTATCTTCATTTAGTATCATTAAATACATTTAAATAGATCTTACGTACTTTTTTTCATTATTCATCATAGTTTTGCATTTAAATCGTGGTTGTTAATGATAATGTGTTATTCGTAGGGTGCAAGTATGTGTATTATAATTTTTAATTTTAATTTGTTTGTATATCTCAAATACAAATTAATGCAGTAGAAATAAAATTTAATTTTTTGTTGTAATATACACATTAAAATAAGTCTCCTTATACTAATAAGATTAAAAAGTATCATTAAAGACAATTCAAAATATTTTTTATTATCGGAATTCACCATAAAATAATTTCATAAATAATTCTAATTTGTAACCTTTGATGAAATTACAAAACTAGAATGATAACACTCAATTTCTTACATGAAGCAACTCTTTGCTTCTATCTTGTCTCGGCTTGAAAAAAAATAACAAAAGAAACTATTTCTTTTGTTTTTGATAGTTGCCAAATTTTATTTTGTTCACCTGTAACACTTACAAATTGTTTCTTCAATTGCAAAAATGATTTCTTTTTACTCGGTCATTTTACTTTTAACTAACTCTTTAATTATTATTGTAAAATTTACAATTCTAATCCTCAAGTTATTGCCGAAAAGAAAGACATATATATAACCGTTTCAATTTGCAATAAAATAAGCATCTCATGCTTACAGGGACACATGTCCTTAATTAGAAAAATGGTGGCATTCTTTTTTGGAAAATTGGACAATTTAGCCAAATTTTTAAATGGTTATGTTATTTTGACTTGGTCAAAATAACATAAGTTTTATTAATTAATTACATTAATTTTTTTCTATTTTATCCTTTTATTTTAAATAATTTTTTTTATTTTTTTATTTTTTTTTTCACCGACATTTTCATCTTTACTTTCCTTTTTACTTTTTTAAATTTTTTCTCACGTTCACTCTCTTTCGGTGGCGTTCCTCACGATCACTCTCTCTCACAGCGGCCTTCCACCTCTCACGGTAGTCTTCCCTCTCTTTCGTTATGGCAGAACAAAATTGGTATGTATTTATAAATAATTTTTTTTTATTTTTGAGTATTGTAATTTATATTAATTAAAAATATGTAGAAATATATAGATTTAAATAGAAATAATAATGTGTGTAGATTGAATGTAGAATGTATGCGGAATGTATGTTTTTTGGGGTAAAATGCGGCGGCGCATGCGTTTACGCGCTGGTGAGGGCGGCGCATAGACGCACGCGCCAACTGCGTTAGGCGTATGCCGCTTGGCGCGCGTCAAGCGGCGTGTGCCTAACGTAGTTGGCGCGTGCGTCTATGCGCCGCCCCCAGCAACGCGTAAATGCACGCGCCGTCGCATTTACCCCAAAAAATTTTTATTTTATAAATTTTTTTAATTAATTTATGTTGTTTATGTTTATTTATAATTATTTAATTTAATAATTTAATTTGGTTAATAATTATGTAAATAGTTTAGGTTGTTAGTTATAATTAAATTAAAATTTGATTATATGTTATATTGATTATTTTTTTGTTAATATTAAATAATTTTTTAATTTTTTCAGGAAGGAGAATGTCACAAAAGAATATGTAATTGCCGAAAATGTTTTCTACCGAGCAAACGTACATATGTACTCGAAGTTATGGGTTATACGAAATATAAAAAATAAATTGACTTTGAGGCAGATAGAAATATTTAGAACCACATGTTTTGGTAGTTTATTGGATGTATCAAATATTCCATTCTCAGGTATTTTAGCTCATGAGATTTTATTAAGACGTGTGCATACTAAAAATTTATATGAAGAATTATAGTTTTATATAGGTAAAAAATGTATTAGATTTTCTCGTCAAGATTTTTATTTGATTACTGATTTGAGAATGGGGGATTATCCTATATTAAGTGGGTTAGGTGATAGACTTTATCATAAATATTTTTCGGGTAGAAGTCAGTTGACTTACAAGGATTTAAATCAGTGGTTCGGCAAGGTTACATTTGACGATGATGTAGATGCAGTAAAAATGTGTATTTTATGTATTTCTTAAATTGATAATACCACGTGATCGGAATAGAATCATACAATATTTTGTACTTCGTCTGGTAGATAATTTAGATGAGTTTAATGTCTATCCTTGGGGCACGATCGTATGGACTATACTCTACAATAGTTTATGCACGGCTCCAATTAAAAAGTTGGCGAAGATAAAAAATAGAGGCGCTGGGGATATAGAATCATACAACTTATACTCATTTTGTCACGCATTCTTGGTAAGTAATTCTATCGTTTTGATTCATTATGATATTATGATAGAGAAAAATTTATTTTGTTGGCATTGTAATTTAAATTTATTATCATCTTAGGTATGGATCTACGAGGCGATCCTGAGGTGTGAGGAGTTGTTTGCCAACAGGAATGGAGATTATTTTTCTCGTATTCTAAATTGGTCTAGCACGAGCACCCTATTATACGAAAACGTCGTAGATGTCCTCTTCGATGGTGTTGGGGTATGCTTTTATGTTCAACAAAAAATATATATAACTTCCTTATAATTTGTGTTATATTTTCTAATAATAATTAATAAATCTAAAATATTATAAAGGTTTTGGAGGTTCATAGGAAGTTGGTACCCCGCAAACATGAGAAGACTGTTGACTATCGTGCGGCGGTAAACTTTTACATTCAATCGGGAAAATGGAGAGGGAGTCTTAAGTTGGAGACAGTTGATATCCCGGACACTTAATTCACCGATAATCTGCAGCACCTCGACGAATTTCAAGCCCTGCCAGCGACTGAATCAATGGTATAATAATTTAATTTTTTTTCCTTCAATTATCTGATGCTTTTGTTATTGGTTAGTATTAGCTTGTGAAAATTGATTATAATAACTTATGTATAGTTTCAATCCGGCACGTCAACATCACAGTATGAAATCCTGAAGAAGAAGATAGAGAAAAAGATGGATGATCTTAAAGAAATGATATTTACCAGGTTGATAAGGGTAATGCAGAGCTTTCAGCCAAGATTGACAAGGCTGAAGAAAATATCTTGCATCAGATATCTCTCTTGATGCAAAAACTTAAACCAGCTAATATCTCCGAGGATGTAGGGTAGAGTATGGTACGTTTTAAACCTAAAATATATTGGATACAAAGTTTAACAAGTCAATATATTAACCGGTATTGTTTGGTTTTATAGGGTGCCGAATTCATGGCTGCTGACTTTCATACATTTGCTCCTGCCAGCGAGTCTCAGCATCAGTCATTTGCTTCTGTTGCTGATAGCCCTACAAGCTTAAAAATTATACCTGCTCCATTGGGTGAAAACATAAGTAGGTATGGGTGTCTTCGCAAGAAGGCAGCAGCTCAAGTCAGTCCATATACCAATCCGTTAAAATAGCCCGCGAAGAAGAAACTTGTGGACTTACAAGTAGGACCTACTATTGATATAAGCAGGCAGCTGATTCCTATTGATCAGAGTAAATATGCTGAGCTTCTGGATTGGATAAAAAAGAATGACCCAACACAACGGGTTCATTTGCACGGACTCGATCCGAACAATTCATGGTTTAATGAGATACTACAAAATTGGCTTGACGATTCGGTGAGGATTTATTTTAACTTTTTTTTTGTTTTATGATTTATCTAATAATATCAAAACTTATACATATTCTGTGTGTTTTGTAGCATATAAATAAATATTTGAAGGTTTTGCGTTTGCATCAAAGAATGTTTTCTGACATGTACTTACAGGATTGTACAACTGTAGATGCATATTTCTACGTAAGTTATTATATTACCTATTTATTGTGCATATAATATTATTGACTTTAACTATTATCGACTTTAACGAGTATCTTTTATTTGTGTTTAGGAGTACATTCGACAAATGTGAAAAACGGCCTTCACTGCCAATCCTCCAGACAACAACGACTAGCTTGAAATATTGTTGGCTTATGCACTCGGAACAAAGACTGAGTTACTTGGCGCTAAACCGTGGGCATCGGTCAATAAGGTATTTTTTTAAGAATAATATTGACTTTTTACTGTGCATATAACAACATTAAGTTAAAAATAATACCATAATTATTTTTGTACGTATATATTCCTCTGAATATGAATCAAGAACATTGGATTGTAGCGCAAATCAACCTTACTCAGTTTACAATCATTCTTTATGATTCCAGCGTGAACGGGCATTCAGACAAGTCTATCATGAGATTTATTGAGCCTCTGTGTGTTGCAATGCCTTTGTACTTTCAAAGGTGTAGATTTTATAGTTTGAGGGGCATAGAAATGCCAAATTTGTTCCCTTGGCCGGTGACTCGTATCCGGGAGAATGTGCCGCAACAAGAGGTCGGGAGCGAGGACTGTGGTGTCTTCGTCTGTATGTATATTGAATATCTTATGTTAGATCGGCCATTTGACTCATTCCCTGACATTGGTACATTTTATAGACAGAAGATGGCCGTTGATTTGTGGACTACAGCTTCATAGATATTTAGCACTATAATTTATTTACATGCATTTATTTGGGTGTATAATTGATATACCATAATTGTTTTGAGAGTATGTATGCGGAAGTGTTTTTGTAGTTTGATAGAAGTGTGATTTAATCAATATACATTGATTTGGGTGTATAATTATTTGTGGGCGTTGATTTGGGTGTATGTATGCGAAAGTGATTTTGCAGTTTGATAGAAGTGTATTTATTTAATATGACAGGTTTGGGATTGTCCAAATTATAGAGGAGGTTCTGTCAAAATTTTTATGAAAATTATCAATATTAATATTAAAGACAAGTGCATTAAAATAAAATAAATATGTAATACACAGTACAAATGTATTAAAAAATAAGTGAATTACAAAATTAAGTGAATTACAAATTAAGTGCGTTACAAAATAAGTGCATTACGAAATAAGTGCATTACGAAATAAGTGCATTACGAAATAAGTGAATTACAAAATAAGTGAATTACAGAAGTGACGAAACTCGACTCTTATACATAATTAAGTCTCATGGTATAACTCTTTCTCTTATTTTTTCAGATCCGTCTGAAATAAAAAATATTTAAATATTAGCCTTATATTATACATAATTAAATATCAATAAAGTAAATATTTATAAATAAATATACATCACCTGCTCTGTAAAGGTACAGGGTTTCGACACGTTTGTCGGTTATGTCCATGTTGTCTACAACGACTACATATATTCTTTGATGGTTCCTTTCCTTGAGATAGAATCCGATTCATTCGATGTCTGCCTGACTGACGACGTGCTATCGGGGGTTGAATGTCCATATTTTTCAAATACTCTAGGACTATCCAATCTGACACTTGACCAACCAAAAGTATTGGCTCGCTATAGGCACGGAATAAAGTCTCGGGCGTGTAATAAGTTGAACAAAGACTCTCGTATGATAATCTGATGTATCTGCATGCGGCGAGTGCATGGGAACAAGGCAGTTGCCGATAATCAAACTTTTGATAGCTGCATGTTCTTTCGCCAATGTCTACAATCCAATTTATTCTACCATCCATAACTATAAATCGTAAATCATCAACAGGAGAAATGGTCATTCAACTTACCTTATCGTTATGTTTCATGACTTTATGATGTGCCCAGTTCGTCAATACATTGGTCATATTTTGTGATGCCAGTCGTCTATGGTAAAACCACAATTACGTTAGCTCTCGCATCCACTCCACTAAATTAGTCACCGGAAGCTTTCTTGCTTCTTTTGCAACTGCATTACTGCTCTTAGCGATATTAGTAGTCATAATGTCATACCTTCTGAAAGTACCAGATGATCGTGCCCATCTCACCGTACCAACATCTTCCTCCAAATACTTTGTTACGTCAGGTCTCATTTGTCGCATCTTGTTTAATTGGTATTGAAAATCATAGACACGATAAGCCTTGGCAGCACTGAAGTAAGTAGATAGGTATACCCATTTTTTAGACTTATTTGATGGTAACTTGTATTTTGTCATCAAATTTCCTTTCAAATGATATATGCAGAACCCATGATATGCATGAGGAAACACACCCCGTATAGCCCTCTCAATATTGGCATATCGATCAGATATAAAAATAAGATTCTGATGATCTACAATAACTCCTCGCAGTTTAACCATAAACCACTCCCAAGAAGTATCATTTTTTGAGTCAGCAATTCCCCAAGCTAATGGATAAATCTGATTGTTTCCATCTTTACAAACGGCCACAAATATTGTACCAAGATAAGAACCTTTCAAAAATATTTCATCCACTGCAATTACCGGTCGGATTAATGAATTAAAACCTCTGATGTAGGGTTCTAATGCCATAAAGAAATACTTGAAGTGATTATCCGCGTTAGTTTCCCAATGAGTAACCGTACCTGGGTTTTTTTGTTGCAATACATAGTTATATGCAGGAAGCAATCTAAACGAATCCTCAGGAGTACCTCTTATCAATCTTAATGCACGCTCCCTAGTGCGCCAAGCATTAGTATAGGTTATTTGAACACAGAATTGTTCACATATATCTGCTTGAATATCTTTCGGCCTATAGTTTCTATTGACCGATGTAAACTTATTTTTTATTACTTTAGCAATAATTTGACTCTTGGCTTGCCGGTGACCATCCCTTAATTGACTCAAAACACAAGTATGCCCTGTATCTACTCGCCTAACAACAAAAAAAAATGTCGCCCTTCTGTCGACACTGCCCGTAATCTCCACTTGCAGCTGTCATCATCGCATTTCAACCCGAAACGATCTTTGATGGATTTGTAAACTCTAAAGCTCCATTTTCCCTTCAGTGCAACCATATTTATAGCTTCATAAATTTCATCTTTATTGTTATATAATTTTCCTACAAATACATCACCAATCCCATTACAAGAAATTTTTTTCGATACATTCAAGTCAAATGGTGGTATCTCAGGCTGAAACTGAAATGGATTTTCTACCTTAACCCTTTCTTCTCTACCATAACCCTCATCATCATCATCATTATCACCCTCCTCATCATCATCATCCTCCTCATCATCATCATCATCACCAGCATCATCATTTACATCATCATTCTCTTCATAATCATCATCATAATCATTTCTACAATCATCATCAACCTCGTAATCATGATCATCATTTTCACCAATATCATAGCCAATATCAATGCCAACATCTCCATATATCTGACCATGGTCATATATGTAGTCTTGTTGTTCGTTGAGCATCGAAGGAGAATAATGATAATCCTTCGGAGAATTTGGAATATACACAAGAGTTATCGATGAGAATTGCTTAGCATAGCCTTCTTTTTGCTCTATTGATGCTTCTGCATTACTTTTAAGTCCTCGAGCATCTACTGTTACACAAAGCGGTGTAGCCATATTATTTTGTAAGCTCAACCACAATATTGCATCATCGTCATTTTCAAGTGGAATGGGTCTCAACTTTATAGTACTTGAAGGAACTTCAAACTTCAAAGTTACTTTATAATGCATCTGATTAACTCCTAAAAGATGACAAATTCTTCTTAACAATGCTTTGTATTTAATATTTTTCGGAACAACCATATGCATATTTTGATATCCAATGTATCTTTTAAAACCATCGCTACAGCTCTCCCATATCCCCCCAAAACATATAATGGTTGAAATTTGTGACATACCTGAAAAAATATAACATAATTTTAATTTAATTTTATATTAATTAAATTAAAAAAATGTAATTGAATATATAACTATATATATAAATATATAAAATAAATATAATATGCAGTTTCAGAAATGAAAGCTATTTGGTGGTGGTGTTATAATATTGCGGTGATCCGTAGCAGCACTTTATTACAATCAGTGATCATCAGAATGGGTTATACATGAGCACCGATTGTTACTGGTGTGTACACATCAGTGGCCAACAACAACTATATGTGCAGTGTTACTGGTGTGTATACAACGGTGGACAACAACAACTATATGTGCAGTCACGCGCAAACGCATACCAATCCACCAGTAGCAATAATTATACGCGCACCATAACTCAATCATAAACTACAGCTTAATCGTAACAGATATATATCTAAACACTTTAATCATTTATTTTAATAAATATAAATAATACTATTAATTAAATTAAAATAAATAAAATCTTACTTGTTTTAAACTTTAGCTATAATTGAGAGATATGAGTTTTGAGAGCGATCTGTAGTTTTGAGAGCGCCAACTTTAGCTATGATCGAGAGATATGAGTTTTGAGAGCAATCTATGAGTTTTGAGAACGCCAGATATAACAACGAATAAAACGAGAGATGATATTAGGGATAAATAACAACAATAATAATAATAATAATAATACAATGGTTTTATATATTTAAATAAATAAAAAATACAAGAAATATTTAATTTATAATTATTTATTTGTTTTAAATTTATTTTTAAAAAAAAACATGAAATGGTCGCTAGGCGTGCGCTCGGGCCTGCGCCCAGCGAGCATTTTGTGTTATTTTTAATTTTTATTGTTATTATTTTTAATTATTACTATAAATTTACAATCTTTTTATAATTAATTTAAATTTAAATTATTTAAAATATATATTCTTCAATAATTTATAAAAAATTAAATAAAAAATTAAATAATAATAAAAATTATTAAAATTGTAATAAAGGTAAAATAGTAAACATATCGTATATTTGGTTAATATAATTTAAAATATTTGACTTTGGTCAAAATAAAAATTAATATTAAAATAACGGTCAACTTGGAAAATTTTCCTTCTTTTTTTAACATTCAGTCAACTCTTTTACAAGGACAAATGTCCTTTGTTTAATAAGTGGCAATTGGTTCTTTGTATTTGAATTGCCAAATGCTTACACATTTTGCATCTTAAGGATACATGTCCTTTAAATACAAAATGGTGGCAATTCCCCTTTATATCATTTTGTCAAATTGCCAAGAGGTCGCAATTTCCTTATTTAAATTTTATTGAGTCAAAGAGATGGCAATTTTCTTGTTTTTTTTTTATCTTATTCTACCAATTTTCCAAGAGGTGGCAAGGATTTTTGCCATGAGTCACATAATCATATCATCACATGTCAAATTTTAATTAATTAATAATAATTATTAATCAATTAATTTAATAGGTTTGACATTTAAATCTTGACATGTGTGCTTCATGAGAGATCTTGAAACAATTCTTACTTTTTGAAATTTTCTTAAATTGAACTGTTCGATTCGGTGCACTACCTTAATGCTCAACAAGTACACTTCATATTATAAGACTCCCTAAGTTTACACACGCTTATCTTATGAAACTCTTTCGTAAGTTCATAAATGATGCCCCACACACACGTTACAGAAATTACAGAATTACGCGTTAAACCATGTAAGCTGAGGTTAATAAATATTCGTGTAATCCCTTCATCACTTGTATCTTGGATGAGCGGAGATATAGATCATTACCGTCAAGTCTCCATATATTCAACCCTTAACTTATCTCCAAATTCGTATTTTTATAATTCTACGAGAAACTCTTTCCTAAGTTTTATGTTTAGGCCAAAATTTTTTCTAAAATATAATCTTGAAGCATCAAGATATACAACTCACCTATATGAGCTGACGGATTCTATATCTACACACACCAGATTCCATAAGCATCAGACTATACCCAATGATACCCAACAGTCAGACCATACAAGGTCTCTAACATGTGTGGAACTTAAGTATGGTATATCCTTCACAAGCCTACTGTGGTGCTTAGGTTAAAGGACCACAAATAATATTTAACTCGAGAAGACCCTCTATTGATGGCTTTATGGGATGTCTATTAAAGGTCCTGATTGAGTCTGTTCAATACTTAATCCTCACTGAATACCCGTATGCGTATACGAGCTTTCACTAAGTTCGTGGTCTACTAAGACTAACATTTAGACCATTCAGATACACACATATATTGATCTATATATGATAAGGTTTTCACAGCAGACTCGTACCAGTGAAGATAGATCATGAACATAAAGTTTGAGAACATACATGCATAATGATATTTTCTAGCACTATTTGCAACTCCTTGTAAATATATTCTTAGTCTTTGTCCCATTTTAGATAAGGTTCTAACTCTTTAGATTTTGTTGCCTCTTATAACATACTAACTCTTACTAGTGCTAACTCTGAGCAATTATAACTCTCAGCTTAGCTAACTTTTAGTGTTAGTCTAAATTTCTTTACGTTAGATCAAACTCCTTTAGATCATACAATGTCTGAAACATTGCAAGTATCTTAGCATATATTATTTAATATTAATGATTTTTATTTAAAATATTTATTAAACAAATATTAAAAAATTAATAATTATATAATAATGAAATGGCATGTAAGCACCATTTCCAACAAACTTCCACTTACTTTAGTGATGATATCTTATATCTACAAACTTCAAGTGTTTCTTAAACACCCTACGAGTAAAGGCTTGAGTAGGTCCGTTACTTTATCCATGAAATGTATCCTAGATACTATTATATCTCCAATAGCCAAGAACTTTCTCATTATGTGGTATTCAGAGTCTATATGATCAAAATTCTGGTTAACCTTATGGCTTCTAGGTTTGAGCAATTATCTTGTTATTGTTGCATTTAGTGGGATAGGATCCACTAAGTTTAGAACTATTCTAAAGTCTGCAACTGATTTGTATATCCACAAAACTTCTTTTGCAGGCTTCTCAAGTCGCAACATATTTTTCCTCCAAGGTAGAATTAACTATAGATATTTATATTGTACTCTCAATTAACTATAGTTTCGATGAGAGAAAATACATAATTAGATTTAGACTTTCGATCATCCGGAACAGACTAGAAATCCAACATCGCCTCTTTATAAGTCAAATGATCATTTTTCTTAAGTAAGAAAACACCAAAGGCACATTCAAGTATCAAGCATACCTAATAGGTGGCCCTTGATATTCTTTTTAACCTATGAAGAGAGTATGTTAAAGGTATTTCACTCAATTGACCTTGAAGTTCCACTGTCTGTTAGTATACTTCTTGATTGACTTCATTAAGTTCAATCTTTCTACAATCCCCACAATCCATGAGAAACCTTTTCTCTAGGAAAGTGGTTTTATGAGCAACAAACACATTTCATTCCTCTTGATCATAGAATTGGTATCCCGTAGAATGCTTGGGATACCCATTGAATCGACACTTGTACTCTTTAAGTGTATATTTATCTTGTTGCGTAACTCTTATGCAAACAGGATAACCTAAATCTTAACATAATTAAGATCTAGTTTCCTTCCAATCTTATCTCATACAGAGTAGAAAGAATGGCCTTTGGTGAAACTTTATTCAATAAGTGAACAACAGCTTCTAGAGCATAACTCATAGATTTTTTAGAAGATCGGTAAAGCTTAACATCAATCGAATCATATCTAATAAAGTTTGATTTCTCATCTTCAAAACACGTTTGCATTGAGGAGTACCTGAAGTACTATATTAAGCGAGAATCTTATTCCCCTCTAAATAATCTTTGAATTTACTGCCTCTAAATAATCTTTGAATTTACTGCTTATGTATAAAATGTTAGGGTCGGTGCTTGCGTGCCATCCCTGAATGTACATATCCTTGTATATTTATACAAGTGTACATTCCTATTAAATCGCTAATACCTATTAATATGGTACTATGCAATGTAACATTACAGACATTATACAATCTGAAAGAGTTTAGATCGTACAATGTCTGTAATGTTACATTGCATGGATCAGATCTAAAGAAGTTTAGATAAGGGCTCATAGTTAGCCACGCTGAGACATGTCTCAAAGTGCTAAATGTTAGCGCAGTCAAGTGTTAGCTGGTTATAATACTTAGCGAAGATCCAAGAGTTGGAACCTTGTCTGTAATGGGACATAGACCTAAGAATATACTAGTAACTGTATTATTGCAAGAGTTACAATCGGATGCCAAGAAATGCTAATTGCGTAAGTATGTTCTCGAATAATTGTCCCTGATCTATTTCTGTCGATGTGGGTCTGTCGGTGGATACCTTTATATATAAATCAGCATATGTCATACCTATAGGGTATAAATGGTTATTACTAACCGACCGTGAGTTTGGAGCTCGTATTGACATATGGGTATCCAGTTAGGACTAGATATGGGACAAACTTACAATGGCCTCCGATAGACACTCTATGTAAGCCGTCAACGGAGGGTCCTCCCGAGTTGAGTAGTTATGTGGTCCTTTGACCTGAGTGCCACTGTGGGCTTGTAAATGATCCACCATACTTTGGTTCTATGCATGTCATAGACCTTTCATGGTATAACCGCTGAGTGTCGCTGGGTATGGTCCGATGCTTATGGAGTTCGGTATGTACAGATATGGGATCCGTCAACTCGTATAGGGAGTTCAATATCTAAATGCTTCGAAACTATATCTCGAAAAGTCTTGTGGCCACAATCATTATCTCTGGAAAGAGTTCCGCCAGGGTGGAATAATATGGCAAAAGAGTTTGCACATATTGTTCAGTGAGATACAAGTCTGGAGATAAGACATGGATGAGCACTAGAGGATTTGACGGTGATAATCTATATCTCTGCACATCTAGGATATCATGACGGAAGGACTATATGTATGTGTTGTAACCTTAACTTGTATAGTTTAACGCGCTGATTTGTAATATTCGTGATGTGTGCGTGGGGCATTGCTCACGGACTCATGGAATAGTTTCATTTGACAAATCGGACGTAGGACATAGGGAGTCCCGCCATATAGAGTGTACTCGTTATACACAGGGGCAGCGTGCCGGATTAAAGTATTTCATCTAGCAATATTTAGTAATACTACGAGAATGCGTGCGTGTCTATATTTAAGTGATAAATATAACAATTAGTCAATAATTGTTATTTACTAATTATATAATGACATGTGGCGCATTGTGGACTCTCGGTTGAGTTAACCAAAGTGCGGGTTTGATGGGACCCACTAGGGGTAGATTTGGTAACTATTCATGAAGGGCAAAATGGTCATTTTACACTTTGATTATTTAATTATTAAATAACCAAAATATCTCTCTTATTATATTATATAATATATTTTTATATTATATTATTTTATTATATATATTAATATTTTATTTTGGGTGCCAAATAGTTGGCACCCATTTGTAATATTTTATTATATTATATTATATATTATTATATTATTTTATATATATATATATATAAAGAGAGAGATGAGAATTGTTTGGAAAAAGTGTGGTTTTTTGGCTTTGTTGGCCATTTTGGCAGAAAGAAATGGAGAAGAAGAAGAAAGAAGAAAAGAAAGAAGAAGGAAAAAAAAAAGGGAAAAATGAAATTGTTTCATTTTTTTCCTATGGTTTCATTTGAAGTATTGGTGGATTGCTTCAAACTCTCCATTTCTTATCTTTTTGGAGAAAAGAATGAAAACACACCCAGCCATTTTGCTATTTAAGAGTTAAATCTAATGCTGCGTATAGGGCTGATGTTTTAGCTCACCAAGCCCACCGTGTTGGTAACTAGAACTGCTTGCGAGTTGGTCTACATGCGAACTCCGGGGAATTACGTGTATAATGTTACACATTGAGGTGAGTTCTCTATACTGTTTATTATGTTTATTATAATTTACACCCTTTTGCCGTGTAGAATATATATAAGATACGTATTTTAGGCAATAGATACAATAACACATACATATACCCACATGTACTAAATTTCCGACATAAAATACCTCGATCTAATCAAAAGCATTAAATATACATAAGTGTTTGTTTCTATACTTCTAGTCAGAACTTTTGAACACTTAAAAAATTCTCGACCTGTGTTTCCTAGAAACAGGTTAGTATCGTGACAAATCAAAATAAATACAATGAAGTATTGAAATTCACCCATGACAGTATAATTCATTGGACCATATACATCAATATGTACCAGTTTCAATAAATCAGTGGGCTGGTATTCAACACCTACATAAGGATTTGGTCATATTCTCTTTAATACAAGATTCATAAATTGCCCAATATTTTATAGTCGATCAAGTATCTGACCATCTTTAACTAGACGGGATAGTCGTCTCATGCCTACATGACCTAATCTTTTGTGTCAAAATTCCTTATTATTCAAAGTTTTCGAACTACTATTTATTCTGTTCACCTAGATATTTCCTGTTGTATTTAAGATGTAATGACCATTCATTAACTGACACTCAGTTAGCAAAACATTATCATTATCATATAAATTTAAGGAACTATTTCTAATATTTTATGATAACATTCTCTGTCTAATACAGGAAGTGATATAATTCGCCTAACAATATTTAGTACAAAATAAAAAATATACAATGTTATGCTTCTGCTAGAATAGAAAAGTGACTTAAAAGTCCTAACAGCTATCCCGTCTAAGAAATCTCAATTTCTTACGTGAAGTTGTACTTCTCATTTCACAGTTTTCTAACATTTCTCAAATCATGCAATGCTTTGTTGATATGAGAAAGATAGACGGTATCTCATACCCCAGTACTTTTAGCATCATATGCTAATGAGATGTCCATTATTGGTAAATAGATATATAAAGGTCAATCTTTCCTAAGGTAAGGTATATAGAATAGTAACATTTACTATTTCAAACCTTACTATAGTGAAAATATTTTTTACTGTAATTATTCTCTATTTGTGATTTAGATATATCAAATAAATTTCAGACGAAGTATAATATTATTTGCATATCTTATGTGCACATGCTTGTGCTGAAGATCATTAGACACCGAGGTCATGATATATGATTTGACTCTCAAATCATTCTTAATCCATTTATGATAATTTGAACCTTTTCCAAAGAGATATTATTAGAAACACCTCTTCATTATATTCTAATAAGTAATATATCCAAGCTTTTCTGAATCTAGAACCATTCTCAAATTCATTGACAAGTCAAAATTTCTTCGGTACCTTATAGTTGGTATGCCAAGATCAAGTATACTAATGGGTTGTTCATACTGATCTTATCTCTATAAAATTAAATAGGAGATGTGTAGCAGAACATTTTTAATTGTTAATAAATAATGCTTTACATCATGGTTATAACATTTATATATTTTTAATCTAAAGACGTCCTCCCACTGCTTTATATAATCCCTTTAATATCTTAAAGGGAAAATGACATTTTCAACTTTTTAAACTGTACAGTGGGAAGCGGATAATTCTTGTCAATTGCATCTTATGTAATTCTTACCATTGATCTTAAATACACCTAATTCTCACACTTTGACGATATTAGGTAAGTATATTCTAGATTAACTTATCAATGATAAAATATATGTTATTGATACTACCCTCGCGCTTTAGCAATATTAGGCAATATGTTTGTACATATTTGTTTCATCTTGTGTTTAACCGGCATAGTTCAGATCACACCGACCAATCCCTCATATTTTAGTAATATTAAGAAAGACTGAAGTGACCCATCTAACACCGTATTGATAAGATAGCCCAATGTATAACATTATCTCATAATGAAATACTATTCAATCTTATTCAAAGAGATTATTTTTTATACTCATGTCCTTATCGCATGAGGATGTGATTCTGAATCACACATTTATTTCGTACAAGTACAACTAACTCCCACTAGTAGGGCTCCCATTGTAGTTACTAGTACAAAATAAATTACCACAGTTTATAATGCAATTTTAATAATATTTATTATTGCATAAATAAACATCACATACGCCATTTTAAAAATATCAGAGTGAACAGTATGAGCAGAACCGCGGTGTTAGGCTACCATTGCTGCGTGCTGGATGCCCAGCCCCTAGCCCCACAGTGCTAGACTCTTAGCGCTGCAGTCCTAAAGGCCCTGACCTCAATGTTATGGTGCTAACTTACCAATGCTGCGGCACCAACTTGTTGTCTTTAGATTTTTACACTTTTAACACTTGAAATGCATCACCAATAATCCCAAAATCATTCCAATGACACCACAATTTCTCTAATTAATTCAATTAGCACACAAATATGCGTTATGCTATCATTTTGTTAGTGTGCTGTTCATAGGGTGCAAGTGTGCATATTACAATTTTTAATTTTAATTTATTTGTATGTCTCATATACAAATTAATGCAAGGGAAAGGAAATTTAATTTTCTATTGCTATATACATATATTGAATATAAGTCTCATTACACTAATAAGATTAGAAACTACTCTTAAAGACGATTCAGGATATTTTTTATTATTAGAGTTCACTTTGAAGTAATTTCACGAACAATTATAATCCATAATATTCAGTGGAATTGCACAGCTAGAGTGATAGCATTCAATTTCTTGCAAGAATAATACTAAAGCAACTATTTGCTTTTATCTTGTCTCCCGGCCTGAGAAAATAACAAAAGAAATTATTTCTTTTGTTTTCGATAGTTGTCGAATTTTGTTTTGTTTACCAATATGTAACACTTACAAATTGTTTCTTTAATTGGCAAAATGATTTCTTCTCACTCGGTCTTTTTTACTTTTGACTAACTCTTTAGTTATTATTGTAAAATTTATAATTCCAATTCTCAAGTTATTGCTGAATTGAAGACATATATAAAGCCTTTTTAATTTATAATAATTTGAAATAAAATAAGCATTTCATGCTTACAAGGACAAGTATCCTTAATTCATATAACGGTGGCATTTTTCTTTGTACATTCGGTCAACTCTCTCTTACAAGGACAAATGTCCTTTGTTTAATAAGAAGTGGCAATTGCTTCTTTGTATTTGAATTGCTGAATGCTTACACATTTTGTATCTTAAGGACACGTGTCCTTTAAATACAAAATGGTGGCAATTTCCTTTTATATCATTCTGCCAAATTGTCAAGAGGTGGCAATTTCCATCTTTGAATCTTATTCGGCCAAATTACCCAGAGATGGTCATTTCCTTCATTTTATCGTATTTGGCCAAATTGTCAAGAGGTGGCAAGGATTTTTGTCACGTGGCACATAATCATATCATGTAAATGCTACATGTCAAATTTTAATTTTTTAATAAAAATTGTTAACTAATTAATTTAATAAATTTTACACTTAAACTTAGATATATGTGTTATTTGAGAGACCTTAAAATAATTTTTATTTTTAAAATTTTTTTCAGATCAAATTGTTGAACCTGGTGCGCTACGTCAATGCTCAACGAGTAAATTTTATATTGTAAAAGTCCGTAGATTTACACCTATTTTTCTTACGAAACTTTTTTGTAAGTGCGTAAATGATGTCACACATACATATTATGAAAATGGTAAAATGACGTGTTGAACAATGCAATTTAAGGTTAATACATATTGTATAATCCCTCTGTCATTTATATCTTGGATGAGCAGAGACATAGATCATCACCGTCAAGTCTCCATATGCTTAACCCTGAACTTTTTTTTAGATTCATATTTATATAAACAATATCCACAAAAACTTTTGCAAATTGTTTATCCCACGAGAAAATCTTTTCTATGTTTTATGCTCATAGCCACAAGACTTTCTGAAATACAATCTTGGAGCATCAAAAAAATAAAACTCATCTATATGAGCTGACGGATCCCATATCTACGCACACTGGACTCCATGAGCATTAAACCATACCTAGCGACACTCAGTGGTCAGACTATGAAAGGTCTTTGACATATGTGGAACTTAAGTATGGTGGATCCCTCACAAGCCCACCATAGAGCTCAGGTCAAAAGATCATGAATACTACTAAACTTGAGAAGAGCGTTTATTGACAGCTTTCTGGGATGTCTATTAGAGGTCTTCATTGAGTCTGTCCAGTACCCAGTTGTAATATCCAATCCCTATTAATAGTATTGGCGCCTAAATTTCGATATAGAGCAAATAAGACACCGTAGGGTTACTCGATTTTAACCCTATTAGAAATATTCCCTTTATAGTGCACGTGAGAGATATTAGACCTAATTTGGTAATTTCACACTCGATCGGTGCGTCGGACGACCCTAGAATATTTTGGAATTTTTCTCTATTGGCTTAGAAAAGGAAATCCTAATTTACTACATGAATTTCCATTTAAGGGTTATGAATGGAACAAGCCTTTGTTTAGAAATACAATCCATATATTAAGGAATGGACCAATTAGAAACAATCTCATGGATTGCCAAGTTTGAAACTCTAGTTAGTTCTTTTGACCATTCTAACTAGATAGTTATAAAGAAACTAATTAAATCTTTTCATTTGAAATAATGGCAAATTAGAAGTTTTAAGTAAGTTGAAGGGAAAAATGGTCAATTGAGGGAGCACTATATATATGTTAGAAGTGTGTAGAAATTTGAAGAGAGATCAAAACCAACACTTAGACAAAAAAAAGAGAGAAATTTGAGCTTCAAAGGGGGGTGCTGCTATAGTGACTATTCAAGTTTTTTTTCTTCATGATTTTTCATGCTTAATCAAGCCAAAATAAGGTTACATACCAATCTCTAAGCTCAATTGAAGCCTTAATTAGTGAAAATTTAAGGAAAAGAGGTAAGAAAAGCATTGTTTTATGAGTTTGATAAGTGAGCTTTCAAGAATGCTTAAATTGATGTTCTTATGTGTATTCTTAGCTTAGATTGAGTTGAATTCTAGTTTGGAGCTTGAAGGAGTCATCAATTTAAAGAAATTGGCAAGGTAAGAATTAGGGTTTTTGGTGATGTTGTTGTAGAAATTTCAATTGGTTGTAATTAGGGCTTTAGAATGAAATTGGCATGATTTTTTGTAATTGGAACAAGAAATTGAGAAAATGAATGTGTTGGAACCTAGGGTGGAATTCTGCCACTTTAGGGAAGTTAGGGATTGAGTGGTGTTTTGAATGAATTATTGTATGTAAATGGTGCATATTGTAAATTGAATGTATATGTTGATGGAAAAATAAAAAATGAAGATAATGGGACACAATTGTTCATTTTGGAAAGATGAAAGGCAATTATGTCCAACCAAGATTATAAGGCATTCAATAATTTTCAGGGCACCGAATGGTGAGATATGTTAGATTAAATGACTCCGTAAATAAAAATCGAGAAGTAGTTTACATCCGGGCTTTGTATGCCGATTAGGGCATTTAGTAGTTAAATGAGATTCTAGCATTCGATTTGGTTCTAAATGTCATTTATGGCGCATAGGTGAAGATAACCGAGAGCGATAACGGGAGCAAAAATCGGGAGCGAAATTGAGCGTGGAGCGGTCGTGAGTGGAAATCTGCCATTTCTTTTACTTTTTGTTTATTATGTTTTCGCATAACGAATATGCATGTTTTATGAGCTTTCGATGCATAACCATGATTTATGATCTTGATATATATTCATAGACATGCCTTTACATGTTCGAATTGAGAAACAGTTTTAAAATTTTTGCATTCGTTTTTAAGGCCATTGGGGTACTCTCAGATTATAGTGGTGATGATTGTGTTAGAATCGGCTGGTATATCCCGTGCACATGGGCAGGTCTTGGGGGTGTCACTAACTCTGAGAAGTCGGGATGTCGAGTCATATGAGTCGCTCTATGTGTACGGGGTATTGTCTCGCTATATGCATGCGATGTAGGATTCCGCTGCATAGCCAGTGAGATGCCTTGAGATGTTACTGTGGGTGCTGCTAGTTGAGGTGCCCCGTGACCTACTCATGTGTGTGCTGCTAGTTGAGTCGTTGCGTGGGTATAGAGCTTTAGAGTTACCATTGGTACAGTTTAGAAAGAAAATGGCCGAGCGAGGATTTTACTAGTTTTCGATTTACCGATAACATTTATGCATTTTATATGCACATAGCAGTTATTATGTTATACAGATTCTGAATATAGTTTTCCAAAGATGTAGATAAAATCCGCTCGGCAAAATTTCAATAGCATATGATGTTAGAAACCGTTTTACAGTTTTACATCAGCTTTTAGAAGCATGATTTCTGCATGAACTTTCGAATTTGATATCTATACATGATGTTATTTTATTAAAATTTTATTTGCACTCACTGAGCTCCTTTAGCTCACCCGTTTTGTGTTTTATATTTTCTGAACCCCTTTCCCAGGTGTAGATCTTGGTACGCAAGCTGCTAATTCTCCTATTGCCGAGTAATGGGCCGAGAAGAAGAGATTTCAATTTTATGATGATCGTTCTTTTTTACTTTTATGATTACGGTTATTGTGATTTAAATGAATATTTGAGTTGTGTTGGATTTGATTTGGAAAGGACCGGAGATCCGAATTGGTAGAATTGAGATGTATTGAAAATAGAAGTGAAATTGCTTTGCAGGTTTTATATGGATTTTCCAAAAAACAGGGGAAACACTGTCCGTTTGTTTTTAAAATTAAGAGGTCATTTTCATGTATGTTACTAGACCTTCTTAGTAGTAACAAGAATTAAAAGGGGTTTGCCTTGTGAAATTTCTCAACTTACCCAATTAGGTTCGGAGGAACTTCCGTTGGAGTGCCCGGCAGGGCCGTTGGGATCTATAGTAGAGGGTCTCAGGTCGGGTCCTATCACCAGTCGTCACTGAATACTTGTTGGAGTTGGTGCTTACGTGCCATTCCAATATTATATGAATATTAAATTGTTTAATATTTATATAGTAAACATTTTATATAATCGTTAATACAATATAAATATATGTTACAATACTTATTACGTTATAGACATTGTATGATCTGAAGGAGTTCAGATCTGGTCTAAAGGAGTTTATACCAATGCCAAGAATTAGTAAAGTGGAGAGTTATAAATGCTAATAATTAGCACTGCTAAGAGTTAGCAGGTTATAAAAGTCAGCAAGATCTAAAAGGTTAGGTCATTGTCTATAATGAGACAAAGACTTGAGGGTATACCAGTAATGACATGGTTGTAAGGAGTTGCAATAAGTGCTAGAAGATATCATTGTGCAAGTATATTCTCAAACATAATGTTCCTGATCTACTATCACTGATGCAGGTCTATTGGTGGATATTGTTTTTATAAAGATCAATGTATGCTATATTTATATAGTATAGATGGTTGTTCTTAGTCGACCATCGACTTACCAGAAGCTTGTATATGCATACAGGTATTCAGCCAGGGCAGAATATTGAACAGACTCACAAGGACGCCAATAAATATCTTATGAAGCTGTAATGGTGAGTCCTCTCGAGTTGAGTAGTATATGTGGTCTTTTGACTTGAGTGCCATAGTGGGCTTGTAAGTGATTCACTATACTTTGGTTCCACGCATGTCACAGACCTTTCATGGTGTGACCGCTGGGTGTCGCTGGGTATGGTCTGATGCTTATAGAGTCTGGTATGTACAGATTTGGGATCTGTCAGCTCTCATAAGGGAGTAATATATTCAGATGCTCTGAGATTGTATTTCAAAAAATCTCATGGCCACGAGTACTAACCCAGAAAAGGTGTTTCTCAAAAGGTTCAATAGTATAATAATGGTGTTTGCGTATATTGTTCTTGAAAATAAAAATTTGATGATAAGTTTATGGATGAGCATATGAGGATTTGATGGTGTATTATCCCCGCACATCCAGAATATAAATGACGGAAGGATTATACATATGCGTTGTGACCTCAGCTTATATGTATGGTCTAAAGTACTGATTTGTAATATCTATGACGTGTGCATGGGGCATCGATCACAAATTTATAGAATAGTTTCATTGGACGAATCTAGCATGGACTTAAGAAGTCCTGCAATATGAAGTATACTCGTTATGCACTAGGCCAACGCACTTGATTGAATTGTTCAATATAGTAATTTATAGCAGAACTGAATATTTATTTCAGGAACCCTCGAGATATGTGCGTGTCAGTACTTAAGTATTAAGTATAGTAATAAGTTAATAATTATTGTGGACTAATTAAATAGTGGCACGTAGTGCATAGTAAATCTTCAGTTAAATTGACTCAAGTATTGGATATGGTAGGACTCACATTGGGTTAATTAAAGGCTTAAGGATTATTTTTCTAAATTGAGTATTTAAATGTTAAATAATTTAAATATTTGTTATCACTTAAGAGTTAAATGATTAGTTAATTTGACTAGAGTTAATTGTTAGCTCATGATTAAATTAATAAAGTAAATATTTTATTGAGGACTTAATTGTTAAATAAAATGAAATTTATTGAGTAATAATATAATTAAAGTCATGTTGCTTAAAAGAAAAATTAAATAAAACTTTGAGGACTTAAATGATTTTCTACTTTTCAAAAGTAAATGATGCTCACGTTACCTATTGTCAAATTGTTGGACACATATTTGACTTATTTGATAAGATAAATTTTTTTAATAATAATTTTTTTAGACAATAGGATTAGACATTTCTCATTATTGTATATATATATATATATTCATTTGATGAATATAAATAGTGAGAGTAGTTGGATGAGAGTAGTTTTTGTGCCTTTTGACTTCATTTTGGTTCTTGAAACAAAATGGAGGAAAAACGAAAATGAAAAATTTTCCTTTGAAGCTATTTTTGAAGGTGAGAAAAATTATTTTTATTTTAAGTTTTTAAGTATTAAAAATAACAAAAACTTGATATCAAAAGTTGTTTTGTTATTCATCTTCTCCTCTTAAACAAATGGCCACCATTGTTGCATTTAAATTATTTGTGTTTTGATGAATTAAGTGTTGAATACGTCAAGAATAAAATGAATATAGTTTAAGTGTTAGGCTATGAGGATTAAGAGTTAATCCTACGATTTAAGTGTTAAACCGGTGCTGAAAAAATTAAGGCTGCTGTTCTAGCAACCCAAGCCCATCATGTTGGGTCCTAGAACTGCCAATGGATCAACTTTGAGTGGTACTCTAGAATAAATTCGCTCCAAAGGCTTGATAGATGATATCTCTTAATTCTGTATTAATATGATTAATATAATTAATTTTATTTATTAGTGTAATTGAATAAAATTTACTGTGTTTATTTTTAAAAAATTAGATTTCAAGCTTCCGTTGCGAATATTTATACATGAGATACATAAATTGTGTATATATATATTTTATTTGAAGCATATATATATATATATATATAAATTTTATAATGGACACGTGCATCACATGCACACACCCAATAGGTTTAGGTTGTGAACCGGGATAAACCAGTATCCTAACACCTATATGCTTATACGAGTTTTAACCAAACTCATTGTCTGTTAAGACTAACTAGCTAAACTATTTAGACCATCTAGACATAGAAATACACTAATCTATATATGATAAGGTCTTCACCGACAGACCCGCGCTAGTAAAAATATATAAGGAACATAAAGTTTGAGAACATACTTGCACAATGACATTTTTTTACATTATATGTAACTCATTGCAATTATGTTATTGCTAATATATTTTCAGGTCGTTATCATTTTTCATTCATGACTCTAACTCTTTAAATTTCACTGACTCTTATAACCAGCTAACTTTTAGCAGTGTTAACTTTTAACGCTGGTCTAAATTACTTTAGTCCAAGTTTGAACTCCTTCAGATCATATAATATCTGAAACGTTACAAATATTTTATCATATATTATTTAATATTAACTATTTTTATGTTAAATATTTATTATACAAATGCTAAACAATTAATATTTATACAATAATAAAATAATAATTTTCAACAATTAATACACAATTTTCACCATTATCCACAACCTGAAACCCATTTGTCACTGTTGAAATCTCAGAGCTCATCCGCATGTTCATCTACTCTTGCATTTCATATTCCTGCATCCCACATTGCTACCAAAAACATCTCAAAGCTCTCAAATGTAGGTCTTCATTGTCTTTAGCCACAGACTACGGCCAGCCTGGGAAACACGAACACTAATTCTGACTTTAAGCCATTCCTAACGATACAGTGTCCTATTACTCGGTAAAGAGAAGTTCTATTCAGCAGTCATACTGTGTCCAATCAGACCCTACTTTCAGTTGCAATTCATCAAAATTGCAGCAAAAACCAGGGGTTTGTAAAGCTAAACCGAGGAGCTAAATAGCTACTGTGACCGGAAAATAATGTCCACAAAGGATGTCAGTTCTAAATCTAAGCCCCATTACTGAGGGAGCCCGTTACAATTTTGGGTTTCGACAAATCAATAATCTGGACTGAGCTGGACTGCCGTTGACCTTGGCTTCGAGCATGTTTTGCCTGGTCACCTCGCCATGAGGCTGTGCCTTGTTCAAATCTTGTCATGACCGTAAAGATTTGCCATACAAAAAATGTTAGTTCAATAAGATTAAATATGAAATTTGCATTTTATGTCTAGGATAATTTTGCCTCCACCATAACCTTTTTAAAATTAATACATAAGTTCGATCTTTTCAAACTGACATTTCCATCCTAAATGACTATTTTACACTCAAATAATATTATTCTTCTAAAATTTTATATCAAATTTTGTTTTTTATCGAAAGTAAAAATGTTACCAATCTGGTATAACATGCCAACAATGAGATAACGTAATAAATGGTATATCAATACTGCCGCCAATTGTTTCATTGAAACTTCACTCTTTTTTTTAAAAAACTCCAAACAGGTTGTCCATTTCGTCCAGTTTCATTGAAGATGGTGAACCTTAAAGGATTTCTCTCTTTTAAAAAAATTTATATTTTTCTTAATCTATTTTTTAAGAAAAAATTTCCACATAAATGTAGATCTATGATGTTTTATTTCTACTTAGATTTAGTTCTATAGTAATTTTGGTATTTTTGCAATATTTAGTGATACATTGTGGTCTTTCTCTAATTTTAAGGTGGTTTATCACTTCTCAAATTTAAATTTTTAATGCTTTTGTCGTTTATATTGTATTTAGAGAATATAACATTTTCACCCAAACATTTGGTGAAAGTGTTCCACCCTCAAAATTTTAAAACCTAACATTTTTACCCTATATGTTAATTTTTCATTAAAAATACATGAAAAACGGTAAACTTCTAATTTTGCCTTTTAGAAATACATGGTACAATCTAGTAGGTTTTAATTTTTAATTTAAAATCTATTAGTATAATTTAATTAATAATAAATAAGTGCATAAGTTTCAAAGCCAACAGGTCATTTGGGTGATAGAACATTTAGTATACTATTCGACTTCAGATTTTATAATTTAAGAGATTAGTATCCTTTTTGGTAAAAAAAAAAAAAATAGAGTGCCGAGCATTGTAAAAAATCAGGTAGCCATCATAATGTCAGTCTTAACTAATGGTGCATTACATGGAACTACTATTTCCATCAGGATCATTGAATATTGATTTATTAGATAGAGGTGGCATTATAAAGTAACACATTGCAATTGGACAGGCAGCATTACAGTGAGTATCAAAAATATTTATCATGTTTGCCCCTTCTATAGTGCTCTTTTAAGTAAAAAAAGTTATTATTATATAGATTACAAAATTTAAAGTTGAATTGATATCTTTGATGAAATTTTCGACCACTGCTAATAGTGTGATAGTAATCAATGGCGATAATAGTAAAACAACAACAATTTACTTTATTTCTTCTTTAATTATCTCAAAGCTAAAATTAAAATTGTAATATATATATATATATATTAATTAAAACTTAATATAAAAAATAGGTATTATAATATCAAATGAAATTATGCTACGCAAGAACACATTCTATTAATCAAATATAATTATTAATAAACAAATTATGAATATGATAATAATGCATAACCAAGCTTTTCAAACACATTTAATATTTTAAATAAAATTTCTAGCAATTTAAAATAGAAGTCTTAAGTATAATACTTAATATAAAAATAAAAAAAAACGATGGTAATAATGAAATTATAATAATAATAAACATATAATTATATAATTTTTGAAATAATATGATGATACAAAAGTTTTTTTTAAGTCTTAACCAACAAAATTGATAGAGGAAGGTACATATGTCAATTTTTTTAAATTTCAAAGGTGAAAATGTCTTTTTGCCAAACTTTATAGGTGGAAATGTTTCCCCATATTAAAGAATTATGGTGTTATCTTACAATAGATACGAAGCCTTCATAGTCTGAATTTAGAAGATATTAGGCGATAAAAAGGCTAACCTTTATGCGAGGAAAGGTTTTATGTGATCTTTGTTAACCCTACCCTTATTCGCCGTAGTAAAATTAAGAGCTTTGTGTTGTTTTGACCATAGAAGTAACTAAAAATTTAAACCACGTAATTGTATGTTCATAATTCTTGTTGAAATTTCGGTCTGTTTTATGTTATTGAAATTTCTCAACAAATTAGTGTAAGAGCATAGTTAAATCTATGGCATTTTTTTTATAATCAAAACTAGAAATAGCAGTTTTTACTGGAGACCGTTATTTTCTAGCTGAGAAGATGAAGATGCTTGTTGTACTTATATCTCAGGATCTCGAATTTGCACTCGAAAATGAAGTTTGATGCTAATGTTGATTAGAAGCTTGAATCTTCTAAGGCAAGATTAGCTAAAAAATCCTAAAGAGATCTAGCTTCAAAAAGCATAAAAAGAAGAGTGAATTAATAATAATAATAAAAAACAACACACAATGCTATTGTGTTTGGCCTTTGAGATAAGATACTGAGAGAAGTTTCAAATAAAATGTATAGTTAGAGGAATTTGGGACGAGTTAGATGATTTGTTTTTGACCAAATCCTTAGCAAACAGGTTGTGTATGTGTGTGCGCGCATTGACAACAAAAGAGAGAGCTTCTATGAAAGAGCACTTCGATCAATTCAATAGAGTTATGCTTGATCTGAAAAATACTGCTAAGTTCTTTACTAGACTCTCATGACACTTCGAGGATACATTTCTCTATGGCAAGGAAACCTTCACTATGGAAGATATTAAAGCTTCCTTAAACTCAAGCAAATCTAGAGACGGAATGCTAAGAAAGGTTGAGTGTTGGAGATGCATTAATAGCAAGAGGGAGATCGGGAAAAAAAGAGTGATAAAGGCAAGGGAAAAAATCATGGTAGATCAAAGTCAAAACGTAAGAAAAGAAAGTGCTACAAGTGGCACAAAGATGAACACTTTATCAAGGATTTTCCTGATATGAAAAAGAAGTCTTAAGAGTAGAAAGAACAACAAGATTTAGATGATCTTCAAGTTGTGGTATTAGATGACAATTTTGATTTTGATAGGGATTTGAGTCAATTGTTTGGTTGGTTGTTGATAATGGTATGACTAGAGGTGAGTGGCTACTAGACTTTGGTTGCCCTTTCTATAGATGTCCAAAGTTGAGTTTATTTAGTACTACTAGCTATATAAATGAAGGAAGAGTTTGTTAAGAAAGAATGAAGCTTGCATAGTTGCCATTATTGATAAAATTAAAATTAAAAATATTTATGGCCTTATAAGGGATCTAGATCAAGTTGTTAATTGTTTAATCTAAGAAGAAAATAATTTCTTTAGGCATGCTTGATCAGTCAAGATGTACTTTTAAACTTGATAAGGAACCCTTGAAGCTTTTAAATGGTTTCATGATGATAATGAGCGGTGAAAGAAAGAATGACCTATGTGTTTTGCCAGGAAAAATAATTATTAGTGAAGCTAGTGTTTATGTTGCATCTGATAATGACAAAACCATACTTTGGCATTTAAGATTAGTGCATGTGAGTTTGATAGGTCTTAATAAGTTGAACAAGGAAATATTGTTTGGAAATGGTAGTAACTCAGCTGATAGAGTTAGCATTGAGGTAGAGTTCCCTATAGCTAGTGATTTAGAGCCTAAAATAACCAAAACAAAGTGCATAATGAGTTATCCAGTTTTGATGACTATGTATTAGCAAGAGTTAGAGGAAGAAGGGAGTTAAGCCTCCAACAAGATATGGTTGTGAAAATTTAGTAGCCTATGATGCACTAGTAATTGTAGATAGTATCATTGATGAAGAATCAAGAACATACAAAGAAGCAGCTGAGTATGAGCAAAAGCCAGAAATGGCTATAGGCTATGGATGAAGAAATTGCTTCTTTGAATAAGAATCAAACTTCGACCTTAGTAAAGAAACAAGGTAAAAAATGAATTTTTGGGTACAAATGGATTTACAAATTGAAAGAACATATTTCAAGAGTTGAACTAGAAAGATACTAGGATGGATTAGTGGCTAAAGGGTTCAAACAAAAAGAGGAAGTTGATTTTATTGAAATATTCTCACCAGTGGTTAAACACATCTCCATTAAAGTGTTACTTACCTTCGTTGTTACTTATGGTCTAGAACTTGAACAGATGAATGTCAACACTGTTAGACATATAATGTTAATTATGCCCTTAAAGCATGTGAAATAATATCTTATTTGATTAATAAAAATTTATTCATATATATAATTGAGCATACATTGATTAGCCTATATTTATAAAGTAAGTGATCTATGTATTACGCATATGGTGCTAATACAGAGGGTATAGAACACAAGTTCTTTATAAATTAAATGAAGTTCATAGCCATTAATGAAAAAGGGCATGTAAGGTTGTAGTTTTTCTGCTTCTTATAGTCGATGATTTACCTTGATCATCGAAGTAGAGACTTCGAGTAGAAAAACTAGTGTATATGTTACATTGAACAAGATTACTGTGAATTTCGATCTAGTTAACTGAATGTTGTAGATCTTAATTCACAAAAGATTTAATAAGCTTAATTGATCTTAATCTTGAGTAGGTAATGAACTTACATTCATGCATTGTGTCTTTTGAGTTATTACGGAGTGAGATCCAAATAAACGGTCAAAATCTCGATATCTTGGAGATATAATTTCATGGGTCGTAGGAACATATATTTTCAAGATGGAATTTAATAATTAATGTCCACCTAAGCTGTTTACAGTACTTGATCATAAGAATCTGTGGCCACAGTTTATTCAATAAATTATTTATTGAATAATAATATTTATTTGTAAATTTATTTACAAATATAGACATATTAAAAGTGACAACTAGAGCATTCAGTGACTTAGGGATAAATAAGTAATTAAAAAGGTAAGACATTCTTTCAAGACTTAGCTTTAATTATAGACATCAATTAGAGGGTCAATTAAGTGGTTATTATTAGTCTAAAGACCAAGCCAAATTTAATTAAAAGGAGTTTTAATTAAATGAGCTTTTATTTTATAACATGGGTTATTATAGTACAGCTCTTGGCTTTTAGTGGAATAGCCTGGGGTTAACTTAGAAGAGTTGGTGTATTATGAGATAATAAGGACTAGGCGTTTTAAGTTGGAGCTAGGAAGCCCATGGGTCTTATAGTCCTTCTACTAGCTCAAATCGTAATCAAACTCTAATTTCCTAATCCTAATCAAATTTTAAATACCCAAGGGAGATCCCTATATATATGGAAGGTATATAATAAGAAAAAGAGACCACAACCATACAGAGAAAAATTCTTTTACGTATTATTACGTAAGAAAAGAATTTAGTTAATATCATTCTCTCAGATTTGGGTATTAGTTATTTTAGAGATTAAGAAAGATTCATGCGTCAACATGCGTTGAGTTTGAAGATTGTAGCCAGTCAATTCAAGATCTTCCATAGCAAGGAATTGAGGTAATCTTCTATCCCTATACATGTAATTATGAACAAGACGATCTGGCTTCCACTGTCTTTATTTTTATAAGCAGAAAAAATTTTATTTACCAACCAACAATTGGTATTAGAGCCGCCTTATTTCATATTACATGTATAGTTTATTTTATGTATAGAAGTAATTGTTTATTGTGGCACCAATAGCATATTAATCTATATTATTATTTTTATTAATTATGTGATGAATGGTTGCCCAATAATTCATGGTTAGATATTTGTTTGTATTTTTTTCTTAGAATTGTAACAAGAGGGGGTGATGAAATAATATCACAAATTCCCCTCTTGGTTAAATTAAATCTTAAATTAAATATTTTTTTTTATATTTTTGCTGTAATTAAGAAAAAAGAGAAACACAAATAAAAAGAAACAAGCAAAGCTATGCACGCAGCCATTGTTTATGGCAGCGGCGTGCATAGCCGTTCGTCACCAGCAGCAGCGTGCATGGCCACTCGGCACCAGCGACGGCTTAACGAAGCAACCGCGACCAGTCTTACGTGGCAGCGTTTGGCGGTAGCGCAAGGAAGATGACAGTAGCTGGGCTCTTTGCGACTTTGATGGCGAGTATTGCTCGTAGTCTTCATGACGATGGAGAGTCGAACGGCCTCGTCTGCAATCTGCGGTGACAAGGGGCAGCATTATTAGCTCGTGAGGTGGTCAGCTTCCTTCGGGTGGCTGACGGTCTCCTCGCGATAGATGGCAATGCTAGGTCTCATGAGTTTTTCACAGCGGTGGAGACACTGCTGGTGATGACAAAGATGCAGAAGAGTTATCGATCTGCATTATAAACCAAGATTAATTTTTGTGTTGGTAACCACAATGAGAGCCCTACTAGTGGGGGTTATTTATGTTTATATAGAAAAATTGATTAATTGAGAATCACCCTCCCTATGAGATGGAAACCAAGGATAGAAACAAAAATCTCTCTTAATCAGATTGAAGAATATTATACTATAAGATAATATTTTATTTTAATCCATCTTGTTAATACGGTGTTAGACGAATTACGTCGGCCTTTTTTTAATATTGCTATAGCGTGAGGGACTTGGTCGGTTGGGCTTGAACTATATCAGTGAAACATGTGATAAGGCAAGTATATGCGAAAGTATTGCCCAATATTGCTACAACGTGAGGGTAGTATCGGTAGCATATATTTGATCATTGACAAGTTAATCTGGAATACACTTACCCAACATTGCTACAGCGTGAGGATAAGATGTATTCAGGATCAAGTGGTAAGAGTTGTATGAGATGCAATTGATAAATGTTGTCTACCTGTTGGGTTTACAAAGGCCAATATTACTACAGCGTAAGACCTGAGTAAATTTCAATGGGATCTACTTCTCACTGTATAATTTAAACTATCGCCTTCCCATTCGAGAGATTACTGGGATTATGTAAAGCAGTGGGAAGGCATTTTAAATTGAAATATGTATAATTGTTATACCATAATTTAAACGTTTTATTAGCAATTTAATGACTATTCTGCTTACATCTCTTGTTATTTTGGCCTGTTAAGTATAATGGCCATCACCAACCAGTTGGTGTGCATAGTTGATACAGTCTAACTCAAAAGTACTAGAAATTTCTCTGACCGGTAGATGAATCTAAAATATTATGGATTCAGAAAATCTTGGATTTATAGTTCATCAGAGTTTGTCGTAAGGTATTTATGATAACACCTCATTAGAGGATACGAATAGAAAGGGGTGTACTCTTTTTGTTCAGGGTGCTTCATCTTCTACTCTAAGTATATCTGGTGAGACCGGATATGTGAGGAGAAGAAGATGAAGCAAATACCCAAGAAAAATCCTCAGAGGCAATATTTATCCAAAGATCAACAAGAGAGCAATTTAATGAAATGTGTTTTCACTACAGTAAGGTTGGGTATTGGAAATCCCACTACCCTAGAAACCTTATAATTGTCAGGAAGACTTCCACATGTTTGTGTTTAACAGACATAGATATTTCTATGGCATATGATGCCAGTTCAAACTAGGTATGAGATACCGTGCGTCCCTCTCATATCTGAAATATGTTGCGAGGATTTAAAGAAACTAGAATGCAATAACTTGTGGAAGTAAAGTTAAGAGTAGGAAATGGTGATTTCTTGCAGGTCCAAATGTTGGACAGCTTGACTTACTTCTTATATACAGTATAATAGTTGTATTGCATAATTGGTACAATATCCAAAATATCATTTGACAATTTATGTCCCTTCCTGTATTTGACAGTGAAGGATATCATATGAATATTAGAAATAGTTCCTTATATTCATGTAATGTAAATGATGTTTTATTAGCTAAATGTCAGTTAATAAATGGATATGATTTACAATTATAAATGTCAGTAGATCGGAATCCTTAAATGATCCGGAACTGTGGCTTATAAGCTTAGGTCATATAGGCGTAAGATGCCTAATCTGTCTAGTTAAGGATGGTTGGATACCTAATTTACCCATAAAGGCTTAACCAGTTTATGAATAATGTATTCACAGAGATGACCAAACATACCAAAATGTACATCATATCCTTTTTATTAGATCAAGGAAGTGAGTACATTAACAGCAAGTGTTTCGTTTGTTTAAGGAAGAATGAGATTCTCACTCACTATAATCCTTCGGGTACTTCACAACGTAACGATGTTTCGAAGAGGAGAAATCAGATTTTATTAGATATAGTCCAATTAATAATGAGTATTATCGATCTATATCTGTGAATATATGCTCTAAATACAAATGCTTAATAAGTAGAGTTCCATCAGAAGCAATTCCTTTCACTCCGTATGAGATATAGAGAGAAAGGAAGCCAAATCTTAAACAAGTTAAAACTTGGGGCCGTCCTGCTTATGTAAGAGTTACGCAGCAGGGGATCTTGTTTTGTAATAGTTACTCAGCAGGATTAACTAACACCCAAGAGGTATTAGTATAGGTTCATTGTGTATCTTGTGAATTCAATAGGATACTAGTTCTATGATTCAGAGAAGTGAAGTGTGTTCATTTCTCGATACAACACCATCCTAGAGGAATAGTTTCTCATAGATCGTGGGAATCATTGAAAGATTGAACTTAATGAAGTTAATCTAGAAAATCAATGAACTAAGGATGGGAACTCAGGTTTAATTAAGTAGTGGCCTTTTAACAAACTCTCTAAATGGGCCAGAAAGGATGTCTAGGTCACCTATTAGGTATGTTTGATGCCTGAAGGTGAACTTAGAGTTTTCTTGGTAGAAGAAAATTATCCTTTGACCCATAAGAAAACGATGTTAGATATCGATTCGCGAAATAACAAGAAGCTATGAAAACAAAAATTAACTCTATGCATCAGAATTAAGTCTAGGACTTAGTAAAGCTACCAATGGGAATTGTTCTCTATGCATAAAAAATTAACTCTATGCATCAGAAGGTAGAGACCTTATAGGCCCTATATTGGTTCTAGAAAGGTAATCCTCAGTGATCTGGGATCAACTAAGAGGAAACCTTTGGACCAGTATTGATGCTAAAGTCGATTAGAATGTTATTGGCTCTTGCAGTATATTATGACCTTGAGGTTTGGTAAATGGATGTACAGACGACATTCCTGAATGGATATCTCAAGTAAGCGATATTCATGGAACAACTTGAAGGTTTTATGTCCTGCCAGACTTCTGGTCTAGTGTACGGGCTGAATAAGTCCATTTATGGGCTTAAATAAGCTTCTTGAAGTTGGACTCATTATTTTGATGAGATAATCAAATTGTTTTGTTTCATAAAAAATGAGGAGGAAGCTGGTATGCATGAAAGGTCAGTGGAAGCATGATAGTCTTCTTGATGCTCTTTGTTGATGACATACTGGTCATTGGGAATGATGTCAGTATATTATAATCAGTTAGAAGTAATTTGTAAGAATTTCTCCATGAAGGATTTGGGAGAGGCTTCCTTTATACTAGATATAAAGCTTTATAGAGATAGAGATAGGAAGCTCATATGAGTATCCCAAATAATTTCACATCGATAGCGTCTAAGAAAGATACAATTTTCTTAACTATGAGTTAGTTAACGTATCTTTTAGACACGATATTCATCTTTCGAGGAGAGTGTCTCTTCAGATGAAAGATGAGAAAGTTAGAGTGTCTGACACACCAGATACGTCAGGTATTGAGATCTTGATGTATGCTATGATATATTATAGACTTGATATCAGTTTGCTTGTAAGAGTTACGAGCTGATTTTACTTTGATTCAGGTGATTGCCATTTGATAATAGTCAAACATATCTTGAGGTACCTTGAGGGTACAAAGGATAAGTTTCTCAAATATAGAGAAAGTGGCTTATAAGTAAGAAAATGTACAGAGTCAGACTTCTAGTTTGACCTAGATGTTAGAGAGTCTACATCTGAAAATATGCTCATTCTCATTAGTACTAGGTGAGGTGGAATTGCACCAAATTGGAATTCACTGCTGATTTATTTAAGACGCAGCGAAAAAGGCAATATAGATTTGTAGGTTTATCGCTGGGCTTGGAAGAGTTCAAAGACAGATGAATCATATCCCATAGTTTTTCGTCAAAACTATGCCATTGAATAAGTCAAAGGGCCTAGAGGACACAGGTACTCTAATTATGTTGAAAGGAGTCTTACATGACTAGAGGAATCTTGCCTTAAAGAGATGTGATTATTTGTAGAAGTGTTCTATAAATAATTTAGTGAACCTACTTTCTAATGTTATGACTCCAAAAGTGTTTATGAAACACGTGAAATTGATGTGTATGAGATACCATCAGAAATGTCACTAGAGAAAGTGGAGATTGTTAGGGTCGGTGCTTACATGTCATCTAAGAATGTACATATACTTGTGTATTTATACAAGTATACATTCCCATTAAATCGCTAATACCTATAAATGTGGTACTATGCAATGTAACATTACAGACATTGTATGATTTGAAGGAGTTCAAATCAGATTTAAAGGAGTTTAGATAATGGTTCATAGTTAGCCACGCTGAGAGATATAAATGCTAAATGTTAGCACAACTAAGTGTTAGCTGGTTATAATACTCAGCGAAAATCTAAGAGTTGGAGCCTTGTCTGTAATGGAACATAGAATTAGGAATATACTAGTAACTTCATAGTTGCAAGAGTTGCAATCGGGTGCCAAGAAATGTCAGTTGTGCAAGTATGTTCTCAAATATTGTTCTTGATTTATTTTTGTCGATGTGGGTTTGTCGGTGGATACCTTTATATAGATCAGCATATGTCATACTTATAGGGTATAGATGGTTATTCATAGTAGACCGTGAGCTTGGAGCTAGTATTGACATATGGCTATCCAGTTAGGACTGGATATTAGATAGACTCACGAGGACTTCTGATAAACACCCTATGTAAGCAGTCAATGGAGGGTCCTCTCGAGATGAGTAGTATACGTGATCGTTTGACCTGAGTGCCACGGGCTTTAAATGATCCACCATACTTTGGTTCCATGAATGTCATAGACCTTTCATGGTGTGACCGCTAGGTGTCGCTGGTATGGTCCGATGCTTATGGAGTCCGGTGTGTACAATTATGGGATTCATCAGCTCGCATAGGGAGATAGATATCCAGATGCTTCGAGATTGTATCTAAAATATTCTTGTGGCTACAAGCATTAATCATGAGAAAGAGTTTCTGCCAGGGTGCAACAATATGGCAAAAGAGTTTGCACATATTGTTAAGTGAGATACAAGTCTGGAGATAAGACATGGATGAGTACATAGGGATTTGACGGTGATAATCTATATCCCCAGTATATCCAGGATATCATGATGGAAGGACTATACGTATGCATTGTGACCTCAGCTTGTATGGTTCAACGCGCTGATTGTATATCCATAACGTATGGGCAATGTACACGGACTTATAGAATAGTTCCATTTGATGAATCGAGTGTAGACCTAGGGAGTCCCGCAATATGAAGTGTACTACTGGTTGTGCACTGGGGCAACGTGTCGGATTAAATTGTTTAATCCAGCAATATTCAACACTACCACGGGAATATGTGCGTGTCTGTATTTAAATGTTAAATACAACAATTAGTTAATAATTATTATTTACTAATTGTATAATGACACGTAGCGTATTGTGGACATTCGGTTGAGTTTATCAAAGTGCGAGTATGGTAGAACCTGCTAAGGGTTATACTTGATAACTATTCATAAAGGAAAAAATGGTCATTTCACATATTGATTATTTAATTATTAAATAATTAAAATATCTCTTTATAATATATTATAATATTATATATATTTTAATGTATAATATTATTATATTAAAAGATGACACATAGTTGTCATCCATTTATCCTTTTTATATTATATTATGTTATTATTTTCATATATATACATATATATGAGATGTGCGGTGATGGGTGTGTGTTTTCATTTCTTTAACCTGACGCCGATAAGAAGAAAAAAAAGGCAAAAATAAAATTGTTTCATTTTTCATTATGGTGCCAAAAGAAGCAATTATGAATTGTTTCAATTTTCATTTCCTTTCCTTTTAAAAAAAAGGAAGAATACACACAACCAGCCATTTTAAGGGTTTAAGAGTTAAGCCCAGTGATGGATATAGGGCTGCTATTCTATCACGCTAAGGTCACCAAGTTGGTGACTAGAACTGCCAACGAGTTGGTGTCCATGCAGACTCTGAGGATATACATGTATAACTTTACACGTTTAGGTGATTTCTCAACCCTTCTAATATATTAATGTGATTAATTTATAATTTAATGTGTTTATTGTATGTTTTAATGCTTCCATGGCATTAAATATGTATGTGATACATATTTTAGGCAATAAACATAATTACACATGCATACACCCATGTATATTAGATCCCCAACAACTATTTCCATAAAGAACATGTTCGTAGGATGGATAGATGAGGCAACTGTGTTGGTTGATGGATAGTTAGGGTGTTAAGATGATATTATTGCCATATGGTGTTGACATGATTATTAGGTGATTGATGTTGGTATTGTCCTATAGAGACAAATATGTAGGGGTTAGGAAATTGATTAAGTTAAAATCATGTGGTGTTGATTTATGTTGATTCGTTCTACGTATATCATGCAATTTCATGGTTTTGCTACCTTGTTGTTGATGGGTTGATTGAATTAATATTACATGAGATTTTGAGGTTGTGCATGGAGATATGTTGCAGCGTAGTTGGGTTGTAGTTCATAAATTTGAGAGTTTTATTTTTCTATTTCAGGTACAGTCATAATGCCTCCATGCAAATCAAAGAAATCTAGTGCCTCTTGATCTGCCACTTATGATACAAAATGGTTCATCTTAGAAAAGACTTTCGACAATCATACTAAATATATCGTCAAGTGCAAAGCTATACTAGAGAGGGATTTTAGACTGGCTCTAAATCACTACCCAATCATAAATCAGATTATTGAGGATATAAGGTTAGAATGGTTATGCACCCAGCCCGAAGCAGCTCTTATACCAGTGGTTAGAGAATTCTACGCTAAGGCCCAAGAACATTAAAGTTTAAAAAGTTTTTGTACGGGGCCGTTATGTAGAATTCACTAGCACGCCTATCAATATGTTCTTTGGCACTCTGACAATCTGCAACATTGAGTATAATGAGCTATTAAAAGAGCCAGACTATAATGACATCATTAAGTGTCTAGCTCTGGGCGTTGTATGGGAAATCAAAGGGAGCATTCATAAAGAATTCCCTAGCCACTTTATACATCGTGAATACAAAGCCTGGCATAATTTTATTGTCGCTAGCCTTATGGCAGTATGCACCACAGTTCAATCACCGTACAACGGGCCATTCTCTTATATGCTATCTTGATAGTATGCACCACAGTTACTCCACCTAGTTCACGCCCTCACAATAGTGTGATTAACCTAATTATGGATGTACTAGATCCACAGGCACAGTCGCTTTAAAAATGCTTACCTTCGACAGCCGTATCACCAGCTCTATTCACCATTGATGAGCATTATCTCATCAAGTCTCACTTGTCATATTTTTAGACTCATGCAGTTTATCAGGATCGTATTTTATGGCTTGTATTAGCATATTTTAGGATGGACACCAGTGTGCTACCATCCTTCCCACAATATGCCCATTTACCACCTCATGCTGCTCCGGCCGAAGATAAGAATAATAATGATGATGAGGAGGACAATGAGGATGATGATGAGGTGACAGAGGACGATCAGGATGGTGATTGAGTCTTACTCGCATAAACAATTTCACTTGGCATATTTTTGTTCTTTTACTGCTGCCATGGGGACATAGCTTATTTTTAAGTTTGGAGGCAGGGGAAACACTTTTTATCTTTTAGTTTTATTTTGTTTCTTTCTTATGTTTTGAGCTTTTATTTTTAGTTTTTATTTTCTTTTAAGTTGTTAGTTTATTTGTTTCTTTTTAATATTATCTTTTATATGGGTCAAAAATAATTTATAGTCGATGATGAAAAGATGAGTTGAAGAAAAGCTATAAATTCTTTAGACTTATTAATTACTGTGGTCATTTTATATTATAATTGGATTTACTTATATTTAGTTTGTAATTGTTCACTTTAAACACTTTGCTTAATAGAGCTATTAAATGTCCGTTAGTTGTTAATACAGAATATATTTATTCATATGAAGAAAGTAATTAAGGTCGTCCAATATCTAGAACTTGTTTGATTAGCATTCGTGGGAAAATCCTATGATGTATATAGCAAAAGATATGATAATAGGCCATGTTTGAATCAATTGAATCTTTTTAGCCAGCCTTGATATATTTCTAATCCCTAGTCATCTTTTTGAGCTTTATTGATTATATTTTTATTTACGAACAATATTAGGAGCCTACAGCTGATTAATATTTGTATATTTCATAAATACCCTTCGCACTATAACCTATAATATCTTATTATAAGGATTATGAAGTGATTCGAGATTATAGGTAAAAGAAGAGGCAACTCCAAAATTTTTCTCATTCAATTACAAGAATTGGAGGATTCATTCAAAAAATAAATAAAAAAAGCCTCCTAGAAATACAGTCGAGAAAAACAAAGCTGTTGAAATTATGGGTTTAAAGAAAATAAGTTTGGGGTGTGGATTAAGAAAGAAAGGATGAATTGATCCGAAGATAAGAGGATTATGGTTATGGTGCAATTTCAACTTAAAATTGTTCTTGATTCATCTCACCTTAACCTAAGCCTTCCATACAAGCTGAGAAAAGCCTTATTTGATCTTTTGTTATATAAGTGTTCTTCATTAGTGGAGATTGCTATGAAAAATAAACTTATGAATAGTTGTTCAGTCTTAATCTTTCTTGGAGAATACATTATTCTAAATACAATTGATGAACGGATAAATAGCTCTACACACAATCCAAAACTGGATAATTATAGGGAAAATTTAAGCAAGATGATTATAGTGTGGGATGATCATAAGTAATATTTTATTCTAAAACTTTTATAAGTGTAATTCAAACTTTGAGACAAATATTCAATTTTCTAATTAACCCATTCAATTGATAGTTTAAGAGTTGGCTTATATTTTTTTTTGATTTTGTTTGCTTGAGGATGAGTAAAGTCTTAAGTTTTAGGGTATTTGATAGAGGCATAATTGTAATAGTATATTTAGTACTTCAACTTGGGTATTTTGCTCTAAATTATGAATATTTTACTATTTATTTGCATTTTTTTTATATCTTAAATAGGTGTATAAGGAAAAATGTGACAAATAGGAACAAACGAGAGGTAAATCAGACGAGAAACGAGCGAGATGCGCTCAAAATATACAACCTACCCAACCCAGGCTTGAGGGCCGTGGTGCCCAAAGGTGGGCGCCACAGTGCCTAAGGCAGAGAGTTCAGCGCTACAGCACTAAGCGCCCTGTCAAAGAATAAGAGGAGTGCAAGTCTAGGCTTCAGCGCCGTGGTGCCCGTTCAATACTAGAAAAAGCTTTCTTTTTAGTTATATTTCAAGTAGGAATTGAAGGCCATCAACCATAGGGTTTCAAAACACATATAAAAACATACTTTTTAGAGCCAAAACACATAGAATTTCAGAGGAAATCTAGAGCAAATAGATTCACATTCAAATCAAGAGATTAGGGTAAATGATTGAAAATTGAAGAACAAGCTCTTGTGCATTCAAGTCAAGAGAAAGAAGAGCAATTCAAAGTGTCACTTGTGTTATTATCTTTCTTCTCTTAATTAGATGATCTTGTTCATTATATATGTTTAATTCTTTCTACGGTTTAGATACTCTTGGGTTAATCATGACTAAACGCTTTTGATCTAGGGTGTCACATAACATTTTGAACCTAGTATGTAATTGAATTTCATAAACTCTTAGTTATAAACTTAATACAACACAATTGATTCTTTCTATCTTGCTTTTAATGCTTTCATTATACCTGATCAATATTTTGACTGCTCGAGGAACCAAGATGAGCTCAACGGAGGAATTCATGTGTTTAGCCTAGAATAGTTTGATGTATGATTACAAGGTAATAACTATAAGTTCTATCTAGGATAGACATATATCTAGATGACATGTATGGTTTGATTTAGACTTGTTGTTAATGAATTGCATCTTACTCAAATTACTATAAAATATAAGTAATTGTTAGGGTGTTATATATTCATTAGACCATCGACAGAGGCTTATGATGAAGTTCGTGTCTAGCCAATCCATTAGTTTTAAGGGAGTAACTAAAGGATTAATGAATTCAATGAAATACTAGGATATTAGTCTAAACCCTAGATTATTTCTCATTAAGTGAGTTCAATCTTTGATTACTTTTGATATTAATTCAAGTTTAGTCGATAACAGTAGGTTAAATTAGTTAAAATCTATCTTAAGAAGTTTCTGGATAAAAACAGAGTAAAACAGAGTAATTTTAGTAATTGATTGAAGGAATTAGGTTCAATAGTATCTGTGGGAACAATAATCTGGACTTAAACCCTATAATACTTGATACGATAGCGTGTGTTTGTGCTAGGCTATTATAGCATACATCAATAATTTTAGGCTATAAAAAACCCAAACCTAGAGATTAAATGAGACTCGCCGATTGAATATTGTATGAGGCTTTTGATACTACTTTTTTAGTATTATGAATTTTAAAAACTATAAGTAGTTGAGCTATAAATGTTGTTGGCTTTTTATACATATAAATAAATGTTTTGAAGAACTTTAATACTTCAACAAAATGGAAGGGCATATGGGGAATTATATTGGTACTTTATGAGATGGAAAAATAATTACATTAGGTTTCTAAGAAATTTTACAGAAGTCAATACTGAGTTGTTGACAAAAAGTTATACCAAAATCATTCAAGCATATACAATATAAAAAATAAAAAGTAGTTATGTAGTTTGAAAACTAGTTTAAACATAATGAAATTGAATGAACTAGTTTATCAAACCGACCGAACTAGTTTTGTATCTTTTTGAATTTTTCTAACGGTTAGAACTGATCTTCAATGGTTAATATCTCATACAAAAAAACTTAAAATACATCAAGACATCACATTTCAACATTTTTTAGCTCCCAGTACGCTAAAACCCTTATAAACTCATTTGAAAGTTTAAATCATTTTGTTTGTAACAATTCTTATATTGGTTTTACTTAAGTTCTTGTAGAGAAAATTTTGAGAGTAAAGGGTAATACATATTCATTATAAAGGTTATATTGGTACCTTAGAAACCAATTTGTTTTAAAGGTTTCTATACCCTTGGAAGTCAAATGTATTCATTTCTTGGCCTTGGATTAAACAAGCTTAGTGGAATCCTTAAAGAAAGTTGCTTAAGATATAGACATAGGCCATGTAGAGTACCAAGTTATATAAACATCTGAGTGTAATTCTCTTTATCTCTTACTCTCTTATTTATTGCAATTATTTATTGTTGAATTTGCTTACATGTTTGTAATTGCATAAATAATTCATTTTAGAGCATTAATCATTTAGATACCCAATTCACCTCATTTATGGTTGCCTACCTTATATTTCAAATATAGTTGTAGAAAATATAAAAGAGTGAGTGAAAGGGGAATGAACATGCTAAGAATAGAGCTATGTTGAAATTATGATGATATTTTACAAGTAAATATAGGTTTTTATAGGGTTAAGATTTTCTACTATATTAATACTCCTTGTTTGGCCCCTTATCCTCTTAAAATATATATTATTTAATGAGTAAACCCTAGCTAAAAGGAAAAAAATGAATTTTCCAATAAATGGGATAATTACTAGTTTTATTTTTAATAAAGCACTTTTTAGCTAATCGCTTACTATATTAAATAAGTAACTTATCTTTTCTTTATTTTAAAAGAACTCTAAAAGGCCAAAAACTGTCTTATTGGGATTTTTTCTTTTCTCTATTAGCTTAGTTTTATGGGATTACCCTTATTTTAAGCTAAGTTTCCCTCTAAAATAGGTCTTAACCTATTAACCCATATACTTTAAGTCTTACTTAATTCATCCCTACGTCTACTAAACCACGATCTACAAATTAAGTCTCATAAATTAGCTTAAGTCCATGTGTCTTATCTTATTTGACATACTTAGACTTAAATTCAAAAATTAAGAGAATTGTACATAGAAAGGATAACTATACCCGTGACAGTAAAAAAATGTTAAGAAACTTGAGAAATTCAAGTCGTATGAAAGTTATATACAACAAGGGAGAAGGCTACAATGTTGTTGTTGTATTGACCACATGGGCTTCCTCACTTTCATTAAATAGTTTGTGTGATCAAGTGGTCTAAATTTTGACATGCAAAAAACTACAACGAACTAAGTCGAAGCCTACATGTTGGTCCAAGTTAGTTTACTGGGTTTAACTTGTGGCTCGTGATTTAGTAGGCATAAGGTCTAAATAAGGCTTAAAGCATAAGGACTTCTTGACTAAGGCTCACTTAAGGGGTATTTGGCTGAAAACAAGGGGTAAGCCCACATAAGGTAAATAGAGAAACACAAGCCCAATAAGAAACTTGGCTTGTAGATTCTTTGTAAAATTAAAAAAAAATTACTTTCTTATTCAATTTTGTAACTAATCACTTACTAGTCTTTATTCAAAATAAATTCAATATCTTGCCTTTTTTATTTATTTAATTCATTTTTCCCTTTTAATAGAGGTAAAATTCATTAAATAAACTATATTTTAAGAAGATTACGAGCCAAAATAAGGAGTTTTAACCTAATACAAAACCTTACCCTTATAAAGGCTTCCATAATAGACATAAAACATAACTTTTAACATCATACTTGCCCGAGCTCTTTCTTAGCGAACATGGTATTGCATACTTTTTCTTATGGTCTTCACCATATAACTAAAGCAAATTTGTAGCTTTGCTTTTGTTTTAGGGTATAGAACCTCCATAAACTAATCCTAAACAAATCTACACAAACTATAAAAGGCAAGTTACTTTTTACCCATAAAACTAGGGTTCCTATAGCATGAAGTCCTATCTTCACATTATGCATTAAGCACTTTACATAGGTTACATTACTCCTTTTAGCCCTTAAATATATCATAACAACACATATTTCGCCATTATTTATTGTGCCAGCCTAGCTCCTACACTTCTCATTGTTTGAAACTAGATTTATTCGTAAAAGTCCCATTCACTTAAGACTGTCGAAGCAAATTCTTAACACTGAGTGTTTTAGAATCTAGGTTCTTCTCACAAGCTTAACAGTCTTTACTGTTGAACTCATAAAGACGAAGAGGCTAAGATCTATCCTTTGGGCCTCGATCATATTGAAGCTGCAGCGCTAACTTCTATTTTTAGGTGGCTCGACTTAGATCTTAGGTGCCACTTTTTTGCATTGGTGGCACTGTAGTAAAAATATTGTTTCATGATTACTGTAGCAAATTTAATAGTTTTACCTTGTTTTCTTTGAATTTTCATACCAAATAGCTTCGTTAACTTTAAACTTACAAATGAAGTTAATACATAAAAGCTATATATTCATGCTCAAAACAGGTAACACATCAAGTTATGTATAAAATGTGCCTATCACATATCTCCCACATGGCCAACCACATCACCATGGAATCATCATAACCAATAAGATTTTACCATATGATGGTCTCTTAAAACTACCCCAAATATTTTGGCGACTCTATTAAGGAGTTAGGTTAGGATCTTATAATGGCAAAGTCTAAGACAAAAGAGAGAAACCCAAGAAACACTCTCTAAAGAATCAGACAAGGTTTCGTATTATAAGGATTCTCATGCTACTCTATCCCTAAATTTGGAAGAAACACAAGGAGGCAACCAAGTAAATATATACTAATATAGAGTCATCACCCAGATCCTTAAAGATAATATGTAAGAAACTTTATGGAAAAATAAAAAGGAATTGCTTGTTTAGGGGAGAAGGGTAAAAATTCTCACCTAATATGATATTATGGCTATTATCAATCATGTAAGCCATAACAACACAATGAAATATATAGAGTACATTCGTTTACCTCAATATCTTATCAAGATCTAAGATATACTTTACCTAAGAGAGTACAATGCACCATATTTTTCCTAATTGAAAGAAAGAAATGGAATCCAAATAAGCATATAGGAAGGTTCTGTTGGAAATGGTGCTTACATGAGTCGATTGGTATTCCTTTTGAATCAGTGTATCTCCATATTTGGATTGTCTATATGGTTAGTCTTAGTAGACTATGGGCTTAATAGAAGTTCGTAAGGGCATGTAGGTATTCAATAAGGATTGGATACTGAACAAACTCATGAGAACCTCTAATAGACATCCCATGAAGCTGTCTATAGAGGGTTTTCTCAAGTTGAGTAGTATTTGTGATCCTTTGACCCGAGTGCCACTGTGGGCTTATAAGTGATCCATCATACTTTTGTTTCACATATATCATAGACCTTTCATGGTCTGACCATTGGGTGTCACTAGGTATGATCCGATACTCATGGAGCCTAGTGTGCATAGATGTGGGATCCATCAGCTTATATAGTTGAGTTACATATCCTGATGCTTCGAGATTATATTTTAGGAAGTCTTATGGCCATAAACGTAAACCCTAGAAAAGAGTTTTCATAGGGCTAAACAATATCATAAAAGATTTTGTAGATGTTGTTTACAGAAATACAAATCTAGAGATAAATTCACGGTCGAGCATATAGAGATTTGACGATCATAATCTATATCTTTGCTCTTCCTGGATATAGATGATAGAGAGATTATACATATATGTTTAACCTCATCTTGTATAGTTTAACGCTGATAAGGGCATATTTGTTATGTATTTTTTTCATATTTTGTATCTTAATATTTTATTATTTTATATGAATAAATGGCTACTTATATGCATTATTATTTATTTACAGGGAGTTGAACGAAACATGTCATGTTGCGCTGCCACAACCTGAGATTTAAAATGTGAATTTCTAGGTATTGGGGTTGCAGCCTCAACTTTTTGAGGCTGCAGCCTCAACTTTTTGAGGCTGCATCCTCAAGTTGCCACCACATTTATTTTTGTCCCTTATTGTGAGCTCTATTTGGCCGCATCTTATTGGCTTTGTTTTCAATTCTTTTTCCTTGATATTATGATCCGAATTGTTGTTTTAACACAATACAAGAAAGAAAAATAAACATTAAGAAAAAAATTAAAATTAAAAATTGAAATGCACTTGGGTTACCTCTCAAGAATTATTATCCCTAGCTAGACTTCTTCGAGGGTTATGGTGGGTAAAATTTCATGTTAGAGGCATTTTTCCCAAGGAACACTCCTCCTATATTGTGCTTCAATGTTTGCTTAATGGTCTTGCCAATTCCTTTCCTTGATTTCCTTGTCTAAAGCTTGCTTGGTAAGAATCAACATTTTGTTTGAAAGTGTTAACCTTGTTGATCTTCAACATAATAACCACTATTTATGCACTTCCAAAACAATCACACCAACCTAAACATAACAAATTTTAAAAGAAACTAAATTCTTAAACTAAGATCAAGTTACTTAACCATAATATTAGCACGAATTCAAAATCTACAATCTTTAGCAACGGTGCCAAAAACATGTTTGCCAAATTATACACATGCGAATTATAATCGTAAGTATACGGGTCGTGAGCAAGTAATAAAGGAATGTGTGAGTATTGTTCCCACAAGGATTGTGTTCTAAATTGATGCTAAGCACTATGATGTTGATAACCTTAAGTTTATTTAGGCAAATTGATTTAGTTACAATGACTAAGGAAAATTAAACTAACTTAAACTAAGGGATTGACAAAGCAACAAAATAATAATCTTGCAAAATGGTCAATTCTATAAAAATGGGATCCTAGAGTATTGATTTTATTTTATTCTTCTATGTTCTTCCTATTTAGCAATTTTGTTCAATTCATTAGTCAAAGAATTAAGACTAATCTCATTACCTCTCTTGAGCATCAAATGAGATAATATGCATACATATTTAAGCTGATATCCCTATCTAACTTGTCTACTTATACATGCATTACGCAACCCTTAAATTGATTACCTAAGGAGTAATCTCATTACCTCTCCCAAGCATCAAATGAGATCCTAGGCATAATGTAATGCCCCAAGTGTTCTCGCGCATTGTTTTGAACACTTGGTGTGTAACACATGCAATCATTGAGCAAACCATGGTGATTACCTAAGTGCTATTAGCCTCTCAACTCAATAACAACCTATGGCTATGTATCCTAAATTCGATAAATTAGTCAATCTCTCTCATGCATCAATCTATAGTTGAACAACAACTAATTCGTTTTCCAATCAATTGAAAGTATTAAGCATAAAGAAATATAAATAAATTAAAAGCAAATATACTAAATCATCCAAACATAATATAAATAAAACTACATCAAGTCTTAGAATTCACGTTTAGTTACACAAAAATCCAAGCATTACTAGAATTATCAAGAAATCATAGATACAAACATGTTTAAACAATATTCATAACTACAAATTTCAAAAAAAAGGAAAATATAAAGAAAAGAAAGATAAAATTGAAATTGGAGATGTCTCCAAGGTTTTAATCTTTCAAGTGTCTTCAATGATGCACAAGAAACCTTCGAGACATTTTGTTTTTTTCTCTTCAAGTTTGAGCTCAAGTCTTAGTTTCATTTGTATTTTTTGTGCATCCTTTGATGATTTGAGAAGTGGCCTAAAGGTTAGAATTTATAGGTTTCAAATTAGAGAAAGAATAAGGAAAAAAAGAAATTCTCCCAAGTAGTGGCACTGTGGCCTCAAAAAGTTAAGGCTACAGCTTCAAGTTTCTGCTAAATTGGCACTGTGGTGCCAGATTTTAGCATCACGGTAGGGTACTGTTCATGTGAACAATACTCCTAATGAATAGTAGCACTGTAGCACTGATAAGGGCAAAATTATCATATATTTTCTCATGTTTTTATTATTGATATTTTATTGTTTTATGAGAATAGATGGCTATTTATGTGCTTTATTGTTAATTGTAGGAACTTGAATGAAATTTAAAGAAAGAATGCAAAAAGAGCGAAAACAGGGACTAAATTGTAAAGTTTTTAAAATATGAGTTCAGCGCGCCCGCGCCACAAGGAATATCGCCCCAGCGCCAGAATAGTGATTGAAATTAGAAAAACGACCTATTTAAGTCGCGTCTGGTGCTCCAGCGTCGAAGAGTCACCACGCCAGCGACGATCCATCGCCCCAGCGCTATCAACATACTGCGCCAGCGGTGAAGCCGTTTTCATGCAGCGCCCCAGCGCCAAGATCCCACCGCTCCAGCGGTAATAGCTTTTTCACGCGTCACCCTAGCGACAACTGTATAGCGCGCCAGCGATAGTGCGAGTCCTAGTCCGATGAGAATTGAGATTTTCAAGCTCATATCAATCCCTATAAAAAGCCACTCGTTCCGAACCTTCAAGAATCATCCAAAGAGACCAGAGAAGAACCTAGAGCAAGAAAAAGAGAACTTAGAGCAGTTCAAGAGCACCAAGAATCCAGAGCAACATCAATCAAGAGCAATTCGACGTCTACATCAGTTTGCAATTGATTGTATCATGTTTTATTTTTATTTTTATTGCCATGATTCTCTTGTAGCTATGAACTAATTTATTTTCTAGGGTTAATATTTGAACTCAATATGTGTGCTTAATTGTCATATCTTTTAGTATTTAATAAACTTAGTCCTTTATTATTTAAATTACTTGTGTTTAATACTTCAATATATCTGGCCAATATATGGTGAATGAGTTGGTAATATTGTTGATAAACTCGGAAGAGGAATCATAATATTTAGACCTAGGTAATTTGATGCATGATTGTAGAGTAATATTCAATATTGCATATGCAAGTTTCAATTTAGGATAGAAATATACCTAGTTGGCATGTATGATCAATAAGACCTAATCTTAATGAACCTTAGTTTATTACAAGTACCATAGGAATATAGGTATTTGGTAAATTAGGGTATACTTGCATGACCTTGGAAGAGGCTTGTGAATACATTAGCGTCTTGATCAATAATAAAGACTAAGTGAGTTGAATATTAGAGGATTAATCATTAGAAAGCATATTGCGGGATAATATTAATCCTAGGTTTTCTCTACATTGCTATCACCTAAGTTTCTTTGCATTGTGTTTTACTTTTATATTTCTTACATTCGTTCTTAGATTTTTATTTTTCTGAATAATTATTAGGAAGACATAATTTTAGTAATTGGTTTAAAAGAAAAAATTATCCCTGTGGGTTCGACATCCGACTAATTAGTCCCTTTATTACTTGCATACGATAGTGTATACTTACACTTAATTTTATGATATAGAAATATCGCATCAAGCACCTTTGATAATTTTGAGCATTTTCCTCGACTTTTCACCCCAAATAGCACCTTTAACATGAAACCTATAAAATAACATTAATTTACATTTAAAACTATATATTCTTATTTAAATTAAGCAATTATCAAGTTAGGAGAGATATATTATGATGTATAAAATATGCTTATCAGGAACGTTGTAGTGCTGCAATTTGAATGTTGGGGCGTTTATGTGTAAACATGAACACTGCGGCATTTATCTGGGTTCTGCACGTAGAATGTTAGGGCATTCAAGAGTTGAAAGCTGGGGCGTTCGAGGTAGAACGCTGGGATGTTCTCAAGGCAGAATGCAAGTTTGTTGCATGCAGAAAGTTGGAGCATTCAAGAGTTAAATACCGGGGCATTGAAATAGTTTGAGGCTAGGTTGCACTACGTTGAACGTTGGAGCCTAAAAAACTGAGTACATTTTTTTTTCCAGAGCATTATATTGTATAATGCTAGGACGTTCAACTTATCACACTGATTGTTCCAAACTATGTACTCCAATTTACAATTTTTTCATGTGAAATTTTATTTTATTTTTTAATGCAAATGTAATTGTTATATTATTATATTACAAACTGTAAACATTTTTTTATACTGTTAACCATAATGGGATCCCTATTGGTAGGGAATTAGTTGTGTTTGCATAAAATAAATAGGTGATTATGAATCACATCCTCATGAGATACGAATAAATTATAAAATTGATAAATCTCTCTTAATTAGATTGAAATGTATTTCATTATGACATAATGTTTTACATGACCCGCCTTGTCAATACGGTGTTAGAACAAGTGTTTTGAAGAAGAGAAATAAGACTTTATTATATATAGTCTGATCAATGATGAGCTCCACCGATCTTACAGAATATCTATCAGGTTATACTCTAGAAAGCACTGCTCACTTGCTGAATAAAGTTCCATCAAAAGCCATTCCTACTACTCTATATAAGATATGGATTGGTTGAAAATTAAGTCATAAGTATGTTAAGATTTGGGTTGTCCTACTTACGTAAAAGTTACGCAATAGGATAAACTTTTACCCAAAGGGTACAAGTATCGGTTTATTAGATATCCTAAACACTCTATGGGATATCTATTCTATAATCTAGAGGAACAAACATGTTCATTCTTCATAATGCCACGTTCCTAAAGAAACAGTTTCTCATAGGCTATAGGGATTGTAGAAGGATTGAAAATGATGAAGTCAATCAAGATATTAATGAACCAATGATGAAACCTTAGACTCAATTGAGTAAAATACCTTTAACACACCTTTGACGTAGGTCACAAATGATATCAAGACCACCAGTAAGGTATAAAATGATGCCTAAAGATGTCCTTGACATTTTCTTAGTTGAAGAAAATGATACTATGACCTATAAAGAGGAAATGTTGGACATTGATTCAGGGAAATGGTAAGAAGCCATGAAATCCTAAATTAACTCTATGCATGTCAATCAAGTATATGACTTGGTTAAGCTTTCCAAAAGAATTATTTCTATTGCTTGTAAATGGGTTTATGAGCAGAAGCATAGGCTCGATAGAAAGCTAGAGACCTTTAAAGCCTGACTAATAGGAAAAGGTTACACTTAACGATCTAACATCAATTATGAGAAAAAAATTGTTAGGGTCGGTGCTTATGTGCCATCTCTAAATGTACATATACTTGTGTATTTATACAAGTATACATTCCTATTAAATCGCTCATACCCATTAATATAGTACTATGCAATGTAACATTACAGACATTGTACGATCTGAAAAAGTTCAGATCAAATCTAAAGGAGTTTAGACAAGGGCTCATAGTTAGCCATGCTAAGAGATATAAATGCTATATGTTAGCACAGTTAAGTATTAACTGGTTATAATACTCAGTAGATCCAATAGTTGGAGCCTTATCTATAATGGGACATGGACTTGGGAATATACTAGTAACTGTATAGTTGCAAAATTTGCAATCGGTTGCCAGGAAATGCTAGTTGCGCAAGTATGTTCTCAAATAATTATCCCTGATCTATTTCTACCGATGCAGTTTTGTCGGTGGATACCCTTTTATATAGATCATCATATGTCGTACCTATAGGGTATAGATGGTCGTTCCCAGCTGACTGTGAGCTTGGAGCTTGTATTGACATATAGGTATCCAGCTAGGACTGGATATAAGACAGACTCATGAGGGCCTTTGATAGACATCCTATGTAAGCCATCAACGAAAGGTCCTTTCTAGTTAAGTAGTATACGTGGTCCTTTGACTTGAGTGCCATAGTGGGCTTATAAGTGGTCTACCATACTTTGGTTCCACTCATGTCAGAGACCTTTTATGGTGTGACCGGTGGGTGTCACTGAGTATGGTCTGATGTTTATGGAGTCTGGTGTGTACAGATATAGGATTCGTCAGCTCGCATAGGGAGTTTGATATCCAGATGCTTCGAGACTGTATCTAAAAAAAATCTTGTGGCCATAAGTATTAATCCCGGGAAAGCGTTCCGTCAGGGTGGAACAATATGGCAAAGGATTTTGCTCATATTGTTCAGTGAGATACGAGTCTGGAGATAGGACATGGATGAGCACTAGGGAATTTGACGGTGATAATCTATATCCCCGCACATCCAGGATATTATGACAAAAAGACTATATGTATACGTTGTAACCTCAACTTGCATGGTTCAACGTGCTGATTTGCATATTCGTGATGTGTGCGTGGGGAAATGTTCACGGACTCATGGAATAGTTCCATTTGACGAATCAGACGTGGACCTAGGGAGAACCGAGATATGAAGTGTACTCGTTATGCATTGGGGCAAAGTGTTTAATCCATCAATATTCAGCACTACCAAGGGAATGCGTGCGTGTCTGTATATATGCGTTAAATACATCAATTAGTTAATAATAATTATTTACTAATTGTATAATGATATGTGGCGCATTGTGGACCCTCGATTGAGTTTACTTAAGTGTGGAATTTGGTGGGACCCACTAAGGGTAGACTTGGTAACTATTCATAGAGGCAAAATGATCATTTCACACAATAATTATTTAATTGTTAAATAATTAAAATATCTCTCTTATTATATTATATTATATTATATAATATTATATATATTAATATTTTATTTTAGGTGCTAAATAGTGACACCTATTTATATTATTATATTACATTAGATATATAAAGAGAGAAATGTGTGAATTTGTGTGTGTTGGTGCATTGGTCTGAGAGACGCAAATGGAGAAAAGAGAAAGGAGAGAAAATGGAATAGAGGGAAAGAAAAAACCTTCCAGTGCTATAGCGATGACATATAGCGCCGCGGCGGTACTATTCACTTAAACAGTAGCACATGAACAATATTGTTTACTGTTCATAGCCATAGTAATTTTGAACAGTGTTTCAAAATTAATTTTGCATGTGTAGATTTATGAGATTTAGTGATTAAAGTTATCAGTCTACATTATAAATCAAGGTCTATGAGATGCAGTGTGATGTCTAATTTAATGACCTAGCACAAGTGCACACTTTTGGTATCAAGTAATATAGGACTAAGTCCAGATTATTGATCCCACAAAGACTATTGTTTTTATTTTCTTCAATCGAATACTAAAATTACTCTACTTTATCTTTATCATTAACTTCAAGAATGGAGTTTAACTAACTAAATTATTGCTATTAAACTGAACCAAATTAAAATATTGCAAATACTTAGAGATAGAATTCACTAAATTGATAAGAAATCTAGGGTATCGACGCATCCCTTAGTAGTTCACTGAACCCTTTAACCCCTTAGTTATTTCCCTTTTTATCAATTGATTGGCTAGACACTAATTTCATCATAAGCTTCTGTCGACAATCAAATGATAATATCACACCCTAACAATTACCTATATGTCTATGGTAATCTGAATAAGATGCAACTCATTAAGATTAAGTCTAATCAAATCATATATGCCACCTAGGTATATGTCTATCCTAGATGGAACTCATAGATGTTACCCTATGATCATGTATCAATCTACCATAGGCTAAACACATGATTCCTTCCGTCAAAGTTATCATGGTTCCTAAACAATCAAAATAGTGATCAAGTATAATGAAAGCATTAAGCATAGATAGATTGAATCAATTAAGGGATAAAAGTTCATAACTAAGAGTTTAAAAGAATCAATTATATACTAGGTTCAATAACGTCTAACCCTAGATAAAAAACAATTAGCTCATGTTCAATACAAGAATATCAAAGCAAAAGTATAAAAATATAATGAATGAAATCATCTCTTAAAAGTAAGAAATAAAATAAAACAAGTGATGCCCTGAGTTGTTCTTCTTCATCTTGTCTTGATTGCTCAAGAGTTGATTCCCTAATCTTCAATCTTCAATAACTTCACTTTGATCTCTTAGCTTGAATGTGTGTTTGTTGTTTGTGTTATTCTCCTTGCTAAGTCTCTCTATTTTTACCTCAAATGAGTGTTTTTGTTGCTATGAGAAACCCTAGGCATAAGGAGCTTCGAATCCCCCTTCAATAGACAAGTTTAGAAGGGTATTTAAACATCGGTACGGGCGCCGCGGCACTGGGGCTTGGCACCGTGGCGCCGTGGCACCGGGCACGCGCACAGGTCTATCAAAATGTCGACGAGCACCACGGCGCTGGGTGCTGAGCGCAGCGGCGATCACTCGCTGTTCTGGGCGTTGCGGCGCCCAGCCACCTACTGTTGTGCTACTTTCGTATTTTGAGCATAACTTCTTCGTTTACGTCCGATTTGCCTCTCGTTTGTTCCTATGCATCACATTTTCTATTGTACATCTTTTTATGATCAGAAAACACAATTAAATAGTCAAATACCTATGATCGGGAGCAAAATACAAAAGTTAAGTACAAATCTTACTAGTGCTTTTATGCCCCTATCACAGTGATAAAAGAGTTATCGGTCTGGCTTATAAACCAGGATTAATTTTTCTATATTGGTAACCATAATAAGAGCCCTACTGGTGGGGATTAATTGTGGTTACATAGAAAAAGTAATTAATTGATAATCATTTTCCCTAGGAGAATGGAGACCAAGTATATAAAAATCTATTTTAATCAGATTGAAGAATATTACATTATGAGATAATATTTTATTCTGATCCGTCTTGTCAATATGGTGTTAGATGAGTCACGTCGGCTTTTTTCTATTATTGCTATAGCGTGAGGGACTTAGTCGGTTGGGCTTGGATTGTACCAGTTAAACATGAGATGAGGCAAATGTATGCAAAAGTATTGCCTAATATTGCTACAGCATGAGGGTAGTATTGGTAGCATATATTTGATCATTGACAAGTTAATTTGGAATGCACTTACCCAATATTGCTACAACGCAAGGATAAGGTGTATTTAGCATCAAGTGGTAAGAGTTGCATGAGATGCAATTGACAAATATTGTCTACCTATTGGGTTTGCAAAGGCTAATATTGCTATAGCGTGAGGCTCGAGTAAATTTTAATGGGATCTACATCTTGCTGTATAGTTTAAAAGAGTTTAAACTATCATCTTCTTGTTTGAGAGATTATCGAGATTATGTAAAGTATCGAACCTTAAAGGCCTATAAGGGATGAGATCCCAGGTTTGATATTGGTTGAGGGCGTAGGTTACTTGAGAATTATGTGTGGGGACGCCAGTGGCTCTGAGGTGTCATCCAACTGTTGGACCACGGTGTTGGTGAGTCCCACACACTCTTACAAAATTTTTACCAGTTGTGATGTTAAAGTTGATTCATATTCTATTTGCTATTACTATATACTACGATTTTGAGATCTGACAGATGGATGTAAAGATAGCTTTCCTGAATGGAAATCTAGAGGAAGAGATTTACATAGAGCAGCCTGAAGGTTTTACACCCAACCTAATTTCTAATCTAATAAATAAACTGAAGAAATATATTTATAGACTTAAGTAGGCTTCCCGAAGCTGGAATCTTCATTTTTGATGAAGTAATCAGAGGGTTTGGTTTTATAAAAAACGAAAAGGAAACGTGTGTGTACAAAAAGGTCAGTAGGAGCATGATTATCTTTCTTGTTCTTTATGTGGTAGACATACTCATTATCGAAAACGATATTGGCATGTTACAATCAGTCAAAATTTATTTAAGTAAGAACTTCTCTATAAAAGATTTAGGAGAGGATTCCTATATACAGGGTATAAAGCTTTATAGAGAAAAAGCTAGGAGGTTGATAGGACTCTCTCAATCTTCGTACATAGAAAATATTATTGAAAGGTATAACTTTGTTAACTATACGATAATTAATATACCTTTCAAACATGACATTCATCTTTCTAGGAGAATATCTCCTAAGACGGAAGATGAAAGAGTTAGAATGTCTAACATACCATAAGTATTAGCTATAGGTAGCATGATATATCCAATGTTGTGTACGAGACATGACATCAGTATGGCTATAAATGTTGCGATCCAATATCAATCTAATCTAGGCAACGAGCATCGGATACCCATGAAACATATCCTAAAATACCTTAAGGGTACGAAAGGTAAGTTTCTAATTTATGGAGAACTGGACTTATAAGTGAGGGAATCCACTGATTCAGACTTCAGTCTAATTTGGATGATAGAAAGTCTACATCTAGATATGTGTTTCTTCTCAATGGTGTCGTAGTTAGTTGGAAAAGTGTTAAAAAAGTATCTACAACTGATTCTACCACACATGCAGAATACATAACGGCTTCAGAAGCTGTAAAAGAAATGGTGTGGATACGCAAATTTGTTGCAAAGCGCGTAGTAGTCCTAAGTTTAGTGGATCTTATCTCGCTATTTTGTGACAACAATGGGGCAATTGCTTAAGCAAAAAAGCCAATGGCACATCAAAAGTCTAAGCATGTCGAGAGAAAATACCACAAAATTAGAAAAATCTTGGTTAAAGGAGATGTAATAGTTTTTAGAGTAGATTCTATGAATACTATAGTAGAGTTGCTCACTAAGGCTTTAACTCCTAGGGTGTTTGCGAAATACACGGAGACGATGGGTATTAGATATCATCATAAATGGTCCTTGGAAATAGTTCTTGTATGCCATTTAAATTGTTGTATGAATGTTTAATTATTTAATACTTATACAATGAACATTTTTTTATTCGTCAAGTATTATTATTATTTATATGGTAAGAAGCTTGTAACTTTTTAAACATTGTAGGTTTAAAAGAGTTTTGATCTAATCTAAAAGAGTTTGATAAATGTTAAAAGTTAGTAATTCTAAAGAGTTAGAACTTTTTTCTAAAACAGGGACAAAGACCCAAGAATATTTTAGTAATGACGCAGTTGCAAAGAGTTACAAATTTTGCTAAGAAATGTCATTGGCAATATGTTCTAAAAAACATCATTTCTGATCTATGGTTACTGACACGGGTTTATCCGTATTCCTTTTGGATCAGTGTATATCCATATCTAAATTGTCCAGATGGTTAGTCTTAGCAGACCGTGAGCTTAGTAGAAGTTTATATGGGCATAGAGTTATTCAGTAAGGACTGGATACTGAACAAACTCACAAGGCCTCCAATAGAAATCCTATAAAGCCATTAATAGAGGGTCTTCTCAAGTTGAGTAGTATTTGTGATCCTTTAACCTAACACTGGGTGTCACTGGGTATATTCCGATGTTCATGGAGTTTGGTGTGCGTAGATATGGAATCCGTTAGCTCATATAGGTGAGTTGAATATCTTGATACTCTGAGATTGTATTTTAGAAAGTCTTTTGGCCATAAGCGTAAACCCTAAAAAAGAGTTTCTGTAGGGTTAAATAATATCGTAAAAAGAGTTTGTTGATATTGCTTACAGAAATATGATTTGGAGATAAGTTCACAGTCAAGCATATAGAGATTTGACAATTATAATATTTCTCTACTCTTTTAGGATATTGATAATAAGGTATTGTACGGATATGTTTAACCTTAGCTTGTATGGTTCAATGCGCCATTCTATAATATTCGTAACGTATGTGTGAGGCATTGTTCATAGACTTGTGAAAACATTCTATAAGACAAATAGGTGTGAACCTAGAGGGTCTTATAATATGAAGTGTAGTTGTTAAGCACTGGGGTAGTGGGATAGGTCGTACAGAATGATCCGAGAAGGTTTCAAAAAGCAGGATACATTTTAGGAGCTATCTAAATAATAGGAAACATAGTTTGTAACTGTTACAAATAGGTTCTTATTGCATGAAAAAGCAAATTGCACATACAGCATCCATACATGGCTATTTTTGTGTGACAAATTGTGGCATACATGGAGTTGCATATGACAAATGTCATCCATACAAAGTGTTTGTATTAATGAGTGACATTTGTCACTCATGCATGGCATTGCATGGCAACACATGCCTTAATGGTGGACATGTGACCAATTAAGGAGTCTTTCACTTCTTATAACAAATGAGATGGTTTTTATTTGTTGTAGAATTGATTTGTGAAATAAAAACTTCATGCAAAATTTGAGAGAGAAAAATGTAACTTTCAAAATCTTGCATTTATATCCCTAAAACACATTTATGCATTTAATGTTTAAACCAATTCAAGAGTTGAGTTGTTTGTTGAATGCTGTAGAAAATTAAGATTAAAAGCTACTATTCTCGCTACTCTAATTCCATCAGCTGTTAGAATCCAGAATTATTTAAGGGTGGATTTCATTACGAGCTTAACAAGCTTCAAAGATTAAATCTTCTTCAAATCATCTACAAGAGTATGTATACGATTCTTATACTATTTTTGTTCAGTATTAATGTGTATATGTTGTATGATTACAATTTATTTCGCTGCATAATGTATGTTGGACTTGTTGGGGATCTAATGTACGTGGGTGTATGCATGTGCAATTGTGTTTATTACCTAAAATACGCATCACATACGAATTTAACGCGGCAGAAGCATTAGAATTATACAATAAACACAATAAGTAATATATTAATCATATTAATATATTAGAAAGGTTGAGAAATCATCTAAACGTGTAACGTTATACATGTATTTCCTCGGAGTCTGTATGGAGACCAACTTGGTGGGCTTGGTGAGATAGAATAGTAGCTCCATATCCAGCACTGGCTTAACTTTTAAACCCTTAAATTTATTTTGATAAACAAAGCAACAATTGCTTTGTAAATTAAAACAACAACCAAAAGGAAAATGGAATAATGAAGCAATTTTTCCCAAAATTTCTTCTCTTCGGCACCTAATGAAGAAAATGAAACAATTTCATTTTCTTCATTCACCGAATTCTCTCTCACGACCACCAAAGAAGAAAAATGAAAACCATTTCTTTTTTGCTCTCTTCTCTCCCGTATATAACACGATTCACAAACAATATATATATCGCACTTATTAAAATAATAATATTATATAATAATATATTATAATAAGATATTTTGATTATTTAACAATTAAATAATCAATATGTGAAATGACCATTTTGTCTCCTCATAAATACCAAGTTTACCCTCTAGTGGGTCCTACCAAATCCCACACTTGGATAAACTCAATCGAGGATCCACAATGCGGTGCGTTTCATTATATAATTAGTGAATAATAATTATTGACTATTTGTTGCATTTAACACTTAAACATTGGCACGCATGTATTCTCGTGGTAGTGCTGGATATTATTGAATTAAATAATTTAATTCGGCACGCTGCCCCAGTGCACAATGAGTACACTCTATATCGTGGGACTTCCTACGTCCATACCCGATTCGTCAACTGGAACTATTGCATGAGTCCGTGAACAATACCCCACACACACGTCACAGATATACAAATCAACTCGTTAAACTATGCAAGTTGAGGTTACAGTGCATATGTATAGTCCTTCTGTCATGATATCCTGGATGTGCTGAGGATATAGATTATCACTGTCAAATCCCCATGTGCTCATCCATGTCCTATCTCCAGACTTGTATCTCACTAAACAATATGTGCAAACTCTTTTGCCATATTGTTCTACCCTGGTAGAAACTCTTTCTCGAGATTAATGCTTGTGACCACAAGACTTTTTGAGATACAGTGTCAAAGCATCTGGATATCTAACTCCTTATGCGAGCTGACGAATCCCATATTTGTATACACTAGACTATATAAGCATCGAACCATACCCAACGACACCTAGCGGTCACACCATGAAAGGTGTGTGATATGCGTGGAACCAAAGTATGGTGGATCACTTATAAGCCTACCATGGCATTCAGGTTAAAGGACCACGTATACTACTCAACTTGAGAGGACCCTCCATTGATGGCTTACATAAGCTGTCTATTGGAGGCCCTCGTGAGTCTGTCCCATATTCAGTCCTAACTGGATACCCATATGTCAATACGAGCTCTAAGCTTACAGTCAGCTAGGAATAACCATCTATACCCTATAGGTACGACACATGCTGATCTATATATAAAGGTATCCACCGATAGACCCGCATCGGTAGAAATAAATAAGGAACAATTATTTGAGAACATACTTGCACAACTGACATTTCCTAGCACCTAATTGTAACTCTTGTAACTATGCAGTTACTAGTATATTCTCAGGTCTATGTCCCATTACAAACAAAATTCCAACTCTTGGATCTTCGCTGAGTATTATAACCAGCTAACATTTAGCATTTATATCTCTCAGCGTGGCTAACTATGAGTCCATTATCTAAAGTTTTTTAGATCTGATCTGAACTCCTTCAGATTATACAATGTCTGTAATGTTACATTGTATAATACCATATAAATGGGTAGTAGCGATTTAATGGGAACGTACACTTGTATAAATACATAAGTATATGTAAATTTAGGAATGGCACGTAAGTACCAACCCTAACAGGACATGCATTTTGAAAATTTTCAACATGTACATAATCACATGCATGTACCATAAAACACGTTTAATAGATTCATCAACTCTCTTGGTGCACACAAAAACATCAACAATTTATGGTTTAGGGAATTCTTTAAATCCCGCACTGGTCGTGCATACATGCGGTATGCCTTACTATCTTTTAGATCTATCCTTTTTGGGAAGAGATGATTTCTAGAGTTTGTAAGAAGTATTTCCACAACGAAGAGCTAGTCACTATAATCCATCTTAATTAGATAAAATAAGGCTATATAGAGCTGTTAGTGATGTATATAATTATAGCTAAGCGCAAGTGTACACTATCGTATCAAGTAATGTAAGATAAAGTCCAAGTATTATTCTCACAGGAACTTATTTAATCTGCTTCTTTTAATCAAGTACTAAAATTAATCCTATTTAAATTATATCCAGACGAACCTAAAGATAAATTTTATCTAATTAATCATAATTCTACTAAATTAAACCTAATCTTGATAAAAAAGAATGCAAGGGTTAAGTTCACTAATCTAAAGGAATATAAGGTTTTGACTTATCCCCTAATATTTTATTGAACTTATTAATCTCTTAATTAATCCTTCAATAACAAATTATTGGCTAGACTCTAATTTCGGTATATGCCTCTATTGATGGTCAAAACCCTAACAATTACCTATATATCTATGGTAATCAAATAGTTTGAAATTCATTAAGTACAAGTCTAACCATGCCATACATAAAATCTAGGTATATGTTTATCCTACATAGAACTCATAATTATCACCCTATGATCATGAAACTATCTTAGACTAAACACGTAAATTCCTATTTTGAGGTCATTAGGATTTCTTCATCAATCAATATATTGGCTAAATATAATGAAAGTATTAAGTACAAGATATATGCAAGTAAATAAAATCCAATTACATATTAGTTTTAAAAGTTTAACCTTAGATCAAAAGCGTTTAGTTCATAATGAATTTAAGAATATCAAGGTAAATAATTAAAGACATCATGAACAAGAACATAATAATAAGAGAAGAAAAGAAACTAAATAAGAACACACCCTGAGTTACTTCTCTCTTTCTCTCTCTCTTGATTGATGCACAAGTCTTAATCTTTAATACTCAATTCTTTGCTTTAATCTTTTGTTTTTGTGATGTATTTTTGTTTGCACTAGTTTGCCTCTGATATTCTCTACCTTTGGCTATGAAAAAAAAGGTGTTTTTATAGCCTTTCATAACCCTAAAAACATAAGGCTTCGAATCCAAGTCGTATTAGTAGTCTTGAGATAGGGTTTTTTTAGTTGCACAGGCATTGTAGTACTTAGACTTGAAAAATGTCTGGGTATGGAGACTGGCTGGGGGACAAGCACTAGGGCCGCTTTCTCCGAATCTCTGTTTTTCTCTGTTTCGCACCCAATTCTTCTAGTATCTTCAAAAATCTCAAATAAACAGCAAAATACTCATGGTTTAGAGCAAAATCTAAGTCCAAGATGATAAAAATAATAGTTTGTATATACTTTTATCAATTAGTCAGGTATGCCAAGAGATATAGAGATCTAACATTAGCTTATTGCGATAAGAAGATAAGAGGATCTCGTGGAGATTTGTGTCAGCAACTTGCTAAATGAATTCTACACCCACTTTAAAAATGTGGGAATCATTTCATTAAAAAAACTTGCGGAAGTTGGTAAGAGGACTACCTAATCAGTTAAAATCTTTGTATGAAGAAAATAGAGAAAGACAATAGAACATTACCATATGCTCTCTATACCATTCCAGTGAAGAGGAATTGAATGCTCTTTTAGATCAATGGACACTAGATGGGTTCATATGGCCTCTATTGTCTATACTAGATATTTAATCATCCTACTTTGCACTACAAACAGTGTCTAAGATTGATATGTATCAAGATCAAGGATGGGAACATAGAGTTTCATAACAAGCCATAGGCTATAGATCTTAACCAACTCTTAAGGCATAGAAAATCAATCATAGTCAATTTACTAGAGTACAATAGAGATTACCAATCCTACAAAAAGAAATAGCATAAAATAAGTGGCTATAACATCCAAGAAGAAGAACTAGAAGCGAAAAGAGTAGTTATAAGACCCTGTCATAAAAGCCCTCTAGCGAAACCCCAAGTTTGAATCCCTATTCAACTAGTTGAGGTTTAGGCCTGAAGTACGATAAGCCATCACAAAGCACTCAACATCTTAACATGGCATTGCCCACAATTAGTCATATAATAAATCAAGCCTACTTAGAACTACCAATGTCATAGTCTTCAATAATAAAGATATGCAAACACAATACCATGTATCTCAAGGCCATTATTGAAGATGTACTAATAAAAAAGGCTCTAGTTAACCCAAGAGCATCAATTAACATCATTTTCATTGCAATACTATATGTTACCAAAATCTCTGTAAACCACATTATGGGAAGAAAGATCTAGGTGTATGGCTTCAGCAAAATGGTCAAATACTTTGGATATATCATACAGCTAGACTTGAAAGTTAGGCAATTGCATGCCCCTACTCTATTTCACGTTATGAATATTACAATTGTATATAATACTTAGAAGGCCATGGCTAAACATATACTAACTAATGTTGTTGACTTTCCATAAGTACTTCAAAGGTTAAGCCATGAGAAAACAAATCAGGATTGTTATCAAGCCCAACGGGAGGAAAGTTATCTTATAGACACATAATCTTATGAAAAGTTTACTAGTAGACCAGTCAACATATTAGTCGATCTTGTAGGAACACCATTACTAGAGGCTAAAAGCATGCCCTAAAACCTAGACTTATAGGATGCCATAAGTAAAAAAGGAAAAAGTAGTTCCTTGAAATGGCACATCTAAAGAAAACTAAGTCTTCTTCAAGAGAACCAAGCCAGAGAGTCTTTATTGTCAAAAGAAAGTACTCAATGGGCATGTCATCTACTACTTATGACTATTTTTGGGACCCAACATGCCTGGCTTCAGAGGATAAAATTCCTCCCACTTCAAAATGCATGCAAGACAATTTCTTGATAGTCATAGAAGAGTTAAAATATTTAATCTATGCATTGATTGTAAGGTACAAAAACCAGTACTTGTAAGCATCAAACTTTTAGTAGAAGAGGAAAGTTGCTTGTCAATCTGCTAAAATAGTACAATAAAGTATTTTTATAGGGCTACCTAGACATGTCTGGCTTAGACCCATAAATGGTTGACCATGCCATTATCGTACAACCTAAAGTCAAACTAGTCAAACAATCACACTGTAGCTCTTATCTACACTTAAAATGGAAAATAAATGAGGAAAGTAAGAAGCTCATAGCCATTGGTTTGAGAAACCTATCAAACATTCCATATGGCTAGCCAACATAGTGCCAGTAAAAAGAAAAATGGGCAGATATATAAATGCATTGATTTTCATGATCTTAATAAGGCTTGTCCAAAGATGAATTCCCATTTCTAAACATAAATATCCTTGTTGATGCCATTTCAATGCAGGGTGCAATGTGATGCGATATTTCTATATCTTATAACTAAGTGCAAGTATATACTATCGTATGCAAGTAACAAAGGGACTAATTAGTCGGATGTCGAACCTACAAGGATAATTTCTTCTTTTAAACCAATTACTAAACTTATATCTTCCTAATAATTATTCAGAAAAATAAAAATCTAAGAATGAATGCAGAAAATATAAAAACAAAAACACAATGCAAAGAAAATTAGATGACAGCAATGTAGAGAAAACCTAGTATTAATATTATCCCTCAATATGTTTTTTAATGATTAATCTTCTAATATTTAATTCACTTAGTCTTTATTATTGATCAAGACATTAATGTATTCACAAGCCTCTTCCAAGGTCATGCAAGTATACCCTAATTTACCAAATACCCATATTCCTATGGTATTTGTAATAAACTAAGGTTCATTAAGATTAAGTCTTATTGATCATACATGCCAACTAGGTATATTCCTATCCTAAGTTGAAACTTGCATATGCAATATTGAATGTTACTCTACAATCATGCATCAAATTACCTAGGTCTAAATATATTGATTCCTTTTTCGAGTTTATCAACATATTACCAACTCATTCACCATATATTAGCCAGATATATTGAAGCATTAAACACAAGTAATTTAAATAATAAAGGACTAAGTTTATTAAATATTAAAAAATATGGCAATTAAGCGCACATATTGAGTTCAAATATTAACCCTAGAAAATAAATTAGTTCATAGCTACAGAAAAATTACAGCAATAAAAATAAAAATAAAACATGATACAATCAATCGCAAACCGATGTAGACGTCGAATTGCTCTTGATTGATGTTGCTCTGGATTCTTGGTGCTCTTGAACTACTCTAAATTCTCTTTTTCTTGCTCTAGGTTCTTCTCTGGATGATTCTTGAAGGCTGGGATCGAGTGGCTTTTTATAGGGATTGATATGAGCTTGAAAATCTCAATTCTCGTCGAACTAGGACTCGCACTACCACTGGCGCGCTATGCAGTTGTCGCTGGGGCGACGCGTGAAAAAGGCTTCACCGCTGGCGCGGTGGGATAATGGCGGTGGTATATCGCGGGCACGGTGACTGTTTGGTGCTGGGGTGCCAGATGCGACTTCAATAGGTCATTTTTCTTATTTCGATCACTGTTCCAGTGCTGGGGCTATAATCCTCGTGGTGCTGGGGCGATGGACACATACTTTGAAAATTTTGCATTTTAGTCCCTATTTTTGCTCCTTTTGCATTCTTTCTTTAAATTTTGTTCAAGTCCGTTCAATTAACAATAAAGCACATAAATAGCCATCTATTCTCATAAAACAATAAAATATCAAAATAAAAGCATGAGAAAATATATGACAATTTTACCCTTATCACAATGTAATTTATAGATGGTTTTAACTAGATCAAATACCTTTAAGAGATGCTAAAAATATTACCTTTCACAAAACCATAGGCAATTTCTACTACATTTTTATGCCATCCAGCCTTAAGAATGAAAGAGTAAGAGCCATGACTATTGTATTCCATAACATGATGCATTCAGAAGTGGAGGACTATAAGGACGATTTGGTGGTCAAATCTACAACTCAGGCAAATCACTATATCATGTTGGAAAAATTATTCAAGCAATGTTGATTATACAACCTCAAAATTAACCCTAAGAAGTTGCTTTTAGGGTCTCAGCAGGAAAGTTCCTTAGTTTCCTAGACCAAAAAGGCATCAACGTTGATCTAGTCAAGATCTATAGATTGTCTCAATGCCACTTCACACAACTTAATGGACTTCAAACACTTAATTAGCAAGCCTCCCTACATCCAAAGGTTTATTCCTTAGACTAGTTGCTTTGATATCTAGCTTCATTCCTTTGCTTATGAAGATTACTAAATATAAATTGGGAAATGAACTATAAGTAACTTCTTGAAAATCCAGCAAATAATTTTTGCACTACTCATTCGGAGAGCTCTAAAGAAAGCCATGCGCTTTTATCTTACAGTCGCAACCAAAGCCATAAAAGCCCTATTGGAATAAAAAAAAAAGTAAAAGCATCTCAATTATCTGGGGTTATGTCGAAGCATATCTAAATCACTCTCAAATACGCCTTTCAATAATTATGGCATTATTTATTTATTTTTTACACACCTTTTAACCTTATGATAAGAAATCCTATTCAATACTTGCTACTTAGACCGATAATGTCTAGTAAGTTTACATGATGGCTTTTAATTATCATAGAATTTAACATAATTTATGTGGTTCCAAGTGCTTTCAAGGGCCAGGTTGTAATTGAAATAATTGCAACATTCACTGCAAACCATAGGGTTCATTTGTTAAAAGAAATACCAAGGGCTCTACCTGAATAAGTGTGTGCCATAAACAAGGAAAAACATTATTAGAAGCTCTATATTAATGGTTTAACTGCTAGGATTGGTGCTTATGTGCCATCTCTGTATGTATGAATATTTGATATTTATACAAATGTAACTTTTTATTAAATTGCTAATTACTTAATTATATAGTACTATGCTTGTTACACTACCAATATTGTATGATCAGAAGGATCTCAGATCTGGTTTAAAGAAGTTTATATTAGCGCTAAGATTTAGCATCACAGAGAATTATAATTACTAATAGTTTAGCACTACTAAAAGTTAGAAGGTTACAAGTGTCAGGGAATATCTAAGAGTTAGAGCCTTGTCTGTAACGAGACAAAGAACTGAGGATATACTAGTAATGACATAATTACAAAGAGTTATAATTAGGTGCTAGAAAATGTCATTACGTAAGTATGTTCTCAAACATTATGTTCCTGATATATTTTCACTAATGCAGGTCTGTCGGTGGATCCCTTTTATATAGATTAGCATATGTTATACTTGTATAGTATAGATAATTGTTCCTAGTTAACTATAAGCTTGGATCTCGTATAAATATATAGGTAGTTAGGACTGGATATCGAATAGGCTCACAAGGACCCTAATAGACATCCTATATAATCCATCAATGGAAGGTCCTCTCGAGTTGAGTAGTATATGTGATCCTTTGACTTGAGTGGCACAGTGGGCTTGTAAGTGATCCACTATACTTTTGTTCCACGCATGTTAGAGACCTTTCATGGTCTGACTGCTGGGTGTCACTAAATATGGTTCGATGCTTATGGAGTATGGTATGCGTAAATATAGGATCTGCTAGCTCACATAGGGTGTAGTATATTCAGATACTCTGAGATTGTATCTTAAAAACTCTTATAGCCATAAGTATTAACCCAAGAAAGGAGTTTTCCACAAGGTTGAACAAAGGTGTTCATTAAGATACGAATCTGGAGATCGGTTATGGCGAGCACATGGGGATTTGACTGTGCTGATCTATGTCCCCACACATCTAGGATATAGATGACAGAAGGACTATACATATACGCTATGATCTCAACTTGTATAGTCAATGCACAGATTTGTAATATTCGTGACGTGTGTGTAGGGCATTAAATACGAACTTATGGAATAACTCTATCTAACAAATCATGATAGACCTAAAAAGTCTTGTAATATGAAGTGTACTCGTTGTACACTGGGGCAGCGTACCAGATTGAATTGTTCAATCTAGTAATATCCAGCATCACCACGGATGCGTGTCTATATTTAAGCGTTAAATACATTAATTAATTAACAACTATTGTTAACTAGTGGTATTTGGACACGTGATGCATAGTGGGCCTTTTGTTAAGTTTACGCAAGTGGGTGGTATGGTAGAACCCACTAAGGGTACACTTGGTAACCATGTAAAAATGGACAAAATACTAATTTCACATATTGATTGTTTAATAGTTAAATAATCAAGATATTTATTATTTTATATTATATATAATATTAATATATATACTTATATAATATTAATATCTATAAATTATATTTATATATATGTGAAATTATGAATTGTAAGAGATGAATAGTTACAATATTGTTTTCTCTTCACTATTCATCATCTCCCTCAATTAATTAACCCACTACAACAATACTGGCTATTGTTTTACTGATCAATAGTTGATCAGTGGTAAATATATAACATAGGTTTTAGGAGTTAAACCAAGATCTGCTGGATTAAGCAACTATTTTAGCCAGTCAAGCCCCTTATTGACTACTAGAACTGCCATCAAGTTTTGCTTCAAGAGGGTTCTGATTTTGAAGAGTTCAAAAGAAACTAGTGGTGAATTTCTCAATCTCTTTATATTAACTTGATTAATATAATTTTTTTGTGTTCATTATGTTTCGTGACTTCTCGGCACTACTCGAGTGCTAATATATGTATGATTTAATATGTATGATATATATATTTGGTATAATGAACACATGGCACATGTATACACTGTAGAACTGTAGATCCGAATCAGCACCCCTACATCAACTACCTCTACAACTAGTGACGTAGGCTTCATAATCATCGATTCGAAGGGAAAGTCCTTTACTTTTTTATTTTAACTTGATTTTCCTTGCACTGATGATATGACAAAGTATAAGGCGGTAATCATAGGCATAAATGATGTGATATTTCTATAACACACAATTAAGAGCAAGTATACTCTATCGTAACAAGTAATAAAAGGACTTTTAAGTCAGATATCAAACACATAGGGATAATTTTTATTTTTTACAAAGTACTAAAATTGTACCTTTCAAGTAATTGTTTGGAAAATCAAATCTTCAAATTGAAATAATAAAAGTGCAGAAAATAAAAGACACAACTCAAATAAAATAAGAAGATAGCAAAATATAAAAAGCTTAGGGTTAATTACTATCATTTAATATGTTTTCTAAAGATTTAATCTTTTAATATTTATATCCCTCAATTCTTATTATAGGTTAAGACACTAATGTATTCACAAGCCTCTCTCAAGGTCATGCAAGTATATCTTAATTTACTAAATACCTATATTCCTATAGTACTTGTAATAAATTAAGATTCATTAAGAACAAGTCTTATTGACCATATATGTCAATTAGGTATATTCCTATTCTAATTCGAAACTTGCATATGCAATTGAATGGTACTCTACAATTATGCATTAAATTATTTAGGTTTAAATACAATGATGCCTCTTTCGAGTCTATCAAAGTATTACCAATTCAATCACAATATTGATAAGATATTATGAAGTATTAAGAACAAATAATTTCAATAATAAAAAATTGAATTCAAATAAATATAATAAAGATATAACAAATAAGCTCATATATTGAGTTCAAGTAATAACCCTAGAAAATAAATTTAACATATAGTAACAAGAGAATTATGGCTGAAAAATAAAATAAAAATGATACAACCAAAAGCAAACCAACATAGATGTCAATTTGCAGTTGGTTGATATGTTGATCTCTTGCTTCCTTGAATTTTCCTTGCTTCTCTCTCTAAAATTGTTCTTCTTCAATGTGTTCTGGCTCTAAGAGCCCTAAGTAGTGTGTTCTTTGAGGTCTGAAATGAGTGACTTTTATATAGGGATTGATTGGAGTCTTGGAGTTGTATTTATTTTAAGATTAAGGAAATTACACTATTTATCGCTCCAGTAAAATACTGTTCATCACTGGGGCAAAAGTACTGTTCACTTGCACTACAGCGAGATGTCTTGGGTGCTAGAATTTTCGCTGGGGTGAAATACTGTTCACCATTCCAAAAGCATTTACTGTAGCAATTCACTATTTATGAAATACTGTAGCAATTCACTAGAGCAATATGATGTTTTGTCTTGTTTTCCTTACATTTTCATCTCTAATTTCTCCATTGAATCCAAACCTATAAAATAATAATAAAACATATAAAAAAACCTAATATTCTTATTACTGTGGTTTAGGGAGTGAAAATAATAGATATATTTTACACTTATCAATAGTTACCACCTCGAGGATGGGTGCAAAAAAGATCAAACTAATTAGAGACTCAAATCTCGTAATCCAGTAGAATGAGGATAAATTCATTATTCTAGAGCTAGCCTTATTGCCATACCAAAACTATGATTCAATAACTATTAGCCAAATTCAAAGAAGCTGTAATAAAGCATTTTACGAGAATATAGAAAAAGCACGCAAATGTCTTAGCTATTTCAGAGGCAACATCGAATTTGATTGATGAGCTGGCCAAAAAAATTATAGGCCATAATAAATAATTTGCAAGAACCCATCAAGCAAGTCTTGTAACCTCAAGAGAGAACCCTTATCTCAAGACCCTTAGAGACTATACCTTAGTCATGTGTAATCTTTACAAACGATTCCCTAAAGGAATACTCATATGTTGTATCCATGAACAAGAAGGGAAACAGTTGTTACAAGACACCCATTAAGTTGTTTGAAGCATAGAAAATATGGCCAACCTATACAAGACATGTGAAATTATCCCATATAAAAAGCCTATGATGCATGGAAGTCTATGTTATACCAAAACAGCCACGTGGTACCGGTTACAATTATTTTCATGGTATGCAACACATAGAAAATGCCATATTATCCCATTGATGCCCAAATATTTACAAAGCCTTCATGGCACAGTTCTCGTGCATGATGCCTTTATGACGCTATTCCTATAGAGATGCTGTAATATCCAATCCCTATTAGTAGTATTGGAGCCTAGATTTCGGTATAGAGCAAATAAGACACCGTAGGGTTACTCGATTTTAACCCTATTAGAAATATTTCCTTTATAGTGCACGTGAGAGATATTAGACCTAATTTGGTAATTTCACACTCGATCGGTGTGTCGGACGACCCTAGAATATTTTTGGAATTTTTCTCTATTGGCTTAGAAAAGGAAATCCTAATTTACTACATGAATTTCCATTTAAGGGTTATGAATGGAACAAGCCTTTGTTGAGAAACATAATCCATATATTAGAGAATGGACCAATTAGAAGAAATCTCATGGATTGCCAAGTTGGAAGTTCTAGTTAGTTTTTTGAACTATTCTAACTAGATAGTTACAAATGAACTAATTACATAATTAGTTTTTAACTAATGGCAAATTAGAAGTTTTAAGTAAGTTGAAGGGTAAAATGGTCAATTGAGGAAGCACTATATATATGTTAGAAGTGTGTAGAATTTTCAAGTGATCAAAAAGCAAACACTTAGAGTAAAAAGGAGAGCAAATTCGGGCAAGGTGAAGAGGTGCTGCTACAGTGAAATTTAAATTTTTTTTTCATGATTTTTCATGTGTAATCAAGCTAAAATAAGGTTATATATGAATCCTTAAGCTCAATTGAAGCCTCAATTAGTGGAAATTCAAGAAAAAGAGGTAAGAAAAGCATTGTTTTATGAGTTTGATAAGTGAACTTTCAAGAATGCTCCAATTGACATTCTTATGTGTATTCTTGGCTTAGATTGAGTTGAATTCTAGTTTTGAGCTTGAAGGAGTCATCAATTTGAAGAAATTGGCAAGGTGAGAATTAGGGTTTTGGTGATTTTGTTGTAGAGATTTCAATTGGTTGTAATTAGGGCTTTAGAATGAAATTGGCATGATTTTGTTGTAATTGGAACAAGAAATTGAGAAAATGAATGTGTTGGAACCTAGGGTGAAATTCTGCCACTTTAAGAAAGTTAGGAATTGAGTGGTGTTTTGATTGAATTGTTGTGTGTAAATGGTACATATTGTAAATTGAATGTATATAGTTGATGGAAAAACTAAAAATGAAGAAAATGGGACATAATTGTCCATGTTGGAAAGGTGAAGGGCAATTATGTCCAACCAAGTTATAAGGTGTTCAATAATTTTCAGGGCGCCGGATGGTGAGTTAGTTTCGATTATGGCTCCGTAACTAAAATTGGGAAGTAGTATGCATCCGGGCTTTGTATTCCGATTAGAGCGTTTAGTAGTTAAATGAGATCCTAGCATTCGATTTAGTTCTAAATGTCATTTGTGGCGCGTAGGTGAAGATAACCGAGAGCGTTAACGGGAGCAGAAATCGGGAGCGAAATTGAGTGCGGAGCGGTAGCGAGTGGAAATCTGCCATTTCTTTTACTTTGCGTTTATTATGTTTTCGCATAATGAATATGCATGTTTTATGAGCTTTCGATGCATAACCATGATTTATGATCTTGATACATATTCATAGACATGCCTTTACATGTTCAAATCGAGAAACAGTTTTAAAATTTCTGCATTCGTTTTTAAGGCCATTGGTATCCTCAGATTATAGTGGTGATGATTGTATTAGACCCGGCCGGTATATCCCGTGCACATGGGCAGGTCTTGAGGGTGTGTCACTAACTCCGGGAAGTCGGGAAGTTGAGTCATGTGAGTCGTTCTATGTGTACGGGGTATTGTCTCGCTATATACATGCGATGTAGGATTCCGCTGCATAGCCAGTGAGATGTCTTGAGATGTCACTGTGGGTGCTGCTAGTTGAGGTGCCCCGTGACCTACTCACGTGTGCGGTGCTAGTTGAGTCGCTGCGTGGGTATAGAGCTTTAGGGTTACCATTGGTACAGTTTAGAAAGAAAATGGTCGAGCGAGGATTTTACCAGTTTTCGATTTACCGATAGCATTTACGCATTTATATGCACACAGCAGTTATTATGTTATACAGATTCTGAATATAGTTTTCCAAAGATGTAGATAAACCCGCTTGGCAAGATTTCAATAGCATATGATGTTAGAAACCGTTTTACAGTTTTACATCAGTTTTAGAAGCATGATTTATGCGTGAACTTTAGAATTTGCTATCTATACATGATGTTATTTTATTGAAATTTTATTTGCACTCACTGAGCTCCTTTAGCTCACCTGTTTTGTGTTTTGTGTTTTCTGAACCCCTTTCCCAGGTGCAGGTCCCGGTATGCAAGCTGCTGATTCTCCTATTGTCGAGTAGTGGGCCGAATCCGAAGATCATTTTTGTACATGTAAATGTGCTAAATAACACCCTTTACTTTATGCATAATAGTTGTAGGCATGTATATTTGGATGTATGTTTTGAACCGAGAAGAAGAGATTTCAATTTTATGATGATCGTTCTTTTTACTCCTATGATTACGCTTATTTGTGATTCAAATGAATAATTGAGTTGTGTTGGATTTGATTTGGGAAGGACCGGAGGTCCGAATTGGTAGAATTGACATGTATTGGAAATAGAAGTGAAATTTCTTTGCAGGTTTTATATGGATTTTCTGAAAAATAGGGGAAACTCTGTCCGTTTGTTTTTGAAAGTAAGATGTCATTTTCGTGTATGTTACTAGACCTTAGTAGTAACAAGAATTAAAAAAGGGTTCGCCTCGCGGAATTTCTTAACATACCCAGTTAGGTTCGGAGGAACTTCCGTCGGGGTGCCCGGCAGGGCCGCTGGGATCTATAGTAGAGGGTCTTGGGTCGGGTCCTGTCAGATGCCTTTGTGATGTTGTTCCATGATGAAGCCTTTATGACATGGCCTCTCATGTAAGATGATCACTATAGCAAAAGTGCCTGCAAGACTTACCTTTATGGAGTGTCTCTCATAAAAGGATCTTACGAAATAACCTATATATAAAATCAACATAGCTACAAAAAAAGACTATCCATAAGAGCTCAATATAACGCAAGGCATCTACACTAGTTATAACCAGCTTATGGCCGTAAGGAACTAGCCATATGATAATGGCATATTTGTCATATATATTTTTTATATTTATATTTTATATTTTATTATTTTATGAGAACAAGTTGCTATTTTATGTGCATTATTGTTTATTTATAGGGACTTAAACAAGTGGCTAAAATTCAAACTTTTCAAAATATGCACCTATTTGCCCTAGCGCCACAAGAATTTTCCCCACAGCGCTGGAACAATAATAAAAATAAATAAAAAAATGACCTGTTGAAGATTTGCATTTTTGCCTTAGCGCTGGCGAGCCATCACTCCAGCGATAGCCCAGTACCCAGCGCTATGTCCACACCGCTCCAGTGATACTGCCTTTTACACGTAGCACCCTAGCGACAACATAATAGCACCTTAACGAAAACGCAATTCCTGACCCGATAAGAATTGGACTTTTCAAGCTCAAATCAAGCCCTATAAAAGGCCACTTGTCCTTAGCCTTTAAAGGACATCCAAGAACACACAACACAAGTCTTAAAGTGTAATTGGAGTATAATTGAATCATCTATAGAGAGAAATTCAAGGCATTTTTCGGCATCAAGAGTTTCTTAGGCAGCGCAATTAAAAGCAATTTAACGTCTATATCGGTTTGCTACTGAACAATAGGTCCTCTAAAAGTAGCACCTTAAGATAGTTCAGGTAAGTGGCAATAATGACATGGCTTAAGTAGAGCAAAACCGGTAAAAGCATAATTTTAAGAAGTATCAGACTTATCCATAGATCTAAAAAAATATGTAATTTCGACCCCTCAACTATTTGATAACTATAAATTAGCCCATAAACTTTTATAATTATAATTTGATACTAAAACTTTTAATAATTTCAAAAATGACCCCTTCACATTTTTCAAATTACTAATAATCCCTAAAATTTTCATAATTATAAAATGACCCCAAAACTTTAAAATTTTCAAGATTACTCCAAAAGTATAAAAAAATACAATCTAACCTTATATTGAAAAGTTTACAAATAGATCCTTATTGCAAATTGAAGGGCCAATTGGAAAAAGGGACACTGATGCGATAATTCTTATATCTTATAACTAAGTGCAAGTATACAATATCGTATGCAAGTAATAAAGGGACTAATTAGTCGGATGTCAAACCTACAGGGATAATTTTTTCTTTTCTACCAAGTACTAAAATTATAGCTTTCTAATAATTATTCAAATAAATAAAAATCTAAGAATGAGTGCAGAAAATATAAAAATAAAAACACAATGCAACGAGATTTAAGTGATAGAAATATAGAGAAAACCTAGGATTAATATTATCCCTCAATATGCTTTTTAATGATTAATCTTCTAATATTTAACTCACTTAGTCTTTATTATTGATCAAGACACTAATGTATTCACAAGCCTCTTCCAAGGTCATGCAAGTATACCCTAATTTACCAAATACCTATATTCCTATGGTACTTGTAATAAACTAAGGTTCATTGAGATTAGGTCTTATTGATCATACATGCCAATTAGGTATATTCTTATCCTAAATTGAAACTTGCATATGTAACATTGAATGTTAGTCTACAATCATGTATCAAATTACCTAGGTCTAAATATATTGATTCCTCTTCCAAGTTTATCAAAATATTACCAATTCATTCACCATATATTGGCCAGATATATTAAAGCATTAAACACAAATAATTTAAATAATAAAGGACTAAGTTTATTAAATACTAAAAGATATGGCAATTTAAGCGCACATATTGAGTTCAAATATTAACCCTAGAAAATAAATTAGTTCATAGCTACAAGAGAATCACAGCAATAAAAATAAAAATAAAACATGATACAATCAATCACAAACCGATGTAGACGTCGAATTGCTTTTGATTGATGTTGCTCTGGATTCTTGGTGCTCTTGAACTGCTCTAAGTTCTCTTTTTCTTGCCCTATGTTCTTCTCTGGTCTCTCTTTACGTCTGGGGTCAAGTGGCCTTTTATAGGGTTTGATTTGAACTTAAAAAACTCAATTCTGGTCACACTAGGATTCGCGCTACCGCTGGCACGCTATGCAGTTGTCGCTGGGGCGCTGCATGAAAACGGCTTCATCGCTGGAGCGGTCAGCTGATAGCGCTGGGGTGTTGGAGCATCGCTGGCGCGATGACTATTTGTCGCTAGAGCGCCAGATGCGACTTAAACAGGTTTTTTTCCTATTTCGATCACTATTCCAGAGCTGGGGCGACAATACTTGTGGCGCGAGGGCGCTGGACTCATATTTTGAAAACTTTGCATTTTAGTCCCTGTTTTTGCTCCTTTTGCATTCTTTCTTTAAATTTTGTTCAAGTCCTTATAAATAACAATAAAGCACATAAATAGCCATCTATTCTTATAAAATCATAAAATATCAATAATAAAAATATGAGAAAATATATGACAATTTTGCCTTTATCAGACACCTTAGATTGGTAGATCTGCTAGAATTTAAAGTGGTAGCAAAATGGTGACAATAAGCACGTATGGTGTGTTACGATCTCCAATCGGTGTAATTTCAGTGACGTTTGAATGGTGGGAAACTGCTGATTCTCCTAGACTCAGCGGTGTTAGTTACGGTGTCGTAGAACTGCCAGGATCTGATATGCCAGTTAATGGGGGTGGAGGGCTTCAGAGGGCACGTGAGCATTATTTCGATCATCGATCGATGTGTATTTGGCGGCATTGGAATGGCTAGCGGTATCTGAATGTCCTAGGGTGGGTAGTGTCAATCACGACAAACTTCCGATGAACTTTTGGCGACTTTCTGATGAAACTTTAGTGAACTTCCGACAAGTTTCAAAAAAAACTCAGCCAAGTTTCAGACTAAGTAAAGAGATGATGAGAAAACATCAGAGCTCTAATACCTGTTGGAACTATAAACAAATGTATATTTCATTGTTTATTAGAATTATACAATGGAAGCCTTTATATAGGCTTTAGCCTATTACAAAATAGGAAAATTACAATATACATGGAAGGAAATAATTTCAAATTATAAAAGATAAGGATATTACATCATTAATATAATCAATACGATACCAATTACATTAATAATATTATAACATATTAATAAAACTTACTAAAGAACTATCTAATCAAAAAACAGAATTATATTTTATCTTTTGACTTTTAGGCACATTACTAATATTATTAAATTGTAACACATACAGTAATTTAATGAATAAGTAATTAACTAACCATAGGAGGCAGTATAATCATTTTTACCTAAAAATCAATGGTTAAAAATTTACTACATCAAGATAAGATTCCTTTTTCATGATTTTATTGTTTCAGGTGCTATTATAAACATGAAATTTCATAAAATCAAATATAACATTTAAAAAATAAACTGAACATAAGAGGAGGATATATTTATAATAGCTGGTTTTGTTGTCGAGTCCATTTTATAAAAAAAATGAAAATTATATTTGACTTTTGTCAAAAGTAAATTAACATATTTTTTCTTTTTAAATTTTTAATATGTTATCCTCTAGGCGAAATTCTGTTAGTCGATATTGGGCCTACTTCCTAAAGACCTAGCCAGCTCGTGCATTTGTAACTCATGTTCCACTAATTTAAAATGAGGTAGCCTACATTCTAAATTAAACAAGCGATCCAAAGAAGGAAGCCTACATAATTCAAAAGCTCAGAAGTCAAATCTAGCTTCCAACAAATAGATAATTGACCTAATAATCTGCCAATTTTTACAAGCAGGTAAAAGACTTTGCGGAAAGTTAGGAACGGATCAATTATGACTTATACTTCCTTTCTCATTATTATTTCTAAATTTTATTAGAAAAAGAGTCCTTGAAGTCGAATCTATCTTAAATACTACCAAATATCACATAAAAATAATGTAATGTATATTAATTACGATCCATACTCACGTATGCATACTTTGAAAAGGGTTTGAACTCATACACTATAAATATGAGCAATTATTCATGAATTATTTATTCAGATACATAATTTACTATTCATTCCATTATGATTAATTATGTAAGTCTTACTTGTTTATGCAAATACTCCTTCTCACACACACCATTTTTCTTGGATAAATATTAACTTGAATGTTAGAGTGTTTTTTATTAAAGGAGAACAAGGGCATAATCGTCAATCGAAGGAGTATACAAACATAAGAAATTAATTGTCTATAGAGATATCGAACTAGAGAACTTTAGTGATGTTATATGTGGGAAAGTTGAACGAAAAGTAAACTTACCGGCGATAAAAATTATAAGAAACTTATATTGCAATATAGTGAAATAAGAATATAGACAACTCAGAACATCTAGATAACGAAATAGAAGGATCAAGCAACATAGACTTAGTTTCTCTGGGAAGCAAGGTTTCTACTATCAAAATGAACATCTTGATAAAGATTTTAAAACTACTGGAAGAAACACAGAAGAAAATTTGAGAATTAAGAGATTGATTGACAATAATAGAAAGGTACAAAGTACTAAACAGTGACTTAGAGAAAATTCCAAACCATGAGTATGGACCAAGGCGAACTCAACATGATTGATTTGTAGAGAATTGATGAAAGAAGGAAACTACATATGCAATAAGGAAAGTAGATGGCACCGAATATATAAAGGCAACCATCATAAGAGAGGTTAGAGAGTTGTATAGAAAAGTTAGGAAAACTAGAGTGGCTGAGGATGAATGTCCCTAGCTAAAAGAACAAATGAGGACCCAAAAAATTCATAATGCCAAGCTTCTAAATGTATGATAAAACTGGAGACCCTCAATGTGAAAATGGTAATGCATACGATAGGCGAACCATTAAAGTGCATATTCTTTCCATCCATCTTAAAACAAAACTAGCTAAGCTTATTTTTTATGGCTAAAAGAAAATTTTATATCTTCTTTAATGAATTAACAGAATAATTTATCACCTAATGTATGTAGAATTGAAAGAAGAAAAACACTGCATCAATTTTATTATTTATGAAATAGGTGAAGAATGAAATGATTAAAAGCTCCCTAACATAATTAATGAAGCCCTAATTAGACTTGATCTTCAATCTTCAATTCTTCACTTTGATATCTTATTTAGTGTTGCGTTTTTATTTGCCTTAATTTGCCTTTGATATTTTTCACTTTTGGCTTTAAAAATGGTGCTTTTATAGGTCTACGTAACTCTAGGGATGTGAGGCTTCTAATCCAAATCAAAACAGGACTTTTAAGATGGAGTTTCTTTTGTCACACGGGTGCTGCAGCTCTGAATATTAGGCGCTGCAGCGCTCCAACCTGGAAAAAGTTGGGATTAGTACCTTAGATGGGCACTGCGATGCTGATACTGTGCGTTACGGCCCCGGTGTTTCTGCTTCAGGCGTCGCGGCGCTAGCCCTGTGTTATTGACTCCTTCGTGTTTTGCCATTTCATAAGTTCTAGATGATATAAATAATAGACTATATATATACCTCTATTAAATATCCCTAAACATAAGACTTTGCTCATAAGTTCTTTTTCGTTGATTTATCTCTTCCTTCAAACTTAATATGTTTCCATCTTTCTTTTAATCACTATTTGTCAAAGAATTTCTTCTTTTTCTTAAGCCATGGGTATAAAAAATTAAAGACTTCTCTTTTTTTTTTTGAATGAATGCCCTTAAACTTAGATTGATAGGTACCATTAAGACTTATTTGCTTTCCACTTTAGTACTTTTTTTCTCAAACTATAACCTTTTTCCTTTTAAGAATATTTATAAGTAAGATCAAGTTTATGGTGTTATAGGTGTTGTGATATGGTGTGTGATGTGTATAGATACATATCATTTCAAAAATTAAATACGCAACGGAAGTATTCATACATGTTATACACTATGTAGCAAACTCAAGCATATAATCACATGTATGATCATTCAAGCACATATATATCTCATATATATTTCATGCATGATATAAAATAAATTGTAAATAAATAACCTACCCGGTTATGAAGGTAGCTTTACAATTCTTCAAGAACTCCAATCTTCAATTTGTTGAGCTCACCTTGAAGTGTTCCTTTGCACAATTCTAGTTCACAACTAAATCCGGTGGGATTGTAAAGCTAGAATGGCAGTCTTGAATTTCCAGCAAAGGATTGTTTTAACACTTAAAACAATTTGTCCTTATGAATTATTACTACCAAGAGATGAGAAGAATTAAGTGTTTTCTTTAGTTCTTTACAACTCTTTGTTTTGAACCTTAGTAAGCCTTTGCATATTCTCTCAACACTTTGAGAAATACACCTAGGAAATGCTCTCAATTCTCTCTTTTCTCTCCTATAACAAAATTCACTCCTCTTCCTTCACCCAAATTAAACTCTTTCAATTCTTAATTAAGTGCAAAGAATGATTACTTCTCTTAATGCTCCACCACCATTTATTCATGTCTGCCATTACAAACATTAATCAATCATATTTTTCACTCAACAAATTGATTCATCCATATGAATCAATTGTTAATGCACAAATGGTTATTAATCAATGTTGAGTGGTCACACCACTTGACAAATGCACCATTTAACAAATTCTAAGTGGCCAACATTGCTTATTATTAATAACAAGTGCTTACTCTATTATTAAATGGTGTTTGCCACTTATTCCAATTAATAATAATAATTTGATTAATATATAAAATATTAATAATATAAAACTATTTTGAATATTTACATTTACTTTATATGTATTTACCAAGCAAGGTAAATAGGTAAATACATGGTAAATTATTTATGGAGCAAGATTGAGCCACTTGTCAATTTCTTATTGGTTAACAACTCTTGTAAACCAATAATGTATTTTACATTCAATTATTGACAAGTGAGTAATAAAAGGAACCTTGAAACATTTTTCACTTTGCTGGAAATTGTTGGATTAATTGTTCAATCCAATTCGCTGCCCCAGTGCACAACGAGTATACTTTATATTGTGAGACTCTCTAGGTCCATGTCCGATTTGTCATATGAAACTATTTTACACGTCCGTGAACAATATCCTACACACATGTTACAGATATTGCAAAATGGTGCCTTAGACCATACAAGTTGAGGTTATAACATATGCGTATAATCCTTCCATCATAAATATCATAGAAGAGCGGAGATATAGATCAACACCGTCAAGTCTCCATGTGCTCAACCATAAACTTATCTCTAGATTTGTATTTCAATAAATAATATCCGTAAATACTTTTACGATATTATTTTTCCGAGAATAAAATTAATTCTCGGATATGTCTGCTTATGGCCATAAGACTTTCTAAAATACAACCTTGGAGTTTCAGGATATTTTACTCACCCAATTGAGTTGATGGATCCCATATCTGTACACACCGGACTCCATGAGCACGGACCATACCCAGCGACACCCAGCGGTCAGACCATAAAAGGTATCTGACATGTGTGGAACCAAAGTATGATGGATCACTCACAAGTCGACCGTGGCACTCAGGTCTAAGGACCACAAATACTACTCAACTTGAAAGCTCCTCCATTAACGGCTTTATGGGATGTCTATTGGAGATCTTTGTAAGTCTGTTCAATATTCAGTCCTTACTGAATACTTGTATCTCTATACGAGTTTCCACTAAACTCATGGTCTGCTAAGACTAACCATCTGGACTATCCAGATATAGACATACACTGATCTATATATATTAAGGTCTTCACTAACAGATCCGCATTAGTGAAGATAGATCAGGAACATTAAATTTAAGAACATATTTGCATAACAACATTTCCTAGCACTATTTGCAACTCATTGCAACTATGTCATTATTAATATATTCTTAAGTCTTTGTCCCATTTCAAACAAGGCTCTAACTCTTTAGATTTTACTAACTCTTAGTTCTGATCTAAACTCTTTCAGATCAGATCTGAACTCTTTCAGATCATACAATGTCTAAAACGTTACAAACATCTTACCATATTTGTATACAAAATAATTATTGAAATCATAATTGTATAAACATAAAGCAAATATTTATACACAAAAGGGATGGCACGTAAGCACAAATCCCAATAATAGGTATGTTTTAGGATAGATAAGCTTAAGGTCTTAAGCCTTGTAATATGGTTAAGTATAAAAAAATGGGTATTCATGCTCAAAAGAAGTAACTAGGGATAGATATACATCTAAGGTAAGCTTGAAAATGCTAAATTGGTCCAAAGATGGCCTAATGTGATTTTTCTATTCATGTGTTTCCTAGAATTTCGCCTCAAATAGTATTCAAGTAAGTTCTAGAGTATCGATCCTCGAGACTGTGGTATACTACTTAAGCATGAATATCTTTAAGTAACAATTCAACTAATGCATGCTTAAAGTTTGGTGCTCAAATATAAGTGATCAAACAATAAGGTCAAAATTAGTTCAAGAATCTTGATATAAGAATTATCTCAAGTGTCTATCTTTTTCCTAAAGACTTCTAAAAAATAATTCGGATAATATTCTATTTCTTATCAAAGGCTAATGATCATCATCGCAACCAAAAACTAGGCAACTAAAAAAATATTTAACACGCAAGAGAACCAATCAATTTATGTAGCAAAAATAAATACAAGATAAGTGTCCTCAATTTAAAAAAAAAGTACGAGAGTAAGAAACTTCCATGGTAATTGAAGTTTAAGCATTGCAACATATTTTTCTTTCAGTGTGCCTATATTTTGCCTTCTCTCCAAATGCTTGCAATTGCTTATGCTGCTCTTTAAATGTTTGACTTTCTGTAGTAACCTTAAAAGAAAAGGAAATAAAGTAAATAAAACTAAAAATAAGCAAACATAAAAATAAAATTTACTTGGATTGTCTCTTAAAAAGCACTTGATTTAACGTCATCAATTTAATGAGGTTTTCTCTAACTATATGGGGATCAAAGGTGATGCTAGAGGAATGGTGGAATGTGTTCTCTTTGGCAATCCTCTCTTTAGGCTTCCATAGTCTTGTAATTAAACTTTGGGTATAACTTTCTCTCCATTTTGTTGTACTTCTCCATAAATAGTTTAATCTTAGACCGGGGAAGAGAATCTTTTTTTCCTTTCTCTTTGATCCTTTCTTGAAGGTGTTGCTCATACTTCTTCTTTCTTTTTCATCTATGCCTTAATGATTTCTTTTGAATGTGGTGATTCATAGTGTCCATCTCTTTGAACTGCAGAAGTTGTTGCTTTTCATTTTGGTGCACCAAATTAATGCTGAAATAGCCTTCATTTTTAATTAGCAACTTAATCTCCTTGAAGACTTTGAATGTTACGTGTCATCTTGCACTTTTATTGTCAACTCCCATTTTTGTACATCAATTATCATTCATTCGGTGGCTAGAAAGTTTTACCAAGGATGATGAGGATCTCTTCATCTTCTTTTATATCTAGAATGATGAAATCAATAAGAAAGATGAACTTGTCCACCTTTACTAGTGTTGGGTTGTGTTGAATTTACTTAGGGTTCTTGCATGTGGGTTGTGTTCATCATACAAAAAATATACATATCTCATACATACATGTGCACAGCGGAAGATTACATATAATGAACACAGAAAATAACATTTGATTAATCTGAAATTCGAGATTGAGAAATATCACCAATGAAGCCTTTGGATTAATTTTCTTTGAAGTCCACCATGAAATGAATCTTTGATCAATTCTAGCAATCAACAAGGGTGGGTTTGATTGTCTAGAATGGCAGCATCTTAATCCAGCATATGTGTTTAACTCTTAAACATTTTTCAAAGTTAAACCATTTAACTTAATTAAATTTGTTTTTCCTTTTATTCAACTCTTGAATAAATAAAACAAATCTTGTTTTTAGTTATTACATTTAGTAACCATTAATTCAATTTGTTTTGTTGTTCTAACATTTAAAACACAAAACAAACAATTTCAATTTCTCAAATTGAATTGGCTCCCAAAATGCAAAACCTAAAAAACTAAATCAATTTTCATTTTCAATTTCATTTCACTTTATATACAAATGAATTAATTCCAAACTAATTTGAATTTCATTTGCATTTCATTTGGCTTAACCTAACCTTAGTTAACATTTAACCTTAGTTAGATTATTTTAACTTAACCTTTTAGTTAATAAATATTTAATTAATTTAACCATAGTTAACTAACTTAACCATGGTTAGGTTAACCTTTACTTAACCTTTAAGTAAGGTTAACTTAACTTAACCACTTGGTTAACTTTTAACCTTAGTTATGTTAAATTAATTTATTTAACAATTAAATAAATAAATATTTATTTTAATTATTTAACAATTAAATAATCATAAAGTGAAATTACTATTATATCCTTACTCGGTTACCAAGTTAACCTAAAGTGGGTCCCACCAATTTAACCACATACTTTAGTTAACGTAACCTTAGTAATTGCTGAATTATACTGTATTGAACAATTCAATACAGTACACTGCCCAAGTGCTCAAAGAGTACATTTCATATTGGGACTCTCTAGGTCTACACCCGATTTGTCAAATGGAACTGTTCCATTAATCCGTAATCGATGCCCCACGCACACGTTACGAATATTACAAATCAGCGTGTCAGACCATACAAGTTGAGGTCATAACGTATACGTATAATCCTTCCATCATTTATATCCTGGATGTGCAGGGATATAGATCAGCACCGTCAAATCCCTATTTGCTCATCCATTATCTTATCTCCAGATTCGTATCTCGATAAACAATATACGCAAACACTTTTGCTATATTGTTTAACCCTATGGGAAACTCTTTTCCCGGGTTTATGCTTGTGGCCACAAGACTTTATGAAATACAATCTCGGAGCATCGGATATACAACTTACCTACGTAAGCTGACGGATCCCGTATCTACGCACACCGGACTCCATGAGCATCGGACCATACCCAGCGACACATAGCGGTCAGACCATGAAAGGTCTCTGACATATGTGGAACCAAAGCATGATGGATCACTCACAAGACCACCGTGGCGCTCAGGTCAAAGGACCACGAATACTACTCAACTCGAGAGGACCTTCCTTTGACGGTGTCATAGGATATCTATTGGGGTCCTCATAAGTCTGTTCAGTATCCAGTCTTGACTGGATACCCGCATGCCTATACAAGCTCTAAGCTCATGGTCAGCTAAGAACAACCATCTGAACCAGTCAGATATAAACATACACTAATCTATATAAAGTGAATCACCGATAGACCCACATTAGTGATTATAGATCAGGAACATTATCTTTGAGACATACTTACATAATGATATTTCTTAACTCCTATTGCAACTCTTTACAATTATATCATTACAAGTATACTCTCAGGTCTTTGTCCCATTATAGACAAGGTTCTAACTCTTTAGACTTCGCTGACTCTTATAACCTGCTAACTCTTAACAGTGCTAACTTTTAGCATTTATAACTCTCAGCTTTGCTAACTATTAGTTCTGATCTAAACTCCTTTAGACCAGATCTGAACTCTTTCAGATCAAACAATGTCTCTAATGTTACAAGCATTATACCATATTAATATTATATTAACAATCTTTATTCGAAATGTTTATTGTATAAATATTAACAATTAATATTCATACAATATTGGAATGGCACGTGAGCACCAGCTCCAACAACTAGTACGTCCTCAATGACTCCCTTAGGATAGGTGAGAACTTGATTAGCAAGTTAGAGTGTGACATTGATAGGCTTACCTTCTCTCAAACTTACCTTCTTGTAGACAAAAATGGGGTATGAGATTGATATTTGCTCCTATATCACAGGGTACTTTTCCAAACCATAATTGCCAATAGAGTACAGTGTAGTAAAGCTCCTAGGATGTTTGAGCTTTGGAGGTAGCTTTTTTTGTAAAATAGCACTACATTTCTTTATCAATGCTATGGTCCCATGATCCTCCAATCTCTTCTTCTAAAGAAAGAATGCACTTCATAAAATTGATATAGTTAGGCAATTGTTCAAACATATCTGGAAAAGAAAGATTAATATGTAATTTCTTAAAAACTTCAAGAAATTTTAAGAATTGCTTATCCAGTTTCTTCTTTTGTAGCCTCTGAGGGAATGGTGAAGATGGATTGAAAAATTGCATAAACTGATTTTGCATATTGTTACTGGTATTTTTTGCTGGGTTTGCACTTTTTTGTACTTCTTAATTATTTTACACTTATATACCAGCTTTTGCGCTATAACTTGGACTATTTTGCTACTAATTTTTTGCTTCTGCACTTATTTTGAGCCTTTAAGGAAAAGGTATTAGTGGTCTATAGGGCTACACTTTATCTTGCTGTTCTACCTTTTTCTTTATCCTTACTGTTCGGCATGCTTGATGATAGTGGTTTAGATTTGTTATCATGTAAGATCTTACCACTTCTTAAGGAGACACCTTGATATTGCTTTATATTTACACGTGGATTGGCTTGGTGTCACTTGGTAGGCTATTTAAGGTCGTTTATTAATTGCTGCAGCCAGTTAGCCCATTTGAATCTCCAAATTCTTCAAAGTAGTTGAATGGTTTTACATGATGGCATCATTTGACTTTATGTAATGCATGAGCATGTCTTCCAAGGTTTGTTTCTTCTTTTATGGTGGCTGGAATCTTAGGGGTTCATTAATTTATATGACTGCCTTTTGTTATTACTCTAAGAAAAGTTTGGATGATCTTTCTACCTTAAATTATAGAAATTGGAATGTGGGTTATTCTACTGTTAGTTAAAATTTCCCACATAATTTACTGACTCAATGTATCACCATTCATGTGGTTATCACCATAAAAGTCACAAGTCACATTCTAAGTCTTAATAGTATTCAATGCATTAGACTTCTTTGATAACATGTTGATTTGTAGCCAATGTATTGAATACGTTAATCTTATGCACACCAACAACTTTCTTAGGTGTAACTCTTTCATTTGGCTCTAGTAGATTATAAGCCTCATCAGTAGACTTATTCATTAAAACTCTTCTGGCAGCGGCATTTACAATAGTCCTCAAAGTTTTTTACTAGTCGATTGTAGAATATTTGGACTAATAGCCATTTAGGGACCCTATAATTAGGACACTTCCTCAACATGTCTTTGAATTGCTCCCATAGCTTGTACAGTGACTCACCTTCAATTTGAACAAATGAAGTGATGTCATTCCTCATCTTTTGCTGTCTTTACTAATGTGAAGAACTTTGCTAGAAACTTCTGCGTTAATTATCCTATATCAATATAGATCCAAACAGCAATGACATCAACCAACTTTTGGAAAGGGAATAATTTAAGTATTATGGCATTGTCGGAGACTTTATTGTACTTGAATGTGTTACAAGTCTAAAGAAAATTTATGATATGCATATTAGGATCATCTTTGAGAATAGTACTGAACTGTACAGACTTCTTTAGCATCTAAATAGTGTTTGGTTTGATCTTAAAATCATTAGCATTAATTATCGATCGTCGAATACTAAATTGAGCACCATCTATAGTGGGGACTGTACACTTTCTTAATGCTCTTTGTGGTGCAGTTGTGGGCTTATAGACAAGATTGTTGAGGTGATATTCCATGTCCATGGATCAATGTTGTCCACGTTGAAGTCTTTTGAATGTTCTTTCAATCTCAAGATCAAAAGAAATTAAATCTGCACTTTTTTTTCCTTTGCATGACCTTTTAAAACAAAATTTAAAAACAAATGAAAGTAAAAGGAAGAAAGAAAAAAAATCTGAATTAAAAGCAAGGTGATTTGGTATTAGTATTAATCTAAAAGTAGAAAAAATTAGTCCCCGGCAACGGTGTAAAAAACTTGATATATGCAATAATAGCTAAGCACAAGTGTATGTTATCATATCAAGTAATATAGGAATGAAGTTTAAGCATCGTTCTCATAGGGACTTATTTAATCTAACTTACTTAACCACTTCTTTCAATCAAGTATTAAAATTAATCATACTTAACCGTTATCCAAATGAATCAAAAGATGAATTTAATCTAATTAACCTAATTTAACTTATCCCATAATATTTCATTGAACTTATTATTCTCTTAGTTAATCCCTTAATACAAATTATTGGCTAGACTCTAACCTTGTTATAAGCCTCTGTCGATGGTCAAATAACTATATTACACTTTAACAATTACCTATATGCCTATGGTAATATGAATAGAATGCAACTCATTAAGAACAAGTCTAATCATCCCATACATGCAATACAGGTATATGTTTATCCTACATGGAACTCATAGCTGTCATCCTATGATCATGCATCAAATTATCCTAGGCTAAACACATAAATCCCTCTTTTGAGTTTATTTTGGTTCCTTGAACATTCAATAAATTGGCTAGATATAATGATAGCATTAAACACAAGATATAATGAATCAATTTTAATCTCTTAAGTTCATAAACTAAAATGGTCAATAAAATCCTATTACATATTAGGTTTAGACTATAATGAATCCAAGAGTATTAAGTAATGAATGGAAAACATATGAACAAGATCATAATAACAATAGAATATGAGAAATAACAAAAGGAGATGCCCTAGATTGCTTCTTTCTTTGTCTTGACTTGATTGCACAACTCTTGATCTTTAATCTTCAATTCTTCACTTTGATCTTTTTTTTTTAGTTGTGTTTTTATTTGCCTTAATTTACCTCTGATATTCTCTGCTTTAAGCTCAGACATGGTCATTTTATAGGTTTTCGTAATCCTAGGGACATAAGGCTTGAATCCACATAGAAATAGGACTCTTAAAATGGTGTTTCTTTTTATGCATAGATGCCATGGCGTTGGGGATTAAGCGCTGCGGTGCTTAAACCTATAAAAAATTGGGGTTGTCACCCTGGTTGGGTGTCGTGGTGTTGGTATTTCTACTTCAAGTGCCGCCACACTGGCCTTGTGTTGCTGGTTACTTCAGTTTTTTCGTTTCACATTCAATTCTTCCAATATCTTCACCCTTGGATGGTAAACCTATATATGATCAAAAAAACCTCAAATAAATAGCCAAATATTCTTAATTTAGAGCAAAACCTAAGTTTGGAATGATATAAATAATAGACTATATATACCCTTATGAGCAAAGGTAACTACCAAAGATGAGCGTTGAAAACAAAAAGAAGAAAAATTTTAATCTTCTAAAAAAGTAACTAAAACAAGAGCACTAACTAGGGAGCAACTTCCACCTCACGCAAAGGAGGAAACACTAACAAAATCACAATTACAGGATTGGTGTCCAAAGAGACTTCCTCAGGAAAAAGAATACACCCGCAATAGTGTCAAAACAATTTGAAAAAGTGTTCATTGAACCTTCTGACACCAATAAAAAAGTGCTACCTGGCACCAATATGACTGTAGAAGAAAAAGTAGAAATAATCACGAAGAACCAAGATGTCCTTGCTTGGTCCCACATGGACATGGTAAGGACAGACCCGAAAGTAATGTGCTATAAACTGAGTATCAAGAAAGACTATGCATTAGTTTGATAGAATTAAAGATGTTTCACTCTTGAGCAAAACAAGATCATCAGTGAAGAAGTGATAAACTACTGAAAGCAAGCTTCATTCGAGAAGTCCACTACCAAAAATGGCTTCCAATGTAGTAGTTGTGAAAAATGAAGAATAAGAAATTGAGAGTATGTGTAGACGATACAAACTTGAACAAGGCAACAATAGAGGATTCTTTCCTACTTTCCAAAATTGATCAGATGGTGGATGCCACGACAAGATACAAAATACTATGATTTATGGATGCACTACTTTAGATACAATGAGATCATAATGGCTTTGAAAGATGAAGAAAATACAAGTTTGATAATTAAGTATAGGATCTAATATTAAAAAGTGATGTTATTCGGCTTAAAAAAAATTACAAGCTACCTTCCAGAAGCTAGTCTGCAAATTCTTTAGAGAGCTTTTATGAAGAATAGTAAAGGCATACATAGATGGCTAATAAAGGCATAATTTTCATATATTTTCTCATGTTTTTATTTTAATATTTTATTATTTTATGAGAATAAACGGACATGTGCCCCACCGCCACAAGGATTTTATTATTTTATTATTTTATTTTAATATTATAGACTTGTCACCCAAACACCACAAGAATTTTCACTCTAGCGTTGGAACAGTAATCAAAATAAGAAAACAAAAAAAAAATGACCTGTTTAAGTCGCAGTCTAGCGCCCCAGCACCAAATCACTACCGCGCCAACGACAGACCAGCGCTCTAGTGCCAACATCTCATCGCTCCAGTGGTGAGGCCTTTTACATGCAGCACCCCAATGACATTAGCATGGTGCCCCAGCAATAGAGCGAGTCATAATCCGACGAAAATTAAAGTTTTCAAGCTCAAATCAATCCCTATAATCGGTCACTCGTCCCCAGTCTTTAGAGATAAACCAAGACACATACAGAAATATCAAAAATATACAACATAAGTCTTGGAGAGCAATTGGAGCTTAATTGAAATAGTCATTGAGAGAGATTAAAGGCGTTATTTGGCATTAAGAGTTTCTTAGGCAGTGCAATCAAGAGCAAATTTGACGTCTATATTGATTTGCTATTGATTGTATCATGTTTTCTTATTATTTTTGCCGATGTTCCCTTATAGCCATGAACTAAATTTTCTTTCTAGGGTTAATACTTGAACTCAATATATGCCCTTAATTGCCATATCTTCTTAATATTTAATAAACTTAGTTCTTTATTATTCATATTACTTGTTCTTAATGCTTCAATATATCTGGCTAATATATGGTGCATGAATTGATAATATTTTTGATAAACTCAGAAGAGGAATTATTATATTTAGACCTAAGTAATTTAATGCATGATTATAGAGTAACATTCAATGTTGCATATGCAAGTTTTAAATTAGGATAGGAATATACCTAATTGGCATGTATGATCAATAAGACTTAATCTTAATTTATTACAAGTACCATAGGAATATAAGTATTTGGTAAATTAAGGTATACTTGCATGACATTGGAAGAGGCTTGTGAATACGTTAGTGTCTTGATCAATAACATAGACTAAGGCAATTAAATATTAAAAGATTAATTATTAGAAAGCATATTGAAGGATAGTATTAATCTTAGGTTTTCTCTATATTGCTATCTTCCAAATCTCTTTACATTCTGTCATTGCTTTTATATTTTCTACATTAATTCTTATATTTTTATTTTTCTGAATAATTATTAGAAAGACATATTTTTAGTACTTGGTTAAAAAGTAAAAATTATTCTCATGGATTCGACATCCGACTCTTTTGTCCCTTTATTACTTGCATACAATAATGTTTACTTGCACTTAATTTTAAGGTATAGAAATATCGCATCAATGTCACAATGGTTAAAAGCAAGCAAAAAACCATATGTGGATCTACGGAAATGTTTGATGTCCTACAGAAGTACAGGATGTGCTTGAATCCAGCCAAGTGCTACTTTGAAATCTCATTTAGAACTTTTCTAGGACACGTCGTAAACAGAAAGAGGATTGAAGTTATACCATCACAGGTCCATACCCTCTTAAACATCACCATACCTAGAACATCGAAGGAGGTACATTTTTTGACTGAAAGAATAGTAGCTTTAAATAAATTCATATCCAATATATCAGACAGTGAAGACCTTTCTTTTACATTTTTAAAAGAAAAAAAACATGAATGTATGGGGACCAAAACAAACATAAGCGCTTCAAAACCTAAAACAAAACTGAAGTGATGTATAATATTATTTACAATGCTTCCTAACGAGATTTTATTTTTAACCTTACAATTTCAAGAATAGCAGTTAGTGTAGTCCTATTCAGAGAAGCAGATGGACAATAAAAGTTTGTCTTATATACAAGCAAAGTACCCTTAGATATAGAAACTATATACTTAACAGCAGAAAAATTATCCCTGCTCTTATATAGGCCAACAAAAAATTATAACACCTATCCTATTATGGTGTACACATGCCCCTTGAAACACATCTTTTCCATACCAGAGGTTGTGCAAAGAGTCACCAAAATGGCCATGAAACTAATTTCCAGCAAAAGAAGAAATTCTTACATGATGTCAAGTATTATTATTAGGACAAGCCCTCCTTATTCAAGTAATGTGCCAATCAAATCATTCAAAAGTGTGTTCTAAAGGAATAAATTGAAGACATACTTTAGTATTGTCATTCTGTTGAATATGATGGTCATTTTAGAAGAGAAAATGCAGCAACTAAAGTGCTCAAATCTGAATTTTATAGGTCTTTTCTCTTTAAAGATGTACACCTCTACATTTCAATATGTGATAGATGCCTGCAAGTAGGGAATATTTCTAGAAGATTTGAGATGCCCCTGCAGAATATTCTTGAGGTAGAGATCTTTGACATTTAGGGTATCAATTTCATGGGGCTATTTATTTCATCTCATAACAACCGCTATATTTTGGTAGTAGTGGATTATGTATCTAAGTAGCTAGAAGTTGTTATCTTGCATACTAATGATTCAAAGATTGTTCAAAAGTTTTTGAAGAAGAATATTTTCACTCATTAAAGTACCCTAAGACCCATTATCAGCAATGAGGGTTCTCACTTTTGCAATAATTATTTACAACCCTCCATGTTAAATAAGGGGTCACTCACAAGATCATAATAGCTTACCACCTCTAAACTAGTGGTCAAGTTTAAGTTCAATTAGAGAAGTGCAGTGAATTCTTGAGAAGATGGAGAAACTAAGCAAGAAGGATTAGGCTACATAGTTAAATGATACATTATGGGCCTATCACACCACTTATAAGAACCCTATTAGAATGTCTCCATTTCGGTCGATCTTTGGCAAATCGTGTCATTTTCGGTGGAGTTAAAGCACAAGGCTTAATAAGAGATTAAAGCACTAAATATTGACTTGCAAGTATCAGTGAAAAGCCATGTTACAACTCAATAAGATGGATGAGTTTCATCATCAAGCTTATGAAATACCAAGCTTTAAAAAGAGAAGACAAAAAGATGGCATGACAAAAGATTATGCAGTGCGCATTTGAATTGGGACAACAGTAACTACTATTCAATTCCCACCTTAAGCTATTTCTAAGAAAGTTAAAATCTAGATAGTCCAACCCATTTTTAGGCACCAAGGTGTATCCCTACGGCATTATCGAGATGGAGGATGAGTCATTTAAAAGAACATTCAAAGTGAATGAGTAATGATTAAAGCACTTTATGGAGGAGAGGTTGATCGTCGAAAATCCTCTATCATCTTGTCTAAACCACAGTGAATAAGAAAAATTTCAAGCTGATGAAGTTAAAGCAAGAACTTCTTAAGAGGCGACCCAAGCATTTTTAGGTAATTTTTATTCTTAAAGAAAAAATAAAGAAGAGAAAAGAGTAATAGCAAGTCAGCGTTGTAGCGCCTAACCATGGTTGTAGCTCTCTAAAGTCAGAAAGTCATGCTATAGTGCTCACTCAAGCCTAAAATTAGGCTTCAATGTAGTAGTTCTATGCTGTAGTACCAATTTAATCCCATATTTTTCTTTGGGTTAAAATGTCTTTTGGGGATTTAATCTTCATAAATCTTCAAGTTCTTCAAGATTTCAAGCTTCCAAATGTCTTTCTCTCTCTAGAATGTCTATTTTTTCTCCCTAAATTTTGTTCTTTTCTCCTTCGTTTTAAATGAGGCCTTTGGTTTCTATTTATAAGTTCCAACTTAGGCCAAAATTAGGGCACAAAAGCCTAGAGTAGCAGTTTATTAGCAGCACCGTGGATTGTATCTATTAGGGTCGTATGGCCACTTTATATTGGCGTAGGGCCCTAATATTTTTCCTTATTTTCTTCACTTATTGCTCTTCTTGATGCTCTAATTTTTAAAACCTACAAAATAACAATACAAGTATGAAAAGCCATATTTTTTTTCTTAAAAAGGAAAAATATCAAGTTATAAGAGTCGAAATATGATATAATAAATGCACTTGTCAAACTGCCTCAAACTTAATAACTTACTCATCTTCGAGCAAGGAGACACAACTAAAAATTATAAAACTAAAATACCAGGTCGGAAAATGTTTAGAAAATTGCCTCAAAAGTTTCTCTTGACTATAAAATGTCAAGGAAATTCTAAATGCCATAATAGTTTAACATGTCAAGTCATTACTTATTCTATCTATAAATGACTTGCTTGGTGTGTGTTTGTATAGTTCGTATCATTAGTCACATGCACCCGAATTCATTTATGCACACAAATCAATGAAATAGTCTTTATTGATTTTTATTTATTTAACACTATAGGGCTTATTTTTTTGTATCACTGTCCATTAATGTAAATGTACACTTAATTAAAGATCAAATAAGTCCTATGTATGACTAGGGTAAAGGTAGGAGAAATGGATAAATTTAGGCTCAACTTACACCATAAACATACACTGTTCTAGAGTTTGTTCAAACCAAATCGTTTATTTCCAAATGATTTCTCGCAAACTTATTTTCTTGTTTACTTTGCTAATTTTGTTATTCATCTCTTCATTTTTTTTAAGGTACGAGTATAGTAAACTTAAATCTTCATTCATTTTTTTTTATCAATTAGTTTTTATTATTTTATTAAATTTTTAAGCCACTATATCCCCCAAACTTAAGTTTTTACAACTTTAGAATAACAAAAATCCATAACTAAAACCTAGAACCCTTCTTTAATTAACTCATTTATCTTCAAAAGTCTATAAGTTCACATACCTCTCTAAAATGAGTGCTATACTTGTGGTGTGATGGGTATTATGAAGGATAATTAAATTAAAGGCTAAGGTAATAATGTGGTTAACTAATAAAAACAATTATAAGGCTCAAATGGGGTAACTAAGGCTAAAAACATACCTTGATTACCTTGAAATGCTTAGTCAGTCCAAAGTGTTAAACGTGTTTAAGGTGCATGCATGTGAATTTGTGTATACGTTAAGAAATTAAATTCATGTCTCACAACATAATTTATAGTAGAATTAAATATATAATCAATACATACATATATAAACTAAAGCATTAATAGCTTAGGATTACAGAAACTTACCTTTGATGAACTTCGGTGAAGATTTTAACTCTGGAGCTCACACGGAAGTCCATTCTCAATTAATTCTAATCCATAAGAATCTGTGGGATTACAGAGCTAGAATGGCAACTTGTTTGATGAATTTTCAGCAAGATGAAACTCGAAATTCTCTCAAATGCGTGCTATATATCCTAGAAGTTAAGGTCAACCATATCCATATAATTCTTCCATCACATATATCCTAGAAGAACAGAGATATAAATTATCACCGTCAAATCTCTATTTGCTCATTCGTGAACTTATCTCTAAATACGTATTTTCATAAACAATATCCACAAACTCTTTTCCCAGGGTTTCCACTTATGGCTATAAGATTTTCTAATATAAGATCTTGGAGTATCCGAATATACAACTCACCCATATGAGTTGACGGATCTTATATCTACACACTTCAGACTCCATAAGCATCGAACCATACCCAGCGACACCTAGTAGTCAGACCATGAAAGGTCTCTGACATGTGTGAAACTAAAGCATTATGGATCACTCACAAGCCTATCGTGGTGCTCAGGTCAAAAAACCATGAATACTATTTAACTTGAGAAACCCTCCATCACCGGCTCTATGGGATGTCTATTGGAGGTCCTTATAAGTTTTTTCAATATCCAGTCCTTACTAAATACCTATATGCTTATACGAGCTTCTGCTAAGTCTATAGTCTGCTAAGACTAACCATCTGTTCAATCTAGATATAGATATACACTAATCTGAAAAGAATACTGATCGACTTATATTAGCAACCATGGATCAGGAACGATATGTTTAAGAACATACTACATAATGACATTAATGTATTTTAGGATATGTTTCATGGCCATCCAATGCTTGCAGCCTGAATTATACTGATACCAGCTTATAACACTTACAGTCATATTGATGTTAAGTCTCATACATAGTATGGCATACATCAAGCTGCTTACAGCTGATGCATATTGTATGTTAGACATTTTAATCATTTCATTTTCTGTCTGAGGAGACATTCTCCTAGAAAGATGAATGTTATGTTTGAAAGGTACATCAGGTATCTTATAGTTAACAAAGTTATAACTTTAAAGAATATTTTCTATGTACGATGATTGAGAGAGTCCTATTAGCCTCATCTCTATCTCTATAAAGCTTTACCTAGTATATAAGAAGCCCCTCTCAAGTCCTTTATGGAGAAATTCTTACTCAAATAACTCTTGACTGACTGTAACATACCAATATCATTTTTGATAATGAGTATATCATCCACATAAAGAACAAGAAAAATAATCATACTTCTACTGCCCTTTCTGTATATACATACTTCCTCTTCATTTATTTTTAAACCAAACTTTCTAATTACATCATCAAAATGAAGATTCCAGCTTTGAAATGCCTACTTAAGTCCATAAATAGACTTCTTCAGTTTGCATATCAAATTAGAGGTTAGGCTGGATGTAAAACCTTTGGGCTGTTCCATGTAAATATCTTCTTCGAGATTTCTATTAAAGAATGTCATCTTTACATCCATCTTTCAAATTTCAAAGTTGTAATATGCTGCAATGACTAATAAAATTCAAATTGACTTTAGCATGGCTACTGGTGAAAATGTTTCCTCATAGTTGATCCCAAATCGCTAAGTATAACCTTTTGCAACAAGTGGAGCCTTAAAGGTTTCTACCTCTCTATTGAGCCCACGCTTTTATTTGTAAACTCATTTACAACTGATAGGAACAATTCCTTTGGAAAGTTTAACTAAGTTTCAGACTTGATTGACATTCATAGAGTAAATTTTGGATCTCATGGCTTGTTGCCATTTTTTCAAATCAATATCAAACATCGCCTTCGTATAAGTCATAGGATTCCCTCAACTAAGAAAATGTCAAAAACACTTTCAAGTATCATACTATACCTTACATGCGGTTTAGAGATCCTATCCAACCTATGTAGAGGGTGTGTCAAAGGTATCTCACTTATTTGAGTTTGAGGTTCTATCACTAGTTCATAATATTTTGGATTGACTTCATCAAGTTAAATTCTTCTAAAATTTTCATAATTGATAAGAAATTGTTTCTCTAAGAAAGTGGCATAACGAGTAACAAACACATTTTATTCTTCTGGATCATAGAATAGATATCCCATAAACGTTTTAGGATATCCTATGAACCGATACTTGTACTCTCTCTGTGCAAGTTTATCATATTATGTAACCTTTTCGTAAGCAAGACAACCGATATCTGACTTATGTCTTATAAATAACACACGTCTGTATCATGAGAAGTCATTTATAAAGATTACAAAGTATCAAAATCTACCTATAGTAGTGTGATTCATTGGACCACATACATCACTATGTATTGTTGGAGCTGGTGCTCACGTGACATTCCAATATTGTATGAATATTAATTGTTAATATTTATACAATAAACATTTCGAATAACGATTGTTAATATCATATTAATATGGTAGAATGCTTGTAACATTACAGACATTGTTTGATTTGAAAGAGTTCAGATATGATCTAAAGGAGTTTAGATCAGAACTAATAGTTATCAAAGCTGAGAGTTATAAATGCTAATAGTTAGCACTGTTAATAGTTATCAGTTTATAAGAGTCAGCGATGTCTAAAGAGTTAGAACTTTGTCTATAATGAGACAAAGACCTGAGAGTATACTTATAATGATATAGTTGCAAAGAGTTGCAATAGGAGCTAAGAAATATCATTATGTAAGTATGTCTCAAATATAATGTTCCTGATCTATGATCATCAATGCGGGTCTATCGGTGAATTCACAATATATAGATTAGTGTATGTCTATATCTGACTAGTTCAGATGGTTGTTCTTAGCTGACCATGAGCTTAGAGCTTGTATAGACATGCGGGTATCCAGTCAGGACTGGATACTGAACAGACTTATGAGGACCCCAATAGATATCCTATGAAACCGTCAAAGGAAGGTCCTCTCGAGTTGAGTAGTATTCGTGGTCCTTTGACCTGAGCGCCACGGTGGTCTTGTGAGTGATCCATCATGCTTTGGTTCCACATATGTCAGAGACCTTTTATGGTCTGACCGCTATGTGTCGCTGGGTATGGTCCGATGCTCATGGAGTCCGGTGTGCGTAGATATGGGATCCATCAGCTTACGTAGGTAAGTTGTATATCCGATGCTCCGAGATTGTATTTCATAAAGTCTTGTGGCCGCAAGCATAAACCCGGGAAAAGAGTTTCCCACAGGGTTAAACAATATAGCAAAAATGTTTTTGTATATTGTTTATCGAGATACGAATCTGGAGATAAGATTATTGGATGAGCAAATGGGGATTTGATGGTGCTGATCTATATCCCCGCACATCTAGGGTATAAATGATGGAAGGATTATACGTATACGTTATGACCTCAACTTGTATGGTCTGACACGCTGATTTGTAATATTCGTAACGTGTGCGTGGGGCATCGATTACTGATTAATGGAATAGTTTCATTTGACAAATCGGGTGTAGACCTAGAGAGTCCCAATATGAAATGTACTCTTTGAGCACTTGGGCAGTGTACCGTATTGAATTGTTCAATACAGTATAATTCAGCAATTACTAAGGTTACGTTAACTAAAGTATATGGTTAAATGGTGGGACCCACTTTAGGTTAACTTGGTAACCCAGTAAGGATATAATAGTAATTTCACTTTATGATTATTTAATTGTTAAATAATTAAAATAAATATTTATTTGTTTAATTGTTAAATAAATGATTTAACTTAACTAAGGTTAAAAGTTAACCATAAGGTTAAGTTAGTTAACTTTACTTAATGGTTAAGTAAAGGTTAACCTAACCATGGTTAAGTTAGTTAACTATGGTTAAATTAATTAAATATTTATTAACTTAAAGGTTAAGTTAAAGTAATCTAACTATGGTTAAATGTTAACTAAGGTTAGGTTAAGCCAAATGAAATTCAAATTAGTTTGGAATTTATGCATTAGTATATAAAGTGAAATGAAATTGAAAATCATAAGAATTTTTGAAATTGGTTTTAGATTTTAGGTTTTGCATTTTGGGAGCCAATTCAATTTGAGAAATTGAAATTGTTTCTTTTGTGTTTTAAGTGTTAGAACAACAAAACAAACTAGATAAATGGTTACTAAATGTAATAACTAAAAATAAGATTTGTTTTATTTATTCAAGAGTTGAATAAAAGGAAAAACAAATTTGATTAAGTTAAATTGTTTAACTTTGAAAAATGTTTAAGAGTTAAACATATATGCTGGATTAAGATGCTGCTATTCTAGACAATCAAACCCACCCTTGTTGATTGCTAGAATTGATCAAAGATTCATTTCATGGTGGACTTTAAAGAAAATTAATCCAAAGGCTTCATTGGTGATATTTCTCAATTTCGAATTTAAGTTTAATCAAATGTTATTTTCTGTGTTCATTATATTTAATCTTCCGCTGTGCATATGTATGTATGAGATATGTATATTGTTTGTATGATGAACACAACCCACATGCAAGAACCCTAAGTTTTATTTGTACTACAACCCATATAACCCAACATGTATTAGTTCCAATAAATCAGTGGCCCGATGTCCAACACCTAAGAAGAGAGATTTGATCATCTTCCCTTGAATACAAGATTCACAAACTGGTAAAGGTTCTATAACTAGATTTGGTATCTGACTTTCCAATCTAGACGAGCTTTGCGTCTCACGTCTATATAACTTAGTCTCATATCTCATAATTCTCTATCATTTAAAGTTCCTTAACTACTTCTTGTGTTTACCTATACATTCAAGACATTTTTTGTTGTATCCAAAATATACTGATCATTTATCAACTGACACTTAACTAATAAAACATTATCTGCTTCACACAAATACAAGGAATGGTTCAATATAAAAACATGATATCCCTTAGTGTCTAACACAATAAGGGAAATAATCTATCTGATAATATTTGGTATAAAATAGCAGTTATACTACATAAGAGTTCTATTATAAGGGAGAATTAATTCAAAATTTTCAATTGCCTCGACTTGTAGGAAAAGACCATTTCTAACACAAAGTTGGATTTCTCCTCGCTGCTACTGCTTACTTCCCCCAGACCCTGCAACATATTGTAGATGTAAGAATGACATACAATATCTAATAACCAGCCACTATAAGCATCAAATACTAATGAAATGTCTATAATAGAAAAATATATACCTATTGAGGTCTTCTAAATTATAGCTAGGTACTTCAAACAATTACATTTCTAATGTCCGTCTTTGTTGCAGTGAAAATATTTTCCTTTCCGTTCGTCTCTTGTGACTTGGGTATAGTTTGTCTTTACCGACCTATATGTGGTATTTGCTTCTCTTTCTTTTTTATTTTGGACTTTCTATAAGCCCTCGGGGAAAAAGATGAATCACCACTTTGAACAAAGAAGGTTGCTCCTACTTTATTCATGTCCTCTTGAGCTATCTTTAACATATTGTGCAGCTTAGCATATGTAGGAGTCAACCTTTGCATATTAAAGTTCATAGTGAACTGTGCAATAACCTCGGTAAAGATAGGAGAATCAAACTATTCCCTAAGCTATTGCTCGAAGATATGTCCATAGTCTCAAACTTTTCGATGTATGAAATCATCTTAAGTATGTGGGGACTGACTGGACTTCCCTCAACCAACCTAAACTAAAAAAGGGTCTTGGAGATTCTGTAAAGTTTTACCTATAGTCTATCTCCAAATAACTCTTTCAGATGGAGTATTATACTACTTGCACTATCCATATATGCATGCTCCCTCCTCAGTTCATTTGACATCGAGGTGAGGATGTATAATTTTACTTTAAATCATCATCGCTCCATTTCTAGTAAGTTTAGAACTCTTCTAGACTTGCATTATTAAAAACATCTATAGGCATATTCTGATCAATTATATACCCAAGTTTCTCTAAATCCAGAATAATTCTGAATTCATGAGCCAATCAAAATAGTTATCGGCACCCTTCAGTTAATTTGCATCAAGTATGTGAGCCAACGGATTGTTCGTAGCCATCTTATCTTCACAAGATAAAATAAGAGATGTTAATAGAAATATATTTCAAAACAGTTAGTAAAAAAGGGCTTTAAATTATGAATATAACTAGTATATATTTTTTAATATAAAAGGGTCCTCTCACTATTTTACATAGTCTCATAAATCTCTCAAACAGAAAAATGAAATTTTAAACATTTTAAATTTTACGTGTGAGAAATAAATCGAATCGGTATTCTACTCGAGCCTCACACTTTAACTGTATTGGCCTTTATAAAACTCAAAAGGTAGACAATTCTTGTCAATTGCATCTCGTGCAATTCTTACTACTAATCTTGAATGTACCTCATCCTCACACTTTAATGATATTGGATAAGTGTATTCTAAATCTACTTTTCAATTGTCAAATATAAGTTACTAATATTACTCTTACACTTTAGCAATATTATATAATACTTTTACTTATATTTTCCTTATCACATGTTTAACCGGTATAGTCTGCATCACACCAACCAATTCCTCACACTTTAGCAATATTAGGAAAAGATCGAGGTAACTTATCTAACACCATATTGACAAGACAGACCAAGTATAACATTATCTTATAATGGAATACTTTTTGACCTAATTAAGAGAGATTTTTAATTATTAATATTAATAACATACCCACATCTTATGCAGATCTAATTCACAATTAGTATTTATTTATGCAAGCATAACCAACCCTTACTAGTAAGGCTCCTATTGTGGTTAACAGCATAAATAAATATTTGCAATATAACACAATGATATATCAAATATAATTACATTAATTAAATTTCACATGCAATAATGCAAGTTAGAGAGCACTGTTGAGAACACCCCTGTGTTAACTTCTTTAATGCCCCTGTGTTCTACTTTGAAAACGTCTTGGAGTTCAATATTTGAATGTCCCAGTGGTTTGCCTTTGGGGAACTCTCCAGCATTCAACACTTGAAAGACGTTCTCATATGAAAAAGCCAGGATGAATATCCTAGTGTCAAGTATTGAACATTGCAGTGTTCATAATCTCATATGAACACCTCAATATTTGTATCACAGTACCGCAACGTTCTCTAGGTAGTAGCCATATTTTTTCATATTAAACACTTCAAAATGTAACTCGTATGACTTCTAGGATACACGAATTATAGTAAAATTAAACATATAATCAATACATACAAATGTAAACTAAATCATTAATAGCTTAGGATTGCATAATCTTACCCTTGATGAACTTTGGTGAAGATTTAAACTCCAAAGCTCACAAGGAAGTCCACTCGCGATCAATTCTAGTCTGCAAGAATCTGTGGGATTACAGAACTAGAATGGCAGCTTGTTTGATGAATTTTCAACAAGATGAAACTTGAAATTCTCTCAAATGGGTGTTGTTTGTCTAAGTATAAAATGAGGGGTTATATGAAATATTTTCAAAACTTGTCTTACATATTTACCAAAATAAGGGGCTAAATGCAACATTTTTAAACCTTTAGCTATCTCACCTTTTGCATGCTTGACACTTGTCACTTATGCATCTCAAGCATGTTGCCAAATGTCAAACATGCAAACCTTGCATGTGCCATTTTTTTATACAAGTGGCTATGTGATGAGATTCTTTTTTTCATGCAATAAGGACCTCTTTGTACATTTGCAAAGTATGCATCCCACTTTTCAGGGAGATTCAAAAATATATTTTTATTTTTAAAATCATCTCGAATCAAACCGTTTAATTTGTCCTGCTGCTCTAGCGCTCAATGGGTACACTTCATATTATGAGACTTCTTAGGTTCACTCTCGTTTATCTTACAAAATTCTTCTGCAGCTCTATGAACAATTCCCCACACACACGTTACGAATAATACAGAATGGAGTGTTAAACCATATAAGTTAAGCTCAACCAAATCCGTATAATCCTTCCATCACCTATAACCTAGAAGAGTAGAGATATAAATTATCACCGTCAAATCTCTATTTGCTTATCTATGAACTTATCGCCAAATATGTATTTACGATATTGTTTAACCCTACAAAAAAATACTTTTTCTGAGATTTTTGCTTATGGCCATAAGACTTTCTAAAATAAGATATTGGAGTAATCGAATATACAACTCAACCATATGAGTTGACGGATCCCATATCTACGCATTTCAGACTCCATGAGCATCGAACCATGCCTAGTGAGACCTAGTGGTCATACCATGAAAGGGCTCTGACATGTATGAAACCAAATCATGGTGGATCCCTCACAAGCCCATCATGGCCCGCAGGTCAAAGGACTACAAATATTACTTAACTTGAGAAAACCTTTAATCGACGACTTATTGGATGTCTATTGGAGGTCCTCATAAGTCTTTTCAATACCCTATCCTTATTGAATACCTACATGCCTACATAAGTTTCTACTAAGCCCATGGTCTGCTAAGACTAACCATCCGTACAATCTAGATATAGACATACACTAATTCAGAAGGAATACTGATTAACCTGTATTAGTAACCATGGATCAGGAATGATGTATTTGAGAACATACTACATAATGATATTTCTTAGCACCATTTATAACTCTTTGTAGCTAAGTCATTACTAATATATTCCCGTGTCTTTGTCCCTTTTTCTGACAAGGCTCTAACTCTTAGATATGCTGACTTTTAATGCTGACCTAAACTCTTTTAGATCAGATCTAAATTTCTTTAAATCTATAATGTCTAAAAAGTTACAAGCTTCTTACTATATAAAAGTAATTAACGATTAAGCTAAAAATTTTATTGCATAAATATTAAATAAAATATCCATACAATAATCTGACATTTTTAACATAAAGGCGATCTAAAATCATTTGCTAGATTATGTGTGCATTAGGATTTCGCCTCGAGTAAAGCTCAAACAAGTTATAAAATATTTTTGAGACCTTAATTGTTCTTGTTATGTACAAATGTCCCCTAAGTAAGCAAATTAACTACATGATCCTAATTACGTGCTCAATAGTAAAGAGTGGTCACAAAATAAGACTAAACGTATCATTAGAATCTATTGTTTCCAAAAGAATATAGCAACTAAAATAATGTTTACTATTTATATCATTGAATATTAATCATTTAACCAACCCAATAATAACAACGACATAAAAAATAGCATACAAAACAAAAACATCAAAAAATAACAGTAAACAAGTGTAGGCATGACAAAAAGCGGTAAATAAACATCGATAATTGTTTCCCTCCTCCAAACTTTAAGTTGAAATTATCCTCAATAGTAAGAATAAGAATGAGCAAGAACAACTTCTCATATGGATGATGATTTGGCATGGCGGTGCTTAAATCTTGAGGCTAAAATTATTGCTAGAGTTAGTGCTCAAAACCCTTAATAATGCCTTCCAAAACTTGAAATTCGGACTCGCACTTTTGAACCTTGTTGTTTGATGATGTTTTATGTAGGATTCTTAGGTAATTTGGTGTTTGGAGTTTTTAGGTTTAAGTGAGGAAAGTGAGGAAGTGTTCTAAGGTTTTAAGGGAAGTAGGGGAGTGTTTAAGAGAGTGAGTTGAGCAAGTGGCGCCGTGGCACCACAACCTAGAATTTTGTATCATATTTTCCAATGTTGGCACCACAACCTGGCCTCCTTAAGGTCGTATCACTAACTTGTTGCCTAGGCTTTAAAATTGGTTGTGTTTTAGTGCCTTGACTTGAGCTCCCTTGAATCGTGGCTTGAAGGTTCTGCTTCAGCTCTTTTTCATGCTTTGAAGCATCAACTTATTGTTTTAACACATTATAAGAAAGAATAAAAAACATTAAAATTAAAGATTAAAATTAAAATTTCACCTTGGTTTCCTCCTAAGAAGCCTTGATTTAACGTCTTTGATTTGACATCTTTCGAATTCATGATGAGTAAAAATTGCATCTTGGAGGCATTTCGTCTATGAAACACACCTTTTTTGTGGTGTTTTGGTGTGTGATCAATGGCATTTTCAATCCCTTTCCTTGATTTCCAAAGCTCCATAATCTTATTTTTGAAAAGCATCCTCGACTTTCTTGTCTTAAACTTGCCTAGAAAAACCTTCAATCTTGGCCAGAAGAATAAACCTCGTTGGCCAATATTCTATTGCCTTTCCATAATGATCTTGCCATGCCCCATCTTTTTCTTTGTTTGGTGCAACATTGTCTTTTTATGAGCATGGGGTTTGATGGAATCCATCTCCTTCCATTTTAAGGACCGTTGTTCTATATCCAAATGCACATTGATGATCCTGAAACATTCTTTAGAGTTATTTGGCAACTTCATTTCATTGAAGACTTTGAATGTTACTTCTTCATCTTGCACTCACATTTTTAATTCCCTTTTTTTCCTATCAATTAGATCTCTCTCAGTAGCTAGAAATGGTCGCCGAAGAATGATCTAGATCTTTCAGTCTTCTTCAATGTTAAGAATAACAAAATCCACCGGATGAATGAATTTATCCATTTTGACTAAAACATCTTCAATGACACCTTTCAAATAAGCGAAAGACCGATCCATCATTTACAAGGAAATTGTGATAGGCTTCACCTCTTCAAGTCCTAACTTCTAAAAAATCGTTAAGGGCATAATGTTTATACTAACAACAAGGTCATAGAAGGCTTTCTTAACAGTTTAATGTCTAATTATTCACGGGATTGTGAAACTCCCAAGATTCTTTAATTTTTGTGGCAACTTTCTTTGAAGAATCATATTATATTCCTCCATTAGCTTCATCATCTCATAATCCTCCAACTTTCTTTTCTTTGACATCACTTCTTTCTCAAATTTCATATAGTTCAGCATTTGCTCCATTGCATCAGTAAAAGGGATATTTATGTAAATCTTTTTGAAGATCTTAATGAATTTGGAGAACATCCAATTTCTTCTTCTATAACCGTTAGGGAAACGATAATGGAAAGGTAATTATAGGAAGATTATTTGGAAAAGAAATAAAGTTAGGCTTTGGATTCACCTTTTATTATTTTGATTCTACCTCCTTCTCCTTACCTTCACTCTCTTTGGGCTTTGAAGTTTCCACTTCCTTCCCACTCCTAAGAGTGATGGCATTACAATACTCTCATAAGTTTGGTTTCATGTCACTTGGGAACTTTCTGAAAGATTGGCCTTTGATTGAATTGGCAAATTGCCTAATTTGCACCTTAAGAAACTTTATTGTAGCACTCATGGTAATGCAATGTGTCTTTATACTATCAAGTCGAGCCTTATCTTCGTTACACCTCACCCTTGTATTTATAATGAAGGTATTCAAAAGATCTTTTAATGATGGCTTCTTCTCGGCTATCGATTGATCAAACCCCGATAGAGGTTGTAGTGCATTTCTTGAATTAACTTGTGCAAAATTCTCATGATTAATAAGTCCCAAATAGTAATATATAGGCAAGTTGGTTGGCATGTTGTGTCAGAGGCGCAGTTAGATCTTAGGCACGTGGGGTATGCATGTGCAATTGTGTCTATTGCCTAACGCAACGAAAATATAAATTTTTCAATAAACACAATAAATAAATATATTAATCACATTAATATATTTATAAAGTTAGAGAACTCACTAAACGTGTAACGTTATACACGTATTTTTTCTAGAGTCCACATAGAGACTAACTCGCGTGTAGTTCTAGTCACCAACTCGGTGGGCTGGGTGAGCTAGAACAGCAGGTCTGTATTTAGCCTGGAATTAACTCTTAATCCCCAAAATAGCCGGGAGTGAATTTACATCATTTTCTCTAAAAGGATAAGAAATGGAGATTTGAAGCAATTCATAATTGCTTCAATTAGAAGCATAGAAAAAAATGAAACAATTTCATTTTTTCTGTCTTCCCTTTTTTTTTTTCTTCTTCTTTCTTTCTTTTCTCTTCTTTTTCTTTTCTTTCTTCTCCATTTCTCTCTTTCTCTCTCGGCCGAATTCGTCCTTCAATTTCTTCTCTTCTCTTTCTTTTACTTTCTTTTATATATATATAAAATATATAATATAAATATAATATAATAATATATATTATATAATATAAAAAGAAATATATTTTGATTATTTAACTATTAAATAATCAAATTGAGAAATGACCATTTTGCCCCTTATAAATAGTTACCAAGTTCACCCCCTAGTGGGTCTCACTAAATCCCACACTTTGATAAACTCAACTAATGGTCCACAATACGCTACGTGTCATAATCCAATTATTAACTAATTATTGTATTTAATACTTAAATACAGACACACACGCATTCCCGTGAAAGTGCTGAATATTGCTGAATTAAATAATTTAATCCGGCACATTGCCCCAGTGCACAATGAGTACACTTCATATCGTGGGACTCCCTAGGTTCTACGCTTGATTCTTCAAATGGAACTATTCCATGAGTCCGTGAGCAATGCCCCACATACATGTCACGGATATACAAATCATCACGTTGAACTATACAAGCTGAGGTTACAGCGCATACGTATAGTCCTTCCATCATGATATCCATAATGTGCGGGGATATAGATTATCACCGTTAAATCCCCATGTGCTCATCCATGTCCTATCTCCAGACTTGTATCTCAATGAACAATATGCGTAAACTCCTTTACCATATTATTCGACCCTGACGGAACTCTTTCCCGAGATTATTGCTTGTGGCCACAAGACTTTCTGAGATACAGTCTCAAGCTTCTAGATATCTAACTCCATATGGGAGCTGACGGATCCCATATCTGTACGTACCGGACTCCATAAGCATTGGACCATACCCAGCGACACCCAGCGGTTACACCATGAAAGGTCTGTGACATGTGTGGAACCAAAGTATAGTGGATCACTTACAAGCCCACCGTGGTACTCAGGTCAAAGGATCACGTATACTACTCAACTTGAGAGGACCCTTCGTTGATGGCTTACATTGAATGTCTATCGGAGGCCCTCGTGAGTCTGTCTCATATCCAGTCCTAACTGGATACCCATATATCAATACGAGCTCTAAGCTCACAATCAGTCAGGAATGACCGTCTATACCCGATAGGTACGACATATGATGATCTATATATAAAGTATCCACTGACAGACCCGCATCGACAGAAATAGATCAGGGACAATTATTCGAGAATATACTTGCGCAACTTACATTTCCTGGCACCCGATTACAACTCTTGTAACTATGCAGTTACTAGTATATTCTCAGGTCTATGTCCCATTACAGACATGGCTCTAACTCTTGGATCTGCTGAGTATTATAACCAACGTGGCTAACTATAAGCCCTTATCTAAACTCTTTAAAAGTGATCCAAACTCCTTCAAATCTACAAAATCTGTAACGTTACATGCGTAATATCATATAATTGGGTATTATTGATTTAATAGGAATGTACAGTTGTATAAATACACAAGTATATGTATATTCAGATATGGCACGTAAGCACCGACCCTAACATGTTGCTGCTCCGATAACTGAAATTTTGATTGTTAACATATTGAACTTACTCTGAATCATTACCCTCATCAGTATAAGACACTCTAGCAATTATATATGAATCTTTGCTTGATGAAGACTCTCTAGGGACAATGGCGAGGTGAACATTGAGGTATTCGCTTGGCAATCCCTCATACTTATTTTGTTGGGCCATGCTGATGAGAACTGACTTCAACTCAAAGATGTTGGCATTGATCACTTGGTACCGAAGTCCCGAATAATTATCATTAACCACTAACTTGAAATAATCCTACAAGGCCCATGGTTATTGGTTCTTGCCTTCTACTATAGCTTAGGCGTCATTTCTTTTCTATCTCTAAGCCTCTATAAAGTACGCTATACGTTTGCATCAATAGGCAATAACTCCAAGCTACGAGATCTTCTCATACACCTTCAAAATAACCCAAACTCAAGAAATTTAAAAAAAACATTAAATGCCTAAATTAAGATCAAGTTGCTTAACCACAATATTAGAAAGAACTCAAAATTTACAATCTTCAGCAACACCACCAAAAAGTTGTTCACAACAATTTGACACATGCATATATAAAGCCATAAGTACACGAGTCATGAGAAAGTAATAAAATGACGAGTGAGTTTTGTTCCCACTAGAATTGATCTTTTAAATTAATGCTAAAATACTATGGGTGCTCGCAGCTCATTTTTATCTAGGCTCCTATTGATTGGTAAAATTAAAGGAACTAACAATTTAACAATTTTAAGAGATGAGAAATCTATGAATGAGAAGTCCTATGGTCTTGATTTCACTCTAATTTTTCTATGTTCTTTATATTTAGTGATTATTAACTAATCTTGTTAATTCATTAATTAAGGGGTCAAAGTTAATCTCACTACCTCTAGCGTGAAATGAGATTTTAAGCACATATTTTCAAGTTGATATTCCTATATAACTTGTCTATCTATACAATCATTAAGCAACCCTTATGATGATTACCTAAGTGTCATTAATCTCCCAACTCAACAACAACTAGGGCTATGCTTCCCAAATCCAATAAATGGGTCAGTATTTCCCAAGTATAAACCCTGAAATTGATATCATCTAATTCATTTCCTAATCAAATTAGAATCATTAAGTATAGAAAAATTATAAATTAATAAGACTTTGTTAATAATTAACTAAATCATCCAAACATAGTATTATAGAGCTACATCAAAGCCCTAGAAAAAAAGTTTAGCCAATCAGAGATAAACACAAGACTAAGATTATCCAGAAATTTATAAATGCAAACATGTTTAAAAAAATGATATCCATAAATATAAACTCCTACAAAGAGAATAAGAAAGGGAAAAGAGAAAAAAATATTGGAGATGTCTTTTTGGGCTTCAATCTTCACAAATCTTCAAGATTTCTTAAGACTTCAAGCTTCCAAATGTCTTTCTCTCTCTAGAATGTCTATTTCTCTCCTTAAATTTTGTGCTCTCCTCCTCCCCTTTAAATGATGCCTTTGATCTCTTATTTATAAGTTCCAACTTGGGCCAAAAATCAGGGCACAAAAACCTAGGTTAGCAGTCTTATTGGCACAACTACAACTTGGATCTATTAAGGCCGCGGTGCTACTTCACATCGGAGTTTGAGCCTCGAACCCAGTGAGTGAGGCCACGACCCCAGCTTTCTGCCCAAACCCCAACCTTTTATCTTAGCTTCTTTTCCTTATTTCTGGGCCACAGCTTAGACTTCGAGGCTACGGCTTGGGCCTTATAAAATAACTTTTTTACCCTATTTTCTTCACTCTTTGCTCTTTTTGATGCTCCAATTTGTTGAAACCTACAAAATAACAATACAAACATGAAAAGCCATATATTCTTGCTCAAAATGAGCTAATATCAAGTTATGAGAGTCAAAATATGATGATAATAAACGTGCTCATTAGGCAAGTGCTAGAAAATTATACCCTTAATCTCAAGTCTCAACGTCGCAACGCCAAGACTATAACACTATAGTGCTAAGATGATTAATTTTTTTTTAAAAATTTAGCCTAAATATTAAAATCCCCAATTTTTCAAAACAAGCCCTACCTTATTTTAAATCCCCTCTCTCACTCTCAAACACCAAGCCCTCTCATTTTGGCACTAGATTCCACCAAAGCAAAGCAATTCAACAACAAGCTATACAAAGCCTCAATGTTTAGCAAGATTCAATGAAAATAAATTTAAGGGAAATCACTTGATTCATCCAAAGAAAGGCTTTGACAAAATTTAAGTGAAAGGGTAAATTAATCAGTATATATATATATACTTTAAGGTGAAAATTTCATATGCTCTTATTGTGCTTTAATCATTACCTATTAATTAAGTCTATGCATGTACCACTTAAATAATAAAGTGGATTAAAGTATTCATTGTGTTAAGGTCAAACTTGAATCATAGTTTTAGGGTGAGAACTATTGTGATCCAGATTTGAACACTTGATGTTGAAAGGTTAGAGCATTGTGTAGTAAAAATTATTCAAGAGTTAACCTTTTGATGTTGAGGAATTTGGGGATATTGTGATATTGGAAATCTTGGCCAAATTTTGGGAAGGGGTAAAAAGGATTGAAACTTCTTATTGAGTTCAGAGTATTGGGTAAAAGCTTGTTGGGTATTGTTGTTGGAAAAATCTAGATTGCAACATATGGAACCTAAGCGAAGTAAAACCACACATGCACCGGAACTTACCTATAATATAGGAAATTTTGTTTAAGAAGGATCTTTTGAACAGTTTACAACCTTGGTTGTGAAGAAAACTGTAATTCCCAAGCAAGGCTTCCATCTACCAGATGAGAATTTTCCAAGATTACTCTAGGTTATCAATTCGGGAGGCTAGCAACATTCTGTGAAAAACTAGAAGCCACGGTAGTTATAATTGTACAAGAATTTTATGCCAACATTTCCAAGCACAGGTATTAAGGGCAAGAGTAAAAGGGAAAGAAATTGCCTTTGACAATGCACCATCAACCGATTTCACAACTTATTTGGAATAAAAAATGATGATTATCATCAAATGGTCAGCAATTGATAGGGCGTAATTGCATAAAATATTTTATCCTCCTAAACTTGATGTTTGTTCAATTTACCCTAATAATTTGGCTATTTATGCATATTAATGTTGTTTTATAGGTTTAAGCACTATCGGAGCAAAAATACCAGAAACTGATGCAAATGGAGCTATTTGAGATGAGAATCCGAGAAGGGACTAAAATGCTCAAAATGTATACAGTGCCGTGAACAGTATAGTGAACAGTAAAATAAAAAGTCCTGCACTAGGACATTCGGTTGAAGCACTGGGGCATTCAGCGCCAAGGCATTGGCCAGCGTGTACATTCCAGAAGCTCCACGCTGCAGCATTCTCAGGAAAATGGGAGAACAAAGTTTTTAAATGTTGCAAATAAGTCCATTTTACATTAAAAGGGATTTTTGACAAGTGGCATGCATGGCTTTTTAATGTATGACATTTGTCATATACTTGTTAATGCATGAATAACAATTGACCTATGGATGAGGTGCATATATGACAAGGGGCAAGCATGCAAAGAATGAGAGAATATGAACTCTACAAATGGTGTAAAGGGATCCACATTTTGGCTATATATATATATATATATAAGTTAAAGTTTGGAAAAGCTTCACTTAAGTCCAAAAACATATATTTTGCAAAATGAGAGAAAAACATTGTTAAAGGGTTGAACAAGTCCGAATCACTACTGGAAATTCATAGCAAAGCTGCCATTCTAGATTCTTCAATCCATTCGATCATTGGAGTACTAGAATTTTTCACATAATTATTTCAGTTTGAGCTTCGGTTTTGATTCTTTACTGAAGTTCTTTAAGGGTATGTTTTAGATTCTCATACTGTTTAGATTTAATTTTGAATATGTTATATGATTAATTGTATAACTATTCTGTTGTGCAAATGCTTGTTAGACATGCATTAATGCATTAATCAATAAACACACTATCACATGCATGCACTTAAGATGCACTCGAACAGCACCTACATTAGTAGAAAGTGGTATCAAAAGCGAGCATATGGAATGTGAATAAAAATCTATGCAGACAAATTTTTTTACTTGTGAGTATCAGCTAATCCGGGTGCAAATGACTAATGAGACTAACTATATACATACATACCAAGTGAATCATATATTAGGTAAAACAGATACTTGGATTAGCATGTGGAACTTTTGTGATGTTCAGAACTTGCTTTGAGTTTTAAACTTTATGTAATCTTTAAGACAAGTCGTTAAGAATCAACCAATCCATCATTTATTTTTTTCTAGGTTTTAGTTTTCTCTTTGCTCAAAGATGAGCAATTTATTAAGTTTGGGGGAGTTCGACAAGCATATTTTATAATTATTTTTTAGGCTTTTGTAGGCTTAGAATTTGCTCATTTTAAGTATAAATATTAGGCTTTCATGTACTTTATTGTTATTTTATAAATTTAAAGTCAAATGAGCTAATAGGGATAAAAGCAGAGTAAAACAAGTTAAAAGTGTCAATGAGAGATCAAACAGCTCAGCACCGTAGCCTTAAAAGTCAAGGTTGTAGCATTGGAAAGAAAACAAAAATCAAATTTGAAGTCAGAAACTCAAGGCTATAGCACTAGAAGTTAGCTCTAGTGCCCATGTTGGAAGAAAGCCAATGTCGTAGCGACTAGGAACCAACGCTACAATGTTAGGATAGTATTGTATTAGGGTCGCGGTGCTCTAAGCCAGTGCCATAACAGTAGGACGATCATCGAGCTAGCATCATAACACTGGACACTGGATTGGAAAACCTTATTCTGACTTGGACGCAAAGTATTTCCCTAATTTGAAGACTTAATCTTATAAATATAAAACGAAAAAGCCCATTTCAAGAGACTGAAAAAAGAGAAGAAAGATAGCAATTAAAAAACAACTTTTTGAGAGTTTAGAGTAGACTTTTATAAAATCAAAGAGAGCAAATCAAAAGAAGAAGAAATTGAACTCTTAAGAATTTAGAGCCTCATAAGCCATACTTCTTTTCTCTAAATCTTTCTTAGTTTTATATTACCTCTATGATGTTGAATCAAATGTGCTCTAAAATTCTTTATTTCAGCATGAACTAATTTACTTTTTCTATGATTAAAATTTAAACTCCATATGTAGTTTGAATTATTTATTTTCCCTTAGTTTATGAAGTCAATATTAAATTATTCAGTTTATCCTATGCTTAATGCTTCTAATTACTTGATTACTAATTAAACTAATTTGGAAAACCTTAATGAACTTAAGAAAGGGATTTTTGTGTTTTGCCTTGAATAGATTGATGAATGATCAATGTGTAAAAGTTTTGAGTTTGATATGAGATAGATATATCCTTACATGGCATATATTATAACATTTAGAGAACTATTCATAATGAATCTTGCTTTAATCTAATTAACATAGAAATATAGATACTTAATAGGTATGTATTTTCATTTGACCATCGAAAGAGGCTTGTGAAGATATTAGATATTTTTGTTAACAATTCATATTGATGAATTAAATTAAAGGGAGTAATTAAATTCAAGTGAAGTATTGAGTGATAATTATAAACCTAGATTTTTTTTTCTTATTGGTGAACTAATAAATGTTGTCTTTTTTTTATTTTTGCTTTTGTTTTCTTTGATTAGTTTAGATTTTATTCCCTTGAGCTATTAAATGTTTAAATAAAAATAAGAGGATATAATTTTAGTACTTAACAAATTTAGTAATAATTCCTTGTGAGAACGATACTTTATAAATCATTGTATTACTTGTTTGCGATATCGTAAACTTGCATCTCCAAATCATTCAACAAGGATTAGGTCTGTGAATCAAATCAAAAGTCCATGCGAACTTATATTGGAGTATGTTGTGAAGCTACTATCTCCTACATCCAACAATGAGGCCAAATACAAATCATTGGTAAAGAGGCTTATAATAGCACGACAACTGATGATAAAGAAACTCAAAGTTTACATGGACTCAACATTAGTGACTTCTCAATGAAACAAAGATTACATGACTAAAGAAGGACAAATGAAAAGTTACCTCATAAAAGTAAAAAAAGTCGTTGAACACCTCTAGAAAGTAAGCATCTACTAAATTCCCCTGGAATAAAATGCAAAAGCCGATAAACTTGCCAAGGAAGCATCTGCAGTAGAACATTCACTCACTCAACTGATCTTACTTTCACAAGAGCCAAGCAACGACCGAGGATGATGAACAAGAAGCAAAAACATAAGATCTTATGAAAATAACAACTTCCATCACCTGGGTAATCCCCTACACTAATTTTATACAAAATGGAAAGCTTTCTTTGGACCGAAAGGAAGCCAAGAAACTCTAAAGCAAAACTAAGATATTCACATTAATTAAAGGACAACTATATAAGAGATCATTGTCTGGCATATACATATGATGCATACCAATTAGCAACTAAAAGAAGATATTAGAAGAACTCCAGGAAGGGATATATGGGAATCACTTCAATCAAGGGATCCTCACTCACAAAACCACGAGACAAGGATATTTTTGGCCTACTATAAATAAAATAAAATAAAATAAAATAAAAATATTCACTAGAATACATGAAGAAATATGAGAAGTGCCAAAAAACATGTTACACTCATCCATCTTCCAACTTGAGATCTAAATACAATTTTTAACCTATAGCTCCTCATACAATAGGTAATGGACATTGTAAGACCTTTGCCTTTAGCAGCAGCAGGAAAGTGATTTGTATTATTGGCAACAGATTATTTTATGAAATGGGTGGAATTAAAGCCCCACATTAACATTACGAGAGTAGAAGTAAAAAAAATTCATATGGTAAACATCATCACAAGATATGGGATGCCACAGTTATGAGTCTTCGACAATGAGAAATAATTCATTAGCTTAATCATTAGTTTCTTTTACAAAAAAATTAAAGATATAACAAAAACTTTCTTCTCGCAACTATCTTTAGGGTAACGGACAAGAAAATTTCACTAACAAGACCATATTTATGATGTTACAAAAGAATGAGAGTTGGCTAGAGAAACTTCCAAGAGTCTAGTGGGAATATATAATGATGGAGAACTTCTAACTTAGATTTGGACCCGAAAAAACCCAAAAACCTTTAAAAAAAAATTAACCCAAAAAAAAAAACCAAAACATCTAGGTTTTTTCTAGGCATAGGCTGTGTTTTATTATTATTTTTTCGTCCTAATGTTTTTGACTCAAATCAACCTGGGTTAATAACTTAATGATTCAGTCAATTTGAATCACTTTTTTCTTCTCTATTCTATCTCATTACTCAATATTCTCTCTCGACTCTCAGTCTTTGTCTTTGTCTTTGTTGTCTGCTCTCATCTCATCTCAGTCTCCCAATACACATTAGACCCTGCATCGCCACCGAAGTTGATAGCCCCACCAATAACCATCGTCTATTTTGTCTTCTTTATTACCTCAAACGCCTATAAAAAATTCCCAACCACAGATTTTTAAGAAACTAATCTATATTCCATTTAGTTTTAAGTCAGGGAAAGTGATGTGATAAAAGTTGGATAAGTCTATTTGATTTGCATTTTTCGGGTTGATGTTTGTTTATATTTGGACCTTTATTGATGCTTGATTCTTGTGAAAATGTCTCATTTTTTTAACCATTTGTTTTCAGTATTGTATATTTGTGCTCTTGTTGTGGTTTAGGTAGATTATAGATATTTATTTACTTAAATTAAATAATTAGAGAGAATAGCTTAATATTTTTAAGAAAAAATAAAGTTAGAGGCTCTAGAACCACAATTATCTAGTGGTTTAAGGATCTTGTACATTAGCAGTATCCAATATTAGTGCATAATAACCCATTGCAAAATCTTCAATCGAAGCCCACTAATTGGCATGTACCTGCTTCTACTTCCTAACTCATTATATTTTTTTTATGATGTCTCAAGTGAAGAGTTAAAACAAAGAGAAGTGAGAGAGATAGGGATGGGCAGATGGCAAAATTAAAAACCTGGGGGTAAAATTTTGGGTTTTAGACAGCTAGACCCGACCAGCACACGAAAACCTCCAAGTGCAACCTGGGTTCCAAAAACCTAAAACAAATTGAGTATGTATCCAGGTTTAGCAAAACCCAGAATCGGACCCAGACTTAAATATTTCCATCCCTATCCAAAAGCATAGTATTAGAAAGACTTTCCCAGGAAGGATCACGTGCCCATAAGCCATCCTTCCCTATACACACAGTATCAAAAAGGCTTCCTTAGAATAAGTCATATGCCTATAGGCCAACCTTCTCAAGAAGCTCAATATCAAAAATAATTCCTATAAGGGGTCATGTACCTATAAGCCACCCTTCCATAGAAGAACATCATTAGAAAGACTTCCCTAAGAATGGTCGTGTGTCTATAAGACACACTCTGTAAAAGCATAGTATCAAAAAAACTCCCGTGGGAAAGGTCGTATGCTAATAGGCCACCTTTCCCATGAAGCTCAATATCAAAAGACTTGTTAAGAAGGATCAGTTCATATAAGCTACCCATCCTGGAAGTGCATTACAAAAGGACTCCATAGGGAAGGGTCATATACCCATAAAACACCCTTCCCTAGAAGTATAATATTAAAATGACTTATTATGAAGGGTCATTGATGAACACGTGAAAATACATATTTATTAAAATATTTAGTCACCATTTAATGTCACTAATTTTAGCATTTTTGTATTTTTATCTTGGAATAAAGTGTTCTCCTTAAATTGTGATTAATGAATGTTATTTGCATACGTTTAGGTAAAATGGACGTAACTCTCAATGTAAAAATCGAAATGAAGAAATTATTGAACTTAGAGTAACATCACACAATCTTACATAAACTTGAAGAACAGTTGAAAAGCCAAATCTAATATGTTATAGGACAAATATTGAGATACAATAGAATTGGGTTATAACTTCTGCTCAACTTAACCCAACTCATGTATTTGGACCGTATTTCACAAAATACGTACCCAATTGATATAATTCTTAAAGATATTAAGTATTGACTTAATTATCAACAACTCTTATATTGATGGTAAAGTCCAAATCAACCGTTATCATGGACCAAATTGTATTGTAAATAGGTAAAAGGGTTGTTGGCCGAAATCTGACATATCTTTGGAATTTTGCCCATATCGCATTGGATACTCATCCAATTTGCATGAACCTGGTAGATATGGAAAGAAGAGACAAAATTATACACCTTTCATGTCAACTACAAAGGTTACATCGGTCATTTACATTATCAGAAAGGCGCTGAAAGTGGGTGAACGAGTGATTGGCCTAAATTATTAAAGATTGAAGTCACACTAAATATATTTCCATTCATTGCCTATATAAGGACACTCTTAGGACATTTTCAACATTGGAAAATTCTCTCATATTTTCTTCTCTTTAACATACATTGTAAGCTAGGCTAGAGCTCTTGGCAAGGCTAAGAGATGAACTTTTATGTGTAGTAAATCTACTTCTACACTTTGATTCTTTGTCAAGAGCTACAAATGTTTGTAAGTTTGTTTGTGCCTAAACTCTTATCTAGTATTTTTCTATAATCCAGAGGTTATAATTCTTATATTTCATATATTTTTAGTCATGCTTTCTTTATGTGATTCTTGTTGAATTATAATTGTTATTGATTACATTGTTTTACATGTTAATCTTTTACTGCAATATTGTCAATCGATATATTATCGATCTTGGATAACATATAAAGGCAATAATTGTTTGATATTCAAGCTAATCTTTTACTACAATATTATCAAAATGATATATTGTTGATCTTAGATAACTTGTATAAATGAACATGGTTTGTGTTAATGTTTGTAAAGAGTTTAGTCTTATCAAATACATGTGTTATCAAATGTGCTATATTTTACATATCTTCTGATTAATTGTTTGGGATGTGAAACTTTCAATTGAGTTATAAACATTGAATCAAAGTGTAGAATAGATTTATAAAGCATAATTGTGATTCTCAAAGCTTTGCTTAAATCATCATAAGAGTTTTCCCTTAATTCATAGACAATTCTATCTCATCCACTTTAACCAATTAGTTAATTTTCTCCTTACTACTGCTTTAATATTTTTACTTCACCAACCTATTTTGCCAAAATCTTTCTTATTGGATCAACACCTCAATCTATATTGCGATAACTGCATTACATTTTGAGCTTAAACAAAATTTGGCGCCATTCATGGGGAGGCACACTAAGTGAAAATATGTTGCGTTTATCAATACTAAAGCGGTAACTTTGTACATTTTTTTTTCTTTTGTAAAATTTTAGTTTTTAAATTTATTTCCTTTGTTGTAATTTATTTTATTGTTCATAGTTGGTTTTACCACCTAACTTATTTTGTTTTCTTTAGTTAATTTGTTGTATTTTATTTTATTTTAATGGCTGGTTCTACTGCCTAACTTAGTTTATTTTCTTTTATTTATTTATTATACTTCACATTTTATTTTCTTTTATTTATTTATCACACTTTATTTTATTTTATTTATTTATTGTACCTTATTTTCTCTATTTATTTATTGTATTTTTTCTTTATTTATTTATTGCACTTTATTTCTTTAGTTAATTTGTTATTTTTTTATTTTAATAGTTGGTTCTACCACCTAACTTATTTTATTTTTTTATTTATTTATTTCACTTTATTTTCTTTTCTTTATTTATTATACTTTACAATTTATTTTCTTTTATTTAGTTATTGCACTTTATTTTCTTTTATTTATTTATTGTACTTTGCACTTTTTTTCTTTTATTTATTGTACTTTACAATTTAATTTCTTTTATTTAGTTACTGCACTTTTTTATTTTTTTATTTATTGTACTTTGCACTTTTTTTCTTTTATTTATTTATTGTACTTTTTATTTATTTATTTATTGTATATTTTTTATTTATTGCACCTTTTATTTATTTATTGTACTTTACAGTTTATTATCTTTTATTCATTTATTGTATTCTATATTTATATTTCATGGTTAGTCTTACCATCTAACTTATTTCTATTTCTTATTGTGTTTTATTTCACATCTTAATTTTTCCTTGAGAATTTTCTTCATTCAAAAAAACAAAATTGTTAGGATGTATGCATCGACTTAGAGACAAACGAGGAATATTTATAAGAGAAATAAAACTAGAATCACCAACACAATTTGTAAGGGAAGAGAATTCACCATTTAGTTCATCTTATAATTATAACACAATGAGCCAACACGAGGATAACCCTGTTAGGATTCTAAAAGATTATTTGCATCCTACTCGTATAGCCAAACCATCAAGCATTATATTTCCACCTAACACACCACATTCAAATTTTAAGCCTGGAATGATACAACTTCTGCCTACTTTTCATGGTATAGATAATGAATATCCTTATGTATATGTTAGGAAATTTGAAGAGGTAATTGCCACCTTTCATAGCCAACCTGAAGCCATAGACACTGTTAAGCTTAAATTTTTTTCTTTTTCTTTAAAAGATAAAGTAAAGAGTTGGCTATACTCTTTAAGGCCGATGTCTATAGGAACTTGGGCAGAAATGACCCAAGCAGTTTTCAATAAATACTTTCCACAACACAAAACTAATAGCTTGAAAAGATAAATTTCTTCATTCTCTCAAAAAGACAGTAAAACCTTATATCAAGCTTGGGAAAGGTACAAATAGGTCACGACCTAGTGGCATTTTTCCTCTTAGGGAATAGGATAGCCTTAAAGCCCAGTTAGAGGTCTTAACTAGGGAATTAGAGACCTTGAAAGCCAAAGATAGAATAGTCACCCATATGGTTGCTAGGGTTGAGTCACATGATGTTTGTTTTATCTGTGGAAGAGTGGAACACTTACCTCAGGATTGCCCTAGTTATAGTGAGATAAGAGGGATATATGAAGAATACTGTAATACCCTAGGGATGTACAAGAAGCCTTATTCACCATACTCTGAAACCTATAATCCTAGATGGAGAAACTACCCAAACTTTAGTTAGAAATCTGGCCAACAACCATCGAAAGTAAGAACAACAAACACCCAAGTCTTATGGTACACCTCAATATAATGCATGACTAGCCAAAACTCATTTAGAGGATACATTACAAGCATTTATGGAGGCACATAGTAAGACTAATAAAAAATTTGAAACAATTCTTGCACAGGTTGTAGACGAAAATAAAGAAATCAAGAGTCAAATCACTATGTTGACCAGTGCCTTAACTGTATAAGAGTGAGGTAAGTTTCAATCTCAACCTCAATCTAATCCAAAAGGATAATTCATGGCAAAAACTTCTACGTCTAATGTATAACATGTCAAATAAGTCAATGCCATTACTACTAGAAGTGGTAAGATTGTGAGTAAGTCTACTTCAGCAACTAACACATCTACAAGTAGTAAAGATGCGCCCCTTGAAAAAGAGGCCACAGTGAAAAAAGAGCTCGAAATAAGTTTTCAATTCCAGTGCCTTTTCCTCAAACTCTTCGACCTATTGGGAAAAATTCAAAATTTCAAGGTGAGATTTTAGAACATTTGAAACAAGTTAAGATTAATCTTCGCTTATTGCATTTAATTAAGTAGGCTCCAACTTATGCCAAAGTCATCAAGGATCTATGCACTATCAAAAGAAAATACCATGTAAAGAAAACTGCATTTTTGGCAAAACAGGTAACTGCAGTAATTGAACAAAAGACACCACCCAAGTATAAAGACCCAAGCTGTCCCACAATTGTTGGGATTTATGCTCACGTGTCATTCCATTGTTGTATGAATATTTTATTTTGTGATATTTATACAGTTTATTATTTGTTAAATCGCTAATTACTATTATTAAATGGTTCAATTCTTATGATGCTATAGATATTATATGATCTGAAAGAGTTCAGATTTGGTCTAAAGAAGTTTAGATCAATGCTAAGAGTTAACACCACTGAAAATTATAAATGCTAAAGAGTTAGCATGTTATATTAATCAGTGAAGTCTAAAAGTTAGAATCTTGTCTGTGGCGGTACAAAGATCTGAGAATACATTAGTAATAACATAGTTGCAAGAGTAGCAACAGGTGCTAAGAAATGTTATTATGCAAGTTTATTCTTAAATTATATGTTCCTGGTCTTAATTCACCGATGTAGGTCTATCGGTGGAATCATTTTACATAAACTAATGTTCACTATACCTAGATGGTCTAGATAGTTGTTTTTAGCTAACTATGGACTTACTGGAAGTTCGTATATCATACAAGTATTCAGTAAGGACTGAATACTAAACAGACTCAATGAGGACCTTAATAGACGTCCTATGAAGCTGTTAATGGAAGATCCTCTCGAGTTGAGTAGTATACGTGGTCCTTTGACCTGAGTACCAGAGTGGGCTTGTAAGTGATCCATCATACTTTGGTTTCACATATGTCACACACCTTTCATGATGTGACTGTTGGGTGTCGTTTGGTATGGTCCGATACTTATGGAGTACGGTGTATACAGATATGGAATCCGTCACCTCATATGGATGGGTTAATATATTTGGATACTCAAAGACTATATCTTAGAAAGTCTTATGGCCATAAGCAACAAACTCAAGGAAAAGATTTTCCTATAGGGTTAAACAATATTGTAAAAGTGTTTGCATATATTGTTTATTAAGATATGTGTCTGGAGATAAGTTTACGGATGAGCACATGGGAATTTGACTGCAGTGATCTATATCCCTGCTTTTACAGGATATGATTGGTGGAAGGATTATACGTATGCGCTATGACCTTAACTTATATGGTCTACTGCACTGATTGGTAATATCCGTGATGTGTGCATAGGGCATCGATCTCGGACTTATAGAATAGTTTTGTTTGACAAATCGGGAGTGGACCTAGAGAGTCCCGCAATATGAAGTGTAATTATTGTGCACTAAGGCAGCGTAACGGATTGAATAGTTCGACCAGAAAATTATTGGTTGATTTAAAAATTACCAAAATGAATTTATTTGTTGGATAAATAATATTATTATTTTATTCATTAAAATGATATTATTATTTAAATTGAAATAAAATAATTAATATTTTATTTAAATTAGCTTGTGTTTCTATTATGATTTAATATGATTAAATCATTTGTTTAATATTTATTAAATGATAAGATAAGTATAAATGAAAGATAATAATAAACAAAATACTAATGACAAACATAATGGTTGCCTGTGAAAAAATGAAAGATAATAATAAACAAATGAAAGAGCAATTAGCTACTCAATTAATCATAAAAAATTTGTGCAAGGGGTTAAGAGAATGTGAGAGAGAATTTTGAAGGCTAAGTGTTAGAAATTCTCTTAAAATTCTCTCAAGTGTTGAGAGCAAAAACACCTCTCCCATTTTTCCTTCTATTTTTGGTCACCCATACTACAAGGTAGAAACAAGGATAGAAGAGTTAAATCCTTTGTTGGAAAAGTTGATATTCTAGTTTCCTCAAGCCCACCATATTAAGAAACTAGAATTGTGAACAGGTTGCTTCAAGGTAGGTACTCCAGTTCGACAATATAGCAAAGGCTTGACAAGGTATTATTTCTCAATCTTGAAGTATTTTACATTTATGAGATAACATGTAATGTTTACTTGTATTTATTATTGAGTAATTTGTATTTTGCTCATCCGCTGCGCATGTATGTATGAGATACATGTGCTATATTTGAATGATTGACACAAACCCATATGCATTCACCCTAAATTTTAAAATCACTCATAACAATCTCCTGCCAAATTGGGATACATGAGTTTGGTCAAGCTTTGTTGGACTTAGGAGTAAGTGTACATTTAATGCCTTATTCTATTTACTTGCAATTGGGACTTGGTGAGATTAAACCTATATCTGTAGTCCTACAATTAGTTGACCAATCAATCAAAAAACAACGGAGAATAGTAGAAGATGTTTTGTTGCTAATTGATAAATTTTACTACCCTGTTGATTTTCATGTTTTAGATACTCATTTTGTGGTTAACATGGAGTCTAAAATCCTTCTTATTTTAGAGAGACATTTTCATGCCATTGTTAACGCTCTTATTAATTACAGAAATAGTCTAATGAAATTATCTTTTGGGAGTATAACTCTTGAGGTGAACATTTTCCATATTGACAAGCAACCACGAGAAGAAGACAAATGCAATCATTCATATATGATAGACATACTTGTAGCGAATGAAGCTTATAAAAATCATGGCTCTGATTCTTTAGAAAATCTCTTTGATTTTGATTTTAAAGAATTGTATTATCCTGATGAAACAACTGATGTGGTTAGTATTTTTGACTCATAGGATAAAGGGACTCGATTTTGGTAACCACACTTTAAAGAGTTACCATGAGAGAGGGAGAAACCGAAATCATCAAATCTCAAGACACCACAAGTTGAGCTTTCTCCACTGCCCAAAGGTTCGAAATATGCATTCTTAGGATCAAGGGATACTTTTCCTATCATCATTTCTTCTGAACTTATTACTAAACAAAAGTAAAAATTGATAAAAATTTTAAAAGAACATAAGTCTGCACTAATTTGGACCATAGCTGATATTAAAGGTATTTCTCCATTGATATGCTCCCATAGAATTAATTTAGAGGAAGCTGCCTAACCCTGTAGGGACACACAAAGAAGCCTTAACCCAACAATGAAAGAAGTAGTGAAGAAATAGGTCTTGAAACTATTAGAAGCGGGTATAATCTACCTAATTTTTGATAATTAATGGGTAAGTCCAACTTAAGTAGTTCCTAAGAAATCTAGAATTACTGTTGTAGAAAATAAGAATAGGATACCTGTTCTAACTAGGGTAGTAAGTGGTTGGCGAATGTACATTGATTATAAAAAATTAATTAAAGCCACTAGGAAAGACTATTTTCTATTGCCTTTTACTAACCAAATTTTAGAACGTGTAGTTGTACATCATTTTTATTGCTTTCTTGATAGGTATTTGAGATATTACCAGATTGAGATAGTTATAGAAGATCAAGAAAAAACCATTTTTACATGCCCTTTTGTTACTTATACTTTTCGTAGAATGCCATTTGAACTATATAATGCACCAGCTACTTTTCAACGTTGTATATTGAGTATTTTTTTATATGGTTGAAAAATGCATAGAATTGTTATGGATGATTTGACTGTTTTTGGTAATTCTTTTGATTTATGTCTACTTAACTTGAAAGCTGTTTTGAGTAGGTGTGAAGAAAAAGGACTTGTGCTAAATTAGGAAAAATGTCATTTCATGGTATCTTCAAGAATAATTTTAGGGCACTCTGAAAGAGGGATAGAGGTTAACAAGGCTAAAATTGAATTAATCTCTAAATTACCTACACAAAAAATGGTAAAAGATGTCCGATCTTTTCTTGGACACACTGGCTTTTACAGGAGGTTTATACAAAAAATTTTTGCCATATCTAGACCATTGTGTAACCTTTTGCTAAAAGGTTCTAAATTTACATGGACACAAGAGTGTGAAGAGGCATTCCGAACACTTATTGCCAAACTCACCACCGCTCATATCATGCAATCACCAAATTGGAACCTCCAATTTGAAATTATGTGTGATGTAAGTAATTATACTGTAAGAGCAGTTCTTGGGCAATGAAGGGAGGGAAAACCCTTCATTGTTTATTATGCTAGTAGGACTTTGAATGATGCTCAGATGCATTACACTACTACTGAAAAAGAACTACTAGCTGTTATTTTTGCCTTAGACAAATTTTGTTCTTATTTGATTGGTTCACCTATTATTGGTTTTACTAACCATGCGGCTCTTAAGTATCTTCTTTCTAATAAGGATGCTAAAACCCGTTTAATTAGGTAGGTTCTTCTTTTATAAGAATTTAATCTAACCATTAAAGACAAGAAGAGTGTTAAAAATATTGTTGCTGATCATTTATCCCGCCTTGAGTTTACTGACTCCACTAATTTATCACCCATTTGAGATGATTTCCCTAACCGTCTTTTCACTATAAGCCAAATACCTTGGTACGCACATATCGTAAATTATTTAGTTTGTGGTCAACTTCCATCTAACTAGAGTGTACAAAATAAGTGTAAGTTCTTAGTTGAGGTACGTAATTTTTATTGGAATGATCCATATCTTTTCAAATACTGCCCTGACCAAATTATGAGACGTTGCTTTCCTGAAAGTGAAGTTTCGAGTGTCTTAAATTTTTTCCATAAAATTACTTGTGGCGATTATTTTTCTATGAAAAAAATAGCTACGAAAATTTTATAATGTGGTCTTTACTGGCCTACTTTATTCAAAGACACTAATAATTTTCTTCATTCCTGTGAAAGATGTCAAAAGTTAGGTACTCTATCTCAAAGGCATATAATGCCTCTTAACCCTATTCTTCTTATTGAGATATTTGATTATTAAGGTATCTATTTTATGGGTCATTTTCCTTCATCTGTTGGCTACCTTTACATCCTTTTAGCTGTTGACTATGTATTTTGAAGGTGAAGGTTATAGCTTGTGTACTAATGATAACACAACTGTGGTAAAATTCTTATAAGAAAATGTGTTATCTAGGTATGGTACACCACATGTCATCATTAGTGACCAAGGAACACATTTTTGTAGCCATTATTTTGAAGTTTTGATGCGCAGGTATAGTGTTCTTGACAAAGTTTCCACTACATACCATCCACAGACAAATGGACAAGCTGAGCTAGCAAATAGAGAGGTTAAACAGAATTTAGAAAAGACGATTAACCCAAATCGTAAAGATTGGTCTCTACGCCTTTTTGATACATTATGGGCATATCGCACTGCATACAAACCATCTTAGGAATGTCTCCATACCGGCTTGTTTATGGGAAAGCTTGCCATTTACTTGTTAAGCTAGAGCATAAAGCTTACTGGGCTGTCAAAGCCCTTAACTTTGATTTAAGTACTGCAAGTCTTCAGAAAAAGTTACAATTGTCAAAAATAGAAGAGCTACGAAATGATGCATATGATAACTCCAGGATTTACAAAGCTAAAATGAAAGCAGCTCATGACAAACAAATCTCAATGAAACACTTTGAGCCAAATCAATGGGTTTATCTTTATGATTCTCGATTACATTTACACCCTGAAAAATTGAGATCTCGATGGACCAGTCCATTTATGGTAAGACACATTTTTTCTAATGGTGCTGTCAAAATTGAACACTCCACTAATAGGCAAAATTTTAAAGTGAATGGATAGCGGCTGAAAAGCTATGTGAAAAAGGTAGACCACTCTATGTACCTAGATGAGATCTTTCTTGTGGATATTGTCTATCATGCTTGATCAGGTTCAATCTATCTGTACCATATTTTATATTTTGTCTATATTTTATCTTTTGACTTATTTATTTTTATTTTACTTTTATTTTCTTTCATATTTTATTTTATTTTATTTTCTTTGTTTTCTTTTTTCTTCAGTGTGATTTTATTTCCCGGTCAAGTGATGGATACGGTACTCCGTGACTATTAAAGTCGGTTTCTCAGTTCCCTAAAAATTGTCCCTCAAACCGTGCATTCATCTTTTTTCTTTTTCACTTTCTTTCAAAATTAATTGCATTCTTGCCAACCTTAAAAACATTTTCCTTCATTGCCTCAAAATGCTCTACTTAAGATTTACAAAGCATGGTGTGAAAGACTAAGGCTATTAATGTTAAGTAATATCCCTGCGGATATTCATTGGGTAATTTAAGCCAAAGTTTGATTATCTGGTGAGCCTGTAAATGATTTTGTTTCTTTTATGCCTAGTCTTGAAAGAAGCTCTTATGTCATAAATGTGCTCAATGAAATTGTAACCGGAGTTATCGTTCTTTAGGATTTGCATCTAGAAATCAAGAAGATAAAATTCAGTTCATTAAGGATGGACTGAGTAAGGAGTCTTTGGATGATATCCTATTGACTCTTGAGAAACATCCTTGTGGCTCGTACAACGTGAACTTCTCAATTGATGGAATAAATTCAAAAATGAACATCAACGGTATAGTCTTGAGAATCTGACTCTAAAAGACCCTATTTGCCAATTTATAAGAACATTGGATGGGAAGCCTATCCCTGACCCATAAAGGGCGTTTAAGCCATTACTGGACGTAAATATATGTGAGCCATAATCACAACTACCTGTAAATATATGGGTTTTAAATTCAAACTTTATTTTTTATGAATAGTAAGGCTACTCATATAGATGTCTTAAATTCAAATCTTTTGGTTAAATAATGCAGGTAGGTCATTATCTTAAAATGTTTGTATTTTATTTTTAAATCTCTTCTGACAAACTATCGAGTTACCACAATCGTTGTTATCATTTGGTACTCTATAAATACAATACCTCATTTTCTTCATTTTCATATATTGAGATAAAAGTGTGTTTAGATATAGAGGAAACCTTAGTTCAACAATTCTGAAATATATGTATATTTTGTGGATCTAGTCCTGGGAAAAAAAAGTATTTATAGATGCAGTAAACAATCTAGAAAAAGTATTAGCTGCAAAAAAATCCATTTGATTTATGAAGGGGATAGCCTTAGGTTAATGGGGTATGTGTCAATAACTGCACATTTAGGAAAGTCAAGTTTTAGGTATTATACTTACAGCTTTAGCCGTTGGAAACCTAACTGAGAAAATAATAGGGGAAGAATTACGAGTCTCATCCATACATAAACATATAGTTAGAATACTTTACAATGTAGACACTTTTATTAGTTCACTAGGTGGTTTTAGTACCTCGGAATAAATTTTTCAAATTGCCTCTTGGACCCAGCTGAATATCCACCGAAAACCCATAAGTTTGTTTAATATTAATAACTATTTTGATTGCTTACATTGTTTCTTGATCAAGCTGTGGAACATAATTTTATTTCATATTTGGCGCGATAGATCTTTGTTTCTGCTACCAATGTGGATGAATTGATTGACAAATTACAAGCAGCTACCTATGAACCTGACCCAGTAATAACTCAAATCGATTGGTCAGTGGGCCATAACAAGAGAAAATTGGATCTGACACTTTGTTTGTAAATTTTTCTTTATTTTATTTATTTATTAGCATCATTATTTTAGTTTATATTTGCTTAAGTGTCTTGCAAGTTTATTTCTTTTGAATAACTGGCGTTTCAGGTAATGTCTCTTATACTTTATCTCTTTCTATTTAAACATTGGGAACAATGTTTCATTTAGTTTGGGGGGGAGGATAGTAAACATAAGTTGTATTTTTCATTCCAAAAAAAATTCAAAAAAAAGAGATAATGAGGTCTGATATTTGATTAAAATGGCAAAGTAAATAGTTCATTCTTGAACTTTTGAGACGCATTCTAGGTCAAATTAGAATGGCAGAGTAAGGAGTTTTATTTCTAACTTTTGAAATGTATTTTAACTAACTTGTTGTTATTTTCATGCATTGTTATTTATTGCTTATAGTCTTGGTAATTCTTGTATAAAGGAATTTACTTTTCTACCTAGGTATGATTTCAAAATTATTTGGATTGAGTCACTGTTTCTATTTAGGTTACTAAAGAATGACTTCCGAAAGATTTTTAACACAATGCTAAGCCTTGTGGTAAGATGGATGATTCAATTTATATAGCCAAGAGAATTCATTCTGATATTTAAGTATATATTTTTCTAATTTCACATATCTTTTGTGAGTAATTGGAAAGGTTGAGAAAATAGCTTACGAACCTTCATTAATCCTTTGAATTGGTTAATTTTTGTTTAAATTCATATTATTTAAATTAAGGAATAAATTGGTTGCATTGTGTATAATATATTTTAGTGAGATTTGTTTTTTATTTTGTAATGCTTCCTTGTATTCTTAAAAAAAAAAGAATAAAGCAAAATACCAAAAAAAATAGAAAAATGGAAAGAAAAAAAGAAGAAGAAGAAGAATCAATTCAATTTAATAAAGTCTTCATTAAATTTTAGAAGACAAATATTTTGTAAGGCAATTTTCTCACCAAGCTATATTTGTATTATTCTCACAAAACAATTGACGTCCTAAAGTTGGTGCATGTCAAGAATGATTGATTTCTAAAACGATTAATTATCCTATCTTTGGATCAATGTTAGTTTGTGTGTCTGTCTTTAAAATTAATTTTTTCTTGAGTGCTTAACTGTTTTCCAACTCCATAAAAGAAATATTAACCTTTTAAACAGTCATACACTTGTGAGGATATGGAGTTGAGGCTTTTACTTAGAGAAATACTCAAGGTTATATCTTCTGTGGTTTATAATAAGATGGTTATGGCTTAGTTCACACACACACACAATTTTTGAAAGTTATAATTGTAAAAATCATAATAGCAATAATGATCTTGAACTGACTTTTTGTTTGAAATGCTTAGGTAGTTTTGCATATTCTATTTACGCTTGAATTGTTAGAGACTAGCAATAAGCTAGTTGGGGGCTGTGATAAACACATGAAAATGCATATTTATTAAGAGATTCAGTCACCATTCAATGTTACTAATTTTAGCATTTTTGTATTTTTAGCTTGAAATAAAGTATTCTCCTTAAATTGTGATTAATTAATGTTATTTGCACAGGTTTAAGTAAAATAGACGTAACTCTCAATGTAAAAATTCAAATGAATAAATTCTTGAACTTGGAGTAACATCACTCAATTTTACACAAACTTAAAGAATAGTTAAAAATCCAAATCCAACATGTTATAGCCCAAAAATTGAGATACAATAAAATTGGGTTACAACTTTCACTCAGCTTGATCCAACTCACGTATTTAGACCGTATTTCACAAAATACATATCCAATTGATATAATTATTAAATATATGAAATATTAACTTAATTATTAACAACTCTTATGTTGATGGTAAAGTCCAAATCGGCCGTTATCATGGACCAAATCGTATTGCAAATGGGTAAAATGGTTGTTGGTCGAAATCTGACATATCTTTGGAATTTTGCCCATATCTCATTGGATACTCATCCAATTTACATGAACCTAGTGGCTATGGAAAGAAGAAACAAAATACTACAGCTTTCATGTTGGCTATAAAGGCTACATTGGTGGTTATTTATATTATTAAAAAGGTGCTGTAAGTGGAGGAACAAGTGGTTGGCCTAAATTATTAAAGATTGAAGTCACACTAAGCATATTTCCATTCATTGCCTATATAAGGACAATCTTAAGACGTTTTCAACATTAAAAAATTCTCCCATATTTTCTTCTCTTTAACATGCATTGTAAACTAGGCTAAAACTCTTGGCAAGGATAAAATATAAACTTTTATGTGTAGTAAATCTACTTCTATACTTAGATTGTTTGTCAAGAGTTACAAATGTTTGTAAGTTTGTTTGTGCTTAAACTCTTATCTAGTATTTGTTTTTAATCCAGAGGTTATAATTCTCATGTTTCATATATTTTCAGTCATGCTTTCTTTATATGAGTCTTTTTGAATTATAATTGTTATTGGTTACATTGTTTTACATGTTAATCTTTTACTGTAATATTATCAATCGATATATTGTCGATCTTAGATAACATATAAAGACATTAATTGTTTGATGTTCAAGTTAATCTTTTACTGTAATATTGTCAAAATGATATATTGTCAATCTTATATAACTTATATAAATGACATGATTTGTGTTAATGTTTGCAAAGAGTTTAGTCATATCAAATACATGTGCTATATTTTACATATCTTTCGATTGATTGTTTGGGATGTGAAACTTTCAATTAATTTATAAACACTGAATCAAAGTGTAGGTAGATTTATAAAACATAATTGTGATTCTCGAAATCTTGCTTAAATCATCATAAGACTTTTCCCTTATTTCATAACCAATTTTATCTTATCCACTTTAACCAATTAGTTAATTTTCTCCTTACTACTGCTTTAATTTTTTATTTAACCAACTGATTTTTCCAAAAGCTTCCTCGTAGAAATGACACCTCAATCTATATTGCGATAGCCACATTACATTTTAAGCGTGAACATTCATGTACACATAAGCCACCTATCCTTAAAGTATAATATAAATTTATTTCATTGAAAAGGGTTGTATGCCTATAAGAAAACCTTTCTTGGAAGCACAATATATATGTATATAAAATTCTTCATAGGAAGAGTAGTGTGCACATAGGCCATTGCTAGAAGTGTACTTTTAAATGACTTATTTGAGAAAGGTTACGTGCTTATAAGCCACCTATCTTAGAAGCACAATTTTAGATAACCTCCTTAAAAAAGATCGTAATAAAAGCTCATGAACCTATAAACTCTCTTTCTTGAAATACAAATCGAGTCACATAACCATCCTCTTAGAAAATAAAGGTCCCATGCCCAAGATCAATAAAACTTTTACCAAAACCTAGTAACTAGAATGATTATAACAATCCCAAGAAGTATTAATCATCTTATTTGACATTCAAATTTGGTATTTAACTAAAATCCATCATAGGAAGCAATACTTGAAATACCAAAATTAGTCACAAAATAATTTCATTTATCATTTACAATTGTACAAAATTTAAAAATAAAAAACAAAATTACCAGGGAAAGATCACGCATCATCATTAAGATAATCCTTTTAGAATATCGACAACATCAAGTTCTGCCTCTAAGGCCCCCTCACTAACAGAGGTCTATCACTAATATGCCTTGAAGACCAGCCATAGTACCATCTACATTCTATATCGAAGTCATTTTACAACTCTCGATAAGTGGCAAGATCACACCCAGATCAAAAGTTACATCGAAAACTCTAAGCAAACACTAACAAGACCTCACACCTATATATATCCTTAGCAGCATCAATCCTTTTCTTCCATTGGCTTTCTAAAATCTCCATCTCAAATTCGGTGGCAGCAACAACCTGCTGAAAACCTTTCAAAGTGGCCCTCAGCTCCCCTACTCTACCTCTATAACTCATATAGTCACTCCCTCTTGGCTTTCAACAGATCAGCACCTAAAGAAGTACAGTTATTGACCTCTCGTAGCTCATCACATTTTTGTTGTATTGTACTAAAGCTCAAGTGCATTATATCTTAAACAAGTAATAGATTGTAAGTAGAATATCGTTCCTCAAAGGAATTGTTATTATTGTTATGCTAAGTACTAAAATTGTGTCATCTTAATTTTATTTAGAAGAATGAAAATCAAAAGATAAGTAATCTAATATAACTAAACGGAAACTAATAAGATAAGACTAAAGATAGCAAGAGTGAATTACCAATAATACATAAAACCAAGGATTACAATTATCCCTCGATACTTTACTTGAACCAATTAATATTTTCTTATGTTAATCCTTTAATATAAATTATTGGCTAGATCCCTAATATCATCACAAGTCTCTGTCGATGGTCAAATGACTATATATTACCCTAACAATTACCTATATATCTATAGTAATTAGATGAGAATAAAATTCATTAAGAACTAATCTAAAACTACTATATATGTTATATAAGACTATATCTATCTCATATGAATTTCATAAGTGCTACGTTATAATTATATATCAGATTATTCAAGGCCTACATAAAAATCCCTACATCAAATTCATTAAAAATCCTTAATCAATCTAATTACTGTTCAAGTAATTAGAAAGTATTAAGCACGGAATAATTGAATAATTCTACTAATGAGTTCATAAAAATAAGAAGATAAAAAACTTGAATTCAATCTCACATCGAATTCAAAGTTGTAACCCTAGATATAAAAACTTAAGCCATGATAAAATAAAGAGTTCTAGAGCATATTAACAAAATATCATAAAAAATCATTGAAACTAGAAAGATGAAGAGTTGAAGAGATAAAACTAATTTTGCTGCAATATTTAATCGTCTAGTCTTATTGATCCTCTCATCTCACTTATAAAATACTCTCATCATCTTCCTCTATAATTGCATTTTTGTTGTCAAGACTTGGTCTTGAAGTTAAGTAATTGAGCTTTCTAAAATATCATTCCCATATCTTAAGTTCTCTACTTCATCCTCTTGAAAAGATACTTTGTCCTCGTTGGCCCTCAACGAAGGCTGTATATCAGCCCTCTTCCTCAAAAGGTCTTCATTAGCACTCTTAACCTCATAAGGTTATTGTACATCAATAGCATTAGCCTTCAATTATCTGTTTGCCTCCTCCATCCTCATAAGGTTATTATCTAAGAGGAAGATTCATCCCTACATAAAGACCTTCTTTTTAGACTTTTTCTCTAGCTACCCCTTTAATGCTTCCACTTGACATTTTGAAGCACAGAGCTCATCTCGATATGCCTCAATCGTACAGAGTCTATCTTATAAAGTCTATCAAACTGAAACATTTCAAGAACCAATACTTTACAAAATAATATCAAGACAAAAATAAAATAACCTTACCATAATTCAAGAAGAGGCACTTTTCGACTCTCTATCACCCTTACTCATTTTAGGAAGCAAGCTTATATGCATGAGTGAACAATCTTCCCAAAATCGTAACTGAACTTTCCCCATCTATTTTTAGGACTATTAAGTTTCTCACCATGTCCTCAAATTCTTCTTCCCAAAATTTATAAGCAAATTTGTCCTCTTCCCTCATTGGAGCACGTGGGCTGAACGCGGAGGAGAATACCTACAATGGGACCTTTTCTCCTTTCTAATCCAATACCAACACCAACCAACCTACTCTCACTTTGACTTCTCTATTTTATTCTATGAGGGAGTAAGACTCTTTAAGTCACTTTCTATATAAGTTGGATTCTATATAAAAAAAAAATAGAATTGTGAAGAGTCAATATACTAAGTCAAAAAAGGAAGAGAATTAAACCCATGAGAAATAACTACCAAGAGGAACAAGATTCCAAAGGACGATTAGAAGGAAACGTTCCAAGAATGATGCCAATAACGTCCTCCAATCTGTTCTAAGGAGCCATCTTCGGTTCTGGTGATGTGATATTTCTATATCTTAAAATTAAGTACAAGTATATGCTATCGTAACAAGTAATAAAGGGACTTATAAAGTCAGATGTCAAACCCACAAGGATAATTTTACGTTTTTATTTTGTACTAAAATTATTTCTTTCTAATAATTATTCAAAAAAATTAAAATCTAAGAATGAATGTAGAAAATAAAAAAGTAAAAAAATAATGCAAAGAGAATTAGGTGATAGCAATATAGAGAAAACCTAGGATTAATAGTATCCCTCAATATATTTTTTAATAATTAATCCTCTAATATTTAACTCACTTAGTCTTTATTATTGATCAAGACACTAATGTATTCACAAGCCTCTTCCAAGGTCATGCAAGTATACCTTAATTTACCAAATACCTATATTCCTATAGTACTTATAATAAATTAAGATTCATTAAGATTAGGTCTTATTGATCATACATGCCAATTAGGTATATTCTTATCTCTAATTGAAACTTGCATATACAACATTGAATGTTACTCTACAATCATACATAAAATTACCTAGGTCTAAATATTATGATACCTCTTCCGAGTTTATCAAAATATTACCAATTCATTTATCATATATTTGCCAGATATATTGAAGCATTAAGATCAAGTAATTTAAATAACAAAGGACTAAGTTTATTAAATATTCAAAAGATATGGCAATTAAGCACATATATTGAGTGCAAGTATTAACCATAGAAAATAAATTTAGTTCATGGCTACAAGAGAACAGCAGTAAAAATAATAATAAATCATGATACAATCAATAACAAACTGATATAGACGTCAAATTTATCTTGATTGCACTCCCTATGAAACTCTTGATGCTGAAGAATGCCTTGAATCTCTCTCTAAGGTTGCTTCAATTGAACTCATATTGCCCTCTAAGACTTGTGCTTTGTATTCTTGGTGTTCTTGAATTTCTCTAGAGTTAATTTTTAAAGGCTGGGGAGGAGTGGCCTTTTATAGGGATTGATATGAGATTTAAAATCTCAATTCTCATAGGATTAGAACTCGCACTACTGGTGGGGCACTACATGCTATCGCTGGGGTGCTGCGTGTAAAAGGCCTCACCACTGTAGTGGTAAGGTGTTGGCGCTGGAGCGCTAGCCCATCGCTAACCCAATGACTGTTAGGTGTAGGGTGCCAATCGCGACTTGATCAGGTCTGATTTTCTTATTTCGATCACTATTTCAGCACTGGAGAGAAAATCCTTGTGGCGTTGGGGCGATGGACTCATATTTTGAAAATTTTGTATTTTAGTCCCTGTTTTTGCTCTATTTGTATCATTTCTTTAAATTTTGTTCAAGTCCCTATAAATAATAATAATGCACATAAATAGCCATCTATTCTCATAAAACAATAAAATATCAAAATAAAAATATGAGAAAATATATGACAAATATATCCTTATCAAATTCCCCCAAACTTAAACACTTACTTGTCCTCAAGCAATAAAATAAAATCAAGAGAGAAATAAAGGGTTATACCTGACTCATATAACAAATAAAGAAAACAAAACAAAACAAAACAAAATATGCTAGATTAGTAAGGTGATCAAAATCATTGTCTCAAAGGCTGATGAAATGGCACAAATCCTTAAGGTAGATAAATAGCTAGTAACAATTCTAACTATCTCTATATAGTCCCTCATTTTTCCTTATAGACAATCTCCATGTGTGTGTAAGCAGCAAGTAATAGCTAAAACCATACTTTGATTTACTTTATACCTTAGTTTGTACATGAAAGATGATGTCTCGACATTTAATTTGTATAATGACAAGTCCATAGGCTTGTTTTTACTACCACTCTCTACTAATGTAGAAAATCACATGTCTAGGAATCTATTTGGGACTTGGCTTGTAACATAAGGCTAAGGTCAAGGTGGGATAAAATGATAAACATACGAAGTTCAATTCACACCATGAACACTTAGACTTTACTTAGAAACCTCTTGATCTTTCGTTTCCTTGTATTATCTCTTCCCCCAAACTTATTGTGTTTCCCATCTTTCTTTTCAACCTTTATTTTTTAAAGAATTTCTTCTTTTTCTTAAGCTGAAGATATTTTTCTCTCTTCTTTTTTTAATACCTCCAAACTTAGATTGACAAATACCACCCAAACTTATTTTCTCATATCACCACAACCTTTTCTTTTCAAGAGTATTTCTAAGCAAATGTAAGTTTTTATGGTGTTATAGGTAAATTTCTGGATAAATAAATTTTAAGTCTTGTACTTGTAATGTGGTTAAACCAAAGCATGGGTAATTAGGCTCAAAATATGGTACTAATGATAACTATATAATTAAAAGGTATGCTAGAAAGGCTCAATCAGTCTAAAGATGACCTAATGTCATTTTTCTATTCATGTGTTTCCTAGGATTTCGCCTCAGGTAGTACTTAAAGACAAGTTCTAGAGTATCAGTCTTTGAGACTATGGTGTACTCCCTAAAGCATAAGTATCTGTAAGTAATAGTTATAACTATTTATGCTTATAAAGTGCTTAAAAAAGAATGATGATTATAAACAAGGTCGAACTTGTTCCTAAAGTTAGATAACCAAAATTGTCTTAAGTATCTATCATTCCCTATGGATTTGTAGAAAATAAGGGCTCATAGTTAGCCATGCTGAGATATATAATTGCTAAATGTTAGCATAGTTAAGTGTTAGCTGGTTATAATACTCAACAGATCCAAGAGTTTGAATCTTGTATGTAATGGAACATAGACCTGGGAATATACTAGTAACTGCATAGTTGCAGAAGTTAAAATCGAGTGCCAAAAAATGCTAGTTGTGCAAGTATGTTCTCGAATAATTGTCCCTGATTTATTTCTGCCGATGCGGGTCTGTCAGTGGATACCTTTATATATAGATCAGCATAGTCGTACCTATAGGGTATAGATGGTCGTTCCAAGCCGATCGTGAATTTAGAGCTCGTATTGACATATGGGTATCCAGTTAGGACTGGATATAGGACAAACTCATGAGGGCCACTAATAGACACCTAATGTAAGCCGTCAACGGAGGGTCCTCTCGAGTTTAGTAGTATACATGGTCCTTTGACCTGAGTACCACGAGGGGTGATGAACACATGAACATGCATGTTGTTAAGAGATTCAATCACCATTTAATGTCACTAATTTTAGTATTTTCTGTATTTTTAGCTTGAAATAAAGTGTTCTCCTTAAATTGTGATTAATGAATGTTATTTGGACAGGTTTAGGTAAACTGGACATAACTCTCAATGTCGAAATCGAAATGAAGAAATTCTTGAACCTGGTGCAACATGACTCAATCTTACACAAATTTGAAGAATAGTGGAAAAGCCAAATCCAACATGTTATGGGCCAAAAATTGAGATACAACAGAATCGGACTACAACTCTTACCCAGCTTGACCCAACTCACGTATTTGGACCGTATCTCACAAAATACGTACTCAATTGGTATAATTCTTGAAGCTGTGAATTTCTGAATTAACTATCAACTACTCGTATGTTTATGGTAAAGTCCAAATCAGCCGTTATCATGGACCAAATCGCATTACAAGTGGGTAAAATGGTTGTTGGCCGAATTCTGATGTATCTTTGGAATTTGCTCATATCTCATTGGATACTCATCCAATTTGCATGAAATCAGTGCCTATGGAAAGAAGAGTCAAAATTATACAACTTTCATGTCGGCTACAGAAGCTGAATTGATCATTTACATTATCAAAAATGTGCTGCAAGTGGATACACGAGTTATTGGCTTAAAATTATTGAAGATTGATGTCATCCATGACATATGTCCATTCATTGCCTATATAAGGAGACCCTTAGGACATTTTTAATAGATATTCTCTCTTCTTTTATTCTCATTAACATGTATTGTAATTTAGGCTAGAGTTCCTAGCAAGGCTAAGAGATGAACTTTTATGTGTAGTAAATCTACTTCCATGCTTTGATTCGGTGTCAAGAGCTATAAATGTTGTAAGTTTGGTTTTGATTAAACTCTTATCTATTTTATTTTCTATAATCCAGAGGTTATAATTCTCATGTCTCATATATGTTCAGTCATGCTTTTCTTATGTGATTCATGTTGATTTATAATTGTTACTGGTTACATTGTTTTACATGTTAATCTTTTACTGCAGTATTGTCAATTTGATATATTGTCGATCTTGGATAACATGTAAGGGCAATAAATGTTTGATATTCAAGTCAATCTTTTACTGCAATATTGTCAAAATGATATATTATCGATCTTAGATAACTTGTATAAATAACATGATGTGTGTTAATGCTTGCAAAGAGTTTAACTAAATCAAATACATGTGTTATCAAATGTGCTATATATTACATACCTTCCGATTGATTGTTTGGGATGTGAAACTTTCAGTTGAGTTATAAATATCGAATCAAAGTATAGAGTAGATTTATAAAGCATAATTGTGATTCTCAAAGCCTTACTTAAATCATCATAAGACATTTTCCTCAATTCATAAACAATTCTATCTCATCCGTTTAAATCAATTAACCCTTTGCTACTGCTTTAATATTTTACTTCACTAACCTATTTTGCCAAGAGCTTCCTCGTGGGATCGACACCTCAATCTATACTGCGATAGCCGCGTTATATTTTGAGCGTAAACAAAAATTTAGCGCCGTTGCCGGGGAAGCACACTAAGCGAAAGTCGGTTGCGATTATAAATACTAAAGTGGTAACTTTGTATATTTTCTTTTCTTTGTAAACTCTTAGTTTTATTTCCTTTGTTGTAATTTATTTATTATTCATGGTTGGTTCTACCACCTAATTTATTTTGTTTTCATTAGTTAATTTGTTATATTTTATATTATCTTAATGGCTGGTTTTGCCGCCTAATTAGTTTATTTTCTTTTATCTATTTATTGCACTTTAATTTCTTTAGTTTATTTATTGCACTTTTTTTTAATGGCTGGTTTTACCGCCTAACTTTGTTCACTTTCTTTTATTTATTTATTGTACTTTATTTCTTTAGTTAATTTGTTGTATTTTATTTTTATTTTGTGGCTGGTTCTACCGCCTAACCTTTTATTTATTTACTTATTGTATTTTCTTTTTATTATTTATTTATTGTACTTTTGTTTTTCGTACTTTATAATCTTTTGTTTAGTTATTGTATTTATATTTCATGGTTGGTCTTACCACCTAACTTATTTCTATTTCTTGTTGTGTTTATTCAACTTCTTAATTTTCCTTAAGCATTTCTTTCCTTAAAAAAAAAAAAAAAATTAGGATGTATGCATCGACCTAGAGACAAACGAGGAAGATTTGTGAGAGAACTAGAACTAGAACTAGAACCACCCCCACAATTTGTAAGTGAAGAGAATTCACCTTCTAGTTCATCTTGTAATTCTAACACAATGAGCCAACACGAAGAAAACTCCGTTAGAACTCTAAAAGATTACTTGCATCCTACTCGCACAGCCACACCATCTGCATTATATTTCCACCTAACACACCACATTCAGATTTTAAACCTGGAATGATACAACTTCTTCCCACTTTTCATGGTCTAGATAGTGAAAATCCTTATGTACATGTTAGGGAATTTGAAGAGGTAATTGCCACCTTCCATAGCCAACCTGAAGCCATAGACACTGTTAGACTTAAATTTTTTCCTTTTTCTTTGAAAGACAAAGCAAAGAGTTGGCTATACTCTTTGAGGTCGAGGTCTATAGGAACTTGGGCAGAAATGACCCAAGCATTTTTCAATAAATACTTCCCACAACACAAAACTAATGGCCTGAAAAGACAAATTTCTCCATTCTCCCAAAAAGACAGTGAAACCTTATATCAAGCATGGTTATGAAAATTGGCGCTTGGTTAGTTATTTCTATGAGGGACTCACAATTAGAGAGCGCCAATTTGTTGAGATGATGTGTAATGGGGAGTTCCTTCACAAAGATCCTGAGGAAGCCATAGAATTCCTTAATGACTTAGCCGAAAAAGCCCATACATGGACTGGACCTAGCATTACTGAAAGCACAAATAGGTCACGACCCAATGGAGTTTTCCATCTTAGGGAAGAGGATAACCTCAAAGCCCAATTAGAGGTCTTAACTAGGGAGTTAGAGGCCTTAAAAACCAAAGATAGAAGGGTCTCCCACACGGTTGCTAGAGTTGAGTCACATGATGTCTGTTTTGTCTGTGGAGGAGCGGAACACTTAGCTCAGGATTGTCCCACGTATAGTGAGATGAGAGGGATATATGAGGAACAATGTAATGCCCTATGGATGTACAAGAAGCCTTATTCACCCTACTCTGAAACATATAATCCTAGCTGGAGAAACCACCCAAATTTCAGTTGGAAATTTGACCAACAAGCCAACAACCAATGGAAACAAGAACAACAAGCACCCAAGTCTTATGTTGCACCTCAATATAATGCACGACCAACTAGGAGTTCTTTAGATGATACATTACAAGCATTTATGGAGGCACAAAGTAAGATTAATCAAAAATTTGAAACAATTCTTGCACAGGTGGTGGACGAAAATAAAGAAATCAAGAGTCAAATCACAAAGTTGACCAGTGCCTTAACTATACAAGAGCGAGGTAAGTTTTCATCTCAACCTCAATCCAATCCGAAAGGACAATTCATGGCACAAGCTTCTACTTCTGATGTTCAAAATCTCAAAGAAGTCAATGCCATTACTACTCGAAGTGGCAAGATTGTAAGTGAGCCTACTCCTGAAATTAACACATCTACGAGTAGTAAAGACGCCCCCCTTGAAAAAGAGGCCACAGTGGAAAAAGAGCCTGAAAGTAAGTTTTCAATCCTAGTGCCTTTTCCTCAAGCTCTTCGACCGATTGGGAATAATTCAGAAATTCAAGGTGAGATTTTAGAACATTTGAAACAAGTTAAAATTAATCTTCCCTTGTTACATTTGATTAAGCAGGTTCCAACTTATGCCAAAGTCATCAAGGATTTATGCACTATCAAAAGAAAACACCATGTGAAGAAAACTGCATTTTTGGCAGAACAGGTAAGTGCAGTGATTGAACAAAAGACACCACCCAAGTATAAAGACCCAGGATGTCCCACAATCTCCTGCCAAATTGGGACACATGAGTTTGGTCAAGCTTTATTGGACTTAGGAGCAAGTGTAAATTTAATGCCCTATTCTATCTACTTGCAGTTGGGACTTAGTGAGATTAAACCAACATCTGTAGTCCTACAATTAGCTGACCGATCAATCAAGAAACCACGGGGAATAGTAGAAGATGTTTTGTTGTAAATTGATAAATTTTACTACCCTGTTGATTTTCTTGTTTTAGATACTCATTCTGTTGTTAACATGGAGTCAAAAATCCCTCTTATTTTAGGGAGACCTTTTCTAGCCACTGCTAACGCTCTTATTAATTGTAGAAATGGTCTAATGAAATTATCTTTTGGGAATATGACTCTTGAGGTGAACATTTTCAACATTGGCAAACAACCACGAGAAGAAGACGAGTGTTATCATTCATATATGATAGACACATTTGTAGCAGAGGAAGCTTATAAAAATCATGGCTATGATTCTTCGAAAAACCTTCTCAATTTTGATTTTGAAGAATTGTATTATCCTCATGAAACAACTGATGTGTTTAGTATTTTTGACTCACAGCACAAAGGGACTCGATTTTGGCAGCCACGCTTTGAAGAGTTGCCACGAGAGAGGGAGAGACTGAAACCATCAAACCTCGAGACACCACAAGTTGAGCTTTCTCCACTGCCCAAAGGTTTAAAACACGTATTCTTGGGACCAGGTGATACCTTTCCTATCATCATTTCTTCTGAACTTAGTGCTGAACAAGAGAAAAAATTGATAAAATTGTTAAAAGAACACAAGTCTGCACTAGGTTGGACCATAGCTGATATTAAAGGTATTTCTCCATTGATATGCTCCTATAGAATTCATTTAGAGGAAGGTTCCCAACCTTGTAGAGACCCACAAAGAAGACTTAACCCAACAATGAAAGAAGTAGTGAAAAAAGAGGTCTTGAAACTATTAGATATGGGTATAATCTACCCAATTTCTGATAGTCAATGGGTAAGTCCAACTCAAGTAGTTCCTAAGAAATCTGGGGTTACTGTTGTTGAAAATGAGAATGGGATACCTGTTCCAACTAGGGTAGTAAGTGGTTGGAGAATGTGTATTGATTATAGAAAGTTAAACACAGCCACTAGGAAAGACTATTTTCCATTGCCTTTTATCGACCAAATTTTAAAACGTGTAGTTGGACATCCTTTTTATTGCTTTCTTGATGGGTATTCAGGGTATTACCAGATTGAGATAGCTATAGAAGATCAAGAAAAAACTACTTTTACATGCCCTTTTGGTACTTATGCTTTTCGTAGAATGTCATTTGGATTATGTAATGCACCAGCTACTTTCCAGCGTTGCATGTTGAGTATTTTCTCTGATATGGTTGAAAAATGCATGGAAGTCTTTATGGATGATTTGACTGTTTTTGGTAATTCTTTTGATTTATGCTTACTTAACTTGAAATCTGTTTTGAGTAGATGTGAAGAAAAAGGACTTGTGCTAAATTGGGAGAAATGTCATTTCATGGTATCTTCAGGAATCGTTTTGGGGCACATTGTATTTGAAAGAGGGATAGAGGTTGACAAGGCAAAAATTGAATTAATCTCTAAATTACCTACACCTAAAACGGTAAAAGATGTCCGATCCTTTCTTGGACACGCTGGCTTTTACAGAAGGTTTATACAAAATTTTTCTGCCATATCTAGACCATTGTGTAACCTTTTGCTAAAAGATGCAGAATTTACATGGACACAAGAGTGTGAGGAGGCATTCCGAACACTCATTGCCAAACTCACCACCGCTCCTATCATGCAATCACCGGATTGGAACCTCCCATTTGAAATTATGTGTGATGCAAGTATTATGCTGTAAGAGCAGTTCTTGGGCAACGGAGGGAGGGAAAACCCTTTGTTATTTATTATGCTAGTAGGACTTTGAATGATGCTCAAATGAATTACACTACTACTGAAAAAGAACTATTAGCTGTTGTTTTTGCCTTAGATAAATTTCGTTCTTATTTGATTGGTTCACCTATTGTTATTTTTACTGACCACGCAGCCCTTAAGTACCTTCTTTCTAAGAAGGATGCTAAAGCCCGTTTAATTAGGTGGATTCTTCTTTTGCAGGAATTTGATATAACCATCAAAGATAAGAAAGGCGTTGAAAATGTTGTTGCTGATCATCTATCCCGCCTTGATTTCACTGACTCTACTAATTTGCCACCCATTCGAGACGATTTTCCAGATGAACATCTTTTTGCTATAAGCCAAATACCTTGGTATGCACATATCGTAAATTATTTGGTTTGTGGTGAACGTCCATTTGACTGGAGTTCACAAGATAAGCGTAAGTTCTTGGTTGAGGTACGTAACTTTTATTGGGATGATCCATATCTTTTCAAATACTGTCCTGACCAAATCATGAGACGTTGCATTCTTGAAAGTGAAGTTTCTAGTGTCTTAAATTTTTGCCATAGTGCTGCTTGCGGTGGCCATTTTTCTATGAAGAAGACAGCTGTGAAAATTTTACAGTGTGGTCTTTATTGGCCCACTTTGTTCAAAGACACTAATAATTTTTGTCGTTCCTGTGAAAGATGTCAAAAGTTAGGTGCTTTATCTCGAAGAAATATGATGCCTCTTAACCCTATTCTTGTTATCGAGATATTTGACTGTTGGGGTATCGATTTTATGGGTCCTTTTCCTTCATCTTTTGGCTACCTTTACATCCTTTTAGCTGTTGACTATGTATCAAAATGGGTGGAGGTTGTAGCTTGTCGTACTAATGATAATACAACTGTGGTAAAATTCTTAAAAGAAAATGTGTTATCTAGGTACGGTACGCCACGTGTCATCATTAGTGACCAAGGAACACATTTTTGTAATCGTTCTTTTGAAGCTTTGATGCGCAGGTATGGTGTTCTTCACAAAGTTTCCACTGCATACCATCCACAGAAAAATGGACAAGCCGAGCTAGCAAATAGAGAGGTTAAACAGATTTTGGAAAAGACGGTTAACCCGAATCACAAAGATTGGTCTCTACGCCTTTCTGATGCATTATGGGCATATCGTCTGCATACAAAACCATCTTAGGAATGTCCCCATACCGGCTTGTTTATGAGAAAGCTTGCCATTTACCTGTTGAGTTAGAACATAAAGCTTATTGGGCTGTCAAAGCCCTTAACTTTGATTTGAATGCTGCAGGTCTCCAGAGAAAGTTACAATTGTCAGAAATAGAAGAGCTACGAAATGACGCATATGACAACTCCAGAATTTACAAAGCTAAAATGAAAGTAGCTCATGATAAACAGATCTTAAGGAAACACTTTGAGCTAAATTAACGGGTCTATCTTTATGATTCTCGATTGCATTTACACCCTGGAAAGTTGAGATCTCGATGGACTGGTCCATTTATGGTAAGACATGTTTTTCCTAATGGTGCTGTTGAAATAGAAGACCCCACTGATGGATGGACTTTCAAAGTGAATGGACAGCGGCTAAAAAGCTACGTGGAAAAGGTAAACGACTCTATGTACCTAGGCGAGATCCCTCTTGTGGATCCTGTCTATCGTGATTGATCAGGTTCAATCTATCTGTACCATATTTTATATTTTGTCTATATTTTATCTTTTGACTTTCTATTTTTGCTTTTATTTTCTTGCACATTTTATTTTACTTTATTTTCTTCTTTTTATTTTTTCTTCAGTGTGATTTTATTTCCCGGTCAAGTGGCGGATACGGTACTCCGTGACTATTAAAGTCGGTTTCTCAGTTCCCTAAAAACTGTCCCTCAAACTGTGTATTCATCTCTTTTCTTTCTTTCAAAATGGATCGCATTCTTGCCAACCTTAAAAAATGTTTTCCTTCATTTCCTTAAAATGCTATACTTAAGATTTACAAAACACAGTGTGAAAGACTAAGGCTATTGATGTTGGGTAATATCCTTGTGGACCTTCGTTGGTTAATTGAAGCCAAGGTTCAGTTGTCTGGTGAGTTTGAAAATGATTTTGTTTCTCATATGCCTGGTCTTAGAAGAAGCTCCTATGCCAAAAGGCGATGAGCAAAAAAGTTACAACTCTGTCATAAATGTGCTCGATAGAATTGTAATCGGAGTTGTCGTTCTTTAGGATTCGTATCTAGAAATCGAGAAGACAAAATTCAGTTCATTAAGGATGGACTGAGTAAGGAGTCTTTGGATGATATCCTATTGACTCTTGAGACGCATCCCTGTGGGCTCGTGCAACGTGAACTTCTCGATTTATGGAACAAATTCAAAAATGAACATCAACAGTATAGTCTCAGGAATCTGACTCTAAAAGACCCTGTTTGCCAATTTATAAGAAAATTGGATGGGAAGCCTATCCCCGACCCATAGAGGGCGTTTAAGCCGTTACTGGACGTAAAACCAGAGGAAGATGTGAGCCACAATCACAACTACTTGTACATACATGTGTTTTAATTTCAAACTTTATTTTATGAATAGTAGGGCTACTCATGTAGATGTCTTAAATTCAAATCTTTTGTTCAATAATGCATGTGGGTCATTATGTTTAAATTTTTGTGTTTTATTTTTAACTATCTTTTGACAAACTGTCGGGTTACCATAATCATTGTTATCATTTGGCACTCTATAAATACAGCACCTCATTTTCTTCATTTTCATATATTGAGATAAAGGTGAGAGAAGATATGGAGGAAACCCAAGTTCGACAATTTCGAAATATATGTGTATTTTGTGGATGGATCTAGTCCTGGGGAGAGTAAAGTGTTCGTAGAAGCAGCAAACAATCTAGGAAAAACATTAGCTGCAAGAAAAATTCATTTGATTTATGGAGGAGGTAGCCTTGGTTAATGGGGTGTGTGTCAACAGCTGCACATTTAGGAGGAAGTCAAGTTTTAGGTATGTTTCCTCCAGCTTTGGCCGTGGGAAACCTGACCGGAAAAACAATAGGGAAAGAATTACAAGTCTCATCCATGCATGAACGTATAGCCAGAATGCTTTGCAATGCAGACGCTTTTATTGCTTTACCAGGTGGTTTTGGTACGTTAGAAGAAATTTTTCAAATTGTCTCTTGGGCCCAACTGAATATCCACCGAAAACCCATAGGTTTGTTGAATGTTAATAACTATTTTGATTGCTTACTTTGTTTTCTTGATCAAGCTGTGGAACAGAATTTTATTTCACATTCGGCGCGACAGATCCTAGTTTCTGATACTGAGGCGGATGAATTGATTAACAAATTACAGGCAGTTACCTATGAACCTGACCCAGCAATAACTCGGATCGATTGGTCAGTGGGCCTTAACAAGCGAAAATTGGATCTGACACTTCGTTTGTAAATTTTTCTTTTTATTTATTTATTTATCAGTACCATCATTTTAGTTTATATTTGCTTAAGTGTCTCTCAGGTTTGTTTCTTTCAAATAACTGGCGTCTTAGGTAATGTCTCCTATACTTTATCTCTTTCTATTTAAACATTGAGGACAATGTTTCATCTGGTTTAGGGGGAGGATAGTAGACATACGTTGCATTTTGCCAAAAAAAAAAATTGTGGTCCGACATTTGATTAAAATGGCAGAGTAAAGAGTTCATTCTTGAACTCTTGAGACGCATTCTAGGTCAAATTAGAATGGCAGAGTAAGGGGTTTTAATACTAACTTTTGAAATGCATTTTAACTAACTTTTTGTTATTTTGTTTTATATTTCATGCATTGTCGTTTACTGCTTGTAGTCTTGGTAATTCTTGTATAAAGAAATTTATTTTTCTGCCTAAGTATGATTTCAGAATTGTTTAGGTTGAGTCACTGTTTCTATCTAGGTTACTAAAGAATGACTTCCAAAATATTTTTGAGCACAATGCTAAGCCTTGTGGTAAGATGGATGATTCAATTTATATAGCCAAGAGAATTCTCATGTTTAAGTATATATTTTTCTAATCTCACATATCTTTTGTGAGTAAGTGGAAAGGTTGAGAAAACAGCTTATAAACCTTCATTGATCCTTTGAATTGGTTAATGTTTGTTTAGAATGATATTATTTGAATTAAGGGATAAGTTGGTTGCATTTGTGCATAATATAATTTGGTGAGAAACCTTTGTAATGCTTCCTTGTATTCTTCAAAAAAAAAATAATAATAAAAAAAATAAAAAAAATAAAAAAAAACACAAAAATACCAAAAACAAGAAAAAAAGAAGCAATTCAGTTTAATAAAGTCTTCATTCAATTTTAGAAGACAAATATCTTGTAAAACAGTTTTCTCACCAAGTTATAATTGTATTATTCTCACAAGTCAATTAAAGTTCTAAAGTTGGCGTATGATATGAATAATTGATTTTTAAACAAATAATTTTCCTATCTTCGGATCAATGTTAGTTTATATGTCTGTCCTTAAAATTGACTTTTTCTTGAGTGCTTAACTGTTTTCCAACTCTATAAGAGAAGTCCTAACCTTTTAAACAATCATACACCTGTGAGGATATGGAGTTGAGGCTTTTACTTGGAGAAATTCTCAAGGCTATATCTATTGTGGTTTGTGGTTAGATGGTTATGGCTTAGTTCACACACACACAAATTATGAAAGTTGTAATTGAAAAAACCATGATAGTAACAGTGATCTCGAACTGATGTTTTGATTGAAATGCTTAGGTAGTTTTGCATATTCTATTTACGCTTGAATTGCTAGAGACTAGCAATAAGTTGGTTGGGGGCTGTGATGAACACATGAAAATGCATGTTGTTAAGAGATTCAATCACCATTTAATGTCACTAATTTTAGTATTTTCTGTATTTTTAGCTTGAAATAAAGTGTTCTCCTTAAATAGTGATTAATGAATGTTATTTGGACAGGTTTAGGTAAACTGGACATAACTCTCAATGTAGAAATCAAAATGAAGAAATTCTTGAACCTGGTGCAACATGACTCAATCTTACACAAATTTGAAGAATAGTGGAAAAGCCAAATCCAACATGTTATGGGCCAAAAATTGAGATACAATAGAATCAGACTACAACTCTTACCCAGCTTGACCCAACTCACGTATTTGGACCGTATCTCACAAAATACGTACTCAATTGGTATAATTCTTGAAGCTGTGAATTTCTGAATTAACTATCAACTACTCGTATGTTTATGGTAAAGTCTAAATCAGCCGTTATCATGGACCAAATCGCATTACAAGTGGGTAAAATGGTTGTTGGCCGAATTCTGATGTATCTTTGGAATTTGCTCATATCTCATTGGATACTCATCCAATTTGCATGAAATCAGTGCCTATGGAAAGAAGAGTCAAAATTCTACAACTTTCATGTCGGCTATAGAAGCTGAATTGATCATTTACATTATCAAAAATGTGCTGCAAGTGGATACACAAGTGATTGGCTTAAAATTATTGAAGATTGATGTCATCCATGACATATGTCCATTCATTGCCTATATAAGGAGACCCTTAGGAAATTTTTAATAGATATTCTCTCTTCTTTTATTCTCATTAACATGTATTGTAATTTAGGCTAGAGTTCCTAGCAAGGCTAAGAGATGAACTTTTATGTGTAGTAAATCTACTTCCAAGCTTTGATTCGGTGTCAAGAGCTATAAATGTTGTAAGTTTGGTTTTGATTAAACTCTTATCTATTTTATTTTCTATAATCTAGAGGTTATAATTCTCATATCTCGTATATGTTCAGTCATGCTTTTTTTATGTGATTCATGTTGATTTATAATTGTTACTGGTTACATTGTTTTATATGTTAATCTTTTACTGCAGTATTGTCAATTTGATATATTGTCGATCTTGGATAACATGTAAGGGAAATAAATGTTTGATATTCAAGTTAATCTTTTACTGCAATATTTTCAAAATGATATTATCGATCTTAGAAAACTTGTATAAATAACATGATGTGTGTTAATGCTTGCAAAGAGTTTAACTAAATCAAATACATGTGTTATCAAATGTGCTATATATTACATACCTTCCGATTGATTGTTTGGGATGTGAAACTTTCAGTTGAGTTATAAATATCGAATCAAAGTATAGAGTAGATTTATAAAGCATAATTGTGATTCTCAAAGCCTTGCTTAAATCATCATAAGACATTTTCCTCAATTCATAGACAATTCTATCTCATCTGTTTAAATCAATTAACCCTTTGCTACTGCTTTAATATTTTACTTCACTAACCTATTTTGCCAAGAGCTTCCTCGTGGGATTGACACCTTAATCTATACTGCGATAGCCGCGTTATATTTTGAGTATAAACAGGGGGCTTATAAGTGATCCACCGTACTTTAGTTTCACGCATGTCACAAACCTTTCATATTATGACTGCTGAGTGTCGCTAGGTATGGTCTGATGCTTATGGAGTCTGATTTGTATAAATATGGGATTCGTCAGCTCCCATATGGAGTTAGATATCCAGATGCTTTGAGACTGTATCTCAGAAAGTCTTATGGCCACAAGCAACCATCCCAGGAAAAAGTTTCCCTAGGGTGGATCAATATGGCAAAGGAGTTTGCACATATTGTTCAGTGAGATACAAGTCTAGAGATAGGATATGGATGAGCACAAGAGGATTTGACGGTGATAATCTATATCCCCAGCATATCCAGGATATCATGACAGAAAGACCATATGTATACGTTGTAATCTCAGCTTGTATGGTTCAACGCGCTGATTTGTATATCCGTCACATGTGCGTGAGGCATTTTGCTCACGGACTCATTGAATAGTTTCATTTGACAAATCGGGCGTAGAACCTAGGGAGTCTCGTAATATGGAGTGTACTCGTTGTGCACTGGGATAGCATGCCGGATTAAGGTGTTTAATCCAGTAATATTCAGCACTACCACGGGAATATGTGTGTGTCTATATTTAAGTGTTAAATACAATAATTAGTCAATAATTATTGTTTACTAATTGTATAATGACACGTGATGCATTGTGGACCCTCGGTTGAGTTTACCCAAGTACGGATTTAGTGGAACCCACTAGGGGATTAACTTGGTAACTATTCATGAGCAGCAAAATGGTCATTTCACACTTTGATTATTTAATTATTAAATAATCAAAATATTTCTCTTTTTATATTATATAATATATTTTTATATTATATTATATATTATATATTATTATATTATATTATATTATATTATATTATATTATATATATTAATCTTATATTTTAGGTGTCAAATAGTTGGCACCCATTATTAATATTATATTATTATTATATATATTATATTATATTATTTTTTTATATTAGATATATATATATATAAAGAAAGAGAGAAAGAAACGGGTGGTGAATGTGTGTTTTGGCCAAAATTTGGCCGAGAGAAATAATGAAGAAATGGAGAAGTAGGAAAAAGAGAAGAAGAGATAAAAAAGGAAGGAAAAATGAAATTATTTCATTTTTCTCTATGCTTCCAATTGAAGCAATGGTAGCTTGCTTCAAATTCTTCATTTCTTATCCTTTTAGAGAAAATGATGAAAAACACACACCGGCCATTTTGGGGATTAAGAGTAAATCCCGTGCTGAATATCGGGCTGCTAACCGTGTTGGTGACTAGAACTGCACACGAGTTGGTCTCTATGTGGACTCTGAGGAAATACGTATATAACGTTGCACATTGAGGTGAATTCTCTATCCTATAAATATATTAATGTGATTAATATATTTTATTTATTGTATTTATTGCAAGTTTCACGCTTCCGTCAGACTTAAATATGTATTTGATATGTATTTAGATGATAGACAAAATTGCACATGCATACACCCACGTGAATTAGATACTCTGCCAACAAATGGTATCAGAGCCATTTAGGGTATATTTGGGTATGGTTTGAGTGAATGGATGCAAAAGACCTGGTGCAAATGGCACGTTTTAAATGTTGAAACGGGTATGCCTATTAGGGTGCATTGGGCGCTGGAGCGTTAGGAGATGTGGCACTGCGGCGTTGGGGGTTTGACTTCCCAGTACTACAGCGATGACATCAGGTGCCGCTGGGGTACTGTTCACTTAAACAGTAGCACATAAACAGTTATTTATTTACTGTTCACAGCTACATTAATTTTGAATAGTGTTTAGAACAGTGTTTCAAAATTAATTTTACATTTGTAGATTTATGAGATGTAGTGATAAAAGTTATCAGTCTACATTATAAATCAGGGTTTATGAGATGCAGTGATAAAGAGTTGTCGGTCTGCATTATAAACTATAATTAATTTTTCTGTACTGGTAACCTTAATTGGAGCCCTACTGGTGGGGGTTAGTTATGCTTGTATAGAAAAATTAATTAATAGAGAATCACCCATCCTAGGAGTATGGAGACCATAGAAACAAAATCTCTCTTAATCAGATTGAAGAATATTATAGTATGAGATAATATTTTATTCTGATCCATCTTGTCAATACAGTGTTAAACAAGTCACGTCGGCCTTTTTTCAATATTGCTATAACATGAGGGTAGTATCGGTAGCATATATTGGATTATTAACAAGTTAATCTGAAATACACTTATCCAATATTGTTACAGCGTGAGGATAAAATGTATTCAGGATCAAGGGGTAAGAGTTGCATCAGATGCAATTGACAAGTATTGTCTACTTGTTGGGTTTACAAAGGCCAATATTGCTACAGCGTGAGGCCTGAGTAAATTTCAATGTAATCTACTTCCCGCTGTATAGTTTAAAAAGGTTTAAACTATCGTCTTCCCGTTTGAGAAATTACCAGGATTATGTAAAGTAGTAGGAGGGAGTTTTAAATCGCAAATGTATAATTAGTATACCTATGATTTAAAACGTTCCATTAGCGATTTAATGAATATTCTGCTTACATCTCCCGTTATTTTGGTCTATCAAGTCTAATAGCCACTATAAACCAATTGGTGTGCATAGTTAATGTAATCCAACTCTAGGGTACTAGAAATTACTCTGACCGATCGATGAATCTCAGAAGTGTTCTGGATTCAGAAAATTTTAAATTTATTATTGATCAGAGTTTGCCGTAATTCTGATAATACCTCTCTAGAGAATTAAATAGAGAGTGTGTGAACCTCTCTATTGTGGGTGCTTTATTTTCTACTCCAAGTATATCTGGTGAGACCAGATGTTTAAAGGGAAGAAGATGAGGCAGATACCTAGTATCAATCCTCAAAGGCAATATTTATCCAAAGATCAACAAGAGAGCGTGTAGATAAAAAGCGTTTCCACTATAGTAAGGTTGGATATTGGAAATCCCCTACCTTAGAAACCTTATAAAATTTAGGAAGACTTCCACAGGTTTATGTATGACACATACAGACATTTCTAGGGCATATGATGCCAATTCAAGCTGGATATGAGATATAGTACGTCCCTCTCATATCTGTAATATGTTGCAGGGATTGAGAGAGACTACAATGCAACAACTTGTAGAAGTAAAGTTAAGAGTAAGAAATGGTGATTTCTTGCAGGTCCAATTTGTTAGACAACTTGACTTACTTCTTATATGCAATACAATAGTTGTATTACATAATAAGTATGATATTTTATTATCTGAATGTCAGTTAATAAATGGACATTATATACAATTAGAAATGTCTGTAGATCAAAATCCTTAAATAATACGAAACTGTGGTATATAAGGTAGGTCATATAGGCGTGAGACACTTATCCGTCTGGTTAAGGATGGCTAAATTTGTAATCTGACCATAAAGATTTAACCAGTTTATGAATAATGTATTCAAGGAGGTGACCAAACATATCAGAACGCACATCACATTCCTTTGATTAGATTGAGGTAGTGAGTACATTAACAAGTTTTCTATTTGTTTAAGGAAGAATGAGATCCTCACTCATTATAGTCCTCCGCGTACTCTACAATATAATAATGTTTTGGTGAGGAGGAAGTGGACTTTATTAGATATAGTCTGATTAATAATGAGTGTTATCGATCTATATCTGTGAAATATGCTCCAAATACAAATGCTTATTAAGTAGAGTTCCATCAGAAGCTGTTCCTTCTATTCCGTATGAGATACAGAAAGGAAAGAAGTTGTATCTTAAATTAGTTAGGACTTGAGGTTGTCCTGCTTATGTAAAAGTTATACAGCAAGGTAGCTTGTTTTGTAAGTGTTACTTAGCAGGTGATAAGGGCAAATTTGTCATATATTTTCTCATGTTTTTATTATTGATATTTTATGATTTTATGAGAATAGATGGCTATTTATGTGCATTATTGTTATTTATAGGGACTTGAACAAAATTTAAAGAAAGAACGCAAAAGGAGCGAAAACAGGGACTAAAATGTAATGTTTTCAAATTATGAGTCCAGCGCCCCCGCGCCACAAGTATTTTCGCCCCAGCGTTGGAATAGTGATTGAAATTAGAAAAATGACCTGTTTAAGTCGCGTCTGGCGCTCCAGCGCCGAAGAGTTACCGCGCCAGTGGTAAAACCGTTTTCATACAGCGCCCCAGCGCCAAGAGCACACCGCTCCAGCGGTAATAGCTTTTTCACGCGTCGCCCCAGCGACAGATGCATAGCGCGCCAGCGGTAGTGCGAGTCCTAGTCCGACGAGAATTGAGATTTTCAAGCTCATATCAATCCCTATATAAAGCCACTCGTTTCCAGCCTTCAAAAAGAATCCAAGACGACCCAAGAGCACAAGAATACAGAGCACAAGTCTTGGAGAGCAATAGGAGCTTAATTGAATCAACTTTAGAGAGAGATACAAGACGTTCTTCGGCATCAAGAGTTCTTAGGCAGCGCAATTAAGAGCAATTCGACGTCTATATCGGTTTGCTAATAATTGTATCATGATTTATAATTATTTTTACTGCTGTTCTCTTGTAGCCATGAGCTAACTTATTTTCTAGGGTTAATATTTGAACTCAATATGTGTGCTTAATTGCCATATCTTTTAGTATTTAATAAATTTAGTCATTTATTATTTAAATTACTTGTGTTTAATGCTTCAATATATCTGGCCAATATATGGTGAATGAATTGGTAATATTTTGATAAACTTGGAAGAGGAATCAATATATTTAGACCTAGGTAATTTGATGCATGATTGTAGAGTAACATTCAATGTTGCATATGCAAGTTTCAACTTAGGATAGGAATATACCTAATTGGCATGTATGATCAATAAGACCTAATCTTAATGAATCTTAATTTATTACAAGTACCATAGGAATATAGGTATTTGGTAAATTAAGGTATACTTGCATGACCTTGGAAGAGGCTTGTGAATACATTATTGTCTTGATCAATAATAAAGATTAAGTGAGTTAAATATTAGAGGATTAATCATTAGAAACATATTGAGGAATAATATTAATCCTAGGTTTTCTCTACATTGCTATCTTCCTATTCTCATTGCATTGTGTTTTTACTTTTATATTTTCTACATTCATTCTTGAATTTTTATTTTTCTGAATAATTATTAGGAAGACATAATTTTAGTAATTGGTTAATAAAAAGAAATTATCCCTGTGGGTTCGACATCCGACTAATTGTCTCTTTATTACTTGCATACGATAGTGTATACTTGCACTTAATTTATGATATAGAAATATCGCATCAGCAGGATAAACAACACCCAAGAGGTACATATATAGGTTCATTGTATATCCTGTAAATCTAATAGGATACTAGTTCTATGATTCAGAGAAGCGAAGTGTGTTCATTTCTCGGTATACCACTATCCTTGAGAAAGAGTTTCTCATGAGTCGTGGCAATCATAGAAAGATTAAACTTGGTGAAGTCAATCTAAGAAATCAATGAACCAAAGATGGGAACTCGGGCTTAATTAAGCAGTGAACCCTTTAACACACTTTCCTAATAAATTGGAAAGGATGTCTAGGCCACCTTGTATGTATGTTTGATGCCTGAAGGTGAACTTGGAGTTTTCTTGGTAGAAGAAAATCATCTTTGACCTATATGGAGACGATGTGAGACATCGATTCATGAAGCAGTAAGAAGCCATTGAAACAAAATTGACTATATATATATATCAAATCTAGGACTTGGTAAAGCTACCCGTGAGAATTATTCTCATTAGTTGCAAAGAGTTTACAAAGGGGTAGTGGAAGCCAGATAGAAGGTAGAGACCTTCTAGGCCCAATATTAGTTCTAGAAAGGTAATTCTCAATGATCTGAGATCAATTAAAAGGAAATCTTTGGACCAGCATTGATGCTAAAGTCGATTAGTATGTTATTGGCTCTTGCAGCATATTGTGACTTTGAAGTTTGGTAAATGTATGTAAGGAAGGCATTCTAGAATGAATACCTCGAGTAAGAGATATTTATGGAACAGCCTAAAGGTTTTACGTCCAACCAAACTTTTGGTTAAATGTGCATGAAAGGTCAATGAGAGCATGATAGTCTTCTTGATACTCTTTGTTGATGACATGCTGGTCATTGGGTATGATGTCAGTATGTTAAAATTAGTCAGAAGTAACTTGTAAGAATTTCTCCATCACGGATTTAAGAGAGGCTTCCTTTATATTGGGTATAAAGTTTTATAGAGATAAAGCTAGGAAGCTGATAGGACTCTCCCAAATCATTTTACATCAATAAACTCGGTGTTCATTTTTCGAAGAGAGTGTCTATTCAGATGAAAGATGAGAGAGTTAGAATGTCTAACACACCAGATACATAAGCTCTTCGGAGCTTGATGTATGTTATGATGTGTTTGAGACCTGAGATCAGTTTAGCTGTAAGAGTTACGAGCCGAGTTCAATCCGATTCAGGTGACCACCATTTGATGGTAGTCAAACACATCCTAAGGTACCGTGATGGTACAAATGATAAGTTTCTCAAATATGGAGAAAGCAACTTACAAATGAAAAATGTAGGAAGTCAGACTTCAAGTTTGACCTAGATGATAGAGAGTCTACATCTAAGTAATGTGTTCATTCTTATTAGTACTAGATGACTTGGAATTACACCAAACTAGGATTCACTACTAATTCAGATTGGCAGAGCGGAAGCAGCAGTGAAGATTCGTAGCTTTATTGCTGGCCTTGGAAGAATTTCAAGACAGATGAATCCTATCCCATAAGCTTGCGATAAAACAAGGCCATAGTACAAGCCGAGATACCAAGAGGACACTAGTACTCTAAGCATGTTAAGAAGAGTCGTACATGACTAGAGGGATCTTGGCTAAAGAAGATGTGATTATTTGTAGAAGTGTTTCATAAATAATTTAGCGAACCCACTATCTAAAGGCCATGACTTTAAAAGTGTTTATGAAACACGTAGAGTCAATGTGTATGAGATGTCATTAAGATTTTTGATAGAGTGTGTAGGGCCTACCCAATACCTTGGGTCTACCAGGGTATGCCGAGGGGGAGGCATTAGTGCCCCAACATACCCCGCATCTCATGCACGACCACCCAAGGATTCGAGCCCGGGACCTTCCCCATATTTTGACTTAGCAACTCATCCTTATATCCATCAAGCTGGCTTTTTTGTCAGAGTATATAGGACTCACCAACTTCTTGGTCCACCGGTTGGATGACACCTCAAAGCCACCGGCGTCCCACCACACAATTACTCAGGTTATCTGCTCCCCCAAGGAATCAAACCCTCATCCCTATCTCTATAGAAGCCTTATAGGCCTTTAGAGGTTCCTCCTTGTACCCATCGAGCTGGCAAACCTGATGGGTACAAGAAAGAACCTCTAAAGGCCTATAAAGCCTCCATGGAGATGGGGGCGGGGGTTCGATTCCTTGGGGGCGCAAGTAACCTGAGTAATTGTGTGGTGGGATGCTGATGGCTCTGAGGTGTCATCCAGTCAGTGGACCTAAGAGTTAATGGGTCCCACACACTCTGACAAGACTTTCTTGTTTAAATTTCACTGCAGCGTTGACTTTTCATTGCTGGAGGGATGATCTAGCCCTGACGCAATAGTCGTCTGTTGCTGCAGCGCTAAAGGCTGGTTTTTGGGTGCTTACTGGAATTTTTATTGGCGCGCTAGCTTATGTACCGCGGGGGCGGTACTGACTTGAAATTTCTATCACTGTCGCACTGAATTCTATTGCTGTAGCGCTATACTTCTTGGGTTTTTTTTTTTAATGAGCTAAAAAAATAATACTAATAATAATACTTACCTTAGGTTGCCTCCTAAGTAGCGCTTGATTTAACGTCGTCGGCTTAATAGGATTTTCTATTCTCTTATGGTAGATCAAAGGTGCTGATGGAAGCATTTGTGTAAGTGATCTTGTTGGCTTTCTTCTTTTTCGGCTTCTATATTTTTGCAATTAAACCTTGGGCAGTATCTTTTGCTGCATTCTTCCTATGTCTCTCCGTAAAGACTTTAATATTATACCGAGGAAGTGCTTCTTCCTTTTCTTTCTCTTTGCCTACTTTGTCGAGGTGCTGCTCTTTCTTCTTTTTTTCTTGCCTTCATATGCTTCAATGCCCTTTTTCGGATGTGAGGATCCAACGTCTCCATATCTTTGATTTTCTTGACGCTTGGATACACCGCATTAATGCAGAAACAATCTTCATTTTCAATTGGTAATTTGATCTCCTTGAAGACCTTAAAAGTAACTGTGTCCTCTTATACCCTCATGGTCCACTCTTCTTTTTGCACACCAATGATTGTTCGTTTAGTGGCTAGGAAGGTCTTCCAAGGATGATATGAATCTTCTTGTCTTCTTCATTGTCCAGAACAATGAAATCGGCAGGGAAGATGAATTTATCAACTTTAACCAGCACATCTTCAATGAATCCCTTAGGTTAGGTGAGAGAACAATCTGCCAGCTGTAGTGAGATATTTGTTAGTTTGGCTTCTCTCAGTCCCAATTTTCTATACACAGATAGTGGCATAAGATTGATTCTAGCTTCCAAATCACAAAGTGCCTTCCCAAAATTATAATTTTTATGGAGCATGGTATGGTGAAGCTCCTAGAATCTTTGATATTTGGAGGTAGCTTCTTGAGAAGAATAGCGCTACACTCCTCCGTTAGGGTCACAGTCTCGAAGTCATCTATTCTTCTCTTCTTTGATAAGATGTACTTCATGAATTTCACATAGCTCGGCATTTGCTCTAGTGCATCTGCAAAAGGAAGATTAATATGTAATTTCTTAAGAACATCAAGAATTTTAAAAAGCTGCTTATCTAGTTTCTTCTGCTGTAGCCTATGAGGAAATAGAGCTGGTGGAGTGAATGATTATGTGGCTTGCTTCTGTGGGTTGCTACTGATATCTTCTGCTGTATTTTCACTTTTCTGTTCTTGTTCTTGAATACCAAATTCTATGCTTTTCTGTGTTTCGGCATTTTTCTCTTGACTTCTTAGTTGTTGTAATCTCTGAGGAAATAGTATAAGTGGTCTATATAGTTGCACATCACCTTACTGGACCACTGTTTCTTTTTCTTTCTCCTTCATCTCTAAAAGCTGTGATTGAGGTATGTTGTCATATAAGATTTTACCACTTTTTGGGGAGATGGCTTGACACTGCTCTATATTTCCTTTTAGATTTACCTCGGTGTTGCTTGGAAGGGTTCCTTAAAGGTGATTGCTCATTGCTGCAGCAAGTTATCCTACCTGATTCTCCAAGGCTCTAAATGAAGCTGCTTGACTTTGAAAAAGTGCAATTTTTTTCTTCATATAAAGTAAGTACATGTCTTCAATGTGTGGTTTTGTTTCTTGCTGGATTTGCAGTTGGAAGCCAGGAGGAGCTTCAGAATGCTATCCTTGATTATTGTTGCTCCATGAAAAGTTGGGGTGATTTCTTCATCTGGGATTATAAAGACTTGAGTTGGCATTATTGCGGTTGAAGTCCCCTACATATTGAGTAGTCTCCATGCAATGTCCATTAACATGATTGCTTCCACACAAATCACAAGTGATGGGTTGACTCTTGATGGCATTAACTCCCAAGTTGCTTAATTGTTTGGTTAATAGGTTGACTTGGGCAAATAATATGGTCAAAGTGTCTACTTCATGTAATCCAACGATCTTTCTTGTGGTTGACCTTTCGGTGGGCCATTGATAAGCACTAGACGCCATCTCATCTAGTAGATCATAAGCTTTATCGGTGGATTTGTTCATGAGTTCTCCTCCAACTGCAGCATCTATTATTGTTCTGAATTGACTAGCTAATCCATTGTAGAATATTTGCACAAGTAACTCCTTCGGAACTCTATGATGAGGACATTTTCTTTGTATATCTTTATATCTCTCCTATGCCTCATAAAGAGATTCTCCATCTAGTTGTAGGAATGATGTGATGTCGTTCCTCATCTTGGCAGATAGAAAGAATTTAGCAAGGAACTTTTGTGCAAGAACATCCCATGTAGCTATGGATCCAGATGGAAGTGATAGCAGCCAACTTTTTTGTATCGCATCTCTCTAATATTTAACTCCCTTAGTCTTTGTTATTGATCAAGACACTAATGTATTCACAAGCCTCTTCCAATGTCATGCAAGTATACCTTAATTTACCAAATACCTATATTCCTATGGTACTTGTAATAAATTAAGATTCATTAAGATTAGATGTTATTGATCATACATGCTAATTAGGTATATTCCTATCCTAAATTGAAACTTGCATATACAACATTGAATGTTACTCTACAATTATGCATCAAATTACTTAGGTCTAAATATTATGATTCCTCTTCCGAGTTTATCAAAATATTACTAATTCATTCACCATATATTGGCCAGATATATTGAAGCATTAAGATCAAGTAATTTAAATAACAAAGGACTAAGTTTATTAAATATTCAAAAGATATGGCAATTAAGCACATTTATTAAGTGCAAGTATTAACCCTAGAAAATAAATTTAGTTTATGGCTACAAGAGAACAGCAGTAAAAATAATAAGAAATCATGATACAATCAATAGCAAAGTAATATAGACGTCGAATTGCTCTTGGTTGCACTGCCTAAGATACTCTTGATGCCGAAGAACGTCTTGAATCTCCATCTAAGGTAGCTTCAATTGAACTTCTATTACTCTCTAAGACTTGTGCTTTTTGTATTCTTGGTGTTCTTGAATTTCTCTAGGGTTGATTTTTAAAGGTTGAGGACGAGTGGCCTTTTATAGGAATTGATATGAGCTTTAAAATCTCAATTCTCGTAAGATTAGGACTCGCACTACTACTGGGGCACTGCATGCTATCGCTGGGCCGCTGCGTGTAAAAGGGAGCGATGAGGTGTTAGCGCTAGAGCGCTGGCCTGTCGCTGGCATGATAACTGTCTGGCACTGGGGCACCAGTCGGGACTTAAACAGGTCTGATTTTCTTATTTCGATCACTATTCCAGCGCTGGAGCAAAAATTCTTGTGGTGTTGGGGCGACAGATCCATATTTTGAAAACTTTACATTTTAGTCCCTATAAATAATAATAATGCATATAAATAGTCATCTATTCTCATAAAATAATAAAATATCAAAATAAAAACATGAGAAAATATATAAAAATTTTGCCCTTATCACTTGGAACCGCAGAACCCAACCCTCTAAAAGCCTTCGGCATAGTTCTTGCATCTATTTCTCGATAAGAGGGCTCAGCCCTTTGTTTTTTAGAAGCAAGAGAAGTTTTTATGCTTCCAGGTACAGTTTTTACCTTTTTTTTTTTTTGTTTTTAGGTCCTTGGTTTTCTTGTCCCTTGCCATAAAAAGCCCGACATAATTTCCAAAATACCTTTCATAAATGCTAAGAGATTTATGAAACAACAAAAGATAAACTCAAGCCATACACAATGCCTAATTAAATCAAAAATAACCACAAATGCAAAGTTAACTTCTTCCTCAAGAGAAGAACCGGTTTGAGGAACAACCACTATCACAGTAAGAACTATGAAACTAGTTTAAACAAGCAAAGAAGTCTGTGCCCCAACTATAGCAAGACACATTGGAAAGGAAAAAGCTAGAACGGAATGAGGATCAGCATCCAATGGTCTAGCTAATCAATGGCTCTTAATTTTACACCGAAATTATATGTAAGTGCAAAATCAGTGCCCATCTCTAGAACCTCTGGATCTTAAGGAATTGGTTTTGAGGCCTTAGAAGCATCACCATATCCTTCACCTACACCAACAAAGCTATCAGAACTCGAGGAAGTATCAGCGAAAGCAAAGTATAAATCTCACTTTCTGCTAAAACTCGAATAACTTCCACTGCCCTAACTATACAATTATAATGAACTATAAACTATTATACAAAGTGCAAAAATGCAATAAAAGGAAAAAAAATCTTTTTGAACTCACTTATGTTGGAAAAGAAATCCTTATAAGTATAAGGCACAAAGGTTTTCCCACTATTTTGGTCATCCCCTTACAAGAACAAAACATTCAAAGATAGAAGGTTGCAGAATAGTATGCAGTTCTGAAAGTATCTACTGTCAACTAGCGAAGTACCTATTACAATTCCTAAATCATTAGGAGTCAGAGCTCATACTCCGTCCTCTATGGTAAGGACACAAGAGAGATAACACTGTTAATGTGTTTTAAGGTGCATACATGTGATTGTGTACATGTTAAAATTTTCAAATGTATGTCTAACATACATTATGCAGTGGAATAAAATAATATAATCATTATATACACACTACACCTAAATCAAAAATAGTTCTAGAATCGAATACATATCTTTGTAGGTGATTCGGTGAAGATTGTTGAACTTTGAAGCTTGTTAAGCTCACAATGAAGTCCTCTCTTGAAGAATTCTACACTTCAACATCTAGTTGGATTGAAGTAGCTACAATAGTAGCTTTTGATCTTAATTTCATATAAGAATCAAAGAAACAACTCAACACTTTAGTTAGTTGAAGCATCAAATACTTAAAATGGTGTTTTGGGACCTAAATGTAACTTTTTGAAAGTTTGCATTTTCTCTCTTCTCATTGCACGAATTTTCCATTAAAAATGAATTCTACAACAAATGAACTCTTTCATTTGTTTTTATTTAGCTTAACACTTCTAATTTGGACACATGTCCATCGTGGAGTTAAGATTTGACCATGCAATGTCATGTAAGCTCATGGGTGACAAATGCCACTTATGTTATCCATGCAAACACTTTCCAGAGATAAAATTTGTCACATGCATGTCCATACATGTTATCAGTTGTCAAACAAATGGCCATGCATGGATGCCTTGTGTGCATTTGCACTTTTCTATACAATAGGGACCTATTTGCAACATTTGTAAACTATGGTTCTTACTTTCCAAATAGGTCCTAAAACGTATACTGTTTCTAAAACCTTCTTGGATCGATCTGTACGATCTGTATCGCTACCCTAATACTCAACGGGTACACTTCATATTGTGAGCCTCTCTAAGTTCATCTCTGTTTATCTTATAGAACACTTCTGCAAGTCTGTGAATAATATCCCACACACAAATTATAGATATTACAAAATAGAGTGTTGAACTATATAAGTTGAGGTCAACCATATCTATATAATCTCTCCGTCATTTATATCCTGGAGGAGCAGAGATATATATTATAACCGTCAAATCTCTATATGCTTATCCGTGAACTTATCTCTAGATAGCATTTTCGTAAACAATATCCGCAATCTCTTTTGCGATATTGTTTAACCTTAATGAAAAACTCTTTTTTGGGGTTAACGGTTATGGCCATAAGACTTTCTAAAATATGTTCTTAGAGCATCTGGATATACAATTTACCTATATGAGCTGACAGATCCCATATCTACATACACCACACTCTAGGGGAATTTACTATTTAAAGGAAGTGTCATCCCTATGCCATAGTAGAAAAGAATATAAGCATCAGACCATACCTAACGACACCCAACGATCAGACATGAAAGGTCTCTTGATGCGATATTTCTATATCATAAAATTAAGTGCAAGTATACACTATCGTATGCAAGTAATAAAGAGACTAAATAAGTCAGATGTCGAACCCACAGGGATAATTTTTTCTTTTCTACCAAGTACTAAAATTATATCTTTCTAATAATTATTCAAATAAATAAAAATCAAAAAATGAGTGCAGAAAATATAAAAATAAAAACACAATGCAACGAGATTTAACTGATAGCAATATAGAGAACACCTAGGATTAATACTATCCTTCAATATGCTTTCTAATGATTAATCTTCTAATATTTAACTCCCTTAGTCTTTGTTATTGATCAAGACACTAATGTATTCATAAGCCTCTTCCAAGGTCATACAAGTATACATTAATTTACCAAATACCTATATTCCTATGGTACTTGTAATAAATTAAGATTCATTAAGATTAGGTCTTATTGATCATACATGCCAATTAGGTATATTCCTATCCTAAATTGAAACTTACATATGCAACATTGAATGTTACTCTACAATCATGCATCAAATTACCTAGGTCTAAATATAATGATTCCTTTTCCGAGTTTATCAAAATACTACCAATTCATTCACCATATATTGGCCAGATATATTGAAGCATTAAACACAAGTAATTTAAATAATAAAGGACTAAGTTTATTAAATATTAAAAAGATATGGCAATTAAGCGCACATATTGAGTTCAAATATTAACCCTAGAAAATAAGTTTAGTTCATAGCTACTAGAGAATCACAGCAATAAAAATAAAAATAAAACATGATACAATCAATTGCAAACCGATTTAGACGTCGAATTGCTCTTGATTGATGTTGCTCTAGACTCTTGGTGCTTTTGAACTGCTCTAAGCTCTCTTTAGGTTGATCTAGGTTCTTCTCTGGTCTACGTTTTATGTCTGGGGTCGAGTGGCCTTTTATAGGGATTGATTTGAACTTGAAAAACTCAATTCTGGTCGCACTAGGATTCGCACTACCGCTGGAGTGATATGCTACTGTCGCTGGGGCGCTACATGAAAATGGCTTCATCGCTGGGGCGGTGGGTTGATGTCGCTGGACGCTGACTTGTCGCTGGCGTGATGAAGGTATGGCGCGGGGGCACCAGATGCAACTTAAACAGGTCATTTTTTATTTCGATCACTATTCTAGAGCTGGGGCTATAATCCTCGTGGCGCTGGGGCGATGGACACATACTTTGAAAACTTTGCATTTTAGTCCCTGTTTTTGCTCCTTTTGCATTCTTTCTTTAAATTTCGTTCAAGTCCCTATAAATAAAAATAATGCACATAAATAGCCATCTATTCTCATAAAATCATAAAATATCAATAATAAAAACATGAGAAAATATATGACAAATTTACCCTTATCATCTCTAACAAGCCCACTATGGTGCTCAGGTTAAAGGATCATAAATACTACTCAACTTAAGAAGACTCTCCTTTAACGACTTCATGAAATGTCTATTAGAGGTCTTCAAGAGTTTGTTTAGTGTCCAGTCCTTACTGAGTACCTGCATACTCATATGGACTTCCTCTAAGCCCATAGTTTGCTAAGACTAATCATCTCGACAATTTAGATATTGATATACACTAATCCGAAAGGAATATCGATCGACCCATATCGGTAACCATGGATCAGGAATGATATTTTTGACAACATATTGTGCAATGACATTTTTTAGCACCATTTGCAAACTTTTTACAATTACGTCATTACTATAATACTCTTAGGTCTTTGTCCCTGTTTTAGACAAGGTTCTAATTCTTTAGAATTGCTAACTCTTAGTGTTAACCTAAACTCTTTTAGATCTACAATGTCCAAAACGTTACAAGCTTCTTACCATATAAATAATAATAATTGACGAATGAAAGAAATATTTATTGTATAAATATCAAATAAATAAACATTCATACAAAAATTTGAATGGCACGTAAGTACTATTCCCAACAGACATACCCTTGGAAGTTAAGCATATCTCAATAATAACATAAAGCAATACAAGTGTTCGTTGGAGATCACCTCTTTTTAGAAGTACTTTCTTAAATATCTTTCCCTCCCTAGGATAAAGGGAAATTGAGGTTAGTTCTCTATTTATATTCCCAAATTACTTTATAAGGGTAACCTGGCCTCTTCTACTCTCCATTTATCACCCATTACACTATTCTTAAGGCTAGCTTTATTTTCTTCAAAGTCAAATAATAATCTCCCTTCACCTTTTGGGAACTAAAAATAATTTATATTGAAGTAGAATAAGTTATAGGTCAAAACAATGTTGTATAATTTGAGGCCATAAGGTGGACGAATTAGGTGATTTAAAATTGGAATGCTTGAAATAGGTGGAATACCTTGGGGGTGAACTTGGAGAGGAGAAAGACCGGTGACAAGTAAAAATTCATTTATAATAGGTGGAAAGAAAAAAAAAAAAGGGGATGCTCTCAAATTAAAATTATTTCCTCGTGTTTTATAGTTTTTAGTTCTTAATAAAGGTTACCAGGGAGGAAAACCCGAATGTCAACGCTTTTGAGAATATGGAAAGTCGTCTTTAATTCCTTTATAGAGAAGGAGTTCAAACTTTGTTAGGAATCTAATATACGTGGGTGTATGCAAGTGCAACAATGTTCATTGTATAAAATAGGTATCTCATACATATATTGGCGTAGCGGAACAATAAAATTTACAATAAACACATCCATAGCCCATATTAATCAAATTAATATACAAAATGTAAAGTTGAAAAATTACCAAAATGTGTAATCTTTTACATGTGTAATTTGGGAGTCCGCTCGGAGTCTTACTCGTAGACAGCTTTAGTCACCAACTTGATGGGCTTGGCGAGCTAAAACAACAGCTACTCTAATCCAGTATCGGGTTAACACTTAAACCTATGAATTATTTTCTCTTAATCAACTCTTTGATCAATTAAAATAAATTATTTGTTGTTGCAACTTATAGCCAATAAAAAAAGATATAGGAAGAAATTAATTCCAACTCTTGGAATAAATTTTCAAAATCAAATTTTCTTTCTCTTTTTTCTTTTGGCCAACCAACTTCTTTCGTCTTCATTTTTTTTCCTATTAAGCAACAACAACAAAATATAAAAATGAAGGAACTCCTGCCTCTCTTGTTTCCAACACACATATGTATCTCATATTTATTAAAATAATATTATTATATAATAAAAAAAATCAAAACTTGGCCACCAAGTGAAATTAACTAATAAAAAAAATATTACATATATAAATGTATGACAACTATCATGCTTTTACATTTATAATGTTATTGAATAACATAATATTATAAAATAATATATTTTAATGAGACATTATAATTATTTTGTTAAAAATTGAGTGTATGACATACAGGTGTATACGTAATTTCAAAAAATTATTACACGCAGTGGAAGCATGTTAAGATATACACTTAATTTAACAAATTTAACCACATATATCACATATATGCTCAAGTATAACTATTATATAACAACTTATACATGATAAACAATTGTATATTTAAAATTAAAATGTAATGAAATCTTACCTAATGAAGGTAGCTTTACAAATTCTTTAAGTTCTCCAATAATCCAATTGAAGAGCTCACCTTAAAGTGAATTATTGAACAATTCTAGTTTATAACGATTTGGTGGAATTATACAGCTAGAATGGTAGCTTAATTTTACAATTTTTAGCACATGTATTAAAACTCTTTGAAAACAAAATTATTTGATTCTCAAATGGAGATGGTAAACATTTACATACAACTCTTGTTTAAATTATGGAAACAATTTTCATAGATTAATTAATTTTAGCACAACTCTTGTCTACAATTAATTATCTCTTTCTCTATTTTTATTTATTCATTTTGATCCATTCATGAGAGAAGAAGATGAAGAAAGTTTTTTCATGTTTTCCAACACTTAAAAAAAAAACAAATTTTTCTCTTACCTCTCCATGCCTTAGCCAATTTTTGCACTTCAATTTGAATGAATTCATTCAATTATTTTGTATCAATTTGTTACAAAAATATATTCAATTATTAGCCAAATTTTATTTTTGTTATTCAACACTTTTTGATAAAATAAAAATAAGTGCTCCGCCAATTTGATTGTTGGTCTCTCACTTAGGATTAATTTATTAAGCACTAGAATAATGGTCACCTAAATAAATCATTACCTAACAAATATAATTATTTTAATCATATTAGGTAAATAAATTGTTAACATCTAGGCCTCTCATTATATTAAAACACAATGGCCATGATTAATATATATTATCATTTATCTAATAATATAATAATAATATCTAATTTAATTATTCAAAACAATTTTGAATAATTACTTTTTACCTTACTAGTTTATATTATCAAGGTTAAATGGTAAAACTAAGGTAAAATCAAATCATGGAACAAATTTTGCCACTTGTCAACATCCTATTAATTAACAACTCTTGTTAATTAATTTAATGATTTACTTAACAATTAAGTCTTGATAAATGCATATCCCGAGGGATTCTGAAAAATTTATTCTATTTTACTGGAATTTACTGGATTGAATTATTCAATTCAATCTGCAACCCTAGTACGCAACGAGTACACTTTATATTGTGAGACTCTCTAGGTTCACACCTAATTTGTCGTATAGAGCTCCTTCATACGTCCGTGAATGATGCCCCGTACACACATTACGGATATTACAAATCAGCGTGTTAGACCATGCAAGTTGAGGTTATTGCATATTTGTATAATCCCTCTATCATTTATATCCTGAAAGAGCAAAGATATAGATCATCACAGTCAAATCTCTATTTGCTCAACCATCAACTTGTCTCCAGATTTATATTTCCTTAAACAATATTCACAAACACTTTTGTGATGTTGTTTATGTTGGAGCTGATGCTCACGTGCCATTCTAATATTGTATGAATATTAATTGTTAATATTTATACAATAAACATTTTGAATAAAGATTGTTAATATCATATCAATATGGTATAATGCTTGTAACATTATAGACATTGTTTGATCTGAAAGAGTTTAGATCAGAACTAATAGTTATCAAAGCTGAGAGTTATAAATGCTAAGACTTAGCACTGTTAATAGTTATCAGTTTATAAGAGTCAGCGAGGTCTAAAGAGTTAGAACCTTGTCTATAATGGGACAAAGACCTGAGAGTATACTTGTAATGATATAGTTGCAAAGAGTTGCAATAGGTGCTAAGAAATATCATTATGTAAGTATGTCTCAAATATAATGTTCCTGATCTATGATCACCAATGCTGGTCTATCGGTGATTCACTTTATATAGATTAGTGTATGTCTATATATGACTTGTTCAGATGGTTGTTCTTAGCTGATCATGAGCATAGAGCTTGTATAGGCATGCGGGTATCCAGTCAGGACTGGATACTGAACAGACTTATGAGGACCCCAATAGATATCCTATGACACCGTCAAAGGAAGGTCCTCTCGAGTTGAGTAGTATTCGTGGTCCTTTGACCTGAGCGCCACGATGGTCTTATGAGTGATCCATCATGCTTTGGTTCTACATATGTCAGAGACCTTTCATGGTCTGGCCGCTATGTGTCGCTGGGTATGGTCCGATGCTCATGGAGTCCAGTGTGTATAGATACGGGATCCGTCAGCTTATGTAGGTAAGTTGTATATCCGATGCTCCGAGATTGTATTTCATAAAGTCTTGTGGCCACAAACATAAACCCGGGAAAAGAGTTTCCTACAGGGTTAAACAATATAGCAAAAGTGTTTGCGTATATTGTTTATCGAGATACGAATCTGGAGATAAGATTATGGATGAGCAAATGGGGATTTGACGGTGCTGATCTATATCCCCGCACATCCAGGGTATAAATGATGGAAGGATTATACGTATACGTTATGACCTCAACTTGTATGGTCTGACACGCTGATTTGTAATATTCGTAACGTGTGCGTGGGGCATCGATTACGGATTAATGGAACAGTTTCATTTGACAAATCGAGTGTGGACCTAGAAAGTCCCAATATGAAATGTACTCTTTGAGCACTTGGGCAGTGTACCGTATTGAATTGTTCAATACAGTATAATTCAGCAATTATTAAGGTTACGTTAATTAAAGTATATGGTTAAATGGTGGGACCCACTTTAGGTTAACTTGGTAACCGAGTAAGGATATAATAGTAATTCACTTTATGATTATTCAATTGTTAAATAATAAGAATAAATATTTATTTATTTAATTGTTAAATAAATGATTTAATTTAACTATGATTAAAGGTTAATCATATGGTTAATTTAGTTAACTTTACTTAATGGTTAAGTAAAGGTTAACGTAACCAAGGTTAAGTTAGTTAATTATGGTTAGAATAATTAAATATTTATTAACTTAAAGGTTAAGTTAAAATAATCTAACTATAATTAAATGTTAACTAAGGTTAGGTTAAGCCAAATGAAATACAAATGAAATTCAAATTAGTTTGGAATTTATGCATTAGTATATAAAGTGAAATGAAATTGAAAATCATTAATGTTTTAGATTTTAGGTTTTGTATTTTGGGAGCCAATTCAATTTGAGAAATTGAAATTGTTTGTTTTGTGTTTTAAGTGTTAGAACAACAAAACAAATTAAATAAATGATTACTAAATGTAATAACTAAAAACAAGATTTGTTTTATTTATTCAAGAGTTGAATAAAAGGAAAAATAAATTTAATTAAGTTAATAGTTTAACTTTGAATCATGTTTAAGAGTTAAACATATATGCTAGATTAAGATGCTACTATTCTAGACAATCAAACCCACCCTTGTTGATTGCTAAGATTGATCAAAGATTCATTTCATGGTGGACTTCAAAGAAAATTAATCCAAAGGCTTCATTGGTGATATTTCTCAATTTCGGATTTCAGTTTAATCAAATATGTATTTTCTGTGTTCATTGTATATAATCTTCCGCTGTGCATATGTATGTATGAGATATGTATATTGTTTGTATGATGAACACAACCAACATGCAAGCACCCTAGTTAATTTATACAACACACCCAACAGTTTATCCCTTCGGAATATATTTTATGAGGTTTATGCCCTTGGCCACAAGACTTTCTGAAATAAAATCTTGGAGTATCGAGATATACAACCCACTCATATGAGCTGATGGATCCTATATCTACGCACACCGGACTCCATAAACATCGAATCATACCCAGCGACACACAGCGGTCGGATTATGAAACGTCTCTGATATGTGTGAAATCAAAGTATGATGAATCACTCACAAGCCCACCGTGGCGCTCAGGTCAAAGGACCACAAATACCACTCAACTCGGAAGACCTTCCATTGATGGCTTAGTATGTTTACTTGCATAATGATATTTCTTAGCACCATTTACAACCCTTGCAGCTATGTCATTATAAATATATTCTCACGTCATTGTCTCATTTCAGACAAGACTCTAACTGTTTAAATTTTGCTAAATCTATTAATCAGGTACCTCTTAGCACTCATCTAAACTCCTTTAGACCATATCTGAACTCCTTCAGATCATACAATGTCTAAAACGTTACAAGCATCTTACCATTTATTATAAATAATATTAACGATTTTATTAAAAATGATAATTATATTTGACATGTATGAAACCAAAGTATGATGGATCACTCACAAGCCCACCGTGGCGCTCAGGTCAAAGGACCACAAATACCACTCAACTCGGAAGACCTTCCATTGATGGCTTAGTATGTTTACTTGCATAATGACATTTCTTAGCACCATCTACAACTCTTGCAGCTATGTCATTATAAATATATTCTCAGGTCATTGTGTCATTTCAGACAAGACTCTAACTGTTTAAATTTCGCTAAATCTATTAATCAGGTACCTCTTAGCACTCATCTAAACTCTTTTAGACCATATCTGAACTCTTTTAGATCATACAATGTCTAAAACGTTACAAGCATCTTACCATTTATTATAAATAATATTAACGATTTTATTAAAAATGATAATTGTATAAATACTATCATTAAATATTTATATATAATGGGATGGCACGTAAGCACAAATCCCAATATATTTAACAATTAAATAATTATTGTATAAAATTACCATTTTACCCCTCATAAATAGTTACCAAGTATACCCATTAGCCAGTCCCAAAAAATTTTACACTTGGATAAACTCAATCAAGGGTCCACAATGCGCCACATATCATTATGTAATTAGTGAACAATAATTATTGACTAATTATTATATTTAACACTTAAATACAGACAAACGGGCATTCCCGTGGTAGTGTTGGATATTACTTGATTAAACAATTCAATCCAGTACTCTGCCCTAGTACACAATGAGTACACTCCATATCGCAAGACTCCCTAGGTCCACGCCTGATTCTTCAAATGAAAATATTTTATGAGTCCGTGAACAATGCCCTACGCACACGTTATAGATGTTACAAATCAGCGCGTTAAACTATACAAGCTGAGGTCACAATGCATACGTATAGTCCTTCCATCATGTATATCCTGGATGTGCGGAGACATAGATCAATAACGTCAAATCCTCATGTGCTCATCCATGAACCTATCTCCACACTGATATCTCACTAAACAATATAAGCAAACTCTTTTAGACTTGATCTGAACTCCTTTAGATGATACAGAGTCTGTGACATAACATCCATTAAACCATATAATTAAGCAGTAATTAGCGATATAATAAAATATACATTGTATAGATATCAATATTTATACAAATCTGCCATGGCACTTAGACACAACCTTAACAATCTCCCACTTGTCCTAGTGCCAATCACAGTAGTATCTAATACCCATAGACTCCACGTATTTCTCAAACACCTTTAGAGTTAAGGCCTTGGTAAGTGGGTCCACTACATTATTTATAGAATTTATTCTATAAATAATTACATCTCCACTAGCCAGGATTGCTCTAATGATGTGGTATTGGCGCTCTTGGCTCCTTTGCTTGTGCTATAGCCCCGTTATTGTCGTAAAATAATGGGATAGGATCTGATGAACTTGGAACTATTCCAAGCTTGGTGACAAACCTCTAAATCCATACAGCTTCCTTTGCAGCTTTTGAAGCTGCAATGTACTATGCCTTTGTGGTAGAGTTAGTTGTGGACCCTTGCTTAGTGCTCATCCTATCAGAGATTTAATATAGGTGGGTGTATGCATGTGCAATTATGTTTATGGCATAAAATACGTATCATATACATATTTAACACTGCGGAATAATTAAATTATACAATAAACACAATAAATAATATATTAATCATATTAATATATTTAAAGGGTTGGGAAATAACCATAACGTATAACGTTATACACATGTATCATCGAAGTCTGCTTAGAGACCAACTCGTTGGCAATTCTAGTCACCAACTCAGTGGGCTTGGTAAGTTAAAACAGAAGCTCCAAAATCTAGCACGAGATTAACCATTAACCCCTTAAAATGGGCAATTGTGTGTATTTTTTCCTTTCTCTAAAAGGAAAAGAAATGGAAATTAAAGCAATTCACAATTGCTTCTCTTAGTTCATAAAATGAAAAAATGAAACAATTTCATTTTTCCATTTCTTCATTCTTTCTCGGCTGAACAAGAAGAAAATTGAAACAATTTCAATTTGTTTCTCTTGTTCTCCCATTTCTTCTCTCGGCCCTTAAGAAATTTTCCTTTACATGGCACACACACTAATTTCACACACAAATCTCACAATATATATATATATTAATAATATTATATAATATAATATATTACACATGGCCACTTAATAAAAGAAATAATATTATTATAAAAATATAATATAAATTAAATTAAATGGATGACAACTATAATAATATTATATAATATTATAATATATAATAATGAGATATTATAATTATTTAACAATTAAATAATCATTGTGTGAAATAACTATTTTGCCCCTTATAAATAGTTACCAAGTCCACCCCTTAGCGGGTCCTACCAAATTCCACAATTGAATAAACTCAACTGAGGATCTACAATGCGCCACGTGTCATTATGTAATTAGTAAATAACAATTATTGACTAATTGTTGTATTTAACACTTAAATACAAACACACACGCATTCCTGTGGTAGTGCTAGATATTACTGAATTAAACAATTTAATCTGGCACGCTGCCTCAGTGTACAACGAGTACACTCTATATTGCAGGACTCCCTAAGTCCATGACCAAGTCATTAAATAGAACTATTCTATAAGTCCGTAAGCATTGCCCCATGCACACATCGCGAATATATAAGTTGAACCATGCAAGTTGAGGTTACAACGTATACATATAGTCCTTCCGTCATAATATCCTGGATGTGCTGGGGATATAGATTATCACCGTCAAATCCCCATGTGCTCATCCATATCTTATCTCCAGACTTGTATCTCACTGAACAATATGTGCAAACTCCTTTTCCATATTGCTCCAGTTTGCACATATTGTTCTACCCTGGCAGAAACTCTTTCCCAGAATTAAGGCTTGTGGCCACAAGACGTTCTCAGATACAATCTCGAAGCATCTGAATATCTAACTCCTTGTACGAGCTGAAGGATCCCATATCTGTACACACTAGACTCCATAAGCATCGGACCATACCCAGCGGTCACACCATGAAAGGTCTGTGACATGCGTGGAACCAAAGTATAGTGGATCACTTACAAGCCCACCGTGGCACTCAGGTCAAAGAACTACGTATACTACTCAACTCTAGAGGACCCTCCATTGATGGCTTACATAGAATGTCTATCGGAGGCCCTCGTGAGTCTGTATCATATCCAGTCCTAACTAGATGTCCATATGTCAACACGAGCTCCAAGCTTACAGTCGGTTAAGAATGACTATCTATACCCTATAGTTATGATATTCAAGAACATACTTGCACAACTAGCATTTCATGGCACCCAATTACAACTATGCAGTTACTAGTATATTCCCAGGTTTATGTCTCATTACAAACAAAGCTCCAACTCTTGGATCTTCACTGAGTATTATAACCAGCTAACACTTAGCTGTGCTAACATTTAGCATTTATATCTCTCAGCGTGGCCAACTGTGGACCCTTATCTAAACTCTTTTAGATTTGATCTGAACTCCTTCGGATCATACAATATCTGTAATGTTACATTGTATAGTACCATATTAATAGGTATTAGAGATTTAATAAGAATGTACACTTGTATAAATATACAAGTTTATGTACATTCAAGGATGGCACGTAAGCACCAACCCTAACAAGAACCTCTAGCATCACAACGCCAGCCCTTTAGCGCAGCGATGCCCAATGTATTCCTCTTGATATACCCATTTCAACACTTGCAATGCGCTGTTTACACTTGGCCTTTCACATCTATTCACTCAAATAATACTCAAATATTTCATATCTGGCTCTGATACCATTTCTGTTGGGGATCTAATATACGTGGGTGTATGCGTGTGCAACAGTGTTCATTATATAAAATACACATCTCATACATATTTTGGCGCAGCGATTAATAAAATTTACAATAAACACATTCATAGCTTATATTAATCAAATTAATATACAAAGTGTAAAGTTGAGGAATTACCGAAATGTGTAACGTTTTACACATGTATTTTGGGAGTCCTCCCAGAGTTCTACTCATAGGTAGTTCTATTTACTAACTTGGTGAGCTTTGCAAGGTAGAATCGCAGCTCATTTAATCCAGAACCGAGTTTAACACTTAAACTCTATAAATTGTTTTTATAATTCGAACTCTTGGAATAAATTTTCAAAATCAAATTTTCTTTCTCTTTTTCCTTTTGGCCGGCCAACTTCTTAAGTCTTCATGTCTTTTTTCCTTTTAAGCAACAACAATAAAATGTAAAAATGAAGCAACTCTTGCCTTTCTCGTTTCCAACACATATATATCTCATGTATATTAAAATAATAATATTATATAATAAAGAAATCAAAACTTGGCCACCAAGTGAAATTAAATAATAAAATAATATTATATATATAAATGTATGACAACTATCATGCATTAATATATATATTATAAAATAATATATTTTAATGAGATATTATGATTATTAAATAATCATTGTGTAAAATTACCATTTTACCTCTCTTGAATAGTTATTAAGTATATCCTTTAGCGGGTTCCACCAAGTTTCACACTTGGGTAAACTCAATCGAAGGTCCACAATGTGCCACATGTGATTATGTAATTAGTGAGCAATAATTATTGACTAATTATTATATTTAACACTTAAATACGAACACGCTCGTATTTCTGTGGTAGTGCTGGATATTACTGGATTAAAAAATTCAATCCAATACTCTACCCCAATGCACAATAAGTACACTCCATATTGTGGGACACCCTAGGTCGACGCCCGATTCATCAAATTGAATTATTTCATGAGTCCATGATTAATGCCCCACGACGTCATGGATATTACAAATCAGCGCGTTGAACTATACAAGCTGAGGTCACAATGCATATGTATAGTCGTTCCATCATGCATATCCTGGATGTGCGAGGACATAGATCAATACCGTCAAATCTTCATGTGCTCATCCATGAACTTATCTCCAGACTATTATCTCACTGAACAATATAAGCAAACTCTTTATCATATTATTTACTGCTTATAGCCATAAGACATTTTTGAAATACTATATTGGAGCATCTAGATATATAACTCCCTATGTGAGCTGACGGATCCTATATCTGCACACATCGAACTTCATAAGCATCGGACCATACCCACGATACCTAATGGTCAGACCATAAAAGGTCTCTGACATGTGTGGAACCAAAGTATGGTGGATCACTCACAAGCCCACTATGGTGCTCAGGTCGGAGGACCACGTATACTACTCAACTCAAGAAGACCTTTCATTGACGACAACATAGGAAATCTATTGGGATCCTCATGAGTTTGTTCAGTATTCAGTCCTAACTGAATCCCCATATGCCCATACAATCTCCAAGATCATGGTTAGTTACGAACGACCATCTGTACCCTACAGATATGGACATACACTGATCTATGTATTAAAAGGATCTACTAACAAACCTGCATCAATGGAATTAGACTAAGAACAATATACTTGAGAACATACTTGCATAATTACATTTTCTAGCATCCTATTGTAATTCTTGCAACTATGTCATTATAAGCATAGTTTGAGGATTTTGTCCCATTACAGACAATGTTCCAACTCTTGGAATATTTGCTAACTTTTAGCACTGGTCTAAACTCTTTTAGACCTAATTTAAACTCCTTTAGATGATACAGAGTCTGTAATGTAACAAGCATTAAACCATATAATTAAGCAGTAATTAGCGATATAATAAAATATACAATGTATAAATATTAAATATTTATACAAATTTGGAATGGCACATAGGTACAACCCTAACAGACCTTTTATCTTCTTTTATTATTTTTATGATAAATAAAGGTTTTTAAAGAAAGAATTGCAAAGACAAAGGACGAAATAGAATTTTAAAATTTTTGAAATTAAAATTGAAAGTGAAAGAGGGGTGTGTTAGGTTTTTACACTTAATAATGTAAAGGCCCAACCAACCCATGCGTTGTAACCTATGTTCCATCGATTTCTACTTTCATTCTCAATATTATTTCTAAATTTTAATAGAAAAAAGGTCTTTAAAATAGAATCTATCTTAAATACTACTAAATATCACATAAAAAGAACTTAATGAATATTAACTAGAATTCATTCATACATGCATATTTGAAAAGAATTCTACTTCATACACTATAAATATGAGTGATAATTCTTAAATTTTTTATTGAGATACATAATTCACTATTTATTGTATTGATATTTGATTAGATAAACTCTACTTATTAGTATAAACACTTCTTTTCACATAATTTTTTTTTTTATAAATATTAATTTAAATGTTAAAGTATTTTTTTTATAAAAAAATATATAATCGTCAATAAAAATAGTACGTAAAATAAAAAATCAATTGAACATAGAGGTTGTGAATAAAAAATACTTCAATGGTAAATCTGTATGAAACTTGAGGATAAATTTTAATATTTCGGGGTTAAATTTTTATCTAATTTTTTTATAAAAAAAATAAATCAAGTTCAATTTGGTCGTTAATCTCATTCATAAATTGTTGAACATTTAAGGGCGTAACCTACGGCACTAATTGATTCTTGCCACGTACGGCACTAATTCATTATTCTGTCAAATCAAATGAGGAGACAATGAACGACGATTTAAGGGCGTAACCTCTTTTCAATATATAGAACGACGATTTTTCAACTACCACAATCTGCACTCAAATGACAGCTCAAAAATCCCTTAAAAAGGTCCCCACAAACATGATATTTGCCAGCACATCGCGAGCAAACAAATATTTTGAATTTGTAATTGTCATCCCAAAAAACATGAACTAAGTTTGGTCATCTGGTCGCGGTTGCGTATCTAAACTATCATTTCCATTCATTTTAATTGTTTATAAAGTTCTCTAAGGGTCCCACAACGTGAGAAGCATTACAAAAGTATATCTTTCAATATAAAGGACCAACTTTACACTCTCCCAAAAATGCCCTTCTCTTCTCCCATGTGAGAGCTTTCGGTTTCAATCTCACCTAATTCCTTTATAAAATAAAACATACTCCTAACTAGATTCTCTCCCCATCAATCCTTTTAGCTATTTCAACAATGTTTCATCTTTTCTCTTCATGTTCAAAGTGTAAGATAACTTCAAGCAGGAGAAGGTGTAAGATCTTTACTGGCAAATATAGAATCCTTAGTTCTACTTCCTGCTGTACACAGCTGGAGCTCGTTCAAAATTATGAGACTTAATGACCAAGTTTCAGTAAAAAAAGTAAAAGTGATTGGTTTTACCAACCAGATGTAATGAAAAGCAATAATTACACATTAAATTGCAAAAGGTCAATGGATATGGTACAAAGTAGCAATTTCTCCCCCTTTTGATTAAACTGCTCACCCTCGGAACAAACCAATCTGTTAGCTTTAAAGAATATAACAAAAACAACAGCTCTACTTGTTCATGTTTAGCACAATCAAGATCAAAGAACAAACAAAAAGATCAGTAAATATAACAACTGCAATTTTCTTTTGCCACTCATTGAATTGATATGCTTGGTGACATAAAGTTTCTTCCGTCACTTCCAACCCCATGCCTCCTCATCTCTTCAAATGATTTCAACAATCCATTTTACCTCATCTACAATCTGTTGAATTGAAAGTGTCTGCGAATCCAGAAGGTTTTGAAGGAATGCTTGATTGGGTTTGGGAGTAAGACAAATCACCATACATTGTGGAGCTACCTTCATTAGCTTGCCATCTTTGTAGAGCTTGAGGAAGGCTCATGTGGAGATCAATGCCAAAACTATCTTCATCATCATGGGTGGTTGGTTTCCACTGCTCTACAAGGGGAACCAATACATTTACTGCATGGCCCATATCTGGCCTCTGGTATGGTTCGCGTGCAGTGCAATGTCCTGCCAGCTCAGCCACTCTATAAATGCTATTCATTGTCTCCTCATCAGGGTTGAGGTTTGGATCAATAGCCTTTGGGATGTTGTCTTTGTTTATTAAGACACGACGGAACCACATGACCAGATGAGATCTATCATCTGGCATAGTATCATCCAAAGCTTTCCTGCCAGTGATGATTTCCATCAAAATCACTCCAAATGCATACACATCAATTTTTGTGGTCACTCTTCCAGTAGCTGCCAAATCCAACAAAGAAGGTTGACTAAATTAATATTCAAAAACAAATTATGCATTTAATTCAGGTAAAATTCTACACGAACTAGGAGCAAAAGCACAGAAATTATGAGAAAATGGGACAAACGAGCTAGCTTCAAGTCGTCCAAGATAACAGAAGAATATGATGGAAGTGATAGAAGAGGTTCCTACTATAGATGCATCACATCCAATTAAAAGGATTAACCAATAATTTCTATCAATCAAGAACAATAAAGTTAAATTACTGGAATTCATTGTATTAGATAATTCATGATCAAGATAAGATAGTTCAACATGGGACAATACCATGTAATCACAAAAGTTACTAACAAGAAACAATATTCTGCTAATGCTAACAATCATGTTCAAATCATCATATTGCTAATACTACTAGTGCATCCTCTTTCATTCCTCTGCATTAAAGTGCCAAAATATTAGCAACAGAAGAGCATGATGAGGAATTTTTGCACAAGAACAATCTAGGGTAAAAATAAGTGAAGATTATAAGTCTCAACATTTAGGATAGCATGTTAGCAGAACCTTTAATACATTTTATATCCATAGTAAACAGTTAACTTTTATTGCTAATCCCTAGAAAGTTTAGAACACTAAGGTACTATTTACGTTAATCAAGACAGTATGTTCGTGAAAACGTAATAGTTGTAAAGATTATTCAACATATCATTATGCAATGTCTAAATTTCTTAACAAGACTTTGAAATCCAAAAATCCAAGGCTAAACATACCAGCATACTCAGGCGCGAGATACCCAAATGTCCCAGCCAATCGTGTCTCCAGGGAATACTTCCCATCAGGTGCATTTTTAACCAAACCAAAATCCGCAACCTTAGCCCTCATGTCATCACCAATGAGTATGTTGGAGGGTTTTAAATCTCTATGGATGAAACTTTGTTGTGCCAAGCTGTGTAAATATTCCACTCCTCGTGCAACATCCAGTGCAATCGTAACTCGCTGCTTCCATGTAAGGGGAGCATACCCATTCTCATGCCATTCAAACAAATGCTGCCCCAAAGTTCCCTGAGGCATATACTCATACACCAATAGCCGCTCATTGCCATTTATACAATAACCTAAGAGTGCAACCAAATGCCTGTGCCTAACCTTACTAAGCACAGCAATTTCTGCCTGAAACTCACTCAATCCTTTGGTGCCCATTGCATTAGATTCCATCCTCTTCACAGCAATCTTAGTCCCATCATGCAATTCCCCTCTATACACAACACCAAATCCTCCCTTACCCAAAACATTATCCTCACTAAAATTACTGGTCACCTGACGAAGGACCTCTATCGAAATAGTGGCATTTCCACCGTCAAAAACTCGACGATCACTATGATCGCCACTGCTTTGACTATGCAATTCACTAGCAACCCCATTATACCCATTCTTACCGTTACCAGCCAGTACTGGATTTTTAACCATTTCATTCCCATCCTCCGGATTCTCTACCCTACCAAACTTCCTATGCTTTGTCCTAACAATAAACTTATACACAACAAAGAACACAACTGCAACAAAAATCACAAGCACAACAACAATAGGAATTATTGTACCTACCGACAGCCTACTCTTGGTTGATGTTGCTTGACGCCCACTAGGGACGCTAGAGTTAGACCCCGGTGTCCCTGGGCTCCCAGGAGTCGTATCCACACTAGTACCAATGAAAGGATTTCCGGGCGTCACAGTAAACTTGACACTACTCCCAAATGGGGGGATCTTTCCAGAAAGATTATTGTTGGAGACATCAAGATTCTGCAGAGAAGCTAGTTTGGTCAAGCTATCAGGAATAGAACCAGTCAAGTTGTTCTGTTGCAGATACAAACTCTTCAAGGACGTGAGGTTTGCATACGCGGGAGAAATTGTCCCCATCAAATGCTTATTCGAAAGATTTATTGTAATGATCCTTCCTTGTGAATCACAAGTCACAAATGCCCAACCACCACAAGCATTGTTTCCTTCCCAGGAATCGGATAAAAGGACCGGATAGCCCATAGCTCCGGCAATCTCAAGCAGCGCAGTGACCTGTGGATCACAAGGAGTTCCAGCATCTGAACTGTTCTTGCAGAAGTTGTTATGGTCAAGATTAACCTTTTCAACCTTGCTTGAAAAGGCAGGATAAGGACCTTGCAGCTTATTGTTTTGCAAAGAAACATTCAACAAAGCAGGAAGTGAAATAACAGATGCAGGAACCTGTCCAGTCAACTGATTTTGACCCAAGGACAAATCAAACAAGCTCTCAGATTGTGACAATTCCGGGATAGGGCCCGTAAACTGATTATTGTGAAGCCAAACTTGTGTCAACTGAGTCATCCCAGATAACACATCAAGCGTACCTGATAACCCCTGTTTCTGATCATTCATCCACAGAATCTGAATACTTGATTTGCCAAAAGAAGCAGGCAAAGACCCAGTAAAGTTATTGTAAGAAAGTCTCACATTTTGCAAATTTGAAAACGAATCGAACACATCAGGCACAGAACCTACAATGTTAGTCTTACTCAAATACAAAGCGGTGAGACTTGTAGATTGGGTGAGTTCAGTGGGGAAAGGCCAAGGAGCAAGATTTGAGTTATCACTAAAACTCAGAACTTGCAAGCTCGTTAACCCATCAAAGCAACCATTGGGCACGCTCGTGAAATTATTATTGTCCAAGAATATTTCTTGCAAAGAAGATAGATTTGCCAAAGAGGGAATGGGACCCGAGATGCTGTTGCCTTGAAACGACAGTGTTTTGAGCTGGGTAAGCGATGAGATTTCTTGAGGAATGGAGCCGGAGATTTGTTTATTCGCAAGGCTGATGCTAGTGACGCGGTTTGAGTTATCGCAATTTACGCCCGTCCACTTGCAGTAGCCGTTCGAGGATGTGCTGGACCAGCTTGAGGGGAGATTCTGGAGAGACTGAGCCAGCTTCAGCATGGCGGCGGAGTCATCGCCAAGCACCGCCATCGTCAGGTGGAGGAGGAGGATGATGACGACGGTGGAAAGAGAACGTTGAGGCTTTTTGCCCATCATGTGTTTCTGAAGAAAAGTGGGAGATTTGGTGCTTGATTTCGATTTGTTTCGTGTTTGCTTATTTTGAGGGGTTGCTGTTTTTCTAATACACCAAAACCCAACTATCCTCGAGCTCAAAGGGAATGCTTTGTCACACATTTATTTTTGGGAATATTTCGAAAATGACTCATATTTTTAAATAATTATATTTTTAACCATAAATTAAAAGTTGAAATTTTATTAGTCAAAATTATGTTAAATATACATAATTTTCCTTTTTGATAAAATATAAAATTAACTATAATATTTGAAAAATAATCCCATAAAAACTTGTTAGTATTTTAAAAATCAATGTAAATTTGAAATTTTTTATGTTTATTTTGTAAGTATATAAATATCAACTGTAAATTTAAAACTTTTTATATTTATTTTGTAAGTATATAAATATCAACAAGGGTGGAACCATCGTAGGAGATAAGTGGCCATGTGTTATAAGTTAGACATTTGTTATTGAGTCAAAAAATTAGTTTGTTAAATAATGTTACCTACCCGTTTTTATGTATTTAAGATTCATATAATTTTTATTCGATGTAAGATGTAATATTATTCCCAATTCAATAACATGACACCCTTATCACGGTTTTTCAAACTCAAGAGCCAACTTAGCCTCTATTGCCCATCCCACTTGGAGTTAGATGACATACTACACAAGCGACAATTCTTATTGAAGCTCAAGATATAAAATTTTCAGGGCCCAGTTGGCCTATAATGCCTATCCCCTAAGGATATGAAATACCTGCTTTTTCACGTGGCAATTTTTATTGAGATAATTTTGAGAGCAAACATAAGAATGAGAATTCAAATTTGCTCTAAAATAACTTGTCCTGAGTCAAGCACTTACCATTAACCCAAAATATTAACCTGTTAGATAATGCTACTTATTTGCCCATATATGCTCAAAATCTACCTAATTCTATTCGATGTAAAACATGACACATGCCCCCATCCATGCCCATAATCCTTTAAATTTATATCATATATATATAATTTTTTAGTATTAAAATAATTATTTTAATTCTCCAAATTTCTTTTAAAATTTTTATTTTTAATGGATTAAACTATCAATTTAAAAAAGTAATCCATACCAGCATTAAAGACATATTTTTTAATACATTATTTATTGTTCAAATAATATCTTATCTTTCCCACTTTAATGTCTTTTTATAATAAAAAAATATTTTTTAATTTACAAACAGTCCCTATTTTATATTTTTCTCATTTAATTATCTTATTTTAATAAAAATAATAATTTTATATTTATAAGTATTCCCATTATACATATTTTTTTTAATATAAAAGAATTTTATATTTATAATTCTTTTCTTACATAAATAAAAAAAATTTAATTAACTCTTTTTCTTAGCTCAAATGTCAAAAAAAAAAAATTCTTCAAGAAATAAATTAGAATCTTTTATATATTTTAATAATTTTATTTTTATATTAAATATTTTTTTAATATTTTACTATTATAACTTTATATATATTTTTATAGATCTTATTCTTTGTACCTTTTACTTTAAATTTATTTAATATAACACATATTTAATATTTTTATATTTTTTAATGAAAAAGCCATTTACAATTGATTAATTTTAAAAAAAATTAAAAATTCAAAAATTTATACATCATTCGTTATTTCTTATGATGTGATCCTCTAAACCTCAAATTCCCCCCAAAATATTGAAGTGTAATGTAATGACATAGAGGCTATTTTAATTTTCTAATGAATAATGACTTTTTAAATTATTAATATTATTGAATGTTTAAAGTTCACCAGTAAAAAAGATGTAAGAGTGAGCAAATAAAACCGAAAAATTAAAAAATTAAATTGAACCGAAATAGTTAAATCAATTTGATTATTTTATTAAAAAAATTGGTCGGTTCGAAAAAAAATTCAAAAAATAAAAAAAGCCTAAAATACTATTCATGAAAAAAATTATTTTGAATTTTATTTTAATGAATATTTTTATTTTCATGAAATAAGATAATTTTATTTTTATAGATACGGTAAGAAATTAGTATATTATTAATAAATAAAAATCATCTTAAATTAAGTAAATTATAATTATATTAATATAAAATAGGCTCAATAATTAGGTCTAAAAATGACTCAATAATATTTTTGAATAAATAAATTAAAAAATTTACAATTTAAACTTAAAAAATCCCATAAAAAATCCCTTGAGCCCAAAACAAAAAAAAAACAAACAAATAAACAAACCAGACCAAATTGAAAAAATGGTTCGGTCCTATTTTTTAGTTTTATAGTTACTTACTTAAACTTGGATAAATAACTTTTTAAGCAAGAAATTAGTGAAGCGTAAATTCAAAATAGAAAGGATTTGGGACAAAATGTCAAATTTACACATTATGCGTTAACTTTAATTATAAAAGAGTTTTAGTATAAAAATAAAATCTTAGACGGACTAATGTTTAAAAATACATATTTTTTAAAATAAAATAATAAAAAATTATTCTTCAATTTAAAATTTCACTAGGGCTTGGGGGACTAGCCCCCTTTCCTCTATTCGAAGTCTGGTTCGGGCACTAGTCTTCAGTGGTTTACAATTTATATGGGGTGATTGAGTTTTAACTCCTTTTTTGGATGGTGTTATTTCTGCTTACATTTTGTGTGATAACAAGCCATTTATAATACCCCATAAAAATGTTGTAATCCACCCCTTCAAAAAAAAATAATAATAATAATAATACCCCATAAAAATTTAAAATATTATAAATAAATTCTAATTAGTATTTATACTTTTTTCCTTTTATTTTCTTTTTTAGCACATCTTTTACATGACTATTACTTCTTCATTTTACAAAGTAATAGCTTTTAGATATAATCATAATCTTGCAAAATAAAAAAATAAAAATTTAATTTTTCTTTTAAGTTATTTTCTACTATAAGTCTTTAATTATTATTTAAAATATTATATATATTTACAAATATATTTCAATTCAAGAACTAATAGTAAGAGTATACATAAAAAAAAATTATGTGATATAAGTAATATAAATAATTATTAGATTATTAGATTATTAGATTTTACCACTTATATAATTTTGATTATTACTCTCATACTCATGTTTTTAAATTCGTAAGAAAAGAAGTAACTATTAATTTTTTTTTTTTGGAAAGTATTTAAATAATAAATTTTTAAGTTAGATTTTGATATTTTGTTTTTAGTAAACTAACAAATAAATGAAGGGAAGGGAAGTTTGTCTGTGGGTATGTTGGGTTTTACAAAGTGGGACGCAAAACAAACCAAAATTTGCTGCGTGGTTTATGGATTAGAATTGGCGGTGTAAATGACAGCTGTTGCTCATCCGAAACCGCGTCGATGTGACTCTAACTCTTTTTGGAAACTTGCAATAACTTAATAAATCAGTTATTATTATATTATTAGTCCTCTCGTTCGGAAACCATTTTTTTTTTAATTTCTTTTAGCCTGTGAACCGAAAACACTTTAGTTTTAGGAAAGAAGCTTTCAAAAAATAAATAAATAGTTTTACGAAAGAACACAACTGTCAGTCAACTTTGGATGGTTGGTAGTTTTGCATTTTTAAAAAAAAGTAATTTAATAAAATTTATTGATTTTTTATTATAATTGTGTTATATGGGATTCAAGAAGTGATTAATAATATTTTCACAAAAAGAATAATTTTTTTTATAATTTTATTTACCCCAATCTTATTTTCACGAGCAATGTGAAATGTATTACTAGCATTAGCAAAACGTTCCCTAGGACAGGCTTCATCCAAGAAACTATCTTTATCAACAAATCCTATACCTACACCAAAAGCCAGCAAAGGATCAAAATCTATAGAGGAAGTTGCAAAAGAACAATCCAAAATCTCAACTTCACCCAATACCTAAATAGCTTCCACATTTATACCTATGATAAGAACACCATTTAAAAAAAATGCAAATAGAACAAGTAAAAGGTCAATAAATCATTTTTCAAAAACAAGACCTGGTGCTCATGTGTTTTAACAAAGAAGCCTTTGTAAGTAAGCAGTCGATAAATAGCCTCACCATTACCACTCCAAACATCTATTTTCGAGGGGAAAGAGAATTGAATTGGAAATGGTTTTGTGGCGCTTTAATAGCTCCCTAAAAGATCAGCTATCGAACGATGGAGCATGGCCAACAAACTTCAAATTTAGAGAGGTTAACTTCCAGACCCTATCCTCATAAGTAAGTGCACAAGGGTTTTGTAGATTTTATGTACAAAAGACATCAAAAAGAGTAAGACAATACCGGAGAGGAAAAATTATGTTAAGAATAGCAATATTTTATAATAAATAGAATGCATAGGATGGATCTAGAGAGGAAAAAGACTAGAAACATGAAGAAATTAATGGATAAGAAGAGGAATAGAAGATGAAAATAATTAAGGTGTTCCTCGAAAAGTTGAAGCTCACCTGATTTGACAAATAGAAGTTCAAAAATGGATTCTTTTTGAGGAAAATTTCTAATATTTACTCCTAGAGGAAATTAGAAAATCAATTTTCAGTTCATCAAGAGAAAAGGAGTTTATGTTTTTGGCTATAGAAATTTTCCTTTTTGAAAGGAAAGTTAGAGTATTGTTTTAAAAACAAATCAAGCTAGCTAAAAAGAGAGAGGAAATTGCAAAAGGAAAAGAGAAAATTTTAAAATTTGAAAGTAAAAAGAGGTTAAAATAGGAAAGAGTTTAAATAAGTGATAAACCGCCCTTATAAAATTAGATGTCACCCTAAAAGCAAAGAGTCAAGTCTACCTTGAATAGTGTTACATGGGAAGAAAGATACCATTCTACAGAAAAGACACATGTAGCATGCTGGATTAGAGAGTAAATATGCCTTTTAACATTGGGAATTTAGGTTAGGCCTTTATTCTTTACTAGCGAGGGAACAACCATTAGGCTCTTTATTAAATAAACCCAATAGTTATTGCCATTGTGTTTTTTTAAGGCTTACACCAAGCCTAAGGAGTAGATTTTAGTCTAACACTAAAGAAAAATTAGGCATTCGAATCAAGTAACTCGGGCACCAACCAATGGATAATAACAACGGATCCCATAAGGTTTCTTGAGGTGGAAACAGATTAAAATTCAATAAAGTGTGTAATTAATTAAGTATACGTATAATTTTAAAATTTTATACACGCGACAGAAGTATCACAGACAATATACACTCAATATAGCACAATCATACACATATATTTTATATATATTCATATTTATCAATTAAATAAATTACAAGTTAGTAAATCTACCCAAAGTGAAGGTAGCTTTTAATTCCTCAATAGTTGAAATCTTTAAGTCTTGAGCTCACCATAAAGTGTGTTGTGGCACAATTCTAGTTCATAACAAAAAATCGGTGGGATTGTGAAGTTAGAATTGTGAGTGATTTTAAACTTAAGGTGCATGCATGTGGGGTTTGTGTCTATCATTCAAATATAGTATATGTATCTCATACATACATGCACATCAGATGAGCGGAATACAAAATTCATAATGATAAACACAAGTAAACTTTACATGTTATCTCATAAATGTAAAATACTTTAAGATTTAGAAATAATACTTTGTCAAGCCTTTGGTATATTGTCGAATCGAAGTACTGCCTTGAAGCAACCCGTTCACAATTCTAGTTCCTCAACACGGTAGGCTTAAGGAAGGCTTGAGGAAGCTAGAATAGCAGCTTTTTCAGCAAAGGATTCAACTCTAGAATCATTGTTTCTATCTTATAGTATGGGTGACCAAAAATAGAAGAAAAAAAATAAAAGAGGTGTTTTTGCTCTTAACACTTGAGAAATTTTTGAGAGAATTTCTAACACTTAGCCTTTTAAAATTATCTCTACCATTCACTTAACCCCTCGCACAAATTTTTTATGATTAATTTAGCAACTAATTATTCTTTCATTTATTTATTATTATCTTTTATTTTCTCACCTAATGGCAACCATTATGTTTGCCATTAGTGTTTTGTTTATTATCTTTCATTTTCTCACCTAATAGCATCCATTATGTTTGCCATTAATTTTTATTTATTATTATCTTACAATAAACTAAATTAAAACAAAACAAAATAGAATATCATTTAAATGAACTTAGCCTTAATCTAGGCTAAATGAGAAACACTTTCTCATCATTAAGAAATATCTTAAAACTTACCATTAACAAATGCCGCTCATTTATACTTATCTTATAATTTAATAAATATTAAATAAATAATTTAATCATGGTAGAAATACATGCCAATTTAAATTAAAAATTAATTGTTTGATTTCAATTTAAATAATAATATCATATATTATTATTATTATTTTATTCAATAAACATTTTAATGAATAAAATAATAATATTATTTGTCCAACAAATAAGATCATTTTGGTAATTTCTAAATCAAACAATAATTGGCCCACATGTGCCATGTGTCAACATCCCATTGGTCAATAATTAATTGTTAACTAATTGATGTACTTAACTCTTAAGTCTTGACACGTGCACGACCGGAGGAAAACCGAAGTAAATATCGGGTCTGCTGAAATTTTTTGGATCAAACTATTCAATCCGTTACACTGTCCCAATGTACAACGAGTACACTTTATATTGCGGGACTCTCTAGATCCACTCTCGATTTGTCAAACATAACTATTCTGTGAGTCCGAGATCGATGCCCTACACACATGTCACGGATATTACAAATCAGTATAGTAGACCATACAAGTTGAGGTCATAGCGCATACATATAATCTTTCTGCCAATCATATCTTGGAAGAGCAGGGATATAGATCACTATCGTCAAATCTCTATGTGCTCATCCGTGAACTTATCTCCAGACACGTATTTTAATAAACAATATATGCAAACACTTTTACAATATTGTTTCACTCTGTAGGAAACTCTTTTTCTTGGTTTGTTGCTTATTGCTATAAGACTTTCTAAGATATAGTCTTTGAGCATCTGAATATATATAACTCATCCATGTGAGCTGACAGATTCCATATCTATACACACTGAACTCCATAAGCATCGAACCATACCCAGCGACACCCAGCGGTCATGCCGTGAAAGGTCTGTGACATGCGTAGAACCAAAGTATGATGGATCATTTACAAGCCCACTGTAGTACTCAAGTCAAAGGACCACGTATACTACTCAACTCGAGAGTACCTTCCATTGACAGCTTCATGAGATGTCTATTGGGGTCCTCGTTGAGTCTGTTCAGTATTCAGTCCTTACTGAACACTTGTATGCTATAGGTGTTGGCGAATCTAAGGCACTTGTGGGTGTATGCATGTGCAATTGTATATATTGCCTAACGTAGTGGAAGCATATAAATTTTGCAATAAATACAATATATTAATCACATTGATATATTTATACGTTAGAGAACTCACCTCAACGTGTAACGTTATACATGTATTTTTTCTGGAGTCTGCATGGAGACCAACTAGTGTGCAATTCTACTCACCAACACGGTGGGCTTGGTGAGCTAGAACAGTAGCTTTTTTTCAAAAGGATAAGAAATGGAGAATTTGAAGCAATTCACTATTGCTCCAATTGAAGGTTTCATTTTCCCTCATTTTTCTTTTTTTTTTCCTTCTTCTTCTCCTCTTCTCCTTCTCCTCTCATTCTCCATTTCTTTCTTTTTCTCTCTTGACCGAATTCGGCCTCACATATTGCACACACTCACTTTTTCTCTTTCTTTCTTTTTCTTTATATATATATATAAATATAATATAATACTAATATAATATAATATATATAAAATAATATATTATATAATATAAAAAGAAAGATATTTTGATTATTTAACTATTAAATAATCAAGTGAGAAATGATCATTTTGCCTCTCATAAATAGTCACCAAGTTCACCCTCTAGTGGGTTTCACCAAAATTCACACTTGAATAAAATCAACTGAGGGTCCACAATACGATACGTGTCATTATACAATTAGTAAATAACAAATATTGATTAATTGTTATATTTAACACTTAAATACAAACACGCACGTATTCCTGTAGTATTGCTGAATATTGCTGGATTAAATAATTTAATTTGGCATGCTGCCTCAGTACACAACGAGTATACTTCATATCACGAGACTCCCTAGGTCTTACACCCGATTCGTCAAATGAAATTATTTCACGAGTCCGTGAGCAATGCCCCATGCACATGTCACGGATATACAAATCAGCGGGTTGAATCATGCAAGCTGAGGTTACAACGCATACGTATGGTCCTTTCATTATGATATCCTGGATGTGTGAGGATATAGATTATCACCGTCAAATCCCCTAGTGCTCATTCATATCTTATCTCTAGACACGTATCTCACTGAACAATATGCACAAACTCTTTTGCCATAATGTTATACCCTGACGAAGCTCTTTCCCTGGATTGATACTTGTGGCCACAAGATTTTTTGAGATGCAGTCTTGAAGCATTTGGATATCAAACTCCCTATGCGAGATGACGGATCCTATATCTGTACACACCGAACTCTATAAGCATTGGACCATGCCCAGCGACACCCAACGGTCACACCATGAAAGGTTTGTGACATGCGTGGAACTAAAGTATAAATGAACACTTACAAGCCCACCGTGGCACTCTGGTCAATGGACCACGTATACTACTCAACTCAAGAGGACCCTCCATTGACGGCTTACATAGGGTGTCTATCAGAGGCCCTCGTGAGTCTGTCCCATATCTAGTCCTAACTAGATACTCATATGTCAATACGAGCTCCGAGCTCATAGTTGGCTATGAATGACCATCTATTCCTTATAACTGCGACATATGCTGATCTATATTAAAAGTATCCATCGATAGACCCGCATCAGCAGAAATAGATCAGGGACAATTATTCGAGAACATACTTACGCAACTTGCATTTCCTGACACCCGATTGCAACTTTTGCAACTTGCATACTTATGCAACTATACAGTGAGTACCACAAGCCCACTGTGGTACTGAAGTCAAAGGACCACGTATACTACTCAACTCGAGAGTACCTTCCATTGACGACTTCATGGGATATCTATTGGGGTCCTCGTTGAGTCTGCTCAGTATTCAGTCTTTACTGAACACTTATATGCTATAGGTGTTGGCGAATCTAAGGCATGTATAGGTGTATGCATGTGCAATTGTGTCTATTGCCTAACGCAGCGGAAGCGTATAAATTTTATAATAAATACAATATATTAATCACATTAATATATTTATAGGTTAGAGAACTTACCTCAACGTGTAACGTTATTAATACGGCGAAATTGTATAAAGTATTGTATCCTTTTAAACTTGATGTTTGTTCAATTTATCCCAATAATTTGGCTATTTATGCATATTAATGTTGTTTATAGGTTTAAGCACTATCGGAGCAAAAATACCAAAAATTGGATGCAAATGAAGCTATTTGAGATGAGAATTCGAAAAGGGACTAAAATGCTCAAAACGTGAACAATACAAGTGAACAGTGCAATTTCTATAGTGCATGAACAGTGAAATGCCTGGGGCATTCGATTTGAGCGCCGGGGCACCAATTCCAGAGAGTGAGCACCACGGCATTGAATCCTAATGCCGCGGTATTGAATCAGAATGCCGTGGTACTGAATTTTGAGCACTCTTTAAGAGCATTTTTTTCTTCTTTTTGAAATCCTAAACCTATATAAACGCTCATTGTTGAGCCAAGAAGAGTTGGGCAATAGAAAGCACGAAAATAAACACTTTATTTGGGTCTTAGAATCAAGAATCAACAACTAGAGGCAAAAATCAAGAGGAAGAAGAAGAATATTTGCATTTTGAAGGAAGAACATCACCATTGCATCAAGGGAAATTTCTCTTTCTCTTCAATTTCGTATTTGTTGTTGATTTCAGCATATATAATGATGTTGTTAGATGCTCTAAACTTATGTTTTCAATTATGAACTAAGTTTTATTGCTAGAATTACAATATGAACTCAATATGTAGCTTGGATTGATTATTTTTCCTTATTTATCATATTGGTATGGAATTGTTCAATTTGTTTTATGTTTAATGCTTCTACTTACATGACAATGTATTAGATTGATTAAGGAACCTTAATGAACTTGAAAAAGGGAATTTTGTGTTGGCTATGGATAAATTGATGTATGATCATTGTGTAAAAGCATGAGTTCTATATGAGATAGACATATACTCATATGGCATATATGACCATTTAGAGAATTTAAACTTAATGAATCTTATTTAAATTTGATTATTATAGATATATAGATAGTTGATTGAATGCGATATACTCACTTGACCACCGAAAAAGGCTTGTGAGGATATTAGAGTTCTTGGTTAACATTCATATTGATAGTTCTAAGGGGAGTAATTGAATTCAAGTGAGGTATTGAGGGATTGTTGTAATCCTAGGCATTTGAGTGTTGTGCTATAACATTTGTTCTCTTTGCTCAATTCTTGTAATTATTATTATTTCTTGTTTAGTTATTTTAGATATCAAAACCATTAAATTGCCAATAGCTTGAATAAGAATAGGAGAACATAATTTGAGTACTTAGCAAGTAGTAATAACAATTTCTCGTGGGATCGACACTCTATTTATTATATATTACTTGTTGCGATAATGTATACTTGTGTTAAATTGTGTTATAGAAATCACACAACAGTTATACACGTGTTTTTCCTAGAGTCTGCATGGAGACCAACTCGTGTGTAGTTCTAGCCACCAACACGGTGGGCTTGGTGAGCTAGAACAGCAGCTCTGTATTTAGCTTGGGATTAAGTCTTAATCCCCAAAATGGCCGGATGTGTGTTTTTATCCTTTTCTCCAAAAGGATAAGAAATGAAGAATTTAAAGCAATTCACAATTGCTCCAGTTTGAGGTATAGGGAAAATGACACAATTTCATTTTCCTTTTTTTTTTCTTCTTCTTCTTCTTCTCTTCTCTTTCTCCTCTCATTCTCAATTTCTTTCTTTTTCTCTCTCGGCCGAATTCAGCCTCACATATTGCACACACTCACTTTTTCTCTTTCTTTCTTTTTCTTTATATATATAAAAAATATAATATAAATAATAATATAATACTAATATAATATAATATATATAAAAAATAATATATATAAAAAATAATATATATAAAAAATAATATATTATATAATATAAAAAGAAAGATATTTTGATTATTTAACTATTAAATAATCAAAGTGAGAAATGATCATTTTGCCTCTCATGAATAGTTACTAAGTTCACACCTAATGGGTCCTACCAAAACCCATACTTAGGTAAACTCAACTAAGAGTTCACAATACGCTACGTGTTATTATACAATTAGTAAATAATAATTATTGACTAATTGTTGTATTTAACACTTAAATACAGATACGCACGTATTCCCGTGGTATTGCTGAATATTGCTGGATTAAACAATTGAATTCGGCATGCTACCCCAGTGTACAACGAGTACACTCTATATCGCGGGACTCCCTAGGTCCTACTCCCGATTCGTCAAATGAAAGTATTCCATGAGTCCGTGAGCAATGCCCCACGCACACGTCACAGATATACAATTTAGCTCGTTGAACCATGCAAGTTGAGGTTACAACGCATACGTATAGTTCTTCCGTCATGATATCCTGGATGTGCGATGATATAGATTATCACCGTCAAATCCCCTACTGCTCATTTATATCTTATCTCCAGACATGTATCTCACTGAACAATATGCACAAACTCTTTTGCCATATTGTTCTACCCTGACGGAACTCTTTCCCCAGATTGATACTTGTGGCCACAAGATTTTTCGAGATGCAGTCTTGAAGCATTTGGATATCAAACTCCCTATGCGAGATGACGGATCCCATATCTGTATACACCAAACTCTATAAGCATCAGACCATGCCCAGCGACACCCAGCAGTCACACCATGAAAGGTCTGTGACATGCGTGGAACTAAAGTATAAATGATCACTTACAAGCCCACCGTGGCACTCAGGTCAATGGACCACGTATACTACTCAACTCAAGAGGACCCTCCTTTGACAACTTACATAGGGTGTTTATCGGAGGCCCTTGTAAGTCTGTCCCATGTCCAGTCCTAACTGGATACCCATATGTCAATACGAGCTCCAAGCTCATAGTCGGCTAGGAACAACCATCTATACCCTATAGCTAAGACATATGCTGATCTATATTAAAAGTATCCACCGACAAACCCGTATCAACAGATATAGATTAGGAAAAATTATTCGAGAACATACTTACGCAACTTACATTTTCTGATACCCGATTGCAGCTCTTGCAACTATACAGTTACTAGTATATTCCTATGTCTATATCCCATTATAGACAAGGCTCCAACTCTTGGATCTGCTGAGTATTATGACCTACTAACACTTAGTTATGCTAACATTTAGCATTTATATCTTTTAGCATGACTAACTATGAGCCCTTATCTAAACACCTTTAGATCTGATCCGAACTCTTTCAGATCTACAATGTCTGCAACGTTACATGCATAATACCATATAAATAGGTATTAACAATTTAATGGGAATGTACACTTGTATAAATACACAAGTATATATACATTCAAGGATCGCACGTAAGCACCAACCCTAACAATAGGAACTTCCAATAAGTCCATGGTTAGCTAAGAACAACCATCTAGACCATCTAGGTATAGTATGCACTGGTCTATGTAAAAGGATTCCACCGATAGACCTACATCGGTGAATTAAGACCAGGAACATAAAATTTGAGAATAGACTTGTATAATAACATTTCTTAGCATCTATTACAACTCTTGCGACTATGTTATTACTAATGTATTCTCAGGTCTTTGTACCGTCATAGACAAGATTCTAGCTTTTAGACTTCACTGATTAATATAACATGCTAATTCTTTAGCATTTATAATTTTCAGTGATGCTAACTCTTGGCATTGATCTAAATTTTCTTAGATCAAATCTGAACTCCTTCAGATCATATAATGTCTATAGCGTCATAAACATTGAACTATTTAATAATAGTAATTAGCGATTTAATAAATAATGAATTAAATAAATATTATAAAATAAAATATTCATACAACAATGGGATGACATGTGAGCATAAATCCCAACAAGAATAGCAGCTATAAATTTTCAACGGTAGATATTTTAACTCTTAAAACACTTTGATTCTTATGTATTTATTTCTTATGAGGGATGAGAGGAGTTGAATATTTTTAGTTCTTTTTTTTTTCTTCACAACACTTTGCAAGAATACTTAGGAAAGGACTTAACAAAAACTTCTCTCTATTCTTTCTCCCTCTCACATTGCCAAATAAAACACCTTGTGAATCAATGAGTCACGCAATTTTGGTTCCAATTCACTAATGCCTTCCGTGGCTTACCATTAAACATACCTAAATAGAGATTATTGCTCACATTCAACCAATTTCTCCACTCCACCAAAAATGGCCAGCCATATGACTTGAGCATTACAAATGACAATGCTTCTTTGCATTATTTTAGGATTAATGTGTCCTACCATGAAGTCTTATCACATTATTTAATTTTTGTTAGCAAAACATCACTTGTTACATATTACAAGTGCTTACTACACTTACATTAAAATAACAAGAATTAAATATATTATTTGTTTAAATAATATTATTCAATTATTCAAAACTATTTGAATAATTAATTTTTATCTTATTTGATTTTATTAATAAGGTTAATGGGTGAATTCGTGGTAAAATAATTCATGGACCAAAATTGTGCCACTTGTCGACATCTTATTAGTTAATAACTTTTGTCAACTAATTAAGTGATGTACTTAACATTTAAGTTTAGAAAAATACACAATGTGAGGAACCCTAAAATATATTTTGGATTTGCTAGAATTTCTTAGATCAAATTGTTTAATCAAATACGCTACCCCGATGCACAACGAGTACACTTTATATTGTGACTCTCTAGGTCCACACTCGATTTGTCATATAAAACTTGTCCATATGTCCATGAACAATGTCCCATACAAATGTTATGGATATTTCAAAGCAGCACGTTAAACCATACAAGTTACGGTTATAACATATCCATATAATCATTCCATCATTTATATCCTGAAAGAGCGGTGACATAGATCAACACCATCAAATCTCTATATGCTTGACCGTGAACTTATCTCTAAATTTGCATTTCGATAAATAATATCCGCAAACACTTTTGAAAAATTAATTTATCTCTAGGGTAAAACACTTTTTTCGTGTTTTATTGTTTATGGCCATAAGACTTTTCAAAACACTATCTTAAAGCATCAAGATATATTACTCACTCAAATAAGCTAATGTATCCTATATCTATGCATACTGAACTTTACGAGTATCGGACCATACAAGCGACACCCAACGATCAAACCATAAAAAGGTTTCTGACATGTGTGGAACCAAAGTATAGTGGATCAATTACAAGCCTACCGTAGCACTCAAGTGAAATAATCAAGAATACTACTCAACTTGAGAAAATCCTCCAATGACAGTTTTATGGGATGTCTATTGGAGGTATTTGTGAGCCTGTTCAGTACCTAGTACTTACTGAATAATTGTATCGCTATATAAACTTTCACTAAATTCATGGTCTGCTAAGACTAACCATCTAGACCATCCAAATATAAACATACAATGATCTATATTTAATAAGGTCTTCACCGACAAACCTACATTAGCGAAGATAGACCAGGAATATATTATCTGAGAACATATTTATATAATGACATTTTCTAACATCATTTGCAACTTTTTACAATTATGTCATTACTAAAATATTTTCAAGTCTTTTTTTCATTTCAGACAAGGCTCTAACTATTTAGATTTCGTTGACTCTTATAACTTGCTAACTCTTATCAGTGCTAACTCTTAGCATTTATAACTCTCAACATTTCTAATTCTTAGCACTGATCTAAATTCTTTTAGACCAGATTTGAACACTTTTCAAATCATACAATGTCTGAAACGTTACAAGCATTTTACCATATATAAAATATAATTAGCAATTTAATGAAATGATAATAGTATAAATATAAACAAATATTCATACATAAAAGTGATGGTATGTAAGCACAAATCCCAATAATTATAACAGAATAAGCTTAGTTCTTCTTAAAGGTGGAATACTCACAAATAGGGGTAAAATTGCTTAGATTCATTTCCTAATTTAACTGTATTGATGCGATAATTCTATATCTTATAATTAAGCGCAAGTATATGCTATCGTAACAAGTAATAAAGGGACTTAATAAGTCGGATGTCAAACCCACATGGATAATTTCTACTTTTTAACCAAGTACTAAAATTATATCTTTCTAATAATTATTCAAAAAACAAAATCTAAGAATAACTGTAGAAAATATAAAAGTAAAAACACAATGCAAAGAGAATTAGATGATAGCTTGGATTAATACTATCCCTCAATATGCTTTCTAATGATTAATCTCTAATATTTAACTCCCTTAATCTTTATTATTGATCAAGGCAATAATGTATTCACAAGCCTTTTCTAAGATCATACAAGTATACCTTAATTTACCAAATACCTATATTCCTATGGTACTAGTAATAAATTAAAATTCATTAAGATTAAGTCTTATTGATCATACATGCCAATTAGGTATATTCCTATCCTAAATTGAAACTTGCATATGCAATATTGAACGTTACTCTACAATCATGCATCAAATTACCTAGGTCTGAATATTATGATTCATCTTCTGAGTTTATCAATAATATTACCAACTCATTCACCATATATTAGCCAGATATATTGAAACATTAAGATCAAGTAATTTAAATAACAAAGATCTAAGTTTATTAAATATTCAAAAGATATGGCAATTAAGCACACATATTGAGTTCAAGTATTAACCCTAAAAAATAAATTTAGTTCATGGCTATTGTAATATTTCTATATCTTAAAATTAAGCATAAGTATACGCTATCGTAATAAGTAATAAAGGGACTTATAAAGTCAGATGTCGAACCCACAAGGATAATTTTTATTTTCTACCAAGTACTAAAACTATATCTTTCTTATAATTATTTAGAAAAATCAAATCTTAATTTTGCAATAAATTTGAATAAAATAAAAGTGCAGAAAATAAATGACACAACTTAAATAAAATAAGAAAATAGCAATGTAGAGAAAGCCTAGGGTTAATTACTATCATTCAATATGTTTTCTAAAGATTAATACTTTTAATATTTATATCCCTTAATTCTTATTATTGATCAAGACACTAATGTATTCACAAGCCTCTTTCAAGGTCATGCAAATATATCCTAATTTACCAAATACCTATATTCCTATGGTACTTGTAATAAATTAAGATTTATTAAGAATAAGTCTTATTGATCATACATGTCAATTAGGTATATTCCTATCCTAATTTGAAACTTGTATACGCAACATTGAATGTTACTTTACAATTATGCATCAAATTATATAAGTCTAAATACAATGATGTCACTTTCAAGTTTATCAAAGTATTATTAATTCAATCACAATATTGATTAGATATAATGAAGCATTAAGAATAAATAATTTAAATAATGAAGAATTGAGTTCAAATAAATATTAAAAAGATCTAACAATTAAGCTCACATATTGAGTTCAAGTAATAACCCTAGAAAATAAATTTAACTCATGATAACAAGAGAATTATGAAAAAATAAAATAAAATAAACATGATACAATCAAAAGCAAATCAATACAGACATCAATCTGCAGCTAGTTGATAAGCAAAAGATTTGCCAATAATCTCTTACTTCCTTGAATTTTCCTTACTTCTCTCTCTAAAAATTATTCTTCTTCAATGTATTATGGCTCTAAGAGCCATGAGTTGTGTGTTTTCTGAGATATGAAACGAGTGACCTTTATATAGGAATTGATTGGAGTCTTAGAATTGTAATTCTTTTTTATGCACTATTCACCGCAGGAGCGATAGCACTGCAGCACGGATATTGTTCACGCGACACTGTTCCTGGGTATTGTAGCGTTATACTGTAGCATTATGTTTTGTCTTATTTTTCTTAAATTTTCATCCCCAATTGCTCCATTGACTCCGAACCTTCAAAATAACAATTAAACATATAAAAAACTTAATATTCTTATTAAAATGAGCAATTAATCAAGTTAAGGGAGTGAAAATAATAGATATAATTTACGCTTATCAATGGCTACAAGAGAACAACAGTAAAAATAATAATAAATCATAATACAATCAATAGCAAACCGATATAGACATTGAATTTGTCTTGATTGCGCTGTCTAAGAACTCTTGATGCTGAAGAATGCCTTGAATATCTCTTTAAGGTTGTTTCAATTAAACTTCTATTGCTCTCTAACATTTGTGCTCTATATTCTTGGTGTTCTTGAAATGCTCTAGGGTGATTTTTAATGTGTAGGGTCGAGTGGCCTTTTATCGGGATTGATATGAGCTTGAAAATCTCAATTCTTGTTGGACTAGGGCTTGCACTACCGCTGGAGCACTGAATGTTGTCACTGGGGCGCTGCGTGTAATAAGCTTCACCGCTGAAGTGGTGGAATATTGGCGCTGGCACGCTGGTCTACCTCTAGCGCGATGACGATATGGTGCTAGGGCGCTAGCCTATCGCTGGCACGATGAAGGTCTGGCGTTGGGGCGCTAGTTGCGACTTAAACAGGTCTGATTTTCTTATTTCGATCACCGTTCTAGCGCTGGAGCGAAAATTCTTGTGGCGTTGGGGCGACAGATCCATATTTTAAAAACTTTACATTTTAGTCCCGGTAAATAATAATAATGCACATAAATAGTCATTTATTCTCATAAAACAATAAGATATCAAAATAAAAACATGAATAAATCTATGACAAATATGCCTTTATCATGTATCACATGCAAGGGTGGTAAAATAGGTCATGACACGATTATTCGACATGAATTCGACACGCTTTAAGCGAATATGGATAGAAAAAATTGACACGATTAATAAATGGTTCAAATTCGTGTTACCCATTTATTAATCGTGTCGAATACGTGTTTAAGGTATATGATTCATTTATTCGTTTAAGTCACGTTTAATAAACGAATCATATTTATGTCTATTCATGTATCTATTCGTTTAAGTCACGTTTAATTAAATATAAAAAAATAAAATTATAAAATAAAATTTAAAAATAATAATTTTGTGACTTAAACGTATTTTAAACGAATCAAATCGTGTATAATTGTATAAACGAATCAAATCTTGTATAATCGTATAAACGAATCAAATTGTGTATAATCGTATAATTGTATAAACGAATCAAATCGTGTATAATCGTATAAATGAATCGAATCGTAAATGAATTAAATCGTGTATAATTGTATAAACGAATTGAATTTGATTCATTTATTTAAACGTATCTAATCGTGTCGTGTCGTGTAATTCGTTTATTAAACGAATCGATTTTGTGTTTAAGTATCTGAGTATCTGATTCATTTAATAAATGAATCGTAAACAAATACAACAAAAATTTGTTAATACCTTATAGTGACACGATACAAAAATGATTCATTTACATGAATTGCCACCCCTAATCATGTGTTATAATTGATAAAGAATCCAAATTAAAGACTACTTAATCATATTATATGTGCCCATGCATAATCCAAGTATGATTTGAACTAATATACTATAACTAGAGATGATTTGTTCATTGTTAGGCATCGGAGTCATACATAGTTGAATTTAACTCATAATATCATTCTTGTCTTTCAAACACTCGTTTTTTTGAGCGAATATTAATTTAAACGTCAAAGTGTCTTTTTTTTTTCTTTCGGGAGAATGATACTTTTTAAATAAAATTCTAGAGTATTCAAGAGCAAAAAAGTCAATTCATTAAGTTTCAATCTTTTGAACTTTTAATAATAAAAACATTTAAAAATATTTTTGATATTGTTAGAAGCAATTTTAGGTATTTAAAATAAATTTATGAAATATTTGTTCTAAATAAATGCTATTTTATGACCCTAATGCGTTTGAGTTTTGGAAGGTAAATCTCTAGAAAATAGTGTTAGATATTGTTCCAAAACAAAGTTTTATCTTCCAGTAAAAGCTTCTTACAATTTCTTTTTTATACAAATTTTAAAACTTCAAAATATTACTAGCAATTCTAATCCAGCAAATGCATATGAATCAGTCCTTTTTATATCTGTATACAAGAAATCATATGATTTCTTTATAATAAAATATCTTCTTGACATTTCGTTCAACCAACCATATTCTTGTATTCGTTTTTCTCATTTTATATTTATTTCTTTATAGTGAATCAGCAATCATAAATTATTATTAGACATAATTAAAAGAAAAAGTCATAGACTTGACACATTTTCTGTCATTATTTATAATTCTTTACGCTAGGAAGTCAACCTACCACATGTTTCAACTCAGCTCTTCTTCTTCATCTTCTTCTTCAATTTTTTTTTTTTAAAGAACTCTCTCTCTCTTTATATTTAAATGAAGGGTTATTTGTTTAATCCTACGATTTAAATTTTATTAATAAATTAAATTGAAGAGAAAAAGACATTTACATTGTCAAAATTTAGCCTAAAAAATAATAAAACCCCATTATTTTTTAAATTACATCTTAGTTTAAATTATAAAAAGGATAATATGATATTTTAACATTAAAAGAACACATGCTTTAATGTAATACTTTTATTTAATTTAAATAATTGAATAATTAAATAAAATAAAAAGAAAGAAAGAAATAAAATAAAATAAATTTAGAATTTGGTCAAATTTACGTTATTATAGTTACAATACATTTCAACTAAGTTGTCACCTATTGACCTATTTATCATTTACAAATTTAATTATTGTTTCTAATAAATTATAAATTTCTATTTCTAAATTCTAATGATCAAATTTTAAAATTTTTTGATCATGTCTTCTTTCCAGTTTTACTTTCGATCCTCTACATCTTTCTAATATTTTACATACATTAAAGTCTCTAAAGTTTCTAATACTAATCTTGATCGTTTTTCATCAAATATCCTGCCCTTACACTAAAAGTAGTTTTTGATACTACAATGGATACTGTAAATGTTAGTAGATCTCGAGTCATGATGGATAACACAGGGTAAACCCCTTCGTTTGATTTCCACCCATGAAAATTTATCAAATTCTCTTTGTTATTGTGTATTCAATATAGAAGAGTAGTCAATATCAATAAATTTTTTAATTCAAAAATAGTAGAAACACCAAAAATAAAACCAACATTTCTTTTTTACTTTTTAATAAAATAGTTCAAGCAATCTGATCGTAAACAGGCTGCTCATTTGTTTCTTGTATAGCTAAAGTTGAATTAAATTTATTTTCATAAAAAATATATAATTATGTGATAAAATCATAATTGGTCAAATCATAACAAAGTCGAGAGTTTACATTTTATGATATCCTAGAATTAAGACTTTACACTGGACCAATTAATTTTGAGATCCATTATGGTTGCACAATTAAATAATATAAGAATTTTCTTTCAATATTTTTAGAATTTAATCTCCATAACAGTAAAAATATCAGAAAACATAGAATTATCTTTCTATTTAACAAAAACATAACTAATATGATATATATGAGTCAAAGTAATAGAAGATGGATATTGATACACGCATGAACATGCTAACATAGCATCATTAAATACTTTCAAACAATTCACATAGTAAAATACAATTTCTTAATCATCATTACTTAGTATAGATTCTTTTATTTTATTATTATAATAATATGTTATATAATCAGTAAAACCCACACAAGATTTTACCGTTATATATATAGCATTCTAACGAGTTTTTACATCAAATTTGAACATTTTACTGTCTATTTTATAATTATTTAACACAACTTTAAATTTTTGTTGTCTAACAGTTGATGATGCAATATATTTGATTACTTCTCTAATTTTTTTCATTCTGAGAATTAATTGTATTCAAACCATTTTGAATAATTAAATTAAGATATGACAAAAAATACCTCAAATGAAAAAACTTATACTGCGTGCAAGTGTTAATTGAATTAAAAACAAATCTATAGCAACAACATTTTGCACTTGCATTATAAAAAGTAATGGTAATAAGTTTGTCAACAATTTAAAATTCTCTAAAAAAATTCATTAAAGAATTAAAAATAACATTAGATGTTTATAGATGTTCTAATTCACGAAAAGTAATAATTCTTTTTTGCAAAAACCAATCATTATTAATATAATGCAACGTAACACAAATATACCCTAAATCATTGGCACCGTTTAACAATTAGAATTAATAGTAAACACTCATTTATATTGTGAGATTTCAACAATTAATTTTTCTTTAGATTGATGATGTGCAGTGAAAAGATCATTTTTAACAGTATTTCTTGGAACACGACCCCAGTTAAGTTGAACATATATTTTCATAAATTTCTTTAACCTTTCATCTTCGACGAATGAGAGAGGTTGCTTACTAGTTGTAATGTATCTAGTTAATTCAGTATGCATATGCTGCTGACTATATTTGAATCCAAAAAGATTCCTTTATAGCACTTTGAGTAAGTTCAATTTGAGTTGGCTCCTTTGAACCTTATTTTTGGGAACATGCCTTGGCATGTTGAGTTAAATGCCTAGTGTGGTGAGCTGTTTTGGCATCTAAAACTTTAAAATAAAACTTACAGATAGCTTTTTTCTTTAGTTTTTCTAGAAACTGCATTTGTATGATTCTTTAGCATGAAATAATTCTAAACATATGATGTTTGACCTTTTTTTTTTTCTATTTTCTAATACTTCCAATATTTTCAGTTGTAGAAGCAGATTGACTATTAGAAATTTGTAATGGTGGTATTGGAATTTCTTCAAATTTATTTAAAGCATTGAGATTAAAACTTGCCATTGTATGGATAAATGAAAATTAAAAAATAAAAAATAATTTGAGAGATTATAATTTTTAAAGAGAGTTGAAATAATTTGGTAGAGATTTGAGTTGAATTGAGAGATTTATGAGAAATGGAGTTAGGCAGAGGCATGGGTGAGACTTTATAGGCACCCACCTCTTCCCCCCCTCCCCTCCACCCTATACACATACAAACATACACAAAATGATAGTTGATCATTGGTACTTATAAAAAAAATATATTTTTTAAGAAAACCTGCATGCAATAACCTTTTTTAAAAAAAGAAAACTAAAATAGGTCCGTGGCACATACCCAATAGGCTTACTGTGCCGGCATCGCATGACGTGACTTAGTGCAATGCCTATAGATTGTCTTCGTCTGTGGCTCAGGCAGTCATGCCTAGGCTGACACTGCTAGAATTTTGTGTCTACGTGTCATCCCATTATGTATGAATATTTATTATTTAATATTTATACAATTTACGTTTCATTAAAATCGTTAATATTATTTATTATATGGTAAGGTGCTTATTAAATTTTAGACATTGTATGGTTTAAAGGAGTTTAGATTTGATTTAAAGAAGTTTAGATCAATGCTAAGAATTAACAACGCTAAAAGTTAACAGTACTAAGAGTTAGTAGGTTATAAGAGTTAGAACCCTATCTAAAATGGAACAATGGCTTGAACAATATTAGTAATGACATAACTGTAAGGAGTTATAAATGGTTCTAGGAAATGTCATTATGCAATATAGTTTCGAACACCTCGTTCCTGATCTATCTTTGCTAATGCGGGTCGATCGGTAAAACCATTTTCATATCAGTGTATGTCTATATTTGGATTGTTTAGATAGTTAGTCTTAGTAAACCATAGGTTTAGGGGAAGCTCGTATATAGATGTAAGTATTCAGTAAGGATTGGGTACTAAATAGACTCACAAGGACTTCTAATAGACATCTCATAAAGTGATCATTGGAAGGTCTTATTGAGATAAGTAGTATTCATGGTCCTTTGACTTGAGTGTCACGGTGAGTTTGTGAGTGATCTACTATACGTTAGTTCTACACATATTGAGACCTTTCATGGTCTGACTGCTGGGTGTGACTGGGTGTGGTCTGATACTCATAGAGTTCAGTGTGCATAGATATAGCATCCGTCAACTCATATGGGTGAGTTGTATATCTTAATGCTCTAAGATTGTATTTCAAAAAGTCTTATGGCCATAAGCAGTAAACACATAAGAGAGCTTTCCGTGGAATAAACAACATCGTAAAAGTGTTTGTGGATGTTGCCCATAGATTTGATTATAGATTTGATTATGAAGATCTATATCTCTGCTCACTCAAGGATATAGGTGACAGAAGGATTATATATATAGTTAACCTTAATTTGTATGGATCAATGCCTTGCTCTGTAATATTCTCAATGATGTATGAGGGAGTTCTATATAAAAAAATTGAACGTGAATCTAAAGAGTCTCACAATATAATGTGCACTCGTTAAATACTGGGTAGCGTTCTCGATCGAAAAGTTCGATCCGAAAAGATTATGGATGAGCAAAATTTGTTATTGGGACCTCTCGAGAAGGACACTTCTCGATCGAAGAGTTTGATCTGAGGAGATTATGGATAAACTTAATTTTGGGACTTCTCGAGATGGACAGTACTTGGTTGAAGAGTTCGATCTAGGGAGAGAGCTCGTTAATAGGATCTCTCAAATTGGACACCTAAATTCTAATTGTTAGAATTTGACATAACAATAAGCTCTAGTATAGTACTTGGACAAGTGTTGGACACTTATTATGTACTTGATTATTTTAAGAATACTTAATGGTTAAGCATTAGTGTAAGATTTTGACAAGTATTAGACTCTAGTTATGAACTTAATTATTTTATTAAAACTTATTCGATAAGTTTTGAACAAGTACTTGGACACCTGTCTCTTTTCCAATAGTGTTATTATCGTAATGAAGCTTATTAGATAAGCTTTGTTTATGGAAAAAGACACATTATTTAAGATGGTGACAAGTGTACATTTGATGACTTAAAATAATAAAAAGCTTAAGAGATATTTAGTTAAAGGCTTAGGAAAGTTTCATCCACATAAAGGGAAATAAGACAAAAATAATTTTTGGCTTTTATTCTTCATATAAAAAGGTTAGACCAAGATGTGTAAAAGGTGGATAAAAGAGTTTTGTTTTATCATTTTTAGAAGAGAGAGAATCGACAACTCTCTAGGGAGAAGAATTAGCAAGTGTTGCTATTTTCTTCCAAGTCCCATTTTCTCACCCAAATTGAAAGAGACCAAAGCAAAAGTTGTTTAGAAAATCCTGAAAAATAAAAGCTCACTAATTTGAAATTTAGAATGGCCAAGAAGAGCACTTCAAAGAGAGCTCGAGCTCAAATTTGGGAACCTATTTTAAAGGCTTCCAAGGTAATTCCTAATATTGTTAAAGTAATAAGACTTCTATTAAGTGTGTGTTTATTAAATATAAAATTAAATTTCCATTCCACTACGTATTTTGTGTGTAAGACATGAAAATTTTATAATTCAATAAATACTATTCACATACAAGTACCCTAATGAATAAGCACACTTTCAAGCATGACACAGCATAGGTTCATGCCATGTCCATGAGTCTTGTTGGGCCACAACCCAGGCAATCATGCCTGGGCTAGTACGGCATGACATAGTCTTGCACCATGTCGATTGAGGCATAATGGCACGCCTAGTTGTAACAATAGGGGGTGATGAAATAATATCATAATTTTCCCTTTTAATTTATTTCTCTAATTATTAGATTTATTGTAAGCCAATTAATTGGTTTAGGGTTTTATTTTGCAAATTTGAGAATTGAAAAATATTTTTTACCATAAAAAATAAAAAAAAACCATGAGAAAACACTAATGGACAATAGCCGTAGGCTTGTGGCAGCTACCTACACTGCTACCGTTTATGGCAATAGTTGCATGGCCACATGCAGAAGCATGCTTTTGTGGTAGCAACGCATTAACTTGGTCACAAGTAACTGATGGCACGTAAGAGTTGCAGAGTTCTTGTGTGGTGTTTTAAAGCGAAAAGTTTTTTGGTGATTCACAGCGATAATAAAAAGGATTAGTGATGAGAGCAGCATGGCGGTGCTGTGTGGCATCCTCTTCATTATCAGCGGTAAGTGGCAATCATTTTTGCAGCAGTTGGTATAATCTAAGGATGATCAGTGGCAAAAATTGACTAGGAGGAGTTAATGGCATTGGACGGTGTTCATTGCATCATCCGTGGTGTATGACAATTAGTTTTGTAGCGGCTTGAATCGGTCGACTTATGAGGTGGTCGACTTCCTTTGAATGGCTGATGGTCTCCTTGTCGCAGTCAAAGCCTGGATTGTGTCTTGGGGTAGCGATGACTTAGCAAAGGAGAGGGCTAGGCGGTTTCCATCTGGCAAATATCATTTAGCCCTTTTAATTGTTAGTTAATTTTATTTTGGCAAGAATAGTTTGCATATTTTGCAAACAGGCCCTATAAAATTAGTTATTTTCATTCATCGCCCTCTAGTTATTTCCAGTTATGTTTTGACTTAAAAGTTTATAGATTTAACAAATAAGCCCTATTAGATTTGCAATTTTCTTTTAGCCTCCTCTAATTTTGGCTAGAAAAGTTTGTATATTTTGCAAATAGGCCTTAAACATAAACATTTTTTTTATACTTAGCCCCTTTAGTTTTTGGTAATTAAACATAAACATTTTTTATACTTAGCCTCTCTAGTTTTTGGTAATTATTGTTTGTCTAGAAAACTTTAAATGAATTACAAATAAGTCCCATGTTTAACCTAAATTTTTTGTTGATTATTTTTTGGGTATTTGCAAATTCGAAGTTGGCTCAAACTCTTTTTAATTTTGATCCAAATTTTATAAACTTTTATTTGGGCTATTTATCAAATTATTGGGTCTAAACCTAATTTTTTTTGTTCACTATGTTTTTGGGTATTTGTAAATTAAAGTTGGCTTGAACTCCTTTTAATTTTGTCCAAATTTTATAAAAATTTATTTGGGATGTTTAGTTAAATTATTGGGTCTAATTTTTTTAATAAATTTTATTTTAAGGAGGGACAATAAGAATTTTAAGTCTAAAATATGATTAATTTATTTTTTAAAATAAATTGATCTAAAACAAATTAAAAACTCAAAATCCCAAACGCATAAAAGGAGACAAGCAAGTGGAGATGGACATTATAGATAAGCTCAAGTTCACTTTAGAAAGTATTTTGAAGAGTTTAGGCTTAGTTTTGATGTTTTTCTTCTTAGGAAAAGCTATGATTATAGGTTATTAATTTATCTAGTTAATTAATTGGTTGAATAACATGTTATATAGATTAAAGATGTCACATTCATATGTCTATGTGTAAATATACCATTTTGTGTGACATTAATGTTAAAATTAGACTAGGACAAGATTAATGTCATAGTTTTAATATTATGTTAATTTTATTAATTTGACATGATCTTGTTAATTATTTTATGAGATAAAATTAGATAGTAATGAGCAAAATGTCATTCTATAGATTAATTGGTACAATAAAAAAAATAAAAAATTTAAGAAATAAAAATATTGAGTAGGAAAAGGCTTTAGGCATAAGGCATACATTCTTCATTATTGGTGCTATAGTAAAGTAGATTACTGTCTTATCTCAAATTTTGTGAGATTCCCTACAGAGGGTATTAATTAGAATTGGTTACTAGATAGGACTTCTTTAAAGGATAATATATGATATAAGACTCATTCGAAACTGACTACCCTATGATGATTTTTTTTAATTGAAAAATATAGAGGATTCAAATAATAGTTGTACAATGTTATGCAATTTCTATATTAAGCGCAAGTGCACGCTATTGGGAATAAGTAATATAGAGTGAATAGAGTGTCGATCCCACAAGAAATTTGTCGTATTTCTAACTAATTACTAAATTGTGTCCTCTTGTTTATCTAGAAAATTAATATTTTTATTTGTTTGATTAAAATTAAATAAAACATTATCTATGTTACCAACCAAAATTCAACAACAGATCTGAATATATATGGTTTAGATCTAGGGCAATAGCTATCACTTAATATAATTTTCCAAATAATAGTGCTTTGATTATTAATCCCTCAATTCAATTATTAATCACAACACGAATCTCATCACAAGCCTCTTCCGATGGTCAAGTGATTACACCAAGATCTATCAATTACTTATATTCCTATGGTAATTAAATACATCAAGATTCATTAAGCACAAATTGTATTAACCATACATGCTATCTAGGTATATTCCTATCTTAGATCGAAACTCACAAATGCTACTTTGTGATTATATATTGATTTGTCATAAGCTTAACAATTAAATTCCTTTCCCAAATTTATTCAATTGTTATCAAATCATTCAATATATAGCTAGTATATCATAAGCATTATGATCCAACAAATTGAATAAGAATTGAGTTCATAATAATCGGATCCAACAAATCAATCCATCATATTAAGATCAAAGCCATAATCCTTGAAATTAAACTTAGAACAACATGATAATAATGTAAAAATCAAATATAGATATAAACATAATACAAACAGATCAAATTAGATCAAACCAGTAATGATTGAAGTGAACGAAGTTCAAGTTTAAGGATTGATCCTCTAAATTGATCTTGATTTGGTTGATCTTGTGCAATCTCTCCACCAAATGTGTTTGATTGTTGTTTTCAATGTTTGATTGTCCATTCTGGGTTGTTTTCTAGGTTAGGAAGGTGTTAGAGTTGAGAGAATTTGAGGTGTTTAGAGAGGAGGTAAGAAATTATGAGCTAGGGGGCAAAATGCAAGATTTTTATAATTGTGATCAAATATTGGGGCATTATCCATCTAACGCTCTGGCATTGGATCAACACTGGGGCATTATCTCCTTGAACGCAGAGGCGTTCTGAGCGCTGTGGCATTTCCCTGTTAACGCTAGGGTGTTGTGATCTAGATCCAAATTTCACCACAGCGTTAATATCCTATCAACGCTAGGGTGTTCATCTTTATATTATGAACAAGAGGGTGTTATAAGATTGAATGCTGGGCCATTCATCGCTAGGTCTGCAATTTTTGCATTTTGGTCCCCATTTTGCTAAGTTACTGTTCACGAGTTGACACTGTAGCAATTATATTTTTGCCTTCAAATCATTAGATTTTCTACCCTATATGCTTTATTAATTTCCATTCCCATCTCTTTATGATTAAAACCTATAAAAACAACAATAAAAAGCATAAATAACTCTAAATTTACTCAAAAGTAAACCATTATTAAGATGAAATGTGGCTATAATAAATATCTAAATTACACTAATCAAATACCCCTAAACTTAGGTTGATTGATATGCTCCCTATGGAGTTCTTGTCAATTAATTCTAAGAGTTAAATAATAAATATTTATTATTATCTTATATGAGATATCTAGATAATAATAATAAATTAGTAAGTGCTAGTCTGATTCATAATGGATACTACCACTCTATGAGGTGTATTCTGAATAAAATATAGAGTACCAATGCATAATATAGCTAAAGAGTTTAACATACATGCATTCATGCAAAAGTTTCACATGCTATAAGAGAATATATTCTCATGCATGAATTTAGTTTTTAGAATTATGCCTTCATTTAACCTACTTGCATTAATTCTTAACCAAAATAAATTAATTGAGAATAACTTTCTAGACTAAAAAAGGAAGTTAGATATTATAATCACTAGTAAAAAGCACAAATTATCTTGACTGATAAATGCCCTTCTAAAAATAATGAAAATGCTCCCCAAGCTGAAATAGATGCTTACAGTGTCATTTGACTATAGGCCCATCTTCCTTTTTTGATTTCAATCAAAAGGGAACCAGTAGTAAAAAGAAAGATAACAAGCTGAAGAAAACATCTAATTTAGGATTTTTGAAAATTCACGAAAAAAGAAATAAGGCCTAAAGAAAAGTGTTTCCAATGTAGCATTATAGGGCATTGGAAGAGAAACTGTCCAACAACTAAGCTTTTTATAGCTAAAAAGACAGCTTCAGCTTTTAGTAACATTCTTTTTATTAAGACATATTTAGTGGTTGATTATACAGATTCTTGAACAGTAGATTTTGAAGCCACTAATCATATTTTAAATTCATTACATGGATTCCAGGAGACTAAATCATTCAATGATGGAGAAATCAATCTTAGGCTAGAAATGGCACAACTATTGTAGCCAAAGTAGTGAGAGTTTTGCATTTTTATTTTGATTATTTTAGAACTCTAATATTAGAGGATAGTTTGTTTATGCTTGAGCTTAACGCAATTTGATCTTAGTTAGTTATTTGAGTAAATTTAGTTAATATATTATCTTTAACTCAACTGTGTTGATAAAAAAAAAAGTCGTTTATATGTTCAAGTATACTGGTTAATAGTCTATATTGAAAATATCCTAAAATTAACTCACTACATGATACAGAAATAATTAATGAATCTAATCACCATAAGAGAATTAAAATATCTCCCACTAATCAAACGTATCTATGACATCTACATCTTGGTCATATTAATCTAGAAAGGTTCTAAAGACTAGTTAAAGATGAACCTTTGAGTTCATTGAAAATTGAACAATTACCAATTTGTGAATCCTATATAAAAGGTAAAATGATTAGAAAACCTTTTAATGCTAAAGGCAATAGAGCACTAAAAACTTAGAATTAGTGCACTTCGACTTATGTAGGCCCATGAGCACACAAGCTAGAAGAGGTTATAAATATTTCATAACTTTTATTGATGATTATTCTAGATTCGGTTATGTGTATCTAATACGCCATAAGTCCGAGACATTTAATAAATTCAAGGAGTTTTAGGTAGAAGTGAAAATGTAATTAGGGTAACACAAAACAGACTTCAATCTAATCGAAGTGACAAATAGCTCTATAGTGAATTCAAGACCTATTTGTTAGAAAATGAGATATTATCTAATTAACTGTTCCAAGGTACCCTAAAAAAATGGTGTAGCAGAAAAGAGAAATAAGACTCTTCTTGAGATAATGAGGTCAATGATGAGTTATTTAACTTTACTCATCTAGTTCCGGGTTATACCTTAGAAAACAAAACCATGTATCTTTTAACTTGGTCATATCTAAGTTAGTTCCTAAACACTTCTGGATATATGTACGAGTCATAAACCTAGTTAGTGTCATGTATACATATGAGATTGTCTAGCCCATATACTAAAAGGGAAAATAGATAAGATAGGAACCTAAGTTAAAAATTTATCTGTTTGTCGGCTATCCTAAGAAAACAAGAAAGGGTCTTTCTATGATCCTCATGGTAGAAAAATATTTGTGAGCACAAATACTTTTTTCCTTAAAGGAAGACTATATGAAAGACTTTAAGCATAGGAGTAAGATAGTTCTTAATGAGTTATCTAGGAACTCTAGTATTATGCTTGAGAAAGTCAATAAGTTAGTTCCTAATCCAGATTATAATAGCCAACCAGAGCTAAATACAGAGCAACAACCACTGGTACTTTGTCATAGTAGAAGGACTTTTAGACGTCCAACTAGGTATATGTTAATTAGAGAGTCTTTACAGATAGATTCTAATGAATATGAACTAGATCCCACTGGCTGTAATGAAGTAATGGTTGATAGAGGCAATTATAGAGCAACAACCATCGATACTTTCTGATAATGGGAGGACTATTAGACATCTAACTAGGTACATATTAATTGGAGAGTCTTTATAGATAGATTCTAATGAACATGAAATAGATCTCACTGGCTATGATAAAGTAATGGTTGGTATAGCCAAATACAGAGCAATAACCAGCAGTACTTTGTCATAGTAAGAGGACTATTAGATGTCTAGCTAAGTGCATATTAATTAGTGTCTTTATTGATAGTTTCTAATGAACATGAACTAGATTTCATTGGCTATGATTAAGTAATGGTTGATACAGATGCAATCAATTGGGATAGAGTTATGAAATTATAGATGGATTCTGTATATTCCAATCAATTCTGAAAAATTATAGAAAAACCTAAAGGGACAAAACCAATAGGGTGTAAATAGTTTTACAAGAGAAAGAGAGGTATGGATGGGAAGGTGAAAACCTTTAAAGTTAGGCTTGTTGTGAAAGGATACACTAAAAAAAATGTGTCAATTATAAAGAGACCTTTTTATTGATAACCATGCTTAAGTCTATTAGAATTCTTTTATCCATTGAAACAAATCTTGATTATGAGATTTGACAAATAAATGTTAAGACTACATTTTTTAATGGAAATCTTGAAGAAGTATTATGTGTATTTTCTTAAAGAGCAAGTGCACACTATTACAACAAGTAATATAGAATGAGTAAAGTATCATTTCCATGAGGAATTATATCTAATTTCTAAGTACTAAAATGATGTCTTCTTTCTTTTAGCTAAACAACTTAGAAGTTAAAAATATTTAACCTAATCCAAATAAAGAGAAAATTAACAAGATAAGACTAAAGCTAACAATATTGAATCACTAATAATGGATAAATCTAGGGTTATAACTATCCCTCAATAATTTACTTGAATCAATTAAACTTTTCTTATGGTAATTCCTCAATATGAATTGTTGGCTAAACCCTTAATATCTTCACTAGTCTTTGTCAATGGTTAAATGAATATATCTTACTCTAATAATTACCTATATGTATATGATAATCAAATAAAGGTAGGATACATTTAGAAATAGTTTGTAATAACATATATGTTATATGAGTATATGTCTATTTCATATGAAACTCATAATTATTATGCTATGATCATACATCAATTTACCTAAGGCTAAACACATAGATCCCTCTGTCAAGTTCTTTATAGTTCATAGAACAATCTAACTATTGGCTAGATAATTAGAAAACATTAAGCATAGATAAATTGAACAATTATGATATTGAGTTCATAAAATAAGAAGAGAACTGAATTCAATTCCAAATTGAGTTCAAAGTTGTAATCAGAGAATAAAAACTTTATTTAGAGTTTTAGAACAAGAATTAATAATCATCATGAAGAAAAACAAAAGATACAATCAAGAAAAGAAGGAGACAAAAAAATTAGTGCCCTGATGCTACGCCTTCTCCCTTTAACTTGATGTGAAATCTTCTTCTTTGATCATCAAATCTAATTCTAACTCTCTAAAACTTATTCTCTTTTATTCTTTATCTTGTTGATATCTTTGGCTTCAAAAAGCTTTTATTTATAAGTTTATGAATTCAAAACAGGATAACATCTTATCCAAGTCAAGTCAGGAATTTCAGTTTGTCATCCTAGCACCATAGCCTTGACATGCTGGCATCGCGATGATCAGTTTTTGATATGGGTAAATTTACTAGGCTGCTTTGGCACCACAAGGCAGAGCTATGAGAGCTATAATGCTTAGTCAATAACTTAGAGTTTTTCATCTATATGTTTCAGTGCTACAACTTTAGGAGTAAGGTGCCGTATCACTTAGGTTTTGTTTCAACTATCTTTTTCTTGTATTTAGTATCGCGACCTTGGTATTTTAGTGCTATAGCGCTCACTTGAATTTTTTCTTTCTTTTTTCTTTTTTTCACCTATTTTCAATCATTCATGTTTTCAATCCTTTCGCGCGTTATTTGCCTTTAACCTATAAGTTAATCAAAATACGCCATAAATAGCCAAATAATTAAAATTAAGCAAACAAACATTAACTTTAATGAGATAAAAATATTGTTATAATCTAAACTTATCAAGCTTCCCCAAACTTAATCGTTTGCTCGTCCTCGAGCAAAAAGAATGAAACTAATAAAACTAAAAATAAAAAATGACTCATGGGTTGTTTAATAACTAATACATGGTTCAAAGATTGATTTCCACTTATAACTCCCAAGAAACGTAAAATATTATAAAATCTAGCATGACTTAATCCTTATACGCATTCTTCGTTATATATGACTATTAGGGTGTGTATGTGTGTGTAGTTGTTATTATAAGTTTTATGCTTCTAGATTATTTTATGAATTAAAGAAAGAAAATCAGTCTCTCTTTGAAAATTCATTTTACTTACACTCTATAGGCTTGCTTTTCATATTACTCTCCATTAATGTAGGTACACACACGCTGATGTGTGTGTGTTTTAAGCACAAAATTAAGTGCAAGTATACGCTATCATAACAAGTAGTAAATAGACTTATAAAGTTGGATGCCGAACCCATAGGAATAAATATTATTTTCAACAAAGTACTAAAATTGTATTTTTCAAGTAATTATCCAAAAAATTAAATCTTTAAATAATTAAATAATATAAAAATACAGAAAATAAATAAAACAACTTAAAAATCTTAAGAAGATAGCAATATAAAAATATCCTAGGGTTAATTACTTTCTTTCAATATGTTTTCTAAATATTAATCATTTAATATTAATATTCCTAATTTCTTATTATTGGTCAAGACATTAATGTATTAACAAGCCTCTCTCAAAGCCAAGTAAGTATATCTTAATTTACCAAATAACTATATCTCTATGGTAGTTGTAATAAATCAAGAATCATTAAGAACAAGTCTTATTGGCCATACATGCTAATTAGGTATATCTTTATCTTAAATTGGAACTTGTAAATTTCTAGACAACCCTGTATCAAATTATTAAGGTCTAAATACAATGATACCACTCTCGAGTTTATTAAAGTATTCCTAATTTAATCACAATATTGATCACATATAATAAAGCATTAAGAATAAATAATTTGAATAATAAAGAATTGAGTTCAAATAAATATTAAAAAGATCCAACAATTAAGAATATATATTAAGGTCAAGTAATAACCCTAGAAAATAAATTTAGCTAATGATGAATGAAGAGTTCTAGAGCTTATAAAAAAAATGAAAATCATAGAAAACTAGAACGCTAAAGAGCTAAAGATATAAAACTAATTTTGTTGCAATCTTCAATCTTTTTGTTTTTGTTATCCTCCAAAAATTGCTCTTTCTCTCTATTCTTTTCTATCTTTTCCTTCAACGTGTTATGCTCTAAAAGCCTTAAATTGTGTATCATTTAATTCTAAAATGAGTGGCCTTTATATAGGGATTGATTGGAGTCTTAGAGTTATGTTGCTTTTTACTATAGCACGATCACTGTTCATGAGTTACTATTCACACAAACTGTTCACAAGGCGTTGCAGTGAAAAGTTTTGGGTGCTGAAGACATTGGAATTTCCACTGCAGTGAAACATTGTTTAGTGCTACAACAATTTTATTATAGTAAATCATTGTTCACAAGTACTATAATCATTTATTGTAGTAGGTTACTTTAGCAAATTTAATGTTTTGCCTTATTTTCTTTAGATTTTTATCCTAATTTGCTGCATTGACTCTGATCCTACAAAATAATAATAAAACATATAAAAAACCTAATATTCTTAATAAAATGAGCAGTTAATCTAATTAAGAGAGTGGAAATAATAGATATAATATACGCTTACCAAACTCCCCAAAACTTAACCATTTACTCGTCCTCAAGTCATAAAGAAACTTAGAGAGAAAAATCAAAGGGTTCACTTAACTCAATAATAAATAAAGACTTAAAAAGAAAACATAACATAACATGCTAGGTTAGTTAGATGATTTCATCCCTAGTTAATGCATTGACTCCAATCTTATAAAATAATAATAAAACATATAAAAAAGTCTAATATTTTTAATAAAATGAGCAATTAATCAAGTTAAATGAGTGGAAATAATAGATATAATGTACGCTTATCAGCAACTAAGGATCAATTAGGGCTTTATCTAAGCCTGTAATGAAAGACTTAGGCTGAGGGTAGGATAAGAGGATGCTTTGTCGGTTTAAACTCATACCATACACATATGAACCTATTTGAACCTTAAAATTCTTTGATTGGGTCTCCCTAAACTTAATTCCCAACTTTTCCTTATTGATTTACTCAAAATATATTTTTGAATAATTTTCCCCAAAATTAAACTTTTAACATTCTTTAACCAATCACTTTCCCTCTTTTCATTTTTCACAGACCTAATCTTTCTTAGAAAGTTTCTATAGGTCTAACATGATATGGTGCGACAGGTGTTATGAGGGAGATTTATTTTTTTGGTTTGCGAATTTTATGGTTTAATATAAAAAAATCAGTGTTTGGCTCAAATAACGTGACTAAGGTTAGATTAGATCTTAAGGGTAGGCTTAAAAGACTCAAACAATCCAAACATTGCCTAAAATCATGTCCCTTATTATGTATGCCCTAAGATGTCGCCTCAAGTGATAATAAAACAATTTATAGAGTATTTTGAGACCTTTTAGGTTCTTGTTGTGCATAAACATTCTCTAGATTAGCATGTAACTTAAATAATCTCATTATGTGCTCAATGTGTTCAAGTAATTACAGATAAAGAAAATTTTGCACAATAGATTTAGGCATATGGATATCATAATATCTTGTTTCATGGAATTTATAGCTTTTATAATCAGTTTTCTAGTTCTTGTCATTGACCTATAGTCATTTTCCAACTTAAAATTTATCAAAACAACACAACAACAAAACTAAAAGAAATGAAATACATAAATAAAATATAAAGCAGATAATAAAATAAAGTAAAATAGGAAATAATGAAGCATTTCCTTGCCCCCAAAATTAAAGTTTAACATGGTCCCCATGGCAAGCACAAAAATTGAAAAAATAAAACACTTCTCTGAATGTCATACTGAATCCTTACTCATTGTCCATGTTGTCCACAATGTCACTATCATCGTTTGCATCATCATTGCCATTGTTAGTTGCTGTTGGTGGTATAGGATAGGTATGAGGTGGAGGCAATGAGTTAGTGTTGAACCCCAAGTGGGTAGCTATCATCTATATAAATTGGATTTGATATGTAGCCCACTAGGCACACCAATGTTGATATTCCTGAAATTCCCTCCAGTGTGCCTCAATCTTACTCCTAAGCTTTATCAGCCGAGCTTGCATGGATATTGGTTGGAAAGAGGAGGCAGTTTATGTGGAGGGCTAATGGGGTGTTGGTAATTAGATTATGCCAGTCCTTAAGGGATCGTACCTTACAGAGTATGCTAATGTCTAATAGGTGGGAAGGGTGTAGGAGCTCATTTGATGGGTTCCACTGGACATCGACTTGGGCATAGAGAGCAATAATGAGAGATGAAAAAAACAAGCTAGCCTTTTCTTGTTGGAAGGAAGTTGGGGACAATGTTGCTCTAGATGACCTTTTCAACTTTTATGCTTCTCCCTGTCATTATTTCATAGAGAAGAATGGCTTGGTACTTAGTTGTGTTGTTGAAATACGTGACTGACATATGTCTCAATTCAATGAAGTTATGCCATATCTTTTCCACTCGATCCATATGTTTGGCAGGGAAGGAGATATGGTGTCCCACTACAAGCTTTCAAGTGGTCCTTAGTATGCAGAGTCTCTAGATTATAGTGTCATAGTCTAGTTCTTTTAATAACTGGTGATATTCATCGTTGACAATGCTGGTTAGGTTAAAGAACCAGTTGATGTTGATACTGTCGATAGAATTCTTGAACTATTGATAATATTGCTGCTTTTCAATAAGCGCACTGTTTTTACCATCATTGAGAATCTATAAGGCTGATGATACTTAGAAATTTATCTTCATTGATGTCAAAGCCTTTCTCTAGAATTGCAAATTTCTTGACCATTAAATTGATATGGTACTTTGCTATTGCTATTGACATAAATTCGATTTTGTCGTATCTTGGTGCAAATGCACAAGTAGTTTTGGCTTTCTTTGGAACTATAGTTAAAAAAATATCCACCAAATTCAAATTTTTTTCAAAACCATACACCAAATCAATTTTCAATTAAAAATAATACTTCCCTAACTTCTAAATGCTTCAGTTAACTTCAATCCCCATTACTAATATTCTCAATCAATGGTCAATAATCTCTTTCTCAGCACTTTACAACTTTATTCTTAGATAGTAATTTGTAAATTTCAATTCTAACAGCGGTAACAACTAATTCATGAATAACGGAGTGAAAGATGGGTTAAGTGTTACCTTTGAGGGATTGAATCCCCAAATTTTGAATTGGATTGTCTCTTCAAATTATTGATGAAAACTCCCTAAATGTCGAGTTAAATAGAGTTAATAGTTGTTAATTTTAGGTTCTAATATGTTTTAAGGTTTGTTTGATGGTTGATTTGATATGGGTTGGCTTGATTTAAGGATTAGATTGAAGGAGTTACGATAGTTTGGCTTTAGGATTTTGTTTTTGAAAATGAGTGGGATTGGGTGCATACTCCTTATTTCACTTAATTTTTGAACGGGCGCCGCAACGTTAGGGCATGGGTGCTAGATGCTGAGACCTAGAAATTGATGGTTTAAAAATATAGTGGTTGGCGCTACGGTGCTTTAATTTGGCCGTTGTAGGATTGAGTTCCTTGTGCTTCCTATTTTTGAAATTTTTAAGTACCGTGGCACGGGCAATCTTCACTAGGCATTATAGCATTGATTTCTTCAGGTTTAAGTGTCATGGCCTTGGGTACAGGGTGCCTCAGCGTGGAAATTCTGCTTTAGGGACTTTCTTTTAGACGTGAGTGGGTGATGTAATGCTGTGGTCTGATAGCCTAACGTTGTCTTTGTTTTTGAAAATATAATAACAAGAAAGAAAAAAGGTTACATTACTTGGGTTACCTCTCAAAAAGCAATTGATTTAATGTTGTCGACTTGACATCATGCTTTTGTTCTTATTATGGCTTGGGTACAGGGTGCCTCAGCATGGAGATTCTGCTTTAGGGACTTTCTTTTAGACGTGAGTGGGTGTTGTAATGCTGTGGTCTGACAGCCTAACGTTGGCTTTGTTTTTGAAAATATAATAACAAGAAAGAAAGAAGGTTACATTACTTGGGTTACCTCCCAAAAAGCAATTGATTTAATGTCATCGACTTGACATCATGCTTTTGTTCTTATTATGGCTTGGCCAAATTGATGGAGAACTCCTGGTGAGCTGTTGGCCATTTACTTTGAATGTCATCCTAAAAGACTCTTCTTCAATCTCTATTGCCATATATGTCTACACATTAGTTATTTGAAATGGACGGAACCATCTTGATCTAGTTTTCTCATAATTATCTTAAGGCAGGAATTAAATAATAACACTCATTGTCCAAGTTTAATTAGTGTTGCACTATTTTCTTATCGTGCCACCTCTTTTCTGTTTCCTTGTACAGCTTGGCATTTTTATATGCTTGTAACTGAAACTTGTCCATTTCATTCAGCTAGAGCATACATTTTTCACTAGTTTCTTGTAGATCAAAATTCAGCGTTTTGATGGTCCAATTAGCTTTGTGGTCCAACTCAAATTGCAAATGACATGTTTTTCCAAAGACTAAATGGAATGGGGATATTTCGATGGGAGTCGTATATCTAGTACAATAGGCTTAGAGTGCATCATCTAAGTGTATTACCTAATCTTTGTGACTTGGTTTCACTGTTTTCTCTAAGATTTATTTGATTTCTCTAATGGAAACTTTAACTTGCTCACTTGTTTGCGGATGGTATGTTTTGGCAATTTTGTGTTTGACCATATACTTTTGTAGTAGAGCTGAAAGAATTTATTTCAAAAGTGTGAGCTTGATTCACTAATAATAGTCCATGGGGTGCCAAAATATGTGAAGATGCTTTTCCTAAAAACTTTTAGCACTATAATTACATCATTCATTAGTAAGGCTGTCGGAGCTAGTGCTTATGTGCCATTCTAATATTGTATAAATATTAATTGTTTAATATTTATACAATAAACATTTCAAATAAATATGTTAATATTAAACATATATGGTACAATGCTTGTAACGTTACAAATATTATATTAATTGAAAGAGTTTAGATTTGGTCTAAAGGAGTTTAGACCAAGGCTAAGAGTTAACAACGCTGAAGGTTATAATTGCTAAGAGTTAGCACCACTAAGAGTTAGCAGGTCATAAGAGTCATTAAAATCTAAGGAGTTAGAGCCTTGTCTATAATGGGACAAAGATCTAAAGGTATACTAGTAATGACATAGTTGCAAAAAATTGTAAAAAATTCTAGAAAATGCAAGTATATTCTTAAACACTATGTTCCTGATCTATTTTCATTGATGCGGGTCTATCAATGAATCTCTTTTATATAGATTAGTGTATGTCTATATCTGTAGGGTACAAATGGTTGTTCTTAGCTGACCATGAGCTTTGAGCTCATATAGGCATGTGGGTATTCAGTCAGGACTGAATACCTAACAGACACACGAGAACCTCAATAGACATCCTATGAAGCCATCTATGGTAAGTCCTCTCAAGTTGAGTTGTATTCGTGATCCTTTGACCTGAGCAACATGGTGGGCTTATGAGTGATCCACAATACTTTGGTTCCACAGATACTAGAGACTTTTTATGGTTTAATCACTACAGGTCGCTGGGTATGGTCCAATGCTCATAGAGTTTAGTGTAAGTAGATATGGGATCTGTCAGTTCATATAGGTGAGTTGTATATCATGATGCTATGAGATTGTATTTCAAGAAGTATTATGGCCACAAGCATATAACCCCAAAAAAGAGTTTTTCCTAGGGTTAAAATAATATCGCAAAGGAGTTTGTAGATATTATTTTACGAAAATACAAATCTAGCGATCAGTTCACAGATGAGCATGTGGAGATTTGACAGTGCTGATCTATATCCCTATACATCTAGGATATTAGTGATAGAAGGATTATATGTATGCATTATTACCTCAACTAGTATGGTCTAATGCACTAATTTGTAATATCTGTGACGTGTGCGTGAGGCATTGATCATAGACTCATGGAATAGTTCTATTTGTTGAATCGGGTATAGACCTAGGGAGTCCTATAATATAAAGTGTACTTGTTATGCACTAGGCAACCTATGAGATTGAATAGTTAAATCCAGTAAAATTTTGCTAACTGGATATTTGTGTCAGGATCGCTCAGGATGTGGACTTGTCAAGACTTAAGAGTTAAATACATCAATTAGTAAAAAATAGTTATTGACCAATTGGATGATGACATGTGGTGCATTGTGAGCTATTTATTATTTAACTAAAAGAATTACTATAATATCCTTATCTTAGCCTTAAGTGCTTAGACGGATATTGCTTAAACAAAAATTGGTTTTTGATTATTTTACATTAAAAGGTGTAAGTCTTAATGGGTAAGAATAACATGGGCTAATTGCTTGTTAAGAAAAGATATTGGCTCAAAAGTGAATTAAAATATTCATTTTAAAAGGATAAGCAATTTTGTTGGCATAATGTAGGTCGCCCATTTCATATTGTGTAAGACAAGGGAAATTGTTTCTTTGTTAAACAAATGTGTGTGGTCGGCAAAGAGGCATATAAAAATGAATTGTTGATTTCATTTTGGCTAATGCATAATATTTCATCTTCTTCTCTACTTTAAGAGTGGCCAAGCAAAATAAATTGGAAGGAAATTATTTTTGAAGTTCTGAGCAAGAGTTTCCAAAACAAAAATAATTATCCAATTTGTTTGAAACAAATCATATAGCTTAAAGAGTTTAATCATGGTTAAAGAGTTAATCAAGTTTTTGGGTTTAAGTATTAAATCAGTGCTGGAATTAAAGTTGCTAGTTTAGCCAATCAAGCCATCTTTCATTGATTACTAGAATTACTAACAGGTTCATTTCAAGTGGAACTCTAGCTTAATTAGTTCCAAAGACTTGCGAGGTGATTATTCTCAATCTTGGTATTAATGTGATTAATATGCTTTAATTTGTTCATTATTATAATGAGAAAATTTTAATAGGTTCATTATTTTAGAAAATTATATTTCCGTCTTCCGCTGCGTATATGTTTATATATGAGATGCATAGATTTCATATATTTGAACAATGGATACGAACCCATATATACGAACCCACATGCATGTTCCCAAGATGATTTAGAGTAAAAACATCCAACAAAAATGGTATAATAGTGTTTTGTGGTGTTAATGGGGTTATTTGGAGTGTTTATTGAGTTGTTGGTGAAGTCCCAGGGCTGTGGTGGTGCATTTCAAGTGTTAAAAATGCTAAACCAGGGAAGCCAACAATAGAGATGTGGCAGCAGCGTAGTCTAGTGCTGCGGCACTAGGGTTTCCAAGCCTTAGCGCTACAACGCTAAAGGCTTGGCACTGGGGTCTGCCTTTAGCGCTGAGCTGCTAGAGCTTCCAGGCCTTAGCACCGCGAGTCGAAGGGCACTTCCTTCAGTGCTACAGTGCTGATAATTCAGCACCGCAACGCTGACACTATTTACTATAGTAATTAATTTTTAAATTGTTTTTAAATTAATTTATGCATGTGGGGGTTTATAAGATACAGTGATTAGAGTTATTAGTCTGCATTATAAATCATAATCATTCTTTCATATGCTAGTAACCATAATGGGAGCCCTGCTGATGAGGATTAGGTTTGTTTGCATAGAAATAAATGATTGATTGAGAATCACCTCTTCATGAGATGAGACCCAGTATTTAAGAATCTCTCTTAATCAGATTGAAGTGTATTACATTATAAGATAATATTTTACATTGGTCCGTCTTGTCAATACAATGTTAGATGGATCGCATCGGTCATTTTTTAATATTGCTACAGCGTGAGGGATTTGGTCAGTATGACTCGGACTATGCCGGTTAAACATGAGATGAGGAAAATATATGCTAATATATTGCCCAATATTGCTATAATATAAGGGTAGTATCATTAACATATATCTAATTATTGACAAGTTAACCTAGAATACACTTGCTCAATATTGCTACAGCGTGAGGATAAGGTGTATTTAGAATCAGTGGTAAGAGTTGCATGAGATGCGATTGACAAGAGTTATTTACCTGTTGGGTTTACAAAGGTTAATATTACTACAACGTAAGGCTGGAGTAAAATGCCAATAGGGTCCACTTCTCTCTGTATAGTTTAAAAAGTTTAAACTATCGTTATCCCATTTGAGAGATTAAAGAGATTATGTAAAACAGTGGAAGGACATCTTTAGATTAAAAAATTATAATAGTTAAACCCATGATCAAGAACGTTATTTATTAACGATTAGAAATGTTCTACTTCATACTCCTATTTATCTTATAGAGATAAGATATATGTCTTATAGAGATAACATACTTGTCTTATAAAGATTAGATAAGTACAAGCAATCTGTTAGTACACTTGATATACGCACATCAACTATAAGGTACCGAAAAATATTTTGATTTACTTTTAAATCTGTGAATTGTTCTATATTCAACTTGAATATATTATAGATCAGGAGATGATAAGAGGCCTTTATGATAAATTCTCTTTAGAAGAGGTAGAAATTTATCAAAAATGGATTAAGAATAATTTGAGAGTCAAATTAAATATCTTAAACTTAATGTTTAATGATCTTCAGCATTAGCATGTGCACATGAGATGTATAATTAGTATAGTGCCCTATTTGAAAACTATTTAATATATCTAAATCACAAATAAAGAATAGTCACTATAGAAAGTGTTTCTACTATGATAAGGTTTGAAATAGTAAGCATTCAAGGCATCTTGGCTTAGAATAGAATGACCCATTATATATCTATTTACCAATCATAGAAATTTCAATAGCATATGATGCTAGAAGTACATAGGTATGAGATATTGCCTGTCCTTCTCATATCTGTAAGCTGTTGTATGATTCAAAGAATAATAGGAAGCTAAGAAATGAGAAGTACGACTTTGCATGAGAAATAAAGATTTTTTAGACGTGGTAGCTATTAAGACCTTTTAGGTCACTTTTTCATTTTAGCAGTAGCATTAATGTTGTATAATTTCTATTTTGTGCCAAACATTATTAAGAAAATCATATCACTTTCTTTAGTGGACAGAGATGGTTATCATAAAGACATTAGAAATAGTTGCTTATATTTATATGCTAAAGATAATATTTTGCTAATTGAGTGTCAGTTAATGGATGGCCATTATATCTTAAATACAACAAGAAATGTCTAAGCTAAAAGAACAAATAGTAGATCGAGAACTTTGATTAATAAGGATAGTCTCTGATAGGACCCGCCCTGAGACCATTTACTGTAGATCCCAGCGGTCCTGTCGGGCACCTCGACGAAAGTTTCTCAAAATTTAACTCCGTAAGTTGAGAAATTCTGCAAGGCGAACCCCTTTTTAGTTCTTGCTATTACTGAGAAAATCTTGGAATATACATGAAATTGACTTCTTAAATTTAAAAAAAAAGGGGCAGAGTTTCCCTTATTTACCTGAAAATCCAATATAAAACCTATAAAGAAATTGCACTTCTATTTCAAACTGTTTTCAAAACTACCAAATAGGACCTCCGGTCCTTTTCAAAACCAAATCCAACACAACTCAATAATTTCATTTTGATTACAAAACTGGTATACTATAAAAAAAGTAAAACGATCATCATAATATCGAAACCTCTTCTTGTTTGTCAAAATATATGTACAAATACTCAAGCCTAGAACTACTATGCAGAAAGCAAAAAGTGTGCTACTTACCACATTTACATTTACAAAAATGATATTCATATTTGGCCCACTAATCTGCAGTAGGAGAATTAGCAGCTTACGTACCGAGACTTGCACCTGAAAATGGGGTTTAGAAAATATAAAATACAAAACAAGTGAGCTAAAGAAGCTCAGTGAGTGCATTTAAGATTTCAAATAAAATAAAATTCTGCATAGATATTAAATTCTAAAAGATATGCATAAATCGTGCTTCTAAAACTTGTATAAAGCTGTAAAATGGTTTCTAACTTCATATGCTGATGAAATCTTGTTGAGTGAATTTTATTTACATCTACGAAAAATAATATCCAAAATCTGTAAGACATAATAACTAGTTGTGTACATATAAATGCATAATATATGATCGGTAGATCGAAAACTATTAAAGCCCATGCTCGGCCATTTTCTTTCTAAACTGTACCAATGGTAACCCTAAAGTCTTATACTCATGCATCGACTCAACTAGCACCACACACGTGAGTAGGTCACGGGGCGTCTCAACTAGCAATACCCTCTGTAACATCTCAAGACATCTCACTAGCTATACAGCGGAATCCTACATCGTATACATATAGCGAGACAATAGCCCATACACATAGAGTGACTCACATGACTCGACAACCCAACTTCCCAGAGTTAGTGACACGCCCCCTAATACCTGTCCATGTGTACGGGATATACCGGCCAGGTCTAATACAATCACCACTACTATAATCTGAGGGTACCACTGGCCTTTGAAATTGATGTAGTAGTTTTAAAGCTATTTCTTAAACTGAGTATGTAAATGCATATCTATAGATATATATCGAAATCATAAATCATATTTATGCATTAAAAGCTCATAAAACATACAATTTCATTAAACGAAAACATAATAAATGAAAGATAAACAATGACAGATTTTCACTCACAACTGCTCCGAGCTTAATTTTGCTCCGAATTTCTGCCCCCGTTATCGATCTTGATTTTCTTCACCTACACGCTATAAATGGTATTTAGAACCAAATCGAATGGTAGAATCCCATTTAACTACTAAACGCCCTAATCGGCATACAAAGCCCGAATGGATGCTACTTTTCAATTTTCATTTACAAAGCCATTCAATCTTATCTAATTCACCATCCGACGCCTTGAAAATTGCTTAACACCCTATAACTTTGGTTGGACATAATTGCCTTTAACCTTACCAAAATGGATAATTATGTCCTATTTTCTTCATTTTTTGATTTTCCATCAACCATATACATTAAATGTGCACAAGGCACCATTTATACACCACAATTCAACCATAACTTCCTTAAAGTGATAGAATTTACATCCACTACCCAACACATTTCTTTTCTCAATTTCTTGATCCAATAGCATTAAAATAAAGCCAATTTAATTCTAATGTCCTAATTACAACTAATTAAAGTCTCTACATCAAAGTCACCCAAAACCCTAATTCTTACCTTGCCAATTTCTTTAATTTGATGACTCCTTCAAGCTCTATACTAGAATTCAACTCAATCTAAACCAAGAATACACACAAGAACATCAATTGAAGCAATCTTGAAAGTTCACATATTATCGTCACAAAACAATGCTTTTCTTACCTTTTTTTCTTGGATTTTCACTAATGAAAGCTTCAATTGATCTTAGGAACTTGTGGTTGGCTTTATTTTGGCTTGATCAAGTATGAAAAATCATGCAATCACTTTGGGTTTTATTGTAACAATGTCACCCGTCGCTTGGCTGAAATTTTCATTATTTTGAGCTCTAAGATGTTATGCTTTCCTTTTTAAACTTTTTTACACAATTCTACCTTTATACAGTACTCTCTCAATTGTCCAATTTGTCCCTCAACTTACTCTAAATTTCTACTTTGCCATTGGTTGGAAAGTAAGTATATAATTGGTTCCTTTGTAACTATTTAGTTAGAATAGTTAAAGGAACTAACTAGAATTCTCAACTTGGCAATCTATAAAATTGTCTCTAATTAGTCCATTCTCTAACATATGGATTGTGTTTCTCAATAAAGCCTTGTTCCATGTATAACCCTTAAATGAAAATTCATATAGTAAATTAAAATTTCCTTTTCCAAGCCAATGAGAAAATTTTCAAAAAATATTCTATGGCCGTTTGACACTCTGACCAAGTGTGAAATTACCAAATTAGGTCCAATATCTCTCACGCGCACCATAAAAAAATATTTTTAATAGGGTTAGAATTGGGTAACCCTACGGTGTGTTATTGCTCTATACCGTAATCTAGGCACCAATACTACTAATAGGGATTGGATATTACAGTGTCATATAAGATTAGGTCACTTATTTGTGAGATAACTATTCTGTCTGATTAAGGATGGTCAAATACTTAATCTAACTATAGAATCTTGGCCATATTATAAATTGTAAATTCAAGGGAAGATGACCAAATCCTTGTGTAGGTGTTGGACACTAGACCACTGATTTATTGGAACTAGTACATAGTAATATTTTTTAGTTAAATGAATTATACTGCTGTGATTGGATTTCAATATTTTATTGTCTTTATTGTTGTTTATCATGATGCGGACATGTATTTTTGGGAAACACAGGTTGGAAAATTTTGAAGTGTTCAAAAGGTTCTGACTAAGAAATAGAGAAACAAACCCTCATGTATATTGAATATCTTCAATCAGATCGAGACAGTTTATACATAAACAGTATATTTACAAATTATTTAAAGGAGAATGCAATTCTTGCTCAATATAGTCCTCCAGATATTCTTCAACATAAAGGTGCTTTGGAAAGGGGGAATTAGACTTTATTAGATACAATCCGAATGATGTTGAGCTTCATCGACCTTCTAATATATCTATGGAGAATGTTCTTTGAAGTATCTGCTCACTTATTAAACATAGTTCTATTGAAACCCATTCCTTCTATAAGATATAGACTAAAAGGGAATCGAGTCTTAAGTATGTTAGGGCTCTGGGGCTGTTCTGCTTGCATAAGAGTTACGCAACATGATAAACTTGCACCAAAGGGGTACAAGTATTAGTTCATTGGGTTCCCATGTAATTGATAGGATACTAGTTCTATGATCTAGTGGAGCGTTGCTCGCATTTTTGCTTCATTGTGGGGATTGTAGAAGGATTGAACTTTATGAAATCAATCAAAATGTATATGAACTGATAATGGAAATTTAAGTTGGAATGAGTGAAATAACTTTAACACATCATTCCCATAGGTTAGAAAGGATATCAAAGCTACCTGCTAGGTATGTTTGATACTTAAAGAAGCCCTTGGCGTTTTCTTAGTTAAAGAAAAGGATCATTTGACTTATAAAGAGATGATGTTGGACATCGATTCGGGAAAAATGGCAAGTGGCCATGAAATCCAAAATTGACTTTTTGCATAACAATCAAGTCTGACACTTATTTATGCTTCCCATAAGAATTATTCCTATTTATTGTAAATGAGTTTACGCAGAGAAAGTGTTGGCCCCAATATAAAGGTAGAGACCTTCAAGGCCCGACTGGTGATAAAAGGTTACACTCACAAATATGAGATCGGTAATGAGAAAACCGTTTTCATTAATAACTACGCTAAAGTAAATTCGAAGTTTGTTGGCTACTGCTGCATATTAAGATTTGAGGCCTGGCCAATAGATGTAAAGATGGCATTCCAAAATGTATATCTTGGCAAGAGATATACATGGAACTACCTGAAGGTTTTGCATCTAGCCTAACTTCTAATCTAGTATGCAAGCTGAGGAAGTCCATTTATGGACTTAAGTAGTTTTTTCAAAGCTGGAATCTTCGTTTTGATGAGGAAGTTAGAAAGTTTGATTTCATCCCGAATGAAGAGAAAGTGTGTGTATTCAAAAATGGCAGTGGGAACATGATTATCTTTCTAGTTCTTTATGTGGAAGACATACTTAATGTCAGAAATGATGATGGTATGTTGTAAGTCAATTAGCTAAGAGTTATCTGAGTAAGGACTTCTCCATAAAATATTTGGGAGAGGCTTCCTATATACTGGGTATAAATCTTTATAGAGATAAAGTAAGGAGGCTGGTGTGACTCATTTAATCTTCGTGTATAAACTAAATCCTACAAAGGTATAAATTTATTGACTGTAAGATAGTTAATGTGCTTTTCAGACATGGCTTTCATTTTTCTAAGAGGAATTTTCCTTAGGAACAAGATGAAAAGGTTAGAGTTTCTAACTTATCATATGCATCAGCTAGACTTCTAGGGTTTTTGAGAAGTACGTGGAGTGTATTAATATGAGATACCAATACGAATGGTATTAGAGCAAGTGGGAATTTGTTGGAGCTGGTGCTTACGTGCCATTCCAATATTGTATAAATATTAATTGTTTAATATTTATACAACAAATATTTAAAATAAAATCGTTAATATTAAACATATATAGTAAAATGCTTGTAATGTTACAAACATTGTATAATTTGAAGAAGTTCAGATCTAGTCTAAAAGAGTTTAGACCAAGGCTAAGAGTTAGCAATGCTGAGAGTTATAATTGCTAAGAGTTAGCACTGCTAAGAGTTAGTATGTTATAAGAGTCAATAAAATCTAAAGAGTTAAAACTTTATCTGTAATAGGACAAAGACCTAAGGGTATACTAGTAATGACATAGTTACAAAGAGTTGCAATAGTTGCTAGAAAATGTCATTATACAATTATATTTTCAAACACTGTGTTCTTGATCTATTTTTATCGATGCGGGTCTGTCGGTGAATCTCTTTTATATAGATTTGTATATGTCTTTATCTATAGGGTATAGATGGTTATTCTTAGCTGACCATAAGCTTAGAGTTCGTATAGGCATGCGCGTATTCAGTCAGGATTGGATACTGAACAGACTCATAAGGACCCCAATAGACATCTTATGAAGTTGTCAATGGTAAGTCCTCTCGAGTTGAGTAGTATTCGTGGTTCTTTGACCTGAGCACCATGGTGGGCTTATGAGTGATCCCTATACTTTGGTTCCATGGATGTCACAGACCTTTCATGGACTGACCATTACGTATCGCTGGATATGGTCTGATTCTTATGAAGTCCAGTGTAAGTAGATATGGGATCCGTCAGCTCATATAGGTGAGTTGTATATCCCGATACTCCAAAATTGTATTTCAGAAAGTCTTATGGCTACAAAAATATAACAACGGACAAGATTTTTTCGCAGGGTTAAAATAATATTTGTAAACTAAAATAATATCGCAAAGGAGTTTGCAGATATTGTTTTACAAAAATACAAATCTTGAGATACGTTCATGGATGACCATATGGGGATTTGATGGCACTAATCTATATCCCCACACATTTAAGATATAAGTGATGGATGTATTATATATATACATTATAACCTCATCTTATATAGTCTAACGTGCTGATTTGTAATATCTGTGACGTGTGCATGGGGCATCGATTATGGACTCATGGAATAGTTCTATTTGACGAATCGTGCGTGGACTTAAGGAGTCTCGCCATATGAAGTGTACTTATTATGCATTGGGATAACTTACGGGATTGAATAGTTCAATCCATTAAAATCTAGCAAACCGGATATTTGTTTCAAGATCTCCCGAGGTGTGGACTTTCAAGACTTAAGAGTTAAATACATCAATTAGTCAATAATAGTTGTTGACCAATTGGATGATGACACATGGCACATTATGAGCGATTCATTATTTGACTAAAGAAATTACCGCAATACCCTTACTTGTTGGACAAGCAATTAAATATTAAAATAATCTAAATTGTTTTGATTATTTAAATATTAAAGTCAAATAATTACTTTATTATGGTTAAGTTAACTTAAGGGCTTAGTTTAGGTGGGAAATGCATTTTGAGTAACTTAATGACTAAGAAAATACAAAGCTTACATTTGAATCTTTTGTTTTATTTTTCTTAATGGTTAAGGAAATCAAAAACAAAAGCATAGATATTATAATGGATTAAAAAACAATTCATTTTACCTTAGCCTTAAGTGCTTGGATGGATATTGCTTAAACAAAAATTGGTTTTTGATTATTTTACATTAAAAGGTGCAAGACTAAATGGCTAAGAATAAGGTAGGCCAATTGCTTGTTAAGGAAAGATATTGGCTTAAAAGTAAATTAAAATATTCATTCTAAAGGGATAAGCAATTTTGTTGGCATAATGTGGGCTGCCTATTTCATTTTGTACAAGACAAAAGGAAATTGTTTCTTTGTTAAACAAATGTGTGTTGCCGGCAAAGAGGCATATAAAAATGAGTTGTTGAATTCATTTTGGCTAATGCATAGTTTAGGTAGAGAGAATTTATTTTTTCAAGTGTTGAAAAACTACATTTCATCTTTTTCTCTATTTCAATATTGGCCAAGCAAAATAATTTGGAAGGATATTGTTTTTGAAGTTCTGAGCAAGAGTTTCCAAAACAAAAATAATTATCCAATTTGTTTGAAATAAATCATATAGCTTAAAGAGTTTAAGCATAGTTAAAGGGTTAACCAAGTTTTTGAGTTTAAGTATTAAATCATTGTTGGAATTAAAGCTGCTATTTCAGCCAATCAAGCCCACATTCATTAATTACTAGAATTGTCAATGGGTTCATTTCAGGTAGAACTCCAACTTAATTTTTTACAAAGGCTTGCGATATGATTATTCTTAATCTTGGTATTAATGTGATTAATATGCCTTAATTTGTTCATTATTGTAATGAAAAAAATTTAATGTGTTCATTATTTTAGAAAGTTAGATTCTCGTCTTCTTCTACGTATATGTTTATGTATGACATGCATGAACCCACATGCATACAATTTTTTTATCCATGCATTGCTTGAATAGAAAAGGCTTATCCAAGTAGTAATATTTGAAATCGTGCAAGAATTTTGTTTTGGTTGGAAATTCAAACCTAGAGGAAGAATGCCAACAAACAGATAGTTGACAGAGTCAACATACCATGGTATATTAATGTGTTTAATGCCTAGTATATTAATGTGTTTGTTGCCAAGAGCTGCTCTTTAAGGAAGGACTTATTTATCCATATCTTATTGTTGTCTTAATTTACTTCTTCTAAACAAGAAAGATGGTCTACAACTAGATTATATGTGCCTTTGTTTATCTCAGATCTCAAGATCAATCTCTTGTAGTAGTAATATCCATGCCTTGGTTTTGCGTATTTCTTTGTGATGAGGTACTCGATGGCAAAATGATCAGTAAATTCTATCACCTTAACTTTAATGAGATAAGAACAAAATTTGTCGAAGGCAAATACAATTACTAGTAGCTACTTCTTGGTGGTAATGTAGCTAGTTTGTGCATCATTTAAGGTCTTATTGGCGTAATAAATAGCATAAAAGGCCTTGTTCTTGAAGAAATATTTTATAAATATTTTGTAACATCTTGCGTGTCTAAGAAAACTCATAACTTATTTGATGTTTGTGGGGCTGGAGGTTTTTCAAAAGTCTTTATCTTATGTAAATCTTGAAGAAATCTTTTATAAATCTTCTGTAAAATCTTGCATGTCTAAGAAAACTTATAACTCCTTTGACATTTATAGGGCTGGTAGTTTCAATAGTCTTTATCTTTGCACGATCAACTTTGATTCCTTTTAAAGAAATTCCATGGCCTAGAACAATTTCTTCCTTGACCTTGAAGTGATATTTCTCTTAGTTTAGTATCAAGTTGGTTTCTTCACATCACATCAATACAAATATTATATTATCCAGGCATATGTTAAAACAATCTCCAAATACTGAAAAATCATCCATGGAGACTTCAAGGAATTGGTCCTCTATATTTGAAAAAATTGCCGCCATACATCTCTGAAAAGTGCAGGTGCATTACATAGTCCAAAGGACATCCTTCGAAAAGTAAATGTTCCATGTGGATAGGTGAATATTGTATCCTTTTGGTTTTATAAGAATATAGCGATATGATTATAGCTTGAATATCCATCTAGAAAATAGTAATACTCATAGCTAGCAAGTCTATCTAACATTTGATTAATCAAAGGTAGTGAAAAATGGTCTTTACGCGCGGCTTTGTTCCATTTATGGTAATCCATTCATACTTACCATCCAGTTACTGTCTGTGTAGAGATTAGCACATTATTCTTATTGGTTGTAATAGTGACACTTTGCTTCTTTGGTACACATTGTATTGGACTAACCTATGAGTTATATGAGATTAGGTAAATGATTTTGGATTTAAGCCATTTGATGATTTCTTTCTTCACAACTTCTTTTATAATAGGATTCAATTTTCATTGTTGCTATATTGATGCTTTATGTTCATATTTTAATGGGATCTTATGCATGTAGAATGAGGGGCTAATGCCTCTAATATCAACTATGGTCTACCATAATGCTCTTTTATGCTCACTTAACACTCTAAGTAGTTTTTCTTGTGTTTCATCAATAACAGAAGAAAGTATTGTTAGTAATGTAGAAGAATTGTTTAGGAATGCATACCTCAAATAGCTTGGCAACATATTGAGTTTTAGTGATGGTGGTTCTTCAATTAAGGGCTTAGTTCATGTCTTAAAATTTTATGGTCTCTCCAATGGCTCTACCATTTATCTTTTTCACATTTAGGGAATTATTCAAAAATTTAGGTTTTCTTAGGCTTTGTTCCAATTTAGTTTTATTAACCATAACATCTTTTAGTGACTGTTGAATGGAATTTTTAGCAAGTACTCTTTGGATTTCACTATCAAGTATGTTAATTCAAAAACATTCTTCTTTACTTGGGAACTTCATGGCTTTGAATACATTGAAGGTCACCTCCTCATCTTGTACTCTTATTGTCAGCTCTTCTTTTTATCCATCTATTAACATTCATCTCATGCCAAAGAAGGGTCTTCCTAGGATAATGAGAATCTTATGGTCTTTTTAATGTCTAATATATTGAAATCTATAGAAAATGTAAATTTCTCAACTTTTACCGATACATCCTTCATCTTGTATATATATAATTGTTGAAACTCGGAGAAGATTAATTTACTATACCCTGCATTTATTTGCATCACCCTTAAGTCGACTAGCAACCTTCATGCATTCAAGCCTAGCTGACATAATGCTAAGTTTAAATATGAGTATATATATACAAAGTAAGGCTAAAGAAGTAACCTTAATCCTAAATTAAAGAAATCAAAGTTGAAAGCCACCTATCTAGCAAGTTGCCTGCTCGTCTATTCATCCTCTCTAGGGACCTTAAGAGTATTAGTGGTCAATATTTAATCTCTCATTTAATGCCACAAGGTGCCTTTTTCGTACATTTGAAGTATGATAAGGTGGATAATCTAATTCTAGGTGTATCCTTCTATTAGAAAATAGGATAAAGTTTTTCTTCTTTTTCTTCTTCTTTAGGCCTTTTGAGTTGACTTGAGGTTTGGGCTTGCTCTTGAGGTACCTTGCTTGGCATATCACTAGAAGTCTTCTTAAAATCATTGGGAGCTTCTCATGGTTCTATAGGATACCTCTTTGACGGCCATCAATTCAAGATCTAACATTTAGTACTTTTTAACTGGTATAAAACTTTAAACTTTTCTTCCCAATCATTCGATCAGTATAAGAAAACTAAGATTTAGCCACATTGAAGAGTAAATGAAAGGAGGCAACTATTCCTCAAACTGCCTATCAATGTGCGTCTTTCGAAGGGTTATATGTGTTAGAAGTACAAATGATCATATTGATTATATTACATGTAAATTGAATAGAAGAATGAAAAAATTACCTTAGAATATTTTGACATAGAGAAATTCTTTTAGCTTCAATCTTCTCTTCATTTAATGTAGAGAGAATTGTTTTTTGCTCTAGTCTTCTCTACTATCTTAATTCCCTTTAATGATTCCAACTATATGCCTCCTTTTAAACTATTCCACTTTTATGGAAAAGTAGAAATTAAATCACAACATATTTTAATCAAAAAAGGCAAATAATTATAATTGTGTTTTCTCTTTTCAACCATCACACTCTTATATAAAAATTAAGTTGTGATTTAATTAAATCAAATGAGGTAAAACACTTATAATTGTGTTTGTATAGTAATCGTTTTAGGTAAAAGATAAAATGATAATTTGAGCTAGTAAAAGGACTAAAGGTACATGGGCTCTCTAGCTCCAAATTAGAGATCTAAATTCTAGTCATCTCATGACCTATTAGATATTCTAAGTTAACCCCGGGTTACTCCACTAAAAGCCCAATATTGCACTTTAGTTTGCCTATATAATAAAGAAATCCAATTTTTAATTAATCCTTTGACCAATAATTGTTAGAGTGTGTAGGACTCACCAACTCTTTGGTCCACTAGTTGGGTGACACCTTAGAACCATTAGCGTCCCAGCACATAATTCTCAAGTTACTTACACCCTCACTAGCCTGATGGGTACAACCATCAAACTTTAAAGGCTTATGAGGGATGAAATCCCAGGTTCGACATTGGTTGGGGGTGTAGGTAACCTGCAGGGGGTGTGAGTGGTGCGCCAGTTGATACACTAGTGGACCCAAGTTATTGGGTGGGCTCTACAAACTTTTACAATAATAACCACTCAATTAACCTTCTATATAAAGTCATATTTAAAGGTAGCCCATTATAAAATGTTATACCATTTTAATTACTTTTTTGCCTCTAAGTCACTGAATGCTCTAATAATCATTTGTCAATATGTCTATATTTGTATTTAATTTTGCAAATACATATTACTAGTTAATAAAAACTCTATTGAATAAAATGTGGCCACAGATTTAAATGATCAAGTACTGCAAACAGCTTAAGTGACATCATTTAATATAGATTCCATATTGTAAGCATATGTTCCTACGGTCTATAAAATTGCATCTCTAAGTCATCAAAATTTTGGCCGTTCAATTGGGTCTCACTCCATGATAACTCAAAAGAATACAATGCATAAATGTAAGTTCATTGCTTACACAGGATTAAGATTAATAAAGCTTATTAAAGTTTTGTGAATTAAGATCAATGACATTTAGTTAACTAGATCAGAATTCACATTAGTCTAATTCAATGTATCATATACATTAGTTTTTCTACTCGAATCTCTACTTCAATTATCAGGATAAATCATTCGCTATATGAAGTAGAAAGCCTATAATCTTACATAATGAAATGCCCTTTTCATTAATGACTATGGATAAGATTTAATTTATAAAGAACTTATGATCTATACCTTATGTATTAGCATCATATGCCTAATACATAGACCACATAATTTATAAATATGGGCTCTTTAATGTATGCTAAATTATGTATGAATATAATTTATCAATTAAATAAAATTTTATTATAGACACTTTAAGTGTACAAAATAACAATACATGTCTAAAAGTAATGCTGAGAGTTATAAATATTAAGAGTTAGCACTGCTACGAGTTAGCAGGTTATAAGAGTAAGCAAAATCTAAAGAATTAGAGCCTTGTCTGAAATGGGACAAAGACCTAGGAATATATTAGCAATGACATAGTTGCAAGAAGTTACAAATAGTGCTAGAAAATGTCATTGTACAAGTATATTCTTAAACTTAATATTCTTGATCAATCTTCACTAATGCAGGTCTGTCGGTAAAGACCTGATCATATCTAGATGATCTAGATGGTTAGTTTTAGCAGACTATAAGCTTAGTGGAAACTTGTATAGATGTATGGGTATTCAATGAGGACTGAGTACTAAATATACTCGTTGAGGACCTCCAATAAACTTTCTATAAAGCCATCAATAGAAGGTCTTCATGAGTTGAGTAGTATTTGTGGTCTTTTGACCTAAGCACCATAGTGGGTTTATGAGTGATGCACCATACTTAGGTTCTACTAATGTCAGAAACCTTTCATGATCAGACCGCTAGGTGTTGCTGGTTATAGTGAGTTGCTCATGCAGTTTGGTATGTGTAGATATAGGATTTGTCAGCTTATATGGGTGAGCCGTTTATTCCGATGCTCCAATATTGTATTTCAGGAAGTCTTATAGCCACAAGCATAAAACAGGAGAAATTATTTTTCATGGGATAAAAAATATCGTAAAAGTGTTTACAGATATTTTTTATGAAAAAACGAATCTGAAGATAAGTTCATGGCTGAGCAAATAAAAACTTGACGGTGATGATCTATGTTTTCGCTCTTCTAGGATATAAGTGATGGATGGATTATACGAATATGTATTAACCTTAACTTGAATGGTTCAACATACCATTCTGTAATATCCGTAATGTGTTTATAGGGCATCATTTACAGACTTACGAAAGAGTTCCATAAGACAAACGGGTGTGAGCTTAGGGAGTCTCACAATATAAAGTGTACTCTTTGAGCACAGAAGTAGTGTACTAGCTCAAATGGTTTGATCTGGAAAGATTTTGAAATGCAGGAATTATTTTAGGGTCTCTCAGGAAGTTGGCATATCGTAAGTGTTAATCACTTGTCACTGCCTCACATTACCATTAGTCAAAACAAAGACATGATTAATGCGTTAAATAGTTGACAAATGTAAAAAAAAAATGCCACCACTTATTTAAATGGCCTTTTGGCAACAATAATGTTTGACCACCACAAAAGTAAAAGGGCACCTCTTATATGAATTGCCACACTTGATATTCAAAGGACATATGTATTTTTGCAATTTAAAAGTGCATTTGAAGAGGTGTGTATGTGGTATTCGACCATGAAGAATAAACTAATTGTAATAGTTACAATTGGTGTATTATAAGGGATATTATATTGGAAATTGTTTTGCAATATAAAGTAGCCTTAAGTCAAATATAAGTTCGACAATTGTTTGCTAAGTATTGAAAGAGTTATAAAATAGTTAGATAAAAGAAAAAGACAAAAAGAAAATAGTTTTCGCTTTTTCTTCTTTAACTAATTGAGAGATACAAAAATAGAAGCAAAGAGTTACTTCAATTCTAGCTAAATTAAATGCTACCATTCTAGCTCTGCAATCTTACCAGATGTTGCAGATTGGAATTGCGTGTAGGATTACTTCAGGGTGAACTCCGGTAAATGAAAATACCTCAATTTATCTTTAAGGATAATTTTTAATCTCATTAGTATAATGAAACTTACATTCAATATATGTATATTACAATAGAAAATTAGATTTTCTTTTCCACTGCATTAAATTATATGTGAGACATGCAATAATTAAAATTAAAAATTATAATATACACACTTGCACCTTGCGAATAGCATACTAATAAAATTAGTCGAGAGCGCATGTTTATATGCTATGTGGATGATTGGAGTGATTATAGTGTCATTGAAAATTGTTCCGGGGCTATTCGTAATGCATTTCAAGTGTTAAAAGTGCAAAAATTAGATACAGCACGTTGGACGCTGCGGTGCTAGGGCTTTTCGAGCTCTAGTGCCGCAACGCTAGATGAAAAGTGTCACGGCATTGGGGTTTTAGTGTTGTAGCATCGGTAAGTCTGCACCGTGGCACTGGGGGCTGGGCTTCTAGTGTCGTCATACTGGGAACCCGGCGTCGCGATTTCGCTCACATTGTTCACTCAAATATTTTTAAAATTGTTTAAAAAAATACATGTGATGTTCATTTATCAATTTATAGTTGTTATGATATTGCAATATAAACTGTAAAATATTTATTTTTGTGTAGGTAACTATAATATGAGCCCTACTGGTGGGGGTTAGTTATGTTTACCTAAAATAAATGTGTGATTAAAAATCACATTCTTATGAGATGGGGGTAAGAGTGCAAAAATCTCTCTTAATCAGATTGAATAGTATTATATTTATGAGATAATATTACACATTGATCCATCTTGTCAATACAATATTAGATGGGTCATATCGGTCTTTCCCAAGATGGCTAAAGTGTGAAGGTTTGGCTGGTACGATTAGAACTATACCGATTAAACATAAGATGAGGAAAATATATGTGAAAGTATCTTCCTAGATTGCTAAAGTGTTTGGGTAGTTTCGGCAACATATATTTGATAATTGACAAGTTAATCTGGAATACACTTACCTTAGATCGCTGAAGTGTACGAATAAGGTGTATTTAGGATCAATTGTAAGAGTTGTATAAGATGCAACTGATAAGAGTTGTCTACCTTTTGGGTTCACAAAGTCCAAGATCACTAAAATGTGCGACTGGAGTAAAATGCCAATAGGGTCCCATTGCTGCTGTACAGTTTAAAGTGTTTAAACTATCATTTTCCTGTTTGAGAGATTTAGGGGATTATATAAAGTAATGGGAGGACATCTTTAGATTAAAAAATGTATAAAAGTTATACCTACAATCTAAAGTGTTATTAATTACCGATTAGAATATATTTTGCTATACATATCTTGAGTATCTTATAGAGATAAGATGAGTATCTTATAGATATAAGAAGACTATGAGCAATCTTTTAGTATACTTGATCTTGGAACACCAACTATAAGGCACTGAGAAATATTTTGACTTACCAAAAATATTTGGATATATTATTTAGTAGATAATAAAGAGGTGTTTCTGATGATATCTCTTTGGAAGAAGTTGAAATTTATTAGAAATCGATTAAGAATGATTTGAGAGTCAAAATCATATATCCTCACCTCAATGTTTCACGATCTTTAGCGGGAGCATGTGTATATGAGATGTGCAAGTGGTATAGTTCTCCATTTGAAAAATTATTTGATTTATCCAATTCATAGATGGAGAATAATCACAATGCAAAGTGTTTACATTGTGGCGAGGCTTGATATAGTAAGTGTTACTGTTCAAAACTCTTTTACTCTAGAAAAGATAGACCCTGTAGATATCTGCTTACCAATCATTGACTTTTTTTAGCATATAATGCTAAAAAATGCAAGAGTATGAGATACCACCTACTCTTCTCATATCTGTACAATGTTACATGATTTGATGTATACTAGAAAGCTATGAAAGGAAAAGTACAGCTTCGCGTAGGAGATGGAGATTTTTTAGACATGATAAATGTTAGGACTTTTAAGTCACTTCTCTATTCTGGAAGAAGCATAACGTTGTATAATTGCTATTTTGCGTCAAACATTATTAGGCGAATTATATCACTCGTTGTAGTAGATAGAGAGGGTTATCATGAATACATTAGAAATAGTTTCTTATGTATATATAATTAAGATAATATTTTGCTAACTGAGTGTCAATTAGTGAATGACCATTATATCTTAAATATAATAGGAAATGTCTAGGTGAATAGAACAAATAGTGGTTCATAAATTTTGAATAATAATGAATTAGGATATAAGATTTGTCATGTTAGTGTGAGATGACTATGCCGTCTGGTCAAGATGGTAAAGTACTTGATTTGACTATAGAACCTTGGCTAGTTTATGAATCTTTGATTTAAGGGGAAATGACCAAATACTTATATAGGTATTGGACACCGGCCCACTGATTTATTATAACTAATAAATAGTGATGTATATGGTCCAATGAATCATACTACCATTGGGTTGATTTCAATACTTTATTATCTTTATCATGATTTGTCACGATACAGACATGTGTTTCAAAAAAACATAGGTCAAAAACTTTTGAAGTGTTCAAAGAGTTCTGATTAAAAGTAGAGAAACAAACTTTTATGTATATTATATGCCTTTGATTAGATCGAGGCGATTATTACATGAGTAGTAAATTCAATAATTATTTAAAGGCGAATGAGATTCTCACTCAATATAGTCCTTTAGGTTCTGCTAAACACAAAGGTATTTTAGAGAGGAGAAATCAGACTTTATTAGATATGGTTCGATCGATGTTGAGCTTCAACTATCTTCCAGAATATCTATGAGGATATACTCTAGAAACTGCTGCTCACTTATTGAACAAAGTTCCATAAAAAATCGTTCTATTTGAGATATAGACTATAAGGAAACCAAATCTTAAGTACATTAAGATGTGGGGTTATCTTGCTTGCATAAGAGTTGCACGATAGAATAAACTTGCACGAAAATGGTACAAGTATTGGTTCGTAGCGTATACCAAGCAATCAAGAGGATACCAATTCTATGGTTTAGAGGAGCGAAATGTGTTCATTTTTTGTTACACCTCCTTACTAGAGAAAGAGTTTCTAATAGATTGTGGGGATTATAGAAAGATTAAACTTAAAGAAGTCAATCAAGATGTATAAGAACCGACAATGGAACCTAAAGGTTAATCGAATGAAATACCTTTAACACTCTCTCTTGTAAGTTAGAAAGGATATCGATGGCCAACTATTAGGTATGCTTGATACCTGAAGGTGTCCTTGGTGGTTTTTTAGTTGAATAAAAGGATCCTTTGACTTATAGAGAAATGATGTTGGACATCGAATCGTAAAGTTGGCAAGATGCCATGAAATCCAAAATTGACTCTATGCATGACAATAAAGTCTGAGACTTAGTTGTAATTCCATAAAAATTGTTCCCATTTGCTGTAAATACATTTACGCAATAAAAATATGTGTATCTTGAGCAAGAGATGTACATGTAACAACTTGAAGTTTTACGGTCAGCTTAACTTCTAATCTAATGTGCAAACTAAATAAGTCAAAGTGTGGACATATGCAATTTTTCCAAAGAAGAAATCTTCATTTTGATAAGGAAATCAGAGAGTCTGGTTTCGTCAAGAATAAAGAGAAATTGTGTGTGTTAAGAAAGGGCAGTAGGAGCATGATTAACTTTCGAGTTCTCTACGTGGAAGATATACTCAATGTCGGAAACAACATTGGTATGCTGCAAGTTAGTCAGTTAAAATTTATTTGAGTAAGAACTTTAGTTGGTATAGTCCAAGCTCAACCGACCAAGTCCCTCACGCTGTAGCAATATTCAAAAAAAGTCGACATGACTCGTCTAACACCGTATTGACAAAACGGATCAGAGTAAAATATTATCTTATAATATAATATTCTTCAATTTGATTAAAAGAGATTTTTGTATCCTTGGTCTCCATTCTCCTAGGAAGAGTGATTCTCAATTAATTAATTTTTCTATGTAAGCACAACTAACCCCCACCAGTAGGGTTTCCATTGTTGTTACTAGCACAGAAAAATTAATTCTGGTTTATAATGCAGACCGATAACTCTTTATCACTGCATCTCATAAATCCTAATTTATAATATAGACTAATAAGTTTTATCACTACATTTTATAAATCTACATATACAAAATTAATTTTCAAACACTGTTCAAAATCACTGTAGCTATGAACTGTAAAAAAAAAAAGTGTTTATGTACTACTGTTCAAGTGAATAGTATACCACCGCGGCGCTGAATTGCATCGCTGCAGCACTGGGAGGTCGAACCCCCAACGCCATAATGCCGGCCCCCTGGCGCTGCAGCGCTAAGTACTTCCCCTTTGGCATACTCGTTTCAACACTTGAAATGCGCCATTTACACTGGGACTTTTGCATCCATTCACTCAAACAACACCCCAAATATGTCCTAAATGGCTCTGATATCATTTTTGTCGGAGATCTAATGCATGTAGGTGTATGCATGTGCTATTGTGTCTATTGCCTAAAATACGTATCTTATAGATATTAAAATATGACGGAAGCGTAAATCATGCAATAAACATAATGAATAAATATATTAATCATATTAATATATTAGTAAAGGTTGAGAACTCACCTTAACGTGTAACGTTATACACATATTTTTCTCGGAGTCCGCATGAAGATCAACTCTCGAGTAGTTCTAGTCATCAACACGGTGGGTTTGGTGAGCTAGAACAACAACCCTATATGCAGCACTGAGTTTAACTCTTAAACCTCAAAATGGGTGGGTGTGTTTTCATCATTTTCTCCAAAATGATAAGAAATGGAGAGTTTGAAGCAATGTACCATTGCTTCAAATAAAACCATAGAGAAAAATGAAACAATTTCATTTTTTCTTCTTCCTTTCCTTCGGTTTCCTCTTCTTTCTCTTTTCTCTCCATTTTCGTTTCTTTTTCTCTCAGCCAAAATGGTCAACGCCCATCCAAACTCATCTCTCTCTCTTTATATATATATATATATATATCTAATATATATAAAATAATAATATAATATAATAATATAAAACAATATAATAACATATTATATAATATAATATGAGAGATATTTTGATTATTTAACCATTAAATAATCAAAGTGTGAAATGACCATTTTGCCCCTTATAAATAGTTACCAAGTTTACCCCTGATGGATCTCACTAAATCCTACACTTGGGTAAACTCAACTGAGGGTCCATAATATGTCAGGTGTCACAATACAATTAGTAAATAACAATTATTGACTAATTATTGTATTTAACACTTAAATACAGACACGCACGCATTCCCGTGGTAGTGTTGAATATTGCTGGATTAAACACTTTAATCTGGCACGTTGCCCCAGTGCACAACGAGTACACTCCATATCGCAGGACTCTCTAGATCCTACGCCCGATTCGTCAAATGGAACTATTCTATGAGTCTGTGAGCAATGCCCGACATATACGTTAAGGATATTACAAATCAGCGCGTTGAACCATACAAGCTGAGGTTACAACGCATACGTATAGTCCTTTTCTCATGATATCCTGGATGTGCAGAGATATAGATTATCACCGTTAAATCCCCTAGTGCTCATCCATGTCTTATCTCCAGACTTGTATCTCACTGATCAATATGCGCAAACTCCTTTGCCATATTGTTTCACCCTGGTGGAACTCTTTCTTGGGATTAATGCTTGTAGCCACAAGACTTTTCGAGATACAGTTTCGAAGCATTTGTATATCAAACTCCCTATGCGAGCTGATGGATCTTATATCTGTACACACCGAACTCCATAAGCATCGGACTACACCCAGCGGTCACACTATGAAAGGTCTGTGGCATGCATGGAACCAAAGTATAGTGGATCACTTACAAGCCTACCGTGGCACTCAAGTTAAAGGACCATGTATACTATTCAACTTAAGAGGACCCTCCGTTGACGGCTTACGTGAGTCTGTCCCATATCAGTCCTAACTGGATACCCATATATCAATACGAGCTCCAAGTTCACGTGTTTCATAATCACTTATAGAGTCATGGTCTTCGAATGTAGGTCTGCTAAATTATTTATAAAACTTCTACAAATAATCACATCTCCTTAAGCCAAGATCCTTCTAGTCATGTAAGACTCCTCTTAACATGATTAGAGTACTGGTGTCCTCTTGGCACCTTGATCTGTATAATTGCCTTGTTTTGTCGCAAATTTATGGGATAGGATCTATCTATCTTGAAACTCTTCCAAGGTCAATGAAAAACCTACGAATCATCACTGCTGCTTCCGTTGCGTCCATACAGGTCTGCAGTGAATCCCAGTTTGGTGTAATTTCAACTCACTTAGTACTATTGAGAATAAGCACATTCTCAGTGTTGGTATGGTAAATAAAAATTTTCTATTTATAAAAAATAAACGCAGCGGAAGCCAGATCGACTTATTCATAATTACATGTATAGGGATAAAAGATTACCTTAATTTCTCGCTATGAAAAATCTTGAATTGAATGACTGCAATCTTCTCTACTATCCTCAATCTTCAAACTCAACGCATGTGGGCGCGTGGATTTTTCTTAATCTCTAAAATCACTAATACCAAATATGAGAGAATGGTATTAACTAAAATTCTTTTTCCACGTAATAATATTGATGAACACATGAAAATGCATGTTGTTAAGAGATTCAATCACCATTTAATGTCACTAATTTTAGTGTTTTCTGTATTTTTAGCTTGAAATAAAGTGTTCTCCTTAAATTGTGATTAATGAATGTTATTTGGACAGGTTTAGGTAAACTGGACATAACTCTCAATGTAGAAATTGAAATGAAGAAATTCTTGAACCTGGTGCAACATGACTCAATCTTACACAAATTTGAAGAATAGTGGAAAAGCCAAATCCAACATGTTATGGGCCAAAAATTGAGATACAACAGAATCGGACTACAACTCTTACCCAGCTTGACCCAATTCACGTATTTGGACCGTATCTCACAAAATACGTACTCAATTGGTATAATTCTTGAAGCTGTGAATTGCTGACTTTACTATCAACAACTCGTATGTTTATGGTAAAGTCCAAATCAGCCGTTATCATGGACCAAATCGCATTGCAAGTGGGTAAAATGGTTGTTGGCCGAATTCTGATGTATCTTTGGAATTTTGCTCATATCTCATTGGATACTCATTCAATTTGCATGAAATCAGTGCCTATGGAAAGAAGATTCAAAAGTCTACAACTTTCATGTCGGCTGCAGAAGCTGAATTGATCATTTACATTATCAAAAATGTGCTGCAAGTGGATACACGAGTTATTGGCTTAAAACTATTGAAGATTGATGTCATCCATGACATATGTCCATTCATTGCCTATATAAGGAGACCCTTAGGACGTTTTCAAGGAGATAATTTCTCTCTTCTTTTATTCTCATTAACATGTATTATAATTTAGGCTAAAGTTCCTAGCAAGGCTAAGAGATGAACTTTTATGTGTAGTAAATCTACTTCCATGCTTTGATTCGGTGTCAAGAGCTATAAATGTTGTAAGTTTGGTTTTGATTAAAATCTTATCTATTTTATTTTCTATAATCCAGAGGTTATAATTCTCATATCTCATATATGTTCAGTCATGCTTTTCTTATGTGATTCATGTTAATTTATAATTGTTACTGGTTACATTGTTTTATATGTTAATCTTTTACTGCAATATTGTCAAAATGATATATTGTCGATCTTAGATAACTTGTATAAATAACATGATGTGTGTTAATGTTTGCAAAGAGTTTAACTAAATCAAATACATGTGTTATCAAATGTGCTATATATTACATACCTTCCGATTGATTGGTTGGGATGTGAAACTTTCAGTTGAGTTATAAATATCGAATCAAAGTATAGAGTAGATTTATAAAGCATAATTGTGATTCTCAAAGCCTTGCTTAAATCATCATAAGACATTTTTCTCAATTCATAGATAATTCTATCTCATCCGTTTAAATCAATTAACCCTTTGCTACTGCTTTAATATTTTACTTCACTAACCTATTTTGCCAAGAGCTTCCTCGTGGGATCGACACCTCAATCTATACTGCGATAGCCGCGTTATATTTTGAGCGTAAACAAAAATTTGGCGCCGTTGCCGGGGAAGCACACTAAGCGAAAGTCGGTTGCGATTATAAATACTAAAGTGGTAACTTTGTATATTTTCTTTTCTTTGTAAACTCTTAGTTTATTTTCTTTGTCGTAATTTATTTATTATTCATGGTTGGTTCTATCACCTAATTTATTTTGTTTTCTTTAGTTAATTTGTTATATTTTATATTATCTTAATGGCTGGTTTTACCGCCTAACTTTGTTCACTTTCTTTTATCTATTTATCGCACTTTATTTTCTTTAGTTTATTTATTGCACTTTTTTTTTAATGGCTGGTTTTACCGCCTAACTTTGTTCACTTTCTTTTATTTATTTATTGTACTTTATTTCTTTAGTTAATTTATTGTATTTTCTTTTTATTTTGTGGCTGGTTCTACCGCCTAACTTAGTTCCTTTATTTCGTATTGTACTCTATTTATTTATTGCACTTTTTTTTATTGTACTTTATTTTCATTTTCTTTTACGTATTTATTGCAATTTATTTTTTTTAGTTAATATGTTGTATTTTCTTTTTATGGCCGGTTCTACCGCCTAACCTTTTATTTATTTACTTATTGTATTTTCTTTTTATTATTTATTTATTGTACTTTTTCGTATTTTATAGTCTTTTGTTTAGTTATTGTATTTATATTTCATGGTTGGTCTTACCACCTAACTTATTTCTATTTCTTGTTGTGTTTATTCCACTTCTTAATTTTCCTTAAGCATTTCTTTTCTAAAAAAAAAAAAAAAAAAAATTAGGATGTATGCATCGACCTAGAGACAAACGAGGAAGATTTGTGAGAGAACTAGAACTAGAACTAGAACCACTCCCATAATTTGTAAGTGAAGAGAATTCACCTTCTAGTTCATCTTGTAATTCTAACACAATGAGCCAACACGAAGAAAACCCCGTTAGAACTCTAAAAGATTACTTACATCCTACTCGCACAGCCACACCATCATGCATTATATTTCCACCTAACATACCACATTCGGATTTTAAACCTGGAATGATACAACTTCTTCCCACTTTTCATGGTCTAGATAGTGAAAATCCTTATGTACATGTTAGGGAATTCGAAGAGGTAATTGCCACCTTCCATAGCCAACCTGAAGCCATAGACACTGTTAGGCTTAAATTTTTCCCTTTTTCTTTGAAAGACAAAGCAAAGAGTTGGCTATACTCTTTGAGGCCGAGGTCTATAGGAACTTGGGCAGAAATGACCCAAGCATTTTTCAATAAATACTTCCCACAACACAAAACTAATGGCCTGAAAAGACAAATTTCTTCATTCTCCCAAAAAGACAGTGAAACCTTATACCAAGCATGGGAAAGGTTTAAAGAGTTGCTAAATCTGTGCCCTCACCATGGGTATGAAAATTGGCGCTTGGTTAGTTATTTCTATGAGGGACTCACAATTAGAGAGCGCCAATTTGTTGAGATGATGTGTAATGGGGAGTTCCTTCACAAAGATCCTGAGGAAGCCATAGAATTCCTTAATGACTTAGCCGAAAAAGCCCATATATGGACTGGACCTAGCATTGCTGAAAGCACAAATAGGTCACGACCCAATGGAGTTTTCCATCTTAGGGAAGAGGATAACCTCAAAGCCCAATTAGAGGTCTTAACTAGGGAGTTAGAGGCCTTGAAATCCAAAGATAGAAGGGTCACCCACACGGTTGCTAGAGTTGAGTCACACGATATCTGTTTTGTCTGTAGAGGAGCGGAACACTTAGCTCAGGATTGCCCCACGTATAGTGAGATGAGAGGGATATATGAGGAACAATGTAATGCCCTAGGGATGTACAAGAAGCCTTATTCACCCTACTCTGAAACATATAATCCTAGCTGGAGAAACCACCCAAATTTCAGTTGGAAATCTGACCAACAAGCCAACAACCAATGGAAACAAGAACAACAAGCACCCAAGTCTTATGTTGCACCTCAATATAATGCACGACCAACTAGGAGTTCTTTAGAGGATACATTATAAGCATTTATGGAGGCACAAAGTAAGACTAATCAAAAATTTGAAACAATTCTTGCACAGGTGGTGGACGAAAACAAAGAAATCAAGAGTCAAATCACAAAATTGACCAGTGCCTTAACTGTACAAGAGCGAGGTAAGTTTCCATCTCAACCTCAATCCAATCCAAAAGGACAATTCATGGCACAAGCTTCTACTTCTGATGTTCAAAATCTCAAAGAAGTCAATGCCATTACTACTCGAAGTGGTAAGATTGTAAGTGAACCTACTCCTGAAATTAACACATCTACGAGTAGTAAAGACGCCCCCCCTTGAAAAAGAGGCCACAGTGGAAAAAGAGCCCGAAAGTAAGTTTTCAATCCCAGTGCCTTTTCCTCAAGCTCTTCGACCGGTTGGGAAAAATTCAGAAATTCAAGGTGAGATTTTGGAACATTTGAAACAAGTTAAAATTAATCCAACTTATGCCAAAGTCATCAAGGATTTATGCACTATCAAAAGAAAACACCATGTGAAGAAAACTGCATTTTTGGCAGAACAGGTAAGTGCAGTGATTGAACAAAAGACACCACCCAAGTATAAAGACCCAGGATGTCCCACAATCTCCTGCCAAATTGGGACACATGAGTTTGGTCAAGCTTTATTGGACTTAGGAGCAAGTGTAAATTTAATGCCTTATTCTATTTACTTGCAATTGGGACTTGGTGAGATTAAACCAACATCTGTAGTCCTACAATTAGCTGACCGATCAATCAAGAAACCACGGGGAATAGTAGAAGATGTTTTGTTGCAAATTGACAAATTTTACTATCCTGTTGATTTTCTTGTTTTAGATACTCATTCTGTTGTTAACATGGAGTCAAAAATCCCTCTTATTTTGGGGAGACCTTTTCTAGCCACTGCTAACGCTCTTATTAATTGCAGAAATGGTCTAATGAAATTATCTTTTGGGAATATGACTCTTGAGGTGAACATTTTCAACATTGGCAAACAACCACGAGAAGAAGACGAGTGCTATCATTCATATATGATAGACACACTTGTAGCGGAGGAAGCTTATAAAAATCATGGCTATGATTCTTCGAAAAACCTTCTCAATTTTGATTTTGAAGAATTGTATTATCCTGATGTAACAACTAATGTGTTTAGTATTTTTAACTCACAGGATAAACGGAATCGATTTTGGCAGCCACACTTTGAAGAGTTGCCACGAGAGAGGGAGAGACCAAAACCATCAAACCTCGAGACACCACAAGTTGAGCTTTCTCCACTGCCCAAAGGTTTGAAACACGCATTCTTGGGACCAGGTGATACCTTTCCTATCATCATTTCTTCTGAACTTAGTGCTGAATAAGAAAAAAAATTGATAAAATTGTTAAAAGAACATAAGTCTGCACTAGGTTGGACCATAGCTGATATTAAAGGTATTTCTCCATTGATATGCTCCCATAGAATTCATTTAGAGGAAGGTTCCCAACCTCGTAGAGACCCACAAAGAAGACTTAACCCAACAATGAAAGAAGTAGTGAAGAAAGAGGTCTTGAAACTATTAGATGCGGGTATAATCTACCCAATTTCTGATAGTCAATGGGTAAGTCCAACTCAAGTAGTTCCTAAGAAATCTGGGGTTACTGTTGTTGAAAATGAGAATGGGATACCTGTTCCAACTAGGGTAGTAAGTGGTTGGAGAATGTGTATTGATTATAGAAAGTTAAACACAGCCACTAGGAAAGACTATTTTCCATTGCCTTTTATCGACCAAATTTTAGAACGTGTAGCTGGACATCCTTTTTATTGCTTTCTTGATGGGTATTCAGGTATTACCAGATTGAGATAGCTATAGAAGATCAAGAAAAAACTACTTTTACATGCCCTTTTGGTACTTATGCTTTTCGTAGAATGCCATTTGGATTATGTAATGCACCAGCTACTTTCCAGCGTTGCATGTTGAGTATTTTCTCTGATATGGTTGAAAAATGCATGGAAGTTTTTATGGATGATTTGACTGTTTTTGGTAATTCTTTTGATTTATGCCTACTTAACTTGAAATCTGTTTTGAGTAGGTGTGAAGAAAAAGGACTTGTGCTAAATTGGGAGAAATGTCATTTCATGGTATCTTCAGGAATCGTTTTAGGGCACATTGTATCTGAAAGAGGGATAGAGGTTGACAAGGCAAAAATTGAATTAATCTCTAAATTACCTACACCTAAAACGGTAAAAGATGTCCGATCCTTTCTTGGACACGCTGGCTTTTACAGAAGGTTTATACAAAATTTTTCTGCCATATCTAGACCATTGTGTAACCTTTTGCTAAAAGATGCAGAATTTACATGGACACAAGAGTGTGAGGAGGCATTCCGAACACTAATTGCCAAACTCACCACCGCTCCTATCATGCAATCACCGGATTGGAACCTCCCATTTGAAATTATGTGTGATGCAAGTAATTATGCTGTAGGAGCAGTTCTTGGACAACGGAGGGAGGGAAAACCCTTTGTTGTTTATTATGCTAGTAGGACTTTGAATGATGCTCAAATGAATTACACTACTACTGAAAAAGAACTATTAGCTGTTGTTTTTGCCTTAGATAAATTTCGTTCTTATTTGATTGGTTCACCTATTGTTATTTTTACTGACCACGCAGCCCTTAAGTACCTTCTTTCTAAGAAGGATGCTAAAGCCCGTTTAATTAGGTGGATTCTTCTTTTGCAGGAATTTGATATAACCATGAAAGATAAGAAAGGCGTTGAAAATGTTGTTGCTGATCATCTATCCCGCCTTGAGTTCACTGACTCTACTGATTTGCCACCTATTCGAGACGATTTTCCAGATGAACATCTTTTTGCTATAAGCCAAATACCTTGGTATGCACATATCGTAAATTATTTGGTTTGTGGTGAACTTCCATCTGACTGGAGTGCACAAGATAAGCGTAAGTTCTTGGTTGAGGTACGTAACTTTTATTGGGATGATCCATATCTTTTCAAATACTGTCCTGACCAAATCATGAGACGTTGCATTCCTGAAAGTGAAGTTTCTAGTGTCTTAAATTTTTGCCATAGTGCTGCTTGCGGTGGCCATTTTTCTATGAAGAAGACAGCTGTGAAAATTTTACAGTGTGGTCTTTATTGGCCCACTTTGTTCAAAGACACTAATAATTTTTGTCGTTCCTGTGAAAGATGTCAAAAGTTAGGTGCTTTATCTCGAAGAAATATGATGCCTCTTAACCCTATTCTTGTTATCGAGATATTTGACTGTTGGGGTATTGATTTTATGGGTCCATTTCCTTCATCTTTTGGCTATCTTTACATCCTTTTAGCTGTTGACTATGTATCAAAATGGGTGGAGGCTGTAGCTTGTCGTACTAATGATAATACAACTGTGGTAAAATTCTTAAAAGAAAATGTGTTATCTAGGTACGGTACACCACGTGTCATCATTAGTGACCAAGGAACACATTTTTGTAATCGTTCTTTTGAAGCTTTGATGCGCAGGTATGGTGTTCTTCACAAAGTTTCCACTGCATACCATCCACAGACAAATGGACAAGCCGAGCTAGCAAATAGAGAGGTTAAACAGATTTTGGAAAAGACGGTTAACCCGAATCGCAAAGATTGGTCTCTACGCCTTTCTGATGCATTATGGGCATATCGTACTGCATACAAAACCATCTTAGGAATGTCCCCATACCGGCTTGTTTATGGGAAAGCTTGCCATTTACCTGTTGAGCTAGAACATAAAGCTTATTGGGCTGTCAAAGCCCTTAACTTTGATTTGAATGCTGCAGGTCTCCAGAGAAAGTTACAATTGTCAGAAATAGAAGAGCTACGAAATGGCGCATATGACAACTCCAAAATTTACAAAGCTAAAATGAAAGTAGCTCATGATAAACAGATCTCAAGGAAACACTTTGAGCCAAATCAACGGGTCTATCTTTATGATTCTCGATTGCATTTACACCCTGGAAAGTTGAGATCTCGATGGACTAGTCAATTTATGGTAAGACATATTTTTCCTAATGGTGCTGTTGAAATAGAAGACCCCACTGATGGGCGGACTTTCAAAGTGAATGGACAGCGGCTAAAAAGCTACGTGGAAAAGGTAAACTACTCTATGTACCTAGGCGAGATCCCTCTTGTGGATCCTGTCTATTGTGATTGATCAGGTTCAATCTATCTGTACCATATTTTATATTTTGTCTATATTTTATCTTTTGACTTTCTATTTTTGCTTTTATTTTCTTGCACATTTTATTTTACTTTATTTTCTTCTTTTTATTTTTTCTTCAGTGTGATTTTATTTTCCGGTCAAGTGGCGGATACGGTACTCCGTGACTATTAAAGTCGGTTTCTCAGTTCCCTAAAAACTGTCCCTCAAACTGTGCATTCATCTCTTTTCTTTCTTTCAAAATGGATCGCATTCTTGCCAACCTTAAAAAACGTTTTCCTTCATTTCCTCAAAATGCTCTACTTAAGATTTACAAAGCACGGTGTGAAAGACTAAGGCTATTGATGTTGGGTAATATCCCTGTGGACCTTCGTTGGTTAATTGAAGCCAAGGTTCGGTTGTCTGGTGAGTTTGAAAATGATTTTGTTTCTCATATGCCTGGTCTTGGAAGAAGCTCTTATGCCAAAAGGCGACGAGCAAAAAGGTTACAAGTCTGTCATAAATGTGCTCGATGGAATTGTAATCGGAGTTGTCGTTCTTTAGGATTCGTATCTAGAAATCGAGAAGACAAAATTCAGTTCATTAAGGATGGACTGAGTAAGGAGTCTTTGGATGATATCCTATTGACTCTTGAGACGCATCCCTGTGGGCTCGTGCAACGTGAACTTCTCGATTTATGGAACAAATTCAAAAATGAACATCAACGGTATAGTCTCGGGAATCTGATTCTAAAAGACCCTGTTTGCCAATTTATAAGAAAATTGGATGGGAAGCCTATCCCCGACCCATAAAGGGCGTTTAAGCCGTTACTGGACGTAAAACCAGAGGAAGATGTGAGCCACAATCACAACTATTTGTAAATACATGTGTTTTAATTTCAAACTTTATTTTATGAATAGTAGGGCTACTCATGTAGATGTCTTAAATTCAAATCTTTTTGTTCAATAATGCATGCGGGTCATTATGTTTAAATATTTGTGTTTTATTTTTAACTCTCTTTTGACAAACTGTCGGGTTTCCATAATCATTGTTATCATTTGGCACTCTATAAATACAACACCTCAGTTTCTTCATTTTCATATATTGAGATAAAGGTGAGAGTAGATATGGAGGAAACCCAAGTTCGACAATTTCGAAATATATGTGTATTTTGTGGATCTAGTCCTGGGGAGAGTAAAGTGTTCGTAGAAGCAGCAAACAATCTAGGAAAAACATTAGCTGCAAGAAAAATTCATTTGATTTATGGAGGAGGTAGCCTTGGGCTAATGGGGTGTGTGTCAACAGCTGCACATTTAGGAGGAAGTCAAGTTTTAGGTATTATTCCTACAGCTTTGGCCGTGGGAAACCTGACCGGGAAAACAATAGGGGAAGAATTACAAGTCTCATCCATGCATGAACGTATAGCCAGAATGCTTTGCAATACAGACGCTTTTATTGCTTTACCGGGTGGTTTTGGTTTGTTGAATGTTAATAACTATTTTGATTGCTTACTTTGTTTTCTTGATCAAGCTGTGGAACAGAATTTTATTTCACATTCGGCGCGACAGATCCTGGTTTCTGCTATTGAGGCGGATGAATTGATTAACAAATTACAGGCAGTTACCTACGAACCTGACCCAGCAATAACTCGGATCGATTGGTCAGTGGGCCTTAACAAGCAAAAATTGGATCTGACACTCCGTTTGTAAATTTTTCTTTTTATTTATTTATTTATCAGTACCATTATTTTAGTTTATATTTGCTTAAGTGTCTCTCAGGTTTGTTTCTTTCAAATAACTGGCGTTTCAGGTAATGTCTCCTATACTTTATCTCTTTCTATTTAAACATTGAGGACAATGTTTCATCTGGTTTGGGGGGAGGATAGTAGACATACGTTGCATTTTGCAAAAAAAAAAAAAAAAAAAAAAAAATTGTGGTCCGACATTTGATTAAAATGGCAGAGTAAAGAGTTCATTCTTGAACTCTTGAGACGCATTCTAGGTCAAATTAGAATGGCAGAGTAAGGAGTTTTAGTACTAACTTTTGAAATGCATTTTAACTAACTTTTTGTTATTTTGTTTTATATTTCATGCATTGTCGTTTACTGCTTGTAGTCTTGGTAATTCTTGTATAAAGGAATTTGCTTTTCTGCCTAAGTATGATTTCAGAATTGTTTAGGTTGAGTCACTGTTTCTATCTAGGTTACTAAAGAATGACTTCCAAAATATTTTTGGGCACAATGCTAAGCCTTGTGGTAAGATGGATGATTCAATTTATATAGCCAAGAGAATTCCCATGTTTAAGTATATATTTTTCTAATCTCGCATATCTTTTGTGAGTAAGTGGAAAGGTTGAGAAAACAGCTTATGAACTTTTATTGATCCTTTGAATTGGTTAATTTTTGTTTAGAATGATATTATTTGAATTAAGGGATAAGTTGGTTACATTTGTGCATAATATAATTTGGTGAGAAACCTTTGTAATGCTTCCTTGTATCCTTCAAAAAAAAAAAAAAAAAAAACACAAAAGTACCAAAAACAAGAAAAAAAAAAAACAGAAGCAATTCAATTTAATAAAAGTCTTCATTCAATTTTAGAAGACAAATACCTTGTAAAACAGTTTTCTCACCAAAGTTATAATTGTATTATTCTCACAAGCCAATTAAAGTTCTAAAGTTGGCGTATGATATGAATAATTGATTTTTAAACAAATAATTTTCCTATCTTCGGATCAATGTTAGTTTATATGTCTGTCCTTAAAATTGACTTTTTCTTGAGTGCTTAACTGTTTTCCAACTCCATAAGAGAAGTCCTAACCTTTTAAACAGTCATACACCTGTAAGGATATGGAGTTGAGGCTTTTACTTGGAGAAATTCTCAAGGCTATATCTATTGTGGTTTGTGGTTAGATGGTTATGGCTTAGTTCACACACACACAAATTATGGAAGTTGTAATTGAAAAAACCATGATAGCAACAGTGATCTCGAACTGACGTTTTGATTAAAGTGCTTAGGTAGTTTTGCATATTCTATTTACGCTTGAATTGCTAGAGACTAGCAATAAGCTGGTTGGGGGCTGTGATGAACACATGAAAATGCATGTTGTTAAGAGATTCAATCACCATTTAATGTCACTAATTTTAGTGTTTTCTGTATTTTTAGCTTGAAATAAAGTGTTCTCCTTAAATTGTGATTAATGAATGTTATTTGGACAGGTTTAGGTAAACTGGACATAACTCTCAATGTAGAAATCGAAATGAAGAAATTCTTGAACCTGGTGCAACATGACTCAATCTTACACAAATTTGAAGAATAGTGGAAAAGCCAAATCCAACATGTTATGGGCCAAAAATTGAGATACAACAGAATCGAACTATAACTCTTACCCAGCTTGACCCAATTCACGTATTTGGACCGTATCTCACAAAATACGTACTCAATTGGTATAATTATTGAAGCTGTGAATTGCTGAATTTACTATCAACAACTCGTATGTTTATGGTAAAGTCCAAATCAGCCGTTATCATGGACCAAATCGCATTGCAAGTGGGTAAAATGGTTGTTGGCCGAATTCTGATGTATCTTTGGAATTTTGCTCATATCTCATTGGATACTCATCCAATTTGCATGAAATCAGTGCCTATGGAAAGAAGAGTCAAAATTCTACAACTTTCATGTCGGCTGTAGAAGCTGAATTGATAATTTACATTATCAAAAATGTGCTGCAAGTGGATACACGAGTTATTGGCTTAAAACTATTGAAGATTGATGTCATCCATGACATATGTCCATTCATTGCCTATATAAGGAGACCCTTAGGACGTTTTCAAGGAGATAATTTCTCTCTTCTTTTATTCTCATTAACATGTATTATAATTTAGGCTAAAGTTCCTAGCAAGGCTAAGAGATGAACTTTTATGTGTAGTAAATCTACTTCCATGCTTTGATTCGGTGTCAAGAGCTATAAATGTTGTAAGTTTGGTTTTGATTAAACTCTTATCTATTTTATTTTCTATAATCCAGAGGTTATAATTCTCATATCTCATATATGTTCAGTCATGCTTTTCTTATGTGATTCATGTTGATTTATAATTGTTACTGGTTACATTGTTTTATATGTTAATCTTTTACTGCAATATTGTCAAAATGATATATTGTCGATCTTAGATAACTTGTATAAATAACATGATGTGTGTTAATGTTTGCAAAGAGTTTAACTAAATCAAATACATGTGTTATCAAATATGCTATATATTACATACCTTCCGATTGATTGTTTGGGATGTGAAACTTTCAGTTGAGTTATAAATATCGAATCAAAGTATAGAGTAGATTTATAAAGCATAATTGTGATTCTCAAAGCCTTGCTTAAATCATCATAAGACATTTTTCTCAATTCATAGACAATTCTATCTCATCCGTTTAAATCAATTAACCCTTTGCTACTGCTTTAATATTTTACTTCACTAACCTATTTTGCCAAGAGCTTCCTCGTGGGATCGACACCTCAATCTATACTGCGATAGCCGCGTTATATTTTGAGCGTAAACAAATATGTAAAAGAATATTTCTCTTTATGGTTATAGTCTTTTATTTCTTATTACATACCTCTCATATATATAGGGATCTCCCTTGGGTATTTAGAATTTGATTAGGATTAAGAAATTAGAGTTTGATTAGGATTTAAGCTAGTAGAGGGACTGCAAGACCCATGGGCTTCTTAGCTCCAACTTAAAAGGACTAGTCCTTATTATCTCATAATACACCAATTCTTCTAAGTTAACACCAAGCTATTTCACTAAAAGCCAAGGGCTGTATTTTAGTAACCTATGTTATAAAATAAAAACCCATTTAATTAAAGCTCCATTTAATTAAATTAGGCTTGGTCTTTAGACTAACAATAACCACTTAATTGACTCTCTAATTGATGTCCATAATTAAAGTTAGGCCTTGCAAAAATGTCTTGCCTCTTTAATTACTTAATTACCCCTAAGTCACTGAATGCTCTAATGATCACTTTTAATATATCTATATTTGTAAACAAATTTACAAATAAATATTATTATTCAATAAATAATTTATTGAATAAACTGTGGCCACAGATTCTAATGATCAAGTACTGCAAACATCTTAGGTGAACATTAATTATTAGATTCTATCTTGCAAATATATGTTCCTACGACCCATGAAATTATATCTTCAAGTTATTGAGGTTTTGACCGTTTATGTGAATCTCACTCTGTGATAACTCAAAAGATACAATGTATGAATGTAAGTTCATTACCTGCTCAAGATTAAGATCAATCAAGCTTATTAAAGCTTTTGTGAATTAAGATCTACGACATTTAGTTAACTAGATCAAAATTCATAGGAGTCTTGTTCAATTTATCATATACATTAGTTTCTCTACTCGAAGTCTCTACTTCAATGATCAAAGTAAATCATCCACTATAAGAAGCAGAAAAACTACAACCTTACATAATGAAATGCCCTTTTCATTAATAGTTGTGAACATGATTTAATTTATCAAGAACTTGTGATCTATACCCTCTGTATTAGCATCATATGCCTAATATATAGATCACATACTTTATAAATATGGGCTTATCAATGTATGCTCAATCATATGTATGAATAAACGTTATTAATCTAATAAAATGTTATTACACATACTTTAAGGGCATAAAATAACATAAAATGTCTAACACCCAGATGTAGACTCTATATCATCTAGGTCAAACTTGAAGTCTGACTTCGTGCATTTTCTTATTTGTAAGCCATTTTCTTCATATTAGAGGAACTTATCCTTTGTACCTTCAAGGTACCTCAGGATATGTTTGACTACCATCAAATAGTGGTCACCTGAATCAGACTGAACTCGGCTTATAACTCTTACAACCAAACTGATATCAGGTCTCAAACACATCATAGTATACATCAATCTGTAAAGAGCTGATGTATTTTGTGTGTTAGACACTCTAACTTTTTCATCTTCCATCTGTAAAGACACTCTCCTTGAAAGATGAACATTATGTCTATTAATGTGAAATGATTTAGAAGAGTTCTATCAGCTTTCTAGCTCTATCTCTATAAAGCTTTATACTTAGTATAAAGAAAGCCTCTCCCAAATCTTTTATGAAGAAATTCTTACGAGTTACTTCTGACCGATTATAACATATTGACATCATTCTTAATGACCATTATATCATCAACAAAGAGCATCAAGAAGACTATCGTGCTCCCACTGACCTTTCTAGCACACAAGACCAGAAGTCTAGCTAGATATAAAACCTTCAGGTTGTTCCATGAATATCTCTAACTTAAGGTATCCATTTCAAAATTCCGTCATTACATCCATCTGCTAAACTTTAAAGTCATAATATGCTGCAAGAGCTAATAAAATACTAATCAACTTTAGCATCAATATTGGTCCAAATACTTTCTGTTATTTGATTCCAGATCATTAAGGATTACCTTTCCAAAACCAATATAGAGCCTAGAAGGTCTTTACCTTCCTTCTGGCTTCCACTACCTCTTTGTAAACTCTTTACTACCAATGAGAACAATTCCCATAGGTAGCTTAACCAAGTCTAAAACTTGATACTGATGCTTAGAGTTAATATTGTTTTAATGGATTTTTGCCGGTTCTCAAATCGATGTATAACATCGACTCCATATAGGTAAATGATAATTTTCTTCTACCAAGAAAACTCCAAGTTCATCTTCAGGTATCATCCATACCTAAAAGGTGACCTAGATATCCTTTCCAATCATTTAGAGGTGTACTAGAAGGTCACTGTTTAATTGAGCCTAAGTTCTCATGCTTAGTTTATTGATTTCTAGATTGACTTCACTAAGATCAATCTTTCTATAATTCCCACGATTCATGAGAAACTATTCCTTAAGGATAGCGGTCTACTGAGAAACGAACACACTTTGCTACTCTAAATCATAGAACTAGTATCCTATTGAATTCATAGGATACACAATGAACCTATACATGTACCTCTTAAGTGTTGTTATCCTGCTGAGTAACTCTTACAAAACAAGATACCCTGCTACGTAACTCTTATGTAAGCAAGACAACCCTAAGTTTTCACTTATTTAAGATACGACTTCCTTCATTTATGTATCACATACGAAATAGAAGGAACAACTTCTAATGGAACTTTACTTAATAAGCAACTGTATTTGGAGCATATTCTCACAGATATAGAGCGGTAACACTCATTATCAATTAGACCATATCTAATAAAGTCCAATTCCTCCTCACCAAAACATCATTATGTTGTAGAGTACCGGGAGGACTATAATGAGGGAGAATCTCATTCTTCCTTAAATAAACGAGGAACTTGCTGTTAATATACTTACTACCTCGATCTAATTGAAAGGTGTAATATACATTATGGTATGTTTGGTCATCTTTATGAATATATTGTTTCTAAACTGGTTAAGTCTTTATGATTAGATTAAAAATCTAACCAACCTTAACCAGATGGATAAGCGTCTCACACTTATATAACCTAAACTTATATACCATTGCTCCGTTTCATTTAAGGATTCTGATCTACAGACATTTCTAATTGTATTTAATGTCCATTTATTAACTGACATTTAGCTAATAAAATATCATACTTATTATGAATACAACAGTTGTATTGCATACAAGAAGTAAGTCAAGTTGCCCAACAACTTGGACCTGTAAGAAATCACCATTTCTTACTCTTAACTTTACTTCTACAAGCTGTAATATTCAAGTCTCTCTCAATCCCTGTAACATATTGCAGCTATGAGAGGGACATACAGCATCTCATACCTAGCTTGAACTTGTATCAAATGCCCTAGAAAGGTCTATGTTTGTCAAACATAAACCTGTAGTAGTCTTCCTAACAATTATAAGGCTTCTAGGGTAATTGAATTTCCAATACCCAACCTTACTGTAGTGGAAACACTTTCTATCTACACGTTCTCTTATTGATCTTTGGATAAAGGTTTCCTCTGAGGATTTATCTTGGGTATTTTCCTCATCTTCTTCTCTTTACACATCTAGACTTACCAGATATACTTGGAGTAAAAGATTACACCCTTAATAAAGAGGGTCACACCCCTTCTATTCAAATCCTCTTAAGAGGTATTATCAAAATTACCTTACGGCAAACTCTGATCAACAATAAATCAAATATCTTTTGAATTCAGAATACTTTTAAGATTCATCCACCAATCAGAGTAATTCCTAGTACCCTAGAGTTGGACTGTATCAACTATACACACTAACTGGTTTGCAGTGGCCATTAGACTTGACAGGCCAAAATAAGGGGAGATGTGAGTGGAATGGTTATTAAATCGCTAATAAACATTTTAAATTATGGGTATACTAATTATACATTTCGATTTAAAATGCCCTCCCACTGCTTTACATAATCCCGGTAATCTCTCAAATGGGAAGACGATAGTTTAAACTCTTTTAAACGAAACAGTGGGAAGTAGATCCCATTGAAATTTACTCGGGCCTCACGCTATAGTAATATTGGCCTTTGTAAACCCAACAGGTAGACTACATTTGTCAATTGCATCTCATGCAACTCTTACCACTTGATCCTGAATACACCTTATCCTCACGCTGTAGCAATATTAGGTAAGTATATTCCAGATTAACTTGTAAATAATCAAATATATGCTACCGATACTACCCTCACGCTGTAGCAATATTGGGCAATACTTTTGCATAGTCTAATCTCATGTTTAACCTGTATAGTCCAAGCCCAACCGACCAAGTCTCTCACATTATAGCAATATTAGGAAAAGACCAACGTGACTCATCTAACACCGTATTGACAAGACAGATCAGAATAAAATATTATCTCATAATATAATATTCTTCAATCTTATTAAGAGATATTTTTGTATCCTTGGTCTCTATTCTCCTAGGAATGGTGATTCTCAATTAATCAATTTTTCTATGTAAGCACAACTAATCCCCACCAGTAGGGCTTCCATTGGGGTTACCAATACAGAAAAATTAATTTTGATTTATAATGCAGACCGATAACTCGTTATCACTGCATCTCATAAACCCTAATTTATAATGTAGACTGATAAGTTTTATCACTACATCTCATAAATCTACACGTGCAAAATTAATTTTCAAACACTGTTCAAAATCACTGTAACTATGAACTACAAAAAAAAAAAAAAAAACTGTTGATGTGAAACTGTTCAAGTGAACAGTATGCTGCCGCGGCGCCAGCCCCTTGGCGCTACAGTGCCCAGTACTTTCCCTTTGGCATACCCATTTTAACACTTGAAACGCACCATTTATACTAGGCCTTTTGCATCCATTCACTCACACAACACTCAAATATGTCCTAAATGGCTTTGATACCATTTTTGTCAGGGATCTAATACATATGTTGTATGCATGTGTTATTGTGTCTATTGCCTAAAATACGTATCTTATACATATTTAAACGCGACGGAAGAGTAAATCATGAAATAAACATAATAAATAAATATATTAATTATATTAATATATTAGTAAAGGTTGAGAACTCACTTTAACGTGTAATGTTATACACATATTTTTTTCAGAGTTTGCATGGATACCAACTCGTAGGCAGTTCTAGTCACCAACACAGTGGGCTTGGTGAGTTAGAACAGCAGCTCTATACACAGCACTGGATTTAACTCTTAAACCCCAAAATGGCCGGATGTGCTTTCATCAATTTCTCTAAAAGGATAAGAAATGGAGAGTTTGAAGTAATCCACCATTGCTTCAAATAAAACCATAGAGAAAAATGAAACAATTTCATTTTTTCTTCCTTTCCTTCGGTTTCTTTTTCTTTCTCTTTTCTCTCCATTTTCGTTTCTTTTTCTCTCGGCCAAAATGGCCAACGCCCATCCAAACTCATCTCTCTCTCTTTATAAATATATATATGTATATATCTAATATATGTAAAATAATAATATAATAATATAATATGAATAATGGGTGCCAACTATTTGGCACCAAAAATATAATATTATATCAGGCTGATGGGTACAAAGACGAACCTCTAAAAGCCTATAAAGCCTCCATGGAGATGGGGGCGGGGGTTCGATTCCTTGGGGGTACAGGTAACCTGAACTGGTTGTGTGGGTGCGCCAGTGCCTGACTAATGGTGACTAGTGGGGGATGGTGATCCTAGTGCTGGTTGGACTAAAAGGTCAATAAGCACCACACAGCCTAACACTAATATACTATATACATCAGCCAGAGTTAGCTTGATGTATGCTATGTTATGTATGAGACCCAGATTTGGATGGTTGTAAGTGTTAAGAGCCGGTATCGGTCTGATCCAGGTAATGACCATTAAAAGACCATGAAACATGTATAAAAGAACTGAGAGGTACAAAGGATAAGTTTTTTATTTATGAAGAAAGTTAATTACATGTGAGAGGATACACAGACTCAAACTTTCAATCTAGTCAAGATGATAAAAAATCTACATCTGGTTTTGTAATTTTTTAAAATGATACTACAATTAGTTGAGAATGCAATTTAGATATCCACAGTTGATTCTACCTTGGAACCAAAATATGTTGTAGCTTGAGAAGCCTGTAAAAGAAGTTCTGTGGATATTCAAGTTACTTGCAAAGCTTAGAATAGTTCCAAGCTCAGTGGATCCTATCCCACTATAATGTAACTATAACGAGGCAAATGTTCAAGCAAAGAAGCAAAACGGTACACCAAAATTCTGATCATGTGGACTTTGAATACCACAAAATTAGAAAGTTCTTGGCTATTAAAGATGTAACAGTATCTAGGATACATTTTTGGCATAATGTAGTGAACTCACTCAGGCCTTAACTTTTAGGGGGTTTGAAAAACACCTAGAGTCGATAGATATGAGATATCATCTTTAATGGAACTAAAGCAAGTTGAACTTTGTTAGATATAGTATTTACATGCTATTTCAATATTGTATAAATATTAATTATTTAATATTTATACAATAAATATTTTGAATAAAATCGTTAATATTAAATAATATATGGTAAGATGTTTGAACGTTTCAGACATTGTATGATCGGAAAGAGTTCAGATCTGGTTTAAAGGAGTTCAGATCAGTACTAAGAATTAGCAATGCTAAGAGTTATAAATATTAAGAGTTAGCACTGCTAAGAGTTAGCAGGTTATAAGAATTAGCGAAATCTAAAGAATTAGAGCCTTATCTAAAATAGGACAAAAATCTGAGAATATATTAGTAATGACATAATTGCAATAAGTCACAAATAGTGCTAGGAAATGTCATTTACAAGTATGTTATTAAACTTTATGTTCCTGATCTATTTTCACTGATGCAGGTTTGTCGACGAAGACTTTATTATATATAGATCAGCATTTATCTATATTCGGATGGTCTAGATAGCTAGTCTTAGCAAACCATGAGTTTAATGGAAGCTGGTATAGGGAAATGGGTATTCAGTAAGGATTGGATACTGAACAGGCTCAATGAGGACCTCTAATAGACATCCCGTAAAGCCATCAATAGAAGGTCTTTTCTGAGTAGTATTCATTATCCTTTGACCTGAGTATCACAATGGGCTTATGAGTGATCTACCATACTTAGGTTCCACACATATCAGAGGCCTTTCATGGTCTGACCACTGGGTGTCGCTAGGTATAATTTGATGCTCACAGATCCGATGTGTGTAGATATAGGATCTATAGCTCATATTGGTGAATTATATTTTCTAATACTTTAATATTTTTTTTTTCAGGAAGTCTTATGGCCATAAGCATAAAACCTAAGAAAGAGTTTTTCGTGAGATAAGTAATATCACAAAAGTGTTCACAAATATTATTTATAGGACTATGAATCTAGAGATAAGTTCATGGTCGAGCAAATGGAGACTTGATGGTGATTATCTATGCCTCCGCTTTTTTAAGATATAAGTGACAGAGGAATTATACGAATATATATTAACCTCAACTTATATGGTTCAATGCACCATTCTATAATATCCGTAAGGTGTGTGTAGGGTATTGTTTACGAACTTACGAAAGAGTTCTGTAAGAAAAATAAGTGTGAACCTAGGAAGTCTCACAATATGACGTATACTCGTTGAGCACTAGAGTAGCGCATTGAGTCGAATGGTTCGATCTAGGAAGATTTTGGAAATTAGGAATTGTTTTAAGTTCTCTAAAAAAGCTAGCAGGGTTTAAATGTTAAGCCTAGAAGCTTGACAAGTGGCTAGTGATAATTGATCACTTACCACCACCCCACGTTGCCAATTTATCAAAACAAAGGCATGATTGATGCCTTAAATAGTTGGCAAAGGCAATTTCACCACTTCACTTAAATGGCCTTTCGACAACAATAGTATTCAACCACTATAAAAGTAAAAGGCCACCTCTTATATGAATTGCCACACTTGATATTTAAAGGGCACATGTCCTTTATCAAATAGGAGGTGTAAATTGAAAAGTGTTTGTGCAATTTAAAAGTGCATTTGAAAAAATGTGTATGTGTGGTATTCAGCCATGAAGAATAAACAAATTGTTATAGTTACAATTGGTGTATTTAAAGGTTACTATATTACAAATTGTTTACACTATAAAGTGGCCTTAAGTTTAATGTAAATTCGGCAAGGTTTTGTTAAGCATTGTAAGAGTTACAAAACAGTTAGGTAAAAGAAAAATACAAAAAGAAAATAGTTTTCTTTCTTTCTTCTTTAACTAACTGAGAGACGAAAATAATAAAACCAAAGAGTTGCTTCAATTCTAGCTAAATTAAATGCTACTATTTTAGCTCCACAATCCCACAGATGTTGTGTACTAGAATTGCTCGCGGGATTACTTCAGGGTGAACTTTGGTAACAGAGAATACCCTGAATCATCTTCAAGGGTAATTTCTAATCTCATTAGTGTAATGTGTCTTATATTCAATATGTGTATATTGCAATAAGAAATTAGATTTCCTTTTTTCGTTGCATTAATTTGTATGAGACATGCAATAATTAAAATTAAAAATTACAATATACACACTTGCACCCTACGAACAACACACTAATAATTTTAATAGTCATATTTTCTTATGCGGCACAATTTGATAACCGTTTAAACACTTATGCCAGGTAGGCCTAAGGTTTACATATCAAGAACACTTCATTACCAAGACTCAACAATTAAAAACTGAGGAAATGTTCTTGGGTTGAGCATTGTCATAAAGTTTTCTTTACCAATAAGTTAATACTAAAAACTAACGGACTCTTGTTCTTAATGGGTGTATTTTATACTTGTTATTTTCACTTTCTTAGGCTTAGCATTTGTTCATTTTAAGTATAATTTTTAGTTTTTTTATGTACGTTATTATTATTTTTTTGTTTTGAGCCAATGAAGCTATCTAGGATTAAAATCCAAAAAGAACAAAGCAAAAATATAAAATTTAAATCAAACCTTATGTCACAACCCCAAAAATCAAACTACAATGTTGGAGATGCCAAAAGAATCAAATTTAGGCAGAAAAGCAAGGTTATATCACTAGGAATTAGCACCACAATAATAGAATTAACTATTGTACTGCTACAGTACCTAGAATAGTACTAGAACATGTTAACAGAAAGTTAGCGCTGCAATGCTAGAAATAAGCACTATAATGCTAGGTGTGGTAGAAAGTGAGCATTGTGGTGCTATGAAGCTGATGTCGTGGTTGAAGAATTTATTAGTTTAATGTCACAACATTGGGAAGCTAAAGCCATAAAGCTAGACATTGGAAAAAAAAACCCTAGTCTGACTTGAACTCGAAGTAGTTCCCAAACTTGAAGATGAAAGCCTTTAAATAGAGGACAAAAAGCCTATTTCAAGGGACTAGAACAAGAAAGGAGTGAAAGCTATATAGAGAATAACTTTTTAGGAGTTTAGAGCAAACTTTGGTTGAATCAAAGAGAGAAAATCAAGAAAGAAGATATTAAAGGCAGAAGAATTCAGAGCATCATAGCTTTGCATCTTTACTCTTTATCTTTCTTAGTTTATATTATCTCTATGATGTTAAACTTAGTATCCTCTATAACGTTTTATTTCATTATGAGCCAAATTCTTTATCTAGGTTTTAATTTGAACTCAATATGCAGCTTGAATTGATTTACTTTCCCTTAGTTTATAAAGTTAATGATGAATTATTCATTATATTATGTGTTTAATACTTCTAACTATTTGATCACTAATTAGACCGATTTGGAAATCTTAATGAACTTGGAAAAGAGAGTTTTTTTGTTGGCATTGAATAAATTGATATATAATCATTGTGTAAAAGCTTTAAGTTTTGTGGAAGATAAGTATTTACTTATATGGCACAGATAACTAATTAGGTAAGGTATTTTTACTTGACCATAAAAAATGGCTTATAAAGATATTAGGTTTCTTGGTTAACAATTCATTATGATGGATTAAATTAAGGGGAGTAATTAAGATTCAAGTCAAGTATTAAAGGATAATTATAATCTTAGACTTTTTTTATATTAGTGAATTTATCGTTGTTTTTCTTTCTCTTTTGCTTGTTTTTGTTTATTATTTAGTTTAGATTTTATTCTTTTGAGTTGCTAATGGTTGAATAAGAATAAGAAGATAAAATTTTAGTACTTAACGAATTTATTAATAATTGGTCATGGGAATGATATTATACTCATTTTTATATTTTACTTATTTGCGATAATGTGCAGTTGCATCTTTTAATCATACAACAAGGTTTTGGCGCCGATCTCGGGGAATTATTTATTATTTTTGTTAATACTAGTATCAATTTATCTTATTCTTAATTTAAACCTTTCTATTTTTGTTTTATAGTTACTGTTACCTTTTTTAATTTTACAATTACTTTTTAGCCGTTTAAGCAACGTTCAAGAAGTTTTGAATTAGTTTTTTTTTTATATAGATATTGAGCAAACCTTGAGAAGAATTCATCAAGAAAGAAATTAAATTCAACATGAATAATATATAATGGCCAATCAGAATTAAGATGAAGAACAGAGATCACTACGATACTATGCAATTCCAAATTTTTATGGCATTCATTCTAGCTTTCAGACCTGCCATTAATGCCAATAACTTCGAAATCAAATTGAGCATGATCTAGATGCTAAAAGATTTGGTGCAATTCAGTGGACTGCCTAATGATGATCAAAATGAGCACATTATGAATGTCTTGGAAATTTGTGATATGATTAAATACAATAGTCTTAGATGATGCCATTTTACTTTGGTTATTTCCTTTTTCATTGCAGGACAAAGTAAAGAGTTGATTGATATCATTATCATTGAGTTCTATTATAACATGGGATGAATTGGGCTAGAGAACTTTAGCAAGGTTCTTCCTACTAGCCAAGACAACAAAGGTAAGGAACATCACTTCCACTGTGCAGTATAATTTGGAGTCCTTTTATAAAGCATGGGAGAGATTCAAGGATTTGCTAAGAAAGTGTCCAAAATGGCTGCTTATGCAAACCTTCTATAATAGATTGTTAGGTCACTTGAAAACAATTGTAAATGTTGCAGCAGAGGTGCATTAATGAATAACTCTACTGATGAGGCTTATGACCTATAAGAAGAGATGGCTTCCAACAACTATCAATGGCCATCTGAAAGAGTAACTTTAAGAAAACTCATCGGTATTGATGATATCGAAGCACTTACTTCATTAGTTGCACAAGTTAAGTTGCTGTCAAAGAAATTTAATGCTATTGGAGTAAATATTGTGAAGAGCTAAATTGTTACTTGTAATTAGTGTAGAGACAACCATAAAAATGGCCAATGCTTAGAATTAGCATAATATATTGGACACTTTAATAAACAGTAAAACAACCCCAACTCAAAATTCTACAATCCAAGGTAAAGGAATTATTATAACTTCTTATAGAGTAATAATCAAGGACAATCATCGCAGCTTATGAACCTTTCTGGATTGCCATCATAACCACAACATCAAAATGAGAAGAAGTCAGCTTTAGAAGATATGTTGATGCAATATATGAAGTAGATAGATGTTATTCTACAGAGCCAAGCAACTCTTCAGCAAAGCTAAGTAGCTTTACTATTAACTTAAGAAATTCAAGTGGTTACCTAGCCACTTCTATAAATAATCATCCATGAGGATCTCTACTTAGCAACACGAAAGTCAATCCAAGAGGGGATGTAAAACACTATAAAGCTATTGCATTAAAAAGTGGAAAAGAAGTATCTAATGTTACTGAGAAGCCTTGATTAAAAGAGATCCCCCATGAAAAGGAATTAAAGGTTGAAGAGAATGAGCAAGTCCCAAAAGAGAAATAAAGCATGAAGAAAAAGAACGACTTGACTCTTTACAATCCACCACCTTCGTTCCCTTAATGTCTTCATAAGTAGAAACTTGATAAGAAGTTCTCTAAACTCTTAGAGGTATTCAAAAAGCTGCATATTAACATTCTTTTTTTTTATTCATTAAAGAAAATGTCAAGTTATATTAAGTTCATGAAATACATCTTATCAAAGAAAAGAATACTAGAAAATTTTAGGACAGTTGCTTTAACAGAAAAGTGCAGTGTCATTTTATATAAGAAACATCTGCCAAACCTTAAGGATCTAAGGAGCTTCACCATTTTATGCACCATTGGGAACCAATTCTTTAGTAAAGCTATATGTGACTTTGGAGCCAATATTAATCTAATGTCATTGTCCATATATAAAAAGCTGGGCTTGGTGGAAGTGATAGGGGTTAAATAAGTCTAATATTTTCATCTTCGAATAGTAATACTTATTTGTTGAAATTAAGATTATTTGACTTTTTTATGTATTTTATTGTTATTTTGTAAGTTTGGAGTCAATGGAGAAAATAGAGATGAAAATCTAATGAAAATAAGCTAAAACCATCAACTGCTACTATAGTACTTTGCCATAATACCAGTGCCACAGCACCCAGAAATGAGCGTTGTGCCGCTTAAAATAGTGTGTACAACACCTCATCGCCCAAAATCCAACACCACGGCATTGTGTGAACAGTAACTCGTGAACAATAATTTTAATCTAACTTGTATTTAATGTTTTACCCTAATTGGAAGACATAAACCAATAAATTGAAGATCAAAAACTCTAATTCAAAAAATCAAGAGAAGAGAGAGAAAGAGTAATTTTTTAAGGATTAAGAAAACTAGAAGATTAGAGACTGCAGAAAAATTAGTTTAATCTCTTCAACTATTTTTCTTTCTAATTTTCTAAGATTTTCATTATGTTAATCTTGATAAGCTCTAGAACTCTTTATTTTACTATTACCTAAGTTTTTATTTCTAGAGTTATACTATTGAACCTAATATTTAATTAGATTTCATTAATATTTAGTTTATGAACTTAATACATATAATTGATTCATTCTATCTTTATTTTAATACTTTCACTATACTTTATCAATATTTTGAATTATTAAGGAACTATGATGAACTTGCCAAAGGGATTCATATGTTTAGCCTATGATAGTTTGATGCATGATAATAAGGTAACAACTATAAGTTCTATATAGGATAGACATATACCTAGATGCCATATATGGTATGATTTGGACTTGGTCTTAATAATTACATTCTATTTAGATTACCATAGATATATAGGTAGTTGTTAGAATATGTAATATAGTCACTTGACCATCGACAAAGGTTTGTGATGAGATTAGTGTCTAAGCCAATTAATTCGTATTAAGTGATTAACTAGGAGGTTAATAAATCTAATAAAATATTAAAAGATGAGCTATATCCTAGATTATTAGTAATTTGTGATTTTAATCCTTTGTTTATTTAAGTTTTAGGTTAATTACTTAATTTTCAGATTATAGTTTTCTGGATATAAGTAAAGTAGGTATAATTTATGTAATTGATTGATAGAAATAGATCGCATAGTCCCTGTGGGGATGATAACTTGGACTTAAATTCAATATTACTTGATATGATAGTGTGCACTTGTGCTTAGTCATTGTAGCATCAATCAGGAAGCAAAGCTAACCAATGTTACACTGCAACTTGATAATTAATCACTTACTATTGAAGAGGTATAATTGAGGATGTGCTTGCAAAGATGGATACATTTATCTTCCCAAAAAGTTTCATTACTCTTGATATAGAGGAAGATTATGAGATTCCAATTATTCTTGGGGGACCATTCTTGGCCATGGGCAGAGCACTCATAGATGTGCAAAAGAGGGACCTTACAATGAGAGTTCAAAACTAAGAGGTCACTTTTAAGGTTTTTAAAGCAATGAAATTCCCAAATAAGACTAAAGATATTTTAGCATTAATTTGATGGATAGTGAGGTCAAAGACACTCTTAGCAAGAATTATGTTAAAGACCTACTTGAAGACGTTGTGGTTAATAGGACTAATGGGGACATACAAGAGGTCGAGGAATATATAAACTTTATGAAAGCTTCTCCTTGAGTTGATAGAACAAGAATCCAACTGGAACCAAGACATCAATTGTGTAGCATAAAAAATATGGGGAAAGAAGACTAAAAGGTGATATGATAAGAAAATGTTAGAGTAACAATTCAATCTAGGCCAGCAGAGATTACTCTACCATTCAAGATTAAATTTTTTTTTTCAGAAAAGCTTAAATTAAAAAGGTTGGAGCCACTACTTAGGTGTTTTCTTATGGAGTTGTGGAAGTTCAAGACAAGAATTCAAAGGGCTTTCAAAGTTAGCAGACATCGATTTAAGAAAAATCTCAGAAGAAAGATTGATCAGGCAAAGTGCTCCATCACTTTATTCAAACCTCCATGAAAAGCAAAGACGTCAAGTTAATGACATTAAATCAAATGCTTTTTGAGAGGTAACTTGAGTAAATTATTTTTATTTTTGTATTTTTCTTGCTATATAGTAATTTTGAGAAAATAGCAAGTCAGCTCCTAATCTTAGGCTACAGTGCCAAGAAGTTAGAAAACCAGAGGTGCAAGGCCCAAGACTAGGGCTACAACACCAACTCAAGTAGAAATTGAGCCCCCAAGTCAATACCTTAGCGTCGTGGTGCCAAGAAGCCAGGGCTGTGATGCTAAAAGTTGGAAAGAGAGCCAAATTACCAAGTCTCAGCATTGCAACAATGAAGTCACACCAACTTATCTAGCCTATGGCCTCTGAAAAAATGATAGCAACGATGATGATCTAGTTAAGATGGCAGATGATTGAGTTTGCCTATCTACTGTCAAGAAAGTGTTATATTCTTATCTATTTCTATTGAGGAAATATCAATCTTAAGTTTAGGGGAAGAAAATATTTCTTTGTGTTAATTTTTTGCCTTTTGTCTTATCTATCAACTTTGCATGCTTTTTTTTTTCTATTTTATATTTTGCATGTCGATTTTTTCTAGTTAGTTGTTAGTTTTAAGATTTGTATGATGATTAATAGTCAATGATAAAAACTAGAAACATGATTGTGGTTGTTATAATTTTTTGGAAAATGATAGATGTTACATTTATTTTAATGTTTGAACCTAATTTCAAGTTTTGCCTTATTTGTGATTCCTTGAATACATTAAGCACATAAGTTAAGATCGTTTAGTTTTTTTGCTACTTAGAGATCATTTATGAATAACAAGGACATATAAAGTCTCACATATTCTAGAACTTATTTGATTAACACTCGAGGCAAAATCCTATGTCATATATAATTAAGGAAATGATTTTCAACTATGTTTAGACTGTTTAAGCCTTTCGAAGCTATCCTGAGTATTTTATCCAATAGTTACCCACTTTGAGCTTAATGACTATTTTTCTTTATTAAACACACCCATACCTTATGATTTAAATAAAAATTTCTTTATAACACCCTTTCACACCATAAGCATAGTGATCTTGTTAGAACGTTTTTGGAATTTTTTAAACTTATGGGAAGGAGTGAAATAAAGAGCAGTTATAGGCTTTTGTTGTGTTTTGAAGAAGGGTTGAAAGATTCAAAGTTTAAGGATATAGTGGCTTGAAGTTCATTTAAAAAAAAAGAAGAAAAAAATATGGATAAAGTTTATTATACTCCTAGCTTAGAAAAAAAAAAGATAAAATAATGAAGAACAAAGTAGACAAAAGGAGTAGAAATTAAGTTTGGTGTGAATTAAGCTAAATTGTATCTATTTTATCCTACCTTCACCCTAGCCATATATTACAAGCTGAATAAAGCCCTATTTGATCCTTAATTATATGTCCACCTATATTAGTAGAGAGTGGTATAAAAAGCAAGCATATGAAATGTGAATAAAAATCTTGTAGAAACAAAAGTTTGACTTGTATGTATAAACTAATCTGGGTCTAAATGATTAATAAGACTAACTATACATACACATACCAAGTGAATCACATATGGGGTAAAACGAGTGTTTGGATTGGTATATTAAACATTTTTGGTATTTAGAGTTCTACATGAGTTATAAACTTTGTGCAATCAGTGCAAAAGATGTTAATATATTAACCAACCCGTTATTTCTTTTTCTAGGTTTTAGTTTCCTCTCTTTGCTTGAGTACAAGCAAATTGTTAAGTTTAGGGGAGTTTGATGGGTGTATTTTATACTTATTATTTTTGCTTCCTTATGCTTAACATTTGGTTATTTTAAGCACAAGTATTAGATTTTTTTTTTATGTGTTTTATTGCTATTTTATAGGTTTATAGTCAACAGAGTTATTTGGGATAAAAATTAGAAGAAACAAAAACAAAAATATAAAATGTGGGATCAAATCTCAACGTCATATCCCTTAAAGTAAAGCTGCAATATTGGAGACACCAAAACAAGAAAATTTGGATAGAAACTCAAAGTTGCAGTGCTGGAATAGTATATGCTATAGTACCTGGAATAGTGTTGACAGAAAGTTAGTGCTATAGCACTAAGCATGTCAAAAAGTGAGCGCTACGCTGCTTTGAAGCCAAGTTTATGGTGGTGGAGTTTATTGGGCCAATACCACAACACTGGAAGCTAAGGCCGCAATTCTAGACATTGGAAAAGGAAACCTTAATCTGACTTTAACTTGAAATATTTCCAAACTTGAAAACAAAAGCCTATAAATTGGAGACGAAAAGCCTATTTCAAGGGACTACAACAAGAAAGGAGAGAGAGAAGTTTAGAGCAAACTTTTGGTGAATCAAAGAGAGAAAATCAAGAAAAGAATATATTGAAGATTGAAGAATTCGAGCATCATATCTTTGCTTTTTTGTTTTCCCTCTTTATCTTTCTTAGTTTTATATTATCTCTAAGATGTTGAACTTAATGTGCTTGAAAACTCTTTATTTCATTATGAGCTGATATTTGTTTTATCTACACTTATAATTTGAACTCAGTATATGGCTTGAATTAATTTACTTTCCCTTAATTTATGAAGTCAATAATGAATTGTTCATTCTATACTGTGCTTAATGCCTCTAATTACTTGATTACTAATTAGATTGATTTGGAAATCTTAATGAACTTGGAAAAAGAGAGTTATGGATTAGCCTTGAATAGATTGATATATGATTATTGCATAAAAACTTTGAGTTTCACGTGAGATATGAATATACTTACATGGCATATATAATTACGTTTAGAGAACTTATTCTTAATGAATCTTGCTTTAATCTAATTATCATAGGAATATAGATAATAGATTAGGTGAGATATTTTCACTTAACCATTGGAAGAGGCTTGTGAAGATATTAGGTTTCCTGATTAACAATTCATATTGATGAATTAAATTAAGAAGAGTAATTACAATTCAAATGAAGTATTAAGGAATAATTGCAATTCTAGACTTTTTAACATTGGTAAATTTATCATTGTTTTTCTTACTATTTTCTACTTTTGTTTTCTTTTATTATTTAATTTAGATTCTCTTTGATTGAGTTATTAATCGTTTGAATAAGAATAAGAAGACATAATTTTAGTACTTAACTTGTTTAGTAATAATTGCATGTGGGAAAGATACTCTACTCTTTGTTATATTACTTGTTTGTAACAATATACACTTGCGTTTCCCAATCACATAACAGTTCTCCCCTGGGATTTCAACCCATGGCCTATTTCTTTTAATGGTTAGTTCAACCTACGAACTTTGGACGAACCAGATTCTCAGGCTTGATTGGACCTCTCATAAATAATATTGTGTAAAGTGTGTGGGACCCACCAACACTTGGTCCACCAGCTGGATGACACCTAAAAGTCACTGGCGTCCCAACACACAATTCTTAGGTTACCTGCAGGGGGTGTGAGTGGTGTGCCAGTTGATACTCTGGTGGACCCAAGGTGTTGGGTGAGCTCCATACGCTCTTACAAAAAAAAACAAAATAAAATACCATTCAAATGAACTTAGTCTTAATCTAGGCTAAATGAGAAAATACTTTCTCATCATTAAGAAATATCTTAAGGCTTACCATTAACAAATGCCATTCATTTATATTTATCTTATCATTTAATTAATATTAAATAAATAATTTAATCATATTAAATCATGGTAGAAACACATGCCAATTTAAATAAATAAATAATTGTTTGATTTCAATTTAAATAATAATATCATATATTATTATTATTATTTTATTCAATAAACATTTTAATGAATAAAATAATGATATTATTGTCTAACAAATAAGGTCATTTTGGTAATTTCTAAATCAAACAATAATTGGCTCATATGTGCCATGTGTCAACATCCCATTGGTCAACAACTAATTGTTAACAAATTGATGTACTTAACTCTTAAGTCTTGACACATGTCCGGTCTGCTAGAATTTTCTAGATCGAACTATTTAATCTAGTATGCTGCTCCAATGCATAACAAGTACACTTCATATTACGGAACTCTAGCTCCACTCTCAATTTGTCAAACAAAACTATTTTGTGAGTCCGAGATTGATACCATATACACACATCATAGATATTACAAATTAGTGCAGTAGACCATACAAGTTCAAGTCATAATGCATACGTATAATCCTTCCGTCAATCATATCCTGGAAGAGCAAGGATATAGATCACTACCATTAAATTCCTATGTGCTCATCCGTGAACTTATCTCCAGACACGTATCTTAATAAATAATACATGCAAACACTTTTACAATATTATTTAACCCTGTAGGAAACTCTTTTCCTGGGTTTGTTGCTTATGGCCATAAGACTTTCTAAGATACAGTCTCTGAGCATCCGAATATATTAACTCATCCATGTGAGCTGACGGATTCCAATCTGTACACACCGGACTCTATAAGCATTGAACCATACCTAGTGACACCCAGCAGTCACACCATGAAAGATCTATGACATGTGTGAAAACAAAGTACGATGGATCACTCACAAGCCCACTATGGTACTCAAGTCAAAAGACCATGTATAGTACTCAACTTGAAAAGGCCTTTCATTGACGGCTTCTTTGTTTTCTTTATCTCCAATTAAATTAGCCATGGGAGCTTTGAATTTTTCCTTTATAATTCAAGTATTGAATAATACAAAGCTAAGTTCATTGCTTAAATATAGTTTAAGAGTTAAACTATAGATTAAAAGTTAATCCAAATGGTTTAAATGTTAAACCAGTGCTAGAAAATTATAGCTGCTATTCTAGCGACTCAAGCTCACCTCGTTGAGTCCTAGAATTGCCAACAGGTCCATTTCTGATAGTACTCCTACTTAAATTGTACCAAAGGCTTGCAGGGTGATTATTCTCAACTTTGGTATTAATATGATTAATATGTATTTAATTTCATTAATGTAATAAAATATAAAATTTATTGTGTTCATTCTTTAGGAAATTAGATTTCCAGCTCCCGCTATATACATGTTTATGTATGAGATGCATGTATTATAAATATACGTGAATTTTATGTGATGAACATAAACTACATGCATAAACTCAATACGATTTTGAATCGAAACACCACACCCATAAAATGGTATTAGAGCATTTTGTGGTGTTGATTGGGTGATTTAGAGTGTTGGAGATACGTTTGGTGAAGTCCTGGTGTTGAAATGGGTGCATTTCAAGTATTTAAATGGGAATACCAAGGTGAAAAACATTGGGATGCTATGGCTTTGACTCTAGTACTGTAGCACTGAGGCCTTTCAAGCTTTAGCACCGTGATGCTGAGGCTACTGGCTTCCAGTGTCACAGCGCTGATAGCCTAGAACTGCAGTACTAACGTTGGTCACACCAAAAAATTAATTTTAAGTAATAAAAGTTATCAGTTTGGATTATAATATGGGATTATTTTTCTCTGTGCTGGTAACCACAATGGAAGCCCTACTGGTGGGGATTAGTTGTATTTGCACAGAAATAAATTACTAATTGAGAATTAACTCCTCGTGAGATGGGACCCAATATTTCAAAAAACTCTCTTAATCAGATTAAATAGTATTACATTATTAGATAATATCTTACTTGATCCATCTTGTCAATACGATGTTAGACGGGTCACATCAGTCATTTTTCAATATTGCCCAATATTATTGTGAGTGATTTTAAACCTATGGTGTATGCACGTGGGTTTGTGTCTATCATTCAAATATAGCATATGTACCACATACATACATGCGTTGCGGATGAGCGGAATATAAATTACTTAATGATAAACACAATGAACTTTTACATGTTATCTCATAAAAGTAAATACATCAAGATTGAGAATTAGTACCTTGTTAAGCCTTTGGTATATGGTTGAACAAAAGTACCCGCCTTAAAGCAACTCATTCACAATTCTATTTCCTCAACACGGTGGGCTTGAGGAAGCTAAAATAGTAGCTTTTCCAGTAAATGATTCAATTCTTGAATCCTTGTTTCTACCTTGTAGTACGAGTGACCAAAAATAGAAGGAAAAATAGAAGAAGTATTTTGTTAGAGTGTGTGGGACCTATTAATACCTTGGTCCACTAGCTAGATGACACCTCAAAGCCACTGGCGTCCTAACACATAAATCTCAATTTACCTGCACCCCTAAGGAATTGAACCCCCACACTATCTTATGGAGGCCTTATAGGCCTCTTCGTCCTTGTACCCATCAGGCTAACCTGAGAATTATATGTTAAGATGCCAGTGGCTCTAAGATGTCATCAAACTGGTGGAGCTATTTGTTAGTTAGTCCTATACATGCTAACCCAGCCCAATGGGTACAATCATCAAACCTTAAAGGCCTATAAGGGATGAGATCCTAGGTTCGACATTAGTTGGGGGCGTAGGTGACCTGTGGATTCTGTGTGTGGTGCGACAGTAGGAACTGAGGTGTCAGCCACTGGTTGGACCAAGGTATTAATGAGCTCCACCACAGTCTTTCAAAAAGGCAAACCTTTTTGTTAGAGTGTATAGGACCCACCAACACCTTGGTCCACCAGCTGGATGACACCTTAGAGCCACTGGCATCTCAACACATAATTCTCAGGTTATCTGCAGGGGGTGTGAGTGGTGCGCCAGTTGATACCCTAGTGGACCCAAGGTGTTGGATGGGCTCGACACTCTTACATATTGTAGATGTTTTGGCCTCCTCGTTAGAATGTTCTAAAGCTGCATGAGGTGATGGCTTTAAAGTTATAACACTAAATAATAAACCCTTTGTAGTCAATAATAATTGGTATAAATCGAGCAGGACATTGGTATTCCCATTAAGATCGAGCACCCTTGTTAAGTATGAGCATTGATGAGTGCATTTATATCTATCGTCATAATCTCCTAAACTTGATAATTACTCAATTTAAATAAAAATATATTTTTCAATGTACATAAATGTTATTTTCTAGGTTTCAGGTTAATTGAACTATTTTGGGCTAAAAGCCAAGGAAAACACGCGAAAATATCAAGTTCTAGATATAACCGACGATAGTAACAATAACTACGAGCATTGTGGCACTGTTTTAGGCCCGTGATTAATGCGAGCTATTTGAGGATTCAGTGTCAAGAGGTTCAAGCCAACAATTTTGAATTGAAGCCAACCCTTATCAATATGGTGCTACAAAATCAATATAGGGGATTGCCAAGTGAGGATCCAAATGCTTATTTTGCTATTTTTTTTAGGTTTGTAACACTATTAAGATGATCAGAGTTATGAAGGTTGTTATTCACCTATGCTTGTTCCCATTCTCTCTCATAGACAAGTCAATGAGATGGCTCCAATCTTTGCAATTGGGAAGTATTGTAATATGGGAAGAGCTTGCAAAAAAATATTATTACCAAGTTCTTTCCACCATCTAAGACTTCACAATTTGGAGAAGAGATATCTCAATTTTAACAAATGGACTTCGAGCCAATTTATGAATCTTGGGAGCGATTCAGGAATCTGATTTGAAAGTCCCCCAACATAGATACCAAGTTTAGTTCCAAATTAAAAATTTCTACAATGTATTTAATGGCCAAATGAGGATTATTGTTAACGCAGTGGCGGGTAGTACTTTGATGTCAAACACCGTAGAAGAAGCTCAAATTTTGTTGGAAGAAGTGGCTTATAACAACTATCAATGGTCTAATGAGAGGTCCATTGTGAGAAAGGGACTAGAGTATATGAAGTTGGTCCCATTGTTGCACTTTCAGCCTAAGACTCCGCCTTGGCAAATTAAATTTCTGCACTAAATGCTAGAAAGGCTTCAATAAGTAAATATCCAATGATGGTAGCAAACATGTCTTATACTTGTGAAGGGACTTATTTGAAACAAGTCCAATATGTCAACAACCAAAACTTCAACAATTAGAGTAACAACGTACCTACACATTATCATCTAGAGCTCTGAAATCATGAGAGTTTCTCTTATCATAATACAATGAATGCTCTATAATTGTCATTGGGGTTTAATCAACCAATAGTTGAGAAGAAACCCTCATTAGAAGATATCTTGTATACCTTTATTAGTGAGACAAGAGATAGGTTCAACAAAGATGAGGCCCGACTTAACAACATCAAGACACATTGCACTAAAATGAATGCAACATTAAAGTTACTAAAGGTGCAAGTTGGCCAACTTACCAATGCAATCAAGGATTAATCTTCTGGCAAGTTTACAAGTGACACGGAGGATACTTTAAGGGAGTAATGTAAAGTCGTCACTCTTAAAGGTGAAGGAAGTAAAAGTTACGAGGCAAAACGTGTTGAAGATTAAGAGGAAGAAGTTGTTATGGAACCATCCAATGTGAATTCAAAGCCTAGCTCAATTATTTTTGGACAACCCTTCTATCATTACTCCACTATTGCCATATTGTCCACACTTCTACAAAAAGTAGTTAGATACAATTTTATAAATTCCTTAAAGCTTTTAAGAAGATTTATATAAACATTCCTTTTGTTGAAGCTTGAGAGCAAATGCTTTGAATTTTATTTTCTTATCTCCAATTAAATTAGCCATGGGAGCTTTGAATTTTGCATTTATAACTCAAGTATTGAATAATACAAAGCTAAGTTCATTGCTTAAATATAGTTTAAGAATTAAACTATAGTTTAAGAGTTAATCTAAATGGTTTAAATGTTAAACTAGTACTAGAAAATTATAGCTGTTATTCTAGCGACTCAAGCTCACCCCGTTGAGTCTTAGAATTGCCAACAAGTCCATTTCTTACAGTACTCCTGCTTAAATTGTACCAAAGGCTTGCAAGGTGATTATTTTTAACTTTGGTATTAATATGATTAATATCTATTTAATTTCATTAATGTAATAAAATACAAAATTTATTGTGTTCATTGTTTAGGAAATTATATTTTCAGGCTTCAGCACTATTTAACACTGGGACGCTATGGCTTTGACTCTGGTGCCGTAGCACTGAGGCCTTCCAAGCTTTAGCACAGCGACGCTAAGGGTACTAGCTCCCAACGTCATAGCGCTGATAGCCCAGTGCTGCAGTGCTGACGTTGTTCACTCAAAAAAATTAATTTTAAGTAATAAGAGTTATTAGTTTGCATTATAAATTGGGATCATTTTTCTCTGTGCTAGTAACCACAATGGAAGCCCTACTGGTTGGGGTTAGTTATATTTGTACAAAAATAAATGACTAATTGAGAATCACTCCCTCGTGAGATGAGACTCAATATTTCAAAAATCTCTCTTAATCAGATTAAATAGTATTACATTATTAGATAATATCTTACTTGATCCATCTTGTCAATACGATGTTAGACGGGTCACATCAGTCATTTTTCAATAGTGCCCAATATTGTTGTGAGTGATTTTAAACCTATGGTGTATGCACGTGGGTTTGTGTCTATCATTCAAATATAGCATATGTACCACATACATACATGCGTTTCGGATGAGCGGAATATAAATTACTTAATGATAAACACAATGAACTTTTACATGTTATCTCATAAATGTAAAACACATCAAGATTGAGAATTAGTACCTTGTTAAGCCTTTGGTATATGGTCAAACCGGAGTACCCACCTTGAAGCAACCCGTTCACAATTCTAGTTCCTTAACACAGTGGGCATAAGGAAGCTAGAATAGTAGCTTTTCCAGCAAATGATTCAACTCTTAAATTCTCGTTTCTACCTTGTAGTATGGGTGATCAAAATGGAAGAGGAAAAATAGAGAGAATGTGTTTTTGTGCTCTCAACCCTTGAGAGAATTTTTTAACACTTAGCAAAATTTACTTCTCTCTCATACATAACCCTTTGGCCGAATTTTCCTTGATTAATTGAGCAACATATTGCTCTTTTATTTATTTATTATTTTCTTTCATTTTCTCACATAATGCTATCCATTATCTTGGTCAATTTTGCCATTAGTGTTTTGTTTACAATAAACCAAATGAAAATAAAATAAAATAAAAAATTATTTAAATGAACTTGGCCTAAATTTAGTCCAAATGAGAAAATACTTTCTCATTATTAAGAAACATCCTAAGGCCTACCATTAATAAATTTCACCTATTTATACTTATTATATCATTTAATTAATACTAAGCAAATTATTTAATTATATTAAATCATGGTAGAAACACATGTCAATTTAAATAAAAAATTAATTGTTTTATTTCAATTTCAAAATAATATCATATATTATTATTATTTTATTCAATAAACATTTTAATGAATAAAATAATGATACTATTTGTTCAACAAATAAGGTCATTTTTATAATTTCTAAATCAAACAATAATTGGCCCACAATGTGCCATGTGTCATTATTCCATTGGTCAACAACTAATTGTTAAATAATTGATGTACTTAACTCTTAAGTCTTGACACGTGCATGACCAGAAGGAAACCAAAGCAAATGTCTGGTCTGCTAAAATTTTCTGGATCGAACTATTCAATCCGGTATGCTGCTCCAGTGCACAACGAATACATTTCATATTGTGCGATTCTCTAAGTCCACTCCTGATTTATCAAACAGAACTATTTTGTGAGTCCAAGATCGATGCCTCACACACACGCCATAGCGTATACGTATAATCCTTCTGCCAATTATATCCTGGAAGAGCAGGGATATAGATCACTACCGTTAAATCCTTATGTGCTCATCCATAAACTTATCTCCAGACACGTATCTTAATAAACAATATATGCAAACACTTTTACAATATTGTTTAACCCTGTAGGAAACTCTTTTCCTGGGTTTGTTGCATATGGCCATAAGACTTTCTAAGATATAGTCTCTGAGCATCTGGATATATAACTCATCCAGGTGAGCTGACGGTTCCATATTTGTACACACGGACTCCATAAGCGTTGGACCATATCTAGCAACACCCAGCAGTCACACTATGAAAGGTCCGTGACATGCGTGGAACCAAAATATCATGAATCAGTTATAAGCCCACTGTGGTACTCAGGTCAAAGGACCACGTATACTACTAAACTCGAGAGGACCTTTCATTGACGGCTTCATAGGATGTCTATTGGGGTCCTCATTGAGTCTGTTCAGTATTCAGTCCTTACTGAACACCTATATACTATACGAACTTCTAGTAAGCCCATGGTCAGCTAAGAATAACCATCTATGTAAAAGGATTCCACTGTCAACTATGTTATTACTAATGTATTTTATATTTTAAAATAAACTTGCATAATAATATTTCTTAGCACCTATTACAACTCTTGCAACTATGTTATTACTAATGTATTCTCAGGTCTTCATACTGTTACAGACAAGGTTCTAACTCTTAGACTTCACTGATTAATATAACATACTAACTCTTTAGCATCTATAGTTTTCAATGGTGTTAACTCTTAGCATTGATCTAACCTTCTTTAGACCAAATCTGAACCCTTTCAAATTATATAATGTTTGTAGCGTCATAAGCATTGAACCATTTAATAATAGTAATTAGCGATTTAACAAATAATGAACTGTATAATATTATAAAATAAAATATTCATACAATAATAGGATGGCACGTGAGCACAAATCTCAACAAACTCCCACTTGCTCTAGTGTCATTCATAGTGGTATTTAATACCCATAGACTCCACGTGTTTCTCAAACACCTTTGAAGTTAAGGCCTTAGTCAGTAGGTCTACTACATTATTTACAGAGTCAACTCCATAAATTATTACATCTCCCATAACTAAGATTTCTCGAATTATTTTGTATTTCCTATTCACATGCTTAGATCTCTGGTGAGCTCTTGGCTCTTTTTCTTGTGCAATGGCTCTGTTGTTGATTCAAAATAAAGGGATAGGATCCATCGAGCTTAGGACAATCCCAAGCTCGGTGACAAACTTGCGTATCTACACTGCTTCCTTTGCTACATCAGAGACTGCAATATATTCCGCTTCAGTTATTAAATCAGCTATGGATCCCTATTTAGTGCTCTTCCAACTCACTGTAGCACCGTTGAGGATAAATACATATCCAGGTGTAGACTTTCTATCATCTACATCAGAGCAAAATTCTGAATTTGTGTATCCCTTAACCTACAAATCACTTTCTCCGTAAATGAGAAACTTGTCTTTGTACCCTTAAGGTATTTGAGGACATGTTTGACTGTCATCCAATGGCTATCACCTGGATTAGATTGATACCAGTTAGTAACACTTATAACTATGCTAATGTTAAGTCTCTTGCACATCATAGCATACATCAAGCTGCCTACAACTGATGCATATGGCATCTTAGACATTTTAACTCTTTCATCTTTCATATGAGGAGACATTCTCCTCGAAAGAGGAATGTCATGTCTGAAAGGTACATTAGTTGCTTATAGTTAGTAAAATTGTACCTTTCAAGGACACTATTGATGTATGATGATTGAGAGAGTCCTATCAGCTTCCTAGCTCTATCTCTATAAATCTTTATACCCAGTATATAAGAAGCATCTCCTAAGTCTTTCATTGAGAAATTTTTGTTTATATAACTCTTGACTGATTGTAACATATTGATATCATTCCTAATGATCAATATGTCATCCACGTAGAGAATTAAGAAGACAACCATACTCCCACCGACTTTTTTATACACACATGGTTCCTCGTCATTTTTTATGAAACCAAATTCTTTTATTACCTCATCAAAATGAAGGTTTCAACTCCAGGAAACCTACTTAAGCCAATAAATGGACTTCTTTAGTTTGCACACTAAACATATGGATTGGCTGGATGCAAAATCTTTAAGCTGTTCTATGTATATCTCTTCCTCGAAATATCCATTCAGGAATGCCATCTTTACATTCATCTTCCATATCTCATAGTCATAATTTACAGCAATAGCCAATAAAATTCGTATTGACTTCAATATCGCTACTGATGCAAAGGTTTTCTCATAATCGATCCGAGATCATTGAGAATAACCTTTGGAACCAGTTCGGCTTTGAAGGTCTCTACCTTTCCATCGAAACTATTCCTTCAAGAAGTTTAACCAAGTCTTATACTTGATTGTGATGTATTGTGTCAATTTTGAATTTCATGGCTTTTTGCCATTTTCCTAAGTCAATGTCTAACATCGCATCCTTATAGGTTAAAGGATCGAGTGCTTCTACTAAGAACACTCTAAGTGCACCTTCAGGCATCTAAACATACCTATTAGGTGGCCTGGACATCCTTTTAGAATTACGTGGAAGGTGTGTTAAAGGTATTCCGCTCAATTGATTTTGAGGTTCCATCTCGGTTTCATGCTCGCTTTGATTGGCTTCATTAAGTACAATCTTTCTAGAACCTCCACGATTAATGAGAAACTTTTTCTCAAGGAAAGTGGAATATTGAGAAACAAACACATTTCGCTCCTCGAGATCATAGAATTAGTATCCCATTGAATTCTTGGGATACCCAATGAACCGGTACTTGTACCTTTTGGGTGCAAGTTTATCCTCTTGCATAACTTTTACGTAAGTAGGACAACCCTAAATTTTAAAGTATTTAAGACTTGGTTTCTTTCCATTCAACATATCATGTGGAGTGGTTGGAACAGCATTAGATGGAACTTTGTTCAATATATGAGCAACAGTTTCCAGAGTATAACCCCAAAGATATTCAGGTAGATCGGTGAAGCTCATCATCGATCGGACCATATCTAATAAAGTCCAATTCCTTCTCTCTAACACACCATTATGTTGTAGAGTACCTAGAGAATTATACTAAGCTAGAATCCTATTCTCCTTTAAATAATCAAAAAATTCATTACTTATGTACTCACCGCCTCGATCTGATCGAAGGAATTTGACATACATACCGGTTTGTTTCTCTACTTCAAGTCTTGAACTCTTTCAACTTTTCAAAGATTTCTGACTTGTGTTTCATAAGAAGCATATACTTGTATCGTGATAAATTATCGATAAAGGTAACAAAGTATCGAAATCCATCCATTGTAGCATAATTCATTGGACCACATATATCACTATGTATTAGTTCTAATAAATCAGTGGCATAATGTCTAACACCAGTGAATAGATATTTAGTCATTTTTCCTTAAATACAAGATCACAAACTGGGGAAGGTTCTATGGTCAGATCAGGTATTCGACCATCCTTAACTAGATGGGTTAGGTGTCTCACACCTATATAACCCAATCTCATGTGCCACAATTCAGTATCATTTAAAGCTTCTGTACTATTAATAATGCTACCTTGTATATTCATGACATTTCTCATTGTATTCAAAATATAATGCCCATTAATTAATTGACACTCAGCTAATAAAACATCAAATATATCATATAAACATAAAGAGCAGTTCTTAATATATATATATATATGATACCTTTCACTGTCAAGTACAGAAAGAGAGATAATCTATCTGATCATAGTAAACACAAAATAACAGTTATGAAGTATAATAGTTTTATTACAAGGGAGAATCAAATCATAATGTCCTACAGCCTCGACCCATAGGATATCATCATTTCCTACTCGAAGCTATATCTCTCCCGGTTGTAGCAATTTAACTTCTTTCAGACCCTACAACATATTGCAGATGTGAGAAAGACTTGCAGTATCTAATACCCAGCCAATACTAGCATTAAATGCTAAAAAAATGTTAATATTATGAAAGATAATACCTGAGGGAGTCTTCTTCACAATGGCAAGATATTTGGGGCAGTTGCGTTTCCAATGCCCATCCTCACAACAATGAAAGTATTTGCCTTTTGCTTTTGGTTTCTCCAGTAGCTTGGATATCTGTCGCCACTGAGGATCCATCTTGGGTGTTTGCCTCACCTTTCTTTTTTTCTTCCCTTTGGACTTCCCAGAAGCTCTCAGGGTCAAAGAGGAAGCACCATGAATAAGGAAGGCCGAGCCTCCTTTATGTATGTCCTCGTCCACTATCTTCAGCATATTGTGAAGATCAGCATAAGTAGGGGTCATTCCTTACATATTGAAGTTCATGATGAACTGTGTATATGACCTAGGCAGTGAGTGGAGAATCAAACTGTTCCTCAAGTTATAACTCAAAGAGATGTCCATGACTCAAGCCTCTCAATTGATCCTATCATCTTGAGAACATGAGGACTTATTGGACTGCCCTCAAGGAGCTTTGCCTAAACAGCGATTTGGCAACCCTATACTGCTGGTACTGTCTATGCGGATATGCTCCCTCTGCAGCTCAGTAGACATAGAGGCGAGGATGTACGACTTAACTTTTAAATCGTCATCAAACCATTTCTTATATGTCACTTTTTCTTCCTCGGCGGCATTCTCAGAAACACCTCTAGGTATCTTTTGGTCAATAACATATCCCAATCTTTTCGAATCCAAAATAATTCTGAGATTCATGTACCAGCCAGAGAAATTCTCAGCATCTTTGAGCTGGTGTGCATCCAGTATACGCACCAAGGGATTCGAAGATGACATCCTTGTCTTACACAAGTCAAATAAAATAACATTAATAGATGTAAGCGAAAAATATCATTAAATCGCTAATAATACATTTTAAATCATGGGTATAACATTTATACATTTTTTATTTTAAAATGTCGTCCCACTATTTTACATAATCCCTCTAATCTTTCAAAATGGGATAACGACAGTTTAAACTATACAGCGGGAAGTAGTCCCTATTGGCATTTTACTTGGGCCTTATACTGTAGTGATCTAGGCCTTTATAAACCCAACAAGTAGACAACTTTTATCAATTTCATCTTATGCAACTCCTACTCTTAATCCTAATACACCTTATCTGCACACTGTAGCGATCTAGAGTAAGTTTATTCCAAATTAAGTTGTCAATTATCAAATATGTGCTACCGATACTGCCCGTACACTATAGCGATCTAAGGCAATACTTTCGCATATATTTGCCTCATCTCATGTTTAACCGGTATAGTCTAAATCATACAGACCAAATCCCTCACACTGTAACAACTTGGGAAAGACCGATATAATACAACTAACACCGTACTGACAAGATGGATCAATAATAAAATACTATCTCATAATATAATATTGTTCAATAATTAAGAGATATTTTTACTCATTTGTTTTAGTAACACAAAGACTTAATCCCCATCTCGTGAGGAGGTAATTCTCAATCAAACATTAAGTTTTTTGTAAGAATAACTAACCCCCACCAGTAGGGCTCCCATTGTGTTTACCAACAAAAAAATAATAAAAATTTTAAATATAATTAGAGTGAGTATCGTTGGTGCCATAGTGCTGGGTTCACTCAACATCCAGCACTACGGTGTTGGAGGTCACACCTCTAGCGTTGCAGCGTCAGGGCTTGGAGGCCCCTCAGTGCTACAGCACTCAGCGCCTGGCACTATGATGCGAATTCAAGGAAATCGGTACTTAAGCACCTAATGAACACATTAAAATGAAAATTTATTAAGCGATTCAGTCACCATTTAATGTCATTAATTTTTGCATTTTTGTATTTTTAGGCTTTACATAAAGTGTTGTCCTTAAATTATAATTAATGAATGTTATTTGTACAAGTTTAGGTATAATAGACTTAACTCTCAATGTAGAAATCAAAATGAAGATATTTTTGAACTTGAAGTAACATGACTCAATCTTACACAAACTTCAAGAACAGTTAAAAAGCCAAATCCAACATGTTATGGGCCAAAAAGTGAGATACAATAGAATTGGGTTACAAGTTCCGCTCAGCTTGACCCAACTCACGTATTTGGACCATATTTCACAAAATACATACCCAATTGGTATAATTCTTGAAGTTATACAATATTGCCTTAATTGCAACAACTCTTATGTTGATGGTAAAATCCAAATCAGTCGTTATCATGGACCAAATTGTACTACAAATGGGTAAAAGGGTTGTTGGCCGAAATCTGACATATCTTTGGCATTTTGCCTATATCTCATTGGATACTCATCCAATTTGCATGAACCTGGTGGCTATAGAAAGAAGAGACAAAATAATACAACTTTTATGTCTACCAAAAAAGCTACACCGGTCATTTCCATTATCAAATAGGTGCTATAATCGGATGAACGAGTGGTTGGCCTAAATTATTGAAGATTGAAGTCACACTAAACATATATCCATTCATTGCCTATATAAGGACACTCTTAGGATGTTTTTAACATTAGAAAATTATGTCAAGATTTATTCTCTTTAACATACATTGTAAGTTAGGCTAGAGTTTTTGGCAAGGCTAATAGATGAACTTTTATGTGTAATAAATTTACTTCTATACTTTGATTCTTTGTCAAGAGCTATAAATATTTGTAAGTTTGTTTGTGCTTCAACTCTTATCTAGTATTTTTTCTATAATCCAGATGTTATAATTCTCATGTTTCATATATTTTTAGTCATGCTTTCTTTTTGTGATTCTTGTTGAATTATAACTGTTATTAGATAAATTATTTTACATGTTAATCTTTTACTGCAATATTGTCAATGGATATATTATCGATCTTGGATAACATGTAACGACAATAATTGTTTGATATTCAAGTTGATCTTTTATTGTAATATTGTCAAAATGATATATTTTCGATCTTAGATAACTTGTATAAATAAACATGGTTTGTGTTAATGTTTGCAATGAGTTTAGTCATATCAAATACATGTGTTATCAAATGTGCTGTATTTTACATATCTTCTGATTGATTGTTTGGGATGTAAAACTTTCAATTGAGTTATAAACATTGAATCAAAGTGTAGAGTATATTTATAAAGCATAATTGTGATTCTTGAAGCTTTGCTTAAATCATTATAAGACTTTTTCCTTAATTCATACACAATTCTATCTCATCCACTTAAACTAATTAGTTAGTTTTCTCCTTGCTACTGCTTTAATATTTTTAATTCACCGTGGGATCGACACCTCAATTTATATTGCGATAGCCGCATTACATTTTAAGCGTAAACAAAATATGGCGCCATTGCAGAGGAGGCACACTAAGTGAAAGTAGGTTGCGTTTATCAATACTAAAGCGGTAACTTTGTACATTTTCTTTTCTTTGTAAAATTTTAGTTTTTAAATTTATTTTATTGTTCATGGTTGGTTTTATCACCTAACTTATTTTATCTTCTTTAGTTAATTTATTGTATTTTATTTTATTTTAATGGCTAGTTCTACTGCCTAATTAGTTCATTTTCTTTTATTTATTTATTATATTTCGCACTTTATTTTCTTTTATTTATTATTGTACTTTATTTTATTTTATTTATTTATCATACCTTGTACTTTATTTTATTTTGTTTATTGCACTTTATTTCCTTTATTTATTTATTGCATTTTATTTCTTTAGTTAATTTGTTGTATTTTTATTTTAATAGTTGATTCTACCCCTAACTTATTTTATTTATTTATTGCACTTTATTTTATTTTATTTATTTATTACACTTTATTTTATTGTATTTATTTATTACACTTTATTTTTTTTATTTATTTATTGCACTTTTTTCTTCCTTTATTTATTTATTGTACTTTGCAATTCATTTTCTTTTATTTAGTTATTGCACTTTATTTTCTTTTATTGATTTATTGTACTTTGTAATTTATTTTCTTTTATTATTTATTGTACTTTGCATTTTTTTTATTTATTGCACTTTTTTCTTTTATTTATTTATTGTACTTTTCATTTATTTATTGTACTTTACAATTTATTATCTTTTGTTCATTTATTGTATTCTATATTTATATTTAATGGTTGGTCTTACTACCTAACTCATTTCTATTTCTTGTTGTATTTTATTTCACTTCTTAATTTTCCTTGAGAATTTCCTTCATTAAATTTTTTTTTTTGTTAAGATGTATGCATTAACTTAGAGACAAACGAGAAAGATTTGTGAAAGAAGTATAACTAGAACCATCACTACAATTTGTAAGGAAAGAGAATTTACCATCTAGTTCATGTTGTAATTCCAACACAATGAGCCAACACGAGGACAACCACGTTAGGACTCTAAAAGATTACCTGCATCTTACTCGCACAACCACACCATCATACATTATATTTTCACCTAACACACCATATTCAGATTTTAAACCTAGAATGATACAACTTCTGTCTACTTTTCATGGTCTAGATAGTGAAAATCTTTATGTACATGTTAGGGAATTTGAAGAGGTAATTGCTACCTTCCTTAGCCAACTTGAAGCCGCAGACACTATTAGGCTTAAATTTGTCCCTTTTTCTTTAAAAGACAAAGAAAAATAGTTGACTATACTCTTTGAGGCTGAGGTCTATTGGAACTTGGGTAGAAATGACCCCAAGCATTTTTCAATAAATACTTCCCACAACATAAAACTAATGGCTGGAAAAGACAAATTTCTTACTTCTCCCAAAATGACAGGAAAACCTAATATCAAGCTTGGGAAAGGTTTAAAGAGTTGTTAAATTTGTGCCCTCACCATGGGTATGACAATTGGCGTTTGGTTAGCTTATTTTATGAGGGACTCACAATTAGAGAATGCCAATTTGTTGAGATTATGTGTAATGGGGAGTTTCTTTACAAAGATCCTCAGGAAGCCATAGAATTCCTTAATGACTTAGCCGAAAAAACCCATACATGGACTAGACCTAGCGCTACTAAAAGCACAAATAGGTCTTGACCTAGTGACATTTTTCATCTTAGGGAAAAGGATAGCCTTAAAGCCTAGTTAGAGGTCTTAACTAGGTAATTAGAGGCTTTGAAAACTAAAGATAGAAGGGTCACTCATACAGTTGTTAGGGTTGAGTCACATGATGTTTGTTTTGTCTATGGAGGAGCGGAACACTTAGCTTAGGATTACCACACTTATAGTGAGATGAGAGGGATATATGAGGAATAATGTAATGCCTTAAGGATATACAAGAAGCCTTATTCACCCTACTCTGAAACCTATAATTCTAGCTAGAGAAACCACCCAAACTTTGGTTGGAAATCTGATTAACAAGCTAACAACCATTGGAAGCAAGAACAAGCACCCAAGTCTTATGGTGCACCTCAATATAATGGACGACCAGTCAAGAGTCCTTTAGAGGATACATTACAAGCATTTATAGAGGCACAAAGTAAGACTAATAAAAATTTTGAAATAATTTTTACACAGGTTGTAGACAAAAACAAAGAAATCAAGAGCCAAATCACTTAGCTGACGAGTGCCTTAACTGTACAAGAGCAAGGTAAGTTTCCATCTCAACCTCAATCTAATTCAAAAGGACAATACATGGCACAAGCGTCTGCTTCTTATATATAAAATTTCAAAGAAGTCAATGCCATTACTACTCAAAATGGTAAGATTGTGAGTGAGCCTACTTCTCTAACTAACACATCTATAAGTAGTAAAGAGGTCCTCATTGAAAAAGAGGCCACAATGGATAAAGTGCCCGAAAATAAGTTTTCAATCCTAGTGCCTTTTCCTCAAGCTCTTCAACCTGTTGAGAAAAATTCAAAAAATCAAGGTAAAATTTTAGAACATTTGAAACAAGTTAAGATTAATCTTCCCTTGTTACACTTGATTAAGCAGGTTCCAACTTATGCCAAAGTCATCAAGGATCTATGCGTTATAAAAAAAATACCATGCAAAGAAAATTACATTTTTGGAAATACAGGTAAGTGTAGTGATTGAACAAAAGACACCACCCAAGTATAAAGACCCAAGATGTCCCACAATCTCCTACCAAATTATGACATATGAGTTTGGTCAAGCTTTATTGGACTTAAGAGCAAGTGTAAATTTAATGCCTTATTCTATTTACTTGAAATTAGGACTTGGTGAGATTAAACTTACATCTGTAGTCCTACAATTAACTGACTGGTCGATCAAGAAACCACGAGAAATAGTAGAAGCTATTTTGTTACAAATTGATAAATTTTACTACCCTGTCAATTTTCTTGTTTTGGATACTTCTTTTGTGGTTAACATAGAGTCTAAAATCCCTCTTATTTTTGGAAGGCCTTTTCTTGTCACTTCTAACGCTCTTATTAATTACAGAAATTGTCTAATAAAATTATCTTTTGGGAATATGACTCTTGAAGTGAATATATTCTATATTGGCAAACAACCACGAGAGAAAGATGAATGTTATCATTCATATATAATAGACACACTTGTAGTGGAAGAAGATTATAAAAATTATAGCTCTGATTCTTTGGAAAACCTTCTTAATTTTGATTTTAAAGAATTGTGTTATCCTGATGAAACAACTAATGTGTTTAGTATTTTTGATTCGTAGGATAAAAGGACTCGATTTCGGCAGCCACGCTATGAAGAATTGCCACGAGAGAAGGAGAGACCAAAACCATCAAACCTCGAGACACCATAAGTTGAGCTTTCTCTACTACCCAAAGGTTTAAAACACGCATTCTTAGGACAAGGTAATACCTTTCCTATCATTATTTCTTCTGCACTTAGTGCCGAACAAGAGAAAAAAATGATAAAATTATTAAAAGAACATAAGTCTGCACTAAGTTGGACCATAGCTGATATTAAAGATATTTCTCCATTAATATGCTCTCATAGAATTCATTTAGAGGAAGGTGCCCAACTTCGTAAGAACCCACAAAGAAGACTTAACCAAACAATGAAAGAATTAGTGAAGAAAGAAGTCTTGAAACTATTAGATGCGGGTATAATCTACCCAATTTCTAATAGTTAATGGGTAAGTCCAACTCAAGTAGTGTCTAAGAAATCTAGGGCTATTATTGTAGAAAATGAGAATGGGATACCTGTTTCAACTAGGGTAGTAAGCGGTTGATGAATGTGCATTAATTATAGAAAATCAAACACAGCCACCAAAAAAGACTGTTTTCCATTGCCTTTTATCGACCAAATTTTAGAATATGTAGCTAGACATTCAGTTTATTACTTTCTTGATGGGTATTCAGGTTATTACTAGATTGAGATAGCTATAGAAGATCAAGAAAATACCACTTTTACATGTCCTTTTGGTACTTATGCTTTTCGTAGAATGCCATTTGAATTATGTAATGCACCGACTACTTTTCAATGTTGTATGCTGAGTATTTTCTTTGATATGGTTGAAAAATGAATGGAAGTTTTTATGGATGATTTGACTATTTTTGTAGTTCTTTTTATTCATGTTTACTTAACTTAAAAGCTATTTTGAGTAGGTGTGAAGAAAAAGGACTTGTGCTAAATTGGGAGAAATGTCACTTCATGGTATCTTAAAGGATCGTCTTGGGTCATATTGTATCTGAAAAATGATAGAGGTTGACAAGGCAAAAATTGAATTAATCTCTAAATTAGCTACACCTAAAACGGTAAAAGATGTCCGAATCTTTTCTTAAACATGCTGGATTTTACAGATACAAATGTTTTATACCATATCTAGATCATTTTGTAACCTTTTGCTAAAAGATGTTGAATTTACATGGACATAAGAGTGTGAGGAGGCATTCCAAACACTTATTACCAAACTCACCGTCGTTCCTATCATATAATCACCGGACTGAAACCTCTCATTTGAAATTATGTGTGGTGCAAGTAATTATGCTGTAGGAGCAGTTCTTCGGCAATAAAGAGAAGGAAAATCGTTTGTTGTTTATTAGGCTAGTAGGACTTTGAAGGATCCTCAGATGAATTAAACTACTATTGAAAAAGAACTACTAGAAATTGTTTTTGCCTTAAATAAATTTCATTCTTATTTGATTGGTTCACCTATTATTGTTTTTACTAACCATGCGGCCTTTAAGTACCTTCTTTCTAATAAGAATACTAAAGCTTATTTAATTAGGTGGATTCTTCTTTTGCAAGAATTTGATCTAACCATCAAAGACAATAAGGGTGTTGAAAATGTTGTTGCTGATCATTTATCCTGCCTTGAGTTCACTGACTCCACTAATTTGCCACCCATTCAAGATGATTTCCCTGATGAACATCTTTTCACTATAAGCTAAATACGTTGGCACATACATATCGTAAATTATTTGGTTTGTGTTAAACTTTCATCTAACTAGAGTACACAAATAAGCGTAAGTTCTTGGTTGAGCTATGTAATTTTTATTGGGATGATCCATATCTTTTCAAATATTGTCCTGACTAAATTATGAGATGTTGTATTCCTAAAAGTGAAGTTTCTAGTGTCTTAAATTTTTGTTATAGTACTGCTTATGGCAGCCATTTTTCTACGAAAAAGACAACCGTAAAATTTTTATAATGTGGTCTTTACTAGCCCACTTTGTTGAAAGACACTAATAATTTTTGTCATTCCCGTGAAAGATGTCAAAAGTTAGGTACTGTATCTCGAAGACATATGATGTCTCTTAACCCTATTCTTGTTATTGAGATATTTGATTTTTAGAGTACCGATTTTATGGGTCTTTTTTCCTCATCTTTTGGCTAGCTTTACATCATTTTAGCTGTTGACTTTGCATCAAAATGGGTGGAGGTTGTAGCTTATTGTACTAATGATAACACAACTGTGGTAAAATTCTTAAAAGAAAATGTTTTATCTAGGTATGGTACACCATTTGTCATCATTAGTGACCAAGGAATACATTTCTGTAACCGTTCTTTTGAAGCTTTAGAAAAGACTGTTAACTCGAATCGCAAAAAAATGGACTGTCATTTACCTATTTTGGAAAAGACTTGGCAAGCTTAAACAGATCATTGTGTAACCTTCACAAAGTTTCTACTGCATACCATCTACAGAAAAATGGACAAGCCGAGCTAGCAAATATAGAGGTTAAACAGATTTTGGAAAAGATTGTTAACTCGAATCGCAAAGATTGGTCTTTATGCCTTTTTGATGCACTATAGGCATATCGCACTACATACAAAACCATCTTAGGAATGTCTCCATACTAGCTTATCTATGGGAAAGGTTGCCATTTACCTATTGAGCTATAGCATAAAGCTTACTAGGCTGTCAAAGCTCTTAACTTTGATTTGAGTACTGCAAGTCTTCAAAGAAAGTTACAATTGTTAGAAATAGAAGAGCTATAAAATGATGCATATGACAACTCCAGGATTTACAAAGCTAAAATGAAAGCAGTTCATGAGAAACAGATCTCAAGGAAACACTTTGAGCCAAATCAACGGGTTTATTTTTATGATTCTCGATTACATTTACACCCTGAAATGTTGAGATCTCGATGGACTAGTCCATTTATGGTAAGACATATTTTTCCTAATAGTGCTGTCAAAATCGAAGACTCCACTAATGACAAAATTTTCAAAGTGAATGGACAACGGCTGAAAAACTATGTGGAAAAGGTAGACTACTCTATATACCTAAACGAGATCCCTCTTATGGATCATGTCTATCATGCCTGATCAGGTTCAATCTATCTGTACTATATTTTATATTTTGTCTATATTTTATCTTTTGACTTTTTTTTTATTTTTTTTATTTTGCTTTTATTTTTTTTCGTATTTTATTTTATTTTTTTATTTTTCTTTTTTATTCATTGTGATTGTATTTCTCAGTCAAGTAGCGGATACGGTACTCCGTGACTATTAAAGTCGGTTCCTCAGTTCCCTAAGAATTGTCCCTTAAACCATGCTAACCTTAAAAACCGTTTTCCTTCATTGCCTCAAAATACTCTATTTACGATTTACAAAGCACGGTGCGAAAAACTAAGGATATTAATGTTGAGTAATATCCTTGCGGATATTCGTTGGTTAATCGAAGCCAAAGTAATATTATCTAGTGAGTCTGCAAATGATTTTGTTTCTTTTATGCCTGGTCTTGGAAGAAGCTCTTATGCCAAAAGGCGATGAGCAAAAATGTTACAAGTCTATCACAAATGTGTTCGATGGAATTCCAACCGAAGTTATCGTTCTTTAGGATTTACATCTAGAAATCGAGAAGATAAAATTTAGTTCATTAAGGATGGACTAAGTAAGGAGTCTTTGGATGATATCCTATTGACTCTTGAGATGCATCCCTATAGGTTCGTGCAACATGAACTTCTCGATTTATGAAATAAATTCAAAAATGAACATCAACGATACATTCTTAGGAATTTGACTCTAAAAAACCCTGTTTGCCAATTTTTAAGAAAATTGGATGGGAAGCCTATCCTCGACCTATAGAGGGTGTTTAAGCTATTACTGGACGTAAAACCAGAGGAAAATGTGAGCCACAATCACAACTACCTGTAAATATATATGTGTTTTAATTTCAAACTTATTTTATTTTATAAATAATAGGGCTACTCATATTGATGTCTTAAATTCAAATCTTTTGGTTAAATAATGCATGTAGGTCATTTGTTTAAATTTTTGTGGTTTATTTTTAAATCTCTTATAACAAACTGTCGTGTTACCAAAATCTTGTTATCATGTGGTACTCTATAAATATAGCACCTCATTTTCTTCATTTTTATATATTGAGATAAAGGTGAGTGTAGATATGGAGGAAACCTCAGTTCGACAATTTTGAAATATATATGTATTTTTTGGATCTAGTCCTGGAGAAAATAAAGTGTTTGTAGAGGTAGCAAATAATCTAGAAAAAGTATTAACTGCAAGAAAAATCCATTTGATTTATAGAGTGGGTAGCCTTTGGTTAATGAGGTGTGTGTTAATAGCTGCACATTTAGGAGGAAGTCAAGTTTTAGGTATTATTCCTAAAGTTTTTAGCCGTGGAAAACCTGACTGGAAAAATAATAGGAGAAGAATTACGAGTCTTATCCATGCATGAACGTATAGCTAGAATACTTTACTATGCAGATGCTTTTATTGCTTTACCAGATGGTTTTAGTACCTTGGAAGAAAATTTTCAAATTGCCTCTTGGACCCAGCTGAATATCCACCGAAAAACTATAATCCTCATTTCTGCTACCAATACAGATGAATTGATTGACAAATTATAGGCAGTTATCTACGAACCTAACCCAACAATAACTCGGATCAATTGGTCAGTGGGCCATAACAAGCGACAATTGGATCTAACACTTCGTTTGTAAATTTTTCTTTGTTTTATTTATTTATTAGTATCCTCATTTTAGTTTATATTTGCTTAATTGTCTCTCAGGTTTATTTCTTTTGAATAACTGGCATTTTAGGTAATGCCTTCTATACTTTATCTTTTTTTATTTAAACATTTAAAATAATGTTTCATCTAGTTTGGGGGAGGATAGTAGACAAAAGTTGTATTTTGCATTCCAAAAAAAAATTCAAAAAAAAAAGAGAGATAATAGGGTCTGACATTTGATTAAAATGGCAGAGTAAATAGTTCATTCTTAAACTCTTGACACGCATTCTATGTCAAATTAGATTAAGAATGATAAAGTAAGGAGTTTTATTTTTAACTTTTGAAACTTATTTTAACTAACTTGTTGTTATTTTGTTTTATATTTCATGCATTGTTGTTTATTGCTTGTAGTCTTGATAATTCTTGTATAAAGGAAGTTGTTTTTCTATCTAGGTATGATTTCAAAATTGTTTAAGTTGAGTCACGGTTTCTATTTAGGTTACTAAAGAATGACTGTTGAAACATTTTTTAACATAATCCTAAGCCTTATGGTAAGATGGATGATTCAATTTATATAGCCAAGAGAATTCTCATGTTTAAGTATATATTTTTCTAATCTCACATATCTTTTTTGAGTAAGTGAAAATATTGATAAAATAGCTTATGAACCTTCTTGATCCTTTGAATTGGTTAATTTTTATTTAAATTGATATTATTTGAATTAAGGAATAAATTGGTTGCATTTGTGTATAATATATTTTAGTGAGAAACTTTTGTAATGCATTTATATTTATTTTGTAATGCTTCCTTGTATTCTTCCAAAAAAAAAAGAGAGAAAGCAAAATACCAATAAAAAATTAGAAAGAAAAAAAGAAGAATCAATTCAATTTAATAAAGTCTTCATTCAATTTTAGAAGACAAATATTTTGTAAGGCAGGTTTCTTACCAAACTATATTGGTATTATTCTCACAACACAATTGAAGTCCTAAAGCTGGTAAAAGTCAAGAATGATTGATTTCTAAACGATTAATTTTCTTATCTTTACATCAATGTTAGTTTGTATGTCTATCCTTAAAATTGACTTTTTCTTGAGTGCTTAACTGTTTTCCAACTCCATAAAAGAAATCCTAACATTTTAAACAGTCATACACTTGTGAGGATATAAAGTTGAGGTTTTTACTTAGAGAAATTCTCAAGGCTATATTTGTTGTGGTTTATGAAAAGATGGTTACGGCTCAGTTCACACACACACAATTTTTTAAAGTAATAATTGAAAAAACCATAATAGCAATAGTGATCTTGAACTGATTTTTTGTTTGAAATGCTTAGGTAGTTTTGCATATTTTATTTACGCTTGAATTGCTAGAGACTAGCAATAAGCTGGTTGGGGGCTGTGATGAACACATGAAAATGCATATTTATTAAGAGATTCAATCACCATTTAATATCACTAATTTTATCATTTTTGTATTTTTAGCTTGAAATAAAGTGTTCTCTTTAAATTGTGATTAATGAATATTATATATACAGGTTTAGGTAAAATGGACGTAACTTTCAATGTAGAAATTGAAATGAATTTTTTTTGAACTTGGAGTAACATGACTCAATCGTACACAAACTTGAAAGAACAACTGAAAAGCCAAATCCAACATGTTATGGGCCAAATAGTGAGATACAATAGAACTGGGTTATACGTTTCGCTCAGCTTGACCCAACTCAAGTATTTGGACTGTATTTCACAAAATTAATACCCAATTGATATAATACCTGTAGCTGTGCAATACTGACTTAATTATTAACAACTCTTATGTTGATGATAAAGTTCAAATCAGCCGTTATCACGGACCAAATTGTATTACAAATGGGTAAAAAGGTAATTGGCTAAAATCTGATATATCTTTGAAATTTTTCCCATATCTCATTGGATACTCATCCAATTTACATGAACCTGGTGGCTATGGAAAGAAGAGACAAAATACTACAACTTTCATGTTGACTAAAAAGGCTACATCGGGCATTTCCATTATTAAAAAGGTGCTGCAATTGGGTGAACAAGTGGCTGGCCTAAATTATTGAAGATTGAAGTCACACTAAACATATTTCCATTCATTGCCTATATAAGGACACTCTTAGGACATTTGTTACATTAGAAAATTCTTTCATATTTTTTTATCTTTAACATGTACTGTAAACTAGGCTATAGTTCTTAACAAGGCTAAGAGATGAACTTTTATGTGTAGTAAACCTACTTCTATACTTTGATTCTTTGTCAAGAGCTACAAATGTTTATAAGCTTGTTTGTGCCTAAACTCTTATCTAGTATTTTTCTATAATTCAGAGGTTATAATTCTCATATTTTATATATTTACAGTCATACTTTCTTTATGTGATTCTTGTTGAATTATAATTGTTATTGGTTACATTGTTTTACATGTTAATCTTTTACTGCAATATTGTCAATCGATATATTGTTGATCTTGGATAATATGTAAAGATAATAATTGTTTGATATTCAAGTTAATCTTTTACTGTAATATTATCAACATGATATATTGTCGATCTTAGATAACTTGTATAAATGAACATGGTTTGTGTTAATGTTTGCAAAGAGTTTAGTCATATCAAATACATGTGATATCAAATGTGCTGTATTTTACATATCTTCTGATTAATTGTTTCGGATGTGAAACTTTCAATTGAGTTATAAATATTGAATCAAAGTGTAGAGTAGATTTATAACGCATAATTATGATTCTCGAAGTCTTGATTAAATCATCATAAGACTTTTCCCTTAATTCATAAATAATTCTATCTCATCCACTTAAACCAATTAGTTAATTTTCTCCTTGCTACTACTTTAATATTTTTACTTCACCAACCTATTTTGCCAAAAGCTTTCTCGAGGAATTGACACCATAATCTATATTGCGATAGCCATATTATATTTTGAGCATAAATAATGCCCAGCACCTATCGCTGCAGCGCTAGCGCTTGGAAGCCCTAGCGTCACGACACCAACTACCCAGTCCTATGGCGCTGAGCACTTATGGCCATAGTGCTCCGATGCTCTCTGATTTCGGTATACCCATTACAATAACTTGAAATGTACATTTTAAGCACCGAACATTACCAACAACAATTTTGCACTCAAAATACCCAATATCAACTCAAATAAGTTCTGATACCATTTTGTGAGTGATTTTAAACCTAGGATGCATGCATGTGGGTTTGTGTCTATCATTCAAATATAGCATATGTATCACATATATACATGCACAACGGATGAGCAGAATATAAATTACTCAATAATAAACACAAATGAACTTTTACATGTTATCTCATAAATGCAAAATACATCAAGATTGAGAATTAGTACCTTGTCAAGCCTTTGGTACATAATTGAATCGGAGTACCCCCCTTACAGTAACCCGTTCACAATTCTAGTTTCTCAATATAGTGGGGTTAAGGAAGCTAGAATAACAGCTTTTCCAATAAAGGATACAACTCTTAAATCCTTGTTTCTACCTTGTAGTATGGGTGACCAAAATAGAAGATAAAAATGGAGAGAATGTGTTTTTGTGCTCTTAACCCTTGAGAGAATTTTCTAACACTTAGCAAAATTCACTTCTCTCTTACACAAAACCCTTTGGCCGAATTTCCTTGATTAATTGAGCAACATATTGCTCTTTTATTTGTTTATTATTTTCTTCATTTTTTCATCTAATGGCATCCATTATCTAGGTCAATGTTTGCCATTAGTGTTTTGTTTACAATAAACCAAATAAAAACAAAACAAAATAGAAAATCATTTAAATGAACTTGGCTTAAATTTAGGCTGAATGAGAAAATATTTTCTCATTATTAAGAAATATCTTAAGGCCTACCATTAACAAATTTCACCCATTTATACTTATTATATCATTTAATTAATACTAAACAAATGATTTAATAATATTAAATCATGGTAGAAACACATACCAATTTAAATAATAATATCATATATTATTATTATTATTTTATTCAATAAACATTTTAATGAATAAAATAATGATATTATTTGTCCAACAAATAAGGTCATTTTGGTAATTTCTAAATCAAATAATAATTGTCCTACAATGTGCCATGTGTCAATATCCCATTGGTCAACAACTAATTATTAACTAATTGATGTACTTAACTCTTAAGTCTTGACATGTGCATGACCGGAGGGAAACCGATTTAAATGTCCAGTTTGCTAGAGTTTTCTGGATTGAACTATTCAATCTGGTACGTTGCCCCAGTGCACAATAAATACATTCATATTGTGGAACTCTCTAGGTTCACTCTCTATTTGTCAAACAGAACTATTTTGTGTCCGAGATTGATGCCCCATGCAAATGTCATGGATATTACAAATCAGTGCAATAGACCATACAAGTTAAAGTCATAGCACATATGTATAACCCTTCTGCCAATTATATCCTGGAAGAGCAGGGATATAGATCACTACCGTCAAATTCCTATGTGCTCATCTATAAACCTATCTCCAGACACGTATCTTAATAAACAATATATCCAAACACTTATACAATATATTTCCTACAGAGTTAAACAATATCCAAACACTTATACAATATTGTTTAACTCTGTAGGAAACTCTTTTCCTGAGTTTGTTGCTTGTGGCCATAAGACTTTCTAAGATACAGTCTCTGAGTATCCAGATATATAACTCCTCCATATGAGCTGACGGATTTCATATCTGTACACACTAGACTCCATAAGTATCGAACCATACTTAGCGACACCAAGCAGTCACACCATAAAGGTTGATGATATGAGTGGAACCAAAGTATTATTGATTACTTATAAGCCCATCGTCGTACTCAGGTTAAAGGATCACGTATACTACTCAACTCGAGAGGACCTTCCATTGACGGCTTCATGAGATGTCTATTGGGGTCCTTGTTGAGTCTATTCAATATTCAGTCCTTACTTAACACTTGTATGTTATACAAACTTTTAGTAAGCCCATGGTCAGCTAAGAACAACCATCTAGGTATAGTATACACTGGTCTATGTAAAGGGATTTTACCGTCAGACCTGCATTGGTGAATTAAGACGAGGAACATATAATTTGATAATAGACTTGCATAACAACATTTCTTATGACCTATTGCAATTCTTGCAACTATGTTCTTACTAATGTATGTCAGGTCTTTGTACCGTCACAGACAAGATTCTAACTCTTAGACTTCACTGATTAATATAACATGCTAACTCTTTAGCATCTATAGTTTTCAGCGATGTTAACTCTTAGCATTGATCTAAACTTCTGTAGACTAAATCTGAACCCTTTCAGATCATATAATGTCTGTTGTGTCACAAGCATTGAACCATTTAATAATAGTAATTAGTGATTTAACGAATAATGAACTGTATAAATATTATAAAATAAAATATTCATACAATAATGGGATGGCACGTGAGCACAAATCTCAATAATTACTGCACATCAGGGTAGTATCAGTAACATATATTTGATAATTGACAAGTTAATTTGGAATACACTTACCTAATATTGCTACAACGTGAGGATAAGGTGTATTTAGAATCAGAAATAAGAGTTGCATGAGATGCAATTGACAATAGTTGTCTACTTGTTGGGTTTACAAAGGCCTAGATTGCTACAGTGTGCGGTTTGAGTAAAATACCAATGGAATCTACTTCTCATTATATAGTTTAAAAAGTTTAAATGTCATTATCCCATTTGAGAGATTATATGGATTATATAAAGTAGTGAGAGGGTAATTTAGATTAAAAAATACATAATATTTATACTCATGATTTAAAACGTTATTTATTAATAATTTGAAATGTTCTATTACACATCTCCTTATTTGTCTTATAGAGATTGGATACTTGTCTTATAGAGATAATATAAGTATAAGAAATCCGTTAGTATACTTGATTAATGCACATTAACTATTTGGTATCAAAAATTTTTTGATTTGCTTATTAATTTATGAATAGTTCTAAATTCAAAAAAATTAGATGTATTACTTGATATATCCAAACCACAGATAGAGAATAGTCACAACGGAAAGTGTTTCTACTGTGATAAAGTTTGAAATAGTAAGTGTTATTATTCAAGGCACTTTGACTAAGAATAGATAGATCCCTTAGATATCTATTTATCAAACATTGATATTTCAAGAGCATATGATGCTGAAGAGGGTATGAGATACCCTCTGTCCTTCTCATATCTGTAAGCAGTTACTATTAAGGTCGCTGCTTACGTGCCATCGGTGAATATACATATACTTGTGTATTTATACAAGTGTACATTCTCATTAAATCGTTTATACCCATATATATGGTATTATGCATGTAACGTTGCAGACATTATAGATCTGAAGGAGTTCAGATAATATCTAAAAGAGTTTAGATAAGAGCTCATAGTTAGCCATTGATAAGTGCATTTTATATATGATATTATATCTCTCTTAATTTGATAATTGCTTATTTTGAATGTGAATTTATGGATTTTTATATATATTTATTTTATTTTGTAGGTTTCAAGTTAATGGAGCTATTTGGGATGAAAATTCAAAAAAACAAGGCAAAGACCAAAAATACTACAGTGTAATAAATAGTATTGGGTGAACAGCATCGGGTGTACAGTGCTGATACAGTGACAGAAATAGTGTTTGGTGCTCAGGCGCCAAAACTGGCAGAATGCTTGGCGCCCGGTCACCACCACCTGTTTTAATCCCCTTTTTCTTGCCCTAATTTGAAACCTATAAATACTACTCTTTAGCCATTTTTCACACAATCAAAGGGACGCACAAAATTTGTAAAAGAGATCAAGGCTTAAGCTCACATTTGAAGAGAAGAAATGATGTCTCCAAGGTTTCTTTAGCATCATTAAAGACATTTGAAGGATTGAAACCTTAGAAACATCCCTAAATTCGGTTTTCTCTTTCATTCCTTTGTATTCTCTCTTTTGTTTAAATTTTCAACTTTGAATAATGTTTGTATCTATGAATTTCTTGATAATTTTAGTTATGATTAAATTTTTATGTGATCAAACTTGAATTCTAAAGCTTGATGTAGTTTTATTTTTATGATTTTTGGATGATTTAGTTTATTTTCGTGTAATCTATTTATGTTTCTCTATGCTTAGTGCTTCCGATTGATTGGAAAATGAATTGGTTGTTGTGGATTTATGGATTGATGCTTGGGAAAGCTTGACCCATTTATTGGATTTGGGAGAAACATAGCCTTAGATTGTTATTGAGTTGGGAGGCTAATAACACTTAGGGATATCAACTTAGTTGTATATACATATTATCTCATTCGGCAGTCGGGAGAGGAAATGAGATTAATCATACACCCTGGACGAATGAATGTATAAAATTGGTTGTTGATCACTAATGACAAAGACCATAGGAACAATAGAGGGAAACCAAGTCCTTAGAACCCTATTGCCATAGATCTCTCATGTCTTTAATTTACCAAGTTATTTAGTTTTAAGTTACTTTTAATTCAATAATTCATTTTACCTTTTAGATTAACCTAGATAAAGTTAGGTTGTCAACATTATAGTACTTAGCATTAATTTAGGACACAATTCTCGTGGAAATGATACTCACTCATCACTTTATTACTTGCTCACGATCCGCGCACTTGCGGTTACAAATTCGCGTGTGTATAATTTTATGAATAGCCACGCTGAGACATATAATTGGTAAATACTAACACAGCTAAGTGTTAGCTGGTTATAATACTCAGCAGATCCAAGAGTTGGAGCCTTGTCTGTAATGGGACATAGACTTGGGAATATACCAGTAACTGTATAGTTGCAAGAGTTGCAATTGGGTGCTAGAAATTGCTAGTTGCGCAAGTATGTTCTCAAATAATTGTCCCTGATCTATTTCTGCCAATGCGAGTTTGTCGGTGGATATCTTTTTATATAGATAAGCATATATCATACTTATAGGGCATAGATGGTTGTTCCTAGTGGACTGTGAGTTTGGAGCTCGTATTGACATATGGGTATCCAATTAGAACTAAATATAGGACAGACTCACGAGGGCCTCCGATAGACACCCAATGTAAAGCCACCAACGGAGGGTCCTCTCGAGTTGAGTAGTATACGTTGTCCTTTGACTTGAGTGTCATGATGGGCATGTAAGTGATTCACCATACTTTGGTTCTACGATGACTATACATATGCGTTATAACCTCAGCTTGTATGGTTCAACGTGCTAATTTGTATATTTGTGACGTGTGTGTGAGGCATTGCTCACGGACTCATGGAATAGTTCCATTTGATGAATCGGGCGTAGGACCTAGGAAGTCCCGTGATTTGGAGTGTACTCAGTGTGCACTAGGGCAACGTGCCGAATTAAGTGTTTAATCCAGCAATATTCAGTACTACCACAAGAATGCATGTGTGTCTGTATTTAAGTGTTAAATACAATAATTAGTTAATAATTATTATTTACTAATTATATTATGACATGTAGCGCATTGTGGACCCTCGATTGAGTTTACCTAAGTGCAGGTTTGGTGGGACCCACTAGGGGTAAACTTGGTAACTATTTATGAGGGGCAAAATGGTCATTTTATACTTTGATTATTTAATGGTTAAATAATTAAAATATCTATCTTATTTTATTATATAATATATTATTTTATTATATTATATTATATTTTTTATAAGATATTATATATATAATAATATTATATTTTGGGTTGGCACTCATTAGTATTATTTTATTATTATTATATAATATATATTATATTATTATATTAGATATATATAAAGAGAGAGAGATGAGAAAATAATTTGTGAAAGTGTGTGTTGGTGGCAAAAATTTGGCCGATAAAGAGAAAGAAGAAATGGAGAGGAAGAAGAAAAAGAAAAAGAAGAAAAAAAATAGAAAAATAAAATTGTTTCATTTTTCTTTATGCTTCCAATTGAAACAATGGTAGATTGCTTCAAAATTTTCATTTCTTATCCTTTTGGAGAAAAGGATGAAAAACACACACTGGCCATTTTGGGGATTAAGAGTTAATCCTATGCTGGATATAGGGCTGTTGTTCTAGCTCACCAAGCCCACCATGTTGGTGACTAGAACTGCCTGCGAGTTGGTCTCCATGCAGACTCCAGGGATATACGTGTATAACGTTACACATTTTGATGAGTTCTCTATCCTATAAATATATTAATGCGATTAATATATTTTATTTATTGTGTTTATTACAAGTTTCACGCTTTCGTCAGACTTAAATATGTATTTGATATGTATTTAGGCAATAGACACAATTGCACATGCATATACCCACGTGTCTTAGATCCTCCGCCAACAGTTACATGATTTGAGTATATGTCTGGGTGAATAGAATAAATAGTAGTTTAGGAACTTTGAATAACAATAAATTATGGCGCATAAGATTAATTCATGTAGTCGTGAGATGACTATCCCATCTGGTTAAGGTTGGTTAGATACTTAATCTGACTATAGAACCTTAGTATGAATTCTGAATTCAAGGGAAGATGACTAAATCTTAGCATAGGTATTTGACACCAAGCCACTAATTTATTGGAACTGGTACATAGTGATGTATTTAGTCCAATGAATCATGCTACTAAGGGTGTATTTCTATACTTCATTGTCTTTATAGTGATTTGTCAAAATACATACATATGTTTTTGGGAAACACAAAATGGAAAATTTTGAAGTGTTCAAAAGGTTCGGACTAAGAAGTAGAGAAATAAACCTTTATATATATTGAATGCCTTCAATTAGATTGAGAAAGTTTATACATAAGTAGTATATTCACTGTTGGAATTTGTGCTTACGTGTCATCCTATTATGTATGAATATTTGTTTAATATTTATACTAGTATTATTATTTTAATAAATCGCTAATTATATTTATATATAGTAAGATGCTTGTAACGTTTCAGACATTGTACGATCTAAAAAAGTTCAGATCTGGTCTAAAAGAGTTCAGATCAGTGCTAAGAATTAGCAACGCTGAGAGTTATAAATGCTGAGAGTTGGCACTGATAAGAGTTATCAGGTTATAAGAGTCAGCGATATCTAAAGAGTTAGAGCTTTGTCTAAAATGGGACAAAGACCTAAGAATATATTAGTAATGACATAATTGTAAAGAGTTGCAAATAGTGCTAAAAAATATCATTATGCAAATATGTTCTCAAATATTATGTTCATGATCTATCTTCACTAATACTGGTCTGTCAATGAATACCTTTATAAATATATAGATTGGTGTATGTCTATATCTGGATGGTCCAGATTGTCATACACGTGTATAGTAACGTGTATGTTTGAAGTGAAAAAAAAAAAAAATAGGAAATTTTAGGAAATTAGTTTGGGTAATCAGATTTATACCCAGTGGGTTAAGGGGTAATAGTTTTACGATATTAGAATATTTAGATTTTAATATTTATAATACATATCGGTACTAATGATGTATTTTTACACCCTATGATATAAGAGGTGTGTTGATAGCGGGTAGATCTCAGAATCCAAATCCAGCTCAGGATTAGCGCACTTTTGTGAGTGGATAACTATATATATTTTATATGTTTTTAATGCAGCCAATTATGATTTAATTGCGCGTTATCAGATTTAATTATGATTTATTTTAGACAGAAAAATATTTATACTATTTAGTATATTCAGAAATATTTTAGAATTTATTACAGTACAGTTTATAATTATGTTCAGTACAGAAATAATTATTTCAGAATAATTATGGTCATGATATTATACTGTAGTAGTTTTTGAACCACCATATGCATACCCTCCCCTTTAATGTAGTTGCTCTGCACATGCGTTAGACCAGTTTAGTTTGCTCTGCTTGAGCGATGTAACATTCCGCCGGGTTAGACCAGCTTAGATCCCCCGCTCTGCCTGTGCATGAGTTACTCCGCCAGGTTAGACCAAAATGTCCCCGGGTACAAGTTTGGTGTGGTTTTCAGTATATATATGTAGTACATGTTTCCAGAGCTATGTTACATATATTCAGCTTGATAATAGATTTTATGATAATTTGCGCTTTCAAATTTTCAGATCCCAATATTATGTCATGATTTTAATTTCAGCACAGATTTTATGACAGTTCATACTTTCAGTACAAGTTAATAGATTACTCAGTATACAGTTGTTTACGCTCAAAATATAACGCGGTTATCGCAGTATAGATTGAGGTGTCGATCCCACGAGGAAGTGATAAGGGCAAATTTGTCATATATTTTCTCATGTTTTTATTATTGATATTTTATGGTTTTATGAGAATAGATGGCTATTTATGTGCATTATTGTTATTTATAGGGACTTGAACAAAATTTAAAGAAAGAACGCAAAAGGAGCGAAAACAGGGACTAAAATGCAAAGTTTTCAAATTATGAGTCCAGTGCCCCAGCGCCACAAGTATTGTCGCCCCAGCGCTGAAATAGTGATCGAAATAAGAAAAACGACCTGCTTAAGTTGCGTCTAGCGCCCCAGCGCCAAAGAGTCACCGCACCAGCGACGATTTATCGCCCCAGCGCTATCAACATACTGCGCCAGCGGTGAAGCCGTTTTCATGCAGCGCCCCAGCGCCAAGATATGGTGAATGAGTTGGTAATATTATTGATAAACTCGGAAGAGGAATCATAATATTTAGACCTAGGTAATTTGATGCATGATTGTAGAGTAACATTCAATGTTGCATATGCAAGTTTCAACTTAGGATAGGAATATACCTAATTGGCATGTATGATCAATAAGACCTAATCTTAATAAATCTTAATTTATTACAAGTACCATAGGAATATAGGTATTTGGTAAATTAGGGTATACTTGCATGACCTTGGAAGAGGCTTGTGAATACATTAGTGTCTTGATCAATAATAAAGACTAAGTGAGTTAGATATTAGAGGATTAATCATTAAAAAGTATATTGAGGGATAATATTAATCCTAGGTTTTCTCTACGTTGTTATCTTTAAATCTCATCGCATTGTGTTTTTACTTTTATATTTTCTACATTCATTCTTGAATTTTTATTTTTCTGAATAATTATTAGGAAGACATAATTTTAGTAATTGGTTAATAAGAAGAAATTATCCCTGTGGGTTCGACATCCGACTTATTTAGTCTCTTTATTACTTGCATACGATAGTGTATGCTTGCACTTAATTTATGATATAGAATTATCGCATCAGGAAGCTCTTGGCAAAATAGGTCAGTGAAGTAAAATATTAAAGCAGTAGCAGAGGGTTAATTGATTTAAACGGATGAGATAGAATTGTCTATGAATTGAGGAAAATGTCTTATGATGATTTAAGCAAGGCTTTGAGAATCACAATTATGCTTTATAAATCTACTCTATACTTTGATTCGATATTTATAACTCAACTGAAAGTTTCACATCCCAAACAATCAATCGGAAGGTATGTAATATATAGCACATTTGATAACACATGTATTTGATTTAGTTAAACTCTTTGCAAACATTAACACACATTATGTTATTTATACAAGTTATCTAAGATCGACAATATATCATTTTGACAATATTGCAGTAAAAGATTAACTTGAATATCAAACATTTATTGCCCTTACATGTTATCCAAGATCGACAATATATCAAATTGACAATACTGCAGTAAAAGATTAACATATAAAACAATGTAACCAGTAACAATTATAAATCAACATGAATCACATAAGAAAAGCATGACTGAACATATATGAGACATGAGAATTATAACCTCTGGATTATAGAAAATAAAATAGATAAGAGTTTAATCAAAACCAAACTTACAACATTTATAGCTCTTGACACCGAATCAAAGCATGGAAGTAGATTTACTACACATAAAAGTTCATCTCTTAGCCTTTCTAGGAACTCTAGCCTAAATTACAATACATGTTAATGAGAATAAAAGAAGAGAGAATTATCTCTTACAAATTTCCTAAGGGTCTCCTTATATAGGCAATGAATGGACATATGTCATGGATGACATCAATCTTCAATAATTTTAAGCCAATAACTCGTGTATCCACTTGCAGCATGTTTTTGATAATGTAAATGATCAATTCAGCTTCTATAGCCGACATGAAAGTTGTATAATTTTGACTCTTCTTTCCATAGGCACTGATTTCATGCAAATTGGATGAGTATCCAATGCGATATGAGCGAAATTCCAAAGATACATCAGAATACGGCCAACAACCATTTTACCCACTTGCAATGCGATTTGGTCCATGATAACGGCTGATTTGGACTTTACCATAAACATACGAGTTGTTGATAGTTAAGTCAGAAATTCACAGCTTTAAGAATTATACCAATTGAGTACGTATTTTGGGAGATACGGTCCAAATACATGAGTTGGGTCAAGCTGGGTAAGAGTTGTAGTCCGATTCTGTTGTATCTCAATTTTTGGCCAATAACATGTTGGATTTGGCTTTTCCACTATTCTTCAAATTTGTGTAAGATTGAGTCATGTTGCACCAGGTTCAAGAATTTCTTCATTTCGATTTCTACATTGAGAGTTATGTCCAATTCACCTAAACCTGTCCAAATAACATTCATTAATCACAATTTAAGGAGAACACTTTATTTCAAGCTAAAAATACAAAAAATAGTAAAATTAGTGACATTAAATGGTGATTGAATCTTTTAACAACATGCATTTTCATGTGTTCATCATAGCCCCCAACCAGCTTATTGCTAGTCTCTAGCAATTCAAGCGTAAATAGAATATGCAAAACTACCTAAGCACTTCAATCAAAACGTCAGTTCGAGATCACTGTTGCTATCATGGTTTTTTCAATTACAACTTCCATAATTTGTGTGTGTGTGAACTAAGCCATAACCATCTAACCACAAACCACAATAGATATAGCCTTGAGAATTTCTCCAAGTAAAAGCCTCAACTCCATATCCTCGCAGGTGTATGACTGTTTAAAAGGTTAGGACTTCTCTTATGGAGTTGGAAAACAGTTAAGCACTCAAGAAAAAGTCAATTTTAAGGACAGACATATAAACTAACATTGATCCGAAGATAGGAAAATTATTTGTTTAAAAATCAATTATTCATATCATACGTCAACTTTAGAACTTTAATTGGCTTGTGAGAATAATACAATTATAACTTGGTGAGAAAACTGTTTTACAATATATTTGTCTTCTAAAATTGAATGAAGACTTTATTAAACTCAATTGCTTCTTTTTTTTTCTTTCTTGTTTTTGGTATTTTTGTGTTTTTTTTTTTTTTTTTTGTATTTTTGAAGAATACAAGGAAGCATTACAAAGGTTTCTCACCAAATTATATTATGCACAAATGTAACCAACTTATCCCTTAATTCAAATAATATCATTCTAAACAAAAATTAACCAATTCAAAGGATCAATGAAGGTTCATAAGCTGTTTTCTCAACCTTTCCACTTACTCACAAAAGATATGTGAGATTAGAAAAATATATACTTAAACATGGGAATTCTCTTGGCTATATAAATTGAATCATCTATCTTACCACAAGGCTTAGCATTGTACTCAATCATATTTTGGAAGTCATTCTTTAGTAACCTAGATAGAAACAGTGACTCAACCTAAATAATTCTGAAATCATACTTAGGCAGAAAAGCAAATTCCTTTATACAAGAATTACCAAGACTACAAGCAGTAAACGACAATGCATGAAATATAAAACAAAATAACAAAAAGTTAGTTAAAATGCATTTCAAAAGTTAGTACTAAAACTCCTTACTCTGCCATTCTAATTTGACCTAGAATGCGTCTCAAGAGTTCAAGAATGAACTCTTTACTCTGCCATTTTAATCAAATGTCGGACCACAAATTTTTTTTTTTTGGCAAAATGCAACGTATGAAAATGCAACGTATGTCTACTATCCTCCCCCCAAACCAGATGAAACATTGTACTCAATGTTTAAATAGAAAGAGATAAAGTATAGGAGACATTACCTGAAACGCCAGTTATTTGAAAGAAACAAACCTGAGAGACACTTAAGCAAATATAAACTAAAATGATGGTGCTGATAAATAAATAAATAAAAAGAAAAATTTACAAACGAAGTGTCAGATCCAATTTTCGCTTGTTAAGGCCCACTGACCAATCGATCCGAGTTATTGCTGGGTCAGGTTCGTAGGTAACTGCCTGTAATTTGTTAATCAATTCATCCGCCTCAGTAGCAGATACCAGGATCTGTCGCGCCGAATGTGAAATAAAATTCTGTTCCACAGCTTGATCAAGAAAACAAAGTAAGTAATCAAAATAGTTATTAACATTCAACAAACCTATGGGTTTTCGGTGAATATTCAGTTGGGCCCAAGAGACAATTTGAAAAATTTCTTCCAAGGTACCAAAACCACCTGGTAAAGCAATAAAAGCGTCTGCATTGCAAAGCATTCTGGCTATACGTTCATGCATGGATGAGACTCGTAATTCTTCTCCTATTGTTTTCCCGGCTAGGTTTCCCACGGCCAAAGCTGTAGGAATAATACCTAAAACTTGACTTCCTCCTAAATGTGCAGCTGTTGACACACACCCCATTAGCCCAAGGCTACCTCCTCCATAAATCAAATGAATTTTTCTTGCAGCTAATGTTTTTCCTAGATTGTTTGCTGCTTCTACGAACACTTTACTCTCCCCAGGACTAGATCCACAAAATACACATATATTTCGAAATTGTCGAACTTGGGTTTCCTCCATATCTACTCTCACCTTTATCTCAATATATGAAAATGAAGAAACTGAGGTGCTGTATTTATAGAGTACCAAATGATAACAATGGTTATGGTAACCCGACAGTTTGTCAAAAGAGAGTTAAAAATAAAACACAAAAAATTTAAACATAATGACCCACATGCATTATTAAACAAAAAGATTTGAATTTAAGATATCTACATGAGTAGCCCTACTATTCATAAAGTAAAGTTTGAAATTAAAACACATGTATTTACAAGTAGTTGTGATTGTGGCTCACATCTTCCTCTGGTTTTACGTCCAGTAACGGCTTAAACGCCCTCTATGGGTCGGGGATAGGCTTCCCATCCAATTTTCTTATAAATTGGCAAACAGGGTCTTTTAGAGTCAGATTCCCGAGACTATACCGTTGATGTTCATTTTTGAATTTGTTCCATAAATCGAGAAGTTCACGTTGCACGAGCCCACAGGGATGCGTCTCAAGAGTCAATAGGATATCATCCAAAGACTCCTTACTCAGTCCATCTTTAATGAACTGAATTTTGTCTTCTCGATTTTTAGATACGAATCCTAAAGAACGACAACTCCAATTACAATTCCATCGAGCACATTTATGACAGACTTGTAACCTTTTTGCTCGTCGCCTTTTGGCATAAGAGCTTCTTCCAAGACCAGGCATATGAGAAACAAAATCATTTTCAAACTCACCAGACAACCGAACCTTAGCTTCAATTAACCAACGAAGGTCCACAGGGATATTACCCAACATCAATAGCCTGAGTCTTTCACACCGTGCTTTGTAAATCTTAAGTAGAGCATTTTGAGGAAATGAAGGAAAACATTTTTTAAGGTTGGCAAGAATGCGATCCATTTTGAAAGAAAGAAAAGAGATGAATGCACAGTTTGAGGGACAGTTTTTTAGGGAATTGAGAAACCGACTTTAATAGTCACGGAGTACCGTATCCGCCACTTGACCGGGAAATAAAATCACACTGAAGAAAAAATAAAAAGAAGAAAATAAAGTAAAATAACATGTGCAAGAAAATAAAAGCAAAAATAGAAAGTCAAAAGATAAAACATAGACAAGATATAAAATATGGTACAGATAGATTGAACCTGATCAATCACGATAGACAGGATCTACAAGAGGGATCTCGCCTAGGTACATAGAGTCGTTTACCTTTTCCACGTAGCTTTTTAGCCGCTGTCCATTCACTTTGAAAGTCCGTCCATCAGTGGGGTCTTCTATTTCAACAACACCATTAGGAAAAACATGTCTTACCATAAATGGACCAGTCCATCGAGATCTCAACTTTCCAGGGTGTAAATGCAATCGAGAATCATAAAGATAGACCCGTTGATTTGGCTCAAAGTGTTTCCTTGAGATCTGTTTATCATGAGCTACTTTCATTTTAACTTTGTAAATTCTGGAGTTGTCATATGCGTCATTTCGTAGCTCTTCTATTTCTGACAATTGTAACTTTCTCTGGAGACCTGCAGCATTCAAATCAAAGTTAAGGGCTTTGACAGCCCAATAAGCTTTATGTTCTAGCTCAACAGGTAAATGACAAGCTTTCCCATAAACAAGCCAGTATGGAGACATTCCTAAGATGGTTTTGTATGCAGTGCGATATGCCCATAATGCATCAGAAAGGCGTAGAGACCAATCTTTGCGATTCGGGTTAACCGTTTTTTCTAAAATCTGTTTAACCTCTCTATTTGCTAGCTCGGCTTGTCCATTTGTCTGTGGATGGTATGCAGTGGAAACTTTGTGAAGAACACCATACCTGCGCATCAAAGCTTCAAAAGAACGATTACAAAAATGTGTTCCTTGGTCACTAATGATGACACGTGGCGTACCGTACCTAGATAACACATTTTCTTTTAAGAATTTTACCACAGTTGTATTATCATTAGTACGACAAGCTACAGCCTCCACCCATTTTGATACATAGTCAACAGCTAAAAGGATGTAAAGATAGCCAAAAGATGAAGGAAAAGGACCCATAAAATCGATACCCCAACAGTCAAATATCTCGATAACAAGAATAGGGTTAAGAGGCATCATATTTCTTCGAGATAAAGCACCTAACTTTTGACATCTTTCATAGGAACGACAAAAATTATTAGTGTCTTTGAACAAAGTGGGCTAATAAAGACCACACTGTAAAATTTTCACAGCTGTCTTCTTCATAGAAAAATGGCCACCGCAAGCAGCACTATGGCAAAAATTTAAGACATTAGAAACTTCACTTTCAGGAATGCAACGTCTCATGATTTGGTCAGGACAGTATTTGAAAAGATATGGATCATCCCAATAAAAGTTATGTACCTTAACCAAGAACTTACGCTTATCTTGTGCACTCCAGTCAGATGGAAGTTCACCACAAACCAAATAATTTACGATATGTGCATACCAAGGTATTTTGCTTATAGCAAAAAGATGTTCATCTGGAAAATCGTCTCGAATGGGTGGCAAATCAGTGGAGTCAGTGAACTCAAGGTGGGATAGATGATCAGCAACAACATTTTCAATGCCTTTCTTATCTTTGATGGTTATATCAAATTCCTGCAAAAGAAGAATCCACCTAATTAAACGGGCTTTAGCATCCTTCTTAGAAAGAAGGTACTTAAGGGCTGCGTGGTCAGTAAAAATAACAATAGGTGAACCAATCAAATAAGAACGAAATTTATCTAAGGCAAAAACAACAGCTAATAGTTCTTTTTCAGTAGTGGTGTAATTCATTTGAGCATCATTCAAAGTCCTACTAGCATAATAAACAACAAAGGGTTTTCCCTCCCTCCGTTGCCCAAGAACTGCTCCTACAGCATAATTACTTGCATCACACATAATTTCAAATGGGAGGTTCCAATCCAGTGATTGCATGATAGAAGCGGTGGTGAGTTTGGCAATGAGTGTTCGGAATGCCTCTTCACACTCTTGTGTCCATGTAAATTCTGCATCTTTTAGAAAAAGGTTACACAATGGTCTAGATATGGCAGAAAAATTTTGTATAAACCTTCTGTAAAAGCCAGCGTGTCCAAGAAAAGATCGGACATCTTTTACCGTTTTAGGTGTAGGTAATTTAGAGATTAATTCAATTTTTGCCTTGTCAACCTCTATCCCTCTTTCAGATACAATGTGCCCCAAAATGATTCCTGAAGATACCATGAAATGACGTTTCTCCCAATTTAGCACAAGTCCTTTTTCTTCACACCTACTCAAAACAGATTTCAAGTTAAGTAGGCATAAATCAAAAGAATTACCAAAAACAGTCAAATCATCCATAAAGACTTCCATGCATTTTTCAACTATATCAGAGAAAATACTCAACATGCAACGCTGGAAAGTAGCTGGTGCATTACATAATCCAAATGGCATTCTACGAAAAGCATAAGTACCAAAAGGGCATGTAAAAGTAGTTTTTTCTTGATCTTCTATAGCTATCTCAATCTGGTAATACCCTGAATACCCATCAAGAAAGCAATAAAAAGAATGTCCAGCTACACGTTCTAAAATTTGGTCGATAAAAGGCAATGGAAAATAGTCTTTCCTAGTGGCTGTGTTTAACTTTCTATAATTAATACACATTCTCCAACCACTTACTACCCTAGTTGGAACAGGTATCCCATTCTCATTTTCAACAACAGTAACCCCAGATTTCTTAGGAACTACTTGAGTTGGACTTACCCATTGACTATCAGAAATTGGTAGATTATACCTGCATCTAATAGTTTCAAGACCTCTTTCTTCACTACTTCTCTCATTGTTGGGTTAAGTCTTCTTTGTGGGTCTCTACGAGGTTGGGCACCTTCCTCTAAATGAATTCTATGGGAGCATATCAATGGAGAAATACCTTTAATATCAGCTATGGTCCAACCTAGTGCAGACTTATGTTCTTTTAACAATTTTATCAATTTTTCCTCTTGTTCAGCACTAAGTTCAGAAGAAATGATGATAGGAAAGGTATCACCTGGTCCCAAGAATGCGTGTTTCAAACCTTTAGGCAGTGGAGAAAGATCAACTTGTGGTGTCTCGAGGTTTGATGGTTTCAGTTTCTCCCTCTCTCGTGGCAACTCTTCAAAGTGTGGCTGCCAAAATCGAGTCCCTTTGTGCTGTGAGTCAAAAATACTAAACACATCAGTTGTTACATCAAGATAATACATTTCTTCAAAATCAAAATTGAGAAGGTTTTTCGAAGAATCATAGCCATAATTTTTATAAGCTTCCTCTGCTACAAATGTGTCTATCATATATGAATGATAGCACTCGTCTTCTTCTCGTGGTTGTTTGCCAATGTTGAAAATGTTCACCTCAAGAGTCATATTCCCAAAAGATAATTTCATTAGACCATTTCTGCAATTAATAAGAGCGTTAGCAGTGGCTAGAAAAGGTCTCCCCAAAATAAGAGGGATTTTTGACTCCATGTTAACAACAGAATGAGTATCTAAAACAAAAAAATCAACAGGGTAGTAAAATTTATCAATTTGCAACAAAACATCTTCTACTATTCCCCGTGGTTTCTTGATTGATCGGTCAGCTAATTGTAGGACTACAGATGTTGGTTTAATCTCACCAAGTCCCAACTGCAAGTAAATAGAATAAGGCATTAAATTTACACTTGTTCCTAAGTCCAATAAAGCTTGACCAAACTCATGTGTCCCAATTTGGAAGGAGATTGTGGGACATCCTGGGTCTTTATACTTGGGTGGTGTCTTTTGTTCAATCACTGCACTTACCTGTTCTGCCAAAAATGCAGTTTTCTTCACATGGTGTTTTCTTTTGATAGTACATAAATCCTTGATGACTTTGGCATAAGTTGGAACCTGCTTAATCAAATGTAACAAGGGAAGATTAATTTTAACTTGTTTCAAATATTCTAAAATCTCACCTTGAATTTCTAAATTTTTTCCAACCGATCGAAGAGCTTGAGGAAAAGGCACTGGGATTGAAAACTTATTTTCGGGCTCTTTTTCCATTGTGGCTTCTTTTTCAAGGGGGGCGTCTTTACTACTCGTAGATGTGTTAATTTCAGGAGTAGACTCACTTACAATCTTACCACTTCGAGTAGTAATGGCATTGACTTCTTTGAGATTTTGAACATCAGAAGTAGAAGCTTGTGCCATGAATTGTCCTTTCGGATTGGATTGAGGTTGAGATGGAAACTTACCTTGCTCTTGTATAGTTAAGGCACTGGTCAACTTTGTGATTTGACTCTTGATTTCTTTGTTTTCGTCCACCACCTGTGCAAGAATTATTTCAAATTTTTGATTAGTCTTACTTTGTGCCTCCATAAATGCTTGTAATGTATCCTCTAAAGAACTCCTAGTTGGTCGTGCATTATATTGAGGTGCAACATAAGACTTGGGTGCTTGTTGTTCTTGTTTCCATTGGTTGTTGGCTTGTTGGTCAGATTTCCAACTGAAATTTAGGTGGTTTCTCCAGCTAGGATTATATGTTTCAGAGTAGGGTGAATAAGGCTTCTTGTACATCCCTAAGGCATTACATTGTTCCTCATATATCCCTCTCATCTCACTATACGTGGGACAATCCTGAGCTAAGTGTTCCGCTCCTTCACAGACAAAACAGACATCGTGTGACTCAACTCTAGCAACCGTGTGGGTGACCCTTCTATCTTTAGTTTTCAAGGCCTCTAACTCCCTAGTTAAGACCTCTAATTGGGCTTTGAGGTTATCCTCTTCCCTAAGATGGAAACCTCCATTGGGTCGTGACCTATTTGTGCTTTCAGTAATGCTAGGTCCAATCCATGTATGGGCTTTTTCGGCTAAGTCATTAAGGAATTCTATGGCTTCCTCAGGATCTTTGTGAAGGAACTCCCCATTACACATCATCTCAACAAATTGGCGCTCTCTAATTGTGAGTCCCTCATAGAAATAACTAACCAAGCGCCAATTTTCATACCCATGGTGAGGACACAGATTTAACAATTCTTTAAACCTTTCCCATGCTTGATATAAGGTTTCACTGTCTTTTTGGGAGAAGGAAGAAATTTGTCTTTTCAGGCCATTAGTTTTGTGTTGTGGGAAGTATTTATTGAAAAATGCTTGGGTCATTTTTTCCTAAGTTCCTATAGACCTCGGCCTCAAAGAGTATAGCCAACTCTTTGCTTTATCTTTCAAAGAAAAAGGGAAAAATTTAAGTCTAACAGTGTCTATGGCTTCAGGTTGGCTATGGAAGGTGGAAATTACCTCTTCAAATTCCCTAACATGTACATAAGGATTTTCATTATCTAGACCATGAAAAGTGGAAAGAAGTTGTATCATTCCAGGTTTAAAATCCGAATGTGGTGTGTTAGGTGGAAATATAATACATGATGGTGTGGCTGTGCGAGTAGGATGCAAGTAATCTTTTAGAGTTCTAACGGGGTTTTCTTCGTGTTGGCTCATTGTGTTAGAATTACAAGATGAACTAGAAGGTGAATTCTTTTCACTTACAAATTGTGGGAGTGGTTCTAGTTCTAGTTCTAGTTCTCTCACAAATCTTCCTCGTTTGTCTCTAGGTCGATGCATACATCCTAATTTTTTTTTTAGGAAAGAAATGCTTAAGGAAAATTAAGAAGTGGAATAAACACAACAAGAAATAGAAATAAGTTAGGTGGTAAGACCAACCATGAAATATAAATACAATAACTAAACAAAAGACTATAAAATACGAAAAAGTACAATAAATAAATAATAAAAAGAAAATACAATAAGTAAATAAATAAAAGGTTAGGCGGTAGAACCGGCCATAAAAAGAAAATACAACATATTAACTAAAGAAAATAAATTGCAATAAATACGTAAAAGAAAATGAAAATAAAGTACAATAAAAAAAAGTGCAATAAATAAATAGAGTACAATAAGAAATAAAGAAACTAAGTTAGGCGGTAGAACCAGCCACAAAATAAAAAATACAACAAATGAACTAAAAAAATAAAGTATAATAAATAAATAAAAGAAAGTGAACGAAGTTAGGCGGTAAAACCAGCCATTAAAAAAAAGTGCAATAAATAAACTAAAGAAAATAAAGTGCAATAAATAGATAAAAGAAAATAAACTAATTAGGCGGTAAAACCAGCCATTAAGATAATATAACATATAACAAATTAACTAAAGAAAATAAAATAAATTAGGTGGTAGAACCAACCATGAATAATAAATAAATTACAACAAAGGAAATAAAACTAAGATTTTACAAAGAAAAGAAAATGTACAAAGTTACCACTTTAGTATTTATAATCGCAACCGACTTTCGCTTAGTGTGCCTCCCCGGCAACGGCGCCAAATTTTTGTTTACGCTCAAAATATAACGCGGCTATCGCAGTATAGATTGAGGTGTCGATCCCACGAGGAAGCTCTTGGAAAAATAGGTCAGTGAAGTAAAATATTAAAGCAGTAGCAAAGGGTTAATTGATTTAAACGGATGAGATAGAATTGTCTATGAATTGAGGAAAATGTCTTATGATGATTTAAGCAAGGCTTTGAGAATCACAATTATGCTTTATAAATCTACTTTATACTTTGATTCGATATTTATAACTCAACTGAAAGTTTCACATCCCAAACAATCAATCGGAAGGTATGTAATATATAGCACATTTGATAACACATGTATTTGATTTAGTTAAACTCTTTGCAAACATAAACACACATCATGTTATTTATACAAGTTATCTAAGATCGACAATATATCATTTTGACAATATTGCAGTAAAAGATTAACTTGAATATCAAACATTTATTGCCCTTACATGTTATCCAAGATCGACAATATATCAAATTGACAATACTGCAGTAAAAGATTAACATATAAAACAATGTAACCAGTAACAATTATAAATCAACATGAATCACATAAGAAAAGCATGACTGAACATATATGAGACATGAGAATTATAACCTCTGGATTATAGAAAATAAAATAGATAAGAGTTTAATCAAAACCAAACTTACAACATTTATAGCTCTTGACACCGAATCAAAGCATGGAAGTAGATTTACTACACATAAAAGTTCATCTCTTAGCCTTGCTAGGAACTCTAGCCTAAATTACAATACATGTTAATGAGAATAAAAGAAGAGAGAATTATCTCTTAAAAATTTCCTAAGGGTCTCCTTATATAGGCAATGAATGGACATATGTCATGGATGACATCAATCTTCAATAATTTTAAGCCAATAACTCGTGTATCTACTTGCAGCATGTTTTTGATAATGTAAATGATCAATTAAGCTTCTATAGCCGACATGAAAGTTGTAGAATTTTGAATCTTCTTTCCATAGGCACTGATTGCATGCAAATTGGATGAGTATCCAATGAGATATGAGCGAAATTCTAAAGATACATCAGAATACGGCCATCAACCATTTTACCCACTTGCAATGCGATTTGGTCCATGATAACGGCTGATTTGGACTTTACCATAAACATACGAGTTGTTTATAGTTAAGTCAGAAATTCACAGCTTCAAGAATTATACCAATTGAGTACGTATTTTGGGAGATACGGTCCAAATACATAAGTTGGGTCAAGCTGGGTAAGAGTTGTAGTCCGATTCTGTTGTATCTCAATTTTTGGCCAATAACATGTTGGATTTGGCTTTTCCACTATTCTTCAAATTTGTGTAAGATTGAGTCATGTTGCACCAGGTTCAAGAATTTCTTCATTTCGATTTCTACATTGAGAGTTATGTCCAATTTACCTAAACCTGTCCAAATAACATTCATTAATCACAATTTAAGGAGAACACTTTATTTCAAGCTAAAAATACAGAAAATACTAAAATTAGTGACATTAAATGGTGATTGAATCTTTTAACAACATGCATTTTCATGTGTTCATCAACAGTTTTATGATTATTGTATCATACAGATTTATACGTGTACAATACATATAAAGTAAATGATATTTTCAGATTATGTCCACTCACTGAGCCACAAGCTCACCCTTTTTCCTATTTTCCCTATTTTTCCCAGGTTGTCACAGGAATTTGTGTAGTGTGATACAGTCATCACATTTTGAGGTTGGCCAACGTGCATAGCTGCATAAGTGTCTTAGTCTGTGTATTTGTATATGTTTTGTATAGTGGAGCACATGTGTACACTTTTTGTTGAGGCAGGTAGCCTCATTGTATCATATGTATGAGTAAAGAGTATGTTAGTCACATGTCATCGCAGGATCTGCCTCGATTCTCGAGGAGGGTTCGGGTCGGGTCCTGTCACAGATGGTTAGTCTTAGCAAATCAATGAGTTTAGTGGAAGCTCATATAGAGACATAGGTATTCAGTAAAGATTGAATACTGAATAGACTCACAAAGATCTCCAATAGACATCCCATAAAGCCGTTAATAGAGGGTCTTTTGAGTTGAGTAGTATTCGTGATCCTTTGACCTGAGTGCCACGGTGGGCTTGTAAGTGATCCACCATACTTTGGTTCTACACATGTCAGAAACCTTTCACGGTCTGACCGTTGGGTGTCGCTGGGTATGGTTCGATGCTCATGGAGTCTAGTGTGCATAAGTATGGGATCTATCAGCTCATTTTGGTGAGTACTATATCCTAATGCTTTATAGATTGTATTTTAAAAATTCTTATGGCCATAAGCAGTAATTCCTGGGAAAAGAGTTTAACCTTAGGGATAAATAATAGTACAAAAGTGTTTGGGAATATTATATATTGAAATACAATTCTAGAGATAAGCTTTCGGTTGGGCATATGGAGACTTGACGGTGTTGATCTATATCTCTGCTCTACCCGAATATAAATGATGGAGAGATTATATGAATATGTTATAACCTCAACTTATATGGTCTAACGCGTCACTTTGTAATATCCGTAACGTGTATGTGGGGCATCATTCACGGATGTATAGAGGAGTTTCATATAACAATTCAGGCGTGGACCTAGAGAGTCTCACAATATGAAGTGTACTTATTGTGCACTGGGGCAACATAATAGATTGAACAGTTCCATCCTAAAAATTCTAGCAAACCGAAAATATGTTTCGAGGTTCCTCAGGTTATGCACTTGTTTAGACTCAAATGTTAAGTATATCATTTAATTAGTTGACAATAGTTATTAACTAATTAGATGTTAACAAGTGGCATAATTTATTCCATGAATTATTTTACCATGAATTCACCAATTAACCATGTTAGTAAAATCAAATAAGGTAAATATTAATTATTCAAATAGTTTTTGAATAATTAAATAAATGTTATTTAAATAAATAAAATATGATTTTATTTATTTGATATTTTATTCCTAAATGGAAGACATACCTAATTTGAGAAACATAAACTAAATTAAGTGGAGCACCATTTTGTGATTAATGGTTAATTTTATTAGACTACTCAAATGGCCACCAAATATTGTTTTGGTAGTTGGCCAGTTAATCTAATTTTGGTGGAGCACTTGTGAAGTGTTGAGAGCACTAAAAATGGTTGAGTTTCATATGTGTTAACAAGTGTGTGAATCATAATTAGTGAAAGGATTGAGAGGAAAAGAAAGAGTTAGTTTTGAAAGAGTTTTTCTTTGAAAAAAGACTTGTGAGAAAAACCAAAGGAGAAAGAAAAATAAATCCTTCTTATTTTTCTTTCCAGCAATACAAACCTTGTTGCGAGAGATTATACTGCTGCTATTCTAGCTTCACAATCCCATCGGATTGTTGTGAACTAGAATTGAACAAAAGTGTACTTCAAGGTGAGCTTAAAGTTGGAGCAAAGAAATTCGGATTTGAAATCTTCATCAGAGGTCTTCAAAGGTATGTTTTCTGTATTCTTAAGTTGTTAAGAATTGAAGTACATGTGTATATGTTGATTACATGATAAATTCCGCTGCCAAATTCGTGTATATGATACATGTGTTTAATTTTTTCAATATGTACACAATCACATGCATACACCCTAAAATACGCCAACATTCACAAATTGTTCAAAGGAGAATATGATTTTTGCTCAACATAGTCTTTCAAATACTCCTAAACACAAAGGGTTTTAGAAAGGAGGAATCAGACTTTATAAGATACAGCCTAATTGATGTTGACTTCACTGATCTTCTAGAATATCTATAGGATAATGCTATAAAAATTTGCTGCTCACTTATTAAACATAATTCCATTGAAAGTCGTTACTCTACTCTGTATGAGATATAGACTAAGGGAACCAAGTCTTAATTATACTAAGGCTTAGAGTTATTATGTTTGCATAAGAGTTATGCAACAGGACATACTTACACCCAAAGGGTACAAGTACCGGTTTATTAAGTATCCCAAGCACACTATAAGATACCAATTCTATGATCTAGAGGAATGACATATGTTCATTCCTTGTAATGCCATCTCTTAAGAGAAATGATTTCTTATGCATCGTGAGGATTGTAGAAGGATTGGACTTGATGAAGTCAATCAAAATGTATATGAACTGACAGTGAAATTTCAAGTTCAAATGAGTGAAGTACCTTTACACACTCTCCCCATAGGTCACAACGGATATCAAGGCCACCATTTAGGTATGTTTGATACCTGAAGGTGTCGTTGGTGTTTTCTTGGTTAAATAAATAGGATCATTTAACTTTATAAAGGGGTGATGTTTGACATTGGTAAAAAAAATAGCAAGATGTCATGAAATCTAAAATTATCTTTAAGCATGACAATCAAGTCTAGGACTTGGTTGTTCTTTCAATAGGAACTGTTCCTATTTATTGTAAAAGAGTTTATATAGTGGAAACGTGGGCCGTATATGAATGTAGAGTTCATTATCGATCCTAGATCTATATGTTACACTTATAGATCTAGGATCGATAATGAGAAAACCTTTAGGTGATTTTGTTAACAACAAAGAAATTGAACATTTCATTCCTTTCATAAAAAAAAAATGGTTGGCTACCTTATTATCTATTAGCCATCCATTTTTGTTTCACTTTTTACTCACATATCTAATAAGGGCAAATTTATCATATATTTTTTTATGTTTTTATTATTGATATTTTATTATTTTATGAGAATAGATGGCTATTTATGTGCTTTATTATTATTTATAGGGACTTGAACAAAATTTAAAGAAAGGATGCAAAAGGAGCAAAAACAGGGACTAAAATGTAAACTTTTCAAAATATGTGTCCAGCCCCCCAGCACCATGAGAATTACCGCCCCAACTCTGGAACAGTGATCAAAATAAGAAAAACGACCTGTTTAAGTCGCATCGAGCACCCCAGCTTCAGACCTTCATTGCTCCAGCGACGGGACAACGCCCCAGTGCCATAAATTTACCGCCCCAGCGGTGAAGCCTGTTTCACATGTTGCCCCAGCGACAATTGCATAGCGCCCCAGCTGTAGCGCGAGTCTTAATCCAACGAGAATTGAGAATTTCAAGCTCATATCAATCCCTATAAAAAGTCACTCGTTCCCAGCCTTTAAGAATCAACCTAGAGCACCCTATAGCAATTCAAGAGCACCAAGAATACAGAGCATGAGTCTTGGAGAGTAATAGGAGTTTAATTGGAGTAACTTTAGAGAGATATTTAAGGCGTTCTTCGGCATTAAGAGTATCTTAGGCAGCGCAATTAAGAGCAATTCGACGTCTATGTCGGTTTGCTATTGATTGTATCATAATTTATTATTACTTTTACTGTTGTTCTCTTGTAGCCATGAGCTAAATTTATTTTCTAGGGTTAATACTTGAACTCAATATGTGTGCTTAATTGCCATATCTTTTGAATGTTTAATAAACTTAGATCTTTGTTATTTAAATTATTTGATCTTAATGCTTCTATGTATCTTGCCAATATATGGTGAATGAGTTGGTAATATTGTTGATAAACTTGGAAAAGGAATCATAATATTTAAACCTAGGTAATTTGATTCATGATTGTAGAGTAACATTCAATGTTGCATATGCAAGTTTCAATTTAGGATAGGAATATACCTAATTGACATGTATGATCAATAAGACCTAATCTTAATGAATCTTAATTTATTACAAGTACTATAGGAATATAGGTATTTGGTAAATTAAGGTATACTTGCATGACCTTAGAAGAGGCTTGCAAATACATTAGTGTCTTAATCAATAACAAAGACTAAGAGAATTAAATATTAGAAGATTAATTATTAGAAAGCATATTGAGGAATAGTACTAATCCTAGGTTTTTTCTATATTGCTATCACCTAATTCTCTTTACATTGTGTTTTGCTTTTATATTTTCTACATTCATTCTTAGATTTTTATTTTTTTGAATAATTATTATGAACACATAATTTTAGTAATTAGTTAAAAAGAGGAAATTATCCCTGCGGGTTCGACATCTGACTTATTTAGTCCCTTTTTTACTTGCATACGTATACTTGCACTTAATTTTAAGATATAGAATTATCGCATCAATATTTCTTAACCAAATTAACAATTAATCTATTTAACCTTAGTTAACACTTAACTAAGAATTAATTAACCAAACTAAAGATAACCCTTAACCCTAGTCAAAATACTTGTTCAACAAGTTTAGAATATTTAAATATATAATTAACCTAACTTTAGTTAACTATTAACCATAATTAGATTATGAAACCTTGGCCATCAAGTTTATATATAATAATATAAAATTTAATTAACCTAACTCAAGTTAACACTTAACTAAAGTTAGGTTAACTTACTTTTCCATAATTAAATAATTAATTAACCTAACCTTAGTTAATAATTAATCTAGGTTAGTTAGTATAATATTTAATTGTAAAATTATTCTTTTAACCTAACAACACATGGTTAACTCTTAACCATACTTACGTCTATTAAATAAATAAATACATTGATTATTTAATAATTAAATAATTAAATATGTGAAATTACCCTTAAGCCTTTATGTGGATACCAAGTAAACCCATTTAGTGGGTCCCACCATACCACACACTTGGGTAAACACAACCAAAAGCTCACTATATGCCACGTGTCATTAATTAGTTGGTCAACAATAATTGTCAACTTATTAATGTACTTAACACTTAAGTATTGACATGCGCGCATCTTGAGGTTTCCTAAAACAAATATTTGATTTTGTTAAAAATTACAAGATTGAACAATTCAATCCAGTGCACAACCCTAGTACACAACGAGTACACTTCATATTGTGGGACTCTCTAGGTCCATGCCCGATTCATCAAATGGAACTATTCTAAGAGTCTATGATCAATGCCCCATGTACACGTCATGAATATTACAAATTAGTGCATTAAACCATACAATTTGAGATCATAATGCATACGTATAGTCCTTCTGTCAATTATATCCTGAATGTGCGGGGATATAGATCAGCACCGTCAAATCCCTATAAGCACATCCATAAACTTATCTCTAGATTTGTATTTCTATAAAACAATATCTGTAAACTCCTTTGAGATATTGTTTAACCCTATGAAAAACTCTTTTTTAGGGTATCTGTTTTTTACTAAAAGACTTTCTGAAACACAATACTTAGAGACTCAAGATATACAACTCACCCATATGAGCTGACGAATTTCATATCTGTGTATACCAAACTCCATGAGCATCGAACTATACCTAATGACACTTAGTGGTCAGACTATAAAAGGTCTCTGAGATGTATGGAACCAACGTGTGGTGGATCACTCACAAGCCTACTATGGCACTCAGGTCAAAGACGATGAATACTACTTAACTCAAGAAGACCCTTCATTGATGACTTTATAAGATTTCTATTAGAGGTCCTCATGAATCTGTTCAGCATCCAGTCCTGATTGAATACTCGTATGCCTATATAAGCTCTAAGCTCATGATCAACTAAGAACAACCATCTATACCCTACAGATATAGACATACACCGATCAATATAAAAAGGATTCACTAACAAACCTATATTGATGAAAATAGATTAAGAACATAATATTTGAGAACTTACTTGCATAATGACATTTCTTAGCACCTGATTATAACTCTTGCAACTATGTCATTACTAATATACCCTCAGGTTTTTGTCCCATTACAGACAAGGCTTTAACTCTTTAGATTTTACTAATTATTATAACCTACTAACTCCTTAGCATTTATAATTATCAGTGATGCTAAGTCTTAGTACTGATCTAAATTCTTTTAGACCAGATCTGAACTCATTTAGATCATACAATGTCTATAATGTTACAAGCATTGTACCATATGTATTTTAATATTAACATTTTTATTCAAAATATTTATTGTATAAATATTAATAATTAATATTCATACAATATTTGAATGGCACATAAGCATTAGCTCCAACAAACTCCCACATGTTCTAGTGTCATTCATACTGGTATCTCATACCAATGCACTCCACGTGTTTCTTAAACACCCTAGAAGTTTAGGCCTAACTGGATTTGCTACATTATCTATGGAATATATCTTAGATATTATCACATCTTCAGTAGCCAGGAACTTTTTAATTATATGATATTCAGAGTCCACATGATCAAAATTCTGGTATGTCATATGGCTTCTTGGTTTACGCAATCAATTTGTTATTATTGCACTATAATGGGATATAATCCACTGAGGTCAGAACTATTCTAAGCTTTGCAACTAATCTTGAATAGTTATAGTAGACTTAACTATGGACATCTTTATTGCACATTTTCAACTAGTTCCGGTACCGATGAGGAAAAAACACATAACCAGATGTAGATTTTCTAGCATCCAGATCAAACGAGAAGTCTGATTATATGCATCCTTTCACTTGTAAGAAACATTTTCTAATGATTCATAAACTTATCCTCTACACCTTTAAGGTATATAAGATATGTTTCATAGCCATTTAATGACTGGATCAGACGGATACTAGCTCATAACACTTACAGCTATCCAAATCCAGGTCTCGTACATAACATGGCATGCATCAAGCTACCTTTATTTGATGCATATAATAAGTTAGACATTTTAAGCCTTTCATCTTTTATCTGAGGACACTTCCTCTTAAAAAGATGAATGTTATATCTAAAATATACATTAACTGTCTCACAGTTAATAAAGTTATACCTTTCAGGACTTAGTCTATGTACAAAGATTGGAAGAGTCTCATTAACCTCCTAACTCTATCTCTATAAAGTTTTATACCTAATATACAGGAAGCCTCTCCCAAATCTTTTATGGAGAATTTTTTACTTAGATAACTCTTATTTGATTGACTTGTAACATACCAACGTTGTTTCTAACATTGAGTATGTCTTCCACGTAGAGAACTAGAAAGATAATCATGCTCCAATTGCCCTTTCTGAACACATATGCTTTCTTTTTATTCCTGATGAAATAAGACTTTCTGATTTCGTCATCAAAATAAAGATTTTAGCCTCAAAAAAACTGCGTAAGTCCATAAAAGGACTCCCTTAGTTTGCATACTAGATTAGAAGTTAGGCTGGATGCAAAACCTTCAGGTTGTTTCATGCATATCTCTTGCTAGTAATATATATTCTGTAATGCCGTCTCTACATCCATCAGCTAAACTTCAAAATCTTAATATGCGGTAATAGCCAACAAAACTTGATTTAACATTTTTTCAATTGTTAAAACATTATTTCTCTTTATCTCTAATTAAATTAGCCATGGAAACTTTGAATTTTTCCTTTATAATTCAAATGTTGAATAATACAAAGCTAAGTTCATTGCTTAATATATGGTTTAAGAGTTAAACTATAGATTAAGAATTAATCCGAATGGTTTAAATGTTAAACCAATGTTGAAAAATTATAGCTGTTATTCTAGCAACTCAAGCTCACCCCGTTGAGTCCTAGAATTGCCAACAGGTCAATTTCTGGTGATACTCCAACTTAAATTGTACCAAAGGCTTGTGAGGTGATTATTCTCAATTTTGGTATTAATATGATTAATATCTATTTAATTTTATTAATATAATGAAATGAAAATTTTATTGTGTTCATTGTTTAGGGAATTAGATTTCCAGCTTCCGTTGCGTATAGTTTGTGTATGAGATGCATGAATTATAAATACATGTGAATTTTATGTGATGAACACAAACTGCATGCACACACCCAATATGGTTTTGAATTGAAACACCGCACCCGACAATTTCGTTTGCTCACTCTTATTTGTTGTCATTGTAGACAATGTCAAATTTAAGTTTCGGTGAGAGAAACACTATTCGATGTTCATCTTCCATGTTTGATCATGCTTACTCTTTATGACTGTTGTTTTTAGTTGTTTTGTTTTGCATGTAATTTTTTATTATTTTCATTGTTAGTTGTAGGCTGGTTAAATGATTAGTTGTCAATGATATATAATAGAAACATGATTTCAAATGTTAATCTCTTTTGGAAACAATAAATATTGTGATTGTTTGCTTGGTAATCTAAAAAAAGTTCAACTTCATATTGTACCGCTTGATCTTTTGAGCACGTAGTTAGGACCATCTAGTTATTATGCTTATTTAGGAGACATTTATGCATAACAAAAATAATTAGGATTTTAAAAACAAGCTAGAACTTGTTTGAGCATTACATGAGGCAAAATACTATGGCATGCATAATCTAGGATATGATTTTAAGCCATCTTTGGACTGATTGAGCCTTTCAAGCCAACCTTTATATATTTTTACCTTTAGTTACCCCTGTTGAGTCTAATAACAATTTTTCTTTGCTAATCACATTAATACCTTACCCTTTAAATTAATTATCTTTCATAGTACCCATCACGTCATAGTCATAACACTCATTTTAGAGAGATATGTGGACTTTTAAAAATGGAGTGAATTAAAGAAGGATTATGGGTTTAGTTATGGATTTTGGTTGTTCTAATATTATAAAGCTTAAGTTTGGTTGTATAGTGACTTATATATGTAAAATAAATAAAAAATAAAAAAACAAAATCATAAATTAAAAAAATTGTATAAATTGAGTTTGTTATACCCCCTAACTTTTAAAAAAATGAACAACAAAATAGCAAGGGAGTCAAAGAAATAAGTTTGAAGGAAATCGAGTGAAAAATAAATGGTTTGGTTTGAGTAATATCTAGAGAAATGTGTATTTATGGTGTGAGTTGAGCCGAAATTTATCCATTTTATCCTACCCTCACCCTAGCCATATATTACAAGTTAGGTAAAGTCTTATTTGATCCTTGATTATTTGTGTGCCTATATTAGTGGAGAATGATACGAAAAACAAACATATGGAGTGTTAATTAAGTAAAAGCTAGAGACCATTTCATTGTCTTGTGTGCATAAACTATTCTAAGTGCATATGGCTAATGATTCTAGCTATACACACTCGCACCAAGTAAGTCACCTGTGGGGTAGAACAAGTATTGGATTAACATGTTAAACTATGATGATGTTTAAACTTTCCATGAGATTGCTAGTTATGAGAAATTTTTGAGACAATTTATTAAGCATTTGTCTACTCAGTGTATAGTGTCTTCTTATAGTTTGTTATCGATTTAGTTTTAGGTTATGCCTTCTTGCTCGAGGATGGACAAGCATTTAAATTTAGGGGAGTTTGATGAGTGCATTTTATATCTATCATTTTAATCTCTTAAAGTTGATAATTGCTCAATTTAAATAAGAATATATTCTTTTTTAATGTGTATTGATGTCATTTTATAGGTTCCAAGTTAACGGAACTATTTAGGGTGAAAAGTTGAGAAAAACGTGCAAAATTATCAACTATGCTATAGAGACTACTATAGTGGCCATGAACAATTTTTGTTATCGTGCAGGGCAGCGCCACAAAAACCTAGGTCTTGGTGCCGCGATGCCAAAAATTGAGGCTGCGGCAGAATAGTAAAATGAACAATGATTATTGTTCTTGATACTATTTATGAACAATACCCCTCTGCTGTAGGGCTAATTCGAATAGAAATTTGGCATTGCAACCCCAAAAATTGGCGTAGAAAAGCCTATTTTGCCCTAATTTTAGGACTTATAAAAAAAAGGCAATGGTCTCGTTTGAGAGAGGGAGAGCACAAAATTGGGAGAGAAAACTACAATTTTTTAGTGAGAGAAACATACTTAAATCTTGGATTCTAGGTGACCATTAAATATTGAAAGCCCCAAGGACTTCTCCAACTAGTTCTCTCTTTTTTTTTACCTCGTTTACTTTAATTTGTAATTTATATTTGTAATTTGTTTTGTTTGAAATATGGTTACTCTTATGAACTTTTTGGATTATTGTATTTGGGTATTTGACTATGGATAACTAAATTTCATGTTTTAAGGTTTGATGTAACTCTACTTGATATTATGTTTTGATGTGTTATGTTGATTAACGACTATATTGTGTTTATCATTTATATTTTTTTATGAGTTCAGTGTTTCTAATTGATTGAAAAATTGATTAGATGATTTAGACTTGTGGGTTCTGTGCTTGAAAAAGTATAACTTATGTGTTGAAATTAAAAAGTTTAGCCTTGATTTTATTGAGTTAGGAGAGTAATAGAATTAGGGTAATCACTTAAAAATAACTTATTGCATGTATAGATAACAAGTTAGATAGGGATATCAATTTGGTTGTGTATGTATAGGATCTCATTTGACACTTAGGAGAGGTAATGAGATTAGTTCTAAACTCTTGATTTATGAATTCACAAGATTAGTTGTTAATCGTTGACTATAAAAAAATATATGAATGATAACGTAAATCAAGACCCTAAGACCATTCACTATAGAATTCTCACCTCCTTGACTTACTAAATTATTTATTTTAAATATTTTTAATTTTATAATTCAACTTAGTCTTTAAACTCGTACTTAGTATTAATTTAAAATACTAATTCTCATAAAAATAATACTCACTCATCGCTTTATTACTTGATCATGACTCATGAACTTGCTATTACAATTAGGGTGTATGTAATTTCGAGAACAATCTTTTAACTGAGGACCTTTGATTTAGACCCAGGATCGAGACATTTGACTAGTCGCCCTAAAGATGAGAGCTACATATAGTTCTGAGATCCTCGAAATCCTGAGATTCCTTGAGGAAAACCTTTTATGATCATAGACGTTTTCTCAATGAAGAAGGAGACAAATTGTTTGTTTCACCAGGACTCAATCATCGATGAACACCCATAAATAGAGGATTTGTGGGAAGTATAAGGTGTAATTTTGAAAGGTTTTAAAAGACCCAATAATTTAAGAAAAAAAATTCCTAAAACATCCTTGAAGGAATGACATTGTCGCAACCCTTATGAAGACATCATATGTCAGAGATTCATATAGTTAAAAAGGCAATTCGTTATGCAATTATTATTTATATTTTCTTTGTACTAATATTATTTTGTAATAAAGTGATAATAGGTTAAAAGTCGGTCCGATGAAGTAAATATAGGCTCACAATGAGCTAAACTATTAGAACTCTCTGTCTCTTTGCATCTTTATAGTTATCTCGCTAATCCCAACTAATTGTTTCCTAAAAATGAACAAATTTAATTCGTTGGTTCCGAACCGCCCAAATTTGAGGGTCAACAAAGAGAAGAGTTAACTTTCTTTCAAAATTCTATCTATTAGCTTGCAATCTAGGTTTATGTTCCTTTAATTGATGTTATCTTATCCTTAATTATTAACTTATATTCCTAACTATAGTAAGCTAATACCAATTGCGCTTCTTTAAAAAAAAAAAAAATTGCTCTGCATTTAGTACCACCAACAACTATCTCATAATCAACCTATTGAGAAGCTTTTGCAGAAAAGTTAACATTAAGCCAATGGTTAAAACATCCAACTGCATATGGAAAATGGGCCATATATATATAAGTAGTATGGTTCATTTAACTTGACGTGTAAAAATGCCTGCTCAGCCAGGGTCTAATGCTCCTACTAAAACTATGATCGACTAGAATGTCTCTGATTCAAAATTCTACCAGGCACAAATTACAATCTATTAAAATCTCTATAGGGACGCGGAGTATTAATAGCGTGTTACTTTATTTATGTTGATAGTTTTGGCCGTTGCTTCGAAGTTGGGCAAATAACATGTTTAAACCAAACAAACGTTTTAAATGACTATGTTTAGAGTTTACTTGCTCCTGATTAATTTTAGAAGTACAACCACCAAATTTAATAAACACTTGCAACTCTACTTAAAAAATTAAATTAATTTTACCCTACAACAGTTTAATTTTAGGAGAGAAAAAAAAACTAAAGTAATAAGAAAATACATCCATTTATATCAAATGCAACTAAATATCTGGTAAATACCTGGATTGTGGTACAGTTCCAAACGAAACATTAATATTCATAGTAATATGAACAAAAAAAGGTTCAATCAGAATGCAATAAGGAATATGTTTTAGGTAAACTAGGTATACAGCCAACGTAACGTTGTTTCCTCCTGTACAAGTACATGCACAGCTTTCTTACATGCTAAACTTACTAACAAGTAAATTAAATAAATAAATAAATAGATACATATAAACGAACAAATAACCACGCGAAAACCAATTAACCATTTCCATTTTCTAGGTGCAAAAAAGAAGACAATTTATGAATAGTCTAATAATGCGAATTTCACATGCAAACCAATCTTACCACCCTCAGTCATTAACTTGGCAGCTGTAACTAACCAATGCCCTGGAGCATCGTGTGGTCCACGCACAACCTCAGCTGTTTCCACATATTTAAGAACCTTTCCAGAGCAACTCTGAGCAGGCGGACCATCTGGATACACACCAGAATTAAGAGCAGCTGGAGCCTGCTTTTGTGGACCAGTGGTAGTCCGTTGAGTGAGTGTGAATGTTGTACTCAAATTCGTAAGGAAACTAGACTTGTAAGTTCTTGGTGCAGATGCCCACTCTGTCTTTCGGATAGTGCAATTGGGCAAGTGGGTGAAGAGAAGACAAAGATGCAGCACTGTCTTGGGCCACTTCCCTTTGCTGAGAAGCTGTGCACCAGTTACAATAAACACGCCATTTGAATTCTCATGTAGCCAATCGGGATCATGCTTAACAACTGATGTACATATATTTGAATATCTTTTCCATCTCACTGGTTCCAGGAACTGGTCACTGGATTTGTAGTCATCAGAACCACGCCATTGACATGGCCTGCATATAGAGCTGTTGGCTGAAGAAACGGTCATAATATTTGGAAGGCTTGAGAGGTGCTGTACATGCAATGCTAGTCGATCACATTTCTTTCCTTCTAAGTATAAGCGTAGGCCAACTAATGGTTTTTTATCACTTGAAACCTGAAATTGTATCAGATTGATAAACTTAAATTACTGAATTGATTTCAAACACTTCACAATAAAATATAAATATAGCCCGTTTTATACATATATGAACATACATATACAGCAACATGCTTGTATATCTACCTAAATGCATACATTTTTACATACTATTGGATATGGATTCGCTACTGAGCTGAGCTGAGCTGTGCTTTAGCTTTTATAGATCTTGTGACACATGGCATTTATCACATTCAAAGGCGTCGAGATGTGTTTCTCATTTGTTTCTCAAAGCTAGGCACAAGCTCAAAAACAGTATACTTGAAAACAACACATACTATATAAAGTATGTTTATTAATTATCATTCACAAAAATAACACATTCTTAAATGGTACAAAAACAGTAGTGTTGTCAGTCAGGCTATTTTCTTTTTCAAATTTGAATGAACATATTCATGCACTTGAGTCATCCAGTCTTCCACTTCAAACTAAAAATGAAAGTCAGAAGACAAGAAGATGACATGGGAGAAAGGATAGAAGATGAGTTAACAGGAAAGGTGGATGGAAGTGATATTATTTGAACAAAGGAGACAAGTTATAAATGCTGTAATTGGAGGAGCAAGGCTGTAAACTAAATGATCAATATGAGGCTGCCCTCTCATTGGTGTAATCATGCCCTGATCACATTAAAGAAAATTGTGGGAATATACCCAAGAATCCTACCATAAAAATTTTAACCGTATATTCTCAAATGCAGTCAAAACTAACATTAAAGTATTATTATATATGCAACAAGAACTGTCTAAAATAAACTTGCACCTCTCAATTCTGTCACATTATACATTACTAAATTTGTCAACCTTTCTATCTAACAGTTAAAGGTACTTAATAACTATATACACAATCAACATGTTCAACTATTTTTCCTGTAACAAAGTACAGGACTATGCCAGACTAGACAGTTTATGGAAAGGTTCTGCTTGCACCAACTATATTTGTGCAGGATAAAGGTCAAATGTTAAATATCAAATTACAAAACTTTAACATGTTTGACAAAGGAATATTATGTCACATCAGAGAGCTTAATACTTTCAACAGTATTACTTTAAATAAGGTCTATTTTATATATAGGCTTAGGAACAAATGGTCCCAGTTTTACAAATTAGGCAAAACCTATGCATTATTAGACTAACACATGTTGAATGGCTGCAATTACACAAGACTTGTTATTTCCATTGTGCATTGGTAGTGATGCATCAAAAATTATTCAAGCCACTAAAAGTGTATTAATCTAATGATCTAAAACTTGTCATAAGTTATTCCAAGACATGAAGAGAAGTCATGGGGCATGGATATCATAGTATGAACTTAAAATATACAGTTCAGGAAATTCTTTGACTACAACTTCAAAGAGATGCAACTTTGTAGCATTTATCTGACTGATATTTAAATCAGTGAAATCAGGTTCAGACTTGTGAGTTCACCAAATCTGATTCTTGCGCGTTATATAGGAATGTAAAAAATGTGAATATACATGTGTTTGTGTGTGTAAACCTGATCAAGTATAAGAGAAATAATAAAATTGAATCAAGTAATACCTTATATAGTCCAACAAATACTCAATGCAGGAAGATATCTCCCCACCCTCACACACAACCCTAGTAAACAAGTCAAATAGTTTCTATGTCGACATAAGATGACTTTCTAATAGAACCTTTATGCAATCATTAAAAAATGATTAAATGAAACAAGATTGTGCAATCAATAACACAATTCGAGGTAAAAAATAGGTGCTATTTTAATCCAGAGGATTTTCTATGTTCTGTGTCACAATTGATTTTAATTTAGGATCCCCTTGTGATGTTTTCCCATCTTGCTAATTAATGTATAGCTTTTACATTTAGGTTCTCTGTATTAGTAAAAGGCCACTTTGATTTTAAGTGAATTTCCTCCAGTGAACTAGTAAAAATTTGAAGTTATTTCATATGTCATCCATACTCTAAGCATCAATGAGATTTCCTCTAAACCACTTAATCATCCAAAAATGATGCACTAAAACTATGCAACTTTAAATCTAACAACTAATTACTACATCTAAAACTTTGTTATTGTCCTGTACCTTTGTGGAGCTAACATGAATCTTAGGACCCAGTAAACTAAATTGCAGGGAAGGATAAAAACCCTTTTTTCTCTGATGCCGAAGAGGAAGCTCACAAAACATAGGAGCCCATTGTCGTGGAACTTGAAACTCCAAGAAGTACTGTAAATCCTCTGGAGCTGGCTTGTCTGGAAGACACAATTAATAAGATAAGTACTGCTGTTAGAAGACTGAAACATACAAAACAACATGTATGTAAATTCCACAATGACCGAGGAAAGAAAGCTTAATGCAGAAGAATGTACTAGATAAGGGGTGAGAGTAAAACAATGGCCCACCCTAGCTTTTCCATTAAAGAAATTTAAGTAATCAAATAACACTACATGTATAAACTTTTTGCATAAACTATCTCATACAAACTAACATGGCATACATTTATTGGCTGGATGAACACACGAAAATTAATGAAATAAACTAAAATATATGATGTGAGCCATGTGAGCATTTGATATAATAGTTCAACATCAGTTTCTGTAAGAAAGTATAGAGAGTTTGTATGTATAGTGCTATTCTTAAGTGACCTTAAAAGTATTTCAGAGAATAAAGAAATAGAGCCAGTGACTGGCAAAAAAATTTCACCATTGAACTCCTATAAATATATCTTCATCTTACCATCAATCTGTTTAGTACTTGTGATAATTATTGTGTGACATTTTATTGTGTATGCATGTAAATTAGTTAAATTGATATACAGCTATAAGATATCTACTACAATGATACTTCTAAAACAGTAAAACTGAGTACTGTACATGGGACAATAAAGTAAAAACTTATTTTCAATCCATTGACTGGACATTAAAGTGCTTACATCGCAAATATAAGTTGATTGCATGACTAAGATAGCCACTTCCCGGAATGCCAGTAAGCAGAGAAGTAATGGGTACAAACTTGAAGAGAATTCCTTCTGGTCTAGCGGGAACTGTCTGCAGCCAATTGGAATGGCAGTGCAAGAACGCATCCCCTCCTCTTTTCGAACAGATAATAGTGAGTCCCTGTTCCAATAAAGAAATAGAGGAAAGCAAACAGATTCACAGCCTGCAACATGTATTTAGAATAAATACTGGCATCTCCTAAGTTAGTGACTTACATCCTTGCTTGATGTTTCTGTAATACTTGTCAAATGCATCGAGTTTGACCGGAGAACACGATTAAAGACCTCAGGAACCTACAAGAACAATTAGCATGTACAATGCATATACATGTGGCAAAATAAAATCCAATTATGAGTGAAACACAAATACCGTCTGTTTGCCATCTCTTGTTTGCAGAAAGGAAGGGTTTTTTCCATCTGAAAATAGATAATCGCCAAGATCCTCTATATGTCTTCTGAGGTCGGCAGGAGGAATTGATGAGGAAGGGTTTTGTCTAACACAAATTAAATCTTGACCTCCAACAGCCATCCCCACAATTATGTGAGTCCCATATGTCTGGATGAACCTGCCTAATGAAATTGATTAACAAATGAACCTAGAAGTTTGATCAAGTGTGAGACACGAACCCACATACATGTCCTGGGAACACACTCCAAGGATAAAAAGTACCCAAACAAACACACTCCAAACATAATAAAGGACAACACATGCACTCCAAGAAAGAACAGTGATCTCAAGGCACCAATGCGGGTCTTTCGCTCAACATAAACTAAGCCATGTCTCTTGCTTGATAAGTTCTCTCTCACTCTTTGAAACACACACACAGACACATAAGATGGTGCAGTTAATAAATTTCCAGTTCAAAAATGTTATAGCACATTGCAGTCACTGTAAAAGTAACATTCTCAAAATTCCCTGCTAAGGCACGATGAAAGTAAGTTTTAAAAAGTCACTTTAATAGATCTTAAACATCAATAATCACTATGCTCTTTACCTAGTACTATAAAACTTCAAGTTGATATACCTTGTAATAATATGATTAATCTAATCCCTCTAGATCATGAAGTGTGTTCATCCATAATTCTAAGTTGGAATCCATATAAGGGATCTTACAAAGTAATCTAAAAAAATCTTAACAAATCAAGCATACAAGTCACTCAAATTTCATCACACTATAAAAAGTCAAGTCCTATTCCCAATGCCTACAAAGGCATAAGATGGTACCAAAAAAGTTAAGGCCTATAAGGTTTATACTCAAAAGGACCTATGTAGGAACACCGAGAAAAGGTGTAGGATGGATGTGACTATATCAAATTAGACTCTAACAACCACACTAACACATTTGATATATTTTCAAATCATGAGTTATAAAAGTGAAAAACAAACCACATAATACTCTTCTAGTAATTGGACAATGATCCTCATTCCTATCTAGAATTATTAAAACAAAATCTGCAGGATATTCCTTGAAAAGAGCATATAGAAAATAAGCCACATCACTTTCCCAATGTCTTATAGTATCAATTTTTTTGGTATGGCCTCTCAGGACCATCTATTGAGCAGTATGAAAATTTTCAAACAGACAAGTGAACAAGAACCACTTTCCATTATTAATAGAACTTCTAGAAAAGATAAGAACAATTCTTGCCCAAAATATGATATGAACTTAAAGAGAAAAAGGAAAAGTTGAAAAATGAAAACCATCTGCAGCAACAAATAATGAATTAATTCAATAGTGTCAAATTTCTTTGTTGGCCATCTCAAAACCATGCAATGAAAGTTTTCAGTTAACAAGCTTATAAACATTATGTGCTTTTATCAGAACTTGCATAGATTTCAGTTCCAGCAAATTTCGCACAAAAATTTAACTCTTTGTTATACAAATATCTATTTATATTTAATGTTCCTTTTTTTTCTGTCCCTTCAAAGTCCGATTTTCTTCCCTCTCAAAGGAATGACTAATATCAACCTCAAAATGAAAGGGCCAAATATGGGTCCCTTGCACAAATAAAAAAGATTCATTAACTTTTCTTGTACAGTATCTGCTACTTTTAGGACATCTAGGACTGCTGGTCCTTGTTCATGGATAGCATATCAACTTTTTTGTATGTTGATTTACATTTTCAACTATTTTTCTTGTTTCCAAGCCAAAAAAGAAAAGAAGAAAGGCTTCACTAAGTGAAGTATTAATGGGCCAAATTGGAGATCAATATATAGATATTTTGATAATCTATGTTCTACTAAAAATCTGCACTCTACTTCGAACTTTGGGAAAAGGATATCTTGTGCATAACAAGTTTAGAAATATTAAGGAATTTGAAGATTTCAATCTGTAGCTGTAACCGATCCAAAAGCTAGAACATCAAAGAACATTGAAATCCAAGTCTACAAGCAAAGAAACCCAAAAACTTTTATGGGGGATTGTTGGGGTGGAAGGGAACAACTTCCATACTTCACAGTGTTAAAAAACTCATTCATACAGCTGATAAACCTTGAATTATAGATGCTTCTAATATTTGTCAGCAACCCCTAGTATTTTCAACTGATGTGGACTTAAGAATGGTTTTCTAACATAACAATAATAGCCACAATCTATTTTGTGAATGCAAAAAAATATATTTGCTTCAGTTGTGCTAGAAGGACTAATAACCTGCAAGTTTTAGTGTAAGTATTAGTGTTAGTGTTATGTACTTGCCTTGATAATAGGTTGTATCTATGAAAATGTGCATTCTATCCATGCATTACTGCAATTGCACATGAAACTTCATTAATGATGTCTAAAGAAGGACTTATGTATAGTTTAAGGGTACCTAGCCAACAAAGCGGGATCCCAATGAGGTGGAACTGAGTTCTTAACATGGTCTTGTAGTACTAGCGGAGATGTTGTTAGGTGCAGATAGTACAATGAGATGAAGTAACCATCAAAAGCAAGATATTTGGTGTCTGCAGCATCATGGAACCAGTCCCCACTTAGATCAAAAATAGCATTAAGATATCCTGAAGGAACTTTTCCTTGAACTGAAGATTTCTGATTTAGTAATTCAGACATCTGCAAAGCCAAGAAAGATATGAAAAGTTTATGTGCAACCAAATGGATGACAAATTACACCTTGATGATGGTGATAATTAAATAATTAATCGATCTAAAATTGATCTTCAGTGCCATAACCAACCCGGATCTTATTACTGAAATGATATACTACTACATTTATAATATAATCTAATAGAACACTTTCAACTCTCTCTATCAAGCTATCCCAAGCGGAGTGAAGTGGAGACTCCATATACTCTTTCAAAAAGGGAACAGAACTATCCTTCTTATGGATTAATCAAATCTGCAACGAGTTAATAAATATGAATTGAAGAAAAACGAAAACTATTGAACCAACCACAGCAAGAAATTGTCACTTAATTCAATTATCATCATATAAGACGGATGTATGTGAGCAGGGAAGGGGCAGGGCAGCAATGGAATAGAATAGACTAGAATTTACATTACCTGATTGAATTCAAGAACATCGGATCTAAAGCGAATACGATCTCCTTTATCAATACGAATATCCTGAGAAACAGCTTTGACGGTAACACCAGCTGGAGGAATTACAAGGTCCCTTTTGTTAACCTCATCAAGAACAACCAATCTGCCGCTTCCCTTTGCAAATCTCACTCTAAAATCACTCGTCAAATCGAAACCTTTTCCTAGAGCATCCATGGCCTCCATGGTTATTGATTCTTAATCACCACATCCACGATGACTGTTTTACTTTTTCATTTTTTACTTTTTTATATATTTGCCGTGGCCTCCAACTTTGAACAGCAGGTAGGTAGGTACCGTAAGTCTACTTATTTGACCCTATCAAAGAACCTCGATTAATATTCAATTTTGATAATTTGGTGACGTTCTAGAAGATGAAGACGTTGAAACGAGAAGCATTATTTAACGAGTCCTCTATCGTTTTCTCACGGGATGTAATATTGAATTGAATGTGTGATTTCCACAGAAGAAGAAGAAGAAGAAGAAACGCACATTCAAGTCTTTAACTTTGAAATACCAAACAACAGTTAATTATTAATAATATAAAACAATTAAATACAATTAATAATAATATACATCAATTAAAAATAAATGAGAGAAACAGGGTTCAGCTGGATACCCGTAATTTTGACAGTTGAAAACTTTAGCCTCTTCCTTCTCCGAGTGACTGAGTCAAACCTTCACGACCTACCTACTGCTGAATGCCTTTACCCACTACTACTTTTATCTGTTTCTTTCTTCGTCCGCTACGTCATCAAAATATTTTTAACTCCACCACGCGTCTTCTCACTCTCACAAATATCTTCTTGAAAAATTTGCAGATTATTATTTTTTAGTCTTAAATTAACGTTCTAATATTTTTTAGCTAAAATTAAAGTAAATAAACACAATTGTCTTTATTTATGAAATATAATTAAAATATTAAAAGTAAACGTATCAAAATCGACATTTTAAAATTACTCTCAAAATGCACGCTTTAATATATTTGAATTCAAATTAAGTAAATTTTAATATTTTTTTTTTAAATATATGATTTTTTTAATCACTATGCAATAAATTTTTTTATATATATTTACAAATTTAAATTTAACTTAATTAGAGTTACAAATATAATTTTAAAGTTTTTGTGCCTAATTTACAAACACTACAATAATTTTATAGCTTTATAACTGTCAATGCATATGGTAATTATAAAATTACCAACTTATTCTTTGCATGCAATAAATTTAAAAATTGTTAAAAATTTTAAGTATTTACAATTGTATAAAGCAAGTTGTTGATAATGAAAAAGTAAGTTGTTAAATTAAGATAAACACAACTTAAAATGTGTGTTGTGATTAATATTTTCAATTATGAATTTTATCACTTGTAATTATTTATTATTAATGTTATTTAATACACCACTTGATAAATGCATGTATTAGATATTTTTAGATGTATCAAACCATCACTTACTAATAAACCATGAAGTGTCTTTTTTAAAATGCTCTTTTACTATTCTTTTTTTTAAGCCATAGTTAGTCTTAAAGACAATAATAACATCTTACCGTATACAAAAAAAAAAAAAAAACTAATGTTCATACTCAAAAGTTAAGTAGTTTAATGTTTATACAAAATTTGAATATCAAATAATTACAAAAAATAAGCACTAAATAATTACAAAAAAGATCACCAAATATACATAATATGACGTGTTCATCAAAATTGAGTATAAACAATGGTAACAAACATTTTAGCTTCCTAAAAATTAAGTCATATCAAAATACTTAATTTATGAGCAAATCTTATGTATTTTGAAGACCATACGATTGTAGTTTCTATAGTATCTCCAAGGACTCGAAGATCGCTAGTAACTCAATATAAGGCAAGATCTTTTAAACTCGAAGTTATCTTTTTCATCCAAACTTTCCAACAATCTGGGACAAGAATCATATGATGAACTAGCGATTTCGTATTGGTGGATTCAATTTTAGCTTCTACAACCACTTCACCCATGCCATACCAATTCAATAACTTGCATTTAGCATCTTGAATGAAGTCATTATTGAAGGTGACATCAGGTTGAACCTAAAAGATAATTTCAAAAAAATAAAACCCACTGTTATACATATAATTTACTAAGAAAATTCTTAAATGATTTATTTTATTTTACGACAAACTTATCTAAGAAAATGATTGGAAAACTTCTTTTGTGGGGCTAGTATTCTTCTCTAGATTTTCAAAAATAATTAAGAAGAAAATTAATCTACCACCAAAAATACAGTAATTGTAGTTATTAACTAAATAATGGATATAAAATAAAATTTTCTAATATAAGAAAAAGAAGATATTCAATCATAATGTTAAATTAATTGTTATATTTTTAACTAAATACAATTTGATATATCTCTATTGTATTTTCTCATCAACAAGCAAATAAAAACTATGGTCATTAAAGAAATACCAATTACAATTAATTGAACTTAAACTCTTATAAATAACTAATAAAAAAATTTCTCATAAAAATGAAAAGATTCATATAAAGACACTAACAATTAACAAATCCTTACATTAATCTTTTAAATAAGCTTTCATAAAATTTTACATATGCAAACCTAGATTTTTTTCTCATTTAAAAAAAAAAACAAAACCATTAAGCCACAATCCATAAACAAAAATTGCATTAAATAGAAAATAATACAACAATCTTATAACTACATCCTTTAAATTAGTATAATTTTATTTAATAATCAATTACTAACTCAACTTCAAATAAAGATATAATAAAAAAGAATGTTCATTAAGATGGTTGAGGTTAAATGGCAAGATCAAATACAAGAACTTACAATTTGCTCTGTACATAAGAATAAATAACATAAATTATAGTTTTATTTTTATTAATATAGTAGAAATAAAAGGAAAAAATAAGATAAATTCAATTGTCCAAAAGCATCAAACATTGATGAGCCGTCACCAAAAAGTTTAGCAAAGAAAGCACAATCATATAATTTTTAATTTGTTTATTTTACCTACATAATATTTTCAAAAATATGTGCCCCTCTATTTTGTTGATTATCATGAGACTATTTAAGAATTAAGCAAATGTAAATGTCAGGAAAATTAAACATTTAAATTTATGTTATTTTCATTACCTAAAGATCATTTGCAATAACATATACCTCGCACTTGCTTCATTATTCTGAGACTACAAGTAAAAATTTCAAACACTCTCTAAGTAATATCAAATTATTAAAAAAAAATCAATTCTACGATCTTCTTTTTTATCTGTAAAATATTTGTAAAATTTGGTGTCCCTCCATTAAGTATTTTACATGGAGATAGTAAAAAAGAAAACACATATCTCAAAAATTTTCAATAATATTAATTAACTATATAAAACATTAAATCTTAAGTCAATTTTCTCTTTTACCTAAAAAATATTTGCCACAACATGTAACATAGCAGTTGTATCTTTGTCCTGAAAGTGTAATTAAGAACATATATATTTGAAAACTTTTAAGTGATGTCAAAACAATAGAATGAAACTTTTATATTCTTATTCTAACTTTCATCACATGAAAGATACTTGTTAAATCATGTAGCCCAACATTTATTTTCTTATCTTGAGACTACAATTAGAAAAAAAAAGAGTATAATTAAAAATTATCTAATGACATTAGATGGAACGAAATTAATAATTGTATAATTCTCTATACTTACCTTATTCAAAGCCAAATTAAGCACAAGAGAAGTTAAATTGTGAAGCTGAGATCTAAGATCTTTTACTTCTTCTATTAGAGCCGAATTTGCCTTACCAAACATTGAAGCCTTCACTTTTGAAGATGGTGCTCCAAATTCTAGTGCTTTAACATGTCCTTGACGATCAGGTCCAATAACTTTTGCTATTACATCATTTCCTATAGATGTAACATTATCTGTGTCTAGCATATTGGAAACTTTCAAATCAAGTTACTGCATCATAAATAAATTTAAATTATAATTAAGCATATTAACAATATTTTAGATTAATTCTCATACAATTTTCTGTCCAACAAATTCATCTGCCCATCTTTACAAGTATGTCTAACAATCCAAACATCGACTCTAGTTACATCTTCAAGATTTGCAGTTATTCCTCTCTAAATATAGAAATAATATTAAAAATAATCTCTCATGAAAATCAGAATTAATATTCTGGAAATAACAATACTTAAAAAAAATTGTAATTTTTTTCTTACAATTTCTTCTTCCTTCCTTGCATATCCTTTGTAACTTAGCCCATGGGTAGAGTATTTTTCTCTTGCATTTTTCTAAATATTTCACTTATTCTCTAAAAATATTTAATGCATAGACAATGAAGTTGATATATTCTATAAAAAATTTAATGCATAGACAATTAAATTAATAAATAAAAAAGAAACAAAAGAAAAAAATTACAAATTTAAGCTAAAAATAATGTAGATAAGGTTATTGTTCTTGCTTAGAATTTTGGAGAGAGATGATATTTCACAAATTTTTTTCCAATATCCATTCCTTTCAATATTATCTGGCTTCAGTAATTGAAGATATCGGGATGCATATCATTTTCTAGCCACTTTCCTTATCCGCCTTGTTAACTAGCTTTATACTGCCTCCAAGATGCATCTGTTGCCCTCAACACATATCGCTTATGAAATTTATCCAAATTGAACTTTTGCTGAATAAAAAAATGCAACCAATTAATATAGTTTTCTTGTATTGTTATTGACACCAATAACAAAAATAAATGGAAAATGTTCAATAAGTTCAATTATATTTGGTGCTTATTAACATGATAAATACAAAACTTGTCTTGTAGTTGGAATCTATTAGTTAGGCATTTTTTTTACCTGCACACCCTCCCATAAGTTGTCTTTCAAAACAGTAGGTACAGACTCCTAATAATTATAAGTTACTAGTACAAAATATCTTACTAATATTCCCATAAATTTGCTTAACTTAACTAAAGCTGCTTCAATAGGTTGACCTCTCTCATTCTATTTAATACCAACGTCTCTCGCTTTTTTGATAGCATTATAATCTAATCGGTCTAGACCTCTTCCCTTTCTTTTGTTTGGCGCATTTCCTTCAGCATTTGATAATTTAGTATCTGATGTAGCCATATGGTATCCTAATAAAAAAAATAATTGAAGAAGAGAGAGAGATTACTTATATATTGTATAATTCAATAAGTGTATAAAGCATGTTAAAATTCTAACAATTTATTTAACTCTAATAGCCAAACTACAAATAAAACAACATTAATTAAGCAAAATAACAATCATTTACTATATAAAGAAAGTAACAATGTTTTCAAAATTAATATCATTTAAAATAAACATAAAAGACAACATATTAAACAAACATAATTGTTTTTTTCTTTTTAGATAAAAAATACAAAAACAAATGGTACATACAAGTAACACATAATTAAATAATTTACCTTACCATTTTACTAAGAGTTCAAATTAGACTTGCATGCTCTCACAATCCTTTCGCTTGTACTGTTCACATTTATAAATCAAATTGAAGTTAGGTTTAGATACATCTACTGGTGTGTATATTGTGTAAGCATTCTCTTTAAACTTTTTTAGGTCATGGAATCCTCTTGGGGCGTTTATAAAATGACATACCAATTAGAGGTATCATTATCCCTAGAATAAAACACTTGCTTGGCTTGTGAAGCTAGGATAAAAGGATTTCTTTTAAACTGATTATGTTGGTGGATTCACCAATGTAAAACCATCATCAACGTTTACTCTATTAGCATTGATGATCGAGTGTGTGACATATGAGTGTATACATAATATAATTTAAAGAATTATTATATGTAGCGGAAGCATGTTAACAAATACACCCAATTTAACAATTAAACACATATATCACATATATGAATAAGTATAACAATTATATATTTATAAACATGATGAACAATTGTATTAAAATATTATGTAAAACACTTACCTAATGAAGGTAGCTTTACAAATTCTTCAAGTCCTCCAACAATCCATGTGAAGAGCTCACCTTGAAGTATATGTTGAACAATTTTAGTCCATAACTTTTGGTGGGATTAAGGAGCTAGAATGGTAGCTTAGTTTTAGAATTTTCAGCAACATGTATTCAAACTCTTTTGAGTACAATTTTGTTTCTTAAATGGAGATAGTAAATATTTTACATACAACTCTTATATTAATTAGAAATATTTAATATACAGCTCTTGTATAATTCCTAGAAACAATTTTCATATGATAATTATTTTGAACAACTCTTTTCTAAAATAATTATCTTCTTCTCCATTTTTATTTTGTTCACTTTAGCCATCCATTAGAGAAGGAGATGAAGAGAAGTTTGTTTATGTTCCAACACTTGAAAGAATAAAACTCAAAATTCTCTCTTACCTCATTTTCCTTCACCCTTACCGAATTCTCTCCCAAGAATTGAATGAATCAGTTCAAATGTTAGCCGAAATCATTTTTGTTTATTCAACATATTGATTAAACAAAAATTAAGTGTTCTACTAATTTTATTGTTAGTCTCCCACTTAGGATTAATTTAACCAAGCACTAGATTAATGACCACCTAAATTAATTTTTACCTAACAAATATAATTACTTTAATTATAATGGGTAAATAAATGACCAACATTTAAGCCTCTCATTGTATTAAAATACAATGTCATGATCTATATATATTATAATATTATCTAATAATATAATAATAGTATATAATTTAATTATTCAAAATAATTTTGAATAATTACTTTTTACCTTTCTAATTTTTACTACCAAGGCTAAATGGTAAAAAGGTAAAATTAAATCATGGAATAAATTTTGCCACTTGTCAATATTCTATTAATTAACAATCATTGTTAATTAATTAAGTGATGTACTTAACAATTAAGTCTTGACAAATGTACAATTCGAGGGATCCCAAAACAATCGTTCTATTTTGCTGAAATTTATTGGATTGAATTATTCAATCCAATTTGTGAGACTCTCTAGGTCCACACCTAATTTGTCATATGAAGCTCCTCCATACGTCCATGAACGATGTCCCACACACATATTACAGATATTACAAATCAACGTGTTAAACTATACAAGTTGAGATTATTGCATATTCGTATAATCCTTCCATCAATTATATCCTTGAAGAGTAGAGATATAGATCATCATCGTCAAATCTCTATTTTGCTCAATCATGAACTTATCTCTAGATTTATATTTCATTAAACGATATCCACAAACACTTTTGTGATATTGTTTATTCCTTCGGAATATATTTTCTGAGGTTCATGCTTGTGGCCATAAAACTTTGTGAAATACAATCTCGGAGCATCAGGATATATAACCCACTCATATGAGCTGATGGATCCCATATCTACGCACACCAAACTCTATAAGCATTGGACCATACCCAGCAACACCAAACAGTCAGACCATGAAAGATTTTTGACATGCGTGAACTAAAGCATGGTAGATCACTCACAAGCCCACCGTGGCGCTTAGGTCAAAAGACCACAAATACTACTCAACTTGGAAGACCTTCCATTAACGGCTTCATGAGATGTTTATTGGAGGTCCTTGCGAGTCTATTCAATATCCAGTCCTTACTGAATACCTACATCTTTATACAAGCTTCCCCTAAGCTCATGGTTTGCTAAGACTAACCATCTAGACCATCCAAATATAGACATACACTAATCTATAATAATGAGTTCTATCAATAGACCCGCATCAATGAAATTAGATCAAGAATATTGTGTTTGAAAACATACTTGCATAATGACATTTTCTAGCACCATCTACAACTCTTTGTAGCTATGTCATTACTAATATACTCTCAGGTTATTGTCCCATTTCAGACAAGGCTCTAACTCCTTAGATTTCGCTAACTCTATGAACATGCTAACTCTTAGTTTACTAACTCTTAGTACTTCTAACTATTAGCATCGCTAACTCTTAGCACTGATCTAAACTTCTTTAGATCAGATTTGAACTCCTTCAGATCATACAATGTCTGAAATGTTACAAGCATCTTACCATTTATTAATAAATAATATTAACGATTCTATTAGAAATGATAATTGTATAAATACTATCATTATATATTTATACAAATGGGATGGCACGTAAGCACAAATCCTAATAATGCCAACACAATGGGTACAACCATTAAACCTTAAATGCCTATAAAGAATGAGATCCTAGGTTCAACATTGGTTAGGAGCGCAGGTAACCTAAGAATTGTGTGTTAGGATGCTAGTGGCTCTGAGGTGTCATCTAGCTGGTGGACCAAGGTGTTGGTGAGTCCCACACATTCTTACAATTAGTACTATTTGTCAAATGACATTTAAACATCAGAACTTGGAATGCACAATAATCTAACACATAAATTTCTTGTATGACCTTATAATAAATTATTTTTTTGATACTAGGGTGCCATCTCTGATGTTTCAGCTTTGAGAAAAACACCACTGTCTTGTGTAGACTTCTTACTGCCCATTGTACGAAAACGAGTTCCATTGATAACATAAGTAGAATGTGACATTACTTGTGTAATTGGATCGAATGCAATCCATTTCAATGTGTTTGAAGCATGAGAATTGCTACTTTCAACAACCACCTGATTTAAGTATCTCAATAAATAAAATATGCCTATAAATGTCAATTGTAAATAAATTTAACAAATACAACATACTTAACCTTATTAGAAAGCCGTGTGGCAAAAGATGATGTATGCATCTTATGCAACAAAGATGGCTTATTTATCAAACTTGAAACGTTTTAGCTCCTTAAGGTGTAATATGTTGACAATGTTAATGTTGGAGCTGGTGCTCACGTGCCATTCCAATATTGTATGAATATTAAATGTTAATATTTATACAATAAACATTTCGAATAAAGATTGTTAATATAATATCAACATGGTAAAATGCTTGTAACATTACAGACATTGTTTGATCTGAAATAGTTCAGATCTGGTTTAAAGGAGTTCAGACCAGAACTAATAGTTATCAAAGCTGAGAGTTATAAATGCTAATAGTTAGCACTGTTAATAGTTATCAGTTTATAAGAGTCAGCGAGGTCTAAAGAGTTAGAACTTTGTCTATAATGAGACAAAGACCTGAGAGTATACTTATAATGATATAGTTGCAAAGAGTTGCAATAGGAGCTAAGAAATATCATTATGTAAGTATGTCTCAAATATAATGTTCCTGATCTATGATCACCAATGCGGGTCTATTGGTGAATTCACAATATATATAGATTAGTGTATATCTATATCTGACTAGTTCAGATGGTTGTTCTTAGCTGACCATGAGCTTAGAGCTTGTATAGGCATGCGGGTATCCAGTCAGGATTGGATACTGAACAGACTCACGAGGACCCTAATAGATATCCTATGAAACCGTCAAAGGAAGGTCCTCTCGAGTTGAGTAGTAATCGTGGTCCTTTGACCTGAGCGCCACGGTGGTCTTGTAAGTGATCCATCATGCTTTGGTTCTGCATATGTCAGAGACCTTTCATGGTCTGATCGCTATGTGTCCCTGGGTATGGTCCGATGCTCATAGAGTTCGGTGTGCGTAGATAAGGGATCCATCAGCTTACGTAGATAAGTTGTATATCCAATGCTCCGAGATTGTATTTCATAAAGTCTTGTGGCCATAAGCATAAACCCGGGAAAAGAGTTTCCCACAGGGTTAAACAATATAGCAAAAGTATTTGCGTATATTGTTTATCGAGATACGAATCTGGAGATAAGATTATTGGATGAGCAAATGAGGATTTGATGGTGTTGATCTATATCCCCACACATCCAGGATATAAATGATGGAAGGATTATACGTATACGTTATGACCTCAACTTGTATGGTCTGACACGCTGATTTGTAATATTCGTAATGTGTGCGTGGGGCGTCGATTATGGATTAATGGAATAGTTCCATTTGACAAATCGGGTGTGGACCTAGAGAGTCCCAATATGAAATGTACTCTTTGAGCACTTGGGCAGTGTAGCGTATTGAATTGTTCAATACAGTATAATTCAGCAATTACTAAGGTTACGTTAACTAAAGTATATGGTTAAATGGTGGGACCCACTTTAGGTTAACTTGGTAACTTAGTAAAGATATAAAAGTAATTTCACTTTATGATTATTTAATTGTTAAATAATTAAAATAAATATTTATTTATTTAATTGTTAAATAAATTATTTAACTTAACTAAGGTTAAAAGTTAACCATATGATTAAGTTAAGTTAACCTTACTTAAAGGTTAAGTAAAGGTTAACCTAACCATAGTTAAGTTAGTTAACTATGGTTAAATGTTAACTAAGGTTAGGTTAAGCCAAATGAAATGCAAATGAAATTCAAATTAGTTTGGAATTTATGCATTAATATATAAAGTGAAATGAAATTGAAAATCATTAAGTTTTTTTAGGTTTTAGGTTTTGCAATTTAGGGAGCCATTTCAATTTGAGAAATTGAAATTGTTTGTTTTGTGTTTTAAGTGTTAGAACAACAAAACAAATTAGATAAATGGTTACTAAATGTAATAACTAAAAATAAGATTTGTTTTATTTATTCAAGAGTTGAATAAAGGGAAAAACAAATTTAATTAAGTTAAATAGTTTAACTTTAAATCATGTTTAAGAGTTAAACACATATGCTGGATTAAGATGCTGCCATTCTAGACAATCAAACCCACCCTTGTTGATTGCTAGGATTGATCAAAGATTCATTTCATGGTAGACTTCAAAGAAAATTAATCCAAAGGCTTCATTGGTGATATTTTCTCAATCTCGAATTTTCAGTTAATCAAATATGTATTTTCTGTGTTCATTGTATTTAATCTTCCGCTGTGCACATGTATGTATGAGATATGTATATTGTTAGTATGATGAACACAACCCACATGCAAGCACCCTAGTGATTGTACAACACACCCAACAGTTAATAATTAAGAGTATACCTACGTATATTATCACTTAGAATTATATGTTATCCTTTAATTTCACTACACTTACTCTATATATCGATCAACTTCTGCATTATTAAACAAAATATATTGATGAGCAATCTTTAACATATCTGAAGACATGTTTATGGACATCATTTTAGAAATAGGGTGCTCGTCTACTATGGTGTCATCTCCATAATCCTCATTTTCTAAATGGTTGATTACCAATATTTGCTATTTGTGGCATGTAATTGCCATAAAATTGCATGCAATCTTCAACAAAATAGCGTTATGTTATGCATCCTTCTGATCTTGCATGATTTTTAACACATCCTTTTAACACTTTCATAAATCTATCAAACATGAATAACTATATTAATCAAACTTATTATTATATATCTCAAAGAAAATATTAGAAAATAACAATAATAGTTTTCAAACATAAATGAATTACCTTTCAAAAGGGTACATCCAACGATATTGAACTGGACCACATAGTCGAGCTTCCTTTGCTAAACGAATTGTGAGCTAAACCATAATGTCAAAAAAAAAGGTGAAAAATATCTTTCTAGCATGCATAAGGTCTCTGCAACTTATCTTTTAATAGTTCCATCTTACGTATATTAATTACTCTTTGACATAGTTTATTAAAAAATGTACATAGCCAAAATATAGCATTTCTAGAACTATCAGGAAAAAGACATCTAATAGCCACAGATAATAGTTGTTAAATTAGAACATGATAGAAATGAGACTTTAATCCAACCAGTTTACATTCATCCAATGCAACACAGTTTGCTAACATTAGAGCTATAGCCATCAGGTAGTCTTAAATTTAATAACCTTTTGCAAAAGAGTTTCTTCTCTTTCTTTAAGGTAAAGTAAACCCACTTTCATCATTTTGAACATAAGGCTCTTCTCTAATTTTTAAGTACTCTAAATCTTTACGAGAATTAATCTCGTGATTTTCCCTTTATATCAAACACAGTACTGATAATGCTCTCACATATATTCTTCTCAACATACATCACATCCAAGTTATACCACAAACATAGATTCTATAATTAAAAGTGAACAAAGGTTAATTAGCTCAGTAGTATAAATAAATAATATATTTAAAAATTCAATAAGTATAAAAAAATTGCAAAACAATAAATGATTTACCTTCTAATAAGGTAAGCTGAACAATATTGACTTTTTCTTCCACATTTCCTTCAAAATCTTATTTCTTTTCTTTCCTTTTTTTCCCTCGATCTTCTTAACTTTGTTACAATATAATAAAACTTCTTCACCTGCCCATATTCTTGGCTTTTCACCAAACTCTTATTTTCCATTAATCCATTCTTTTTTCTTTCAAAAATTATGATTAAGAGGAAGAAATCGCCTATGACCCATGTACATATGTTTCTTACTAAATGACAATCTCAAAGAACATGTATTCAAACCACATACTAAACAAGCAACTTTACCTTTTGTGGTACATCCTGCTAAATTTTCATATACGCGAAATCATTAATGGTTCACATTAAGACACCTTTAAAATTAAACATGGAATTTGAGGATGCATCATACACTTGCGCACCATTGTCCCACAGCTTATTCAAATCTTCTATAAGTGGTTATATGTAGACATCAATACCATTCCCTGGTTGTTTAGGCCCTGGTATTAATAATGTCAACATAAGATTTTCTTTTGGCATGTATTTCCATGGAGGAAGATTGTACGTGACTAGAACCACTAGCCAACAACTGTATCTAGTGCTTAAGTTAATAAAAGGATTGAATCCATTAGTAGATAAACCAAGTCTTAAGTAGTCCTATGCTAGTGAATCAATTAGATGTCTTTTCTTTCCATCATGACTTTTATGTGTGGAGTGCCATGTAAGGTTTTTAGCCATTTTTAGCGACTTAAACATCCTTTTAAATTTAGGAATTATCGGAAAGTAACAAAGCACTTTTGTTGGTACTTATTGACTAATATTATTAGTGTGTTCATTTACTTTCCATCAAGAAGCACCACACTTTAGGCATCTTTCGTGATGCTCAAGATTCTTTTCTGAATAAACAATCGTCATTAATACATGCATCTATTTTATCATACCCTAGATCAAACACTTTCAGTAATTTTTTCACCAAATATAATGAATCAAGAAGTATATTATTTTGTGGCAGCATATCTCTAATAATCTACAAAAGTTCATCAAAACCTTTATTAGAAAGGTTATGTGTAGCTTTAAACTTGTATAAAACTACTACAACTAATAATTTTATGTACTTAGCATAACTTTCAGATAAAGGAGATTCAGCATCTTCTACCTTTTGTTTAAAATTTTCATCTTCTATTTTGAATTTAATTTCTACATGATAGTTATCTTCAATGCGAGCATTTCTGTACATTCTAAATATTTCTGACATTTTTGCATTTTTATGTTGTTTACGAACACCTAATTTTTCTCTATGAAAGACCCAATTGGTATACATGGGATCCATCCCATTAATTACCAAGTATTCATATACCGCAACAGTAGGTTGGAAACATTGATTTTGACAAATTATGTAAGGGCAAATTATCTTATCTCGATCTTCTAAACTTTCCTTAGTTGCTTTTACAAATTTTTTGGCCCCATCTCTATATTCTTGAGTAAGTCTACAATTGTTAAAAAATGATGTTATTCTTAATATTATCATATATATGATTTATGATTAATAATAATCTAGCAAGTTCAGTAAATAACCTTGAAGATTTTAGCCAATCCTTTTCCATTGCATAATGTTAATTCAAACAGTTGCAATAAGATTTTAGCTAATCCTTTTCCATTACACAATGTTAATTCAAACAGTTGTACTAAGATTTTCCTATAAGAATCTGTTATACACATTCAAAATTAGTAAATAATAATGAACTTATGTATTAAAGATTATAATTATGTACATATATGTATATGACACTTAGGAGTTTAATCTTTGACAACAAACTTTAATTTATCAAACATTTTATAAGATCATATCACTATAAACTCAAAACTCATTATAAAGTAATGAAAGTTCAACTACTTCAGCAGGCATTAGGTTAGAAATGGTATAGATATTTATTTATCACATAGTCCCATAAATATACAAACAAATATTTTTGAAATATTTATAAAAAAAATGTCATGCATATATCCCACAACATGCAACCAAAAACTAAATATCAAGAATACACCTTAAAGCAAATTAAGGATTAAGCAAACCATAACGGCAAGTTGTATTGTTGCACTAATAATGACCAGAAGATGTTGCACTACTTTTTGTGATTACACAATATTGATGTCTTACATTGCTCTTATACCTTTTGGTAATAGTGCCTGTAATCAATTTTCATATTAGTAATTAAAAATATTTCATTAATTTTTTTTTTCTATTTACTATTGTTAATTGTTAAATAAAAAAGAACAACCCCTTTGACATTTAAAGTTGATAAAAAAATTGCTAGACTATTATGCATATAAAAAATATGTGCCAAACATGTGATAATTCTAAAATAATTCTCAACAGTAAAATCTTATTAAATAACAATGATCTAATAATTCTAATTTTCATATTTACAAATGAACTCATATTTATTATATTAATAATAATCTATTAAGTCAGTAAATGAATATTGTCTAATTAGCATCAAAATGACATAATAAGAAAATATTCACCTTATGAAGGCAACAGAAAAATAATAAAAAATTCTATTTGATTTAACCAAAACCCCAACCAACTATTCAATCTTTAAAATTCTTTCTCTCATCATAATCCCATAATTTTCTCATATTCCACATATAAATAAACCCATAATCAAAACAAAATCCTCAAACTTATCACCCAAAACAAAGAGCAAATGATAGAAAAAAAGAATAAGATAAAATTTCAAACACATGGGTGGCAAATTTCATAAAGTGTTGGTGATTTTGATTCTTTTTAATAATTATTTTTGTCAAAAACCAATTCTTTATTATCTAATAAAGAAAAATCAAACCAACTATTGTTTCTATATTATCTATAAATCAAAACTTATCATTTTTGAAAGTGTATATACAACCTAATCGATGAATATAACTTCTACACACCAAGAACCATGGTTCAACGTACAAATAGTAGTAATTAAACAAAACAAAAACACTCTATAGAGAGAGAGCCAATTAATAATTATAAAATCATTTCATGGGAGGAGGCCTCAACCTAAGTCTCTAGATTATGGCCCCTTTGATCTCAAAATTAAAAACACACTAAGGTATTTAAATTCTTCATCAAGCAAGGATCGTTTATTTAGGGGTAATGTTCTTTAGAGTGTAGATCTACTCCTCCCCCAAGAAGGACATCACAGTCACAAGTAGATCTTTCCCCTCGCTAAAGCCACTTTGGATCTAAAACGCATATTGTAAAAAAAAAACTTATTCTTTTTAATAGTTGTGAAAAAGAAATTAATGTATAAAAATTCCTTTTTATAATTAAATATAAATAAACTCCCTTGGTTTGTCAAACATCATATCAAAATAAACAAATCTCATATCAACCATAACAAATTATTCATATATTCTTAGCTCCAATTCCAAGTTTATTTACCCAATTACTTAATAAATAATGCAGGTTTATTTATCAATGAACCTATTTCATGTAACGAAAAATAAATAAATAAATAAATGGACGCAATTTAAATGGAAATTTATTTTTAAGGCTCAAATTTTTATCTTTTAGTTTAAAATCTTTTTACATAAAATCTAAGCAACTAAAATCAGGCAAAAAATATTTATTGTGGGAATAAGATAGAGATAAGTTGATAGTACCTGATGGACCAATGGAAGACCAACACCTCCAAATGACGGGAACTCTTTTGTATTCAACAAAATAACATTTCAAATAAATGTTCCTACAAAATAAATAAGTAAACATATCGAAAATGGATTAAATTATTATCTCTATCAAGAGATCGAAAATGTCAAAGGAGATACAATAGTGATTTTAGTCATAAAATCCCATCCAAAACTACACAATAGAAAAATAATGAGTCTGAAATAGGTTTCACACATCTTATTATTATGACACCAAAGATTCTGCCTCTACTACATGGTGGTAAAAACTATTATTAAAAAAACAGGAAAGGGAATTGTATGGCCTTGTGTTTTTCGATGGAAACTTTAATACTGTTCCTAAACTGGCCTTAAATCTATAATTTTACTAAATATTTGTTCTTCCCATCTAATATTCAAATGAAAAATTAATGATTTTGTTTTGTAATTTACTTCAAACAAGTAAAATTAACTATATTGTATATTAGTTAAACTAATTATATTCTTTGATATTGGAAATCAAATTGTTATTTTCATCTATACATTTTTCTTACATATATCATCACATGCAACATAATAAAATAGTCCAAATACATATTTTTATACGAATGCAAATTTTTAAGCTTTTGGTTAACGTTGTTGATATTGATAATCTTTTATTATTACATCACCCATTAAATTTAACAATTATATTTTTGTTTTATTTCTTTGTGGAAACTTCACCAATATATCTTTTATTTTTTGTTTTGATGTTGTTATTGCAAACCTACAAATCAAAATAAATGTATAGTCTAAACTTCATCGTCATGTTTTGCGATCTAAAAAAAATCTTTTTGACTATAAATATTTTTTACTAACCCAATATACAAAGTTTGTCACCAGAATAAATTGTTTATTCTTACTAAAAATAAGTAAACAATGATTTTGTTTTTTAAAAAAAGAGAAAAAAGATCTATATTAAGTTTACTAAACAAAAAACAATTCTTTATTTTCTAATAGAGAAAAATTCAGCATTAGTATTGGTTTTTCTATATTCTTTAATATTTTTAAAGCTAAACAAAAATAAATTATTACCTTACCTAGAATCAACCATAAATTTTCATATCCCTAATTTCATTCAAATAAAATTAAACTCACTATTATTTCTTTTACCTCATTTCACTGATTTGTTTTTTGTTATTCATTAAACTATTAAAAAAAGTATAATATAAGCATAATTTGTATGAGCAAACAATCATCTCTTTTCTTTTTTTATGAGGAGAAATGAAAAATAAAATATAAAAAAAAATAATATTTCAAGAAATTAAAGTAAAAGAATGAACAAATATTACTAATTCATACTATGAAGCCATTAATTTGGAGAAATTTTGATGAAGAATTTTTTTTTCTTCTTATTTGTTAAGGACCCCTGTTTGGAGTTTGCTCTTCCTTTCTTTTCTCTATTCTGGAAAGCTCTATTTGCTTTTGTGAAAAGTTGATAAAAATCATCCATAATTTGTATCCTAAGTGAAATAGAACTTCATAAATTAGTATCTTAATTTGTATTTTAAGTGAAATATGACTTCCTAAACTAAATCCTACTCAGTTTAGGAATAGCTTACGACATCCAAAGCCTATATAAAGGGTCTTTATTAACTTTAAAATACAATTAAAGGGATTTAAAACCTAAAACAATAAAGAGAAAATCCTTTAAGCTACAAGAGAGATCAATTGTTTTCTTTACGAAGTATTGAGGGAAGTAGCAAATGAAATGATGGCAATTGGTCTTTGAAAAAGCTTGACTCACTTTATATGCAAAATTCATTGACCAATAGATTGCATATAAAGAAGAATTTATATCAGTTGTCCATATTTAAGGGGACGCCGATAAAAGACCATATAGATGCTTTCAACAAGATCATCATGGATCTTGAAGCTATCAACATTAAGATAGAGGATGAAGACAAGGTGATCATCTTGCTGAGTTTACTTCTAGAAACTATGAGCATTTTGTTGATACACTTCTTTACAACGGAGAGAGTTTAACGATGAGTAATGTGAAATCATCATTAAACTTAAAGTAATTGGGAAGGCAAGTAGAGGCTAATGTAGAAGGATTTTCTATAAGAGGAAGAGCCTCATAAAGAGATGAAAAGAAGAAGAGCTCAAGATCAAAGTTCAAGGGTGCTCTTAGGAAGTGTTATTGTTGCAAAAAAGAATGACACTTTATAAAGGACTACTCGGAGAAGAAAGCAAAGGACAAGAAGAAGGTGAATCCTACGCTTGCCTATGATGATAGCTATGATAACACAAACTCTAGTCGCTACTGATGGAGATGGTTTTGAACAATGGATTCTATATTCTAGTTGTACCTTTCACATGTGCCCACATAAGTCATGGTTTATCAATTTTTAGTCCATTAGTTGTGGTAAGGTATTAATAGGTAATGACGAATTTTGTCAGGTGATGGGAATTGGAAGTAATAGACTTAAGTTGTATGATAGGCGAGTGGGAGAGTTGTTAGAAGTTAGGTATGTTCCTGACCTTAAAAGGAACTTAATCCTACTATGTAAGTTAGACCAGAATAGGTGCTCTATCAAAATTGACAAAGGGGTTTTGAGAGTGTTAAAGGGTTCCATGGTTGTGATGAGAGCTGAGAAGCATAAAGGAGTTTATATGCTAAAGGAAAAGATAGTGAGTAGTTCTACATCATTCTTTGTGGGTGATGAGAATATGCAAACCAAGTTGACTAAGCCGTTGCTCTCGATTAAGTTCATCCTATGCAAGGACTTAACCAGAGTCACTACTATGTGAGGGTGACCGAATATGTAAAGATGAGAGATCTTAGAGACTTTATGGATGATTTTGAATCAATGAGAAAATTTGTGAAAAGTTGATTAAAAGTCATCCCTAATTTGTATCCTAAGTGAAATAGGACTTCATAAATTAGTATCCTAAGTGAAATAAGACTTCAAAACCAAATCTAACTCGGTTTAGGAATAACCTAAGATATCCAAGGCCTATATAAAAGGTCTCTATTGACTTGGAAACACAATTAAAGGAATTTGAAATACTAAACACCAAAGAGAAAATCCCTAGACTACAAGAGAGATCAATTGTATTCTTTATGAGTGCAATTGAGAGAGTTCTTTGTGTGCTTTGAGTTTTTTCTTATAAGGTATACTTTATGAGTGTCTTGTAATTTATTAATAAAAGAATTGAGATCTTAATCTGCTGTTGACGTAGACAAATTTTTGAACCACATAAATTCTTGTGTGCCTTCTCCTATTTTTCTTCTCTAATCTATTTCTCAATTGCTTGTTGTTGCATTATATTATTTGAGTTTATTACTTCCACTTCAACACTTTCTTGGTAGGCTAATATTTGTTTTGGTTTTTTTTTTGTCTAGTATAGAGAAAAAGAAGTGATAGAGTAGGCCTTGACAATTATTGGCAGGAGCCTAGAAAAGAGAGGGAAAATCCTCTAATTACTAAAATGCATTCACAACAATATTGACATGTGGTATTTTTATCCAAAAAAAAACAATATGTCATAGACTTTAAGTTGACTACTTTTATGGTGTATGTAGTGAATGAACTATTATTGACCACATACATATGCCTATTTTCTACATCATTTTTAATCGTATAAAAAAAAGTAAGTTGTTACTATTAAAATATTCGACAACATGAACCTTAAGTGGTGGTAAATAAGAAATTATTAATTTATAAGATAAGTTTTAACAACATGCATAAAATTACTAGTCAATAATTAATAATTTTGACAACATACATTTATGGGTGGTGCTTATATCAATTTTTACCACATTTTATTTTTATGTTGTTACAAATTGAAAAATATTAATTATATATTTCTTTTTATTATCAAAAACTTGTACCTAGTGTAACTTGTGAATATTTATCTTTAATCACTCATGTATAAAGCATGTGCTTATATGATTATTGTTAATAGCATAATTTATTGTAGTGAAATGTATCAGTATCAAAATATAAACATAGTGTAATTGATGAATTAGAGAAAAATAATGTGAATTAGAGAGGAAAAATTTAGAAATTTAGAAGATATCTTGGTTTCACATGGGCGTGCGATGCAATTGTCGTTTAGTCACATGAAAAGCGTGTGTAAAGAGCCATGCATTTTATGCAACTGAATTGCCCTGCAGGTGGTTCATGTTGGGATTTATGCTTATGTGCCATCCCTTTCATGTATAAATATTTGCTTCATATTTATACATTTATGATTTTAATATATCACTAATTAATTTATTTATAAATATGGTAAGATGCTTATAACGTTTTAGACATTGTATGATCTGAAAGAGTTCAGATCTGATCTAAAGGAGTTTAGATCAGAACTAAGAGTCAGTAAAATCTAAAGAGTTAGAGCCTTGTCTGAAATGGGACAAAGACCTAAGAATATATTAATAATGACATAGTTGCAATGGGTTGCAAATGGTGCTAGGAAATGTTGTTATGCAAATATGTTCTTAAATTTAATGTTCCTGATCTACCTTAACTAATGCGGGTCTGTTAGTGAAGATCTTAATATATATATAGATCAGTGTATGTCTATATCTGGATAGTCCAGATAGTTAGTCTTAGCAGACCATGAGTTTAGTGGAAACTCGTATAGAGATACAAGTATTCAGTAAGGACTGAATATTGAACAGACTCACAAAGATCTCCAATAAACATCCCATAAAGTCGTCAATGGAGGATCTTTTAAGTTGAGCAGTATTCGTGTTCCTTAGACCTAAGTGCCACAGTGGACTTGTTACTGATCCACCATACTTGGTTCCACACATGTTAGATACCTTTCATGGTCTGACCGCTGGGTGTCGCTGGGTATGGTCCGATGCTCATGGAGTCCAGTGTGTACAGATATGGGATCCATCAACTCAATTGGGTGAGTAAAATATCCTGCAACTCCAAGATTGTATTTCAGAAAGTCTTATGGCCATAAGCAGACATCCAAGAATTAATTTTATTCTTGGAAAAATAATATCGTAAAAGTGTTTACGGATATTATTTATTGAAATACAAATCTAGAGATAAGTTTATGGTTGAGCACATGGAGACTTGACGATATTGATCTATATCTCCGCTCTTCTAGGATATTTATGATGGAAGGATTATACGAATATGTTATAACCTCAACTTGTATGGTCTAATACGCCGTTTTATAATATCTGTAACATGTGTGTGGGACATTGTTCACAGACGTGTGAAATAGTTTCATATGACAAATCGAGCATGGACCTAGAGAGTCTCACAATATGAAGTGTACTCGTTGTGCACTGGGGCAGCGAATTGGATTGAACAATTGATCCAACAATTTTCAGCAAAATGAAAAATGTTTCAAGGTTCCTTTTATTATTCACTTGTCAATAATTGAAGGTAAAATACATTATTGGTTTACAAGAGTTGTTAACCAATAAGAAATTGACAAGTGATATAATCTTGCTCCATAAATTATTTACCATGTATTTACCTATTTACCTTGCTTGGTAAATACATATATGGTAAATGTAAATATTCAAAATAGTTTTGAATTATTAATATTTTATATATTAATCAAATTATTATTATTAATTGGAATAAGTGGCAAACACCATTTACTAATGGAGAATGCACTTGTTATTAATAATAAGGAATGTTGACCACTTAGTAATTCTTAAATGATACACTAAGGAAGTGGTAAAACCACTTAACATTGATTAAATGCCATTTACTCTCTAGAAATTGATTCAAATGGTTGAATCAAATTGGTGAGTGAAAAATATGATAGATTAATGTTTGTAATGGCAAACATGGTTAAGTGGTGGTGGAGCACTAAGAGAAATCATTCTTTGCACTTAAGAAAGAATTGAAAGAGTTCAATTAAGGTGTAAGAAAGAGTGAATTTCGTTCAAGGAGAAAGAAGAGAGAATTGAGAGCATTTCCTAAGTGTATTTCTCAAAGTGTTGAGAGAAAATACAAAGGCTTACCAAGGTTCAACATAAAGAGTTGTAAAGAACAAAAGAAATCTCTTAACTCTTCTCATCTCTTGGTAGTAATCACTCATATAGACAAATTATTTTAAGTGTTAAAACAATCATTTGCTGGAAATTCAAGGCTGCCATTCTAACTTAACAATCCCACCGGATTTAGTTGTGAACTAGAATTGTGCAAGGGAACACTTCAAGGTGAGCTCAACAAATTGAAGTTTGGAGTTCTTAAAGAATTGTAAAGCTACCTTCATAACTGGGTAGGTTATTTATTTGCTATTCATTTTATATCATGCATGAAATATATATGAGATATATATATATATATATATACTTGAATGATCATACATGTGATTACATACTTGAATTTGTTACATATTGTATAATATATATGAATACTTCCGTTGCGTATTTAATTTTTGAAATTATATACATCTATACACATCACACACCATATCACAACAAGTGGTATCAGAGCATGCTGATATGTGTTTGATGTTGAGATGTTGTTGTAGTTGACATGTTGATGTTATATTAAGGAACAACATGATGATGTTTGATTTCAAGTATGTTGATGTTTAGAATTGAACATGTTGATATTTTATGAATTGTTGAACATGTTAATTTTTATAATTGTTTATATGATATTTGATCATGTTTTAAACCGGATGATTTGGGTGTCGGAACAGAAGAAAATTGATTTTCGTGCACCGGGCACAGTAACAATGTCCAACACTGAGGCGCTATCTAATGATTGCTGCGGCGCCAGCCTAATTTTGGCCAGCGCCGTGGTGACAGGCTGAAAGCGCTGCAGCGCCCACATACTGGAAACTAGCGCCTCAGCGCTGGGAGATGGGCGCTGCAGCGCCAGATAATTTTTGGGCCAGGGTGACAGGTTGTAAGCGCTGCGGCGCCCACATACTGGAAACCAGCGCCCGTTTTCAGCGCTGCAGCTTTCGTCACTATTTATGAATAATTTTTTATTTATTCATTTATCATGTTTTGACTTGTTTTGTTGCTGTAATGTACTTCAATAGTTGTCATAATATGATGTGATCATTAAAATACGCTGATAATCACAATAGGAGCCCTATTGGTGGGGGCTAGTTGTGATTGCGTATTTATTTTTGTATAAATGATCTATATTATTCATTTGGATGAAATGAGTATGTAATGAAATCTCTCTTAATCAGATTGTAATATTTTCATTATAAGATAATGTTAAATATGATCCGTCTTATCAATACGGTATTAGAAAAGTCACTTTGATATTTTTCCAAGATCACTAAAGTGTGAGGGATTGATCAGTGTGACATAGGCTATGCCATTTAAACATTAGATGTGATAAATATATGTTAAAGTATTACCCTAGATCGCTAAAGTGTGCGGTTAATAATAATAACATATATTTAATGATTGATAAGTAAATCTGGAATACACTTATCCTAGATCGCTAAAGTGTGTGGATAAGATGTATTTAGGATCAAGTGTTAAGAGTTGCATGAGATGCAATTGATAAGAGTTGTCTACCTTTTGGGTTTACTAAGGCCTAGATCGTTATAGTGTGCGGCTGAAGTAAATGCCAAAGGGATCCACTTCTCACTATATAGTTTAAAGAATTCTTGAACTATCGTTTTTCCATTTGAGAGATTAAAAAGATTACGTAAAATAGTGGGAGGGCGTTTTTAGATTAAAAATTGTATAACTATTATACCCATGATCTAAAACGTTATTTATTAGTGATTGAAATATTCCGCTAACATCTTTTTCTTTTGTCTTGTGAAGATCAAATGGCTTCAAACAACACTTTAGCTCGCATCCTTAATGCACACCAACTAAAAGGTGCAGAAAATTATGCTGATTGGCTTATGAATCTCAGAATAGTTCTAGATTCTGAAAAACTTGAATATGTTATTGATCAGCGCATGCCACAAGCTATTTCTGATAATGCTTCCCCAGAAGAAAAGGAGACATATCGGAAATGGTTGGATGATGATTTGAAAGTCAAATCGTACATTCTCGGGTCTATGTCTACTGAGCTCCAAAGGGAGCATGTCTACATGGACAGTGCTGGGAGTATCATGCTCTACCTGAAAGAGTTATTTGGTGACCGACCTCAATTTGAAATGTATAGGGTTGCCAAATTGCTTTTTCAAGCTAGACTACCCGAGGGCAGTCCAGTAAGTCCTCATGTCCTCAAAATAATTTCATACATTGAGAGGCTAGAGACCATGGATTTCATACTGAGCAATGGATTGGGGAATAGCTTGATTCTCCAATCACTTCCAGGGTCATTTACACCGTTCATAATGAATTACAATATGCAAGGATTAACTCCTACTTATGCTGAACTGCATAACATGCTAATAACTGCTCAGGAGGACATGAACAAAGGGGGCACGGTCCTCTATGTTCAGGGTGCTTCATCATCTACCCGAAGAAACTCCAAAGGAAAGAATAAACGGAAAGTAATGCATGCACCTAGAATGGGTCCTCGAAAGTAATACATATCCAAGCACCCACGAAAGAATAAAGCAAGTGGAAAATGTTTCCATTGCAGTGAGGATAGGCATTGGAAGCGAAACTGCCCAAAGTACCTTGCCATGATTAAGAAGACACCATCAGGTATACACTTGCCTTTTATTGATATTTCCTTAGCATTTGATGCTAGTATTGGTTAGGTATTAGATACCGCTTGTCCTTTTCACATCTGCAATGTGTTGCAGGGTCTGAAGGAAGTTAAAAAGTTACAACCAAGAGAAGTACAGCTTCATGTTGGAAATGGAGATTTCCTACAGGTCGACGCTATTGGATGTTTTAATTTGATACTTCCATGTAATAAAATTGTTGTATTGAATAATTGTTATTATGTGCCAAACATTATCCGGCAAATTATTTCAATTCCTGTATTGGACAATGAAGGATATTATATGCATGTTAGGAATCGTTCCTTATGCTTGTATGATTTGGATAATGTTTTGTTAGCTGAATGTCAGTTGATAAATGGGCATTACATATTAGATACAACAGGAAATATCATGAATGTACAAGTGAATGCTAAAAATAGTGCAGGAACTTTAAATGATACAGAATTGTGGCATATGAGATTAGGTCATATAGGGGTAAGACGCCTATCCCGTCTGGTTAAAGATGGTCGGATACCTGATCTGACCATAGAATCATATCCAGTTTGTGAATCTTGTATTCAAGGGAAAATGACCAAGGCTCCATTTATTGGTGTTGGACACCGTGCCATTGATTTATTGGAACTAATACATAATGGTGTATGTGGTCCAATGAATCACACTACGATGGGTGGTTTTCGATACTTTGTTATCTTTATCGATGATCTGTCATGATATAGATATGTGTTTCTTATCAAACACAAGTCAGAAACTTTTGAAAAGTTCAAAGAGTTTCGAAATGAAGTAGAGAAATAAACCGGAATGTATATCAAATGCCTTAGATCAGATCGAGAGGGTGAATACATGAGCAGTGCATTTTCGGATTATTTAAAGGAGAATGGGATTCTCGCTCAGTATAGTCCTCCAGGTACTCCACAACACAATGGTGTTTTGGAGAGGAGGAATCGGATTTTATTGGATATGGTTCGATCGGTGATAAGCTTTACTGATCTCCCTGAATATCTATAGGGGTATGCACTAGAAACTGCTGCTCATATATTGAATAGAGTTCCATCAAAAGCCATTCCATCCACTCCACATGAGATATGGACTGGAAGGAAACCAAGTCTTAAATATGTTAAGATTTGGGGCTGTCCTGCTTACGTAAAAGTTACGCAACAGGATAAACTTGCACCTAAAGGTTACAAGTATAGGTTCATTGGATATCCCAAGAATTCAATGGGATGCCAATTCTATGATCCAGAAGAACAAAACATGTTTGTGTCTCGTTATGCCACTTTTCTAGAGAAAGAGTTTCTTATGAATCGTGGAGATTGTAGAAAGATTGAGTTAGATGAACTTAATCAGAATGTAAATGAACCAACAATGGAACTTCAGGCTCAATCAAGCAGAATACCTTTGACACACCATCCACGTAAGTCAGAAAGGATATCAAGGCCACCTGAAAGGTATGGTTCTATATCTAAAGGTGCTCTTGATGTTTTCTTGATTGAAGAAAAGGATCCTTTAACGTACAAAGAGGCGATGTTGGACATCGATTCAGGAAAATGGCAAGAGGCCATGAAATCTGAAATTGACTCAATGCATCACAATCAAGTCTGGGACTTGGTTGAGCTTCCTGAAGGGATTGTTCCTATCGGTCGTAAATGAATTTACAAGCGGAAGCGTGGGCTCGATGGGAAAGTTGAGACTTTTAAAGCCCGATTGCTGGCGAAAGGTTATACTCAACGATCTGGGATCGACTCTGAGGAAACCTTCTCACCAGTAGCGATGCTTAAGTCGATTCGGATTTTACTAGCAATTGCTGCATATTATGACTATGAAAATTGGCAAATGGATGTGAAAACAGCGTTCTTAAATGGATATCTTGAGGAAGAAATCTATATGGAACAACCCGAAGGTTTTACATCCAGCCAAACTTCTAATCTAGTATGTAAATTGAAGAAGTCTATTTATGGACTTAAGCAAGCTTCTCGAAGCTGGAATTTTTGTTTTGATAAGGTAATCAGAGGGTCTGGTTTCATCAAGAACGAAGAAGAATCATGTGTGTATAAAAAGAGCAGTGGAAGTATGGTAGTCTTCTTGGTTCTATATGTGGATGACATACTCATTATCGGAAATGATATTGGTATGTTGCAATCAGTCAAAAGTTACCTGAGTAAGAATTTCTCCATGAAGGATTTGGGAGAGGCTTCCTATATACTAGGTATAAAGCTTTATAGAGATAGAGCTAGGAGGCTTATAGGACTCTCCCAATCATCGTACATTGATAATGTCTTGGAAAGGTATAGTTTCAGTAACTGTAAAACAGTTAACATACCTTTTAGACATGGCATTTATCTTTCGAGAAAAATGTGTCCTCAGAGTGAAGATGAAAAGGTTAGAATGTCTAGCATACCTTATGCATCAGCTGTGGGAAGTCTGATGTATGCCATGATATGTACGAGACCTAATATCAGTATGACTGTAAGTGTTACAAGTCGCTATCAGTCTGATCCAGGCGAAGGCCATTGGATGGCAGTGAAACATGTCCTAAAATATCTTAAGGGTACTAAGGACAAGTTTTTGATTTATGGAGAAAATGACCTAGCGTTGAGAGGATACATAGATTCAGATTTCCAATATAATCTAGATGATAGAAAATCTACATTTGGATATGTATTCATTCTCAATGGTGCTGCAGTCAATTGAAAGAGTAACAAACAGTCATCAACTGCTAATTCCACAACAAAGGCAGAATATATTGCAGCATCAGAAGCAGCAAAAGAAGCGGTTTGAATACGCAAATTTGTCGCTGAACTTGGAATAGTTCCAAGTTCAATGGATCCTATACCATTGTTCTGCGACTACAACGGAGCCATTGCACAAGCAAAAGAGCCAAGAGCATACCAAAAGTCTAAGCATGTGGAAAGAAAATACCATGTCATAAGAGAAATCTTGGCTAGAGGAGATGTAATAGTTCGTAGAGTAGACTATATAAATAATATAGCGGACCCACTTACTAAGGCTTTAACTCCAAAAACATTTGAAATACATGTGGAGTCAATGGGTATTAGATACCATCGTGAATGGCACTAAAGTAAGTGGGAGTTGTTGGGATTTGTGCTTACGTGCCATCCCTTTTATGTATAAATATTTGCATTATATTTATACATTTATAATTTCAATATATCACTAATTATTTTATTTATAAATATGGTAAGATGCTTGTAACGTTTTAGACATTGTATGATCTGAAAGAGTTCAGATCTGATCTAAAGGAGTTTAGATCAGAACTAAGAGTCAGTAAAATCTAAAGAGTTAGAGCCTTGTCTGAAATGGGACAAAGACCTAAGAATATATTAATAATGACATAGTTGCAATGGGTTGCAAATGGTGCTAGGAAATGTTGTTATGCAAATATGTTCTTAAATTTAATGTTCCTGATCTACCTTAACTAATGCGGGTCTGTTAGTGAAGATCTTAATATATATATAGATTAGTGCATGTCTATATCTGAATAGTCCAGATGGTTAGTCTTAGCAGACCATGAGTTTAGTGGAAACTCGTATAGAGATACAAGTATTCAGTAAGGACTAAATATTGAACAGACTCACAAAGATCTCCAATAGACATCCCATAAAGCCGTCAATGGAGGATCTTTCGAGTTGAGTAGTATTCGTGGTCCTTAGACCTGAGTGCCACGGTGGACTTGTTAGTGATCCACTATACTTTGGTTCCACACACGTTAGATACATTTCATGGTCTGACCGCTGGGTGTCGTTGGGTATGGTCCGATGCTCATGGAGTCCAGTGTGTACAGATATGGGATCCATCAACTCAATTGGGTGAGTAAAATATCCTGCAACTCCAAGATTGTATTTCAGAAAGTCTTATGGCCATAAGCAGACATCCAAGAATTAATTTTATTCTTGGAAAAATAATATCGTAAAAGTGTTTACGGATATTATTTATTGAAATACAAATCTAGAGATAAGTTTATGGTTGAGCACATGGAGACTTGACGATGTTGATCTATATCTCCGCTCTTCTAGGATATTTATGATGGAAGGATTATATGAATATGTTATAACCTCAACTTATATGGTCTAATGCGCCGTTTTGTAATATCTGTAACATGTGTGTGGGACATTGTTCACAGACGTGTGAAATAGTTTCATATGACAAATCGGGCATGGACCTAGAGAGTCTCACAATATGAAGTGTACTATTTGTGCACTGGGGCAGCGAATTGGATTGAACAATTGATCCAACAATTTCCAGCAAAATAAAAAATGTTTCAAGGTTCCTTTTATTATTCACTTGTCAATAATTGAAGGTAAAATACATTATTGGTTTACAAGAGTTGTTAACCAATAAGAAATTGACAAGTGATATAATCTTGCTCCATAAATTATTTACCATGTATTTACCTATTTACCCTGCTTGGTAAATACATATATGGTAAATGTAAATATTCAAAATAGTTTTGAATTATTAATATTTTATATATTAATCAAATTATTATTATTAATTAGAATAAGTGGCAAACACCATTTACTAATGGAGAATGCACTTGTTATTAATAATAAGGAATGTTGACCACTTAGTAATTCTTAAATGATACACTAAGGAAGTGGTAAAACCACTTAACATTGATTAAATGCCATTTACTCTCTAGAAATTGATTCAAATGGTTGAATCAAATTGGTGAGTGAAAAATATGATAGATTAATGTTTGTAATGGCAAACATGGTTAAGTGGTGGTGGAGCACTAAGAGAAATCATTCTTTGCACTTAAGAAAGAATTGAAAGAGTTCAATTAAGGTGTAAGAAAGAGTGAATTTCGTTCAAGGAGAAAGAAGAGAGAATTGAGAGCATTTCCTAAGTGTATTTCTCAAAGTGTTGAGAGAAAATACAAAGGCTTACCAAGGTTCAACATAAAGAGTTGTAAAGAACAAAAGAAATCTCTTAACTCTTCTCATCTCTTGGTAGTAATCACTCATATAGACAAATTATTTTAAGTGTTAAAACAATCATTTGCTGGAAATTCAAGGCTGCCATTCTAACTTAACAATCCCACCGGATTTAGTTGTGAACTAGAATTGTGCAAGGGAACACTTCAAGGTGAGCTCAACAAATTGAAGTTTGGAGTTCTTAAAGAATTGTAAAGCTACCTTCATAACCGGGTAGGTTATTTATTTGCTATTCATTTTATATCATGCATGAAATATATATGAGATATATATGTACTTGAATGATCATACATGTGATTACATGCTTGAATTTGTTACATATTGTATAATATGTATGAATATCACAACAGTTCATGCACCAATCTCGATCATGATTAGCGTGCGAACTAGCTCTGAGAAAGTGCTTTGTATGTTTTTCACGAATATATTTTTCTTATTATTTTAAATAGCTTTTTATTCTTTTTTTTTTGTTATAGGTGTTATAGAGTATAAGTCACTCATTGTCTTTTAGGGAATGTAAGAGAGCTCCAATGATAGTGATGAGAGATATATAGAGTACAAAACTTGAATTTTCAGCTCCAAAGGATGTGAAATATGAAAAGCTTTTGAATACTATGTATTGTGTAATTAGAGTTGATAATTTACGGTATAAAGTGTCTTTAAAAAATTTATTGATGCAATTAGGTTTAAGTTAAAACAAACTAAAATTGAAAATGATAATGATATTTAGTTCTTTATTGGGATCAATAAAAGATATTTATGTCATTTATATGTAACAGTAGATCTTAAAACTCTAGTATATAAAGTAAAGATAGCATGGAGTAGGGTAGGGGTAGGGAGGCCTCTCCTAAATCTTGCCCCATTTTCTATTTTAATCCCCATTCCCAAAAAATTTAACAGAGTGGGGATGGGAAATCCCCGTGCAGCGAATACCTTTTCCATTTCTATCTCATTTCTTCATTTTATATTTATTAATATAAATTTATATTTACAATTTTTTACAATATAAAATTAAACTATATTATAATTAAAAAGTATCAAATTAACAAATTAGAATAATATAACAATAACTTTAATAATGTTAATAGTAATTAGTAAATAAAGTTTTAAACAAATAAAAAGAGTAAAAATTTAAACAATATTCTAGTGCCTAGCATCATTAGTTTTTCTAATAATTACTTCATATTCTCATTAAAATCAATGATCGCTCAACTCAAAAGTAAAAGTCTTTTTGTTGTTTACAATAAAGAAAAAAAATAGATTTTTAGGGTTTTTTATTATATATATATATATAGTTTTTATTAATAAAAATATATTATTAAACCATATCCTAGTTAAATATAAATTATAAAATAAAAAATTGATAAATATTTTAATATATAAATATATACTAAAAAATTACAATTAATATATTCATAGAAAACGAGGTCGGGAGGGTTTATCTCATCCTTACCCCATTAATAATTTAGAGAATAAATTTTCTCCATGCTTCATCTCATTTTCATAAAAATTTCTTCAACCTTGTCATATTCAGGGTAATACCCGCGGGTCCCCATCCTTGCGGGGCATTTTATCATTCCATAATGTTAAGAGGATACATAGGCGCTTGTTGAGAACCAACCACTCTGCCATAATCAATTTATGTCAATAAGAGATAGTAACCAAGTGAATAGCATAGCTCTAACAATACCAATTGTTGTACTTCCTAAAAATACATAATTGACTATCATTATTATTGTGTAATATTCAACAAAGAACTAACTTATATGCACTACAATAGTAAGAGAGATGAGGATGTCAATAGTAATGAAAATGTTGATAATGTGGAAAAAGATGATGATTGGATAAAATACAGGTTGGCAGATAATGTTATATTTTTAATAATTCTCTTAATGAGGTGCATGATGTATATAATTCTTATAGAAGAAAAGATAAAGTTAAAGAAGAAAACTATTTTTAGTTTCTTTTTCTAATACCACTATTAGACTTGGCTATGTTGGATAAGGTATCGTGTTTTGAAATTGGAGATATGTTTGTGAAAGGGTAATTTGAGCTTCAAAGTTTCAAGATCTACAAAAGATTATTTTGAGAAAAAATGCAATGATGAGAGTGCAAATAACGAGTACGTGTCATGTCGAGGGATGCATGAAAGCACTTCACCATGCACAGAATAGATCCAGATCACACATGTTAGTTAGACTGATTACTTGATGGTCACCGATAAGCTAAAACTTGAATTATTGGTAAATTAATAAAAAAATAAGTTTGTATCCATTAGTAGAATTTATAGATCGAAATAGATCCAAACTAACATACGTGAAGAATTTGGTGTGGAGTTAACGTATCCTACTGTTTGGTGAACTAAGGAGCATGCATGTAAGTTGATAGCTGGTATTCCAAATGATTCGTTCAGATTACTTCCTGCCTCTGCTATGTGCTAGAACAACAAAATTCGGGTTATGGTAACACATTTAGAAATTGATGATGGCCAGCACTTTATGTACATTTTTATGGCATTAGGACCACACATTAAGGGTTTTAGTCATCCATCCATCCAGTGATTGCAATTGATGTAATATTTTTTAAAAGTACATATATAGGTACCAAGTTTATGGTTGTATGAAAGATGGAAACAATAAAAAAATTTCATTGACATAGGGATTGCTAATTCTGAAAATGATACTTCTTGGACATGGTTTATGACCAAACTGCAAAGAGTTATTGGTGAAGTTAAGATTACTTGAAGTATTAAGAAGACGATTCGGATTGTGTTTCTTAATACCTATCATGGAGTTTGCATTATTACTTGAAGGAAAATTTAGTCACTAAATACAAAATACTAATAAAATAAAAAAATGAAAAGCATATTCCTATCTACTTATTTTGTTGTTACAAAGTCAAATCATATTTATAACTTTTAAGAACAAATTAACAAGATTTTAGAGATGAAATCCGAGGAAATAAATTACTTAGAGGAAAATATTAGTTTTCTTAAATATGCTTAATTAGTGAAAGCATTCATAAGATATGATATCATGACCAATAATATTATATAGATCATTAATGTTGTTACACAAAATGCACGACTCTTTTCTGTTATGCACCTTGGTTGAGTGAAAGAGGATGTTTAACACAGTGGCATGTTTTGGTAAAATTCCACACTACCACTTTTCTTTATGAATTATAAAAGTGCCTGCTTGGGAAAATGGTCAAATTTGTGGAAGAGGTAGAAAACACAGAAGGTGACAAGTATTTGGGGAAGTATCTCAGGGTCTGAATTCGTATAGATGTCTCACTTCTGTGGAAGGCTAGGTCATGAGAATGTCCACATATATGGATACAAGTGGGGATGTACAACCAGTCTTGAAGTTTAACCTGTGTTGACGTCATTATTCTCAGCGACGAAGACTGGTGAGGATTTTTGGAATGAGAGATGTTGATCGTGCTAGTCTAAAAGAGCGTTTGGTACTCTTTTAGAAAGATAATATTAAAGTTTCAATTTCTTTCTTCTTTTCTCAGTCTTATATTGATGCGACAGTGGAATTTATGGAAAATTGTGTGGCACTTTCTTGGTTTTGCAAAAACATACATTTAGTAACACTAAGAAATGGATGCGAGATTTGCAAAAGCAAAATAAGGCCTTGATGAACTTAGTGCCTTCATAGTTGTTTAAGGTATTAAAAGGGAACTTGAGATTCTACATGAGCACAATGAGATATACTAGTGACAAAAGTTGCAACTTACAATTGGCTGCAAAAGGGGACAAGAATTTGAAGTTTTTTTAACATGAAGGCCAATCATCAAAGGAAGAAAAATGAGATCGTTGGTCCTTTTAACAAGGCTGGTATTTGTGTAATGATTAAGAAGGGTTAAGGTTATCATTCAAGAATAGTTTGAGGGGCTCTTTAATTCAAACACTTATTAGGTTGATGTCATTGAGGCAGTTCGTGAGTGTTTAGTCCAAAAGTTTTGCGTTCGGATGATTCTTGCCTTTTATCTCCTTTTAAGGCAACAAAAATCATAGTGACTCTCGATTAAATGTACCATAGTAAACACTTAGGTATCAATGATATGTAGGGTTTTTTTATCATAAATTTTAAGGAGTGGTTGGTGATGATGTTACTAATGTTTTGTTTAAAAGTTTCAAATAAAGGGACTAAGTTAGCATCTATTAGTAATTAAGTTATTCATTGTCCTTATTCCATAAGTTACAAGCTGACGAATGTGGTGGATTTTAAACCTATTTTTTTATATAACTTAATTTATAAAATCATTACTAATTAGGTCTTTGTCTAATCAGTTGCGACTTGTCATAGATAAGGTTCGTTGGGCTCCTTAGTAAAGTAATTTCATTATAGGTTAGTTGATAATTGATAATGCATTATGACCTTTGAGTGTGTGCATTATCTCAAAAGGATGTTGAATAGTCGTAGAAGTTGTGCTAAAAAACTAAATATGATGAAAGTTTATGATAGGTGTAGTCGTCTTTTCTACAGGTTATAATGTTAGAATTCGGGTTCCACCCAAATTTGGCTGTCAAGCTCACGAATTGCGTAACAACGCTCTTCTATTTTTATTTTAGGGGGAATAATGAACCTCAAGATTCTTTATCACCTCGAAGAGATTGGAAACATAAGATCTCTTCTCAAAGTTTTTTCTTATATGTGCTGAGGAATTTTCCTCCTTGGTTTCAAATGAGGAGGTTGGCGACAATTCACATGGAGTGCAAGTCCACCATTTTATCTATCTATAACCCATCTCATTTTTGTAGATGATAGTTTCCTCTTTTTTTCAAGGGCATAAAGAGGAGTGTTTTTCTGTGAAATAGGTTCTTGATTTATATGAGGCTGCATTGGCTCAACTCGTTAGTGTACAAAGTTGGTCATTTCTTTTATTGGGAAAATGACCGTGGCTAGAAAACATGATATTGATGATCATATTGGTTTTTCTATGGCTGAGTGCCATTAAAAGTACTTAGGTCTTCCTTCTTTTTTTTGTTTGGAAAAATTAAGAGATGTTTTTAATTCCATCAAGAAGCTAGTGTGATTGAAGGTACAAGGTTGAAAAGAGAATCTGCTTTTATATAAGCAACAAAGAAGTCCTTCTTAAAGCAATAATTCAAGCTATTCCTGCTTATTCTAAGTGTTGCTTCAATTTGTTTTTTTAAACTATTCAAATTACCTATTTTACTATGTAAGGAAATTACTTTTTAAATGGCAACATTTTATTAGGTACCTAACGATGCTTCAAGAAAAATTAACTAGGCCAAGTAGGATTGCCTTTGTAGACCTAAAGAAGATTGAGGGCTTGGTTTTTGTTGTTGGTAGTAAATAAAAAATTTCTGTTTAATAAAATAAATACAGCGGAAGTTAAATCGTCTTATTCATAATTACGCACCTCAATTTTTTATTATGGCAAATATTGAATTGATTGGCTGCAGTCTTCTCTACTATCCTCAATCTTCAACTCAACGCATGTGGGCACGTGAATCTTTTCTTAATCTCTAAAATCACTAATACCCAAATCTAAAACAAGGGTAATAACCAAATTATTTTTCCATATAAGAATACGTAAAAAAAAATTTCTGGTTATAGTTATTCTAATGTTTACTACTCCATATCTCATATATATATAGAAATCTCCCTTGAGTATTTAAAATTAGATTAGGATTAGGAAATTAGAGTTTATTAGGATTTGAGCTAGTAGAGGAACTGCAAGACCCATGAGTTTCCTAACTCCAACTTAAAAGGCCTAGTCCATATTATATCATAATGAACCAATTCTTTTAAGTTAACCTTAGGCTATTCCACTAAAAGTTAAAGGTTGTACTCTAATAATCCATATTATTAAGTAAAAACCCATTTAATTAAAATTTCTTTTAATTAAATTAGACTTGGTCTTTAAACTAATAATAACCACTTAATTAACCCTCTAATTGATGTTTATAATTAAAGTTAGGCCATGAAAAAAATGTCTTGCCTCTTTAATTATTTATTTGCCTCTAACTCACTGAAGGGTCTAATGATCACTTTTAATATGTCTTTATTTATAAATAAATTTACAAATAAATATTATTATTCAATAAATAATTTATTGAACAAATTGTGGCCACAGATTCTAATAATCAAGTAGTGCAAACAACTTAGGTGAACATATTTATTAGATTCCATCTTGCAAATATATGTTCTTACGACCTATGAAATTATATCGCCAAGATATCGCGATTTTGACCGTTTATATAGATCTGACTCCGTGATAACTCAAAAGATACAACACATGAATGTAATAACACATGAATGTAAGTTCATTACCTGCTCAATATTAAGATTAATCAAGCTTATTAAAACTTTTATGAATTAAGATCTACGATATTTAGTTAACCAGATCAAAATTCACAGTAGTCCATTCAATATAACACATACACTAGTTGTCTACTCAAAGTCTCGACTTCGATGATCAAGGTAAATCATCTACTATAAGAAGTAGAAAAACTACAATGTTACATAATGAAATGCTCTTTTCATTAATAGTTATGAACATAATTTAATTTATAAAGAACTTGTGATCTACACCCTTTATATTAGCATCATATGCCTAATACATAGATCACATACTTTATAAATATGAGCTTATCAATGTATGCTTAATTATACATATGAATAAACTTTTATTAATTAAATAAAATGTTATTTCACATGCTTTAAGGGCATAAAATAACATTATATGTCTAACAATCTCTCACTTGCCCTAAAGCATGTTGAGTAACTATTGAACCCTTATATTATTTATATGAGTTTCAAAACGTTTTGCTGGCAATGACTTAGGTGAATGAATCCACTTGATTATCTGATTTCGCAATCATAGATACCATGACCTCACCGTTTTGCACACAACTCCGTTACCAAACGTTATTTTCTCTTAATGTGTGTTTTTTCTCTTGTGGTATTCAGTTTCTTAGAATGTGCTACTGCCTTGCTATTATGTTAATAAAGAACACTAGGCATCTAAGCACTAGGTACCATCTCAAGCTCCATAAGAAACTTTCAAAGCTATATAGCCTATTTTGTAACTATAGATGCAACCATATATTCAGCTTCTATAGTGAAGTCTACAATACATGATTATTTTGCACTCTTCCAACTTATAACCTCACCACATAAAGTAAACACATGTTTTGAAGTAGATCTCCAGGCATCCTTATCTACTTAGAAATCTAAATCTGTATACCCAATAGGTATAAGATCTTCACTAGAATATACAAGCATATAATCTTTCATTTTTCGAAGGTACTTGAATATATGCTTTATTGCAGTTCAATGTTCTAGTCCTAGATTAGATTGATATCTACTGATCATTCAAACTACATAACAAATATTTTGTCTACTACATAACATTACATACATGAGACTTCCCTTCTGCAAATATAAAAGGAATACTTATCATGTAATTTATCTCTTCAGTTGTCTTAGGAAACCAATACTTGGATAGCTCAATTCTATATCTAAAGGGAAACAATCCCTTTTGGAATTATGCATGGCAAAACTGATCAGAATTTTGTTAATTTACTTAGTTTCGAATAAGCCTATAACATCTTTAACTTGAGGTCCTTTAATACTTTGATCCCAAAGTTATTACTGGCCTCTTCTAGATCATTCATATCAAAATAGTTATATAACCATATTTTATCTGATGATAACACTTCTACATCATTTTCAATGAGTAGTATATCATTTAAATATAAGACTAGAAAAAACCACCAATTTCATATCTATCTTCTTCTAAATACAAGGTTCATCAGGAATTTGATCAAACCCAAATGACTTGATTGCTTGATCAAATTTGATCTTCCAAGATCTAGATAGATTCTTGTAGTTTACAAACCATATACTTTTGGTTTGTGATGCGATATTTCTATATCTTAAAATTAAGCACAAGTATATACTATCGTAATAAGTAATAAAGGGACTTATAAAGTCGGATGTTGAACCCATTGAGATAATTTTTATTTTCTACTAAGTACTAAAATTATATATTTCTTAAAATTATTCAGAAAAATCAAATCTTAATTTTGCAATAAATATAAGTAAAATAAAAATTCAAAATACATGACACAACTCAAATAAAATAAGAAGATAGCAATATAGAGAAAGCCTAGGGTTAATTACTATCATTTAAATTATTTTCTAAAGATTAATCCTTTTAATATTTATATCCCTTAATTCTTATTATTGGTCAAGACAATAATGTATTCACAAGCTTCTCTCAAGGTCATGCAAGTATATCTTAATTTACCAAATACCTATATTTCTATGGTACTTGTGATAAATAAAGATTCATTAAGAACAAGTCTTATTGACCATACATGCCAATTAGGTATATTCCTATCCTAATTTGAAACTTGCATATGCAACATTGAATGTTACTCCACAATCACGAATCAAATTATCTAGGTCAAAATACAATGATGCATTTTTTGAGTTTTTCAAAGTATTACTAAATCAATCATAATATTGATCAAATATATTGAAGCATTAAGAAAAAATTATTTGAATAATGAAGAATTAAGTTCAAATAAATATTAAAAAGATCCAACAATTAAGCTTACATATTAAGTTCAAGTAATAACCCTAGAAAATAAATTTAGCTCATGACAACAAGAAAATTATGGTTGAAAAATAAAATAAACATGATACAACCAAAAGCAAACCAATATAGACGTTAATTTGCAGTTAGTTGATACGCTAAAGATTCGCTAATAATTTCTTACTTCCTTGAATTTCCATTGCTTCTCTCTCTAAAAATTACTTTTCTTCAATGTGTTGTGACTTTAATAGCCCTAAGTTGTGTATTCTTTAAGGTCTGAAATGAGTGGCCTTTATATATGGATTAATTAGATTCTTGAAGTTGTATTTCTTTAGGTTTAGGAAAAAGTGCATTGTTCACCGTTGCAGTGAACATTGTTCATCTTTGGGGCAAAAATATTGTAACACTTTATGTTTTTCCTTGTTTTCCTTAGATTTTCATCCCCAATTGCCTCATTGACTTCAAAACTATAAAATGATAATAAAACATATAAAAAGCCTAATATTTTTATTAAAATGAGCAAGTAATCAAGTTAAGGGAGTGAAAATAATAGATATAATTTACGCTTATCAGCAAGTAATCAAGTAATCTAGTTGTATCATATAGATACTTTCTTCAAGATTGCCATTAAGAAAGGCAGTCTTGACATTCATTTACGAGATCTCATAATCAAGATTTGCTGCAATAGATAAGATAATTCTAATAGACTTAAGCATGACTACCGGCGAAAAGGTCTCCTCATAATCTATACCTTCTTTTTTAGTGTACCTTTTAGCAACAAGCCTAGTTTTGAAGGTTTCCACCTTCCTATCTACCAATCTCTTTCTCCTGTAGACCCATTTACACCTATAGGTTTTATCCCTTCAGGTTTCTCTACAAGTTTCCAAACTTTATTGGAATACATGGGATCCATTTATGATTTTATTGCATTATGCCAGTGGCTTGCATCTTTATCAACCATTGCTTCATCATAGCTAGTGGAATCTAGTTCATGCTCATTAGAGACTGCCTGAAAGGACTGTCCAATTAACATGTACCTAGTTGGATGTCTAATAATCCTCCCACTATAACGAAGCACCGGTGGTTGTTGTTCTACAACTGGCTCTGGCTGGTTATTATAATCTGGATTAAAAATTAGCTTATTGACTCTATCAAGCACAATATTAGAGTTCTAAGATAACTCATCAAGAATTATCTTACTCTTAGGCTTGAAGTCTTTCATATAGCTTTCTTCAAGAAAGATTGCATTAGTGCTAACTAATACTTTTTTATATTGAGAACTATAAAAAAGACTTCCTCTTGTTCTTTTAGGATAGCCAACAAACAGATAAACTTATGACTTAAATTCCAACTTGTCTGTCTTCTCTTTTAGAATATGAGCTGGATAACCCCATATATGTATATGAAATAAACTTAGTTTACGTCTTATCCACATTTTCAGAGGTGTTTTAGGGGCTGACTTAGATGAAAATAAGTTAAGAAGATACATAACTATTTCTAAGGCATAACGCAAGAACGAGATGGGTAAAGTTGAATAACTCATCATTCACCTACCATTTCAAGAAGAGTTCTATTTCTCCTTTCTGCTACACCATTTTGCTAGGGTGACCCTAGTATAATCAACAGGGATAATATCCCATTATCTAACAAATAGGTCCTGAAATCACTATAGAGGTATTCGTCACCTCGATCAGATCGAAGTGCCTTTATGTGTGTTTCTAATTACCTTTCCACTTCTGCCTGAAACTCCTTGAATTTATCAAATACCTCAGACTTGTGGGACATTAAATACACATAACCAAATATAGAATGATCATCAATGAAAGTGATGAAATATTCATAACCTCCTCTAACTTGTGTGCTCATGGGCCTAGACACGTCATAATGCACTAATTCTAACTTTTCAATGGCTCTATTACCTTTAGAATTAAAGAGTCTTCTGGTCATTTTACCTTCTATACAAGATTTACAGACTGGTAATAGTTCAACCTCCAATGAACTCAAAGGTCCATCTTTGACCAGTCTTTATATCCTATCTAGACTAACATGACCGAGACGTAGATACTATAGATACGTTTGATTAGTAGGAGTCACTTTAATCCTCTTATGGTGATTAGATCATTATTCAATTTTGTACCAAACAATGAGTTGATTTTAGAAAATATGCAGCATAAACTGTTAACTAGAGTACTGGAACATATAAACGACTTATTTCTTTTGATTACCACAGTTTAGTGAAAATTAACAGAATATATAAAGTTATTCAAATAACTAACTAAAATTAAATTGCATTTAAGTTCTAGTACTAACAAAAAGTCATATAATACTAAAGTCCTAAAATCATCAAAATTGAGACAAACTCCTACTACCTTCGTTGCAACAATTGCACCATTTCTTAGCGTAAGACAATCTCTTCTTCATTGAGTGATTTGGTTTCTTGAAATCCTTACAACAAATTAAAAATATAATTAGTAGCTCTAGAATCTATTATTTAGGAATCTGTAGAGTCAATCATTAAACATGTCTCAATGAAAAGAATATTACTAGAAGATAAGCTATTCTTTTAGCTATTAAGAACTTAACTAAAGGACAGTTTCTTTTCAATGCCCTTCTAATTATCAAGTACTGCAAATAGTTTAGGAGAACATATTTATTAGATTCTATCTTGTAAATATATATTCCTATGACCCATGAAATTCTATCTCCAAGATATCAAGATTTTGACCATTTATATGGATCTCACTTCGTGATAACTCGAAAGATACAACGCATGAATGTAAGTTCATTACCTGCTCAGGATTAAGATCAATCAAGCTTATTAAAGCTTTTGTAAATTAAGATCTATGACATTTAGTTAACTAGATCATAATTCACAATAGTCTTGTTCAATGTAATACATACATTAGTTTTTCTATTAAAGTCTCTACTTCGATGATTAAGGTAAATCATCCACTATAAGAAGCAGAAAAACTACAACATTACATAATGAAATGCCCTTTTCATTAATGGTTATGAACATGATTTAATTTATAAAGAACTTGTGATCTATATACTCTTTATATTAGCATCATATGCCTAATACATAGATTATGTACTTTATAAATATGAGCTTATCAATGTATGCTTAATTAAATGTATGAATAAATTTTTATTAATCAAATAAAATGTTATTTCACATGCTTTAAGGGCATAAAATAACATTACATGTCTAATATTTGTGATCTTATAGCTTTTAACCAAACTTTGCTAACTAAACAATGCCAGTGAATTATCACAAAACCTGAGTAGGATGCAGAAAAGTAGATGTTTTAAAAATGTCTCATTTTTAAAGGCTGAAATTTGGCGAGGTGTTCTTTGGGCTTGGCATGTCACTGAATGTAGGTCTCGTTAATGTTTATGTCTGAGTAAAGAGGTTTATATATATTATGACTGTTGGCTTCTACAATTATATCTCTTTAAATTATTTTCACTTCTTTACCTTCTCAAAGATAGATATATTTTGGATATTTGTCTTTTGAATGAGAGATAGAATGAGATGCTTATTAAAAAACCTTTTTGTGATATCATAGGCGCTAATCTTATTTTAAGCTTACCAAGACTGAATCCCTCTAAATAATATAAGCTAGCTTGGCATTTTGATAATAGGGATCTATACTATTAAGGGTAGACATAAAATTGCCTGTATCTCCAATATAGTATTCATTCCTCAAACAACACCGAGTAGGGAATGGTGGAAGAGATTCTAGAGGTGCACGATTCCTATAAAGGTGAAGTTATTTTTCTAGAAAGTTTTTCATAACTAGTTGACTATATTATCTAATCTTTCTCATAAGAAAATTAGTGTTAATTATTCGTGCCTTATTGCTCTCAATTTGGCAAATAAATTTTACATATATGTAGAGAATTATGAAAATACTCCTTATTTGTGAATATGATGGACAAATACAAGTGCTATATGACTTCGAAACAATAGATTTCAATCTATCAACAATGATCACAGTTAGAGTTTTTTCTTTTAAGAAGCTAATGCTCATAGTTTGTTTATTGCAGAGGAATAAAGGGCATAATGTAGTTGATCTATTTGATTGGGTTGATTCTTTCCAAAGAAATTTTGGGAAGCTAATGTAATAGATGATTAAATGGACCCTAACTCGAATATTGGATGAACTCCCATTTTACCTAGTTTGTACAATACTAATTGTGATGCCGCTTGTGATCCCTCTAGCAAGAATGCAGGAAGAGGCATGTGTTATGTTTTAAAACTAATCTAAACATGCTCAATAACCTTAAAAGCATTTAGATTAATGTGAAATTAAATAATAGTATGAATGAACATAGCTCCAACCATTGTTAACTTAGGCAATCTAGAAATAGATTTTGGAGAGTTTAGGATCTTCTAAATTGTAATCAATATTAGAATGATTTGTAAGAAACTGAATGAGATTGAATAGCTTAGGGACCTATACCATTATATTTGTGTATATTTCTACTATACATTCTCTCATCAAGAATGTGTTCAATTTCTAACGGATGTTTTCTTATCAAGAACATTATCACATTCCTTAACTGATAATCATGTTAAGTATTTATATGTTGTTCAAGTGGATTAGGTTATTATCATGTTAAGTGATTATCCCTTATCCCTTATATGATGGAGATAATGGACCAATTTTAATTCAATCACATTTCTTAAGTTATTGAATTTAAATAGAAGTCTAACATTCTCCCACTTGATCCATATATCCCATCATTCACTATAGTAAGAAACAAATGCACGAATCATAATGACAAGTTCTCTAAAAACGAGTATTATTTTTCATGTATCATAATGCATACTAGCTCATATTACTTAATGAATAAATCATATGTTTATTTTAGGTCTAAAACATTAATGATATTTCTTAAATTAATGAATACATATACAATTAATAATCAAAATTTTAAAATATCATAACATAATAAAGTTTTATTACAAATAAGATTCGTCCAAATGACAAAAATTGTACAAAGGAACCAAAACCTATTCTGTCTACATGATCCTTAAATTTCAACGGTCGCATGCCTTTTGTTAAGAGATCAGTAATTATCAATTTAGTGCGAACGTGTTCAACAATCATTGTTTTCTCTTTAACATGTTCCCTTGTGTTTAAATACCTTTTGTTGATGTGTTTACTTTGACTGCCACTATTAATATTTTTAACTATAAAAATAACAGTTGAACTGTCATAATATATCCTCAATGGCCTAGAAATCAAATCCATAATTCAAAGCCTTTATATGAAACTCTACATCCATACACCTGTGAGGTAGCTTTAAAACAAGATACGAACTCAGTCTCTATAGTAAAAGTAGCAGTCAAAGTCTGTTTTACGCTATTTTAAGATACAGCTCTACCGATAAATATGAAAATATATCTAGATGTTAATTTTCATGAATCAACACAACCATCAAAGTCTGAATCTGAGTAGCCAATTACCTCTAGATTCTTAGTCCATCTATACATAAGCATGTAATCCTTCAACTTAAAGATACTTTATTATCTTCCTCATAGCTCTTTAGTGGTCCACATCTAGGGTACTCTGATATCTTCCTGACATTCACATAACAAATACAATGTTATGCCTTATACAGACTTGATCGCATCAGGCTTCCAATAGTATAAGCATATGGAATGTTCTTTATTTGTTCCATTTGAATATCATTTTTCAAGCACCAGTTCAAATTACACTTGTCATCCTTCACAATAGTAGCTATACTTGGTGAACAATCTTTTATTTGAAATATCTCTAAAAATTTATTGATATAGGTTTATAAAGATAGGCCTAGAATACCTCGACATCTATCTTTATATATCTTAATACAAATGACATAAGATGCATTATCAATATCCTTCATATAAAAAAAATTTAGAGAGAAATTATTTTACCTTATGTAGGAAACCATTATCATTGGTTGCAAGAAAAATTTCATCTATATATAAAATAAGGAAACAAATATTACTCTCACTGACCTTCTGGTATATACATTGATCAATGATGTTTCCATGAAACCAAATGAAGCGATAACATCATGAAATTTAAAATGCCACTAACATCCATATATAGATTTCTTGAGTTCACACACTAAATGCCTACCATCACTAGGAAAAAATCCTTCTACTTGTTTCATATAAACTTCTTCCTCTAGATCTCCATTGAGGAAAGTTGTTTCACATCGATTTGTTATAGCTTTAAGTCAAAATGAGCAATTAATCCCATAATAATACAAAAAGAATCTTTTTGTAGATACAAGAGAGAAAGTCTCTTTATAGTCAATTCCTTCCTTTTGAGTGAATCCTTTACCAACGAGTCTTAGTTTATATCTCTCGATATTGTCCAATGAGTCTTTCTTAATTTTAATGAACCATTTACATTTAATTACTTTTGTTCCATTAAGCTACTCGATAAGATCCCAGACTCTATGAGATGCCATAAAATCCATCTCATCTTTTATAGCACCATACTATAAATTTGATTATTTATAACTTATGACTTGTAAAAATATTTTAGGATCATTTTTTGCTCCAATGTTACAGTTTGATTTATTGGGGTCGGTGCTTATGTGTCATCCCTAAATGTACATATACTTGTTTATTTATACAAGTGTACATTCCTATTAAATCGCTGATACTCATTAATATGGTACCATGCAATGTAACATTACAGACATTTATGATCTGAAGAAGTTCAAATCAGATCTAAAAGAGTTTAGATAATGGCGTACAGTTAGCCACACTGAGAGATATAAATGCTAAAATATAGCATAGCTAAGTGTTAACTGGTTATAATACTCAGCAAATCCAAAAGTTGGAGTCTTGTCTGTAATGGGACATAGATCTAGGAATATACCAATAACTGCATAGTTGCAAGAGTTGCAATCGGGTGCCAGGAAATTCTAGTTACGTAAGTATGTTCTTGAATAATTGTCCCTGATCTATTTTTGCCGATGCGGGTCTGTCGGTGGATACTTTTTATATAAATCAGCATATGTCGTACCTATAGGGTATAGATGGTCGTTCTTAGCCGACTGTGAGCTTAAAGCTTGTACTAACATTTGGGTATCTAGTTAAGACTAGATATGGGACAGACTTACGAGAGCCTTCGATAGACACCCTATATAAGCCGTTAACAGATGGTCTTCTCGTGTTGAGTAGTATACGTGGTCCTTTGACCTGGGTGCCACGGTGGGCTTGTAAGTGATCCACCATACTTTGGTTCTACGTATGTCACAGACCTTTCATAGTGTGACCATTGGGTGTCACTGGGTATGGTCCGATGCTTATGGAGTCCGGTGTGTACAGATATGGGATCCGTCAACTAGTATAGGGAGTTTGATATCCAAATGCTTCGAGATTGTATTTTAGAAAGTCTTGTGGCCACAAGCATTAATCCCTGGAAAGAGTTTTGCCAAAGTGGAACAATATGGCAAAGGAGTTTGCACATATTGTTCAGTAAGATATAAACTTGGAGATAAGACATGGATGAGCACTAGGAAAATTGACGGTGATAATCTATATCCTCGTACATCCAAGATATCATGACAGAAGAACTATACATATGCGTTGTAATCTCAGCTTGTATAGTTTAATGTGTTAATTTGTAATATCCATGACATGTGCATAGGGCATTGTTCACGAACTAATGGAATAGTTTTATTTGACAAATCGGGCGTAAGACCTAGAGAGTCCCGCAATATGGAGTTTACTTATTGTGCACTGGGGCAGTATGCCGGATTAAAGTGTTTAATGATGGGCAAAATTGTGGGATTTGGTGGAACCCACTAGGGGGTATGCTTGGTAACTATTTATGAGAGACAAAATGGTCATTACATACCTTGATTATTTTATGGTTAAATAATTAAAATATCTCTCTTATTATATTATATTATATTATTTTATTATATATATATATATATATAAAGAAAGAGAGAGAGAGAGGTGAGTGTGTCTGTGTGCTGGTGGCCGAGAGAAGAAAATGGAGAAATGGAGAAAGAAGAAAGAAGAGAAAAGATAAGAAGAAGAAAAAATGAAAATTTTCATTTTTCTTTATGGTGTTATGAGAAGCAATTGAGAATTGCTTCAAATTCTTCATTTCTTATCCTTTTGGAGAAAAGGATAAAAACACACACCCGATCATTTTGAGGATTAAGAGTTAATCCCGTGCTGGATATAGGGCTGCTATTCTAGCTCATCAAGCCCACCGTATTGGTGACTAAAACTGCCCACGAGTTGGTCTTTATACGGACTCCGAGGAAATATGTGTATAACGTTACACGTTAAGGTGAGTTCTCAACCTTACTAATATATTAATGTGATTAATATATTTTGTTTTTTGTATAATTTATGCTTCCGCCGTGTTAAAGTTGTATTTTAGGTAATAGGCACATTTGCACATGCACACACCCATATGTATTAGATCCCTCGACAAATTGATTCTAGTAGATACACAACATAATTACTATGAATTGTTAATTTTCTTACTCTAATAGATCTCCTTAACGTTGCATTAATATTTTTCTGAGGAATATGTTGTTAAAAAATTTTAAGCAATTCTTGAACAACTTGATCTACTAGATTGTTATCAGCAACTCGTGGATTGGTTGCACACCCTTTAAATTTGAGAAGTGTTGTAAATGACAATCAATCTGTCACTTGAGATGGAAAGTGGAGCATTAATATGATCTCTCTTATAAATGATGTCTTGGGATTGATGCTCCTACTAATCAAGTCATTCTTAAGAACTTTGCAATTCTTAATTCCACAATCCAAGTGTTGTGAGATGAAACAATAGAATCTATACCCTTAGACCATTTGTCATATCCAACAAAATACCCACTAATGGTTCTTGAGTCCAATTTTTTCTCTTCTGGGTTGTAATCTCTTACTTCAGAAAGACATCCCTAAATGTGTGTATGTCACAAACACGATTTCAACCTTTCATAATTTAAATAGTGTCTTTAGAACAGCCTTGGTTGGACCTCGGTTCAATATATACACTGTTGTTTTAGGAGCTTCAATTAATAAAGATTTAGGAAGCTTGAATTTGCTAAGCATACTTCGTACTATATTCAATAACATTCGGTTTCTTCTTTCTGTTACATCATTTTGATATAAGAAACTAGGCATGGTATTGATGCGATATTTCTATATCTTATAATTAAGTGCAAATATACATTATCGTATGCAAGTAATAAAGAGACTAAACAAGTCAGATGTCGAACCCACAGGGATAATTTCTTCTTTTTAACCAATTACTAAAATTATGTCTTCCTAATAATTATTCAGATAAATAAAAATCTAAGAATGAATGTAGAAAATATAAAGGCAAAAATACAATGCAAAGAGATTTAAGTGATAGCAATATAGAGAAAACCTAGGACTGATACTATTCTTTAATATGCTTTCTAATGATTAATCTTCTAATATTTAACTCCCTTAGTCTTTGTTATTGATTAAGACACTAATGTATTTACAAGCCTCTTCCAAGGTCATGCAAGTATACCTTAATTTACCAAATACCTATATTCCTATGGTACTTGTAATTAATTAAGATTCATTAAGATTAAGTCTTATTAATCATACATGCCAATTAGGTATATTCCTATCCTAAATTGAAACTTGCATATGCAACATTGAATGTTACTTTACAATCATGCATCAAATTACCTAGGTCTAAATATTATGATTCCTCTTCCGAGTTTATCAATAATATTACCAACTCATTCACCATATATTGGCCAGATATATTGAAGCATTAAAATCAAGTAATTTAAATATCAAAGAACTAAGTTTATTAAATATTTAAAAGATATGGCAATTAAGCACACATATTGAGTTCAAGTATTACCTTAGAAAATAAGTTTAGCTCATGGCTACAAGAGAACAACAGTAAAAATAATAATAAATCACGATACAATCAATAGCAAACCGATATAGACGTCGAATTGCTCTTGATTATGCTGCCTAGGGACTCTTGATGCCGAAGAACGCCTTGAATCTCTCTCTAAAGTTGCTTCAATTAAACTCTTATTGCTCTCCAAGACTCGTGCTCTGTATTCTTGGTGCTCTTGGGTCATCTTGGATTCCCTTGACATATGAGAACGAGTGGCTTTTTATAAGGATTGATATGAGCTTGAAAATCTCAATTCTCGTCGGACTAGGACTCGCGCTACCGCTGGGGCACTATGCAGTTGTCGCTGGGGCGACGCGTTAAAAAGGCTTCACCGCTGGATCGGTGGATTGATGGCGCTGAGGCTCTGAATCATCGCTGGAGCGATGACTGTTTGGCGCTGGGGCGTCAGAAGCGACTTAACCAGGTCATTTTTCTTCTTTCGATCACTATTCCAGCGCTGGGGCTATAATCCTTTTGGAGCTGGGGTGATGGACACATACTTTAAAAACTTTGCATTTTAGTCCCTATTTTTGCTCTTTTGCATTCTTTCTTTAAATTTCGTTCAAGTCCCTATAAATAACAATAAAGCCAATAAATAGCCATCTATTCTCATAAAACAATAAAATATCAAAATAAAAATATGAGAAAATATATGACAATTTTGCCCTTATCAAGTATATTGAGCAATTATCCCATGTTCCTAAAGAAACTTTGCAAATGGACTAAGTACTTGATTTGTTAAATTTTATTCTCAGTGTATCTACCATAATATTCTCCACCTCTGTCTGTTCTCACGATCTTTTCTTTTTGTACTGTTTCTCTACTTTAGTCTTTAAAACATTAAAGGCATCTAGTGCTTCATTCTTATTATGAAGCAAGTAGTGATACATGTATCATGAGTAATTATCTATAAAAGAGATGAAGTATTTCAGACCATACGAGTCCATGTAGACTATAAATATTTGCATATTGATCTCTAATATGTTCATGCTTCTTTTGGCATATTTCTTAGACTTGTTTGTATGCTTTCCCTTAACATAGTCCACACAAGTGTCAAAATCAATAAAATCTAAAGTGCTAAGTACTCAATTATTTATTAATCTCTTAATTCTTTCTATAGAGATATATCTCAATCTCCGATGTCACAATATAAAGGAATCTTCATTCATAACACATCTTTTAATACCAATGTGAACATGTATATCATTATGAGTAGTTTCATTTTACAAATTAATAGAGAAAAGACCACCACACAATGTACCATTTCAACAAGATCAAATTTATAAAATATACTAAAAGATGTATCTGAAACATTGAAGGAATCTCCCAAAGGTAGAAGTCTTGAAACTAAAATTAAATTTCTAAAAAAAATTAAGAATATAAAAAGTTATTTTCAAATTCAAAATAAAACCACTACTTAGAACTAAAGTGCATGTTCTAATAACCTCCACATGTAAATGTATCATGTTTCCAAAATAGATGCATTGTTCTCTTTCCACTTACTTCCTTAAGTTTTGCATACCAATTAGGAATTTAACATATAGATTGTAGAACCATAACCAATGCATCATATGTTACAAATAACATTAGCTATATTAGATTTATAACAAACAAATGAAATTGGATTACCTTTCTTCTTAAGTCATTTCTAAATTTGGTGTAATTTTTCTTCATGTGTCCTTTTTGTTTACAAAAAATAGACTTGGATTCCTTTTTACTTCATCCTAGAGTAGTATTTTACCTCTCTTTCTGTTTGGCTTGTTTCTAGTTCTTTTTGTATGTCGCCATTAATGCACTCTCACCTAATTACATTGTTAGCTTTCTTTTCTCATGAACACACATGGTCATGGCTTCATTAATTGACCATTTATACTTATGTGTGTTATCGAGTATTTTGAAAGGGTCATATTGTTGAGGTAAGGTGTTCAATTTGTAGTTCACAAGGAACGACTCAAACATCTCAACCTCAAGAGTCCTTAATTGAGCTGCAATGTCCCTCATTTGCATAATGTACTCAAGACACCTTTCACACTAGTGAGCCTTAAAAATGAAACTTCGTAATTAGGGTGCTGGCAAGTGCCTTATTTGAAATCTCAAATTGTTCATTAATAGCCTTTAGTAATTTTTGGACATTGTTTAGTTGATCTAATAAATCACAAATATCAACAGAGATCTTGGTCCTTATAAACATCACACTGAGGCGATTATATTCCCTTGATTGTTCGTAAAAAGTAATTTCTTCTCGAGTGTTGGTTGCAGTAATTGATGGTTCATCTTTCTTAATAGCATAATCAATATTCATCTACCTCAAATGAAGGAGATATTTCAAAATAGGATAGTATTTATTATGCACACTAATTATTTTTTTTATGTAGGCTTATATATAACAATAATCATACATTATAGGCTATCCTAAATAAGGACCAATTTAAATTTCTATTTTGGTTTTCTCTTATTGGACTCTAAAGATATCTAATTCAATATGAACTTATCATATTTAGAAATTTAATACTAGTTAAATTATGATTGATGGAATTATAGTTTAACCTAGTAAATAAAGACTTCTTTTAGGGCTATGGTCCACAAGTCAAATCATTAGACATAGAGCTTTTCTCCTATTTTTCATCACAGAGAGATAACCTTATTGACCACTACATAAATTGATTGTGGAAGGCTGTTATACATTCATGCTCTCATTGAAAGTTGTTAATCCATTGCATTGAAATTGCTATGGATTCCTCAGGTAGATTTTTCATAATTTATACTGATAATTTAACATAATAGATCTGGAGTTGTATTATATGGGTATTAATCCTAATTATGGTTATGTCTAACATTATATACTCTAAAGAACTCTAGATTTTGACAGGGAAGGTTATAGCACTTAATTAGTTCATCTCTAAGATGTTTGATTGGTGCAAACTATTTTTTTAGCCCATCAAAGCAAAATACGACACACATATGGGGATTCGAACAAAAGGAAGTTTTACAATAACTAAAAGAGAATTTTGGGATGCCTCTCATACTGTCTTTTCCAACTCCTAACGAGAAATTATTTCTTTACCTCAAAATATCCAAGGTTAAAATTAATGTTGTACTATTTTGAGAGGAAGAAAAGCAACAATGTCCAGTCTTCTACATTAGGAAAATACTGTCAAATCTTGAAACTATATACACAGTGGTAGAAAAACTTGTCCTCGCCCAAATATAGACCAAGAAGAAACCAAGCATTATTTCAAAGACTATCCGATCGTAGTCTAAACTTCTTACCCCTTAAAGTGCATATTTACAAGACCAAACCCAGTGGAAAAAGTGACTAGAATGGCACTCGAACTCATCCTTTTGGATATATAGACCAAAAAGTGCCATTAAAGGTAAGTAATGACAAACTTCCTCTATGAATGTGAAATTGAAATAGAAGATTACATACAATTAATAGAACTAGAAGGAAGCTCGGAACCTTGGCAAATACACATCGACGGATCCTCCAACTAGAGAAGATTAGGGATCAGAATTAAAATCAAAATTCAAGAAAGACTCATTTTAGAACATGTTGCTAGGCTCTTACCTATAACATCTAACAACAAAGCCAAGTATGAAGCCTTAATAGAAGGACTTACTATAATTGTTGTGTGAAATGAGAATGCAAGTGCACTTTATTGCAAACAAGTAATATAATGATATATAGAGTGTCGTTGCCACGAAGAATTATTACTAAATTCATTAAGTACTAAATTATGTCATTTTATTCTTATTCAAACAATTAATAACTCAAGTGAATAAAATATAAACTAAATAAAAAGAAGAAGAAAAATTAGAATAAAGAATACAATTATCAGTTCACCAATATAAAAAAGCCTAGGATTACAATTATCTCTTAATACTTCACTTAAATCTAATTATTCTCCTTAATTTAACCTATCAATATGAATTGTTAACCAAGAAACCTAATATTTTCACAAGCCTCTTTCGATGGTCAAGTAAAAATATTTGACCTAATTAATTATCTATATTTATATGATAATTATATAGGATAAAGACAACTTTACCCCAATAGTTTGGCCTAATTCACAATTTTTCCCCAGCTAGATTTGAAATACCCAATTTTTCTAAATCCGTTAATTTTTTTCATCAATTTGAAAGGAAATAGTAGTTTTAATATACAAACACAAGTTTACCCTCATTATGTGTCATTTAACTTTGGACACATAACACAAATTCACCCATTCACTATCTTTGAACATGTGGCACAATCTTATCCATTCATTTAATTAAGACACACACCATAATATGATTAGTTTTAAATGACACGTATCATTATGTAATTGGTTTATACTTTTAAAAAAATATATAAAAAAATAATGAATATATATTTTTAATAATAGGACATGTGTCATAATATGATTAGTTACAAATGATACATGTCATCATGTAATTATTTTATATTTTAATAAATAAAATAGTAAATAAAATAAAAAATATTAAAAACAGAATGCTATTGTCGTTGAAAAATGATGACTAGCCCTAGTTGCTAGTCGTCATTTTTCGGTGACGCTTTGGTGACAAAAATGATCAAAATTTACATCATTGTGTAGATGAATAATGGTGGCCGCGGTCCCTCCCCATCATTGTTTTGCTATATTTTGGTCTTTTTTTGGGTTCAAAATGACCCCACCATTGTGTAGATCAAGAAAAATAGAGTTTAATGATGTAAAAAATTTAATTATTTTTGTCGCTTGAGCGTCACCAAAAAACGATGGTCAGCCACCGTTTTCCGACAATGCTTCAATGATGGTGGTAGATCTGATTTAATTATTTTAATTTATTTATTTTTAAAAATATTTATTAAAAATATAAACCAACTACATGATGACATGTGTTATTTGTAACTAATTATTATTTGAGACGTGTAATTTTATTTTAAAATTAAATTAAATTAAATAAATGGATGAGATTGCGCCACGTGTTCAAATACAATAAATAAGTAAGATTGTGTTACGTCTCCAAAGTTTAATTTTTTGTTTGTGGTTAGATTATTTTTTACCCTTTCTCTATTAAAACTAATGGTAAAAGTTAACAAATTAGGACAAAATTAGATATTTCATATCTAATTAGGACAAATTTGTATTTTGGACAAATTTCTTAAGGCAAAATTGTCCTTATCCCTAATTATATTAAAGTAAGATTCATCAAGAACATTTCCTTTTAGTGGTTGTATATGCCATGTAAGTATATTCTATCTCACATGAAACTCAAAGCTTTAATGCATTGATCATACATCAATCTATTTAAGACCAAACATAAAGTTTCCTTTATCAAGTTCATAGAGATTTTCCTAATTAATCTAATTCGTGATCAAGTTTAAACACATAATAGAATGAACAATTGAATATTAATTTCATAAACTCAGAAAAATAAATAATTCAAGTCACATATTGAATTCAAATTATAATTCTAGGAAAGTAAATTGGCTCTTGACGAAATAAAATTTTTTAGAGCACAATAAGTTTAACATCATAGAGATAATATAAAACTAAAAAGATAATGAGAAAAGAAATAAAACTTATGGAGCCATGAATTCTTCTGTCTTTAATCTTTTCTTCTATTGATTTTCTCTCTTTGATTTTTTAAAAGTTATTTTTCCAATGCCTTCTTTAATATTCTTTTTCAGTCCCTTGAAATAGGTTTTTCATTTTCTATTATAGGCTTTCATCTTCAAGTTTGGGAATTACCTTGAGTTTAAGTGAGACTAGATTTCCCTTTCCAGTATTCAACGTTGAAACCTTGCTTTTCCAATGTTACAATGTTGGCACGATATTGTCCTAGCACTACAGCTTGCTCCTGATCACTGGCTTTCTGCCAACTTGGGTGTTGTAGCACCAACTCCCAACACTACAGCCTTGAGTTGTTGCCTGAACGTACTTTTCTAGCGCCATAACTTTGATTTTAGGGCTATAATGCTAAGCTTTTGGTCCCAATTTGACAGTTTTGCTTGTTTTCCTTATATTTTCATCCCTTTTAGATTTGTTAACTTCAAACCTACAAAATAGCATTTACATTTAAAATGAATAAATGTTAAGTATAAAATATGCCCATCAATAGCCATCAATTGATAATAAACAAAACTGCAGATCTGTATGGACTCTGCACTTATCATCTCCTAATGGAATGATGATCACACCAAAAAGAAAGAGAGAATGAAGAATTGCTTATAGAAAGTTAATGAAGCTACTTAGAAACTAGTAGAAATAATCATTAACCAAATACAAAGGAACCAAAACTCAAGAGGCAAATAAATTGGCTAAAGAAGCAATAGGAGCAGACTAATCATACTAACTAGTTTCATTTACAATAAAAGACAAAATAACAGTAAAATAGAAAACAACAACCATTACATTAACGTTTTGCATGATGAAAAGCTGTCAAGCGATAAGAAAGAAACACGGAAGCTAAAAAGTAAAGTAGAAATATTCTCTCACTTTGAAGGAATATTGTATAGGCATGCATTTTTAGGTGTATATCTCAAATACATGCCTAAAGAGGAAGGACATAAGATCTTGGAGAAAGTGCAAGAAGGAACCTATGGGAATCATTCTGATGGTAGAGCTCTAGCCTATGAAGTCCTAAGGTTAGGATACTTCTGGCCTACTTTGAAGAACGAAGCATTGAGTATGTAAAGAAATACAAAAAAATTTGGAAGCCTGCTCTACTCATCCACCTTTTTACCGATAATTTGCATACAATCTATAGTGCTTTCCATTCATTCAATAGGGGATAGACATCGTGGGCCTACTACCTATGACAGGTAAAGGAAAAAGATTTGTGCTATTGAAAATGAACTACTTCATGAAATGGGTGGAAGCCAAAACTTATAACAATATCGCTAGATTAAAGGAACATAAATTCATATAGACTGACATCATAACTAGGTTTGGAATGCATAATTGCTCATATTAGGACATGGAAAATAATTCATCAATTGAAAAGTACCAACCTTTTGCAACAAATACAAAATAAAATAAAGATTCTCATCCAGAAGTTATCTATAGGGAATGAACAAGCACAAATCACTAACAAAACAATTTTCATAACCTCAAGGAAGAGATTAGAATGCAAAAAAAGGAAATGGCTATAAGAACTACTAAAAGCCTTTAGGGCATACAGAACAATAGAGAACTTCTGGATGAGAATCCATAAAAAGTCTCTATACACCATGGTGTGCGATGAAAGTGTGGGTGTGATTGTGTACACATGATCATTGAAATGTTAAATGCGTGTCACACATACATACAACGGAAACATAAATTTCATTTCAACAATCAAACTCCAAAAATAAGTTATATTACAATAATAGAAATTATACCTTTAAAGACCGTTGGTGCAGTTTTAAATCCCTAGGTCTCACCCTGAAGTACTTTCGTGAACAATTCTAGAAGTTGATGCAGGTAGGATCAAATCACTAGAATGGCATCTTGTATTTCTGTAGGATTTGATTCTCAATACTTACTTTCGATTTTATGTCCTAAGGCTTAAGACTTTCTCAAATTTTCATCACATGGAAATTTTCCAAAACCTTTCTCTCTCTATAGTTGAATGCAAGACCAACAAGCTAAACATGTAAATCTCTATTTGCATGTGTTTTTACTTTTGCTAATGACACATGTCCACTAATGAAGCCAAGTATCCATTCAATTAAGCCATTAATCCTCTATTTGTCAAGTTAATCAACACTTGTCAACTTGCTTAACTTAAGCTTAACCAATTAAGCTTTATTCAAATGGTGGCTTAATGTTTTGACACATGTTAATTTTTGAGAGGTCCAAAACAAATCCTGCTTATTCAAAATTTTTCCAAATTAAATGCTTCGACTTAGTCCGTTACCTAGTGCTTAACGAGTACACTTCATATTTGTGAGACTATCTAGGTTTACACCTATTTGTCTTATAAAATATTTTTATAAGTCCATAAATACTGCCCTATATACATATTATGGATACAACAAAATGACATATTGAACCATACAAGTTGAGATTAAAAATTATTCGTATAATCCATTCATCACATATATCTCGAAAGAGTAGGAGATCATGAAGGAATTGGCTGAGCAGCAAGCATCGTTCGCATCATTCTTTGTGCGCAGTGACATAAGATTCTAGCTCAACTGGCCTGAGCAATGGTGACATAGAGAGATGAGAGAGATAGGCTTATTTTATTTTCAATAAGTTGTAATCTTTAGTTTTATTTTTGATGGAATGTTTAGTTAGTATGACTGTATGAGTTAATTTGCTATTTTTGTTTTTTTAAAAGGAAATGAAATGTTTGAATTGTAAAATGAAAAAGTCAAAGAGAGGATATGAAGGGATCGAAAGTGGAAAATGGAGAAGACATAATGATCACTTTATTTTTAAAATAAAAAAAGGTATTAAAAAATTATTAAAATGTAATGTAAAAAGTATTAAATAATAGTAAACAATAACATGTCTTAAATAAATTTGTGAATAGGTCAAATAAATATTCGATACGATTAATAAACGAGTAACATGAATTCAATATTTATATTAATTGTGTCAATTATTTTTACCCATATTCACTTAAAGTGTGTCAAATTTATATCGAATAATCATGTCATGACCTATTTTGCTATCCCTAGTTAGAATCAATGGACTTCTTACGAGGTATACTATCGTGCCTCTTAGTTAGGGTCTTTACCCTTATCTTTAATCACTTTCGATGATGTCACCACGTCTTTCAACATCTTCTTTGAACCCATTTTGATACTAAATGTCATGGACCTTTTTAGAACTGTACAACCTTAGATACTTTGTGTGCTAAGTAGCCTAAAAAATGACACCTAAGT